>CM065814.1:4678000-9478000 GCA_033398695.1 Orobanche coerulescens
TGATTTTATGTCCGTCGAGGACACGTGAC
Source organism: Orobanche coerulescens (assembly GCA_033398695.1). NCBI lineage: Eukaryota > Viridiplantae > Streptophyta > Magnoliopsida > Lamiales > Orobanchaceae > Orobanche > Orobanche coerulescens. The sequence goes on from CM065814.1 coordinate 4,678,030, forward strand.
GTGGGTTTTAACCCTGTGAATTGTTGTTGGTTTTCTATTTGCGAAAACAAAACCTTTGGAGTGTGACCCTGTTGATTTTGGAAAGAGAAGGATTTAATAATCCTAAGTTGTTTTCTATTAAAACTCTCGATGGCATTTTAAATCATCTTATAAATTGTTTCCCTTGACTTGGGATCTTTCGATTTTGGAAAGCTTTACCTAAACTTTTGCCTCGGGAAGTATTTTCGTCATGTTTAAATATTTGAGGATTTCTGGTTATTGTTATTCTTGGAACTTGAATTGTATGACTCGTATTTTTGCACTTTGTACTTACACTAGCAAAATAGTGGAATTTTGCTAACCCCCGAGAAATCGGGGGATGAATGTCTGTATTGCATTCAGGTTTTGGAGCATAGCACAGGGTGGGAATGAAGGATGATGAAAGATGAACGATACTAATCACACGAGGACCCGTTGATGTCGTATTGGTTTAGTTGTATTTTATTTTCCGCTGCAGTATTCTTTCCCTGTTGTACGGGAGTTTATTGTATTTTGACCCCTGCATGGGCATGTATTGGATTTGAGTTGTATGTTATTATTGAAAGACCAAATCGGTTTACTGAGTCATTGTAGCCTTAAAGGCATTGTTGAGTTGTTCAATGTCGTTACCAGCCTGGTAGATCCTTGAGGAAAGGTTCTACGGTGTGTAATATCCCTGAGCGGATTGGGGGTGTTATATAAATGGTATCGGAGCTTAGGTTGTGGAAACCTAGGTTGTCGGGTTTAGTGGTGTCTGTTGAGTTTTTGTCTCGTCAGATTTTGTCTGCCTGAGTCGTGTTGCGACGCGTCGTCTGAGTTTGTTGGTCGTGATTAGTATTGTGGGGCGATCATCATCTTCGTGCGACCTGTGGATGTAAGTCTCCCTTTTTTGTGATTGTGCCTCGTCTGATGCGAGTTACTGGTATGATTATGTGTTAAGTGATGGAACCTTTATGCAGATTCTTAGTTTCGTGATGCGTTCGTGTGATTCTCATATTTCGTTTATATGAGGAGTGTTGTCATTATTTATGTCCTTTTGACTAGGATATTTGACTGTTTGTTTCCGGTAAAAGACAGATGTTGTCTTGGTTTTAAACGAGTTGATGCGTGTATTATGATTGTATGTAAGTGAATATCAATATGTGTGAGTTTTAGGCATTCTGGACTATTGGATTTTTGAAAACCTTGGGTGTCTTAGAAAATAAAATTCGAGACGTACTTTTAAATGGATTGTATTTTCGGGGCGCCTACTAGCGCAACTATCTATTTCAAAATTCTTCTACATTGAGGACCAAAATATTTTGAGATATTTTCAATTATTTTTAGAAATGCAGTTGCTTAGACCCAAGGGTCGAATATTTCTGAAAGTTTTAATTTAAAGGAAAGTGTCCTCGTTTTATCAAACACAAGATGGTTTTCAAAGTCTCAATAATGGTGTTTGTACAACTTTTTGAAAATGTGATACTCAAGATCAACTAATGTTTCCAAATTATTTTCAAAATGTGGTTTTCGTTTTTAAAACCTATCATTCCTATTTGCGGTCCGGGAATGTATATGTGATATTCACATTGTCGTTAGAATGTAGCTCCCGAGTATGATGGAATCGGTGGCGTGAACGTTGAGTCGTTTGCCACGCATTTGTTGTGATTAGCCCTCTATGAGAGGTGAGATGTTAGTATTGAATGTTGTCGCTTTGTAATGATTTGTGTGTTATCGCACCAGTGCGAGCTGTTGGAACTTGAGTTTGCACGTTTGTGTAAATGCATGATTGTTTCATGCTGTTTTGTGATTATGTGCTGGTTATCGTTCGGGCCGTTGAGATCACCGAACGATGCCGTTGTTGCTGTAGTGTTGATGTGTGTGTGTTGCTTTATGATAGTAACCATCGTATGTGTTGCGTGATATAATTTTCTGTTGTGCTGAGTTGGCATCTCCGGTTTGTTGTTCGGCGATGTTATATTCCATCGTACCTAGTAGTTATATATTCGGTATGCCGAGCCGAGGTGCTTCAACCGTATTGTGCCGGGGGCATGTACGTACAAATTGTCCTTCTCGTCAGTAACGCATTTCATGTGTGAACTTCGGAGTTATTTTTCGACCGTTGTTGTTCGATCATTGCTATTTGATCGTTGTTGTTCGATCGGGGTTATCTGACTGTTGTTGCCTGATCTCGTACCGCAAAGAATCGTCGTTCACCATTAGTTTGTTGTTTCGAGTGTGGCCAGATGGGTCATCGAGCCGTGCAATACGAGACGGTAACTGAAAGATTTGGGGACCGAGGTTACGTCCCTGCTCCGAAAGGACACGGAGATGCCTAGTGTGATTTTTGAGAATTTCGGCGTAGTCCGAATTGTTTATGATTGTCCTTGTGAACCGTTTTGTGTTTAATTGCTGTTTTCTCGACTGTGCGTGTTTCTTTGTAATAGGTGCTTAGTGTTTGTGATTGTTCGGATAATTGACTTGACATTATAACGGTGATTTGTTGACGCTTGTCACTTGTTGGTTTTATTATATCCCTAACGGCGACGTTGTGTTGGTCGTCGTGGAGCGTGTTTTCATGCCGTATATTCCTTTGTGTTGCTTGTAACGTTTCGCCGTTGGGCGTAAGTTACGCATTTCTTGTGTATCTCGTTGAGTTTTTCTGGCGGGATATTGCTTCTCCCTGCTTGTTTTAAGTTTCGGGACGAAACTTCTTTTAAGGAGGGTAGTATGTAATATCCGCAAATTCAATTTCCGGTAATTTTTTTTTTTTTTGGCGAGAGTCCGTTTTGACGACTCGCTTGAGACCGTTTCGTCATTCTGAGAATGATTAATTCTGCACCTTTTTGCCATCCGAGATCGTTTCGGTGCCGTTTTGTTGAGTTCCGTGCTTCGTAGCGACTTTTCCGCACTCGAGTTCGATTCTTGCCAATCTCGTTCGAAACTATTGTTTTGAGTTTCCCGTAAGTCCGTTTAACTTTATTAGATATGTTGTGAACTTCGATTTGGTTATTCGATCACGTATCATGATTTTCGGGCATTTTGGGCCATTTTGTAATTTACCCAAAGTCGTGGGTATCCGCATTCGTAATTGTTTTCTTGACCCTTTTTCTTGGTTGCGTGCGATTATTTGTTGCACGGTATTTCATTTTAGATTGATGATGTTGTCCGCGAGCATTTCGTCGTGTTTGTTCCGTGCATTTTCGGAAACCGAATCGTCGGGTCATGGCGGTTGGGCACTGGCCGGACGTGTAACACCCTCAAGATATTCAAGGTATATTACAGCGCCGTGAATCCATATATGGGACCCACCAGGCTGAACAAACATCATACTCATCGACTCATAGTAACAACAGAATAACACCTCGTCATAAAGACGCCAAATAAAATAATCCACCCGGTTCAACCGGTCAAACATAACACCATAATCCGACACAAACATAATAAACAACAATACAATCCAGATGAGTAAAAATTCCTAAGTACTCGAGTACTTCTATTAGTTTAAAGACCACAAAAGGTAAAAAGATAAAAGGGCAATAAGACACTACTCGTGCACAATCATCACGCACGGCCATCATCCGCATACTGGTCCAGCGCCCGCTCGTCTCGATGAACCTGACCTGAAATTCATAAAACGAATTTCCCCAAAACGGGTCCCCAAAGGGGTTAGCAATTACGCTAGTACAAGTAACCAAATGAACGACTTACATCTTACTCATACAGTAATGCATGCAATCAAGAAAACAATGTTCCAAAACACTCATTTCCGGAAATGCCAATATCAAATCACATTTGTAAAGTACACCACAATTAACCGTCGATCCACGTCTCTGTGGCCCCTACCGAGACCCCATCACATCTAACCCGTAGTGGTTAAAAGCAAGCTCGTCGATCCACGTCTCTGTGGACCCCTACCGAGACCCCGTCGGGTCTAACCCGTAGTGAGCATACACACACACACCATTCTCATACAATACTACCATGTCAAGATTGTAAGTTCATAAGGGTACTTGCCTCGATCAAATAGATGGTGACACGAACGGGAATGAAGGATCAAACACGACCGCGAGGAACCGGCGGAAATGAACCTAACGATTCGAATAACACAATCACAACCACTTCTAAACGATTACGGAAATGGAATACACCCGGAAACCCGCCTACGATTCATGTATATTCGTATATAAACAACAACGAGTGCGGACCACAACCAAACCCTCTCGATTCCGTAAAAACCATGAAATATACCATGAATCCGTAGGGAAACTAAGAATACCAACAAGATTAATCATATTCATCATGAATCCACCAACAAAACGGAATGAATCGGACGAAAATCCCGAAATCCCCAAATTACCCAAAAGTAGGGTTCTAAGAGATATTACCTTTGAGGATCCAAGTACTTTAATCCTGATGAAATCGCATTAGATCGATTATCCGGGATTCACAACCGAATGAAAATGGTGAAAATCAACCCCCAAGTGATGAATGATGAGAAGTTCTCCCCCTCTCTCTCTCTCTCGTATGCAGGTGAAGGAAAGGAAAAGGAATGAGCTGATCTCGCTCAACACACACAATTATAGGGTTGACCGCATTGTGTGCCGCGGCCCAGCTGAAGTGTGCCGCGGCACAGGCCCAAAAACTGCTCCCAGGGCTCGGCAGTGTGTCGCGGCCCGGCCGGCATGTGCCGCGGCACAAGGTACAGACGGGTTTGGCCGGAGATGCAACACGAGTGTGCCGCGGTCCGGACGGGTGTGCCGCGGAACTGACTCGGCAGTGTGCCGCGGCCCCATCGACATGTGCCGCGGCACACAGTACAGGCCGCTCGGCCAAAACTGGAAAATGTGTGTGCCGCGGCGCACAATCCTTGTGCCGCGGCCCACACCCCCTTGGGTCCTAAAATGAAGAAAAATAACCCGGGAAGAGAATGAAAGCAATATGAATCGATATTTGGGAACCCATAACACGAAATGGAAGTACGGAAACCCCAAAACGGTGGCTCCGCACAACAATAACAAGAATCAGATCAATAGATGACAGGAAAGATACACTGAAAGATACACGAGGGTCACTACAATCGAAAAAAATACGCCGGAAATGAAAATACAAGGGAAAAAAAATGCGGATATTACATTCTACCCCTCTAAAAATAAGTTTCGTCCCGAAACTTAAGAGACAAACAAATCAGGTTAGCTAGCACGCATGCTATCCTCGGTTTCCCAAGTTGCCTCCTCGACACCATGTCTCGACCACTGCACCTTGACCAAAGGAATGGTCTTATGTCTCAGTCGTTTCTCACGATGCTCCAAAATCTTCAAAGGATGCTCTTCAAAAGTAATATCCTCGGCGACATCAATCTCACCATAATCAATGACGTGACTAGGATCCGGGACATATTTCCTCAGCTGGGAAACATGAAAAACGCTATGAACATGATTCAAGGCCGGAGGTAATGCCAAACGGTATTCCGACCCACCGAATCGCTCGAGAATCTCAAAGGGTCCAATAAATCTCGGACTCAACTTCCCTTTCTTCCCGAAACGAAAAACTCCCTTCGTCGGCGACACCTTTAGCAAAATGTGGTCTCCCACCTCGAATTCCAAAGGTCGACAACGGACGTCGGCATACGACTTCTGTCGACTCTGGGCAGTCAACATCCGTTCCCGAATTAATCCTATCTTCCGCCTCGTCTCTAAAACGACATCCGGCTCAGTCCCGACTAAATCGGACACCTCATTCCAACAAATCGGTGATCGACATTGCCGCCCATAAAATGCCTCATACGGTGCCATCCAAATCGACGCATGCCAACTATTGTTGTACGTGAATTCGATCAATGGCAAATGCTCCTCCCAATCACTACTCCAATCGAGAGCACAAGCACGCAACAAATCCTCGAACGTATGGATAGTGCGTTCCGACTATCCATCTGACTGGGGATGAAAAGAGGTACCCAAACGCAAACAGGTACCCAACGCCTTATGCACCGCCTACCAGAAGTGCGATACAAAATGGCCATCACGATCCGAAACGATAGACTTCGGAGTACCGTGAAGCCTCACAATCTTCGGAGTGTCCTTGATGCCCAGAAAATGTGCCGACTTGGTCAGACGATCAACAATCACCCATACCATATTCATGCCCGACCTCGATCTTGGCAAACTCGTAATGAAATCCATCGATATATCTTCCCATTTCCATTCCGAAATGGGAAGTGAGTGCAACAACCCAGCCGTCGCTGATGCTTGATTTTGACCTGCTGACAAGTCAAACATCTCGCTACAAACTGCGCGACCTCCTCCTTCATATCATTCCACCAGAAATTCCTCCTCAGGTCCTTGTACATCTTACTCGAACCAGGATGAACGGAGTAAGGTGTAGCATGGGCCTCATGCAAAATACTCTGTCTCAACTCTGAGTCGTTCGGCACACAAATCCGACTCTGGAATCTCAAAATACCATCCTCGTGAATCACAAACCCAGGAGACTTTCCCTTAAGAACGTTCTCTCGGATTTGGGTAATCATCGAATCCTCTAACTACTTTAGCTTAATTTCTTCGACCAAAGACGACGAAATCTCTAAGGCACAAAGTTGCCCGATGGCTCCCGACAACAAAACCTCAACATCTAATTCGATCAAAGCCCGCCGAAGCTCAGACTGAGACATAAGGATCTCAAGCGTTAAGTAGCATAGGTTTCCGACTCAAGGCGTCGGCCACGACGTTCGCCTTGCCCGGATGATAAAGGATTTCGAGATCATAATCCTTAATCAGCTCTAACCACCTCCTCTGCCTCATACTCAACTCCCGCTGAGTAAATATGTATTTCAGACTTTTATGATTGGTAAAAATCTGACATGCAGAGCCGAAAAGATAGTGACGCCAAATCTTGAGCGCAAAAACGACTGCCGCTAACTCCAAATCATGAGTAGGGTAGTTTAGCTCATACAGCCTCAACTGTCTCGACGCATAGGCAATGGTCTTGCCGTGCTGCATCAATACGCACCCAAGACCACGACCGAAGCATCGCTATAAACGGCAAAACCCTCGTTGCCACATGGCAACGCCAAAACCGGTGAAGTCAAATGCTTCTTGATTCCTCAAAACTCATCGCCTCTCTCGTCATTCCAGACGAACTGCTCGGATTTCTGGAACAACTGCGTAAGTGGCCGAGCTAGTTTCGAGAAACCCTCGACGAACCTACGATAGTAGCCAGCCAAACCCAAGAAACTACGGAGCTCATTCACATTCTTGGGCGGTGTCCAATCCAACACTGCCTCGATCTTATGCGGATCTACACGAACCCCCTCGGCTGAAATCACGTGACCTAGAAACATCACTTCCTTCAGCCAGAACTCACATTTCGAGAACTTCGCATAGAGTTGCTCGGTCCTCAAAATGTCTAACACTACCCACAAATGATGGGCATGCTCTTCCTCGTCCCTCGAATAAATAAGAATATCGTCAATGAAGACGACAACACACTTATCCAAATACTCGATAAAGACCTTGTTCATCAACTGCATGAATACCGCTGGCGCATTAGTTAACCCGAAGGGCATGAGTACAAACTCATAATGTCCGTATCTCGTTCGAAAAGCTGTTTTCGGCACATCGGACTGTAACACCCCAATCACAACTGGGACATTACACGCCGTAGAACCCTCGTGAGGTCTACCAGGCTAACACATGACATAAAAACCACAATGTAATCCCGAATGATGCACTCAAAAGTAAATAAGGCCGTGGCCTCGGCCAAAACATCTATAACGTAATACACGAACAGAGGTTAAATACCAATTCATTACCCACGCAGGGGACTTAAACCCAGTTTCAAAACAGACAGTCTAACTTCAATACTCGACAATGCAATGACAAAACATAAAAATGCAGACTCGAGCCACATCATCAAGCCAGCCCATCCTTCGCGTGCGTGTCCCGTGCACGCCTCGGCCCTCCCAGACTGAAATGCATAAGACGCATTTCCCCCATTTAAGGGGTTAGCATTCGAATAGCTAGTGCAAGTACACAATTACACAACATTATATACAAAAACGGTTTTACACAATCATCTCAACCATAAGTCATTTGCCACATATATATTCCGGAATACTACATTGGCAATCAAAATCAGTTTCCAATCATCACGATGTCACAAAATCACAAGCTGGTATCCGTGGCGTACCCCTTAGTATCGACCCCGGACATCCCGTCGAACGCTCCGGGTGGGATACCACTTCTGCGGCCGTACCCCTTAGTATCGACCCCCAGACATCCCGTCGGACACTCCGGGTGGAAGTTCAATCACACACGCACCCAAGTCCACTTCCACGGCCGTACCCCTTAGTATCGACCCCCAGACATCCCGTCGGACACTCCGGGTGGAAGGAACATAACTCACGCACCCAAAAATCACCATTTATCATTCATTTCGAAAATCACAACATACATAACGAAATGTAATACATGTACTTGCCTTGAACACGATGAAACAAGGGAAACAACGAAGGAATAGGTTTTGGTCCGAACAATCCTCCCAAATCCGCTCCTAACACAATAACAGTATACAACAAGTCTCAATAATGCGGAAAGGTAAGAATTAATCCTAATTATACCCGTTGGGACAATTCATCGGACACCAAGAGTGCATAAGGAAATGAAATTGGTCAACGGTGTAACAATGGGATTTCATCCCAACCAAAAACAAGAAAACCAAGGGTCACGTGAATACTATCAAAATCTAATAGCAACATCGGTTAATTCGAATTAAAACACAAGATCACCACCAAACCCTCCCCAAAATCATACTAGGGTCAAAGGAGTTCTTACCTCTTGAAGATTCAAGCCCTATGATCCGAAGAACACGTGCTAGATCCACAATCCGAGCTACACGATCGAAGGAAGATGAAGAAAAACACAATCAAATGGTAGATGGAGGAAAATCCCCCTCTCAACCCTCTCTCTCTCGCGTACGGTGGAAGGAAGGAAGAAATGAGTGAATTCGCTGAATAAAAACGCAGATATAGCGCTGACCGCGTTGTGTGCCGCGGCTCAGCCAAACTGTGCCGCGGCACAGGGCCAAAAATTGCGCCCAGTGGTCGGCTGACCACTCGTTGTGCCGCGGCTCATTCGAAGTGTGCCGCGGCTCAGACTCGGCATGTGCCGCGGACCTGTCGACCGGTGTGCGCGCACGCAATCTGATTGGTTTTGGCCGCAAGTGCCACACGGTGTGCTGCGGCTGGACAAGTGTGCCGCGGATCGATCTGTGTGCCGCGGCGCACAATCCTTGTGCCGCGGCACACGGTACAGCCTGCTCGGCCAACAACTGGGTAATGTGTGTGCCGTGACGCACAATCCTTGTGCCTCGTCCCACATCCTCTCTCGGGTCCCAAAACGACGAAAAATGATCCGGAAAGAGAATAAAAGCAATAGGAATCGATATTTGGGCAACAAAAACATGAAATGGAAGCACGGAACCCCAAAACGATCTGAGGTACACAACCAAAGTCGAACAAGGAACAATTTCCTAAATTTCTAGGAAATTACAAAAACGGCCCAAACATCCGAAAATCACGACACAACGTCGGATTAAAAATCCGAAACTCACAACATGCTCTACTCAATCTTACGAACTCATGGAAGTAAGAAAATGACGAAATCGAGCGAGTTTACGAGAATCGAATACACATGAGACAAAATACATCACAAGATGAAATTACGTAAAACATCATCGAGACCCGTCTAAGCGGAGAAACTCCAAGAACAAAATAGGTTCAGAAATTCCAAAACAGCGCCAAGCGAGTTGTCCGAAACGAAAATACCCCAAAAATAGAAATTACTAAAAATAAAAAACGCGGATATTACATTATCTCCCCCTAAAAATAAGTTTCGTCCCGAAACTTACAACACAAATAACTCGGGGTATCTCGACCTCATGCTCTCCTCCGTTTCCCACGTGGCTTCCTCGGATCCATGCCTCGACCACTGCACTTTGACCAAAGGGATGGTTTTGTGCCTGAGTTGCTTAACTCGACGCTCTAAGATCTGAATCGGCCTCTCCTCGAAGGTAATGTCGGGCCCCAACTCGATCTCTCCAAAATTAATAATATGGCTAGGGTCCGCTACGTACTTCCTAAGCTGGAAAACATGAAATACGTTATGCACGTGGCTCAGGGACGGTGGCAAACCTAACCGATATGCAAGCTCTCCAACTCTCTCTAGAATCTCGAACGGTCCAATAAATCTCAGACTAAGTTTACCCTTCCGACCGAAGCGGTAAACTCCCCGTGTCGGCGACACCTTAAGCAACACATGGTCTCCTACCTCAAACTCCAACGGCCGGCGACGTCTATCGGCATAAGACTTCTACCGACTCTGGGCCGTCAACAATCTATCACGAATCAGGGCAACCTTCTCTCTCGTCTCAACTATCATGTCGGGCTCGGTACCAATCAGCTCGGACGCATCGTTCCAACACAACGGCGATCTACACCTTCTCCCATATAATGCCTCAAATGGTGCCATTTTAATCGAGGCGTGCCAACTATTGTTGTATGTGAACTCGATTAACGGTAAGTGCGACTCCCAATCATCCTTCTAATCTAAAGCACAGGCTCGTAACATATCCTCTAGCGTTTGTATCGTCCGCTCAGACTGTCCGTCTGTCTGAGGGTGGTAGGATGTACTAAGTCTCAACTCGGTTCCCAAAGCTCTATGAACGGCCTGCCAAAAATGTGATATGAACCGGCCATCACGATCTGAAACAATACTCTTAGGGGTCCCATGCAATCTCACTATTTCCGCAACAAACACTCGAGCAAGCCTCTCCGGCCCCCAAGTGTCCTTAATACTTAGAAAATGAGCTGATTTGGTTAGTCGATCAACAACGACCCAAATCATGTTCATTCCCGTCCGAGTCTTAGGCATACTGGTAATGAAATCCATAGAAATATCCTCCCATTTCCACTCCGGGATAGGAAGTGGTCGTAACAGCCCCGCGGGTCGCTGATGTTCGATCTTAACCTACTGACATGTCAGACACCTCGACACAAACTCGCTAACGCCTGTCTTCAAATTACTCCACCAGTAGTTGCTCCTCACATCCTTGTACATTTTACTCGTACCAGGATGTATGGAGTAAGGTGTAGCATGAGCTTCACTCAAGATCTTCTGTCTCAGCTCAATATCACTCGGTACACAAAGTCTGCCGCGAAACCTCAAAACTCCATCATCGTGAACCACAAATCCAGGGGCTTTCCCCTTCCTCACATCCTCCCTCAACTGGACCAAAAATGGATCGTCATACTGCTTCGCCTTGATATCATCAGTCAAGGACGAAGTGATCTCTAACGCACATAAGCGGCCTGAACTCTCTGAACCCAAACCTCAATATTCTGACAGATGAAATCTCGCTGGATCCTACTCTGCGGTGTAAGTACCTCTAACATCTGCAAAGCCATCGGTTTTTGGCTCAACGCATCAGCCACTACGTTGGCCTTACCCGGATGGTAAAGTATCTCGAGGTCATAATCTTTAATTAGCTCTAACCACCTACGCTGCCTCATATTCAACTCTTTCTGGCTGAAGATGTACTTCAGACTCTTGTGATCCGTAAAAATCTTACACGATGACCCATAGAGGTAATGCCTCCAGATTTTTAAGGCGAAAACGACATGACTAACTCCAAATCGTGCGTGGGATAATTGACTTCATAAGGTTTCAATTGGCGGGACGCATAAGCAATCACTCTGTCTCTCTGCATCAAAACACATCCTAGACCAAGGCCCGAAGCATCGCTATACACTACGAAATCCTCGTTCCCCTGAGGCAATGCTAAAACGGGTGCGGTAGTCAGACGTCTCTTTAACTCGTCAAAGCTGTCCTGCCTGTCTGCAGTCCACTCGAACTTCTGAGTTTTCTGGAGCAACTGAGCGAGTGGTCTAGCGATCTTAGAAAATCCCTCAACGAATCTGCGGTAATAGCCGGCAAGACCCAGAAAACTCCTCACCTCCTTCACATTCTTAGGCGGCTCCCAAGCCATCACTGCCTCTATCTTCTGCGGATCTACCCGAACTCCCTCTCACGAAATCACATGCCCGAGGAATGTCACTTCCTCGAGCCAAAACTCACACTTAGAGAACTTCGCGTACAACTGCTCTGCCCTCAAAGTGTCTAATACAATCCGGAGATGCAAGGCGTGCTCCTCCCGATTCCGTGAATAGATAAGAATATCGTCGATAAAAACGACTACGAATTTGTCCAGATACTCAATAAAAATTTTGTTCATCAACTGCATGAACACTGCTGGGCATTAGTTGGCGAAAGGCATAACCACAAACTCGTAATGGCCATATCTTGTCCGAAAGGCAGCTTTCGGAATATCGACGTCCCGAATTCTCAACTGGTAGTAGCCCGATCGCAAGTCAATCTTCGAAAAGACTGTCGCCCCCTGAAGCTGATCAAACAAATCGTCAATCCTGGGCAAAGGGTATTTATTTTTGATGGTCAGCTTGTTTAATTCTCGATAATCGATGCATAAACGAAGCGACCCATCTTTCTTCTTAACAAAAAGTACAGGCGCACCCCAAGGCGATGCGCTCGGCCGAATATACCCTTTATCTAACAACTCTCCCAACTGGTTCTTCAACTCTAACATCTCCGACGGTGCCATACGGTACGGTGCTCGAGAAATAGGGGTTGCATTTGGCTCAAGATCGATAGGAAACTCCACCTCTCGCTGCGGTGGTAACCCCAGCAAGTCGTCTGGGAAAACATCAGGATACTCACCAACAACTGGAATTGACGACATGTCAACTCCACCATCTTCCGCCTTCAGAGCGTAACACCAGTAGCCGACACAACCCTGGTTCAGAAGTTTCATCGCCTTCAAGGCGCTAATCACGCTCCCCGATCTACCCGGCTTACAGCCGACGAGAGTATGCTCGGTGCCATCCTCGGCCACGATCGAGATAGTACGAGTCCGATAGTTCATGATAGCACCGTGACGCTCTAACCAATCGTCCCTGAGGATTAAATCCTCACCCTTGAGGTTGATAATAATGAGGTTCGAGGGCCAGTCTCGGCTCCCGATCCTCACGAGGCAATCCCTAACTTCCCGGTCCCCAACCATACGATCCACGCTAGGCGTACCCACCACAAACGGTTCACATTCAAACAAGCAGCTAAAGCCAATACGATTCACACAATCCGATGCAATAAAGGAATGGGTAGCACCCGAATCAAAAAGCACGGAAACTGGATGAGTAAGGATCTGAGTGGTACCTGACGCCACCGGAATGTCCGCCTCCTCTGCGCGCCTCATCTGATACAATCGGGGGTGAACTGAACCCGAACTCGACGCTGTACGGCGATCCGGCTGACCCCGACCCCTACCACGGCCCGAACTCTGCGGAACATGAGTAGCCGGAGAGCTGTGATCCCTCTGATCGGCAGTGGTAGTCGGAACTTTAGCGGCCCTGGTGGATCTCTCACAATGAGTCGCCCGATGCCCGGTCTGCCCGCAAGTGTAGCAAGTAACTGGAGGAAAAGGACAATCCTTCATCAAATGCTCATATTGGTTGCAGTTAAAACAAACCCTGCCACCAAGCAGCAGTCGAATCGAGCAGTTACCACGAGACCCACCGGCCTGATGGAACGGCCTCTTCCCGGTATGGGAGCAGAACGAGACCTCAAAATCGACCACCCTTCCTGGTCGAGAGCCCACCGGTAGTCTTCGCTTCTTAGCTTCCGAAACCGACTACGATTCGGAACCGCCATCTCGATCGCTAGGGCGCGATCTCGTATTCCTTCAAAGTGGCACACATGAGCGGTGCCATATCGTGCCTAATATGCGGCTTCATGCGCATATTGAAGTAACGGATTTTATCGGCCTCCGTTCTCACTTGATCTCTTACGAAACCCAATCCGATTGTAAGAAATGATGGCACGAGAAATAGGCACATCCCGAGGTGTAGCGGTGAAGAATTCCACAGTCTGCGCTCCTTGATCGCGGCGGACAATACTGCTTCCATAGCAGCCTTGAATTCCTCCCAAGTACCTCGACGGTCTCCGGGCACAACGGCCTCCCACCACTCCATGACTTCCTTATCCAGGAGGTACTGGGCAATGTGTACCCTCCTGTCTTCAGGACAAGCTACGGCATCAAAGGTCCTGGACAACTGAAAGAGCCAATTCTCCCAACCGAGGGAGTCAGAGGGTCCGGAGAAACGAGGAGGGTGCATCTTAGTCACCGTCTGAAGCCACTTACTAGCCTCCTCTTCCGGTGTCGGGGGCGGATTAGCGTCCACCACCGAGCTATCCGAGTAAGTTGGGCTACCAAGCTGGAAATCTGGCGAGCCAGCGTCGGCATTATTACCCGATGGCACTGAGTGAGAGGCTGAGTCCGCAGAGGACTGAGAAAGTGAGCCCTCCTCATTATCAGCACCCCGACCACGGCCTCGGCCGCGTCCCCTAGCCGGTCTACCACGACCTCTCAACACACTGAAGGAAAATAAGAAAAGAACAAGATCAGGAATATTCACAATTCACAAGTTGGTAACACAAGTCACGATTCCGAACAGCGCAAGAAAACGAATTACAGAGATATAAGAGTTCGAGGAGACTTACAGCCACGGGTCGCACGAAAAGACGGTAGCATGATGATATTAGGCTCAACGACTGACTCTAATGACGCAAGTGACAGACCCAAAATTCACCGATAGCCTAGGTATTCAAAACCTAAGCTCTGATACCATAAATGTAACACCCCAATTCACAACTGGGACATTACACGCCGTAGAACCCTCGTGAGGTCTACCAGGCTAACACATGACATAAAAACCACAATGTAATCCCGAATGATGCACTCAAAAGTAAATAAGGCCGTGGCCTCGGCCAAAACATCTATAACGTAATACACGAACAGAGGTTAAATACCAATTCATTGCCCACGCAGGGGACTTAAACCCAGTTTCAAAACAGACAGTCTAACTTCAATACTCGACAATGCAATGACAAAACATAAAAATGCAGACTTGAGCCACATCATCAAGCCAGCCCATCCTTCGCGTGCGTGTCCCGTGCCTGCCCCTCAGCCCTCCCGGTACCTGAAATGCATAAGACGCTATTCCCCCATTTAAGGGGTTAGCATTCGAATAGCTAGTGCAAGTACACAATTACACAACATTATATACAAAAACGGTTTTACACAATCATCTCAACCATAAGTCATTTGCCACATATATATTCCGGAATACTACATTGGCAATCAAAATCAGTTTCCAATCATCACGATGTCACAAAATCACAACTGGTATCCCGTGGCCGTACCCCTTAGTATCGACCCCCAGACATCCCGTCGAACGCTCCGGGTGGGATACCACTTCCGCGGACGTACCCCTTAGTATCGACCCCCAGACATCCCCTCGGACACTCCGGGTGGAAGTTCAATCACACACGCACCCAAGTCCACTTCCACGGACGTACCCCTTAGTATCGACCCCCAGACATCCCGTCGGACACTCCGGGTGGAAGGAACATAACTCACGCACCCAAAAATCACCATTTATCATTCATTTCGAAAATCACAACATACATAACGAAATGTAATACATGTACTTGCCTTGAACACGATGAAACAAGGGAAACAACGAAGGAATAGGTTTTGGTCCGAACAATCCTCCCAAATCCGCTCCTAACACAATAACGGTATACAACAAGTCTCAATAATGCGGAAAGGTAAGAATTAATCCTAATTATACTCGTTGGGACAATTCATCGGACACCAAGAGTGCATAAGGAAATGAAATCGGTCAACGGTGTAACAATGGGATTTCATCCCAACCAAAAACAAGAAAACCAAGGGTCACGTGAATACTATCAAAATCTAATAGCAACATCGGTTAATTGGAATTAAAACACAAGATCACCACCAAACCCTCCCCAAAATCATACTAGGGTTAAAGGAGTTCTTACCTCTTGAAGATTCAAGCCCTATGATCCGAAGAACACGTGCTAGATCCACAATCCGAGCTACACGATCGAAGGAAGATGAAGAAAAACACACAATCAAATGGTAGATGGAGGAAAATCCCCCTCTCAACCCTCTCTCTATCGCGTACGGTGGAAGGAAGGAAGAAATGAGTGAATTCGCTGAATAAAAACGCAGATATAGCGGCCAGCGTTGTGTGTGCGGCTTAGCCAAATCGTGCGCGGCACGGGGCCAAAATTGCGCCAGTGGTGGTGCCGACCGCTCGTTGTGCCGCGGCTCATTCGAAGTGTGCCGCGGCTCAGACTCGGCATGTGCCGCGGCCCTGTCGGACTGTGCCGCGGCACGCGGTACAGTTGGTTTTGGCCGGCAAGTGCCACACGGGTGTGCCGCGGCCCGGACAAGTGTGTCGCGGCACTGACTCGGCTGTGTGCCGCGGCGCACAATCCTTGTGCCGTGGCACACGGTACAGCCTGCTCGGCCAACAACTGGGTAATGTGTGTGCCGCGGCCCACATCCTCCCTCGGGTCCCAAAACGACGAAAAATGATCCGGAAAGAGAATAAAAGCAATAGGAATCGATATTTGGGCAACAAAAACATGAAATGGAAGCACGGAACCCCAAAACGATCTGAGGTACACAACCAAAGTCGAACAAGGAACAATTTTCTAAATTTCTAGGAAATTACAAAAACGGCCCAAACATCCGAAAATCACGACACAACGTCGGATTAACAATCCGAAACTCACAACATGCTCTACTCAATCTTACGAACTCATGGAAGTAAGAAAATGACGAAATCGAGCGAGTTTACGAGAATCGAATACACATGAGACAAAATACATCACAAGATGAAATTACGTAAAAACATCATCGAGACCCGTCTAAGCGGAGAAACTCCAAGAACAAAATAGGTTCAGAAATTCCAAAACAGCGCCAAGTGAGTTGTCCGAAACGAAAATACCCCAAAAATAGAAATTACTAAAAATAGAAAACGCGGATATTACACGGACTCCCTCACCTGGAGCTGATAGTACCCCGATTTCAAATCAATCTTCGAGAATACCGCAGCTCCCAGCAACTGATCGAACAAGTCATCGATTCTCGGCAAAGGATACTTGTTCTTGAAGGTCACCTTGTTTAGTTCGCGATAGTCGATACACAAACGTAGCGAACCGTCCTTCTTCCGCACAAACAGGACCGGTGCGCCCCAAGGTGAGGCGCTTGGTCGAACATACCTCGACTCAAGAAGCTCACTCAACTGCTTCTTCAACTCGGACATCTCTGAAGGTGCCATGCGATACGGCGCCTTCGAAATAGGAACCGTGCCCGGCTCTAACTCTATAGCAAACTCGACCTCAGGATCCGGTGGCAATCCCGGTAACTCGTCAGGAAATACATCAGGAAACTCACTAACGATTGGAATCGACGAAAGCTCGACTCCACTACTCTCCGCCTTCAGGGCGTAGCACCAATAACCAGTACACCCCTTTCGCAGGAGTCTCATAGCCTTCAAGGCATTAATAACTAACTTCTGGATTCCCCTCTTTCGCCCCGCGAAAGAGTGCTCGGTGCCGTCCTCGGCTAACATAGTGATGATTCTCGTGTGGTAGTTCATAATCGCACCATGCCGCTCGAGCCAATCATCCCCAAGAATCAAATCCCCAACCTCGATACCCACAACAATAAGATTAGAGGGCCAAGCCCTCTCACAAATAAATATAGAACAGTCTCGAACCTCCTGATCACCAACGATCCTATCACCGCTAGGAAGCTTAACGATGAAGGGCTCACAAGGCGTCAAACAGTCGAGACTCAAACGGCGCACACAATCCAGAGATATGAACGAATGCGTAGCACCAGAATCGAAAAGCACACTGACAGGATGAGAAAGAATATGAACGGTACCTGTCGCCATGGTAGCCGCTGGGTCATCGGCTCTCCGCATCTCATAGACACGCGGGTGGGCTGAGCTGACACTAGAAGCTCCCCCCTTAGAAGGCTGACCCCGACCTCTCCCCCGACTAGCACTCGGCGGAGATTGAGGAGCAAACGGTCCTTGATTCACGCTTGGTTCCCTAGGTGCTGGAATGGAAGCCCGGGCACCAAGGATTCTCTCCCTCTCAGCACAGAAAGCAGCCTTGTGGCCCGGCTGGCCACACTGATTACACGTCAGTAAAGGGCTCAAACAAGTACGACTGACGTGGCCTGTAAGGCCACAATTGAAACACTTCACATCACGGAAAGGAGCACTGGTAATTCCACGAGGACCCCCAGCGGAACGAGCTGGAACACCGCCGGCAGGGAAGTTAGCAGATTGGGATTTCTGCTGACCCCCACCCTTGTGGCCCGAAAAATTCCCGACGGACTTCTGTTTCTTGCTCTCACGGGCCGCCTCACTCGCCGTCACAGACATATCGTAAGCAAGGGCCCTACTCTGATAATCCTTCAAGGTAGTACAGACGAGCCCCGACATATAGTCCCGAATCGACAACTTCATCCGTCTGGAAAAATGGAAAATTTTGTCGCTCTCCTCGACAACTTGGGTCTTCACATAACCCAACTCTTTGTTAAAATCGGCAATAGCTTGAGATACGGGGATATCCCGTGGTTGAGAATCATAGAAAGCATGTACTCAAGCCTGTCTGACCGGCCACGGGCAATATTCGGTCTCCATCAATTCCTGAAATTCAGCCCACGAAGCAACATGGTCTTTGGGACCAACGGCCTCCCACCAATCCGTAGCGTCCCCAGTGAGAAAGTACTGGGCAATAGGGACCTTACGGTCCTCGGGACAGTTGGTGGCAACGAAGACTTTAGATATCTCCTTGATCCACCCCTCCCATCCGATCGGGTCCGAAGCTCCCGAAAACTGAGGATGATGCATCTTGATGACATCCTGAAGCCAGCGATCCGCTCCGCCCCGATTAGTGTGGGCCGGATCCGGGTTCTGAACCGCCTGAGCTATTGCCGCCATTTGATTCACCATTTGCTGCATAACGGCCGCAATACCAAGGTCAGCGCACTCCTGAGAAGAAGCATGACTGTGACGGTCGTCGGTACTGCCGGCTCCCGAAGACTGCGATGTGGCCGCCCCACCGGCTGCCCCACGTCCTCGGCCGCGTCCACGACCACGACCGCGACCACGACCTCTTCCAGCATCCATACTGGAGTTAAATAAGTAGCAGAAGACATACGATGGTAAGTACAAGAAAAGAGCAATCACAAATCGAGAATCAAAGGTACGATACAAGGAAATAAGGAACATAGAAAGGAAAACTTACGGGCACTGGTAGTACCGGAATCATGGCAGCGTGACGATGATATGCAAGACAAAACACAACAAGACCCAATAAACCGACAAGCCTAGGTATCCATAACCTAGTGCTCTGATACCATTTTCTGTAACACCCTCAAGATGTTCGAGGTATATTACAGCACCGTGAATTCCCTATATGGGACCCACCAGGCTGGACAAACATCATACTCATCGACTCACAGAACAACAGAATAACACCTTGTCATAAAGACGCCAAATAAAATAATCCACCCAGTTCAACCGGTCAAACATAACACCATAATCCGACACAAACATAATAAACAACAATACAATCCAGGCGAGTAAAAATTCTTAAGTACTCGAGTACTTATTAGTTTAAAGACCACAAAACGTAAAAAGATAAAAGGGAAATAAGACACTACTCGTGCACAATCATCACGCACGGCCATCATCCGCATACTGGTCCAGCGCCCGTTTGTCTCGATGAACCTGACCTGAAATTCATAAAACGAATTTTCCCAAAACGGGTCCCCAAAGGGGTTCGCAATTACGCTAGTACAAGTAACCAAATGAACGACTTACATCTTACTCATACAGTAATGCATGCAATCAAGAAAACAATGTTCCAAAACACTCATTTCCGGAAATGCCAATATCAAATCACATTTGTAAAGTACACCACAATTAACCGTCGATCCACGTCTCTGTGGACCCCTACCGAGACCCCGTCGGATCTAACCCGTAGTGGTTAAAAGCAAGCTCGTCGATCCACATCTCTGTGGACCTCTACCGAGACCCCGTCGGGTCTAACCCGTAGTGAGCATACACACACACACACACCATTCTCATACAATACTACCATGTCAAGATTGTAAGTTCATAAGGGTACTTGCCTCGATCAAATAGACGGTGACACGAACGGGAATGAAGGATCAAACACGACCGTGAGGAACCGGCAGAAATGAACCTAACGATTCGAATAACACAATCACAACCACTTCTAAACGATTACGGAAATGGAATACCCCCGGAAACCCACCTACGATTCATGTATATTCGTATATAAACAACAACGAGGGCGGACCACAACCAAACCCTCTCGATTCCGTAAAAACCATGAAATATACCATGAATCCGTAGGGAAACTAAGAATACCAACAAGATTAATCATATTCATCATGAATCCACCAACAAAACGGAATGAATCGGACGAAAATCCCGAAATTCCCAAATTACCCAAAAGTAGGGTTCTAAGAGATATTACCTTTGAGGATCCAAGTACTTTAATCCTGATGAAATTGCGTTAGATCGATTATCCGGGATTCACAACCAAATGAAAATGGTGAAAATCAACCCCCAAGTGATGAATGATGAGAAGTTCTCCCCCCCTCTCTCTCTCTCGTATGCAGGTGAAGGAAAGGAAAAGGAATGAGCTGATCTCGCTCAACACACACAATTACAGGGTTGACCGCATTGTGTGCCGCGACCCAGCTGAAGTGTGCCGCGGCACAGGCCCAAAAATTGCTCCCAGGGCTCGGCAGTGTGGCGCGGCACAAGGTACAGACGGGTTTGGCCGGAGATGCAACACGAGTGTGCCGCGGTACGGACGGGTGTGCCGCGGCACTGACTCGGCAGTGTGCCGCGGCCCCGTCGGCGTGTGCCGCGGCACACAGTACAGGCCGCTCGGCCAAAACAGGAAAATGTGTGTGCCGCGGCCCACACCCCCCTTGGGTCCTAAAATGAAGAAAAATGACCCGGGAAGAGAATGAAAGCAATAGGAATCGATATTTGGGTACCCATAACACGAAATGGAAGTACGGAAACCCCAAAACGGTGGCTCCGCACAACAATAACAAGAATCAGATCAATAGATGACAGGAAAGATACACTGAAAGATACACGAGGGTCACTACAATCGAAAAAAATACGCCGGAAATGAAAATACAAGGGAAAGAAAAATGAGGATATTACAGGACGGGTGCGGCAGACACTGTCGGGAGTGCTGGGCACTGGTCGGGCAGACGCGGCAGGAACCGACGTAGCGCGCGCTACTGACGGAAGACTGTGCACGCTAGCTCGACAGGAGTAGCGCACGTTATTCGGCCGGCCGACGCACGCTATCGGGCTGGGCAGAGAGGTTCCTGGAGTTCTGGACTCGGGGAGGATCGGCAGGTAGCGCACGTTACTGTCGGTCGTGGTGCGCGTTAATCGGCATGTGTAGCGCACGCTGTCGGCCGACTAGCGCAGGTTACCTGGCCGAGCAGTTTAGTCCAGAGGGTTCTGGACAGGTTGGCTAGCGCGCGCTAGCGTCCGCACAACGCACACTATCGGGGTCGGGTAGGCGAGTCCCGGTCGGAAGGTCGGGTCGACAGTGCCGGGTCATGTGGGCCCCGGCCGAGGGTTCTGGGCGACACTGGCCGATAGCGCACGCTACTGCCGGAAGGCTAGCGCACGGTAGGCCGCGCCAGTATAAATATGGCCAAGTAGTCATATTTTCATCCGTTTTTCATTTCCATCTTCTCATTTCCGCGGCTGGCGGCTTGGTGGTCAATGAGGGATGTTGTCAAGCAATTAATCCACGAAGTTTGGGAGTTCATATCATTGGTCAATCATCCTAAAACATCATTTGATCCAGCGAATCAAGGTTAGACTTCCTAGAACCCTATTTTTGGGAAAATTTGGGGGTTTTGGGTTTTTGTCCGATTCGTTCCATATTGTTGATTAATCCATGATGTGTATGATTAATCTTAGTATTATTCATGTGTTTAACATCATTTAATCCATTGTTCTTCGCCGAATCAAGGTATATTTCTTGATTTTCCTTCGAGTTGACTTTTTGGGGGGGTTCGTTCTTGATTTTGTTTTCCATCCGTTTTTGATTAATCGATTGTTGTTAAATGATGTTGTTAAACATATCCTATGGATTGAACATCCATATTTCGGTTGGGAATTTCATTTTCATATTTTGTCGGGTCGATTCATATTCTTGGCCGTTTTGGGGGAAACCCTTGAACTTCGTCGTTGTTCCTTGAATTCAGCGGCTTTGGGTTGTACTTTGGAAGTCATTCTCATTGTTATTATTGTTGTTTGTAGTTTACTATCGTAGGTTGTCGTTCGGTGGAGTCGGCGGGTTCGTAGTCGGTTCGTGCCATCCTACCTCGGCCAATTCTCCGCGTCGTGGTTATCCGAGGCAAGTACCTTGTCCATACAATTCTTGTTTTGTGGATACGATGATTGGTGAATGCCTTAGTATGTTGTTAGATTGTTTGAGACGAACTTTCAAAAGATTTCGTTTAGCCTCATTAAAGGCTCACTTTCAAAACGCGTGTGTTTTGTGAATGTTGTGTCTCGTGAATGGTTAAGTGAACCCTATGAATATGCTTGGTGTTGTTGTTGTGCTTTGATAATATATATGCGTATATTATCTCATTTTGGTACGTTGTGATTTGACAATGGTGTCGTGCTTTGTGTTTGTTGCGTTTGGGTGAATTGCTTGGATATCCTTGGTGTGACATGTTGATTGTGTGATTTGTGAATATATTTCGCTCACTTCGGGAGGGTCCGACGGGGCCATGGAGTGAATCCAATGGTACTCGCCCTGGATTCACGAGTGGTGTGTATGTTCTGTGAATGTATTTTGCTCACCTCGGGAGGGTTCAACGGGGCCATGGAGGGAATCTAATGGTACTCGCCCTGGATTCACGAGTAAAACTTCACGAGTGGTGTGTATGTTTTCTGAATGTATTTTGCTCACTTCGGGAGGGTTCGACGGGGCCACGGAGGGAATCCAATGGTACTCGCCCTAGATTCACGAGTAAAACTTCACGAGTTGGTGTATATGATTTCGAAAATGCATTCTGCTCACCTTGGGAGGGTCTGACGGGGCCACGAACGGAATCCAATGGTATAGCCCTGGATTCACGAGTTGGTGTTGTATTTTTGTGACTAAGATTTGCGCATCTTGGGCGATTATATTGTATTGATTTTATGTTCGTCGAGGACACGTGACGTGGGTTTTAACCCTGTGAATTGTTGTTGGTTTTCTATTTGCGAAAACAAAACCTTTGGGCTCTGACCCTATTGATTTTGGAAAGAGAAGGATTTGATAATCCTAAGTTGTTTTCTATTAAAACTCTCGATGGCATTTTAAATCATCTTATAAATTGTTTCCCTTGACTTGGGTTCTTTCGATTTTGGAAAGCTTTACCTAAACTTTTGCCTATGGAAGTATTTTCGTCATGTTTAAATCTTTGAGGACTGGTTATTGTTATTCTTGGAACTTGAATTGTATGACTCGTATTTTTGCACTTTGTACTTGCACTAGCAAAATAGTGGAATTTTGCTAACCCCCGAGAAATCGGGGGGTGGATGTCTGTATTGCATTCAGGTTTTGGAGCATAGCACAGAGTCGGCATGAAGGATGATGAAAGATGAACGATACTAATCACACGAGGACCCATTGATATCGTATTGGTTTAGTTGTATTTTATTTTCCGCTGCAGTATTCTTTCCCCGTTATACGGGAGTTTATTGTATTTTGACCCCTGCATGGGCATGTATTGGATTTGAGTTGTATGTTATTATTGAAACACCAAATAGGTTTACTGAGTCATTGTAGCCTTAAATGCATTGTTGAGTTGTTCAATGTCGTTACCAGCCTGGTAGATCCTTGAGGAAAGGTTCTACAACGTGTAATATTCCTGAGCGGATTGGGGGTGTTACATAACTTTCGGGATTTCTTCTTGATTTTCGTTGTTCGTCCAAATTTGATGAATCAGTTGATGTTATTGAACGCTATTAATCGTGTTTTATGGATTGTACATCCGTATTTCAAGTTTATTCAACTCGATTAGGGATTCGAGTGTTCTTGGGAATTATCGAACATTGAATGTTCAATTAAATGTCCCAATGAGTTCCCTTCGATAGTTTGTTGGGATTTCTGTTGTTTTTGGCCTTGATTCTCATCGTAATCATGTTTTATTGTTCCTTCCGAAGGATTATAGGTGCTTGAGGATTCCGATGTTGAATCCCGTTTGGTGATTGATTATTCGTGGGGTGTTATTCTCGTAGTATTCGCGGTGCTATCGCGTTCTTGATAGTGTTCGGGAGTTCGGGGCTGTTCGACTGCATCGCATCCGTTCTCATTGCGATCATGGTTTCGAGGCAAGTACCTTTTCCATACACCTCTTGTTTTGTGGATATGATGATTGGTGATTGTCTTCGTATGTTTATTTGATTGTTTGAGACGAACTTTCAAAAGATTTGGTTAGCCTTGTTAAAGGCCCTCTTTAAAAACCGTGTGTATTTTGTGATGGGTGTGTTTCGTAAATGATTAAGTGATCCCTATGAATATGCTTGGTGTTATTGTTGTGCTTTGATAATATATATATATATATACATATATTATCTCATTTCGGTACGTTGTGATTTGACAATTGTGTCGTGCTTTGTGTTTGTTGCCCTTGAGTGAATTGCTTGAATACCCTTGGTGTGACATGTTAATTGTGTGAACGCATTTTGCTCACTTCGGGAGGGTCCGATGAGGCCTCGAAGGAAACCAATGGTATAGACCTGGATTCATGAGTTGGTTTGTATATGATTTGTGTGAACGCATTCTGCTCACTTCGGGAGGGTCCGACGAGGCCTCGAAGGAAACCAATGGTATAGCCCTGGATTCATGAGTTGGTGTGTATATAATTTGTGTGAACGCATTCTGCTCACTTCGGGAGGGTCCGACGAGGCCTCGAAGGAAACCAATGGTATAGCCCTGGATTCATGAGTTGGTGTGTATATGGTTTGTGAATGCATTTTGCTCACCTCGGGAGGGTCCGGCGAGGCCTCGAGGGAATCCAATGGTATAGCCATGTATTCACGAGTTGGTGTTGTATTTGTGTGACCAAGTTTTGCGTATCTTGGGTGATTATGTTATGTTGATTCTATGTCCGTCGAGGACACGTGACGGGGGTTTCGATCTTGTGAAGTTGTTGGTTTTATTTGTGAAAACAAAACCTTTGGTTGTGACCCTGTTGATTTTGGGAAAGAGAATGATTCGATAATCCTAAATTGTTTTCTATCAAAAACTCCTGGTGGCATTTTAAACCACTCTATGAATTGTTTCCCCTGAATTGTGATCTTTCAGTTTTGGAATGTTTTACCCAAACTCTTGCTTCGGGAAGTATCTTCGTTATGTTTGAATCTTTGAGGATTCCTGATTCTTATTATTCTTGGAACTTGAATTGTATGACTCGTATTTTGCACTTTGTACTTGCACTAGCAAAATAGTGGAATTTTGCTAACCCCCGAGTAACGGGGGGTGGGGGGGGTGGGGGTGGATGTCTGTTTTTGCATTCAGGTTTTGGGAGCATAATACAGGTTCGGCACGAAGGATGATGAAAGATGATCGATACTAATCACATGAGGACCCGTACATTATTGTAATGTTTGGTTGTATTTTATTCCGCTGTAGTATTCTTTCCCCGTTATACGGGAGTGTGTTGCATTCGACCCCTGTGTGGGCATATGTTGAGATTGAGTTGTACGCATTTATGGAAAGACCAAATCGGTCTACTGAGTCATTTTAGCCTTAAAGGCGATGTTTAGATGTTTGATTTTAGTTACCAGCCTGGTAGATCCTCGAGGAAAGGGTCTACGGTGTGTAATATCCCTGAGTGGATTGGGGGTGTTACAAGAATAAGATACTTACCCCGAGTCCTTCGGGAGAAATCTCTATGTCAAATCATCACCGATGATTATCCTCAATGTTCGACGATCCACAATGTCACGTGACACGTCTTTTGTGTAACTATCGCAAGTGCACGATATCGTATCAAGTAGTAAGTGGACTTTTTGAGTCTGGTTTATCGATCTCACGAGGAAGTTAGGTTATATATTGAATTATACGCTATTTATCTATTTGTTATAGAGATTTAGATGAGTGAAACAGACAATTAAAGAGTTTGGTTTGACAATTGCAAGGAAAATGCAATAATAGTACTAAAATTTAAGGAAATGAAAGATTGCACTAATAATAGATTGATAAAAGGTAAAATGAAATAGTTGGGATTACAAACTTAGTTCATCATTAGTTATAGAAGATGTATAGGAGATCATAAGAGGAATTTACTTATTATATTGTGTAGATTCGATTTTCCTTAAAAAGACGTTTCCTATTTCGAATGTCAAACGCCCTTTATATATTGAATCAATCCACTATATTTCTATGTTGCTTGGCTTCAATACATAGCATTAGGTTTTATGAAAATAACTCAAAGAATCATCTAAGGTCTAGAGGTATATTTCTATCCCCTAGAACAACTTAGAGTGAAGATTATTTGATCTAATCAAACATATTTTATTTCGAAACATATGAAGACCATAAATATCATCATTTATTGGCCAAATAAATAAAGATTGGTAAAACAATGAAAATCACACACAATAATAAGTAATCCATAATAGATCTTTATACAAACTTAAATAACATGACAAACCTTGTTTATAATCCTGACTAAGGATAACTTAACCCATGAAGGGTTTATTCAACATATTACAAGCTTGAGTGGTCATTATTAGTTGAAAAAGAGAAAGAATTGATCCTAACTCCCTTAGTAGATAAAGGAGAAAGAAGCAATAAACTCCCTCAAAAACATAAACTAAACCACTATTACATAAATCACTCAAGAACATAAGTGTGTTCTTCACACAAAGAAAAATATTACAAAGTAGGAAAAATATATGATGAATGATGATTAATGATGGATCTAAGGGGTCTATTTATACACCTAAAGTCATCTAATAGCTCCAAAACTCCAGCATTATTACATTAGATCGGATCAAGGCCAGCCATCCCCTCAATAATAGACCAAAAGTATAAAAGATTTAAAAATGATCAAAAATCCGTCACGAGTTACGGCCGTAACTTTGAGGAGTTACGGCCGTAACTATGAGGACTTACGGTCGTAACTTTCAGATGTTACGGCCGTAACATGGCGTCGGGTTTTGCACATTAGTTGTTGTGTGAGTTACGCCCGTAACTTTATGAGGTTACGCCCGTATGAGTTTCAGACCTCATTTTCAGCCCAGAATTTCTTAGACTTTTGCGTTTTCGCCCCAATTCTTCTTCGGATGATAACTTTTGATATATAACTCTGATTTTGAATCCGGAAAGACTTCCGAACTCGTCTCGAAAAGCACTACAACATGAATACATAAAAGTTCAATAAAGAAAATATTTTATAAACATGTTATTTCTTGAGTAAATCAGTAATTCAATCCGATTAAGATTAAATTTACATCTTCATCCTATAAAAATAAAATTATTAAAAACTAATTAATTTAAAGCACAAACAATTAGACTAGCTCATAATTATGGGTGAAATATATCAATACTAAACACGGATAAGTTTATAAAACTGACACTTATCACACCCCCAAACTTGAATTCTTGCTAGTCCCAAGCAAGACTCTTTATTATTCACGCTAAAAATAAAATAAAAAATAAGACACAAAATAAGAAAAATAATGCACACACAAATTAAGAAAGATAATTATATATATAAAGAGAAAAATAGATCAAAATGCCATTTACACAACAAACAGCTTTATACAGTAGATAGAAATGAATCAAGATCCAAAATAAATATACTAATGATTTTCAAGTTAAAACACACTTTTATTTTTGTAATTCCAAAATGCAATGTTTCCCCCCAAAAGTTTGATTATTTCTTTCCCACTCATGACACACACGACTCCCTTTAATGGTTGTCGATCACTCGTTTATTTTTCGACTCAATATGAAAAGGAATTTCATCAAATATTGTGATTGTTCACGAAATTGAGTGTATTGAAATTCAGCCACCAATTAATTCAAATCTGCTCATAATCTACATCCCTTTTAGTGATAGCTTTCACACCGTTATTTGCTAACGTGTAGCTCTTTTCACCAATACATTTTTCATTTTTTTTAGGTGATAGCTTTCATACCGTTATTTGCTAACATGTAACTCTTTTCACCAACTTTCACCAACACATTTCCATTCTTTTCTTTTTTAAGTGATAGCTTTCACACCGTTATTTGCTAACATGTAGCTCTTTTCACCAACACAGTTTCCATCCTCTTTTTTTTAGGTGATAGCTTTTACACCGTTATTTGCTAACGTGTAGCTCTTTTCACCAATAATTTTTTTAGGGAATAGAATTTTTGCAGAAAAATCGTTTATTAGCTAAGCATGAAAAATCAAAAACTCCTCAAATTAAGTTAATTTCAGTTCTATTTTTCATCAACCGATTGATTCTTCATTTCTCAAGGTAACGAATGACTCGATTTTAAATGATAATTACAAGGCTTGGAAAGAGAGATTAAGGCTCAAAAAAATTTGGAATATATAATTTTTTTAACCGGTTAAAACGATTTGAGAAACTTATATATAGCTAACTTATTGGTGTTATGGCCAGATCTATAAATCTCACAAAAAAAACAAAATAAATATATATATATATATATATACACTAAAAAAATCAAAGCCAAATAACAAAAATAATCAAACACACCACAATAATCAAAGCTAAACACACCAAAATACCAAACACACCAAAATAATCAATACACACCACCCCCAAACTTGAAACAAAAACTGTCCTCAGTTTTAAAAATATAATAATAAAAAGCAAGGGAGAACAACATAATACTCCATGTTATGAAAGTTGATGCTTGAGCTAACGCCTTTTTGGATCTGCAAGAAAAAAAATACACGAGGCAAACAACAGAAGAAAAAAATAAAAATAAAATATACCCGGAAGTATAACACAATTTTTAAGATGCGCTTCAGGAAAGTCCGAAGAGTCGCCTTACGCTGCCATCAATGCTTTTATTAAAAACAAATAATAAAAATTACAGCAATAAAAATAACAATACATAAATCGTGAATAGATGCGCATCAAGAGATCAAAAAGAAACTCCTTAAGCTGCCATAATTTAGCATGATTTTTACACATGACAGAAAGTAAAAATAACAATAGGTCCGATATGGGTTATTAAAGGGAGAGGAATGAATCCACTTTTCATTTTCTCACGGTAAAATCTTCAATCCAGACAATATTAGCTAGAGCTGGATCTGGTTAAGGAACAAATTCAATGAGTTTTTTGATTAGTTCTTCTGGTGTTGTTGCAACGACTATGATTCGTTTAGCACGCTCGGAAATAAAACCTTTTTCAGCAGAGTAGTCGATAAAAGATAGTAAACCATTAAAGAAACCATTGACATTAAGCAGACCTATTGATTTTTTATGAACATTTAGCTGGGCTCTGGTAACCACATGAAAAAGTTCATCAATAGTGCCAAAACCACCGGGAAGGGTGATGAAGGCGTCAGAATTATTCATAATGTGCGTTATGTGATCTTGCATATTTACAGCTCTAACCTCATCTCCAATAGTCGCCCCGGTGATTTTACTTTCAGCCAGAGGTTTCGGAATTATTCCCAACACTTTTACTCCTTCCATATAAGCAGAAGCAGCAGCGCGTCCCATTAATCCTAGACTTCCTCCTCCGTAAACTACATGAATGCATTTTCTCCTAAGGTACGACCCAAGTTGTGGGCTGTTTCAGTAAAGCATGCCTATGTTCTACAACTAGCTCCACCAAAAATGCAGACCGAGTTAAATCTTTTTGTGGAAGATGATGCTTCCATTTTTGAAAAGAAACTTATTTGAGAGAAAAAGAAAAGAAAAGTACAAATTTGAGGGATAAATAAAAGAAACAAGCACAATGTTTATTTATATAAAAAGAATAAGGTAAAAAAATGTTTAAAAAATCAGTGATTGCATTAATTGCGCTTCAACTACTCAATAGAATAATGAATGCATTTATTGCGAATCACTTTTTTTATTCATAAAATCTCACCATACGACAAAAATAAAATATACTCACGTGTATGTACAGTAGTTCTGATTGTGGCTCACATCTTCCTCTGATTTTACGTTCAGAAAAAGCTAAATGCCTTCTATGAGTCGGGGAGAAGCTTCCCATCTAATTTTCTTATAAATTGGAAAACAGGGTCTTTTAACATCAGATTCCCAAGACGTTGTTCATATTCTGGTTTGAATTTATTCCACAAACATCGAATTCCGTAATGTATGACTCCACTAGGATGCGTGTCAAGAGAAATTGATATTATCTAAATTCTCTTTATTCAGACCATCCTTGATGAACTGAATTTTATCTTTTCTGTTTGTAGATGGAATTCCTAAAGATCAACAATTTAAATTACAGTTCTATCTAGCACATTTATAGCAAACGGCTATTATCTTTGCTCGTCGTTTCTTGACATATGAACTGTTTCCAAGCCCTGGTAAAAATCTAGTAGGTATATCTGTGAATTCACCTACTATTCTCACTTTGGCTTCAATAATGAATCTAATGTCAAAAGTTATGCTTTTATTCATAAGCAACCTCACCCTTTCAAGTCTTGTCTTGTAAATTTTTAAAATGACTTTTTGCTAAGAAAGGGAAATCTCTTTTCAATACTATTCAAAGTTTCTTCCATGATAAAAGAAATAAAATAAAAATAAAAGGGGAAATATCTACAAATATCAGTTGTTGTGGGAAACTGAAAAATCCGACTTTAATAGTCACGGAGTACCGTTATTGTAATACCTGAGATTTTTACTTTCCAGTTGCCCTGAATTATTTGTTGTTTGGTTCTGGTTACTTTGTTTGGTTATGATTATGTGGGATATAAATTTCTATGATGTACTATTTGATGTGTTCTGTTGTAAAATTCGTCGTGTGAGACTTGTGTCGCCGGCGTCTTTTTGATTAAATGTGTGCTTAGGATGTGACATGTTACATTTCGTGGTTGGCTCGTTATTGTGTTGAATCATAGTAGGTGCATTAGTGTATCTGAGTCATCGTTGAGTGCCGAACCGGACTGTCGGATTGATCGAGTTTCAGTCGGGAGTCCTGGCCGAGTTACGGCCGTAAGACATCGCTTGTTACGGCCGCAAGGCTGCCGAGTTATGGCCGTAATGCCTTACCGGTTACGGCCATAACACCCTTTCGTTTTTCGAATAGTGAGATTTGGGAACCCAATTACGGCTGTAATAACCTGCCGAGTACGGCCGTAAGGTCTGAGTTACGGCCGGAAGGACCTTCTGGTTATGGCCGTAACGAACGCGCCTATTTAAGGCCTGGGCGACGGGTCTTCAGCCATTTCTTCACTTTCCTTCTTCTTCTCGCAGCTGCTGGACGGGAGAGATGGGAACATCGATTCTTGGTCGATTTCCACTCAATTCCAAGGTGTTTTGGAAGGCCCTTGTCGATTATAACAACATCAAATCCTTGTTCTTCGTTGGATCGAGGTAATTTCTTGAAATCTCCTAGGATTGACTTTTGGGATATCTTTTTAATCTTCGTTGTTCATCCATTTTCGACAAATCGATTGATGTTATTAAACGTTATTAATCGTGTTCTATAGATTGTATATCCGTATTTCGAGTTTATTCAAGTCGATTGGTGATTCGAGTGTTCTTAGGATTATCGAACATTGAATGTTTGATTAAATGTCCCAATGAGTTTCCCTTTAATAGTTTGTTGGAATTTCCATTGTTATTAGCCTTGATTCTCGTTGTGAATGTATCTTCGTTGTGTTTGTCCGAGGATTATAGGTGTACGAGGATTCCGGTCGAGCTTCCCCATTATTTCATGTGCTTTGGACTTGAGGCGAGTATCTCGTCTATAATCTTTATACTTTGAGAATGTGGCGTGTCGTGAATTTAACGTGGACTTGATAGTGATTGAACATTTAATCGTAACTTACTTTTAAATCAATAATGTGATTCAATGAAAGTAAATACGGACATAACTTGAAATTCTTGAAGAATGATAACCACCATTTCATGTGTATTGTGTTCGAGATGGATATTTAGAAGTGAGTAGTTATCCGAGGAATTGCGAAATGTTTGTATTGTTCACTTTTAAGAATGTTTACTAAATGATGGTGTGATGTGAATGTTATATCATGTGAAAGCGTTTGTGGCATTAACTCATGATTTTACGTGTTTGTGATTGTGGCGAATGTTATACCCTTGTTGTTGTGAAATCGGTGAAATGATGATATTAACCGGGTACGGACCTGTGAGGCCTCCGGCGGCGCATACTTGCGAGTACGGCCAGTTTATTTGTTTTGACCGTAAGGTTATCTAATCGGGTAGCCTGGAGAGGGCTCCGAGAATCGTCACTTGCGAGTGCGATGTCACGATAAATTGTGGGCGTGTTTGAATGATGATATTGACTGGGTAGGGACCCGTGAGGCCTCCGGCGGTGTGTACTTGCGAGTATGGCCAGTTTATATGATTTGACCATAAGGTTATCTAATCGGGTAGGTCCGGAGAGGGCTCCGAGAATCATTACTTGCGAGTAAGATGTCAAGATAACTTATGGGTGGGTTTGAGCTTGTTTTCAGTAACTAATCCAGGTTGGGTCCAATCGAGGCCACATAGGTGATTTGAGTATTTGACTAGATATCTCTGAACCGTGAATGTATGAATCTTGGATTCCAGTTACATTGGTGATTGTGGTTCCGCCTTTGAGGCTGGTTTGAGAATTGAACCATCTACTTGATTTTGAAAGAAAACCCTTTTGAAAAGGAGAATTACAAATCTTTTCATGATTTTACACTGAGACTCCCGACGTCCACAATTATTATTTCAAATGTGTTTCACTACGCCATAGATGGCCTATGGCAACGGATTTTGTTAGTGTTGCGCACAAAAATGTTGTAGTAGCTCTAAAAATTTTGCCTGCTGCGACATTGCTTTTTTGATGTTGCTGTATATGTTTACAAAGTGTTGCCTTAGTAGCAAGTGTTAAATCTTTATAATATTTTATGTGTGTTGTTAGTAAATGTACTATATAAAAAAAACTTCATATTTTTTATGTAAAATTAAAATTAAATAATCTTTTACTTGAGAACTAATTGATTTTGATTGAAGTGGAGTATGACATTTATTCAGAAGTAATAATTTTTAATTAGATTTGATATGAACAAATTAAAAAACTATAATACTTATAAAATTAAAAATTAAAAATAATAATTAAAAATAATTATCTGGATAGAATAAAAGGTGCCAATAATTATGTGTAATATCCAGAAAATTTTAAATTGAAATTTTGATGGTATTATTTTTTTTACTGATTTGTTTCATTTTTTTTCATTTAGCTAGCTGAAAAATAATAATATATTTTCCTATTTATATATCCTACTTTTATATATATATATATAATTTTTTTTCCTACTACTCTAAAAGAGTGTAGGTCCTGATGAACGAAAATGTGTTTCTTATTTTTTCTCCACTCGGTGAAAGTGGCATTCTCTGTTTTCAATGTGTAGGTCCTGATGAACAAAAATGTGTTTCTTTTCTTTCTCCACTCGGTGAAAGCGGCATTCTCTGTTTTCTTATTGAAAACCCGTTCTCGTTCACCGCTCCATAGGATTCCTTCTTCCACCAACATGTCTGCCTCATCTTCTTGGATTAGTGAGGAAGCAACAGTTAGCAGGGGTGAAAAACGAACCGAGTGGCTCGGTGCTGAATCAAACTCGGCTCGTCAATGTCTTGTTTGAGTTTCCTATCCTTCTTCATTCCGACGCCTCATTTCTCGACTTCCCTGCTTCTTTCTGCCTACTTCGTGTCCTTTTCTTTCTTCACAAACCCTAGGGGTCTTTACTCACCGATATCCCCATCGGACATCACCATCCTTTTTCCTTTATCAAATTCCATTATACCGCTTCACTCTCAGCTATTTTCGACTAGGGTTTTTGCTGCGCCCCCCTTCCTCCACTGTCTTTACACGCGCACAAACTTTTCGTAGCATGCAGCCATGGTAGAACAGGTAGGTCTGAGATTAACAAAATTTTTGTGTTCATTCTGTTGCTGCAGGTCTATGATGAATATAATAACCATGCCAGAGAAGATGAAAATATTTTGTTGAGTGTTGATGGGTTCTCATTTCAAGATGGAACCGGGGTTGTCCATAACAAGGGTACTAATTGCTATAAAAGAGGTTGGTCTACTGTTTTTCTCTAGAGCATTATCTTGTTAAACATAATAGAGTTGAACATATTGAAGGTAACAGCTGTAGGTATTTAAGGGGACATCGTAGAAAATTAATTATTTAGCTGTGCTGCTGTTAGGTTTATAATATTTGCCATAAAACAACATTACCCAACGCCTCAACGGCTCCCGCAGAATGCTGTTTAAGGGGGATTGGATGTGCGTAGCCATAATGTTTGTCACGCTCTGCTAAATTGCTTGTGTAAAACCCAATTCAGACGGGCTAAAATGAAAACCTTTGTAGTTGTTTCTTTTTTGAATTGTGGAATAAAGAGACTGGAATTTCTATCATATAGAAAAATATCGAGCTACTTAAGCTCAACTCATTTTTTTTCCACTTATGCTTGTCTATGATTAACATTGGGGTGCCGTTTAATTGCAATCACCTTGTTTAATTTCGAATTTACCAATCTATTTTAGTTTCCTTACCTTGACGTCTTTAACTGATAGGTGAACGCCAATGGATTTGTTGATCTGAGCAATCTTCTAAAGGTTTCAAAAGGATATGGGGAAGATGGTGAGCACCTTCATCCCTTTATTTTGTTCTGCTGTTATTTCCATTGTTTTGGTGTTATGTAAATGATAATTTGCGTTTTAATCTTGTCATTTTGACATGTGATGACCAAATTCATATAGTTTGACTTCCTTCATTTTTAATCTTGTCATTTTGACCTGTGATGACCCTCCCAAGAAATCATTTTGCTCGATTCTGAGAAGACAAGGGGATTGTCGAAACACGTGTACAAATGGTTGTTTGCATAGGTTTATAACTAACCAGGCATTTTCTGGATTTTATATTTTTGTATTTTGTTAGCTGGAAAACATTTTGCAAATTGGTTCTCTATTTTTCTCAGGCAAAAACAGGTAATCATTGATTTGTTTTTCTTTTTTTTACATGCAGTTTCCTTTGGTGTAATATCTGAAAAGAAGGTTATATTAAAGTTGAACTTTCAAACTGAAAAGAGAAAGCTCCGGTCTATATCACCACGTGCGACAACCAGACTTAATAAATTTCTTGTTTGTTTTTATGTGGTTATGGGAAGTGACACACTTGCCTTTCTTACTCGTCTTTATTTCGCCAGGCGGGTGCTTATTTTTCCTAAAGGAAATAATGTGGAGTACTTATCCATGTACTTAGATGTGGCTGATTCAGCTACTTTGTCATATGGATGGAATAAATATGCACATTTTAGCTTATCTGTTCGTGTAGGTAAGTGCTACATATCATCTTCTTTTCAGTCAACTCTATTAAGGTTCTTATCCAAATTTGACAAAAAATATGCAAATGTCTATCAATGATCCACCGCATGTAATTTTATGTTGAATGCTCCTTGTTTCTGGAATTATTAATAGAACCATTCTAACTAAACAGAGCGTATAATAACTTCTGTTAAACTAGGTGAATGTCCTCCTATGGCTAAGAGTAAATTCTGTTAGTATCGCTTGTAATACCCGAGATTTCTGATATGTATTTGGAACTTGTGATATTGTAATTGTTGCACTTTGATCTGAGTATTATTCTCCGTATTTCATAGTCCGGTGTTGTTGAGCGTATGATTTCATGAATGTGATTTAAAAATTTTGATTCTGCGCATGTAGCGCACGCTATCGTCTAAGTGTAGCGTACGCTAACTTGGATCCATAGCGCACGCTACGAAGGAACCTTAGCGCACGCTATACGTGGTCAATATGATTGAGACGTGTTGGTAGGTGAGATCAGGCCGGGGATCTTGGTCGGATTGTGTCGGGATGAACCTGGACGGCTTTCGGGAAAAAGCCAAGTCAACGCGTTAGCGCACGCTACTCGCATGATGGTAGCGCACGCTAAAGGCTGAGCACAGTGAAATCAGTAAGTTTCAAATAGCCGTTAGCGCACGCTATGATTATGGACTAGCGCGCGCTAATTACCATTTTCTATAAATAGGGCAGCATCCCTTTTCGTATTTTCAGTATTTTTCACTTCCCTCATCCGAATCCTTATACTTAGAGAATTACTCTCTTCATCCTAAACACTTAATATCAGCATCCTAGCTCGTGTTGAAGATTGTAGATCATTGGGGATTGGTGTTTAAGCCTTCGGCGTTGGATTACTTCGAATTCCTCCTTGTTCTTCACTACTTTGAGGTAGGTGATTCTTCACCAATACTAAGTACTAGTATGTAGGACGTTTTGATCATGATTATCTAGTCAGTTAAATTCGTTAGTAGTCGAACATCATGTGTTAGAAGGATATTTTTGGCGTTTCGGCACTTATTCATCGTATAATCCATTGAACCTTTTTAGTATATGGACTCCTAAGCATATTCATGTATCTTCAAAACCGATTATGACCAGTATATGGAGATTACCTAGTTCTTATGTTTGACGTAAGGAATCATATGTTTTGGGACTTGGAATGAATTGAACTTAGAATATTTTCTTGAAGATCAAGATGAATTATGGTGTAGTAATGATGATACGTATCCTGGTGTCTCGTAGTCATTTAATCCATAAAGATCTTTCATAAACCGTATGAGCATGATATGCACGGAGTTGGCATGTATTAATAATGAGGATTTCATGAGTTTTCATCACCTTTAGCTCAAGTTTTTACCCAGTAGTGACTGCCATGCACGATTAGCGCACGCTAAGATGTATATATTAACGTGCGCTATCGGGAATGAGTAACGTACGCTACGTTGGGTACGTAACGTACGTTATATCATCGAGCGAGGCGGTACATTCGAGAGAAGGCGATACGGCTAGCGCACGCTAAACTTGGTCATTTGCATACGTTAACGGGCAGGCTTAACGCACGTTACGTAGAGTACGTAGCGCGCGCTAAATAGTTCAGACAGAATTCATTTTTTTTAGAGCTTGCGGCCGAAAACCAGATTGTTAGACGTTCGTACGACTTGAGAGGAATTCTTTATTATTTCTTAGGTCCGAGCCTTTCATAGGGGACGATCGAGGGGCGGTGACATACGGACGCGTGTCATTTGTTGGAGTATTTCCATTCTTGCCATTTTCGAGGCAAGTATCATATGTTGAGTTTGATTATATTGAAACTTTGATCATGTTTATGGTTTTGTTCATGTTGTCGAATATGAGATGTATTTCTATAATTTCTCGTGGTATTCGTTGTTAATTGTTCGTATTGATGAACATATTGAAGTGCATATATGTATGCATAATTGATTGGTTTATGGTATAAATGATCCGAGGGGATCATGAGGATCTATCTTGGAGGCTGGATCGAATGTCCACCATGCGTTGGTCCGACGGATCATCATGGGGATCTATCTTGAGGCGCTGGATCTGGATGGGTTTTCCACCATGCGTTGGTCCGACGGGATCATCATGGGGATCTATACCAAGAAGCATTTGGATCATTTGGATTACCATGTATTGTGTTGATGGAATCGTGAGGATTCACATCGTTTAATTCAGATGACTGAAGTCCGTTTTGCATGTTTTATGATGCACTGATGAGTTATGTATTATGATAATTGTACTAGCATTATTTTGCTAACCCCTTCGAAGTGGACATTGTTTTGATGTTCGGGTAGCCGAGCGAGGAAGCAACCACAAGACGGAGACGATGAAATGGCTCAGTGATGTGGTTGATGTTTATTGTTTTTGTGATTTATCTTCTTGGTTCATTAAGTACTCGAGTACGTATGTTTTATTAATGTCATTTTCGATATGGTTGTATAAGTTAACTCATTCGATCAGTTGAACCAATTCTGTATTTTGAACTTCAGTTGTACGGTTGGATCATATTTGCATTTATTTTAAATTAGCCTTGTAAATCCTTACTTAAAGGGTTTACGGCGCTGTAATTATTCCGAATATCTCTGGGTGTTACATCGCTTACCCATAACTTGTTCTGAATAATCAATAATTAATAAGAAAGAGCAATACCTTGAACATGTTAAAAAGCGTCTTTTTCTGTATACGAGAGTTATGGACTTTATCATGATCAACAAGATCAAAATATATATCCCTTCCAATCTTTTCATTCAAATCTTCATCTCAGGCAACCTGCAATACAAATAAATTTCTTCAGCAATCCATCACAAGAAATAAGGAGATCAACATACATGAGAATACTTATTGAGAAGAATAACCTTGATCATAGTGTAAAGGTGGGCCTCTGCTTTGTATGTTCTCGTATCTTCCTTTTCTTCCTATTCCTTTTTCAGTCTTATCTGGAGTAAAAAGGGTATGTGATGTTTCATTGCAGATAAATAACTTTAGCGAATGAATTTTAGATGTAGAGTGGGAAAAATATTTGGCATCGTCAGTAATAGAGGCTGATGGAAATTGAAGTACAATAGTAAATCTATTGAAATTACTTCAAGTGAATATAGACCAACTAACCACAGGAAGAATTATCTTTCAACTTATAATTTATTTTTCATTACTTCTCTTCTTTCATCACATTTGATTTGTATCGACTGCATGCATGTCTGTCTGGTTGTGCGTTTTGCTTATATATATACTTGTGTAACAAAAGATGCAGCCTCTTTAGTATCTTGTGTAACATTCTCACCGATGTCTTGTTTATGAAGGAAAAGCTTGCCAAAGAATTCGGTACACCAGTTCAATATCAGCGTTTCTGGATATGGGCAAAAAGACAGAACCATACTTATCGCCCAAACCGACCATTGACACCACAGGAGGAAGCACAAGCTGTAATTATATATACCTTATTCAATTCCATTTTGTATTTTACAGATACGAGAATAATATGATTTCTGGTGCCTAGAATGCATAGATATTCAGTTTAAAGAATATAATCTAGTTAAAAAACTAAAACGTATTGAGACTACCTGCTTGCCAGTGATTACTATGTTTTAGGAATGTGTGAAAGAAAGATATTCTGCAATGTAGGCAAGAAAATAATTGTTCCTAATAATCAGCACAGTTTGTTATTTTGCTTAAGGAACTGTTATGTCTGTTAGGAGATGTGAAACAAAGTCTGGGTCATCTATGGAGAATATGTAGGCGTGCAATTTCTAACGATTGTGATATCATGTTCGTATAGTGTGGTTCCAAATATCTAAACTTAAGCACACCTGTTTTTTTTGTTCTTTTACTATTCTAGGTGAAGAAACATCACATATGTTGGTGCTTGGTACATATTATTATTATTATTATTATTATTATTATTTATAGCTTCAAGGAATCTGCTCTGAAAACTAAAGCTTCTGCTTTATTAATCAACTTATTATTGATGTTTGGGTTCTTGTTCAACCTTCTCCCACAGATTTCTGAATATCATCACTCTTGTTTCACTGTTGCTGTAATTTGTCTTCTGGGTTGATCTCGTCTTGCTGTCTTATTTGGTTTGGTTACCTTGCTTCACCAATTTCTACATGATGTTATTATATAGGCTACCTTTAGGATTTCTCGTTGTTAGTTATTTCATATTTTCTTTTCTTTTCCATACTTATTATGTGCAGGTTGGTGCATTGCGAGAGGTTTCCAGTAAGGCCCACAATGCAGAGCTGAAATTGTTCTTGAAGGTCGAACATGGACAGGTTTGTCTTATTTAAATTGTAGATATTTAAATTGTAAAATAATCTTACTTTGTGTTTGTTTTTCTATCTCATGTTTTCGTGTTTGTGTGTTAGTTGCCACAGGTAAATGTGATTCTAATAAAATCCTATTTTTTAATTTTGGTTTGACAAATTTCTAGTGTATAGTTTACTCAGGATATTACAGATCAATGGACTAATCTTATTGCTAGGTGTTTCTTTTTTTGGTTTTGTGGGTTTTCCTGTTTGTTTTGTTAGAAATCTTAATAAAGTGTCTCAATGTTATTTGTTTAGTTCAGAAGAGTTGATAAAAAATCACAGTTAATACAATATTTGCTTTTAAAATCTTCAAATGTATGAATAGATTTGTCTTAATTTTTGATCTTTTAGGCTCGATTTTACTGTGGATTCTTAGTTATTTTTCATTCCGTGGTTTGTAGGATAGATTATATAGGTATGTTTTTTCCGGTTGAAATAATGATGCTTTGTGCGTTTAATTTAAATTTAGGTTTAACAAATGCTCCACTTCTGGCACGATAAACTCGCAGATAAGTGACTTGACGGCCAAAATCAGGCAAGAAGTTGTTGACGAAATGGAAGAAAAGCTGGAGAAGAAGGTCCAAGAAGAAGTAGATGTACAGGTGAATAAGAAAGTGCAGGAGAACCTAACTTGGGTGATTAAGAAAATAGGCGATGTAAACCCAAGCTTGAACATCAATTTGGTGGAACTTTGTTCCACAATATCAAGTGATAACGACAACGACACTCCTATTACCGTATTTCATGGCTTTTGGTTGTTGTATTAAACCTTAAGTACTGTTTTTTAAGTAAACTTTAAGTAGTGTTTTTTAGATATTTTGGATGGATGGGTTGTATTTTGAATGGATGGATTCGGAATTGTAATGGATTGGTAATTAATATAAACAAATATTTTGTCAATTTTTTTTGTGAAAGTGTTGCAATAGACAAAAAAAACGTTGCTTTAGACAAGAAAAACGTTGTTGTAGACAAAAAAGCATTGTTGTAGACAAAAAAACGTTGCAGTTACCTACTAGAAGGTGTTGCAAAAACTTAAAAAGTGTTGCAAAAAAGTGTTGCAACAGGGTTTCCTAACAGGTATGGGTCCCACAGTCGGGGCCCACATCGGACCCCACATGTTGTAACACCCCCGATATATTCAGGAATATTACAGCGCCGTAAATCATTTACATAAGAATTTACAAGGCTGAATAAAGGAAATGACAATAACAGATACCAATTTATGAAATTACTGAAATAAAGTACAACCGTCTGGTTCAATACCGAAAATACAAATATCCAATGAAGAGTTATTAATACATCACTAAAATCCAAACATCATAAACTGACGACGTACTCGAGTACTTATTGAAATAACAAACAAACAACGAACAGATAAACGGCGGAACATCACTCTGCACCCTCGTCGTCATGCATCTCCAGTGGTTGTTTCCCCGCTCTCCTGGATCCTGAACATACACAAATGTTCACCCCCGAAGGAGTTAGCACAACGATGCTAGTACAAGTACAATAACCATACAACAGTGATATAATCAACAATTATATCATAACAAGTTTCTCCAATGAGAAATATCCACAACACATATCATATCATAACAGTTTCAACATACTGATGGTATTCCAGCGATCCAGCGCACACAACTATAGATTCCCATGATGATCCCGTCGGACCAACACATGGTGGAACTACCTGTCCAACGATCCAGCGCACACAACTATAGATTCCCATGATGATTCCCGTCGGATCAACGCATGGTGGACATATAATCACAACATATTTACACGATACAATCACATCATAATTGTCATAATATAAACAATTCCAATTAGAATACTTGCCTCGGTTCGTTGACAAGAATAAAACTCCACGAATATCAAAATACTCGAAGGTCGTCCCCTTCGATCAACCACGTGTTAAGCCCGAACCTTAACAAAAGAAATAGTATAGAATTCATCTCATGCCGTACGAACATCTAACAATTCAAATATTACGGTAGAAAGTCCTTAATATGCAATCTGTCTGGATCGCTTAACGCACGCTACGAATCCTATGTAGCGTACGTTAATGCTACTCGTTAGCGCACGCAGTACACACAGCCTAGCGTACGCTAACCAGGCGTGGTCAGTGTCTCACTGATCAGCCGACTGACTCGACTGATGGCCTAACGTACGTTACGTACCAAACGTAGCGTACGTTAACTCATGCTCGATAGCGCACGTTAATCTACATAGCTTAGCGTGCGCTAACTGTGCATGGCAGTTTACTACTGGGCAGTAGACGGATCTCAACATGATCAAACCAAATGAAATCCTCAGTGTTAATTCATATTACCTCCATGAATATCATGTTTATACGG
Organism: Orobanche coerulescens; assembly: GCA_033398695.1. NCBI lineage: Eukaryota > Viridiplantae > Streptophyta > Magnoliopsida > Lamiales > Orobanchaceae > Orobanche > Orobanche coerulescens. The sequence goes on from CM065814.1 coordinate 4,720,320, forward strand.
TTATGAATGATTTTACGGATAACAACAACTTCGGATTCAAGAATATGTATACTATTATGAAACCATATTCCATTTCAAATACAATTCTTCATGCGATGATTCGGAAGGCTTTAACGGTTGATATCAACACCTTTATATCAATGAAAACTATCACTCTGAAGTTTGAATAATGATCCATCTTTACAAAATAAATCCTTCCATGATCAACCCTATAGATTCGTCTAACAATAATGATGTAAAAGTCAAGTCCATGATTGTTATGAAAACACCTACTAGATTCGGATTACCAATGATAAAAGCTTCCTCTACTTGTTCAATGTAATAAGATTCGAATCATGATGTTCATAATCAAGGTACTTAAGGCCTATTCATCTCAATATTCCAAACATGATGTACTTTGGATAATTCCTCCAAGAAGATCAATATTTGCTAACATGATCATCTTATTCTCCATAATACGAATATAGAGTTGATGATAGAATCAACATACCTTAATATGACGAAATCACTGAACCACAAGGTAGAATCCGACTCCGGTTGGTTATGTGCCACTCCAAGGTGTTACTTCTCTTCAATGATCACTCACAAGTGATAACCAATATTCAAGGATCACTAAGATGTGTTCTAAGTGTGTTAGAAGGATGATTATAGCTCTCTGGCCTCTCAAGAATGAAGAATGGAGGAAGGAAATGTAAGCCAAAATGGGTTGTTGTCTCATTTATAATATTCTGCACTTTAGCTAATTAGCGCACGCTACAATACATACTTAGCGCGCGCTAATAAGCGTTGACTCCAAATTTGTCCAGGTTCGTCCGCGGGAATCTTATCCGGACCCATGTCCCGGCTAGCGCATGAGCTAGCCGCCTACCCCAATAATTCAGTGTCTAGCGCACGCAACTCCTACATACGTAGCGTGCGCTAGTAATAGCCGATAGCGCGCGTTAAGCTACATTCTTAGCGTGCGCTATCACGAGTTTGCATGAGAAAATTTGCATGTTGTTATACTTAAGTACAAGGATGCCAATGCAAGAAATATCATACTCCAATAATCAAAACCACAAATCCGAACAATACAGGGTTTGAATACAGATGAAATAAACAGTAATAAATCTGGATATTACATACTCTCCTACTAAAAAGGAGTTTCGTCCCGAAACTCAAGACGAAATAATTCGGGATATCTGGACTTCATACCATCTTCCGTTTCCCATGTGGCTTCTTCGACTCCGTGGCGTGACCATTGAACTTTGATCAAAACGATTGGTTTGTTCCTCAACTGCTTAACTCGACTCTCGAGTATCTTGACCGGTCTTTCTTCAAACGTCCCATCTTGAGCAACTTTGATCTCGCCGAAATCAATGATATGACTAGGATCTGGTATATACCTCCGTAACTGGGATACGTGGAACACATTATGAACATGGCTCAACGACGGCAGCAATGCTAATCTGTATGCCAACTCTCCAACTCTCTCAAGGATCTCAAATGGTCCGATATATCTCGGACTCAGCTTTCCTTTCCTTCCGAAACGAAGTATTCCCCGAGTAGGAGAAACCTTTAAAAGTATGTGGTCTCCCGTACTGAACTCCAAAGGGCGACGGCGTACGTCTGCGTAAGATTTCTGGCGACTTTGGGAGGTCAACAGCCTTTCACGAATCAAGGCAATCTTCTCTCGAGTCTGTACGATCAAATCTGGTTCCGTCCCGATTAAGTCTGATGAATCATCCCAACATAGGGGCGATCTACATCTCCTCCCGTATAATGCCTCAAACGGTGCCATCTTAATGGAAGCATGCCAACTATTGTTGTAGGTAAATTCAATCAACGGTAGATGAACTTCCCAATCAGTTGACCAATCTAAAGAACAAGCCCTCAGCATATCTTCCACCGTTTGAATAGTCCTCTCGGATTGTCCATCAGTCTGTGGGTGATAAGCTGTGCTGAAGTTCAATTCGGTTCCCAAGGCCTTATGAATTGCTTTCCAAAAGTGAGACACAAAACGGCCGTCTCGATCAGAAACAATGGTCTTCGGCGTACCATGCAATCAAACTATCTCCGAAATAAATACTCGTGCCAACCTCTCTGGTCCTCACGTGTCTTTAATGCCTAGAAAATGAGCTGATTTGGTTAAACGATCAACTATCACCCAAATCATGTTCAATCCGGTCTTGGTTCTCGGCATACTAGTGATAAAGTCCATCGATACGTCCTACCACTTCCACTCAGGAATTGGAAGCGGCTTTAACATCCCGCCAGGACGTTGATGCTCGATTTTAACCTGCTGACATGTCAAGCATTTCGAAACATAGTCCGCTACATCTTTCTTCATGTTGCTCCACCAGAAATTCTGCTTCAAGTCTTTATACATCTTACTAGTGCCCGGGTGGATAGAATAGGGCGAACTGTGAGCTTCCTTCATAATTGTCTGTTTCAGAACATCGATATCAGGAATGCAGAGTCGGTTCTGGAATCTCAAAACTCCATCATCATGAATTAAGAATCCGGGGGCCTTTCCTTGGATCACTTCATCACGTAACCGAATCATCAGAGGATCATCCGGCCTGTCTAGATTTGATTTCTTCGGTTAGTGACGAAGTTAATTCCATCACGCACAGTTGTTCTTGGACTCTTTGTAACCACACTTCAATTCCTTCTCGAATCATCTCTCGTTGAATGCTAAGTTGGGAGGTCAGAGTCTCCAGCATCTGAATAGAAACATGCTTGCGGCTGAGTGCATCGGCCACTACATTCGCTTTGCCTAGATGATACGAAATCTCCAAGTCATAGTCCTTAATCAGTTCTAACCATCTTCTTTGCCGAATGTTCAATTCTTTCTAACTGAAGATGTATTTGAGACTCTTGTGATCTGTAAAGATCTGACAGTGAGTCCCGTACAGATAATGCCTCCAGATTTTCAAAGCAAAAACTACTGCTGCTAGCTCCAAATCATGTGTTGGGTAATTCACTTCATAAGGTTTCAGCTGTCGCGACGCATAAGCAATCACCTTGGCATTCTGCATCAATACGCACCCGAGTCCTTGGTTCGAAGCATCACTGTAAACTATAAATCCTCCAGTTCCCTGTGGAAGTGATAGAATCGGTGCCGTCGTCAATCTCTTCTTCAATTCATCAAAACTAGTCTGACACGACTCGTTCCACTCAAACTTTTGAGTTTTCTGCAGGAGTCGAGTAAGTGGGCGGGAAATTTTGGAAAATCCTTCCACGAACCGACGATAATACCCAGCAAGTCCTAACAAAATTCGGACTTCTTTCACATTCTTTGGAGGCTTCCAATCCAAAACCACTTCGATCTTATGCTGATCTACTCGGACTCCTTCAGCTGATACCACATGACCGAGGAACATTACTTCCTTTAGCCAGAATTCACACTTAGAGAGTTTGGCGTACAGTTGCTCGTTTCTCAAAAGTCCTAATACAATCCGCAAATGCTGTGCATGCTCTTCCGGGTTCTTAGAATACACCAGAATGTCATCAATGAATACGACCACAAATTTATCCAAATATTCGATGAACACTCGGTTCATCAACTGCATGAATACAGCAGGTGCATTAGTGAGACCAAACGGCATCACTACAAACTCATAGTGTCCGTAGCGAGTTCTGAACACTGATTTTGGAACATCAGATTCTTTAATCCTCAGCTGATGATACCCTGATCTCAGATCGATTTTATAAAATACTGTTGCCCCTTGCAACTGGTCAAACAGATCATCAATCCGTGGCAACGGATACTTGTTCTTAATCGTCATCTTGTTCAGCTCTCGATAGTCGATACACAGTCGAAGCGATCCATCCTTCTTTCGGACAAAAAGGACTGGCGCTCCCCAGGGTGAAACGCTTGGCTGAATATAGCCTTTATCTAGTAACTCCTCCAGCTGCTTCTTCAGTTCATACATTTCAGTAGGTGCCATACGATACGGTGCCTTAGAAATTGGTGTAGCTCCGGGTTCCAGCTCAATGGTAAATTCTACATCCCTTCGTGGAGGTAGTCCAGGTAACTCGTCAGGAAATACATCTGGAAATTTGTTAACAACAGGAATGGATGAAAGTTCCACAGTTTCGTCTTCTTTCTTCATTGCATAGCACCAGTACCCGGTACAGCCATGTTTCAACAATTTGACAGCTTTCATCGCCTTAATCAACTTTCCTGAGCTTCCTGGTTTCCATCCCTCAAACAGTACTTCGGAACCATCGTCAGCGATCAGCGAGATATTCCTCCTTCGGTATTTTACAATTGCTCCATATCGATTAAGCCAATCGTCTCCGAGTATCAGGTCGTCTCCTTGCATTTCTATTATAATCAAATTTGAGAGCCACTCTCTGCCTCCAAATGATACAGGGAAATTTCTGGTTTCTAAGTTCCCGACAATCCTCTCTCCACTCGGTAAACCAACAACATAAGGTTCACAAGCATGAAAACCGGAAATATTTAAACGATTTACACAAGACAAGGATATAAAAGAATGCGTAGCTCCTGTATCGAATAAAATGCTTGGCCGGTGGGAAAGGATGCGGGCGATGCACGATGCGGCAATGACATCCTTATCGCCTGTTTTCCTCATCTCGTACAGACATGGGGGAACAGATCCGGCACTCGATGTACCCTTTCGGTCCCATTGTCCTCTGCCTCGTCCGCGGCCAAAATTTTGAGGCATCTGAACACTTTGCTGTGTCTGTTGGATACTAGCTTCCTTCTGAACTGGCTGCAATGAACGGGTTCCATTGTACTTGGTGGCGTCCTTGTAAAACATCGCACGGTTCCCTTCCTGTCCGCAGTCAAAACATGTAACTGGAGTGCGCAAACAATCACGCCAAAGGTGGCCTGGGCGACCACAGTTAAAGCACTTCCTAGCTGTATCCGTCGTGGTTGACATTGTTCCGTAATTCTTTCCGCTCTTAGATGGATGCAGAGGTTTCTTGAAAGAAAAAGAAGACTGGGCCTTGCGGGGCCCACTGCTCTTGTGCTCTGTAAAAGTACCAGAGACTTTCTGTTTCTTCGACTCCATAAACTTCTCCATTGCTGCTTCTTTTATTTCGTACGCCAACGCCTTATCCTGGTATTGGCGGAGAGTGGTACATTCAAAACCGGACATGTACCTCTGGATTTCTGGTTTCATCCTCATTTCAAAATGAATCATCATCTCCGCATCTGTTCTGACCAGATGTCGAACAAATGCTAACTGCTGGTTAAACGTCTTACTTGTTTGGGATACGGGTTCGTCTGATGGCTGAGCGGAGAAAAACTCCCGAATTTTGGCTTCCCTCACAGGACGAGGGCAGTACTGAGCTTCCATCATCATTTTAAATTCTGTCCAATTAGCATCATCATCTGCAGGTCAGATAGCTTCCCACCACTCGGATGCCTCCCCAATCAGAAAGTACTGGGCAATAGGAGCTCTCCTGTCGTCTGGGCAATTAATTCCAGCAAAAATTTTCTCCAATTACTTCAACCAATGATCCCAAGTGGGAGTCTCGGAAAATCCGTCAAATTTGGGTGGTTGCATTTTCGCTACCTCTTGCAACCATCGGTCACCTCGATTTCCCATTTCTGGGATCCTTTGCTGTCCATCTCCCTGCTGAAGTCCCACCGCCATCTGCATTCGGTCCACGACATGAGCGGCGAGTCATCGATTCACCACTTGGCGAAGGATTTACAGTACGGCGAGTTCGGTTCGTTATTGATGGATTGTTGCGGCTCGCCTGAGCTATGACTAGCCTGATTAGAAGGCGACGCCTCCCTTTCAGCATTCCTTCGTCCGTGTCCACGACCGCGACCACGTCCACGTCCGCCTCTCAACATACTGTAAGCACAAATACTTAATATACAGGAAACAACATCGTTCTAATGTTCAAGTATAAAAAGGTACAACATGTAAAGAACGAGATAGAGTTTAGGAACTTACAACCACCGTTCGCATGAAGACGTAGGCAGTACAATGATGTCATTCACGATCGGTTACCTCAAAAGACATAAATGACCCCTATTTTAACCCAATGGCCAAGATATCCATAATCGTAGCTCCGATACCATATTCTGTAACACCCCCGATATATTCAGGAATATTACTGGGCCGTAAATCCTTTACATAAGAATTTACAAGGCTGAATAAAGGAAATGACAATAACAGATACCAATTTATGAAATTACTGAAATAAGTACAACCGTCTGGTTCAATACCGAGAATACAAATATCCAATGAAGAGTTATTAATACATCACTAAAATCCAAACATCACAAACTGACGACGTACTCGAGTACTTATTGAAATAACCAACAAACAACAGACAGTAAACCCGGCCGGAACATCACTCTGCACCCTCTTCGTCATGCATCTCCAGTGATTGTTTCCCCGCTCTCCTGAATCCTGAACATACACAAATGTTCACCCCCGAAGGGGTTAGCACAACGATGCTAGTACAAGTACAATAACCATACAACAGTGATATAATCAACAATTATATCATAACAAGTTTCTCCAATGAGAAATTTCCACAACACATATCATATCATAACATTTTCAACATACTTATGGTATTCCAACGATCCAGCGCACACAGCTATAGATTCCCATGATGATCCCGTCGGACCAACACATGGTGGAACTACCTGTCCAACGATCCAGCGCACACAGCTACAGATTCCCATGATGATTCCTGTCGGATCAATGCATGGTGGACATATAATCACAACATATTTACACGATACAATCACATCATAATTGTCATAATATAAACAATTCCAATTAGAATACTTGCCTCGGTTCGTTGACAAGAATAAAACTTCCACGAATATCAAAATACTCAAAGGTCGTCCCCTTCGATCAACCACGTGTTAAGCCCGAACCTTAACAAAAGAAATAGTATAGAATTCCTCTCATGCCGTACGAACATCTAACAATTCAAATATTACGGTAGGAAGTCCTTAATATGCAATCTGTCTGGATCGCTTAACGCAGGCTACGAATCCTATGTAGCGTACGTTAATGCTACTCGTTAGCGCACACAGTACACACAGCCGACCGTACGCTAACCAGGCGTGGTCAGTGCCTCACTGATCATCCGACTGACTCGACTGATGGCCTAATGTACGTTACGTACCAAACGTAGCGTACATTAACTCATGCTCGATAGCGCATGTTAATCTACAAAGCTTAGCGTGCGCTAACTGTGCATGGCAGTTTACTACTGGGCAGTAGACGGATCTCAACATGATCAAACCAAATGAAATCCTCAGTGTTAATTCATGTTACCTCCATGAATATCATGTTCATACGGTTATGAATGATTTTACGGATAACAACAACTTCGGATTCAAGAATATGTATACTTTTATGAAACCATATTCCATTTCAAATACAATTCTTCATGCGATGATTCGGAAGGCTTTAACGGTTGATATCAACACCTTTATATCAATGAAAACTATCACTCTGAAGTTTGAATAATGATCCATCTTTACAAAATAAATCCTTCCATGATCAACCCTATAGATTCGTCTAACAATAATGATGTAAAAGTCAAGTCCATGATTGTTATGAAAACACCTACTAGATTCGGATTACCAATGATAAAAGCTTCCTCTACTTGTTCAATGTAACAAGATTCGAATCATGATGTTCATAATCAAGGTACTTAAGGCCTATTCATCTCAATATTCCAAACATGATGTACTTTGGATAATTCCTCCAAGAAGATCAATATTTGCTAACATGATCATCTTATTCTCCATAACACGAATCTAGAGTTGAAGATAGAATCAACATACCATAATATGACAAAATCACTGAACCACAAGGTAGAATCCGACTCCGGTTGGTTATGTGCCACTCCAAGGTGTTACTTCTCTTCAATGATCACTCACAAGTGATAACCAATATTCAAGGATCACTAAGATGTGTTCTAAGTGTGTTAGAAGGATGATTATAGCTCTCTGGCCTCTCAAGAATGAAGAATGGACGAAGGAAATGTAAGCCAAAACGGGTTGTTGTCTCATTTATAATATTCTGCACTTTAGCTAATTAGCGCACGCTACAATACATACTTAGCGCGCGCTAATAAGCGTTGACTCCAAATCTGTCCAGGTTCGTCCGCGGGAATCTTATCCGGACCCATGTCCCGGCTGGCGCATGAGCTAGCCGCCTACCCCAATAATTCAGTGTCTAGCGCACGCAACTCCTACATACGTAGCGTGCGCTAGTAATAGCCGATAGCGCGCGTTAAGCTACATTCTTAGCGTGCGCTATCACGAGTTTGCATGAGAACATTTGCATGTTGTTATACTTAAGTACAAGGATGCCAATGCAAGAAATATCATACTCCAATAATCAAAACCACAAATCCGAATAATACAGGGTTTGAATACAGATGAAATACACAGTAATAAATCCGGATATTACACATGTGGGGCCCACATATGGGACCACTATGCCCCATATGTGGCCCCCTATTTTTACAGAAAATTGGCCTCTGCTGCAACACTTGTTTAATGTTGCTGTAGACTATAGGTAATGATGCCTTGCAGTCTTATGGTAACAAAAGGAGTGGTGTTGCAGTAGGTGACATAAGTGTTGCTATAGGAGCCTACGACAACGGTGAAAAGTGCAACACCAAAAAAGTGTTGCCGTTTTGATTTTCTTGTCTACAACAACGTTTTTTTTGCTTCTTGCAACATTTTGTAGGAGTTGCCGTAGGCCATCTATGGCGTAGTGTTTTGAAGTTATCTTTATGATCCTCCCTAGTGGGAACCGTTTTCGAAAAGACTTTAGGATCGGGGATCGTGTTACTACCTTGTTGAAAGGTTATTTTTATGACAGTTGTATTCTTGATGTATAACTTTATAGCTTGGTTACTTGCTAGCGATTCCATCGCTAACCCCTCGTTGGGGATTTTGTTATTTATTCCAGGTGTTCTGACTGGAGTGTGAGCAACCACAGGATCGGCTCGGAGGATGATGTAAAGCAGCGATACTAGTCACAGTTGTAGTCGGTTCTCCGTCAGTGATCAGTCGGTCTGAGTTTTCCTTGTCATCCTTGATGGGTTGGAAATTTTATGTATTATGTGATCGAGTTGTATTTTGATTTATCAGATGTACGGATACATTGTGTTTTGAGAGACCTAATCAGTCTACGATATTATGTTTTGGTCGAATTGACCGCATATGGGTTTTGTTTTGTAGTCTCCTGCCTGGTAGATCCTTGCGGAATGGGGTCTATGGCGTGTAATATCCCTGAGTGGATTGGGGGTTTTACAGTTATCCGCCACTTGACCGGACAAACACAATTGAGTACTAAGTTACAGTGTCGAGAAATTGTATCTATAACAATAGTTTACAATGTAAGATTTCAAAAATAACACTTATACTTCCCCGGCAACGGCGCCAAAAACTGACACATCTTTTGTGTAACTATCGCAAGTGCACGATATCGTGTCAAGTAGTAAGTGGAATTTTTGAGTCCGGTTTATCGATCCCACGAGGAAGTTGTAACACCCCCGAGATATTCAAGGTATATTACAGTGCTGTGGACCTCTACATGGGACCCACCAGGCTAGACACAACTTACCATAGTAGAAACACATATTATCCAGTTGAAAATCAAATAACACGCCCGGTACAACCGGCGGAATAATCAACAATGGCAAACATAAATAACTCCCATGAATACAAAACATAATCCGAAGAGAAAAGCCTAAGTACTCGCAAGTACAATCTATAATTTTCAAAAGTAGACAACAACCATATCGAATGGAACAACGGAAATAAACGGACTCAATGCACATGTCAACAACCCTGGCCAGCATCCTTGTACTGTCCTAGCGCTCGCTCGTCCGGATGATCATAACCTGAAATTCATAACAAGAATTTCCCCACAACGGGTCCCCTGAGGGGTTAGCAATTACGCTAGTACAAGTAATCAAGGCAAACCAATCGCTTACACATTTTATAGTACATGCACCAATGTCATTTCAAAAACCAAAACGAGACATGTCTTTTCCGGAAACAAACAGTCACAATCAATTTACCTAGGACCGGGACGAAGCCACGAATCCCACTCGAGGCCTCTAAGGACCCTCCCGAGCTGGCCACATTCATAAAACAAATCAAGCACACACGTCGCCTAGGACCGGGACGAAGCCACGAATCCCACTCGAGGCCTCTAAGGACCCTCCCGAGCTGGCTAGCGAAACAAACTCATGAATCCAGGATGAAGCCATAGATTCCCTCGAGGCCCCGTCGGACCCTCCCGAGGTGAGTAAAGCACACACAATATACATTACCATTTCACGTTAAGCACAAATGTTTCCAAGAATTACTTGCCTTAAATAATAGACGACGCAACGAACGGAAGGAAAAACGCCGACGAATGCTAGGGACCGACAACTACGAACCTAACAATTCGAAGAACACAATCACAACCAATCCTAAACGAATACGGAATTGGAATACACCCCAAAACCCGCCTACGATTCATGTATATTCGTATGAAAACAACAACGAGGGCGGACCACAACCAAACCCTCTCGAGTACAAAAATGCCACGAAATATACCATGAATCCATAGGAAACCAATAATACCAATGAGATTAATCATATTCATCATGAAATAATCTATCACATGGAACGAATCGAAGAAAAACCCGAAAACCCCTAATTTACTCAAAAGTAGGATTCTTAGAAGATTTACCTTGGATTAGGATGAAAGATTCGTGTTGATGTTGTTATTATACACCAAGAACTCAAAGAAGATGATGATTGAGATGATTGGAGGAAGAAATCGCCAAAAAATCACCCAAAAATCGCCAAAGCCACGAAGAAGGAGGTGAAATGAGAAATAGATCCGTCCAAAGTCAACTCCTGGGTATTTATAGCCACACGACTAAGCACGCTAATGGCTAAGTGTTAGCGTGCGCTACCCAGTTATATTACAGTCCAGAACTCACTGTCCTGGACCGTTAGGGTGCACTACTACTAGCTAGCATGCGCTAACAACGACTCGGTAGCGCGCGCTATCGAGCTATAGCGTGCGCTACCTGGGCACCTGAACGAGTCCAGAACAAACTGCCCAGTACTGGACAGCCGCGCTAGCGCGCGCTACTGGAAACCTAGCGCGCGCTAGTCCTCCGACATTAGCGTGCGCTAGACAACGTTGTAACACCCCAAACTAGGCGGATATTACAGTGCTGTAGATCCCCGACTGGGACCCACCAGGCAATTGAAAATGAATGAATTACACAGGATAAATGTAGTACCGAACCACATTACAACAATAATTACTCCGATGAGGAGTTTAATTACAACACACTAGGACAATACCGAATACTAGTGTATTTTATATGAAGATAAAATACACAACACTGAATGAAACGGAGTATCCAAATGAAAATCTGCAGCGGAAAATAAATGACAACAATATGAATAACTGAAAAGAACGGGGGCCCCTACTAGTATCATTGGGACTCCTCGCCGTCAACATACTATTCCCGTGCTTTTGCCTTGCCATGACCTGAAAACAAAATCCCCATCCGGGGTCACTTACACAGAACAACAATCCTCAAGGGTTGAAAATACACAATCATGATTTAACTGAAGTTATGAAATATCCTTAGTTATGAATTACGCTGAAGAGGAGTATCATAGTACGCCCGTAGTGTTCTGTGCAAGTGTACAAGATGGATGACCGGACACACCCGTCCTTGTACCTAATTAGTCTCACGGAGTTAATCTTTACCGTGTGCACAACCCAATGTATCACTCCCAATACATGGCCACCGCGTGCCCGACTAAAAATTCCACACATCCGCACCCGGCCACGCAATATGAACCCAGAAGGTCATATGAACGAGAATGACCATAATGAATATCAATGAATAATAATAATCTGACAAAGTCAAGAATGACTCACCGAGGTGAAAGTAATAATGAAGTGATTGATAGTTTCAATGGAATGATTAGAACCGCCGTTCCTCGTTAATGAAGTGATTATTTGACAATTACAAGAATCGATATGATTAATACAATGATGAATGAGTTATGATTATGAATGATCAACAACAAAAAGGAATGAATATCCTTGTAACCGAGTAAGAATTAACTTACACAATACCGATGAAGAATATCCTTCCACGAACAAACGTCCTAAATGAAGTGTCGGTCGCTCGAACAACCTTGAATAACACAATTACCAACAATCCGCTCAATAAACGAATCAAACACGATTATAACGAATTCAAAATGTCGATACGATTAAACCAAGTTCATTGGGGCATTATATCGAACACTTTGTGGCCAACTTCGATTGTTTATAACCAAACTTCGAAAATACCAACATCAAATCCCCAAGAAGTGTTTCAAACCAACAAAACATCCTCAATATGATCAATAATCCATAATGAATATCCAAATACGTGATTATAACGACAATTAATCGAAAACCCCCAAATCCAATTCGATATTCAAAGTGTTCTTGAATAATCCCTCAATAATCCCATGAATCTTTATACAAACTCATAATCATATGCATATCCCTCCATATAACATGATTATAACGTCCAAAACATTATATTCCAATACAAAATCGAAATCCAAGATGTTGAAGAAATTACCTCTTGAAGATTCAACCACTTCGATCCGATGAACACGAGTTAAATCGAGTATCCAAGCTTCCCAAATGAATGAAGATGATGAAAATCTAACACTCAAGTGATAGGTGATGGAAAATCTTTCCCTCAACCCTCTCTCTCGGATAAAAGTTGGAGAAATGAAGAAATGAGGAAAAAAGTCCCGGCCAACTCCTAATATACTGCCGGAAGTTACGGCCGTAACTCGGCCCTCTTACGGCCGTAACATTCCAGGTCAACGGACTTACGGCCGTAACCGGCCAACTCGTACGGACGTAACTCGGCTTCGTCCAAAAACCTGCCGACAGCCTTATGGCCGTATCCGCTCCTGACTTACGGGCGTAACTCACCCTCGTCTAAAACATCTGCCGACATCCTTACGGCCGTACCTGCACACCTTACAGGCGTAACTCGGATGATACGGCCGTATCCGGCCAAACTTACGGGCGTAAGCCCCCTTCGTCGAAAATGACCAAGCACCCTGCCTGTAGCGTACGGCCGTACCCGGCCAAGCCTTACGGCCTTACCCGGCCAAGCCTTACGGCCGTACCTTTCTCGTCTTACGGCCGTATGCCGCAACCCTTACGGCCGTAAGTCCCTCTCGTCCGACACATCCTGAAAAACACGAACACTCCTTACGGCCGTATCCTGCCCCTCTTACGGCCGTAACTCGCCCTTCGGCCAAAACACCCGGACACCCTGCTCGACACGTACGGCCGTAACCGGCCAAGCCTTACGGCCGTACCTGCTCAACTTACGGCCGTATGCCGCAACCTTACGGCCGTAAGTCCCGTTCGTCCAAAATGGCCTGAAACCAATGAACACCTGTTACGGCCGTAACCTACCATTCTTATGGCCGTAACTCGTTGCTGGACAAGATGAAAATCCGACAACTCCGATTCCTCGCTACGATTGATGAATGATCCGACATACCATACTTATGTGAAAGTGAACAAGTCCAAAGATGAAACTTCCACCACAAGACTACCAATCACAATGATAATGATAATACTCCCGTATCGATCTATAAACGGAGATGAAATGACGATCGGTAACTAATACATGGTTACAACACGCCCACAATGAACGCAACTGAACGAATCATGAATGATGAATGATTAATAATGAGTGAAAAAAATTACTGACTGATAATTACTGAATGATAATGAATGGATTACGACCGGGTATTACATACTCCCCCCCTTAAAAAGAGTTTCGTCCCCGAAACTAAGGGCCAAACAACTCGGGATGACTCTCCCGCATACTCTCTTCGGTTTTCTAAGTAGCCTCTTCGACTCCATGTCTAGACCACTGAATCTTGACAAAAGGAATCGACTTGTTCCTCAACTGTTTGATTCGCCGTTCTAAAAATCGTATAGGACGCTCCTCATACGACTGATCGTCCGCGATCTCGATTTCGTCGGACTGAAGTATGTGATTTGGGTCGGCAACATACTTCCGCAACTGAGAGACGTGAAACACATTATGAATTTGGCTCAACGCCGGAGGTAAAGCCAATCGATAAGCTAACTCGCTTATTCGATCCAAAATCTCAAACGGTCCAATGAATCTCGGACTCAACTTCCCCGGTTTTCCGAAACGGAAGATACTTCGACTCGGGGATACCTTGACCAAAACGTGGTCACCCATCTCGAACTCTAGTGGTCGACGACGATTATCTGCATATAATTTATGTCGACTCTGAGCAGTCAACAGACGACTCCTGATCAAATCTACCTTCTCACGGCAGCTATAAGCATTTCGGGCTCGGTGCTGATTGATTCTGATAAGTCATCCCAACACAAAGGAGATCGACAACGACGACCGTACAAGGCCTCGTAAGGTGCTATCTTAATCGAAGCATGCCAACTATTATTATACGTGAACTCGATCAAAGGTAGTTGGGCTTCCCAATCGTCTTTCTAATCGAGGACGCATGCCCTCAACATGTCCTCTAGTGTCTGAATAGTCCTCTATGATTGTTCGTCGGACTGAGGATGAAAAACGGTACTGAGATTAATCTGAGTTCCCATAGCACGATGAACTGATTTCCAAAAATGTGACGCGAATCGTCTGTCACGATCGGAAATGATACTCTTAGGAGTACCATGCAATCTCACTATCTCTTTGATGAACAACTGGGCCAGTCTCTCGGGACCCCACGTATCCTTAATCTCAAGGAAATGAGCTGACTTAGTTAAGTGGTCCACAATCACCCAGATTGTACTCATGCTACGACGACTCGTCGGTAAACTCGTGATGAAATCTATAGAAATGTCTTCTCACTTCTACTCTGGAAAAGGGAGAGGTTTCAGCATACCCGCCGGTCGCTGATGTTCAATCATGACTTGCTGACAGGTTAAACATCCCGAAACAAATTCCGCGACTTCTCGCTTCATATTACTCCACCAGTAATTTTGTTTCAAGTCCTTGTACATCTTGCTAGACCCCGGATGAACCAAATAAGGGGTAGCATGAGCTTCTCTCAAAATCGAGTTTTTCAACTCGTCATTCGCCGGTACGCACAACCGATTCTTAAATCTCAAAAGTCCATCCTCGTGGACCACAAATCCAGGGGCTTTACCCTGAGCCACATCCTCACGGATGCGCGACAATCTTTGAGTCGAACCACCGATTCTCCGGATCGCCTCCTCAAGTGATGATGAAATTTCTAACGTACAAAGTTGCCCTTGTACTCTGTAACTGAGACCTCGATCTCGGTTCTCGAAATTCTCTTGAAGTTCCTTCTGAACTGTTAAACGAGCAAGCATCTGCTCCTGAACGGACTTACGACTCAAGGCATCGGCGACAACGTTCGCCTTGCCCGGGTGGTAAAGGATCTCGATATCGTAATCTTTGATTAGTTCCAACCACCGTCTTTGTCGCATATTTAACTCCTTCTGAGTAAATATATACTTTAACTCTTGTGGTCAGTGAAGATCTGACAGGTGACGCCATAAAGGTAACGACGCCAAATTTTCAAAGCGAACACCACGGCTGCTAGCTCCAGGTCGTGAGTTGGATAATTAACCTCGTAGGGTCTCAACTGCCATGAAGCATAGGCAATAACCTTCCCATTCTGCATGAGCACACATCCGAGACCTTGTCCAGACGCATCACTGTAAACAACAAATCCTTCCGTCCCTTGCGGCAAGGAAAGTACAGGTGCCGACATTAACCGGCTCTTGAGTTCCTCAAAACTCCGTTGACACGCGTCGGACCACGTGTATTTCTTACCCTTTCGCAAAAAGGTTCGTCATTGATTGAGCGATTTTAGAAAATCCTTCCACAATTCGCCGATAATAACCGGCTAATCCGAGAAAGCTTCGGATTTCCTTATCATTCTTCGGAGGTAACCAATATTGGATAGCCTCCGTCTTCTGAGGATCAACACGCACACCGTCTGATGAAATTACATGCCCGAGACACTTCGGACATCCAGAACTCACATTAGGAAAACTTTCCATAGAGTTGCCCTCTTCTCGACACGTCGAGAACCTGATGAAGGTGAAACTCGTGTTCTTCCTGGTCACGAGAATAAATTAAAATATCATCGCTGAAGACAACCACAAACTGGTCCCAAAAGTCAATGAAAACCCGATTCATTGATTCCATGAATACTGCAGCTGCATTAGGTAATCCAAACGGCATTACCACGAACTCATAATGACCATAGCGTGTTTGAAACGCCATCCTCGCGATATCCGACTCTCAATTCCGAAACTGATGATATCCAGATCTTAAGTCGATCTTGGAAGAATACTGAAGTTCCCTTAAGTTGATCTAAGAGATCATCAATACGGGGTAGAGGATACTAATCTTGATCATCACCCTGTTCAACTCCTGATAATTAATACACTCACGAGACGAGCCATCCTTCTCCTTGACAGATCACACTGGTGCTCCTCACGGGGGGCCTTTTCGGTCGGAGAGATAACCTTTCTCGAACTATTCCTCAAGTTGAATCTTCAACTCCTGCATTTCGGTCGGGGCCATCCGATACAGTGCCTTCGATAACGGGGACGTACCGGGCTCCAACTCACTCCTAAATTCCACATCTCTCTGTGGAGGCAAACCAGATAACTCGTCTGGGAATACATCGTCAATCGATGACAATGATACCACAAATGATTGAACATCTCGATTGCCCTAGAACGGTCAATCGATGAAAATGATACAATGAATGATTGAACAACTCGATTGCCTTAGAACGGTCAATCGATGAAAAATGATACAATGAATGATTGAACACCTCTATTGAGAAATTTCTCTGCTTCCATCATATTAATAATTCTTCTGGAACAACGGGGATTACCTCCCTAAAATACACATTCGTCTCCAACGACTGAAATGATAGTGACCAAATGCTTACGGTCACTAAGGATGGTATCATGACGATCCATCCAATTAACACCCAATATTACATCGTCCTTAGGTAAGTCCACCACGATTTGATCCACCAACCAATCGCGGTCATTAAGCTTAATTCGGTATGATTTCCGAAAATTCTTCCATTGTCAGGTAGACCGATGGTATGAGGTCCACAAGCAATAGGACTATCCCAAAATAAGTCTATTCAAACATGATTCGAAAATGAATGAATGCGGTGTACCAGTATCAAAAGGTACACACAGGTTGAAATAAAATTACGAGTCTTCCTGAGATCATTCGGGCCACCGGATCGTCGATCCTCTGCATCACATGAGTCCGGGACTTGCCGGCCCCCGAACCGGACGCTCCCGTCTGATTAATATGAGCTCTAACTTTATTTGCTTCCATTGTCTTAAACGACATTGACAGAGCAGTCTGATTCTGAATCGCTAATTGCTTCGGGGCCTAAGATGCCGCCGGAGCTGACTTGGAGTCCTTTCGGCAAAAACGGGCCTTATGCCCAAAATTCCCACAGTTATGGCACGTGATAGACGGTTTCAAACACTTAGTGCTGTAATGACCCGGCGCTCCACAGTTGAAATAGGTGATGGCCGAACTGGCCGCTCGGGACTGAGATCCCGCACGATTATGCACCGTAGGAGGTCGCTCAGAAACGATAGGACTCACACGAGGCTTCTTGAAGGTTGACTGACCGCCTTCGGATTGATTACGCTTCGTTGATTTCTTGCTGACAGATGAAGGTTGTTGCTCAGCAATTTCCTTAGCAGTAGGCTCATTCGGAAGAGTTCTCTCGATTAATCCGGCCAGAGTGGCGCAATGATGATTGAGCAATTTCATATGGGTCATCATGACCTGCATAAAAGTGAGTGGATCAACCCGCACATCTTCTGATCGAGCCAAGTCCTGGGTACGATTTCCCGACAGCGAGTGATTATTACCCGGGTTTCGGCCCGCACCGCGGCCTCTCCCCGTGCATCCCCTAACAGCTCTCTCCATTCTGAAGTAGGAAGGTCGCATAATTATTATATTTCCCACATGAATATCATGTTGTGATTATGTCATGATATGATGAAAATGAGCATACATGCTCTAACTTAGTGATTACATGAATGATTTACTGAAGTGGCATGATTATCTGATGAAATTCTTGAAATGATTATCTTGAACAATTTAACAAGATTAATAATATGATCATCCAAATCGACAACCGAGTAATGAAATGAGTTGAGTAATTAATGAGTTAACATGATCGTCCTGATCATCAACTGAGTAATGAAATGAATTAAGTGATTAATGAGTTAACATGATCGTCCTAATCATAATGAATGATGATGTTTGAGGATTGTTAATTGATGAATGATGAATGAATGACTATTGCCAGAAATTATACCATGGCGTTAGAAATCTTACAGTTCTTTCGGTTTGATTGGCTCGGCATTTGCACAGGTCACACATGACGCGAAAGTCCAATGATACTAGTCTGATGACGATGATTTCAAATGAGACATGACTCGGAAGGTAGTATTCAAAACCACGCTCCGATACCAACTCTGTAACACCCCAAACTAGGCGGATATTACAGTGCCGTAGATCCCCGACTGGGACCCACAGGCAATTGAAAATGAATGAATTACACAGGATAAATGTAGTAACGAACCACATTACAACAATAATTACTCCGATGAGGAGTTTAATTACAACACACCAGGACAATACCGAATACTAGTGTATTTTATATGAAGATAAAATACACAACACTGAATGAAACGGAGTATCCAAATGAAAATCTGCAGTGGAAAATAAATGACAACAATATGAATAACTGAAAAGAACGGGGGCCCCTACTAGTATCATTGGGATTCCTCGCCGTCAACATACTATTCCCGTGCTTTTACCTTGCCATGACCTGAAAACAAAATCCCCAGCCGGGGTCAGTTACACAGAACAACAATCCTCAAGGGTTGAAAATACACAATCATGATTTAACTGAAGTTATGAAATATCCTTAGTTATGAATTACGCTGAAGAGGAGTATCATAGTACGCCCGTAGTGTTCTGTGCAAGTGTACAAGATGGATGACCGGACACACCCGTCCTTGTACCTAATTAGTCTCACGGAGTTAATCTTTACCGTGTGCACAGCCCAATGTATCACTCCCAATACAAGGCCATCGCGTGCCCGACTAAAAATTCCACACATCCGCACCCGGCCACGCAATATGAACCCAGAAGGTCATATGAACGAGAATGACCATAATGAATATCAATGAATAATAATAATCTGACAAAGTCAAGAATGACTCACCGAGGTGAAAGTAATAATGAAGTGATTGATAGTTTCAATGGAATGATTAGAACCGCCGTTCCTCGTTAATGAAGTGATTATTTGACAATTACAAGAATCGATATGATTAATACAATGATGAATGAGTTATGATTATGAATGATCAACAATAAAAAGGAATGAATATCCTTGTAACCGAGTAAGAATTAACTTACACAATACCGATGAAGAATATCCTTCCACGAACAAACGTCCTAAATGAAGTGTCGGTCGCTCGAACAACCTTGAATAACACAATTACCAACAATCCGCTCAATAAACGAATCAAACACGATTATAACGAATTCAAAATGTCGATACGATTAAACCAAGTTCATTGGGGCATTATATCGAACACTTTGTGGCCAACTTCGATTGTTTATAACCAAACTTCGAAAATACCAACATCAAATCCCCAAGAAGTGTTTCAAACCAACAAAACATCCTCAATACGATCAATAATCCATAATGAATATCCAAATACGTGATTATAACGACAATTAATCGAAAACCCCCAGATCCAATTCGATATTCAAAGTGTTCTTGAATAATCCCTCAATAATCCCATGAATCTTTATACAAACTCATAATCATATGCATATCCCTCCATATAACATGATTATAACGTCCAAAACATCATATTCCAATACAAAATCGAAATCCAAGATGTTGAAAAAATTACCTCTTGAAGATTCAACCACTTCGATTCGATGAACACGAGTTAAATCGAGTATCCAAGCTACCCAAATGAATGAAGATGATGAAAATCTAACACTCAAGTGATAGGTGATGGAAAATCTCTCCCTCAACCCTCTCTCTCGGATAAAAGTTGGAGAAATGAAGAAATGAGGAAAAAAAGTCCCGGCCAACTCCTAATATACTGCCGGAAGTTACGGCCGTAACTCGGCCCTCTTACGGCCGTAACATTACAGGTCAACGGCCTTACGGCCGTAACTCGGCTTCGTCCAAAAACCTGCCGACAGCCTTACGGCCGTATCCGCTCCTGACTTACGGGCGTAACTCGCCCTCGTCTAAAACATCTGCCGACATCCTTACGGCCGTACCCGCACACCTTACGGGCGTAACTCGGATGATACGGCCGTATCCGGCCAAACTTACGGGCGTAAGACCCCTTCGTCGAAAATGACCAAGCACCCTGCCTGTAGCGTACGGCCGTACCCGGCCAAGCCTTACGGCCGTACCTTCTTCGTCTTACGGTCGTATGCCGCAACCCTTACGGCCGTAAGTCCCTCTCGTCCGACACATCCTGAAAAACACGAACACTCCTTACGGCCGTATCCTGCCCCTCTTACGGCCGTAACTCGCCCTTCGGCCAAAACATCCGGACGCCCTGCTTGACACGTACGGCCGTAACCGGCCAAGCCTTACGGCCGTACCTGCTCAACTTACGACCGTAAGTCCCGTTCGTCCAAAATGGCCTAAAACCAATGAACACCTGTTACGACCGTAACCTACCATTCTTACGGCCGTAACTCGTTGCTGGACAAGATGAAAATCCGACAACTCCGATTCCTCGCTACGATTGATGAATGATCCGACATACCATACTTATGTGAAAGTGAACAAGTCCAAAGATGAAACTTCCACCACAAGACTACCAATCACAATGATAATGATAATACTCCCATATCGATCCATAAACGGAGATGAAATGACGATCGGTAACTAATACATGGTTACAACACGCCCACAATGAACGCAACTGAACGAATCATGAATGATGAATGATTAATAATGAGTGAAAAAAATTACTGACTGATAATTACTGAATGATAATGAATGGATTACGACCGGGTATTACAAACGTAGCGTACGCTAATCCGCTAGTCCAGAGGACTGGATTCAGAAATAAGTTCACTGCCACTCCCAGGGCTCAGCTCGCTAGCACGCACTACGGATCAGACGTAGCGTGCGCTACTAAGGGATCCCTAGCCTGCGCTATGCAGAAAGATTAGCGCGCGCTAGGCACGAAATATTAACGGCCCAAAGCAGCGGAACATGAACGAAACATCAAATGGAACACCTCAAAATGCATAATAACATAGAATGGATCGACGGCAACCCCGAAACGGCGGTTCCGAACAACAATTACGGGAATCAGATCAATAAGCGACGGAAGAACCAATAAACGTAGAACTGGATGACAAAAAGTCTCGAAACAATTATTCTAAAAAATTAATACGGTTACACGAGGGTCGCTAAAAACGATAAATACACCGAAAAGTGAAAATACCGGGAAAAGAAAAATGCCGGTATTACAGAAGTTAGTTTATATATTGAATTATACACTATTTATCTATTTGTTATAGAGATTTAGATGAGTGAAACATACAATTAAAGAGTTTGGTTTGACAATTGCAAGGAAAATGCAATAATAGTACTAAAATTTAAGGAAATGAAAGATTGTACTAATAATAGATTGATAAAAGGTAAAATGAAATAGTTGGGATTATAAACTTGGTTCATAATTAGTTATAGAAGATGTATAGGAGATCATAAGATGAATTTACTTATTATATTATGTAGATTTGATTTTCCTTAAAAAGACGGTTCCTCTTTCGAATGTCAAAACGCCCCTTATATATTGAATCAATCCACTATATTTCTATGTTGATTTGCTTCAATACATAGCATTATGTTTTATGAAAATAACTCAAAGAATCATCTAAGGTCTAGAGGTATATTTCTATCCCCTAGAACAACTTAGAGTAAAGATCATTTGATTTAATCAAACATATTTTCTTTCGAAACATATGAAGACCATAAATATCATCATTTATTGGCCAAATAAATAAAGATTAGTAAAACAATGAAAATCACACACAATAATAAGTAATCCATAGTAGATCTTTATACAAACTTAAATAACATGACAAACCTTGTTTATAATCCCAACTAAGGATAACTTAGCCCATGAAGGGTTTATTCAACATATTACAAGCTTGAGTGGTCATTATTAGTTGAAAAAGAGAAAGAATTGATCCTAACTCTCTTAGTAGATAAAGGAGAAAGAAGCAATAAACTCCCTCAACAACATAAACTAAACCACTATTCCATAAATCACTCAAGAACACAAGTATGTTCTTCACACAAAGAAAAATATTACAAAGTAGGAAAAATATATGATGAATGATGGATCTAACGGGTCTATTTATACACCTAAAGTTAAACTCTAGCATTATTACATTAGATCGGATCAATGCCAGCCATCCCCTCAATAATAGACCAAAAGTATAAAAGATTTAAAAATGATCAAAAATCTGTCAAGAGTTTCGGCCGTAACTTTGAGGAGTTACGACCGTAACTATGAGGACTTACGGCCGTAACTTTCAGATGTTACGGCCATAACATGGCTTTGGGTATTGCTCATTAGTTGCTGTGTGAGTTACGCCCGTATGGAGTTTCAGACTTCATTTTCAGCCCAGAATTTCTTAGACTTTTGCGTTTTCGCCCCAAATCTTCTTCGGATGATAACTTTTGATATATAACTCTGATTTTGAATCCGGAAAGAGTGCCGAACTCGTCTAGAGGTGCCCAAAACGACCCAACCCGCTGGGTCGACCCGCCGACCCGGACCCGGCTGACCCGTCCAGGACCCGAACCCGGCTGACCCGTCGGACCCGTTGAGCCGGACCCGTGGTATACACGGGTGGGGTCCGGGTCTAGGTTTTCCCTACCCGGCGACCCGCCGGGTCCGACCCGTCGACCCGGCGGAAATATAAAAAAAAAATTTGAAAATTGGCCGTTGGACCCGGCGGGTCGGACCCGTGACCCGGCGGGTCTAACGACTAGTGCAGTTTTTTAAAAAAAAAAAATTCCTATCTATAAATACCTCCCTCCCCAACACATTTTTTTTTACACCTTCAATATTATCTATCTCTCAAACTCTCATTGCTAATTGCTATACTACTTAATCTCTCTTTTCTTTTCGCATTTAATCATTATGTCGAGTTCTGATAAGGGAAAGGGTATTGCTACATCTCCCAAAAAATCCAAAATGTCCAAGTTCGAGCGAATGGGTCTTTGGGGCAAATCGAAGAAACCTTCTGGAATAATTATTCGGGAGCCCCAAAACCAAACTCCACCCGGTTTTGAAAATGAAAGTCAAGAAGCTGAATATGATGCTATACATGAAAGTGTCTATTACGGTAGTACAACAACTACCATTGAAGAAGAAGTTGATCTCCGGGGATTTCGACGTGTCCCGAATCGTCAACAACTGCAAAATATCGACGAAGAAATGGACCAAGAAATCGATGAAGCTATGTTAAATCAAACATATGCAACATTCGAGCGCACTCTTCATGGCGTACCAACTCCGACACAAAAATCAAAGTCGAAGCGTCCTGCGGCAAGCCAAGCTGAAGAAGAACCTCCTTATGTTGAGGAGTTATCGTCCGAGGAGGAAGAAAATGTGAAAGGCAGAGGAAGCAAGAAAACTAAAGCAAGAAAGAAGCCTGCCCCTGTTGCAGAAAGGAAACCGGTATCCGAACTTTTTTCAAAACACTTTAACAAGAAAAAAATGTCGGATGGTTCGATGAAGGTATCTTGCAACTACTGCTCGAAAGAGTATCCGTATAAAGCTGGGGATGGATATGGAAATTTTAAAAGGCATTTTGAGAATAATCATGCCTCGGTCCACGGAGAACAAAAGTCACAAAGTCAACTCAACTTCCAACCTTCTACTGGAGCCGGTCCAGTCGGCAATCAAGGTATGTTTGAATCTCAACTTTATAAATATAATGAAAAAATTGCTAGAGAACAAATGGCAAAATTATGTGCACAAGAATCTTTACCTTTTAATTTTGCGGATAGTACGGGTTGGGAATACAGGATGCAAAATGCCTATAATCCAGCTATTAAAAGAATTCCACGTACCACAATGACTAGACAAGTAGTATACTTAGCCAAACAACATAAACTTGCACTACGAGCTTATTTTAGATCTATAAATCATAGTGTTTCTTTAGCTGCAGATACTTGGGCAGATTTTAAACAAAAAAATGATTATATGGGAATAACTATACACTGGATTGATGAAAATTAGAACTTAAACAAAAGATTACTTGCGTTTAAAAAATTTAATTGTGCACATAGTGCAGATAATATAGCTAGAGCAATTATTAAAATTTTAACATTTTATTGCTTAAAAGATAAAATTTTCACAATTGGTTTTGATAATGCTAGTTCTAATACTGCAAGTGTACCAGCTTTAATACAAGCTTGCAATCCTGTTTTGGCGGGTCGATTATTTCATACTAGATGTATATGTAATATTCTAAATTTATGTGTACAAGATGCATTAAAATTTGTAGATGAGGCAATAGAACCAATTAGAAAATGTGTCTTGTTTTTACATAACCGTACTAAGTTAGCTAGACAATGGGTAAATTTTTAAAGTCAAAACAAATGCAACCCAAATTTTTTACTCCAGACGTAAAACATAGATGGAACTCAACTTATGAGATGTTAAATTCAACTAATGAATATAAAGAATTATTATGTGAATTTTTTGATACGTATTTTCGCGTAGAAGGATTTTATTTATTGCCAACGTATTGGGATGAAACTAAAGATTTAATAAAACTATTAAGGGTTTTTGAAAATGCAACTAAAGATTTAAGTGGTTGTTATTATCCCACGTCTCCTAAAGTTTTATTTCATTGTTGTTTTATTGTATCTGAAATGGATGCTTGTAGTAAATCCGAAAGATTATCGAATGCTATTTACAACATGTTCTTAAAATGGCTAAAATACTTTAATCGTATTCATGATGTTTTCTTGATTAGTGCAGTTTTATCTCCCGATTTGAATTTAGCTCAAGTAGAACAATTACTTGAAATATATTATAATATTCTTAAAAATTTGGGTTTTCCTAATATTGTGGATAGTGTTGAAAGTCAAACTTTATTTGAAAATATTCCTGACGTTGAACAAGTAAAAATTGATTTGAAAAATAGTTTAGAAACTGTTTTTTCTGAATATTCTTCTAAATATGGTGATAAGATTCAAACTCAAAAAATAAGAACTAAGACTACAAGTACATTTAACATGGAATTCGACAGAACTCCCACTAACCCATTTCAACAACAACTCTATAATATAGCAAGAAATAGGAGTGGTAGTAACGTCGGTCAAAGAAATGACCTTAGTAGATATTATGCAACTAGTTTTGTGCCGGAGGATGACAATGCAGGTACATTTGATCTGTTGGATTGGTGGAAGAGAAGGGGAACCGAATTTCCCATACTTCCATTATGGCACAAGAAATTCTTACAGTGCCCACATCCACAGTCCCCGTTGAGAGTGCTTTTAGTGAATGAGGCTATATGTTGGACGAGCGGAGATCCCGAATGACGCCAAAAAATCTCGAGGCTCAAATGATACTTAAAGACGCAACAAAAGCCGAGTTACGAGATCAAGAAAATAAATGGGATGACCTATTAGCGGACCAAGATGCCTATCAAGAAGGCACTACTGAAGGAGAGTCTAGTCAAATGAGTCAAACCGATGATCAAGACGACGACATCGACTTCGACTAAAGGTAAGTAGGGTATATCAGGTAAGTAAAGAACTACGTAGGGCTTTGATTCCTCACGAGGATACGTAGGCAATTTAATTTTAAGTGAAAACTTAAAATTAAATACAAGCCCATTTTTTTAACTCTTCTCAAGTAAAAGAACTACGTGGAGCTTTGATTCCTCACGAGGATACGTAGGCAATTTAATTTTAAGTAAAAACTTAAAATTAAATACAAGCTAATTTTTTCAAATGATTTCCTTTTTCACTGATAGTTATTTTTCGTGTATAAAATGATAACAAATAAAAGTTTTATATACTTAAAAAAAAATTGAGACGGGTCGGACCCGTGACCCGGCGGTTCGAACCCGGACCCGGACCCGTGGCCGAACCGTCGACCCGCCAACCCGTACATTTCATATGTACGGGTGGGGTCCGGGTCCTGTCCTACCGACCCGGAGACCCGACGGGTCCGACCCGGACCCGGACCCGGCGTTGGGCACCTCTAAACTCATCTCGAAAAGCCCTACAACATGAATACATAAAAATTAAATAAAGAAAATATTTTATAAATATGTTATTTCTTGAGTAAATCATGAATTCAATCCGATTAAGACTAAATTTACATCTTCATCCTATAAAAATAAAATTATTAAAAACTAATTAATTTAAAGTAAAAACGAGTAGACTAGCTCATGATTATGGGTGAAATATATCAATACTAAACACGGATAAGTATATAAAACTGACACTTATCACACCCCCAAACTTGAATTCTTGCTAGTCCCGAGCAAGACTCTTTATTATTCACGCTAAAAATAAAATAAAAAATAAGATACAAAATAAGAAAAATAATACACACACAAATTAAGAAAAATAATTATATATATAAAGAGAAAAATCGATCAAAATGCCATTTAAACAATAAACAGCTTTATACAGTAGATAGAAATGAATCAAGATCCAAAATAAATCTACTAATGATTTTCAAGTTAAAACACACTTTTATTTTTGTAATTCCAAAATCCAAGGTTTCCCCTCAAAAGGTTGATTATATCTTTCCCACTCGTGACACACACGACTCCCTTTAATGGTTGCTCTCGATCACTCGTTTATTTTTTGACTCAATATGAAAAGGAATTTCATCGGCATCATCAAATATTGTGATTGTTCACGAAATTGAGTGTATTGAAATTCAGCCACCAATTAATTCAAATCTGCTCATAATCTACATCCCTTTTAGTGATAGCTTTCACACCGTTATTTGCTAACGTATAGCTCTTTTCACCAATACATTTTTTATTTTTTTAGGTGATAGCTTTCACACCGTTATTTACTAACTCTTTTCACCAACTTTCACCAACACATTTCCATCCTTTTCTTTTTTAAGTGATAGCTTTCACACCGTTATTTGCTAACGTGTAGCTCTTTTCACCAACACATTTTCCATCCTTTTTTTTAGGTGATAGCTTTCACACCACTATTTGCTAATGTGTAGCTCTTTTCACCAATAATTTTTTTAGGGAATAGAATTTTTGCAGAAAAATCGTTTATTATCTAAGCATGAAAAATCAAAAACTGCTCAAATTAAGTAAATTTGAGTTCTATTTTTCATCAACCGACTATTTCTTCTTTTCTCAAGGTAATGAATGACTCGATTTTAAATGATAATTACAAGGCTTGGAAAGAGAGATTAAGGCTCAAAAAATTTTGGAATATACAATTTTTTTAACCGATTAAAACGATTTGAGAAACTTGTATATAGCTAACTTATTGGTGTTATGGCCAAATCTAGAAATCTCACAAAAAAAATAAACAAAAAAAATATATATATAAATATACACTAAAAAAATCAAAGCCAAATAACAAAAATAATCAAAACACACCACAATAATCAAACCTAAACACACCAAATTACCAAACACACCAAAATAATCAATACACACCACCCCCAAACTTGAAAAAGAAATTGTTCTCAGTTTTAAAAAAATAATAATAAAAAGCAAGGGAGAACAGCATAATACTCCCTGTTATGAAAGTTGATGCTTGAGCTAACGCCTTTTTGGATCTGCAAGAAAAAAATATACGAGGCAAAGGCCAGAAGTACGTTGTGATCTTCCGTATGTTGTTCTGAGCGTGTTTCGCGTGTTTCGGGTGTTGGAACCGTTCTGCACTTGGCAATCTAGCGCACGCTACAATTGTTAAGTAGCGCACGCTAGTTTTCCTTTGTAGCACACGCTACGCTTGTCTGGTAGCACGCGCCAGTGGTCGGGCACAGCAGTGTCAGTAGACTACTTCTGCCCTCTGGAGAGTTGTCCTAGCGCACGCTAATTGTTTGTTCTAGCGTACGCTACTGTTCTAGTCTAGCGCATGCTACGCTGGCCTGATAGCGCGCGCTATTGGGGCAGCCCAGTGTTGGGCAATTCACTTCTGGACTCGGCTGATGTCCAGGTAGCGCACGCTATGGCCCGATAGCGCGCGCTATCGAGAGGCTGTTAGCGCACGCTAATTCCTGTTAGTGCACGCTAACGGTCCAGAACATTAAGTTCTGGACTGGGATGTTAGTGTTCTGGACTGGGTTATTAGTCGTTAGCGAACGCTAACTTAGTAATGTTAGCGCACGCTAATAACCCTTGGTTATAAAAACCAGAGGGTTGACCGGGACAGTTCATTTTCTCTCCTTTTCTTATCTCCTTCGAGAGCTGGGCGATTTGGGCGATTGGAAACCTGGAGTGGGACGATTTTCATCATCCATCCAAGAATTTGCGTCTCTAGCACCGATTTATCATCATCTAATCATCCCCTGCCTCTTAAATCAAGGTAAATCTTCTAGAACCCTACTTTTGGGGAGATTTGGGGGTTTTCGCGTTTTTGTCCGATTCGTTTCGTGTTATTGATTATTTCATGATGAATATGATTAATCATGTTGATATTCTTGTTTTCCTTATGGATTCATGGTATATTCGCGGTATTTGCGTAATCGAGAGGGTTTGGTTGTGGTCCGCCCTTGTTATTATTCTTGAACGAATATACATGAATCGTAGGCGGGTTTTCGGGTGTATTCCGTTTCCGTATTCGTTTAGATATGGTTATAATTGTATTCTTCGAATCGTTAGGTTCGGTTTCGATGGTTCCTCGCAGTCGTGTTTGATTCTTCCTTTCCGTTTGTAACACCCCCAAAACCGTATGGGAATATTACACGCCGTAAACCCTTTCCGCAAGGATCTACCAGGCTAAACGTCCATAAACAATCAAATGCTTGCCCGTCCAGGGTCAAACAATATAATAATACACTGGCCAAGGTCACTTACACATAAACACACAGACCGATGAGGTCACACAACTCTATCAACAGGACTGACTAACAACATTACCCACACAGGGGTCGAAATACAATACAGCGGAAGACTGAATCAACTCTAACAATACAACTAAACTCTACCAATTCTCAACTCTTGATTAGTATCGCAGCTCGTCATCCTCTTGTGCCAATCCTGTGACTGCTCCCCTAAATCTGCATGTACCTGGACGCAAAACAGACATCCACCCCCCGATTACTCGGGGGTTAGTAAAACTCCACTGTCTTACTAGTGCAAGTATCAAATCATACGAAATGTAACAAGCAATTAATAATCAAGTATCAAATATTCCCGGGAGGTTTTCACAAGAGAAGATAAGCTATGAAGCATTCGAAAATAAGATTATCATCTCGGGAATTTTTAGAATTTCAAAACCTTAAGACCTCATGTCCTGATTCACAAAACCTTTCGAAAAACTTAAGGGCCTTAACCCAAAACTCGTTTCATAATTCAACAGTTTACAATACCGGAAACATTTCCATAAATCTCGTGGGGCTCGGCCCAACATTATTTCTTAAAACTTTTCCTTTGAAAACTTTGACTTGAAAAGTATCATGCTCATGACACCGTGATCCACTGTCACGTGTCTCCGTAGGTTCAAAAACCCGCACGGACTACATCACGCACAATTAAACAAACATAATCAACTCCGACACCGTGATCCACATACACGTGTCTCCGTAGGTTCAACAACCCGCACGGACTATTAACCAAACATAACCAATTCCGACACCGTGATCCACTGTCACGTGTCTCCGTAGGCATAACAACCCGCACGGACTATATCAATCACAACAATCACACACACAGTCCTGACACCGTAGTCCACTGCCACGTGTCACCGTAAGCCCGTCGAGCTCACCCGGTTGACGCACCGTGTCCGAAACTCATGGTCCACCGCCATGCGTTACCGTAGGCCTCGCTGCATCAAAGACGATTGGACCTCGCACCTCACTAAGTTCTCGATCCCGTAGTCNANNNCCACGAATCCTCGTAGGTCCCGTCGAACCAACACGAGTGAACTTAGCGGTCACACATATTCACATTCACATTCACATTACATACAACAATGAGCACAATTGATCAATCACATTGATCACCACAAAATCGTACATCACCTGCACATAACACAATCTCAACACTCGCAACGACTATCGTCAATCAACGACACATATCCAACATAACACACGCTCGGTACACATAACATTACACAACCAAGTGTACGACCGTCCCATATGTACGGCGCAATCCTGCACAAATGGCACAACGCCTAACACGTATACTAATATAACAATATTATCGCAAAGCCTTCAAATTACGGAAAACACAACCAACTCAAACGGAACATATTTACGAAGGCAAGCAAAGTCATTATACATCTCATACGTAATTACTAGTCGCAAGATACAAGTCGTATAGTAAGATACTTGCCTTAATAACTGCTACCAAACGCTCCGAAGAACACGGTTCGACCGGGAAGCTCGGACCCCAAAGAAGGCAACGAACGGAAGGGTTCCGACTCGAGTTCTTCACAAGAATTCGCTCCTAAGTCACAACGATATCAATTCAATCACAATTCTACGAAAACGTATGGAACTTCCCAAGTTCTACCCATTGAAGCATTTTATCGGACACTTTGAAGGCGTAGTCCAATTCAAACGAAGAAAAGTGGAAAATGCCGGATATGACTCGGTCCAGGCCTTAAATAGCCGACCCTGGCCGGCAGGGACTCGACCGTGTCCTGCTAGACACGGTCGCGCCTTCCGATAGTGACCCGTCCGCGCTCGGCAATGACTCGACCGTGTCCTGGAACACGGTCGGGCCTCGGGGCAGTCGCTTCCGGCTTATCCGGAAGAGTTCGGCTCGGCCGTGCTGACGACACGGTCGGGTCCCGAGGCGAGACTTCCGCTTATCCGGACGAGTACGGCACGGGCCGTGTCGGACGACACGCCGAAGTTCGCCTAAGTGATCGCCAATAACGAGCGGGTGAGCTAAAACGACCATAACTCTCTCGTCCGGACTCCGATTGACTCACCGTTCGAACCATTGGAAAGCTAACTCGATGCTCTATAATATTGCAAGATTCAGAATTTTTGGAGTTACCAAAAATTAATGGTTATCTAACAAAGTCGAACTCATACTTAGAAAAGTCGTTTAGTAATCCCGAATTCAACAAAACGACACGAAACCCGAACACGAATACGAACCAAGATACGGTTACGAAGTACTCACAAAGACGAATCTAAGAGCTAGTAGAACACACGATTCCGACCACCCGAAGGCTCGAAATTCGACAACGGAAGGTAATTACCCCAAACTTTGGGAAATTACGAAAATGGCCCAAATGCCCGAAAATCACCATACGACAACGAATAATCAAACCGAAGCTCACAACACGTATAACAACGTTAAATGAACTTACGAAAACCCCAAACGACTTTGAACGAGATTCGCAAGAACCGAACTCAAGCGCGAAAAGTCGCTAAAAGCACGGAACTCAACAAAGCAAGACCAAACGAACTCGGATGACAAAAAGTGTAGAATTAAATATTCTCGGAATGACGAAACGGTCGAAAGCGAGTCGTCAAACGGACCTCCGCCGAAAAATGAAAATTACGGAAATCAAATTGCGGATATTACATTCTACCCTCCTAAAAGAAGTTTCATTCCAAACTTAAAACAAGTAGGAGAAGCAATACCCTGACAGGAAAACTCAACAAGATACACAAGAAACGCGTAACTTTCATCCATTGGCTTAACGTTACAAACAACGCGAAAGAATATACAGCGTGACAACACGCCACACGACGACCATAACAACGCCACCGGCAATGATTCAACCAATAACGATCAAATAACGACGCATCACATACCACATCATATGCACACATTTAATCAAAGAAACGTACGCGACAATAAGTCGCACCCGACTAAAACGGCTATGCGGCGAAACAAATAGAGTATTACGATAGAAATCATTCCGATTCTCATCAACAAGAAAATGTCTGACGTCAAAACACAAACAATTCAAGATAACGGAAAACGAGAATACCGGATATTACATTCTATCCGATTAAAATTAAGTTTCGTCCCGAAACTTAAAATAAAACATCATGATAGAGTAGAAACAAAACCAAAAAGTTCACGCAAAGAAATATCAATCTCTACACGAATTACTGACAAAGTACGATACACAACTACATCACTGGACACCACCGGGCCCTCCCGAGTAGGAACGAAAACCCGATTCCCGAACATCACGGAAACGGTCTCACAATGCACCGCTTGGTGCCCGATTGGCCGCACTTAAAACAATTAACCGGTGGCGAACGACAATCTGCCTCGCATGGCCTACACGATTGCAGTTAAAGCAGGTCTTCACACCGATCGTCTTACTCGCCTCTGGGGTAAGGTTCTTAGACTGGTCAACCGAACGAGGAGTGCTCCCGAAGGAAGCTCAAGCAACAGGCTCACGGATCTCACTCCTCCGGCCTCTTGAAAAATTTCTCGAGGTCTTCTGTCTCTTACTCTCTCGAACTGCATTCCGTCACGAAACGGCCATCTCAATGGCTAAAGCTCGGTCTGATATTCCTTCGTGGTGGTACACATGAGCGGAGCCATAGTCTCACGGATATGGGGTTTCATGCGCATATTGAAGTATCGGACCTTGTCCGCTTCACTTCTCACTTGATCACGAACATAAGCCAACTGCCGATTATAATCGACTATCGCCGGGATATCGACACATCTGGGGCGTGGCCGAGAAAAACTCAACAATCCTGCGTTCACGAACAGGCAACGGGCAATACTCGCTCCATGGCGGTCTTAAACTCAGCCCATGTAGGTGTACGATCTGCAGCACTACACCGCCACCACCGCAGCCTTCTTTGTCAAGCAAGTCGAGCAATGGGTACCCTCTTCTCATCCGGACAAGCTACGGCATCAAATGTTCTGTCCAACTGGAAGAGCCAGCCTTCCCAACCTAACGAGTCAGATGAACCCACAAAACGGGGCGGCTGCATCTTCATCACATCTCGTAACCACTTACTAGCCCCGTTATCCCCATCCGGGTTCTCATCCCGATGTACGGCCCGATTCATCCGCACTAACCGATCAACCACTGACGAAGGATGGTGGCAGCGCCAACGTCAACATTAACGCTAGTCGAATGTCCCTGATCTGTACTGAGCTGATCGGTACCCGGAAAGGAGGGAGTCACCCTCTCATGCTCCTGATCACGACCACGACTACGACCACGTCCTCGGCCACGACCTCTCGGCATTCGAGCAGGCGACCAAACAGAATAACGCAACCAAACAAACGTCACAACGTCAACATAGGACGATAATAGCGGACGATAAAGCATCAACTCCAAGTCACCACACAAGGGCATGAACCAACACCGTAATTTAAGAACTTCATTCAAAAATAATTCACACAAATACATCAACGAGGTGTTTGGATTTTACCAAACCAAACACACCAAAAACCACACACGTATCGTAGGGATCAAACACTCGCAAAGAAAAAAATAAAATATTTCCGGGGTATTATTCAAATGATAAAATTTTAAAATATTCAAGTTTGAAAAATTAGGTGAAATGAAATTTTTGAAGACATTTTTAATGCCTCGATCGTTTAATCACAACCATGTATCTCAACATATAGAAAACACTACAACATTCTCGTGAGCACAACAACACTACAAACTTATCACAACCACTTAGCCCCAACACATGGACATAAGAAGTTCAAAATTCAAACCAAAAATCGTTCTGCAAAATAAAGTTTTCCCAAAATCCTTTAGTTCATAAACAAAACGACGGTAATATTTTACAATGTCCGAAGTACTTCAAAACACATTTTTCAAATACCGTCTGATGGTGTCATTTGAAAATACACGGTCCATTTGTCAAAATTTACAAATTTTAAAAATCCATATAAATCGTGGTTTGACCGAACCACCAAAATATTTTCCAAAAATCGATTTCTACAAAAATTCTCAAACTGTAAAGTCCTTCAGAAAATATTCTTAAAGTTACCTATAGCGGACAAAATTACAACATCCCAAAAAAATGAATTTAAAACCACATACTCAAATGGCAACTGGTCGCCAATTCAATCAAATGCATCTTGTGGTATCAAGTTTAAACACACAGCAAAATCATTCATCGGAGTTTCTCACAAACTCTACCGTTGATATCTTCACATAACCCATCAAGGTTTACATCTTTCACACCATACCACCCCACACGGTGGTTCAAAAGTAAAACAACAATACGCCCAGCTATACTCATACCATGTACCACAAGTATTAAACACAACTACATCACACAATACTGTGTAAACAAGATCATGCACCGCAATTAACTCACTAAGATAAAATCGAGATACACAGGTATTACGCATAAAGAAGGAGACTTACATCCACAGGTCGCACGGAGGTGACAGTCGCCCACGATACTAATCTCGTCCGACAACATAACTGACACGTTGTGACTACGCGCAACTCAATTTGTCACTGACGACTCGAACGACAAGACAACACATTACTCGACAAATCACGACTTGACTCGACCCGACAGCCTAGGTTTCCGCAACCTAATCTCCGATACCATAAATGTAACACCCCCAAAACCGTATGGGAATATTACACGCCGTAAACCCTTTCCGCAAGGATCTACCAGGCTAAACGTCCATAAACAATCAAATGCTTGCCCGTCCAGGGTCAAACAATATAATAATACAGACCGTCAAGGTCACTTACACATAAACACACAGACCGATGAGGTCACACAACTCTATCAACAGGACTGACTAACAACATTACCCACACAGGGGTCGAAATACAATACAGCGGAAGACTGAATCAACTCTAACAATACAACTAAACTCTACCAATTCTCAACTCTTGATTAGTATCGCAGCTCGTCATCCTCTTGTGCCAATCCCGTGGATCGCTCCCCTAAATCTGCATGTACCTGGACGCAAAACAGACATCCACCCCCCGATTACTCGGGGGTTAGTAAAACTCCACTATCTTACTAGTGCAAGTATCAAATCATACGAAATGTAACAAGCAATTAATAATCAAGTATCAAATATTCCCGGGAGGTTTTCACAAGAGAAGATAAGCTATGAAGCATTCGAAAATAAGATTATCATCTCGGGAATTTTTAGAATTTCAAAACCTTAAGACCTCATGTCCTGATTCACAAAACCTTTCGAAAAACTTAAGGGCCTTAACCCAAAACTCGTTTCATAATTCAACAGTTTACAATACCGGAAACATTTCCATAAATCTCGTGGGGCTCGGCCCAACATTATTTCTTAAAACTTTTCCTTTGAAAACTTTGACTTGAAAAGTATCATGCTCATGACACCGTGATCCACTGTCACGTGTCTCCGTAGGTTCAAAACCCGCACGGACTACATCACGCACAATTAAACAAACATAATCAACTCCGACACCGTGATCCATCACACGTGTCTCCGTAGGTTCAACAACCCGCACGGACTATTAACCAAACATAACCAATTCCGACACCGTGATCTCATCACGTGTCTCCGTAGGCATAACAACCCGCACGGACTATATCAATCACAACAATCACACACACGCCCCGACACCGTAGTCCACCGCCACGTGTCACCGTAATCCCCGCCGAGCTCACCCGGTTGACGACCGTGTCCGAAACTCATGGTCCACCGCCATGCGTTACCGTAGGCCTCGCTGCATCAAAGACGATTGGACCTCGCACCTCACTAAGTTACGATCCCGTAGTCCACCGCCACGAATCCTCGTAGGTCCCGTCGAACCAACACGAGTGAACTTAGCGGTCACACATATTCACATTCACATTCACATTACATACAACAATGAGCACAATTGATCAATCACATTGATCACCACAAAATCGTACATCACTGCACATAACACAATCTCAACACTCGCAACGACTATCGTCAATCAACGACACATATCCAACATAACACACGCTCGGTACACATTACATTACACAACCAAGTGTACGACCGTCCCATATGTACGGCGCAATCCTGCACAAATGGCACAACGCCTAACACGTATACTAATATAACAATATTATCGCAAAGCCTTCAAATTACGGAAAACACAACCAACTCAAACGGAACATATTTACGAAGGCAAGCAAAGTCATTATACATCTCATACGTAATTACTAGTCGCAAGATACAAGTCGTATAGTAAGATACTTGCCTTAATAACCGCTACCAAACGCTCCGAAGAACACGGTTCGACCGGGAAGCTCGGACCCCAAAGAAGGCAACGAACGGAAGGGTTCCGACTCGAGTTCTTCACAAGAATTCGCTCCTAAGTCACAACGATATCAATTCAATCACAATTCTACGAAAACGTATGGAACTTCCCAAGTTCTACCCATTGAAGCATTTTATCGGACACTTTGAAGGCGTAGTCCAATTCAATCGATTATTCAAAGAAATACTCAAATCCGTTCCACAAAACTTCAAGGGTATTGAATGATTACGAGTTTACAATTAAGTTTCATCAATCAATCAAAACAAAGAAAATCGGCCAAAACACCAAGAAACCCCAAGAACATCCAAAACGAAAAGTTTAGGTGTTCTTACCTTCGATCCGGGTGGAAGATGATGTTAATCCATGATTCCAACTTCCAAAACATGTTTATATAAGTTGATTTTACTCAAAACCATCGATCTATGGTGAAAAATCGCGGAAGGAACGAAGAAAAGTGGAAAATGCCGGATATGACTCGGTCCAGGCCTTAAATAGCCGACCACGGCCGGCAGGGACTCGATCGTGTCCCGCTAGACACGGTCGCGCCTTCCGATAGTGACCCGTCCCGCGCCGGCACGACTCGACCGTGTCTGGAACACGGCCGCTCAAGCGCCGCCCCGCTTATCCGGAAGAGTTCGGCTCGGCCGCGCTGCACGACACACGGCCGGGTCCCGAGGCGTAGACTTCCGCTTATCCGGACGAGTACGGCACGGGCCGTGTCGACGACACGGCCGAAGTTCGCCGGCGTGATCGCCAATAACGAGCGGGTGAGCTAAAACGACCATAACTCTCTCGTCCGGACTCCGATTGACTCACCGTTCGAACCATTGGAAAGCTAACTCGATGCTCTATAATATTGCAAAGATTCAGAATTTTTGGAGTTACCAAAAATTAATGGTTATCTAACAAAGTCGAACTCATACTTAGAAAAGTCGTTTAGTAATCCTGAATTCAACAAAACGACACCGAAACCCGAACCTGAATACGAACCGAAGATACGGTTACGAAGTACTCACAAAGACGAATCTAAGAGCTAGTAGAACACACGATTCGACCACCCGAAGGCTCGAAATTCGACAACGGAAGGTAATTACCCCAAACTTTGGGAAATTACGAAAATGGCCCAAATGCCCGAAAATCACCATACGACAACGAATAATCAAACCGAAGCTCACAACACGTATAACAACGTTAAATGAACTTACGAAAAACCCCAAACGACGCTCAACGAGATTCGCAAGAACCGAACTCAAGCGCGGAAAAGTCGCTAAAAAGCACGGAACTCAACAAAGCAGCACCGAAACGAACTCGGATGACAAAAAGTGTAGAATTAAATATTCTCAGAATGACGAAACGGTCGAAAGCGAGTCGTCGAAACGGACCTCCGCCGAAAAAATGAAAATTACCGGAAATCCGAAATTGCGGATATTACACCGTTCGTGTCACCGTCTATTAATCGAGACAAGTACCCTTATGAACTTACAATCTTGACATGGTAGTATTGCATAAGAAACTGTGTGTGTGTGTATGCTCACTATGGGTTAGATCCGATGGGGTCTCGGTAGGGGTCCACAGAGGCATGGATCGACGAGCTTTGCTTTTAACCACTACGGGTTAGATCCGACGGGGTCTCGGTAGGGGTCCACGGAGGTGTGGATCGACGATTAATTGTGGTGCATTTTACAAATGTGATTTGATTATGGCATTTTCGGAAATGAATACTTTCGAACTTTGACTTCTTGTTTTGCATGCATTGACTATATGTGTAAGATGTAAGTTATTCATTTTGTTACTTGTACTAGCTTTATTGCTAACCCCTTTGGGGGACCCGTTTTGGGGAAATTCGTTTTATGAATTTCAGGTCAGGTTCATCGAGACGAACGGGTGCTGGACCAGTACGCGGATGATGGCCGTGCGTGATGATTGTGCATGAATGGTGTTTTATTATTTTCTATCTTTTAAATAATTATTTTCTTGTAAACTAATAGAAGTACTCGAGTACTTAGGAGTTTTATTTGTTCGGGTTAAGATGTTTGTCTATTATAATTCTGTTGGATGACTGCATTGATGATTGATCGGTTGAACCGGATGGATTATTTTTTTTTGCGTCTTTATGATGAGGTGTTATTTGTTGATTCCGTGAGTCGATGAGTATGTTCGGTCGTATAGCCTGGTGGGTTCCATGTAGGGATCCACGGCACTGTAATATACCCTGAATATCTTGGGGGTGTTACAACTAGGATGCGTGTCAAGAGAAATTTCGATATTATCTAAATTCTCTTTATTTAGATCATCATTGATGAACTGAATTTATCTTCCCTGTTTGTAGATGGAATTCCTAAAGATCGACAATTTAAATTACAGTTCCATCTAGCACATTTATAGCAAACGACTATTATCTTTGCTCGTCGTTTCTTAGCATATGAACTTTTTCCAAACCCTGGTAAAAATCTAGTAGGTATTTCTGTGAATTCACCTGTTATTCTCACTTTGGCTCCAATAATGAATCTAATGTCAAAAGGTATGCTTTTATTCGTAAGCAACCTCATCCTTTCAAGTCTTGTCTTATAAATTTTTAAAATGACTTTTTTGCTAAGAAAGGGAAATATCTTTTCAATACAATTCAAAGTTTCTTCCATGATAAAAGAAATAAAATAAAAATAAAAGGGGAAATATCTACAAATATCAGTTGTTGTGGGAAACTGAAAAATCTGATTTTAATAGTCACGGAGTACCGTTATCCGCCACTTGACCGGACAAACACAATTGAGTACTAAGTTACAGTGTCAAGAAATTGTATCTATAACAATAGTTACAATTGAATCAATCCACTATATTTCTATGTTGATTGGCTTCAGTACATAGCAATAGGTTTTATGAAAATAACTCAGAGAATCATCTAAGGTCTAGAGGTATATTTCTATCCCCTAGAACAACTTAGAGTGAAGATCATTTGATCTAATCAAACATATTTTCTTTCGAAACATATGAAAACCATAAATATCATCATTTATTGGCCAAATAAATAAAGATTGGTGAAACAATGAAAATCACACACAATAATAAGTAATCCATAATAGATCTTTATACAAACTTAAATAACATGACAAACCTTGTTTATAATCTCAACTAAGGATAACTTAGCCCATGAAGGGTTTATTCAACATATTACAAGCTTGAGTGGTCATTATTAGTTGAAAAAGAGAAAGAATTGATCCTAATTTCCTTAGTAGATAAAGGAGAAAGAAGCAATAAATTCCCTCAACAACATAAACTAAACCACTATTATATAAATCACTCAAGAACACAAGTGTGTTCTTCTCACAAAGAAAATATTACAAAGTAGGAAAAATATATGATGAATGATGATTAATGATGGATCTAAGGGGTCTATTTATATACCTAAAGTCACCTAATAGCTCCAAAACTCCAGCATTATTACATTAGATCGGATCAAGGCCAGCGATCCCCACAATAATAGACCAAAAGTATAAAAGATTTAAAAATGATCAAAAATCTGTCAAGAGTTACGGCCGTAACTTTGAGGAGTTAAGGCCATAACTTTCAGATGTTACGGCCGTAACACGGCTTCGGGTTTTGCACATTTGTTGATGTGTGAGTTACACCCGTAACTTTATGATGTTACGCCCGTATTGAGTTTCAGACTTCATTTTCAGCCCAGAATTTCTTAGACTTTTGCGTTTTCGCCCCAAATCTTCTTCGGATGATAACTTTTGATATATAACTCTGATTTTGAATCCGAAAAGACTGACGAACTCGTCTCGAAAAGACCTACAACATGAATACATAAAAGTTCAATAAAGAGAATATTTTATAAACATGTTATTTCCTGAGTAAATCAGTAATTCAATCCGATTAAGACTAAATTTACATCTTCATCCTATAAAAATAAAATTATTAAAAACTAATTAATTTAAAGCAAAAACAATTAGACTAGCTCATAATTATGGGTGAAATATATCAATACTAAACATGGATAAGTGTATAAAACTGACACTTATCACACTCCCAAACTTGAATTCTTGCGAGTCCCAAGCAAGACTCTTTATTATTCACGCTAAAAATAAAATAAAAAATAAGACACAAAATAAGAAAAATAATACACACACAGATTAAGAAAGATAATTATATATATAAAGAGAAAAATAGATCAAAATGCCATTTACACAACAAACAGCTTTATACAGTAGATAGAAATGAATCAAGATCCAAAATAAATCTACTAATGATTTTCATGTTAAAACACACTTTTATTTTTGTAATTCGAAAATGCGTCCTTTCCCACTCATGACACACACGACTCCCTTTAATAGTTGCTCTCGATCACTCGTTTATTTTTCGACTCAATATGAAAAGGAATTTCATCGGCATCATCAAATATTGTGATTGTTCACGAAATTGAGTGTATTGAAATTCAGCCACCAATTAATTCAAATCTGCTCATAGTCTACATCCCTTTTAGTGATAGCTTTCACACCGTTATTTGCTAACGTGTAGCTCTTTTCACCAACTTTCACCAACACATTTCCATCTTTTTTTTAAGTGATAGCTTTCACACCGTTATTTGCTAACGTGTAGCTCTTTTCACCAACACATTTTCCATCCTTTTTTTTGGTGATAGCTTTCACACCGTTATTTACTAACGTGTAGCTCTTTTCACCAATATTTTTTTAGGGAATAGAATTTTTGCAGAAAAATCATTTATTAGCTAAGCATGAAAAATCAAAAAACTCCTCAAATTAAGTAAATTTCAGTTCTATTTTTCATCAACCGACCGATTCTTCTTTTCTCAAGGTAACGAATGACTCGATTTTAAATGATAATTACAAGGCTTGGAAAGAGAGATTAAGGCTCAAAAAATTTTGGAATATACAATTTTTTTTAACCGATTAAAATGATTTGAGAAACTTGTATATAGCTAACTTATTGGTGTTATGGCCAGATCTAGAAATCTCACAAAAAAAATAAACAATATATATATATATACACTAACAAAAATCAAAGCCAAATAACAAAAATAATCAAAACACACCACAATAATCAAATCTAAACACACCAAATTACCAAACAGACCAAAATAATCAATACACACCACCCCCAAACTTGAAAAGGAAACTGTCCTCAGTTTTAAAAAAATAATAATAAAAAGCAAGGGAGAACAGCATAATATTTCCTGTTATGAAAGTTGATGCTTGAGCTAACGCCTTTTTGGATCTGCAAGAAAAAAATATACGAGGCAAACAACAGAAGAAAAAAAATAAGAATAGAACCCGGAAGTATAACATAATTTTTAAGATGCGCTTCAGGAAAGTCCGAAGAGTCGCCTTACGCTGCCATCAATGCTTTTATTAAAAACAAATAATAAAAATTACAGCAATAAAAATAACAATACATAAATCGCGAATAGATGCGCATCAAGAGATCAAAAATAAACTCCTTAAGCTGCCATCATTTTGTAACACCCCAACTAGGCGGATATTACAGTGCCGTGGACCCCCGACTGGGACCCACCAGGCAAGTGAAAATGAATGAATTACACAGGGTAAATGTAGTACCGAACCACATTACAACAACAAGTACTCCGATGAGGAGTTTCAATTACAACACACCCAGGAAAAACAGAATACATGTATATTTCATGTGAAGATAAAATATACATCACTGAATAAAATATAGTTCAAACGGAACTGCAGCGGAAAATACATAGAAAGACAACATGAATAAATGGAGAGATTGGGGCCCCCTACTAGTATCACTAGTACTCCTCGCCATCAACGTTCTCTCCCTGTGCTTTCGCTTTGCCATGACCTAAAAACAATAATCCCCAACGGGGTCAGTTAAACAGAACAACAATCCTCAAGAGTTGAACAATATACAACAATCACATGAATGAATTAATGAATTGAGTTGAATGATGAGCATCACAGTACGCCCGAATGGAATGTGTGAGTGCACAAGTAGCCGAGTGTCCGGAGACCCGCATATACACCCGCTATTGGCCTAATTAGTCTCACAGTCCAATGTGGCCGGAGTCCCGCATATACACATTACCGTGTGCACAGTCCAATGTGTCCGGAGTCCCGCATATACACATGACTATAGTGTGCCCGACTAAAAATTCCACACATACGCCACCCGGCAACGCAATACAAGCCTGGAAGGTCACAAGAACAAAAGTGACCAAAATGAGAGATAATGAAATGAATCTGACAAGGATGGAGAAACGACTCACCAAGATGACGTAATGATACAACGAGTGATAGCTCAATGAAATGATTTGGAACCATCGTTCCTTGTGAGTTACATGATTAATTGATGAGATACAAGTCTCGACATGAATGATGTATTATGAGTGAATTACATGTATGAATGAACAACCACATAAGGAATGAATATCCCTTTAACCGAGTAAGAATCAACTTACCTTAACACCGGTGATAATACGTCCTCTCTCGAACAACGTCCTAAGGGAAACTACCGGTCGCTCGAACAACCTTGAATAACATAATTATCAACAACTCGCTTAATATACGAACCAAAAATGATCATAACCAACTCAAGATGTCGATACAATAAATCCAAACTCATTGAGACATTTCGACAAACACCTTGAAAACGATCTCCCATCCTAAACAACTAATCCCATTTGTGTCGAAAACCAACTTCTATTGAATGATCCAAACCACCAAAAGCACCATCAGTATAATAAATAATCCAATAGGAATACTCAAATCGAGTTTACGATAACATCAAATTGCAAAACCCAACTCCAAGTCAACCTTCAAAGTGTTCTTGAGAAAAACTTCCAACAATCCGATGATAACTCGTAAAACTCATAATCATATATATATATATATATATATATATATATATATATATCCATCACAATTCATGATTACACCATCCAAAACATCATGCTCCAACTCAAAATCGAATTTAAGGGTTGAAGAAATTACCTTAGATTAGGATGAAGAATCCACAAATATGTGGTTGA
Source organism: Orobanche coerulescens (assembly GCA_033398695.1). NCBI lineage: Eukaryota > Viridiplantae > Streptophyta > Magnoliopsida > Lamiales > Orobanchaceae > Orobanche > Orobanche coerulescens. The sequence continues at coordinate 4,763,885 of CM065814.1, forward strand.
TCCACACTAAAACTTGAAGAAGATGAAAATCTCTGAGTTTTGATGATGTTAAAACACCCCAAAATCGCCCCAAGGAAGAGAGGAAGAAGTAAAATGAAGAAATGAGCTTGTTTTCCTCAACAAAACGCAGTTATAAGGAGTCTGCACTGTGTTCCGCGGCATAGGGCCAAAATTTGCCCCCAGTGCTCGGCAGTGTGCCGCGGCCCGGCCGAGTGTGCCACGGCACAGGGCTAGAAATCTGCCCAGTGGCTCGGCAGCGTGCCGCGGCCCGGCTGGCAGGAGCCGCGGCCCCCGGTACAGAAGGATCGACAAACAAACTGCAACATGTGTGTGCCGCAGCGCACACTCCCTTGTGCCGCGGCACACACCACTCGAGTCCTAAAATGACGAAAAATGAGCCAGAAAGAGAATAAAAGCAACAGGATTCATTATTTGGGAAATAATAATACGAAATGGAAATGCGGAAACCCCAAAATGGTGGTTCCAAGCAATGATTACAAGGGTTCGCCCAACAATAGCACGATTTGAACAATGAGGAGATTTGAAATGACATGAACTCCAATGTCAACATCGACTAATGAATCCATTACAACAATCAAGATAATATTCTTGTCTCGATTTCCAAGCAAGGTTGAAACAACGAGCAATATCGATACATGACTCGAAGTTATTCCGAACGGTGAACACGAATGAATGAATGTGGATGATGAATGATTATTAACAAGTGAAAATTATTGAATGACAATTACTGAATGATAATGACTGAATTACAACCGGGTATTACACATTTAGCATGATTTTTACACAAGATAGAAAGTAAAAATAACAATAGGTCCGATATGGGTTATCAAAGGGAGAGGAATGAATCCACTTTTCGTTTTCTCACGGTAAAATCTTCCATCCAGACAATATTAGCTAGAGCTGGATCTGGTGGAGGAACAAATTCAATGAGTTTTTTGATTAGTTCTTCTGGTGTTGTTGCAACGACTAAGATTCGTTTAGCACACTCGGAAATAAAACCTTTTTCAGTAGAGTAGTCGATGAAAGATAGTAAACTATCAAAGAAACCATTGATATTAAGCAGACCTATTGGTTTTTTATGAACATTTAGCTGGGCTCTGGTAACCACATGAAAAAGTTCCTCAAGAGTGCCAAAACCACTGAGAAGGGTGATAAAGGCGACAGAATTATTCATCATGTGAGTTATGCGATCTTGCATATTTACATCTCTAAACTCAACTCCAATAGTCGCCCTGGTGATTTTACTTTCAGCAGAGGTTTTGGAATTATTCCAAACACTTTTACTCCTTCCATATAGGCAGAAGAAGCAGCGCATCCCATTAATCCTAGACTTCCTCCTCTGTAAACTACATGAATGCATTTTTCTGCTAAGGTACGACCCAAGTTGTGGGCTGCTTTAGTAAAGCATGCCTCTGTTCCATAACTAGCTCCACCAAAAATGCAGACTGAGTTAAATCTTTTGTGGAAGATGATGATTCCATTTTTGAAAAGAAACTTATTTGAGAGGAAAAAAAAAGAAAAGTACAAGTTTGAGGGATGAATAAAAGAAACAAGCACAATGTTTATTTATAGAAAAAGAATAAGGTTAAAAAAATGTTTAACAAATATGTGATTGCGTTAATTGCGCTTCAACTACTCAATAGAATAATGAATGCATTTATTGCGAATCACTTTTTTTTATTCAGAAAGTCTCACCATACGACAAAAATAAAAGATACTCACATGTATGTACAGTAGTTGTGATTGTGGCTCACATCTTCCTCTGATTTTACGTTCAGAAACGACTTAAACGCCTTCTATGAGTCGGGGAGAAGCTTCCCATCCAATTTTCTTACAAATTGGCAAATGGGGTCTTTTAACGTCAGATTCCCAAGACGTTGTTCATATTCTGATTAGAATTTATTCCACAAACATTGAATTCCGTAATGTACGAGTCCACTAGGATGTGTGTCAAGAGAAATTGATATTAGCTAAATTCTCTTTATTCAGACCATCCTTGATGAACTGAATTTTATCTTTTCTGTTTGTAGATGGAATTCCTAAAGACCGACAATTTAAATTACAGTTCCATCTAGCACATTTATAGCAAACGGCTATTATCTTTGCTCGTCGTTTCTTGGCATATGAACTTTTTCCAAGCCCTGGTAAAAATCTAGTAGGTATTTCTGTGAATTCACCTGCTATTCTCATTTAGGCTTTAATAATGAATCTAATGTCAAAAGGTATGCTTTTATTCATAAGCAGCCTCATCCTTTCAAGTCTTGTCTTGTAAATTTTTAAATTGACTTTTTTGCTAAGAAAGGGAAATCTCTTTTCAATACTATTTAAATTTTCTTCCATGATAAAAGAAATAAAATAAAAATAAAAGGGGAAATATCTACAAATATCAGTTGTTGTGGGAAACTGAAAGTTCCGACTTTAATAGTCACGGAGTACCGTTATTGCAATACCCGAGATTTTTACTTTCCAGTTGCCCTGAATTATTTGTTGTTTGGTTCCGGTTACTTTGTTTGGTTATGATTATGTGGGATCACTGTTTTAAATAGCGTTTCGTAGCGTAGGCTATAGCGCGCTATAGCGCAAAAATTGACTGTAGCGCTACGTAGCGCATCTAAAATAGCGTTTTGGACAAATAACATAGGATTTTTGATGACGTGGCATGCTTTTATCCAAATAGCGCAAATAGCGTAGGCTATTTGAGCTATAGCGTAAATAGCGTGGGCTATTTGAGAAAATTTGATTTTTATCATATTTTTTATTTTGATTATATATATTTATTTTAATTACAAATATTTTTTAATTATTATTTTATTACTTTTATATCTATTTAAACTATAAAATTCTATTAAATTTATTACAAAATATAGTTTTTTTAATAATTCATAGATATATGTAGTGTCAAAGATAATGACAAATAACCAATAATAAATAACCGATAGGAAAACTTGTTGATGAGTTCATTAAAAAAACGGTGGATTGTAAATATGATATTTATACATTTATTTTCATATATTCTTATTTTAAGTGTCACTAGTTATAATTTTAACTTAATTTATATTAACTTATGATAAAAAATTATATATTATATAGATATATTTTATTTTTTTATATAAAATAGTAGGAACGCTAAACCTACGCTATACGCTACGATATTTGTGCTACGCGCTATCAAGACAAAAATGCTACACATCAACGCTGTGCTATTTAAAACACTGTGTGGGATATATTTTTCTATGATGTACTATTTGATGTGTTCTGTTGTAAAGTTCGTCGTGTGAGACTTGTGTCGCCGGCGTCTTTTTGATTAAATGTGTGCTTGGGATGTGACATGTTACATTTCGTGGTTGGCTCGTTATTGTGTTGACTCGTAGCAGGTGTATTAGTGTATCCGAGTCGTCGTCGAGCGCCGAACTGGACTGTCGGATCGATCGAGTTTCAGTCGGGAGGCCTGGCCGAGTTACGACCGTAATGTAACACCCCGAGATATTCAGAGTATATTACAGCGCCGTGGACCCCCACGTGGGACCCACCAGGCTAAAAATAAGAAAACTCCACTCGACTAACCATCCCGGTTAGCAAGGACACACACTTAATTATATGACATAAAAGTTACGCCCGGAGCAACCGGCGAAATGATCATCAACCAACAATGTAACGATTTAAAAGTAGTACAATACGGAGTTTGAAATGAAAAGCCTAAGTACTCGCGAGTACACCCTATAAGTTTATAATTATTAGAACAACCAAATCGAAATGGACGAAATAAATAGGAAGACCCAAATGCACATGTCAACGACCCTGGCCAACGTCCTCGTACTGTCCAGGTGCCCGCTCGTCCGGATAATCATAACCTGAAATCCAAATAAGAATTTCCCCAAAACGGGTCCCCAGAGGGGTTAGCAATTACGCTAGTACAAGTAATCAAGGCAACCAATCGCTTACACATTTCATAGTACATGCACCAATATCATTTCAAAAACCAAAATCAGACATGTCTTTTCCGGAAACAAACAGTCACAATTAATTTGCCTAGGACCGGGACGAAGCCACGAATCCCACTCGAGGCCTCTAAGGACCCTCCCGAGCTGGCCACATTCACAAAACAAATCAAGCACCACACATCACCTAGGACCGGGACGAAGCCACGAATCCCACTCGAGGCCTCTAAGGACCCTCCCGAGCTGGCTAGCGAATCAAACTCATGAATCCAGGACGAAGCCATAGATTCCCTCGAGGCCCCGTCGGACCCTCCCGAGGTGAGTAAAGCACACACAATATACATTACCATTTCATGTTAAGCATAAAGGTTTCCAAGAATTACTTGCCTTGAATATTTGATGACGCAACGAACGGAAAGGATAATCACCGACGAACGTTAAGAACCAACGGAACCGAACCTAACGATTCGAAGAACATAATTACAACCAACTCTAGCCGAATACGGAAATGGAATACACCCGAAAATCCGCCTACGATTCAGGTATATTCGCACAAAAATAACAACGAGGGCGGACCACAACCAAACCCTCTCGATTCCGCAAAACTATGAAAATATACCATGAATCCGTAGGAAAACTAATGATATCGACAAGATTAATCATATTCATCAAGAATCCATCAACAAAACGGAAAGAATCGGACAAAAACCCCAAAATCCCCAATTATCCAAAAGGTAGGATTTCAAGAGATATTACCTTGAGGATTCAAGTATTTAGATTCGTAGAACACGCGTTGGATTGATTGTCCGGGCCTCACAACCGAAGAAGAATGATGAAAATCAACCCCCACTTGATGAATGATGAGAATCTCTCCTCCTCTCTCACTCTCTCTCGCGTCAATGGAAGAAGAAGAAGGTTTTGAGCTGTTCACGCTCAAAACAACACAATTATAGAGGGTTGACCGCATTGTGTGCCGCGGCACAGCTGAGGTGTGCCGCATGTGCCAAAAATTTACTCCTGTGGTTCGGCGGTGTGCGCGGCACGGCCTGCGTGTGCCGCGGCACCCGGTACAGTCGGGTTTTGGTCGCAGATGCCACACGAGTGTGCCGCGGCACCGGACGGGTGTGCCGCGGCACCGGATGGGTGTGCCGCGGCACACAGTACAGTTCGCTCGGCCAACAACTGGAGAAATGTGTGTGCCGCGGCGCACACACCTTGAGCCGCGGCTCACACCCCCTTTTGGGTCCTAAATGATGAAAAATGATCCGGGAAGAGAATGAAAGCAATAGGAATCAATGTTTGGGAACCAATAACACGAAATGGATCCACGGCAACCCCGAAATGGCGGTTCCGCATAACAATAACGAGAATACAGTTCAACAGATGACAGGAAGGATACACAGAAAGATACACGAGGGTCACTACGATCGAGAAATACACCAAAAATAAAAATACAAAGGAAAGAAAAATGCGGATAGTACATTCTACCCCTCTAAAAACAAGTTTCGTCCCAATACTTAAGAAACAAACAACTCAGGATACCTAGCACGCATGCTATCCTCGGTTTCCCAAGTTGCCTCCTCGACACCGTGCTTCGACCACTGCACCTTGACCAAAGGGATGGTCTTATGCCTCAGTCGTTTCTCCCGATGCTCTAAAATCTTCAAAGGACGTTCCTCAAAAGTAATATCCTCGGCGACATCGATCTCACCATAATCGATGATGTGACTAGGATCCAGGACATATTTCCTCAGCTGGGAAACATGAAAAACGCTATGAACATGACTCAAGGCCGGAGGTAACGCCAAACGGTATGCTAACCCACCGACTCGCTCGAGAATCTCGAAGGGTCCAATAAATCTAGGACTCAACTTCCCTTTCTTCCCGAAGCGAAAAACTCCTCTCGTCGGTGACACCTTTAGCAAAACGTGGTCTCCCACCTCGAATTCTAAAGGTCGACGACGGACATCGGCATATGACTTCTGTCAACTCTGGGCAGTCAACATCCGTTCTCGAATTAATTATATCTTCCGTCTCGTCTCTAAAACGACATCCGGTTCGGTCCCGACTAAATCGGATGCCTCATTCCAACAAATCGGTGATCGACATCGCCGCCCATAGAGTGCCTCATACGGTGCCATCCGAATCGACGCGTGCCAACTATTGTTGTACGTGAATTCGATCAATGGCAGATGCTCCTCCCAGTCATTGCTCCAATCGAGAGCACAAGCATGCAACATATCCTCAAATGTCTGGATAGTGCGCTCATCGCCCATCATTTGGGGGTGAAAAGAGGTACTCAAACGCAAACGAGTTCCCAACGCCTTATGCACCGCCTGCCAAAAGTGTGATACGAAACGGCCATCACGATCCGAAACAATAGACTTCGGAGTACCGTGAAGCCTCACAATCTGTGCGATAAATATACGGGCCAACTTCTCCGGGCCCCAAGTGTCCTTGATGCCCAGAAAATGTGCCGACTTGGTCAGACGATCAACAATCACCCAAACCATATTCATGCCCGATCTCGATCTCGGCAAACTCGTAATGAAATCCATCGATATATCTTCCCATTTCCATTCCGGAACGGGAAGTGACTGCAATAATCCAGTCGGCCGCTGATGCTCGATTTTGACCTGCTGACAAGTCAAACATTTCGCTACAAACTGCACGACCTCCTCCTTCATATCATTCCACCAGAAATTCCTCCTTAGGTCCTTGTACATCTTACTCGAACCAGGATGAACGGAGTAAGGTGTAGCATGGGCCTCGCGCAGAATACTCTGCCTCAACTCCAAGTCATTCGGTACACAAAGCCGACTCTGGAATCTCAAAACACCATCCTCACGAATCACAAATCCAGGAGACTTTCCCTTAAGAATGTTCTCTTGGATTTGAGTAATCATCGGATCCTCCAACTGTTTCAGCTTAATTTCGTCGATCAAAGACGACGAAATCTCTAAAGCACAAAGTTGCCCGACAGTCCCAGGCAACAAAACCTCAATATCTAACTCGATCAAAGTCCGCCGAAGCTCAGACTGAGACGTAAAGACCTCAAGCATTCGCAACGCAATCGGTTTCCGGCTCAAGGCATCGGCCACGACGTTCGCCTTGCCCGGATGATAAAGGATTTCGAGGTCATAATCCTTAATAAGCTCTAACCACCTCCTCTGCCTCATATTCAACTCCCGCTGAGTAAATATGTATTTCAGGCTCTTATGATCGGTAAAAATCTGACATGTAGAGCCGAAAAGATAGTGACGCCAGATCTTGAGCGCAAAAACGACTGCCGCTAACTCCAAAGCATGAGTAGGGTAGTTAAGCTCATACGGCCTCAACTGTCTCGACGCAAAGGCAATGGTCTTGCCGTGCTGCATCAATACGCACCCAAGACCCTGACCCGAAGCATCGCTATAAACGGCGAATCCCTCGTTTCCACATGGCAGCGCCAAAACCGAGTCGAAGTCAAACGCTTCTTGACTCCTCAAAGCTGGGCCTCTCGTCATTCCAGACGAACTTCTCGGTTCGGAGTAATCGTAAGTGGTCGAGCTAGTTTTGAGAAACCCTCGGCAACCTACGGTAGTAGCCACCAACCCAAGAAACTACGGACCTCCTTCACACTTGTGGCGGTGCCCGATCCCAACACCGCCTCAATCTTCTACGGATCCACTCGAACTCCCTCGGCTGAAATCACGTGACCCAAAAACATCACTTCCTTCAGCCAGAACTCACATTTCGAGAACTTCGCATAGAGTTGCTCGGCCCTCAAAATGTCTAACACTATCCGCAAATGATGGGCATGCTCTTCCTCATTCCTCGAATAGATAAGAATATCGTCAATGAAGACGACGACACACTTATCCAGATACTCGATAAAGACTTTGTTCATCAATTGCATGAACACCGCCGGCGCATTAGTTAACCCGAAAGGCATAACTACAAACTCGTAATGTCCGTATCTCGTCCGAAAAGCTATTTTCGGCACGTCGGACTCCCTCACCTGGAGCTGATAGTACCCCGATCTCAAATCAATCTTTGAGAATACCGCCGCTCCCTGCAACTGATCGAACAAGTCGTCAATCCTCGGCAAAGGATACTTGTTCTTGATGGTCACCTTGTTCAGTTCACGATAGTCGATACACAAATGTAGTGAACCATCCTTCTTACGCACAAACAAGACCGGTGCGCCCCAAGGCGAGGCGCTCGGTCGAACATACCCCGACTCAAGAAGCTCACTCAACTGCTTCTTCAACTCTGACATCTCTGAAGGTGCCATGCGATACGGCGCCTTTGAAATCGGAGCCGCACCCGGCTCTAACTCTATAGCAAACTCAACCTCACGATCCGGTGGCAATCCCGGTAACTCGTCACGAAAAACATCAAGAAACTCACTAACGACTGGAATCGACGAAAACTTGACTCCACCATTCTCCGCCTTCAAGGCGTAGCACCAATAACCAGTACACCCCTTTCGCAGGAGTTTCATCGCCTTCAGGGCGTTAATAACAAACTTCTGGTTTCTCTTTCGCCCCGCGAAAGAGTGTTCAGTGCCGTCCTCGGCTAACATGGTAATGATCCTCGTGCGGTAGTTTATGATTGCACCATGCCGCTCGAGCCAATCATTCCCGAGAATCAAATCCTCGCCCTCGATACTCACGACAATAAGATTAGAGAGCCAAGCTTTCTCACAAATAAACACAAAGCAGTCTCGGACCTCTCGATCACCGACAATTCTATCACCGCTAGGAAGTTTAACGATGAAAGGCTCGCAAGGTGACAAACAGTCGAGACTCAAACGGCGTACACACTCTAGAGAAATGAATGAATGCGTAGCACCCGAATCGAAAAGCACACTGACAGGATGGGAATGGATATGAACGGTATCTGTCGCCACAGTAGCTGCTGGATCATCGGTCCTCCTCATCTCATAGACACGCGGGTGGGCTGAGCCGACGCTGGAAGCTCCTCCTCTAGCGGGCTGACCCCGACCCCTACCTCGGCTGGCACTCGGTGGAGGCGGCGGAGAAAATGAGCCCTGGTTCACACTCGGCTCCATAGGTGCTGGGTGAGAAGAACGGGCGCCGCGAAACTATCTGAGTTTCTCGCAAAAAGAAGCCTTGTGGCCCGACTGACCACAAGTATGACAAGTCAAAGGTGGACGAGAAAAATCCCGGTTCACGTGGCCTGGCTTGCCACAGTTAAAGCATCGGGGGTCCCGGACGATGGTTCCGGCGGCACTCCGAAAGCTCCCAGAGAAACGAGCCGAACCGCCCGTAGAAATATTTGCAGCCTGAGATTTCTGCTGGCCTCCAATCTTGGGACCAGAAAAATTTCCGACCGACTTCTGCTTCTTGCTCTCACGAGCCAAATCGCTAGCCGTCACCGACATATCATAAGCAAGAGCTCGACTCTGATAATCCTTCAAGGTAGTACAGACGAGCCCAGACATATAGTCCCGAATGGACAGTTTCATCCTCCTGGAAAAATGGAAAATCTTGTCGCTCTCTTCGACAACTTGAGTCTTCACATAACCCAACTCCTTGTTAAAGTCGGCAATGGCCTGAGATACGGGGATATCCCGTGGTTGAGCATCATAGAAAGCATGCACTCGAGCCTGTCTGACCGGCCACGGACAATATTCGGTCTCCATCAATTCTTGAAATTCGGCCCATGAAGCAACATGATCTTTGGGACCAACGACCTCCCACCAATCCGTAGCATCTCCCGTGAGAAAATATTGAGCAATAGGGACCTTACGGTCCTCGGGGAAGTTGGTAGCAGTGAAGACTTTGGATATCTCCTTGATCCACCCTTCCCAGCCGATCGGGTCCGAAGCTCCCGAAAACTGAGGAGGATGCATCTTGATGACATCCTGAAGCCAGCGATCCGCTCCGCCCCGATTAGCATGAGCCTGATCGGGGTTCTGGACCACCTGAGCTATAGCCGCCATCTGGTTAACCATTTGCTGCATAACAGCCGCAATACCAAGATCGGCGCGCTCCTGAGAAGAAGCATGACTGTGACGGTCACCGGTACTGCCGGCTCCCGAAGAATGCGACGTGGCCGCCCCACCGGCTGCCCCACGTCCTCGGCCGCGTCCACGACCACGACCACGACCACGGTTTCCGCCGGCATCCATACTGATGTTGAGAGATAACAGAAGTATATCGATGATGAGTAAGGGAGGAAAAGCAACTACGATTCAAAAGTGGAAATACAATGTAAGAAACAAAAGAGCCGAATAAGAAAACTTACGAGCACTGGAAGTACTGGGATGCTGGCAGCGGTGTGACAATGTGCAAAACAAAACACGACTAGACCCAAATAACCAACAAGCCTAGGTATCCATAAACCTAGCTCTGATACCATTTTCTGTAACACCCCGATATATTCAGAGTATATTACAGCGCCGTGGACCCCACGTGGGACCCACCAGGCTACAAATAAGAAAACTCCACTCGACTAACCATCCCGGTTAGCGAGGACACACACTTAATTATATGACATAAAAGTAATGCCCGGAGCAACCGGCGAAATGATCATCAACCAACAATGTAACAATTTAAAAGTAGTACAATACGGAGTTTGAAATGAAAAGCCTAAGTACTCGCGAGTACACCCTATAAGTTTATAATTATTAGAACAACCAAATCGAAATGGACGAAAGAAATAGAAAGACCCAAATGCACATGTCAACGACCCTGGCCAACGTCCTCGTACTGTCCAGGTGCCCGCTCGTCCGGATAATCATAACTTGAAATCCAAATAAGAATTTCCCCAAAACGGGTCCCCAGAGGGGTTAGCAATTACGCTAGTACAAGTAATCAAGGCAACCAATCGCTTACACATTTCATAGTACATGCACCAATATCATTTCAAAAACCAAAATCAGACATGTATTTTCCTAAACAAACAAATACAATTAATTTGCCTAGACCGGACGAAGCCACGAATCCCACTCGAGGCCTCTAAGGACCCTCCCGAGCTGGCCACATTCACAAAACAAATCAAGCACCACACGTCACCTAGGACCGGGACGAAGCCACGAATCCCACTCGAGGCCTCTAAGGACCCTCCCGAGCTGGCTAGCGAATCAAACTCATGAATCCAGAATGAAGCCATAGATTCCCTCGAGGCCCCGTCGGACCCTCCCGAGGTGAATAAAGCACACACAATATACATTACCATTTCATGTTAAGCATAAAGGTTTCCAAGAATTACTTGCCTTGAATATTTGATGACGCAACGAACGGAAAGGATAATCACCGACGAACGTTAAGAACCAATGTTACCGAACCTAACGATTCGAAGAACATAATTACAACCAACTCTAGCCGAATACGGAAATGGAATACACCCGAAAACCCGCCTACGATTCAGGTATATTCGCACAAAAATAACAACGAGGGCGGACCACAACCAAACCCTCTCGATTCCGCAAAACTATGAAAATATACCATGAATCCGTAGGAAAACTAATGATATCGACAAGATTAATCATATTCATCAAGAATCCATCAACAAAACGGAAAGAATCGGACAAAAACCCCAAAATCCCCAATTATCCAAAAGGTAGGGTTTCAAGAGATATTACCTTGAGGATTCAAGTATTTAGATTCGTAGAACACGCGTTGGATTGATTGTACGGGCCTCACAACCGAAGAAGAATGATGAAAATCAACCCCCACTTGATGAATGATGAGAATCTCTCCTCCTCTCTCACTCTCTCTCGCGTCAATGGAAGAAGAAGAAGGTTTTGAGCTGTTCACGCTCAAAACAACACAATTATAGAGGGTTGACCGCATTGTGTGCCGCGGCACAGCTGAGGTGTGCCGCGGCACAGGCCAAAAATTTACTCCTGTGGTTCGGCGGTGCCGCGGCACGGCTCGCGTGCCGCGGCACACACAAGACAGCTTCGCTCGCCAACAATCGGAGAAATGTGTGTGCCGCGGCGCACACACCTTGAGCCGCGGCTCACACCCCCTTTTGGGTCCTAAATGATGAAAAATTATCCGGGAAGAGAATGAAAGCAATATGAATCAATGTTTGGGAACCAATAACACGAAATGGATCCACGACAACCCCGAAATGGCGGTTCCGCATAACAATAACGAGAATACAGTTCAACAGATGACAGGAAGGATACACTGAAAGATACACGAGGGTCACTACGATCGAGAAATACACCAAAAATAAAAATACAAAGGAAAGAAAAATGCGGATAGTACATTCTACCCCTCTAAAAACAAGTTTCGTCCCGAAACTTAAGAAACAAACAACTCAGGATACCTAGCACGCATGCTATCCTCGGTTTCCCAAGTTGCCTCCTCGACACCGTGCTTCGACCACTGCACCTTGACCAAAGGGATGGTCTTATGCCTCAGTCGTTTCTCCCGATGCTCTAAAATCTTCAAAGGACGTTCCTCAAAAGTAATATCCTCGGCGACATCGATCTCACCATAATCGATGACGTGACTAGGATCCAGGACATATTTCCTCAACTGGGAAACATGAAAAACGCTATGAACATGATGTTGTGTCACGATTTATTCATCCCGACAGGCGATCGACTATAAGGCCGAGCGACCAAGTCAACTCCAGTCAAACCCTGACTAGCTCGCCAAGTCGAAGATATCAAACCACCATCAGGCACCTAGCGATCGACTCCCAGGGCGATCGCCCTTTGGCAGCTGGCGATCTGCTCTACTAACCGGCTGAGGGCAATCGACCTGCACCCCGAGCAGAGATGATCGCCCGTCTAAGTCATCGAGGACTGGATCTCAGAAAAGCACCCACGTGCAGATCCATAAAGGGCGCTGACAAGATCTTTTGCTAACAGACAAGATCTTTGACCAAAGCCTGTCACCTACCCCACCTACCGGCATGTGCGCCGAAAGTTGTCAGTAGGGCCGCATGTGACTAACTCAGGACGCGTGTAAGCTCCCCATTGGACCGAGTAGTTGACTGCCAACAACTCCTGCAGACGTTGAGGGGACAGGCCCATGGGCTAAAAGACAATCGCCCGATTATTATATTGCAGTAAAGGCGATCACCCGGCGTATCCAAGCCCTATAGATAGAGAACCTCCTCCTACTGGAAAAAGGTTCTCAGTTCTGAATTCATTTTAACCAACAATTCGGAATTCACTCTACAGTTCCCAGTTCACTGAAGATACGGTTCGGAATTCATTTGACTTACGTCCGAAATACATTCCACCAAAAGCTCACATTCTCTCACATTCCGATACATCCACGGAAATACTGAAGAACACACATATCATCAAGCTCCCGGCTATCTCACCGGAATCCATCTCAGGACTTCTCTCTCCAAATCTCTCGTCCAGAAGACGATCGGCAGAAGCAGCAAGTCTCCACTAGACAGATTCCAAGGGATTCACAAGCCCAGAAGCCCAAACATCCAGCTAAATACTCGCCGTGAGAGGCGGTCGATCTCTCACCGCCGCGACTGTTCATCACCTTTGTTACAAGAACTCACAGAGCATCAAACTGGGTTCTTCCGCAATCTACACGCTCACTAGCTAAGATAACAAGAAACTTTACACTCATTTTAATTGTATTCTTACATTAGTACTTGTATCCCGAATATCGGTATTAATAATATCTCGCGAGAGCATTCAAGCCCGGACTAACAACCCCGCAAATCTTGTGTTATTTATCTTTCTCACTAAGTGCTCTTGCATTTGTTTGCTATCCCATCCATTCCAAAGAATATCTATCTCCTGGATAATATTTTGGGTAGCAACAATTGGCGCTAGAAGAAGGGCATCTAACCCTCATATTTTTATTTCTACCGTCCCAAGAACACTCACTGTTCTCGGCAAATACTTGAAGTGACACTCACCGCACTTCAAAGAAAACCTCCGTAATCATGACATCCGCGGTCCATCGAAGAAAGTCGCTCTCCGAACCGCGACACCATTTCCCTGATCGAACCCCACCGACGACAGGGAAAGCCGCGGCAACGCGAGACTCTCGATCCCGCATCCGAGAGATGGCCCCAACCTCTCACTCGATCGGTTCCAAACCGAGGAACAGATCGAGGAGGCTATGGCCATCTGGAGGAGCGACGGAGAGCATGCGCGCGCCCGCGATAACTCCCTCGATCATCCGCCGCATGGGAAAACGGAAATTCAATGGGCTACCGAACGAGCGATCGTCAAAAGCCCCAATTCGCGAGGAAAGGCTCTCGCACGACCGGACGGATCCATATTCGATCGCTTGGGACGCGACCCATCCGGCGACCGGGGCACTCTATTTCCAACCTTGAAAAGACGGAATCGAATCCGTCACCAGGAGTTCGGCCTACTCACCTCACGGCCGAACGCATGTCGCCTATCCGACTCCCGCCCGATCGCTGTGGACTCGGTACTCAATCGCCTCGGCTCCGCTCCGATCGCGAGCCGCTAACAGCCAAAGCACGGCGATGGCCGCCATGCAACGTCGCCGACGAGATGAGAGCACTTCGACACCGGGCAAGCACCAAAGAAGAAGATCGCCGGCCGACCGAGCCACTCGCGGTCCACATCGAGCTTGCCCCCATACAACCAACGATCGCTCCTCCTAAAACACCTCTCGTATAAGGGGAGATCGGACCAGAAACCCACCCGAGTAAATTCCGAATTTACATGATCGGTGTGGGGCATCCGATGCAACCAAGTGCCGGATCTTCCCATCGACATTGGGCGAGCCGCCCATAAGTGGTACGTCTCACTACCACCACGATCGGTCACCTCTTTTAAGAAATCGCGAATGACTTCACGTCATACTTCGCCAAAGAAGGTCGCTGACAGAAGGCCCCCACCGCATGATAAAAATCAAGCGGGAAGGACGAATCGACGCAGATTACATCGACCGGTAGACGAAATCATCCTCACCGGCGAACCCGCTGATGAGCTCGCTCTCTATTCGGTCATGGGGGTTTCCACGGTCACTCTCCCATGTTCGGACATCTCTCCAAGGATATTCCCCAACTTACGCGACCTTCCGCGCTAAAGCCGCCAACTTCCCGGCCGTGCAAAGGCTACTCACCCTACGCTAGACGAGGAAACGCCACCTCTTGCCCAGAAGATAGCGATCGCTAAAGCAAAGAAGGCGATCGCCAAGACACCCGGAGATCTCAAGGCTTTCGAGGACATGGAAGCCCATCTCCTCCATACGTTCAACAGAACTCCGGCACATATTTTCTATGCCATCAAGGGGCACGAAGAGCTCAAAAAGCCAAAGGCGATAAGGGACCACGGTCACCTGGACAACAATCAATATTGTGCCTACCACAAGAGTCCCGGCCACAGCACCAACAATTGCCGCGACCTCCTCAAACAGCTCTGGAGATTGTTCGAGGAGGGCAAGTTGGACAGCTTATTGGTTTAGCCAAAGCCCCCGCCTATCTCTATAGACGATCGTCCGAGTCGAACACTAAACAGGCTGGAAAGCTCATACGAGCCGACCCCTAGATCAACCTCGACGACCGTCTCTGCATGCTTCAATTGAGAAAAGGAGACCTCGGAAGTCTCCCCGATCGCCCTCCTTATTCAAGAAACCGGAGGACTCGATCGCCATCTACAGTTCACCATATAACATGATGGGCTAAGGCACGAGATCGCCTCCCCCGCACAACGTACACCGTCGAAGATCGACATCTACATGACGATCCAAGGTGAAAGAGTGCAGCCATGGTCCTGGTGGTCGATGGAACCGACTGCTTAGGCCATGCAAGGTCCCTTTAGGCCAAGATCGCCCGCCCTTCGTTTAAATACGAGGCCGGCGTAGTCTGAGGGCCCTCCAAAATAAATCAGTGGACACGATCGCTCGCCCTCAAAGGTTCATCATCTAACATGGTGAACCCGGACGATGCGACGTGCCACAACCCCGTCTCAACGTACACCGTCGAGGTCGGCCATCTCCATGGCTGGCCGAGGTGGAAGCAGAGCTAACAAGCCGCGGGCGTGGAGTTGATTCATCCGACGCTGCCCCGCGCAAGGACTCCTCTAGACCAAGACCGCACGCCTTTCGTTTAAATACGAGGCGAGGCGCAGCCTAACGGAGGACCCTCATAATAAAGTGAGTCACGAGACACTCAATGTCTTCGCGCATCAAGACATGATCAAGGAGTCGGTCCATCGAACTCCGCGATCGTGCACGGTTCCTCAAGATGGACGACCGTCCCCGAGGACTCGACAAAGTTAAAGACCGCTCACTCAAGGAATTATTTTCATCCCCTTACTTCCACTAAGTGAATAAAAACAAGGGGCAAGAAGAGTGCGGACTACCTACACGACGATCGTCGCTATTCAACCACATACGGAGATCGTCATTTTTTCAGATGTAGTGCAGCGATCGAATGTGTTGTAAAAAGTTATCTTTATGAGTTTATCAATTCATTTGGAACTACCCTCGCAACGATCTCTCCTCACACATTTATACAAAGTCAAACAAAGACTTAAAAATAACCATTCATTCAAGTGATAAGTCAGAAAGACAAATGCTCATTTCATTACTTGAAAAAATAGAGTACACGATCGCCCGAAGGCCTAAGTGCTACAAAAGAAAGCTACAAACTACAAAGAAAGTAAGCTAGAAGCGTAAAAAAGGAAGTGCCTCAGGCCCCTGCCTGGCCTTCGCCATCAGCATTCGGCGCGGTCCCCTCATCTTCCGGAGCATCGGGATGAGCAAGACTGTCTGGAGACGGATACCAGCTCAAATCCACGCCGATGTCCGCCAGGTCCAAGATCGGCAAGGAGAAAGCCGAATGGAGAGGGTGCTCCAATGCATATGACTTGAACTTCTCGGCAAGAGGACCGACCTCCAAGCCTCCCTTCTTAGCCGCTCGGATCGAGTCGGCGAACGCCAAATAATAGGCGAACTCGCTGACATACTCCAAGTTTTGGAAGGGATCGCCCCAGTCGCCTCAACCTCTCCTCTCGGCTCGGCCATCGCTCGTTGCGATCCCCGAGCTCGGCCTCCTCGCAGCAACCTTCTCTTTCGCCTCCGCCACCTGTCACCGAGCGATCGTCACCTTCTCGCGATCGGCCTCCTCCTCGCAACATTCCTCGCCCGGACGGCACTCGCATCTCGGTCCCAAATCGGTCGACCGCCATTCGAATTTCTCGCCTCCTTCTTCTCCAGCCTCAAGCTCATGGCTCGCCCGCTGGCCGCCTCCAAGGAGTCCTTCTCCATCGCCACGATCTTGTCAAGAAACTCGGCGTTCTCTTTCCGAGCCGCCTCGAGATCCTCCCGAAGGCGAATAGTGGAGGGCCTCCTCAAACTCTGAGCACTGAAGGCCATGGTCGCCGTCTGAAGAGAAAGGGCGACAACAGCATGCATCGAACTCGACGATCGCTGCCGAGCGATCGCATCCAGATCAGTTGTCCACGCCTTCGGCAGGGCGGAAGCAGCCTTGCTAACATAGGGAGGAATATCACAGGAATGGCGAGGAGATCGGCTCGCCAGGAAATCCACGACCATCGGTGGACAAGAAGGATCTGCGCGACGGACCCTGCATCAAGACAGCTAAGTTAGTACAACTCCTACGCAGATGCATTTGTCAACACAGAAATGCTATCTACCTCTCAGCCTTCTCGGGATCCCGACCAAAAAACGGTTTCCCTCGAGGAGTCTCTGCATCCGCGATCGTCGTCTCCCGCAAAAAAGCCGCAGAGGGCGGCTCGCGCTCCGGAGCAACGATGGTGATCGGAGGCGCGGCGATCGGCACTTCATCGCCCGGGGCAGGAAACGAAGTTGCTTCCGGCCTCGGCCTCTTGCGATTCGCCCGAAGCCCCTCCTCCGGAATTTCCTCCTCAACCTCGACCTGCTCCACGCGAGGCTCCGGCTCCACGCGAGGCCCCGCCTCCGGAACTATAGGCAATGCGACGGGTGGAACCCGAGTCAACCTCTTCGCGTGAAGACGGCCTAGGACTCCTGGGTTCGACATAGCGATCTCCGCCGGAGGCTCCAAAAAGCGAGGGAAACGAAACTCTGCAGTTAAAGACGATCGACTAACGGTCAGACACTTTCCTCAAGTAAGGCGATCGCCTAGAAAGTGAAGATCGCAGAAGCTCATACCTGGCACCGCGAGATGTCTCGGGAAGCGGAATAGTCGAGCCGACAACCAGCGACTCTCCTTGTTGATCCGAGTGGCGTCTAGGTCGTCGTCCGACAAGCTCCTAATTCGCTCCCAAACAACGAGGAAGTCGAAAGGCAGCTCCTCGATCGCCGGAATATGAAAGCCTGCAAAATGTAAATCAAATTAGATCACCCAAAACGCATCCAAGCGAAGGGAGAGTCTAAACCCTTACGGGATTCCTCTCCGAAATTCGGTGGGATCTCCGGTTCGCACTGTGGATTGTCGCCGAAGCTCTCCACTTGCGGCCGACCTGTAACCACTTCGTCGATCGCCCGTATCTTATTCGAACTCCATGAATCACCCGCCAGATCGGCCTTGAATATGGTAACCGCCGACCAACCTCTATGAGCCGTCGCTTAAACAAATGGTTCATCTCCAACGGCGACGGAGAGGCAGTACAGCGGTGACCGCCGAATAGGTGAAAGTGCATATGATTTGGATCCGTGCGTTAGGCGTCACCAAGTGGCGCCACATTCCAAGCGGCCAACAGATGGGAGACCGCAAAGGACGAGGGAAGCGGCCGGCCTCCATAATGGCCTCACTCACTGCGACCATACCCATCGGAGGCCGGGTCGGCTCGTTCATTCTCCGCGGGCGCGAACATGTCCACATCTCAAGGAACATGGAATCTTGTCCTCCAGACGGCCGATCTCTCCCGACGTCGAGCTACGATTTGCCGAGCGACCACAACGATCGGCCGCTGCACGACATCGCGACCGCTTGGGAAGCACATAGGATAAGCGACCGAATATCCCCTAAGTCGAATCTGAGTAGACCGGCTAACCTATCCATTATTTCAAAGAAAGGCCCTATAGCCCGTCCAAAATCACTATGTTGCTCCCAGAAGCCCCGATCGCCAGATCTCTCTCGACCGCGATCGTCTCTCCTCAAAGCCGACTCCTAGCAACATCGGCCTCATTGAACAAAGCCTCAACTTCACCGGGTTGATTCCGGCTCGGATTGCCACATTGCCGTCTCAGTGGAAGACGGAAGAAGTTTCTCCCAGGCACCGATGTCCCGCGGCGTAACCGGTTCCCGCTCCAAACGATGATGAGGTTCGGCCATTTTGAGTTAGAAAGGAAGAAAAGGTTTTCTTACCCTAAAGTGAAATCGATCGACGATCGGCGCTTAGATCTTCGTAAAATTCGGCCAGGACCTTCTTTCTCCAATGCGTACGCGTGAGTGAGATCGCACCCCCGCGCCCCTTTTATAGGAGAAAGCAGGGACCCGATTGCAATAAGGGAAAACCTCGTGGGTCGGATCTCAAACGGCGCGCGCTGACCCCTCGAGACCCGTGACGCGTCTTTTTCGAGGACGCGCCACCGAGGAGTCATTAATGACCGTTGGCGTCCTCCAATAGAAGCCCGACACGTGCGCGGAGACTTTTCAACGCCCGTTGCTTTTTCCCACAGCTTGGGCCGGCCAACTGGTCGTCCGAAACTCGGGATATATCACCAAAGACGATCGCGCTTCAATAAAACACTTAGTCGCTCGTCAAAAATTCCGATCGCTAAGAAAGCCACCTCACCCCACGTTTCCAACGTATGAGCGAGCCGGGGCAATTGTTGTGTCACGATTTATTCATCCCGACAGCGATCGACTATAAGGCCGAGCGACCAAGTCAACTCCATCCAAACCCCGACTAGCTCGCCAAGTCGAAGATATCAAACCACCATCGTGCACCTAGCGATCGACTCCCGGGCGATCGCCCTTCGCACCGGGCGATCTGCTCTACTAACCGGCCGAGGGCAATCGACTGCACCCGAGCGAGATGATCGCCCGTCTAAGTCATCGAGGACCGGATCTCGTAAAAGCACCCACGTGCAGATCCATAAAGGGCGCCGACAAGATCTTTTGCTAATGACAAGATCTTTGACCAAAGCTGTCACCTACCCCACCTACCGGCATGTGCGCCAAAGTTGTCGGTAGGGCCGCATGTGACTAACTCAGACGCGTGTAAGCTCCCCATCGACCGAGTAGTTGATCGCCAACAACTCCCGCAGACGTTGAGGGACAGCCCATGGGCTAAAAGACGATCGCCCGATTATTATATTGCGAAAGGCGATCGCCGGCGTATCCAAGCCCTATAAATAGAGAACCTCCTCCTACTGGAAAAAGGTTCTCGATCAATTCATTTTAACCAACAATTGAATTCACTCTACAGTTCCCTTCCATCAAGATACGGTTCGAATTCATTTGACTTACGTCCAAATACATTCCACCAAAAGCTCACATTCTCTCACATTCCGATACATCCACGGAAATCTCAAGAACACACATATCATCAAGCTCGGCTATCTCACCGGAATCCATCTCAGACTTCTCTCTCCAAATCTCTCGTCCCGTAAGACGATCGGCGTAAGCGCAAGTCTCCACTAGACAGATTCCAAGGGATTCACAAGCCCAAGCCCAAACATCCGGCTAAATACTGCCGTGAGAGGCGGTCGATCTCTCACCGCCGCGACTGTTCATCACCTTTGTTACAAGAACTCACAGAGCATCAAATCTGGTTCTTCCGGCAATCTACACGCTCACTAGCTAAGATAACAAGAAACTTTACACTCATTGTAATTGTATTCTTACATTAGTACTTGTATCCCCGAATATCGGTATTAATAATATCTCGCGAGAGCATTCAAGCCCGGGACTAACAACCCCGGCAAATCTTGTGTTATTTATCTTTCTCACGGAAGTGCTCTTGCATTTGTTTGCTATCCCATCCATTCCAGCAATATCTATCTCCGGATAATATTTTGGGTAGCAACACATGACTCAAGGCCGGAGGTAACGCCAAACGGTATGCTAACCCACCGACTCGCTCGAGAATCTCGAAGGGTCCAATAAATCTAGGACTCAACTTCCCTTTCTTCCCGAAGCGAAAAACTCCTCTCGTCGGTGACACCTTTAGCAAAACGTGGTCTCCCACCTCGAATTCTAAAGGTCGACGACGGACATCGGCATATGACTTCTGTCGACTCTGGGCAGTCAACATCCGTTCTCGAATTAATTCTATCTTCCGTCTCGTCTCTAAAACGACATCCGGTTCGGTCCCGACTAAATTGGATGCCTCATTCCAACAAATCGGTGATCGACATCGCCGCCCATAGAGTGCCTCATACGGTGCCATCCGAATCGACGCGTGCCAACTATTGTTGTACGTGAATTCGAGTAATGGCAGATGCTCCTCCCAGTCATTGCTCCAATCGAGAGCACAAGCACGCAACATATCCTCAAATGTCTGGATAGTGCGCTCCGACTGCCCATCTGACTGGGGGTGAAAAGAGGTACTCAAACGCAAACGAGTTCCCAACGCCTTATGCACCGCCTGCCAAAAGTGTGATACGAAACGGCCATCACGATCCGAAACAATAGACTTCGGAGTACCGTGAAGCCTCACAATCTGTGCGATAAATATACGGGCCAACTTCTCCGGGCCCCAAGTGTCCTTGATGCCCAGAAAATGTGCCGACTTGGTCAGACGATCAACAATCACCCAAACCATATTCATGCCCGATCTCGATCTCGGCAAACTCGTAATGAAATCCATCGATATATCTTCCCATTTCCATTCCGGAACAGGAAGTGACTGCAATAATCCAGCCGGCCGTTGATGCTCGATTTTGACCTGCTGACAAGTCAAACATTTCGCTACAAACTGCGCGACCTCCTCCTTCATATCATTCCACCAGAAATTCCTCCTTAGGTCCTTGTACATCTTACTCGAACCAGGATGAACGGAGTAAGGTGTAGCATGGGCCTCGCGCAGAATACTCTGCCTCAACTCCAAGTCATTCGGTACACAAAGCCGACTCTGGAATCTCAAAACACCATCCTCACGAATCACAAAGCCAGGAGACTTTCCCTTAAGAATGTTCTCTCGGATTTGAGTAATCATCGGATCCTCCAACTGTTTCAGCTTAATTTCGTCGATCAAAGACGACGAAATCTCTAAAGCACTAAGTTGCCCGACAGTCCCAGGCAATAAAACCTCAATATCTAACTCGATCACAGTCCGCCAAGCTCGATCCGAGACGTAAAGACCTCAAGCGCTCGCAACGCAATCGGTTTCGGCTCAAGGCGTCGGCCACGACGTTCGCCTTGCCGGATGATAAAGGATTTCGAGGTCATAATCCTTAATCAGCTCTAACCACCTCCTCTCGCCTCATATTCAACTCCCACGAGTAAATATGTATTTCGTGCTCTTATGATCGGTAAAAATCGACATGTAGAGCCGAAAGATAGTGACGCGATCTTGAGCGCAAAAACGATCGCCGCTAACTCCAAATCATGAGTAGGGTAGTTAAGCTCATACGGCCTCAAGCGTCTCTCGACGCAAAGGCAATGGTCTTGCCGTGCCGCATCAATACGCACCCAAGACCCCGACCAAGCATCGCTATAAACGGCGAATCCTCGTTGCCACATGGCGCCAAAACCAGAGTGAAGTCAAACGCTTCTTCAGCCTCCTCAAAATCGATCGCCTCGTCATTCCGCATTTAACTTCTGGATTTCGGAGTAATCAGTGTAAGTGGTCGAGCTAGTTTTGAGAAACCCTCACGAACCTACGAGTAGCCACCAAACCCAAGAAACTACGGACCTCCTTCACACTTGTGGGCGGTGCCCACCCAACACCGCCTCAATCTTCTCGGATCCACTCGAACTCCCTACCGAAATCACGTGACCCAAAAACATCACTTCCTTCAGCCAGAACTCACATTTCGAGAACTTCGCATAGAGTTGCTCGGCCCTCAAAATGTCTAACACTATCCGCAAATGATGGGCATGCTCTTCCTCATTCCTAGAATAGATAAGAATATCGTCAATGAAGACGACGACACACTTATCCAGATACTCGATAAAGACTTTGTTCATCAATTGCATGAACACCGCCGGCGCATTAGTTAACCCGAAAGGCATAACTACAAACTCGTAATGTCCGTATCTCGTCCGAAAAGCTATTTTCGGCACGTCAGACTCCCTCACCTGGAGCTGATAGTACCCCGATCTCAAATCAATCTTTGAGAATACCGCCGCTCTCTGCAACTGATCGAACAAGTCATCAATCCTCGGCAAAAGATACTTGTTCTTGATGGTCACCTTGTTCAGTTCACGATAGTCGATACACAAATGTAGTGAACCATCCTTCTTACGCACAAACAAGACCGGTGCGCCCCAAGGCGAGGCGCTCGGTCGAACATACCCCGACTCAAGAAGCTCACTCAACTGCTTCTTCAACTCTGACATCTCTGAAGGTGCCATGCGATACGGCGCCTTCGAAATCGGAGCCGCACCCGACTCTAACTCTATAGCAAACTCAACCTCACGATCCGGTGGCAATCCCGGTAACTCATCAGGAAAAACATCAAGAAACTCACTAACGACTTGAATCGACGAAAACTCGACTCCACCATTCTCCGCCTTCAAGGCGTAGCACCAATAACCAGTACACCCCTTTCGCAGGAGTTTCATCGCCTTCAGGGCGTTAATACCAAACTTCTGGTTTCTCTTTCGCCCCGCGAAAGAGTGTTCAGTGCCGTCCTCGGCTAACATGGTAATGATCCTCGTGCGGTAGTTTATGATTGCACCATGCCGCTCGAGCCAATCATTCCCGAGAATTAAATCCTCGCCCTCGATACTCACGACAATAAGATTAGAGAGCCAAGCTCTCTCACAAATAAACACAGAGCAGTCTCGGACCTCTCGATCACCGACAATTCTATCACCGCTAGGAAGTTTAACGATGAAAGGCTCGCAAGGTGACAAACAGTCGAGACTCAAACGGCGTACACACTCTAGAGAAATGAATGAATGCGTAGCACCCGAATCGAAAAGCACACTGACAGGATGGGAATGGATATGAACGGTATCTGTCGCCACAGTAGCTGCTGGATCATCGGTCCTCCTCATCTCATAGACACGCAGGTGGGCTGAGCCGACGCTGGAAGCTCCTCCTCTAGCGGGCTGACCCCGACCCCTACCTCGGCCAGCACTCGGTGGAGGCGGCGGAGCAAATGAGCCCTGGTTCACACTCGGCTCCATAGGTGCTGGGTGAGAAGAATGGGCGCCGCGAAACTGTCTGAGTTTCTCACAAAAAGAAGCCTTGTGGCCCGACTGACCACAAGTATGACAAGTCAAAGGTGGACGAGAACAATCCCGGTTCACGTGGCCTGGCTTGCCACAGTTAAAGCATCTGGGGTCCCGGACGATGGTTCCGGCGGCACTCCAAAAGCTCCCAGAGAAACGAGCCGAACCGCCCGTAGAAATATTTGCAGTCTGAGATTTCTGCTGGCCTCCACTCTTGGGACCAGAAAAATTTCCGACCGACTTCTGCTTCTTGCTCTCACGAGCCAAATCGCTAGCCGTCACCGACATATCATAAGCAAGAGCTCGACTCTGATAATCCTTCAAGGTAGTACAGACGAGCCTGCATATAGTCCCGAATGGACAGCTTTCATCCTCTGGAAAATGGAAAATCTTGTCGCTCTCTTCGACAACTTGGGTCTTCACATAACCCAACTCCTTGTTAAAGTCGGCAATGGCCTGAGATACGGGGATATCCCGTGGTTGAGCATCATAGAAAGCATGCACTCGAGCCTGTCTGACCGGCCACGGACAATATTCGGTCTCCATCAATTCTTGAAATTCGGCCCATGAAGCAATATGATCTTTGGGACCAACGGCCTCCCACCAATCCGTAGCATCTCCCGTGAGAAAATATTGAGCAATAGGGACCTTACGGTCCTCGGGGCAGTTGGTAGCAGTGAAGACTTTGGATATCTCCTTGATCCACCCTTCCCATCCGATCGGGTCCGAAGCTCCCGAAAACTGAGGAGGATGCATCTTGATGACATCCTGAAGCCAGCGATCCGCTCCGCCCCGATTAGCATGAGCCTGATCGGGGTTCTGGACCACCTGAGCTATAGCCGCCATCTGGTTAACCATTTGCCGATAATGCCCGCAATACCAAGATCAGCGCGCTCTTGAGAAGAAGCATGATCGTGACGGTCACCGCATCGCGGCCTCCCGAAGAATGCGACGTGGCCACCCCACCGGCCGCCCCACGCCCTCGGCCGCGTCCACGACCACGACCACGACCACGACCACGGTTTCCGCGGCATCCATACCGATGTTGAGAGATAGCAAGTATATCGATGATGAGTAAGGGAGGAAAAGCAACTACGATTCAAAAGTGGAAATACAATGTAAGAAACAAAAGAGCCGAATAAGAAAACTTACGAGCACTAGAAGTCTGGGATCTTTGGACGGTGTGACAATGTGCAAAACAAAACACGACTAGACCCAAATAACCAACAAGCCTAGGTATCCATAAACCTAGCTCTGATACCATTTTCTGTAACACCCCGAGATATTCAGAGTATATTACAGCGCCGTGGACCCCCACGTGGGACCCACCAGGCTACAAATAAGAAAACTCCACTCGACTAACCATCCCGGTTAGCGAGGACACACACTTAATTATATGACATAAAAGTTACGCCCAGAGCAACCGGCGAAATGATCATCAACCAACAATGTAACAATTTAAAAGTAGTACAATACGGAGTTTGAAATGAAAAGCCTAAGTACTCGCGAGTACACCCTATAAGTTTATAATTATTAGAACAACCAAATCGAAATGGACGAAAGAAATAGAAAGACCCAAATGCACATGTCAACGACCCTGGCCAACGTCCTCGTACTGTCCAGGTGCCCGCTCGTCCGGATAATCATAACTTGAAATCCAAATAAGAATTTCCCCAAAACGGGTCCCCAGAGGGGTTAGCAATTACGCTAGTACAAGTAATCAAGGCAACCAATCGCTTACACATTTCATAGTACATGCACCAATATCATTTCAAAAACCAAAATCAGACATGTATTTTCCGGAAACAAACAGTCACAATTAATTTGCCTAGGACCGGGACGAAGCCACGAATCCCACTCGAGGCCTCTAAGGACCCTCCCGAGCTGGCCACATTCACAAAACAAATCAAGCACCACACGTCACCTAGGACCGGGACGAAGCCACGAATCCCACTCGAGGCCTCTAAGGACCCTCCCGAGCTGGCTAGCGAATCAAACTCATGAATCCAGAATGAAGCCATAGATTCCCTCGAGGCCCCGTCGGACCCTCCCGAGGTGAATAAAGCACACACAATATACATTACCATTTCATGTTAAGCATAAAGGTTTCCAAGAATTACTTGCCTTGAATATTTGATGACGCAACGAACGGAAAGGATAATCACCGACGAACGTTAAGAACCAACGGAACCGAACCTAACGATTCGAAGAACATAATTACAACCAACTCTAGCCGAATACGGAAATGGAATACACCCGAAAACCCGCCTACGATTCAGGTATATTCGCACAAAAATAACAACGAGGGCGGACCACAACCAAACCCTCTCGATTCCGCAAAACTATGAAAATATACCATGAATCCGTAGGAAAACTAATGATATCGACAAGATTAATCATATTCATCAAGAATCCATCAACAAAATGGAAAGAATCGGACAAAAACCCCAAAATCCCCAATTATCCAAAAGGTAGGGTTTCAAGAGATATTACCTTGAGGATTCAAGTATTTAGATTCGTAGAACACGCGTTGGATTGATTGTCCGGGCCTCACAACCGAAGAAGAATGATGAAAATCAACCCCCACTTGATGAATGATGAGAATCTCTCCTCCTCTTTCACTCTCTCTCGCGTCAATGGAAGAAGAAGAAGGTTTTGAGCTGTTCACGCTCAAAACAACACAATTATAGAGGGTTGACCGCATTGTGTGCCGCGGCACAGGCCAAAAATTTACTCCCAGGGTTCGACAGTGTGCCGCAAGACGGCTCGCGGCAGCCGCGGCACCCGCATATCGGGTTTTGGTCGCAGATGCCACACGAGTGTGCCGCGGCACCGGACGGGTGTGTCGCGGCACCGACTTGGCACTGTGCCGCGGCACCGGATGGGTGTGCCGCGGCACACAGTACAGTTCGCTCGGCCAACAACTGGAGAAATGTGTGTGCCGCGGCGCACACACCTTGAGCCGCGGCTCACACCCCCTTTTGGGTCCTAAATGATGAAAAATGATCCGGGAAGAGAATGAAAGCAATATGAATCAATGTTTGGGAACCAATAACACGAAATGGATCCACGGCAACCCCGAAATAGCGGTTCCGCATAACAATAACGAGAATACAGTTCAACAGATGACAGGAAGGATACACTGAAAGATACATGAGGGTCACTAAGATCGAGAAATACACCAAAAATAAAAATACAAAGGAAAGAAAAATGCGGATATTACACGTAAGACATTGCCTGTTACGGCCGCAAGGCTGCCGAGTTACGTCCGTAATGCCTTGCCGGTTACGGCCGTAACACCCTTTCGTTTTTCGGACAGTGATGTCCGGGAACCCGATTACGGCCGTAATAACCTGCCGAGTACGGCCGTAAGGTCCGAGTTACGGCCATAACGAACGCGCCTATTTAAGGCCTGGGCGACGGGTCTTCAGCCGTTGCTCTCAGTTAACTTGCTAGCGTGCGCTAGCTCTTCCCCTTTAGCGTGCGCTATCGCGCATATTTGCCTTAGCGTACGTTATGCACTGCATGTTACGTACGTTAACGTCTTCTAGTTTCAGTCCAGTGGCTACTGTCTCTGACTGTTAGCGTGCGCTAACACTTCCTTTGTAGCGTGCGCTAATCATGCATCATTGCATGGGTCATATATCCGTTTATACTTTTTGACTTTGCATCAGAATCTTCTCAACGGATTGATTGACTTGAATTCAAACTGATATTTAGCGTACGCTAAATATCACCTGTTCGCGTGCGCTAAGCTGACTTCACTGCATATGTCATTCTGTGTTTGAATCTCTTCACAACGGTAATATGGACTCGATAGCGTGCGTTAGTAAACATGTGTAGCATGCGTTATCCTCATCAGGTGACTTCACTTCAGGTTACTTCGAACTCGTCTGTTCTGCAGATAACTCCTTTTAGCTTGCGCTAGCCTTGTTATGTAGCGTGCGCTGATGTAGTCCAGATTGCAACTTTTTGCGTCTTCGTCTGCTTCGTTGTTTTGCTTCGCCTCTTCGTTGTTTTGTTTTGTTTTGTTTAGCAACTTAATCATCAAAACACTATTTATTAATATGTGGAATAAATATTCCAACAATCTCCCCCTTTTTGATGATTACAAAACAACCCTTGAATTGGATAACACCTGCAAAATAAAAATATATATATTTGTACGTTTCAAAGTTTTCTGCTTTGATCATTTTGTTAGTTTCTCCAATCTTTTCTTCTTCTGTCATTTTCGACTACTTCATTTCGTATTTTTCAACTCCTTCGTTTATCCCCCTTGGGCTTTACAGTTTGAAATATGGTGCCCGATTTTCAAACATTTTTCACATTGAGGTATTTTAAAATTTACGGATTCATTTTTAAAACGTGGTTTGAATCCTAACCCCTCTTTATTTAATGTGTATTTTTGAACCGATAGCATATTTACAAATTTCTCGTTTCCGGGAGAAAATTTCTTCGTTAAATTTTTGAGCTCGATTTGAACTTTAACAAGATCACCCTTCAAAATATTTTCGTTTTCAATGCATTTAGAATGATGAATCTCAACAAATTTCCCTTTTTCAAGAATTTTGGAATTTTCAATTTCCAAAGATTTGTATTTAGATTTAAGGGATTTAATCTCATTTAAAGCATTTTGATAATCCGTATGTAATCACTCGAATGCTTCAAAAAGTTCGTCGTATGAATTACTTACTTGGCTTTCGACGTCGCTATCATCGAATGAACTCCGGGCCATGAGAGCGAGATTATTTTGATTTAAAAAATCTTCATCGATATCTTCGTCACTCCATGTTGCAATTAAAACCTCTTTGGGTTTTACCCGACAATTCTTAGCAAAGTGGCCAGGTTTACCACATAATCGGCAAGTGTTGTCGAATTTCTTAGATTCGCCCTTTTGGATGTCCTGCTTTCTCCGGTTTAATAAGTGTTGGAACTTATTAATATTCTTGGGATAATATGCCGATTCATCGTCACTTTCGTCTACCGGGATTTCTTCTTTCTTAGATCTCGACATCTTAGCCTTCATGGCTATCGATCTTTCCTTCGGCTTTGGTTTGGCATTCCGAGATTTTAGAACAATCTCGTAGTTGATAAGAGAACCAACGGGAGCACTAAAATCAAGATTATTTAAATCTTTAGATTCCATTATTGTGGTTACCGTACCATCCCATTCTCGAGGTAGTGATCGGAGAATTTTCTTTACTTTCTCACTACTCGAAAGTGGTTTTCCGAAACATGCTAATCCATTTGTGATGATCGAGAATCGGTCGAGCATTATAGTGATGGATTCGTCGTCCTTCATTTGGAATAACTCATAATCGTGAAGGAGCATGTTTATCTTCGCCTCCTTGACTTGAGACGTACCTTCGTGTGTTACCTCAAGCATTTTCCAAATTTCTTTGGCACTATCACACGATGATATCCGGTTGTGTTCTTCTGGATTTAAGGCATAATATAGAAGTTGAGTTGCCTTACAATTGTAATGGTCATTTTTCCAATCGGAATCGTCATATTCTGCGAAAGTTTTGAGCGTACCGTTGGAATTTGTCGGAATTTTCGGACCAAGACAAATCACCTTCCAAAGCTCGATGTCATATGCTCGGATGAATATTGATATCTTCTTCTTCCAAGCGATGAAATTTGAGCTATCAAAAAATAGTGGTCGGTTGAGAGCAAGGCCTAGAGATGTTAAACGGGCTCGGGCCCGACGGGCTGGCCTGTTTAACCCGCCAAAAAACCGGGTTAGGGCTGATATTTCCTAGCCCGTTTAAATCCGGGCTTTTTTGGCCCCGGACCGTTTAGCCCGAAGCCCGATATATATATATATATATATATATATATATATATATATATATATAAGGGGCGTGTTCTATGCAGTACCAATATTAGATGCAGTACTTTACAATATTAGATCGGTAGAAAATATTGCATAATTTTATGTGCTAAATGCATAATTATATTATATTTATTTTAGGACAATTTGATGATTTTCTACCTATTTAATTATGAAGGCAATTTACTTCACCATGTGTTTTTATTGGTAATTTCAGGAATTTATTTCTAAAGTCGAAATAATCATCGGGACAATAAAATAAATCCAGTCTAAAGAAGAAGAGGTCGACTGAAGTAATAACTCTACTCCTAATAGGAAAAAGAAGAAGAAAACCGACCAAGAGTTTTATCTATTGAAACTACCTCATGCGGCAGTAGTATATGAGACGGCCATCCCCATCATCATCTGACTACATTAATATATATTAATATATCACCCACAACATCTCAGAGAGTAGCAGCAGGAATATTGAAGAGAAGCAGGAGGTGCAATATCAAGGCACGGCTCCCTAGGCTAAAAGGCAGAAGGAGCACAACGGTAGAAGGATTCTGCCGAACAGACAGAGAAGAATTAATTGCTGGTTCCAATTCTCATGTTTAATAAATATTATTCTATATCTGTTCTAGCCATCATGTCCGGCTAATTATCTATTCCAGTTCTTAGGGATCTTTGAACCCGTATCTATATTATTTATGTTTTAAAAAAAATGGTGTGGCTGCTGGGATGAGATAGCGTCGAGACGCGTCAAAATTTTTGGCCGGACCCTTATTAGAGTGCGGCCATGTTCGAGATGAGGGCATTCGCTTCTCTACTTTCTTTTGTTCTTTGCATGAAACTCGATCTCGTCTGGTAATTTCTCAAAAATACTGCAAGTTTCTATCTCCACGTGACCTTGTAATCATGCAAAACTTAAACAAAGCGGATTAGTGCACAACATAATTTTTTTTTCAAATTTTTCTCAAATTTTCCGATATTTTTATGCTTGAGGACAAGCATTGGTAAGAAAATTCTCAAATTTTCCGATATTTTCCGATATTTTCCGAGAGTCAAGCATGGGCTGAGTTCTGTCAAGCATTATTTCGACGTTTTGATGTAAGGTACAAGGGCTAAATGCATTTAACTACCGCCGCAGAAACAACTGGGTTCGGTTGACGCCTATGTCGATGAGTTCATCCAATTGGCTAATCAAGTGCCGGGTTTACAGGAGGATCATTACCTCGGGTACTTTATAAACGGGCCGAGTGAATCAATCCGAGTGATATATATATATATATATATATATATATATATATATATATAAATAATTTCAACTTACAGTAATACGATATTTATATAACATATAATTACTCCGGTTCTTGCTCGCAATCATAGCTATATGGGCAAACATTAGCTCCGTGCCCATTCATTCCATATGCATAACAAACTTTTCTTCGTTCATGTTTAAATTCCTTGAAATTATGATCATAATAACTCATTCCACAATCCCGATAACTGTAATTTCTCTCGTAGTTCATGTCGCAACGTGCTAGTCTTCTCGGGTGTGTTCCAATTATATAGCATTTGTTGATCAATGGTAGAAGCAGATTCCCAATGATCTTCTACCGAGCGCTGCAATATCAAAGAGCTAGAACAAATTTTTAGAGAATAAAGGAAACGAAAATAATAAAAACAAAGAAAATAAATAAATAAAAAATAAATAAATAATAATTACAGGCCAAAAACACGAAAAATAAATAGTTCAACTATTATTAAAACAAAATAAAAAATTAAACGCCAACTCCCCAGCAACGGCGCCAAAAACTTGATGAACAAATTAAATACTCGCAAGTGTACGAATCGCTTTTGTAGGAAGCGGCAAGTAACTCCGAGGTCGATCTCTCGAGGAATTGGAAACGGTTTAAAGTTCGATAATGTTCGGCAAATAGTCGAATGAACAAAAGTAAAGTAAATTAAAGTACATCATTGGTTTGATAGGATTACAATCACTAACGCATAAAATTAAAATAAACTAAGTGTTAAAAACATCGAATTTAATGGTTGGATAGTAGAGAGATTACAATTATGAGAATGATATGGGAGTTTAGAATCACCGACACACACGTAATCAATTATTAGTTCCGATACTCAAATAAATAAGGTTTGGACTTATCGATTGCTCACGATTAAAAGAAC
Organism: Orobanche coerulescens; assembly: GCA_033398695.1. NCBI lineage: Eukaryota > Viridiplantae > Streptophyta > Magnoliopsida > Lamiales > Orobanchaceae > Orobanche > Orobanche coerulescens. The sequence goes on from CM065814.1 coordinate 4,796,072, forward strand.
TATTGGGCTATATGGCATAATGAAGAAACGCCCGAGTGGGAGGAGAGGAGAAATAATTATGGAGGAAACGCAAGAAAAGCACCACTCCCGAACACTTATCATCCTGGGCTAAGAAACTATCAAAATTTCTCGTGGAGAAACAACAACCCGATGCCATACGACACAAGCGCTCAAGCCCAATACAACGGAGGAAATCCAGCCCAACAAACAACGCAAAGTGAATCACCTCCACAGCAACGGAACTCTCTTGAAGAGAGTATTATGGCATTTATTAAGGAAAGCAAAGAAGATCAAGCTCTGAACAATAAAAGGTTCGAATTTTTAGAAGCTTCGATGAAGAAAATGGAGACTCAAATTGGGCAACTCGTTACCGATGCACACATACAAGAAAGGGGAAAACTACCAAGTCAGCCCGAGCAATCTCAATCTATCACCACCCTTCGGAGCGGTAAAGTGATAAATAAGGAGGACCTAGAAAGCTTTGACATAGAAGTTCTTTTCATGGAGAAAGAAGTTTCCACTACGAACTTAGGAGCGGGTATTAATTTAACGCAGAAACCAATATACTCGCAACTAGTTTTGGGGGAGGTGATAGCCCCGATGGATTTCGTGATACCAAACATATAAGAAACATCACCAACAAAAATCACGTCACTTATTCTTCAAGGAAGACATTTCATGGTGACAATCATAATGAAAATTGAAATGGTGACAAAAGCGCTCACAATGAAAATCCACGGAACCACGATCCATATCCTAACGAAGGAAAACGAGCGAAAAATGACGAGCTATGTGGATGGACCTGACACGTTTCCATTTAATCCCGGATAGAAAAATCCAAAGAAGTCGAGCTAAAGACAATAAAAAAAGCGCTGCTTGGGAGGCAACCCAAGGGAGTTTTTGTTTTTTAATTTTTATCACTTTTATTATTATTATTGCATTAATTTTGTTTTTGTCTGTGGCGTGTGTAGGTAATCTAATAAGGAGGGTATTTATGGGAGGAAGAGGCCTAGCCTATTGAAAGTTGAGAGCCGAACACAAAAGCATGGTGCCCCGCGATCAAAAACCACACTTTTTAATCCGGTAGTTTTATTTTCTTTCCTTTTAATTTATGTTTTCGTATTTTTCCTGACTTAATCTTTTTGCTTGGGGACAAGCAGAGGTTTAGGTTTGGGGGGGTGCAAATTATTCGATTTTTATTTGTTTTTAGTTTGCGTGATGTTTGTTTCCTTTCTTTATTTTTTTTCTTCTTGCGTGATGTCGTAGTTGGATTATAATAACCTTATTAACTGTTGGGTATATGGATGATTAATCGTGTTTGTACTTGGCTCGTAGAGTTTTATAAATATAATTGATTGTTTGACCTTGCGTGTGAATGTATAGTTTTGGTTACTTGATTTGACATGTAAGGAATGAGTATGGTAGTCCAAAAGCCGTGGGTTCTTGTGCCTCATTGAACCGTTCGCTTTTAGCAGTAAAATTCTTTCATATGTGATTTCTCTTCTTATGGATTGTATTCTTTAGAACTTGCATGATTCGGTCGAATGATGTGTTGATATTTACATACACGAGAAATGATTAGGGCTGCCCATTTTTTCTTTGTGGGTCTTGAAACCACTTACCTTAAAATACCCACCATTTCATATCAATATCATTTGCTAACCCCGTTGAGCCTTTAGCCGTAATTTTGTTCAAAAACCCCGCATCTTATAGCTCCATATCCAAAAGCCATAACTTACCCAAGTATTGGTCCACGTAAGAGCATTAAAGGGTATATTTGAAAAAAGGTGTGCAAAGTTTATGGTGTATTGAGGCAAAAATCTTCTCTCCCGTTCCCCTGAAAATAATAAGCCCCACAAAAAAAAATGTGATCCTAATAGTGGGATAGAAAAGATAGGGGAGGAGGGGAGTGAGCCTAAGAAAAACAAAAGAGAAGTCGTTGGGTTGTGAGAAATAGGCCAATATCAAAAGAATTGCGCTATATATATATATATATATATATACGGGAGAATTGAAGTAGAATGATCGCTTTGAGTGTTTATTTCATATATGTGAGGATTGTATATGCTCTACTTGGACTGAACTTGTAACTACTAGCCAGATTTTCCCAACCTGAGCTACAACCCCGTTACAACCAAAAGTAAGACTCTATGACTCGTGTTTCGTGAATATTGATACGATTGATGAAAAGAAAAAATGCAAGCATATAGTAGAACTTTCCATTCGAATCGAGCTGAGCGTATTGACCTATCTTAACACTTGAGAGATGAGTGAATCGATAAAATTCCGTGAGGGACTACTAAGACTTGTTTTCTTGCATGTTAGATTAAGTGTCATTGCTATCCATTCATTTGTGAGTTTACGCTTTCATGACGAGTTACGAGACTTCACGATACTTTTACATTCCCGGTTGATTGTATGTATACCCGATGATTAACTTGATTATTCAATCCTTCTCGTTTTCTTTGTCGTGTTTTTTTATTTATTTTTGCTTGTGGACAAGCAAAGTTTAGGTTTGGGGGGATTTGATAAGTCGATTTTTTATCGTCTCATTCTGTTCTATCGAGTCGCACTTTCGTTTGTTTTCGAGTGTTTTTGCTCTTTTTACGCGTGGTATGTTGTGTTTTTGTTTTGTCGGTATCTGGACGAAGATTGTGGTGAAATATGCGCTTTTATGGCCAATATTGGAGTTTATGACGATTAAGAGCGAGAACGAGGCCTAAAACGATGAAGATTGAAGCACTACCTGTCGTATTTTCTAATTTCCAGATTCATTACTTCAAATCAGGATGTGTTCTATATATGTATGGATTCCTCATGAAATCAGCTTCGCAACGGTATATCATACGCTAAATTCCGAGGTGTATTGAGGGAGATATAGCTTCTAGACCACGAGATATATCACAGGACACGACCGAGTCTGCTGTCCAGAGAGTTTTTGCATTTTCTGGGACACTTGGACACGGCCGAGTCTGCTGTCCAGAGAGTTTTTGCATTTTCTAGAGCAGTTGGACACGGGCCGTGTCACTTTTCGGTGCAAGTCCATTTATTTGACATTTTTACACGATTTGGAGCATTTTTCTTGGTCTTTTGGCTTTATAAAAAGGTGTTGGAGACCTTAAGATGTGATATTCAGATCCTGTGTGAGATATTTGGTGGAAAAACACATGATTTAGGGAGAGAAACACCAAAATACGGAGAAAAGAGAGATTTTCATCATCTTCTTTGTAATTTCATCTTGAAGAAAAATACATTTTGTGAGTGAATATTATTCCTTGTACCATTTTGTTGTGAGTTCTTGAAGGAAGATCATCAAACATTCATCGGGAATTCGATTTCGGCATTTACAAGGGAAGTTTCTACCATGTTTTGTTTTACAATTTCCATTATTATCGTTGAAATAATCATGCTAATCATTTCATATGGGTTTTTAGATTGAGCCACACACATGTTATCGATTGTTAGTTTCTATTGATTTGCCGGGTAAAGTTTGGGATTGTTCCTCTTGTTCGTTCTTCGCATAAGAACTTTTGATTTAGATCATCAAACCTATTTCATAGTTGTTATTATTATTCAAAATGAGGGTTTTTATCGGTCTTCGCCATCAAACGGTCCGGTAGAAGTGATTGTAAATGTTCTCGTACTTTTTCACGCAATCTTTTAACTATTTACCTCATCAAAAGTAGTCGGTTAATTGATTATTAGTTAGGGATTCATCCCCATCAAAGGAGTATCTCTTATTTTCGAAAAGGACAATCGTGATATTTAGAATTACCGCCATCAAACGGATTTCTTTTAATCGTGAGCAATCGATAATTCCAAACCTTATTTATTTGAGTATCGGAACTAATAATTAATTACGTGTGTGTCGGTAATTCTAAACTCCCATATCATTCTCATAATTGTAATCTCTCTACTATCCAACCATTAAATTCGATGTTTTTAACGCTTAGTTTATTTTAATTTTATGTGTTAGTGATTGTAATCCTATCAAACCAATGATGTACTTTAATTTACTTTACTTTTGTTCATTCGACTATTTACCGAACATTATCGAACTTTAAACCGTTTCCAATTCCTCGAGAGATCGACGTCGGAGTTACTTGCCGCTTCCTACAAAAGCGATTCGTACACTTGCGAGTATTTAATTTGTTCATCAGAGTTCAAAAAAATTGGAACTTTGGATGGATACTCTCGAAGCTCGAAGTTTTAGGTTGATCCAAAGTAAGACTGAATATTTGGAATGTAGGTTTAGCGAAAATGAAGGCAGAAAAGCGGAGATGATCACTTTCGATGGCGGTTATTCAAGGATCCGATTTTTTTCATTATCTTGGATCTATTGTCCAAAAAGATGTGGAGCTAGATGCTGATGTGGTTCACAGAATTAAGGCGGGTTGGTTAAAGTGGAAAAATGTCCCAGAGTTGCTATATGATCCCGGCAGTTAGGCCCGCGCTGTTATATGACATCGAGTGTTGGGCGGTAAAACACAGAGATGCATATGTTACGATGGACGTGTAGCCGTACACAAAATAATTGGCTCAGGATTAGGAAGAAGTAAGGGTTGGTCTATAGAAAATACAATGATGATAATCGCTTAAGATGATTTAGCCATATGAGAGAGAGACATGTTGATGCCCCAATGAGGAGGCTTGAAGATTGGGAAAGGGTAGAGTAAGGCCTAAAAAAAACATGGAAGGTCTTGAAAATGTTGCTCATTACAAGCAGCAGCACCGCCGATTTACATACACACACACAAAGGAAACCCTTTTATCTTATATTCCGAACAATCTGTTCTTGGAAATATGTGTTTAAGAATTAGCATAAACTCTTCAATAGATGATCTTGAAATATCTAGCACTAAAAAATAGATGACATCACGTATTCTGCAAAAAAAAAAAAAAAAAAAAAAGCCCTAATGAAGATAAATATATAGTTCGATTCGTATGGGATTTTATAAATTAGTTATTGATGTAAATTAGAAGTAATTAAATTAATTATTTATTAGTATTATGATTAATATTATTAGTTGATAGGATATTTATTATTTGATTTAATTTTATCTTGTTTTAGGTGATAGGATAAGTATTGTTTATTTATTCAGACTCACCTGTTAGAATCCTACTTTATTTCATCTTCTATTAGATAATTAGCTTTATAAATAGGAGTTTAGTTGATGTATTAGGGGAGTTGAAAGTTGAATAAGAAAATATTGGGTTTATCCATTCTCTCGTGTTTTATTTGTGGTCTTCTAGTATTCATCTTGAATCAACGGAATAATCACGTTAATCACGTTTTGTGTATAATATTTCGGGTATTCTTGAAATCAACGGAGTTTTACGCTTTTATCACGCTTCTAGCTTCATCACGCCCACTATAAAACAACACTCTAAACATATATTTTCTGGCAAACCTCTTTTTCAGCTTACACACAGATATGTTAGCACTTACAGCTTACACACAGATATGTTAGCATTTACGGATAACATGCCGTTTAACATTAACTTTACTCAGTCTGAAAGCATAAGATACCAAACTAGCACTTGAAACATGTTTATTCTTTAATGAGAGAGGAAAGATTTTGATTTCCAAACTACAAATGACATGAACTGACATATAGGTGATAGTAAATGAGGAAAGCATTGAAAAAAACGCTGGAATGTGATCATAGCCATCTTCACCAAATGGGTCATCTCACACTCATAACAAGTAGAATCACCCAAATTTTATTTTGTAAAAGGTGCCCATTGGAATGTGATCATTGCCATCTTCACCAAGTAAAGGTTTCAATATGCGGCGTAAGATATTCTGGTCCATCATAAGAACTGCGCATGTAATCTTCAATTCTAGAGTTTCGCAATGAAGCACAAAAAAGCAGAATATGATAAATACTGGTTATTTTGCTATTATAAGCACAAGTACATCGCCAATTTCACCAATATGAGATGAGGCGTGTCCTATACATCAAGATGGTTCCAATTTCAACAAACTCAACGAGAAAAGACATAACTAAGGGTAGAAAGAAGTTAGTTAGTTAGTTAGTTAACATGGAAATATCCAATCAAGAAAATACATAAATTTCGTCCATGAAAAAAGAACATAAATCCATGAGATAAATAGTTTTTACCGGCCCTCAGGAACTCGGCCTAAATTCATATGGCAAAATATTTGTCCATCTCAAGTTAGAGCACAATGTGAACAAACAAGCGGCCAGGAAAATAAGGCATTACACGTATAAAGTTCTCCGACGGATAGATGAAAGGGGCAATTCAGCCAATGCAAGAAAATATGCTCAGACACCAGAAATTTTACCAGAAATGCCATTTTCTTCATCCCCATCAGCTTCATCATCATCATCATCATCATCATCATCCTTATTCTCTATTTGCTTGGACAATGTAGACTCCCGCAGGTTTGGAGCATTCCCAACTCCTCCAGTGACAGACTGCTGATAGAGAACCCCTCCAGCAACAGTCAATAGCAAACACACCACACCAAAAGGAGTAGAATGCTTATCCCAAATCAGCACATTGATAGCAACAGTCAAAAACTTGTTCACCACACCTGTAACTGTAAATGCAGTTGCTGAGATAGCCTTACGGGCAGCAAAACCGAAGAAACTGATAAGCAACCCAAACACACAAGACAAAGATACGGCCAAAAATGCATCAGGCTCAAATAAGTCCCCTCCCTTCGACGATGCCAATGCTGCAAACACGTCCACATACTCCCCGGTTATAACCCAAAACAGGGGGGCCATCATCAACGACAACAAATTATTATAGAACACGAATCCCCATGTGTTCAACCCCAAATTAGTCACCATGTGTTTTATGTAAACCATCTCCGTCGTGATAGTCACCAAGTATGCAAAAGCCCACGAATATGCGGTCAGTGAAAACCCATTATCAGTAGCTACATATCCAACCGCACCTCCAAGAATGACTATCAACGAGAAGAAGGTCAGTCTCGAAGGGCACAGCTGTTTCCTGAAAGCTGTATCCGCAATTGCCACAAGAAGCGGAGTCAACGATCTGAAGACTATAAAGGTATCCACATTGGCGTGGCGAAGGAGATTCGTGTTAGTAAAAATGGCCAGGTAAAAGACAAATGCTGCAGGCAGGAACTTCTTGGCTGTTTCTAAAGTGAAGGGATCGTGGTGCAAGAATCCGAATTTCCCAAGAATCCAAACACCAAGAGCTGAGGTTAAGTACTGAAGAGCAGTTAGTAGGCCAGGGTAATTGAAGCTGGTAATGGCAAATTTGTTGATTATTGCAAGCAAACTAGAACATAGAGCATAGCCTATGACCAGGCTGCTGGTTGCATAGTATTGCTTAGAAGCCTCCGGTCGAATCGAGGCCATTAGCGTTTTGAAATTTGAATAGCGTTTTCTTTTTCTTTTCTTTTTTTTTTTTTGAGAAACCCTCTTGAATTCAGCAGTATCTGGACTAGAGGAAAGAGAGTTTGCTACAGGTGACTCCTCACTTCAAATCGGAGTCACCTGTATCATACGACCGATGAAGACGATGATAACTGTCTGAAGATAAAACTGAAAGTAACATTTTAAAAAGACAAATAAAAAAAAAGTCACGTACGAGCAGAGTTTAAAGATTTGATGCTTGATGAAAGACAGAATATACCCAAATAGAAACTCACCTTCAGGAAATCTAGAGAAACAACCGGGAATCCAAAGGAAAGAGACAAAAAACTTGCAAAACGATTCGACCACAAAAAAACCCTAAATACAGAGAATAGGGAAAAATATCTACCCAGATGTAATAGCAACGAGCGAATCCTTACCCAGAAAGAGAGATCGAAGATGGAAAGAGAGAGAGGACAGTGGGTTGCAGGACGCGAAGAGAGAGAGAGAGGGGAGAAACGTCAAGGCGAAGAAGTGTTGGAAAAATGAGTTAAATAGCCATTCAATGTAAAACATTTGTTTAAATAGTCCCACCCCAAAATAAGAATATAAAATAAAAAGAAAAAAATATATTAATATTTCAAATGACATTATTATCCTTAATATAATAACGAGATTGAAATCGTTACTAGATACACATAATGATGTTAAATTCGTTACAGGTAAAAATATTAAAAATAATTTTGAATTGCCTTAGGATATGAACTTTCAAAGTCGTTACGCTGTACACATAACGATATTAAAGTCGTTACTGATACAAATATTAAAAAATATTTTCTCTTGCCTTATTATATTTAAATTGTCCGTACGTATATTCATAATGATATTTAAGTCATTCCAGCTGTCTGTAACGAGTTCTAATTCGTTCTCATGTATCCAAAACGATATACAGATCATTCATGTACTTTGCTATTTAATCTGTCCAAAACGATGTCTAAGTCGTTTTTTCCTTCTTGCATAAGGAGATACCTCACTGGAGTGTAAATGACCGATATTGATATCGTTATTGTAGTCAAATAACGATATCTACCTCGTTACATTATATTTACAATAATGCCACAATACTATTTAAATTCAAAAATTGTATGATGTGGTGAAACAGTTTTATATCAATATGTAAATCGTTATAACGATTTTTAAGTCGTTTGCAATCTAAAAATCATTATAATGAGTAGATAACGAACCTAATATCGTTGGATTGAAACCAAAACTATAACGATGCTCAAATAGTTTCTTTGATCAAATAACGACGTCGTGTTTAATCTTCTCTTGGGTTAAATGAATCCGTAACTATATACAAATCGTGTTTTTAGAAAAAATACGAACTTGATATCGTTTTATTTAAATATGCACTAACACATGTTATAAATCGTTTCTTTGCTCAAGTAACGACTTGTATATCGTTCTTACAAATATTGATCAAAGGTCATAACATGTTCTTTATCGTTTTAATGGAGATCATACAAACCCAATATCGTTTCAATATAATTTTTAGTTATAATAATATACATATCGTGTCTTCATATGCAGCACGAGTTGTTTATCGTTATGGATTAAAATTGATGATTTCATTGTTCTGTTCCATTCGTCATAACTCCTACATGTGTACACGAGTGAAAAATATCATACAAGGTGATTCAAAAGAATTTCAAAATGATGATCAATCATTCAAGTTCTTAATTTCAATTTACATAACTTTTACATTGAATAGTTGATCAAATCATGTCTATCTATTTGACAACCATTTTAAAATGTGTTTGAATCACCTTGTATGATAATTTTTCTTGTATACACATGTAGGAGTCATGACGGATGGCACGGAACAACCAATTCATAAATTTTATCCATAACGAAAAACAACTCACGCTTCATACAAAGACACGATATGTATCTCTGTATAACTAAAAATTATACTGAAATGATATTAGGCTTGTGAAATCTCCATTAAAATGATACACACCACGTTATGATCTTTGGTCAATATTTTTAAGGTTATTGGAGGAAGCGCTATACCGATGGCGAGTGAAAATAAAACTATTAAGCTTTAAAAATTATCGATTAGGTATTATTTTTTTCGAAGAAGTCTATTTTGTAATTTGTAGAATAATCTCTATGACTTTATATTATAAAAGGTGTTCGATAGATTTTACATATTTGTGAATGTGAGGCAAATTATGCACCAAAAAACTATGTTTGATAGTTAACTTAGAGATGTTTCCTTAGGCCTCAAACTACGATTTATTGTTGTGTTACAAAAGTATTCATTTATCTCTTTTATTAAAGAGTACTTTGATTTTTTATTAGACTCCAAAATTAGTTTTATTTACTAAATGATATTTCATATAGAATTTAAAGATAGATATGATTGATCATTTCTTTTTACTTTTAAAAATTATATAATCCATCTTCTCTACAATGATAGATAAGTTATCAATGATTTATATCTTTAATTTCGTTCATTTTTAAATGTACTAGAACTATTTTGTATGATACTCTTTTATCCATGTATACACTTAGGACTCATTTCGGATGGCAACCAATGATCGAATTATCAAGTTAAGCCATAACGAAATTCATATCGTGTTCTATATGAAGACACAATATGTAACTCGTTATAATTATATTTTATACTGAAACAATATTGGGTTCGTAAAATTTCTTCTAAAACGATATACACCACGTTATCATCAATGTTGTTTTTTTACAAAACGATAGCCTAATTGTTATTTTAGCAAACAAACAATTTGTAACTCGTGATAGAATAAACTTTGAATGGAACGATCTGGAGTTTTTATAATTTATAAAGAAACGATATAGATATCATTTTGTAATATCTTTACAAGGGAACAAATCGAACTTGAAGTCGTTATATGTTTACAGAAACGAATTGCAAATCGTTCTGATTATATTTTCAATTAACACAATTTGGAATTTGTTATTTAAAAGTATGTGATTTACGTCTGACGAATTGAAAGTCGTTATAACGACTTAGACATTGTTTTTAGGATGCATACAATACGTGGGCATTATTATAAATATAATGCAACGATATTGAACTCATTATATCAATAGAATAACGATCTATAAATCGTGCCCAGAAACACATCAAGGATATTTTAGTAATTGAATAAATTATTTAATATATTATTTAAAAAAGGGGCTACATAAACAAAAAACATAGATGGAGGTCTTTTTAAAAAAAAAATGTGTTTGACCAGGTCATTTAAACCAAGAGGCCAAAAGTGTTTGCAATGAACAAATGGCCGGGCCGAACAACTTTTGGAATCGGGCACCACATCTGCGATTACGTCAGAAACAACATCGTTTTGGAGGCGGCGAGACAAAATGGCGTCATTTTGAGGAAGTTAAAATGAATAGTATTTTTGTTATTCCTCTTACTTCCTCCGTTCTCTTATTATTGCAACGTGTTGATTTTACAATGTTCACAAATTCTCTTTTAACTATATTTTGTGATTTATACATATGAAAAAATATAGTCATGTGAGATCTTGTTAGATTTCCTCCGTTCTCTTATTATTGCAACGTGTTGATTTTTACACTGTTCACATACTCTCTTTTGACTATATTTTGTGATTTATACATATGAAAAAATATAGTCATGTGAGATCTTGTTAGATTCATCTCGAAATATACTTTCAAAATATCAACTTCTTATAATTTTTAAAATTAAATAATTCAAGATATTTATAACCAAAGTTGTGCATTGGCAAGCGTGAAAGTCCAGATGTTGCAGTTATAAGAGAACAGAGGTAGTATAAGATAGGAATTGATATAAGTTGATTTGACATATTTCTTACGTTCTTCTATGATTTTTCTATATATGAACTGAACGCCATTACATTGAGTAGTAAAGTTCTTATAGGTATTATTTAGAGAAAAAATATTTTACATCAAAATCTTTTGACCAAATTTGAAGTTACACCACACCCTTTTTTTTCACTCGACACTGAAAAGTCAGTCAGCAGTTTATATTTACACAAAGGTTGGGATGATGTTAATATTGTCCGTCAATTTTCGTGTTTTTCATGAGCCATTGAGGGCAAAACAGAGAAATTGAACTAAGAAACAATCATATAAAAAGAGAAACAAAACGTTTGAACCCTAATTTCACTAAACCCTAGATCAATTCTCTGAAATTCGAAAACGGAAGCCTCTGACGGTCGATCATTTGAACCCTAATTTCACTATACCCCGGATCAATTCTCTGAAATTCGAAAACGGAAGCTTCCGACGATTGCCTCATCTCCGGCGAAATTTCAATGTCTTTGAGAAAAGGAGTCCAGGTAGTAGGATTCCTGAAGGACGCACAGCTCCAGAGTATGGTAAGTTCTATTCTGCTATTGTAGGGTTGTCGATGATAATGTTGGTTTAATATGTGTTGTTTTTGTAACACCCCGAGATATTCGGAATAATTACAGCGCCGTAACCCTTTAGATAAGGGTTTACAAGGCTAATTTTATAAGAAGTGTAAAAACAATTCAATAGAACAACTGAAGTTCAAATACATATTTGATTCAACCGATCAAATGAGTTAACTTATACAACCATATCGAAATGACCTTATTAAAACAGACGTACTCGAGTACTAAACGAACCAAGAAGACAATTCATAATAACAATAACATCAACCACATCACTGAGCCATTTCATCGTCCTGTCGGTACTGTGGTTGCCTCCCCGCTCCTCGGCAACCTGAACATCAAAACAATATCCACCCCCGAAGGGGTTAGCAAAACAATGCTAGTACAAGTATCATCATACAATAAATCATCAATGCATCATAAAACATGCAAAACGGACTTCCGCCACCGGAATCCAACGATGCGAATCCTCACGATTCCATCAACACAATACAGGGTAATCCAGCGATCCAGCGCCCTTGGTATAGATCCCCATGATGATCCCGTCGGACCAACGCATGGTGGAAAACCCGTCCAACGATCCAGCGCCCTCAGCATAGATCCCCATGATGATCCCGTCGGACCAACGCATGGTGGACACTCGATCCAGCGCCCTCAGCATAGATCCTCATGATCTCCTCGGATCATTTATACCATAAATCAATCAACTATGCATACACATATGCATTTCAATATGTTCATCAATACGAACAAATAACAACGAATATCACGAGAATTTTCAGAAATACATCTCATATTCAACAATATGAACAAAACCACAAGCATGATAAATCGAACTCGACATATAATACTTGCCTCGAAAATGGCAAGGACGAAACACTTCAATGATCTCGACACACTCGAAGGCCGCCTCCTTCGATCAACGTAACAAGCTCGAACCTTAACAAAAGGGAATGATATACAAATCATCTCAAGTCGAACGATGGCCTAACAATTCGGTCTACGGCCGAAAAGCTCAAAATAAACAATCTGCCTGGACTGCTTAGCGTGCGCTACGTACTCTACGTAACGTGCGCTAAGCCGACCTGTTAGCGTACGCTATCGTGGAAGACTAGCGTGCGCTAGCCACGAACTGACAGTTTGAATCGGCTGATACATAAAGTACGCTACGTACGTATTGTGCGTTAACTGAACCCCGATAGCGCACGTTAACTCACATATGTTAGCGTGCGCTAACCTTGCATGGCAGAATACTGCTAATGGAAAAACTGGGTTGAAAGGTGGTGAATTCATGAATTCTATATTGATACAACAAGTCATCCTCAAGCATGTCATGCTAATAAGGTTTGTGGAAGTTCCATGATCATGAGGTACAAATATACGGATAATCATCTCAACAACATATCTTATCTTCGATCTTCAAGAATTATACCAAGTTCCGATTATTCCAAGTCCCAAAACATATGATTCCTTACGTAAAACATACGAACTAGGTAATCTTCATATACTGGTCGATTGGTTTTGAAGATACATAACATGCTCAGGAATCCACATACTAAAAGGTTCAATGGATCATACGATGAATAAGTGTCGAAACGTCGAAAAATATCCTTCTAACACATGATGTACGCCTAATAACGAATCTAACTGACTAGATGAACATGATCAACATCCTATATAACACTACTAGTATTGGTGAAGAATCACCTACCTCAAGGTAGTGAAGAACACGAAGGAAATTGAAGCAATCCAACACCGAAAGCTTGAACACCAATCTCCAATGATATACGATCTTCAATCACGAACTAGGATGTTGATATGAAGTGTTTAGGATGAAGGAAGTTATGTTCTAACTGTAAGAATTCGGGTAATGGGAGAAGAAAGAACTGAAATCACGAATAGGATGCTGTCCTATTTATCAGAAATGGCTATTAGCGCGCGCTAGACCCTGCTCGTAGCGTGCGCTAACGGCTCACTGACTTAACTGTACTCAGCACTTAGCGTGCGCTACGCATATACCTGTAGCGTGCGCTAAGGCGTTGACTCGACTTTTCCCGAAAGCCGTCCAGGTACATCCCGACACGATCCTACAGGGGTCCCCCGGCCAGATCTCACCTACCGCACGTCTCAATCAAATTGACCACGCATAGCGTGCGCTAATGACCCTCAGTAGCGTGCGCTATTAATCCACATTAGCGCACGCTAAACGTATCCGATAGCGTACGCTACATGCGCGGAATACAATCTTTAAATCACAAACACGAAATTAAACGCTCGACAACATCGGATTATGAAATACGGAGAATAGTACTCAGACAAAAGTACAATCATTACAATATCACAAGTTCCAATTACATAACAGAAATCTCGGGTATTACATCCTTCATCCCTAAAAAGAAGTTTCGTCCCGAAACTTAAGATGAAAACAACTCCGGATATCTAGTCTTCATACTGTCCTCTGTTTCCCAAGTGGCCTCTTCGACTCCATGTCGTGACCATTGTACTTTAACCAAGTGTATTGGTTTATTCCTCAATTGTTTGATCCGGCTCTCAAGTATCTTGATTGGTCTCTCTTCGAAGGTGCCATCATTAGCTATCTCGATCTCGTCGAAATCAATGACGTGACCGGGGTCCGGTACATACTTCCGCAATTGGGATACGTGAAACACATTGTGAATGTGACTCAGCGATGGCGGTAAGGCCAACCTGTATGCTAAATCTCCAACTCTCTCGAGGATCTCGAATGGTCCGATATATCTCGGACTAAGCTTGCCTCTCCTCCCAAAACGGAAAATCCCTCGTGTAGGAGACACCTTCAATAGTACATGGTCCCCATCGTCGAACTCTAGAGGGCGACGACGTACATCTGCATACGACTTCTGTCGACTCTGGGCAGTCAACAGTCTCTCTCGAATCAAGGATATCTTCTCTTGAGTCTGAATAATCAATTCCGGTTCCGTCTCGATCAAATCCGAAGAATCATCCCAACATAGGGGTGATCGGCATCTTCTCCCATACAAAGCTTCAAATGGTGCCATCTTAATTGAAGCATGCCAACTATTATTGTAGGTGAATTCAACTAATGTCAAATGAACTTCCCAATCAGTTGACCAATCCAAAGCACAGGCTCTAAGCATGTATTCTACAGTTTGAATAGTCCTTTCGGACTGACCGTCCGTTTGGGGATGATAAGCTGTGCTAAAGTTGAGCTCAGTCCCCAGAGCCCTGTGAACTGCTTTCCAGAAATGTGACACGAAGCGACCATCTCGATCCGAAATAATGGTCCTCGGCGTCCCATGCAATCTGACTATCTCCGCAATAAATACTCGTGCCAATCTCTCGGGTCCCCATGTATCTTTAATTCCCAAGAAATGAGCCGACTTGGTTAGTCGATCAACTACAACCCAAATCATGTCCATTCCCGTTCTAGTCCTTGGCATACTAGTGATGAAATCCATCGAGATATCCTCCCACTTCCACTCAGGGATCGGAAGCGGCTTTAACATTCCGGCAGGTCGTTGATGTTCAATCTTAACCTGCTGACAAGTCAAACACTTCGAAACATACTCCGCTACGTCCCTCTTCATATTCCCCCACCAGAAGTTTTGCTTTAAATCCTTATACATCTTACTACTGCCTGGGTGAATAGAATAGGGCGCGCTATGAGCTTCCTTCAAAATTGTCCGTCTCAAATCATCATCCTCGGGAACGCAAAGTCGACTCTGAAATCTCAGAACTCCATCGTCTTGTATCACGAATCCTGGGGCTTTTCCTTTCTTTACTTCGTCACATAATCGAAGGATCAGAGCATCGTTCAATTGTTTAGACTTGATCTCCTCGACTAGTGATGAAGTCAGTTCCATCACATAAAGTTGCCCTTGGATTCCTGGTGCCCATACTTCAATCCCCTCGCGGATCAGTTCTCGTTAAATACTGGTTTGGGACGTAAGTGCTTCCAACACTCGAAGAGAAACAGGTTTTCGGCTCAAGGCATCGGCTACTACGTTTGCTTTCCCCGGATGATAGAGAATCTCCAAGTCGTAATCCTTGATTAATTCCAGCCACCTTCTCTGCCTCATGTTTAATTCTTTCTGACTGAAAATGTACTTGAGGCTCTTATGATCTGTAAAGATCTGACAATGAGTGCCGTACAAATAATGTCGCCAAATTTTCAAGGCAAAGACCACAGCTGCTAGCTCCAGATCATGAGTCGGGTAATTAATCTCGTACGGTTTCAATTGCCGAGAAGCATAAGCAATCACTTTATCCTTCTGCATCAACACACAACCCAAACCCTGATTTGAAGCGTCGCTGTATACCATGAATCCATCAGTTCCCTCTGGCAGTGCTAATATAGGTGCTGTCGTCAGTCTCCTCTTAAGTTCGTCAAAACCAGCCTGGCACTTCTCATTCCACATGAACTTTTGAGTTTTCTGTAACAGCTGAGTGAGCGGACGAGCAATTTTGTAAAATCCCTCTACAAAGCGGCGATAATATCCAGCAAGTCCTAAGAAGCTTCGGACTTCTTTCACGTTTTTAGGAGCTTCCCATTCCAAGATTGCTTCGACTTTCTTCGGGTCCACCTGAACTCCGTCGGCTGATATCACATGCCCAAGGAAGGTTACTTCCTTAAGCCAGAACTCGCATTTTGAAAGTTTTGCATACAGCTGTTCCTTCCTCAAGGTGCTCAAAACCACACGTAAATGTTCAGCATGTTCCTCTGCGTCCCTCGAATATATCAGGATGTCATCAATGAAGACGACCACAAATTTATCCAAGTATTCCAAGAATACCCGATTCATCAATTGCATGAATACAGCAGGAGCATTGGTAAGTCCAAAAGGCATTACTACAAATTCTTAATGCCCGTACCGGGATCTGAAAGCAGATTTCGGTATATCCGATTCCTTAATTCTCAACTGGTGGTATCCTGATCGCAAGTCAATCTTCGAGAATACCCTTTCCCCTTGCAGTTGATCAAACAAGTCGTCGATCCGAGGTATAGGATACTTATTCTTGATCGTCATCTTGTTGAGCTCCCTGTAATCAATACACAGCCGGAGGGATCCGTCTTTCTTCCAGACAAAGAGAACGGGCGCTCCCCAAGGAGAAACACTAGGTTGGATATAGCCCTTCTGTAACAATTCCTCCAGTTGCTTCTTGAGTTCATACATCTCGGTTGGCGCCATGCGGTATGGTGCTCTGGAAATAGGAGCTGCTCCAGGCTCTAATTCGATAGTGAATTCCACTCCCCTCTGCGGAGGTAGCCCAGGTAGTTCGTCAGGAAATACATCTGAGAACTCATTCACAACTGAAATAGACGAGAGCTCTACTCCTTCCTCTTTCCTCATGGCATAGCACCAAAGTCCGTGACATCCCTGCTTCAGAAATTTCACGGCTTTCATTGCTTTGATCAATTTTCCCGAGCTTCCTGGTCTCCATCCTCGGAATAAGTGTTCAGATTCGTCATCAGCAATGATAGAAATGACTCTCTCTCGGTAATTCAGAACAGCTCCATAACGGTTGAGCCAATCATCTCCGAGAATTAAATCGTCATCGTAGATGTCAACTACAATGAGATTCGATGGCCACTCTCTTCCTTCTATAGATACTGGGAAATCCCTAGCTTCTAGGGCTCCCACAATTTTCTCTCCGCTCGGTAATCCCACAACATAAGGTTCAAAATTATACAAGAACGAGATTTTCAAACGATTAACACAGTTCAAAGATATAAAAGAATGCGTAGCTCCCGAATCGAACAAGACACTAACTGGTTGCAAAAGGATCTGAATCGTACCTGATGCAACAGCTGTGTTCTGATCATCAGATTTCCTCATTTCGTACAGGCGCGGAGGAACGGACCCAAAGACTGGATGTCTCTCTCTTCCCATTGCTTCTGAAATCCACCTGCCGCGTCTGGTTCACACTCGTCTCCTTCGAATCGGAGCTGGAGTGCGAGTACCAAAAGATCGGGTCGCATTCCCACAAAATGTTGCGCGATGTCCTTCCTGTCCACACTCAAACAGTCAGGCCGGGCGCGAAACAATCACGTCGAACATGTCCCGCTTTGCCACAGTTATAACACTTCTTCCCCGCTTCAAACAGGTTGGTGCTGCCCGGAACTTCTTTCCACCTCGAGAAGGATGCGGAGGTCTCTTGGATGTATGAAAAGAGGATGACCCCTGCGAGGCCCGCTACTCTTATTCTCCGTGAAGTTGCGGACACCTTCGTTTCTTTGCTTCCGTCGATTTCTCTCTGCCGCCTCCTTCATATCATAGGCCAACGCCTTGTCCCGATACTGTCGCAAGGTGGTACATTCAAATCCGGACATATACCGCTGAATTTCCGCCTTCATTCGCATGTCAAAATGAAAAATCTTCTCCGCCTCGGTCGACCAAGTGGCGCACATAAGTCACCGGTGATTAAAAGTCTTAATCACGTCCGTCACGATGCTTCGAATTTTGTGGTGAGAAAACTCCCGAACTCGGGCTTCTCTAATCGACGAGGACAATCTGCGCCTCCATCATCAATTTGAATTCCGTCCCAGTCAACATTGTGCTACTCCTGGCCGAATGGCCTCCCACCAGCTGAAAGCCTCCTGTCCGAAGATACCGGCGACCGGAACCTTCCTATCATTGGGACAGCTTAATCCTCGCAAAATCTTCTCTAATTCCTTCGCATGCTGATCCCAAGAAAGCGTCTCACAGAACTGGCCAAATTTCGGAGGGTGCAATTTAATCACTTCTAAGCCATCTATCTCCTCGATTTTCCACGTTATGTCATTGTCCCATCGCCGTCTCGCATGCGATCCACAACTTGAGCAACCGGTTTATCCGGGCAACCACTGCCAAGCACTCCTGCACGTTAGGATCTGCATTATTATTTGCCGATCCTCGCCGTCCCCGGAATGGGAATCCGTTCGACTAGCGGTTATCTCTGGGGTAGATACCGACTCTTCTTGCCTCGCATTTCCACGTCCGCGTCCACGACCGCGTCCGCGTCCACGGCCTCCTCTCATCATACTGTAAACATAAATACTCAATATCCAGGACAAACTTTCTCAAAGTACATCCATTAATGTTTTCAAGACATGAATTAAATAAAACGGTAGTATTCGAGATTAGGAAACTTACAACCACGGTCCCCACGACGATGCTGGCTCAGCAGTGATGTTACGAACGACCAATAATCAAATAACGTAAACAGACCCAACTAACCCGACTGCCAAGATATCCATGAATCTTAGCTCCGATACCATATTCTGTAACACCCCGAGATATTCGGAATAATTACAGCGCCGTAAACCCTTTAGATAAGGGTTTACAAGGCTAATTTTATAAGAAGTGTAAAAACAATTCAATCGAACAACTGAAGTTCAAATACAGATTTGATTCAACCGATCAAATGAGTTAACTTATACAACCATATCGAAATGACCTTATTAAAACAGACGTACTCGAGTACTAAACGAACCAAGAAGACAATTCATAATAACAATAACATCAACCACATCACTGAGCCATTTCATCGTCCTGTCGGTACTGTGGTTGCCTCCCCGCTCCTCGGCTACCTGAACATCAAAACAATGTCCACCCCGAAGGGGTTAGCAAAACAATGCTAGTACAAGTATCATCATACAATAAATCATCAATGCATCATAAAACATGCAAAACGGACTTCCGCCACCGGAATCCAACGATGCGAATCCTCACGATTCCATCAACACAATACAGGGTAATCCAGCGATCCAGCGCCCTTGGTATAGATCCCCATGATGATCCCGTCGGACCAACGCATGGTGGAAAACCCGTCCAACGATCCAGCGCCCTCGGATAGATCCCCATGATGATCCCGTCGACCAACGCATGGTGGACACTCGATCCAGCGCCAAGATAGATCCTCATGATCTCCTCGGATCATTTATACCATAAATCAATCAACTATGCATACACATATGCATTTCAATATGTTCATCAATATGAACAAATAACAACGAATATCACGAGAATTTTCAGAAATACATCTCATATTCAACAATATGAACAAAACCACAAGCATGATAAATCGAACTCGACATATGATACTTGCCTCGAAAATGGCAAGGACGAAACACTTCAATGATCTCGACACACTCGAAGGCCGCCTCCTTCGATCAACGTAACAAGCTCGAACCTTAACAAAAGGGAATGATATACAAATCATCTCAAGTCGAACGATGGCCTAACAATTCGGTCTTCGGCCGAAAAGCTCAAAATAAACAATCTGTCTGGACTGCTTAGCGTGCGTTACGTACTCTACGTAACGTACGCTATCGTGGAAGACTAGCGTGCGCTAGCCACGAACTGACAGTTCGAATCGGCTGATACATAACGTACGCTACGTACGTATTGTGCGTTAACTGAACCCCGATAGCGCACGTTAACTCACATATGTTAGCGTGCGCTAACCTTGCATGGCAGAATACTGCTAACGGAAAAACTGGGTTGAAAGGTGGTGAATTCATGAATTCTATATTGATACAACAAGTCATCCTCAAGCATGTCATGCTAATAAGTTTTGTGGAAGTTCCATGATCATGAGGTACAAATATACGGATAATCATCTCAACAACATATCTTATCTTCGATCTTCAAGAAATATACCAAGTTCCGATTATTCCAAGTCCCAAAACATATGATTCCTTACGTAAAACATACGAACTAGGTAATCTTCATATACTGGTCGATTGGTTTTGAAGATACATAACATGCTCAGGAATCCACATACTAAAAGATTCAATGGATCATACGATGAATAAGTGTCGAAACGTCGAAAAATATCCTTCTAACACATGATGTACGCCTAATAACGAATCTAACTGACTAGATGAACATGATCAACATCCTATAGAACACTACTAGTATTGGTGAAGAATCACCTACCTCAAGGTAGTGAAGAACACGGAGGAAATTGAAGCAATCCAACACTGAAAGCTTGAACACCAATCTCCAATGATATACGATCTTCAATCACGAACTAGGATGTTGATATGAAGTGTTTAGGATGAAGGAAGTTATGTTCTAACTGTAAGAATTCGGTTAATGGGAGAAGAAAGAACTGAAATCACGAATAGGATGTTGTCCTATTTATAAGAAATGGCTATTAGCGCGCGCTAGACCTCGCCGTAGCGTGCGGCGCTAACGGCCACCGACTTAATCAGATTTCAGCACTTAGCGTGCGCTACGCATATACCGTAGCGTGCGCTAAGGCGTTGACTCGGCTTTTCCCAAAGCCGCCTGTGGTATCCCGACACGATCCGACAGGGGTCCCCCGGCCAGATCTCACCTACCGCACGTCTCAATCAAATTGACCACGCATAGCGTGCGCTAATGACCCTCAGTAGCGTGCGCTATTAATCCACGTTAGCGCACGCTAAACGTAGCCGATAGCGTGCACTACATGCGCGGAATACAATCTTTAAATCACAAACACGAAATTAAACGCTCGACAACATCGGATTATGAAATACGGAGAATAGTACTCAGACAAAAGTACAATCATTACAATATCACAAGTTCCAATTACATAACAGAAATCTCGGGTATTACAGTTTTTACTCAGTAGCATATTTTAATTAGGTTACATTGTGTTTTCGATGATAATGTCTCTGTAATAGGTTTATATTTTGTTATTGTAAGATTCCTTTTGTTTAGTGAACATTATGTTGGGAGTAGTGCCCTAGGACATTCGATGTGCCTAGATTTATAATTGTCACATTTAAATAAAGTTATTTTATATCATTTATTTCTCATTGATTATTATAATGTGTGTATGTTTTAATATTATAATAATCGAATAATAGTTATTCACGAGTAATAAAATTATTCAAATATCCCTGGTCCAATCACGTTGAGTAGAGACTCAAGTGATTGATATACTAGTATAAGTTTGATTGATAATCATTGGATGATTACACGTATGGTACGGATCAATCTTATGGGTATTGGTTGGAGAACTAATACTGGATAGACCCGCATTGAGATCAATGCATGAAAATATCATAAGTGAATCTCAAAATAACAGTATGTCAATAAATCCTTGAACATGAGATTATCATAGAGTCCAATATGATAACTGCTACGCCTTGACGTAATCCAACGTCATCTGAAACATGATGATCATAAAGGTTAGCGATCCGGATTAGTGGGAGTCATGTAGAGGGCAATGAATAATCAAGATGGGGATCTGTCCCTCCATTTAGTGAGAGAGATATTTGCTGGGGCCCTCGATAAGTAGGACTAAAGAAAATGCATGGCCATGCTCAAATGAAGAGTCATTTGATTCAATCAGTCTACTTAAGATCGAGAAAGCATTTGAACATAATAAGTATGATAATTTTCATGACTTAGTTCAAATATGATATCGCGAGACAAAGGTATTTGACACGTTAATGGTTTAATGGACTATAAACTTATATTATTTGGGTAGTCATAATGTCTTGCTAGAGACCGCTTATGACTTATTATTTAATAAGGTATTAAATAATTGCCAACATAATATAAGCCTTTTGGGTCACACATACGACAACTAAAGACAAGCAAGAATAATTAATAGATATAATATTGGCTATTATATTTATTAAAGAAATTAAATAATGAGTAATATATAATATAAGATATTATATATTATATTATTTAATTATATCGACTGGATAAGATAAATATGATATTAGATATTATATTTATATAAGGATTAAATAATAAGTAATATATAATATGAGATATTATATGTATTGTATTATTTAATAAGTTCAGGGGCAACTAAGCAAATACTAGGGTTTGACACTATGGTTTACTTAGTATAAATATAAGGTCTTGGACAAGGTGTTATCATAAGACAAAAATTACACAACCCTTATTGTGTGACAAGGAAAAATCACCCCTTTGCTTCATCAGCCTCGGCCGAACTGTATCTCCTGAAGTCCGTTTTCGACCAACTCTCCTTCTTCCCTTTTCTAGCAAGGAATTAATTATTGTACTGTTTATCAACATTATTCGTAAGGATCTAGCAATCTGGCTTGTACTAGTTGTTCGTGTGTGGATCACCGAAAGAAGAAGAAGATTTAAATCTGCTTCTAGTCCGACTTCAGATCTGTTCTTCGAATTAAGGTAATTCGACGAACTCTTAATAAATCAATTAAATTACTGCATGTAGATCCTCGTTTGGGTTTTCGTTAATTTATTCCGCTGCGTTTTTGCTCATGTTTATTGTATTTGATACACGAAGAACCCAACAGTGGTATCAGAGACAACTTGCAGTGATTTAACTGCTTATGTAGAACATATTTTATATACTTTGAATATATAAAAATAATGTTCTTGAACATATTTATGAAATATAGATTTTATAAATATTTTTCTGATTTAATTCGATTGAATCAGATCGTTTAAAAATAATTTTATGGATTGTTTTCGCATAAACTGCTGTCCAGAACTGTTCTGGAATAGCACAACGATTCGGGCAGGTTCAGGCAGGTCGGGTCCTCGCGGGCCGCGGTAAAATAACAATAATATACCGCGGCCAAAGGGATTCGATCCCGCGCTGGTTCGGCCGCGGGCCGCGCCCGGACCATTTTGGCTAGAGCATCATTTTGTGAATCTTGTTCACTGATATTCTACTTGACTGCTGTTTTTAAAAATCAAAATAAATATTTTAAAAATGCATTTTTGCGGCTGGCGGGATGTGAATCCGCGCGGCCATGATTTGGTGAGGGGCGCTCGACCATCTAGGCTAGCAATCCAGTTTGTTGATTTTGATCAGATATTAATCCTATACCTGACTGTCACGCAAATTAATATTGTTTTTAATTAATTATTTGATAATTAGTTTTAATAGTATGATTAATTAATTATGTGATGATTAATTTTAGTATATGTTTGGTGTATGGCATGACCATAAATTGACCAATGTGATTGGATATTTTCAATTTAATTTTGGGTTTGTTTTACGGCTTGCATGTCGTTTAATATTAATTAGTTTTTAGGGCTTGTGAGTCGTCTTGTAATTTATTGTTATAATTTACGGCCTACGTGTCGTTTGCCCTCTTGTAATTTAATTTTACTAGTTTAGTATTTTTCATTAATATAATAAATACAAGAAGGAGATGAAGGACGGACTCGAAGGGCCAATTGATCGCGTATGACGTTTCAAGGAGTTGGAAGATCAATGAAGACCAATTATACCCTTTAGATTGACCTCTGTGATTTTCATGTTGGCTCATGAGAATCACGTTAGGATTATGGTCATGCTATACATAGTCCTATGCTTATTATGTCATGTGATGCTATGTATGTTTAAATTTATGCATGTATGTGATGCGATGTCTGATTAGATATATGTTAGCCAACATAGACATGCTACATAGGATAAAACCCCTCTTTAATTGAAAATTTAATGCCGTTCAATTAAAACACCTATCAATACTTCGATCATCTTGAGCAGGTCATGTCAAAGCTGTAACACCCCCAAGATATTCGAGGTATATTACAGCGCCGTGAATCTCTACTTGGGATCCACCAGGCTAAACAACCATCATACTCATCGATTCGCAGAAACAACAAGATAACACCTCGTCATAAAGACGCAAAACGAAAATAATCCACCCGGTTCAACCGGTCCAACACAACACAATCATCCAACACAATCACAATAGACAACGATACAATCCAAACAATTAAGAACTCCTAAGTACTCGAGTACTTCTATTAGTTTACAAACCCACAAACGATAAAAAGGTAAAAGACAATAAGACGCCCCTTGTGCACAATCATCACGCACGACCATCATCCGCATGCTGGTCCAGCGCCCGTTCGTCTCGAAGAACCTGACCTGAAATTCATAAAACGGATTTCCCCAAAATGGGTCCCCAGAGGGGTTAGCAATTACGCTAGTACAAGTAACCAAATGAACAACTTACATCTTACACATATAGTCAATGCATGCAAACGAAAACATAGTTCCAAAACACCCATTTCTGGAAATGCCATAATCAAATCACATTTGTATAAATGCACCACAATTAACCATCGATCCACGTCTCTTGTGGACCCCTACCGAGACCCCGTCGGATCTAACCCGTAGTGGTTAAAAGCAAGCTCGTCGATCCACGTCTCTTGTGGACCCCTACCGAGACCCCGTCGGATCTAACCCGTAGTGATCATACACACACACACCATTTCTCATACAATACTACTATGTCAAGATTGTAAGTTCATAAGGGTACTTGCCTCGATTAATAGACGGTGACACGAACGGAACGGAAGGATCAAACACGACCACGAGGAATCGGCGGAAATGAACCTAACGATTCGAAGAACATAATCACAACCAACTCTAAACGAATACGGAATTGGAATACACCCGAAAACCGCCTACGATTCATGTATATTCGCATAAAAATAACAACGAGGGCGGACCACAACCAAACCCTCTCAATTACGCAAAACCATGAAAACATACCATGACTCCGTAGGAAAACTAATGATATCAACAAGATTAATCATATACATCATGGATTAATCGACAAAACGAGATGAATTGGACGAAAATCCCAAAACCCCCAAATTATCCAAAAGTAGGGTTCTAAGAGATTTACTTTGATTAAAGAGGTAGAAGATGATTAAATGATGATAACTTGGTGTTAGAGACTCAAAATCTTGGATGGATGATGATATACGATCCAACTTCAGCCTCCAAAATCGTCCAAGTCGCCTAACCCTCGGAGAAGAAGAAGAAGAGATGAAAATGACGCTGAAAAATGCGACTGTCCCCTTAAATACCTCAGAGACGCACGACCAACATGCACGACCAAGTGCTCGTGCATCTGGTCGTGCTGCAGGCCACTGCCCAACTTCTGTCCAACACGCACGAGCACAGCGCATGAGCACTAGCTCGTGCTTCCTGCTCGTGCGTTCCTGGGAGTCACTATCGAGCATCGATTGCGCACGAGCAGCGGGCACGACTAATTGCTCGGGAGTCTGGTCATGTGCGAGGCCACTGCCCAGCTTCTGACCAGCACGCACGAGCGACGCGCACGAGCACCAGCTCGTGCTTCTGCTCGTGCGTCCCTGAGTCCTCTGCCTAGCATTCATTTACGCACGAGCGCCAAACACAATCGACAACTCATGTGGCTTGCTCGAGTGCAAGAACCAAAGGCTAACATCTAGCCCGACACGACTCTGAAACATCCAGAACGTAACCAAATCAAAGGGAAAGACATCAAGAGTTCACGACGCTCTCTAAGGGACAATACGACAATATAATACAATACACCATCGAATCACCAAGAAAAAGCTCACAACGTCCATAAGGACATAAGATAGACTCGCGTAAACCCCGAAACGGTGGTTCCAAATAAAGATTTACGAGAATACAAGAAATAGCAATGAAAATGACATAAAACACCAAATCGAGTAGAACGAGTCCGAAACAAGCTCGAACAACAAGAAGTCTAATATTAAATACCCTCGAAATGTCAATACGGTTACGAGTAAGTTGATAAAAACGAAAAATACACCAAAATGAAAATACCAAAAAAAGAGAAAAAATTACGGATATTACATTCTACCCCTCTAAAAATAAGTTTCGTCCCAAAACTTAAGAAACAAACAACTCGGGGTACCTAGCACGCATGCTATCTTCGGTTTCCCAAGTCGCCTCTTCAGCACCATGCCTCGACCACTGCACTTTGACCAATAGAATGGTCTTATGCCTCAGTCGCTTCTCACGGTGTTCTAAAATCTTCAAAGGGCGCTCCTCAAAAGTAATATCCTCGGCGACTTCAATCTCACCATAATCGATGACGTGACTAGGATCCGAGACATATTTCCTCAGCTGGGAAACATGAAAAACATTATAAACATAACTCACGGCCGGGGGTAACGCCAAACGGTATGCCAACCCACCGACTCACTCTAGAATCTCGAAAGGTCCGATAAACCTCGGACTCAACTACCCTTTCTTCCCGAAACGAAAAACTCCTCTCGTCACCGACACCTTCAGTAAAACATGGTCTCCCACCTCGAATTCCAAAGGTCGACGACGGACATCAGCATATGACTTTTGTCGACTCTGGGCAGTCAACATCCGTTCCCGAATTAATTCTATCTTCCGCCTCGTCTCTAGAACGACATCTGGCTCGGTCCCGACCATATCGGACGCCTCATTACAACAAATCGGTGATCGACAACGCTGCCCATAAAGTGCCTCATACGGTGCCATCCGAATCGACGCGTGCCAACTATTGTTGTACGTGAATTCGATCAATGGCAAATGCTCCTCCCAGTCATTGCTCCAATCGAGAGCACAAGCACGCAACATATCCTCAAATGTCTGGATAGTGCGTTCCGACTGTCCATCTGACTGAGGATGAAAAGAGGTACTCAAATGCAAACGGGTACCCAACGCCTTATGCACTGCCTGCCAAAAGTGCGATACAAAACGGCCATCACGATCCGAAACAATCGACTTCGGAGTACCGTGAAGCCTCACAATCTGCGCGATAAACACATGAGCTAACTTTCCAGGCCCCAAGTGTCCTTGATGCCCATAAAATGTGCCGACTTGGTCAGGCGATCAACAATCACCCATACCATATTCATGCCCGACCTCGATCTCGGAAAACTCGTAATGAAATCCATCGATATATCTTCCCATTTCCATTCCGGAATGGGAAGTGACTGCAATAACCCGGCCGGTCGCTGATGCTCGATTTTGACCTGCTGACAAGTCAAACATCTCGCTACAAACTGCGCGACCTCCTCCTTCATATCATTCCACCAGAAATTCCTTCTCAGGTCCTTGTACATCTTACTCGAACCAGGATGAACGGAATAAGGTGTAGTATGGGCCTCACGCAAAATACTCTGTCTCAACTCTGAGTCGTTCGGTACACAAAGCCGACTCTGGAATCTCAAAACACCATCCTCGTGAATCACAAACCCTGGAGACTTTTCCTTAAGAACATTCTCTCGGATTTGAGTAATCATCGGATCCTCTAACTGCTTCAATTTAATTTCATCGATCAAAGACGACGAAATATCTAAAGCACAAAGTTGCCCGACAGCTCCAGGCAACAAAACCTCAACATCTAACTCGATCAAAGCCCACCGAAGCTCAGACTGAGACGTAAGGATCTCAAGCGTTCGCAACGCAATCGGTTTCCGACTCAAGGCGTCGGCCACGATGTTCGCCTTGCCCAGATGATAAAGGATTTCGAGTTCATAATCCTTAATCAGCTCTAACCACCTCCTCTGCCTCATATTCAACTCCCGTTGAGTAAATATGTATTTCAGACTTTTATAAACGGTAAAAATCTGACATGCAGAGCCGAAAAGATAGTGACGCCAAATCTTGAGCGCAAAAACAACTGCCGCTAACTCCAAATCATGAGTAGGGTAGTTAAGCTCATACGACCTCAACTGTCTCGACGCATATGCGATGGTCTTGCCGTGTTGCATCAATACGCACCCAAGACCCTGACCCGAAGCATCACTATAAACAGCAAAACCCCCATTGCCACACGGCAACGCTAAATCCGGGGCTGAAGTCAAACACCTCTTCAGCTCCTCAAAACTCGACTGTCTCTCGTCATTCCAGACGAACTTCTCGGACTTCTGGAGCAACTGTGTAAGTGGCCGAGCTAGTTTCGAGAAACCCTCGACGAACCTACGGTAATAGCCGGCTAAACCCAAGAAACTACGGATCTCCTTCACATTCCTGGGCGGTGCCCAATCCAACACTACCTCAATCTTCTGCGGATCCACACGAACCCCCTCAGCTGAAATCACGTGACCTAAAAACATCACTTCCTTCAGCCAGAACTCACATTTCGAGAACTTCGCATAGAGTTGCTCGGTCCTCAAAATGTCTAACACTATCCGCAAATGATGGGCATGCTCTTTCTCGTTCCTCGAATAAATAAGAATATCGTCAATGAATACGATGACACACTTATCCAAATACTCGATAAAGACTTTGTTCATCAACTACATGAACACCGCTGGCGCATTAGTTAACCCGAAAGGCATAACTACGAATTCATAATGTCCGTAAATCGTCCGAAAAGCTGTTTTCGGCACATCGGACTCCCTCACCCGGATCTGATAGTACCCCAATCTCAAATCAATCTTCGAGAATACCTCAGCTCCCTGCAACTGATCGAACAAGTCATCAATCCTCGGCAAAGGATACTTGTTCTTGATGGTCACCTTGTTTAGTTCGCGATAGTCGATACACAAACGCAGTGAGCCATCCTTCTTCCGCACAAATAGGACTGGTGCGCCCCAAGGCGAGGCGCTCGGTCGAACATACCCTGACTCAAGAAGCTCACTCAACTGCTTCTTCAACTCGGACATCTCTGAAGGTGCCATGCGGTACAGCGCCTTCGAAATCGGAGCCGCGCCCGGCTCTAACTCTATAGTAAACTCGACCTCACGATCCGGTGGCAAACCCGGTAACTCGTCAGGAAAGATATCAGGAAACTCACTAACAATTGGAATTGACGAAAGCTCGACTCCACCACTCTCCGCCTTCAATGCATAGCACCAATAACCAGTACACCCTTTTCACAGGAGTTTCATCACTTTCAAGGCGTTAATAACGAAATTCTGGTTTCTCTTTCGCCCCGCGAAAGAGTGTTCGGTGTCGTACTCGGCTAGCATAGTGATGATTCTCGTGTGGTAGTTCATGATCGCACCGCTCGAGCCAATCATCCCCAAGAATTAAATATTCGCCCTCAATTCCCACAACAATAAAATTTGAGAGCCAAGCCCTCTCACAAATAATCACCGCACAATCTCGAATCTCACGGTCACCAACGATCCTATCACCGCTAGGAAGTTTAACGATGAAAGGCTCGCATGGCGATAAACAATCAAGACCCAAACGGCGCACACATTCCAAAGACACAAACGAATGCGTAGCACCAGAATCTAAAAGTACATTGACAGGATGCAAATGGATGTGAACGGTACCTGTGGAAACAGTAGCGGCTGGGTCATCGGCTCTCCGCATCTCATAGGCTCACGGATGGGCGGAGCCGACACTAGAAGCTCCCCCCTTAGCGGGCTGACCCCGACCTCTCCCTCGACTAGCACTCGGCGGAGATTGAGAAGCAAAAGATCCTTGATTCACACTTGGTTCCGTAGGCGCTGGAATGGAAGCCTGGGCACCAAGGATTCTCTCTCTCTCAGCACAGAAAGCAGCCTTGTGGCCTAGCTGGCCACACTGATTACACGTCAGCAAAGGGCTCAAACAATTACGACTAACCTGGCCTGTACGACCACAATTAAAACACTTCACATCACGGAATGGAGCACTGGTAGTTCCACGGGAACCCCCAGCGGAACGATCTGGACCACTGCCGGCGGGGAAATTAGCAGATTGGGATTTCTGCTGACCCCCACCCTTGTGGCCCGAAAAATTCCCGGTGGATTTCTGCTTCTTGCTTTCGCAAGCCGCCTCACTCGCCATCACAGACATATCGTAAGCAAGGGCCCTGCTCTGGTAATCTTTCAAGGTAGTACGGATGAGCCCCGACATATAGTCCCGAATCGACAACTTCATCCGCCTGGAAAAATGGAAAATTTTGTCGCTCTCCTCGACAACTTGGGTCTTCACATAACCCAACTCCTTGTTAAAATCAGCAATAGCTTGAGATACGGGGATATCCCGTGGTTGAGCATCATAGAAAGCGTGTACTCGAGCCTGCCTGACCGGCCACGGGCAATATTCGGTCTCCATCAATTCCTGAAATTCGGCCCACGAAGCAACATGGTCTTTGGGCCCAACGGCCTCCCACCAATCCGTAGCGTCCCCAGTGATAAAGTACTGGGCAATAGGGACCTTACGATCCTCGGGACAGTTGGTAGCAGTGAAGACTTTAGATATATCCTTGATCCACCCCTCCCAGCCGATCGGGTCCGAAGCTCCTGAAAACTGAGGAGGATGCATCTTGATGACATCCTGAAGCCATCCATCCACTCCGCCCCGATTAGCGTGGGCCGGATCCGGGTTCTGAACCGCCTGAGCTATCACCGCCATTTGATTGACCATTTGCTGCATAACGGCCGCAATACCAAGGTCGGGGTGCTCCTGAGAAGAAGCATGACTGTGACGGTCGTCGGTACTGCTGGCTCCCGAAGACTGCGATATGGCTGCCCCACCGGCTGCCCCACGTCCCCGGCCGCGTCCACGACCACGACCACGACCACGACCTCTTCCAGCATCCATACTGGAATTAAGTAAGTAGCAAAAGCCATACGATGGTAAGTACGAGAGGAAAACAACCACAATCAAGAATAGAAGGTGTAATGCAAGGAAACCAAGAACGAAGTAAAGATAAACTTACGGGCACCGGTAGCATCGGAATCATGGCAGCGTGATGATGATGTGCAAAACGACATACAACAAGACCCAATAACCGACAAGCCTAGGTATCCATAAACCTAGTTCTCTGATACTATTTTCTGTAACACCCCCAAGATATTCGAGATATATTACAGCGCCGTGAATCCCTACTTGGGACCCACCAGGCTAAACAACCATCATACTCATCGACTCGCAGAAACAACAAGATAACACCTCGTCATAAAGACGCAAAACGAAAATAATCCACCCGGTTCAACCGGTCCAACACAACACAATCATCCAACACAATCACAATAGACAACTATACAATCCAAACGATTAAGAACTCCTAAGTACTCGAGTACTTCTATTAGTTTACAAACCCACAAACGATAAAAAGGTAAAAGACAATAATGTAATATCCGGTATTTTTCTTTCCCTTGTATTTTCATTTTTGGTATATTTCTCGGTCATAGTGACCCTCGTGTACCTTTCAGTGTGTCCTTCGTGTCAACTGTTGAACTGTATTCTTGTTATTGCTGTGCGAAACCGCCGTTTCGGGGTTGCCGTGGATCCATTTCGTGTTATTAGTCCCTAAATATTGATTCCTATCGTTTTATTCTCTTTCCGGATCATTTTTATCATTTTGGGACCCAAAAGGGGGTGTGGGCCGCGGCACAAGGTGTGTGCGCCGCGACACACAAATTCCTTCAGTTGTGGTCGAACAAACTGTACTGTGTGCCGCGGCACACCCATCCGGTGCCGCGGCACAAGCAGGCCAAAGGCCGCGCACACTGTCCGGTGCCGCGCACACTCGTATGTCTTCTGCGACCATAACCCAATCACCGTGCCGCGGCACACGCAAGACACGCAGCCGCCGCTGCACAACGCTGAAACACGGGAGTAAATTTTCTACTGTGCCGCGCACACTTCGCCGTGCCGCGCACACGAAGCGGTCAATGTGCAAATTCGTCTTTATTAGACGAAATCGGCCGATTTCTTCTCCATTTTCACTGCGCGAGAGAGAGAGAACTAAGGGGGAAGAACTCTCAAGCTTTCTTCATCCAGGGGTCGATTTTCACCATTTTTCTTGATTGTAAGGCTCGGGCAATCAATCTAACGCGTGTTCTACGGATCTTGGTACTTGAATCCCCAAAGGTAATATTCTAAAACCCTATTTTCGATTAATTTGGGGGTTTTGGGATTTTCTTCCGATTAATTCCATTTTGTTGGTGGATTCATGATGAATACGATTGATATTGTTAGTATCTTTAGTTTTCCTACGGATTCATGGATATTTTGTGGATTTTTTTTGGAATCGAGAGGGTTTGGTTGTGGTCCGCCTCGTTGTTATTTTTATTCGAATATACATGAATCGTAGGCGGGTTTTCGGGTGTATTCCATTTCCGTATTCGACTAGAGTTGGTTGTAATTATGTTCTTCGAAATCGTTAGGTCCGGTCCCGTTGATTCCTAGTGTTCGTCGGTGATTATCCTGTCCGTTCGTTGCGTCATCAAATAATTCAAGGCAAGTATTTTTGGAAACCTTTAAGCTTAACATGAAATGGTAATGTATATTACTTGTGTGTAACTCACCTTGTGTTGGCCCGACGGGGTCAAGGAGGGAAATCTATGCTGCCGCCCTGGATTTCACGAGTTTCGTACCGCTAGCCAACTCGTTAGGGTCCTTGTGAGGCCTCGAGTGAGAATGTATGCTGCCGCCCTGTTCTCACGGCACAGCGTGTGCGTGGTTTTGTTTTTTTTGTAATTGTAGCCAACTCGGTAGGGTCCCTATGAGGCATCGAGTGAGAATGTATGTTGCCGCCCTGTTCTCAAGGCTAATTGTGGACTGTATGTTTTCCGGAAAAGACATGTCTGGTTTTGACTTTTGAAATTGGTATTGGTGCATGTACTATGAAATGTGTAAGCAATTGGTTTGCCTTGAATACTTGTACTAGCGTAATTGCTAACCCCTCTGGGGACCCGTTTTGGGGAAATTCATTTTATGAATTTCAGGTCAGGTTCATCGAGACGAGCGGGCGCTGGACCAGTACACGGATGATGGCCATGCGTGATGATTGTGCACGAGTGATGTTTTAGTGTCTTTTACCTTTTCGTCTTTTGTGGTTTTGAACTAATAATTGTACCCGAGTACTTAAAGGGGTTCTTGTTCGTTTGGATTGTATTGTTGCTTATTATGTTGTGTTGGATGATGATGTTATATTGACCAGTTGAACCGGGTGGATTGTTCTGTTTCGCGTCTTTATGACATGGTATTGTTCTGTCGTTTATGTGAGTCGATGAGTATGATGCTGTTTAGCCTGGTGGGTCCCATATAGGGATTCAGGGCGCTGTAATATACCTCGAATATCTTGAGGGTGTTACAGAAAATGGTATCGGAGCTCTAGGTTTATGGATACCTAGGCTTGTTGGTTTATTGGGTCTTGTGGTGTTTGGTTTTGCACATCATCGTCACGCTGCCATGATTCCGGATTTACCAAAGGTCCGTAAGTTTTCTTTCCTCTGTTCATTAATTCCTTGTATCGTACCTTTGATTCTCGACTTGTGACTATTCTTTTCTCGTACTTACCCTCGTGTGGCTTTTGCTACTTATTTAATTCCAGTATGGATGCTGGAAGAGGTCGTGGTCGCGGTGGTGGTCGTGGACGCGGCCGGGGACGTGGGGTAGCCGGTAGGGCGGCCACGTCACAGTCTTCGGGAGCCGGCAGTACCGGCGACCGACATAGCCATGCTTCCTCTCAGGAGCGTGCCGATCTTGGTATTGCGGCTGTTATGCAAAAAATGGTGAACCAAATGGCGGCTATAGCTCAGGTGGTCCAGAACCCCAACCAGGCCCATGCTGATCGGGGCGGAGCGGATCGCTGGCTTCAGGATGTCATCAAGATGCATCCTCCTCAGTTTACGGGAGCTTCGGACCCGATCGGCTGGGAAGGGTGGATCAAGGAGATATCCAAAGTATTCACTGCTACCAACTGCCCCGAAGACCGTAAGGTCCCTATTGCTCAATATTTTCTCACGGGAGACGCTACAGACTGGTGGGAGGCCGTTGGGCCCAAAGATCATGCTGCTTCGTGGTGAGTTTCAGGAATTGATGGAGATCGAATATTGCCCGTGGCCGGTCAGACAGGCTCGGGTACATGCTTTTTATGATGCCCAACCGCGGGATATCCCCGTAGCTCAAGCTATTGCTGATTTCAACAAGGAGTTGGGTTATGTGAAGACCCAAGTTGTCGCTGAGAGCGACAAAATTTTTCATTTTTCCAGGAGGATGAAGCTGCCCATTCGGGACTATATGTCGGGGCTCGTATGCACTACATTGAAAGATTACCAGAGCAGGGCCCTTGCTTACGATATGTCTGTGACGGCGAGTGAGGCGGCCCGCGAAAGTAAGAAGCAGAAGTCGGTCGGAAATTTTTCTGGTCCCAAGAGTGGAGGCCAGCAGAAATCTCAAGCTGCAAATATTTCAATGGGCGGTTCGGCTCGTTTTTCTGGGAGCTTTCGGGGTGCCGCCGGAACCTCCGCTCATGAACCCACATGTTTTAACTGTGGTGTCCAAGGCCATAGGAGCCGGAAATGTTCTCGTCCGAAGCTTACCTGTCATACTTATGAGCTAGGCCACAAGGCCCCTTTTGTGAGCAGATCAAACGGCTTCACGGCGCCGTTCTTATCAACCACCGTTAGAGCCGAGTGTGAACCAGTGGCTCATTTGCTCGCCGCCTCCACCGAGTGCCGGCCGAGGTAAGGGTCGTGGTCAGCCCGCTAGGGGTGGAGTTTCCGATGTCGGCTCGCTCGGCCGCGTATCTATGAGATGAGGAGAGCCGATGATCCAAAGAATACCGTGGCGGCAGTGCACCGTTCATGTTCATTTCCATCCTGTAAGTGT
Source organism: Orobanche coerulescens (assembly GCA_033398695.1). Classification (NCBI taxonomy): domain Eukaryota; kingdom Viridiplantae; phylum Streptophyta; class Magnoliopsida; order Lamiales; family Orobanchaceae; genus Orobanche; species Orobanche coerulescens. The sequence continues at coordinate 4,831,161 of CM065814.1, forward strand.
GCTTTTTGTTTCGGGTGATACGAATTCATTCATTTCTCTAGTGTGTGTACGCCGTTTGAGTCTCGACGCTTGTCACCTTGCGAGCCTTTCATCGTTAAACTTCCTAGCGGTGATAGAATTGTCGGTGATCGAGAAGTCCGGACTGCTCGTGATCATTTGTGAGAGGGCGTGGCTCTCTAATCTTATTGTTGTGAGTATCGAGGGCGAGGATTTAATTCTCGGGAATGATTGGCTCGAGCGGCATGGTGCAATCATGAACTACCGCACGAGGATCATTACCATGTTAGCCGAGGACAGATTGAACACTCTTTCGCGGGGCGAAAGAGAAACCAGAAGTTTGTTATTAACGCCTTGAAGGCGGTGAAACTCCTGCGAAAGGGGTGTACTGGTTATTGGTGCTACGCCTTGAAGGCGGAGAGTGGTGGAGTTGAGCTTTCGTCGATTCCAATCGTTAATGAGTTTCCTGATGTTTTTCCTAACGAGTTACCGGGATTGCCACCAGATCGTGAGGTCGAGTTCGCTATAGAGTTAGAGCCGGGTGCGGCTCCTATTTCGAAGGCGCCCTATCGCATGGCACCTTCAGAGATGTCCGAGTTGAAGAAGCAGTTGAGTGAGCTTCTTGAGTCGGGGTATGTTCGACCGAGTGCCTCGCCTTGGGGCGCACCAGTCCTGTTTGTGCGGAAGAAGTATGGCTCACTACGTTTATGTATCGACTATCGCGAACTAAACAAGGTGACCATCAAGAACAAGTATCCTTTGCCGAGAATTGACGACTTATTCGACCAGTTGCAGGGAGCTGCAATATTCTCGAAGATTGATTTGAAATCGGGATACTATCAGCTCTGGGTGAGAGAGTCCGACGTGCCGAAAACAGCTTTTCGGACGAGATACGAACATTACGAGTTTGTAGTTATGCCTTTCGGGTTAACTAATGCGCCAGCGGTGTTCATGCAGTTGATGAACAAAGTCTTTATCGAGTATTTGGATAAGTGTGTCGTCGTCTTCATTGACGATATTCTTATTTATTCGAGGAACGAGGAGGAGCATGCCCATCATTTGCAGATAGTGTTAGACATTTTGAGGGCCGAGCAACTCTATGCGAAGTTCTCGAAATGTGAGTTCTGGCTGAAGGAAGTGATGTTTTTCGTGTAGATCCGCAGAAGATCGAGGCGGTGTTGGATTGGGCACCGCCCAAAAATGTGAAGGAGGTCCGTAGTTTCTTGGGTTTGGCTGGCTACTACCGTAGGTTCGTCGAGGGTTTCTCGAAACTGGCTCGACCACTTACACAGTTGCTCTAGAAATCCGAGAAGTTCGTCTGGAATGACGAGAGGCAGTCGAGTTTTGAGGAACTGAAGAAGCGTTTGACTTCAGCCCCGGTTTTGGCGTTGCCATGTGGCAATGAGGGTTTTGCCGTTTATAGCGATGCTTCGGGCCAGGGTCTTGGGTGCGTATTGATGCAGCACGGTAAGACCATTGCCTATGCGTCGAGACAGTTGAGGCCGTATGAGCTTAACTACCCTACTCATGATTTGGAGTTAGCGGCAGTCGTTTTTGCGCTCAAGATTTGACGTCACTATCTTTTCGGCTCTGCATGTCAGATTTTTACCGATCATAAAAGTCTGAAATATATATTTACTCAGCGGGAGTTGAATATGAGGCAGAGGAGGTGGTTAGAGCTGATTAAGGATTATGACCTCGAAATCCTTTATCATCCGGGCAAGGCGAACGTCGTGGCCGACGCCTTGAGTCGGAAACCGATTGCATTGCAAACGCTTGAGGTCCTCACGTCTCAGTCTGAGCTTCGGCGGGCTTTGATTGAGTTTGGTGTTGAGGTTTTGTTGCCTGGAGCTGTCGGGCAACTTTGTGCTTTAGAGATTTCGTCGTCTTTGATCGATGAAATTAAGCTGAAACAATTAGAGGATCCGATGATTACTCAAATCCGAGAGAACGTTCTTAAGGGAAAGTCTCCTGGGTTTGTGATTCACGAGGATGGTGTTTTGAGATTCCAGAGTCGGCTTTGTGTGCCGAACGATCCAGAGTTGCGACAGAGTATTTTGCGTGAGGCCCATTCCACACCCTATTCCGTTCATCCGGGTTCGAGTAAGATGTACAAGGACCTGAGGAGGAACTTCTGGTGGAATGATATGAAGGAGGAGGTCGCACAGTTTGTGGCGAGATGTTTGACTTGCCAACAAGTCAAAATCGAGCATCAGCGACCGGTGGGTTATTGCGATCACTTCCGTTCGAATGGAAATGGGAAGATATATCGATGGATTTCATTACGAGTTTGCCGAGATCGAGATCGGGCATGAATATGGTTTGGGTGATTGTTGATCGTCTGACCAAGTCGGCACATTTTCTGGGCATCAAGGACACTTGGGGCCCGGATAAATTGGCTCGTGTGTTTATCGCGCAGATTGTGAGACTTCACGGTACTCCGAAGTCTATTGTTTCGGATCGTGATGGCCGTTTTGTATCGCACTTTTGGCAGGTGGTGCATAAGGCGTTAGGTACCCGTTTGCACTTGAGTACCTCTTTTCATCCCCAATCAGATGGACAGTCGGAACGCACTATCCAGACATTCGAGGACATGTTGCGTGCTTATGAACTCGATTGGAGTAGTGACTGGGAGGAACATTTGCCGCTGATCGAATTCACGTACAACAACAGTTGGCACGCGTCGATTCGGATGGCACCGTATGAGGCACTTTATGGGCGGCGATGTCGATCGCCGATTTGTTGGAATGAGGCGTCCGATTTGGTTGGGACCGAGCCGGATGTCGTTTTAGAGACGAGGCGGAAGATAGAATTAATTCGGGAACGGATGTTGACGGCCCAGAGTCGACAGAAGTCATATGCCGATGTCCGTCGTCGACCTTTAGAATTCGAGGTGGGAGACCACGTTTTGCTAAAGGTGTCGCCGACGAGAGGGGTTTTCCGTTTCGGGAGGAAGGGGAAGTTGAGTCCGAGATTTATAGGACCCTTCGAGATTCTCGAACGGATCGGTGGGTTAGCATACCGTTTGGCGTTACCCCCGGCCTTGAGTCACGTTCATAGCGTTTTTCATGTTTCCCAGCTGAGGAAGTATGTTCCAGATCCTAGTCACGTCATCGATTATGGCGAGATTGATATTGCTGAAGATATTACTTTTGAGGAGCGTCCTTTGAAGATTTTGGAGCATCGTGAGAAACGACTGAGGCATAAGACCATCCCTTTGGTCAAAGTGCAGTGGTCGAGACACGGTGTCGAGGAAGCAACTTGGGAAACCGAGGATAGCATGCGTGCTAGGTACCACGAGTTTGTTTCTTAAGTTTCGGACGAAACTTATTTTTAGAGGGGTAGAATGTAATATCCGGTATTTTCTTTCCCTTGTATTTTCAATTTTGGTATATTTCTCGGTCATAGTGACCCTCGTGTACCTTCGGTGTGTCCTTTCACAATCTGTTGAACCGTATTCTTGTTATTCTTTGCGAAACCGCCGTTTCGTTGCCGTGGATCCATTTCGTGTTATTAGTCCCTAAATATTGATTCCTACCGTTTTATTCTCTTTAGGATCATTTTTATCATTTTGGGACCCAAAAGGGCGTGTGGGCGCGGCACAAGGTGTGTGCGCCGCGGCACACAAATTCCTTCGGATTGTGGTCGAACAAATCATGCGTGTGCGCGGCACACCCATCCGGTGCCGCGGCACGGTGCCGAGCAGTGCCGCGGCACACTGTCCGCGGCACACTCGTATGTCTTCGCGACCATAACCCAATCGTGTGCCGCGGCACGCAGGTATCTTGCGGCACAACGCGAAACACAGGAGTAAATTTTCGGCTGTGCCGCGGCACACTTCGGCATGCCGCACACGAAGCGGTCAATGCAAATTCGTCTTTATTAGACGAAATCGGCGATTTCTTCTCCATTTTCACTGCGAGAGAGAGAGAGAACTAAGGGGAAGAACTCTCAAGCTTTCTTCATCCGTGGGTCTATTTTCACCATTTTCTTGATTGTAAGGCTCGGGCAATCAATCTAACGCGTGTTCTACGGATCTTGGTACTTGAATCCCCAAAGGTAATATTCTAAAACCCTATTTTCGATTAATTTGGGGGTTTTGGGATTTTCTTCCGATTAATTCCGTTTTGTTGGTGGATTCATGATGAATACGATTGATATTGTTAGTATCTTTAGTTTTCCTACGGATTCATGGATATTTTGTGGATTTTTTTTTGGAATCGAGAGGGTTTGGTTGTGGTCCGCCCTCGTTGTTATTTTTATTCGAATATACATGAATCGTAGGCGGGTTTTCGGGTGTATTCCATTTCCGTATTCGACTAGAGTTGGTTGTAATTATGTTCTTCGAAATCGTTAGGTCCGGTCCCATTGATTCCTAGTGTTCGTCGGTGATTATCCTGTCCGTTCGTTGCGTCATCAAATAATTCAAGGCAAGTATTTTTGGAAACCTTTAAGCTTAACATGAAATGGTAATGTATATTACTTGTGTGTAACTCACCTTGTGTTGGACCGACGGGGTCAAGGAGGGAAATCTATGCTGCCGCCCTGGATTTCACGAGTTTCGTACCGCTAGCCAACTCGTTAGGGTCCTTGTGAGGCCTCGAGTGAGAATGTATGCTGCCGCCCTGTTCTCACGGCACAGCGTGTGCGTGGTTTTGTTTTTTTTGTAATTGTAGCCAACTCGGTAGGGTCCCTATGATGCCTCGAGTGAGAATGTATGCTGCCTTCCTGTTCTCAAGGCTAATTGTGGACTGTATGTTTTCCGGAAAAGACATGTCTGGTTTTGACTTTTGAAATTGGTATTGGTGCATGTACTATGAAATGTGTAAGCAATTGGTTTGCCTTGAATACTTGTACTAGCGTAATTGCTAACCCCTCTGGGGACCCGTTTTGGGGAAATTCGTTTTATGAATTTCAGGTCAGGTTCATCGAGGCAATGAGCCCGGACCGATATACGGATGATGGCCGTGCGTGATGATTGTGCACGAGTGATGTTTTAGTGTCTTTTACCTTTTCGTCTTTTGTGGTTTTGAACTAATAATTGTACCCGAGTACTTAAAGGGGTTCTTGTTCGTTTGGATTGTATTGTTGCTTATTATGTTGTGTTGGATGATGATGTTATATTGACCAGTTGAACCGGGTGGATTGTTCTGTTTCGCGTCTTTATGACATGGTATTGTTCTGTCGTTTATGTGAGTCGATGAGTATGATGCTGTTTAGCCTGGTGGGTCCCATATAGGGATTCACGGCGCTGTAATATACCTCGAATATCTTGAGGGTGTTACAAATAAGACGCCCCTTGTGCACAATCATCATGCACGACCATCATCCGCATGCTGGTCCAGCGCCCGTTCGTCTCGAAGAACCTGACCTGAAATTCATAAAACGAATTTCCCCAAAATGGGTCCCGAGAGAGGTTAGCAATTACGCTAGTACAAGTAACCAAATGAACAACTTACATCTTACACATATAGTCAATGCATGCAAACGAAAACATAGTTCCAAAACACCCATTTCCGAAAATGCCATAATCAAATCACATTTGTAAAAATGCACCACAATTAACCGTCGATCCACGTCTCTTGTGGACCCCTACCGAGACCCCGTTGGATCTAACCCATAGTGGTTAAAAGCAAGCTCATCGATCCACGTCTCTTGTGGATCCCTACCGAGACCCCGTCGTATCTAACCCGTAGTGAGCATACACACACACACACCATTTTTCATACGATACTACTATGTCAAGATTGTAATTTCATAAGGGTACTTGCCTTGATTAATAGACGGTGACACGAACGGAACGGAAGGATCAAACACGACCGCAAGGAATCTGCGGAAATGAACCTAACGATTCGAAGAACATAATCACAACCAACTCTAAACGAATACGGAATTGGAATACACTCGAAAACCCACCTACGATTCATGTATATTCACATAAAAATAACAACGAGGGCGGACCACAACCAAACCCTCTCGATTACGCAAAACCATGAAAACATACCATGAATCCGTAGGAAAACTAATGATACCAACAAGATTAATCATATACATCATGGATTAATCGACAAAACGAGACAAATCGGACGAAAATCCCAAAACCCCCAAATTATCCAAAAGTAGGGTTTTAAGAGATTTACTTTGATTCAAGAGGTAGAAGATGATTAAATGATGATAACTAGGTGTTAGAGACTCAAATTCTTGGATGGATGATGATGCACGATCCAACTTCAGCCTCCAAAATCGTCCAAGTCGCCTAACCCTCGGAGAAGAAGAAGAAGAGATGAAAATGACGCTGAAAAATGCGACTGTCCCCTTAAATACCTCAGAGACGCACGACCAAGTGCTCGTGCATCTGGTCGTGCGCAAGGCCACTGCCCGACTTCTGTCCAACACGCACGAGCACAGCGCACGAGCACTAGCTCGTGCGTTCCTGGGAGTCACTACCGAGCATCGATTGCGCACGAGCAGCGGGCACGACTAATTGCTCGGGCGTCTGGTCGTGTGCCAGGCCACTGCCCAGCTTCTGACCAACACGCACGAGCGACGCGCACGAGCACCAGCTCATGCTTCCTGCTCGTGCGTCCCTGGAGTCCTCTGCCTAGCATTCATTTACGCACGAGCGCCAAACACAATCGACAACTCATGTGGCCTGCTCGAGTGAAAGAACTAAAGGCTAACATCTAGCCCGACACGACTCCAAAACATACAGAACATAACCAAATCAAAGGGAAAGACATCAAAAGTTCACGACGCTCTCTAAGGGACAATACGACAATATAATACAATACGCCATCGAATCACCAAGCAAAAGCTCACAACGTCCATAAGGACATAAGATAGACTCGCGGCAACCCCGAAACGGCGGTTCCAAATAACAATTTATGAGAATATAAGAAATAGCAACGAAAATGACATAAAACACCAAATCGAGTAGAACGAGTCCGAAACAAGCTCGAACATCAAGAAGTCCAATATTAAATACCCTCGAAATGTCAATACGGTTACGAGTGAGTTGCTAAAAACGAAAAATACACCAAAATGAAAATACCGAAAAAGGAGAAAAAATTACGGATATTACAAAAGCTGGCTTCTCGGATTATCTTAGTAAGGTAGGATAGATAATGGTGATACCTATATGTTTTAATGAACTAAGAATTCAAAAGAGTTTTGATAGTTAACGCATAAGATGGGATTATAACCTGCTTGGGCATAAGATGCCAAATCCCATAAATATAATCTAAGAGTTACATATGATGTAATCGATAAAGAGTTATCCACCTAAAGTAGCTCAATTCTAGGCGTCGTGCCAAAGCTGAGTTTAGAATTGTGCAAAATGGAGTCTTAGCCCACTAAAATTATAAATGTTGTAAAATTGAGGGTACTTTGTTTTAGTGGGAGTATTTTTCGAGAAATAAAAAGCGTGACTAAATACTTTGTATATTAACTTTTGTAGATAATATAGAATGATATCAAACAACACGTCCACCATTTCATTGCGATCCATCCTTGAGAAGGACAAGCTCAAAGAAAACGACAGCAACTATCTGGATTGGATCCGGAGCTTAAGAATAGTTCTCAAGCAAGAAAAAAAGATGTACGTTCTTGAGGAAGAAATTCCCGATGAGCCTACTGATAATGCAAACAAAGCAACAAAAGACGAAAGAAATATTGTGGTGATTCTATTGATGTCAGTTGTCTTATGTTGGCTACCATTTGCCCAGAACTTCAGAAGAATCTGGAGGAAATGGAAGCTTATGAGCTAAATTCTCACCTCAAGGAAACTTTCTCAAAACATGCTAGGCAAGAGAGGTATGAGACCTTTCAAGCCTTGTATGCTTGCAATATGGTTGAGGGGACATCTGTCAGCGCTCATGTACTCAAGATGAAAGGATATATTGATCATCTTGATAGGCTTGGTTTTCCACTTTAAGGAGCAATCCATGGATGTGATTTTAAACTCATTGCTCGATAGTTTCGGTCAGTTCATTATGAACTATAATATGAATGAGATGGAGAAGTCCATTCCTGAGCTGCATGGGATACTTAAAATGGCTGAGCAGAATATTAATAAGAAACCAAGTCGCGTGCTGATTGTCAGCAAAGGGAAGTCTTTTAAGAACAAAGGCAAGGGCAAGGGTAAGGCAATAGTTGCCAAATCTAAAGACCCTACTAAGACGGTTTTCAAGGCTAAAGCTCCCAAAGATGGAAATTGCCATCATTGCAATAAACCAGGACACTGGAAAAGAAATTGCAAGGTTTACTTGGAAGAGCTAAAACGTACCAAGGGTAGTGAGACTGCCATAGGTATATTTGTTATAGAAGTTAACTTATCTACTTCTTACTCATGGGTATTGGATACTGGATGTGGATCTAAAATTTGTACAAATGTGTAGGGGTTGAGAAGCAATAGAGAGCTGAAGAAAGGGGAAGTGGATCTAATAGTCGGGAATGGAGCAGGAGTTGCTGCACTAGCCATATGAACTTATGATCTAGTTTTACCCAATGAGCTTTTGTTAGTTTTGAACAATTGCTATTATATTCCTGCTATGAATAGGAATATTATTTCAGTTTCTACATTAGATTTTGAAGGTTACGGTTTTCTTATTAAGAATAAGATCATTTGTATTTTCTTTGATGACTTGCTTTATGGTACTGCAAAGTTATATACTGACCTTTACAATATTGATCTAGATGAGTCCAACACTTTGGAAGTCTATAACATTGTATCCAAGAAACCTAAGCTCAATGATTATAATCCGACTTACTTATGGCATTGTCGACTTGGTCACATAAACGAGAAACGCATTTCTGAACTTCATAATGATAGACTTTTAGACTTTTTTGACTATGCATCATATGGGACATGCGAATCTTGTTTATTGGGCAAGATAACGAAGAATCCTTTCACCGGTCATGGAGAAAGGGCTAGTGATCTATTAGTCCTAGTACATATGCGGACCTCTTAGCACTAATGCCAGAGGCGGATACCAATACTTCATCACATTTACCGATGATTTTAGTCGGTATGGATATGTTTATCTTATGAAGCATAAACATGAATCTTTTGAAATGTTCAAAATATTCCAGAGTGAAGTACAGAATCAACTTGGCAAGACAATTAAAGCCCTTCGATTGGATCGAGGTGGCGAATACTTGAGCTAAGAATTCGATGATCATCTTAGGAGTTGTGGAATTGTTTCATAACTTACTCCTCTCGGAACACCTCAGCATAACGTAGTGTCTGAGAGGAGGAATCGAACTTTATTAGATATGGTCTGATACATGATGAGTCGAATAGAGCTTCCATTATCATTTTGGGGCCATGCCTTAGAAACAACAACATTCACCCTTAATCGTGTTCCATCTAAAGCAGTTGAAAAGATACCATTTGAGAAATAGACTAGTAAGAGACCAAACTTGTCTTTTCTAAAGATCTGGGGTTGCGAAGCGTTCGTAAGGCGCCAAGTGTTTGACAAACTGGCAGCCAGATCAGAAAGATATTTATTTATGGGATATCCTAGGAAAACTAAGGGATATTACTTTTATAAGCCCGCAGAGAACAAAGTGTTTATTGCTCGAAATGCTGTATTCTTAGAAAGAGAATTTATTTCCAAAAGAGACAGTGGGAGAAGAGTGAGGAATCTTGAGAACCACAAGAAGACATCGCTTCACCGATGGAAACTGGACAGGCTCAACAATCAGTTGAAGAGCCCGTTCAAAGTACACAAGTCCCTCGCAGATCTGATAGGATGCGACATGAACCTGAGAGATATGGTTATCTCGTAACAGAGGATGATGATGCATCGCTCATGGATGATGAGGCTAGTAGCTATACAGAAGCTGCTTCAGGACCAGAGTCCGAGGAATAGCTAGAAGCCATGAAGTCAGAGATGCAGTCCATGTATGACAATCAAGTTTGGAACTTGATAGATCCACTTGAGGGTGTTAAAACCATTGTGTGCAAACAGGTCTACAAAAAGAATAAAGACATGGACGATAATCTACAAGCTTATAAAGCTATACTAGTGGCAAAAGGTTATAGATAGATTCATGGTGTTGACTATGATGAGACTTTTTCGCCAGTAGTCATGCTTAAATCAATTAAAATTTTATTTGCCATTGCTGCATAGTATGATTATGAAATATGGCAAATAGATGTCAAAACAGCATTCCTTAATGGAAACTTACTCGAGGATGTGTACATGACACAACCTGAGGGTTTTGTTCATCCAGAAAATTCTAAAAAGGTTTGCAAGCTTCAAAGATCCATTTATGGGTTGAAGCAGGCTTCTCGGAGCTGGAATCTTCATTTTTATGAAACTGTCAAAGAGTTTGGGTTTATTCAAAATGAAGATAAACCATGTGTGTACAAGAAGGTTAGTGGGAGCATAGTTGTTTTCTTAGTCTTATATGTAGATGACATATTACTCATTGTAAATGACATACCCACCTTGCAGATAGTCAAGACTTGGTTGGGAAGTTGTTTCTCAATGAAAGACTTAGGAGAAGCTGCTTACATTCTTGGGATAAAAATCTATAGAGATAGATCAAAGAGATTGATTGGTCTGAGTCAATGTACCTACATTAATAAAATATTGAAGAGGTTCAATATGCAAGACTCCAAGAGAGGACTCTTGCCAATGTCACATGGCATTCATCTGAGTGAGACTCAGAGTCCTTTGACTCCTGGTGAGCGAGCCCGCATGAGCAAGATACCATACGCTTCGGCCATTGGATCGATCATGTATGCCATGATTTGTACTCGACCATATGTATCGTTTGCCCTTAGCATGACAAGTCGATACCAATCAAATCCAGGTGAAAGTCACTTGACAGCAGTGAAAACCATCTTAAAGTACTTAAGAAGAACTAAGGATGCTTTCCTAATTTACGTAGGAGTGGGAAACGAGATGGCTGTAAATGGTTACGCCGATGAAAGTTTCAAAACCGACAGAGACGATTTTAAATCGCAAACTGGTTATGTGTTTGTATTGAATGGAGGTGCTGTGAGTTGGAAGAGTTCCAAGCAAAGCATTGTTGCTAATTTTGTAATAGAAGCTGAGTACCTGGCAGCATCGGATGCAGCTAAGGAAGCCATATGGATCAAGAAGTTCGTTACTGAACTAGGAGTGGTACCGACCATCCAGGGACCCATAAGCTTTTATTGTGACAATAATGGTGGTATTGCACAAGCTAAAGAGCCTAGGTCCCATCATAATTCCAAACATATACTCAGAAAATATTACCTAGTCAGAGAGATCGTCAGACGAGGAGATATTGCAATATGCAAAGTAGCAACGGAAGAGAATATTGCAGATCTACTTACCAAGCCTCTCTCACAAGAAAAGCATGTTGAGCATGCTATAGCGATAGGACTAAAATTCATGAATGAATGGTCCTAGTGCAAGTGGGAGATTCTTGGGAGTAGTGCCCTAGGACATTCGATGTGCCTAGATTTGTAATTGTCATATTTAAATAAAGTTATTTGATATCATTTATTTCTCATTGATTATTATAATGTGTTCATGTTTTAATATTATAATAGTCGAATAATAGTTATTCACGAATAATAATATTATTCAAATATCCCTAGTCCAATCACATTGAGTAGAGACTCAAGTGATTGATATACTAGTATAAGTTTGATTGATAATCATCGGATGATTACACATAAGATACAGATCAATATTATGGGTATTGGTTGGAGAACCAATACTGGACAGACCCGTATTGAGATCACTGCATGGAAATGTCATAAGTGAATCTCAATATAAGAGTATGTCAATAAATCCTTAAACTTGAGATTATCATAGAGTCCAACATAATAACTGTTATGCCTTGACGTAATCCAACGTCATCTGAAACATGGTGATCATAAAGGTTAGCGATCGGGATTAGTGGGAGTCATATAGAGGGCAATGAATAATCAATATGGGGATTTGTCCCTCTCTTTAGTGAGAGAGATATCTGCTGGGCCCCTCGATAAGTAGGACTAAAGGAAATGCATGGCCATGCCCAAATGAAGAGTCATATGGTTCAATCAGTCTACTTAAGATCGAGAAAGCATTTGAACATAATAAGTATGACAATTTCCCTGACTTAGTTCAAATATGATATCGCGAGACAAAGCGATTTGACACGTTAAATGGTTTAATGGACTATAAACTTATATTATTTGGTAGTCATAATGTCTTGCTAGAGACCGCTTATGACTATTAATTAATAAGGTATTAAATAATTACAACACAATATAAGCCTTTTAGGTCACACATACTGTAACACCCCAAATTTCAGATGGGACATTACACGCCGTAGGACCCTCATGAGGGTCTACCAGGCTAACTCATGAGACATAAACCACAATGAAATCTGAAAAGACGCACTTAACATAGTAAAAAGAAGGCCGTGGCCTCGGCCAAAACATTTTGATGGAAGTTCATGAGGCATAAGTCAAATACCCATTCATTGCCCACGCAGGGGACTTAAACCAAGTTTAAAAGTAATCAGTCTAACTCCAATACGCAGACAAATACAATGACAAAACATGAAAATATAGACTCGAGCCACATCATCATGCCAGATCATCCTTTGCGTGCGCATCCCGTGCCAACTCCTCAGCTCGACCAACACCTGAAATGCATAAGACGTATTTCCCCCATTTAAGGGGTTAGCATTCGAATAGCTAGTGCAAGTACAATTTACATAATGCTATTAGGGAGTATAATCCAACATGAAAATGCTTTTGAAAAATACTAGAAACACAATATTCCGGAATATCACAGTTTTTCTCAACAAAGTATTCTTATCAAGGCAAAACATAACATCACATTACCACAATACAATTTCACACTTGGTAACTCATGGCCGTACCCCTTAATATCGACCCCCAGAGGCCCCAGCGGACCCTCCCCAGGTGGAAAACCACTTCCGCGGTCGTACCCCTTAGTAGCGACCCCCAGAGGCCCCGTCGGACCATACCCAGGTGGAATACACGATATCAACATACGCACACACACAATTATCACAACTTTCCATCAATGTCGAATTTTATGTTCTACATAACAAAATGTAAAGAAGTACTTGCCTTGGGTGAGACGACGGATGGGAAAAGGTTGAAAGTTAAGGTTTTGGTCCGAACAATATTCACAACCCTGTTCCTATCATAACAACGATAAACAATCAATCTCAAAACTACGAAAACGTAGGAATACGTCCTAGTTCTACCCGCTGGAACAATTCGTCGAACATTACTAGGGTATCGTCGAGTATAAGTGACGAACAATGGAAAACTCGGAGTTTAAAACCACAAATCCTCAAGAAAACGAAGGATTACAAGTATACGATTGATGTCTAGTAATAATCCATGATAATTAGGATTAAAAGAGTCAAATCACAAGAAATCCCCAAAATTTCCCCTAAATCTCAAAACAAGGGTTTCAGGGATTCTTACCTTGATTCGGATGGCGGAAAATGTTAAGAACTTGAAGAATTCGCACAAGGAATGCAAGGATGTTAGTGGATGATGATATTTGGTCGAAATCGGCCCTAAGCCTCGCCTGGAATCGCCCAAAGCCGAAGAGAAGAAGTAAGGATGGAAAATGACGAAGCTGGGCTCTTGCTGTCCTATTTATATCAGACAGGCTTAGCGCACGCTACGCACAAGAATTAGCGTGCGCTAACGGGGTGCGGAATGCAGTCAGAGACTTCTGTCCTCCCGTTAACATACGCATGATAACAAGATTAACGTGCGCTAATGTTAGAAATTAGCGTGCGCTAACACTCAATTAGCATACGTTATCTGGTTCAGTACCGAAATACTGAATCTTCTGCACAGTCCGCTGAAATCGTTAGCGCACGCTACAAAATCCAAATTAGTGTATGCTAACTACACATCTATAGCGCACGCAAGGAAATAAGGAGTGGCGTGCGCTACTCAGGCAGCAGTCCAGTACTGCTCAGATCAGTACACTGCTGCAGACAGTACAAAAATCGAAATGCAAAGCAAGGCCAGAATCCAGAAACATAAACACGGAGTATTCGAGACGACGGAGCTAAGTGTTGAAAGAAAATACAACTCCAACCACCAGAGAGTCCGCAATTGCGACAAAGAGAGTGAAATTCCCTAACTTATAGGAAATTACAAAAATGGCCCAAATGCCCAAAAATCACGATACGATGACGGATTAACAAACCATAAGTCTCAACACGACTAAATCAACCATACGAACTTATGCAAACCAAGAAACAACGAAAGCAAATGAGTTTTACGAGAATCGAACGTACATGCGACAAGATATAACTCAAGATGAAAATACGTAAAAACATCTTCGAAACTCGTCCAAATGGAAAAACTCCAAGAACAAAATAGATTCAGAACTTCAAAACGGTAACAAGAGAGTCGTCCGAAACAAACACACACCAAAAATATAAATTACCAAAAATAGAAGGTACAGATATTACATTCTCTCCCCCTAAAAATAAGTTTTGTCCCGAAACTTACAACGCGAATTACTCGAGGTATCTCGACTGCATACTCTCTTCCGTCTCCCATGTGGCTTCCTCGTATCCATGCCTCGACCATTGAACTTTAACCAAAGGAATGATTTTGTGCCGAAGTTGCTTCACCCGACGCTCTAAAATCTGAATCGGCCTCTCCTCGATGGTAATGTCGGGTCCCAACTCGATCTCTCCAAAACCAATAATATGGATAGGGTTCGGCACGTACTTCCTAAGATGGGAAACATGAAATACGTTATGCACGTGACTCAAGGACGGCGGCAAGCCTAACCGATATGCAAGCTCTCCCACTCTCTATAAGATCTCGAACGGTCCAATATATCTCGGACGAAGTTTACCCTTCCGACCGAAGCGATAAACTCCCCTTGTCGGCGACACCTTAAGCAAGACATGATCTCCCACCTCAAACTCCAATGGCCGGTGACGCATATCGGCATAAGACTTCTGCCGACTCTGGGCCGTCAACAACCTATCGCGAATTAGGGCAATATTCTCTCTCGTCTCAACTACCATATCGGGCTCGGTACCAATCAGCTCGGATGCATCGTCCCAACACAATTGCGATCTGCACCTCCTCCCATACAATGCCTCAAATGGTGCCATTTTGATCGAGGCGTGCCAACTACTGTTGTACGTGAACTCGATCAACGGCAAGTGCGATTCCCAATCATCCTTCCAATCTAAGGCACAGGCTCTCAACATATCCTCTAGCGTATGGATCGTCCGCTCTGACTTCCCGTCAGTCTGAGGGTGGTAAGATGTACTGAGTCTCAACTCAGTCCCCAAAGCTCGATGAACAGCCTGCCAAAATGTGATACAAATCGACCATCTCGATCCGAAACAATACCCTAGGAGTCCCATGCAATCTCACGATCTCTGCAATAAACACTCGTGCCAGCCTCTCCGGCCCCCAAGTGTCCTTGATACCCAGGAAATGAGCTGATTTGGTTAGTCGATCAACAATAACCCAAATCATGTTCATTCTAGTCCGAGTCCTAGGCATCCCGGTAATGAAATCCATAGAGATGTCTTCCCACTTCCATTACAGAATGGGAAGTGGTCGTAGCAAACCCGCGGGCCGCTGATGCTCAATCTTAACCTGCTGACAGGTCAAACACTTCGCCACAAACTCGCTAACGTCCATCTTCAAATTGCTCCACCAGTAGTTACTCCTCACATCCTTGTACATTTTGCTCGTACCAGGGTGTATGGAGTAAGGTGTGGTATGAGCCTCGCTCAATATCTTCAGCCTCAACTCGATGTCATTCGGTACACATAATATGCCATGAAATCTCAAAACTCCGTCATCCTGAATCACAAACCCAGGGGCTTTCCCCTTTCTCACATCCTCCCTCAACTGGACCAAAAATAGATCATCATACTGTTTCGCCTTGATATCATCGGTCAAGGACGAAGTGATCTCTAACGCACATAACTGACCCTCAACTCTCTGAACCCAAACCTCGATATTATAACACATCAAATCCCGTTGGATCCTGCTCTGTGGTGTAAGTACCTCTAACATCTGCAACGCCATCGGTTTTCGGCTCAACGCATCAGCCACTACGTTAGCCTTACCCGGATGATAAAGTATCTCGAGGTCGTAATCTTTAATTAGATCCAACCACCTACGCTGCCTCATATTCAACTCTTTCTGACTGAAGATATACTTCATGTTGGGAAAACAAGAACCCTATATCGAAACAGCCGGGATATCCAATCCCTGTATCGAATAGTATTTGATAAAGAGGTTTTGACATATATGCCAATCCGCATACAGTAAAGGAAATTGTATCGAAGTATTGAGGCATTATCCTGTATCGAAGACCTGCCTCGAATCAGCATATAGTGAAGCCCTTCAGTACAGCAAGAAGTCTTATAAAAGACCAAGTATGGAAACTGTCTCGAATCTCCAATACAGTTATCTTCCATACAGCTCACAACAGGACAAAGAAGGAATCTCCAGAAGTCTAGTCCTGTTGAATAAAGAAGTATTTAAATACTCAAGGATAAAGTATTTAAATACTGTCAGTCAACAGATCTTCAAATCCCGCTAAATCCGGATCGTGTTATAATCCCGTTGGAACGGAATCTCACTCAAACGGATACATCTCAACGGATATATATTTCAGAGACTATATATATCACATCAAGATGCTGAAGATCAGTTACCCAAGCTATCGAAATTATTATCAGAGCAAAACATATCTCCAAAGCTTACTGCAACTCAGATCAAAAGAGATATACAGTGCTCATCATCCTGAACAACACTTCATCAGCTGAAAGCTCTTAAAGTCAAAGTTGTTGTTCACCATCCATTCTATACTTTGAACAAACCCAGATCAGCCCTGTGTGGACTGAGCAATCTGTGCTTCTCCGGAACTGTGTGTGAAGGATTTGCATTGAAGAAGACGAAGCTTCAGAACTGTGTGTGAAGAAGCAAGTCAAAGAATTAGCTCAAAACCAATCTGTGTGAACGGTTGAAGCTAAGATCTTTATATCAATATGTTTGAACGATATATTGATTGTGTGTTGTTATAATTACGTAGTTGTGTACGTAGTAATTATAATAAACTTTTTACTCCTGTGTGGAGGACCAGTGGACGTAGAGGGGTTTACCTCGAACCACTTTCATTACTGTGTTATTTACCTTCAGTTTTTACTGTTTTAATTACTGTGATTAATTAAGTATACTCTATACATTTAGTTGTTGTATCCACGGCAACCTACTGTATCTAAGACTTCCGCTACGCACTCAGATTTAAAATCCATACAGTTTGTTGTTTAAACTATTTCCCAAACTGTATCCAGTATACTTAGTGGCCAACAAGTGGTATCGGAGAGGTTGATTCTAAAAAGAATCAGTCATATTTTTAACCGAATTAGATCCAAAATCACTTATTTTCAAAACAGTCTCTTTCATTTTTGTATTATAACATGGATACTTCTATGATTAACAAAGTTCCTATGTTCTCTATTAACGAATTTGATGACTGGAGAATTAGGATGGAGGCTCATCTTGCAGCAATGCACGAAGAGATGATTTTTGTTATACAGGATGGCCCTATCAAGATCATGAAGGTAAACACGGCCGCAAGGATTGAAGGCCAAGCCCATGCTGAGATGCTCGAGAAGGATCGCGAGCAATGGACCACAGATGAAAGAAAGCGAGCAAACCTTGACAACGTAGCTAAGAACGTGTTATTTGTCATTCTTGAAAAAGGCACGTTCTCAAAGGTAAAGAGCTGCAAAACAGCCAAAGAAATCTGGGATAAACTCAAGTTGATTTGTGAGGGAACTGAGCTCTCAAAAGAA
Organism: Orobanche coerulescens; assembly: GCA_033398695.1. NCBI lineage: Eukaryota > Viridiplantae > Streptophyta > Magnoliopsida > Lamiales > Orobanchaceae > Orobanche > Orobanche coerulescens. Next base: position 4,848,993 of record CM065814.1, read on the forward strand.
AACAAGATTTCAAAACTGACTCAGCAATTTGAATCTTTCGAAATGAAACCAACTGAGACACTTGAGGAACTTGACCTCAGATTCACTGGTATTGTCGGTGAACTTGAAGCGTTGGGCAAAATTTATACCCAAAAGGAGAAGAATTTAGAAATTTTCAGATCTCTCCCAGCCCGATGGGACATTAAGACCACATCTATGCGTGTATCTTGCAATCTTAATGAAATATCTACTTTTGATCTCTTCTCTGACCTCAAAGCTTTTGAGTATGATATTGACAGAAGAGAGAAAGCTGAAGAATCTCCTTCAAAGGTCACAGCTCTAGCCGCTGTATCGAACCGTCGACACAGCATGCCCAGCTCGTCGAAGCCTAGTCACAAGAATGCTGACAGTGACGACGACATCCTGTCTCAAGATGAAATGGCGCTTCTCATGCACAAATTCAAAAAGTTCATCAAACAGTCTGGAAAGACTCCCTACAGGCCCAAACCTGTCCACAAGGTAAGTACCGAAACATCATCTGGTGATGCTAACCTGTGCTATATTTGCAGGAAACCAGGGCATTATGCAAATAAATATCCTCATCCCAAAGTCCAAAGGTTGCCGGAGGCCGAGCAACAAGAGAGAGAGATGAAAGAAGACGTGCTTGGAAAGACAAGTTCAAGGCCATGATTGGAGAATCAGAAGCCTCCCCCACACCATCCAAATCAACAGAATGTCTTCAGGTGGTCACTGAAAGTGATTCATCTGATGATGAGCTCGATGATAAAGCATATATGTGCTTTATGGCCAAAGACATTCCCGAAGGTGAAGATAGCAACGATGAGGTAAGTTCAACCTCAGCTATTCCATCAAATGCATCTCATACTTTTGAAAACATGATGAATGCATTTAAAAACATTCAAAAGTCCCATGAGACACTGAAAACTGAGAATATACAGCTTCAATTAACTAATTTAGAGCTGAAAGATGAAAATGACTTGCTGAAAATAAATTATGAAAATATGTCTCTTGATTGTGAAACCAGCAAATTCGATTTTGAAAAACTCATGGAGAGCAATCATCAACTTGCTCATGAACTAAGTGAGGCTAAAACTCATAACGAGAGCAAGACAAATGATTTGGTTCTACTTCAAGCCAAAATCACAACTCTCGAAAAGCGAAAAACTGAACTTGAGACCACTCTGAAATCGTTCGAGAAATCGTCCAAAAGAATGGAAGAAATTCTGAGCACTGGGCAAAATGCTCATGACAAAAGTGGCTTAGGATACAGCTCATGTTCAAACAAAGGGAAAACTAGTACAGTGTTCGTCAAGAGTGTGGAACACATTTCAGAATCGGAAGAAACCCCTAGTCCCGTGAAGGAACCTGCTGTACCGAGAAAACCGAAGGCTGCTATTCCGCCCCCGCAATCCTATTTCAGACAACGAAATCATAAGCCGTTCCAACCTGTGAGGCGCACTCAAGAGCATGCTCCCAGAGCATATCAACAGCGCCAACAGCCATTCAGAAGGAAGGCTGTATCCAACCACCAAAGGCCCGCACGGCGATCTTATCGGTCTGACGCCGAGGTATTGGATACAGGAGCCCCGTTATCCCTCGAGACAGCAGATGCCGGTTCAGTATCAACAACAGCATTGGGAATCCAAATGGAGACCCAGAAGGCAAGCTGTTAGGCCTAAGAAAATGGCTCCACTTCCAAGACGGCACTCGTACTGGATTAATAATAATAACCCTCAATTTTTCATGCATAATAATTATCATGGTTATAAAAACTACGGATATGCCCCCCGTACATATCGCAACATTATACCGAGTATGCCCTATAGTAAACCAATTGCTGCCAGGAAAACTTGGGTACCTAGAGGAACTAACAATCATGGACCCAAAAATCAAAGGGGACCTAAATCTACTTAATTTCTTTGTTACAGGACATTCTAGAGGAGGATACCTGGTACTTTGATAGTGGATGCTCTCGACACATGACCGGAGATAGGAGCAAACTATCAGATTTTGTAGAAGGTCGCGGTCCAAAAGTTCGTTTCGGTGATAAATCTAAAGGAAGAACAAGAGGGAAAGAAACCTACTTGTCGAAAAATTCAAAGTCACCGATGTTGCATATGTTGAAGGCTTACAGTACAATATACTTAGTATTAGCCAGTTCTGTGATAAACAATACTCGGTGAAGTTCTATATAGATCGTTGTAGAGTCAAAAACATCTAAACCAAGGAAGTTGTGCTTACAGGAAGCAGATCAGGTAATATGTATATTGCTGACTGGAAGCCTATGAGCTCCTCAATTCCATGCTTTGTTGCCAAAGGCACTGCAGATCTTAATTTGGTTATGGCACAAGAGGATGTCTCACGTCAACTTCAAGACAATCAACAAGCTCTCAAGACAGGGAATGGTTAGAGGTTTGCCAAATGTGTCATTCAAGAAGGACAGCGTCTGCGGACCATGTCAGAAAGGCAAGCAAATCAAGTCAACCCTGAAGAGCAAATCCTACCTTTCAACCCAAAGAGTGTTAGAAATGCTACACATGGATCTCTACGGTCCTGTAGACCCAGTAAGTTTGGGAGGTAAGAAATACTACATGGTTGTTGTTGATGATTATTCCAGGTATGCTTGGACGATCTTTCTTAGCAAGAAGAAGGAAACAACATCAAAGCTTCCCGAGCTCCTGAGAAAGTTGCAAAATGAAAAGGCATCGAGTATCGTGTGCATTCGTTAAACAGTACGTAATTTACTAACCGCTTTATAGAGCAATACTGTTCGGAGAATGGAATACAGCACGAATACTCAGCTGCCCGTACACCTCAACAAAATGGTGTTGCCGAGCGAAAGAATAGGACGTTTAAAGAAGCAACAAGGACAATGATTGCCGCAAGCAAATTGCCCCAGCGTTTCTGGGGTGAAGCAACCAATACAGCATGCTACACTCAAATCCATTGTATCGTCAACAAGCACCACAACAAAACAGCATATGAGGTATGGAACAACAAAACTCCGTTAGTTTCGTATTTCCACATTTTTGGATGTAGGTGTTATGTATTGAATAATGGGAAAGACCAACTTATAACCTTTGATGAGAAATCAGATGAAGGAATATTCGTAGGATACTCCTCCGTTAGCAAAGCTTTCAGAATCTTTAACAAAAGGAAGCTGACGATTGAGGAATCAGTTCATGTAGTGTTCGACGAACCACACCATGACCCTACAGGAGTAGATGATATCACTCAGAACATTCACCATCTATCTATATTGGATCCTCCAACTCCTATAGAACCTGTCGTTGATTTAGAAATCAACCCCGCAGATGTAAGAATCAATGTGTATGAAGCTGATGCTGTACAAGCTGAAGCTGTATCTACAGAATCTTTCGATACAGTACGGGATCCTGAATTAAAACCCGGCCGAAGTTGGTTGAGAGATCACCCGCAAGAGCTAATCATTGGAAACATAAATGCTGGTGTTTCTACTCGTAGGAGAATACAGAGTACACAAGGAAATGTACTTTGTGCACAAGAAGAATCTGATGCTGAGATATCACAGTTTCCTGAATGGAAATCTCAATTCGATCTTAGAAGACTCAATATGTGCACTATCGCTGTATTCTTAGCCCAGTCCGAACCTGTTTCGACCATAGACGCTCTTAATAATTCTCATTGGATAACATCTATGGAAGAAGAGCTTAACAGTTTCGAAAGAAACAATGTATGGTATCTTGTACCCAGACCTACACATCAATCGGTTATAGGAACCAAATGGGTATTTCGAAATAAAAAGGATCGAAATGGACTTATCATAAGGAATAAATCCAGACTAGTCGCACAGGGATATAGTCAGAAAGAAGGCATAGACTATGATGAGACCTTCGCCCCTGTAGCGAGACTAGAAGCCATCAGGATATTTCTAGCCTTTGCCGCCCATAAGAGTTTTATTGTATACCAAATGGACGTCAAGAGTGCATTCCTGAATGGAGACCTTGCAGAAGAAGTTTATGTTGAACAACCACCAGGGTTTGCCAACACAGACGGTATCGACCTAGTTTACAGGCTAAGGAAAGCGCTGTACGGACTTAAACAAGCCCCATGAGCACTTCCGTGCAAATTAGTGCAGTTGCCTACAGGTATTTTCATCAACCAAGAAAAATACAGCAAGGAGCTTTTCAACAAATTTGGAATGAAAACTTCCAAATCCTCGCCAACCCCCATGAGCACTTCCGTGCAAATTAGTGCTGATGAAGCCGGAAAGCCGTTTGACCAATCACTCTACAGGAAGCTCATTGGTTCGCTCCTGTACCTAACGCCTAACAGGCCCGATATCCAGTTTGCTGTTGGAGTGTGTGCAAGATATCAAGTTGCACCTAAGGAATCACACTTCGATACAGCTAAACGAATCCTGAAGTACATTAAAGGAACAGTCGATGCAGGACTATGGTATCCTAAGGAAGGTGGATTCGATTTAGTTGGATACAGCGACTCGGATCTCGGAGGCTGCAAGCTAGATAGGAAGAGTACAAGTGGAACTTGTCACTTTCTTGGACCTAGACTCGTTTCTTGGTTCAATAAGAAGCAATTGGCTAATTCTCTTTCCACGGCTGAATCAGAGTACTATGCTGCTGGTAGTTGCTGTATGCAGATCCTTTGGATGCAGCAACAACTGTCAGACTATGGAATCGATGCCAGAGAGACTCCAATCATGTGTGATAGCACGAGTGCAATTGCAATCACGCACAATCTTTTCCTGCACTCGCGCACTAAGCATATCAACATGAAGCATCACTTTATAAGGAATCATGTCGAGAACAAGGATGTTCGCCTTGAAAAAGTTCATACAAACGTTCAGCTGGCCGACATCTTCACCAAGCCGCTCGACACAGCCAGATTCAACATGCTCAGACAAGAATTGGGAATGCTACAGCCAGACTCCCTGTAAGTAAATTACTGTTTTTACTCAACAAATTGAGGGGGAACGCTGTAAGACCCAAGAATACAGTATCCAACGTTAATTATTTGTACATTCAGAATCGTCAATACAGCACTGTAGCGAGCGAAGACATATGAATCCTACAGCTGACATGTGCAATAATTAAGGGGGAATACTGTAAAACCCATGAATACAGCATTAATCCTTAAGTTGATGTATGGAATTTAAAACCTATATGTACCTTTTTGAGGGGGGACGCTGTATCGAAGCGGAAACAGCACATACTATAGGATTTTGATTCAGTATATATATAATATAATATTATTTCTTTTTAAAATGATTTTTGTCCACGTGCCCTGTTTTTATGTCAAACGTCATGTACATTAAATGCCTTACACGACATCTGGACAACTGAATCTCAAAAGCCGCAATGTTTTAAATTGTTTATTGTTTTAAAACCTCCGTTTTAGGCATTTAGGTTGACACAAATGTCAGAAGTGAGACCCGCTCATTTTTTAAACATTTTAATGGATTAGCGTACCAGTTACACTCAGTCCATCTTAACCGTTGATTTCAAAAACCGGTTCCCATCCCTTAAAATCTAACCATTCGTACTCTACAAAATCCTATTTCGCCGCCCAACTATAAAAGGACTGAATCTGCCATTAGAGACTCTTTACGCTTTCTGCAAATTCAAGAGTTCTCAAGCAAAAGCGATACATACTTTTCGCATTTCTTGCATATTTCGGTTATTTTCTTGCACTTTTTCTTAAGAAATCATCAAATGGCTGGACAAACTTCCTCTCCTGCTTTGAACAAGACTGCTAACATCATCGATGGCCGGATCTTTTCAAGATGTGTTGTCATTGAGCGCATTATCTCTGAAACTAATGATGTTCAACCGATGGAGTACATCATAACTCGTCTTCGTCAACAAGGCCTTTATCGCTTTGGAAACCAAACCGCTGATAAGTACGATGCTCATCTGGTTGAGGAATTTTACCTCAATTCCGCCGTACGCTTTCTGTCATTGGCCCAAGGAGGTCATGTTGCTGACATTACCGCTACAATCCAAGGAGTTGAGATCTGTGTCGATAACGATCTGCTCCAGAACATCTACAGGCTACCCGCTGATGGCCTGACTATGGATCAACTTGAGACATTTGGGTCTCAAGAGCTAATCACTAAATTTTATGGACTGTTCACAGGCTCCAAAGTTGTTGACATGGTTCAGACTACATGTCACAAGAAAAATTTTTGTCTCCCATATGTGTATCTTCATGATTTTTGCTGCAGGATTATTGAAAATCGAACTGGTGCGTTCGAAATGTGTACCAACCTGAGGTTCAGGATGATGGTGGCTATTCTGACCTGTGAAAAGGTCAACTGGTGCCAGATTATCCTGAAGCGCCTGCAAGAAGAGGTGTGCAAGCCTGCCACCCAGAAGAAATCTTTTGGTATAATGCTAAACCATATCCTGACAAAATGCGGACTGTCGCAATCCGCTGATGCTAAGAAGAATAGCTCCAGGATATACCTTGGAGGTGTAAAGCCCACTGCATATAACCAAACAACCATGGTCTGCAACCACCCGAAAACTGAAACAATGCCAATTTCTGATAACCCACGAGATGTATCTTTGAAGTCTCAGGACGTGGAGTCCTCAAAGAAAAGAAAAAGATCTCACAGCAAGAAACCCACTGCTGGTGAGAAGCCGAAGAAGAAACTTAGGAGGCTTTCTAAAGCCAAATCAATCAAGCCCTCCGAAGAAGTTTCCCCTGTGGCTCAACCCACTGAAGAACAACCCCAGGGCCCAACCCCTGTGGAAGAGGTGTCCCCTACTGTATCGACAGTAGATCCTGAGCCCTTGGCGGCTAGGACGGATAATGAGACATCTGCCAACGAACAAGACTTTAGCGAGTCGGCTGCCCATTTGGAGCCAACAACTACTTCTCCTCTGCAGGATCCCACACCCGTACAGGATCCATCTTCCTTCAGGGCACCATCCCCTGTAAGGAGTCCCACTTTCATACAGGATCCCATACCTGTACAGGAATCCCTCGCTACAGCGTCTCCAGACGTTGTACGCAGTCCCTCCCCTGACTCTATTATTAATCAGACCCTTCTCTCTGTTCAAATTGAACACGCCTACGAAAGATTTCTGCAATGGAAAGGCTACAGGCTAGCTCCGTACGAAACATTGTACAACTGGAGCGATTGGAGCCAAGAAGAAAGATTCGTCTCAGAAGTGACGGACTCAATGGAAATTGAAGCCCTGATCCGATGGGACAATGCCTTCTGCAAGGAGCTGATTGAAAGCCATCTTCTGCACAAATCTGACGCAAGAAGGAGAGCAAAGGACAAGGCAGAGGACTCTCCCGAAAATCCAAAAGACGATGACAATGACTCAGACGACGACGACGATGCTTTTCAAGCTGGTCTGAGGATGAGTCGTGAAGAGGCTCAAGCTAGAGACGCCTCTCCACACAAAGGTGACGAAGGGCCATCTACTCGAAGCAATCCCCCTTCGCCACAGCAAGAGTTAATTCCCGACGAAGAGGAATCAGTCCCTCCAGTCGAGGAAGTTGAAGCAGTTTTGGAACAGGCACCTGAGCCTGCTGCCACCAAAGAAGTTGTACCTGAAAGAGAACAGGAGGATTCAGTCCCTCCTGTATCCATGTCTACTTAAGAAACTTCGCAACAGGAAGCCACTCAACCCCCTGTCGCCGAACCAGAACAAGCTGCTCCCGCCCCTTCAACCGTGGAATCCGAGGACGGTATCATACCTGAGGATGTCCAACTTACTTCACGCCCAACCGTGAACGTAAGGAGGTTGAACAGCTCTGAAGACTTTGCTCAACCAGATTCTCCGATTTATGCCGCTAGGAAAGAGCGCCTGCGCGCACTTGGTCTTCAAACTGTATTCATCCAGGATGCAGTGAATGTTCTGTCTTCCGTTGAGAAAGCATTAAATTGGATGCATACTTCTGCTGTGGAGGAGATGACCACTCTACAACATGAAGTATCTCGTGTTGTCGAGGCATTCGTTCTTCTGCCAGAAGTGTTCAAACAAGCTCTGAAAATCATGGAAGACAAGCAGGAGCAACTCCTGAAGGAAGAAGCAACCAAAACACGAATAGCTGAAGCCAAGACCGCATGTGCCATGATTGAAAACAGCTCTCAATTGCGCGCCCACGACAAATGTATCAAGGATATGTCGCAGACGCTTTCCGCCCTTGTCGAAAGAATGACTAACATCGATACGAAACAGGATGCTGCATTAGAGATCCTAGAACGTCTTGATGAGGCCAAAAAGGGGGAAGAGGCAAGAGAAGCTGCTAGGAGAATCAGGCTACAGCAAGAAAGGGAATTCGAGGCCGCTCAAGACAGCATCACTTCCGAGTTAAACAAGCTAGCCCCTCACTCCCAAAGTTTTAAGATTTCGGGCTCAGGCACGAATTTCATGATCCAAATGTTCCGTGGCAAAATCTAATCCAGAGACCTTCTGAGATTCGTCTGCCGACCAACCGCCATCCTACTGCCGATGAAGTGAAGCAATGGAGAAAAAACGAACTGATGAGATACTTTGTCAAACTCATCAGGGAATCCGCCATCTTCAAGAACTATAAAACATTAGCGGAGACCGCAGACAAATTTACGAAGATGCTAGAAGACGGAAAACTCCCTCTCCAGATCGAGATGAAATCCAAACACAGAAGAGGAGATCGGATCACCCATCCAGAAGACTGGATTCTTGCCTTTGATCGATCCTATGAAGGAAGATCTATATACCAGGATCGAGGCAACGATTCCCTACAGAACTGGTGGCGTGGTACCGAGAATGATCCAGGGAGAAAGCCATGGAGGCATGCGGACTACAGATAGGAGCTGAAATCTCTGTATATTATTCTTGATTTGTAATTTTTCTCTTCGAAACAGCAAACCATGTACTCAATCTATTTTGAATATCAATAAAAGTGTTTGTTTGTCTTGAAAGATTACAACTCGTAATCTACTGTGTTGATGTATGATTACTTAAATTGTTTGATAACAAACTCAAGTATACAAACTTGATTGAAAATAAAGCTGTACGAACTAGTCTACGAACAGTTCATGATTTCAGTTGTAAGCTTAGAATACTTTGTAAGATTGTGCCTGCGCGCCAATCATAAGCTTAAGTTGTAAAAATCCTTAACTGTATCGAACTCGCCTGCGAGCAGTTCATTATTTAGACTAAGACAGACCTTTTGACGAAAGACCAAGAAATCTGCCAGAAGACATCAAAGAAGATCACTTCATGAAGAAGGTTTTGGCATCATCAAGAAGACTTGAAAAGTTAAGAAAGTAAGTCTTGGCAAATTGTCAAAAAGGGGGAAATTGTTGGGAAAACAAGAACCCTGTATCGAAACAGCCGGGATATCCAATCCTTGTATCGAATGGTATTTGATAAAGAGGTTTTGACATATATGCCAATCCGCATAGAGTAAAGGAAACTGTATCGAAGTATTGAGGCATTATCCTGTATCGAAGACCTGCCTCGAATCAGCATATAGTGAAGCCCTTGATCAAGAAGAAGTCTTATAAAAGACCAAGTATGGAAAGCTGTCTCGAATCTCCAATACGCTTATCTTCCATCTGACTCACAACAGACAAAGAAGGAATCTCCAGTCTAGTCCCGTTGAATAAATAAGTATTTAAATACTCAAGGATAAAGTATTTAAATCGTCGATCAACAGATCTTCAAATCCCGCTAAATCCGGATCGTGTTATAATCCCGTTGGAACGGAATCTCACTCAAACGGATACATCTCAACGGATATATATTTCATAGACTATATATATCACATCAAGATGTCAAGATCGATTACCCAAGCTATCGAAATTATTATCGAGCAAAACATATCTCCAAAGCATACTGCAACTCAGATCAAAAGAGATATACAGTGCTCATCATACTGAACAACACTTCATCAGCTGAAAGCTCTTAAAGTCAAAGTTGTTGTTCACCATCCGTTATATACTTTGAACAAACTCAGATCAGCCCTGTGTGGACTGAGCAACTGTGCTTCTCCGTAACTGTGTGTGAAGGATTTGCATTGAAGAAGACGAAGCTTCAGAACTGTGTGTGAAGAAGCAAGTCAAAGCATTAGCTCAAAACCAATCTGTGTGAACGGTTGAAGCTAAGATCTTTATATCAATCTGTGTGAACGATATATTGATTGTGTGTTGTTATAATTACGTAGTTGTGTACGTAGTAATTATAATAAACTTTTTACTCCTGTGTGGAGGACCAGTGGACGTAGAGGGGTTTACCTCGAACCACTTTAATTACTGTGTTATTTACCTTCAGTTTTTTTACTGTTTTAATTACTGTGATTAATTAAGTATACTCTATACATTTAGTTGCTGTATCCACGGCAACCTACTGTATCTAAGACTTCCGCTACGCACTCAGATTTAAAATACGTACAGTTTGTTGTTTAAACTATTTCCCAAACTGTATCCAGTATACTTAGTGGCCAACACTTCAAACTCTTGTGATCCGTAAAAATCTTACACGACGACCCATAGAGATAATGCCTCCATATTTTTAAGGCGAAAACGACCGCAGCTAACTCCAAATCGTGCGTGGGATAATTTACCTCCTAAGGTTTCAACTGGCGGGACACATAAGCAATCACCCTGTCTCTCTGCATCAAAACACATCCGAGCCCAAGGCCCGAAGCATCACTATACACCACGAAATCCTCGTCCCCCTGAGGTAATGCTAAAATGGGTGCGGTAGTCAATCGTCTCTTCAACTCATCAAAACTATCCTCTCTGTCTGCAGTCCACTCGAACTTCTGAGTTTTCTGGAGTAACTGAGTGAGTGGTCTAGCGATCTTAAAAAACCCCTCAACGAATCTACGATAATAGCCTGCAAGTCCCAGAAAACTCCTCACTTCCTTCACATTCTTGGGCGGTTCCCATGCCATCACCGCCTCTATCTTCTGTGGATCTACCCGAAATCCCTCCGCTGAAATCACGCGCCCGAGGAACATCACTTCCTTGAGCCAAAACTCACACTTAGAGAACTTCGCATACAACTGCTCAGTTCTCAAGGTGTTCAACACAATCCGGAGATGTAAGGCATGCTCCTATCGGCTCCGGGAATAGATAAGAATGTCATCGATAAAGACGACCACGAACTTGTCCAGATATTCGATAAAAACTTTGTTCATTAATTGCATGAACACTGCTGGGGCATTGGTTAGCCCGAAAGGCATAACCACAAACTCGTAATGGCCATATCTCGTTCGAAACGTAGCTTTCAGTATATCACTGTCTCGAATGCTCAACTGGTAGTAGCCCGATCGTAAATCAATCTTCGAAAAGACTGTCGCCCCCTGTAGCTGATCAAATAAGTCGTCAATCCTGGGCAAAGGGTATTTATTTTTGATGGTCAACTTGTTTAATTCTCAATAATCGATGTATAAACGAAGCGACCCATCCTTCTTCTTAACAAAAAGTACAGGCGCACCCCAAGGTGATGCGTTCGGACGTATATACCATTTATCTAACAACTCTCCCAACTGTTTTTTCAACTCTAACATCTCTGACGGTGCCATACGATACGGTGCTCGAGAGACAGGAGCCGCGTTCGGCTCTAGATCGATAGGGAACTCAACCTCTCGTTGTGGTGGTAATCCCGGCAAGTCATCCGGAAATATGTCGGGATACTCGCTAACGACTGGAATCGACGACATGTCAACTCCACCATCTTCTGTCTGTAGAGCGTAACACCAATAGCCGACACAGCCCTGGGTCAAAAGTTTCATCGCCTTCAAGGCGCTAATCACGCTTCCCGATCTACCCAGCTTACAACCGACGAGAGTGTGCTCGGTGTCGTCCTCAGCCACTATCAAAATGGTGCGAGTCCGATAATTCATGATGGCACCGTGACGATCCAACCAATTGTCCCCGAGGATCAAATCCTCGCCTTTAAGGTCTACAACAATGAGATTCGAGGGCCAATCCCGGCTCTTGATCCTCACTGGTCAATCCCTAACCTCCCGGTCCCCAACCATACGATCCGCACTAGGCATACTCACTACAAATAGCTCACACTCGAACAAGCAGGAAATACCAATACGACAAACACAGTTTGAAGCAATAAAGGAGTGGGTAGCACCCGAATCAAAAAGCACCGAAACTGGATGAGAAAGGATCTGAGTGGTACCTGACGCCACTGGAACATCTGTCTTCTCCGTCCGTCTCATCTGGTACAAATGAGGGTGCATTGAGCCCGAACTATAGAAGTAGCCCGGCGGTCCGGATGGCCTCGACCTCTACCACGACCCATACCCTGAGGACTCTGAGATGCTGGTACTCTTTGTCCGGCACTCGGTTCCCCCGTTGCTGTAGTTACCATAGGAGTTCTGACTATCTTGGCTACTATCTCGCAGTGAGTCACATGATGACCACTCTGTCCGCACGAGAAACATGTGACTGGAGGATTTGGACAATACTTCGCTAAATGGTCGCTCTGACTACAATTGAAACAAACTCTGCCGCATGATAAAGGGGACTGGACTGAGCGGTTACCCTGAGACCCTCCAGCCTGGTGAAACGGCTTCTTTCCCGAAATAGGAGCAGACTGAGATTTTGGAAAACGACCACCCTTGCCAACGAAAAGCGCCAGCGTCTTGTTTCTTGGCCTCGGAACCCAACTCTGATTCCGGGACAGCCATCTCAATCGCTAGGGCGCGATCCTGATACTCCTTCAAGGTGGCACACATAAGCGGTGCCATACTCTGTCTGATATGCGGTTTCATGCGCATATTAAAATAACGGATCTTGTCAGCCTTGGTCCTCACTTGATCTTTCACGAATCCCAATTGCTGATTATAAGAGATAATGGCCTGAGAAATAGGCAACTTTTGAGGTGTAACGGTGAAGAACTCCACAATTCTGCGCTACTTGACTGGCGGTGGACAATATTTTGCTTCCATAGCAGCCTTAAATTCCTCCCAAATGGCCTGGCGGTCTCTGGGCGTCACAGCCTCCCACCATTCCGCAGCTTCCTTATCCAGGAGGTACTGAGCAATATGTACCTCCTGTCATCGGGACAAGCTACGGCATCAAAAGTCCTGCCCAACTGAAAGAGCCAATTCTCCCAACCGAGGGAGTCAGAAGAACTAGTGAAACGAGGGGGTGCATCTTAGTTACTATCTGAAGCCATTTACTAGCTTCGTCCTCTGAAGTCGGGGGCGGATTTTGGCGCCCACCGTGAGCTATCTGAGTGAGTTGGTCTACCAACTACTGAAGTACGGCAGTAGCCCCGGCGTCGGCGTTATTACCCGACGGCACTGAATGAGAAGCCGAATCTGCAGAGGACTGGGAAAGTGAGCCTTCCTCGTTATTAGCACCACGACCACGGCCTCGACCGTGCCCCTAGCCGGTCTACCATGACCTCTCAACATACTGAAGAAAAGATATGAACAAACAAGATCAGAAAGGTTCACAATTCCAAACAACGGAAGAAAACGAATTACAGAAATATAAGAGTTCAATAAGACTTACAGCCATGGGTCTCACAAAAAGACGGTAGCACGATGATATTAGGCTCAACGACTAACTCTAACGACACAACTGATAGACCCACGATTAACCGACAGCCTAGGCATTCAAAACCTAAGGCTCCGATACCATAAATGTAACACCTCAAATTTCAGATGGGACATTACACGCCGTAGGACCCTCATGAGGGTCTATAGACCACAATGAGACATAAACCACAATGAAATCTAAAAAGACGCACTTAACATAGTAAAAAGAAGGTCGTGGCCTCGGCCAAAACATTTTGATGGAAGTACATGAGGCATAAGTCAAATACCAATTCATTGCCCACGCAGGGGACTTAAACCAAGTTTAAAAGTAATCAGTCTAACTCCAATACTCAGACAAATACAATGACAAAACATGAAAATATAGACTCGAACTACATCATCATGCCAGACCATCCTTTGCGTGCGCATCCCGTGCCAGCTCCTCAGCTCGACCAACACCTGAAATACATAAGACGCATTTCCCCCATTTAAGGGGTTAGCATTCGAATAGCTAGTGCAAGTCCAATTTACATAATGCTATTAGGGAGTATAATCCAACATGAAAATGCTTTTGAAAAATACTAGAAACACAATATTCCGGAATATCACAGTTTTTCTCAACAAAGTATGCCTATCAAGGCAAAACATAACATCACATTACCACAATACAATTTCACACTTGGTAACCCGTGGCCGTACCCCTTAGTATCGACCCCCAGAGGCCCCGTCGGACCCTCCCAGGTGGGAAACCACTTCCGCGGTCGTACCCCTTAGTAGCGACCCCCAGAGGACCCGTCGGACCATCCCCAGGTGGAATACACGATATCAACATACGCACACACACAATTATCACAACTTTCCATCAATGTCGAATTTTATGTTCTACATAACAAAATGTAAAGAAGTACTTGCCTTGGGTGAGACGACGGAAGGGAAAAGGTTGAAAGGTAAGGTTCTGGTCCGAACAATCTTCACAACCTCGTTCCTATCATAATAACGATAAACAACCAATCTCAAAACTACGAAAATGTAGGAATACGTCCTAGTTCTACCCGCTGGAACAATTCGTCGAACATTACTAGGGTATCGTCGAGTATAAGTGACGAATAATGGAAAAATCGGAGTTTAAAACCACAAATCCTCAAGAAAACGAAGGATTACAAGTATACGATTGAAGTCTAGTAATAATCCATGATAATTTGGATTAAAAGAGTCAAATCACAATAAATCCCCAAAATTTCCCCTAAATCTCAAAACAAGGGTTTCAGGGATTCTTACCTTGATTCGGATGGCGGAAAATGTTAAGAACTTGAAGAATTCGCGCAAGGAATGCAAGGATGTTAGTGGATGATGATATTTGGTCGAAATAGGCCCTAATACTCGCCTAGAATCGCCCAAAGCCTAAGAGAAGAAGTAAGGATGGAAAATGACGAAGCTGGGCTGTTGCTGTCCTATTTATATGAGACAGGCTTAGCGCACGCTACGCACAAGAATTAGCGTGCGCCAACGGGGTGCGGAATGCAGTCAGAGACTTCTGTCCTCCCATTAGCGTACGCAGGATAACAAGATTAGCGTGCGCTAATGTTAGAAATTAGCGTGCGCTAACACTCAATTAGCGTAAGTTATCTGGTTCAGTGCCGAAATACTGAACCTTCTGCCCAGTCCGCTGAAATCGTTAGCGCACGCTACAAACTCCAAGTTAGCGTACGCTAACTACACATCGATAGCGCACGCAAGGAAACAAGGAGTAGCGTGCGCTACTCAGGCAGCAGTCGAGTACTGCTCAGATCAGTACACTGCTGCAGACAGTACAAAAATCGAAATGCAAAGCAAGGCCAAAATCCAAAAACATAAACACGGGGTATTCGAGACGAAGGAGCTAAGTGTTGAAAGAAAATACAACTCCAACCACCGGAGTGTCCGCAATTGCGACAAAGAAAGTGAAATTCCCTAACTTATAGGAAATTACAAAAATGGCCCAAATCCCCGAAAATCACGATACGACGACGGATTAACAAACCGTAAGTCTCAACACGACTAACTAAACCATACGAACTTATGCAAACCAAGAAACAACGAAAGCGAATGAGTTTTACGAGAATCGAACGTACATGCGACAAGATATAACTCAGGATGAAAATACGTAAAAACATCTTCGAAACTCGTCCAAATGGAAAAACTCCAAGAACAAAATAGATTCAGAACTTTAAAACGGTAACAAGCGAGTCGTCCGAAACGAACACACACCAAAAATAGTAATTACCAAAAATTGAAGGTACGGATATTACACATACGATAACTAAAGACAAGCAAGAATAATTACTAAATATAATATTGGATTATATTTATTAAAAAAATTAAATAATGAGTAATATATACTATAAGATATTATATATTATATTATTTAATTATATCGACTGGATAAGATAAATATGATATTAGATATTATATTTATAAGAGGATTAAATAATAAGTAATATATAATATGAGATATTATATGTATTGTATTATTTAATAAGTTCAGGGGCAACTAACCAAATACTAGGGTTTGACTCTAGGGTTTACTTAGTATAAATATAAGGTCTTGGACAAGGTGTTGTCATAAGACAAAAATTACACAACCCATATTGTGTGAAAAGGAACAATCACCCCTTTGCTTCATCAGCTTCGACCGAGCTGTATCTCCATCCGGGAAGGCCGTTTTCGACCAACTCTCCTTCTTCCCTTTTCTAGCAAGGAATTATTTGTTATACTGTTTATCAACATTATTCGTAAGGATCTAGCAATTTGGCTTGTACTATTTGTTCGTGTGTGGATCACCGAAAGAGGAAGAAGATTTAAATCTGCTTCTAGCCCGGGTTCAGATCTATTCTTCGAATTAAGGTAATTCGACGAACTCTTAATAAATCAATTAACTTACTGCATGTAGATCCTTATTTGGGTTTTCGTTAATTTATTTTGCTGCATTTTTGCTCATATTTATTGTATTTGATACACGAAGAACTCATCACATTAGAATAGTTTAAACATAATAGATCAAAAAATTAATTTGATTTTTGCACTCTTTTGTTTTTGCAGTCCCAATGAGCTTCAATTTTACAGTAGTGATGCACCACCATGGGAAGTTTAAGAAGGGAAAATCATATTATGATGGAGGAGTTGTATCCCATTATGTTTGGTGTAATGTGGATGAGATAAGTATGATAGAAGTTAAAGCAATGGTTAGTATGTGTGGCATTGACTCTAAGAATGTAAATTGTTATATGTCAAAGAGTGGGATAAATTGTTGTAGAGAGTTGGTAAAGATGGAGACTGATATAGATGCATGTAGTATGGGATTTTCTGTTGATAGTATGGACTCAGTAGATGTGTTTGTAGAGCACCTGAATGATGATGTAGAGGAGGATGCAGATGAGGTTGATGAAGAGTATCAAGGTGAGAGAAGTGATCAGAGTGAGGGAAGTGATCGGAGTGGTGGTGGTGAGACTTCTAAACAAGGTGGTGGTGGTGGTGAGACTTCTAAACAAGGTGGTTGTGGTGAGCCTTCTGAACAACCTGAGATTCTAGAACAATCACATTATAGAGAGCATATTGATAGTGAGATGTTTTCATACTTGGTGGATGAAAGAAAAGCAAAGTTTGATGAGCAGTCTATTAGAGAAGATTCAGTCAACTCAAATGGATTCAATGATAGTGATGTTGGGTTGACAAATGAAAATGCAGCATACAAGACTATAAAGTGCACCAGTGGTTAGGGGTGTTCAAAAATATCCGATATCCGAAATATCCGAAAATCCGAAGTTCCGAATATCCGAAAATTCGGATATCCAAAAATTCGGATATCCGAAGTTCGGATATCCGGAACTTCAGATTCGGATACCAGATAGTACTTTTCAGAAAAATCGGATATTCGGATATCCGAAATATCCGAAAAATCCTAAATTTTTTATTTTTTTATATTTTAAATAATAGAAGGTATTCGGATATCCGATATCCAAATCCGAATATTTTTTTTGAATATAAAGATATCCGAATAAAATTCATATTTTTTTCGGATATTCGGATATCCAATATCCGTATCCGAAATTTTGGATATCCAAAAATCGGATATCCGAAATTTTGGATACGAATATCGGATATCAAAATCTACTATCCGGTTTTGAACACCCTTACCAGTGGTCTAGATAACTCCAACTTTAATAGGACTGAAAGCACCCATGAAATGTCACTTCTTCTCACTGCAATAGTTGCTCTACCATCTGAATATGAGGTTCCCACTGTTTAACCCCATTACAAATATGGAGGACCCTAAGTTTTAAATTGTATTGGTATTCCCTGGGAATAAGGTGTCGAGGGAAGCCATTAGGAATCACTCAATCAAGAATGGTAAGGAGATAAGGTTTGACAGAAATGATGAGGGCAGGATCATTGTGAGTTGTGCTTCCCAGAGCTGTCCTTGGAGACTTCAGGCTAATTCATTCCATGCAAGTGGTAAGGTAGCTATTCAGATCAAGGCCTTGGATGATACACATCATTGTATTAGGTTTGAGCAAGTCAAGTCTGCATCTGCCAGGTGGCTAGCACAACAATATGAGGAAGAAATCAAGAGCATAGATAAGAGGGTTCAAGTCACTTAGGAAGGTTATCTATCTAGATGGATGCCATCTTAAGGGTAAAAATGGAGGCATATTTCTCACTGCAGTGGGAGTTGATCCAAACAATTCCTTATATCCCATTGTTTATCCTGTAGTAGAGAAGGAGAAGACAGACACATGGACTTGGTTTTTGGAGTATTCGGCTACTGATTTAGGCATTGAGGAGGATACAATTGACTGCACATTCATGTCAGACAAGCAAAAATGACTGATTAAATCAATTGAGAGCTTGTTTCCCAATGCTGAACATAGGTACTTTGCTGCTTTGCTACTTTATTACTTTGTTCTCTTGTGACTTTATTACTTTGCTACTTTGTTCTCTTGTAACTTATAATTCTACATGTTTGTCAGGTTTTGTGTGGTTCACCTATACAACAACATGAAGATACATCATGGAGGCTTAACTTTTAAATAGATCTTATGGGAAGCTGGAAAATATACAAGATTGGTTGACTTTGAGCAGGTTATGAGTGAGATAGAAATGAAATACAAGGGAGCATATAAGTGGCTTCAAAATAAGCTTCCTGCAAACTGGTCCAAATCCCACTTCAAGACCCTTGTGAAGTCTGACATATGTGTTAACAACATATCTGAATCATTTAACTCCATGATACTGGAGTCAAGAAGCAAGCCAATCATAGAGATGCTTGAAGAAAAGAGTTTGGATTAGTAGGAGTAGAGATGCTGATAATGAAAAGAGTCTAGATTACTAGGAGTAAGGCAAAACATTGGTGGGGTGACATTTGTCCTTTAATTAAAGAGAAATTGGAGTATGGAAGGATGAAGAGTAATGAGTACACCTGCTTGTTTAATGTATTTGATGAGTTTGAAGTGCAACTGAATGGAGGAGGTATGGACAGATGGATTGTTTCAGTCAAGAAGAAGACTTGTTCTTGCAGAAAATGGCAGATAAGTGGTTATCAAAGTTGGCATGCAATTTCTTGTCTCAATTTCCTAGGAAAAAGAGTTGAAGACTATGTTGATGACTCCTACAAGAGGTCGACATATTTGACACTCTATAGAAATGTGATGATTCCACTTAGGGGACGGTCTGAATGGCCAATGTCATCTCTTCCTGCTCTATTGCCTCCTATTCCTGAGAAGATGCCTCGTAGGCCCAAGAGTTACACAAGGAAGAAGAGTACAACTGAGATTCTGTTGGAATATTTTATTCCACATATTCATTAATCGAGCTTTGATGATTAACGTACGTAATGGAAGAAATGAAGGCTACTGGACTGATCTGTGAAGAACATAACGTACGTAATGAAATGATGATAACGTATATAATGACCTTAACTTACGTAATGAAGAGGCAATAATGTACGTAATGAAGACTAAAGAAGCTAACGGCTAGTTGAGGCTTTGGAGCATATAAATACCACTTCCTATGGTATTCAACCCACAACAACTTCAAGCAATCGAGATATTGATCTGATATTTATATACATTCTATTGTTGTTGTAATATTGAGCTTATATTGTTCAGAGTTTGAGTGCGATACACGAAAACTCATACATGAGAGGTAAAAGAAAGGATACGATTCGATTCGATATTATTAGGATCAAGGATCCGACATTATTAGAATCGGAATCAATATCCACGTGAGGTTTGTCTAGTACTGATAGAAAGCTAAACAGGTTGATTCCTTATCCGATAGAAAAGGAAAACGGTTTAACTTGGATATTCATTTTTTGATGGATCTAATTTCATGACGTGGAAGAAAAAGATGTCAATATTCATTCCAGCTTATGACATCGAGCTATGGAAAGTGATTTGTCTTGGTCCGAAAATTCCGATGAAATCCAACGGTACGCTTAAAACTTTTGAAGAATATGATGATTCCGATTGGAAAAACGACCATCATAATTGCAAAACCACGCAATTATTATATTGTGCCTTAAATCCGGAAGAACACAACTGGATTTCCTCGTGTGAAAGTGCTAAGGGAATATGGAAAATGCTAGAAGTCACGCACGAAGGGACGTCTCAAGTCAAGGAGACGAAAATAAACATGCTCCTTCACGAATATGAGCTATTCCAAATGAAGGAAGACGAATCCATCACTATCATGCTAGACCAATTTTCGGTCATTATAAATGGATTGGCATGCTTTGGTAAACCTATTTCAAGTAGTGAAAAAGTTAAGAAAATTCCTACGATCACTACCTCGAGAATAGGATAATGGAATCTAAAGATCTAAACAATCTTGATTTTAGTACTCTCGTTGGTTCACTTATAAACTACGATATTGTTCTAAAATCTCGGAATGCCAAACCGAAGCCGAAAGAAAAATCTTTAGCCATGAAGGCTAAGATGTCTAAGAGAGAAGAAATCCCGGTGGATGAAAGCGACGAAGAATCGGCATATTATGCCAAGAATATTAATAAGTTCCAAAACTTATTAAACCGGAGAAAGAAAGACATCTCGGGCGGAATGAAGAAATTCGACAACAACTGTCGAGTATGTGGTAAACCAGGCCACTTCGCAAAGAATTGCCAAATTAATCCTAAAAAGGAAGTTCTCGTTGCAACATGGAGCGATAAAGATGAAGATGATGATTTTATCAATCAAAGTAATCTCGCTCTCATGGCCCGGAGTTCATTCGACGAAAGCGACGTCGAAAGCCAAGTAAGTAATTCTTACGATGAACTTTTTGAAGCATTCGAATTATTGCATACGGATTTCCAAAATGCTTTATCCGAAATTAAATCCCTTCAATCGAAAAATAAAATTCTTGAGAAAGGGCAAATTATCGAGACCGATCATTCTAAATGCGTTGATAATGAAAATATTTTAACGGATGATCGTTTGAAAGCTCAAACCGAGCTTAAAAATTTAACAAATAAATTTTCTCTCGGATACGAGAAATTTGAACAAATGCTCTCGGTTCAAAAATTTACTTTGAATAAACAGGGGTTAGGATTCAAACCTCATTTTAAAATTGAGTCCTTAAATTTAAATATACCCCGATGCGATAAATGTTTGAAAATTGGGCACCATATTTCTAATTGTAAAATCCCACTACGGACGATTAAAATTAAAAAGATTTGGATTCCTAAAGGAATCACAATTTTAAATATCGTCTATGTAAACGAAAAACGACCGACTCTCGGTTGGATCCCCAAAAAATAATGTTTATCAATTGATATTTTACTCAGGGGGAGTATCATATTTTAAAAGGGGGAGAATTTTGTCAGGGGGAGTTTTACCCTTTTATTGCATTTATCTTATTATTGATATTTATCAATTTTATTATCGTTATCTACACTTTTTGCTGATAACAAAAAGTGGGAGAAGAATGGGATGAACGGAGAAAATAGTTGAATGGGAGAAAAACACGAATCACAAAAAGGGAAGAGAATAGTATAAAGGAAAGAAAAGACAAAGAAGCTGAAAAATGAAAACGAAGAAGTCGAAAAGGAGAAATGAAAAGAAGAAGTTGAAAAAGAGAAAAAGAAAGATGGGAGAACTAATGAAACGTCAAAGTCGAAAACTTTGATTCGTAGTACAAATATATATATATATATACTTTATTTTGCAGGAATATCCCATTCAAGATGTTGTTTTGTAATCATCAAAAAGGGGGATATTGTTGGAATATTTTATTCCACATATTCATTAATCGAATTTCGATGATTAGTTGTTAAACTAAGGAAAACAACAAGGAAGCAAAACAAAACAACAAAGAAGTCGAAGACGCAAAAAGCTGGAAATAAACAGGCCTAACGTACGTAACATGTGAAAGCTAACGTACGTAATGAGAAGCAGATTAACGTATGTAACACTGTGTGAATAACGTACGTAATGAGAAGAGTTTGAATCAAAATTCAGACTATATGACCATTGTGACATCATGGCTTACATCATCACATCAACGGATAATTTGACTAAAGATAACGTACATAAGGGGGAGTGACTTAATGTACGTAATGGAAGAAACGAAGGCTACTGGACTGATATGTGAAAAACATAACGTACGTAATGAAATGATGATAACGTACGTAATGACCTTAACTTACGTAATGAAGAGGCAATAACGTACGTAATGAAGACTAAAGAAGCTAACGGCTAGTTGAGGCTTTGGAGCCTATAAATACCACTTCCTATGGTATTGAACCCACAACAACTTCAAGCAATCGAGACATTGATTTGATATTTATATACATTCTATTGTTGTTGTAATATTGAGCTTATATTGTTTAGAGTTTGGGTGTGATACACGAAAACTCATACACGAGAGGTAAAAGAAAGGATACGATTTGATTCGGTGTTATTAGGATCAAGGATCCGGCATTACTAGAATCGGAATGAATATCCACGTGAGGTTTGTCTAGTACCGATAGAAAGCTAGACAGGTTGATTCCTTATCTGATAGAAAAGGAAAACGGCTTAACTTGGACCGACACAAAGATAAGTGATCGAACAGTTTAACTTAGACCGATAGAAGACAAGTTTTTAAAGGTTATCCCTCGACCGATAAAAGAGAGGTGCAGAGGTTTATCTTTAGCTTATAGAAAAAGATACCAAAGCGAGGACGTAAGCACGTTTGGCCGAACCTCTATAAATCCTTGTGTCGTTTTCTATCCACGCATTTAAATATGCTTCCGCGCAATAGCGCGTATACCGAATCTTGTTCCAACAGATTCAAGAAATTAAAGCTAAGCTTGCACTACAGAAAGCTACAGAGACTGGTAGGTTGGGCAGGCATGTGATGATTATGAAATGCTCCTGCTGCAAGTTAGTAGGCCATAACAAGGCAGGTTGTGTTAAGAGAAAAAAGCTACAAGAAAAATGTACCTACTCCAAAGATACAGGTCACAAATTTTAAGTATGTAGGATGAGGATAGTAGATGGTGAAGCAGGAGTTAAGGGAAAGAACAAGAGGACAAGAACTGGAAAGAAACAGTCTGACAAGACAACTACTACTCAAGAGGATAAATGTCCTGACTGCAATGAGGCATGCCATGCTGTGCGTGAAGAATGTGTGATGAGTCTTATAGATGATGTTGCAGAACAAATTGTAAGGCCTGAAACTGTTGAGGAAGCACCTGCTCAACCAGCAAGAAAGAGTAAATTGTTTGTTGATCCACCAGAGCCATCTAAACAACCTCCAAAGGTACTACTTAACTATAATGAGATGTGCTTGGAACTGGTTCGTATGCTTAGTCCGCTCATGCTTGATTTTGATCTTGTAGGTGCCTACCAAGAAGGATAAGCTACATTGACTGATAAAGCTGCATTGACTGATTTTGAGTACTTCTAAGAATCTGAGGCTGCTGAGAAGAAGACCAAAAGTGACAAAAAGAAGAGCCTGCCTGATACACCAACAAGAAGGAGCAAAAGATTAGCATTAGTTGCTACTGGAACCCAAGAGTCAAGTGTCACTGCAAGTTCTAGGAATCAGAAATGACATTTTGTTGATGCTAGTGTAGATGCCATATGTGTAATGGCTAGGATATGTTTTATATTTTGGATGACTTGGATACTCATAGTATTTTGTTAACTTGGTGGATGTACCTAAGTTTGGTTGATGTAATTATCAAGAGATGTAACTAAGGTACTTGATTGAACTTGTTATCTTTTGTTTGTCGAATTGAATGATATGATGCTAGTCCATATTATCCTGTTCTGTTTGTTATTATCAAGTTTGTTGTTCTATTGAGTACAGGTTAATTGCTCAATTTGAGTGTCCAAGTTTCTGTACAGATACATGTTTATCTATAGGTTTATAGGTTTGGCTGTACAGTGTATCGTAATAAGTTTTTAAAAGTTGTTGGTGCAAAATCAAAATTTCGTAAAAGGTTTAAGTAGCGAGTGAGATAATTTACAAAGTTTTAGGTAGCGAGTGAAAGTTGAACAAAAGCTACATGTGCATAATTAAACTTTGGTAACACATAAATCTGCAGAGAAACATGCTTACATTACCACTTCTTACTACGGAATTGGTACAGAATTACATCAAAAGCAAACACTTGATTCATACATTACATCAAAACACAGCCTACTTCATACTTGATTCATATATTACATCAAACTTGATCCATTCTAGTTAATTATAACTCGAATACGCAACTCTTCAATCCTAGCACTTAGCTCATCGACATTCTTCACGTCTTTCCCTGCAATTCCACCACTACAACTGGCCGCAGAATGACTGTTTTGAGATAGCATGCTCTGAAGATGACTTTTTTGAGCCTTAAGTCATGCATTTTCTTCCTCCAGAGCACTAACTCTCGCCTAATATCTATTAATCCGCCTCAATAACCCGGGAATGATTTCAATAGATCTCTTGCATATTTTTGGCCAACCCAAATCCAGTGCTTATGTGGCACTCTGTTTTTACTCTACAATCTATCAAAATAGAAGCACATCAACTACAACAAACTCCATTCCAACAAAAGTTAGACAAATTCGAGTTTATCACTTACCCCAATGAATGGACATCTGTCAACCCTTCTTCAATGATGTTTGTCCTCCAAGAGGTGATTCGGGAAGCAACAAACCCACAACGACAAATGGTCAGTTCCGATTCATCATTGTTCTCCATTTTCAGTTGAGGGATTTCTATAATTTGTGATGGAAGGAGGAAGGAAATGTTGATTATGGTTATGAATTGGGTATAAAAAGTAGAGGGGGATTTCTGGAGGGAAAATGGATAGGAAAAGGAGGGAAATGGGGTGTGAGACATGATTTCTATGTTTTGCCCCTGATGGCTCGTGAAAAACACAAAAACTGATGGACAATGTTAAACCGCCCAACCTTTGTGTAAACGTAAACTGCTGACTAACGTTTCAGAGTCGAGTGAAAAAAAATAAAAGGTTGTGGTGTAAATTCAAATTTGTCCAAAAGGTTCTGGTGTAAAAAATGGTAAAGAATAAATGGCCGGGTCAAACAACTTTTGGAACCGGGCACCACATCTGTGATTACTTCAGAAACGACATTGTTTTGGAGGCAGCGAGACGAAACGGCGTCATTTTGACGACGTTAAAATGAATAGTAGTTTTGTTATTTCCTCTTATAAGATAGGAACTGATATAAGTTGATTTGAGATATTTCTTATATTCTTCTATGATTTTCCTATATATGAACTGAACTCCATTACATTGAGTAATAAAGTTCTACAGGTATTTTTTACTATAAATGAAGTTAAACAAGAAAATTGTATCCTCTACGGCAATTGGAGAATTAGCCCGAAAACATTCCGTAACTTAAATTCTATATCATCGTGAAATTGTTAACACTTGCAGACCATTATCCTCAAATCACTTTATTTCGAGTCCTTAGAGGAGAAAAACCCTATAGTTAGTCTTCGTCTCCAGTGATTGAGGCAGCTCCAATGATCTATCTGCAATTCTAACTTTGTGTAGATATTCACATAACATGTGGCCCCTCAGTACAAAATAATGTTTCTCTAGACACATCAAAACCGGTATTATCCTCAAAAAGCATTACCAGATATTTCTCACCCGAAACCCTAGCTTATTTCATATGCTACGAAAAAATTAATGAGAGCATGTAACCCTTGGTAGTAGCTGGTTGTTCCTGAACGAAGGTGAACATCACCATCTTAAAAGCGGGTGAACATCACCCTCTTTATTTGTGAGTCAATTTGATGGTTAAAGAGTTTAAAATTTTGAATTCTTTTTGTTCCATATTATTCTATTCGTCGAGATCTTCAATAAGAGTATAATTTTGATATATAATTTTTACTAATTTAAAAGTTACTTATTTTACAGGTAAATAAGTAATTTATCTCTAAAAATAAGTAATTTTTAAATCAGTAAAAATTATATATCAAAGTTATATTCATATTGAAGCTCTAGACAAATAGAATAATATTGAACAAAAAAATTAGAAATTTTCAATTTTTTATCCCTCAAATTGACTCTTCTTTTAAGAGGGTGATGTTCACCTTCTTTTAAGAGTGTGAACAAATTTTTTCTCGTTCTAAACACCTCTGTTGAGACATAGACCGTCTCCAGTAGTTTTCGTAGATTGGGAAATCAACGATGTACAACTACCCTTTGTAATTTTATAACCTCCACAACCCAACTTTCTCTGTCTACAAACTAGTATGTGTTGTTCGTTGTCGACAACGCTTGACGACTCGTTTATTATTTCACTTAATGGCTTTCGTCGTTGACCTTGTATCATCCATTTTGTGTTTCACTATAATTTGTTATTCCTATTATACTTGTACTTGGTGAAGGGTATTATTCTTGGATGGAAACAAATCATTTAATCAATTTATCTATTTAAGTCATTTAATCGTATTCTGTAGGTATAAGTAGTAGACTTAATGTTTCACATAGGTGCTTGAGCGAGAATTCGTCCGTCGAGATACTTGCCAAGGTCACTCAATTTGTGGTTAGTTTTATGACAATACGTTGTCAGATCCACAACGTATGTTCTCCTGCACTTTGTCGATTTTCGCCTCGTCCGGCATTAAGTCTAATCGTAGATGTGACAATAAAATTTTTCATCTTGTAACTTCTTGTGCGATAGCCATATGTGATGCTTACAAATGGGGTCGGGGATAATAATTAGTGATTGTGGCTTTATTCTTACTTGTGCTCGCATGTTCATGCAGTCTTCTGGTAGTTTGAGAAGAAAGGTCAGTATAGTCTTACTCTTACGTTTCATAGTTATTATGTACTATTACCTAAATAGAGCCCCCCGACCCCCAAAAATCACAAATTTAAACATTAATCAGTGAGATAAAGCACCAACCTGATCCTAAATACTAGTAGTAATCCATATGCACTCAAAACAAATTATAGTGTAGTAATAAACTAATCAACTGTTTATCCATCTTGTATCTTGCCTGAACCGAATCCTCCATTTGTTTATCGCTCTTACTAAAGTTAGGAGTTTTTCATGGAGATGGACTGTAATGCCCCCGTGATTTACAGAGATATTACAGTGCCGTTGATTTTATTTTTGGAGAAACTACCAGGCTCAGGCCAACATAAATCCTCACATCCATTGACGATACTCAACTTTAAACCATATACATCACAACACTCAATAATACACTGTCCTATGGGACACCAGCTGACACAATAACATCATCAAAATGACTGAACCACAAACAAACCCTATTACCCGACAGTACTTGCGCGAGCAAAAGGAAAAGCACAACTCGGTTCACAACCGGATGACCACATACTCAAAATAGTACATGATATCAGTGTTGCTCGCCATCCTCGTGTCCTTCCTGCGCTGGTTCGCCACTAAGACCTGCACATGAATACACAACAAGTATATTCACCCCAGAAGGAGTCAGCAAACAGTGGGTTCAAGTACAACGATTCATGAATATGTACTACAAATGAATAAACATCCAAATCACACTGCCATCACATATATTCTGAAATACAATACCATAATCATCATTATTTTATGTGCCATGCGATGCAATTCCCATGCATGCCATGACTCACGCACACAGGCCTATTCCGCTCGGCTCTTTTGGCCAACCCAAGTCATCTTACTTGGATTTTCTGCTCAGCTATGCATATGTATGACATATTATTTCATGTCAATGCGCAATGATACTGAATATCCGCAAATTCACATTTCCGCTGATCACACATGTCACAAACCATAGAAATTACTACTTTTCACAGCAACCATATTTTTCACATATTCATTATTCTCCGCTCCGCAATACATGTTATGACATATTATTTTATGTCAATGCGAAATGATACTGAATATTCGCAACTTCACACATCCGCTGATTACACATGTCACAAACCACATAAATCAATCACCACTTTCTGAAATCACATTTTCTGATATTCCAACATTTCACAGAAAACACATTTTCCACATATTCATTCACATGAAGTACATCAAACGTAATCAAAGCACTTGCCTGGCTTCCAGCGAATGGAAAAAAAAGTTAGACTGACGAGAAAAACGGACTGAGCGATTAACCAAACCTTCAACCTAAAACGAATCATATTATATGATTAACGGGTTAAGATTTATATAACCATTAGAACTCTACGTTCTAATTTAGCCTGGTCTAGGTGAGATATAATTACGGACACACTCTGCGCGTTATTGGGGTGTAAGAATATTGTGTTTTGAATTAGGAGGCATTTGAAATTCATTTGATCCATTTTGGATTGAAACCAAGAAGGTTATACACTTTTCCAAGAAAATATTAAAATTTAGGGTCAAATTGAAGATTTAGAAAACTTCAATTAAGTCCAACTTTATTTCTAATTCTCAATGGCATAGCCCTAGTTTTCAAAATTTATGTTTTCCACCCTAAAACTTTATATGACTATCTAATAGTCTTTTTCACGCCTCCCGTCTATCGTAACCTTACCAGAAGCTTTTTTACCATCAACTAACGGTATTTTTACACGTAAAAACACGCCGACGTCCCTAGTCGTCAGGGCCCGAACTTGAATACACAAACCCACACACAACACACACACCCGCGTACAAACACACACTCGCATACAAACACATAAACACACCAACACACACACATCAGCACACACAAACACACGCACACCCGCACTCACACACACACGACACAAGCATAACACACACAGTAACACACACATACACACACCTCGCACACCCACCCACCAAACAACTATGGAATTTCGCAATAGGGACAAAAATGAGTCCCTTACGACGAAAGCTCCGCAACGATATAAAGTTTATAAAATTCCGATAGCCGAAGAACTGGTACGGGCGACCCGAAGGCAAATGACGTTTTTGCCCCGTTCCAATGATCCAGTATCGGTTTGAAAAACTAAATATATATTCATGTTCTACTCGTGGAGGCGAACCTTATGTTAGAAAGAGTTCAAAGTTCCGACAACCGGAGAGTCCGTACGGGTAAGTCGACGGTAATGTCGTTTTTGCCCCGTCCGGACAAAACCGACATCGGTTTGAAAATCTAAATACATATTCACGATCTACTCGTCAATACGAACAAATCGATATATAGATTGTGAAGTTTTACTGGAGAAATCTTCTTGGCGGCGGAACTCTTCTCGGGTCTCTCTCCTGCTCATCTCTCTCTTTCTTTCTTTTCCTGTTTTTTTTACTTCCTCTCTTTCTTCTTCTCTCTTTCTTCTCTACTTTCCGGGGTCATTCGCAACCCTTCTTCCCTTTTTATCTCTTTTCTCTTTTTTTTGTATAAGGCGGTTACATATATATATATATATATATATATATATATATATATATATATATATATATATATATGCTAGACCCACAAAGAAACTCCCATAAAAACATCCACAAATTGACATGTCAGTGTTTTATTTGTGTGCTGTGTAACAATTTCTCTCTCCTCTCTCTTCCTGAACCAATCAGTCTCTGCCACATCAGTTTGTGGATTTTTTTGTCGGACTTTCTTTGTGGCCCTAGCATTTTTCATATATATATATATATATATTAGAGAGTATGTATCTCATATATATATATATCATCATAACTATCCGGATTATTATCTCTATCTCATCCCGATGAATGTTGACACGGCGGTGACATACAAAACATTATGTATAAAATATATATATATTAACACTCCGCAATTATAAAATTCAAGTTCGTCGCTCTAAAAAACACGAGCGACATAATTTTCAGCTCCAACACGATGACCGAATTATTCGACGGTTCACAGAATATAAAATCACCCGGTTTATTTACTACGGGGTATCACACCCTTCCCCTTAACAAGAAGTTTCGTCCTCGAAACTTGAAACGGAAGAGGGTCGTTGAAATATATGTCCGAGTCACCAATCATATCCATACAGAATTTTATTCCTTAAATCGCAAGCATTACACCAGTACATATTTATAAGAAAACATCGGTACACAGCATGCCCCATTAAGCATAGCTCATGGGTTAACGACGACAGAGTTGTCTTCGTCCTCTTCTTCTGGGTCCTCTTCGGGATCTTCCTCGGGATCCTCTTCGATCTCTGCGACCGGAATTGGGGTCGCTGGGAGGATAGCAGGGATTTTCTCAGTGTTGGCTCGTATCATTTCCCTTTCTTGATGGACTTGATCTTGGAAGGCCTCTCTCGCCTGGGTGTACTGTGCCTCCCTCTCTCTAAGAGTACGCCGTATCGCAAAGAATCGAGCTTCTAGTCATGGCAAAGATGCTCGCGTTCTCGTGTACCGCCTCCCGCGATCGACCGTGTCCCGATGAAATTGTGCTATGGCCTCTAGATAACTGATATGCTCTAAGCAACGAGTATGCTTAGTAGGATCCATACTTACAAGATTACTCAACTGTTTCCTTTCGGTTAATGTATTAAGTCTACTATGAGAATACCTCTCAGGGCCTTATATGCACATTAAACCGACTTTAAGTCGGCGATCCTAGCGGTGCTACAGTTGTTTCTTAGCAGCCACTATTATGGCGGCGCCGTCATCCAGTGCTAATTATCTCTTGCCGCCATAACAATGATAATATTAATAATAAAATCTTAGCGATAGACTTGCAAGGGTACCTGATAAGGACCGATTTAATCAATGGTACGAATATGACCAAAATATTGGTCAAGCTAAAAAAATGCAAACACAAACTCTCGGTACCCCCACTTGATGTCAAGATATGATGACCATCAAGACTAGCGAACCAAAGGAAATAATAAAAAAATAAATCAAAAGAGAAGGGAGTAACGGGAAAATAAAATTATTACATCACACTTCTTTTGAAATAAGTTTCGTCTCAAAACTTAGGACA
Source organism: Orobanche coerulescens (assembly GCA_033398695.1). NCBI lineage: Eukaryota > Viridiplantae > Streptophyta > Magnoliopsida > Lamiales > Orobanchaceae > Orobanche > Orobanche coerulescens. Next base: position 4,879,896 of record CM065814.1, read on the forward strand.
TAAAACAATCAAAGCAAGGCAAACATTAGATAATACACGTTATTCGGAAGCTCCATGCCGTACGGAGCCGCTGTGGTCCGATTCAATACGCAAAAATGTTTACAAGGTACAATAATCAAAATGCGAGTTTAACGCTGAACAGGTATATAATTCCGACAACATCAAAGGTTTGGAAGACGACCTACTGAGACAAGTACCCGAATCTTAAGGAAATCAGACGCTCGATAATCACGATGCGAGATCGAGCAACAATAATTAAATCACAACGATTGAACAACATTGACCGAACAACAACGATTGGACGACAATAATCAAACAACTCCGAAGTTCACGCCTCAACTCAAGACATTAAGTGGGATTGTAAGAATTACAAGATATTCACTTTGCATAGGACTCACGAGATTTGAACCGAACTTGGGAAAAGTCACAACTGTAAACGACCTAATCCGAAGCAATGCCACAGCTCGTTTAAACGGCAAAAACCGAAGAACGGAACAAATTCATAAGGTATCACCGAACATAAGCGAGTCGATAGGATGGAAGAAAAAATCAATAACTCGGGTGTCACGATCCACTTTAAATAAAAGAAGTTTCTCCCCGAAATTTAGAACGTAACAAGTAACTTCATAAGGTCAGATGACCAAATCTCTAAACATTCTGACAAATGCGCAATGGCTACTAATCATTATGAGGATTTCTCGGTAGTGACGCGATTCAGTTAACGGCACATGTTGAAATCAAAGCAAAGCACAACACGATTAAATATAGTTTGCTCGGGTGGGATCATAAGTTACCAAGGAAATATGGTTCAATATTCAATGACAATGGGGTTATACAACGAGACCTTGAAACCAATACATGACGGAAACCACAATTACAATAGGCTCAGACATTAAGCCCATCATCGCAGTACCACCGAACTCGCAATTCTGTAGTGCGATAACAGAGTCAAACATAAGGGTCCAAGGCCCTACATTGTACAAGTGCAAGAATCCCTATTATTATACTCTTCCCCGCCTCAAATGGAGTTTTGTCCTCGAAACGTAGAACTACCAAGTTAGATATGGAGAGCAAGAAGATAAAGAGAATCAAAGCCATAATTGTCGGAAACATCAACAATTCTGACGTATTATGAAAGCATCACCTGCCATCATCTGGGGTACGGGACACCCTTGATTGTTTGCTTTGTTCACCGATAGTTTACGAACATTTGATCGAACGTTAATTGTTCACGGTTCCTCAGAATCTTTAGAATCATCAACCGAGTTGAACAAGTCGGAGTTGTGGATATACCATTCATATGGCATGACCAACAACAACATTTAACATCAATTGATTCATCAGAATCGGGTTGAAAATGAGATCAAGAACAAAATCTTCAAAATGGTTAGCTCAAGAAAGATCAAGGAATTGCCTCGATCCGACGAGAAGCAATAGATTAGATAATGTTATAATCCAAAACACCTTTAAACGGAACAAAATTGGCCAAGATCATGAATCATAGTCACCTTCGATTCACACTGTGGTGTCACCCGCGGAGAAAAGGAAAAGAGTGGAAATGATAAATCACGATTGTTGTCCGGTTTATATGCCGGACAGATTAGCGTGCGCTATCCACAAGGTAGCGTGCGCCAATTCTGCACAATAGCGCATGCCATACCTATACCAACCAAAATTCACCATCACAACCATACCCCCACTAAGACAACAAACACGCAACGATCTGAATCGCAACCAAACGCGTGTCCAAACATGACACGCGATCCCACAACTTACGATTGTGGTACCAGCACTTTATGAAAACAATTCTTTTGAAAATAAGAGGTCGAGCTATGTTTCGCCAAAACTTGTAGTTACTTTACTCTTATTCGAAGAGGAGGCTTTATTTTACACGTCGATCTTGAAATAATTTTTAAATAATGCACAGAACAATTTATACTCTTAAGATTTTCGAAGGCGTCTATAATCCGAAATGTTTCCAAAAATTACTTGGAACTTATATAAAATGAAGATCCTTCTTCTTATATTACTTGTTTAATCGAAAAGAAAATATTTTCCACCGAACACGTACTCGTTTGATATAACGATATTACATCGTAGGTTTTCACTATTTGAAAGAGTTTCAAAAACCACTTTAAACATACTTGTTGCGATATTTTGTTAACGCAAGTGCATGTTATCGTTGACAAGTAATAAAGTGATGAGTGAGTATCGTTCCCACGAGGACTGAATCACTAAGTACCGATTTTTATGTATTCTAATTTTATTTAAACAGTCGAAATTTGAGTTGCAATTAATAACTAAATAAAACCAATAAAAGAACTAACAGTAAAAACGATCGCTTGAAGAAGGAAAATCAAATAATGGATAAGTCTAGGATTCTGAATCCACCTTGGTTTATCCGAATTTACTCTCGATTATCTGAAGTTAATGATTTCCCCAATTTATTGAAGGCGAAGATTGCTAATATACTCTACCGCCTCTCCCGAGGTCAATAGATTTTTCTAAAGGCGAATAACGCACTCTATCCCTAGGTGAATTAATTCATCAATAGGCAAAAAGCACAAAATCCTCAAAAGGCCACGTAGTTCCTATGAGTATATTCCTATCTCACAAGATAAAACGGTCCTCACCAATAGTTCCTCACCAACTCTCCTCTCCCGATTCGAGTAAGGTAATTAAAACAATTCAATTATTGGCCAAAAAATTGAAAGCATTAAAATCGATTGGGAAAACTCAACATAAAAAGGGAATTATATAGATAATCTAAAGCAAATCCGTCAAAACTTAGGTTTCATCAAAATCCTAGAACAGGGTTTTAGCCTGACATGCTAAAAGATAAAAATACAGAAATAATGAATGAAAGCATGAAAATCAAACGCAGATGAAGAGCTCGGATTCCTCCGTTCTTCTGGCTTCCGCCCTCTGCTCTTGATGTCTTCTGCTTATCTCCTCCTCGATTCCAAGATTGATCGATCTTATCCCAGATCAAAGATGATTTATTATGGCCTTAAACCCTTATTTATAGCTCTCAGCAGCCTCCAAATCGCGTCCGTGTGATTAGGTCGAGAACTGGCTTCAAAACGGCCCAAACCCGCGCGGAGTACACCAAAACTGCCCCGTGTGCCGCGGCTCACGGGGCACAGATTAAAACCTGGGCGCTGTTTATTTCTTCTGGGCCGCGGCTCACCATAACTGTGCCGCGGCTCAGAGTACAGTTTGCTCTGTGTCTGCTGGTCCTCTTCATGTGCCGCGGCCCACTTGGTACGTGCCGCGGCCCCAGGCCAAAAATCGCCGTTTTTGCCCATTTTACCTCGTTTTAGCTTCCGGACTCCAATCTCCTGTCAGACATACAAGAATAAGGCATTACAAGCTCATTTATGCTAATTTACTCACCAAAATAATACAAAATAATGATAAATAAGCGTATAAAAATACGCCTAACAAATACCCCCAAACTTGAGCCTTTGCTTGTCCTCAAGCAAAAAATAATCAATGTCAACAAAAGAATATCGTGAATAATCGTGCAACTCATAGTGCTCAACCTAATCAATACTACCCTGAAATTCTCTCGGAATAATACAAGTATCGTAGTAGCGAGCTACATCCAGAACACTGATTCCACAAAGTAACCAATTTCAGTCCTAGTCACTCGTTCATGAAGAAAATCCAGCTCAAAGATTAACAAGCGTGAATTTAATCGACCGCCAATATGAAGGGTTAAAATAAACAAGCTAACTCGCCCAGTTCCACAGTCTAGTGGCAAAAATTCCAAGAGTTTCATCAAAAATAACCCTCGGACAGTGTTCCCTTATATATGATCAATAGATTGATTCAAGTTGACCACTAGGTTCGGATCTCGGGATGTTTCATCGGGATAATCCTAGGGTGGAATTCCATTCTCATGTGTTGGGGAACCGTTTGACGTAAAAGACACTCATGGGGCACATGGATGCTTCTAGTTACTAAGTCCCCCTCCACAACGGAGAAACGACTCGAATAGCTATTCCCGCATGTCCGATTCAAGGTCGCTGTTTTACGCGAGAGTAAACACTGGGTCACGCGAATACCCCCGGTTACTAGGCTCCCCATCATCGGCAATGCGAAATCTCTAAACCACTAGTCTAATCAGGGTCGTCGTTTTACACGAGAGTAAACAACGGGTCACGCGAATACCCCCGGTTACTAGACTTCCCATCATAGAACACATAATATCTCGACTTATGGGAAAAACTGTCCTACTCTAAACTCACAATAGGTGCCAACACGACTTATGTTACTGGACGACTAGCTATTGGGAAAAATGTAACCAAACGTATAGGTGGCGATTTGAAAACACGTATGTCTCCTTTCTTATCTGCTAAGATTTCTACAAAAACGAAAAAAATTTCGGACCTAAATGAAGACTTAACAGAAACAGATATCGCTGACTACAACTCAACTAAAACTCAACCGTTTTTTCAGAGAGAAATCAGTATCGTAACATCAGTTTTACACAAATAGAAGCACGAAAAATTCACGAATAAGAGTAAAATCATGACAAGCAAGGCTAGCAACAAAAATATAACTAAAAATAATGAAAAGTGCAAACGAAATAAGTACAACAATGATAATACCAACAAAAAGTAACCCCCCCCCCAACTTAGGACGTACATTGACCTCAATGGACAAAATACAATATGCAATATTAGAAGAAGGTCAAGTACTCCCCTATAGTCAGCTCACGAACTGGCGCCGGCGTCGTCCGACGAGGAGCATGTCTCTCGACTACACCATGCAGAACGTGAATGAGTGAGCTTGCAACAACAAAGAGGGAATTAAGGATGAGCTCTCAAGTTTAAACATAATGTAAGGATTGGGAGATAATATAATCTGATAAAATGATTCGTTGCATATAGTTTTAAAATGCTTGCCTTAACAATTTTTTCATTGCTGCAATTTATCAAACACTTAGTATGCACAAGTCAAAATGAAGAACAAGAAGTTTAATGGCTAACTCCAAATCCCAAAAATAATAACACAGATAATAGCCATGAAAAACGACAACTAACATCACCAATTCGTTTATAATCACCAATCCCATCACAATCAAATACCATATTCACCATATTCCAACTCCATTTTTGAGAAAACATTGAAGAACAACTAACAACATATAACTTCAACTCACTTTTCAAATCATGTATCAATTATGATTAAGAGATCGAGATTTACCTGACTTGGAATGAAGAATGCAAGAAGAAGGAGCAAAACAAAGATGTCGGCCGAGTGCTTGTGTGCAGGAAGGAAGGGAAGAAGTTTACCTGAGGTCCCGGCCGATCGAGTATAAGAAGAATACCTGGGCTATTCAGATTCTGAACGGGGGCCGCGGCACAGCATAAGTGAGACGCGGCCCAGAGTACAGTCCCTTTTACCTGCTGTTTCGTTTCGTCGTGTGCCGCGGCTCAGAATGCGGGTGCCGCGGCTCAGAGTGTTGATGTGTCGCGGCTCACTTGGTATGTGCCGCGGCACAGAGTACAGCGTCCTGGGCATATCTGGTGCATCTTGTGTGCCGCGGCTCAGAAGCAACGTGCCGCGGCTCAGCGATCAAGTGTGCCGCGGCTCAGTAAGGTTGTGCCACGACACATAGTACAGAATGTTCAGCCTTCTGGTTCGATTTGTGTGTGCCGCGGCTCAGGCATAAATTTTTCCCCTGGGACTTTTTCTGCACAGAATTTTAAAAGGAACACGTCAAGAACGAGAGGGATAAGCAAATCAAAGCAAAAATGATGAAAAATAAATGTTCAAAAATGCAAGAAAATACTGAAACAGAAAAATCTACTACTAAAACTCGGGTTGCCTCCCGAGAAGCGCTAAGCTTATAGTCTTCAGCCGGACCTATTGGAAATCAGTTCGCTTTTCGCAAACTCCATTTGGACTCCGCCCCGTTCATCGAACCGTTAATATGTGTTTTAAAATTTTGACCATTGGTCTTTAACGATTCAATTTTCGGTTCGGACACCAAATGTTGTTTGCGAAAAGGTTTTGACACAAACAACTTTCCGAAGCAACCATTTTTCTCATGATTTGGCCTCCGTTTTACGTCCGGCTTATTCTCTTTTTTCTCGAACGAACTTATGACAGCATCGGGACTTCTCATTGATGGATGAACGGTTGATGATGACGGCATGTCCACATGCTTGAGATATGCAACTCGTTCTAAATTTTTCTTAGGCATCGGACCCTCTGAAACGGATTCTGAGTTTTTCGACCGACGATTCTTCCGGTGTGCGTCTTTCGCAACGGTATCCACACTTTCAATTTGCGAGCTCTTCTCAACACCACCCGGACATGGAAAGGATTTGAATACTTGAAACGTGACATGCTCGTCTTGAACTCTTAGAGTTAGTTCCCCTTTTTCCACGTCGATTAAAGTTCGGCCGGTTGCCAAAAATGGTCTTCCCAAGATAATTGGGATGTCGTGGTCTTCCTCCATGTCAAGCACAATGAAATCAGCCGGAAAGATGAACTTATCAACCTTTACTAAAACGTCCTCGATTATTCCCTCGGATACTTAATGGATCTATCAGCTAATAGTAAGGAGACAGTCGTCGGTTTCGCTTCTCCAATTCCAAGTTTCTTGAAGATAGACAGAGGCATGAGATTAACACTAGCGCCGAGATCGCACAATGCCCTTTCAAAAGTCAGATTTCCCATCGTGCAAGGTATATTAAAGCTTCCCGGATCCTTTAATTTTTGCGGAAGCTTTTTCTGAAGAATAGCACTGCACTCCTCCGTCAATGCGACTGTCTCAAACTCCTCGAGTTTTCTTTTCTTTGACAAAATTTCTTTCATGAATTTCACGTAACTCGGCATTTGCTCCAAGGCGTAGGCAAATGGGATGTTAATGTGCAGCTTCTTGAAGACGTCGAGGAACTTTGAGAATTGCTTGTCCACCTTTTTCTGTTGTAATCGCTGTGGAAATGGGACGCGTGGTACATATGCCTTTGGATTGTCCGGAAACAGTATCGAGGGTCTCCAATCTTATGATTCCTTCGTCGCTGAATTTTTCTTTTCCCCTTCCTCACTTATCTTTTCGCTCTGCTCAGGCTGCTCGCACAATTTCTTACCACTTCTCAAACCAATGGCATTGACACTCTCTCTGGGATTCGTTTCAGTGGTACTCGGCAAGGTACCTTCCGGGCGGGCTATTAATACATTTGCTATCTGGCCCAGTTGGACTTCCAAGTTGCGAATGGAAGCGGAATGGTTTTGCAATGTTGCTTCCGTATGGGTCATGAACTGACTCGTATTCGCTGCCAATTTCGCAATTGTTTCCTCTAGAGAAACTTTTGGAGCAGGAGGAGGTTGCTGTTGGTGTTGAGCGAATGGAGGCTGGTTCGAGTTCTGTCTGTTTCTCCATGAGAAGTTAGGATAATTACGCCATCCCGTATTATAAGTGTTGGACTACGGATTATTTTTCCGGTTTCCATTTCCTACGAACTAAGCTTGTTCAATTGGGGGCTGCTCGAAAGGGTTTCCAACTTGGCACTCTGCGCTAGGGTAAGATCTATTACACCAATTACAAGATTCAATGGTAACGAGGGAAGGAGCATGCGAAAATGCCTGAAGTTGCTGAGTTAGCGCTGCGACTTGGGCCGACAATGTAGAGATCGGATCATTATTCGAGATTTCCATAACTCGCTTCGGATTTACTCGTTCGGACGGCCATTGACACGCATTTGCGGCCATAGCTTCCAACAAAGAGTGCGCTTCAGCCATCGTTTTTCCCATTAAGGCTCCTCCAGCGGCTGCATCCACGAGAGTGCGTGTAGAGGCACTTAATCCATTATAGAACGTCTGAATTTGCAGCCAATCCGGTAGGCCGTGGTGCGGGCATCTCCGTAACAAATCTTTGTATCGCTCCCACGCCTCGTGAAGCGACTCCATATCAAATTGACCAAAAGTAGTAATTTCGTTCCGTAACCTCGTCGTCTTTGATGGTGGGAAGAATTTAGCAAGGAAGGCTTGTGCTAATTCCGCCCATGTCGTGATCGATCCCGGTGGTAAAGAATTCAACCAAAATTTTGCTTTGTCCCTCAAAGAGAAAGGGAAAAGCCTTAGACGGATGGCATCATCGGTGACACCGTTGTTCTTGAACGTGTCACAAATCTCGAGAAAAGACGCGATGTGTGCGTTGGGGTCATCATTCGGCAGACCACAAAACTGGATCGATTGCACCATCTGAATAATTGCAGGCTTGATTTCGAAGTTGTTCGCCTGGATGGTGGGACGCCGAATCCCCGAAAAGTTCGCGTTGATTTGTGGCATAGCATAATCTCGAAGTGCTAGTGCCGGTTAAGCTTGCACCATGGGGTTTTCCGCTTCGTGATTTCTGGTATTATCGGCCATAGTGACTTTCGTCGGTAGCTCTCGTTTCTCCTTTTTGTTTCTCCGAAGAGTGCACTCGAGTTCGGTATCCAAAGGTAGTAGGCCTTCGTTACCGAGTTTTTTCATGCACTAACCTAACAATCCTGAAAGGAAAAACAACAAATAAATAAAATAACACAAAAACAATAAAAATTAATGTTCAAACTAAGACTAGAAATACTGAAATCGATGTTAGTAAAAATTTCAGTCCCCGGCAACGGCGCCAAAAACTTATTGCGATATTTCGTTAACGCAAGTGCACGTTATCGTTGATAAGTAATAAAGTGATGAGTGAGTATCGTTCCCACGAGGACTGAATCACTAAGTACCGATTTTTATGTATTCTAATTTTATTTGAACAGTCGAAATTTGAGTTGCAATTAATAACTAAATAAAACTAATAAAAGAACTAACAGTAAAAACGGATAAGTCTAGGATTCTGAATCCACCTTGGTTTATCCGAATTTACTCTCGATTATCTGAAGTTAATGATTTCCCCAATTTATTGAAAGCGAAGATTGCTAATATACTCTACCGCCTCTCCCGAGGTTAATAGATTTTTCTAAAGGCGAATAACGCACTCTATCCCTAGGTGAATTAATTCATCAATAGGCAAAAAGCACAAAATCCTCAAAATGCCACGTAGTTCCTATGAGTATATTCCTATCTCACAAGATTAAACGGTCCTCACCAATAGTTCCTCACCAACTCTCCTCTCCCGATTCGAGTAAGGTAATTAAAACAATTCAATTATTGGCCAGAAAATTGAAAGCATTAAAATCGATTGGGAAAACTCAACATAAAAAGGGAATTATATAGATAATCTAAAGCAAATCCGTCAAAACTTAGGTTTCATCAAAATCCTAGAACAGGGTTTTAGCCTGACATGCTAAAAGATAAAAATACAGAAATAATGAATGAAAGCATGAAAATCAAACGCAGATGAAGAGCTCGGATTCCTCCGTTCTTCTGGCTTCCGCCCTCTGCTCTTGATGTCTTCTGCTTATTTCTTCCTCGATTCCAAGATTGATCGATCCTCTCCCAGATCAAAGATGATTTATTATGGCCTTAAACCCTTATTTATAGCTCTCAGCAGCCTCCAAATCGCGTCCGTGTGATTAAGTCGAGAGCTGGCTTCAAAACGGCCCAAACCCGCGCGGAGTACACCAAAACCACCCCGTGTGCCGCGGCTCACTTAATCTGTGTCGCGGCTCACGGTGCGCAGATTAAAACCTGGGCGCTGTTTATTTCTTCTGGGTCGCGGCTCACCATAACTGTGCCGCGGCTCAGAGTACAGTTTGCTCTATGTCTGCTGGTCCTCTTCGTGTGCCGCGGCCCACTTGGTACGTGCCGCGCCCCGTGCCAAAATCGTCGTTTCTACCGTTTTGCCTCGTTTTAGCTTCCGGACTCCAATCTCCTGTCAGACATACAGGAATAAGGCATTACAAGCTCATTTATGCAAATTTACTCGCCAAAATAATACAAAATAATGATAAATATGCGTATAAAAATACGCCTAACAATACTCCCACAGCGGTTAAAATTGATACTTAAAAATCTCATTCTTAAAAGAATATAGGAATCGATCACATTCCCAATTTTCCAAAATGCGCTGTATAACTATTTTCACCCGGACCGTATACGCATTGTACATCTCAAAACCCTAATACCACCAACAAGTTCTAGCCCCTCGACCAAGGTTGATCGAATCAGCACCATACAATCACCGCACAACTAAGAAGGGACTTATAATCGAGAGACTTACCATCTCCATATGCCAGTATACTCAAGTTACACAAACATATACAAGAAGGAAAAATAATGGACACAGTTCGAAGAAATACAAACCGATTACTCTGGTTTCCCGCAGGGTTCTGATAAGATCAGAAGCCAATGAACACAGCCCCAACAGAATACAGCTGACAAGAATGACTTAAAATCCATATGTTCAGGACTAAAATAATTTAAAAAAAAATTGGGGATCAGAGCAACTTCAGCGCAGGTCGCACGAGGTAGCAGCAACCTAGTGATATTATAAACAGACGACCGACTCAACTTTGACCGACCCAAACACCAACAGCCTAGGTATCCATAAACCTTGGCTCCGGTACCACAATCTGTAACGCCCCCGTGATTTATAGAGATATTACAGTGCTGTAGATTCGTTTTTGAAGAACCTACCAGGCTCAGACCAACATAAATCCTCACATCCATTGACGATACTCAACTTTAAACCATATACATTACAACACTCAATAATACACTGTCCTTTGGGACACCAGCTGACACAATAACATCATCAAAATAACTGAACCACAAACAAACCCTATTACCCGACAGTACTCGCACGAGCACACGGCAAAACACAACTCGGTTCACAACCGGACGACCACATACTCAAAATAGTGCATGATATCAGTGTTGCTCACCATCCTCGTGTCCTTCCTGCGTTGGTTCGCCACTAAGACTTGCACCTGAATACACAACAAGTATATTCACCCCAGAAGGAGTCAGCAAACAGCCGGTGCAAGTACAACGATTCATGAATATGTACTGCAAATGAATAAACATCCAAATCACACTGCCATCACATATATTCTGGAATACAATACCACAATCATCATGATTTTATGTGCCATGCGATGCAATTACCATGCATGCCATGACTCACGCACACGGGCCCATTTTGCTCGGCTCTTTTGGCCAACCCAAGTCATCTTACTTGGATTTTCTGCTCAGCTATACATATGTATGACATATTATTTCATGTCAATGCGCAATGATACTGAATATCCGAAAATTAATATTTCCGATGATCACACATGTCACAAACCATAGAAATTACTACTTTTCACAGGAACCATATTTTTTACATATTCATTATTCTCCGCTCCGCAATACATGTTATGACATATTATTTCATGTCAATGCGCAATAATACTGAATATTCGCAACTTCACACATCCGCTGATTACACATGTCACAAACCACATAAATCAATCACCACTTTCTGAAATCACATTTTTTGATATTCCCCCATTTCACAGAAAACACATTTTCCACATATTCATTCACATGAAGTACATCAAACGTAATCAAAGCACTGCCTGGCATTCCAGCGAATGGAAAAAAAGTTCGACTGACGAGGAAAACGGACTGAGCGATTAGCCAAACCTTCAACCTAAAACGAATCATATTATATGATTAACCGGTTAAGATTTATATAACCATTAGAACTCTACGTTCTAATTTAGTCAGGTCTGGGTGAGACATAATTACGGACACACTCTGCGCGTTACTGGGGTGTAAGAATGTTGTGTTTCGAATTAGGAGGCATTTGAAATTCATTTGACCCATTTTGGATTGAAACCAAGAAGGTTTTCCAAGAAAATATTAAAGTTTAGAGTCAAATTGAAGATTTAGAAAACTTCAATCAAGTCCAACTTTATTTCTAATTCTCAAATGGCATAGCCCTGGGTTTTCAAAATTTATTGTTTTCTACCCCAAAACTTTGTATGACTATCTAATAGTCTTTTTCACGCCTCCCGTCTATCGTAACCTTACCAGAAGTTTCTTTACCATCAACTAACGGTATTTTTACACGTAAAAACACGCCGACGTCCCTAGTCGTCAGGGCCCGAACTTGAATACACAAACCCACACACAACACACACACACCCGCGTACAATCACACACTCGCATACAAACACATACACACACCAACACACACATCAGCACACACAAACACGACACAAGCATAACATACACGTAACACACACACATACACACCTCGCACACCCACCCACCAAACAGCTATGAAATTTCGAAATAGGGACAAAAATGAGTCCTTACGACAAAAGCTCTGCAACGATATAAAGTTTATAAAATTCTGATAGCCGAAGAACTGGTACGGGCGACCCGAAAGCAAATGATGTTTTTGCCCCGTTCCAACGATCCCGGTATCGGTTTGAAAAACTAAATATAGATTCATGTTCTACTCGTGGAGACGAACCTAATGGTAGAAAGATTTCAAAGTTCCGACAACTGGAGAGTCCGTACGGGCAAGTCGAAGGCAATACCATTTTTGCCCCGTCCGGACAAAATCGACATCGGTTTAAAAATCTAAATACATATTCATGATCTACTCGTCAATACGAACAAATCGATATATAGATTGTGAAATTTTATTAAAGAAATCTCCTTGGCAGCGGAACTCTTCTCGGGTCTCTCTCATGCTCCTTCTCTCTCTCTTTCTTTCTTTCTTTTCCTGTTTTTTCATTTTTTTTTTCTTCCTCTCTTTCTTCTTCTCTCTTCCTTCTCTACTTTTCACGACCCTTCTTCCCTTCTTATCTCTTCTCTCTTTTTCTTTTTTGTATAAAGCGATTATATATATATATATATATATATATTAGAGAGTATGTATCTCATATATATATATATGATCGTAACTATCCGGATTATTATCTCTATCTCATCCCGATGAATGTTGACACGGCGGTGACGTACAAAACATTATGAATAAAATATATATATATTAACACTCCGCAATTATAAAATTCAAGTTCGTCGCTCAAAACAACACGAGCGACATAATTTTCAACTCCGACACGATGACCGAATTATTCGACAGTTCACAGAATATAAAATCACCCGATTTATTTACTACGGGGTATCACATGGACAGTTCCATTTTATTTAGATATGCTGTTTTAATGAAATAAGGCAACGGTCTTTTCTCCCACAAAAGTATTGAACCCCTACTTGAAGCATACATCTCCACTATAAAAGGCTTGTTGAAATATGACATGGGTAATAATGAAGTTTCATACATTTGTGATTTTAAGTTGTCAAAAGTTTGCTCTACGTCTCTAGACCACATAAACACGTCTTCCGCCAGCATGTTAGTTGTTGGCTTAGCTACTGCCCCATATAATTTTCAAATTTTCTCTAGTACATAGTAACGCCTGAGAATCTCCTCAGCTTTAAATTTGATTGTTTAGGCTAAGATTTCATCACTTGTACTTTTTAGGGTGTGCGCTTATTTCTCAAGTGGTTATGTGACCTAAATATTCTATTTTGATTTGGGCCAAAGATGCATTTATTTAGCTTACCGAGCAGTTGTTCCTCTCTTAACTTTCCCAACACGTCTCACAAATGTTTCTCATGTTCTTGCTAAGATCGATGTTCATACGCATGACCATCGGATATTGGAGAGGTCACTAATATTCGCTGATATATCTGAGCACATAGCAATTGTGGAAGTGAAGATGATCCACCACTTTCGGTGGCTACAATTGGCAGATCAAGTAGTGTCCTGACCGGCGGCAGCCGTAAGCTGTCCAAATGCTTGTCAAGATACTCTCACTCATGATATTGTCCGGTAGTTGTTACATATGTATTTCTTTCAAATTATCAAATTGGTTTTTAGTTCCCAAGAAGTTAACCACTTTTCTTTGTTGGTGCTAGTTGCGATTCTCGAAAAAGGCATGGATTACAGGAGTAAGGACTTTCATACAGTCAGACTGTCCCCTACGTGTGGTAATGTGACTGTTTTCCTTTCATATGTGTGCATAGATATTTTTATTTCGTAGAAATGTTTTAGTTTCATCTGTGTTAACATAGACATTTTTACTTGGTAGCATGTGGTTAACCAAAATGAATTAATTTGTAGGGGAATTTTGGAGGATCATTGGTAAATCTTGATGGTGAAGTTGCAGGAATGGTTTGCGATATGTGTATCGAGCGTTAAGGACTTGGTTTTGCCATACCATCAATAGGGGGGTCAAAATTTTATCGGAATATGGGTTTATTTGAATGTGTTGAATGTGTAATTTGAAACTATAGTATGACATTATTGAACTATCATTTTCATTCAAATACATTAGTTGACGCTAGAAGTGATAATTTGATTTTATCATGTATTGTGGAGTCAAGTGTTTGTTAATGGTTTAATATTCCCATTCATTGCATTCACATTGATTTTTAGGAAGCGACACCTTATGACAGGAGAAAATACCAAGTTGGTCATTATGATAAGCTCCAATCATTGAACATGACTTATTCTTCATTAATCTTGTAACTAAGAATACTAATTATCATCGACCAGTGCTTTTTTTTCCATACGATATAAACTAGTTACTATTGAATAACTATCACAATCGATAATAAATTGTGAGCATTTATAAATAAAATTACTCTTTAGCTGCTTAATTTGATAACTGTGAACGTGATCTGAAGAGGAGATTAACATAAGTTGAACGACTGCAATCTGAAACAGAGGATCCATCGGTAATAGTTTTTGAGGATCGACCATTAACGGAGTTTTTTTTTCTCGTTAGCACAACTTTTGCCAACGATATGCTCCATTTGGATTCTGGTGGAACCAAGGCCAGTGACTCGCCTCCTTTGCTCAACCGATGCCTTCAATTTGTACCGCTTCCTCGCCGTCATTGCTATGACACCTTGCCATAGTTAATAGGAATCTATCAAAGGCAAAAAATCAGTGAGAAGATTTGTGTTTATCAATCAAAAGCGTCAATTAATTTAGAGAAGATTGAAGGCAGTTGATTCAATCGGCAAAGAGGTTGTGAAAATATGGAAAGGCTTGTGATGTTTTGGGTGGTCGATTCAATCGACTCGTAACTCTTGAAACTCCAACGTACAATTGTTCATGTTTGAAGACTGGGTTTTTCAAAATCTCCAAGCCTTAATTCTCGCAAATCGTTCTCAATGACTTTTGTACTATCTTTGAGGATCAATGCGTTGTTGAGTAGTCCTGTACATTGGTTCATCGGGCAAGACTTCAAAGTGTCTCATGCCAAGCAGACATGCTCGAAATTGCTGCAGTTATTTAGGAGATTTGTAAGAAAGAATGATATGATAATTATTAAAAAAAATTAAGAAGCAATATTGCAGCGTGTGATTGAGCACGTGAAGAAGTGTAGGTACAATAGGCGGTATTATATATATATATATATATATATATATATATAGAGAGAGAGAGAGAGAGAGAGAGAGAGATTCTAACTTTGGAATTAATGTATAATTTTTTGAATTCTTTTATACCGAGTTTTGCATGCATTAATGTAAATTTGATAAGAGATAAACGTTAAAATTTACAATACCTATTAAATTAAGAATGAAAATGAGAATTATCATTTTCTAGCTACATTTTAATTTTTGGATATTACATTTTAGTTATTTTATATTTTGTTTTGTTTTTTGATAACCGAGAATATCGGGGAACCCCGCTTTCACACTCACCCCATTTTTCCTATTTTATATAAATTTTAATTTTTGAATTAATTATATAGTTGAAGTATCAACTTGGCAGCAGTAATCTGTTTTATAAAAAAAAAAACTTAAATAAAAAATCCTATTCTTTTACAGTTGCCATAATAAGAAGTATTAAATCACCTAGCCGAATTTTTTATTCAGTTTCAGCTGAATGTGGTACAAAATCAATTCAATATTCAGAATTCGATTCGAGCTAAATGTGGTAAAAAAATCAATTCAATATTCATAAAATTTATATGTGTAGACCGATCATAAGATCATTGGTAATCCTATTTCAAATACGTTTGAACAGTTATGTATGACTCGTATATAAAAGATGTTATTTAGTTTTTTTTTCAAATAAGTATATTATCGGAATTTTCTTCGCACATATTATGGTCTTACCTAAAATCATCAATTTCAACGATTGAAATGACATTTTTTTTCTTACACGATAATATTTCGCACTAAAACTTATAAACAGTTCTTGAAATCTATAATATTACATATGTTTCATTATTTTTGTTATATATTCATAATAATTTATTTTCTTATTTTATATATTATTTTATGTAAATATACCACCTTAGTCGTCCTGTGCGACGCACGGGACGAGGTAATACTAGTTAGGATGGAAATTGCATCATAAATCGCACGATTCTCCCTCCGACATAGCCACATCGCATGCAAAGCAGCAGCAGCATTTAGCAAAAGATCTGTTTGTTTTACAATATCAATCACAATATTGCACAAATCACTTCTAAACATTAAACATTTTGGGCTAGGATTTGTGCATGGAGAGTGAATCAGACACAATACCTTCAGAAAATGATATTTTACCAACATTTGTACCCTACAACTAATTTATCCTTTTTCAGGTTTCTGCATAACAAAAAGTCAAAACAGAAGCGTGACTTGAGGAATAATTTTTCTTCATACAATTATCGAAAAATATTATCACAGTAATTATTTTCAACTCCATTTTCATTTTCCTTTCCTTCTTTGAGAAGAATTAATTAATTTATTTATGAATTCATTAATTGGAGCTTACTTTTGAGATTTTCAACTAAAGAATTTCTTCTTTGCCGGAGGTTGAAGATTCTTGATTTTTTTGCTATGATTTCCAATGCCGACGATTATGGTCGGTAAATCTTTTCCAACTCTTTTCTCATGGTCGAACTCCGACGAGAGATGACATTTGTCAATTTTTACAAAAAAAAAAAAGGAAAACACCGACAATAGTTGAATATTCTAAAGCTTCAAAAGCTTCAATAATGCACATGCAAATCGAATAGACACCACAACTCACCTAAACTGAACTGAATGAACCTGAACTAAACTGGACTGAATGGACCTGAACTTGACTGAACTGAATGGACCTGACCTGAACCGAACTGACATGACCTGAACTGAACTAACTGAACTGAATGGACCTGAACAATAAGTCCAAAAGAACAGGGCCTTAAATCAGCTAAAGCTGAAAATTGTGGCTGATTATAAAAAGATTTTGTATATATTTGGTGGAAATTGAAGGATACCCAAGTGATTGTGTAAATTATCTTGAAGAGGAGATAAATGGTAAATAAATATTATATGGTACGACCGTATGAGTTGGAATAAAAAAATTAATTAAACAATTACATTTAATAAAGTGCAACAGCAAATGAAACTCGTACGGCCAGTATTCGTGAAATCGTAACACTTTGTCTTTCAAATACTTAAGTGAATGATGTAGGAGTTGGGCCTTTATAACAGAATGTAATTTCACAGAGGCCAACAGTTGAATATTTCACAAATCTTGTACAGTGAAAAGCAACGTGATATCACAGTTTGTAGAGTACTTGCCTTCAGCCTCTTTCAGAAGGAATTGAACTGCTCCCAATTTGTGTAACTGCCATGAATCATATATAAAAAGCAATAAAGATTACAAACTCCGAAAACTCTTGAAATCAAATAAAAGTCCAACAACCAGAGCAGAACTATGGGTATAAATTTGTCTGATTAGCATATTTAACCAAAACTTTCAGAAGCAAAAATCAAAACTTGAAAGACAAAATGTCAAAAATGCTAATAGAAGTCTGTAATATAAAACTTTATGTTTATGGAAAACATATATACAAAAGAATCAAATTAGACAAGAATGTCAAGTAAAATATACATCAACAAACACGTGTAGCTACCCAACTGTCCAGTTATGCACTGTTATATGTGTTCGGTATCAATTCTGAAGTTTGACAGGAGAAGTACCTGAAGTTGTTCAATCACTCACTTCCAAAATCTTCATACATGAAATCCTCTGATATAGTGCACATCCTATTCATGCCTGCTAATAGGTACGAGGGCATGGATATTACACTCGAAGGAACAATTAATCAAAGAACGATATTTCTCGCTTAAAGAGGCAAAAAGTTCAGTGCCTGTAAAATAGAAATAGATTTGTGGGCAAAAGTTAAAGATACATCCCAGTATACCTTGCAAGTTGAGCCCCAGTATTTGTGTGGATGCTGTTGATCATCATTGCTGTGGCAGTTCCACTGGGATACGTCAGCTTATAATCTAATACCATAACCTTTAAATTCAATGTAAAAACACAATATTAGCTACAATCATTACAAAATCGCTCCAAAACTATCACAGTTGTTCAAACAGCTTTTCACATTTTTATAAAACAAGTGCCTCTACTGATCACCGACTGCAGAGAAATTTTCAGATTGACAGAAAGAATAATATATCTACATCTGTTTGCACAAACTCACCCCGGTTTGCCCTTTTTCTTCGAAAATATCATTCTAAAACCCTTGGTTGGTAGATGGGGCTGCATCCCAATTCAGTACTCAACATATAATCCAAAATGTTACCTGGATTTTCCACCATAACTAAGGTTCTTTTGAATTTGATGCAGTGATTTTGATGAGAAGTGAAGCATCCTCGATGAAGCATAAAATCTGGTGGACCATGATAAATTTTAACAGCAAAATTCGGGAGATGGAGCGAGGATTCCCATTTTCAACTTATTTAACAAAATTTATTTATTTTTTCTTATGTTTATGGAGACGAAAAAATAATGAATATATAAACATAAAAAGGAAGGAAAAAAATTTAAAATTCCAGAAAGGGAAAAGTAAAACACCCTAAAGTAATAAAACTATAAAACCCAATAGAAAAAGATTCCTAATTAGAAGATAGATGGCTGAAATCTTTGTTTGAGAAGTCGGTTTGCCAATGGGAAATCAAAATTCAAGCTCACAATAAACTCTGACTGGTTCGTCAGTGGTTGTTCGTAAGAGAATATGCAAAGAGAAGGAGGGCAGTAGCCCTACACGACCTTCTTAGAACATAACACATGACATACAAAAAAACAACCACCACCACCACCCAAAAAAAAAAAAAAACTGACATCCTTAAATTTCATAAAGAAAAGTATTAAAAGAAAAAAAAACGGCTAAATGAGAGTAGAAGCTGTAAGTTACACCTACCAAAAGTAAAGTATGATATCCAACGCATTATTCGTATGAAGTATGAACTTTTTTTTTTTGGAATGTCAAAATGAGATAACTAAAAAGTCGAGTACAAGGGGCACTCGAATCCCTTACAAATCATCCATGGTACAAAAAAAACGTCTTATTTAAGCTTAGACGGAGCACAAGCAATCGGATAAGAGCACCAATCATGAAGAGAATGAACAAAAGACGAGTAGAAAACAGATCGAATCCACTTCCAAGTTCTAATCTTAACACTTTCCACAACGCTATCCACATCCGGTTTCATCCCTCTAAAAATAACATCATTTCTAGCTCTCCAAATGCTCCAACAAACACATTGCCAAATGATATTCAACATCTTCTTGATCGTCTTTCCCCTTTGAATGTCAACAAATTGAGCATAATGACATCTAAGAACATTCCAACCAACCATTTGAAAGTCAAGCCATCCAAAACACTTTCGCCACACATCATAAGAAACCGTGCACGAAAAGATGATCAATGTCTTCCAAGGGATGGGAGCAAAAGGCAAAAAATTTATCACGATCATCCAAGAAGATTCCCCCTTTTAATCAAATTATCTCTAGTTGAAGCTCTATTTCGTAATGCCTTCCAAAGAAAAGAAGATACCTTACTTGGAACACCTTTGCACCATAATTTTGCCAACATTGCTTCCCCATTTTCCTCCCCGAAGTTTGCCTTGGAGAGAGAGTTGTACATTGATTTTGTAGAGAAAAAACCGTCGTTTGAACTTTTGCAAGTAAAGCAATCCGACTCCAAGTTATTTTGTACCTGCAAAGAATACACCATAACTCCAAAAAGTCTTTTAATCCAAGAGAATTGAACTCTCTCGTCCATCTAAAGTCCCAAACCCAACAATTATACCTCCTAAAACCCATATTCTTCACCAAATAATTTTTTTGCTTTGACATCATAAAAAAAGAACGAAGTTTATCTCTGAAAACAACACCTCCCTTAACCCAAGGATCTTCCCAAAAACAAGCAATATTTCCTTCCCTTAATGAAAACACCAAGTTTTCACAAAATATTTTTCCCTCAAACCCGATCCAAATAGATATTAAATCCCTCCATCACAAAGATTTCTTACACCCTAGACCCTCAATATTACCCAAACCACTAAATCTAGACTTAAGAACTCTAATCCATAGAGAATTACCCCCCTCCAACCATCTCCACAACCACTTATACATAAGAGATAAATTAAACACTCTCAAATCTCTCACCCCTAATCCCCTGTCACCCTTTGGTCTACAAACATGATCCCATTTGACCCATGCAATTTTATTTTTATTTACTTCCCCTCCCCAAAGAAACTTCTGTTGGATTTTAGTAATGGAATGGATAACGCTCACCGGGGCTTTGAAGAAAGAGAGATAATACAACGGCATTGAAGAAAGAATCGAGTTGAGGATAATGATTCGACCACCAAGAGAGAAATTTCTCTTTTTCCATCAAGCTAATCTTCGTCGGAGTCTATCAATCAAGGGCTGCCAACAATCTTTTCTACGATGATTTGCGCCGATTGGAAGACCAAGATACGTAAAAGGAAAAATCCCGACTCTGCACCCAACAATTGCAGCCATTTGAATACTCTTTGCGCTGTCAAGATGGAGACCAAATTACGAGCTTTTGGAAAAGTTCACCTTTAAACCCGAAGCGAGTTCAAAAAGGCGAAGAATTCCCTTGACAGTTTTCAAGTTATTTTCTGAAGCTTTCCACATTAAGATTGTGCCGTCATCGAATTGAAGATGACTAACTAACACTTTTTCTCTTCCAACCTTTTCCTTCAAAATAGCTAACATCTTCAGCCTTGCGCATAAGAACACTGAACCCTTCAACAGCAATAAGGAATAGAAAAGGAGATAAGGGTTCTCCTTGTCTTAATCCTTTTTGAAGAGCAAATTCCCCCGACGGGCTACCATTAACTAACACAGAAGTAGCAGCTGAAGAGAGACATCCTTGGATCCAATTACGCCATTTCTCGCTGAAGTTCATGACTTTCAGAATTTCTTCCAAGTAGTCCCACAAGACCGTGTCATATGCTCTCTCGAAATCCACTTTAAGAATAAAACTTTCGTTCTTTTCTCTTTTCAAGAAGTCCACCACCTAGAATTATTTTATTTCCATCTTCAAACCAACTAGAATTAGGAATTTATTTTTTATGCGCGAATTCTAAAATTCTACAGGAGAAGTCTGAAAAATTGATGGCTTTCCGTGCTGAAACACCTCTACTGAGACATAGACCCGTCTCCAGTAGTTTTCGTAGATTGGGAAATCAATGACGTACAACTACTTTTTGTAATTATATAACCTCCACAACCCAACTTTCTTCTTTGTCTACAAACTAGTATGTGTTGTTCATTGTCGACAACGCTTGACGACTCGTTTATTATTTCACTTAATGGCTTTCGTCGTTGACCACGTATCATCCATTTTGTGTTTCACTATAATTTGCTATTTATATTGTACTTGTACTTGGTGAAGTGTATTATTCTTGGATGGAAACAAATCATTTAATCAATTTCTCTATTAAGTCATTTTAATCGTATCCTGCAGGTGTAGGTAGTGGACTTAAAGTTTCACATAGGTGCTTAGGCGAGAATGCGTTCGTCGAGATATTTGCCAAGGTCACTCCATTTGTGGTTAGTTTTTTTGACAATATGTTGGCAGATCCACAAGGTATGTTCGCTTGTACTTTGTCGATTTTCGCCTCGTCTGGTATTATGACGTAGATGTGACAATAAACTTTTTCATTTTGTAGCTTCTTGTGCGATAGCCACATGTGATGCTTACAAATGGGGATCGGGGATAATAATTAGTGATTGTAGCTTGATTCTTACTTGTGCTCGCATGTTCATGCAGTCTTCTGGTAGTTTGAGAAGAAATGTGAGTATAGTCTTACTCTTACATTTTATAATTAATATGTACTATTACCTAAATAGAGCCCCCTGACCCCCAAAAATCACAAATTTAAACATTACTCACTGAGATAAAGCACCAACCTGATCCTAAACACTAGTAGAAATCCATATGCACTCAAAACAAATTATAGCGTAGTGATAAATTAATCAACTGTTTATCCATCTTATATCTTGCCTGAATCGAATCCTCCATTTGTTTATCGCTCTTACTAAAGTTAGGAGTTTTTCGCACGGAAATGGACAGACCCATTTTATGTAGATCTGCTGTTTTAGTGAAATAAGCCAATGGTCTTTTCTCCCGCAAAAGTATTGAACCCCTATCCGAAGGATACATCTCCACTATAAAAGGCTTGTTGAAATCTGACATGGGTAATATTGAAGTTTCATACATTTGTGATTTTAAGTTGTCAAAAGTCTGCTCTACGTCTCTAGACCACAAAAACACATATTTCGTAAGCATGTTAGTTGTTGGCTTATCTACTGCCCCATATATTTTGCAAATTCTCAGTAGTACCTAGTGACGCTTGAGAATCCCCTCAATAGCTTTAAATTTGATTGTTTAGGCTAAGATTTCATCACTTGTATCTTTTTAGGGAGTGCGCTTATTTATCAAGTGATTATGTGACCTAAATATTCTATTTTGGTTTGGGCCAAAGATGCATTTATTTAGCTTACCGAGCAATTGTTCCTCTCTTAATTTTCCCAACACGTCTCACAAATGTTTCTCATGTTCTTGCTAAGATCGATGTTCATACGCATGACCATCGGATGTTTGAGGGTTCACTAATATTCGCTGATATATCTAAGCACATAACAATTGTGGAAGTGAAGTCTCTTGATCCACCACTTTCAGTGGCTACAATTGGCAAATCAAGTAGTGTCCTGACCGGCGAATGGGTGGCAGCCATAAGCTGTCCAAACGCTTGTGAAGATACTCACTCATGACATTATCAGGTAGTTGTTACACCTGTATTTCTTTCAAATATCATATTTGTGTTTAGTTCCCAAGAAGTTAACCACTTTTCTTTGTTGGTGCTATTTGCGATTCTCGGAGAAGGCATGGATTGCAGGAGTAAGGACTTTCATACAGACAAACTATCCCCTACGCGTGCTAATGTGACTGTTTTCCTTTCATATGTGTGCATAGATATTTTTATTTCGTACAACTGTTTTAGTTTCATTTGTGTTAACATAGACATTTTTACTTGCTAGCATGTGGTTAACCAAAATGAATTAATTTGTAGGGAATTTTGGAGGACCGTTGGTAAATCTTGATGGTGAGGTTGTAGGAATTGTTTGTGATATGTGTATCGAGCGCGAAGGACTTGGTTTTGCCATACCCATCGATAGGGCGGTCAAAATTTTATTGGAATATGGGTTTATTTCAATGTGTTGAATGTGGAATTTGAAACTATAATATGACATTATTGAACTATCATTTTCATTCAAATAACTAGTTGACGCTAGAAGTGAAAATTCGATTTTATCATGTATTGGGGAGTCAGGTGTGTGTTAATGGTTTAATATTTCCATGCGTTCCATTCACATTGATTTTTAGGGAGCAACACCTTATGACAGGAGATAATGCCAAGCTGGTCATTATGATGAGTTCCAATCCTTGAACTTTGTAATATCCGTGTATTTTAGTATTCGTGTGTGTGTTGTTTCGGACGTATTTAGTAGAGAATTTATTCGTAATTTCCATGTTGAATTATGGTTATTTGAAACCGTGTGTTTTGACGATCGGAATTGGAATGTTTATGGTTGGTAATTGTCAAGTTTTGTGATTTCCGGAGTATGTTTGTTTTGGACGGAATGTAGAAGTGGTGACTCGAGAGTTATGGCCGTAAGATATGAATGTATTACCAAAAGGGTGTTAATAGAATAAGAGTAGATATTTCCGAATTGTGATTTACACAAGGGCTGAATTCGATCGATCACCATAAATTCTACAAAAATCCAAATATTATAAAATTTTACAGGATTGTAGAGAATTGAGTTAGCTTTCCAATGGTTCAAACGGTGAGTCAATCGGAATCCAGACGAAGGAGTTATGGTCGAAATAGCGGACCCTGGTGCAGTGACACGGCCGTGTCATTTGACGCGGGCGTGTCGAGCTATTACGGTTAAGCAAAAACGTTCTGGATGGGTGACACGACCCCTGACTCGACCATGTCATTTGACACGACCGGAAGTGCAGAAATGCTGAAAAACCCATTTCGGGAGCTATATATATCCTTTGGTCGATTTTTTGGGCATTCCAGCACCTTCCCTTCATCCTCCACCTAGAATCCTCCATCTTAAACTCCAAAATCAAGCCATAAACATGTCCCAAACACTATAGAATCAAGATATCAAGTTCATTATTGAAGAATTATCCATCTCTTGGTTGAATTAAGGTATGTGGTTGAAGTTCTTCAAGTTATTTGAAAGAATTTTGGGGTTTGTTGGGAATTCTTGATTCAAGTTCGTTTTGGATTTGGATTATGTTAGATTATGATATTGTAATCATGTTCCTTTGTTTTCCCTCAAAGTTTATGGATTAAATTCCGAGTTTTTAATCCGTTCTTGGGTTCGACCTTTGTCGCCTCCGTAGTGTTCGATTAAATGTCTCTAAGGGTAGGACTTAGGGTGAATTCTTCCATTTCCGTGGTGTTGTGTTTTGATTCGGTATTCCGATGTGTTAGGATCGAATCGTTGAAGGAAATTCGGACCGTACATTCATCCGTTCGCCGTTTCTCGTGTCGTTCAAATTGAGGCAAGTACTTTGATTGTGTTTCATGTCCTTCGTGTGAATATGTAAAAATGGAATGTGTGCCAATGGTTGATCGAGTGTGTGTGAGCCGAGTAAAACCGGTGAGGGTCCACTGGTCGGTGAGGCTGCGTATCCCTACGGATCACTCGGTTGGGCTATACACCAGGGAGGGCTGACGAGGTGTCTCCGGGGTGTGTATCTTGCTTGAGAGGTACATGGCCGTATAGCTCGGGAGGTTGTTTTGTGATGATAACTGTGATGTGGTATTAGGAATATCTGTGATGGCACTATGATTTCGTGGTTTTTTTGATTATTCACTTGTTCTACATATTCTAGAATCATTGTACTTGCAAGCTTCTTGCCGACTCCTTCAGGTGGATATACTTTGTGTATTGATGCAGATCCGGTGGGAGGACTAGCACGGAGACGGACACGAGCTTGGTGGCGGCATTGATATCGTACATCATTTTGAGTTGGTGGTCGTATGGTCATGGTCAAAGTCGTGTTTTGGTTTTGTACTCGCACGCAGTGCTTGTCCGGTGTTGTATGTCATGTCATTATTAATGGTTAATGATGTTGTTGTATTCCGTGGTGAACGGTCATATTAGTTATGATTCCTCGGGATGATATGTTGTTTGGTATTGTGATGTATGTCATGTTGAAATTGAAGTTGGTTTTGAATGTATGAACGTTTATGTTTGTCGTATTTAATGTGTTTTATTTGGGTCTAAGCACAGTAGATTCTCAAAAGGATCTACGGTCTTTGTAATATCTTCGTAAATCATGGGGTGTTACGAATATGGTATCGAGCCTAGGTTTATGGGTACTGAAGTGTCGGTGTTTTGGGTCTATTAAATTGAGTCGGTTGTTGTCTACGATATCATTGCCATGCTACCACCTCGTGTTGCTGTCTTTGGAAGACTCTTCGGATGTTGGTTGTTTCTTTCCTTCGGAAATAATTACCTTAATATTGTGCGATCTATTATTGTAATCGTTTCCTTGTTGAATCATTCTTATTCTTGATGCCGAGAGGTAGAGCTATCCGTCAGCGGTCGTGGTCGACGCAGGTGGCAGTAGTAATGTCCGAGTCCGAGAGGTCCATTTGAATCGGCATCTCGTTCGCAACTAGGTCGGACCGATCCCTTCGGGAGGTTCGGATGGAGGCTCGGAGGCCGAAGTGCCTGCGTTCTTCAACAAGTTGTAACACAAGTGCACCAAGTAGCACAAGTGGTGCGAGAATATTAATCTTGGCGGGACGGTTGAGGATCGATGGCTTCAAGAAGTTATGAAGATGAACCCTCCCAGTTCGATGGTTCGGTGATGCGAACAAGCTGGGATCATTGGTTAGTTGAGTGGAGAAGATATTTGTGGTATTAGTTGTCACGAAGCGAGAGTCCCGATTGCTCAATATCGGACGGTTGATGACGCTTGACCGGTGGCGAGCTATTAAGCCCAAGGCTGATGTCACTGGGAAGAATTTAAAGAAATGATGGAAGCTCAATATTGTCAGTAGCAGTGCAGATTAGCAAGAGTCAGTGAGTTCTTCAGAGCTCAACCCGAAGATGTTCCTATTTCTGAAGCAATCAAGACATACAACAAGCAGTTAGTGTATGTCCAAGATCGGGTTAAGGATGAGATAGACAAAATACTTCATTTCGATGCAAGGATGAAACCGGAGGTCCGAAAGTATATGGCGGGCCTTGGGTGTACTACTTTGAGAGAATACCAGGATAGAGCACTCGCTTATGAGATGGTGTCAGTTCCGGTTCCTGCAGTTTCGAGCTCGAAGAAACCAAAATTTTCTGGTAGTTTCCGAGGTAGTGGATCGCGTAGGCCTCAATCTTTTGTGCAATCTTCTGTTGGTTCCCCTCAACCTAGTGGAGGAGTGCCGAGAGTTTGTTTTAATTGTGGAAATCTGGGACATGTCAGTTCTCATTGCACTTCTCGCCCCATTGATTGTTTTAAGTGCGGGAAGCAGGGTCATCGCGCATTATATTGTGAGTCAGTGGGCAGAATCTTCTCTAAACAGTCTCCTACCCCGGCTGGCACAGTTACGGGTCAGCCAACTCCGAGTGTCGGACGCGGCAGTGGCAGAGGTAAAACCGAGCATAAGGATGCACCTAGCATTGGATCAGCCCCACCCCGATTGTATGAGATGAAGCGGACTGATAACGTAGGGACTGCCACTACGTCAGGTATTGTTTATATTTCGATGCACCCGATAGATGTATTGTTTGATTCTGGAGCTACTCATTCTTTTATATCATTGTGTGAATCGTTTGGGCCTAGACTGTCTCTCCACATGTGAACCTTTTATTGTTGGGTTGCCAAGTGGGGAAAGGATAGTTGGGGATCAAGAGATCGCCAATTGTCCTGTAACCATTGGCAGTAAAGATTGGTCATCCGATTTGATTGTGATCGATATGAAGGGAGAGGATTTAATTCTCGGTGATGATTGGTTAAATCGGCATGGAGCGATAGTAGATTATCGTCGGAAAATAATTTCGATAGTCGCGCCGGATGATACTGAACACGTTTTGTAGAGGCGAAACACAGTATACGGGAAGATTATTCGAGCCATGAAGGCAATGAAATTATTGCGACAAGGTTGTACCGATTATTGGTGTTACGCGTAGAAGTCGGAAGTTAGCGAGGTACAATTATCCTCTGTTCGATTGTGAATGAATTTCAGACGTATTTAGGATGATTTGTCGGGATTGCCACCACATCGTGAAGTAGAGTTCATCATCGAACTAGAGCCCAATGCGGCGCTTGATATCCAAGGCACCGTCTGAGAATGGCCCCATCGGAAATGTTAGAATTGAAGAAACAATTGGGTGAATTGTTGGACAAAGGTTATATTCGGCTAGTGTGTCTCCATGGGTGCCGGTATTGTTTGTACGAAAGAAAGATGGGTCCTTACGGCTATGTATTGACTATCGTGAGTTGAATAAACTCACTATTAAGAACAAGTATCCGTTGCCAAGAATCGATGATCTATTTGATCAATTACAAGGGCTACGGTTTTCTCAAGATTGATTTGAGGTCGAGGATATTACCAATCGCGAATTCGAGATTCGGATATCCACAAGTCGGCATTTGAGCGAGGTATGGGCATTACGAATTCGTAGTTATGCCATTCGGTTTAACAAATGCTCCGGCGGCCTTTATGCAGCTTATGAACAAAACTTTTATCGAATATCTCGATAAATTTGTAGTGGTGTTTATCGACGATATATTAATCTATTCCAAAAGTGAAACGGAGCATGCCGAACACTTGAAGATCGCGTTGAGTATTTTGAGGGCTAATAAGCTTTATGCTAAATTTTCTAAGTGCGAGTTCTGGCTTAGAGAAGTTTCTTTCCTGGGACACATCATCTCAGCCGATGGTATTCGAGTAGACCCTCAAAAGGTTGAAGTAGTCTTAGCTTGGGAGCCTCCACGGAATGTTAAGGAAGTTCGGAGTTTTCTAGGATTAGCAGGCTATTATCGTCGATTTGTTGAAGGATTCTCGAAAATTGCTCGACCGCTCACCTTATTATTGCAAAAGACACAGAAATTTGAGTGGAGTGATGAGTGTCAAAAGAGTTTTGACGAGTTGAAAAAGCGGTTGACTACGTCTCCGATCCTAGCCTTACCACAAGGAACGGAAGGTTTCATTATTTATAGTGATGCTTCTAAACAAGGATTGGGATGTGTATTGATGCAAAATGAGAGAGTAGTGGCTTATGCGTCTCGACAATTAAAGCCATACGAGATGAATTATCCTACTCATGATCTTGAGTTAGCCGCTATGGTGTTTGCGTTGAAAATTTGGAGGCATTACTTATATGGCTCTTCTTGTCGAGTGTATACGGATCATAAGAGCTTGAAGTATATATTTACGCAGAAGGAGCTAAATATGCGTCAGCGGCGATGGTTGGAATTGCTTAAAGATTATGATCTTGACATTCTTTACCATCCAGGTAAAGCGAACGTTGTTGCCGATGCGTTAAGCCGCAAGTCAGTCGTGTTGCAGAAGTTGGAACTACTTACCATTCAACCAAGCTTAGGCGAGTTGATTGATCCGAAATTGAAGTTTGCCTAACAAAACTCAAGGACGATTGCTTCCTTGAGATTACGTCCTCCGTGATGGAAGATATTAAGTCCAAACAGTTAGATGATCTCTCAATCGCAAATGGAAGACAGTGTTAGAGGAAAAGCTCCTGGATTCTTAATCGATGAAGACGAAGTTCTTCGATTTCGAGGTAGAACTTGTGTACCTAATCGGGATGATCTCAAACAAGTGATTTTGAATGAAGCACATTTTACTCCATACTCGATTCATCCGGGCATGAGTAAAATGTATAAGGACTTGAAGAAAAATTTTTGGTGGCCAAACATGAAGAAAGATGTAACGGAGTTCGTGTTGAAATGCTTGACTTGTGAGCAGGTTAAAGCAGAGCATCAGAGACCTGCCGGTAAATTGCAACCGCTACCAATTCCGGATTGGAAGTGGGAAGATATAGCGATGGATTTTATTGTGGGAATGCCAAAGACGCGAACGGGAGTGAATATGATTTGGGTAATCGTTGATCGACTAACCAAATCCGCACACTTTCTGGGCATTAGAGATACTTGGGGACCAGAGAGGTTGGCTCGGTTATTTATTGCGGAAATTGTGAGACTCCATGGTACCCCGAAAAGTATAGTGTCTGATCGCGATGGGCGTTTTGTGTCGCATTTCTGGCAAGCAGTACATCGAGCACTCGGTACCAAATTGAATTTCAGCACCGCTTATCATCCCAGCATGCAGACAGTCGAAGAGGACGATCCAAACGCTGGAAGACATGTTGAGGGCTTGTGCGTTGGATTGGAAACAAGATTGGGAGACTCATTTACCATTGATTGAATTTGCGTACAATAACAGTTGGCATAGTTCGATTGGGATGGCTCCGTTTGAAGCATTATACGGAAGACGGTGTAGATCGCCAATCTGTTGGGACGAGCCGCATTTAATTACTGGAGTAGAACCGAACTTGGTGGTTCAAACACGGAAAAAGTCGCAATTATTCGCAAAGGTTGTTGATCGCTCGAGTCGACAAAGTCATATGCGGCGTTACGTCGGCCGATCGTTAGAGTTCCAAAGTGAGACCATGTGTTGTTGAAAGTATCGCCGACTCGTGGAGTTCTTCGGTTTGGTAAGAAGGGGAAGCTTAGTCCTCGTTATATTGGTCCCTTTGAGATCCTGGACAAGGTAAGCGATGTAGCTTATCGACTAGCGTTGCCTCCAACGCTTAGCCATGTTCATGATGTATTCCATGTTTCGCAACTACGCAAGTATGTTCCCGATCCCAGCCATGTTATTGACTATCAAGAGATTGAAGTTAATGAAGATGTTACGTATGAAGAACAACCGGTAACCATACTAGAGCAACGAGTGAAACAATTGCGACGGAAAGTGATTCCGTTAGTAAAGGTACAATGGTCTAAGCATGGAATTGAGGAGGCCACGTGGGAGACCGAGGATAGTATGCGTGCCCGATACCCCGAACTTTTTGTATCTTAAGTTTCGGGACGAAACTTCTTTTTAGGGGGTAAGGGTGTAATATCCGTGTATTTTAGTATTCGTGTGTGTGTTGTTTCGGACGTATTTAGTTGAGAATTTATTCGTAATTTCCATGTTGAATTATGGTTATTTGGAACCATGTGTTTTGACGATCGGAATTGGAATGTTTGTGGTTGGTAATTGTCAAGTTTTGTGATTTCCGGAGTGTGTTTGTTTTGGACGGAATGTAGAAGTGGTGACTCGAGAGTTATGGTCGTAAGATATGAATGTATTACCAAAAGGGTGTTAATAGAATAAGAGTAGATATTTCCGAATTGTGATTTACACAAGGGCTGAATTCGATCGATCACCATAAATTCTACAAAAATCCAAATATTATAAAATTTTACAGGATTGTAGAGAATTGAGTTAGCTTTCCAATGGTTCAAACGGTGAGTCAATCGGAATCCGGACGAAGGAGTTATGGTCGAAATAGCGGACCCTGGTGCAGTGACACGGCCGTGTCATTTGACGCGGGCGTGTCGAGCTATTACGGTTAAGCAAAAACGTTCTGGATGGGTGACACGACCCCTGACTCGACCATGTCATTTGACACGACCTAAGTGCGAAATCTTTGAAAACCCATTTCGGGAGCTATATATATCCTTTGGTCGATTTTTGGGCATTCCAAGACCTTCCCTTCATCCTCCACCTAGAATCCTCCATCTTAAACTCCAAAATCAAGCCATAAACATGTCCCAAACACTATAGAATCAAGATATCAAGTTCATTATTGAAGAATTATCCATCTCTTGGTTGAATTAAGGTATGTGGTTGAAGTTCTTCAAGTTATTTGAAAGAATTTTGGGGTTTGTTGGGAATTCTTGATTCAAGTTCGTTTGATTTGGATTATGTTAGATTATGATATTGTAATCATGTTCCTTTGTTTTCCCTCAAAGTTTATGGATTAAATTCCGAGTTTTTAATCCGTTCTTGGGTTCGACCTTTGTCGCCTCCGTAGTGTTCGATTAAATGTCTCTAAGGGTAGGACTTAGGTGAATTCTTCCATTTCCGTGGTGTTGTGTTTTGATTCGGTATTAGATGTGTTAGGATCGAATCGTTGAAGGAAATTCGGACCGTACATTCATCCGTTCGCCGTTTCTCGTGTCGTTCAAATTGAGGCAAGTACTTTGATTGTGTTTCTTGTACTTCGTGTGAATATGTAAAAATGGAATTTGTGCGAATTGTTGATCGAGTGTGTGTGAGCCGAGTAAAACCGTGAGGGTCCCCCGGGGTCCTAGAGTCGCGTATCCCTACGGATCACTCGGTTGGGCTATACACTGTGGAGGGCCCGACGAGGTGTCTCTCGGGGTGTGTATCTTGCTTGAGAGGTACAGGCCGGTATAGCTCGGGAGGTTGTTTTGTGATGATAATCGTGATGTGGTATTAGGAATATACGTGATGGCACTATGATTTCGTGGTTTTTGCTGATTATTCACTTGTTCTACATATTAGAATCATTGTACTTGCAAGCTTCTTGCCGACCCCTTCAGGGTGGATATACTTTGTGTATTCGTGCAGTGTCCAGTGGGAGGACTAGCACAGGACGGACACGAGCTTGGCGGGCAGCATTGATATCGTACATCATTTTGAGTTGGTGGTCGTATGGTTATGGTCAAAGTCGTGTTTTGGTTTTGTACTCGCGTATCGGCCCAGTGTTGTATGTCATGTCATTATTAATGGTTAATGATGTTGTATTCCCGTGGTGAACGGTCATATTGGTTATGATTCCTCGGGATGATATGTTGTTTGGTATTGTGATGTATGTCATGTTGAAATTGAAGTTGGTTTTGAATGTATGAACGTTTATGTTTGTTGTATTTAATGTGTTTTATTTGGGTTTAAGCCTGGTAGGTTCTCCAAAAAGGATCTACGGCGCTGTAATATCTCCGTAAATAATGGGGGTGTTACAAACTTGACTTATTCTTCATTAATCTTGTAACTAAGAATACTAATTATCATCAACCAAGCTTTTATTTCATACGATATAAACCAGTTACTATTGAATAACTATCACAATCGATAATAAATTGTGAGCACTTTATAAAAAATATTACTCTTTAGCTATTTAATTTGATAACTGTGAATGTGATTTGAAGAGGAGATTGAACATAAGTTGAACGACTGCAATCTGAAACAGAGGATCCACCGGTAACATAGTTTTTGAGGATCGACCATTAACGAAGCTTTTTTCTCTCGTTAGCTGCAACTTTCGCCAACGATATGCTCCATTTGGATTCTGGTGGAACCAAGGCCAGTGACTCGCCTCCCTTGCTCTTTCATTTTATACCGCTTCCTCGCAGAAGTTCACAACTCAACTCAAGACATTAAATAAACTTGTAAGAACTACAAGACGTTCATTCGCATAGGGATCACGGGAATCGAACCGAACTCGAAATCACAACGATAAACGGATTAATCCGAAATAATATCAAATCTCGCTCAAAAATCACGATACGGGATGCTATTATACCTATAATGTTACACTTATGAGTTGCGTGTTGGTAGTCTAAGTTTGTCATTTTTTGCGTGTTTTGGAGGTTGTAATGGTTGATTTTCATGCGAATTGGTGATTTAATAAAAATATAATTACAAAAAAAAATAGATAAATCACATTTCATTTATACTTCACTTATTACGCAAATCCAAGTATTAACAATAATAACAAAATTTAAATAAAATATTAAAATACTCGCATTTTGGGAGGAGTGTCGAATGATGCATACTTTTTTTTCCTTTTAGGATCATTTCAGTCGACAAAACTTGACATGCATCTCAAACCTAGTCCGCCTGAAAATCTCGCCCAGTACCCCGCTAATCTCCACCTCGTCGCTGACCGATCGAGGTAACTGTAGGAGAGGACAGTTATGTTCTCTTCAATAGAAGAGCCAATGACGCCGCATTTACCACTCGACTAATAATCTGACGAGATCCTGAATTACCTTTAGTCTGCTGGCAACTTCGAATAAAACAACACGCTTGTTGTCGTCGGCGTCTGGAGTGGTGCTCAGCAATTGGGAAAGGAAGGTGGGGATAAGATAGGGAGTAGTCAAAGAAATGGGATGGAATGGGGAGTAGTCGGAGGATGAACGATGAAAAAACCGAGATAACATGGCGGCTGTTAGGAAAGCGAGAAATTAGGATCGAGATGGGAAAAGACGAGCGAGTAAACGAAAGCCGCGGATGCCAAGTTGCAGCTGCTCACATATGTTGTCCGTAAAGTGCTATCCAAGTAGATGAAGAATGCCGCTGTTGGGGAAATGTTGGAGTAACAAGTGAAGGACGTTGAGGCGAGGTTGTCGTTGCTTGTTGAGGCACAGGCCGCTGTGGAGAAGTTGAAGAAGCTGAAAGACGCTGATGTTAAAGAAGAGTTCAAGCTCGAGCAGCAGCTGAAGGAAGCAAGTAAGATTTAGTTTGAAAAGTTTATATTTGGATTGCAAATGATCTATTTGGCCGTTTTCATTTTCTCGCCTGCTTGGATTGTAAATACGGCCTAACTAACATTCGTTGGGAACAACTCTAATCTTTAATTTCTGAGTATTTAGGATTATTTGATTCCTGTAATTGTGCTTCAGTTCATTTGGTACTTATCTGTGCTTCATCTAGACATGAAAATGATTGCAGTTGTGCTTCCATTCATTTGGTAAGTATTCGTGCTTCACTTTGACCTCAGGAAATTGACTTCCAAACTACCTCATGACTTATACTGTGAGAAAATGAAAATGGCCAAATAGATTTGCAATCCAAATATAAAATTTTCGAACTAAATCTTACATGCTTCCTTCAGCTGCTACTCCAGCTTGAACTCCTTAAGATCGGCTGCTCACCTTCTTCTTCTTTAACTTCTTCATTCTTTAACTTCTTCACAGCGGCCTGCGCCTCAACAAGCAACGACAATCTCGCCTCAACGTCCTTCACTTGTTACTACAACATTTCCTCAACTACAACCTTCTTCAGCTGCTTGGATAGCACTTTACGGACAACATATGTGAGCAGCTGCAACTTGGCATCCCAACTTTGGTTACCTTCTCCCCTCTCGATCCCAGTTTCTCGCTTTCCTAACAGCACTATGTTATCTCGATTTTCCGCCGTTCACCCACTCCCCCCCGACTACTCACCATCCTATCCCCATCTTAATTTCCCCGGCTACTCCTCATCCCATCCCCACTCTCCTTTCCCCAACGACGAGCGTATTGTTTTCATCGAAGTTGACCCAATAGATTATAGGTTATTCAGGATCTCGTCAGATCATCGGAGTGGTACATGCGGCAGTGGCTCTTCTATTGAAGACAAGAGCTTCTGAGAAGGCGATTGTCCTCTTTTATGGTTAACTCGACCGAAAAACCTACATAGTCGACGACAAGGTGGAGATTGGCGGGGAACTGTGCGAGATTTTCATGCGAACTAGGTTTGAAATGTATGTCAGGTTTTTTTCACATTGAAAATGATTCTAAAAATAAAAAAGAAGGTTGGCATCATCCGACACTTACCTAGCTAAATTCGCCCAGCTAAATTTAACTGAAATAATGGATGAAAATACATTTGTTTGATTGGGAATTGTGTTCACAACCAGAGAAAAGTGTTCCAAATAGCAGCATTTATGAATGACAAAAAAAATAGGCTTAAATTGATGCGATTAATTTCAACACGTGATTAAATAAAATGTTAAATGAAATCGGGAATGATCAAAAGATAAACTAAGCTGCATGCGTATCAAGTCATGAAGTAGTTTGGAAGTCAATTTCATGAGGTCAAAGTGAAGCACACATACTTACCAAATGAATGGAAGCACAGCTGCAATCATTTTCATGTCTAGGTGAAGCACCGATAAGTTCCAAATGAACGGAAGCACAATTACCAGAATCAAATAATCCTAAATACTCAGAAATTAAAGATTAGAGTTATTCACAACGGAAATGTTGTAGTAACAAGGGAAGTACGTTGATGCGAGGTTGTCGCTGCTTGTTGAGGCACAGGCCGCTGTGGAGAAGTTAAAAAAGAAGTTGAACGATGCTGATGTTAAGGAGTTCAAGCTGGAGCATCAGCTGAAGAAAGCAGGTAAAATTTAGTTCGAAAAGTTTATATTTGGATTGCAAATCTATTTGGCCGTTTTCATTTTCCCATAGTATAAGTCATGAGGTAGTTTGGAAGTCAATTTCATGAGGTCAAAGTGAAGCACAGATACTTACCAAATGAATGGAAGCACAACTGCAATCATTTTCATTTCTAGGTGAAGCACATATAAGTACCAAATGAACGGAAGCACGGTTATAGGAATCAAATAATCCTAAATACTCAGACACAACGAATGTTAGTTAAGCCGTATTTACAATCCAAGCGGGGAAGAAAATGAAAATGGCCAAATAGATCATTTGCATTCCAAATATAAACTTTTCGAACTAAATCTTACCTGCTTCTTTCAACTGCTGCTCCAGCTTGAACTCCTCAGCATCAGGGTCGTTCAACTTCTTCTTTAACTTCTCCACAGCGGACTGTGCCTCAACAAGCAGCGACAACCTCGCCTCAACATCCTTCACTTGTTACTCCAACATTTCCTCAACAGCAGCATTCTTTAGCTGCTTGGATACCTCTTTACGGACAACATATGTGAGCAGCTGCAACTTGGCATCCCCAGCTTTGGTTTACTCGCTCGTCATACCTTCTCCCCTCTCGATCCCAGTTTCTCGCTTTCCTAACAGCCTTATGTTATCTCGGTTTTTCCGCAGTTCACCCACCCCCGACTACTCACCATCCCATCCCCACCCTAATTTCTCCGGCTACTCCCCATCCCATCACCACTCTCCTTTCCCCAATGATGACCGTATTGTTTTCATCGAAGTTGACCCAACAGATTATAGGTGATTCAGGATCTCGTTAGATCATCGGAGTGGTACATGTGGCGGCAGTGGCTCTTCACAGCTTCTGAGAAGGCGACCTCTTCTATGGTTAACTCGACCTAAAAAACTACATCGTCTCTTCAATAGAAGAGCCAGTGCCGCCGCATTTACCACTCAACTGATAATCTGACGAGATCCTGAATTACCTTTAGTCTGCTGGAAACTTCGAATAGAACAACACGCTGTTGTCGTCGATTATGCGGAGTGGTGCTCGATGGTGGGAAAGGAAGGTGGGGATGTGATGGGGAGTAGTCGGAGAAATGGGATGGAATGGGGAGTAATCGGAGGGAAAATGAGGGTGAACGGTGGAAAAATCGGGATAACATGGCGGCTGTTAGAAAAGCGAGAAACTAGGATCGAGATGGAAAAGGTATGACGGGCAGCTAAACCAGAGTCGGGGATGCCAAGTTGCAGCTGCCCACATATGTTGTCCATAAAGTGATATCGAAGCAGCTGAAGAATGCTGCTGTTGAGGAAATGTTGGAGTAACAAGTGAAGAACGTTGAGGCGAGGTTGTAGCTGCTTGTTGAGGCATAGGGCGCTATTGAGAAACTGAAGAAGAAGCTGAACGACGCTGATGCTGCGGAGTTCAAGCTGGAGCAGCAGTTGAAGGAAGCATGTAAGATTTAGTTCGAAAGTTTATATTTGGATTGCAAATGATCTATTTGGCCTTTTTAATTTTCTCCCCTACTTAGATTTTAAATACAGCCTAAGTAACATCTGTTGTGACTAACTCTAACCTTTAATTTCTGAGTATTTAGGATTATTTGATTCCGGTAATTATGCTTCCGTTCATTTGGTACTTATCAGTGCTTCACCTAGACATGAAAATGATTGCAGTTGTGGTTCCATTCATTTGGCAAGTATTTGTGCTTCACTTTGACCTCATGAAATTGACTTCCAAACTACCTCATGACTGATACTATGAGCAGTTTCGCTTTCTAATTTCTATGTTATCTCGATTTTTCCGACGTTCACCCACTCCCCCCACTACTCACCATCCCATCCCCATCCTAATTTCCCCAGCTACTCCTCATCCCATCCCCACTCTCCTTTCCCAAAGGACGAGCGTATTGTTTTCATCGAAGTTGACCCAACAGATTATAGGTGATTCGGAATCTCATCAGATCATCGGAGTGGTACATGCGGCAATGGCTCTTCTATTTGAAGACACGAGCTTCTGAGAAGGCGATTGGCCACTTCTATGGTTAACTCAACCGAAAAAACTACATGGTCGGTGACCAGGTGGAGATTGGCGGGGAACTGTGCGAGATTTTCATGCGAACTAGGTTTGAAATGTATGTCAGATTTTTTTCCCATTGAACATGATTCTAAGAATAAAAAAGGTCTGCATCATCCGACACTTTACCCAGCTAAAATTGCCCAGCTAAATTTAACAGAAATAATGAATGAAAATATATATTGTTTGATTGGAAATTGTGTTCACAACCAGAGAAGAACTATTCCAAATAGCAGCAATGAAGACTAGAATAATATGGGATGGGCTGCAAGCCCATTACACAATTATAAAAGATCAATTCATAGGCATTCAAAATAATAAATAAAGAACATATTACATCAACAAATGATAAATCGCATTACATTTATACTTCACTTATTTCGCAAATCCAAGTATTAACAATAATAACAAAATTTAAAGAAAATATTAAAATACTCACATTTTTGGGAGGAGTGTCGAATGATGCATACTTTTTTTCTTTTTAGGATCATTTCAGTCGAAAAAACTTGACATGCATCTCAAACCTAGTCCGCCTGGAAATCTCGCCCAATACCCCGCTAATCTCCATCTCGTCGCTGACCATGTAGATTTTTCGATCGAGGTAACCATAAGAGAGGACAGCTACGTTCTCTTCAATAGAAGAGCCAATGGCGCCGTATTTACCACTCGACTGATAATCTGACGAGATCCTGAATTACTTTTAGTCAGTTGGCAACTTCGAATAGAACAACACGCTTGTTGTCGTCGGCGTCTAGAGTGGTGCTCAGTAATTGGGAAAGGAAGGTAGGGATGAGATGGGGAGTAATCGGAGAAATGGGATGGAATGGGGAGTAGTCTTGAGGGAAAATGAGGGTGAATGATAGAAAAACCGATATAACATGGCGGCTGTTAGGAAAGCGAGAAAGTGGGATCGAAATGGAAAAAGGTATGACGAGCGAGTAAACCAAAGTCAAGGATGCCAAGTTGCAGCTGCTCACATATGTTGTCCGCAAAGTGCTATCCAAGTAGTTGAGGCGAGGTTGTCGATGCTTGTTGAGGCACAGGCCGCTGTGATAAGTTGAAGAAGTTGAACGACGCTGATGCTAAGGACCACTCCAGATGCCGACGACGACGAGTGTGTTGTTTTATTCGAAGTTGGCAGCACACTAAAGGTCATTCAGGATCTCGTCAGATTATCAGTCGAGTGGCAAATGCGGCGGCACTGGCTCTTCTATGGTTACCTCGATCAAAAAGTCCATATGGTCAACGACGAGGTGGAGATTAGCGGGGCACTGGACGAGATTTTCAGGCAGACTAGGTTTGAGATGTATGTCGAGTTTTGTCGACTGAAAATGATCCTAAAAAGAAAAAAATATGCATCATTCAACACTCCTCCCAAAAATGTGAGTATTTTAATATTTTATTTAAATTTTGTTATTATTGTTAATAATTGGATTTGCGTAAGTGAAGTAGAAATGAAGTGCGATTTATCATTTTTTGATGTAAAGTCTTTATTTATTCTTTTGAATGTCTGTGAATTGATCTTTTATAATTGTGTAATGGGCTTGCAGCCCATCCCATATTATTTTAGCCTTCCTTGCTGCTATTTGGAACAGTTCTTCTCTGGTTGTGAACACAATTTCCAATCAAACAATATATATTTTCATTCATTATTTCTGTTAAATTTAGCTGGGCGAATTTAGCTGGGTAAAGGGTCGGATGATGCAGACCTTCTTTTTTATTTTTAGAATCATTTTCAATGGGAAAAAACCTGACATACATTTCAAACCTAGTTCGCATGAAAATCTCGCAGTTCCCCGCCAATCTCCACCTCGTCTCCGACCATGTAGTTTTGTCGATCGAGTTAACCATAAAAGAGGCCAATCGCCTTCTCAGAGGCTCTTCTCTTCAATAGAAGAGCCATTGCCGCGGCATGTACCACTCCGATGATCTGACGAGATCCTGAATCACCTATAATTGAGTCAACTTCGATGAAAAACAATACGCTCGTCGTTGGGGAAAGGAGAGTGGGGATGGGATGACGAGTAGCCGGGGTAATTAGGGTGGGGATGGGATGGTGAGTAGTCGAGGGGAGTGGGTGAACGGCGGAAAAACCAAGATTACATAGGGCTATTAGGAAAGCGAGAAACTGGGATCGAGAGGGGAGAAGTTATGACGGACGAGTAAACCAAAGCTGGGGATGCCAAGTTGCAGCTGCTCACACATGTTGTCCATAAAGTACTATCCAAGCAGCTGAAGAATGCTGCTGTTGCGGAAATGTTGGGGTAACAAGTGACAGCAGTATTCTTCAGCTGCTTGGATAGCACTTTATGGACAACATGTGTGAGCCCCAGCTTTGGTTTACTCGTCCGTCATAACTTCTCCCCTCTCGATCCCAGTTTCTCGCTTTCCTAATAGCCCTATGTAATCTTGGTTTTTCCGCCGTTCACCCACTCCTCCTCGACTACTCACCATCTCATCCCCACTCTCCTTTCCCCGACTAATTACCCCGGCTACTCGTCATCCCATCCCCACTCTCCTTTCCCCAACGACGAGCGTATTGTTTTCATCGAAGTTGACTCAATTATAGGTGATTCAGGATTTCGTCAGATCATCGGAGTGGTACATGCCGCGGCAATGGCTCTTCTATTGAAGAGAAGAGCTTCTGAGAATGCGATTGGCCTCTTTTATGGTTAACTCGACCGACAAAACTACATGGTCGGAGACGAGGTGGAGATCAAGTGAACTGCGAGATTTTCATGCGAACTAGGTTTGAAATGTATGTCAGGTTTTTTCCCATTGAAAATGATTCTAAAAATAAAAAAGAAGGTCTGCATCATCCGACCCTTTACCCAGCTAAATTCGCCCAGCTAAATTTAACAGAAATAATGAATTAAAATATATATTGTTTGATTGCAAATTGTGTTCACAACCAGAGAAGAACTGTTCCAAATAGCAGCAATGAAGGCTAGAATAATATGGGATGGGCTGCAAGCCCATTACACAATTATAAAAGATCAATTCATAGACATTCAAAAGAATAAATAAAGACTTTACATCAAAAAATGATAAATCGCACTTCATTTCTACTTCACTTATTACGCAAATCCAATTATTAACAATAATAACAAAATTTAAATAAAATATTAAAATACTCACATTTTTGGGAGGAGTGTTGAATGATGCATACTTTTTTCTTTTTAGGATCATTTTAAGTCTACAAAACTCGACATACATCTCAAACCTAGTCTGCCTGAAAATCTCGTCCAGTGCCCCGCTAATCTCCACCTCGTCGTTGACCATATAGATTTTTTGATCGAGGTAACCATAGAAGAGCCAATGCCGCCGCATTTGCCACTCGACTGATAATCTGACATGATCCTGAATGACCTTTAGTCTGCTGGCAACTTCGAATAGAACAACACACTCGTTGTCGTCGACATCTGGAGTGGTGCTCAGCAGTCGGGAAAAGAAGGTGGGGATGAAATGGGGAGTAGTCGGAGAAATGGGATGGAATGGGGAGAAGTCGGAGAAATAGGATGGCATGGGGAGTAGTCGGAGGGAAAATGAGGTGAACGATGAAAAAACCGAGATAACATGGCGGCTGTTAGGAAAGCGATAAGCTTAGGATCGAGAGGGGAGAAGGTATGGTGCGCGAGGAAATCGAGAAAACATCTTGAACTTAATTAAAAACAAAAAACATTAATTAAGTCACAAGTAAAATCCTATCTAAAGCAATCAAAAAGGCCTGGTGTAAGAACATACTGACAAATGGTTAGAATGAAGTCAAGGGCATTTGTTGAATCCAACCATTTGTCAATAGGTTTAACGCGGGCGCATATCAACCATTAATAGAAATAAGCCAAGCAAAGGAATGAACGAACCAAGAAAAGGGGAAACAATTAAGAATTAGACAAGTAAGATAAAGTAACTGAAACACGAAAAAATAAAAAATAGAAGGGAAATCAAAAAGGGAAAAAAATCAGAGGAGAAGTGAAACATGTACCAGCATGCACTAATGAAGAGAGTTGAAGGAAACATGAAAAGGGAAAGAAAGACGTTAAAAAAAAGGAAAGAAAGACACTCCGTACATAAGACCAACTAAGTAGATATTTTTTTAGATGCCAATGAAAGTACGAGCTATTTGGTAACATTGATAATTGAAGGAAAAGACATTCTTCACTAAATGATACGGAAAAGGGCAACGTTTACCTTGAGTACTAAGACGACAAGAAATAACAATGACATCAGAGAGAAAAGGAAACATTTACCACGAGGAAAGGTGACAAAAAATAGCAACGACATCACCTCAGAGCTTAGTCTTCCTTCCTTGCATCATCATCATCATCAACAGCACCTTAATCCCAACTATGTTGGGGTCGGTGGCATGAAGATTATAGTGTCGTCTAATTGTCTAAAATTAGTTAACACCATAACTCATGCAAATAACAAAGTGGCAAAGTTTTACGCCGGATGCCCTTCCTGTCGCAACCTTCATATGAAGGAGAAATAGAACGAAATTCCAAAACCGTCAACATCATAGGTTTTTCCATTTATATGGAAAATATCATGAGACGGCGATGAGTTTGAGATAATTGCTATTGTCATGTCACAATACGTGATTGATATTGTAAAATCAACACATACATCATGGAACATATATGCATTTTTAAATTGCTTGGCATAGGTAACGGAAAATATAATGTTATGATAAGC
Source organism: Orobanche coerulescens (assembly GCA_033398695.1). Classification (NCBI taxonomy): domain Eukaryota; kingdom Viridiplantae; phylum Streptophyta; class Magnoliopsida; order Lamiales; family Orobanchaceae; genus Orobanche; species Orobanche coerulescens. The sequence continues at coordinate 4,922,178 of CM065814.1, forward strand.
TATGAAGAATTATTGTTATGTATCCGAAAGTGAAATCTTTAAAAGATAAAACAATTCATGGGTCATTCTTGTAATTATGATATACAAATTAAATACTCACCGTATGAGAAAGAGAGAGTAATATTGAGTAATCTGTCATTCTTCTTCTGACCTAGTTACATTAGGCACATTGTCCAAACTGCAAATATAAATTTAGATGAGGGAATTAGGAGTACACCTAAGAGTCTGTTCTCTTCGGCATAAAACAACTTAACTGAACTGAACTGAACCGAACCGAACTGATTACAACTGAACTGAACTGAACTGAATTGAATTGAAAGTAAATTGGGGGTATGATGCAGCGAAAATTACAAGAAAACAACTATGTTCCAACGGATCAACCGTCCTTAGAATACAGCCTTCTAAAAATCCTAGATTCAGCCGATCTAAGAATTTCAAGAAAATATAGAGAAAATTTCAATTCATTGATCGTCCGAAATAAAGGCCTTACACATATATATATACCCTAGATTCAGTGTATCCTAATACACTCGGGTACTTGAGTCCATATCTAGCTGACTTCAGAAGAGGGACTCCACCACAAGGAATGTATGAGCAATTCAATTACCGACATTCTTCTTGTCGAAATGTAATTGAGAGGGTTTTTGCATTTCTCAAAAATAGGTGGAAGGTTCTAAAATCAATGCCGCAAATGGACGAGGCTAATCAGTTGAAAATTATCGTCGCTTGTTTTACTCTACACAATTTTATTCGTTTACATGATCTAGGGGTTCATTTCACGCACCAAATTGAAGTCATGGAACCAAGAGTTGATCATAGTATGTACGATGATAACAGAAAAAAAGCTATGGCTAGTGTACGACATAAAATAACTGAAGAACTATGGGAGTCGATGCAGAATAATCCCGAGGTGATGGAGCAAATTTATGGACGAGAAGAAGACGAAGAATTAACCGATTATGAAAACTAGTTAATGTACAATAATACTATTATCAAAATGTGTATTACAAAATATGATCATTTCAACAATGACAAGTATTATTGTTATTATTATTAGTATTATTGTTGTCATCTATTAAAAAGTATGTACTTTGGACAATGACAAATATTATTGAAATGTGTACTTATGGAAAAAAGGAATTTGCAAAATAATATTTAGCAATATTAACATAATAATAATAATGATATTAATATTAATAGTAAAACCAATAGTAATTGTAATAATAATAATTATCATTGTTTTATTATCAGAGAAATAAATTATGAACTGAACTGAAAATAAGTTGGGGAGAACAGGCCCTAAGACTAGACATTTAGTTCCTCCTAATGAGTAATGATTTTCACCATTTGTATCAGCTAGACTAAACAGTTAAAATCATAAATGAAAGAGGAAAATGGAAAGAAGTATAAAATAATGGAGGCACAGCTATCATACTATCGTAGAACAATTCTTGAAATAGCAAGATATTGACATTTGCAAGTGAAAGTGAAAAATGAAGAAATTCATCTTGATAATGATATCCCATGAATTAAGTACACAACTACTTCAAAATTAAAATCAAATAATATATGTTAAAGTTATTGAAAGATAACCAAATACTTAAAAAAGGATTTCTACCTTCACTTCTAAGACCATAAAAAATATGCATCTGTCGAAAAAAAAATATCACAAACATCTGGCAAAATTAGAATACAATCAAAACAAGTATCAAATTCAAAAGTGCACATATGTAAATGCATAATAAGTAAAATCTTAAATTCAAATAATAATAATAACTAACAAAAAGTCAACATGATTTTTAGATACTGATTTCACAATCCAAAGAAAGCAAAAACAACTTTTTTTATATTAAGTTGATTCAGATTCTATATAGCCCAAACTATGGAGACAAGACGTCAATATCATCTTCTTATGGAAAGGGGTACAAAATTAGAAAGAGAAACATCAAGAATCGGGAAAAAAACCATCAAGATAAATACTATGTGCACTTGACACATCACAAATTAGCATAACAATGAAAAATGAGTGCGTGAAAGATAGATTCAAATGGGTGTTAACAATTTGCCTAAATGTGTTTCAATAGCAGTGGTCGAGGTTTTCAACTCTAAAAAAAAGTTCAGTGGTCAAATTAGTAAACGCACCTTCTCAGAGATCCGCTAGAAAGAATGCTAGATACTATAGAGAGTTACCAATTCTGAAAAATAAAGAGAGAAAGGTAGGCTCAAGTAACCCATCAAAAGAAGATCCTCCCCTCCACGAAACAAGCACCCAAGGTCGAACTCAAGCCACTACGTATACTTGGGGGAAAATGAGACACTGCCGGTAATCATCTCGGCCGAATTGATACCCGTACAAGAAAAGACCCTCGTCGCCGTCCTCGGAAGGTACAAGAAAGCAATAGGTTGGACCATTGCCGACATTCGCGGGATCAGCCCGACCATATGCATGCATCGGATTTTGTTGGTTGAAGACGCTAAGCCTAGCCGAGAAGCCCAGCGACGACTGCATTAATCCATAAATTAAATTAGAACGGGTGATAACGGAACTAAGAATTGAATATTAATCGCAATCGTTTATCCTTATTGGTTTTTTTTCTTATTCTTTTTATTAGCCTATTTGTTATTTTATTTTATCTTGTTTACTTTAAATCGATCAAACTCCCTCTCTTTAGAATATCTAGTATTATTATTTTTAGTGTTACTATTTTTGCTTCCCAAAAATATTCAACTCTATAAGTTCAATAGATTCTTCCATTCCCTGTGGGTTGGATCTTTACTCGCCAATACTAGTACTTATTATAAGCAAGTTAAGGAACTTTATAAATATTTAATTTCGACGCGTCTCGACAGCATGGTCAGAACAGTTTTATTCAGTTTATATCTCACAAGTCATCCTGATTTAACTTGATCGAGAAGAGTATTTACATCAATTTTAACATAGACGTACCTGCTGGCTAGTATATGCAACAATAATGCAATAAAAAAAATACATAAATACATATAATCCTACTCATCTACAGCCGTTAGATCACTAATATCATTGGCCTACAAAAGTTTCTAGATTTCACAAGGTAATCAATTTCATATGATATATTTCCTATATATATATATATATATATATATATATATATATATATATATTCTAATGTGGAATTGATGCTGCGAAAATTACTGGAAAAACAATTGTGTTCCAGCAGATCAGCCGTTCTTGTAATACAGCATTCTCAAATCTTAAATTTAGCCGATCTAAGAATTTCAAAAAAATATACAGAATTTTCAATTCATTGATAATGCCGAAATAAAAATCTTATATATATATATATATAAAATCAAATGAGAATGGTTCTTATCTTGCGAATTGCGAATATGCATGAATTTTGTACTAATTATACATGAAATATATGCATTTCGTGCATCAAAATTGCAATGCATTAAAATATGCATTGTATGCATCAAAATATCGATGCATTAAAATATTGCATTATATGCATCAAATTTTTGTGAGAATAAATCTAGGCCATCCATTTATCAAGATCTATGGATGAAATTCATTCCTATATATATTATATATATAGGTGGGTTCCGGTGAAAATGATAGTTAAGTTAAGAAATAAGAATGAGTTTGATCCATAGATCTTGATTAAATGGATGTCTTATTAATTCTCACAAAAACGTATGCATAGAATGTAATATTTTAGCGCATCGATATTTTGATGCATATAATGCAGAGTTTTAATGCATTGCAAGTTTGATGCACGAAATGCATATATTACATGCATAAGCCAATCTGGACCGTACATCACACAGATCAATGATTCAGATTTATTCTCAATTTACAACATAAAAACCATTCTCATATGATCCTATATATATACATATATATATATGTATATATATATATATATATATAAATATGTATATATATACGCCCTTGGAAAGCTAGAGTTAAAATTACGGAATTAAATAACAAGTACATAAACTTCTAAAAATTTGCAATTAAGTCCTAAAAACCGAAAAATACAAAATTGAGAGCGTAAACGACATTTTTTGGCCAAAAAGTGACAATAAATATTTCTCAAATATTTCAAAAACGCCCTTTTTTCAAATAACGAAAAGCAATCTCATCAACTACATCAGGGAATGAGTAGGGATCTAATAATATATATATATATATATATATGAGTGTAAAATTGATGTTAAATTTGTGATCTTTAATAATTGCCACAAGAAGCGGAGTCAACGATCTGAAGACTATAAACGTATCCACATTGGCGTGGCGAAGGAGATTCGTGTTAGTAAAAATGGCCAGGTAAAAGACAAATGCTGCAGGCAGGAACTTCTTGGCTGTTTCTACAGTGAAGGGATCGTGGTGCAAAAATCCGAATTTCCCAAGAATCCAAACAGCAAGAGCTGAGGTTAAGTACTGAAGAGCAGTTAGTAGGCCAGGGTAATTGAAGCTGGGAATGGCAAATTTGTTGATTATTGCAAGCAAACTAGAACATAGAGCATAGCCTATGACCAGGCTGCTGGTTGCATAGTATTGCTTAGAAGCCTCCGGTCGAATCGAGGCCATTAGCGTTTTGAAATTTGAATAGCGTTTTCTTTTTCTTTTTTTTTTTTTTTGATAAACCCTCTTGAATTCAGCAGTATCTGGACTAGAGGAAAGAGAGTTTGCTACAGGTGACTCCTCACTTCAAATCGGAGTCACCTGTATCATACGACGGATGAAGACGATGATAACTGTCTGAAGATAAAACTGAAAGTAACATTTTAAAAAGACAAATAAAAAAAAAAAGTCATGTACGAGCAGAGTTTAAAGATTTGATGCTTGATGAAAGACAAAATATACCCAAATAGAAACTCACCTTCAGGAAATCTAGAGAAACAGCCGGGAATCCAAAGGAAAGACAAAAAAACCTGCAAAACGATTCGACCACAAAAAAACCCTAACTACAGAGAATAGGGAAATATATCTACCGAGATGTAATAGCAACGACCGAATCCTTACCCAGAAAGAGAGATCGAAGATGGAAAGAGAGAGAGGACGGTGGGTTGCAGGACGCGGAGAGAGAGGAGAAACGTAAAGGCGAAAAAGTGTTGGCAAAGAATAAATGGCCGGGTCGAACAAAACCGGGCACCACATGTGCGATTACGTCAGAAACAACATCGTTTTGGAGGCGGCCAGACGAAACGGCGTCATTTTGAGGACGTTAAAATGAATAGTAGGAGGCTTTACGAATCAGTGCGTTGCACCGGCTGTGATTTTGGTTGAATATGTACGTGATTTGAACGTGATGTTGGTGCAGATGGTTGAATACTTGTTATCAAGATTGCGTCGGATTTTGTTTATTGCTTTTTGAGAAGATTATAGCCTTTTTTTCTAATGTTTGTAATATAAGTTTTACATAATTAGTTATATGTAATGTATTGGGATTATTTTAGTTGATATGTGCTTGATGTTTCATAATAGAGTATTGGTCTTAGATGGCTCATATTCAATACAAAGTAATTGTGCTTTGTTATGTGATGTGGCCCATTGTCCATTTATTTCTCCCAAGTTTTTGTATATCAATTGTGTTAGTTTATATATTTTAACGAAATCTCGTAGTTATAATTTCGACCAATATTAAGATCGATCAATATAACACTTATGTATAATATTTCCGTCTTAATATGTATTCCATATATCGTAAATGATACAAAACTGCACTCTCCATAACTCGTTATTGTAGTTAAGTAACATCTTCCTAATGTTGCAAAAGGTAAATCTGCAAATTTAACTACTCTTGGCCTTCGTAATGACTGTCGTAATCATCTTTCATCACTTAACAATCTGCATCATTGTTAGAAGATGATGATGGCAAATGTGTAGTAACATTTGATGTTGCCGAATCAGTTATTGATAGTATCAACCTCATTATATTTTTCTTGTTGTGAGTTGTTTTGAAACACGTTTGCCTTACTTTTCTTGTGCTTAACTGGAGTGGTAACTCAAGGTTTTCTTCCACATTCTTCTTATGCCTAAAAATCAACTTTTTTACTTTTTCCTTTCTATTCATTATTCAAGGTGATATTTTTAATATGTCGAATTTTGTTATTTTAGCAAACTCTTTTAGTTTATCTGTTCAAATCAGATATACTAAAACTCACTGATCAGTGTGATGCACAAATAGTGTATCTAAGTGTTCATCGCGTAATGTTTGTGTAAATTGCCGAATATACAACAATCTATAACTAAGGCTGCCGTGGGAGATCTTTGTTGATTGTTTTAAGTATTTCGTTAATATTTACGTAAATGTAACCATTTTGTTGAGTTTATAGTTTATTTCTGGTTGTTGTCTTGGTGTTTTTTTTATTTTTAAAATATTTGTAGTGTAAGTTTTAGATAATGGGTTATATTTTTCACCAAAACATGTGATGTTTTCTTTCGTTGATTTGACTACATATCAAGCAATAAAAATACTTTTTTTAGCCTCTCATGAGGATAACAAATTCGGTACTCATGTGTATTTCCAGAACATCATTAAAATGTTACTTAAATCGTAATCACTTTTAGTAGAGTGTCAACCCCTTCCTATATATCCTAGAAAATCATCTTTAAAAATCTTTAAGACTCACGCATTTAATATTCGGGACTCAAATAAAAAGCAAGCTGAAATACCAGGGATAAAATGTACCTCATGTATAGACTTATGTGCGTGCATAATTTTTTATATTAGTCGATAAAAATTATATTGTCATGGAAACAGATATCTCTTATAAATATTACGCCAGTACGCCTTAGAATAGCAATACCTTCCATTACATGTCTCACATTTTTTATGTTTACAACTTACTGATAATATTTGATGCTATTGCTTCCACCCTTAACAGAATTTTTTTCCCATAATTCCACCAGTAATAATCAACTAAAAAGATTCATTCCGTATTTTCAGGTGTGGATTAATTGTTAATCCGCAAGTACCCTTCTGAGTTTCTAAACTCAGATTCAAACTTCTTTTTAAAATCTTCCCCCAAACACATCAACAGCATCTCAATGATTTTATTAGATAAAGTCCTCATTATGCTCCCATATTCTTTCAGCACATCGCTGTAAACGTAAATGGAAAAAATCTTAGAAGACAGAAATTTTGTTTAGTACAAACTCATTATTTTATACATATAATTAGCCACCGTCATACAATGAGACAGAAATCTTCTTCTCTCTCGGAAGCCATATTTGTAAGATGCACTATAGTTTTATTGTCGGGGTTGTATACCCGGTGATGTTTTTGGGTGTTGCATAGATCGCGCCCGCATCCTTAATAACCTGTAACATGGTGCAAATGCTTAGAATCTTTTAAAAGTAGGAAAAGGAGAAAATCACCTGCGAGATCATAAATGTGCATTGAGATAGTCATACTCCTCTCTCATAACACCTTTACGATCCTTCATAGCACGAATGGCTCGTGATACGCCAACTTCTGAGATATGTAAATAATCGCATCCACCCATAATACAGGTTTGTAAAACCATGTCTTGGGTGAATTCTCCAAATGCTTTGCTACGTTCTAGCTTTGACCATTGGAACAGTTTGTACTTTTTGCTCTTCAAATGGTGTTATTTATAGTATCAAATGATGGTGGTTGAAGGGTTTGTGCATTTATTTGAAGGCAAATGAAAGAAGCAAATGATTAAATGAAGGAGACTTGAAAAGAATTTGATAACTTTAGGCAATTAATATTTGCCTCATTAAATTTGACACAATATGAAAGGAATTAACAATACATACGGTTGAAATTTTTGTAAAAGCTATTTGATATGAATGCGTTTTTACTTTAAAATTGAAGTCATTAATACTCCAATCAATTAGTGCCTCAATGACTACATGAACACTTTGCATGACTCTCAATAATTACATTCGCACTTCGCATGTCATGACATTAATCTCCATATATTTTCACTTCAAAAATGATATCATTAATACTCCACAATCAATTTTTAGGACCTAATCTTTCAATATACGAGGCATTATCCAACCCGTGCGATGCATGGTCTTTGGTTGAATATCTACGTGTTTTGTATGTAATGTTGGGGCAGACGGTTGAATGAGCAGATGGCAGAATTTAATGTCTTTTAGAGAAGTTTATATGTTTTTTTATTGTTATTGTCCTTTTATTTTATTCTATGTAATTAGTTATATGAAATGAGGCTTTACTAACCCGTATGTTGCTCCGGGGTTGTTTTTGGTTTATTCAACCCGTGCGATGCCCCGATTGTATCTAAGATTTCATAGCTAAAATTTAACCATTTTGTAATTTATACTATCATTTAAAAGTTCATTTTAAGCACCTTGTGTATTAGAAGGTGCACGTGTTTTGTACGTAATGTTGGGGCAGATGGCAGAATTTAAATGCCTTTTAGAGAAGTTTATATGTTTTTTTATTGTTATTGTCATTTTATTTTAGTCTATGTAATTAGTTATATGAAATGAGGCTTTACTAACCTGTATGTTGCTCCGGGGTTGTTTTTGGTTTATTCAACCCGTGCGATGCACCGATTGTATCTAAGATTTCATAGCTAAAATTTAACCATCTTGTAATTTATACTATCATTTAAAAGTTCATTTAAATCACCTTGTGTATTAGAAGGTGCATTTGCATTGTGATGTTTATCATAACTTTTGTATTTAAATTAGTTTATTTATATTAAAAGTTACAATTAAAATAGTCTCTTCATATATTTATAATTAAAAGTTACAATTAAATCCCCCTTCCACATTAAATTAAGGGGGATATGTATTATATAGTATAGATGTATTTTTATTGTTATTGTCCTTTTATTTTAGTCTATGTAATTAGTTATATGAAATGAGGCTTTACTAACCCGTATGTTGCTCCGGGGTTGTTTTTGGTTTATTCAACCCGTGCGATGCACCGATTGTATTTAAGATTTCATAGCTAAAATTTAACCATCTTGTAATTTATACTATCATTTAAAAGTTCATTTTAATCACCTTGTGTATTAGAAGGTGCATTTGCATTGTGATGTTTATCATAACTTTTGTATTTAAATTAGTTTATTTACATTAAAAGTTACAATTAAAATAGTCTCTTCATATATTTACAATTAAAAGTTACAATTAAATCCCCCTTCCACATTAAATTAAGGAGGATAAGTATTATATAGTATAGATATAGATATGATTTTTGTTAGGGTTAATAGCCGCAAAATTTATGAACTTTTGTCAAATTCTTATTTTGCACCTCAATTTAAAAATCTGCCTGACAATACCCAACCTTTAATACTAATCTGATTTTGCACTCCTGTTGGTGAGACCCCAATTCGGTGCTTATGTGGCAACCGGATTGTCTGATGTGGCCAAACACTCCGGTGTGAACAAAAGGACGCCGCATATAATTATTCTAAATGTCGTCGTTTTGCGTAGATAGGGTCGTAATTTTTATTTAATCATTAAGAGACGCAAAATTAAGGATTTTTCAGGTTATCTTCTTCCTCTATTTTAGGTGTTTTTTAAGCTACGAACCATGTATCATTCCTTTTTGTTCAGATTTGAATTTGCGGGCATGGTGTTGTTGCTACGGTGAGAACTTCTCACACTGATTGAAATCCCGAGGTAAGGTTTTATTGTTGCCATCGTCGTAGAGATGTAACAGGAAGAAAACGATTTCGAAGAGATTATTGTAGTTCTGGAAATTAAATGTAACGAGTGAGTATTTTTTTTATACAGATTGATGATTGTGGGGGTTTGGGAGTGGATTGATCCAGAGCTATCACCACATTACAAGCTTGGTTTTTGTAGATTGAAGTTTGAAAGAGATGTTGCTGTTGAGCAGCTGAATAACATAATGTTAATTGAGAATGTGCTGCTGAAAAATTAGGAAAATCTTGTCCATTCATTGAAGAGTTGGAGATGGAGCTGAACAAGAAAAATGGGCAGATGAAGTTTAAGCATTTGGGATGTATGTTTGCAGCTCTAATGTTTGCTTTCATAAAGTTGATGTGATGTTGTGATCTTGATTATTGTAGCTTAATTGCATTATGCAACTTATTTAATGGTGTATGATTTAATCAGTTGTAAATATCATGACATTTTTGTAATCTGGTGGTCTTTTGGTAATGTGAAGATTTGATATTCAATTATGGCAATTTGAATCTCTTATTTTTTATTGCACCACAAACACTAGTTTGTAATATCAGACTGCAAAATATTGCACCACGAGCACTACATAAACATTATGCAAAAATAATAATTAAACTGGGATACAAGATATATCAGCAAAATGGAGGTTATATAACCATAAAATATTGAACCATTGTATGATTACAAAAGGGGCACAAAACACTACAACAGCTAAGCATGAAAGATTTTTCTACAAAAAATATATGCTTTCAAAAGAGTGAGTTGACTAATTTAAAGTTTAGAGTAGCATTAGTCATTACAGCACCAAAAAATTCTAAACTACTGGGCTAATTTCATTTGGACTAATTCACTTGTCCATTTGAGCTGCCTTGAGTTGCACACACTTGAGTTATATTACTTTGTTGAACATGACTTGAAGATGATGCATTCTCAGTTCTTTGTGGTCCGGTGAATTGCACCACGCCCCTATGTTGAGTACGGGGTCGGATATTGCGCCGTGTTGCGGAAGTGTAAAATAAAATGCAGAAATTAAATGACGCACGGAATTATAGAGATTCGGCTATAAACGAGCCTACGTCCTCTCTCGGTATCTTTTTCAATAGGCTAAAGAAAAACCTCTTCTCCTCTCTTCTATTGGTCGAGGTATAACCGTTACAATCACGTCTTCTATTGGTCCGTGATAAACCACTCGTACTTGTCTTTACGTCGGTCCAAGTTAAACCGTTTTCCTTTTCGTAGGACAAGGAATCAACCTCTCTAGTTTTCTATGGGTACTAGATAAACCTCACGAAGATAGCGATTGTGATTCTAATAATGCCGGATCCTTGATCCTAGTAACACCGAATCCAATCGTATCTTTTCTTTTTACCACTCGTGTATGATTTTGTGTATAAACACTCAATCACTCAATGTAAGCTCAATATTACAACAACAATAATATCAATATGAATATCAGATGATTGTCTCGTATGCTTGAAGTTGTTGTTACTTGATCAATACCATAAGCATGGTATTTATAGGCTTCATCCTCAAACTAGCCGTTAGCTGCCAGACTGCTCATTACGTACGCTATCAGCTCCTTATTACGTACGTAATCTTCCTTACGTACGTTAACCATGAATGGTTACGTACGTTAGCCTCTTCACAAACTGTCCAGGGAGTTTCGTCATTTTGAGTTACGTACGTTAGCATATACCCGGTTACGTACGTTAGCTATACGTCATTGCTGACGTCATATATCCGTTGCATGCTTTTCTGACTTTGACTCCTCCAACGTTCACTTGGTTCGAACTACATTACGCACGTTATATTACTTCCATTACGTACGTAAGGCTGCTTCATTTACGTACGTTAATCATGCTGAGTTACGTACGTTAGGCTTGTGCAGAACACTATTTTCCAGCTTCGTTTCCTTCGATGCTTGCTTCGTCTCTTCGTTTTTTGTTTTGCTTGTCAACATTAATCATCAAAACACTTTTAATTTATTGCCTGGAACAAAATGTTCCAACAATCTCCCCATTTTTGATGATTACAAAACAACACTTTGTCAATGGGATTTACCTGCGAAAATACAAATATATGTATATGTGTACAGACCAAAGTTTTCGACTTTGTCCGTTTTGTTAGTTTCTTCTCCCATTTCTTTTTCGACTCCTTCTTTTCTTTTCTCCTTTTCTTTTCTCATTTTCAAGTTTTCATCGTCTTTTCGACGTCTCCGCATTTTTCTTTTTCTATCATTTTCGACTTCTCCTTTTCATTTTTTTGATTTTCTCCCCCTTTTAGGGTTAATCCCATTTTCGACTTCTTTTTCTCCTTCTCCATTCTCTCCCCCTTTTGTTTTCATCAAAAAGTGGATAAAATATCAATTAAAATAAATAATACCAAAATATAAAATATGCATGATACAATTTATGAATAAATGCATAAAGGGTAAAAATTCCCCCTGAGAATAATATCTCCCCTTAAAAAAATACTCCCCCTGAGTAAAGTACAAAAATCAATTTTTGGGGATCCAACCTATAGTTGGTTTTTGTTTCGAGACATAAACAATATTTGAAATATTTGTTCCTTTAGGAACCCAAATTTTCTAAATTTTTATCGTCCGGCGAGGGCTTTTGCAATTTGAAACGTGATGCCCGATTTTCAAACACTTTTCGCAATGGGGTATTTTAAAATTAACGGATTCGTTTTTCGAATGTGGTTTGAATCCTAACCCCTCTTTATTTAAAGTATATTTTTGAACACATAACATTTGTTCAAATTTATCGTTCTTATACGAGAATTTTCTTGTCAAAGATTTTAGTTCATCTTGAACTTTTAAAAGATCATTCTTCAAAATATTCTCATTTTCAATGCATTTCGAATGATCGATTTCAACAAATTTTCCCTTCTCGATAATTTTGGAATTTTCAATTTTCAAAGATTTACTTTTAGATTTGAGGGATTTAATTTCCGATAAAGCATTTTGGAAATCCGTATGTAACAACTCAAATACATCAAATAATTCATCACGAGAGGATGTACTTACTTGGCTTTCGACGTCGCTGTCGTCGAACGAACTCCGGGCCATGAGAGCGAGATTATTTTGATTGATGAAATCATCGTCTTCGTCTTCATCGCTCCATGTTGCCACGAGAACCTCCTTTTTTGGTTTGGCTCGGCAATGCTTAGCGAAGTGGCCTGGTTTTCCACATAGTCGACAAGAATTGTCGAAATTCTTAGATTCGCTCGAGATATCCTTCTTCCTCTGGTTTAATAAGGTTTGGAATTTATTAATATTTTTGGCATAGTATGCCATTTCTTCATCGCTTTCTTCCATCGGGATTTCTTCCTTCTTTCTCGATATCTTAGCCTTCATGGCTAGCGATTTTTCTTTCGGTTTCGGCTTGACACTTCGTGATTTTAATACAATCTCATAATTGATTAGTGAACCAACAAGGGCACTAAAATCGAGCGTGTTGAGATCTTTGGATTCCATAATCGCGGTTACGGTGCCGTCCCATTCGCTAGGTGGTGATCTTAAGATTTTCTTGACTTTTTCACTACTAGATAATTGTAACACCCCAAATGGCGGTTATTACAGTGCCGTGAATCCCACACTGGGACCCACCAGGCGATATCCAAAACAGGTTAAATAAATATTATTTGTGATACCGAATCACAACGAATAGTCATTTCTCCGATTAGGAGTTTATTAAAATATGGCCAACGGCCTTACAACACACAGGATCCAAAAAAAAACAAGTATAAACCATATGGAGATGGAAAATACTTCAAATGTCAAATACAACCAAAAAGTAATTTAAATGAAACAGGAGATAACATAACGCGGTTTAACATAACCGGACAACAAGAGATGTGGGCCCCCGAACTAGTATCCTCCGAACCCTTCGCCGTCGACATGCTCTTCCCGTGTCTTGCCTTTGCCTCGACCTAAAATACAATACAAGTATTTCGCCCAACACAGGGTCAGATATACATGATAATCAATTCTTCCGACATTATACAATTCACATATATAGATCTCAAGAAAATCATTCCGACTATTAATCATACCCCTCGGGCGTATGAAACAATCAGTCACAAAATATCGAACACATCCAATCATACATGGTCTGTGAACGATTAACATTATGGCTCAAGATGGACATCACAGTACGCCCGATCCGGAAATGTGTCCGTGCACATGTCCACCCCGTATACGGAATCCAGAATATACGTGGGACAATGTACCTAATTAACCTCACGAACTACGTCTCGTGTGCACGGTCCAATGCGGAAACATCCACGCATGACCATCGTGTGCCTGGCTAAAAATCCTACACAATAACCAATCGGCACGCAGATATGATTCCGGATATGTCACGATACAACATGACAACGAAACTCAAAGGATAACACATCCAATTAAGGATCAAGAAAAACTCACCAAAGTGAAAATAAGGACCAACGAGATCAACGATTCAAAACGGCGTACTAGGGAATGCAATCTCATAACATCAAGGACAATATCAAATCACCACAAACGTCACATGGACAATTCATACACATGAAATATATAATCATCACAAGAATCTAATCATCATTATAACCAAGCAAGATAACTTGCCTTAATACGGAGACGAGAATAGTCCTCTTCTTATCGGAACGAACGAACGGTCCTCGACAAGTTTTACTCGAACAACCAACCTTAAACGAAATACTTTTTACTCAAAACATATTCGTATAATTATCAATACAGGATTAGTAAGACGTCAACCTACAATCCTTTAGAATAGTTTGTTACTACAAATTATTGAAGCCTTATGCCAGGAGTCCTTCTAAAATCAATACAACTATAAGAATTGGTTTACAAAATTTACCGAATGTTCGCATGGTTCAACATAAACAAGAGTTCTATCAAGGGTATGTTGAATAACTAATCATGATGTTAAGATCATCTTATGATGATTAAACTTTCCAAAACATTAAAAGGTTGAAAGGTAAAATCTGCACATTATGATTATTCTCCTCTCATTTAAATTGACTTTTAAGCTAACAACAAGTTCATAAGTTCTGAGATTACACCATACTCATGAAGGTTATCAAAGTCTTTGTTACAAGGCTGGAGGATTCATTAACATGATGGTGAATTCACCAATTTTAGTATGATGATCAAAATATTCTAAGTTCTCAATACATTAGATTAATGAAAAATTATTGTTGAAATTATCAAGATCCTTATCAATCTTCAAAGACTTGTGAATCGAACAATCATGATTTGTTAAAGCTTCTAAGATTTCGAACTAGATCATCTAATCTCATCTTTAACATCATCAAGTTCTTCTCAAGGTAATTAAATACCTAAAATGGTGTTTAATCACTATATGATATCAAGTTCTTGACTAAGTCCAGTTATGATGAAGCTAACCGATCCAACAATGTCTCTTGAGCTAAATTCGTCCGTAAGATGAGTAATGACAGCTACAAACATGGTTACCATTACTACAATATCAAGAACTCCTCTAAACTAAACCCTCATTTAACATATTCATCAAAAGTGTTAAAAAGGTTGGATTAGAACTATGTTTTACTTGCTTAATCTAACTCTAGGTGAAGTATAATTCGTCATTAACATCAACATAAGAAAATAATGCGAGAAGAAAACACACCAACCTCCGAAATGAAGAACAACTTCAATGCTATGAGAGAATATGTTCCAAGCTTAAAAACAACTCCAAATCTCCAAGGAAATGAGCTCCACTCCGAGATTCAAGGCTTAGAAACAAGTTGGTGTAGGTTGATATCGTTTTTAGAGTGCAGAGGGACGATAAAATGGAGAGAGAATCGGTTTAGAGTTGTGAAGAAATGAAAAAGCAGTGGCCCTATAAATAGATGGACATCCTTAGCGCATGCTATCGGGACGATTTAGCGACGCTAATGCCCTTACGTACGCTATCCGTCGATATTACGTACGTAAGCGGCTTACGGTGGCTCTGTCTTGAATTATCGCAGCCGTTAGCGCACGCTAACGAGAAATGGGTTACGCACGCTAATAAAAGTAGATTCTCACCGACACGCCACTCGATTTAGATCTCATGCATGCTAACGGTTAAAAGGGTTCACGTCTTTGAAGTCAATCTTTGCCCGATTCCCTCTTAGCGACGCAATGGAGGAAACCTTACGCACGCTAAGTCACATGATTAGCGTCGTTAATAATCTTGTGTAGCGTACGCTACATTAACAAAAATTCGAAAATGTAACACTCTAATAACATCGAATCATCACATATGAAATAACAACGATATGATATTCAAATCTATAATACCTCAACATAATACTAAATGCAACGATTTCTGATAATCAGATTATCCGAATAATACAACGACAGGAAAAAAAATGAAAAGTTACAGTCGGATATTACATACTCCCCCCCTTAAAAAGGGTTTCGTCCTCGAAACTAAGGGGTAAATAACTCGGGGTATCTCGCTCGCATACTATCCTCGGTCTCCCACGTAGCCTCCTCGACTCCGTGTCGTGACCACTGAACTTTCAGTAGGGGAATCGTCTTGTTCCGCAATTGCTTGATCCTCCTCTCGAGTATCCGTACAGGACGCTCCTCGTACGAATGATCCTCTGCTAAATCAATATCTTCGAATTGAAGTACGTGGCTCGGATCAGCAACATATTTCCTCAGCTGAGAGACATGAAACACGTTGTGAATCTTACTCAAGGTCGGTGGCAAGGCTAGTCGATAGGCCAGATCACCTACACGCTCCAGAACCTCAAACGGCCCAATATATCTTGGGCTCGACACCCCTCTTCCGGCGAAAAACACCTCGAGTAGGAGACACCTTCATTAACACATGGTCACCAACCTCGAACTCAAGCGGTCTTCGACGATGGTCAGCATAAGACTTCTATCGACTTTGAGCCATTAACAACCGACTCTTAATCAAAGTGATCTTCTCACGGGCGGCTAACAACATATCGGGTTCCGTACCCAGAGATTCTGACAGTTTGTCCCAACACAAAGGGGACCTACAGCGACGGCCATATAATGCCTCATACGGTGCCATCTGAATCGAAGCGTGCCAACTATTATTATAAGTGAATTCCACCAAAGGCAGCTGGGCTCCCCAATCGTTCTTCCAATCAAGAGCACATGCTCTCAACATATCTTCTAGAGTCTGTATGGTTCTCTCCGACTGCCCATCAGTCTGTGGATGGAAAGCCATACTGAAATTCAACTGCGTGCCCATCGCACGATGAACTGCCTTCCAGAAGTGTGACACAAATCGCCCGTCACGATCGATCTGATGCTCTTGGGAGTACAGTGTAGTCTCACAATTTCCTTAATAAGCAGTGGGCGATCTCTCGGGGCCCCATGTGTCCTTAATTTCCAAGAAGTGGGATGATTTGGTCGAGACGGTCCACAATCACCCAAATCGTATTCATTCCTCGGCGACTCGTCGGCAAGCTAGTGATAAAATCCATAGATATGTCCTCCCATTTCCATTCGGGAATCGGGAGCGGTTTCAACATTCTGCGGGCGTTGGTGATCAATCTTAACCTGTGAGTTAAGCACCTCAAACGAATTGGCAACCTCACGTTTCATATTTCCCCACCAATAATTCTGTTTCAAATCCTTATACATCTTGCTAGAGCCGGGTGGATAGAGTACGGGGTAGCATGGGCTTCTCTCATGATAGAGTTCCTCAACTCTTCGTCACGGTACACAAACTCGATTTCTAAAACGTATCAATCCATCCTCGTGGATCACGAATCCGTGGCTTTCCTGGTTTACTTCATCCCGAACTCGAGATAAGAATGGGTCCGTAATTTGCTTCGATTTGATCATATCATCGAGAGACGAAGAAATATCAAGGGTGCAAAGTTGTCCCCGAACACGCGTAACCAAACTTCAATTTCGGCCTCATAAGGTCCAACTGCAATTCCTCTGTCTTTGTTAAATGACTCGGCATCTGCTCCTGCCTTACGGCTCAAAGCGTCGGCAACCACATTTGCTTTACCGGATGATAAAGGATCTCGATATCATAGTCCTTGATTAATTCTAGCCACCTTCTCTACCTCATGTTCAACTCCTTCGAGTAAAAATGTACTTTAGGGTCTTGTGGTCAGTAAAGATCCGCGAGTAACTCCATAAAGATAGTGGCCTTGATTTTCAAAACAAACACCACATTTGCTAACTCCAGTCGTGGGTCGGATAGTTAACTTCATAGGTCGCAATTGTCTCGATGCATAGGCGATTACTTTCCCTTCTGCATTAGTACACATCCTGGACTCGTCTCGACGCGTCACTATACACCACAAATCCTTAGTTCCCTTTGGTAAGACCAAAGCAGTGCGAAATCAATCGACTCTTGAGCTCTTCAAAACTTTCTTGACATGCTTCGACCACAAATACTTCTTGTCCTTCCGCAGTAAGTTAGTCATCGGTTGCGAAATTTTGGAGAATCCCTCCACGAATCGTCGGTAGTAACTGCTAGGCGAGGAAACTACGAACTTCCTTCACGTTCTTCGGTGGTAGCCAATCTCGAATGGCTTAGTCTTTTGTGGGTCCACTCTCACCCCTTGGTGATATCACATGCCCAAGAAAGACAACCTCGGGCATCCGAACTCACACTTAGAAAATTTCCCATAAAGTTGTTCTCGCCTCAAAGTATCGAGAACTTGGTGGAGGTGACTCTCGTGCTCCTCGTGGTCGCGAGTAAATCGAGAATGTCGTCAATAAAAGCGACTACAAAGCGATCCAGATAGTTAATAAAACTCGATTCATCAACTCCATGAACACCGCCGGTGCATTAGTCGATCGAATGGCATCACCACGAACTCATAATGCCCATAGCGAGTACGAATCTTTGTCTTGAAATGTCGAGACTCTCGAATCCTCAATCGATGATAACCAGATCTTAAGTCGATCTTAGAAAACACGGCTCCACGAAGTTGGTCCATAAATCATCAATACGAGGCAAGGGATACTTGTTCTTGATGGTTACCACTGTTCGACTCACGGTAATCAATACACAATCGTAGAGATCCATCTTTCTTTCGCACAAATAACACCGGTGCTCCCAAGGGACGCACTAGGTCGAATATAGCCTTTGTCACCAACTCCTCAAGCCGGTTCTTCAATTCTTGCATCTCGGTCGGAGCCATGCAGTGCGGTGCTTTTGAGAGCGGGGACGCACTGGTTCTAACTCAATAATAAACTCCACGTCATGATGAGGAGGTAAGCTGGCAACTCGTTTGGAAATACATCCGGGTAGTCTCGGACTACGGAATGTCGGCAATTCAATAGTCGATCTGCTTTTTTTGGTCATGTAGCACCAATAACCAATACACCCTTGATTAAGCGGTTTCTTTGCTTTCAAGATCGATGACTCTCCCGAGCAGTGGGATTATCACCTCGAAAAATACACTCGAATCCATCATCGAGTGGCGGTAACCATCCGCTGCGGACCGAGTATTGCATCGTGACGATCCATCCAATCGATGCCCAAGATTATATCATCCTTAGGTAGATCGACTACAATCGATTTGACAACCACTCACGGTCGTTCAAACGAATCGGACGATCCTGGACTTCACGATTTCCAATAATTCTTCTACCATCGGGTAGACCAATCACGTAGGGCTCACAATTGATAACATGGTCTAGAGGCAAACGACTTAAACAAGAAGAAGATATAAAGGAGTGTGAAGCACCGGTATCAAAAAGAACACACACAGTGGGAGTGGATCTCGAGTATACCCGAAATCATGCCGGCCTCGGGATCATCGGCTTTCTTCATCTCGTAAATCACAGGTTTCAGCGATTCGGCACAGTGTACCACTTTGATTCCCACGGCCCATTCCCCTATTTGCCCCGGTGGTCTGATAGGAAGCGGACGGAGGCGTCTAGTTCTGGACAGAGGATTGAATAGGAGCATGAGACGCTACTGGATCATGTCCGGGCCCACCCCTGCAAAAACGAGCACGGTGACCAATCTTGCCACAAGTAAGGCATGTGACGGCAGGCTTCGGGCATTTGGTGCTGAAATGCCCCCAGTCTCATGATTATAGCACACAACAGATGAGGGGACCGCTCGAGAGTGCGATCCAGCTGGCTTTGACGCCATGGGTGGTCGATCAGAGGGGTTTGGCAATGATTGGGGCTTCCTGAATGTCCCCCGGTTACTCTCAGTCTGATTCTGGTTCTTGGACCTTTTGTTGTTGGACTGTGGTTGTTTCTTGGAAATCTCCTTCGCGGTGAGTTCGTACTCCAGAGCCTTCTCGATAAACTCGGTAAGGTAGTACGGTGGTGATTCACAATGCATTCTCATTCGGGGTTTAAGCCTCTTGAGAAAGTATTTGATCTTATCGGCCTCTGTTCGGATAATTGTCGTGGCAAAAGGAAGGAGTGCCTGGAATTTCTCGGAACAGATAATACATCATCGTCTTCGACGGGGGGTTCAAAAGTTCCGACAGTTTGGCCTCACAGTGGCCACTGGATAGTAACGGTCTAGCATGAGGTTTTAAATTCCTCCCATGTGCAAACACCATCAGCTGGCCTTACTGAAAGCCACCAGGTATGAGCGCTTTTGCTAAGATAATACGCGGCTACCGAGACGCGATTCTCTTCCGGGCAGTCCACCAACTGGAAAAGTTTCTCAAAATGCTCGATCCAGTGCACAATGTCGTGAGGCTCGAGAGGAGCCTTCAAAAGTCGGTGGTCGCCGGCGAGATGTCGGCGATAATCCGACTCACGGTCCGCCAATCACGGGAGGAGGATGAGCCCCTGCTGGCGGCGATGGCGGCCCTCTGCATAGCTTCCATTAGTTGACCCATCTGGGTCATACGTGTCATCATGCCTGCATTACGATGTAAGGATCGACACGTGCATCCCCGCGCCACTGTGGTGCGATTGTTCCTAGAAGGTGAACCACTGTCTGCGGAACTCTGATCCGCATTCGCGCGTCTGTTGGCTCGAGGTATTGGGATTCGGCCCCTTCCACGGCCTCGTCCCCCTCTGCCACGACCTCTCAGGTTTCTTTCCATACTGAAAGAATCAATCGTAATGATAACCATAAGTACAGTTCAAGATACTAAAATTCACGCTAAATTAATAGTAACAAGGAATCATATATTCAAGGAAAACGGTTATTGATACCACAAATGTCGCACCGAATATCATATCGGTGTCAAGTCGAACAATTTCAATTGTATAATAAATTCAGCATTTACCTCGGATTATCAATCAGATAAATCCTATCACAATTCCTTGAAATAACATGATCAGCAGGGAGACCCATACTGATATCAATATCATGCCAGTAATTAAACCATGGCTCATAAAGTACATACCGTATTTGGCTCGTAGGTCGGGCGCTTGCAGTCACACGTGACACGAAGGTCTCTTGATACTAGTTCATTTCTCAATGACTCATAAAAACGACTCTCGATACCATCTTCTCGTAACACCCCAAATGGCGGTTATTACGGTCAAGTGAATCCCACAGGACCCACCAGCGATATCCAAAACAGGTTAAATAAATATTATTTGTGATACCGAATCACAACGAATAGTCATTTCTCCAATTAGGAGTTTATTAAAATATGGCCAACGGCCTTACAACACACAGGATCCAAAAAAAAAACAAGTATAAACCATATGGAGATGGAAAATACTTCAAATGTCAAATACAACCAAAAAGTAATTTAAATGAAACAGGAGATAACATAACGCGGTTTAACATAACCGGACAACAAGACCGTGTCATTTGACGCGGTGCAGTGTCGAGCTATTACGGTTAAGCAAAAACGTTCTGGATGGGTGACACGACCCCTGACTCGACCGTGTCATTTGACACGACCGGAAGTGCAGAAATGCTGAAAAACCCATTTCGGGAGCTATATATATCCTTTGGTCGATTTTTTGGGCATTCCAGCACCTTCCCTTCATCCTCCACCTAGAATCCTCCATCTTAAACTCCAAAATCAAGCCATAAACATATTCCAAACACTATAGAATCAAGATATCAAGTTCATTATTGAAGTATTATCCATCTCTTGGTTGAATTAAGGTATGTGGTTGAAGTTCTTCAAGTTATTTGAAAGAATTTTGGGGTTTGTTGGGAATTCTTGATTCAAGTTCGTTTTGGATTTGGATTATGTTAGATTATGATATTGTAATCATGTTCCTTTATTTTCCCTCAAAGTTTATGGATTAAATTCTGAGTTTTTAATCCGTTCTTGGGTTCGACCTTTGTCGCCTCCGTAGTGTTCGATTAAATGTCTCTAAGGGTAGGACTTAGGGTGAATTCTTCCATTTCCGTGGTGTTATGTTTTGATTCGGTATTCCGATGTGTTAGGATCGAATCGTTGAAGGAAATTCGGACCGTACATTCATCCGTTCGCCGTTTCTCGTGTCGTTCAAATTGAGGCAAGTACTTTGATTGTGTTTACTGTACTTCGTGTGAATATGTAAAAATGGAATTTGTGCCAATTGTTGATCGAGTGTGTGTGAGCCGAGTAAAACCAGTGAGGGTCCCATGGGGTCCGGCAGGCTGCGTATCCCTACGGATCACTCGATTGGGCTATACACCAGGGAGGGCCTGACGAGGTGTCTCTGGGGTGTGTATCTTGCTTGAGAGGAACAGGGCCAGTATAGCTCGGGAGGTTGTTTTGTGATGATAACTGTGATGTGGTATTCCGGAATATGTGTGATGGCACTATGATTTTTGTAGTTTTTGCTGATTATTCACTTGTTGTACATATTCTAGAATCATTGTACTTGCACCGGCTTCTTGCTGACCCCTTCTGGGGTGGATATACTTTTGTGTATTCAGGTACAGGTCCAGTGGGAGGACTAGCACAGGACGGACACGAGCTTGGTGGGCAGCATTGATATCGTACATCATTTTGAGTTGGTGGTCGTATGGTCATGGTCAAAGTCGTGTTTTGGTTTTGTACTCGCGCGGGTACTGTCCAGTGTTGTATGTCATGTCATTATTAATGGTTAATGATGTTGTATTCCCGTGGTGAACGGTCATATTGGTTATGATTCCTCGGGATGATATGTTGTTTGGTATTGTGATGTATGTCATGTTGAAATTGAAGTTGGTTTTGAATGTATGAACGTTTATGTTTGTCGTATTTAATGTGTTTTATTTGGGTCTAAGCCCGGTAGGTTCTCCAAAAAGGATCTACGGCGCTGTAATATCTCCGTAAATAATGGGGGTGTTACAAACTTGACTTATTCTTCATTAATCTTGTAACTAAGAATACTAATTATCATCAACCAAGCTTTTATTTCATACGATATAAACCAGTTACTATTGAATAACTATCACAATCGATAATAAATTGTGAGCACTTTATAAAAAATATTACTCTTTAGCTATTTAATTTGATAACTGTGAATGTGATTTGAAGAGGAGATTGAAAATAAGTTGAACGACTGCAATCTGAAACAGAGGATCCACCGGTAACATAGTTTTTGAGGATCGACCATTAACGAAGCTTTTTTCTCTCGTTAGCTGCAACTTTCGCCAACGATATGCTCCATTTGGATTCTGGTGGAACCAAGGCCAGTGACTCGCCTCCCTTGCTCTTTCATTTTATACCGCTTCCTCGCAGAAGTTCACAACTCAACTCAAGACATTAAATAAACTTGTAAGAACTACAAGACGTTCATTCGCATAGGGATCACGGGAATCGAACCGAACTCGAAATCACAACGATAAACGGATTAATCCGAAATAATATCAAATCTCGCTCAAAAATCACGATACGGGATGCAAAAATAGCTAGACTGTTACAATTATGAGTTGCGTGTTGGTAGTCTAAGTTTGTCATTTTTTGCGTGTTTTGGAGGTTGTAATGGTTGATTTTCATGCGAATTGGTGATTTAATAAAAATATAATTACAAAAAAAAATAGATAAATCACATTTCATTTATACTTCACTTATTACGCAAATCCAAGTATTAACAATAATAACAAAATTTAAATAAAATATTAAAATACTCGCATTTTGGGAGGAGTGTCGAATGATGCATACTTTTTTTCCTTTTAGGATCATTTCAGTCGAAAAAACTTGACATGCATCTCAAACCTAGTCCGCCTGAAAATCTCGCCCAGTACCGCGCTAATCTCCACCTCGTCGCTGACCGACCGAGGTAACTGTAGGAGAGGACAGCTATGTTCTCTTCAATAGAAGAGCCAATGACGCCGCATTTACCACTCGACTAATAATCTGACGAGATCCTGAATTACCTTTAGTCTGCTGGCAACTTCGAATAGAACAACATGCTTGTTGTCGTCGGCGTCTGGAGTGGTGCTCAGCAATTGGGAAAGGAAGGTGGGGATAAGATAGGGAGTAGTCGAAGAAATGGGATGGAATGGGGAGTAGTCGGAGGATGAACGATGAAAAAACCGAGATAACATGGCGGCTGTTAGGAAAGCGAGAAATTAGGATCGAGATGGGAAAAGACGAGCGAGTAAACGAAAGCCGCGGATGCCAAGTTGCAGCTGCTCACATATGTTGTCCGTAAAGTGCTATCCAAGTAGATGAAGAATGCCGCTGTTGGGAAAATGTTGGAGTAACAAGTGAAGGACGTTGAGGCGAGGTTGTCGTTGCTTGTTGAGGCACAGGCCGCTGAGAAGTTGAAGAAGCTGAAAGACGCTGATGTTAAAGAGTTCAAGCTCGAGCAGCAGCTGAAGGAAGCAAGTAAGATTTAGTTCGAAAAGTTTATATTTGGATTGCAAATGATCTATTTGGCCGTTTTCATTTTCTCGCCTGCTTGGATTGTAAATACGGCCTAACTAATATTCGTTGGGAACAACTCTAATCTTTAATTTCTGAGTATTTAGGATTATTTGATTCCTGTAATTGTGCTTCAGTTCATTTGGTACTTATCTGTGCTTCATCTAGACATGAAAATGATTGCAGTTGTGCTTCCATTCATTTGGTAAGTATCCGTGCTTCACTTTGACCTCAGGAAACTGACTTCCAAACTACCTCATGACTTATACTGTGAGAAAATGAAAATGGCCAAATAGATATGCAATCCAAATATAAAATTTTCGAACTAAATCTTACATGCTTCCTTCAGCTGCTACTCCAGCTTGAACTCCTTAGCATCGGCGTCGTTCAGCTTCTTCTTTAACTTCTTCATTCTTTAACTTCTTCACAGCGGCCTGCGCCTCAACAAGCAGCGACAATCTCGCCTCAACGTCCTTCACTTGTTACTACAACATTTCCTCAACTACAACCTTCTTCAGCTGCTTGGATAGCACTTTACGGACAACATATGTGAGCAGCTGCAACTTGGCATCCCAACTTTGGTTACCTTCTCCCCTCTCGATCCCAGTTTCTCGCTTTCCTAACAGCCCTATGTTATCTCGATTTTCCGCCGTTCACCCACTCCCCCCGACTACTCACCATCCTATCCCCATCTTAATTTCCCCGGCTACTCCTCATCCCATCCCCACTCTCCTTTCCCCAACGACGAGCGTATTGTTTTCATCGAAGTTGACCCAATAGATTATAGGTTATTCAGGATCTCGTCAGATCATCGGAGTGGTACATGCGGCAGTGGCTCTTCTATTGAAGACAAGAGCTTCTGAGAAGGCGATTGTCCTCTTTTATGGTTAACTCGACCGAAAAACCTACATAGTCGACGACAAGGTGGAGATTGGCGGGGAACTGTGCGAGATTTTCATGCGAACTAGGTTTGAAATGTATGTCAGGTTTATTTCACATTGAAAATGATTCTAAAAATAAAAAAGAAGGTTGGCATCATCCGACACTTACCTAGCTAAATTCGCCCAGCTAAATTTAACTGAAATAATGGATGAAAATACATTTGTTTGATTGGAAATTGTGCTCACAACCAGAGAAAAGTGTTCCAAATAGCAACATTTATGAATGACAAAAAAATTAGACTTAAATTGATGCGATTAATTTCAATACGTGATTAAATAAAATGTTAAATAAAATCGGGAATGATCAAAAGATAAACTAAGCTGCATGTGTATCAAGTCATGAAGTAGTTTGGAAGTCAATTTCATGAGGTCAAAGTGAAGCACACATACTTACCAAATGAATGGCAGCACAGCTGCAATCATTTTCATGTCTAGGTGAAGCACTGATAAGTTCCAAATGAACGGAAGCACAATTACCAGAATCAAATAATCCTAAATACTCAGAAATTAAAGATTAGAGTTATTCACAACGGAAATGTTGTAGTAACGAGGGAAGTACGTTGATGCGAGGTTGTCGCTACTTGTTGAGGCACAGGCCGCTGTGGAGAAGTTAAAAAAGAAGTTGAACGATGCTGATGCTAAGGAGTTCAAGCTGGAGCATCAGCTGAAGAAAGCAGGTAAGATTTAGTCCGAAAAGTTTATATTTGGATTGCAAATCTATTTGGCCGTTTTCATTTTCCCATAGTATAAGTCATGAGGTAGTTTGGAAGTCAATTTCATGAGGTCAAAGTGAAGCACAAATACTTACCAAATGAATGGAAGCACAACTGCAATCATTTTCATTTCTAGGTGAAGCACATATAAGTACCAAATGAACGGAAGCACGGTTATAGGAATCAAATAATCCTAAATACTCAGACACAACGAATGTTAGTTAAGCCGTATTTACAATCCAAGCAGGGAAGAAAATGAAAATGGCCAAATAGATTATTTGCATTCCAAATATAAACTTTTCGAACTAAATCTTACCTGCTTCTTTCAACTGCTGCTCCAGCTTGAACTCCTCAGCATCAGGGTCGTTCAACTTCTTCTTTAACTTCTCCACAGCGGACTGTGCCTCAACAGGCAGCGACAACCTCGCCTCAACATCCTTCACTTGTTACTCCAGCATTTCCTCAACAGCAGCATTCTTTAGCTGCTTGGATACCTCTTTACGGACAACATATGTGAGCAGCTGCAACTTGGCATCCCCAGCTTTGGTTTACTCGCTCGTCATACCTTCTCCCCTCTCGATCTCAGTTTCTCGCTTTCCTAATAGCCTTATGTTATCTCGGTTTTTCCGCAGTTCACCCACCCCCGACTACTCACCATCTCATCCCCACCCTAATTTCTCCGGCTACTCCCCATCCCATCACCACTCTCCTTTCCCCAATGATGACCGTATTGTTTTCATCGAAGTTGACCCAACAGATTATAGGTGATTCGGGATCTCGTTAGATAATCGGAGTGGTACATGTGGCGGCAGTGGCTCTTCACAGCTTCTGAGAAGGCGACCTCTTCTATGGTTAACTCGACCTAAAAAACTACATCGTCTCTTCAATAGAAGAGCCAGTGCCGCCGCATTTACCACTCAACTGATAATCTGACGAGATCCTGAATTACCTTTAGTCTGCTGGAAACTTCGAATAGAACAACACGCTCGCTGTCGTCAGTGTCTGGAGTGGTGCTCAGTAATTGGGAAAGGAAGGTGGGGATGTGATGGGGAGTAGTCGGAGAAATGGGATGGAATGGGGAGTAATCGGAGGGAAAATGAGGGTGAACGGTGGAAAAACCGGGATAACATGGCGGCTGTTAGAAAAGCGAGAAACTAGGATCGAGATGGAAAAGGTATGACGGGCAGGTAAACCAGAGTCACGGATGCCAAGTTGCAGCTGCTCACATATGTTGTCCATAAAGTGATATCGAAGCAGCTGAAGAATGCTGCTGTTGAGGAAATGTAGGAGTAACAAGTGAAGAATGTTGAGGCGAGGTTGTAGCTGCTTGTTGAGGCATAGGCCGCTGTTGAGAAACTGAAGAAGAAGCTGAACGACGCTGATGCTGAGGAGTTCAAGCTGGAGCAGCAGTTGAAGGAAGCATGTAAGATTTAGTTCGAAAGTTTATATTTGGATTGCAAATGATCTATTTGGCCTTTTTAATTTTCTCCCCTACTTAGATTTTAAATACAGCCTAACTAACATCCGTTGTGACTAACTCTAACCTTTAATTTCTGAGTATTTAGGATTATTTGATTCCGGTAATTATGCTTCCGTTCATTTGGTACTTATCATTGCTTCACCTAGACATGAAAATGATTGCAGTTGTGGTTCCATTCATTTGGCAAGTATTTGTGCTTCACTTTGACCTCATGAAATTGACTTCCAAACTACCTCATGACTGATACTATGAGCAGTTTCTCGCTTTCCTAACAGCCCTATGTTATCTCGATTTTTCCGACGTTCACCCACTCCCCCCACTACTCACCATCCCATCCCCATCCTAATTTCCCCAGCTACTCCTCATCCCATCCCCACTCTCCTTTCCCAAAGGACGAGCGTATTGTTTTCATCGAATTTGACCCAACAGATTATAGGTGATTCGGAATCTCATCAGATCATCGGAGTGGTACATGCGGCAATGGCTCTTCTATTTGAAGACACGAGCTTCTGAGAAGGCGATTGGCCACTTCTATGGTTAACTCGACCGAAAAAACTACATGGTCGGTGACCAGGTGGAGATTGGCGGGGAACTGTGCGAGATTTTCATGCGAACTAGGTTTGAAATGTATGTCAGATTTTTTCCCATTGAACATGATTCTAAGAATAAAAAAGGCCTGCATCATTCGACACTTTACCCAGCTAAAATTGCCCAGCTAAATTTAACAGAAATAATGAATGAAAATATATATTGTTTGATTGGAAATTGTGTTCACAACCAGAGAAGAACTATTCCAAATAGCAGCAATGAAGACTAGAATAATATGGGATGAAACATGCCCAATTACACAATTATAAAAGATCAATTCATAGGCATTCAAAAGAATAAATAAAGAACACATTACATCAACAAATGATAAATCGCATTACATTTATACTTCACTTATTTCGCAAATCCAAGTATTAACAATAATAACAAAATTTAAAGAAAATATTAAAATACTCACATTTTTGGGAGGAGTGTCGAATGATGCATACTTTTGTTTCTTTTTAGGATCATTTCAGTCGAAAAAACTTGACATGCATCTCAAACCTAGTCCGCCTGGAAATCTCGCCCAATACCCCGCTAATCTCCATCTCGTCGCTGACCATGTAGATTTTTCGATCGAGGTAACCATAAGAGAGGACAGCTACGTTCTCTTCAATAGAAGAGCCAATGGCGCCGTATTTACCACTCGACTGATAATCTGACGAGATCCTGAATTACTTTTAGTCTGTTGGCAACTTCGAATAGAACAACACGCTTGTTGTCGTCGGCGTCTAGAGTGATGCTCAGTAATTGGGAAAGGAAGGTAGGGATGAGATGGGGAGTAGTCGGAGAAATGGGGAGTAGTCTTGAGGGAAAATGAGGGTGAACGATAGAAAAACCGATATAACATGGCGGCTGTTAGGAAAGCGAGAAACTGGGATCGAAATGGAAAAAGGTATGACGAGCGAGTAAACCAAAGTCAGGGATGCCAAGTTGCAGCTGCTCACATATGTTGTCCGCAAAGTGTTATCCAAGTAGTTGAGGCGGGGTTGTCGATGCTTGTTGAGGCACAGGCCGCTGTGATAAGTTGAAGAAGTTGAACGACGCTGATGCTAAGGACTACTCCAGATGCCGACGACAACGAGTGTGTTGTTTTATTCGAAGTTGGCAGCACACTAAAGGTCATTCAGGATCTCGTCAGATTATCAGTCGAGTGGCAAATGCGGCGGCACTGGCTCTTCTATGGTTACCTCGATCAAAAAGTCTATATGGTCAACGACGAGGTGGAGATTAGCGGGGCACTGGACGAGATTTTCAGGCAGACTAGGTTTGAGATGTATGTCGACTGAAAATGATCCTAAAAAGAAAAAAATATGCATCATTCAACACTCCTCCCAAAAATGTGAGTATTTTAATATTTTATTTAAATTTTGTTATTATTGTTAATAATTGGATTTGCGTAAGTGAAGTAGAAATGAAGTGCGATTTATCATTTTTTGATGTAAAGTCTTTATTTATTCTTTTGAATGTCTGTGAATTGATCTTTTATAATTGTGTAAAGGGCTTGCAGCCCATCCCATATTATTTTAGCCTTCCTTGTTGCTATTTAGAACAGTTCTTCTCTGGTTGTGAACACAATTTCCAATCAAACAATATATATTTTCATTCATTATTTCTGTTAAATTTAGCTGGGTAAAGGGTCGGATGATGCAGACCTTCTTTTTTATTTTTAGAATCATTTTCAATGGGAAAAACCTGACATACATTTCAAACCTAGTTCGCATGAAAATCTCGCAGTTCCCCGCCAATCTCCACCTCGTCTCCGACCATGTAGTTTTGTCGGTCGAGTTAACCATAAAAGAGGCCAATCGCCTTCTCAGAAGCTCTTCTCTTCAATAGAAGAGCCATTGTCGCGGCATGTACCACTCCGATGATCTGACGAGATCCTGAATCACCTATAATTGAGTCAACTTCGATGAAAACAATACGCTCGTCGTTGGGGAAAGGAGAGTGGGGATAGGATGACGAGTAGCCGGGGTAATTAGGGTGGGGATGGGATGGTGAGTAGTCGAGGGGTAGTGGGTGAACGGCAGCATTCTTCAGCTGTTTGGACCCCAACATTTCCGCAACAGCAGCATTCTTCAGCTGTTTGGATAGCACTTTATGGACAACATGTGTGAGCAGCTGCAACTTGGCATCCCCAGCTTTGGCTAACTCGTCCGTCATAACTTCTCCCCTCTCGATCCCAGTTTCTCGCTTTCCTAATAGCCCTATGTAATCTTGGTTTTTCCGCCGTTCACCCACTCCTCCTCGATTACTCACTATCCCATTCCCACCCTAATTACCCCGGCTACTCGTCATCCCATCCCCACTCTCCTTTCCCCAACGACGAGCGTATTGTTTTCATCGAAGTTGACTCAATTATAGGTAATTCAGGATCTCGTCAGATCATCGGAGTGGTACATGCCGCGGCAATGGCTCTTCTATTGAAGAGAAGAGCTTCTGAGAATGCGATTGGCCTCTTTTATGGTTAACTCGACCGACAAAACTACATGGTCGGAGACGAGGTGGAGATTGGCGGGGAACTGCGAGATTTTCATGCGAACTAGGTTTGAAATGTATGTCAGGTTTTTTCCCATTGAAAATGATTCTAAAAATAAAAAAGAAGGTCTGCATCATCCGACCCTTTACCCAGCTAAATTCGCCCAGCTAAATTTAACAGAAATAATGAATGAAATTATATATTGTTTGATTGCAAATTGTGTTCACAACCAGAGAAGAACTGTTCCAAATAGCAGCAATGAAGGCTAGAATAATATGGGATGGGCTGCAAGCCCATTACACAATTATAAAAGATCAATTCATAGACATTCAAAAGAATAAATAAAGACTTTACATCAAAAAATGATAAATCGCACTTCATTTCTACTTCACTTATTACGCAAATCCAATTATTAACAATAATAACAAAATTTAAATAAAATATTAAAATACTCACTTTTTGGGGAGGAGTGTTGAATGATGCATACTTTTTTCTTTTTAGGATCATTTTCGGTCTACAAAACTGGACATACATCTCAAACCTCGTCTGCCTGAAAATCTCGTCCAGTGCCCCGCTAATCTTCACCTCGTCGTTGACCATATAGATTTTTTGATCGAGGTAACCATAGAAGAGCCAATGCCGCCGCATTTGCCACTCGACTGATAATCTGACGAGATCCTGAATGACCTTTAGTCTGCTGGCAACTTCGAATAGAACAACACACTCGTTGTCGTCGGCATCTGGAGTGGTGCTCAGCAATCGGGTAAAGAAGGTGGGGATGAAATGGGGAGTAGTCGGAGAAATGGGATGGAATGGGGAGAAGTCGGAGAAATAGGATGGCATGGGGAGTAGTCGGAAGGAAAATGAGGTGAACGATGAAAAAACCGAGATAACATGGCGGCTGTTAGGAAAGCGATAAGCTTAGGATCGAGAGGGGAGAAGGTATGGTGCGCGAGGAAATCGAGAAAACATCTTGAACCAAATTAAAAACGAAAAACATTAATTAAGTCACAAGTAAAATCCTATCTAAAGCAATCAAAAAGGCCTGGTGTAAGAACATACTGACAAATGGTTAGAATGAAGTCAAGGGCATTTGTTGAATCCAACCATTTGTCAATAGGTTTAACGCGGGCGCATATCAACCATTAATAGAAATAAGCCAACCAAAGGAATGAACGAACCAAGAAAAGGCGAAACAATTAAGAATTAGACAAGTAAGATAAAGTAACTGAAACACGAAAAAATAAAAAATAGAAGGGAAATCAAAAAGGGAAAAAAATCAGAGGAGAAGTGAAACATGTACCAGCATGCACTAATGAAGAGAGTTGAAGGAAACATGAAAAGGGAAAGAAAGACGTTAAAAAAAAGGAAAGAAAGACACTCCATACATAAGACCAACTAAGTAGATATTTTTTTAGATGCCAATGAAAGTACGAGCTATTTGGTAACATTAATAATTGAAGGAAAAGACATTCTTCACTAAATGATACGGAAAAGGGCAACGTTTACCTTGAGTACTAAGACGACAAGAAATCACAATGACATCAGAGAGAAAAGGAAACATTTACCACGAGGAAAGGTGACAAAAAATAGCAACGACATCACCTCAGAGCTTAGTCTTCCTTCCTTGCATCAATCAGTAAAAAAAATTATATGCATTTTTAAATTGCTTGGCATAGGTAACGGAAAATATAATGTTATGATAAGCTATGAAGAATTATTGTTATGTATCCGAAAGTGAAATCTTTAAAAGATAAAACAATTCATGGGTGATTCTTGTAATTATGATATACAAATTAAATACTCACCGTATGAGAAAGAGAGAGCAATAGTGAGTAATCTGTCATTCTTCTTCTGACCTAGTTACATTAGGCACATTGTCCAAACTGCAAATATAAATTTAGATGAGGGAATTAGGAGTACACCTAAGAGTATGTTCTCTTCGGCATAAAACAACTTAAGCGAATCGAATCGAACCGAAAGGCGATTACATAACCGAATCAATCAATCAATTGAATTTAAAGTAAATTGGGGGTATGATGCAGCGAAAATTACAAGAAAACAACTATGTTCCAATGGATCAACCGTCCTTAGAATACAACCTTCTAAAAATCCTAAATTCAGCCGATCTAAGAATTTCAAGAAAATATAGAGAAAATTTCAATTCATTGATCGTCCGAAATAAAGGCCTTACACGTATATATATACCCTAGATTCGGCGTATCCTAATACACTCGGGTAATTGAGTCCATATCTAGCTGACTTCAGAAGAGGGACTCCACCACAAGGAATGTATGAGCAATTCAATTACCGACATTCTTCTTGTCGAAATGTAATTGAGAGGGTTTTTGCATTTCTCAAAAATAGGTGGAAGGTTCTAAAATCAATGCCGCAAATGGACGAGGCTAATCAGTTGAAAATTATCGTCGCTTGTTTTACTCTACACAATTTTATTCGTTTACATGATCTAGGGGTTCATTTCACGCACCAAATTGAAGTCATGGAACCAAGAGTTGATCATAGTATGTACGATGATAACAGAAAAAAAGCTATGGCTAGTGTACGACATAAAATAACTGAAGAACTATGGGAGTCGATGCAGAATAATCCCGAGGTGATGGAGCAAATTTATGGACGAGAAGAAGACGAAGAATTAACCGATTATGAAAACTAGTTAATGTACAATAGTACTATTATCAAAATGTGTATTACAAAATATGATCATTTCAACAATGACAAGTATTATTATTATTAGTATTAGTATTATTGTTGTCATCTATTAAAAAGTATGTACTTTGGACAATGACAAATATTATTGAAATGTGTACTTATGGAAAAAAGGAATTTGCAAAATAATATTTAGCAATATTAACATAATAATAATAATGATATTAATATTAATAGTAAAACCAATAGTAATTGTAATAATAACAAGGATGATAATAATAATAATTATCATTGTTTTATTATCAGAGAAATAAATTATGAACTGAACTGAACTGAAAATAAGTTGGGGAGAACAGGCCCTAAGACTAGACATTTAGTTCCTCCTAATGAGTAATGATTTTCACCATTTGTATCAGCTAGACTAAACAGTTAAAATCATAAATGAAAGAGGAAAATGGAAAGAAGTATAAAATAATGGAGGCACAGCTATCATACTATTGTAGAACAATTCTTGAAATAGCAAGATATTGACATTTGCAAGTGAAAGTGAAAAATGAAGAAATTCATCTTGATAATGATATCCCATGAATTAAGTACACAACTACTTCAAAATTAAAATCAAATAATATATGTTAAAGTTATTGAAAGATAACCAAATACTTAAAAAAGGATTTCTACCTTCACTTCTAAGACCATAAAAAATATGCATATGTAGAAAAAAAAAATATCACAAACATCTGGCAAAATTAGAATACAATCAAAACAAGTATCAAATTCAAAAGTGCACATATGTAAATGCACAATAAGTAAAATCTTAAATTCAAATAATAATAATAATAACTAACAAAAAGTCAACATGATTTTTAGATACTGATTTCACAATCCAAAGAAAGCAAAAACAACTTTTTTTATATTAAGTTGATTCAGATTCTATATAGCCCAAACTATGGAGACAAGACGTCAATATCATCTTCTTATGGAAAGGGGTACAAAATTAGAAAGAGAAACATCAAGAATCGGGAAAAAAAACCATCAAGATAAATACTATGTGCACTTGACACATCACAAATTAGCATAACAATGAAAAATGAGTGCGTGAAAGATAGATTCAAATGGGTGTTAACAATTTGCCTAAATGTGTTTCAATAGCAGTGGTCGAGGTTTTCAACTCTAAAAAAAAGTTTAGTGGTCAAATTAGTAAACGCACCTTCTCAGAGATCCGCTAGAAAGAATGCTAGATACTATAGAGAGTTACCAATTCTGAAAAATAAAGAGAGAAATGTAGGCTCAAGTAACCCATCAAAAGAAGATCCTCCCCTCCACGAAACAAGCACCCAAGGTCGAACTCAAGCCACTACGTATACTTGGGGGAAAATGAGACACTGCCGGTAATCATCTCGGCCGAATTGATACCCGTACAAGAAAAGACCCTCGTCGCCGTCCTCGGAAGGTACAAGAAAGCAATAGGTTGGACCATTGCCGACATTCGCGGGATCAGCCCGACCATATGCATGCATCGGATTTTGTTGGTTGAAGACGCTAAGCCTAGCCGAGAAGCCCAGCGACGACTGCATTAATCCATAAATTAAATTAGAACGGGTGATAACGGAACTAAGAATTGGATATTAATCGCAATCGTTTTTCCTTATTGGTTTTTTTTCTTATTCTTTTTATTAGCCTATTTGTTATTTTATTTTATCTTGTTTACTTTAAATCGATCAAACTCCCTCTCTTTAGAATATCTAGTATTATTATTTTTAGTGTTACTATTTTTGCTTCCCAAAAATATTCAACTCTATAAGTTCAATAGATTCTTCCATTCCCTGTGGGTTGGATCTTTTTTCGCCAATACTAGTACTTATTATAAGCAAGTTAAGGAACTTTATAAATATTTAATTTCGACGCGTCTCGACAGCGTGGTCAGAACAGTTTTATTCAGTTTATATCTCACAAGTCATCCTGATTTAACTTGATCGAGAAGAGTATTTACATCAATTTTAACATAGACGTACCTGCTGGCTAGTATATGCAACAATAATGCAATAAAAAAATACATAAATACATATAATCCTACTCATCTACAGCCGTTAGATCACTAATATCATTGGCCTACAAAAGTTTCTAGATTTCACAAGGTAATCAATTTCATATGATATATTTCCTATATATATATATATATATTATATATATATATATATTATATATATATATATTCTAATGTGGAATTGATGCTGCGAAAATTACTGGAAAAACAATTGTGTTCCGGCGGATCAGCCGTTCTTGTAATACAGCATTCTCAAATCTTAAATTTAGCCGATCTAAGAATTTCAAGAAAATATACAGAATTTTCAATTCATTGATAATGCCGAAATAAAAGTCTTATATATATATATATATAATCAAATGAGAATGGTTCTTATCTTACGAATTGCGAATATGCATGAATTTTGTACTAATTATACATGAAATATATGCATTTCGTGAATCAAAATTGCAATGCATTAAAATATGCATTGTATGCATCAAAATATCGATGCATTAAAATATTGCATTATATGCATCAAATTTTTGTGAGAATAAATCTAGGCCATCCATTTATCAAGATCTATGGATGAAATTCATTCCTATATATATTATATATATATATATAGGTGGGTTCCAGTGAAAATGATAGTTAAGTTAAGAAATAAGAATGAATTTGATCCATATATCTTGATTAAATGGATGTCTTGATTAATTCTCACAAAAACGTATGCATAGAATGTAATATTTTAGCGCATCGATATTTTGATGCATATAATGCAGAGTTTTAATGCATTGCAAGTTTGATGCACGAAATGCATATATTGCATGCATAAGCCAATTTGGACCGTACATCACACACATATCAATGATTCATATTTATTCTCAATTTACAACATAAAAACCATTCTCATATGATCCTATATATATACATATATATGTATGTATGTATATATATATATATATATATATATATATACACACGCCCTCAGAAAGCTAGAGTTAAAATTACGGAATTAAATAACAAGTACATAAACTTCTAAAAATTTGCAATTAAGTCCTAAAAACCGAAAAATACAAAATTGAGGGCGTAAACGACATTTTTTGGCCAAAAAGTGACAATAAATATTTCTCAAATATTTCAAAAACGGCCTTTTTTCAAATAACGAAAAGCAATCTCATCAACTACATCAGGGAATGAGTAGGGATCTAATAGTATATATATATATATATATATATATGAGTGTAAAATTGATGTTAAATTTGTGATCTTTAATAATTGCCACAAGAAGCGGAGTCAACGATCTGAAGACTATAAACGTATCCACATTGGCGTGGCGAAGGAGATTCGTGTTAGTAAAAATGGCCAGGTAAAAGACAAATGCTGCAGGCAGGAACTTCTTGGCTGTTTCTACAGTGAAGGGATCGTGGTGCAAGAATCCGAATTTCCCAAGAATCCAAACAGCAAGAGCTGAGGTTAAGTACTGAAGAGCAGTTAGTAGGCCAGGGTAATTGAAGCTGGTAATGGCAAATTTGTTGATTATTGCAAGCAAACTAGAACATAGAGCATAGCATGACCAGGCTGCTGGTTGCATAGTATTGCTTAGAAGCCTCCGGTCGAATCGAGGCCATTAGCGTTTTGAAATTTGAATAGCGTTTTTTTTTCTTTTTTTTTTCTTTTTGATAAACCCTCTTGAATTCAGCAGTATCTGGACTAGAGGAAAGAGAGTTTGCTACAGGTGACTCCTCACTTCAAATCGGAGTCAGCTGTATCATACGACAGATGAAGACATGATAACTGTCTGAAGATAAAACTGAAAGTAACATTTTAAAAAGACAAATAAAAAAAAAGTCACGTACGAGCAGAGTTTAAAGATTTGATGCTTGATGAAAGACAAAATATACCCAAATAGAAACTCACCTTCAGGAAATCTAGAGAAACAACCGGGAATCCAAAGGAAAGAGACAAAAAAACCTGCAAAACGATTCGACCACAAAAAAACCCTAACTACAGAGAATAGGGAAACATATCTACACAGATGTAATAGCAACGACCGAATCCTTACCCAAAAAGAGAGATCGAATATGGAAAGAGAGAGAGGACGGTGGGTTGCAGGACGCGAAGAGAGAGAGAGAGAGAGGAGAAACGTAAAGGCGAAAAAGTGTTGGCAAAGAATAAATGGCCGGGTCGAACAAAACCGGGCACCACATCTGCGATTATGTCAGAAACAACATCGTTTTGGAGGCGGCCAGGCGAAACGGCGTCATTTTGAGGACGTTAAAATGAATAGTACGAGGTTTTACGAACCAGTGCGTTGCACCGGCTGTAATTTTGGTTGAATATGTACGTGATTTGAACGTGATGTTGGTGCAGATGGTTGAATCGCATTATCAAGATTGTGTCGGATTTTGTTTGTTCTTTTGAGAAGATTATAGCCTTTTTTCTAATGTTTGTAATATAAGTTTTATATAATTGTTAGGAAATCCTTTCCTATTGGTGTCTTCTGTCTTTGGTTGTATGGGGATAGAGTTATGGAAGGTTCTAAACTCTTCCAGAGGTAGTAGGATCCTGTTAGATGTCTTACCTTAGGAATCACATGTATGGAATGACTCTCGTTGTAATGCATATAAAGGCCCATCTATTCATTGTTATCAATCTGATTGATTTGTTGTTTTTACTTTCTCCTCAAACACGTTATCGCACGTAGCTCGAGCGAAAAAAAAGAAGAAAAATTGGCGGCTACCGCGCCCGCTTAGCCACCATTGCCAAACCCACTGCCAGCTACCGCACTTGGCCGCCAACGCCTGCACGCATGCCCGGCCACGCCGCCCGACCGCCCAGCCTGGCCGCCGTCGTTACCCAGCCCGATCGCCACATTGCCGCCCTTGTGCCAGCTTTATTGCCAATGCCCAGCCGCCGCCGCCACATCGATCCAGCCGGAACATCACCGCCAATCGTCGCCGCCGGCCGCGCCATCGACCACCACCGCCGCCGGCTCCCAGCCAAGTCAGGCCGGTTCTGACTCTCGGACCAAAATCCGAACATCAACTTATCTTCGGAAGCCGCCAAAATTGCGCCTCCGATTTCACGTCGTCGCATCGAGTACCAACCGGTAGATCGAAGCACACCACAAATTCAGCACGTGCCTAATTTTATAATCGAGGTAATTATCTGACTTGTCCCTATTTCAATTCTCTCCTTTTGGGAATTTTTCTTTTGGGGACATGGGTTCTTGGGTTCTTTATCTCCCACGCTACTTTGCGGTAGATGAGACCGCGAGAGAAGTCGGTATCTCTGCGTGTCGAAGAAAATTGTGTGACGGTCCTGGGGGAGTCACGGAATTGTTGAAAGTCGATACTTGTGGTTGTTGCATACACCACGTATCTGGGTGCGATCTGATATCGCCGTTTTTTGTCGACTTTACTAAACAACAATTAAGGGAAGTAAATAGAGTAACGGTTATGTTACACGCTTTTAAAAGCATCGATTGTGACCGTTTACATTGTCACTGAAAATCCAACAAGACGAACTTCCTCTTGTTTATATCTTGTAGATGGCACAAAGCTCCAATGTTCATCCGGAGTTCGACATCTTTGACCATGCTGGTAAGGAGTACCATAGGTGGGTCTTAGACGTTCGCTTGGCGTTCGTCGGTAAGAGATTTACCACCACCATCTTTCCCTCTAACGAGCCTACCGCTCAAGAACCGAGCGAGGAAACCAAGGCTAATGCACTGATGTACTTGCGTAGACATATACACCCGTTGTTGAAAAAGTGTTATATGAAT
The DNA here is from genome assembly GCA_033398695.1 of Orobanche coerulescens. Lineage (NCBI taxonomy): Eukaryota > Viridiplantae > Streptophyta > Magnoliopsida > Lamiales > Orobanchaceae > Orobanche > Orobanche coerulescens. The sequence goes on from CM065814.1 coordinate 4,961,250, forward strand.
TTGCAAACCCCCAAAGAACTATGGGATACACTCGAACAACGATTTAATAATGTGCATGATTAGCGCTTCCCCGAATTGCAACTTCAGTGGGAGCAAATCGGATTTTTGGATTATGCGAATGTGGAGGCCTATAACCAAGCCATCCTCGATCTTCGCGCTGATCTTGGTTTTTGTGGTGTCAAGAAGTCTGATCAAGATTTGATCGAGAAGACTTAACACGTTTCCCGTGGGAGCAAGTGTGATTGCTCATCAGTTGCGCGTTGCCTATGAGGAAGAGAGAATTAAAAATTTTAGTGACCTTATCTCCCACCTCGCGAAAAAAGAAAGGCACCATGAGATTATTCACAATAGCAATGCGCGCCCAGCTGGTACGAAGCCGATTCCGGAAGTGAATCAGGCTACCTACAGGAAGGCACCACGACAAAATAGAAAAGGCAACGCTACTCAGTTTTTGCAAACACCACGGGTGCATGACTCGAGCAAGCGAGGGAAAAGACGAGGTCGTCGTTCCAATGTGTGGAAGAGGCAAGGTGGCTCGGCCACAGAACCTAGTGGAACCCAACCACGTGGACCGCCTCCTGCTGTTGCGGAAATGTTGGGGTAACAAGTGACAGCAGCATTCTTCAGCTGCTTGGATAGCACTTTATGGACAACATGTGTGAGCAGCTGCAACTTGGCATCCCCAGCTTTGGTTTACTCGTCCGTCATAACTTCTCCCCTCTCGATCCCAGTTTCTCGCTTTCCTAATAGCCCTATGTAATCTTGGTTTTTCCGCCGTTCACCCACTCCTCGATTACTCACCATCCCATCCCCACCCTAATTACCCCGGCTACTCGTCATCCCATCCCCACTCTCCTTTCCCCAACGACGAGCGTATTGTTTTCATCGAAGTTGACTCAATTATAGGTGATTCAGGATCTCGTCAGATCATCGGAGTGGTACATGCCGCGGCAATGGCTCTTCTATTGAAGAGAAGAGCTTCTGAGAATGCGATTGGCCTCTTTTATGGTTAACTCGACCGACAAAACTACATGGTCGGAGATGAGGTGGAGATTGGCGGGGAACTGCGAGATTTTCATGCGAACTAGGTTTGAAATGTATGTGAGGTTTTTTCCCATTGAAAATAATTCTAAAAATAAAAAAGGTCTTATCTTGCGAATAAAAGTATTATATATATATATATATATAAATCAAATGAGAATGGTTCTTATCTTGCGAATTGCGAATATGCATGAATTTTGTACTAATTATACATGAAATATATGCATTTCGTGCATCAAAATTGCAATGCATTAAAATATGCATTGTATGCATCAAAATATCGATGCATTAAAATATTGCATTATATGCATCAAATTTTTGTGAGAATAAATCTAGGCCATCCATTTATCAAGATCTATGGATGAAATTCATTCCTATATATTATATATATATATAGGTGGGTTCCGGTGAAAATGATAGTTAAGTTAAGAAATAAGAATGAATTTGATCCATAGATCTTGATTAAATGGATGTCTTGATTAATTCTCACAAAAACGTATGCATAGAATGTAATATTTTAGCGCATCGATATTTTGATGCATATAATGCAGAGTTTTAATGCATTGCAAGTTTGATGCACGAAATGCATATATTGCATGCATAAGCCAATCTGGACCGTACATCACACACATATCAATGATTCAGATTTATTCTCAATTTACAACATAAAAACCATTCTCATATGATCCTATATATATACATATATATGTATGTATGTATATATATATATATATATATATATATACGCCCTCGGAAAGCTAGAGTTAAAATTACGGAATTAAATAACAAGTACATAAACTTCTAAAAATTTGCAATTAAGTCCTAAAAACCGAAAAATACAAAATTGAGGGCGTAAACGACATTTTTTGGCCAAAAAGTGACAATAAATATTTCTCAAATATTTCAAAAACGCCCTTTTTTCAAATAACGAAAAGCAATCTCATCAACTACATCAGGGAATGAGTAGGGATCTAATAGTATATATATATATATATGAGTGTAAAATTGATGTTAAATTTGTGATCTTTAATAATTGCCACAAGAAGCGGAGTCAACGATCTGAAGACTATAAACGTATCCACATTGGCGTGGCGAAGGAGATTCGTGTTAGTAAAAATGGCCAGGTAAAAGACAAATGCCGCAGCGGGAACTTCTTAGGCTGTTTCTACGGTGAAGGGATCGTGGTGCAAGAATCCGAATTTCCCAAGAATCCAAACAAGAGCCGAGGTTAAATCAAGAGCAGTTAGTAGGCCAGGGTAATTGAAGCTGGTAATGGCAAATTTGTTGATTATTGCAAGCAAACTAGAACATAGAGCATAGCATGACCAGGCTGCTGGTTGCATGTAATACCCGGTTGTAATTCATTCACTTTCATTCAGTAATTATCAGTCTGTAATTGTCACTCAGAGTATTTTCACTCAAGTATAATCATTCATCAATCATGTTCTTTCACCGTGTTCACCGTTCGGAAAAACTTCGAGTTGTGTATCGTTATTGTTCATTGTTTCAACTTTCCTCATATGAGTTCGACTTTGTTAGATCACCATTAATTTTTGGTAACTCCAAAAATTCTAAATCTTTGCAATATTATAGAGCATCGAGTTAGCTTTCCAATGGTTCAAACGGTGAGTCAATCGGAGTCCGGACGAGAGTTATGGTCGTTTTAGCTCAACCGCTCATTTTTGATTGTTGGCGATCATCGCCGAACGAACTTCGGCCGTGTCGTCCGACACGGCCCGTGCACTCGTCCGGAAAATGCCGAGGTGTACGCCTCAGGACCCGACCGTGTCGTCTGCACGGCCGAGTCGAACCCTTCCGGATATGCGAGATAAATCTCGCCCGGCCACGCCCGACCGTGTTATGCAGCACGGTCGAGTCATCTTGAGTCGCCGGGACGGTCACTGTCGGAAGGCCCTCCGCGCCGCGGCCGTGTCAAGCGGGACACGGTCGAGTCCTGTTGGCGGTACCGGCCGGCCACTGGCGACACGACCGTGCCGATCGGCACGGGCCGTGTCCGGCAGGGTAGTCAACCCCTATAAATTCATTTTTTCAGCATTTCAGCCCATTTTTCTTCCTTTTCTTCACCTTAAACCGAGAGAGAAGGCTTGAGGGAGGGTTTTTCCTTCACAAATCATTTGGGTGTTTGATTTCTTCATCTCCTTTCGATCGTGAAGCCCGGATAATCAATCTAACGCGTGTTCTTCGGATTAAAGTACTTGTATCTTCAAGAGGTAATTCTTTCAACACCTTGGATTTCGATTTTTGTGTTGAGATACGATGTTTTGGACGTTATAATCATGATATATGAAGGGATATGTATATGATTATGAGTTTGTATAAGGATTCATTGGATTATTGAGGGATTATTCAAGAACACCTTGAATATCGAGTTGGAATTGGGGGTTTTCGTTTAATTGTCGTTAGAATCACGTTTTCGGATATTCATTTCGGATTATTGATCATTTGGAAGATGTTTTGTTGGTTTGAAACACTTCTTCGGGGAATTGATATTGGTTTTTGAGGTTTGAGTGTAAGCAATCGGAGTTTGAACGCAACGTGTTTGTTTTAATGCCCCAATGAGTTTGATTATCGTTGTTTCAACCTTTGGGTTAGCCGTGTTTTGTTGTTTGATGCGTGTATTGAACGGTTGTTGGTAATTATTGTTATTCAAGGTTGTTCGAGCGACCGGTTTTTCACTTAGGACGTTGTTCGTGGACGGACATTCTTCATCGGTATTGAGTAAGTTAATTCTTACTCGGTTAAAAGGATATTCATACCTTTTGTTGTTGATCATTCATAATCATAACTCATTCATCATTGTATTAATCATATTAAAACTTGTTATTGTCAATTAATCACTTCAGTCATAAGGAACGACGGTTCCAATCCTTTCGTTGAGCTATCATTCATTTCATTATTACCCTCATTTCGGTGAGTCACTCTTGACTTTGTCAGATTATTATTTATTCATTGATATTCATTACGGTCATTCTCGTTCATATGACCTTCTGGGATCATATTGCGTGGCCGGGTGTGGCTGTGTGGAATTTTTAGTCGGGCACACGATGGTTATGTATTGGGTTCACCGATACATTAGACCGTGCACACGGGAAAGCGTTACACCGTGAGACTAATTAGGTACACGGACGGGTGTTGTACACTCGCACAGAACATTACGGGCGTACTATGATACTCCTCTTCAGCGTAATTCATAACTAAGAATATTTCATAACTTCAGTTAATCATGATTGTGTATTTTCAACCCTTGAGGATTGTTGTTCTGTATAACTGACCCCATTTGGGGATTTTGTTTTTCAGGTCTTGGTAAGGCAAAGGCACGGGGAGAACATGCTGACGTCGAGGAGTCCCAGTGATACTAGAAAGGGGCCTCACTGCTCACCACTTATTGATCATTTATGTTTCCTTTATTTATTCCGCTGCAGACATTCCGTTTGAATACTCGTTTCATTCAGTGTTGTGTATTTTATCATCACATAAGATACACATGTATTCTATTTTATCCTGGGTGTGTTGTATGAAACTCCTAATCGGAGTAATTGATGTTGTAATGTGGTTCGGTACTACATTTACCCTGTGTAATTCATCCTTTTTCATTCGCCTGGTGGGTCCCAGTCGGGGGTCCACGGCACTGTAATATCCGCCTAGTTTGGGGTGTTACATTGCATAGTATTGCTTAGAAACCTCCGGTCGAATCGAGGCCATTAGCGTTTTGAAATTTGAATAGCGTTTTCTTTTTCTTTTTTTTTCTTTTTGATAAACCCTCTTGAATTCAGCAGTATCTGGACTAGAGGAAAGAGAGTTTGCTACAGGTGACTCCTCACTTCAAATCGGAGTCAGCTGTATCATACGACGGATGAAGACATGATAACTGTCTGAAGATAAAACTGAAAGTAACATTTTAAAAAGACAAATAGAAAAAAAGTCACGTACGAGCAGAGTTTAAAGATTTGATGCTTGATGAAAGACAAAATATACCCAAATAGAAACTCACCTTCAGGAAATCTAGAGAAACAACCGGGAATCCAAAGGAAAGAGACAAAATAACCTGCAAAACGATTCGACCACAAAAAAACCCTAACTACAGAGAATAGGGAAACATATCTACACAGATGTAATAGCAACGACGGAATCCTTACCCAGAAAAAGAGATCGAAGATGGAAAGAGAGAGAGGACGGTGGGTTGCAGGACGCGAAGAGAGAGAGAGAGAGAGAGAGGAGAAACGTAAAGGCGAAAAAGTGTTGGCAAAGAATAAATGGCCGGGTCGAACAAAACCGGGCACCACATCTGCGATTATGTCAGAAACAACATCGTTTTGGAGGCGGCCAGGCGAAACGGCGTCATTTTGAGGACGTTAAAATGAATAGTACGAGGTTTTACGAACCAGTGCGTTGCACCGGCTGTAATTTTGGTTGAATATGTACGTGATTTGAACGTGATGTTGGTGCAGATGGTTGAATACTTGTTATCAAGATTGTGTCGGATTTTGTTTGTTGCTTTTTGAGAAGATTATAGCCTTTTTTTTCTAATGTTTGTAATATAAGTTTTATATAATTGTTCCGGGAAATCCTTTCCTTATTGGTGTCTTACCTAATACTGGTTGTATGGGGATAGAGTTATGGAAGGTTCTAAACTCTTCCAGAGGTAGTAGGATCCTGTTAGATGTCTTACCTTAACTAGGAATCCTATGTATGGAATGACTCTCATTGTAATGCCTATATAAAGGCCCATCTATTCATTGTTATCAATATAATTGATTTGTTGTCTTTACTTTCTCCTCAAACACGTTATCAGCACGTAGCTCGAACGAAAAAAAAAGAAGAAAAATCGCCGGCCGCGCGCTGCCAACCCGACCACTGCCCGACTGCCCGCCGCTGGCGCCGCCGCTTGAGCCGCCACATCACCGCCGCTGACATCGCGCCAGAGCCGCCAAGGCCGCCGTTATTACCAGGCCGATCGCCGCCAAGACCGCCGCCACTACTGACGCTGCCACCGCCGCCAAAGACTGCCCGCCGATCCGGCCGCAACATCACCGCCGGACCGCCGCCAATCGCCGCCGCTGACCACCACCGCCGGCCAGCTCCAGCCCAGCCAAGTCCGACCCGGTTCTGACTCTCGGACCAAAACCCGAACATCAACTTATCTTCGGAAGCCGCCAAAATTGCGCCTCCGATTTCACGTCGTCGCATCGAGTACCAACCGGTAGATCGAAGCACACCACAAATTCAGCACGTGCCTAATTTTATAATCGAGGTAATTATCTGACTTGTCCCTATTTCAATTCTCTCCTTTTGGGAATTTTTCTTTTGGGGACATGGGTTCTTGGGTTCTTTATCTCCCACGCTACTTTGCGGTAGATGAGACCGCGAGAGAAGTCGGTATCTCTTCGTGTCGAAGAAAATTGTGTGACGGTCCTAGGGGAGTCACGGAATTGTTGAAAGTCGATACTTGTGGTTGTTGCATACACCACGTATCTGGGTGCGATCTGATATCGCCGTTTTTTGTCGACTTTACTAAACAACAATTAAGGGAAGTAAATAGAGTAACGGTTATGTTACATGCTTTTAAAAGCATCGATTGTGACCGTTTACATTGTCACTGAAAATCCAACAAGACGAACTTCCTCTTGTTTATATCTTGTAGATGGCACAAAGCTCCAATGTTCATCCGGAGTTCGACATCTTTGACCATGCTGGTAAGGAGTACCATAGGTGGGTCTCAGACGTTCGCTTGGCGTTCGTCGGTAAGAGATTTACCACCACCATCTTTCCCTCTAACGAGCCTACCGCTCAAGAACCGAGCGAGGAAACCAAGGCTAATGCACTGATGTACTTGCGTAGACATATACACCCGTTGTTGAAAAAGTGTTATATGAATTTGCAAACCCCCAAAGAACTATGGGATACACTCGAACAACGATTTAATAATGTGCATGATCAGCGCTTCCCCGAATTGCAACTTCAGTGGGAGCAAATCCGATTTTTGGATTATGCGAATGTGGAGGCCTATAACCAAGCCATCCTCGATCTTCGCGCTGATCTTGGTTTTTGTGGTGTCAAGAAGTCTGATCAAGATTTGATCGAGAAGGCTCTTAACACGTTTCCCGTGGGAGCAAGTGTGATTGCTCATCAGCTGCGCGTTGACTATGAGGAAGAGAGAATTAAAAATTTTAGTGACCTTATCTCCCACCTCGCGAAAAAAGAAAGGCACCATGAGATTATTCTCAATAGCAATGCGCGCCCAGCTGGTACGAAGCCGATTCCGGAAGTGAATCAGGCTACCCACAGGAAGGCACCACGACAAAATAGAAAAGGCAACGCTACTCAGTTTTTGCAAGCACCACGGGTGCATGACTCGAGCAAGCGAGGGAAAAGACGAGGTCGTCATTCCAATGTGTGGAAGAGGCAAGCTGGCTCGGCCACAGAACCCAGTGGAACCCAACCACGTGGACCGCCTCCTGCTGTTGCGGAAATGTTGGGGTAACAAGTGACAGCAGCATTCTTCAGCTGCTTGGATAGCACTTTATGGACAACATGTGTGAGCAGCTGCAACTTGGCATCCCCAGCTTTGGTTTACTCGTCCGTCAAAACTTCTCCCCTCTCGATCCCAGTTTCTCGCTTTCCTAATAGCCCTATGTAATCTTGGTTTTTCCGCCGTTCACCCACTCCTCGATTACTCACCATCCCATCCCCACCCTAATTACCCCGGCTACTCGTCATCCCATCCCTACTCTCCTTTCCCCAACGACGAGCGTATTGTTTTCATCGAAGTTGACTCAATTATAGGTGATTCAGGATCTCGTCAGATCATCGGAGTGGTACATGCCGCGGCAATGGCTCTTCTATTGAAGAGAAGAGCTTCTGAGAATGCGATTGGCCTCTTTTATGGTTAACTCGACCGACAAAACTACATGGTCGGAGACGAGGTGGAGATTGGCGGGGAACTGCGAGATTTTCATGCGAACTAGGTTTGAAATGTATGTCAGGTTTTTTCCCATTGAAAATAATTCTAAAAACAAAAAAGGTCTTATCTTGCGAATAAAAGTATTATATATATATATATATATATATATAATCAAATGAGAATGGTTCTTATCTTGCGAATTGCGAATATGCATGAATTTTGTACTAATTATACATGAAATATATGCATTTCGTGCATCAAAATTGCAATGCATTAAAATATGCATTGTATGTATCAAAATATCGATGCATTAAAATATTGCATTATATGCATCAAATTTTTGTGAGAATAAATCTAGGCCATCCATTTATCAAGATCTATGGATGAAATTCATTCCTATATATATTATATATATATATATAGGTGGGTTCCGGTGAAAATGATAGTTAAGTTAAGAAATAAGAATGAATTTGATCCATAGATCTTGATTAAATGGATGTCTTGATTAATTCTCACAAAAACGTATGCATAGAATGTAATATTTTAGCGCATCGATATTTTGATGCATATAATGCAGAGTTTTAATGCATTGCAAGTTTGATGCACGAAATGCATATATTGCATGCATAAGCCAATCTGGACCGTACATCACACACATATCAATGATTCAGATTTATTCTCAATTTACAACATAAAAACCATTCTCATATGATCCTATATATATACATATATATGTATGTATGTATATATATATACGCCCTCGGAAAGCTAGAGTTAAAATTACGGAATTAAATAACAAGTACATAAACTTCTAAAAATTTGCAATTAAGTCCTAAAAACCGAAAAATACAAAATTGAGGGCGTAAACGACATTTTTTGGCCAAAAAGTGACAATAAATATTTCTCAAATATTTCAAAAACGCCCTTTTTTCAAATAACGAAAAGCAATCTCATCAACTACATCAGGGTATGAGTAGGGATCTAATAGTATATATATATATATATATGAGTGTAAAATTGATGTTAAATTTGTGATCTTTAATAATTGCCACAAGAAGCGGAGTCAACGATCTGAAGACTATAAACGTATCCACATTGGCGTGGCGAAGGAGATTCGTGTTAGTAAAAATGGCCGAGTAAAAGACAAATCTTTGCAGCGGGAACTTCTTATTGTTTCTACGGTGAAGGGATCGTGGTGCAAGAATCCAAATTTCCCAAGAATCCAAACGACAAGAGCCGAGGTTAAATCTTGAAGAGCAGCGGTTAGTAGGCGGGGTAATTGAAGTGGTAATGGCAAATTTGTTGATTATTGCAAGCAAACTAGAACATAGAGCATAGCATGACCAGTGCTTTGGTTGCATAGTATTGCTTAGAAGCCTCACGGTCGAATCGAGGCCATTAGCGTTTTGAAATTTGAATAGCGTTTTTTTCTTTTTTTTTCTTTTGATAAACCCTCTTGAATTAGTGATGTCTGGACTAGAGGAAAGAGAGTTTGCTAGTGACTCCTCACTTCAAATCGGAGTCAATTTGTATCATCTGACAGAGATGAAGACATGATAACTGTCTGAAGATAAAACTGAAAGTAACATTTTAAAAAGACAAATAAAAAAAAAAGTCACGTACGAGCAGAGTTTAAAGATTTGATGCTTGATGAAAGACAAAATATATAGAAACTCACCTTCAGGAAATCTAGAGAAACAACCGGGAATCCAAAGGAAAGAGACAAAAAAACCTGCAAAACGATTCGATCACAAAAAAACCCTAACTACAGAGAATAGGGAAACATATCTACACAGATGTAATAGCAACGACCGAATCCTTACCCAGAAAGAGAGATCGAAGATGGAAAGAGAGAGAGGACGGTGGGTTGCAGGACGCGAAGAGAGAGAGAGAGAGAGAGATAGGAGAAACGTAAAGGCGAAAAAGTGTTGGCAAAGAATAAATGGCCGGGTCGAACAAAACCGGGCACCACATCTGCGATTATGTCAGAAACAACATCGTTTTGGAGGCGGCCAGGCGAAACTGCGTCATTTTGAGGACGTTAAAATGAATAGTACGAGGTTTTACGAACCAGTGCGTTGCACCGGCTGTAATTTTGGTTGAATATGTACGTGATTTGAACGTGATGTTGGTGCAGATGGTTGAATACTTGTTATCAAGATTGTGTCGGATTTTGTTTGTTGCTTTTTGAGAAGATTATAGCCTTTTTTTTCTAATGTTTGTAATATAAGTTTTATATAATTGTTCCGGGAAATCCTTTCCTTATTGGTGTCTTACCTAATACTGGTTGTATGGGGATAGAGTTATGGAAGGTTCTAAACTCTTCCAGAGGTAGTAGGATCCTGTTAGATGTCTTACCTTAACTAGGAATCCTATGTATGGAATGACTCTCATTGTAATGCCTATATAAAGGCCCATCTATTCATTGTTATCAATACAATTGATTTGTTGTCTTTACTTTCTCCTCAAACACGTTATCAGCACGTAGCTCGAACGGAAAAAAAAAGAAGAAAAATCGGCCAGCCTGCCGCCGCCTAGCACAACCACCGCCGCCCAGAGCCGCCCAGAGCCGCCCAGCACAGCCGCTGCCCCGCCGCCCAGCACAGCCGCCGTCGTTACCCAGCCAGTCGCCGCCCAGCGCCGCCGCCAGCCGCCTGACGCTGCCCAGCCACCGCCGCCGATCCAGTCCAGCCGGAACATCACCGCCGGACCGCCGCCAATCGCCGCCGCCGTCGACCGCCACTGACCACCACCGCCGGCCAGCTCCAGCCCAGCCAAGTCCGACCCGGTTCTGACTCTCGGACCAAAACCCGAACATCAACTTATCTTCGGAAGCCGCCAAAATTGCGCCTCCGATTTCACGTCGTCGCATCGAGTACCAACCGGTAGATCGAAGCACACCACAAATTCAGCACGTGCCTAATTTTATAATCGAGGTAATTATCTGACTTGTCCCTATTTCAATTCTCTCCTTTTGGGAATTTTTCTTTTGGGGACATGGGTTCTTGGGTTCTTTATCTCCCACGCTACTTTGCGGTAGATGAGACCGCGAGAGAAGTCGGTATCTCTGCGTGTCGAAGAAAATTGTGTGACGGTCCTGGGGGAGTCACGGAATTGTTGAAAGTCGATACTTGTGGTTGTTGCATACACCACGTATCTGGGTGCGATCTGATATTGCCGTTTTTTGTCGACTTTACTAAACAACAATTAAGGGAAGTAAATAGAGTAACAGTTATGTTACACGCTTTTAAAAGCATCGATTGTGACCGTTTACATTGTCACTGAAAATCCAACAAGACGAACTTCCTCTTGTTTATATCTTGTAGATGGCACAAAGCTCCAATGTTCATCCGGAGTTCGACATCTTTGACCATGCTGGTAAGGAGTACCATAGGTGGGTCTCAGACGTTCGCTTGGCGTTCGTCGGTAAGAGATTTACCACCACCATCTTTCCCTCTAACGAGCCTACCGCTCAAGAACCGAGCGAGGAAACCAAGGCTAATGCACTAATGTACTTGCGTAGACATATACACCCGTTGTTGAAAAAGTGTTATATGAATTTGCAAACCCCCAAAGAACTATGGGATACACTCGAACAACGATTTAATAATGTACATGATTAGCGCTTCCCCGAATTGCAACTTCAGTGGGAGCAAATCCGATTTTTGGATTATGCGAATGTGGAGGCCTATAACCAAGCCATCCTCGATCTTCGCGCTGATCTTGGTTTTTGTGGTGTCAAGAAGTCTGATCAAGATTTGATCGAGAAGACTCTTAACACGTTTCCCGTGGGAGCAAGTGTGATTGCTCATCAGCTGCGCGTTGCCTATGAGGAAGAGAGAATTAAAAATTTTAGTGACCTTATCTCCCACCTCGCGAAAAAAGAAAGGCACCATGAGATTATTCTCAATAGCAATGCGCACCCAGTGAGTGAAGGCGATTAGGAAGTGAATCAGGCTACCCACAGGAAGGCACCACGACAAAATAGAAAAGGCAATGCTACTCAGTTTTTGCAAGCACCACGGGTGCATGACTCGAGCAAGCGAGGAAAAAGACGAGGTCGTCGTTCCAATGTGTGGAAGAGGCAAGGTGGCTCGGCCACAGAACCCAGTGGAACCCAACCACGTGGACCGCCTCCTGCCGCCGGGAATGGAACCACTCCATAGGAAGGCCGGAATTGCTATACTTGCGGATCGAAGAAGCATACTTACCGCAATTGCAATGCGCCAAAGAACATCCAAGCTTACTACAAGCACTATAAACAGTACTTGACTCAAGAGTCAAATTACATGGAGGAAGATAATGAGAATACGGAGGTGAACCATATTGAGATCCCTCCTCTCACCATTGCGGACAAAGACCAACATATGGATGTTGCCGACTTTGACTAGATCATTGTATTTTGACTAGTTTTACGCTTTGGTTATGTTTTGTCTTGTTTCTAGTTTTCGAGAACTACTTTGGATTTTCTATGAATGTAATAAAGTTGGCCATGATGAATAAAATTATTTTAATTGCTGTGATTGTGCAAAAACGAATTTTATTTTTCCCTTCGAAAGCATGTTTGGTTTATCACAAAACAATTGCTCAGTAATGAATTGCTAGGTTAATTTGATATATTGGTTGATTTCATTAAAACTTTTGATCAAGACTAGGCACATCCTCCTTGGTATTTGTTTATGCTTTGAAAGTTCAAACGGAATCAGTGGTTTTTAAACAGCCTTAGCTGTACCGACATTCCTACTTTCTCTACAAGTCTACCAAGTTGGAGTTACCGAAAGGATCATTATTCGAAATATAAATCAAACACCACGATGCATTTTGAAGTATTTAAACGCTCCTATGGCCATATTACCATAGTATTGTATCAACAATAATGCCTTTGAAAAAGGCTTCAACCTTGCTCTATCACTCAACAATAGGGAAATACCAAAATGGCAACTTTAAACGAGCACTGAGATCGGAGTTTAATGATACAGAAAGTGTACGACATATGGACAGAAAGATACGGAAGTCTAGTTTCCAGAACAACTGACCGTTCATCCATAGCCTTCTTAATGAAAAAGTTATTACTGTTTTAGTGAACAAAGTTCAAGCTGCGCGGAAATTATTTCCAGCGATTGTGCTAACTTTGATCCTAACCAACTTGGTCGAATTTCCTCAAACTCGAAGTTAATGAGTTTTTGCTATGTCTTTCCTCATAAGACTAATCGAGTTTCATGTTTTATTGTACATGTCTCATGGCGAAATTGAGTGCCTTGCTGATAGTGGAACAACCCACACTATTCTTCAGAATAGGCAATTGTTCAAGGATATTGTGCCATATATATCCTCAGTGACAACAATGATTGGTTCCTCCCAAGTAATTCAAGGGAGGGGACCTGCTCATTTCTTTCTACCTAATGGTATGCATATTAATGTCACAAAAGCTTTCTATGCCCCAAGAGCAAACCGAACCTTGCTAAGTATTAGGGACATCCGTGCCAACGGTTATCACCTTAATACACATTGTGAGAATGGAACAGAATTTTTGTGTGTTACTATGGCAGAATGCGGAAGACGCCGCGTTCTCGAGAAACTTATGAGTCTAAGTAGTGGTTTATACCAGACTACAATAAGGGTTATTGAATCCTATGCTGTGAGTCACGAACTGTGTGATTCTGAAGCATACCAACTATGGCACGACCGACTCGGTCACCCTGGACGCGACATGATGATTCACATTTTGAAAAACTCACATGGTCATCCGTTTTTTAAGTCCAGAAAACGATTGGAAGCACCACTCGATATCGGCATTGATATGAGTGAGGTTGATACCGTATCACCGGGACTAAAGATCGCACGCCCTGATAAGGTTGACGGTGCATCTCTCGTAAATCCTGAGGCTTCCGTGGCAATTTCTAATGCCCATAAATCGTTTTGTAAAGTCTGTTCACTAGCAAAGTTGATACCCTCTCCGTCCTTTGCTAAAGACTCAAGACAAAATATTCGCTTCTTACAAAGAATTCAAGGGGACATATGTGGACCTATTCAGCCAGAGTGCGGACCATTCAGATATTTTATGGTTCTGGTTGATGCATCGACGCGATGGTCACATGTCGCTCTGCTATCCACGAGAAACGCTGCATTTGCTAAACTCCTAGCACAAATCATCAAGTTACGGGCTAACCACCCCGACTTTCCAATCTCATCATTAAGATTGGACAATGCTGGTGAGTTTACGTCAAAGTCTTTTGACGACTATTGCATGTCGATTGGGATTGAAGTTGAACATCCCGTCCCCCATATTCATTCGCAGAATGGCCTTGCCGAGGCTATGATTAAGCGGTTCTGACTTATCGCCCGAGCATTGGTATTGCGCACCAACTTGCCGATTTACGCACGGGTTATGCAATTTTGCATGCGGCTATACTTATTCGCTTTCGACCCACTGCCAATCAACCTTTTAGTGCGTACTAGTTGGTAACTGGATATGAGCCTGATATTTCACACTTACGCATTTTTGGTTGTGCAGTTTATGTGCCAATTACGCCTCCACAGCGTACTAAAATGGGTCCGCAAAGATGATTAGGTATATATGTTGGCTATGAATCGCCTAAAATTGTCCGCTATTTGGAACCTTTGACAGGAGATCTGTTTACTGCAAGATTTGCAGATTGTCTCTTTGATGAGACAAACTTCCCGTCGTTAGGGGGAGAGAGGAATCGAACGATTCGGTTGACGCCGAGAAAAGCTGTTTGGTGTGCTCCTCCTTGCCTCATCAAGATCCCCGCACAACTCAATCCGAGCTAGAAGTGCAACGTATTCTCGATCTTGAAAGTTGCGGTCGATGCGACGGCTTTGCGTCTTTGCGAAAGTGACAAGATCTACCATTCCCATTGCGAATGTTCCCGCAAGGTTAGAAGTCCCGATTATAGGGCAAGGCTCGGCCGCCCAAAGGAATGATGCCCCGGCGTCAACCTTAGTGGTGGGGCCACTGCTTGCTCTTATCCCTACTCGAAGAGGGGAGGCTAGTGGGTAGAAAGGATACCGAACCTCGAAGAGAAGAGGAACGGAGGCACAAAATCCTCTCGTCATCGACACGGTGACTCCGTCACACGAGATTATCTCGACTATGGATATGTCCTCGAATCAACAATGGAACAATCGGCCAATGGCGTGAAACTTTGTTGATGTCAGAAAATAAAGAAATCTCGATGCAATGTACGAGTGAATACGTACTATTGGACAGGTCGTCCACGCTAGTGGATGATGCTTTTGCCTACTCCGTCGCTCAAGAAATTATTAAAGACGACGACGTTGAGCCGTGCTCGGTTTCTGAATGTCAACAACGAGCCGATTGGCCGAAATGGAAAGATGCAATGCAGGCTGAACTAGACTCAATGGCTAAACGTGAGGTATTTGGCCATATCGAGCCAATACCCGTGGGCGTTAAACCAGTTGGACATAAGTGGGTCTTTGTTCGTAAACGCAATGATAAGGATGTGGTCATGCATTACAAAGCGAGACTAGTTGCCCAAGGCTTCTCGCAGCGCCCTGGCATTGACTACGAGGAGACGTATTCTCCCGTTATGGACATCATCACTTTCCGCTACTTAGTCACTTTGGTAGTGTCCGAAAAACTGAACATGCAGCTTATGGATGTGGTTACAGCGTATCTTTATGGGGATCTAGATACGGATATTTATATGAAAGTCCCCGAAGGGATTTCATTGCCCAAATCAAGTAGCTCTAAACCACGGAGCGCTTACGCTGTGAAATTGCATCGTTCACTGTATGGGTTGAAACAATCCGGAAGGATGTGGTACAACCGCCTACGTGAATACTTGGTTGGGAAGGGATACGAGAACAGTGACATGTGTCCATGCATTTTCGTGAAAAGAACAGATGCAGGATTCGTGATTGTAGCTGTCTATGTAGATGACATGAATGTTATTGGTACCATAGATGAGGTCAATGAAAGGGCCCGCTACCTTAAATCCGAATTCGATATGAAAGACCTGGGGAGGACTCGATTCTGCTTGGGCTTAGAGCTAGAACATCGAGATGATGGCATACTCATTCATCAGTCTGCCTATGTCCACAAAATGCTCAGGCGATTTAGTATGGACAAGGCACATCCTCTTGCTACCCCCATGATTGGTCGAAGTCTGGAAATGAACAAGGATCCGTTTCCTCCCAAAGAGGAGGATGAAGAGGTCCTTGGAGCAGAAACACCGTACCTTAGCGCAATCGGTGCGTTGCTGTATCTGGCTCAATGTACTCGTCCAGACATCGCATTCTCTGTGAATCTGTTAGCGAGATTTAGCTCCGCTCCCACGATAAGGCATTGGAATGGAGTAAAACACATATTTCGATACTTGAAAGGCTCCATTGACCTTGGATTGTTCTTTCCCTACGCAAAAGAGAGCGATATTCCGAAAGGAACTGTTGAGGTTAAGACGATGCATACCGATCGTCGATCTTCCTCTGATATTGCAGCTAAGCATGGTAGCTTGACTACCAGAAGTGCTAATGCGAGCAAGCTTACCCCTTATGCAGAGAATCGTAACGACATGTTAGTTGGATTTGCTGATGCCGGTTATCTCTCTGACCCGCATAAAGGACGTTCCCAAACTGGTTATGTGTTCACCATTGGGAATACGGCAATATCTTGGCGATCTACCAAGCATACCCTGGTTGCTACTTCCTCGAACCATGCAGAGATAATTACATTGCGCGAATCTGTAAGGGAGTGCATTTGGCTCCGGTCAGTCATAGACTATATACGAGGAACATGTGGATTAGATCCCACTACAGCAACCCCTACTTGCATCTTTGAGGACAATGCGGCATGCATTGATCAGATGAAGTTAGGTTTCATAAAGGGTGACAATACCAAGCATATTGCGCCGAAGTTCTTTTATAATCATCAGCAGCAGAAATTGCTGAATATCGAAGTGAAACAAGTGAGTTCCGATGAGAATATCGCAGATTTGTTCACTAAGTCTCTGCCGAAATCTACATTCGAGAAACATGTGAGAAGCATCGGCATGTGTCGATTATCCGAGCTCAACTAATGATAGCTCGATGGAATGACCTGTCATGTATACCTCAGGGGGAGTATACTTCACATGATTCTAACATTTGTAGTTGGTGCGTTGCGCTCTTTTTCCTCACCAAAGTCTTTGTTTTTCCCACGGGGTTTTATTTGACTTGGAAATGTTTTTTACCGAGGCAACACCTTGTGTACCATGTTAGTATTAGTGTTCGACACAGGGGGAGTGTTCCGGGAAATCCTTTCCTTATTGGTGTCTTACCTAATACTGGTTGTAGGGGGATAGAGTTATGGAAGGTTATAGACTCTTCCAGAGGTAGTAGGATTCTGTTAGATGTCTTACCTTAACTAGGAATCCTATGTATGGAATGACTCTCATTGTAATGCCTATATAAAGGCCCCTCTATTCATTGTTATCAATCTGATTGATTTCTTTGTCTTTACTTTCTCCTCAAACAATAATTAGTTATATGTAATGTATTGGGATTATTTTAGTTGATATGTGCTTGATTTTTCATAATAGATTGGTCTTAGATGGCTCATATTCAATACAAAGTAATTGGTCTTTGTTATGTGATGTGGCCCATTGTCCATTTATTTCTCCCAAGTTTTTGTATATCAATTGTGTTAGTTTATATATTTTAACGAAATCCCGTAGTTATAATTTCGACCAATATTAAGATCGATCAATATAACACTTATGTATAATATTTCCGTCTTAATATGCATTCCATATATCATAAATGATACAAAACTGCACTCTCCATAACTCATTATTGTAGTTAAGTAACATCTTCCTGATGTTGCAAAAGGTAAATCTGCAAATTTAACTACTCTTGGCCTTCGTAATGGTATCGTAATCATCTTTCATCACTTAACAATGCATCATTGTTAGAAGATGATGATGGCAAATGTGTAGTAACATTTGATGTTGTCGAATCGATTATTGATAGTATCAACCTCATTGTTTTTTTCTTGTTGTGAGTTGCTTTGAAACACGTTTGCCTTAATTTTGTTGTGCTTAATGGAGTGGTAACTCGAGGTTTTCTTCCACATTCTTCCTATGCCTAAAAATCAACTTTTTACTTTTTTCTTTCTATTCATTATTCAATGTGATATTTTTAATATGTCGAATTTTGTTATTTTAGCAAACTCTTTTAGTTTATCTGTTCAAATCGGATGTACTAAAACTCACCGATCAGTGTGATGCACAAATGTTGTATCTAAGTGTTCATCGCGTAATGTTTGTGTAAATTGCGAATATACAACAATCTATAACTAAGGCCGCCATGAGAGATTTTTGTTGATTGTTTTAAGTATTTCGTTAATGTTTACGTAAATGTAACCATCTTGTTGAGTTTATAATTTATTTACGGTTGTTGTCTTGGTGTTTTTATTTTTAAAATGTTTGTAGTGTAAGTTTTAGATAATGGGTTATATTTTTTACCAAAACATGTGACGTTTTCTTTTGTTGATTTGACTACATATCAAGCAAATAAAAATACTTTTTTTAGCCTCTCATGAGGATAACAAATTCGGTAATCATGTGTATTTCCAGAACATCATTAAAATGTTACTTGAATCGTATTATCACTTTTAGTAGAGTGTCAACCCCTTCCTATATATCCTAGAAAATCATCTTTAAAAATCTTTAAGACTCACGCATTTAATATTCGGGACTCAAATAAAAAGCAAGCTGAAATACTAAGGATAAAATGTACTTCATGTATAGACTTATGTGCGTGCATAATTTTTTATATTAGTCGATAAAAATTATATTGTCATGGAAACAGATATCTCTTATAAATATTACACCAGTACGCCTTAGAATAGCAATACCTTCCATTACATGTCTCACAATTTTCATGTTTACAACTTACTGATAATATTTGATGCTATTGCTTCCACCCTTAACAGAATTTTTTTTTCCCATAATTCCACCAGTAATAATCAACTAAAAAGCTTCATTCCATATTTTCGGGTGGGGATTAATTGTTAATCTGCAAGTACCCTTCTGAGTTTCTAAACTCATATTCAAACTTCTTTTTAAAATCTTCCCTCAAATACATCAATAGCATCTCAATGATTTTATTAGATAAAGTCCTCATTATGCTCCCATATTCTTTCAACACATCGCTGTAAACGTAAATGGAAAAAATCTTAGAAGACAGAAATTTTGTTTTGTACAAACTCATTATTTTATATATATAATGAGCCACCGCCATACAATGAGACAAAAATCTTCTTCTCTCTCGGAAGCCATATTTGTAAGATGCACTGTAGTTTTATTGTCGGGGTTGTATACCCGGTGATGTTTTTGGGTGTTGCATCGATCGCGCCCGCATCCTTAATAACCTATAACATGGTGCAAATGCTTAGAATCTTTTAAACGTAGGAAAAGGAGAAAATCACATGCGAGATCATAAATGTACATTGAGATAGTCATACTCCTCTCTCATAACACCTTTACGATCCTTCATAGCACGGATGGCTCGTGATACGCCAACTTCTGGGATATGTAAATAATCGCATCCACCCATAATACAGGTTTGTAAAACCATGTCTTGGGTGAATTCTCCAAATGCTTTGCTACGTTCTAGCTTTGACCATTGGAACAGTTTGTACTTTTTGCTCTTCAAATGGTGTTATTTATAGTATCAAATGATGGTGGTTGAAGGGTTTGTGCATTTATTTGAAGGCAAATGAAAGAAGCAAATGATTAAATGAATGAGACTTGAAAAGAATTTGATAACTTTAGGCAATTAATATTTGCCTCATTAAATTTGACACAATATGAAAGGAATTAACAATACATACGGTTGCAATTTTTGTAAAAGCTATTTGATATGAATGCGTTTTCACTTTAAAATTGAAGTCATTAATACTCCAATCAATTAGTGCCTCAATGACTACATGAACACTTCGCATGACTCTCAATAATTACATTCGCACTTCACATGCCATGACATTAATCTCCATATATTTTCACTTCAAAAATTATATCATTAATACTCCACAATCAATTTTTAGGACCTAATCTTTCAATATACGAGGCATTATCCAACTCATACGATGCACGGTCTTTGGTTGAATATCTACGTATTTTGTACGTAATGTTGGAGCAGACGGTTGAATGAGCAGATGGCAGAATTAAATGCCTTTTAGAGAAGTTTATATGTTTTTTATTGTTTTTGTCCTTTTATTTTAGTTTATGTAATTAGTTATATGAAATGAGGCTTTACTAACCCGTATGTTGCTCCGGGGTTGTTTTTGGTTTATTCAACCCGTGCGATACCCCGATTGTATCTAAGATTTCATAGCTAAAATTTAACCATCTTGTAATTTATATTATCATTTAAAAGTTCATTTTAATCACCTTGTGTATTAGAAGGTGCACGTGTTTTGTATGTAATATTGGGGCAGACGGTTGAATGAGCAAATGGCAGAATTTAAATGCCTTTTAGAGAAGTTTATATGTTTTTTTATTGTTATTGTCCTTTTATTTAGTCTATGTAATTAGTTATATGAAATGAGGCTTTACTAACCCGTATGTTGTTCCGGGGTTGTTTTTTGTTTATTCAACCCGTGCGATGCACCGATTGTATCTAAGATTTCATAGCTAAAATTTAACCATCTTGTAATTTATACTATCATTTAAAAGTTCATTTAAATCACCTTGTGTATTAGAAGGTACATTTGTATTGTGATGTTTATCATAACTTTTGTATTTAAATTAGTTTATTTATATTAAAAGTTACAATTAAAATAGTCTCTTCATATATTTACAATTAAAAGTTACAGTTAAATCCCCTCCCACATTAAATTAAGGGGGATATGTATTATATAGTATAGATGTTTTTTTATTGTTATTGTCCTTTTATTTTAGTCTATGTAATTAGTTATATGAAATGAGGCTTTACTAACCCGTATGTTGCTCCGGGGTTGTTTTTGGTTTATTCAACCCGTGCGATGCACCGATTGTATCTAAGATTTCATAGCTAAAATTTAACCATCTTGTAATTTATACTATCATTTAAAAGTTCATTTTAATCACCTTGTGTATTAGAAGGTGCATTTGCATTGTGATGTTCATCATAACTTTTGTATTTAAATTAGTTTATTTACATTAAAAGTTACAATTAAAATAGTCTCTCCATATATTTACAATTAAAAGTTATAATTAAATCCCCCTTCCACATTAAATTAATGGGGATAAGTATTATATAGTATAGATATGATTTTTGTTAGGGTTAATACCCGCAAAATTTCTGAACTTTTGTCAAATTCTTATTTTGCACCTCAATTTAAAAATCTGCTTGACAATACCCAACCTTTAATGCTAATCTGATTTTGCACTCCTGTTGGTGAGACCCCAATTCGGTGCTTATGTGGCAACCGGATTGTCTGATGTGGCTAAATACTCCGGTGTGAACAAAACGACGCCGCATATAATTATTCTAAATGTCGTCGTTTTGCGTAGATAGGGTCGTAATTTTTATTTAATCATTAAGAGACGCAAAATTAAGGATTTTTTAGGTTGTCTTCTTCCTCTAGTTTAGGTGTTTTTTAAGCTACGAACCATGTATCATTCCTTTTTGTTCAGATTTGAATTTGCGGGCATGGTGTTGTTGCTACGGTGAGAACTTCTCACACTGATTGAAATACCGAGGTATGGTTTTATTGTTGCCATCGTCGTAGAGATGTAACAGGAAGAAAACGATTTCGAAGAGATTATTGTAGTTCTGGAAATTGAATGTAACGAGTGAGTATTTTTTTTAATACAGATTGATGATTGTGGGGGTTTTGGGAGTGGATTGATCCAGAGCTATCACCACATTACAAGCTTGGTTTTTGTAGATTGAATTTTGAAAGAGATGTTGCTGTTGAGCAGCTGAATAACATAATGTTAATTGAGAATGTGTTGCTGAAAAATTAGGAAAATCTTGTCCATTCATTGAAGAGTTGGAGATGGAGCTGAACAAGAAAAATGGGCAGATGAAGTTTATGTAACACCCCCAGATCCAACCGGGAATATTACACGCCGTGGGCCCCGCGCCGGAACCCACCAGGCTAAAAACCAATTACAAAAACGACAAAAAGGCCGATGACGGTAGTATTTTCCAAAACTCACAAAATCATTTGAAAACACCAACTACCGTCAAGATAATCAGGGCCAAAAACTCGGTATAGGGAATCGGTTTTTGAAATCAAACTCAGTTGGCATAAAGCCGAAAGCCATTTGAAAGAACTCACGCAGCGGATAAAAATACAGTTCAAGATACATATACATCAATAATGATATACACGAACAAAATACACGATTCCCCAACAATATGCCATAGCCAGTATCGTCCGGAATCCTCGCTTCACGACCGCTACCATCAAAGTTCTCAATACCTGAAAAACAAGTCCCACAACGGGGTCAGCAATAATGCCCGACAAATAACCGCAAGTACATAAACATAAATATTCACATGCCATGCATCATGAGAATAATAACCTCAACGATACCCTTACCACTTCCGGTAATCTAACGATTCTCATCAAAATCCCAATATCACGATAATACCACATAATACCTCAATACCGAATACTTTCTCGTACATAATCCTCTATGTACGATTGCCATAAAACATACCTCTATCTGGACATCCTTCCGAAATGCATACCATAGACCAAGAATATCCAAAATGACATCAATAATATCCGAATACTACAATCTTCCCAAGATTGTCCAAGTATCTCAACAATCATCAACTGTGCATTCTAATCCTTTTAGAACATCACTGAACATTCGTCAATATGCAATACAACATAAAATACTTATGAAATGTAAATGGAATTACTCATCAAAACATTACAACCGAACAAGTAAACACTTGCCTGGATACCAACATGATAAAACCAACACCAAACTCATCGTCCTCGTCTACGAGCTCTTCAGCCCCGACTGGAACGAATCTACGGTCTTCCAACGAAGCACAACGATTATACCTATTGATTAATCAACCTAGAACAATAATCATATCAATAATCGGACCAACTCGGTAACAAGGATCATAACATGCATAATCTGGAATTCGACCTTGTATTATGATCCAGAAATCCATCTCAAAATGGTGTAAACGAATCATCATCTTTAATAATATGAAGAAACATTCGAAGTTCTTATCAAAATCCATAAAATCCCATATAACATCGTTATATGATTATCCAACATGTTCCTCACATGTAATCATCCAAGAAAAACGAACTATTAACAAGGGAATACGAAGATTACCTTGTTTAGACGAACCAAAAAGAAGAATTCTAGAACTCCATCCAAAGAATCATGAACAATTTGAAGAACAAGGCTAGAATCCAAGCTCTCAATCTAATGTTGTTAAAGGTCATCATTATACAGTGTTTGGGAATCCCAAATAACTCCCAATCTCTCTCTCGCCCGACTGAAGGAAGAAGAATGGACGAAATGCCTCAGAATACCCGTCTGTCCCCTTTTATAATAAACATTATTAGCGTGCGCTAACATCTCACATTTAGCGTGCGCTACCGCCTTAGCGTGCGCTAACTGACTTTGTTAGCGTGCACTATCGGCCTGAGGCTACCGCCTCGCCAGTAATTAGCTTACGACGTAATGCCCATGCATTAACGTCGTAAAACATCATGCCTAGCGACGCAAGTCCTTGACCTTAGCGTGCGCTATCCAAGTTGACTTGCTACGATATCGTGCCCCCACATGCCGAAAGCATCCGCGACACGGATTCCTTTGGCCGTCTGGAATTAGCGTGCGCTAATCATACGGTTTTAGCGTGCGCTACCTCTACACGACAAACACTCGTTGACCTTATCCGACACGCATCGAACATGGCCGGGTCCACCACCGAAAGATAAGATTCCATTATTGCGTCGATGTTAGCGTGCGCTAACCAACATGCGTTAGCGTGCGCTAACTGAATATAAAAATCAACCTGGGCCTACCTGTTGGCCACCTTCCGGAACTAACCCAGCAAGTCGTTACGTACGTTAGGGGTCCTCCTTAGCGTACGTAACCGAACCTCTTAGCGTACGCTATCAATACTTTGTAGCGTGCGCTACCTGTACCCAGTAGCGTGCGCTAATGAAACACTTATAGCGTGCGCTATCGTTGCTGTGCCTAGCCATATTCAGCTATCCTCAACCAATGTCTCGACATACCGATCAAACATACGGCACAATGAATACATATACGCATTCAATAACATCATCAAACGTTCACAACGTTCTCAAGCACAAATATCCATCAATGATATCCAACATGTAAACGAAAAATATATCTGAAAAATCGGGGTATTACACTCTACCCCCCTTAAAAATAAGTTTCGTCCTCGAAACTTGCAACCTGTCGCCAACAATATATAAATCCAAAATCACCAAGATAACTAAGAATTATCGAATAATCCGAACAACATACTTACAGGTCAGTGAAGACGAAGATCTACCGTGATACTAGCATATGACACCATTTCAAAAATCTCGACACAACAATGCCAAAACAGGAATAATCACAATTTGAAAACGATTGGTCTCCGCCAAGATCACAACAAGTTTAGAGCACTGTCGAGTTTTGTGGGATCTGTGACGCTGTGTCTCCTCACCTAAAGCGCATGAGCCGCTCCTTGTCACATGCACGTATAACCGGCGTTCCACTCCACATCGAAAGCCGCACATTGCACGTGCCTTGCACCGGCGTTCACTTCCCGATTGGAGCCGCACATTGCACATGACCACGGCACCGGCGTTCACTCCCTGCCTCGTCGGTCTCGGGAACACCAACAATCCCCAAACCCACACATCACCACGATAGTACTCAAAAATCACACAGAACCAAAACAACACAGTCCAAAATAGCCAAAAATCCAGCTACACAAAAATCACGCAACTACCACACTGGTAGAGCCACATAACACACATGCCCGGTTATCACAAAACCTTGGGCTCCGATACCATATTTGTAACACCCCCAGATCCAACCGGGAATATTACACGCCGTGGGCCCCGCGCCGGAACCCACCAGGCTAAAAACCAATTACAAAAACGACAAAAAGGCCGATGACGGTAGTATTTTCCAAAACTCACAAAATCATTTGAAAACACCAACTACCGTCAAGATAATCAGGGCCAAAAACTCGGTATAGGGAATCGGTTTTCGAAATCAAACTCAGTTGGCATAAAGCCGAAAGCCATTTGAAAGAACTCACGCAGCGGATAAAAATACAGTTCAAGATACATATACATCAATAATGATATACACGAACAAAATACACGATTCCCCAACAATATGCCATAGCTAGTATCGTCCGGAATCCTCGCTTCACGACCGCTACCATCAAAGTTCTCAATACCTGAAAAACAAGTCCCACAACGGGGTCAGCAATAATGCCCGACAAATAACCGCAAGTACATAAACATAAATATTCACATGCCATGCATCATGAGAATAATAACCTCAACGATACCCTTACCACTTCCGGTAATCCAACGATTCTCATCAAAATCCCAATATCACGATAATACCACATAATACCTCAATACCGAATACTTTCTCGTACATAATCCTCTATGTACGATTGCCATAAAACATACCTCTATCTGGACATCCTTCCGAAATGCATACCATAGACCAAGAATATCCAAAATGACATCAATAATATCCGAATACTACAATCTTCCCAAGATTGTCCAAGTATCTCAACAATCATCAACTGTGCATTCTAATCCTTTTAGAACATCACTGAACATTCGTCAATATGCAATACAACATAAAATACTTATGAAATGTAAATGGAATTACTCATCAAAACATTACAACCGAACAAGTAAACACTTGCCTGGATACCAACATGATAAAACCAACACCAAACTCATCGTCCTCGTCTACGAGCTCTTCAGCCCCGACTGGAACGAATCTACGGTCTTCCAACGAAGCACAACGGTTATACCTATTGATTAATCAACCTAGAACAATAATCATATCAATAATCGGACCAACTCGGTAACAAGGATCATAACATGCACAATCTGGAATTCGACCTTGTATTATGATCCAGAAATCCATCTCAAAATGGTGTAAACGAATCATCATCTTTAATAATATGAAGAAACATTCGAAGTTCTTATCAAAATCCATAAAATCCCATATAACATCGTTATATGATTATCCAACATGTTCCTCACATGTAATCATCCAAGAAAAACGAACTATTAACAAGGGAATACGAAGATTACCTTGTTTAGACGAACCAAAAAGAAGAATTCTAGAACTCCATCCAAAGAATCATGAACAATTTGAAGAACAAGGCTAGAATCCAAGCTCTCAATCTAATGTTGTTAAAGGTCATCATTATACAGTGTTTGGGAATCCCAAATAACTCCCAATCTCTCTCTCGCCCGACTGAAGGAAGAAGAATGGACGAAATGCCTCACAATACCCGTCTGTCCCCTTTTATAATAAACATTATTAGCGTACGCTAACATCTCATGTTTAGCGTGCGCTACCGCCTTAGCGTGCGCTAACTGACTTTGTTAGCGTGCGCTATCAGCCTGCAGGCTACCGCTCGCTCAGAATTAGCTTACGTACGTAATGCCCATGCATTAACGTACGTAAAACATCATGCCTAGCGTACGCAAGTCCTTGACCTTAGCGTGCGCTATCTGAAGTTGACTTGCTAGAGTATCGTGCCCCCACATGCCGAAAGCATCCGCGATTACCGGGATTCCTTTGACCGATCTGGAATTAGCGTGCGCTAAACACTCGTTGACCTTATCTGGACACGCATCGAACATGGCCGGGTCCACCCGCCGAAAGCTAAGATTCCATTATTGGCGATCTGATGTTAGCGTGCGCTAACCAACATGCGTTAGCGTGCACTAACTGAATATAAAAATCAACCTGGGCCTACCTGTCGGCCACCTTCCGGAACTAACCCAGCAAGTCGTTACGTATGTTAGGGGTCCTCCTTAGCGTACGTAACCGAACCTCTTAGCGTACGCTATCAATACTTCGTAGCGTGCGCTACCTGTACCCAGTAGCGTGCGCTAATGAAACACTTATAGCGTGCGCTATCGTTGCTGTGCCTAGCCATATTCAGCTATCCTCAACCAATGTCTCGACATACCGATCAAACATACGGCACAATGAATACATATACGCATTCAATAACATCATCAAACGTTCACAACGTTCTCAAGCACAAATATCCATCAACGATATCCAACATGTAAACGAAAAATATATCTGAAAAATCGGGGTATTACAGTTTAAGCATTTGGGATGTATGTTTGCAGCTCTAATGTTTGCTTTCATAAAGTTGATGTGATGTTATGATCTTGATTATTGTAGCTTAATTGCATTATGCAACTTATTTAATGGTGTATGATTTAATCAGTTGTAAATATCATGACATTTTTGTAATCTGGTGGTCTTTTGGTAATGTGAAGATTTGATATTCAACTATGGCAATTTGAATCTCTTATTTTTTATTGCACCACAAACACTAGTTTGTAATATCAGACTGCAAAATATTGCACCACAAGCACTACATAAACATTATGCAAAAATAATAATTAAACTGGGATACAAGATATATCAGCAAAATGGAGGTTATATAACCATAAAATATTGAACCATTGTATGATTACAAAAGGGGCACAAAACACTACAACAGCTAAGCATGAAAGATTTTTCTACAAAAAATATCTGCTTTCAAAAGAGTGAGTTGACTAATTTAAAGTTTAGAGTAGCATTAGTCATTCTGACACCAAAAAATTCTAAACTACTAGGCTAATTTCATTTGGACTAATTCACTTGTCCATTTGAGTGCCTTGAGTTGCACACACTTGAGTTATATTACTTTGTTGAACATGACTTGAAGATGATGCATTCTCGTTCTTTGTGGTCCGTTGAATTGCACCACGCCCCTAGATGAATGTGTTTGCTGCATTTATCATATTACACATCAATCTCACATATGTATGAGTCCAAAAAAATGTAAGAAATAGTATTGAAGCAGCATGACTTACATGAAAATGCGCATTTCCAGTATTCTCATTTATGTAAATTTCAGTTCCTTTTCTTGCTATATTTCTTTCTCTAGCAATTGTAGCGTGATATGATCCTTTACCAACAGCGTTTTTTACTTGTTTTCCTTTATCATTTGATGTGTTATGAGTTGTTTCCTTTGGTATTGCTGGTCTCCCAACCTTTCTCTAATTTAAAACGAGCAAAAATAAGTAAATAATTAACAAGAAAAATTGGTTTAACTTGTAAATTCATACCGCATCTGAAGGTGGCTTCACCACTGTGCGATTTTCGCATCCTTTTTTGTTGTGACCTTCTTGTTGACAATTGCTGCACGTCATAACAATACCATGCCTGCTCAACTTTCCAGGTTGCTTCTCTTCAGGTGCTTTTCTCCTCTTATTCTTAGGTCTTCCAGGCATTTTTCTTCCAAGTGGAGGTTTCACAATGAATCCACCAACATTTGGCCACATTCTCTCACCATTTATGGGCTCCAAGCCAATTTGATATCCGTGTATGACCTTGCTAACAGTGTAATATTCGTGCACAAAATATGCAGGATCCCTCTCAATATATTGGATGGCAGCTACGGCATGTTCACATGGGATTCCTGTCAAATCCCAAATCCTACATGCACATGAACGAGCAATGCAATCTACTACAAACATGTTTGCCCCCACATGTACTTCAAACCTATCTCTCATTGAAAGATATGTAGTATAATTTATACTTTTTCCCCTTAATTCTTCTAACTTCTTTCTAACATTGGGGCACAATCTATCAGTAACATGAGACAACATATTAAACTTAGCCACCTGCCTAACCATCAAAGCTTTTCCGATATCCTCTAGCATGTGAATTTTATGCTTTGCTCTAGCATTCACTATGTATCCATTGAAGCATTCACTGATATTGTTCTCTACCATATCACTATATGAATTAGTTGAGATGAAAGCATTACAAAATTTATTTGTATCTCTAGCCATGAAATCCTGGAAGGCATCCACATTCTCCCTTCTGAGGGCTTGAACTGCATCCTTGAACTCTGCTGCATTTGTCCTCCAAGAGGTGATTCGGGCAGCAACAAACCCACAACGACAAATGGTCAGTTCCGATTCGTCATTGTTCTCCATTTTCAGTTGGGGGATTTCTGTAATTTGTGATGCAAGGAGGAAGGAAATGTTGATTAGGGTTAGGAATTGGGTATAAAAAGTAGAGGGGGATTTCTGGGGGGAAAATTGGATAGGAAAATGAGGGAAATGGGGTGTGAGACATGATTTCTCTGTTTTGTCCCTAATGGCTCGTGAAAAACACAAAAACTGATGGATAATGTTAAACTCTCCAACCTTTGTGTAAACGTAAACTGCTGACTAACGTTTCTGTGTCGAGTGAAAAAAATAAAAGGTTGTGGTGTAACTTCAAATTTGTCCAAAAGGTTTTGGTGTAAAAAATGGCAAAGAATAAATGGTCGGGTCAAACAACTTTTGGAACCAGGCACCACATCTGCGATTACATCAGAAACGACATTGTTTTGGAGGCGGCGAGACGAAAGGGCATCATTTTGACGACGTTAAAATGAGTAGTAGTTTTGTTATTCCCTCTTATAAGATAGGAATTGATATAAGTTTATTTGACATATTTCTTACGTTCTTCTATGATTTTTCTATATATGAACTGAACTCCATTACATTGAGTAGTAAAGTTCTGATAGGTATTATTTAGAGAAAAATTTTTTTACATCAAAACCTTTTGACCAAATTTGAAGTTACACCACAACCTTTTATTTTTTTCACTCGACACTGAAATGTCAGTCAACAGTTTACATTTACACAAAGGTTGGGATGGTGTTAATATTGTCCGTCAATTTTCGTGTTTTTCACGAGCCATTGAGGGCAAAACAGAGAAATTGAACTGAGAAACAATCATATAACAAGAGAAACAAAACGTTTGAACCCTAATTTCACTAAACCCCATATCAATTCTCTGAAATTCGAAAACGGAAGCCTCTGTCGATCGATCATTTGAACCCTAATTTCACTATACCCCAGATCAATTCTCTGAAATTCGAAAACGGAAGCTTCTGACGATCACCTCTTCTCTGATGAAATTGCAATGTCTTGGAAAAAATGAGTATAGGTAGTAGGATTCCTGAAGGACGCACAGCTCCAGAGTATGGTAAGTTGTATTCTGCTATTGTAGGGTTGTCGATGATAATGCTGGGTTTAATATGTGTTGTTTTCACTTGGTAGCATATTTTAATTAGTTTACTTTGTGTTTTCGATGATAATGTCTCCATAATAGGTGTATATTTTGTTATTGTAAGATTCCTTTTGTTTAGTGAACATTATGTTGGGAGTAGTCTCCTAGGACATCGATGTGCCTAGATTTGTAATTGTCACATTTAAATAAAGTTATTTGATATCATTTATTTCTTGTTGATTATTATAATGTGTGCATGTTTTAATATTATAATAATCGAATAATAGTTATTCATGAATAATAAGATTATTCAAATATCCCTGGTCCAATCACGTTGAGTAGAGACTCAAGTGATTGATATACTATTATAAGTTTGATTGATAATCATCGGATGATTACACGTAAGGTACGGATCAATCTTATGGGTATTAGTTAGAGAACCAATACTGGACAGACCCGCATTGAGATCACTGCATGGAAATATCATAAGTGAATCTCAATATAACAGTATGTCAATAAATCCTTGAACCTGATATTATCATAGAGTCCAACATGATAACTGCTATGCCTTGACGTAATCCAACGTCATCTGAAATATGGTGATCATAAAGGTTAGCGATCGGGATTAGTTGGAGTTATGTAGAGGGCAATGAATAATCAAGATGGGGATTTGTCCCTCTCTTTAGTGAGAGAGATATCAGCTGGGCCCCTCGATAAGTAGGACTGAAGGAAATGCATGACCATGCTCAAATGAAGAGTCATTTGATTCAATCAGTCTACTTAAGATCGAGAAAGCATTTGAACATAATAAGTATGACAATTTCCATGACTTAGTTCAAATATGATATCGCAGGACAAAGGGTTTTGACACGTTAAATAGTTTAATGGACTATAAACTTATATTATTTGGATAGTCATAATGTCTTGCTAGAGACTGCTTATGACTTATTATTTATTAAGGTATTAAATAATTACCAACATAATATAAGCCTTTTAGGTCACACATACGACAACTAAAGACAAGCAAGAATAATTAATAACTATAATATTAGATATTATATTTATTAAAGAAATTAAATAATGAGTAATATATAATATAAGATATTATATATTATATTATTTAATTATATCGACTGGGTAAGATAAATATGATATTAGATATTATATTTATAAGAGGATTAAATAATAAGTAATATATAATATGAGATATTATATGTATTGTATTATTTAATAAGTTCAGGGGCAATTAAGCAAATACTAGAGTTTGACTCTAGGGTTTACTTAGTATAAATATAAGGTCTTGGACAAGGTGTTGTCATAAGATAAAAATTACACAACCCTTATTGTGTGACAAGGAAAAATCGCCCCTTTGCTTCATCAGCTTCGTTCGAACTGTATAGCCTTTCGGGAAGTCCGTTTTCGACCAACTCTCATTCTTCCCTTTTCTAGCAAGGAATTATTTGTTGTACTGTTCATCAACATTATTCGCAAGGATCTAGCAATCCGGCCTGTACCAGTTGTTCGTGTGTGGATCACCGAAAGAGGAAGAGGATTTAAATCTGCTTCTATTCCGGGTTCAGATCTGTTCTTCGAATTAAGGTAATTCGACGAACTCTTAATAAATCAATTAAATTACTGCATGTAGATCCTCGTTTGGGTTTTCGTTAATTTATTCCGCTGCATTTTTGCTCATGTTTATTTTATTTGATACACGAAGTGTTGGAATATAAAACACAGCGGAAGCTAGTTGGTGAAAATATTTTATGAAAGGTTTATAAACTAACCAACATAAAAACCGGATCTATTTAGGCTTGTAAATTAATTAACTAAACAGATTAATAAACAATCAAATAAATATATTTATGCATGGGAGTCGGTAATTAATACCTTTGACGCGAAGTGGTAGAAAATTCCCTTTTTGGTCGATTGAGCACCTCCTCGTACTCTTCCTTGATCTACTTGTATTTCTACCTCAAGATCTTCTAGAGTATATCCCGCCTATTATCCGGATGTCGTGTGGGCAACAGTCTACCAGATCAATCTTGAACAGCAAGGGGACGACCGAATCACTTTTCTTGCAAAATTTACCTTACGAATTTTCTCTCTATTTTTCTTGGATATTTTAGTATTTAGAAAAATATTGTGTTAACTAAATTATGGAATCCATGACACAAGTCAAGATCCACAATTAAACACAAGTAGAGAAAATCGAAAATTTTGTGCCAAAATTAGTGAAGAAAATCGGCCACCCATGCATCTTATTTGTAGGTGTTTTGGGCTATTCTAGGGACCTTAAGGAGGATATGGTAAGTGTTAGGAATACTTGTTAGATTTTGATGATGTCATTAATTTAAAATCAAATGTTTATTAATTGGCAATATGTAAAGAAGAACCAATAGAGTGTCTTCTATAGGCCAAAGTTAGTTAGGCTGAAAATCGGCTAAGTACTAAAGTACAGTCTAGTCCATCAGAGAAGTACAGCCGACTCCAATCAGAGTAGCCCTGGTCAACTAAAATTTATCAGAGAAGTTTGACCAGACTGCAGCCGAGGAACCTCAGGGAAGTCACCTGATCAGACAAGTCTCAAACAGTATACAGCCGAGACGACCTACCTGCAGAGAAGTAAGCTGCACATCAGTCTACTCAACTACAGCCTAGTACTCCAAGTCCACGTTAGCATGTTTTGAAAAGTCAAATATTACGGAAAGCTCACATGCAACGTGAAGAGACAAATTGGAGTGATTCTTGCAAGAGATATGATTTATTTAAATCATCCTGACCCACCGTGAAGACTTTAATCCTTTTATATTCAAAAGATTCGGCGCTCACATGCAGAAGTCATCACAACGGTCGGAAGATGAAATTAAATAATGGGAATCCAGCCTTGCAACGTTCAGAAAAGATTAAACAATGAAGTCTCTCTCCAACGGACGGATTTGTTCAAAGATTTGCAACGGATACAAGGAAGAAGCTCAGAGATCGTGATCTATATATATCCAGAGATTTGAAACTGAGCAACTACCGGTGCGAACATATACTCTAGCGATCAAAGCAAACAAAGCAAACTCAAGCAAACAATAGCATCGTGAAAAAGAGCAGATCCAAAAGTTCATATTCAAGGAAGCTCTTTAGTTGGAGAAGACAAACACTCTTGTCTTTAAATCTTGAGTAAGGGGTACTTCACTGGTTGAAGTAGCGGTGTAAAGGCATCCGAGGATCGCGGATCAAGAGGTGCAAGGCGGTCAAGTTTGTGTACAACGACACGGAATTCCACCGGTTGGAAGTGTTGTAGTGTGTTGTGAATCACTGTAATCTTTATCACTGGTTGACAATTATAGTGAATTCATCTCCAACTGGTTTGGAGAAAAGTGGATTAGTAGAGGATTACCCCACCTCCGAGACCACTATAACCACTGTGTTATTCTTGCTTTCTCGCATCATACTCTAACTGCTGCATACATTGTTAAAGTGTTTCATTAAGTTAATTTATATTCGTCATCAGCTGACTTCCGCACATATCCAAGAACAAACGACTCCTAGTCATTTGTTTGATCATCAGCTGAAGAAACTCACTCTTCGGGAAAAGAGTTCAAGAGTTTCAACAAGTCTATTCACCCCCCCTCTAGACTTGTTTCTGGACGACTTGTGACCTACAAGTGGTATCAGAGAGGTTGGTTCATTTTTTTTCACGAACCAGATCTATATTAAGATATATATCTTATCTCTCACGTTATAATGGAACACATGCACTCTAGACTACCTGTCTTTTCAGTTGACGAGTATGATCTCTGGAAGATAAGAATGCAGGCACATTTATCTTCAATCCATGACGACATGTGGTGCATCATTGAAGACGGTCCATTCATTTTCGAGAAGGACAACACGCCTGAGGAAATCGCGGTGGGAGGCCCGAAAAGATTCCTAAGAAGAGAACGGAGCTGACCCCGAAGAGAGAAAGTGGCCAATCTTGACAACAGGCCGAGATGTGCTATACCAAACTCTTGACAAATCCACAATGGTCAAGATCAAAAATTGTAAGAATGCCAAAGAGATATGGGACACATTAGCTCTAATGTGTGAAGGAACGGAGCTGATCAAGGAGAACAAGTTGTCAATAGCTATCCAAAAGTTTGACAACTTTAAAATGAAGAATGGAGAATCTATAGACCAAGTGGACACAAGGTTCACCGAAATTATCAACGAGATCAACTCCCTGGGCAAAACATATGGCAACAGGGAAATGGCACTCAAGGTCCTCAGATCGCTCAATCCCGAATGGAGCATGAAGGCTGTAGCTATGAGAGAGTCCAAAGACCTGAATAAGATAAAAATTCAGGAGCTGTTCTCTGATCTAAAGGCTTATGAGTTCGAGCTTCCAAGCTCATCCTCAACTGAGCCTGCAGAGAAGGGAATCGCATTTGCAGCCGAGTCCCCTGCTAAGAGCCTGTCTGATGTGAAACCTCCAAATCCGCTAGACTTTGAGGAGGAAATGGCTTTCATTATGCAAAGATTCAAGAATCCGGGAAGAACTACTCCAAGTATAAGAAAAACTACAAGGAGAATCCTTAAGAAACCGAGAAGGTGGAAGTCTGGAAAGTTGAATGTTACAATCACACAAGATAGGACACATCCAAATGGATTGTCCCGAGCTCAAGAAGGATGAAACCAAAAAGGAGGTGGCGAAAGGAAGACAGAAGAAAAGCTCTCATCGGAGAAGACCAGAGCATGTCGAATCAAGCGGCGGTTTCTTTTCCGATGATGACGAGGAATATGATTGCACGATGGCAAACTTGGGCGATGAAGAGGTAACCTCTAAACCTACCGGTTCAAATAATAGCTCACCATGTCACAAGATATGGATTTACATGAATCGGTAAATCAATTATTCAAAGATTTTGAAACACTTAAATCGCACACCAAGTCAGACAATAGAGAAGACTAAGCCGCAAGATGAGAATAGGCGGTGAAAAATGATTTTGAAAACTCGGCTAGATTTAAATAAGACCGAGACAAACACGTGATTTTAAAAACTGTGCAAGTGCCAATACAAATTGAGATAGACCGCTAAATATTTTACTTAAAGAAAAGTCACCGCACTTGCTCATGCCAAAGCCGAGTTTACTAAGCCGGCACGTATAAATAAAACTCAAAGCGCAGGAAATAACCTCCCCGAAAGCGTCGTTAACTCGGGACGATTGTGTACTAACAAGAGGCCACTATATTCCAGATCGGGCCTTGATATGATCCCCACACTCCCTCTAGTTCTAAAACCACTTTCATCAAGGGAGAAACAATGGTCTCGATCACGAGCCTCGTGTATAAACCGATTTTCAAAAACAGTAACAAAGTCAAACGTCTAGGCTGCAATGTTACACTGCATACCACCTAGACAGCGACTAGGCAAAGGGCCTGTGCAAAAGCAAAGAGCCTGCATAACATGCCCACTATTACCAACAACTCCTAAAAATAGATTTCATAATGGGAGGGGCGATGGAAACCTCAAGGTTATCCAAATTACCAAAACGAACAAGTGTGGAGACCACAAAGATTTAATAAATGGTCTCACTAGATTTAGAAATGGCTCACACTATTTTGAGGAATATCCTATACAATCCAACCAGAGATTTAGACCTCGACCACGTGCACCTTTTAAGGGTTATAATAATAATTCCTATAATCCAAGGAGAAATCAATTCTCCGTAAAACCCACTAACCCCAAAGGACCCACACAAATTTGGGTACCTAAATCTCGCTTGTTTAATTGCGAAGAGGTGGAAGGACTACAACCACATCTCCTCAAGCTCAAATTTTGGAGGTGAAGAGTGGTTTGTAGACTGGATGCTCAAGGCACATGACCGGGAACAAGAAGATGCCGACCAAATATATCAAGGAAAGAGGTCCCGATGTAACCTTTGGAGATAGCTCTAGAGGTCGACAAAAGGCTTTGGAGAGCCGCACTGAGGAAACATTGTAATATCCAAAGTTCATTATGTCAAAGGTCTCAAATACAACCTCCCGAGCATAAGCCGCTCGCGACGAGAAGAATCTAGTAGTCTTCACCATCTTGAAGTGTATGGTGATAGACATCTTATCCGGAGAAATAAAGCTACAAGGTTTCCGAAGAAGAGATGTATACATGATTGATTGGAACACAGAACACCTAACTCTGTTTTCTATCCAAGACGGTAGCCGAGAATGGATGGTCAGGCACAAAAGACTATGTCACTGAACTTCAAAGCCATCAACAAGATTAGCTCTCGGAAGTCGGGTCGAGGACTTCCAAATGAAGCATTCAAGAAGGAAGCACTCGTGATGCATGTCGAAGGGAAAGCGGACCAAGGCGTCGTTCAAGCCGGTCACTACAACGCTCACAACAAGGATCTTAGATCTACTCCACATGGATCTATTTGGTCCTATCAAGCCAAGGACTTTGAGCGGCGAAAGCATGCTCTTGTGATTGTAGATGATTATTCAAGGTACACTTGGATCATTTTTCTATACAAGAAAAGTGAAACCTTGACCAAGTTACTCGAGCCGAGAAGGATCCGAATGAGAAATCCCTCTCCATAATCAAGATCAGATCGATAGAGGAGGAGAGTTTCTCAACAAGGCGATAATCGACTTGGCGATCGTAATGGGATCCAAAGATGAGCTCTCTGCAGCCAGTGACGCCCACAGAATGGTGTTGCCGAAAGAAGGAATGAACTCAAGGAAGCGGCAAGGTCCATGATTGCGATGCGGACCTACCCAAAAGGTTCTGGGGTCAAGTCACAACACACCGCCACACCTGCATCAGAGTATGATAGTAGGGAGACATGGCAAAACTCCTATGAGGTTTGGAATAATAGAACTCCTACCGTTGCTTACTTTCATGTTTTTGGTTGTAAGTGTTTCATCCACAACAACGGTAAAACACAGCCTAAATGCCTTTGATGCTAAAACTGATGATGGTCTATTTATGGGATATTCCCAAAGAAGCAAGGCATATAGAGTTTTCAACAAAAGAACCTTAGTTGTGGAGGAAACACCCCATGTTGTTTTTGATGAATCTCCGTTGAGTACAGGAAACAACTTGAGCAAATTGAGAACAAGCTCAAGTCAAGAACCCTTGAAGAAGTCATTGTACATGACACTGGAATGGTGGACTCACTGCAGATCACCTGATGACCCAACCGCGGTGATGAAGACCAACCGCAGATCGACAGATCACCAAACCTATCTCGATCCAGCTTGTCAAGAAGACCAAATGAGTCGATAAAGACTCATCTGCGATTCAGAACCAAGCTGCAGATGACAAGGCGGTAGCCGATCGATTCTGCAACGAGAATCCAGCAGATGCAGACAACCACGAGCAATCCAACAGGGGGAACAAACCCAGAAGAAGACGAGATCCCCAAATGGCTCAAGGATCATCCAATTCAGCAAATAATCGGAAAGTTGGTCGATGGAGTCAAGACAAGACAAATAACTCTACCGGCAGAATGGCGATGTTCTCATGTTTCATGTCGCAAATTGAACCCAAGACGCCGTAACAAGCCTTGGAAGATTATTCATGGATTAATGCCATGCAAGAGGAATTAGAGCAGATGGAGAGAAACAAAGTTTGGGAACTAATGCATGCACCTAATCACAAGAAAGTTATTGGCACCAAATGGGTGTATAAAAACAAAAGTGATGAAGACGGAGTCGTTGTTAGAAATAAAGCAGACTCGTAGCAAAAGGATATGCACAATGTGAGGGAATAGATTTTGATGAAACTTATGCACTGTTGCAAGATTAGAAGCCATCGACTATTCCTCGCATATGCCGCATTCAAGGATTTTGAAGTCTACCAGATGGATGTAAAAGTGCGTTTCGAATGGAATCCTAGAAGAAGAAGTCTATGTAGAGCAACCCCTGTGTTTTGTCAAAGGAGACAAAGTCTATAAGTCGTTGAAAGCTCTGTATGGACTCAAGCAAGCACCGAGAGCATGGTATGAAACAACGTCTGTGTTTCTTGAGAAAAATGGATTTTGCAAAGGAAAAGTGGACAAGACCCTATTTAGAGTGGAGCACGAAGGCCACATTCTAATAGTTGATTTATGTGGATGACATCATATTCGGGTCAACCAATCCAGAACTATGTGAGAAATTCTCCAACCTCATGCAAGGAGAATTCGAGATGAGTATGATGGGAAAGCTTAACTTCTTTCTCGGATTACAAGTTAAGCGAGATGGAAAAGGAATTTTCATCTACTGTGCAAAATATACCCGAGATCTCATCAAGAGATATGGAATGGAATCACCAAACCCGCAAGAATTCCAATGAGCACAAGTACTCACTGGATGCGAGGAGGCGGGAATATCGGTGAACTCAACCCACTACGAGAGGACTCATCGGATCTCTTACGTACCTAATCGCAAGGAGCCGGACATATCATATGCGGTTGGAGTGTGTGCAAGATTCCATCAAGCCGAAGCAATCACACCTAGATGCACCAAGAGAATAATTAAGTACCTAAAGTCTACCATTAATGTTGGACTATGGTATCCCAAGGATGACAACTTCGAGCTATCGGATACTCGATGCGGATTTCACGATGCAAAATCAATAGGAAGAGCACTAGTGGAACGTGTCAATTCCTAGGAACCAGATCGATATCTGGTTTAGCAAGAAGCAGTTTCTAACTCTATCTCCACTACAGAGTCGAATACCTAGCTGCAGTAGTCAAGTGCATGATCCTATGGATCAGACAACAATTAAGGGACTACAATATTATTGCCAACGAAGTTCCTATATGGTGTGACAACAATAGTGCTATTGCTATAACCAACAATCCGGTTTTGCACTCAAGGACAAAGCACATTGACGTTAAGCACCATTTCATTCGAGACCACGTGCTTAACAAAAGGGTTAGAGTTGAAAGAGTCAGCACAGACTACCAAATAGCTGACATCTTCACCAAACCCCTACCAGAAGAAAGATTCCTAGAGCTGAGCAGAGACCTTGGATTACTAGATTGGGAATCTAGTTCTGAAGCAAGTTGAAGGAAGGATAAACCCCCCCCAGAATAAGCCTAAGCTGATGCAGGCGAGAAGACGAAGGCCAGACGAAGCAGAGTACCAGGCGAGAGGTCAAACTCACCTGTAGCAGAGCGGTCAACAGTCAACGAATCAGACCAGCTAAGTTCTCTAAACTAATCTCTAAATTTTTAATTATTATCTGTCATATTTATAATATTATTTTGGCTTAAGAAATAGCATTTAAAAATACATTTTATAAGCCTAGTGGCAATTTTAAATACACACGTCACACGCCTATTTAATTAACCTCTACGGTGGCCAATCAGAATCAACCGTCAATTTTAAATGGGGCCACCGATTCAAATTTGAAATTCAAAAGAATATGAAAAGGCGTACCACCGTTTGAATTTATAATAAACTAATCCAAACGTCTTTTCATCTTCTTTATAAGGAAGAAAACCCTTTCAGTTTCCTCTTTACGCTTTCAAGAAACCCTAGAACTTACAGAGCAAAATACACACTAAATCCTAAAATCTTTTTGCAGAAATGGCATCTTTTGACGGAGCAAACTTGAAGGCGATGAAGGACCAAGTTATCTTCTCCATGGTCGTCGATTTCGAAGGATTACTGGAAGCAAACCTAGAGGACTTTGATATGCTCGACTTAATCCGGGCGATGAAGCTGAACGGAATCTACCCGTTTCTTGACATCAACCCTCAACACTTGTTCAAAGAAGATGTGGTTGAATTTTATCGCAACGCTTACCTGATTCAGCACGGGATTCAGAGCACAGTCGGTGGAGTACCAGTCACCATAGATACAGAGAAGATTCGCTCTGTATTCGGGATGAAAAATCGCGGTTTGGCGGTCGAAGCACTCAAACAATCACCCGCCGAAACATGGAAGACGATTAAGCTCGAAAATGTCCCTGAGAAGTTGAAGTTTACGGCGAAGAGAAATGAGTTGAAAAGAGTTTATCGAGTCGCTTTGGACATCACAAATAAGATAGTCATGGGAATGGCAGGAAGCTATGACCAACTATCATCCTCAAAATTCATGGTGTTGGGTGCGTTAATTCAACGAGAGGAAGTTGATTGGGCCGATTACATTTTTAGGCAACTTGTTCGCGAGGTGAACAAGGTCGAATGGCTCGAGGGAGAGAAGAAGTTCAAGACTAAGTTGGCGTTCGGAACACATCTTAGTTGGTTCTTGGAACAGACCGGAGTGGCTAAGGGAAACATTGACCCTTTCCACCCAAACAAGAGGCTTGGTCACATGGACCATGATAAGAAAAAGGTTGGAGTCACTGGGAGGGCAGCCCAGATATTGAAGGATTTACCAGACTCAAGCTATTGCCCAAGGTACGATCTATCAGACTCGGACCAACCTGCAGCTGAGATCGGAACTGCAGTCGAGTCCGAGAATGAGTCTGATGAAACACCTATCGCCATCCGTTTCAAGAGAAGGGGACCAGCCCCAGAAGGACCTTCCAACTGCGGTCATCACCGAACCTCTCCAAAGAGGCCAAGGAAGCTGCAGTTGAAGGAAGAGAGCAACCCGAGCAAAGACGCCACCATCCGCCCGGGCCTCCACCTGCACTTGCCCGCACTGCACCGAAACAAGAATTGTACTGTCATTACTCCTCCAGATACATGACCGAAGAAGAGGAAGCAGTCTTGTTATATCTATCCTCGCTGCATTACTCATTCAATCTTTTGGAAAATAACACTTTTAATCTTTCCATAGAACAACTTGACTTGTCAAGCCACAAGCAGAAAAACATTCCTTTGTCAATATTTTTAAGGAGTGGAAAACTCTTAAAACCATGTCCTTTACAAATTTTCAAATTTTTGTTGAAACTAGTGGTTGGGAATACCCCCAAGCCACAGAGGATGTTCTGACTGATTTTTGCAAAGAGTCAGATTTGGCTTTACTCCTCCAGGATAACTGGTTCATGTCACATTTTGAGACAAACATGGACCATTTTATCCACTCTATAATGCTAAGTATTTTTGATGGTACTTTTGGAGAAGAGGAGGAAGAGAAAGTAGAAAAGGAGATTAGGATAGAAGAAGTTGATGAAGAGAATGAAATTATCAATTTGGTTGAGGAGGATGAAGAAGCAAAAGAAGAACAAGAAGAAAACATACCAGTTGAAAAGGAGACAGAGGAAATTGAAAAAACAGAAGAAGTGGAAGATGAAGAAGATGAAGAAGAAGGAGAAGAAGTGGAGCAAGAAAAAGAAGAAGAAAATAAGGAGGATGATGATGATGATGAAGGAGAGAAGGAAAAAGATGATGCTAATGATGATGATGATGATAATAATGTTGATGGAGGTGAAGGAGGAGCTGGTGTGGCGGCTGGAGAAGAAAAAGAAGAAGATGAGGAGAAAGAAAAAGAGAAATCTGGAGAAGAGAGAGAAAAAGATGAGGAGAAAGAAAAAGAGAAATCTGAAGAAGAAGAAGGGAAAGAGGAAGAAAGAGAAAAGGAGCCAGAGCAGGAGCCAGAGCCTACCAACGAAGCTGCAGATAGGATTGTTGTACCTCCCCGGTACACGGCCAGACGCCTTTGGCAGAGGACTCCAGTCGTGACCCCAGAGAAGACTCTATCTCGACTACTGGGCTGCAGCCAGGAGCCTGCAGTCTAGTGGCTCCATTGCTGAAGGATCAGGAGAACACTCCCCATCAGCTCAGTTATCACCCACCATGACTGAGCTGATCAAGCAAATTGTCAGAGACACCATTGGGGAGCTGCTATCAACACAGGTCACTCCTGACCTTCAGACCATTAATGCCAAGATTGACACCCTGCTGCAGAGACAGATCCCTCAGCCTCCTCCTCCTACAAACAACAGAATGCCTTTTGGCATGTCTGATTGGATGAGCCGCATGGAGCAACAGTTGACAACCCTCATTGATCTTTGGCAAAAGGGGGAAGAGAGGATTCGGGGGAAGAAAGAGAAATCAAGTAAGAAAAAGGTGGATGTCCCTCGATTGAAGGACCATCTAGCACAAGAGGAAGGAACTGTAGATTCGTAAGACAAGGCCGACCACCAAGGGAAGCGCAGAAGGACCGGAGGCGGCTTGAACCTACTCTTGAGTGGGAAGGTGCGAGCTATGGTATGTTGAAGATTTCGCCCACTTGAAGCTCTTGAAATATGAGGAGCCGCTAGGAAGAAGTTCATCGAGACTTTTATGTCCTGGGAACTACTTCAAGATGACAAACTCTCCCTCAGGAGATTTTCATAAACCGGATGGAAGAGGTTCATCCTAAGCTTTGGGTCGTTTCTAAAGAAGCATGCAAAAGATCAAAAAGCTTTTCCCATGATCCCTAAATTCAGAGCTGAAGAAGCACCAATCCGCATGGATGGTGAACTTGATGAACTACAACTACAGGAGGAAATCAAGCGAGTCTGCCTTGAGAACAAATTCAGATCGCAGCAGGAGCAGGATTTCGCAGCTCTAGTGGTGAAAAGGAAGTATGGCCTTGCTCCAGTCAAGGTAAGACCCATTGGAGCCAAACCATTCAGACCTGCCAAGCAGCCTGTTCGAAGAGGCAGAGGAAGAGGCAGATGATGTTAACTATTTTCTTACCTGTAATTTATTTTCTGTACTTAAACATTCTTGTATAAATTCTATGATAAAGTCAGAAAATTTTATGAACAGTCTGTTGAATGACAATTTTCCAGTTGTCTCAATATTAGACTGATTTCAGTTTTGTCTCGCACTTAAGTGCAGACTTGGTCATTTGATTTCTTACTTAGTTTTGCCATCATCAAAATAGGGGGAATTTGTTAGGAATACTTGTTAGATTTTGATGATGTCATTAATTTAAAATCAAATGTTTATTAATTGGCAATATGTAAAGAAGAACCAAATGAGTGTCTTCTATAGGCCAAAGTTAGTTAGGCTGAAAATCGGCTAAGTACTAAAGTACAGTCTAGTCCATCAGAGAAGTACAGCCGACTCCAATCAGAGTAGCCCTGGTCAACTAAAATTTATCAGAGAAGTTTGACCAGATGCAGTGAGGAACCTCGTGGAAGTCACTGATCGACAAGTCTCAAACAAGATAATACCGAGACGACCTACTGCAGAGAAGTAAGCCGCACATCGCCTACTCAACTACACCTAGTACTCCAAGTCCACGTCGGCATGTTTTGAAAAGTCAAATATTACGGAAAGCTCACATGCAACGTGAAGAGACAAATTGAGTGATTCCCGCAAGAGATATGATTTATTTAAATCATCGACCCACCGTGAAGACTTTAATCCTTTTATATTCAAAAGATTCGCGCTCACATGCGTAAGTCATCACAATCGGCCTAAGATGAAATTAAATAATGGGAATCCAAATTGCAACGCTCGTAAAAGATTAAACAATGAAGTCTCTCTCCAACGGACGGATTTGTTCAAAGATTTGCAACGGCTACAAGGAAGAAGCTCAGAGATCATGATCTATATATATCCAGAGATTTGAAACTGAGCAACTACCGGTGCGAACATATACTCTAGCGATCAAAGCAAACAAAGCAAACTCAAGCAAACAATAGCATCGTGAAAAAGAGCAGATCCAAAAGTTCATATTCAAGGAAGCTCTTTAGTTGGAGAAGACAAACACTCTTGTCTTTAAATCTTGAGTAAGGGGTACTTCACTGGTTGAAGTAGCAGACTGTAAAGGCATCCGAGGATCGCGGATCAAGAGGTGCAAGGCAGTCAAGTTTGTGTACAACGGCACGGAATTCCACTGGTTGGAAGCTGTTGTAGTGTGTTGTGAATCACTGTAATCTTTATCACTGGTTGACAATTATAGTGAATTCATCTCCAACTGGTTTGGAGAAAAGTGGATTAGTAGAGGATTACCCCACCTCTGAGACCACTATAACCGCCTGTGTTATTACTGTTTTACTGCATCATACTCTAACTGCTGCATACATTGTTAAAGTGTTTCATTAAGTTAATTTATATTCGTCATCAGCTGACTTCCGCACATATCCAAGAACAAACGACTCCTAGTCATTTGTTTGATCATCAGCTGAAGAAACTCACTCTTCGGGAAAAGAGTTCAAGAGTTTCAACA
Source organism: Orobanche coerulescens (assembly GCA_033398695.1). NCBI lineage: Eukaryota > Viridiplantae > Streptophyta > Magnoliopsida > Lamiales > Orobanchaceae > Orobanche > Orobanche coerulescens. Next base: position 5,005,584 of record CM065814.1, read on the forward strand.
AGTCTATTCACCCCCCCTCTAGACTTGTTTCTGGACGACTTGTGACCTACAGTAAGGACTCTTAATAGATGTCATCTTCCTATATTAGAACTCTTCCTAATATAATGACTCTATTAAATATCAACTTAGTCCACTAAAAAGTTAATATTGCACTTACTACCAAAATCCCAAATTACGAAATTGGGCTCCTTTTCGAATTAATTATTTCCCATGTTTAAGATATTCCATGTCCATTACTTAATTTAAGCTACTGACAGCTTTTAATTAATTAATATATTATACATGAGTATACCACTCGACTTTTATTATTATATCAGAAAATTAATTCCACCTGCAGAGTTTAATATAATAATCATTTTGAGTGTCTCAAGGGACATGATCAACCCGACTGGTCGGGACACGATTTCTAGCTATAATATTAATTATCATATAAATAATAATATTGCCCAAAATATCGAGCATATTGAGTTAATCATTGTGGCTCTCACCCATGATAAATCAAAGTAATAAATATAATATATATATATATATATATAAAATTAAACATTAATCACTAGAATTAAGAAATAATAATTGTCCCGAGATGTACGTTCTTCTTATAGTCAGTACAGAAGAATCTATCCCACCTCGATCCTGTTCAACGTATACCGAATACGCTAATATATGCTAATGGTCAAGACCAACCAATCTCAAGCATATACTACAACCTCTCACATAACGGTCTAATGTTATATAGGTTGTGAAGTAAAGATTACTATATAAGGAACTGATAATGTGATCATCTGTGTGACTCAACACACCACATTATCTACAATATAAAGTAATTTAGACAACATTTGCATAACCATAGCGTGAATAAATATGAAAAACATATGATAAATAAATTAAATATTCTCATAGATAAAGACCGGGAAATTAGGTAATACATATGCTTTGAGTATACAACCCTAACAATCTCCCACTTATACTCAAAGCATGCTTTTGAAGTATACTATCTAGACTATGTCAATCTATCTCCCAGTTATACTCAAAGCAATGGTGCCATACATCTCAACCCCATTCCTTCCACATGCCCTTCAAATGACTTTGAGGGCAACCCTTTTGTGAAAGGATCAGCTAGGTTGTCTTCAGATACTATCTTGGAGACATTAATATTCATTCTCTTCATAAAATCTCGAATGATATGATATTTGCGCTTGATATGTTTTCTTGCTTTGTGGGCCCGTGGTTCCTTCGAATTTGCAACAGCATCGGTATTATCACAATAAAGTGTAATACTCCTAGGCAAATTAGGAATCACACCCAAATCCTTTAGGAAGTACTTGAGACATACCGGTTCTTTAGCTGCCTCTAAGGCTACTACATACTCGTCTTCCATGGTAGAGTCCGCTATGCATTTCTGCTTCACACTCCTCCAACTGATGGCTCCACCTCCCAAAGTGAAAACATATCCGGAAGTCGATTTCGACTTTTCTTTGTCCGCACTGAAATCTGAGTCAGTGTAACCCAAAGGACAAAGTGTATCTGATTGATATACAAGCATATGCTCCCTAGTCCTTCTCAGGTACTTGAGTATATGCTTGACAACAATCCAATGTCACGGTCCTGGGTTCGACTGATATCTTGCCACCATGCCTACAACATGACAGATATCAGGCCTAGTGCAAAGCATAGCATACTTGAGGCTTCCCACTGCCGAAGCATAAGGGACCAGCTTCATGTCATCTATCTCCTTCTGTGTCTTAGGACACATAGCCTTAGATAGCTGAATTCCATGTCTGTAAGGTAAGAAACCTTTCTTGGAATTCTCCATGTTGAACCGCTTTAGCACCGTATCGATGTAGGATGCCTGAGATAAGCACAACATCCTTTTCTTGCAATCTCGAAATATCTTAATACCAAGGAAGTTCCCGGCTTCTCCCAAATCCTTCATATCGAACTGCTCAGACAGTCATACCCTTACGTCTGATAATACCTTCACATTGTTTCCAATTAGAAGTATATCATCTACATATAGTACAAGAAACACCAGCACATTTCTATCGCACTTTTTGTATACACAAACCTCAATAGGACACTGTTCAAAACCATATGATTGAATGACCTCATCAAATCGCATGTTCCAAGACCATTATGCTTACTTGAGACCATAAATGGCTCTTTTAAGTTTGCACACTAAGTGCTCTTCTCCTTCAGCAATGAATCCCTCATCTTGGCGCATGCAGATTTCCTTATCAAGACTCCCATTCAAGAACGCAGTCTTGACATCCATCTGCCAAATCTCCATATCCAAATGCGCAGCTATAGCTAACAGAATCCGGATCGATTTAAGCATGGCTACTAGCGAAAAGGTCTCATCATAGTCGATGCCCTCCTTCTAAGTATAACCTTTTGCAACAAGCCTTACTTTGAAGGTTTCAACCTTCCCTTTCGATCCTCTCTTATGCTTCCAATGGGTTTTACCCTATTGGGTAGTTCTACTAGCTCCCACATTTGATTAGAATCTATAGATCCCATTTCGGATTCCATTGCTGTTTGCCAGGATTCAGCATCCTTATCTTGAACTGCCTGCTTATACGTACATAGATCCGTTTCATCCTGGTCCGTGGAGTGGTCCGAAGACTCTCCCACACCAATGAAACATTCAGGTTGACGAACAACCCTCCCACTACGATGAGGTGTGTCCTTGGTTTGCGTATCCACAATGGTGTCGATATGTGGTACACCAGGTGTTTGTACAACTGGTATTGTCGAAACCTCGCCCCTAAGTTCTTCTAGAATGACCTCACTCCTAGGCTTGTGGCTTATTACATAGTCCTCCTCTAAGAACCGGGCATTGGTGCTAACAATGACCTTATGATCTTTAGGACTATAAAACAAGCCACCCTTCGTTCCCTTCGGATATCCTACAAACACTCGTACTTCTATACGAGATGCCAACTTATCAGCTTCCTTATTCAGTGCATGTGCTGGTGAACCCCAAATCCGAACATATCCTAGACGGGGCTTGCACTTATTCCACAGTTCTGTGGGTGTTTTTGGAACTGATTTTGAAGGCACCAAGTTTAGAATGTACGCTGCTGCTTCCGAGGCATATCTCCAAAACAAAATAAGCAAATCAGAATAACTCATCATTGACCTAACCATCTCCAATAAAGTATGATTCCTTTGTTCAGCAACACCATTCTGTTGTGGTATACCAGGCGCTGTGAGCTGGGAAGTAATCCCCTTATGTGCCAAGAAATCCAAAAACTATCCACTAAGGTACTCGCCACCACGATCAGATCATAGTGACTTGATACTTTGTCCATGACGCTTCTCCATTTCAGCCTTGAATTCTTTGAACTTATCAAAAGATTCAGACTTACGTCGCATCAAATAGATGTATCCATATCTCGAATAATCATCTATAAATGTGATGAAGTATTCGAAACCACCCTTAGCCTGGATGTTTATTGGACCACATACATCGGTATGAACCAATTCCAACACATTTTGTGCATGATTTCCTTTGCTTTGAAAAGCCCTTTTAGTCATTTTACCTTCCAGACAGGATTCGCAAACTGGAAATGACTCAACTTGGAGTGAATCCAATGGGCCATCACTCACCAAACTTTGAATCCTTCTAAGGTTAATATGACCCAATCTTAAATGCCATAAATATGTTGAATTTATGCTCGAAGGTTCTTTTCTTTTATTAGGATTAGTCAAAGAATTAAGTGATTTATAATTATGCAAGGGAGCTGGTGCAGCATCAATGATATAAAGTTCTTCACTATAAGTACTCGCGCAAACATATTCATCATTTCTTTTAATAACTGCATTATCTTCAAAAGAAACTGAATATCCATCACGACGCAATTTAGAAACTGAAATTAAATTCATTCTAAAATCGGGTACTAATAATACATTATTTAGAACTAAAATCCTATTATCAACTTTTAATTGCACGAATCCCACTGCAACAGCCTTCAGCCTGGAATAGTCACCCTAGCTTATTGTAATATCATCCGCACTAAGTACCTTGGTTACTTGGAACCCCTGCAAGTCATAACAAACATGATCAGTGGAGCCCGAATCTATTATCCACGAAGTGATAGAATAGGAAGCCAAACATGTTTTAAGTACTAGTGCATGAGACGTACCTTTCTTAGGGCAGTCACTCTTGAAATGCCCTTTCAGACTGCAATTGAAGCACTTGCCCTTCGGCTTTTTGTTCGCCTCGGACTGAGGAGCCTTTGACTGAGGAGCCTTGCCCTTAGCTTTGAAGGTTGCCACTTGCTTCTGGCCAACCTGCTTTTTCTTCTTTCCTCATTTGGGTTTTGAAGAAACAGCACCGGTTGCCGCAAGAATTTGATGATAACCTTGTTTGAAGAGATCTTCGGCAGACTGAAGCTCTATCAGAAGTTCCGCCAATGTGTAAGTCCTACGATTCATATTGTAGTTGAGGAGTAACTTCTCAAAGCTTCTTGGTAAACTGCCCAATATAATATCGACATGCGATCCGCATCGATAGTGGCCCCCAGTATGCTCAATTCGTTCAAATGAGACATCATTTTAAGAACGTGATCCCTTACTGGGGTTCCTTCAGACATTTGGGTTGTCATCAAAACCCTCATTGCATTTTGCCTATCCGCCCGGTTCTGATGACCAAACATCTCAGTGAGATTTTTCATCATTTCCGCGGCCGAGCCCATCGTCTGATGCTGATGTTATAATATATTTGTCAGTGAAGCCAAAATGTAACAGCGAGCCATCTCATCAGACTTTTTCCATTTCCAGAATTCAGCCAACTCTTCAGGAGTGGCATCCGTTTCTGGTTCCAAAGGGCTCTCCTCAGTTAAAATAAATTTATGCCCCTTGGCAGTCAAGACAATATCAAGATTTCTTTTCCAGACAGCCAAGTTAGTGCCATGAAGTTTGTTTTCTTTGAGAATAACAGCTAGTGGATTGAAAGACATCTGAGAATAAAATTAAAAACACCATTCATCACATAATTCGACGCAAAATATATTGAAAAACCTTAAAACACAATATATATCCAATCAACCAACACCTTGAAAAACCGTACATGCAAGCCACGATAGTGTAGATGTTTACATACATTTTCAAGTAGATTTTAACGTCTTTAATTTTACTATCTAGCCAAGATGCGTTTTGACAAGTAAAATTAATAGTTGGTTCCTCTTGGCCATGTATTTAATTAACATAGACTCCGATGGGGAGCTTATTAATCAATACACCTAAGTGAACACCATAATTTAACAAACCTTAGAATATCATTTAATGATAATAGTCCTACAGATGGAGAGGTCATATCATAAAAAATAATATTCACCTTTTTGTTATCAAATTTGAAGTTTAAAACTGGTGAGCCAATAATTAGCACATCCGATGTGGAGGAAGACTCTAATGTCAATGCGCATGCTAATTATTTTACAATTTAAACCAATTATGGAGGCCAATTTGATTTTGAAAAATTAATTTAAAATCACTTAGTTATTTTGAGAAATTAAGGTTTTTAATTTTCTCGTCCTAACATACAAGGAAACATATCACACATACATTCATACATGTCATACATCAAAACAATAAAAACCAACAAAAAAAAATTGGATAATTAGATCCAATTATCATGGCTTTTATTCATCGTTTTGAATAACGAGAAAATCTTCGGCTCGTTTGCTCCCACTGCTTCAAGCATCTCGCAGAAAAACGAATCGAACGACCCGAATCCAGACAACTTGACCCGCTGGCCGACCTGCTGCCCGACTGCCCGACCCGCTGCTCGACTGCCCGACACGCTGCCCGACCCGAGTTGCTGGCTGAGCGCAGCTGCATCCAGTTCAGCCGAGACAGCTTCTGGCCGAGTCTCGATCGACAGCCTGCTGGTCTCGGTCGGTTCGTCCAATCGGGACTCCTCTTCACGCTGGACTTCTTTCTCTTTCGTACTTTTGTGTTCCAATTCGATTACAATTTTATTCGAAATAAAATACATCGAATTTACAGCAAATTACAAGAAAAATAAATCCTATTCTACCCGTGGATTTTCTCACGGGAAAAAATTATACATGCCTTAAACCGAGCCAAATTACTAAAAACGCGTAAATAAATAAAAAACATTACATAGCCATGATAATTGGATCATATTCTCCTGCAAGACAAATTCTAGCAAAATATTCCAAAAATCATACTATATGAATATTTAATTGCTAGCATATTAATCACCAAATTAATTAAATTGAACATAATCTAAAGACCGGCTCTGATACCAATTGTTGGAATATAAAATGCAGCGGAAGCTAGTTGGTGAAAATATTTTATGAAAGGTTTTATAAACTAACCAACATAAAAACGGGATCTATTTAGGCTTGTCAATTAATTAACTAAACAGATTAATAAACAATCAAATAAATATATTTACGCATGGGAGTCGGTAATTAATACCTTTGACGCGAAGTGGTAGAAAATTCCCTTTTTGGTCGATTGAACACCTCCTCGTACTCTTTCTTGATCTACTTGTATTTCTACCTCAAGATCTTCTAGAGTATATCCCGCCTATTATCCGGATGTCGTGTGGGCAACAGTCTACCGGATCAATCTTGAACAGCAAGGGGACGGCCAAATCACTTTTCTTGCAAAATTTACCTTACGAATTTTCTCTTTATTTTTCTTGGATATTTTAGTATTTAGAAAAATATTGTGTTAACTAAATTATGGAATCCAAGACACAAGTCAAGATCCACAATTAAACACAAGTAGAGAAAATCGAAAACTTTGTGCCAAAATTAGTGAAGAAAATCGGCCACCCATGCATCTTATTTATAGGTGTTTTGGGCTACTTTAGGGACCTTAAGGAGGATATGGTAAGGACTCTTAATAGATGTCATCTTCCTATATTAGAACTCTTCCTAATATAATGACTCTATTAAATATCAACTTAGTCCACTAAAAAGTTAATATTGCACTTCCTACCAAATTACGAAATTAGGCTCCTTTTTAAATTAATTATTTCTCGTGTTTAAGATATTCCATGTCCATTAATTAATTTAAACTACTGACTTTAGCGACCACTTTTCGAAAATATAATTCTTCTAATTTTAAGAAGAATAATAAAAATTTTGCAGCGGAAATACATTTTAAAAAGACACAAACTTAATAATCGCAAGTAATAATCCCAAGTCATCATTAAATAAAAACATACTTCGACGTGAAATTAAAACAAGTCGAATATTGTTCAAAAATATAGTCTTAGAGAAATAACATTTAACAAATAAATTTTTGATCATCAGCTTGATCATCCCACAAGCACCTGCCACATCGAGCTCCTCAACCTGAAAGGGGTAAATAGTGGGGTGAGATTCCAACTCGCTCAGTGTCGAGAGTACGCAATATGTCTACGTTAATTACTAAATATATTAGCAAGTATAAACAACATGACTGATAAATTCTGAAGCCCGTCGGCTAGTGTTGTGAGGAAATCCCTCACACTATGCCGCAAGTGCACGGTGTCAACTGTAATATCCGCATTTTTCTTTCCCTTGTATTTTTATTTTCGGTATATTTCTCGGTCGTAGTGACCCTCATGTATCTTTTAGTGTATCTTTTCAGCCACCTGTTGATCTGATTCTCGTTATTATTGTGCGGAACCACCGTTTCGGGGTTGCCGTGAATCCATTCTATGTTATGATGCTTTTGGAGATGTTCTGTTTGATGTTTCGTTTATATTCCGGTGTTTTGAACCGCTTATGTTTCGTACCTAGCGCACGCTATTTTTTCTGCATAGCGCGCGCTAGGGGTCCCATAGTAGCGCACGCTACGACTGCTTCGTAGCGCGCTAGAGAGCCACCGGGAGTGACAAGGTTGATTCCAGCCCTGGATCGTCGGATTAGCGACGCTACGTAGTCTAGCGCACGCTAATGTCGGGTCCAGCGACGCCGAGATGCCCGTAGCGTGCGCTAGTGTGACTGCCCAAGATCGGGATGCTTGCCACTGGACTTGACTGATGCCCGAGTAGCGCACGCTATTAGTCGATAGCGCGTGCTACCGATACACTTTAGCGCACGCTACGTTTGGTCGATAGCGCGCGCTAACCGGATCAGGTGTGCTCTGACAGTTGCTTCTGGACTCGGCTGATGTCCAGGTAGCGCACGCTATGGGTCGATAGCGCGCGCTACCAAGAGGTTATTAGCGCATGCTACGTTTGGAGTAGCGCACGCTAACGGCCAGAAATCTGACTACTGGACTGGAGTTTGTTTCGTTAGCGCACGCTAACTTTGATGATTAGCGCGCGCTAACACTCCCTGGCTATATAAACCAGGGAGTTGACCAAGATGAACGTATTATTTTCATTTCTTCCTTCTCTCCGCGGCTAAGGCGATTCCGGGCGATTTCTTGGCGATTTCTTCCCCCGATCATCTCAACCATCAACTTCCTTGAGTTCTTGGTGTATATTATCAACATCAACACGAATCTTTCATCCTAATCCAAGGTAAATCTCTTAGAACCCTACTTTTGGATAAATTGGGGGTTTTGGGATTTTCGTCTGATTCGTTCCATTTTGATGGTTAATCCATGATGAATATGGTTAATCTTTTTGATATTATTAGTTTTCCTACGGATTCATGGTATATTTTCACGGTTTTGTGAAATCGGGAGGGTTTGGTTGTGGTCCGCCCTCGTTGTTATTTTTATACGAATATACATGAATCGTAGGCGGGTTTTCGGGTGTATTCCATTTCTGTATTCGTCTAGAGTTGGTTGTGATTGTGTTCTTCGAATTGTTAGGTTCAGTTCCGTTGGTTCCTAGCATTCGTCGGTGTTTTTCCTTCCGTTCGTTACGTCGTCAATAATTCAAGGCAAGTATTTTTGGAAACCTTTATGCTTAACATGAAATGGTAATGTATATTGTGTGTGCTATACTCACCCTGGGAGGGTCCGACGGGGCCTCGGGGGAATCTATGACTTCACTCTGGATTCACGAGTTTGTTTCGCTAGCCAGCTCGGGTGGGATTCATGGTGGCGTCCTGGTCCTAGGCGATGCCTGTGCGTGACTTGTTTTATAAAGTGTCCAGCTGGGGAGGGTCCTTAGAGGCCTCAGGTGGGATTCATGGTGGCGTCCTGGTCCTAGGCAAATTGATTATTTGACTGTTTGTTTCCGGAAAGGACATGTCTGACTTTTGGTTTTGAAATGATATTGGTGCATGTACTATGAAATGTGTAAGCGATTGGTTTGCCTTGATTACTTGTACTAGCGTAATTGCTAACCCCTCTGGGGACCCGTTGTGGGGAAATTCTTGTTTATGGATTTCAGGTTATGATCATCCGGACGAGCGAGCACTGGGACAGTACGAGGATGTTGGCCAGGGTCGTTGACATATGCATTTGAGTCCTTTTATTTCCGTTATTCCATTCGATATGGTTGTTGTCCACTTTTGAAACTTATAGATTGTACTCGCGAGTACTTTGTAACACCCCGAGATATTCGGAATAATTACAGCGCCGTAAACCCTTTAGGTAAGGATTTACAAGGCTAATTTTAAAAGGAGTGTAAATATAATCCAATCGTACAACTGAAGTTCAAATACAGATTTGAAGCAACCGATCAAATGAGTTAACTTATACAACCATATCGAAAAGATGTTATTAAAAACAGACGTACTCGAGTACTAAATAGACCAAGAAGACAAATCACAATAACAATAAACATCAACCACATCACTGAGCCATTTCATCGTCTCCGTTTGCATGTGGTGGTTGCTTCCCGCTCTCGGCTACCCGAGCATCAAAACAATGTCCACCCCCGAAGGGGTTAGCAAAACAATGCTAGTACAAGTATCGTAAACATAAATCATCAATGCATCATAAAACATGCAAACGGACTTCCGTCACGAATCCAACGATGCGAATCCTCACGATTCCATCAACACGACAGGTAATCCAAAGAATCCAGCGCCCTTGGTATAGATCCCCATGATGATCCCGTCGGACCAACGCATGGTGGAAAACCGTCCAGCGATCCGGCGCCTCAAGATAGATCCCCATGATGATCCCGTCGGACCAACGCATGGTGGACATTCGATCCAGCGCCCTCAGCATAGATCCTCATGATCCCCTCGGATCATTTATACCACAAATCAATCAACTATGCATACATATATGCATTTCAATATGTTCATCAATACGAACAAATAACAACGAATACCACGAGAAATTTCAGAAATACATCTCATATTCAACAACATGAACAAGACCTCAAGCATGATAAGAGTTTCAATATAAATCGAACTCGACATATGATACTTGCCTCGAAAATGGCAAGAATGGAATACTTCAATGATCTCAACACACTCGAAGGCCGCCTCCTTCGATCAACGTAACAAGCTCGAACCTTAACAAAAGGAATGATATACAAATCATCTCAAGTCGAACGATGGCCTAGCAATTGGTCTACGGCCAAAAGCTCAAAATAAACAATGCTCGATCGCTTAAGGCGCTACGTACTCACGTAACGCGGCGCTAAGCTCGCTGTTAGCGACGCTATCGTGTAGCTTAGAGTACGCTAGCCACGGATCGATTTGACTCGGCTTATCTCATAACGTACGTTAAGTATGTAATCGTGCGTTAACTTAACCCCGATAGCGCACGTTAACTAACGTATGTTAGCGTGCGCTAATCGTGCATGGCAGATTACTACTGACAGAAAACTGGGTTGAATGGTGATGAACTCATGAATTCTCTGGTGATAAAACAAGTCATCCTCAAGCATATCATGCTAATAAGGTTTGTGGAAGTTCTATGATTATGAGATACAAATATACGGATAATCATCTCAACATCATAATTCATCTTCGATCTTCAAGAAAATACTCTAAGTTCCGTCATTCCCACGTTCCAAAACGCATGATTCCAATGTGTAAAACGTAACAACTAGGTAAATCCGTCTACTGATCACAAATAGGTTTGAAGCTTCAGAATATGCTAGGAGTTCAAACACCAAGAGGTTCAATGGTTTATACGGTGAATAAGTATCGAAACATCGAAAATATCCTTCTACACATGATGTTCGACTACTTAAGAATCTAACTGACAAGATAAGCATGATCAAACGTCCTTTAGAATACTACTAGTATTGGTGAAGAATCACCTACCTCAAAGTAGTGAAGAACACGGAGGAAATCGAAGCAATCCAACGCCGAAGGCTTGAACACCAATCTCCAATGATATACGATCTTCAATCACGAACTAGGATGTTGATATGAAGTGTTTAGGATGAAGGAAGTTATGCTCTAAGTGTAAGAATTCGGGTATGGGAGAAGAAGGAACTGAAATCACGAATAGGATGCTGTCCTATTTATAAGAAATGGCTATTAGCGCGCGCTAGTCCCTGCTCGTAGCGTGCGCTAACGGCTCACTGACTTAACTGTACTCAACACTTAGCACGCGCTATGCACATGCCTGTAGCGTGCGCTAAGGCATTGACTTGGCTTTTCCCGAAAGCCGTCCAGGTTCATCCCGACATGATCCGACAAGGGCCCCCGGCCAGATCTCACCTACCGCATGTCTCAATCAAGTTGACCACGCGATAGCGTGCGCTAATGTTCCTTTGTAGCGTGCGCTATCGAGTCCATGTTAGCGTACGCTACACATAGGCGATAGCGTGCGCTACATGTGTAGAATTACAATTTTTAAATCACATACATGAAATCATACGCTTGACAACATCGGATTATGAAATACGGAGAATAATACTCAGATCAAGTACAACGATTACAATATCACAAGTTCCAAATACATATCAGAAAATCTCGGGTATTACATCCTTCCTCCCTAAAAAGAAGTTTCGTCCCGAAACTTAAGAAGAAAACAACTCTGGATATCTAGCCTTCATACTGTCCTCCGTTTCCCAAGTGGCCTCTTCGACTCCATGTCGTGACCATTGTACTTTAACCAAGCGTATTGGTTTATTCCTCAATTGTTTGATCCGGCTCTCAAGTATCTTGATTGGTCTCTCTTCGAAGGTGCCATCATTAGCTATCTCGATCTCGTCGAAATCAATGACGTGATCGGGTCCAGACATACTTCCGCAATTGGGATACGTGAAACACATTGTGAACGTGACTCAGCGATGGCGGTAAGGCCAACCTGTATGCTAAATCTCCAACTCTCTCGAGGATCTCGAATGGTCCGATATATCTTGGACTAAGCTTGCCTCTCCTCCCAAAATCAAAAATCCTCGTGTAGGAGACACCTTCAATAGTACATGGTCCCAGTGGCCGAACTCTAGAGGGCGACGACGTATATCCGCATAAGACTTACATCGACTGGGCATCAACAATCTTTCTCGAATCAAAGCTACCTTCTCTTGAGTCCGAATAATCAATTCCGGCCTGGCCCCGATCAAATCAAGAATCATCCCAACACAGGGGTGATCGCATCTTCTCCCGCACAAAGCTTCAAATGGTGCCATCTTAATAGAAGCATGCCAATCTATTATAGGTGAACTCGATCAAGGGCAAGTGAACTTCCCAATCGATTGACCAATCTAATGCACAAGCTCTAAGCATGTCCTCTACTGTCTGTATAGTCCTTTCTGACCGACCGTCCGCTTGGGGATGATAATCCGTGCTAAAGTTGTGCCTGGCCTCCCAAAGCCCGTGAATCGCTTTCCAGTGCGACACGAAACGACCATCTCGATCCGAAATAATGGTCTTCGGCGTCCCATGCAATCTGACTATCTCCGCAATAAATACTCGCGCCAATCTCTCGGGCCCCCATGTATCTTTAATCCCTAGGAAATGAGCCGACTTGGTTAGTCGATCAACTACTACCCAAATCATGTTCATTCCCGTTCTAGTACTTGGCATACTGGTGATGAAATCCATCGAGATGTCCTCCCACTTCCATTCAGGGATCGGAAGCGGCTTTAACATTCCGGCAGGTCGTTGATGTTCAATCTTAACCTGCTGACAAGTCAAGCACTTCGAACGTACTGCCACGTCCTTTTTCATATTCCCCACCGTAAATTTTGTTTTAAATCCTTATACATCTTATCACGCCCGGTGAATGGAATATGGCGCTACTGTGAGCTTCCTTCGTAATAGTCCGTCTCAAATCACCATCATCGGAACGCAAAGTCGATTCAAATCTCGAACTCCATCGTCTTGTAACACGAATCCTAGGGCTTTTCCTTTCTTTACTTCGTCACATAATCGAAGGATCGAGAATCGTCCAACCGCTAGACTTGATCTCCTCGACTAGTGATGAAGTCGGTTCCATCACATAAAGTTGCCTCGATTCCCGGTGCCCATACTTCAACCCCTTCACGGATCGTTCCGCCGAATCTTGGTTTGGGATGTAAGTGCTTCCAACACTCGGGCGAAATAGGTTTACGGCTCAAAGCATCGGCTACTACGTTTGCTTTCCCCGGATGATAGAGAATCTCCAAGTCGTAATCCTTGATCAATTCCACCACCTTCTCTCGCCTCATGTTTAATTCTTTACGATGAAAATGTACTTGAGGCTCTTATGGTCTCAGAAGATCCGACAATGAGTGCCGTACAAATAATGTCGCCAAATTTTCAAGGCAAAGACCACACCGCTAGCTCCGGATCGTGAGTCGGGTAATTAACCTCATACGGTTTCAATTGCCGAGAAGCATAAGCAATCACCTTATCCTTTTGCATCAATACACAACCTGCACCGATTCAAGCGTCTGTATACCATGAATCCATCGGTTCCATCCGCAATGCTAAAATAGGTGCTGTCGTCAGTCTCTTCTTAAGCTCATCAAAACCAGCCTGGCATTTCTCATCCCACTTAAACTTTTGAGTTTTCTGTAACAGCTGAGTGAGCGGACGAGAGATCTTGGAAAATCTCTCTACAAAGCGGCGATAATATCCCGTAAGTCCTAGGAAACTCCGGATTTCTTTCACATTACTAGGAACTTCCCATTCCAAGATTGCTTCGACTTTCTTCGGGTCCACCTGAACCCCGTCGACTGATATCACATGCCCAAGGAAGGTTACTTCCCTAAGCCAGAACTCGCATTTAGAAAGCTTTGCATACAGCTGTTCCTTCCTTAAAGTGCTCAAAACCACACGTAAATGTTCGGCATGCTCCTCTGCGTCCTTCGAATATATCAAGATGTCATCAATGAAGACGACCACAAATTTATCCAAGTATTCCAAGAATACCCGATTCATCAATTGCATGAATACCGCAGGAGCATTGGTAAGTCCAAATGGCATTACTACAAATTCATAATGCCTGTATCGGGATCCAAAGCGATTTTGGTATATCCGATCCCTTAATTCTCACCGTGGTGGTATCACGATCGCAAGTCAATCTTCTAGAATACCCTTGCCCCTTGCAGTTGATCAAACAAGTCGTCGATCCGAGGTATGGGGTACTTATTCTTGATCGTCATCTTGTTGAGCTCCCTGTAATCAATACACAATCGGAGGGATCCGTCTTTCTTCCGGAAAAAGAGAACGGGCGCTCCCCAAGGAGAAACGCTAGGTTGGATATAGCCCTTCTGTAACAATTCCTCCAGTTGCTTCTTGATTTCATACATCTCGGTTGGCGCCATGCGGTATGGTGCTCGGGAAATAGGAGCTGCTCCAGGCTCTAATTCGATAGTGAATTCAACTTCTCTCTGCGGAGGTAACCCAGGTAGTTCGTCAGGGAATACATCTGAGAACTCATTCACAACTGAAATAGACGAGAGCTCTACTCCTTCCTCTTTCCTCATGGCATAGCACCAAAGTCCGTGACATCCCTGCTTCAGTAATTTCACGGCTTTCATTGCTTTGATCAATTTTACCGAGCTTCCTGGTCTCTATCCTCGGAATAAGTGTTCAGATCCGTCATCAGCAATGATAGAAATGACTCTCTCTCGGTAATTCAGAATAGCTCCATAACGGTTGAGCCAATCGTCTCCGAGAATTAAATCGTCACCGTAGATGTCAACCACAATAAGGTTCGATAGCCAATCTCTCCCTCCTATAGTTACTAGAAAATCCCTAGCTTCTAGGGTTCCCACAATTTTCTCTCCGCTCGGTAATCCCACAACATAAGGTTCACAATCATACAAGCACGGGATTTTCAAATGATTAACACAGTTCAAAGATATAAAAGAATGCGTAGCTCCCGAATCGAATAAGACACTAACTGGTTGCAAAAGGATCTGAATCGTACCTGATGCAACAGCTGCGTTCTGATCATCCTTCTTCATCTCGTAAATACACGGAGGAATGGACCCAACGCTGGATGCCTCTCTTTTCCCAACATTCTACTGCGGGAAACCGCTCTGCTGCGTCTGGTTTACACTAGTGTCCTTCGGAACTGGTACAGGAGTGCGAGTACCAAAAGATCGGGTCGCATTCCCACAAAATGTTGTGCGATGTCCTTCCTGTCCACACTCGAAACAGGTCACAGCAGGCGCGAAACAATCACGTCGAACATGTCCCGCTTTGCCACAGTTATAACACTTCTTCCCTACGTCTGAAACAGTTGGTGCTGCCCGGAACTTCTTTCCACCTCGAGAAGGATGCGGAGGTCTCCTGGATGAATGAAAAGAGGACTGACCCCTGCGAGGCCCGCTACTCTTATTCTCCGTGAAATTGCCAGACACCTTCTGTTTTTTTGCTTCCGTCGATTTTTCTACTGCTGCCTCCTTCATATCATAGGCCAACGCCTTGTCCCGAGCATCGTCGCAAGGTGGTACATTCAAATCGGACATATATTGTTGAATTTCCGCTTCATTCGCATGTCAAAATGGAAAATCCTTTCCGCCTCGGTCTGACCAAGTGGCGCAGATAAGTCACCGGTGATTAAAGGTCTTAATCACGTCCGTCACAGATGCTTGAATTTTGTGGTGAGAAAACTCCCGAACTCGGGCTTCTAATCGGGCGAGGACAATCTGCGCTTCCATCATCAATTTGAATTCCGTCCACCAACATTGTGCTCCTCGGTCGAATGGCCTCCCACCGAAAGCCTCCCCGTCCGAAGATACCGGGCGACCGGAACCTTCCTATCGTTGGGACAGTTAATCCCTGCAAAAATCTTTTCTAATTCCTTCAACCAGTGATCCCAAGAAAGCGTCTCAGCAGAACCGTCAAATTTCGGAGGGTGATATTTGATCACTTCGGTAAGCCATCTATCTCCTCGATTATCCACGTTATGCTGCTGTCCCATCGCCGTCTGCATGCGATCCACAACTTGAGCAAACTGGTTTATCCGGTAACCACTGCCAAGCACTCTGCACGTTAGGATCTGCATTATTATTTGCCGATCCTCGCCGCCCCCTAATGGGAATCCGTTCGACTAACGGTTATCTCTCGGGGTAGATACCGACTCTTCTTGTCTCGCATTTCCACGTCCGGCCCACGACCAAGGCCCAAGGCCCACGACCTCCTCTCAATATACTGTAAACATAAATACTCAATATCCAGGGCAAACTTTCTAAAAGTACATCCATCAATGTTCACAAAACATGAATAAAATAAAACGGTAGTATTTGAGATTTAGGAACTTACAACCACGGTCCACACGACGATGCTGGCTCAGCAGTGATGTTACGAATGACCAATAATCAAGTAACGTAAACTGACCCAACTAACCCGACTGCCAAGATATCCATGAATCTTAGCTCCGATACCATATTCTGTAACACCCCGAGATATTCGGAATAATTACAGCGCCGTAAACCCTTTAGGTAAGGATTTGCAAGGCTAATTTTAAAAGGAGTGTAAATATAATCCAATCGTACAACTGAAGTTCAAATACAGATTTGAAGCAACCGATCAAATGAGTTAACTTATACAACCATATCGAAAAGACGTTATTAAAAACAGACGTACTCGAGTACTAAATAGACCAAGAAGACAAATCACAATAACAATAAACATCAACCACATCACTGAGCCATTTCATCGTCCTGTTGGTACTGTGGTTGCTTCCCTGCTCCTCGGCTACCTGAACATCAAAACAATGTCCACCCCCGAAGGGGTTAGCAAAACAATGCTAGTACGAGTATCGTAAAACATAAATCATCAATGCATCATAAAACATGCAAAACGGACTTCCGCCACCGGAATCCAACGATGCGAATCCTCACGATTCCATCAACACAAGACAGGTAATCCAAATGATCCAGCGCCCTTGGTATAGATCCCCATGATGAACCCGTCGACCAACGCATGGTGGAAAACCCGTCCAATGATCCAAATAAGAATCAAGATAGATCCCCATGATGATCCCGTCGGACCAACGCATGGTGGACATTCGATCCAGCGCCTCAAAGATAGATCCTCATGATCCCCTCGGATCATTTATACCACAAATCAATCAACTATGCATACATATATGCATTTCAATATGTTCATCAATACGAACAAATAACAACGAATACCACGAGAAATTTCAGAAATACATCTCATATTCAACAACATGAACAAGATCTCAAGCATGATCAAAGTTTCAATATAAATCGAACTCGACATATGATACTTGCCTCGAAAATGGCAAGAATGGAATACTTCAATGATCTCAACACACTCGAAGGCCGCCTCCTTCGATCAACGTAACAAGCTCGAACCTTAACAAAAGGAATGATATACAAATCATCTCAAGTCGAACGATGGCCTAGCAATTCGGTCTACGGCCAAAAAGCTCAAAATAAACAATCTGCCTGGACTGCTTAGCGTGCGCTATGTACTCTACGTAACGTGCGCTAAGCCTGCCTGTTAGCGTACGCTATCGTGTAAGCCTAGCGTACGCTAGCCACGGACTGACAGTTTGACTCGGATGATCTCATAACGTACGTTACGTACGTAATCGTGCGTTAACTTAACCCCGATAGCGCACGTTAACTAACGTATGTTAGCGTGCGCTAATCGTGCATGGCAGATCACTACTGACAGAAAACTGGGTTGAATGGTGATGAACTCATGAATTCTCTGGTGATAAAACAAGTCATCCTCAAGCATATCATGCTAATAAGGTTTGTGGAAGTTCTATGATTATCAAGATTGTGTCGGATTTTGTTTGTTGCTTTTTGAGAAGATTATGGCCTTTTTTTTCTAATGTTTGTAATATAAGTTTTATATAATTGTTCCGGGAAATCCTTTCCTTATTGGTGTCTTACCTAATACTGGTTGTATGGGGATAGAGTTATGAAAGGTTCTAAACTCTTCCAGAGGTAGTAGGATCCTGTTAGATGTCTTACCTTAACTAGGAATCCTATGTATGGAATGACTCTCATTGTAATGCCTATATAAAGGCCCATCTATTCATTGTTATCAATACAATTGATTTGTTGTCTTTACTTTCTCCTCAAACACGTTATCAGCATGTAGCTCGAACGGAAAAAAAAAGAAGAAAAATCGCCACTGCGCCGCCTGCGCCGCCAGCTGGGCTGCTTGCCGCCGCCCAAGAGATGCCGCCGTCGTTACCCTGGGCCGCTGGCCACTGGCAGCCTGACGCATTGACGCCAGCCGCCGCCAAGACATGCTGGCCGCGATCCAGTAGCTGAACATCACCACGGACCGCTAATCGCGCATTGCCGACCGTCGCCGACCACCACCGCCGCCTCGGCCAGCCAAGTCCGACCCGTTTCTGACTCTCGGACCAAAACCCGAACATCAACTTATCTTCGGAAGCCGCCAAAATTGCGCCTCCGATTTCACGTCGTCGCATCGAGTACCAACCGGTAGATCGAAGCACACCACAAATTCAGCACATGCCTAATTTTATAATCGAGGTAATTATCTGACTTGTCCCTATTTCAATTCTCTCCTTTTGGGAATTTTTCTTTTGGGGACATGGGTTCTTGGGTTCTTTATCTCCCACGCTACTTTGCGGTAGATGAGACCGCGAGAGAAGTCGGTATCTCTGCGTGTCGAAGAAAATTGTGTGACGGTCCTGGGGGAGTCACGGAATTGTTGAAAGTCAATACTTGTGGTTGTTGCATACACCACGGATCTGGGTGCGACCTGATATCGCCGTTTTTTGTCGACTTTACTAAACAACAATTAAGGGAAGTAAATAGAGTAACGGTTATGTTACACGCTTTTAGAAGCATCGATTGTGACCGTTTACATTGTCACTGAAAATCCAACAAGACGAACTTCCTCTTGTTTATATCTTGTAGATGGCACAAAGCTCCAATGTTC
This sequence comes from Orobanche coerulescens, assembly GCA_033398695.1. Lineage (NCBI taxonomy): Eukaryota > Viridiplantae > Streptophyta > Magnoliopsida > Lamiales > Orobanchaceae > Orobanche > Orobanche coerulescens. Next base: position 5,024,759 of record CM065814.1, read on the forward strand.
ATCCGGAGTTCGACATCTTTGACCATGCTGGTAAGGAGTACCATAGGTGGGTCTCAGACGTTCGTTTGGCGTTCGTCGGTAAGAGATTTACCACCACCATCTTTCCCTCTAACGAGCCTACCGCTCAAGAACCGAGCGAGGAAACCAAGGCTAATGCACTGATGTACTTGCGTAGACATATACACCCGTTGTTGAAAAAGTGTTATATGAATTTGCAAACCCCCAAAGAACTATGGGATACACTCGAACAACGATTTAATAATGTGCATGATCAGCGCTTCCCCGAATTGCAACTTCAGTGGGAGCAAATCCGATTTTTGGATTATGCGAATGTGGAGGCCTATAACCAAGCCATCCTCGATCTTCGCGCTGATCTTGGTTTTTGTGGTGTCAAGAAGTCTGATCAAGATTTGATCGAGAAGACTCTTAACACGTTTCCCGTGGGAGCAAGTGTGATTGCTCATCAGCTGCGCGTTGCCTATGAGGAAGGGAGAATTAAAAATTTTAGTGACCTTATCTCCCACCTCGCGAAAAAAGAAAGGCACCATGAGATTATTCTCAATAGCAATGCGCGCCCAGCTGGTACGAAGCCGATTCCGGAAGTGAATCAGGCTACCCACAGGAAGGCACCACGACAAAATAGAAAAGGCAACGCTACTCAGTTTTTGCAAGCACCACGGGTGCATGACTCGAGCAAGCGAGGGAAAAGACGAGGTCGTCGTTCCAATGTGTGGAAGAGGCAAGGTGGCTCGGCCACAGAACCTAGTGGAACCCAACCACGTGGACCGCCTCCTGCCTCTGGGAATGGAACCACTCCATAGGAAGGCCAGAATTGCTATACTTGCGGATCGAAGAAGCATACTTACCGCAATTGCAATGCGCCAAAGAACATCCAAGCTTACTACAAGCACTATAAACAGTACTTGACTCAAGAGTCAAATTACATGGAGGAAGATAATGAGAATACGGAGGTGAACCATATTGAGATCCCTCCTCTCACCATTGCGGACAAAGACCAACATATGGATGTTGCCGACTTTGACTAGATCATTGTATTTTGACTAGTTTTACGCTTTGGTTATGTTTTGTCTTGTTTCTAGTTTTCGAGAACTACTTTGGATTTTCTATGAATGTAATAAAGTTGGCCATGATGAATAAAATTATTTTAATTGCTGTGATTGTGCAAAAACGAATTTTATTTTTCCCTTCGAAAGCATGTTTGGTTTATCACAAAACAATTGCTCAGTAATGAATTGCTAGGTTAATTTGATATATTGGTTGATTTCATCAAAACTTTTGATCAAGACTAGGCACATCCTCCTTGGTATTTGTTTATGCTTTGAAAGTTCAAACGGAATCAGTGGTTTTTAAACAAATTTTTAGTCAGAGACATTCCTACTTTCTCTGCAAGTCTACCAAGTTGGAGTTACCGAAAGGATCATTATTCGAAATATAAATCAAACACCACGATGCATTTTGAAGTATTTAAACGCTCCTATGGCCATATTACCATAGTATTGTATCAACAATAATGCCTTTGAAAAAGGCTTCAACCTTGCTCTATCACTCAACAATAGGGAAATACCAAAATAGCAACTTTAAACGAGCACTGAGATCTGAGTTTAATGATACAGAAAGTGTACGACATATGGACAGAAAGATACGGAAGTCTAGTTTCCAGAACAACTGACCGTTCATCCATAGCCTTCTTAACAAAGAAGTTATTGCTGTTTTAGTGAACAAAGTTCAAGCTGCGCGGAAATTATTTCCAGCGATTGTGCTAACTTTGATCCTAACCAACTTGGTCGAATTTCCTCAAACTCGAAGTTAATGAGTTTTTGCTATGTCTTTCCTCATAAGACTAATCGAGTTTCATGTTTTATTGTAGATGTCTCATGGCGAAATTGAGTGCCTTGCTGATAGTGGAACAACCCACACTATTCTTCGGAATAGGCAATTGTTCAAGGATATTGTGCCATATATATCCTCAGTGACAACAATGATTGGTTCCTCCCAAGTAATTCAAGGGAGGGGACCTGCTCATTTCTTTCTACCTAATGGTATGCATATTAATGTCACAAAAGCTCTCTATGCCCCAAGAGCAAACCGAACCTTGCTAAGTTTTAGGGACATCCGTGCCAACGGTTATCACCTTAATACACATTGTGAGAATGGAACAGAATTTTTGTGTGTTACTCTGGCAGAATGCGGAAGACGCCGCGTTCTCGAGAAACTTATGAGTCTAAGTAGTGGTTTATACCAGACTACAATAAGGGTTATTGAATCCTATGCTGTGAGTCACGAACTGTGTGATTCTGAAGCATACCAACTATGGCACGACCGACTCGGTCACCCTGGACGCGACATGATGATTCACATTTTGAAAAACTCACATGGTCATCCGTTTTTTAAGTCCAGAAAACGATTGGAAGCACCACTCGATATCGGCATTGATATGAGTGAGGTTGATACCGTATCACCGGGACTAAAGATCGCACGCCCTGATAAGGTTGACGGTGTAACACCCCCAGAATACATCCGGAAACGTTACACGCCGTAGGCCCTTCTTACAAGGATCTACAAGGCTAAACTCTACTAGACTACAAAATGATTGACCGACCGGGTCAATCTAAATACAACGCAGACCGACAAGGTCGTTAAACAATTCAGAAACAAATGAACTTTACATCTCAATGACAAAAATAAACTTGAACACAGAAAAGAACGACAACTCAATTTAATAAATGAAAACTACACCCATGCAAGGGTGAATACTAGAATGACAGAGAAATACCGACCAAAATGAAACAAAAGAAAAGACTCTAACTCTGGTGTGATTAGTATCATTGTCCTCCATCTCCTTCCTACCTAATCCCGTGGATTGCTCCCGAGCCGCCAAAACTCGAGCGCATAACAGGCACCCACCCCGAAAACTCTGGGGTTAGCAACCTGGAATTTTGCTAGTGCAAGTACATAACACACAAGATAAAAGAATAATAAAAACACAAAACTCAACAGTCGTGAAACCTTAACACGAACCACACATTCAAATGGTCAACACAGAATAGTATTACATACACAAGGTGAAAGATAATCACATTTTCATATTCTCCATACATAACATAACACCAATAAAACTTTAAACGAGCCCAAGGAGTCAGAGAAATCCCTTTTTATAAAAGGAAAAGTATTTTGATAAGAAAGTTCGAAAGCATTAATATTGACTCGGGCCATCTAGGGGTTTTGAAATTCAAATGGAAATACTTTAGAAAATACTTCAAAAGCTCTCGGGTCCTTGACCGAACATGTGGAAAACAATTTGCAAGAAAACTATCACAACGTTACTCGGGGTTCTCGACCCAAATGATAAAACACTATCACAAGTGAATCATTACAACATCTCACGGGGTTCTCGGCCCAATCCAAATAATATCATCACGAGATCAAATCCCAACATCTCACGGGGTCCTCGACCCAATGCACAGAATAATCAACACAGTACAATCAAAAGCACAGCCTCTCATTCGACAAATCCTGCTCAAGACCCCTGATTAATTAACCCTCGGAGATCTCGTCAAATATCCTTGGTTAATTAACCCTGATACCAACATTTAAAATAAATTGGAAGGAACTCCAGAAACACAATCCGCGGTCTACATCAAGACCAACATTAAAAGCAAGTTGCAAAGATTTTAAATTTCGAAAATCATTTGATAACGGGGTCTTAGCTATCACTCAAATATCCGTTACCAATAAGCCTGCCAGGCGCCTCCCTTGCACACCTGTGTACCGGCGTTCACTCCACTATATTGGCCGCCCATTGCACATGTCACCGCGCCGGCGTTCACTCCCACAGAGCGCCCCTTGCTCGCGCATTAAGTAACACCGGTGTTCACCAATCATATGGAGCCGCTCATTGCAGCATAACAGCCGGAGTGCACGCCCGCCCTCGAGGTACCGGATATGACGTCTCTCATAACAAGTATTCACATTATTACAAATACCAAGCACACAGTCAACCGTTGCAACAATTATCAAATCAGTTCATCAATCCACATAATTTATTCGCCAGTACGCAACTACGCAAAATAAACAATAACTCACATATTATTCATCAAGACTTAGCACATTAGGCCTTCAACACTATCAATTAATACTACATAATTATCCACACATATCTATATATCTATATATATATATAAATACAGATATTCATAACATGCTTCATACACTTCAGCAACAATGATTTCACGTAATTATAATTCGTATATCAAGGTACTTGCCTTGGTAATCTCTCGCGAATACTCCGGAAATACAATTGATTGGAATAATCCAGAACTCCAACGAAAACGACGATCGGAGAGGCTCAACACTGGATTATCGTAGGAAATTCGTCCTTATTATCCTACCATAAAATAAACAACCAATCACACAAGGAAAAGCATAAAAAGATGGCCGAACCCTAACTATTCTTCTTCGTAACGTACGTTACACACATACGTAACGTACGTTACGTCTGCACGTTAGCGCACGTAAGCTACAAGGATTAGCGCACGCTAAGCATGCATCGATGATTCTTCTCGATTCGACGATCGCCTTGCTCGAGGTATAATGTACGTAATGCATAGAGCTTAACGTACGTTATATTCACACATATCTCACTCATGTGAATCAGAATAACCTTATGGTGTTGATGTCTACGAATTCCCGGTAAATCCTCCCATCAAGACTCACTCCAAATATTGATTACAGATCCTCAAAGGTAGTTCGGAAAATCTGAGGTTGTTACCAACATTAAGTCTATGATCATAACGGAAACACCATACAATATGGTTTATTAATATCAGAATTTACCTTACTTGATTATCATAACAAGAGTCGGACTATAACGTTCTTAACTCGGGTAACTAAAGCATGAACATTCCAACTTTCAAAAACATGGTGTTCGGATAAAAAAAATCATCTATGGAGCTTAATAATCCCGGTGGTATGTTCATAACATCCTTAAGAACACGAATTCAAGGTTGAGGTAGCATTAACATACCTTAATATGAAAGAAACGCAGAGACAAGAGGTAGCATCCAACTTCGATTGCTTGAATGTCAATCCAAGATGTTTCGTAACTTAAATGATCGAGTCTGCGTGTTCTATATGTGTTTTAGAGGGCTGGAGACCCTCTAGAAATGGAGGAAAACGAATTACAAGTGAAAGGGACGAAGAGAAATGAAATAGGGTGTTGTCCATATATATAATATCTTGAGATTTACGACGTTAGCCTTAGCCATTTACGTACGTAATCGACTTAGCGCACGCTACCCTTCGATCTTAGCGTACGCTATCGTTCACCGATAGCCATCGTCTCGCTCGTACTATCTTACGACGTTACTCCCTATGCATTACGACGTAAGCTACACATATTAGCGTACGCTAGTTACAAACCTTAGCGACGTTAACACCCGTTGACCCTAAAGCTGCCCAGTTCATCCGCGGGAATCTTTCCGAGCCCCACCACCCGGCCCATGTGCTAGCCACTGTTCAATAATTGACCTCCTTACGACGCTACGTCTAGTTCGTAGCGCACGCTATTTCGATTCAGAACGCACGTTACGCTTACCTGTTAGCGTGCGTTACGACGTAGTTGCATGTGAAGGATTAAAGGTTGATATTATCATGCATGAGGATACGAATACGGGAACGGTCGTACTTCGATTATTGATAGCACCAATTCAGGTAATACAGGGTTCAAATACAGATGAAAATACCCAACAATTTATCCGGATATTACATACTATCCCTCTTAAAAGAAGTTTCGTCCCGAAACTTAAAGTAGAGTGGTGGAACAACCAAGAAAAAGTAACTACTTGCTCAGCCCCAAAACATCATAAGCGATGCGCGAATACAAGGTTCTAAAAATACAATGATTGGACCTAGGAAGTATCAGGCACGTCAATTGAGGCGATAAATTACACGTGAACATGAGAAGTTAGAGTGGAGAAGTAAAAGCTCACAGAATTAAAGAAATTCATAAACGACTCAGACGTACTAAAATCGCGCGTCGAGCTCGACCCACCATATTCAAGTTCATAACACATTGGAAATATTAACCGCACGAGTGGGAACAAATAGTTTCGAACAAAATTTTGTAAAGATTAAGTTCAGATGTGAATAGACCACAATAATTCACGGAGTCTAACAACTCGGTTCTGAATTTCGTCGACCGACGTAGGTTCAAGAGAACATGGTAGTTTAAATTGTCAAGAGGGTCACGGATGAATCATCAACAATGAAAGTCTCCCAACACCGAAAATACTAAGAAGAGTATGGGTATTACGTTCCCCATACTAAGAAGACATGTCAGCCCAACCGAAAGCAGTAGGAGTTGGAAACGAAAAGCAATTAAAATGAAAACGATCAAAGTCGCGATTGTTGGAAACAAAGAACGACTAGAACACAAAGACAAAAGTCTTCATTCGCCTATGATAGGCTCTTCAAAGAAGACATAAGGTTTTGGGACATTCTCCGCCACTTGCTCGCTCACCGACAGAGTAGCATTCTTTGCCAATTCGGAAATTATCTCACAATGTTTCTCGGTGGCCTTCACACCCGCACCGATGACAAGTCAAGAGTGGTGAGGGACGGTTTACACGGATGTGTCCTGACGTTGCGGTTGAAGCACACTCTCTTCTTACCGGAGTCACCGATCTTTGGTTGGGGATTCCCAATGCTCATTCTTGACCGCGAAGACGATGCATTCGAACGACGTGGGGTTTGAGAACCTTAGTCTCGCCACCGCCCAAAAATTTTCCAGATGTCCTCGGTCTCTTTTCTCCGCTCGTTGGCTCGGTCACTGAGGAGGTTTCATAGGTTATCGTCTGATCTTGATATTCCTTCACCGTAACATGAATCGTTGTCGTACGAACCACCTCACCGCTTCCGCTTCCTACATCACGTCTACGTCCGCCAAGGCTCGTCATGCTAATGCAGATAGTACCGTTTATTGTTATCACATAGTCGGTTGTACGGTATACCACAATTATCAACATAAGGTTTAATTAGCATCCTTAGAATAACGGTAATATCGTAAAACACGCAATTTTCTGAAATCAACTTCCAGTCCCTCATCTAGGACGATCATTACGCGTATGCTATTAAAAAAAAAAGATTTTGAAACAAAAGACGAATCACGTTGTGCTCAAAACTTGTAAGTACTATCCTTTGTTTTGGAAGAGGAAGTTTATACAATGACTCTAAAAAATTTATTTTCGAGTAATGCCTACAAGAAAATTGAAAATCGAATTGTAACTAATTTAAAATATTTCAAAAGTGTTGAGTCCCAAATACCAAAATTTTGAAAATCCTTCCTCTTCTACCAAAATGTTTATTCGAAAGAACTTTTCATCAAAATACGTGACCATTCGACACGACTACATTAAATCATGAGGTTTACAATGCTAGGAAAATTTCAAAACACTACTTTGAAATGTTCGTAATTCGGCCCGGAAGTATTACATGCCGGGATTCTCATACGGAACCTACCGTGCTAAAAACCATTTAAAAAAATCATTTCAAAATATGCCAAAAGCCGATGACGGTAGCATTTTCCAAAACTTACAAAATCATTTGTAAAATATTAAATACCGTCATAAAAATACCGTGAAAATGTGCGAGACTAAAATGCCAAAATGTCAAAAGTCATTTCACAATACTCACGCAATGGATAAAATTAACACTCAAAGGTTTATCCTACTAAAATGCAGAAATCGATAAATATGTTCGACTACCGAAGTATACTACATAACCATTCTCACTGACGCGTATATGCGGTGATATCGTAAAACAATATAATCTCTAACAAGTTCAAACCCTAGGTTCACGTTAAGCACAATATAATCAAATACGTATGTAAGGGGACTTACGATTCGGGAGGCTTACCATCACGGATTGCTTGAAGATGATGTTGGAACCACGATACTAATCACAACTCGACGCGCGACTTACACAAGACATGGACTTGACCCAACGGCCTAGGTTTTTCGCAAACCTAAGCTCCGATACCATATTTGTAACACCCTGAATACATCCGAACGTTACACGCCGTAGCCCTTCTTACAAGGATCTACAAGGCTAAACTCTACTAGACTACAAAATGATTGACCGACCGGGTCAATCTAAATACAACGCAGACCGACAAGGTCGTTAAACAATTCAGAAACAAATGAACTTTACATCTCAATGACAAAAATAAACTTGAACACAGAAAAGAACGACAACTCAATTTAATAAATGAAAACTACACCCATGCAAGGGTGAATACTAGAATGACAGAGAAATACCGACCAAAATGAAACAAAAGAAAAGACTCTAACTCTGGTGTGATAAGTATCATTGTCCTCCATCTCCTTCCCAGCCAATCCTGTGACTGCTCCCGAGCTGCCAAAACCTGAGCGCATAACAGGCACCCACCCCGAAACTTCGGGGTTAGCAACCGGAATTTTGCTAGTGCAAGTACATAACACACAAGATATACGAATAATAAAAACACAAAACTCAACAGTCGTGAAACCTTAACACGAACCACACATTCAAATGGTCAACACAGAATAGTATTACATACACAAGGTGAAAGATAATCACATTTTCATATTCTCCATACAGAACATAACACCAATAAAACTTTAAACGAGCCCAAGGAGTCAGAGAAATCCCTTTTTATAAAAGGAAAAGTATTTTGATAAGAAAGTTCGAAAGCATTAATATTGACTCGGGCCATCTAAGGGTTTTGAAATTCAAATGGAAATACTTTAGAAAATACTTCAAAAGCTCTCGGGTCCTTGACCCAATATGTGGAAAACAATTTGCAAGAAAACTATCACAACGTTACTCGGGGTTCTCGACCCAAATGATAAAACACTATCACAAGTGAATCATTACAACATCTCACGGGATTCTCGGCCCAATCCAAATAATATCATCACGAGATCAAATCCCAACATCTCACGGGGTCCTCGACCCAATGCACAGAATAATCAACACAGTACAATCAAAAGCACAGCCTCTCATTCGACAAATCCTGCTCAAGACCCCTGATTAATTAACCCTCGGAGATCTCGTCAAATATCCTTGGTTAATTAACCCTGATACCAACATTTAAAATAAATTGGAACGAACTCCAGAAACACAATCCGCGGTCTACATCAAGACCAACATTAAAAGCAAGTTGCAAAGATTTTAAATTTCGAAAATCATTTGATAACGGGGTCTTAGCTATCACTCAAATATCCGTTACCAATAAGCCTGCCAGGCGCCTCCCTTGCACACCTGTGTACCGGCGTTCACTCCACTATATTGGCCGCCCATTGCACATGTCACCGCACCGGCGTTCACTCCCACAGGAGCCTCCCCTTGCTCGCGCATTAAGTAACACCGGTGTTCACCAATCATATGGAGCCGCTCATTGCAGCGTACAACAGGCCGGAGTGCACGCCCCGCCCTCAGAGGTACCCGGATATGACGTCTCTCATAACAAGTATTCACATTATTACAAATACCAAGCACACAGTCAACCGTTGCAACAATTATCAAATCAGTTCATCAATCCACATAATTTATTCGCCAGTACGCAACTACGCAAAATAAACAATAACTCACATATTATTCATCAAGACTTAGCACATTAGGCCTTCAACACTATCAATTAATACTACATAATTATCCACACATATCTATATATATATATATATATATATAAATACAGATATTCATAACATGCTTCATACACTTCAGCAACAATGATTTCACGTAATTATAATTCGTATATCAAGGTACTTGCCTTGGTAATCTCTCGCGAATACTCCGGAAATACAATTGATTGGAACAATCCAGAACTCCAACGAAAACGACGATCGGAGAGGCTCAACACTGGATTATCGTAGGAAATTCGTCCTTATTATCCTATCATAAAATAAACAACCAATCACACAATGAAAAGCTTAAAAAGATGGCCGAACCTAATCGTTCTTCTTCGTAACGTCGTTACACACATACGTAACGTCGTTAAATGCCCGCGTTAGCGCACGTAAGCTACAAGGATTAGCGCACGCTAAGCATGCATTGGGCGATTCTTCTCGATTAGACGATTGCCTTGCACGAGGTATAACGTCGTAATGCATAGAGCTTAACGTACGTTATATTCACACATATCTCACTCATGTGAATCAGAATAACCTTATGGTGTTGATGTCTACGAATTCCCGGTTAATCCTCCCATCAAGACTCACTCCAAATATTGATTATAGATCCTCAAAGGTAGTTCCGAAAATCTGAGGTTGTTACCAACATTAAGTCTATGATCATAACGGAAACACCATACAATATGGTTTATTAATCTCAGAATTTACCTTACTTGATTATCATAACAAGAGTCGGACTATAACGTTCTTAACTCGGGTAACTAAAGCATGAACATTCCAACTTTCAAAAACATGGTGTTCGGATAAAAAAAATCATCTATGGAGCTTAATAATCCCGGTGGTATGTTCATAACATCCTTAAGAACACGAATTCAAGGTTGAGGTAGCATTAACATACCTTAATATGAAAGAAACGCAGAGACAAGAGGTAGCATCCAACTTCGATTGCTTGAATGTCAATCCAAGATGTTTCGTAACTTAAATGATCGAGTCTGCGTGTTCTATATGTGTTTTAGAGGGCTGGAGACCCTCTAGAAATGGAGGAAAACGAATTACAAGTGAAAGGGACGAAGAGAAATGAAATAGGGTGTTGTCCATATATATAATATCTTGAGATTTACGTACGTTAGCCTTAGCCATTTACGTACGTAATCGACTTAGCGCACGCTACCCTTCGATCTTAGCGTACGCTATCGTTCACTGATAGCTTCGTCTCGTTCTGTACTAGCTTACGTACGTTACTCCCTATGCATTACGTACGTAAGCTACACATATTAGCGTACGCTAGTTACAAACCTTAGCGTACGTTAACACCCGTTGACCCTAAAACTTTCCAGGTTCATCCGCGGGAATCTTTCCGAGCCCCACCACCAGTCGTCCATGTGCTAGCCAGCCTGTTCAATAATTGACCTCCTTACGTACGCTACGTCTAGTTCGTAGCGTACGCTATTTCCGATTAAGTAACGTACGTTACGCTTACCTGTTAGCGTGCGTTACGACGTAGTTGCATGTGAAGGATTAAAGGTTGATATTATCATGCATGAGGATACGAATACGGGAACGGTCGTACTTCGATTATTGATAGCACCAATTCAGGTAATACAGGGTTCAAATACAGATGAAAATACCCAACAATTTATCCGGATATTACAGACGGTGCATCTCTCGTAAATTCTGAGGCTTCCGTGGCAATTTCTAATGCCCATAAATCGTTTTGTAAAGCCTGTTCACTAGCAAAGTTGATACCCTCTCCGTCCTTTGCTAAAGACTCAACACAAAATATTCGCTTCTTACAAAGAATTCAAGGGGACATATGTGGACCTATTCAGCCAGAGTGCGGACCATTCAGATATTTTATGGTTCTGGTTGATGCATCGACGCGATGGTCACATGTCGCTCTGTTATCCACGAGAAACGCTGCATTTGCTAAACTCCTAGCACAAATCATCAAGTTACGGGCTAACCACCCCGACTTTCCAATCTCTTCATTAAGATTGGACAATGCTGGTGAGTTTACGTCAAAGTCTTTTGACGACTATTGCATGTCGATTGGGATTGAAGTTGAACATCCCGTCCCCCATATTCATTCGCAGAATGGCCTTGCCGAGGCTATGATTAAGCAGTTACAGCTTATCGCCCGGGCATTGGTATTGCGCACCAACTTGCCGATTTCTGCCTGGGGTTATGCAATTTTGCATGCGGCTATACTTATTCGCTTTCGACCCACTGCCAATCAACCTTTTAGTGCGTACCAGTTGGTAACTGGATATGAGCCTGATATTTCACACTTACGCATTTTTGGTTGTGCAGTTTATGTGCCAATTACGCCTCCACAGCGTACTAAAATGGGTCCGCAAAGATGATTAGGTATATATGTTGGCTATGAATCGCCTAAAATTGTCCGCTATTTGGAACCTTTGACAGGAGATCTGTTTACTGCAAGATTTGCAGATTGTCACTTTGATGAGACAAACTTCCCGTCGTTAGGGGGAGAGAGGAATCGAACGATTCCAGTTGAACGCCAGAAAACTGTTTGGTGTGCTCCCTCCTTGCCTCATCAAGATCCCCGCACAACTCAATCCGAGCTAGAAGTGCAACGTATTCTCAGTCTTCAGAAAGTTGCAGATTCGATGCCCGACAGCTTTGCGTCTTTGCGAAAGTGACAAGATCTACCATTCCCGCTGCGAATGTTCCTGCAAGGTTAGAAGTCCCAGTTATAGGGCAAGGCTCAGCCGCCCAAAGGAATGATGCCCCCGGTGTCAACCTTAGTGGTGGGACGGCTGCTTCGGCTGCTCTTATCCCTGCTCGAAAGAGGGGGAGGCTAGTGGGTAGAAAGGATACCGAACCTCGAAAGAGAAGAGGAACGGAGGCACAAAATCCTCTCGTCATCGACACAGTGACTCCGTCACACGAGATTATCTCTGACTATGGATATGTCCTCGAATCAACAATGGAACAATCGACCGACGCGTCGGAAACTTTGTTGATGTCAGAAAATAAAGAAATCTCGATGCAATGTACGAGTGAATACGTACTATTGGACAGGTCGTCCACGCTAGTGGATGATGCTTTTGCCTACTCCGTCGCTCAAGAAATTATTAAAGACGACGACGCTGAGCCGTGCTCGGTTGCTGAATGTCAACAACGAGCCGATTGGCCGAAATGGAAAGATGCAATGCAGGCTGAACTAGACTCAATGGCTAAACGTGAGGTATTTGGCCGTATCGAGCCAATACCCGTGGGCGTTAAACCAGTTGGACATAAGTGGGTCTTTGTTCGTAAACGCAATGATAAGGATGAGGTCATGCGTTACAAAGCGAGACTAGTTGCCCAAGGCTTCTCGCAGCGCCCTGGCATTGACTACGAGGAGACGTATTCTCCCGTTATGGACATCATCACTTTCCACTACTTAGTCACTTTGGTAGTGTCCGAAAAACTGAACATGCAACTTATGGATGTGGTTACAGCGTATCTTTATGGGGATCTAGATACGGATATTTATATGAAAGTCCCCGAAGGGATTTCATTGCCCAAATCAAGTAGCTCTAAACCACGGAGCGCTTACGCTGTGAAATTGCATCGTTCACTGTATGGGTTGAAACAATCCGGAAGGATGTGGTACAACCGCCTACGTGAATACTTGGTTGGGAAGGGATACGAGAACAGTGACATCTGTCCATGCATTTTCGTGAAAAGAACAGATGCAGGATTCGTGATTGTAGCTGTCTATGTAGATGACATAAATGTTATTGGTACCATAGATGAGGTCAATGAAACGGCCCGCTACCTTAAATCCGAATTCGATATGAAAGATCTGGGGAGGACTCGATTCTGCTTGGGCTTATAGCTAGAACATCGAGATGATGGCATACTCATTCATCAGTCTGCCTATGTCCACAAAATGCTCAGGCGATTTAGTATGGACAAGGCACATCCTCTTGCTACCCCCATGATTGGTCGAAGTCTGGAAATGAACAAGGATCCGTTTCCTTCCAAAGAGGAGGATGAAGAGGTCCTTGGAGCAGAAACACCGTACCTTAGCGCAATCGGTGCGTTGCTGTATCTGGCTCAATGTACTCATCCAGACATCGCATTCTCTGTGAATCTGTTAGCGAGATTTAGCTCCGCTCCCACGATAAGGCATTGGAATGGAGTAAAACACATCTTTCGATACTTGAAAGGCTCCATTGACCTTGGATTGTTCTTTCCCTACGCAAAAGAGAGCGATATTCCGAAAGGAACTGTTGAGGTTAAGACGATGCATACCGATCGTCGATCTTCCTCTGATATTGCAGCTAAGCATGGTAGCTTGACTACCAGAAGTGCTAATGCGAGCAAGCTTACCCCTTATGCAGATAATCCTAACGACATGTTAGTTGGATTTGCTGATGCCGGTTATCTCTCTGACCCGCATAAAGGACGTTCCCAAACTGGTTATGTGTTCACCATTGGGAATACGGCAATATCTTGGCGATCTACCAAGCATACCCTGGTTGCTACTTCCTCGAACCATGCAGAGATAATTACATTGCGCGAATCTGTAAGGGAGTGCATTTGGCTCGTCGTCATAGACTATATACGAGGAACATGTGGATTAGATCCCACTACAAAGAACCCCTACTTGCATCTTTGAGGACAATGCGGCATGCATTGATCGGATGAAGTTAGGTTTCATAAAGGGTGACAATACCAAGCATATTGCGCCGAAGTTCTTTTATAATCAGCAGCAGAAATTGCTGAATATCGAAGTGAAACAAGTGAGTTCCGATGAGAATATCGCAGATTTGTTCACTAAGTCTCTGCCGAAATCTACATTCGAGAAACATGTGAGAAGCATCGGCATGTGTCGATTATCCGAGCTCAACTAATGATAGCTCGATGGAATGAGCTGTCATGTATACCTCAGGGGGAGTATACTTCACATGATTCTAACATTTGTAGTTGGTGCGTTGCGCTCTTTTTCCTCACCAAAGTCTTTGTTTTTCCCACGGGGTTTTATTTGACTTGGAAATATTTTTTACCGAGGCAACACCTTGTGTACCATGTTAGTATTAGTGTTCGACACAGGGGGAGTGTTCCGGGAAATCCTTTCCTTATTGGTGTCTTACCTAATACTGGTTGTAGGGGGATAGAGTTATGGAAGGTTATAGACTCTTCCAGAGGTAGTAGGATTCTGTTAGATGTCTTACCTTAACTAGGAATCCTATGTATGGAATGACTCTCATTGTAATGCCTATATAAAGGCCCCTCTATTCATTGTTATCAATACAATTGATTTGCTGTCTTTACTTTCTCCTCAAACAATAATTAGTTATATGTAATGTATTGGGATTATTTTAGTTGATATGTGCTTGATTTTTCATAATAGAGTATTGGTCTTAGATGGCTCATATTCAATACAAAGTAATTGGTCTTTGTTATGTGATGTGGCCCATTGTCCATTTATTTCTCCCAAGTTTTTGTATATCAATTGTGTTAGTTTATATATTTTAACGAAATCCCGTAGTTATAATTTTGACCAATATTAAGATCGATCAATATAACACTTATGTATAATATTTCCGTCTTAATATGCATTCCATATATCATAAATGATACAAAACTGCACTCTCCATAACTCATTATTGTAGTTAAGTAACATCTTCCTGATGTTGCAAAAGGTAAATCTGCAAATTTAACTACTCTTGGCCTTCGTAATGACTGTCGTAATCATCTTTCATCACTTAACAATCTGCATCATTGTTAGAAGATGATGATGGCAAATGTGTAGTAACATTTGATGTTGTCGAATCAGTTATTGATAGTATCAACCTCATTGTTTTTTTCTTGTTGTGAGTTGCTTTGAAACACGTTTGCCTTAATTTTCTTGTGCTTAACTGGAGTGGTAACTCGAGGTTTTCTTCCACATTCTTCCTATGCCTAAAAATCAACTTTTTTACTTTTTTCTTTCTATTCATTATTCAATGTGATATTTTTAATATGTCGAATTTTGTTATTTTAGCAAACTCTTTTAGTTTATCTGTTCAAATCAGATGTACTAAAACTCACTGATCAGTGTGATGCACAAATGTTGTATCTAAGTGTTCATCGCGTAATGTTTGTGTAAATTGCCGAATATACAACAACCTATAACTAAGGCCGCCGCGGGAGATCTTTGTTGATTGTTTTAAGTATTTCGTTAATGTTTACGTAAATGTAACCATCTTGTTGAGTTTATAATTTATTTCTGGTTGTTGTCTTGGTGTTTTTTTATTTTTAAAATGTTTGTAGTGTAAGTTTTAGATAATGGGTTATATTTTTTACCAAAACATGTGACGTTTTCTTTTGTTGATTTGACTACATATCAAGCAAATAAAAATACTTTTTTTAGCCTCTCATGAGGATAACAAATTCGGTAAGCATGTGTATTTCCAGAACATCATTAAAATATTACTTGAATCGTATTATCACTTTTAGTAGAGTGTCAACCCCTTCCTATATATCCTAGAAAATCATCTTTAAAAATCTTTAAGACTCACGCATTTAATATTCGGGACTCAAATAAAAAGCAAGCTGAAATACTAAGGATAAAATGTACTTCATGTATAGACTTATGTGCATGCATAATTTTTTATATTAGTCGATAAAAATTATATTGTCATGGAAACAGATATCTCTTATAAATATTACGCCAGTACGCCTTAGAATAGCAATACCTTCCATTACATGTCTCACAATTTTCATGTTTACAACTTACTGATAATATTTGATGCTATTGCTTCCACCCTTAACAAATTTTTTTCCCATAATTCCACCGGTAATAATCAACTAAAAGCTTCATTCCATATTTTCGGGTGGGGATTAATTGTTAATCTGCAAGTACCCTTCGAGTTTCTAAACTCGATTCAAACTTCTTTTTAAAATCTTCCCTCAAATACATCAATAGCATCTCAATGATTTTATTAGATAAAGTCCTCATTATGCTCCCATATTCTTTCAACACATCGCTGTAAACGTAAATGGAAAAAATCTTAGAAGACAGAAATTTTGTTTAGTACAAACTCATTATTTTATATATATAATGAGCCACCGCCATACAATGAGACAAAAATCTTCTTCTCTCTCGGAAGCCATATTTGTAAGATGCACTGTAGTTTTATTGTCGGGGTTGTATACCCGGTGATGTTTTTGGGTGTTGCATCGATCGCGCCCGCATCCTTAATAACCTGTAACATGGTGCAAATGCTCAGAATCTTTTAAACGTAGGAAAAGGAGAAAATCACATGCGAGATCATAAATGTACATTGAGATAGTCATACTCCTCTCTCATTACACCTTTACGATCCTTCATAGCACGGATGGCTCGTGATACGCCAACTTCTGGGATATGTAAATAATCGCATCCACCCATAATACAGGTTTGTAAAACCATGTCTTGGGTGAATTCTCCAAATGCTTTGCTACGTTCTAGCTTTGACCATTGGAACAGTTTGTACTTTTTGCTCTTCAAATGGTGTTATTTATAGTATCAAATGATGGTGGTTGAAGGGTTTGTGCATTTATTTGAAGGCAAATGAAAGAAGCAAATGATTAAATGAATGAGACTTGAAAAGAATTTGATAACTTTAGGCAATTAATATTTGCCTCATTAAATTTGACACAATATGAAAGGAATTAACAATACATACGGTTGCAATTTTTGTAAAAGCTATTTGATATGAATGCGTTTTCACTTTAAAATTGAAGTCGTTAATACTCCAATCAATTAGTGCCTCAATGACTACATCAACACTTCGCATGACTCTCAATAATTACATTCGCACTTCACATGTCATGACATTAAACTCCATATATTTTCACTTCAAAAATGATATCATTAATACTCCACAATCAATTTTTAGGACCTAATCTTTCAATATACGAGGCATTATCCAACTCATACGATGCACGGTCTTTGGTTGAATATCTACGTGTTTTGTACGTAATGTTGGAGCAGACGGTTGAATGAGCAGATGGCAGAATTAAATGCCTTTTAGAGAAGTTTATATGTTTTTTTATTGTTTTTGTCCTTTTATTTTAGTTTATGTAATTAGTTATATGAAATGAGGCTTTACTAACCCGTATGTTGCTCCGGGGTTGTTTTTGGTTTATTCAACCCGTGCGATACCCCGATTGTATCTAAGATTTCATAGCTAAATTTAACCATCTTGTAATTTATATTATCATTTAAAAGTTCATTTTAATCACCTTGTGTATTAGAAGGTGCACGTGTTTTGTACGTAATATTGGCGCAGACGGTTGAATGAGCAGATGGCAGAATTTAAATGCCTTTTAGAGAAGTTTATATGTTTTTTTTTATTGTTATTGTCCTTTTATTTAGTCTATGTAATTAGTTATATGAAATGAGGCTTTACTAACCCGTATGTTGCTCTGGGGTTGTTTTTTGTTTATTCAACCCGTGCGATGCACCGATTGTATCTAAGATTTCATAGCTAAAATTTAACCATCTTGTAATTTATACTATCATTTAAAAGTTCATTTAAATCACCTTGTGTATTAGAAGGTACATTTGTATTGTGATGTTTATCATAACTTTTGTATTTAAATTAGTTTATTTATATTAAAAGTTACAATTAAAATAGTCTCTTCATATATTTACAATTAAAAGTTACAGTTAAATCCCCTCCCACATTAAATTAAGGGGGATAAATATTATATAGTATAGATGTTTTTTTTGTTGTTATTGTCCTTTTATTTTAGTCTATGTAATTAATTATATGAAATGAGGCTTTACTAACCCGTATGTTGCTCCGGGGTTGTTTTTGGTTTATTCAACCCGTGCGATGCACCGATTGTATCTAAGATTTCATAGCTAAAATTTAACCATCTTGTAATTTATACTATCATTTAAAAGTTCATTTTAATCACCTTGTGTATTAGAAGGTGCATTTGCATTGTGATGTTCATCATAACTTTTGTATTTAAATTAGTTTATTTACATTAAAAGTTCAATTAAAATAGTCTCTCCATATATTTACAATTAAAAGTTATAATTAAATCCCCCTTCCACATTAAATTAAGGGGGATAAGTATTATATAGTATAGATATGATTTTTGTTAGGGTTAATACCCGCAAAATTTCTGAACTTTTGTCAAATTCTTATTTTGCACCTCAATTTAAAAATTTGCCTGACAATACCCAACCTTTAATGCTAATCTGATTTTGCACTCCTGTTGGTGAGACCCCAATTCGGTGCTTATGTGGCAACCGGATTGTCTGATGTGGCTAAATACTCCGGTGTGAACAAAACGACGCCGCATTTAATTATTCTAAATGTCGTCGTTTTGCGTAGATAGGGTCGTAATTTTTATTTAATCATTAAGAGACGCAAAATTAAGGATTTTTTAGGTTGTCTTCTTCCTCTAGTTTAGGTGTTTTTTAAGCTACGAACCATGTATCATTCCTTTTTGTTCAGATTTGAATTTGCGGGCATGGTGTTGTTGCTACGGTGAGAACTTCTCACACTGATTGAAATACCGAGGTATGGTTTTATTGTTGCCATCGTCGTAGAGATGTAACAGGAAGAAAACGATTTCGAAGAGATTATTGTAGTTCTGGAAATTGAATGTAACGAGTGAGTATTTTTTTTAATACAGATTGATGATTGTGGGGGGTTTTGGGAGTGGATTGATCCAGAGCTATCACCACATTACAAGCTTGGTTTTTGTAGATTGAATTTTGAAAGTGATGTTGCTGTTGAGCAGCTGAATAACATAATGTTAATTGAGAATGTGTTGCTGAAAAATTAGGAAAATCTTGTCCATTCATTGAAGAGTTGGAGATGGAGCTGAACAAGAAAAATGGGCAGATGAAGTTTAAGCATTTGGGATGTATGTTTGCAGCTCTAATGTTTGCTTTCATAAAGTTGATGCGATGTTATGATCTTGATTATTGTAGCTTAATTGCATTATGCAACTTATTTAATGGTGTATGATTTAATCAGTTGTAAATATCATGACATTTTTGTATTCTGGTGGTCTTTTGGTAATGTGAAGATTTGATATTCAATTATGGCAATTTGAATCTCTTATTTTTTATTGCACCACAAACACTAGTTTGTAATATCAGACTGCAAAATATTGCACCACAAGCACTACATAAACATTATGCAAAAATAATAATTAAACTGGGATACAAGATATATCAGCAAAATGGAGGTTATATAACCATAAAATATTGAACCATTGTATGATTACAAAAGGGGCACAAAACACTACAACAGCTAAGCATGAAAGATTTTTCTACAAAAAATATCTGCTTTCAAAAGAGTGAGTTGACTAATTTAAAGTTTAGAGTAGCATTAGTCATTACAGCACCAAAAAATTCTAAACTACTAGGGTAATTTCATTTAGACTAATTCACTTGTCCATTTGAGCTGCCTTGAGTTGCACACACTTGAGTTATATTACTTTGTTGAACATGACTTGAAGATGATGCATTCTCAGTTCTTTGTGATCCGTTGAATTGCACCACGTGTAATATCCGCAATTTCGAATTTCGGTAATTTTCTTTTTCCGGAGGAAGTTCGTTTTGACAACTCTATCATGACCGTTTCGTCATTCCGAGAATGATTAATTCTGCACTTTTTGTCATCCGAGTTCGTTTCGGTGTCGTTTTGTTGAGTTCCGTGTCCTTAATCGACTTTTTCACGTGGGAGTTCGACTTTGTAAAGTCACCATTAATTCTTGGAAACTCCAAAAATTCTGAATATTTGCAAAATTATATAGAATCAAGTTAGCTTTCCAATGGTTCAAACGGTGAGTCAATCGGAGTCCGATTTAAGGAGTTATGGTCGAAATAGCGAAGATCGCACGGTGTGCCTTTTTGGTGTTGAAGGGGTCACTGCAGCCGCGGCACACTCGTGCTATGCCGCGGCACAAAGCTAATTCTGGGCGTTTTCTTCGCCCGGGCCGCGCACACTCATCCCGTGCCGCGGCACACGGGCTTTTTCTGCGTTTTTAGCAGATTTGCGAGAGAAAACTTCATTTTCTCCTCTCTTCTTCCTCCTTCATCTTAGGCGATTTGATGGCGATTTTGGGCGATTTGAGTGCTCCAAAACTTGTAGAGATTATCCTCCTCAAGTTTTGTTGAAGATTTTCGACCTCTACTTGAATCCTTCATCCAAATCAAGGTATTGTGGCTTGAACCCTTATTTTTGTAGATTTTGGGATTTTCCTTTTTGATTTCGATTCCAATCCGTTTTTGATCAATTAGTTGTTGTATAAACGTTGTTTTGAACTTGTTCTACGGATTGGATACTCGTATCTTTGGTTCGTTCGACCCGAGAGGTGATTTCTTTGCTCTTGAAGGGTCTTGAACATTTAGTGTTTGATTAATTGTCCCAATGAGTTTTCCCTTCGATAGTTTGTTGGGATTTCCGTTGTTTTGGCCTTGATTCTCGTCGTAACCATGTGTTATTGTTCCTTCCGGAGGTTTATAGGTGTTCGAGAATTCCGATGTTGAATCCCGTTGGTGATTGATGATTCGTGTAGTGTTATTCTCGTAATATTCGTGGTGCTATCGCGTTCTTGATGGTGTTCGAGCGTTCGGGGCTATTCGACCGCGTCCTATTCGTCGTCTCGTTGCGATTGTGATTTCGAGGCAAGTACCTTGTCCATACTATTCTTGTTTTGGGAATATGATTAATCTTGTCGGTATTCTTAGTTTCCCTACGGATTCATGGTATATTTCGTGGTTTTTACGGAATCGAGAGGGTTTGGTTGTGGTCCGCCCTCATTGATTGTTTATATACGAATATACATGAATCGTAGGCGGGTTTTCGGGTGTATTCCATTTCCGTATTCAGCTAGAGTTGGTTGTAATTATGTTCTTGAAATCGTTAGGTTCGGTCCGTTGATTCTAGTGTTCGTCGGTGATTATCTGTCCGTTCGTTGCGTCATCAAAATAATTCAAGGCAAGTATTTTTGGAAACCTTTAAGCTTAACATGAAATGGTGATGTATATTATTTGTGTGTAACTCACCTCGTGTTGTGACGGGAGGTCAAGGAGGGAAATCTATCTTTGCCGTGGATTTCACGAGTTTGTTTAGCTAGCTTGATGCGGGAGGGTCCTTAGAGGCCTCGTGCGGGAATCTATGATATTACTCGTTCCCAAGGCGATGCATGTGCGTGTTTTGTTTTATAATATAGCCGGTGCGGGAGGGTCCTTAGAGGCCTCGTGCGGGAATCTATGATATTACTCTGTTCCCAAGGCGAATTGTTTGTTTGTTTAGGAAAAGACATGTCTAATTTTGGTTTTGAAATTGATATTGGTGCATGTCTTGTGAAATGTGTAAGCGATTGGTTTGCCTTGAATACTTGTACTAGCGTAATTGCTAACCCCTTTGGGGACCCGTTGTCGGGAAATTCTTGTTATGGATTTCAGGTTATGTTCGGCCCGGATGAGCGGGCCCGGGATGGTACGAGGATGTCGGCCAAGGTTGTTGACATGTGCAATTGAGTCTTGTTATTTCCTACTGTCTCTTTTGATGTGGATGTTTTCCAAATTGTAAACTTATAGTTCGTACTCGCGAGTACTTAGGTTTTTTTTCCTTTCGGATTGTCATTGGTATTCGTTGGAGTTCCGCATTTGTCGGTTGATGTTTATTATACGGTTGCACCGACGTATTGTTTTATGTCCTTATTGTTAACAATTGTTTCCTTGCTAACCGAGGCGGTTAGTCGAGTGGTACTTTCTTGTGTAAGCTGGTGGGTCCCATGTAGGAGTCCACGCGCCGTAATACACCTCGAATATCTTGGGGGTGTTACGAGAAAATGGTATCGGAGCTCTAGGTTTATGGATACCTAGGCTTGTCGGTTAATTTGGGTCTATTTGCGTTTTGTTTTGCACATTGTCACACCGCCGCCGACATCTCGGTACATCCAGCTTGTAAGTTTTCCTTACTCGATCCTCTTGTTTTCTCGTATTGTATTTCCACTTCTTGAATCGTGATTGTCTCTCTCGTACTTATCGTCGAGTTGTTTTTCGATCCATCCGGTTCGTGTACTTTTGATTCTAGTATTGCGCGATCCTTTATCTCTCCGGAGTGTGTGCGCCGTTCTGGGCTTGACCGTTTGTCGTTTTGCGAGCCTTCCATCACCAAACTTCCAAATGTTGGTGGGATCATTGGTAATCGAAAGATCCGAGATTTGCTCCGTGGTATATTGTGAGAAGGCTTGACTCTCTAGTCTTTTGTTGTATGATGGAATCTGTGTTTGATAATTGCGATATACTAAATGTATGTTGAGCCGAACGCATCGATTGTTTGGACACCGAGGGTGCGATGATGTGAATGTTTTGAACATTGATATGTTCCGAAAGGTGTCGATGGCGAGTTTGTTGAGAAACTCACATAGATGGTTTCGACATGTGTTCGAATCGGTGTTCATCGATTATCTTTGTTAAACTTGAAGAGATAAGTTTGACATATGCTTAGAATTAGTGTTTAGAGTTGCGTTTGTTGGTGGTGATTTTTGAATGCCGTATATGCATGTGTTCGGGAATTGTTAGTACTTGGCTAATTATTATTATTTACAACCAATGTGTTTCTATTAATAATAATACATGCGGCGTGCATGCTTGAAAATTTCTTAGACTTGATCGTATTGTGGGTTTTTGAAAAGTGACATGAATTTGGGCGAGCCAGCCTTGTATTTCCAAATAAAACCTTGTGTCGGTATTTAAAGGTCGTGTATAAAAGTGTTTAGGACATTTTATAAAATACTACATTGTAAAGCCCTTGTCGTGTTTGAAAGGGGTCTTGAAAACGATATTTAACTTATCGGTTTTATTTTCGAATAAATAGAGTATACGATTTTAAAATCGATTAGCTGGAGAAACCTAGGCTGTCGAGTCAAATTGTGTTTGTTGAGTTTTGTCTCGTCGGATTTTGTCTGACTTAGTCGCATCGCGACGCGTCGTTTGAAATCATTGGTCGTGATTAGTATCGTGGGGCGATCATCATCTTCGTGCGACATGTGAAAGTAAGTCTCCCTTCTTTGTGTTGTGCTCGTGTGACACGAGCCATTTTTATGATTATCGGTTAAGTGACGGAATCCTCTTATGGATTTTGATTTTGTGATATGCGGTTATTTGACCCTCGTATTTCGTTCATATGAGAAGTAGTGCTGCTGGATTGTGCATGTTTGACTTTATTTCTTTTATCCATTGCGTGAGTTCTTTTGTAATGACTTTCGGTATTTTACCGACTAAGTTGTATTTCGAAAACCGATTCCTTTAACCGAGTTTTTGGCCTTATGGTCTTGACCGCTTGTGAAATTCTTATGACGGTATTTAGTATTTTGTGAATGGCCTCTGTGAGTTTTTGAAATATTACCGTCATCAACCTTTTGGCATTTTTGTAAATGGTTTTAGCCAGGGTTCCGACGCGGGACCCACAGCGCTATGATGTTCCGTGTGATTACCTGAAATTTTTGGGCATTCTAGCCTTTTTGGCATCGTCCTTTTTGGCATTGAATTATTTTCGAAAACTTGAGTATCTTAGAAATAAATTTCGAGACATATTTTTTTTCAAATGAGTTATTTTCTTGTGGTACATCCATGTGCCACAATATATTTCAAAATTTTCACAATATATATATATATATATATTTTTTTTTTGAGATATTTTCAATGTTTTAGAAACACTTTTATTTAGACCCGAGGGTCGAATATTCTGAAAGTTTTCACTAAGAGAAAGTGTCCTCATTTTTATCAAATGCGAAATGGTTCTCCAAAGTCTCGATAACGATGTTTCACGTTTGTACTTTTTGAAAGGTGATACTCAAGATCAATCGGTGTTCTTCTAAATTATTTTCAAAAGGTGGTTTTCGTTTTTAAAACCTATCATTCTTGTTTGCGGACCGGAAATGCATGTATGGTTTTTGAACTTTCGTTACGGTGTTAATCCCGATTTGTGATTGAATTGGTGGTGTGAACGTTGAGTCGTTCGCCACGCATATGTTTTGTTAGCCCTCTGTGAGAGGTGTGAACTGGTGTTTACTGTTTATCGCCTCGTGGTGATTTGCGTGTTGTCGCACTAGTGTGAGTTGTTAAAGCTTGGATTTTTGTGCGTTATACACATGGGTGATTATTTTATGATGTTTGTGATTGTGTGCTGGCTATCGTTCGGGATGTTGTAATCGTCGAACGATGCCGTTGTTGTTGTGATTTTTGTATGCGTTGATATGTTATGCTGAGTTGGCATCTCCGGTATGTTGTTTTGCGGTGTTTTGTACCATTGTATCGAGCATTTGTATTTTCGGTATGCCGAGCCGAGACGTTTCAACCGTGATGTGTCGGGGGAATGTACGTGCAATTTGTCCTTCTCGTCAGTAACACATTTCGAGTGTAGACTCGAGGGTCACCAAATTCGGCTTTGCGAATTGGCTACCGAGACTTTCGGAGTTCGCGCTTCAGCACAGTTATCAGAATCGGCTTTGAGAGGCCTTCGAAGGATGTTTCTATCGGTTGCTTGTTGTGTTGTCACATTGATTTCGTTGTTGTGAGTTTCGGGGACGACTTTCTTTTAGAAGAGGTCGAATATAATACCCGTATTATTTTTGGCTTCTATATTTTTTTTCTTTCCCCAGTCTATCGATTCGCCCGTGTTCGTTGATATTGTCTGAACTTGTTCTGTATTTCGGTTTCATCGTTCGAACGAGCTGTGATCTTGTTTTGGGTCGATCTAGTTATCGCTGTGACTTTTCCGAGTTCGGTTCGATTCTTGTGAACCTTGTTCGGAAGTAGCATCTTTTGGTTCTACTAGTTCTTTTAATCGAAGTGGATCGGATTTGGAACTTCTGTATTTTCGACTCTATCGACTCGTTTATGTTCATTGACGTTTTCTGAGCTTGTCCTGCCCTTTGCTTTTGTTGATCGAACGAGCGTGGTATTGTTTCTGAATAACTCATTTGTCATTATGACTTTTCAATTTCTATTCCCTCTCATGTGGATCTTATGTGAATGCATATGTTATTGTTTTCACCGGATCATATATTGTCTCGAGTCGAGATGTGAACCTTGGAGTTGTTGTTTGAATTTTTATTGTTCTTCGTGATTCGAGCATGATCGTTCGATTTTTGTTGTCTCGATCTTTGTGGTTCGATCGTTTGATTGTTCGGTTTTTGTTGATCTCGTTTCGTGATTGTTGAGCGTTCAGACTCCTTCCTAATTCCCTTAAGTTCGGGAAATTTGTCTCGTTTCCGATCTTCCAACCCTTGAGCGATTGGCTCGCGTTTTGATTGATGTACCGTTGGGTTGGTCAATCGTATTGATTTTCGCTCGTTGTGTTTTGTGATTGTTCGGATAATTGACTTTACTGTATTATCCATTTGATGACGCTTGTCACTTGTTGGTTTTATTATATCCCTAACGGCGACGTTGTGTTGGTCGTCGTGGAGCGTGTTTTCACGCCGTATATTCCTTTGCGTTGCTTGTAACGTTTCGCCGATGGGCGTAAGTTACGCGTTTCCTTGCGTATCTCGTTGAGTTTTCCTGGCGGGATATTGCTTCTCCCTACTTGTTTTAAGTTTCGGGACAAAACTTCTTTTAAGGAGGGTAGAATGTAATATCTGCAATTTCGAATTTCGGTAATTTTCTTTTTCCGGAGGAAGTTCGTTTTGACAACTCTATCATGACCGTTTCGTCATTCCGAGAATGATTAATTCTGCACTTTTTGTCATCCGAGTTCGTTTCGGTGTCGTTTTGTTGAGTTCCGTGTCCTTAATCGACTTTTTCACGTGGGAGTTCGACTTTGTAAAGTCACCATTAATTCTTGGAAACTCCATGTAATACCCGAGATTTCTGTTATGTAATTGGAACTTGTGATATTGTAATGATTGTACTTTTGTCTGAGTACTATTCTCCGTATTTCATAATCCATTGTTGTCGAGCGTATAATTTCGTATATGTGATTTAAAGGTTGAAATTCTGTGCATGTAGCGCACGCTACAGGCTGCGTGTAGCGTACGCTAACAGGGATTCATAGCGCACGCTACAGGGGATCATTAGCGCACGCTATGCGTGGTCAGATTGATTGAGACGTGCGGTAGGTGAGATCTGGCCGGGGGACCCCTGTCGGATCGTGTCGGATGTACCTGGACGGCTTTCGGGAAAAGGCCGAGTCAACGCCTTAGCGCACGCTACAGGTATATGCGTAGCGCACGCTAAGTGCCGAGTACAGTTTAGACTGTGAGCCGTTAGCGCACGCTACGAACAGGGTCTAGCGCGCGCTAATAGCCATTTATTATAAATAGGACAGCATCCTATTCGTGATTTCAATTCTTTCTCCTCCCATAGCCCGAACTCTTACACCTAGAACATAACTCCCTTAGTCCTAAACACTTCGAATCAACCTCCTAGTTCGAGATTGAAGATCGTATATCATTGGAGATTGGTGTTCAAGCCTTCGGTGTTGGATTGCTTCATTTTCCTCCGTGTTCTTCGCTAATTTGAGGTAGGTGATTCTTCACCAAGGATTTGTAATGTTCCTAAGGAAGTTTGAATCATGTTTGGATAGCAAGTATTTCGTTATAATCGGTCATCACATGTTAGAAGGATACTTTTGACGTATCGGCACTATATATCGAATGAACCTTTGAACCCTCTTATTATAAGGACTCTAAGCATGTTCAAATTGATTTATGATCGAATCGGATATTACCAGTTGATACGTTGTACACGTTGGAATCATGTGTTTTGGAACGTAAGACGATCGAACTTAGATTATTTCTTGAAGATCGTAGATGGATTATGATATTGAGATGACTATCCGTATATTTGTATTTCATAATCATAAAACTTCCACAAACCTTAGTAGCATGATATGCCCGAGGATAACTTGTATCATCACGGTAGAATTCATGAGTTCTTCACCATTCAACCTGGGTTGGCGATTCGCCATGCAAGATTAGCGCACGCTAACATCTTTGAGTTAAAGTGCGATATCGAGGTTCTGTTAACGTACGAAACGTACGTAGAATACGTTATGAGACCAGCCAGTCGATCGCGATCCGTGGCTAGCGACGCTAGTCTTATACGATAAGACGCTATCAGCCGGATTAGCGCACGTTACGTAAAGTACGAGCGCGCGCTAAGCAATCCGCATACCTTGTTTATTTTGAGCTTTTCGGCCGTAGGCCGAATTGTTAGGCCATTGTTCGACTTGAGATGATTTGTATATCATTCCTTTTGTTAAGGTTCGAGCTTGCTACGTTGATCGAAGGAGGCGACCTTCGAGTGGGTTGAGATCATTGAAGTATATCGTTCTTGCCATCTTCGAGGCAAGTATCGTGATATGTTAATATTGGTATTTTTGGAGCATGCGTATGGTTATTCATGATGTTGAACATGATATTTATTTCGTTGATTTGCCATGGTATTCGTTATATAGTGTTTATATGTTCATGTTGATGAACATAATGATTTGGCATATGTGTATGCATGAGTTGTGTTTGTATACGTTGTACGATCTATGCTGAGGGCGCTGGATCGGATGTCCACCTCGTGTTGGTCCGACGGGATCATCTTGGGATCTAGGCTGAGGGCGCTGGATCATTGGACGGGTTATTTCCACCTCGTGTTGGTCCGACGGGATCATCTTGGGATCTATGCTGAGGGCGCTGGATCATTGGAATACCCATGTTGTGTAATGGAATCTTGTAGATTCGCATTGTCGGATTCCGGTAGCGGAAGTCCGTGTGGTGTATCTTGTCATGTACTGTTGATGCATATTCGAATTGTTTAATATGATACTTGTACTAGCATCGTTTTGCTAACCCCTTCGGGGGTGGACATTTGTTTTGATGTTCAGGTACCCGAGGAGCGGGAAATGACCACAAGATCTGACGTGACGCACGAAGGGGTTGATGATGTTTGTGGTTATTGGTGATTTGTTTTCTTGGTTTGATTGTACTCGAGTACGCGTGTCTTATTGATATTAATTCGATATGGTTGTATTAATTACTCGTTGAACGGTTATGCGTTTTCACAAACTTGAATTTCCGTAGTGTTGATGTCTTAGATTTACTTTCCTTTTTAATTAGCCTTGTAAATCCTTACTTAAAGGGTTTACGGCGCTGTAATTATTCCGAATATCTCGGGGTGTTACAGATTATGGTATCGGAGCTAAGATTCATGGATATCTTGGCTGTTGGGTTTTATTTGGAGTGCATTTACGTTATTTGATTTACGTCGTTTGTAACATCACCGTTCGGCCGAAGTCGTCATGTGGACCGTGGTTGTAAGTCTCTTAATCTCTTATACTACCGTTTTACTTAATTACTGTCTTGTGAGTATTGACGGACTTTATTTCAAAAATTTTGTTCTGGATATTGAAAAATTGCGTTTACAGTATGTTGAGAGGAGGACGTGGACGCGGACGCGGTCGTGGACGCGGACGTGGTAACATGAGACATGAGGATTCCGCAACTACCCCCGAAATATCGGCTAGTCGAACCGATTCCCATTCTGGAGGGCAGCAAGGATCAGCGAATGATGACGCAAATCCTAACATGCCGGGAGTGCTTCAACAGGTGGTGGCGCAGATAAACCAGTTCGCTCAGGTCGTTGATCGCATGCAAACGGCGATGGGGCAGCAGCACCACGAGGATAACCGGGGAGACAGATGGCTTGCTGAAGTGGTTAAATTGCACCCGCCAAAATTTGACGGATCTTCTGAGGCACTTACTTGGGATCACTGGCTCAAGGAGTTGGAGAAGATATTCGCGGGTCTTAACTGTCCCGAGGACCGGAAGGTTCCCATTGCCCAGTATTTTCTGACTGGGGAGGCCTTTGATTGGTGGGAAGCTATTCGACCCGAGAATCATAATGCGGATTGGACGGAATTCAAACAAATGATGGAAGCACAGTATTGTCCTCGTCCAGTTAGAGAGGCAAAGATCCGAGAGTTTTTCTCACCACAGAGTTCGGAGGCATCTGTGACAGATGTAATTAAAACTTTCAATCATCGGTGACTTGTGTGCGACACTTGGTCGAACGGAGGCAATTTTTTTCATTTTGATATGCGGATGAAGCGGAGGTTCAGGTACATGTCCGGATTCGAGTGTACTACGTTGCACAAGATCAAGACAAAGCGCCGGCCTACGACATGAAAGAGGCGGCGGTGGAGAAATCGAGAGGCAAAGAAGCGAAGGTGACCGGCTTTGCGTAAAACAAGAGTGGTGGGGCCCGCAAGGGCCGTCTTCCTTTATTCGGCTAGAAACCTCCACATCCTTCTAAAGGCGGAAAGAAGTTCCGGACAACATCGCAGCTTCGACGCATCAAGGAAATGCTACAATTGTGGTCGGCGGGGCATATTCGACGTGATTGCCCGCATCTTACGTGACTTGTTACGATTGTGGGCAAGAAGGGCACCGTGCGGCCTTCGTGGAGCCGCTAATAGATCTTTCGGTACCGACTCCAGCACTGGGCCTAAGGAGATAAGTGTGAACCAGATACAACAGAGTGGGTTTCAGAAAGAAAACGTTGGGAAGAGAGAGACATCCAAAGGCCGGGTCCGTTCCTCCGCTGTCAGACGAAATGAGGAGATCGGACGATCAGAACACTGCTGTTGCATCAGGTACGATTCAGATCCTTTTGCAACGAGTTAGTGTTTTATTTGATTCCGGAGCTACACATTCTTTTGTATCATTGAACTGTGTAAATCGTTTAAAAATCTCGTGCTTAATTGATTGTGAACCGTATGTCGTGGGATTGCCGAGTGGAGAGAAAATTGTGGGAACCCTAGAGGCTAGAGATTTTCCAGTATCTATAGGAGGGAGATATTGGCCGTCGAATCTCATTGTTGTTGACATCTACGGTGACGATTTAATTCTCGGAGACGATTGGCTCAACCGTTATGGAGCTATCCTGAATTACCGAGAGAGAGTCATTTCTATCATTGCTGATGACGGGTCTGAACACTTATTCCGAGGGTGGAGACCGGGAAGTTCGGGAAAATTAATCAAAGCAATGAAAGCCGTAAAATTGCTGAAACAGGGATGTAATGGATTTTGGTGTTATGCTATGAGGAAAGAGGAAGGAGTAGAGCTCTCGTCTATTTCAGTTGTGAATGAGTTCTCAGATGTATTTCCTGACAAACTACCAGGGTTACCTCCGCAAAGAGAAGTAGAATTCACCATCGAATTAGAGCCTGGAGCAGCCCCTATTTCCAGGGCACCATACCGCATGGCGCCAACCGAGATGTATGAACTCAAGAAGCAACTGGAGGAATTGTTACAGAAGGGCTATATTCGACCTAGCGTTTCTCCTTGGGGAGCGCCCGTTCTCTTTGTCCGGAAGAAAGACGGATCCCTCCGACTGTGTATTGATTACATGGAGCTTAACAAGATGACGATCAAGAATAAGTATCCTATACCTCGGATCGACGACTTGTTTGATCAACTGCAAGGGGCAAGGGTATTCTCGAAGATTGACTTGCGATCAGGATACCATCAGTTGAGAATTAAGGAATCAGATATACCGAAATCGCTTTGGATCGATGCAGGCATTATGATTTTGTAGTGATGCCATTTGGACTTACCAATGCTCTGCGGTATTCATGCAATTGATGAATCGGGTATTCTTGGAGTACTTGGATAAATTTGTGGTCGTTTTCATTGACGACATCTTGATATATTCGAGGGACGCAGAGGAACATGCTGAACATTTACGTGTGGTTTTGAGCATCTTGAGAAAGGAACATTTTTATTCTATTCTTTCTAAATGGGAATTGTGTCTTAAGGAAGTAACCTTCCTTGGGCATGTGATATCATCCGACGGAGTACAGGTGGACCGAAGAAAGTCGAAGCAATCTTGGAGTGGGAAGCCCCTACAAACGTGAAAGAAGTCCGAAGCTTCTTAGGACTTGCTGGATATTATCGCCGCTTTGTAGAGGGATTTTCCAAAATTGCTCGTCCGCTCACTCAGCTGTTACAGAAAACTCAAAAGTTCACGTGGAATGAGAAATGTCAGGCTGGTTTTGATGAACTTAAGAGGAGACTGACGACAGCACCTATATTAGCACTGCCAGAGGGAACTGATGGATTCATGGTATACAGCGATGCTTCAAATCAGGGTTTGGGTTGTGTGTTGATGCAGAAGGATAAAGTGATTGCTTATGCTTCTCGGCAATTGAAACCGTACGAAGTTAATTATCCGACTCATGATCTGGAGCTAGCAGCTGTGGTCTTTGCCTTGAAAATCTGGCGACATTATTTGTACGGCACTCATTGTCAGATCTTTACAGATCATAAGAGCCTCAAATACATTTTCAGTCAGAAAGAATTAAACATGAGGCAGAGAAGGTGGCTGGAATTGATCAAGGATTACGACTTGGAGATTCTCTATCATCCGGGGAAAGCAAATGTAGTAGGCGATGCTTTGAGCCGAAAACCCGTTTCTCTTGGAGTGTTGGAAGCACTTACATCCCAAACCAGTATTCAACGGGAACTGATCCGCGAGGGGATTGAAGTATGGGCACCAGGAATCCAAGGACAACTTTATTTGATGGAACTGACTTCATCACTAGTCGAGGGGATCAAGTCTAAGCAATTGGACGATTCTCTGATCCTTCGATTATGTGATGAAGTAAACAAAGGAAAAGCCCCAGGATTCGTGATACAAGATGATGGAGTTCTGAGATTTCAGAGTCGACTTTGCGTTCCCGAGGATGATGATTTGAGACGGACTATTCTGAGAGAAGCTCATAGTGCGCCCTATTCTATTCACCCGGGCAGCAGTAAAATGTATAAGGATCTAAAACAAAATTTCTGGTGGGGGAATATGAAGAAGGACGTAGCAGAGTACATTTCGAAGTGCTTGACTTGTCAGCAAGTTAAGATTGAACATCACGACACCAGGAATGTTAAGGCCGCTTCCGATCCCTGAATAGAAGTGGGAGGACATCTCGATGGATTTCATCACCAGTATGCCAAGGACTAGAACGGGAATGAACATGATTTGGGTTA
Organism: Orobanche coerulescens; assembly: GCA_033398695.1. Taxonomy (NCBI): domain Eukaryota; kingdom Viridiplantae; phylum Streptophyta; class Magnoliopsida; order Lamiales; family Orobanchaceae; genus Orobanche; species Orobanche coerulescens. The sequence goes on from CM065814.1 coordinate 5,057,455, forward strand.
TAGTTGATCGACTAACCAAGTCGGATCATTTCCTAGGGATCAAAGATACATGGGGACCCGAGAGATTGGCGCGAGTATTTATTGCAGATAGTCGATTGCATGGGACGCCGAAGACCATTATTTCGGATCGAGATGGCCGTTTCGTGTCGCATTTACGGAAAGCGATTCAGGGCTTTGGGGATCGAGCTCAACTTTAGCATGACTTATCATCCCCAAATGGACGGTCGGTCAAAGGACTATTCGATAAGAGAGGACATGCTTAGAGCTTGTGCATTATATTGGTCGACTGATTGGGTAGTTCACTTGCCCTTGATCGAGTTCACCTATAATAACAGTTGGCATGCTTCTATTAAGATGGCACCATTTGAAGCTTTGTACGGGAGAAGATGCCGATCACCCCTATGTTGGGATGATTCTTCGGATTTGATCGGGACGGAACCAGAATTAATTATTCAAACTCAAGAGAAGATAGCTTTGATTCGAGAGAGACTGTTGACTGCCTAGAGTCGACAGAAGTCTTATGCCGATGTACGTCGTCGTCCTCTAGAGTTTGACGCTGGGGACCACGTACTATTGAAGGTGTCTCCTACACGAGGGATTTTCCATTTTGGGAGAAGAGGCAAGCTTAGTCCGAGATATATCGGACCATTCGAGATCCTCGAGAGAGTTGGGGATTTAGCATACCGGTTGGCCTTACCGCCATCGCTGAGTCATTTTCACAATGTGTTTCACGTATCCCAACTGCGGAAGTATGTACCGGACCCCAGTCACGTCATTGATTTCGACGAGATCGAGATAGCTAATGATGGCACCTTCGAAGAGAGACCAATCAAGATACTTGAGAGCTGGATCAAACAATTGAGGAATAAACCAATACATTTGGTTAAAGTACAATGGTCACGACATGGAGTCGAAGAGGCCACTTGGGAAACGGAGGACGGTATGAAGGCTAAATATCCGGAGTTGTTTTCATCCTAAGTTTCGGGACGAAACTTCTTTTTAGGGAGGAAGGATGTAATACCGAGATTTCGTTATGTAATTGGAACTTGTGATATTGTAATGATTGTACTTTTGTCTGAGTACTATTCTCCGTATTTCATAATCTATTGTTGTCGAGCGTATAATTTCGTATATGTGATTTAAAGGTTGAAATTCTGTGCATGTAGCGCACGCTACAGTCTGCGTGTAGCGTACGCTAACAGGGATTCATAGCGCACGCTACAGGGGATCATTAGCGCACGCTATGCGTGGTCAGATTGATTGAGACGTGCGGTAGGTGAGATCTCGGCCGGGGACCCCGCCGGATCGTGTCGGATGTACCGGACGGCTTTCGAAAAGGCCGAGTCAACGCCTTAGCCCACGCTACGGTATATGCGTAGCGCACGCTAAGTGCCGAGTACGATTTAGATCGTGAGCCGTTAGCGCACGCTACGAACAGTGGTCTAGCGCGCGCTAATAGCCATTTATTATAAATAGGATGACATCCTATTCGTGATTTCGATTCTTTCTCCTCCCATAGCCCGAACTCTTACACCTAGAACATAACTCCCTTAGTCCTAAACACTTCGAATCAACCTCCTAGTTCGAGATTGAAGATCGTATATCATTGGAGATTGGTGTTCAAGCCTTCGGTGTTGGATTGCTTCATTTTCCTCCGTGTTCTTCGCTAATTTGAGGTAGGTGATTCTTCACCAAGGATTTGTAATGTTCCTAAGGAAGTTTGAATCATGTTTGGATAGCAAGTATTTCGTTATAATCGGTCATCACATGTTAGAAGGATACTTTTGACGTATCGGCACTATATATCGAATGAACCTTTGAACCCTCTTATTATAAGGACTCCTAAGCATGTTCAAATTGATTTACGATCAGTAATCGGATATTACCCAGTTGATACGTTGTACACGTTGGAATCATGTGTTTTGGAACGTAAGACGATCGGAACTTAGATTATTTCTTGATGATCGTAGATGGATTATGATATTGAGATGACTATCCGTATATTTGTATTTCATAATCATAAAACTTCCACAAACCTTAGTAGCATGATATGCCCGAGGATAACTTGTATCATCACGATAGAATTCATGAGTTCTTCACCATTCAACCCAGTTTTCGGTTTGCAGTATTCTGCCATGCAAGATTAGCGCACGCTAACATGTGTGAGTTAACGTGCGCTATCGAGGTTCGGTTAACGCACGAAACGTACGTAGCGTACGTTATGAGACCAGCCGAGTCAGACTGCCAGTCCGTGGCTAGCGCACGCTAGTCTTATACGATAGCGTACGCTAACAGTCCGGATTAGCGCACGTTACGTAAAGTACGTAGCGCGCGCTAAGCAATCCAGACAGCTTGTTTATTTTGAGCTTTTTGGCCGTAGGCCGAATTGTTAGGCCATTGTTCGACTTGAGATGATTTGTATATCATTCCTTTTGTTAAGGTTCGAGCTTGCTACGTTGATCGAAGGAGGCGACCTTCGAGTGGGTTGAGATCATTGAAGTATATCGTTCTTGCCATCTTCGAGGCAAGTATCGTGATATGTTAATATTGGTATTTTTGGAGCATGCGTATGGTTATTCATGATGTTGAACATGATATTTATTTCGTTGATTTGCCATGGTATTCGTTATATAGTGTTTATATGTTCATGTTGATGAACATAATGATTTGGCATATGTGTATGCATGAGTTGTGTTTGTATACGTTGTACGATTTATGCTGAGGGCGCTGGATCGGATGTCCACCTCGTGTTGGTCCGACGGGATCATCTTGGGATCTAGGCTGAGGGCGCTGGATCATTGGACGGGTTATTTCCACCTCGTGTTGGTCCGACGGGATCATCTTGGGATCTATGCTGAGGGCGCTGGATCATTGGAATACCCATGCTGTGTAATGGAATCTTGTAGATTCGCATTGTCGGATTCCGGTAGCGGAAGTCCGTGTGGTGTATCTTGTCATGTCTTGTTGATGCATATTCGAATTGTTTAATATGATACTTGTACTAGCATCGTTTTGCTAACCCCTTCGGGGGTGGACATTTGTTTTGATGTTCAGGTAGCCGAGGAGCAGGGAAAGCGACCACGATCCGACGTGACGACGAAGGGGTTGATGATGTTTGTGGTTATTGGTGATTTGTTTTCTTGGTTTGATTTACGTATCGAGTACGCGTGTCTTATTGATATTAATTCGATATGGTTGTATTAATTACTCGTTGAACCAGTTGTACGTTTTCACAAACTTGAATTTCCGTAGTGTTGATGTCTTAGATTTACTTTCCTTTTTAATTAGCCTTGTAAATCCTTACTTAAAGGGTTTACGGCGCTGTAATTATTCCGAATATCTCGGGGTGTTACACTCCAAAAATTCTGAATCTTTGCAACATTATATAGAATCAAGTTAGCTTTCCAATGGTTCAAACGGTGAGTCAATCGGAGTCCAGACGAAGGAGTTATGGTCGAAATAGCGAAGACTGCACGGTGTGCCTTTTTGGTGTTGAAGGGGTCTGCAGTGCCGCGGCACACTCGCCGTGCCGCGGCACAAAGCTAATTCTGGGCGTTTTCTTCGCCCAGGGCCCCGGCACACTCATCCAGAGCCACGGCACACGGGCTTTTTCTGCGTTTTATAGCAGATTTCCGAGGAGAAAAACATCATTTTCTCCTCTCTTCTTCCTCCTTCATCTTAGGCGATTTGATGGCGATTTTGGGCGATTTGAGTGCTCCAAAACTTGTAGAGATTATCCTCCTCAAGTTTTGTTGAAGATTTTCGACCTCTACTTGAATCCTTCATCCAAATCAAGGTATTGTGGCTTGAACCCTTATTTTTGTAGATTTGGGGATTTTCCTTTTTGATTTCGATTCCAATCCGTTTTTGATCAATTAGTTGTTGTATAAACGTTGTTTTGAACTTGTTCTACGGTTGGATACTCGTATCTTTGGTTCGTTCGACCCGAGAGGTGATTTCTTTGCTCTTGAAGGGTCTTGAACATTTAGTGTTCGATTAATTGTCCCAATGAGTTTTCCCTTCGATAGTTTGTTGGGATTTCCGTTGTTTTGGCCTTGATTCTCGTCGTAACCATGTGTTATTGTTCCTTCCGGAGGTTTATAGGTGTTCGAGTATTCCGATGTTGAATCCCGTTGGTGATTGATGATTCGTGTAGTGTTATTCTCGTAATATTCGTGGTGCTATCGCGTTCTTGATGGTGTTCGAGCGTTCGGGGCTATTCGACCGCGTCCTATTCGTCGTCTCGTTGCGATTGTGATTTCGAGGCAAGTACCTTGTCCATACTATTCTTGTTTTGGGAATATGATTAATCTTGTCGGTATTCTTAGTTTCCCTACGGATTCATGGTATATTTCATGGTTTTTACGGAATCGAGAGGGTTTGGTTGTGGTCCGCCCTCATTGATTGTTTATATACGAATATACATGAATCGTAGGCGGGTTTTCGGGTGTATTCCATTTCCGTATTCAGCTAGAGTTGGTTGTAATTATGTTCTTCGAAATCGTTAGGTTCGGTCCCGTTGATTCCTAGTGTTCGTCGGTGATTATCCTGTCCGTTCGTTGCGTCATCAAAATAATTCAAGGCAAGTATTTTTGGAAACCTTTAAGCTTAACATGAAATGGTGATGTATATTATTTGTGTGTAACTCACCTCGTGTTGGCCCGACGGGGTCAAGGAGGGAAATCTATGCTGCCGCCGTGGATTTCACGAGTTTGTTTAGCTAGCCAGTGCGGGAGGGTCCTTAGAGGCCTCGTGTGGGAATCTATGATATTACTCTGTTCCCAAGGCGATGCATGTGCGTGTTTTGTTTTATAATATAGCCAGTGCGGGAGGGTCCTTAGAGGCCTCGTGCGGGAATCTATGATATTACTCTGTTCCCAAGGCGAATTGTTTGACTGTTTGTTTCCGGAAAAGACATGTCTAATTTTGGTTTTTGAAATTGATATTGGTGCATGTACTGTGAAATGTGTAAGCGATTGGTTTGCCTTGAATACTTGTACTAGCGTAATTGCTAACCCCTTTGGGGACCCGTTGTCGGGGAAATTCTTGTTATGGATTTCAGGTTATGTTCAGCCAGATGAGCGGGCGCTGGGATGGTACGAGGATGTCGGCCAAGGTTGTTGACATGTGCAATTGAGTCTTGTTATTTCCTACTGTCTCTTTTGATGTGGATGTTTTCCAAATTGTAAACTTATAGTTCGTACTCATGCAGTACTTAGGTTTTTTTACCTTTCGGATTGTGATTGGTATTCGTTGGAGTTACTGCATTTGTCGGTTGATGTTTATTATGCCGGTTGCACCGGACGTGTTGTTTTATGTCCTTATTGTTAACAATTGTTTCCTTGCTAACCGAGGCGGTTAGTCGAGTGGTACTTTCTTGTGTAAGCCTGGTGGGTCCCATGTAGGGGTCCACGGCGCTGTAATACACCTCGAATATCTTGGGGGTGTTACACCACGCCCCTAGATGAATGTGTTTGCTGCATTTATCATATTACACATCAATCTCACATATGTATGAGTCCAAAAAAATGTAAGAAATAGTATTGAAGCAGCATGACTTACATGAAAATGCGCATTTCCAGTATTCTCATTTATGTAAATTTCAGTCCCTTTTCTTGCTATATTTCTTTCTCTAGCAATTGTAGCGTGATGTGATCCTTTACCAACAGCTTTTTTTACTTGTTTTCCTTTATCATTTGATGTGTTATGAGTTGTTTCCTTTGGTATTGCTGGTCTCCCAACCTTTCTCTAATTTAAAACGAGCAAAAATAAGTAAATAATTAACAAGAAAAATTGGTTTAACTTGTAAATTCATACCGCATCTGAAGGTGGCTTCACCACTGTGCGATTTTCGCATCCTTTTTTGTTGTGACCTTCTTGTTGACAATTGCTGCACGTCATAACAATACCATGCCTGCTCAACTTTCCAGGTTGCTTCTCTTCAGGTGCTTTTCTCCTCTTATTCTTAGGTCTACCAGGCATTTTTCTTCCAAGTGGAGGTTTCACAATGAATCCACCAACATTTGGCCACATTCTCTCACCATTTATGGGCTCCAAGCCAATTTGATATCCGTGTATGACCTTGCTAACAGTGTAATATTCGTGCACAAAATCTGCAGGATCCCTCTCAATATATTGGATGGCAGCTACGGCATGTTCTCATGGGATTCCTGTCAAATCCCAAATCCTGCATGCACATGAACGAGCAATGCAATCTACTACAAACATGTTTGCCCCCACATGTACTTCAAACCTATCTCTCATTGAAAGATATGTAGTATAATTTATACTTTTTCCCCTTAATTCTTCTAACTTCTTTCTAACATTGGGGCACAATCTATCAGTAACATGAGACAACATATTAAACTTAGCCACCTGCCTAACCATCAAAGCTTTTCTGATATCCTCTAGCATGTGAATTTTATGCTTTGCTCTAGCATTCACTATGTATCCATTGAAGCATTCACTGATATTGTTCTCTACCATATCACTATATGAATTAGTTGAGATGAAAGCATTACAAAATTTATTTGTATCTCTAGCCATGAAATCCTGGAAGGCATCCACATTCTCCCTTCTGAGGGCTTGAACTGCATCCTTGAACTCTGCTGCATTTGTCCTCCAAGAGGTGATTCGGGCAGCAACAAACCCACAACGACAAATGGTCAGTTCCGATTCGTCATTGTTCTCCATTTTCAGTTGGGGGATTTCTGTAATTTGTGATGCAAGGAGGAAGGAAATGTTGATTAGGGTTAGGAATTGGGTATAAAAAGTAGAGGGGGATTTCTGGGGGGAAAATTGGATAGGAAAATGAGGGAAATGGGGTGTGAGACATGATTTCTCTGTTTTGCCCTTAATGGCTCGTGAAAAACACAAAAACTGATGGATAATGTTAAACTCTCCAACCTTTATGTAAACGTAAACTGCTGACTAACGTTTCTGTGTCGAGTGAAAAAAATAAAAGTTTGTGGTGTAACTTCAAATTTGTCCAAAAGGTTTTGGTGTAAAAAATGGCAAAGAATAAATGGTCGGGTCAAACAACTTTTGGAACCAGGCACCACATCTGCGATTACATCAGAAACGACATTGTTTTGGAGGCGGCGAGACGAAAGGGCATCATTTTGACGACGTTAAAATGAATAGTAGTTTTGTTATTCCCTCTTATAAGATAGGAATTGATATAAGTTTATTTGACATATTTCTTACGTTCTTCTATGATTTTTCTATATATGAACTGAACTCCATTACATTGAGTAGTAAAGTTCTGATAGGTATTATTTAGAGAAAAAAAATTTTACATCAAAACCTTTTGACCAAATTTGAAGTTACACCACAACCTTTTATTTTTTTCACTCGACACTGAAATGTCAGTCAACAGTTTACATTTACACAAAGGTTGGGATGGTGTTAATATTGTCCGTCAATTTTCGTGTTTTTCACGAGCCATTGAGGGCAAAACAGAGAAATTGAACTGAGAAACAATCATATAACAAGAGAAACAAAACGTTTGAACCCTAATTTCACTAAACCCCATATCAATTCTCTGAAATTCGAAAACGGAAGCCTCTGCCGATCGATCATTTGAACCCTAATTTCACTATACCCCAGATCAATTCTCTGAAATTCGAAAACGGAAGCTTCTGACGATCACCTCATCTCCGATGAAATTGCAATGTCTTGGAAAAAATGAGTATAGGTAGTAGGATTCGTGAAGGACGCACAGCTCCAGAGTATGGTAAGTTGTATTCTGCTATTGTAGGGTTGTCGATGATAATGCTGGGTTTAATATGTGTTGTTTTCACTCGGTAGCATATTTTAATTAGTTTACTTTGTGTTTTCGATGATAATGTCTCCATAATAGGTGTATATTTTGTTATTGTAAGATTCCTTTTGTTTAGTGAACATTATGTTGGGAGTAGTCTCCTAGGACATCGATGTGCCTAGATTTGTAATTGTCACATTTAAATAAAGTTATTTGATATCATTTATTTCTTGTTGATTATTATAATGTGTGCATGTTTTAATATTATAATAATCGAATAATAGTTATTCATGAATAATAAGATTATTCAAATATCCCTGGTCCAATCACGTTGAGTAGAGACTCAAGTGATTGATATACTATTATAAGTTTGATTGATAATCATCGGATGATTACACGTATGGTACGGATCAATCTTATGGGTATTAGTTAGAGAACCAATACTGGACAGACCCGCATTGAGATCACTGCATGGAAATATCATAAGTGAATCTCAATATAACAGTATGTCAATAAATCCTTGAACCTGATATTATCATAGAGTCCAACATGATAACTGCTATGCCTTGACGTAATCCAACGTCATCTGAAATATGGTGATCATAAAGGTTAGCAATCGGGATTAGTTGGAGTTATGTAGAGGGCAATGAATAATCAAGATAGGGATTTGTCCCTCTCTTTAGTGAGAGAGATATCTGCTGGGCCCCTCGATAAGTAGGACTGAAGGAAATGCATGACCATGCTCAAATGAAGAGTCATTTGATTCAATCAGTCTACTTAAGATCGAGAAAGCATTTGAACATAATAAGTATGACAATTTCCATGACTTAGTTCAAATATGATATCGCAGGACAAAGGGTTTTGACACGTTAAATAGTTTAATGGACTATAAACTTATATTATTTGGGTAGTCATAATGTCTTGCTAGAGACTGCTTATGACTTATTATTTATTAAGGTATTAAATAATTACCAACATAATATAAGCCTTTTAGGTCACACATACGACAACTAAAGACAAGCAAGAATAATTAATAACTATAATATTAGATATTATATTTATTAAAGAAATTAAATAATGAGTAATATATAATATAAGATATTATATATTATATTATTTAATTATATCATTGAGTAAGATAAATATGATATTAGATATTATATTTATAAGAGGATTAAATAATAAGTAATATATAATATGAGATATTATATGTATTGTATTATTTAATAAGTTCAGGGGCAATTAAGCAAATACTAGAGTTTGACTCTAGGGTTTACTTAGTATAAATATAAGGTCTTGGACAAGGTGTTGTCATAAGATAAAAATTACACAACCCTTATTGTGTGACAAGGAAAAATCGCCCCTTTGCTTCATCAGCTTCGTTGATTGTATCTCCTTTCGGGAAGTCCGTTTTCGACCAACTCTCATTCTTCCCTTTTCTAGCAAGGAATTATTTGTTGTCTTGTTCATCAACATTATTCGCAAGGATCTAGCAATCCGGCTGTACGATTGTTCGTGTGTGGATCACCGAAAGAGGAAGAGGATTTAAATCGCTTCTATTAGGGTCAGATCTGTTTCTTGAATTAAGGTAATTCGACGAACTCTTAATAAATCAATTAAATTACTGCATGTAGATCCTCGTTTGGGTTTTCGTTAATTTATTCATTGCATTTTTGCTCATGTTTATTGTATTTGATACGAAGTGTTGGAATATAAAACACAATGGAAGCTAGTTGGTGAAAATATTTTATGAAAGGTTTATAAACTAACCAACATAAAAACCGGATCTATTTAGGCTTGTAAATTAATTAACTAAGCAATTAATAAACAATCAAATAAATATATTTATGCATGGGAGTCGGTAATTAATACCTTTGACGCGAAGTGGTAGAAAATTCCCTTTTTGGTCGATTTAACACCTCCTCGTACTCTTCCTTGATCTACTTGTATTTCTACCTCAAGATCTTCTAGAGTATATCCCGCCTATTATCCGGATGTCGTGTGGGCAACGATCTAGGATCAATGTTGAACAGCAAGGGGACGACCGAATCACTTTTCTTGCAAAATTTACCTTACGAATTTTCTCTCTATTTTTCTTGGATATTTTAGTATTTAGAAAAATATTGTGTTAACTAAATTATGGAATCCAAGACACAAGTCAAGATCCACAATTAAACACAAGTAGAGAAAATCGAAAATTTTGTGCCAAAATTAGTGAAGAAAATCGGCCACCCATGCATCTTATTTGTAGGTGTTTTGGGCTACTCTAGGGACCTTAAGGAGGATATGGTAAGGACTCTTAATAGATGTCATCTTCCTATATTAGAACTCTTCCTAATATAATGACTCTATTAAATATCAACTTAGTCCACTAAAAAGTTAATATTGCACTTACTACCAAAATCCCAAATTACGAAATTGGGCTCATTTTCGAATTAATTATTTCCCATGTTTAAGATATTCCATGTCCATTACTTAATTTAAGCTACTGACAGCTTTTAATTAATTAATATATTATACATGAGTATACCACTCGACTTTTATTATTATATCAGAAAATTAATTCCACCTGCAGAGTTTAATATAATAATCATTTTGAGTGTCTCAAGGGACATGATCAACCCGACTGGTCGGGACACGATTTCTAGCTATAATATTAATTATCATATAAATAATAATATTGCTAATATCGAGCATATTGAGTTAATCATTGTGGCTCTCACCCATGATAAATCAAAGTAATAAATATAATATATATATATATAATTAAACATTAATCACTAGAATTAAGAAATAATAATTGTCCCAAGATGTACGTTCTTCTTATAGTCAGTACAGAAGAATCTATCCCACCTCGATCCTGTTCAACGTATACCGAATACGCTAATATATGCTAATGGTCAAAACCAACCAATCTCAAGCATATACTACAACCTCTCACATAACGGTCTAATGTTATATAGGTTGTGAAATAAAGATTACTATATAAGGAACTGATAATGTGATCTTCTGTGTGACTCAACACACCACATTATCTACAATATAAAGTAATTTAGACAACATTTGCATAACCATAGCGTGAATAAATATGCAAAACATATGATAAATAAATTAAATATTCTCATAGATAAAGACCGGGAAATTAGGTAATACATATGCTTTGAGTATACAACCCTAGCAATCTCCCACTTATACTCAAAGCATGCTTTTGAAGTATACTATCTAGACTATGTCAATCTATCTCCCAGTTATACTCAAAGCAATGGTGCCATACATCTCAACCCCATTCCTTCCACATGCCCTTCAAATGACTTTGAGGGCAACCCTTTTGTGAAAGGATCAGCTAGGTTGTCTTCAGATACTATCTTGGAGACATTAATATTCCTTCTCTTCATAAAATCTCGAATGATATGATATTTGCGCTTGATATGTTTGCTTGCTTTGTGGGCCCGTGGTTCCTTCGAATTTGCAACAGCATCGGTATTATCACAATAAAGTGTAATACTCCTAGGCAAATTAGGAATCACACCAAAATCCTTTAGGAAGTACTTGAGACATACCGCTTCTTTAGCTGCCTCTAAGGCTGCTACATACTCGTCTTCCATGGTAGAGTCCGCTATGCATTTCTGCTTCACACTCCTCCAACTGATGGCTCCACCTCCCAAAGTGAAAACATATCCGGAAGTTGATTTCGACTTTTCTTTGTCCGCACTGAAATCTGAGTCAGTGTAACCCAAAGGACAAAGTGTATCTGATTGATATACAAGCATATGCTCCCTAGTCCTTCTCAGGTACTTGAGTATATGCTTGACAACAATCTAATGTCCCGGTCCTGGGTTCCACTGATATCTTGCCACCATGCCTACAACATGACAAATATCAGGCCTAGTGCAAAGCATAGCATACTTGAGGCTTCCCACTGCCGAAGCATAAGGGACCAGCTTCATGTCATCTATCTCCTTCTGTGTCTTAGGACACATAGCCTTAGATAGCTGAATTCCATGTCTGTAAGGTAAGAAACCTTTCTTGGAATTCTCCATGCTGAACCGCTTTAGCACCGTATCGATGTAGGATGCCTGAGATAAGCACAACATCCTTTTATTGCAATCTCGAAATATCTTAATACCAAGGAAGTTCCTGGCTTCTCCCAAATCCTTCATATCGAACTGCTCAGACAGTCATACCCTTACGTCTGATAATACCTTCACATTGTTTCCAATTAGAAGTATATCATCTACGTATAGTACAAGAAACACCAGCACATTTCTATCGCACTTTTTGTATACACAAACCTCAATAGGACACTATTCAAAACCATACGATTGAATGACCTCATCAAATCGCATGTTCCAAGACCATTATGCTTACTTGAGACCATAAATGGCTCTTTTAAGTTTGCACACTAAGTGCTCCTCTCCTTCAGCAATGAATCCCTCAGGTTGGCGCATGCAGATTTCCTTATCAAGACTCCCATTCAAGAACGCAGTCTTGACATCCATCTGCCAAATCTCCATATCCAAATGCGCAGCTATAGCTAACAGAATCCGGATCGATTTAAGCATGGCTACTAGCGAAAAGGTCTCATCATAGTCGATGCCCTCCTTCTAAGTATAACCTTTTGCAACAAGCCTTGCTTTGAAGGTTTCAACCTTCCCTTTCGATCCTCTCTTATGCTTCCAATGGGTTTTACCCTATTGGGTAGTTCTACTAGCTCCCACACTTGATTAGAATCTATAGATCCCATTTTGGATTCCATTCTTTGTTTGCAGGATTGACATCCTTATCTTGAGCGCTGCTTATACGTACATAGATCCGTTTCATCCTGGTCTGGGGAGTGGTCCGAAGACGCTCCCACACCAATGAAACATTCAGGTTGACGAACAACCCTCCCACTACGATGAGGTGTGTCCTTGGTTTGCGTATCCACAATGGTGTCGATATGTGGTACACCAGGTGTTTGTACAACTGGCATTGTCGAAACCTCGCCCCTAAGTTCTTCTAGAATGACCTCACTCCTAGGCTTGTGGCTTATTACATAGTCCTCCTCTAAGAACCGGGCATTGGTGCTAACAATGACCTTCTGATCTTTAGGACTATAAAACAAGCCACCCTTCGTTCCCTTCAGATATCCTACAAACACTCGTACTTATGTACGAGATGCCAACTTATCAGCTTCCTTATTCAGTGCATGTGCTGGTGAACCCCAAATCCGAACATATCCAAGACAGGGCTTGCGCCTATTTCACAGTTCTGTGGGTGTTTTTGGAACTGATTTTGAAGGCACCAAGTTTAGAATGTACGCCGCTGTTTCCGAGGCATATCTCCAAAACAAAATAAGCAAATCAGAATAACTCATCATTGACCTAACCATCTCCAATAAAGTATGATTCCTTCGTTCAGCAACACCATTCTGTTGTGGTATACGGTATTGTGGTGGGAAGTAATCCCCTTATGTGCGAAATCCAAAACTATCCACTAAGGTACTCGCCACCACGATCAGATCGTAGTGACTTGATACTTTGTCCATGGCGCTTCTCCATTTCAGCCTTGAATTCTTTGAACTTATCAAAAGATTCGGACTTACGTCGCATCAAATAGATGTATCCATATCTCGAATAATCATCTATAAATGTGATGAAGTATTCGAAACCACCCTTAGCACGGATGTTTATTGGACCACATACATCGGTATGAACCAATTCCAACACATTTTGTGCATGATTTCCTTTGCTTTGAAAAGCCCTTTTAGTCATTTTACCTTCCAGACGGGATTCGCAAGCTGGAAATGACTCAACTTGGAGTGAATCGATGGGCCATCACTCACCAAACTTTGAATCCTTCTAAGGTTAATATGACCCAATCTTAAATGCCATAAATATGTTGAATTTATGCTCGAAGGTTCTTTTATTTTATTAGGATTAGTCAAAGAATTAAGTGATTTATAATTATGCAAGGGAGCTGGTGCAGCATCAATGATATAAAGTTCTTCACTATAAGTACTCGCGCAAACATATTCATCATTTCTTTTAATAACTGCATTATCTTCAAAAGAAACTGAATATCCATCACGACGCAATTTAGAAACTGAAATTAAATTCATTCTAAAATCGGGTACTAATAATACATTATTTAGAACTAAAATCCTATTATCAACTTTTAATTGCACGACTCCCACTGCAACAGCCTTCAGCCTGGAATAGTCATCCTAGCTTATTGTAATATCATCCGCACTAAGTACCTTGGTTACTTGGAACCCCTGCAAGTCATAACAAACATGATCAGTGGAGCCCGAATCTATTATCCACGAAGTGATAGAATAGGAAGCCAAACATGTTTTAAGTACTAGTGCATGAGACGTACCTTTCTTAGGGCAGTCACTCTTGAAATGCCCTTTCAGACTGCAATTGAAGCACTTGCCCTTCGGCTTTTTGTTCGCCTCGGACTGAGGAGCCTTTGACTGAGGAGCCTTGCCCTTAGCTTTGAAGGTTGCCACTTGCTTCTGGCCAACCTGCTTTTTCTTCTTTCCTCATTTGGGTTTTGAAGAAACAACACCGGTTGCCGCAAGAATTTGATGATAACCTTGTTTGAAGAGATCTTCGGCAGACTGAAGCTCTATCAGAAGTTCCGCCAATGTGTAAGTCCTACGATTCATATTGTAGTTGAGGAGTAACTGCTCAAAGCTTCTTGGTAAACTGCCCAATATAATATCGACCTGCGATCCGCATCGATAGTGGCCCCCAGTATGCTCAATTCGTTCAAATGAGACATCATTTTAAGAACGTGATCCCTTACTGGGGTTCCTTAAGACATTTGGGTTGTCATCAAAACCCTCATTGCATTTTGCCTAGCCGCCCGGTTCTGATGACCAAACATCTCAGTGAGATTTTTCATCATTTACGCGGCCGAGCCCATCGTCTGATGCTGATGTTATAATATATTTGTCAGTGAAGCCAAAATGTAACAGCGAGCCATCTCATCAGACTTTTTCCATTTCCAGAATTCAGCCAACTCTTCAGGAGTGGCATCCGTTTCTGGTTCCAAAGGGCTCTCCTCAGTTAAAATAAATTTATGCCCCTTGGCAGTCAAGACAATATCAAGATTTCTTTTCCAGACAGCCAAGTTAGTGCCATGAAGTTTGTTTTCTTTGAGAATAACAGCTAGTGGATTGAAAGACATCTGAAAATAAAATTAAAAACACCATTCATCACATAATTCGACGCAAAATATATTGAAAAACCTTAAAACACAATATATATCCTATCAACCAACACCTTGAAAAACCGTACATGCAAGCCACGATAGTGTAGATGTTTACATACATTTTCAAGTAGATTTTAACGTCTTTAATTTTACTATCTAGCCAAGATGCGTTTTGACAAGTAAAATTAATAGTTGGTTCCTCTTGGCCATGTATTTAATTAACATAGACTCCGATGGGGAGCTTATTAATCAATACACCTAAGTGAACACCATAATTTAACAAAGCTTAGAATATCATTTAATGATAATAGTCCTACAGATGTAGAGGTCATATCATAAAAAATAATATTCACCTTTTTGTTATCAAATTTGAAGTTTAAAACTTGTGAGCCAATAATTAGCACATCCGATGTGGAGGAAGACTCTAATGTCAACGCGCATGCTAATTATTTTACAATTTAAACCAATTATGGAGGCCAATTTGATTTTGAAAAATTAATTTAAAATCACTTAGTTATTTTGAGAAATTAAGGTTTTTAATTTTCTAGTCCTAACATGCAAGGAAACATATCACACATACATTCATACATGTCATACATCAAAACAATAAAAACCAACCAAAAAAAATTGGATAATTAGATCCAATTATCATGGCTTTTATTCATCGTTTTGAATAACGAGAAAATCTTCGGCTCGTTTGCTCCCACTGCTTCAAGCATCTCGCAGAAAAACGAATCGAACGACCGAATCCGCACAACTTGACCCGTGGCCGACCTGCTGCCATTGCCCGACCCATTGCTCATTGCCCGACACGTTGCCCGACCCGAGTTCTTGGTGGCGCAGTTGCATCCATTCAGCGAGGCGACTCGGCCGAGTCTCGATCGGCGACTCTTGGTCTCGGTCGGTTCGTCGAATCGGGACTCCTCTTCACGTTGGACTTCTTTCTCTTTCGTACTTTTGTGTTCCAATTCGATTACAATTTTATTCGAAATAAAATACATCAATTTACTGACAAATTACAAGAAAAATAAATCCTATTCTACCCGTGGATTTTCTCACGGGAAAAAATTATACATGCCTTAAACCGAGCCAAATTACTAAAAACGCGTAAATAAATAAAAAACATTACATAGCCATGATAATTGGATCATATTCTCCTGCAAGACAAATTCTAGCAAAATATTCCAAAAATCATACTATATGAATATTTAATTGCTAGCATATTAATTACCAAATTAATTAAATTGAACAGAATCTAAAGACCGGCTCTGATACCAATTGTTGGAATATAAAACGCAGCGGAAGCTAGTTGGTGAAAATATTTTATGAAAGGTTTTATAAACTAACCAACATAAAAACGGGATCTATTTAGGCTTGTCAATTAATTAACTAAACAGATTAATAAACAATCAAATAAATATATTTACGCATGGGAGTCGGTAATTAATACCTTTGACGCGAAGTGGTAGAAAATTCCCTTTTTGGTCGATTGAACACCTCCTCGTACTCTTTCTTGATCTACTTGTATTTCTACCTCAAGATCTTCTAGAGTATATCCCGCCTATTATCCGGATGTCGTGTGGGCAACAGTCTACCAGATCAATCCTGAACAGCAAGGGGACAGCCAAATCACTTTTCTTGCAAAATTTACCTTACGAATTTTCTCTTTATTTTTCTTGGATATATTAGTATTTAGAAAAATATTGTGTTAACTAAATTATGGAATCCAAGACATAAGTCAAGATCCACAATTAAACACAAGTAGAGAAAATCGAAAACTTTGTGCCAAAATTAGTGAAGAAAATCGGCCACCCATGCATCTTATTTATAGGTGTTTTGGGCTACTTTAGGGACCTTAAGGAGGATATGGTAAGGACTCTTAATAGATGTCATCTTCCTATATTAGAACTCTTCCTAATATAATGACTCTATTAAATATCAACTTAGTCCACTAAAAAGTTAATATTGCACTTCCTACCAAATTACGAAATTAGGCTCCTTTTTAAATTAATTATTTCTCGTGTTTAAGATATTCCATGTCCATTAATTAATTTAAACTACTGACTTTAGCGACCACTTTTCTAAAATATAATTCTTCTAATTTTAAGAAGAATAATAAAAATTTTGCAGCGGAAATACATTTTAAAAAGAGACAAACTTAATAATCGCAAGTAATAATCCCAAGTCATCATTAAATAAAAACATACTTCGACGTGAAATTAAAACAAGTCGAATATTGTTAAAAAATATAGTCTTAGAGAAATAACATTTAACAAATAAATTTTTGATCATCAGCTTGATCATCCCACAAGCACCTGCCACATCGAGCTCCTCAACCTGAAAGGGGTAAATAGTGGGGTGAGATTCCAACTCGCTCAGTGTCGAGAGTACGCAATATGTCTACGTTAATTACTAAATATATTAGCAAGTATAAACAACATGACTGATAAATTCTGAAGCCCGTCGGCTAGTGTTGTGAGGAAATCCCTCACACTATGCCGCAAGTGCACGGTGTCAACTGTAATATCCGCATTTTTCTTTCCCTTGTATTTTTATTTTCGGTGTATTTCTCGGTCGTAGTGACCCTCGTGTATCTTTTAGTGTATCTTTTCAGCCACCTGTTGATCTGATTCTCGTTATTATTGTGCGGAACCACCGTTTCGGGGTTGCCGTGAATCCATTCTATGTTATGATGCTTTTGGAGATGTTCTGTTTGATGTTTCGTTTATATTCCGGTGTTTTGAACCGCTTATGTTTCGTACCTAGCGCACGCTATTTTTTCTGCATAGCGCGCGCTAGGGGTCCCATAGTAGCGCACGCTACGACTGCTTCGTAGCGCGCGCTAGAGAGCCAGCCCTGGGAGTGACAGTGTTGATTCCAGCCCTCTGGACTGTCGGATTAGCGTACGCTACGTAGTCTAGCGCACGCTACTGTTGGGGTCTAGCGCACGCTGAGATGCCCGGTAGCGTGCGCTAGTGTGACTGTCCAGTACTGGACAGTTTGCCACTGGACTTGACTGATGCCCGAGTAGCGCACGCTATTAGTCGATAGCGCGTGCTACCGATACACTTTAGCGCACGCTACGTTTGGTCGATAGCGCGCGCTAACCGGATAAGGTGTGCTCTGACAGTTGCTTCTGGACTCGGCTGATGTCCAGGTAGCGCACGCTATGGGTCGATAGCGCGCGCTACCAAGAGGTTATTAGCGCATGCTACGTTTGGAGTAGCGCACGCTAACGGCCAGATATCTGACTACTGGACTGGAGTTTGTTTCGTTAGCGCACGCTAACTTTGATGATTAGCGCGCGCTAACACTCCCTGGCTATATAAACCAGGGAGTTGACCGAGATGAACGCATTATTTTCATTTCTTCCTTCTCTCCGCGGCTAAGGCGATTCCGGGCGATTTCTTGGCGATTTCTTCCCCCGATCATCTTAACCATCAACTTCCTTGAGTTCTTGGTGTATATTATCAACATCAACACGAATCTTTCATCCTAATCCAAGGTAAATCTCTTAGAACCCTACTTTTGGATAAATTGGGGGTTTGGGGATTTTCGTCTGATTCGTTCCATTTTGATGGTTAATCCATGATGAATATGGTTAATCTTGTTGATATTATTAGTTTTCCTACGGATTCATGGTATATTTTCACGGTTTTGTGAAATCGGGAGGGTTTGGTTGTGGTCCGCCCTCGTTGTTATTTTTATACGAATATACATGAATCGTAGGCGGGTTTTCGGGTGTATTCCATTTCTGTATTCGTCTAGAGTTGGTTGTGATTGTGTTCTTCGAATTGTTAGGTTCAGTTCCGTTGGTTCCTAGCATTCGTCGGTGTTTTTCCTTCCGTTCGTTACGTCGTCAATAATTCAAGGCAAGTATTTTTGGAAACCTTTATGCTTAACATGAAATGGTAATGTATATTGTGTGTGCTATACTCACCCTGGGAGGGTCCGACGGGGCCTCGGGGGAATCTATGACTTCACTCTGGATTCACGAGTTTGTTTCGCTAGCCAGCTCGGGTGGGATTCATGGTGGCGTCCTGGTCCTAGGCGATGCCTGTGCGTGACTTGTTTTATAAAGTGTCCAGCTGGGGAGGGTCCGTAGACGCCTCAGGTGGGATTCATCCTGGCGTCCTGGTCATAGGCAAAGTGATTATTTATTTGTTTGTTTCCGGAAAGGACATGTCTGACTTTTGGTTTTGAAATGATATTGGTGCATGTACTATGAAATGTGTAAGCGATTGGTTTGCCTTGATTACTTGTACTAGCGTAATTGCTAACCCCTCTGGGGACCCGTTGTGGGGAAATTCTTGTTTATGGATTTCAGGTTATGATCATCCGTACGAGCGAGCACTGGGACAGTACGAGGATGTAGGCCAGGGTCGTTGACATATGCGTTTGAGTCCTTTTATTTCCGTTATTCCATTCGATATGGTTGTTGTCCACTTTTGAAACTTATAGATTGTACTCGCGAGTACTTTGTAACACCCCGAGATATTCGGAATAATTACAGCGCCGTAAACCCTTTAGGTAAGGATTTACAAGGCTAATTTTAAAAGGAGTGTAAATATAATCCAATCGTACAACTGAAGTTCAAATACAGATTTGAAGCAACCGATCAAATGAGTTAACTTATACAACCATATCGAAAAGATGTTATTAAAAACATACGTACTCGAGTACTAAATAGACCAAGAAGACAAATCACAATAACAATAAACATCAACCACATCACTGAGCCATTTCATCGTCTCCGTCGCAGATCGGTGGTTGCTTCCCGCTCCTCGGCTACCTGAGCATCAAAACAATGTCCACCCCCGAAGGGGTTAGCAAAACAATGCTAGTACAAGTATCGTAAAACATAAATCATCAATGCATCATAAAACATGCAAAACGGACTTCCGCCACCGGAATCCAACGATGCGAATCCTCACGATTCCATCAACACGGTACAGGGTAATCCAGCGATCCAGCGCCCTTGGTATAGATCCCCATGATGATCCCGTCGGACCAACGCATGGTGGAAAACCCGTCCAGCGATCCAGCGCCCTCAGCATAGATCCCCATGATGATCCCGTCGGACCAACGCATGGTGGACATTCGATCCAGCGCCCTCGATAGATCCTCATGATCCCCTCGGATCATTTATACCACAAATCAATCAACTATGCATACATATATGCATTTCAATATGTTCATCAATACGAACAAATAACAACGAATACCACGAGAAATTTCAGAAATACATCTCATATTCAACAACATGAACAAGACCTCAAGCATGATCAAAGTTTCAATATAAATCGAACTCGACATATGATACTTGCCTCGAAAATGGCAAGAATGGAATACTTCAATGATCTCAACACACTCGAAGGCCGCCTCCTTCGATCAACGTAACAAGCTCGAACCTTAACAAAAGGAATGATATACAAATCATCTCAAGTCGAACGATGGCCTAGCAATTCGGTCTACGGCTAAAAAGCTCAAAATAAACAATCTGCCTGGACTGCTTAGCGTGCGCTACGTACTCTACGTAACGTGCGCTAAGCCTGCCTGTTAGCGTACGCTATCGTGTAAGCCTAGCGTACGCTAGCCACGGACTGACAGTTTGACTCGGCTGATCTCATAACGTACGTTACGTACGTAATCGTGCGTTAACTTAACCCCGATAGCGCACGTTAACTAACGTATGTTAGCGTGCGCTAATCGTGCATGGCAGATCACTACTGACAGAAAACTGGGTTGAATGGTGATGAACTCATGAATTCTCTGGTGATAAAACAAGTCATCCTCAAGCATATCATGCTAATAAGGTTTGTGGAAGTTCTATGATTATGAGATACAAATATACTGATAATCATCTCAACATCATAATTCATCTTCGATCTTCAAGAAAATACTCTAAGTTCCGTCATTCCCACGTTCCAAAACGCATGATTCCAATGTGTAAAACGTAACAACTAGGTAAATCCGTCTACTGATCACAAATAGGTTTGAAGCTTCAGAATATGCTAGGAGTTCAAACACCAAGAGGTTCAATGGTTTATACGGTGAATAAGTATCGAAACATCGAAAATATCCTTCTACACATGATGTTCGACTACTTAAGAATCTAACTGATAAGATAAGCATGATCAAACGTCCTTTAGAACACTACTAGTATTGGTGAAGAATCACCTACCTCAAAGTAGTGAAGAACACAGAGGAAATCGAAGCAATCCAACGCCGAAGGCTTGAACACCAATCTCCAATGATATACGATCTTCAATCACGAACTAGGATGTTGATATGAAGTGTTTAGGATGAAGGAAGTTATGCTCTAAGTGTAAGAATTCGGGTATGGGAGAAGAAGGAACTGAAATCACGAATAGGATGTTGTCCTATTTATAAGAAATGGCTATTAGCGCGCGCTAGTCCCTGCTCGTAGCGTGCGCTAACGGCTCACTGACTAATCTGTACTCAGCACTTAGCGCGCGCTATGCACATACCTGTAGCGTGCGCTAAGGCGTTGACCATTTAGCCTTCATACTGTCCTCTGTTTCCCAAGTGGCCTCTTCGACTCCATGTCGTGACCATTGTACTTTAACCAAGTGTATTGGTTTATTCCTCAATTGTTTGATCCGGCTCTCAAGTATCTTGATTGGTCTCTCTTCGAAGGTGCCATCATTAGCTATCTCGATCTCGTCGAAATCAATGACGTGACTGGGGTCCGGTACATACTTCCGCAATTGGGATACGTGAAACACATTGTGAACGTGACTCAGCGATGGCGGTAAGGCCAACCTGTATGCTAAATCTCCAACTCTCTCGAGGATCTCGAATGGTCCGATATATCTTGGACTAAGCTTGCCTCTCCTCCCAAAACGGAAAATCCCTCGTGTAGGAGACACCTTCAATAGTACATGGTCCCATGGCCGAACTCTAGAGGGCGACGACGTATATCTGCATAAGACTTCTGTCGACTCTGGGCAGTCAACAATCTTTCTCGAATCAAAGCTACCTTCTCTTGAGTCTGAATAATCAATTCCGGTTCCGTCCCGATCAAATCCGAAGAATCATCCCAACACAGGGGTGATCGGCATCTTCTCCCGTACAAAGCTTCAAATGGTGCCATCTTAATAGAAGCATGCCAACTGTTATTATAGGTGAACTCGATCAAGGGCAAGTGAACTTCCCAATCAGTTGACCAATCTAATGCACAAGCTCTAAGCATGTCCTCTACTGTCTGTATAGTCCTTTCGGACTGACCGTCCATTTGGGGATGATAAGCCGTGCTAAAGTTGAGCTCAGTTCCCAAAGCCCTGTGAACTGCTTTCCAGAAGTGCGACACGAAACGACCATCTCGATCCGAAATAATGGTCTTCGGCGTCCCATGCAATCTGACTATCTCCGCAATAAATACTCGTGCCAATATCTCGGGCCCCCATGTATCTTTAATCCCTAGGAAATGAGCCGACTTGGTTAGTCGATCAACTACAACCCAAATCATGTTCATTCCCGTTCTAGTCCTTGGCATACTGGTGATGAAATCCATCGAGATGTCCTCCCACTTCCATTCAGGGATCGGAAGCGGCTTTAACATTCCGGCAGGTCGTTGATGTTCAATCTTAACCTGCTGACAAGTCAAGCACTTCGAAACGTACTCTGCTACGTCCTTCTTCATATTCCCCCACCAGAAATTTTGTTTCGGAAGCGGCTTTAACATTCCGGCAGGTCGTTGATGTTCAATCTTAACCTGCTGACAAGTCAAGCACTTCGAAACGTACTCTGCTACGTCCTTCTTCATATTCCCCCACCAGAAATTTTGTTTTAAATCCTTATACATCTTATCACTGCCCGGTGAATGGAATATGGCGCGCCGTGAGCTTCCTTGAGAATAGTCCGTCTCAAATCACCATCATCGGGAACGCAAAGTCGATTCGAAATCTCGAACTCCATCGTCTTGTAACACGAATCACAGGGCTTTTCCTTTCTTTACTTCGTCACATAATCGAAGGATCGAGAATCGTCCCAACCGCTTAGACTTGATCTCCTCGACTAGTGATGAAGTCGGTTCCATCACATAAAGTTGCCCTTGGATTCTGGTGCCCATACTTCAACCCCTTCACGGATCGGCCTCATTGAATCTTTGGTTTGGGATGTAAGTGCTTCCAACACTCAAACGAAAAAGTTTACGGCTCAAAGCATCGGCTACTACGTTTGCTTTCCCGGATGATAGAGAATCTCCAAGTCGTAATCCTTGATCAATTCCACCACCTTCTCTCGCCTCATGTTTAATTCTTTATTTGAAAATGTACTTGAGGCTCTTATGGTCTCAGAAGATCGACAATGAGTGCCGTACAAATAATGTCGCCAAATTTTCAAGGCAAAGACCACAGTGCTAGCTCCGGATCGTGAGTCGGGTAATTAACCTCATACGGTTTCAATTGCCGAGAAGCATAAGCAATCACCTTATCCTTTTGCATCAATACACAACCTGCACTCGATTCAAGCGTCCGTATACCATGAATCCATCAGTTCCATCTGGTAATGCTAAAATAGGTGCTGTCGTGAGTCTCTTCTTAAGCTCATCAAAACCAGCCTGGCATTTCTCATCCCACTTAAACTTTTGAGTTTTCTATAACAGCTGAGTGAGCGGACGAGAGATCTTGGAAAATCTCTCTACAAAGCGGCGATAATATCCCGCAAGTCCTAGGAAACTCCGGATTTCTTTCACATTACTAGGAACTTCCCATTCCAAGATTGCTTCGACTTTCTTCGGGTCCACCTGAACCCCGTCGACTGATATCACATGCCCAAGGAAGGTTACTTCCCTAAGCCAGAACTCGCATTTAGAAAGCTTTGCATACAGCTGTTCCTTCCTCAAAGTGCTCAAAACCACACGTAAATGTTCGGCATGCTCCTCTGCGTCCTTCGAATACATCAAGATGTCATCAATGAAGACGACCACAAATTTATCCAAGTATTCCAAGAATACCCGATTCATCAATTGCATGAATACCGCAGGAGCATTGGTAAGTCCAAATGGCATTACTACAAATTCATAATGCCCGTACCGGGATCTGAAAGCAGATTTTGGTATATCCGATCCCTTAATTCTCAGCTGGTGGTATCCTGATCGCAAGTCAATCTTCTAGAATACCCTTGCCCCTTGCAGTTGATCAAACAAGTCGTCGATCCGAGGTATGGGGTACTTATTCTTGATCGTCATCTTGTTGAGCTCCCTGTAATCAATACACAGTCGGAGGGATCCGTCTTTCTTCCGGACAAAGAGAACGGGCGCTCCCCAAGGAGAAACGCTAGGTTGGATATAGCCCTTCTGTAACAATTCCTCCAGTTGCTTCTTGAGTTCATACATCTCGGTTGGCGCCATGCGGTATGGTGCTCTGGAAATAAGAGCTGCTCCAGGCTCTAATTCGATAGTGAATTCCACTTCTCTCTGCGGAGGTAACCCAGGTAGTTCGTCAGGGAAAACATCTGAGAACTCATTCACAACTGAAATAGACGAGAGCTCTACTCCTTCCTCTTTCCTCATGGCATAGCACCAAAGTCCGTGACATCCCTACTTCAGTAATTTCACGGCTTTCATTGCTTTGATCAATTTTCCCGAGCTTCCTGGTCTCTATCCTCGGAATAAGTGTTCAGATCCGTCATCAGCAATGAAAGAAATGACTCTCTCTCGGTAATTCAGAATAGCTCCATAACGGTTGAGCCAATCGTCTCCGAGAATTAAATCGTCACCGTAGATGTCAACCACAATAAGGTTCGATAGCCAATCTCTCCCTCCTATAGTTACTAGAAAAT
Source organism: Orobanche coerulescens (assembly GCA_033398695.1). NCBI lineage: Eukaryota > Viridiplantae > Streptophyta > Magnoliopsida > Lamiales > Orobanchaceae > Orobanche > Orobanche coerulescens. Next base: position 5,082,224 of record CM065814.1, read on the forward strand.
CCCTAGCTTCTAGGGTTCCCACAATTTTCTCTCCGCTTGGTAATCCCACAACATAAGGTTCACAATCATACAAGTACGGGATTTTCAAATGATTAACACAGTTCAAAGATATAAAAGAATGCGTATCTCCCAAATCGAACAAGACACTAACTGGTTGCAAAAGGATCTGAATCGTACCTGATGCAACAGCTGCGTTCTGATCATCCTTCTTCATCTCGTAAATACACGGAGGAACGGACCCAGTGCTGGATGCCTCTCTTTTCCCAACATTCTACTGCGGGAAACCGCTCTGCTGCGTCTGGTTTACACTAGTGTCCTTCAGAACCGGTACAGGAGTGCGAGTACCAAAAGATCGGGTCGCATTCCCACAAAATGTTGCGCGATGTCCTTCCTGTCCACACTCGAAACAGTCACGCAGCGCGAAACAATCACGTCGAACATGTCCCGCTTTGCCACAGTTATAACACTTCTTCCCTGCGTCTGAAACAGTTGGTGCTGCCCGGAACTTCTTTCCACCTCGAGAAGGATGCGGAGGTCTCCTGGATGAATGAAAAGAGGACTGACCCCTGCGAGGCCCGCTACTCTTATTCTCCGTGAAATTGCCAGACACCTTCTGTTTCTTTGCTTCCGTCTATTTTTCTACTGCTGCCTCCTTCATATCATAGGCCAACGCCTTGTCCTGATACTGTCGCAAGGTGGTACATTCAAATCCGGACATATATTGCTGAATTTCCGGCTTCATTCGCATGTCAAAATGGAAAATCCTTTCCGCCTCGGTCCTGACCAAGTGGTGCACATAAGTCAGCTGGTGATTAAAGGTCTTAATCACGTCCGTCACAGATGCTTCTGAATTTTGTGGTGAGAAAAACTCCCGAACTCGGGCTTCTCTAACTGGGCGAGGACAATACTGCGCTTCCATCATCAATTTGAATTCCGTCCAGTCAACATTGTGCTCCTCCGGTCGAATGGCCTCCCACCGAAAGCCTCCTGTCGAGAAGATACTGGGCGACCGGAACCTTCCTATCGTTGGGACAGTTAATCCCTGCAAAAATCTTTTCTAATTCCTTCAACCAGTGATCCCAAGAAAGCATCTCAGCAGAACCGTCAAATTTCGGAGGGTGCAATTTGATCACTTCGGTAAGCCATCTATCTCCTCGATTATCCACGTTATGCTGCTGTCCCATCGCCGTCTGCATGCGATCCACAACTTGAGCAACCGGTTTATCTGGGCAACCACTGTGAAGCACTCTGCACGTTAGGATGCATTATTATTTGCCGATCCTGCTGTCCCCGGAATGGGAATCCGTTCGACTAGCGGTTATCTGCGGGGTAGATACCGAATCTTCTTGACTCGCATTTCCACGTCAAGGCCCACGACCGCATCCGCGTCCACGACCTCCTCTCAATATCGTAAACATAAATACTCAATATCCAGGGCAAACTTTCTAAAAGTACATCCATCAATGTTCACAAAACATGAATAAAATAAAACGGTAGTATTTGAGATTTAGGAACTTACAACCACGGTCCACACGACGATCTTTGGCTCGGCGGTGATGTTACGAACGACCAATAATCAAGTAACGTAAACCGACCCAACTAACCCGATTGCCAAGATATCCATGAATCTTAGCTCCGATACCATATTCGTAACACCCGAGATATTCGGAATAATTACAGTATGATAAACCCTTTAGGTAAGGATTTACAAGGCTAATTTTAAAAGGAGTGTAAATATAATCCAATCGTACAACTGAAGTTCAAATACAGATTTGAAGCAACCGATCAAATGAGTTAACTTATACAACCATATCGAAAAGATGTTATTAAAAACAGACGTACTCGAGTACTAAATAGACCAAGAAGACAAATCACAATAACAATAAACATCAACCACATCACTGAGCCATTTCATCGTCCTGTCGGTACTGTGGTTGCTTCCCCGCTCCTCGGCTACCTGAACATCAAAACAATGTCCACCCCCGAAGGGGTTAGCAAAACAATGCTAGTACAAGTATCGTAAAACATAAATCATCAATGCATCATAAAACATTCAAAACGGACTTCCGCCACCGGAATCCAACGATGCGAATCCTCACGATTCCATCAACACAGTACAGGGTAATCCAGCGATCCAGTGCCCTTGGTATAGATCCCCATGATGATCCCGTCGGACCAACGCATGGTGGAAAACCCGTCCAGCGATCCAGCGCCCTCAGCATAGATCCCCATGATGATCCCGTCGGACCAACGCATGGTGGACATTCAATCCAGCGCCCTCAGCATAGATCCTCATGATCCCCTCAGATCATTTATACCACAAATCAATCAACTATGCATACACATATGCATTTCAATATGTTCATCAATACGAACAAATAACAACGAATACCACGAGAAATTTCAGAAATACATCTCATATTCAACAACATGAACAAGACCTCAAGCATGATCAAAGTTTCAATATAAATCGAACTCGACATATGATACTTGCCTCGAAAATGGCAAGAATGGAATACTTCAATGATCTCAACACACTCGAAGGCCGCCTCCTTCGATCAACGTAACAAGCTCGAACCTTAACAAAAGGAATGATATACAAATCATCTCAATTCGAACGATGGCCTAGCAATTCGGTCTACGGCCAAAAAGCTCAAAATAAACAATCTGCCTGGACTGCTTAGCGTGCGCTATGTACTCTACGTAACGTGCGCTAAGCCTGCTTGTTAGCGTACACTATCGTGTAAGCCTAGCGTACGCTAGCCACGGACTGACAGTTTGACTCGGCTGATCTCATAACGTACGTTACGTACGTAATCGTGCGTTAACTTAACCCCGATAGCGCACGTTAACTAACGTATGTTAGCGTGCGCTAATCGTGCATGGCAGATCACTACTGACAGAAAACTGGGTTGAATGGTGATGAACTCATGAATTCTCTGGTGATAAAACAAGTCATCCTCAAGCATATCATGCTAATAAGGTTTGTGGAAGTTCTATGATTATCAAGATTGTGTCGGATTTTGTTTGTTGCTTTTTGAGAAGATTATAGCCTTTTTTTCTAATGTTTGTAATATAAGTTTTATATAATTGTTCCGGGAAATCCTTTCCTTATTGGTGTCTTACCTAATACTGGTTGTATGGGGATTGAGTTATGGAAGGTTCTAAACTCTTCCAGAGGTAGTAGGATCCTGTTAGATGTCTTACCTTAACTAGGAATCCTATGTATGGAATGACTCTCATTGTAATGCCTATATAAAGGCCCATCTATTCATTGTTATCAATACAATTGATTTGTTGTCTTTACTTTCTCCTCAAACACGTTATCAACACGTAGCTCGAACGGAAAAAAAAAAAGAAAAATCGGCCACTGCCGCCAGCCGCGCCGGCCTAGCACATGACCACGCGCCAGAGCCGCCAAAGACAGCCGCTTGCCCGCCGCGCCAAAGCCATTGCCGTCGTTACCCGCGATCGCCTGGGCCGCCAACACGCGCTACTGACGCCAACCACGCCAAGACTGGCCGCCGCCGCCGATCCAGTCCAGCCGGAACATCACCGCCGGACCGCCGCCAATCGCCGCCGCCGTCGACCGCCGCTGACCACCACCGCCGGCCAGCTCCAGCCCAGCCAAGTCCGACCCGTTTCTGACTCTCGGACCAAAACCCGAACATCAACTTATCTTCAGAAGCCGCCAAAATTGCACCTCCGATTTCACGTCGTCGCATCGAGTACCAACCGGTAGATCGAAGCACACCACAAATTCAGCACGTGCCTAATTTTATAATTGAGGTAATTATCTGACTTGTCCCTATTTCAATTCTCTCCTTTTGGGAATTTTTCTTTTGGGGACATGGGTTCTTGGGTTCTTTATCTCCCACGCTACTTTGCGGTAGATGAGACCGCGAGAGAAGTCGGTATCTCTGCGTGTCGAAGAAAATTGTGTGACGGTCCTGGGGGAGTCACGGAATTATTGAAAGTCAATACTTGTGGTTGTTGCATACACCACGTATCTGGGTGCGATCTGATATCGCCGTTTTTTGTCGACTTTACTAAACAACAATTAAGGGAAGTAAATAGAGTAACAGTTATGTTACACGCTTTTAAAAGCATCGATTGTGACCGTTTACATTGTCACTGAAAATCCAACAAGACGAACTTCCTCTTGTTTATATCTTGTAGATGGCACAAAGCTCCAATGTTCATCCGGAGTTCGACATCTTTGACCATGCTGGTAAGGAGTACCATAGGTGGGTCTCAGACGTTCGCTTGGCGTTCGTCGGTAAGAGATTTACCACCACCATCTTTCCCTCTAACGAGCCTACCGCTCAAGAACCGAGCGAGGAAACCAAGGCTAATGCACTGATGTACTTGCGTAGACATATACACCCATTGTTGAAAAAGTGTTATATGAATTTGCAAACCCCCAAAGAACTATGGGATACACTCGAACAACGATTTAATAATGTGCATGATCAGCGCTTCCCCGAATTGCAACTTCAGTGGGAGCAAATCCGATTTTTGGATTATGCGAATGTGGAGGCCTATAACCAAGCCATCCTCGATCTTCGCGCTGATCTTAGTTTTTGTGGTGTCAAGAAGTCTGATCAAGATTTGATCGAGAAGACTCTTAACACGTTTCCCGTGGGAGCAAGTTTGATTGCTCATCAGCTGCGCGTTGCCTATGAGGAAGAGAGAATTAAAAATTTTAGTGACCTTATCTCCCACCTCGCAAAAAAAGAAAGGCACCATGAGATTATTCTCAATAGCAATGCGCGCCCAGCTGGTACGAAGCCGATTCCGGAAGTGAATCAGGTTACCCACAGGAAGGCACCACGACAAAATAGAAAAGGCAACGCTACTCAGTTTTTGCAAGCACCACGGGTGCATGACTCGAGCAAGCGAGGGAAAAGACGAGGTCGTCGTTTCAATGTGTGGAAGAGGCAAGGTGGCTCGGCCACAGAACCCAGTGGAACCCAACCACGTGGACCGCCTCCTGCCGCCGGGAATGGAACCACTCCATAGGAAAGCCGGAATTGCTATACTTGCGGATCGAAGAAGCATACTTACCGCAATTGCAATGCGCCAAAGAACATCCAAGCTTACTACAAGCACTATAAACAGTACTTGACTCAAGAGTCAAATTACATGGAGGAAGATAATGAGAATACGGAGGTGAACCATATTGAGATCCCTCCTCTCACCATTGCGGACAAAGACCAACATATGGATGTTGCCGACTTTGACTAGATCATTGTATTTTGACTAGTTTTACGCTTTGGTTATGTTTTGTCTTGTTTCTAGTTTTCGAGAACTACTTTGGATTTTCTATGAATGTAATAAAGTTGGCCATGATGAATAAAATTATTTTAATTGCTGTGATTGTGCAAAAACGAATTTTATTTTTCCCTTCGAAAGCATGTTTGGTTTATCACAAAACAATTGCTCAGTAATGAATTGCTAGGTTAATTTGATATATTGGTTGATTTCATCAAAACTTTTGATCAAGACTAGGCACATCCTCCTTGGTATTTGCTTATGCTTTGAAAGTTCAAACGGAATCAGTGGTTTTTAAACAGCCTTAGCTGTACCGACATTCCTACTTTCTCTGCAAGTCTACCAAGTTGGAGTTACCGAAAGGATCATTATTCGAAATATAAATCAAACACCACGATGCATTTTGAAGTATTTAAACGCTCCTATGGCCATATTACCATAGTATTGTATCAACAATAATGCCTTTGAAAAAGGCTTCAACCTTGATACGGAAGTCTAGTTTCCAGAACAACTGACCGTTCATCAATAGCCTTCTTAACGAAGAAGTTATTGCTGTTTTAGTGAACAAAGTTCAAGCTGCACGGAAATTATTTCCAGCGATTGTGCTAACTTTGATCCTAACCAACTTGGTCGAATTTCCTCAAACTCGAAGTTAATGAGTTTTTGCTATGTCTTTCCTCATAAGACTAATCGAGTTTCATGTTTTATTGTAGATGTCTCATGGCGAAATTGAGTGCCTTGCTGATAGTGGAACAACCCACACTATTCTTCGGAATAGGCAATTGTTCAAGGATATTGTGCCATATATATCCTCAGTGACAACAATGATTGGTTCCTCCCAAGTAATTCAAGGGAGGGGACCTGCTCCTTTCTTTCTACCTAATGGTATGCATATTAATGTCACAAAAGCTCTCTATGCCCCAAGAGCAAACCTTGCTAAGTTTTAGGGACATCCGTGCCAACGGTTATCACCTTAATACACATTGTGAGAATGGAACAGAATTTTTGTGTGTTACTCTGGCAGAATGCGGAAGACGCCGCGTTCTCGAGAAAGTTATGAGTCTAAGTAGTGGTTTATACCAGACTACAATAAGGGTTATTGAATCCTATGCTGTGAGTCACGAACTGTGTGATTCTGAAGCATACCAACTATGGCACGACCGACTCGGTCACCCTGGACGCGACATGATGATTCACATTTTGAAAAACTCACATGGTCATCCGTTTTTTAAGTCCAGAAAACGATTGGAAGCACCACTCGATATCGGCATTGATATGAGTGAGGTTGATACCGTATCACCGGGACTAATGATCGCACGCCCTGATAAGGTTGACGGTGCATCTCTCGTAAATCCTGAGGCTTCCGTGGCAATTTCTAATGCCCATAAATCGTTTTGTAAAGCCTGTTCACTAGCAAAGTTGATACCCTCTCCGTCCTTTGCTAAAGACTCAACACAAAATATTCGCTTCTTACAAAGAATTCAAGGGGACATGTGTGGACCTATTCAGCCAGAGTGCGGACCATTCAGATATTTTATGGTTCTGGTTGATGCATCGACGCGATGGTCACATGTCGCTCTGCTATCCACGAGAAACGCTGCATTTGCTAAACTCCTAGCACAAATCATCAAGTTACGGGCTAACCACCCCGACTTTTCAATCTCGTCATTAAGATTGGACAATGCTGGTGAGTTTACGTCAAAGTCTTTTGACGACTATTGCATGTCGATTGGGATTGAAGTTGAACATCCCGTCCCCCATATTCATTCACAGAATGGCCTTGCCGAGGCTATGATTAAGCGGTTACAGCTTATCGCCCGAGCATTGGTATTGCGCACCAACTTGCCGATTTCTGCCTGGGGTTATGCAATTTTGCATGCAGCTATACTTATTCGCTTTCGACCCACTGCCAATCAACCTTTTAGTGCGTACCAGTTGGTAACTGGATATGAGCCTGATATTTCACACTTACGCATTTTTGGTTGTGCAGTTTATGTGCCAATTACGCCTCCACAGCGTACTAAAATGGGTCCGCAAAGATGATTAGGTATATATGTTGGCTATGAATCGCCTAAAATTGTCCGCTATTTGGAACCTTTGACAGGAGATACATTTCGCAAGATTTGCAGATTGTCACTTTGATGAGACAAACTTCCCGTCGTTAGGGGGAGAGAGGAATCGAACGATTCCAGTTGAATGCCAGAAAATTGTTTGGTGTGCTCCCTCCTTGCCTCATCAAGATCCCCGCACAACTCAATCCGAGCTAGAAGTGCAACGTATTCTCAGTCTTCAGAAAGTTGCAGATTCGATGCCCGACAGCTTTACTGATACTGCGAAAGTGACAAGATCTACCATTCCCGCTGTGAATGTTCCTGCAAGGTTAGAAGTCCCAGTTATAGGGCAAGGCTCAGCCGCCCAAAGGAATGATGCCCCCAGCGTCAACCTTAGTGGTGGGACGGCTGCTTCGGCTGCTCTTATCCCTGCTCAAAAGAGGGGGAGGCTAGTGGGTAGAAAGGATACCGAACCTCGAAAGAGAAGAGGAACGGAGGCACAAAATCCTCTCGTCATCGACACAGTGACTCCGTCACACGAGATTATCTCTGACTATGGATATGTCCTCGAATCAACAATGGAACAATCGACCGACGCGTCGGAAACTTTGTTGATGTCAGAAAATAAAGAAATCTCGATGCAATGTACGAGTGAATACGTACTATTGGACAGGTCGTCCACGCTAGTCGATGATGCTTTTGCCTACTCTGTCGCTCAAGAAATTATTAAAGATGACGACGCTGAGCCGTGCTCGGTTGCTGAATGTCAACAACGAGCCGATTGGCCGAAATGGAAAGATGCAATGCAGGCTGAACTAGACTCAATGGCTAAACGTGAGGTATTTGGCCGTATCGAACCAATACCCGTGGGCGTTAAACCAGTTGGACATAAGTGGGTCTTTGTTCGTAAAAGCAATGATAAGGATGAGGTCATGCGTTACAAAGCGATACTAGTTGCCCAAGGCTTCTCGCAGCGCCCTGGCATTGACTACGAGGAGACGTATTCTCCCGTTATGGACATCATCACTTTCCGCTACTTAGTCACTTTGGTAGTGTCCGAAAAACTGAACATGCAGCTTATGGATGTGGTTACAGCGTATCTTTATGGGGATCTAGATACGGATATTTATATGAAAGTCCCCGAAGGGATTTCATTTCCCAAATCAAGTAGCTCTAAACCACGGAGCGCTTACGCTGTGAAATTGCATCGTTCACTGTATGGGTTGAAACAATCCGGAAGGATGTGGTACAACCGCCTACGTGAATACTTGGTTGGGAAGGGATACGAGAACAGTGACATCTGTCCATGCATTTTCGTGAAAAGAACAGATGCAGGATTCGTGATTGTAGCTGTCTATGTAGATGACATGAATGTTATTGGTACCAGATGAGGTCAATGAAACGGCCCGCTACCTTAAATCCGAATTCGATATGAAAGACCTGGGGAGGACTCGATTCTGCTTGGGCTTAGAGCTAGAACATCGAGATGATGGCATACTCATTCATAAGTCTGCGTATGTCCACAAAATGCTCAGGCGATTTAGTATGGACAAGGCACATCCTCTTGCTACCCCCATGATTGGTCGAAGTCTGGAAATGAACAAGGATCCGTTTCCTCCCAAAGAGGAGGATGAAGAGGTCCTTGGAGCAGAAACACCGTACCTTAGCGCAATCGGTGCGTTGCTGTATCTGGCTCAATGTACTCATCCAGACATCGCATTCTCTGTGAATCTGTTAGCGAGATTTAGCTCCGCTCCCACGATAAGGCATTGGAATGGAGTAAAACACATCTTTCGATACTTGAAAGGCTCCATTGACCTTGGATTGTTCTTTCCCTACGCAAAAGAGAGCGATATTCCGAAAGGAACTGTTGAGGTTAAGACGATGCATACCGATCGTCGATCTTCCTCTGATATTGCAGCTAAGCATGGTAGCTTGACTACCAGAAGTGCTAATGCGAGCAAGCTTACCCCTTATGCAGAGAATCCTAACGACACGTTAGTTGGATTTGCTGATGCCGGTTATCTCTCTGACCCGCATAAAGGATGTTCCCAAACTGGTTATGTGTTCACCATTGGGAATACGGCAATATCTTGGCGATCTACCAAGCATACCATGGTTGCTACTTCCTCGAACCATGCAGAGATAATTACATTGCGCGAATTTGTAAGGGAGTGCATTTGGCTCCGGTCAGTCATAGACTATATACGAGGAACATGTGGATTAGATCCCACTACAGCAACCCCTACTTGCATCTTTGAGGACAATGCGGCATGCATTGATCAGATGAAGTTAGGTTTCATAAAGGGTGACAATACCAAGCATATTGCGCCGAAGTTCTTTTATAATCAGCAGCAGCAGAAATTGCTGAATATCTGTAACACCCCGAGATATTCGGATTATGTTACAGCGCCGTAGACCCCTACATGGGACCTACCAGGCTACAATAGGAAAAACTCCACTCGTCTAACCATCTTGGTTAGCGAGGATACATAATTAAATAATATGACATATAAAGATACGCCCGAAACAACCGGCAAAATAAGCATCAACCAACAACGTGACAATTTAAAAGTAGTACAACACAGAGTTTGAATCGAAAAGCCTAAGTACTCGCGAGTACAGTCTATCAGCTTATAAATATAGAAAACAACCAAATCGAAATGGACAAAAGAAATAAGTAAACCCAAGTGCACATGTCAACGACCCTGGCCAGCATCCTCGTACTGTCCCAGTGCTCGCTCGTCCGGATGATCATAACCTGAAATCCATAACAAGAATTTCCCCAAAACGGGTCCCCAGAGGGGTTAGCAATTACGCTAGTACAAGTAATCAAGGCAAACCAATCGCTTACACATTTCATAATACATGTACTAATATCAATTTCAAAAGTCAAAACCAGACATGTCTTTTCCTAAAACATACATCCACAATTAGCCTCGAGAACGGGCAAAGATACATTCTCGCTCGAGGCCTCATAGGGACCCTACCGAGTTGGCTACAATTACAGAAAAACAAAACCACGCACACGCTAAGCCGTAAGAACAGGGCGGCAGCATACATTCTCACTCGAGGCCTTGTAAGGACCCTAACGAGTTGGCTAGCGGTACGAAACTCGTGAAATCCAGGGCGGCAGCATAGATTTCCCTCCTTGACCCCGTCGGGCCAACACAAGGTGAGTTACACACAAGTAATATACATCACCATTTCATGTTAAGCTTAAAGGTTTCCAAAAATACTTGCCTTGAATATTTTGATGACGCAACGAACGGAAAGGATAATCACCGACGAACACTAGGAATTCAACGGAACCAAACCAAACGATTTGAAGAACATAATTACAACCAACTCTAGTCGAATACGGAAATGGAATACACCCGAAAACCCGCCTACGATTCATGTATAATCATACCAAAAATAACAACGAGGGCGGACCACAACCAAACCCTCTCGATTCCGTAAAAATCCACAAATTATCCATGAATCCATAGGAAACTAAAGATACTAACAATATTAATCGTATTCATCAAGAATCCACCAACAAAACGGGACTAATCGGAAGAAAAACCCAAAACCCCCAAATTAATCGAAAATAGGTTTCTAGAGATGTTACCTTCGGAGATTCAAGTACTAAGATCCGTAGAACACGCGTTGGATTGGTTGTCCGGGCTTCACGATCAAAAGGAGATGAAGAAAATCAACACTCAAATGATTTGTGAAGGAAGAACTCTCCCTCAAGCTCTCTCTCTCGGTTGCAGGTGAAGAAAAGGGGAAAAATGAGCTGAAATGCCGAGAAAACGAATTTATAGGGCGGACAGACTCGACCGTGTCCGACATGACACGGTCGTGGCGCGCAGTCGGCCGGCAGGGACTCGACCGTGTCCTTCATGACACGGTCGCGGCGCGAAGGGGACCTACCGATAGTGACCCGTCCGCGGCGCTCGGCAATGACTCGACCGTGTCCTGGAACACGGTCGGGCCTCTGGGCAGTCGCTTCCGGCTTATCCGGACGAGTACGGCACGGGCCGTGTCGGACGACACGGTCGGGTCCTGAGGCAGTCGCTTCCGGCTTATCCGGACGAGTACGGCACGGGCCGTGTCGGACGACACGGCCGAGTCCGGTCGGCAGTGATCGGCCGGAAGCTGAAAAATGAGCGGGTGAACGAAAACGATCATAACTCTCTCGTCCGGACTCCTATTGACTCACCGTTTGAACCATTGGAAAGCTAATTCGATGCTCTATAATATTGCAAGGATTTAGAATTTTTGGATTTACCAAAAATTAATGGTGATCTAACAAAGTCGAACTCATATGAGGAAAGTTGAAACAATGAACAATAACGAGAATACAGTTCAACAGTTGACAGGAAGGACATACTGAAAGATACACGAGGGTCACTGAGAAATATACCAAAAATGAAAATACAAGGGAAAGAAAAATACCGGATATTACAATATCGAAGTGAAACAAGTGAGTTCCGATGAGAATATCGCAGATTTGTTCACTAAGTCTCTGCCGAAATCTACATTTGAGAAACATGTGAGAAGCATCGGCATGTGTCGATTATCCGAGCTCAACTAATGATAGCTCGATGGAATGAGCTGTCATGTATACCTTAGGGGGAGTATACTTCACATGATTCTAACATTTGTAGTTGGTGCGTTGCGCTCTTATTCCTCACCAAAGTCTTTGTTTTTCCCACGGGGTTTTATTTGACTTGGAAATGTTTTTTACCGAGGCAACACCTTGTGTACCATGTTAGTATTAGTGTTCGACACAGGGGGAGTGTTCCGGGAAATCCTTTCCTTATTGGTGTCTTACCTAATACTGGTTGTAGGGGGATAGAGTTATTGTAATATCCGTAATTTTCCATTTTTAGCAGTTTCTATTTTTGGTGTATGTCCATTTTTATCGACTCGCTTGTAACCGTTTCGACATTTTGGATCTATTTTATTCTTGGAGTTTTTCCATTTGGACGAGTTTTGATGATGTTTTCACGTAATTTCATTTTATGACATGTTTTGCCGTATGAACGTTCGATTCTTGTAAAACTCGTTCGTTTTCGTTGTTTCTTGGTTTGTACAAGTTCGTATGGTTGAGTTGGTCATGTTGAGACTTTCGGTTTGTAAATCCGACATCGTTTCGTGACTTTCGGTCACTTGGGTCATTTCCGTAATTTCCTATAAGTCTAGGGAATTTCATATTCGTTGTCGTATTTCGGATTCCCGGGTAGTCGGATTGATATTTTCTTGTGATGGTTAGACTCGTCATCGAATATTCTTTGTAGTCGTATTTTTGGTTCGATAGCAGGTCCGGGTTTCGGGGTCGACCGGACTCGTTTGGACAGCAGCTGCCAATACTGCTGTCCAGTAGGGTGTTACGGCCGTAAAACCCAGAAGTTACGGCCGTAAGTTGGCCATGTTACGGCCGTAAGTGTCCCCTGTTACGGCCGTAACAGCCCGCTGTTTTAAAACAGCGGGCAGAGGTCCAATACCTCATTTTCTATCCCTTCTCTCGTTTTTCTTCACGGGGCGACTCCAGAGGCGATTTCTTCAGTCTTGATTGAAGAATCTTCCGTATTCCATCACCGTAGAATCATAGTAGCATATCACCATCAGCGTAATCATCCTCCATCGTCCGAATCCGAGGTATCTTCTTCAGGAACCCTAACTTGTATTAATTGGGGGTTTTTCGGGTTTGTCGTGATTGACTCCGAATTGTTCATGTATATTGCGAAACTTATTATCAATTGTTGTTATTGGGTGATCCCCAATTCGTTTTTCCTCGAATTAATCCATGTATTGTTGATACGGGGAGATTTTGCACGAACCCTCGCCCGTATCGATTGAACGTCTATTATCGTGTTTTGTAGTCGGGGTTTGGGAGTATTCCTTTCGATTATTGATGTCCGTTGGGACTGAGTTATGCTAATTCTTCGTTTAGGAACCGTCGTTTTCCATTCGGATCATCCGTAGTCATTTTTCACTTCCGATTCTTCGAAGATGTCTCAAAGGCAAGTACTTTACATTTGTTTACATGTTCTAGTATTTGAATTATGGCTGTATTGCGATTGTTGTGGATGGATATGTGTATGTTCACCTAGGGACGGTCCGACGGGGCCTCTAGGGATACGTTGCCGTGAGTTTCGTATCGTGAACTGTGGTTAACCACCCAGGGATGTCCGACGGGGCTCTGCGGGGTACGGTGGCCGTGAGTCACGTACCAAGGTTAACTTTGAATTGTTTTGGTTGGAGAAAATGTGTTTTGTGCTTGTGCATCGTAAATATTCCGGAATATAAAATGTTTTCTAAAATGATTTTTGGCGCATTATTCATCTGATTAGAATGTAGTTCAAATGGATTGTACTTGCACTAGCAGTTGTCGCTAACCCCTTAAATGGGGGAAATACTTTTTGTATTTCAGGTATTGATCGTGGGGACAAGCGGGCACTCGAGCCGTATGAGGATGATGGGCAAGCATGATATTGTCCAGTAAATGATTTTCGGTGTCATGTCTGTCGGTTATTATTATTGATGTCTGATTTTGGGATTTATGTATTATAAAATTGGTTTAAGTACTCGAGTACTTCTTTTGAAAAAGTTGTTAATGTTGTGTTCCCGTTTTGGGAAATGGATTGTTGTTGGATTCTATTGGTCGGATTGTAGTCTTTTATTTTGAGTTGTCATTTTATTGAGGATTGTTGTCGTTGGCAAAGGTCTTGTTGGTATGTTAGCCTGGTGGATTTCACAGTGTGGGGTCCACGGCGCTGTAATATGCCCTGAACGTCTTGGGGGTGTTACAGTTATGGAAGGTTATAGACTCTTCCAGAGGTAGTAGGATTCTGTTAGATGTCTTACCTTAACTAGGAATCCTATGTATGGAATGACTCTCATTGTAATGCCTATATAAAGGCCCCTCTATTCATTGTTATCAATACAATTGATTTGCTGTCTTTACTTTCTCCTCAAACAATAATTAGTTATATGTAATGTATTGGGATTATTTTAGTTGATATGTGCTTGATTTTTCATAATAGAGTATTGTTCTTAGATGGCTCATATTCAATACAAAGTAATTGGTCTTTGTTATGTGATGTGGCCCATTGTCCATTTATTTCTCCCAAGTTTTTGTATATCAATTGTGTTAGTTTATATATTTTAACGAAATCCCGTAGTTATAATTTCGACCAATATTAAGATCGATCAATATAACACTTATGTATAATATTTCCGTCTTAATATGCATTCCATATATCATAAATGATACAAAACTGCACTCTCCGTAACTCATTATTGTAGTTAAGTAACATCTTCCTGATGTTGCAAAAGGTAAATCTGCAAATTTAACTACTCTTGGCCTTCGTAATGACTGTCGTAATCATCTTTCATCACTTAACAATCTGCATCATTGTTAGAAGATGATGATGGCAAATATGTAGTAACATTTGATGTTGTCGAATCAGTTATTGATAGTATCAACCTCATTGTTTTTTTCTTGTTGTGAGTTGCTTTGAAACACGTTTGCCTTAATTTTCTTGTGCTTAACTGGAGTGGTAACTCGAGGTTTTCTTCCACATTCTTCCTATGCCTAAAAATCAACATTATAACAATTTTCTTTCTATTCATTATTCAATGTGATATTTTTAATATGTCGAATTTTGTTATTTTAGCAAACTCTTTTAGTTTATCTGTTCAAATCAGATGTACTAAAACTCACTGATCAGTGTGATGCACAAATGTTGTATCTAAGTGTTCATCGCGTAATGTTTGTGTAAATTGCCGAATATACAACAATCTATAACTAAGGCCGCCGCGGGAGATTTTTGTTGATTGTTTTAAGTATTTCGTTAATGTTTACGTAAATGTAACCATCTTGTTGAGTTTATAATTTATTTCTGGTTGTTGTCTTGGTGTTTTTTTATTTTTAAAATGTTTGTAGTGTAAGTTTTAGATAATGGGTTATATTTTTTACCAAAACATGTGACGTTTTCTTTTGTTGATTTGACTACATATCAAGCAAATAAAAATACTTTTTTTAGCCTCTCATGAGGATAACAAATTCGGTAATCATGTGTATTTCCAGAACATCATTAAAATGTTACTTGAATCGTATTATCACTTTTAGTAGAGTGTCAACCCCTTCCTATATATCCTAGAAAATCATCTTTAAAAATCTTTAAGACTCACGCATTTAATATTCGGGACTCAAATAAAAAGCAAGCTGAAATACTAAGGATAAAATGTACTTCATGTATAGACTTATGTGCGTGCATAATTTTTTATATTAGTCGATAAAAATTATATTGTCATGGAAACAGATATCTCTTATAAATATTACGCCAGTACGCCTTAGAATAGCAATACCTTCCATTACATGTCTCACAATTTTCATGTTTACAACTTACTGATAATATTTGATGCTATTGCTTCCACCCTTAACAGAATTTTTTTTCCCATAATTCCACCAGTAATAATCAACTAAAAAGCTTCATTCCATATTTTCGGGTGGGGATTAATTGTTAATCTGCAAGTACCCTTCTGAGTTTCTAAACTCAGATTCAAACTTCTTTTTAAAATCTTCCCTCAAATACATCAATAGCATCTCAATGATTTTATTAGATAAAGTCCTCATTATGCTCCCATATTCTTTCAACACATCGCTGTAAACGTAAATGGAAAAAATCTTAGAAGATAGAAATTTTGTTTAGTACAAACTCATTATTTTATATATATAATGAGCCACCGCCATACAATGAGACAAAAATCTTCTTCTCTCTCGGAAGCCATATTTGTAAGATGCACTGTAGTTTTATTGTCGGGGTTGTATACCCGGTGATGTTTTTGGGTGTTGCATCGATCGCGCCCGCATCCTTAATAACCTGTAACATGGTGCAAATGCTTAGAATCTTTTAAACGTAGGAAAAGGAGAAAATCACATGCGAGATCATAAATGTACATTGAGATAGTCATACTCCTCTCTCATAACACCTTTACGATCCTTCATAGCACGGATGGCTCGTGATACGCCAACTTCTGGGATATGTAAATAATCGCATCCACCCATAATACAGGTTTGTAAAACCATGTCTTGGGTGAATTCTCCAAATGCTTTGCTACGTTCTAGCTTTGACCATTGGAACAGTTTGTACTTTTTGCTCTTCAAATGGTGTTATTTATAGTATCAAATGATGGTGGTTGAAGGGTTTGTGCATTTATTTGAAGGCAAATGAAAGAAGCAAATGATTAAATGAATGAGACTTGAAAAGAATTTGATAACTTTAGGCAATTAATATTTGCCTCATTAAATTTGACACAATATGAAAGGAATTAACAATACATACGGTTGCAATTTTTGTAAAAGCTATTTGATATGAATGCGTTTTCACTTTAAAATTGAAGTCGTTAATACTCCAATCAATTAGTGCCTCAATGACTACATGAACACTTCGCATGAATCTCAATAATTACATTCGCACTTCACATGTCATGACATTAATCTCCATATATTTTCACTTCAAAAATGATATCATTAATACTCCACAATCAATTTTTAGGACCTAATCTTTCAATATACGAGGCATTATCCAACTCATACGATGCACGGTCTTTGGTTGAATATCTACGTGTTTTGTACGTAATGTTGGAGCAGACGGTTGAATGAGCAGATGGCAGAATTAAATGCCTTTTAGAGAAGTTTATATGTTTTTTTATTGTTTTTGTCCTTTTATTTTAGTTTATGTAATTAGTTATATGAAATGAGGCTTTACTAACCCGTATGTTGCTCCGGGGTTGTTTTTGGTTTATTCAACCCGTGCGATACCCCGATTGTATCTAAGATTTCATAGCTAAATTTAACCATCTTGTAATTTATATTATCATTTAAAAGTTCATTTTAATCACCTTGTGTATTAGAAGGTGCACGTGTTTTGTACGTAATATTGGGGCAGACGGTTGAATGAGCAGATGGCAGAATTTAAATGCCTTTTAGAGAAGTTTATATGTTTTTTTATTGTTATTGTCCTTTTATTTAGTCTATGTAATTAGTTATATGAAATGAGGCTTTACTAACCCGTATGTTGCTCCGGGGTTGTTTTTTGTTTATTCAACCCGTGCGATGCACCGATTGTATCTAAGATTTCATAGCTAAAATTTAACCATCTTGTAATTTATACTATCATTTAAAAGTTCATTTAAATCACCTTGTGTATTAGAAGGTACATTTGTATTGTGATGTTTATCATAACTTTTGTATTTAAATTAGTTTATTTATATTAAAAATTACAATTAAAATAGTCTCTTCATATATTTACAATTAAAAGTTACAGTTAAATCCCCTCCCACATTTGTAACACCCCCAAACCCTTCGGGAATATTACAGCGCCGCAGACCCCCTCCGTGAGGATCTACCAGGCTAAATACAGAAAACACATTAACACTATACATGCCGACATGGCTAACAAACGAACCATTAGACCGATTTGGTCTTTTACCACAACATACACATCGAGCATACATTACTCTTTCTCGTAACTCATACCCACGCAGGGGTTAACATAAATCAACAATCCCGCATAGGGGAAAGTAAACACAACGGAAAGACAAAACAAAACATCACCAAATATTCAACACCGGTCTTCATGTGATTAGTATCGCCGTCTTCCATCATCCTTCGTAACGATCCCGTGAATTGCTCCCCAAAGAACCCGCAAATACCGGACGCAATACAGACATCCACCCCGAATACTGGGGTTAGCAAACCCCACTGTTTTGCTAGTGCAAGTATAAATACAAAGACAGCCATACAAATCATACTCCAAGAACATAGAAATCATGAATATACTTCCCGAGCTAATTCACTTGATCAAAACAATTTAGATTACGAAAGATAAGAATAAAACCATTTTACAACTTACAAAACATTTTACGATCTCGGAGTTTTTGAAAACGTTTGGGATTTAAGAATTTTCAAGCCTTTCAAATGCTTAGGACATAGCCCAACAATCGTTTATTTCAAAATACAAGTCCGATAGCGTATAACAGGCCCACGACCCAATTATAACATTCCAATCACAACACAGGGGTCCACGACCCAAATCATCCACATCACATACTCGCAAGAATACCCGGTGGAAATTACACCGTATCCAACATTACCATGACAACGGTCTCACTCATCATACCACAGAGCTACAATGCACAGAGCAACCACATGACTCACGTACCCATACCAAATTATCACAACCAAGAGACAATTCATTCACAACACATTTATTAGTGCCATTCCAAAGTACGATACCATTTGAATCGCCATTCTAATCGCATTTAAATATGCGCCAAAGATCACGGTTCTCCAACAAAACACTTCAAAGTTAACCTTGGTACGAGACTCACGGCCACCGTACCCCGCAGAGCCCGTCGGACATCCCCGGGTGGTTAACCATAGTTCGCGATACGAAACTCACGGCAACGTATCCCTAGAGGCCTCGTCGACCGTCCCTAGGTGAACATACACATATCATCCACAACGCCACGGGAAGCCATAATTCGAATACTAGAATATGCATACAAATGTTAGGTACTTCGCTAGAATGGCCACTATAGTCGACGTACACTCACAACTAATGTCACACAACCACAAGCAAATACCAATACCAAACAACACCAAGTGTCACAACCTCCTCACGAAGGAATAACAACTAATATCACACACATTACGTTCTTACCGAACAAGTACACATAACTTTACGTAATCCCGGCAAAGGATTACGGTCTATTAAACTCACTCAAAGTGATCGTAGCATCTTTCAACATACAAAACCAACACATATATTCCGAGAATACATATATTCACGAATTACAAGAATTATTGTTGAAAGACAACCTTTATCGAGAACATACCGATCCCTTTTTACGTTCATTAAACATTGGATTTCGCATAAAACCATTTATCAATAATTATGCCTACGAAACATGAAATGTATGGACAAGATACTTGCCTCAAAATCGCACGCAAGTATTCCGACGAACACGGCTCAACCGAAAGCTTCAAACGCCCAATGCTATCAAACGGAAGACGATTTACGAGCGAAAGGGTTCAACGCGGTTTCTTCGCAAGAAACACGACCCTAACATCATACAATCAATAAATCATCGACCATACGAGGAAGAATAATCGTAGAACGCCCGAAAACCCTCTAAGGCATTTTACGGACACCTTCAAGGCGTCGGTCAAGAACTCAACTCAAACAACGAATCGATACGATCCAACCATGGAATAACAAGGAAATGATATAATACATCTAAATAATCATCAATCCATCAACAAACGGAAAGAATCGGACAAAACCCCAAAATCCCCAATTATCCAAAAAGGGTTTAAAGGAATTCTTACCTCTTGATGAATCAAGCATTCAAATCCAAAAACCACGGGTTAGATCCGCAATCCGAGCCACCCGATCGAAAAGGAATGAAGAAATTTACACAAGTAAGTGATAGATGGAGGAACTCTCCCTCTCAAGTCTCTCTCTCTCGCGCACGGTTGAAGAAGGGGGAGGAAATGAACGATTTACGCTGAAACAACACATTTATAGTGTAACACAGCAGACCCTATCGGCCGGCCTATCGGCCGATAGGCCCAACCGATAGCCATACGGAATGCCGGCAGTAGGGTCTATCGACCCCCCTATCGGCCGAAAGGCTCCTGGAAGGTGCCCGACGGTGACAGTCTTTCTCTAAAACGACCATAACTCTCTCGTCCGGACTCCGATTGACTCACCGTTTGAACCATTGGAAAGCTAACTCGATGTTCTATAATATTGCAAAGATTTATAATTTTTGGAGTTACCAAAAATTAATGATGATCTAACAAAGACGAACTCATACTTAGAAAAGTCGTTTAGTAATCCTGAATTCAACAAAACGACAGAAACCCGAACCTGAATACGAACCGAAGATGCGGTTACGAAGTACTCACAAAGACGAATCTAAGAGCTAGTAGAACACACAATTCCGACCACCCGAAGGCTCGAGATTCGACAACGGAAGGTAATTACCCCAAACTTTGGGAAATTACGAAAATGGCCCAAATGCCCGAAAATCACCATACGTGATCGAATAACCAAACCGAAGTTCACAACGCGTCTAACAAAGTTAAACGGACTTGCGGGAAACTCGAAACAGCAGTTTCGGTCGAGATTCGCAAGAATCGAACTCAAGTGCGGAAAAGTCGCTAAAAAGCACAGAACTCAACGAAACGATACCGAAACGAACTCGGATGTCAAAAAGTGTAGAATTAATCATTCTCAGAATGACGAAACGGTCATGAGCGAGTCGTCAAAACGGACTCCGACCGAAAAAAAAAGAATTACCGGAAATCGAAAATTGCGGATATTACATTCTACCCTCCTTAAAAGGAGTTTCGTCCCGAAACTTAAAACAAGTAGGGAGAAGAAATATTCCGCCAGGAAAAACTCAACGAGACACACAAGAATGCGTAACTAATGCCCAACGGCGAAATGTTACAAACAACGCAAAGGAATATACGGCGTGTAAACACGCTCCACGGTGACCAACACAACGTCGCCGTTAGGGATATAATAAAACCGACAAGTGACAAGCGTCATCAAACGGATACTATAGCCAAGTCAATTATCCGATAATCACAAAACACAACGAACGAAAATCAATATGATTGATCAACCCAACGGTACATCAATCAAAACGCGAGTCAACCGCTGAACAAACACGGAATCCCATCACCTAAGGGATGGAAGATTGAAAACGAAACTAATTTCCCGAACTAAAGGGAATTACGAAGGAGCCTGAACGTTCAACAATCACGAAACGAGAACAAAAACCGAACAAACAAACGATCGAGACAACAAAAATCGAAGAATCATGTTCGAATCACGAAGAACAATAAAGTTCGACAATAACTCCCAGGATGATCTGGTGAGAACTACAAGACATGCATTCCCATAAGATCCACAGGAAAGGGAATAGCGATTGAAAAGTCACAACGACAAATATGTTATTCCGAAATGATATCACACTCGTTCGATAAACAAAAACAAGGGCAGGACAAGCTCAGAAATGTCAACGAACATAAATGAGTCGACAAAGTAGAAAATACAGAAGTTCTAAATCCGATCCCTTCGAATAAAAGGACTAGTAGAACCAAATGATGTTACTCCCGAACAAAGTTCACAAGAATCGAACCGAACTCGAAAAAAGTCACACCGATAACCAGATCGGCCCACAACAAGATCACAGCTCGTTCGGACGATGAAACTGAAATACCGAACAAGTTCATAAAGTACCAACGAACATGAGCGAATCGATAGACTGGGGAAGAGAAAACACAGAAGTCAAAATAGTACGGGCATTACCACCGACCTCGTCCACGAAATTCACAAAACGGGAGCAAGGTAATAAGACATTAAACAACCGACACAAAACGGAACCATCACCGATGCACACGGTCATACCAAACCAAGCTCTAACAGCTCGCACATGCGCGACAACGCAGAAATCACCACGAGGCGACAACATTCAACACCAACATCCCGCCTCTCACAGGGGCTAGCACAACCCATGTGTGGAAAGCGACTCAACGCTCACACCGCCAATTCGATCATACTCGGGAGAAAGTATCAAAATGACAACGCGAACATCATACATTCATACCCAGCCCTCAAACGGGAATGGATAGGTTTTAAAAACGAAAACCTCATTTTGAAAATAATTTAGAAGAACACCGGTTGATCTTGAGTATCACCTTTCAAAAAGTACGAACTTGAAACATCGTTATCGAGACATTGGAGAACCATTTCGCATTTGATAAAAATGAGGACACTTTCTCTTAGTGAAAACTTTCAAAATATTCGACCCTCGGGTCTAAATAAAAGTGTTGAAAATATCTCAAAACATTTTGGTCCTCGAGGTAGAAAAATTTTGAAATATATTGTGACATCTAGGATGTACCACAAGAAAATAACTCATTTGAAAAGTATGTCTCAAGTTTATTTTTCTAAGATACTCAAGGTTTTCAAAATCCAATAGGCCGTAATGCCCGAACTCACACATACCGACGTTCACTAAAACAACTCCTAGCACACGCATCAAAGCGTTTAAAATCAAGACAATACATGTCTTTAAACGAAAATAAACGATAAAATACCACATTCGAACAAAACCACCGATAAAATACCCTCCCGCATCGGCTAGTGAACAAGTCGAACGCGTATAAGCACAAAGCTTCCACAAGAGACTTGTAAAGCGTGCAAATCGATTCGAAAATCATCAACAACGAACAAAAACAACAATAAAAAGATATCACAAGCGATTTACACTCCTCGTATAAATCAAATACGAGCGTTGACTAAATACATATCGTGAAAATCAAAATTCACATAAAATTCCACCACTTAACAAATAATCATAAAAATAGCTCGTGTCACACGAGGCACAACACAAAGAAGGGAGACTTACTTCCACAGTCGCACGAAGATGATGGCCGCACCTCGATACTAATCACGACCGACACTGCACGACGCGTCGCGACACGACTCACCAGACAAAATCGACAAGACAAGACAAGACAAGACCCAACAACACACAACTCCGACCCGACACCTAGGTTTCCGCAACCTAAGCTCGATACCATATTCGTAACACCCCCAAACCCTTCGGGAATATTACGCCGCACGCACCCTCCGTGAGGATCTACCAAAGCTAAATACGTAAAACACATTAACACTATACATGCCGTCATGGCTAACAAACGAACCATTAGACCGATTTGGTCTTTTACCACAACATACACATCGAGCATTCATTACTCTTTCTCGTAACTCATTCCCACGCAGGGGTTAACATAAATCAACAATCCCGCATAGGGAAAGTAAACACAACGGAAAGACAAAACAAAACATCACCAAATATTCAACACCGGTCTTCATGTGATTAGTATCGCCGTCTTCCATCATCCTTCGTAACGATCCTCGTGAATTGCTCCCAAAGAACTCCGCAAATACACCGGACGCAATACAGACATCCACCCCGAATACTGGGGTTAGCAAAACCCCACTGTTTTGCTAGTGCAAGTATAAATACAAAGACAGCCATACAAATCATACTCCAAGAACATAGAAATCATGAATATACTTCCCGAGCTAATTCACTTGATCAAAACAATTTAGATTACGAAAGATAAGAATAAAACCATTTTACAACTTACAAAACATTTTACGATCTCGGAGTTTTGAAAACGTTTGGGATTTAAGAATTTTCAAGCCTTTCAAATGCTTAGGGACATAGCCCAACAATCGTTTATTTCAAAATACAAGTCCGATAGCGTATAACAGGCCCACGACCCAATTATAACATTCCAATCACAACACAGGGGTCCACGACCCAAATCATCCACATCACATACTCGCAAGAATACCCCGGTGGAAATTACACCGTATCCAACATTACCATGACAACAGTCTCACTCATCATACCACAGAGCTACAATGCACAGAGCAACCACATGACTCACGTACCCATACCAAATTATCACAACCAAGAGACAATTCATTCACAACACATTTATTAGTGCCATTCCAGCCAAGTACGATACCATTTGAACTGCCATTCTAATCAGACGAAATATGCGCCAAAGATCACAGTTCTCCAACAAAACACTTCAAAGTTAACCTTGGTACGAGACTCACGGCCACCGTACTCTGCAGAGCCCCGTCGGACATCCCTGGGTGGTTAACCATAGTTCGCGATACGAAACTCACGGCAACGTATCCCTAGAGGCCTCGTCAGACCGTCCCTAGGTGAACATACACATATCATCCACAACGCCACGGGAAGCCATAATTCGAATACTAGAATATGCATACAAATGTTAGGTACTTCACTAGAATGGCCACTATAGTCGACGTACACTCACAACTAATGTCACACAACCACAAGCAAATACCAATACCAAACAACACCAAGTGTCACAACCTCCTCACGAAGGAATAACAACTAATATCACACACATTACGTTCTTACCGAACAAGTACACATAACTTTACGTAATCCCCGGCAAAGGATTACGGTCTATTAAACTCACTCAAAGTGATCGTAGCATCTTTCAACATACAAAACCAACACATATATTCCGAGAATACATATATTCACGAATTACAAGAATTATTGTTGAAAGACAACCTTTATCGAGAACATACCGATCCCTTTTTACGTTCATTAAACATTGGATTTCGCATAAAACCATTTATCAATAATTATGCCTACGAAACATGAAATGTATGGACAAGATACTTGCCTCAAAATCGGTACGCAAGTATTCCGACGAACACGGCTCAACCGGAAAGCTTCGAAACGCCCAATGCTATCGAAACGGAAGACGACGACGAACGAAAGGGTTCAACGCGGTTTCTTCACAAGAAACACGACCCTAACATCATACAATCAATAAATCATCGACCATACGAGGAAGAATAATCGTAGAACGCCCGAAAACCCCTCTAAGGCATTTTACCGGACACCTTCAAGGCGTCGGTCAAGAACTCAACTCAAACAACGAATCGTTACGTTCCAACCATGTTATAACTAGGGAAATGATATAATACATCTAAATAATCATCAATCCATCAACAAAACGGAAAGAATCGGACAAAACCCCAAAATCCCCAATTATCCAAAAAGGTAGGGTTAAAGGAATTCTTACCTCTTGATGAATCAAGCATTCAAATCCAAAAACCACGGGTTAGATCCGCAATCCGAGCCACCCGATCGAAAAGGAATGAAGAAATTTACACAAGTAAGTGATAGATGGAGGAACTCTCCCTCTCAAGTCTCTCTCTCTCGCGCACGGTTGAAGAAGGGGGAGGAAATGAACGATTTACGCTGAAACAACACATTTATAGTGTAACACAGCAGACCCTATCGGCCGGCCTATCGGCCGATAGGCCCAACCGATAGCCATACGGAATGCCGGCAGTAGGGTCTATCGACCCCCCTATCGGCCGAAAGGCTCCTGGAAGGTGCCCGACAGCTGACAGTCTTTCTCTAAAACGACCATAACTCTCTCGTCCGGACTCCGATTGACTCACCGTTTGAACCATTGGAAAGCTAACTCGATGTTCTATAATATTGCAAAGATTTATAATTTTTGGAGTTACCAAAAATTAATGATGATCTAACAAAGACGAACTCATACTTAGAAAAGTCGTTTAGTAATCCTGAATTCAACAAAACGACACCGAAACCCGAACCTGAATACGAACCGAAGATGCGGTTACGAAGTACTCACAAAGACGAATCTAAGAGCTAGTAGAACACACAATTCCGACCACCCGAAGGCTCGAGATTCGACAACGGAAGGTAATTACCCCAAACTTTGGGAAATTACGAAAATGGCCCAAATGCCCGAAAATCACCATACGTGATCGAATAACCAAACCGAAGTTCACAATGCGTCTAACAAAGTTAAACGGACTTGCGGGAAACTCAAATGTTAGCTGGTCGAGATTCGCAAGAATCGAACTCAAGTGCGGAAAAGTCGCTAAAAAGCACAGAACTCAACGAAACGATACCGAAACGAACTCGGATGTCAAAAAGTGTAGAATTAATCATTCTCAGAATGACGAAACGGTCATGAGCGAGTCGTCAAAATGGACTCCGACCGAAAAAAAAAGAATTACCAGAAATCGAAAATTGCGGATATTACAACATTAAATTAAGGGGGATAAGTATTATATAGTATAGATGTTTTTTTATTGTTATTGTCCTTTTATTTTAGTCTATGTAATTAGTTATATGAAATGAGGCTTTACTAACCCGTATGTTGCTCCAGGGTTGTTTTTGGTTTATTCAACCCGTGCGATGCACCGATTGTATCTAAGATTTCATAGCTAAAATTTAACCATCTTGTAATTTATACTATCATTTAAAAGTTCATTTTAATCACCTTGTGTATTATAAGGTGCATTTGCATTGTGATGTTCATCATAACTTTTGTATTTAAATTAGTTTATTTACATTAAAAGTTTCAATTAAAATAGTCTCTCCATATATTTACAATTAAAAGTTATAATTAAATCCCCCTTCCACATTAAATTAAGGGGGATAAGTATTATATAGTATAGATATGATTTTTGTTAGGGTTAATACCCGCAAAATTTCTGAACTTTTGTCAAATTCTTATTTTGCACCTCAATTTAAAAATCTGCCTGACAATACCCAACCTTTAATGCTAATCTGATTTTGCACTCCTGTTGGTGAGACCCCAATTCGGTGCTTATGTGGCAACCGGATTGTCTGATGTGGCTAAATACTCCGGTGTGAACAAAACGACGCCGCATATAATTATTCTAAATGTCGTCGTTTTACGTAGATAGGGTCGTAATTTTTATTTAATCATTAAGAGACGCAAAATTAAGGATTTTTTAGGTTGTCTTCTTCCTCTAGTTTAGGTGTTTTTTAAGCTACGAACCACGTATCATTCCTTTTTGTTCAGATTTGAATTTGCGGGCATGGTGTTGTTGCTACGGTGAGAACTTCTCACACTGATTGAAATACCGAGGTATGGTTTTATTGTTGCCATCGTCGTAGAGATGTAACAGGAAGAAAACGATTTCGAAGAGATTATTGTAGTTCTGGAAATTGAATGTAACGAGTGAGTATTTTTTTTAATACAGATTGATGATTATGGGGGTTTTGGGAGTGGATTGATCCAGAGCTATCACCACATTACAAGCTTGGTTTTTGTAGATTGAATTTTTAAAGAGATGTTGCTGTTGAGCAGCTGAATAACATAATGTTAATTGAGAATGTGTTGCTGAAAAATTAGGAAAATCTTGTCCATTCATTGAAGAGTTGGAGATGGAGCTGAACAAGAAAAATGGGCAGATGAAGTTTAAGCATTTGGGATGTATGTTTGCAGCTCTAATGTTTGCTTTCATAAAGTTGATGTGATGTTATGATCTTGATTATTGTAGCTTAATTGCATTATGCAACTTATTTAATGGTGTATGATTTAATCAGTTGTAAATATCATGACATTTTTGTAATCTGGTGGTCTTTTGGTAATGTGAAGATTTGATATTCAATTATGGCAATTTGAATCTCTTATTTTTTTATTGCACCACAAACACTAGTTTGTAATATCAGACTGCAAAATATTGCACCACAAGCACTAGATAAACATTATGCAAAAATAATAATTAAACTGGGATACAAGATATATCAGCAAAATGGAGGTTATATAACCATAAAATATTGAACCATTGTATGATTACAAAAGGGGCACAAAACACTACAACAGCTAAGCATGAAAGATTTTTCTACAAAAAATATCTGCTTTCAAAAGAGTGAGTTGACTAATTTAAAGTTTAGAGTAGCATTAGTCATTACAGCACCAAAAAATTCTAAACTACTAGGCTAATTTCATTTGGACTAATTCACTTGTCCATTTGAGCTGCCTTGAGTTGCACACACTTGAGTTATATTACTTTGTTGAACATGACTTGAAGATGATGCATTCTCAGTTCTTTGTGGTCCGTTGAATTGCACCACGCCCCTAGATGAATGTGTTTGCTGCATTTATCATATTACACATCAATCTCACATATGTATGAGTCCAAAAAAATGTAAGAAATAGTATTGAAGCAGCATGACTTACATGAAAATGCGCATTTCCAGTATTCTCATTTATGTAAATTTCAGTCCCTTTTCTTGCTATATTTCTTTCTCTAGCAATTGTAGCGTGATATGATCCTTTACCAACAGCGTTTTTTACTTGTTTTCCTTTATCATTTGATGTGTTATGAGTTGTTTCCTTTGGTATTGCTGGTCTCCCAACCTTTCTCTAATTTAAAATGAGCAAAAATAAGTAAATAATTAACAAGAAAAATTGGTTTAACTTGTAAATTCATACCGCATCTGAAGGTGGCTTCACCACTGTGCGATTTTCGTATCCTTTTTTGTTGTGACCTTCTTGTTGACAATTGCTGCACGTCATAACAATACCATGCCTGCTCAACTTTCCAGGTTGCTTCTCTTCAGGTGTTTTTCTCCTCTTATTCTTAGGTCTACCAGGCATTTTTCTTCCAAGTGGAGGTTTCACAATGAATCCACCAACATCTGGCCACATTCTCTCACCATTTATGGGCTCCAAGCCAATTTGATATCCGTGTATGACCTTGCTAACAGTGTAATATTCGTGCACAAAATCTGCAGGATCCCTCTCAATATATTGGATGGCAGCTACGGCATGTTCACATGGGATTCCTGTCAAATCCCAAATCCTGCATGCACATGAACGAGCAATGCAATCTACTACAAACATGTTTGCCCCCACATGTACTTCAAACCTATCTCTCATTGAAAGATATGTAGTATAATTTATACTTTTTCCCCTTAATTCTTCTAACTTCTTTCTAACATTGGGGCACAATCTATCAGTAACATGAGACAACATATTAAACTTAGCCACCTGCCTAACCATCAAAGCTTTTCTGATATCCTCTAGCATGTGAATTTTATGCTTTGCTCTAGCATTCACTATGTATCCATTGAAGCATTCACTGATATTGTTCTCTACCATATCACTTTATGAATTAGTTGAGATGAAAGCATTACAAAATTTATTTGTATATCTAGCCATGAAATCCTGGAAGGCATCCACATTCTCCCTTCTGAGGGCTTGAACTGCATCCTTGAACTCTGCTGCATTTGTCCTCCAAGAGGTGATTCGGGCAGCAACAAACCCACAACGACAAATGGTCAGTTCCGATTCGTCATTGTTCTCCATTTTCAGTTGGGGGATTTCTGTAATTTGTGATGCAAGGAGGAAGGAAATGTTGATTAGGGTTAGGAATTGGGTATAAAAAGTAGAGGGGGATTTCTGGGGGGAAAATTGGATATGAAAATGAGGAAAATGGGGTGTGAGACATGATTTCTCTGTTTTGCCCCTAATGGCTCGTGAAAAACACAAAAACTGATGGATAATGTTAAACTCTCCAACCTTTGTGTAAACGTAAACTGCTGACTAACGTTTCTGTGTCGAGTGAAAAAAAACAAAAGGTTGTGGTGTAACTTCAAATTTGTCCAAAAGGTTTTGGTGTAAAAAATGGCAAAGAATAAATGGTCGGGTCAAACAACTTTTGTAACCAGGCACCACATCTGCGATTACATCAGAAACGATATTGTTTTGGAGGCGGCGAGACGAAAGGGCATCATTTTGACGACGTTAAAATGAGTAGTAGTTTTGTTATTCCCTCTTATAAGATAGGAATTGATATAAGTTTATTTGACATATTTCTTACATTCTTCTATGATTTTTCTATATATGAACTGAACTCCATTACATTGAGTAGTAAAGTTCTGATAGGTATTATTTAGAGAAAAAAATTTTTACATCAAAACCTTTTGACCAAATTTGAAGTTACACCACAACCTTTTATTTTTTTCACTCGACACTGAAATGTCAGTCAACAGTTTACATTTACACAAAGGTTGGGATGGTGTTAATATTGTCCGTCAATTTTCGTGTTTTTCACGAGCCATTGAGGGCAAAAC
The DNA here is from genome assembly GCA_033398695.1 of Orobanche coerulescens. Classification (NCBI taxonomy): domain Eukaryota; kingdom Viridiplantae; phylum Streptophyta; class Magnoliopsida; order Lamiales; family Orobanchaceae; genus Orobanche; species Orobanche coerulescens. The sequence continues at coordinate 5,112,133 of CM065814.1, forward strand.
AAAGAAATTGAACTGAGAAACAATCATATAACAAGAGAAACAAAACGTTTGAACCCTAATTTCACTAAACCCCATATCAATTCTCTGAAATTCGAAAACGGAAGCCTCTGCTGATCGATCATTTGAACCCTAATTTCACTATACCCCAGATCAATTCTCTGAAATTCGAAAACGGAAGCTTCTGACGATCACCTCATCTCCGATGAAATTGCAATGTCTTGGAAAAAATGAGTATAGGTAGTAGGATTCCTGAAGGACGCACAACTCCAGAGTATGGTAAGTTGTATTCTGCTATTGTAGGGTTGTCGATATTAATGCTGGGTTTAATATGTGTTGTTTTCACTCGGTAGCATATTTTAATTAGTTTACTTTGTGTTTTCGATGATAATGTCTCCATAATAGGTGTATATTTTGTTATTGTAAGATTCCTTTTGTTTAGTGAACATTATGTTGGGAGTAGTCTCCTAGGACATCGATGTGCCTAGATTTGTAATTGTCACATTTAAATAAAGTTATTTGATATCATTTATTTCTTGTTGATTATTATAATGTGTGCATGTTTTAATATTATAATAATCGAATAATAGTTATTCATGAATAATAAGATTATTCAAATATCCCTGGTCCAATCACGTTGAGTAGAGACTCAAGTGATTGATATACTATTATAAGTTTGATTGATAATCATCGGATGATTACACGTATGGTACGGATCAATCTTATGGGTATTAGTTAGAGAACCAATACTGATGTTGTGTCACGATTTATCCATCCCGACAGGCGATCGACTATAAGGCCGAGCGACCAAGTCAACATCAGTCAAACTATGGCTAGCTCGCCAAGTCGAAGATATCAGACCACCATCAAGTACCTAGCGATCGACTCCCAAGGCGATCGCCCTTTGGCAGCTGGCGATCTACTCTACTAAACCAGCTAAGGGCAATCGACCTGCGCCCCGAGCAGAGGCGATCGCCCGTCAAAGTCATCAAGGACTGGATCTCAGAAAAGCACCCACGTGCAGATCCACCAAAGGCGCTGACAAGATCTTCGCCAGCAGATAAGATCTTTTGCTGACAGACAAGACCTTTGACCACAGCCTGTCACCTACCTCACCTACCAGCATGCGCGCCGAAAGTTGTCAGTGGGACCACCCGTGACAGCAACTCAGGACGCGTGTAAGCTCCCCATTGGACCGCATAGTTGACTGCCAGCAACTCCTGCAGACTTTGAGGGGACGGGCCCATGTGCTAAAAGACGATCGCCCGATTATTATATTGCAGAGAAGGCGATCGCCCGGCATGTCCAAGCCCTATAAATAGAGAACCTCCTCCTACTGGAAAAAGGTTCCCAGTTCACTGAATATACGGTTCGGAATTCATTTGACTTACGTCCGAAATACATTCCACCAAAAGTTCACATTCTCTCACATTCCGATACATCCACGGAAATACTGAAGAACACACATATCATCAAGCTCCCGGCTATCACACCGGAATCCATCTCAGGACTTCTCTCTCCAAATCTCTCGTCCAGAAGACGATCGGCAGAAGCAGCAAGTCTCCACTAGACAGATTCCAAGGGATTCATAAGCCCAGAAGCCCAAACATCCAGCTAAATACTCGCCGTGAGAGGCGGTCGATCTCTCACCGCCGCGACTGTTCATCACCTTTGTTACAAGAACTCACAGAGCATCAACTGGGTTCTTAGGCAATCTACACGCTCACTAGCTAAGATAACAAGGAACTTTACACTCATTGTAATTGTATTCTTACATTAGTACTTGTGTCCCCGAATATCGGTATTAATAATATCTCGCGAGAGCATTCAAGCCCGGGACTAACAACCCCGGCAAATCTTGTGTTATTTATCTTTCTCACGGAAGTGCTCTTGCATTTGTTTGCTATCCCATCCATTCCAGCAATATCTATCTCCTGATAATATTTTGGGTAGCAACAATTGGCGCTAGAAGGAGGGGATCTAACCCTCAAACTTTTATTTCTACCGTCCCAAGAACACTCACCGTTCTCGGGCATATACTTGAAGTGACACTCACCGCACCGCAAAGAAAACCTTCGAATCATGACATCCGCCGGTACATCGAAGCAAGTTGCTCTCCGAACCGCCGACACCATATCCGGCTCAATCCGAACCCCACCGACGACGGGGAAGCCGCGGCAACGCGAGACTCTCGATCCCGCATCCGAGAGATGGCCCCAACCTCTCACTCGATCAATTCCAAACCGAGGAACAGATCGAGGAGGCTATGGCCATCCTGGAGGAGCGACGGAGAGCATGTGCGCCACCCGCGATAACTCCCTCGATCATCCGCCGCATGGGAAAACGGAAATTCAATGGGCTACTGAACGAGCGATCGTCAAAAAGCCCCAATTCGCGAGGAAAGGCTCTCGCACGACCGGACGGATCCATATTCGATCGCTTGGGACGCGACCCATCCCGGCGACCGGGGCACTCTGTTTCCAACCTTGAAAAGACGGAATCCGAATCCGTCACCAGGAGTTCGGCCTACTCACCTCACAGCCGAACGCATATCAGCCATCTGACTCCCGCCCCGATCGCCAGGGACTCAGTACTCAATCGCCTCGGCTCCCGCTCCAATCGCCGAGCCGCTAACAGTCAGGCCACGGCGATGGCCGCCATGCAACGCCAACTCGACGAGATGATCGCCGGTCCGACCGAGCCACTCGCGGTCCACATCGAGCTTGCCCCCATACAACCAACGACCGCTCCTCCTAAAACACCTCTGTATAAGGGGAGATCGGACCCCGAAACCCACCTGAGTAAATTCCGAATTTACATGACTGGGTGTGGGGCATCTGATGCAACCAAGTGCCGGATCTTCCCGCTGACATTGGGCGAGCTGGCCCATAAGTGGTACGTCTCACTACCACCACGATCGGTCACCTCTTTTAAGAAATCGCGAATGACTTCACGTCATACTTCGCCAAAGAAGGTCGCTGCACTGAAGGCCCCACCGCATGATAAAAATCAAGCAAGGGAAGGACGAAACTGACGCAGATTACATCGACCGGGTAGACGAAATCACCCTCACCGGCGAACCCGTCAGTGATGAGCTCGCTCTCTATTCGGTCATGGGGGGATTCCACGGTCACTCTCCCATGTTCAGACATCTCTCCAAGGATATTCCCCCAACTTACACGATCTTCCGCGCTAAAGCTGCCAACTTCCTGGCCAGGCAAAGGCTACTCACCCTCCGCTTAGACGAGAAACGCCACCTCTTGCCCAGAAGATAGCGATCGCCAAAGCAAAGAAGGCGATCGCCAAGACACCCGGAGATCTCAAGGCTTTCGAGGACATGGAAGCCCATCTCCTCCATACGTTCAACAGAACTCCGGCACATATTTTCTATGCCATCAAGGGACACGAAGAGCTCAAAAAGCCAAAGGCGATAAGGGGCCACGGTCACCTGGACAACAATCAATATTGTGCCTACCACAAGAGTCCCGGCCACAGCACCAACAATTGCCGCGACCTCCTCAAACAGCTCTGGAGACTGTTCGAGGAGGGCAAGTTGGACAGCTTATTGGTTTAGCCGAAGCCCCCGCCTATCTCTATAGACGATCGTCCGAGTCGAACGCAAAACAGGCTGGGAAGCTCATACGAGCCGACCCCTGGATCAACCTCGGCGACCGTCTCTATATGCTTCAATCAAGAGAAGGAGACCACGGAAGTCATCCCGATCTCCCTCCTTATTTAAGAAACCGGAGGACTCGATCGCCATCTGCAGTTCACCGTCTAACACGATGGACTAAGGCACGAGATCGCCTCCCCCGCACAACGTACACCGTCGAAGGTCGGCATCTACATGACGATCCAAGGTGGAAGAGTGCAGCCATGGTCCTGGTGGTCGATGATTCCGACTGCTTAGGCCATGCAAGGTCCCTTTAGGCCAAGATCGCCCGCCCTTCGTTTAAATACGAGGCCGGCGTAGTCTGAGGGCCCTCCAAAATAAATCAGTGGACACGATCGCTCGCCCTCAAAGGTTCATCATCTGACATGGTGAACCCGGACAGTGCGACGTGCCACAACCCCGTCTCAACGTACACCGTCGAGGTCGGCCATCTCCATGGCTGGCCGAGGTGGAAGCAGAGCTAACAAGCCGCGGGCGTGGAGTTGATTCATCCGACGCTGCCCCGCGCAAGGACCCCTATAGACCAAGACCGCACGCCTTTCGTTTAAATACGAGGCGAGGCGCAGCCTAACGAAGGACCCTCATAATAAAGTGAGTCACGAGACACTCAATGTCTTCGCGCATCAAGACATGATCAAGGAGTCGGTCCATTGAACTCCGCGATCGTGCACGGTTCCTCAAGATGGACGACCGTCCCCGAGGATTCGACAAAATTGAAGACCGCTCACTCAAGGAATTATTTTCATCCCCTTACTTCCACTAAGTGAATAAAAACAAGGGGCAATAAGAGTGCGGACTACCTTCACGACGATCGTCGCTATTCAACCACATACGGAGATCGTCATTTTTTCAGATATAGTGCAGCGATCGAATTTGTTGTAAAAAAAGTTATCTTTATGAGTTTATCAATTCATTTGGAACTACCCTCGCAACGATCTCTCCTCACACATTTGTACAAAGTCTAACAAAGACTTAAAAATAACCATTCATTCAAGTGAAGTCGAAAGACAAATGCTCATTTCATTACTTGAAAAATCGGAGTACATGATCGCCCAAGGCCTAAGTGCTACAAGAGAAAGCTACAAACTACAAAGAAAGTAAGCTAAAAGCGTAAAGGAAGCGCCTGCCCCTGCCGGCCTTCGCCATCGCATTTGGCGCGTCCTCATCTTCCGGAGCATCGGGATGAGCAAGACTGTCTGGAGACGGATACTACTCAAATCCACGCCGATGTCCGCTGTGTCCAAGATCGGCAATGAGAAAGCCGAATGGAGAGGATGCTCCAATGCATATGACTTGAACTTCTCAGCTAGAGGACCGACCTCCAAGCCTCCCTTCTTAGCCGCTCGGATCGAGTCGGCGAACGCCAAGTAATAGGCGAACTCGCTGACATACTCCAAGTTTTGGAAGGGATCGGCCTTGGTCGCCTCAACCTTTCCTCTCAGCTCGGCCATCGCCTGTTGAGATCCCTGGAGCTCGGCCTCCCTCGCAGCAACCTTCTCTTTCGCCTCCGCCAGCCGGTCACCGAGCGATCGTAACCTTCCGCGATCGGCCTCCTCCTCAAGAACATTCCTCGCCCGGACGGCACTCGCATCCGGTCCCGAAATCGGTCGACCGCCACTCGGTATTTCGCCTCCTTCTTCTCCTGCTCAAGCTCATGGCTCGCCCGCTTGGCCGCCTCCAAGGAGTCCTTCTCCATCGCCACGATCTTGTCAGCAAACTCGGCGTTCTCTTTCCGAGCCGCCTCGAGATCCTCCTGAAGGCGAATAGTGGAGGGCCGCCCCTCAAACTCCTGAGCAGCCTGGAAGGCCATGGTCGCCGTCTGAAGAGAAAGGGCGACAACAGCATGCATCGAACTTGACGATCGCTGCCGAGCGATCGCATCCAGATCAGTCGTCCACGCCTTCGGCAAAGCAGAAGCAGCCTTGCTAACATATGGAGGAATGTCGCAGGAATGTCGAGGAGATCGGCTCGCCAGAAAATCCACGACCATCGGTGGACAAGACGGATCGGCGCGACGGACCCTGCATCAAAACAACTAAAGTTAATTTAACTCCTATGCAGAGGAAATTTTCAATGCAAGAATGCCATCTACCTCTCAGCCTTCTCGGGATCCCGACCGAAAAACGGTTTCCCTCGAGGAGTCTCTGCATCTGCGATCGCCATCTCCCGCAGAAAGGCCGCGGAGGGCGGCTCGCTCTGGAGCAAAGAATGGTGATCGGCACTTCATCGCCCGGGCAGAAACGAAGTTTTCTCCGGCCTCGGCCTCTTGCGATTCGCCTCAAGCCCCTCCTCCGAATTTCCTCCTCAACCACGACTCCGCTCCACACGAGGCTCCGCCCGCGCGAGGCTCCGCTCCGAACTATAGGCAATGCGACGGTGGAACCCGAGTCGACCTCTTCGCGTGAAGACGGCCTAGACTCCCGGGTTCGACATAGCGATCTCGACCGAGGCTCCAAAAGCGAGGGAAACGAACCTCGCAATTAAAGACGATCGACTAACGGCCGACACTTTCTCAAGTAAGGCGATCGCCTAGAAAGTGAAGATCGCAGAAGCTCATACTGCACCGCGAGATGTCTCGGGAAACGGAATAGTCGAGCCGACAACCGGCGACTCTCCTTGTTGATCCAAGTGGCGTCTAGGTCGCCGTCCGACAAGCTCCTAATTCGCTCCCAAACAACGAAAGTCGAAAGGCAGCTCCTCGATCGCCGGGATATGGAAGCCTGCAAAACAGAAATCAAATTAGATCAGTCCAAATCGTATCCAAACGAAGGGAGAGTCTAAACCCTTACCGGGATTCCTCTCCCGAAATTCGGTGGGGATCTCTAGCTCGCCCGTGGGATTGTCGCTCGCCGAAGCTCTCCACTTGCCGGCGACCCAGAACCACTTCGTCTGATCGCCCCGTATCTTATTTGGGACTCCATGAATCACCCGACCAGATCGGCCTTGAATATGGTAACCGCCGACCAACCCTCTGTGAGCCGTCAGTTTATACAAATGATTCATCTCCAACGGCGACGGGAGGCGGTACAGGCAGTGACCGCCGAATAGGGTGAAAGTGCAGATGATTTGGAGCCAGGCGTTCGGCGTCAGCTGAAGTGGCGCCACATTCCAAGCGGCCAACAGATGGGAGACCGCAAAGGACAGAGGGAAGCGTAGCCCGGCCTCCATAACGGCCTCACTCATCGCGACCATACCCATCGGAGGTGGTCGGCTCGTTCTTTCTCCGCGGGGGCTAACATGTCCTCATCTCAAGGAACATGGAATCTTGTCCTCCAGACGCCGATCTCTCCGGTCCGCCGAGCTCAGATTTGGCCGAGCGACCACAACGATCGCCGCGGCACGACATCGCGACCGCTTGGGAAGCACATAAGGATAAGCGACCAATATCCCCTAAGTCGAATCTCGGAGTAGGACCGGCTAACCTCTCCATTATTTCAAAGAAAGGCCCTATAGCCCGACCAAAATCACTATGTTGCTCCCAAGAAGCCCCGATCGCGGATCTCTCTCGACCGCGATCGTCTCTCCTCAGCCGACTCCCTAGCAACATCGGCCTCATTGAACAAAGCCTCAACTTCAGCCGGGTCGATTCCGGCTCGAATAGCTTCAGCCGCCGTCTCCAGGTGGAAGACGGAAGAAGTTTCTCCCCGGGCAGCCGATGTCCCGGCGGCAGAACTAGTTCCCGCTCCAAACGATGATGAGGTTCCGGCCATTTTCAGAGATAGAAAAGAAGAAAAGGATTTTTCTTACCCTAAAGTGAAATCGATCGACGATCGGCGCTAAGATCTTCAGAAAATTCGGCAGCAGGACCTTCTTTCTCCAGTACGTACGCGTGAGTGAGACTGCAGCCCCGCGCCCCCTTTTATAGGAGAAGGCAGGGACCCGATTGCAATAAAGGAAAACCTCAGGGGTCGGATCTCAAACGACGCGCTAGTTGACCCCCTCGAGACCCGCGTACGCGTCTTTTCGAGGACGCGTCAGTCGAGGAGTCATTAACGACCGTTGGCGTCCTCCAATAGGAGCCCGACACGTGCGAGGAGACTTTTCCACTCCCATTGTTTTTCCCAAGATTCCCGCCAACCAGTCGTCCGAATCCAGAGAGTATATCACCAAAGACGATCGCGATTGATTAAACACGAAGTCGCTCACAAAAGTTCAATGATCGCTAAGAAAGCCACCTCACCCCACGTTTCCAACATATGAGCGAGTGGGGCAATTGTTGTGTCACGATTTATCCATCCCGACAGGCGATCGACTATAAGGCCGAGCGACCAAGTCAACATCACCAAACTATGGCTAGCTCGCCAAGTCGAAGATATCGACCACCATCAAGTACCTAGCGATCGACTCCCAAGGCGATCGCCCTTTGGCAGCTGGCGATCTACTCTACTAAACCAGCTAAGGGCAATCGACCTGCGCCCCGAGCAGAGGCGATCGCCCGTCAAAGTCATCAAGGACTGGATCTCAGAAAAGCACCCACGTGCAGATCCACCAAAGGCGCTGACAAGATCTTCGCCAGCAGATAAGATCTTTTGCTGACAGACAAGACCTTTGACCACAGCCTGTCACCTACCTCACCTACCAAAGATGCGCGCGAAAGTTGTCGGTGGGACCACCCGTGATAAAGAACTCAGACGCGTGTAAGCTCCCCATCGACCGCATAGTTGATCGCCAAAGAACTCCTGCAGACTTTGAGGGGACGGGCCCATGTGCTAAAAGACGATCGCCCAATTATTATATTGCAGAGAAGGCGATCGCCCGGCATGTCCAAGCCCTATAAATAGAGAACCTCCTCCTACTTGAAAAAGGTTCCCAGTTCACTGAATATACGGTTCGGAATTCATTTGACTTACGTCCGAAATACATTCCACCAAAAGTTCACATTCTCTCACATTCCGATACATCCACTAAATATCAAGAACACACATATCATCAAGCTCCTGCTATCTCACCTAATCCATCTCGTGACTTCTCTCTCCAAATCTCTCGTCGAAGACGATCGGCGAAAGCAAGTCTCCACTAGACAGATTCCAAGGGATTCATAAGCCCAAGCCCAAACATCCAGCCTAAATACTGCCGTGAGAGGCGGTCGATCTCTCACCGCCGCGACTGCTCATCACCTTTGTTACAAGAACTCACAGAGCATCAAATCGGTTCTTAGGCAATCTACACGCTCACTAGCTAAGATAACAAGGAACTTTACACTCATTGTAATTGTATTCTTACATTAGTACTTGTATCCCCGAATATCGGTATTAATAATATCTCGCGAGAGCATTCAAGCCCGGGACTAACAACCCCGGCAAATCTTGTGTTATTTATCTTTCTCACGGAAGTGCTCTTGCATTTGTTTGCTATCCCATCCATTCCAGCAATATCTATCTCCGGATAATATTTTGGGTAGCAACAACTGGACAGACCCGCATTGAGATCACTGCATGGAAATATCATAAGTGAATCTCAATATAACAGTATGTCAATAAATCCTTGAACCTGATATTATCATAGAGTCCAACATGATAACTGCTATGCCTTGACGTAATCCAACGTCATCTGAAATATGGTGATCATAAAGGTTAGCGATCGGGATTAGTTGGAGTTATGTAGAGGGCAATGAATAATCAAGATGGAGATTTGTCCCTCTCTTTAGTGAGAGAGATATCTGCTGGGCCCCTCGATAAGTAGGACTGAAGGAAATGCATGACCATGCTCAAATGAAGAGTCATTTGATTCAATCAGTCTACTTAAGATCTAGAAAGCATTTGAACATAATAAGTATGACAATTTCCATGACTTAGTTCAAATATGATATCGCAGGACAAAGGGTTTTGACACGTTAAATAGTTTAATGGACTATAAACTTATATTATTTGGGTAGTCATAATGTCTTGCTAGAGACTGCTTATGACTTATTATTTATTAAGGTATTAAATAATTACCAACATAATATAAGCCTTTTAGGTCACACATACGACAACTAAAGACAAGCAAGAATAATTAATAACTATAATATTAGATATTATATTTATTAAAGAAATTAAATAATGAGTAATATATAATATAAGATATTATGTATTATATTATTTAATTATATCGACTGGGTAAGATAAATATGATATTAGATATTATATTTATAAGAGGATTAAATAATAAGTAATATATAATATGAGATATTATATGTATTGTATTATTTAATAAGTTCAGGGGCAATTAAGCAAATACTAGAGTTTGACTCTAGGGTTTACTTAGTATAAATATAAGGTCTTGGACAAGGTGTTGTCATAAGATAAAAATTACACAACCCTTATTGTGTGACAAGGAAAAATCGCCCCTTTGCTTCATCAGCTTCGTTCGAACTGTATCTCCTTTCGGGAAGTCCGTTTTCGACCAACTCTCATTCTTCCCTTTTCTAGCAAGGAATTATTTGTTGTACTGTTCATCAACATTATTCGCAAGGATCTAGCAATCCGGCCTGTACCAGTTGTTCGTGTGTGGGTCACCGAAAGAGGAAGAGGATTTAAATCTGCTTCTATTCCGGGTTCAGATCTGTTCTTCGAATTAAGGTAATTCGACGAACTCTTAATAAATCAATTAAATTACTGCATGTAGATCCTCGTTTGGGTTTTCGTTAATTTATTCCGCTGCATTTTTGCTCATGTTTATTGTATTTGATACACGAAGTGTTGGAATATAAAACACAGCGGAAGCTAGTTGGTGAAAATATTTTATGAAAGGTTTATAAACTAACCAACATAAAAACCGGATCTATTTAGGCTTGTAAATTAATTAACTAAACAGATTAATAAACAATCAAATAAATATATTTATGCATGGGAGTCGGTAATTAATACCTTTGACGCGAAGTGGTAGAAAATTCCCTTTTTGGTCGATTGAACACCTCCTCGTACTCTTCCTTGATCTACTTGTATTTCTACCTCAAGATCTTCTAGAGTATATCCCGCCTATTATCCGGATGTCGTGTGGGCAACAGTCTACCAGATCAATCTTGAACAGCAAGGGGACGACCGAATCACTTTTCTTGCAAAATTTACCTTACGAATTTTCTCTCTATTTTTCTTGGATATTTTAGTATTTAGAAAAATATTGTGTTAACTAAATTATGGAATCCAAGACACAAGTCAAGATCCACAATTAAACACAAGTAGAGAAAATCGAAAATTTTGTGCCAAAATTAGTGAAGAAAATCGGCCACCCATGCATCTTATTTGTAGGTGTTTTGGGCTACTCTAGGGACCTTAAGGAGGATATGGTAAGGACTCTTAATAGATGTCATCTTCCTATATTAGAACTCTTCCTAATATAATGACTCTATTAAATATCAACTTAGTCCACTAAAAAGTTAATATTGCACTTACTACCAAAATCCCAAATTACGAAATTGGGCTCCTTTTCGAATTAATTATTTCCCATGTTTAAGATATTCCATGTCCATTACTTAATTTAAGCTACTGACAGCTTTTAATTAATTAATATAGTATACATGAGTATACCACTCGACTTTTATTATTATATCAGAAAATTAATTCCACCTGCAGAGTTTAATATAATAATCATTTTGAGTGTCTCTGTAATATCCGGTTGTAATTCCGTCATTATCATTCAGTAATTTCATTCGGTGATTGTCACTCAGTGGATTTTCACACATTTATAATCATTCATCAATCATGTTCATTCACCCGTGTTCACCGTTCGGAAAAACTTCGAGTTGTGTATCGTTATTGTTCATCGTTTCAACTTTCCTCTTATGAGTTCGACTTTATTAGATCACCATTAATTTTTGGTAACTCCAAAAATTCTAAATCTTTGCAATATTATAGAGCATCGAGTTAGCTTTCCAATGGTTCAAACGGTGAGTCAATCGAGTCGGACGAGAGAGTTATGGTCGCTTTAGCTCACTGCCGTTATTGCCGATCACCGCCGAACCGACCATGTCGTCCGACACGCCCGTGCTGCATTTCGTCCGGAAATGCCGAAGTTTCTGCCGACCGAACTCGGCCATGTCGTCCGACACGGCCCGTGCTGCATTTCTTCCGGATAAGCTGAATCCGATCGCTGATACGCCCGACCGTGTCCCAGACACGGCCGAGTCATGCCGAGTCAGCCGGATGGGTCACTATCGGCAGCCCTTCGCGCCGCGACCGTGCCGGGCAGACACGGTCGAGTCCCTGCCGGGTTACCAGGCGACACGACCGTGCCGATCGGCACGGGCCGTGTCCGGCAGGCAGTCAACTCCCTTAAATTCGTTTTTTTCCAGCATTTCAGCCATTTCTCCCCCTTTTCTTCACCTTCAACCGATAGAGTAAGCTTGAGGGAGGGTTTTTCCTTCACAAATCATTTGTGTGTTTGATTTTCTTCATCTCCTTTCGATCGTGAAGCCCGGATAATCGATCTAACGCGTGTTCCTTGGATCATAAAGCTTGGATATTCAAGAGGTAATTCCTTCGACATCTTGACTTCTCGATTTTGTGTGGGTATTGACGTTTTGGACGATTAAATCATGGTGTATGGTGTGATATATGCGTGATTATGGACATGTTTGAGTATTCACCGGATTATTGAAAGATTATTCAAGAACACTTTGAATTTTATGTTGGATTTTGGGGGTTTTCGTAGATTCTTCCGTTTTGTCCGATTGAAGCTTGAGAACCTTGAGATTTTGATATATATCTATACCGTATGAGTGTTTTCTTCCGATTTTACGGGTTAGATTGTGCCGTTTTCGGACTTGTGAGAGTTTGGGCGATTTCCCAACCTTTAGTTATCCACTCGTATATTTTCTGGAATCGTAGACGAGTTTCGGGAGTCTATTCGTAATTTGAGTATGGATAATTAATTGTCATATTCCTTGCGAATCGTTTAGGTGCCTAAGCGCGTTCTCGACCTACCGAACTCATACCTTTCCTCCGTTCGATTTCCCGATGTCTCAAAGGCAAGTATACATTTATTATTGTACGCTCGACTTTGAAAGTATGAAATATTGATGGTATGATTATTTCTAGCCACTCCCGGACGGGCCTATGGTCCTCTCGAGGTTTCGTAGCCTCCAGTGCGATTCCATGGTTGATATGAACGAACCGCTTCTACGGCATTCATATGAAATAATGTTGGCATGTAATGAACGAACCGCTTTGACGGCATTCCTACATGTAACGGCGTATGATATGAACGAACCGCTTTCTACGGCATTCACATACGTCTTGAGATTTTAGTTATTCCTAATACTAGTCTTAAATTGATGAATTGACGGATATTGATGAATTGACGGATTACATTTACTTTATTGTCGAAGTATTATGTTTCATATTGTTATACTTGCACTAGCTATTCGACGGCTAACCCCTTTATGGGAAATACGTTTCATGTATTTCAGTTCCAGGAGAGCGGACGGGCAGTATCGGTCGGCATAAAGATGGTGGGCAAGTGTGAATCGTGTCTTTCTTCCAGTTTTATTTCTTTGGAAATCCCCGTTCAGTGTTGTTGTACTGGATTGGCTATTGAATACTCGAGTATTGTTTTCCTTTTTCCTTGATGTTCCTACTGTGTTTGCCAAGTATTGAATTGAGTTGTGATGTTTGTAAGTACATTGGTTATATTTGAATACCTTTGTATTGTTTTTCATCCCAATGTGTGTAGACCTTATCGGTCAAAGATTATGGTTCCGCGTATGTTTAGCCTTGTGGGTCCCACGGCGGGGCTTACGGCGCTGTAATATCCCCTGAATAACTTGGGGGTGTTACGAATATGGTATCGAGCTTAGGTCTATGGATACCTAGGTGCCGGTCTTTTGGGTCGATCGAGTCGTTAATTGTCCACAGATTACTACTCGCCATCATCACAAGGCGACCGGTACTTGTAAGACCTCTCACTCTTACGTTGTTTCCTTATTCGCTTTGCTTCCTTTTATCGGTATTCTTGAGAATCGGACACTTTGTTGATGCGTGATTGAATTGTGCTTACGTGACTTGTGTGTTCTTCAAGATGTCACCGTACGGGCCGTGGCCGTGGTCGTGGCCGTGGGCGAGGAAGAGGTCGTGGCGCGCCGTTTCCATCGGGCCATTGCGGGTCGACCAACCCCGCTTGTCGAACTCGGTGCATCCCGATACCGAGAGTCAAGACGACTACCGATGGTCGTGGAACAACGCAGACGTTGGAATGGCGAATGCACTTCAACAATTGGCTACTCGGATGACTATTTTGGCCCAAACTGCTCACCAATAACCCGAACCCAAACACGGATGCTCGCTTAACGTAATCCGTATGCACCCTCCATGGTTTGGCGGTGCCATGCACCCGTTAAGCTAGGAGGATTGGCTAGCGACTGGAAAAGATTTTCGAGGCGCTTGATTGCCCGAGGTGAGGAAAGTACCGATTGCCCAAGATTTCCTCACTAAGGAGGCCGCTACAGTGGAAGGTCATCAAGCCACAGGATCGTATTGCCTCATGGGATGAATTTAAGGAGCTCTTGGCCGAGTTTTGTCCTTGGCCGGTACGAGAGAGCCGAATCCGAGCCTTCTTCGAGGCTAAACCACAAGATATTCCCGTTTCGCAGGCGATTGTGGAGTATAACCAACAATTAATCCATGTAAAGGATCAAGTACGTAACGAGCGCGATAAGATCCGTTATTTTGATATGCGGATGAATTTAGACTTACGGCGGTACATGGCCGGATTTGCTTGCACCACACTGAAAGAGTATCAGGACAGAGCTTTAGCCCATGATATGTTGAGCCCCGACAATGATACCGTTGAAGAACCGAAGAAGCAGAAAGTCGGGGGAAATTTTTCTGGCTCTAAGGGTGGCAACTTTCAGAAGTCACAGACGACTAACCGTTTTGCCGGACAGTCGTCACGTTCTAATAAAGGGAAGGGGGTTACCGTCCCACTTCGGGTACCTCAAATCGCGCGGTGACTTGCTATAATTGTGGCCGTTCAGGCCATATTAATTTGGAATGCCACTTTCCACCGTTGAAGTGTCACACGTGCGGACAGATGGGACATAGAGCGACTTATTGTTCCGAGCCGAATCAGACTTTGGACACTCGGGCTTCTGCCCCAGCTGGTCAACCTCAGCAGAATTTTGGCAGGGGCCGGGGACGGGGTCAGAACGCTGGAGGGGGGAACTCTAGCGTCGGTTCGATACAACCACGAGTTTATGAGATGCGTCGAACAGACGAGCCCGACGCGGCGGTGGCTTCAGGTACCATCCATATTTTATCTTATCCAGTCCGTGTGCTTTTTGATTCGGGTGCTACACATTCTTTTATTTCTTTGGAGTGTGTACGCCGTTTGAATATAACTTGTCTGACTGTTTGCGATCCCTTCATCGTGAGACTGCCGAGCGGGGATAGAATCGTGGGAAACCGGGAGATTAGAGATTTTCCGGTGATTATATCCGGTATGGATTGGTTATCGAATTTAATTGTAGTTGATATGGAAGGCGAGGACGTAATCCTCGGCGAGGATCGGCTTAATAATCACCAGCGATTATGAATTACCGTACCAAAGTTATCACCATGATGACTAAAGACGGATCAGAGTACTCGTTTTTGGGACGTAAGTTGGGCCAATCCAAATTACTTATCAGTTCTATGAAGGCCGTAAAACTTTTGAATAAAGGTTGTACGGGCTATTGGTGTTATGCGTTGAAAACGGAAGGAATTGAAGTCGATTTCTCTTCAATTCCGGTCGTTAATGAGTATCCCGATGTTTTTCCGGATGATCTCCCGGGATTACCGCCAGATCGAGAGATAGATTTTTCCGTGGATTTAGAGCCGGATGCGGCCCCGATTTCTAAAGAACCTTATCGGATGACACCTTCCGAGATGCAGGAATTGAAGACTCAGTTGGGAGAACTTTTGGAAAAAGGGTACATCAGACCGAGCGCTTCGCCTTGGGGCGCGCCTGTTCTTTTCGTCAGGAAGAAGGATGGTTCACTACGTTTGTGCATTGACTACCGTGAGCTGAATAAAGTAACCATCAAGAATAAATATCCTTTTGCCTCGTATAGACGATCTATTTGATCAATTGCAAGGAGCTGCGGTTTTCTCGAAGATTGATTTAAGATCCGGGTATTATCAACTCAGGGTGAGGGAGTCCGACGTTCCGAAGACGGCGTTTCGGACGAGATATGGGCATTACGAATTTGTAGTTATGCCTTTTGGGTTGACGAATGCGCCGGCAGTATTCATGCAATTAATGAATAAAATATTCATCGAGTACCTCGACAGGTGTGTAGTCGTCTTTATTGATGACATCTTGATCTATTCTCGAGATAAGGAGGAACATGCCCGGCACTTGCGTTTGGTCTTAGACATTTTGAGAACCGAGCACCTCTGTGCAAAATTCTCGAAATGTGAGTTTTGGTTGGAAGAAGTTATGTTTCTCGGCCATGTGATTTCAGCCGAAGGGGTTCGTGTAGACCCGCAGAAGATCGAGGCAGTATTAGCCGGACACCGCCTAAAAATGTTAAGGAGGTTCGCAGCCTTTTTGGGCCTTGCTGGGTATTACCGACGGTTTGTCGAGGGTTCTCGAAACTCGCTCGACCGCTACGAAATTACTTAAGACCGAAAAGTTTATTTGGACAGATGAGAGACAACAGAGCTTCGATGAACTAAAGAGACGATTAACTTCAGCGCCGATTCTAACTTTACCACATGGTAGCGAAGGCTTTACAGTTTATAGTGACGCTTCGGGTCAAGGCCTGGGCTGTGTTCTTATGCAGCATGATAAGACGATAGCTTTTGCGTCTCGACAATTAAAGCCTTATGAGATGAATTATCCTACTCACGATTTAGAGTTGGCCGCAATTGTCTTCGCACTCAAGATTTGGCGGCATTATTTGTACGGTTCACCGTGTCGGATTTATACCGATCACAAGAGCCTGAAATATATTTTCAGTCAGAAGGAGCTAAATATGAGGCAGAGACGTTGGTTAGAATTGATAAAGGATTATGATTTGGAGATTCTTTACCACCCGGAAAAGCCAATGTCGTTGCGGATGCTTTGAGCCGCAAATCGGCATCTCTTCAAATGCTTGAGGTTCTTACGTCTCGCATTTAAGATTCGTCAGATTTAATTGAACAAGGGATCGAAGTGTGGCTTCAGCGAGTACAGGACAGCTTGTGTACTCGAAATTACTTCGTCCTTGGTTGATGATATCAAAGGGAAACAGTGGAGTGACCCGATGATTTCTCAACTGAAGGAAGATGTAATTAAAGGAAAAGCTCCAGGCTTTATGGTACACGAGGATAGTATTTTGAGATTTCAGGGCAGGCTTTACGTTCTGAATGATTTGGAATTGAGACAGAGGATTCTCCGAGAAGCTCATGCTACGCCTTACTCAATCCACCCCGGAACGAGTAAGATGTACAAAGATTTGAAGCGCAATTTTTGGTGGAATAACATGAAGAAGGATGTTACGGAGTTTGTACTACGGTGCTTGACGTGTCAACAAGTCAAGATCGAACATCAACGACCAGCGGGATTGTTGAAACCACTCCCCATTCCCGAGTGGAAGTGGGAAGACATCTCGATGGATTTCATCACTGGCATGCCGAGAACTCGGACTGGAATGAATATGATTTGGGTAATTGTCGATCGGTTGACCAAGTCTGCACATTTCTTGGGTATTAAGGATACTTGGGGACCGGATAGATTGGCTCGAACCTTTATCGCTGAGATCGTGAGGTTACACGGTACCCCCAAGACCATTGTTTCTGATCGAGACGGCCGGTTCGTATCGCATTTTTGGCAGGCCGTTCATCAGGCTCTGGGTACGGAGTTGAGATTGAGCACTTCCTTTCATCCTCAGTCGGACGGTCAGACAGAGAGGACGATTCAGACATTGGAAGATATGTTACGGGCTTGTGCCTTGGATTGGAGTAATGATTGGGAGCTTCACTTGTCGTTGATCGAGTTTGCTTACAATAATAGTTGGCATGCGTCGATCAAAATGGCACCCTTCGAGGCACTCTATGGTAGGCGATGTAGGTCACCATTATGTTGGGACGAGGCTTCTGAGCTAGTTGGGACGGAACCGGATATGTTATTGGAGACCAAGGAAAAGATTTCTATTATCCGAGATTGACTACTGACTGCCCAGAGTCGTCAGAAATCTTACGCTGATACTCATCGTCGACCCTTGGAGTTTGAAGTGGGGGATCACATCTTGCTCAAAGTATCACCGACCAGAGGAGTTTTCCGCTTCGGGAAAAAGGGAAAACTCAGTCCAAGGTATATCGGACCTTTCGAGATTTTGGACAGAGTTGGAGATTTAGCTTATCGCTTGGCGTTGCCTCCAGCTTTGAGTCACGTCCATAGTGTTTTCCATGTGTCCCAGTTGAGTAAGTACGTACCGGATCCGAGCCACATTATCGACTACAGTGAGATTGACGTAGCCGAGGATATTACCTTTCCGGAGAAACCCATGAAGATTCTTGAGCGCCGTGAGAAACAACTTCGGCATAAGACCATTCCACTGGTTAAAGTACAATGGTAGAGGCATGGAGTCGAAGAGGCGACTTGGGAGACGGAAGAGAAGATGCGAGTCGAATACCCCGAACTATTTATTTCTTAAGTTTCGGGACGAAACTTCTTTTTAGAAGGGGAGAATGTAATATCCGGTTGTAATTCCGTCATTATCATTCTGTAATTTCATTCGGTGATTGTCACTCAGTGGATTTTCACACATTTATAATCATTCATCAATCATGTTCATTCACCCGTGTTCACCGTTCGGAAAAACTTCGAGTTGTGTATCGTTATTGTTCATCGTTTCAACTTTCCTCATATGAGTTCGACTTTATTAGATCACCATTAATTTTTGGTAACACCAAAAATTCTAAATCTTTGCAATATTATAGAGCATCGAGTTAGCTTTCCAATGGTTCAAACGGTGAGTCAATCGGAGTCCGGACGAGAGAGTTATGGTCGTTTTATCTCACCCGCTCGTTATTGGCCGATCACTGCCGGCCGAACTCGACCGTGTCGTCCGACACGGCCCGTGCCGTACTCATCCGGAAATGCCGAAGTTTCTGCCGACCGAACTCGGCCGTGTCGTCCGACACGGCCCGGCTGCATTTCTTAGGATAAGCCGATCGCTGATACGCCCGACCGTGTCCCAGGACACGGTCGAGTCATGCCGAGTCGCTGTCGGACGGGTCACTATCGGCAGGCCCTCCGCGCCGCGACCGTGTCAAGCAGGACACGGTCGAGTCCCTGTTGGCCAGCTGTCGGCCAGCTGTGCGACACGACCGTGCCGATCGGCACGGGCCGTGTCCGGCAGGCAGTCAACTCCCTTAAATTCGTTTTTTTTTCAGCATTTCAGCCATTTCTATCCCATTTCTTCACCTTCAACCGATAGAGTAAGCTTGAGGGAGGGTTTTTCCTTCACAAATCATTTGGGTGTTTGATTTTCTTCATCTCCTTTCGATCGTGAAGCCCGGATAATCGATCTAACGCGTGTTCCTTGGATCATAAAGCTTGGATATTCAAGAGGTAATTCCTTCGACATCTTGACTTCTCGATTTTGTGTGGGTATTGACGTTTTGGACGATTAAATCATGGTGTATGGTGTGATATATGCGTGATTATGGACATGTTTGAGTATTCACCGGATTATTGAAAGATTATTCAAGAACACTTTGAATTTTATGTTGGATTTTGGGGGTTTTCGTAGATTCTTCCGTTTTGTCCGATTGAAGCTTGAGAACCTTGAGATTTTGATATATATCTATACCGTATGAGTGTTTTCTTCCGATTTTACGGGTTAGATTGTGCCGTTTTCGGACTTGTGAGAGTTTGGGCGATTTCCCAACCTTTAGTTATCCACTCGTATATTTTCTGGAATCGTAGACGAGTTTCGGGAGTCTATTCGTGTAATTTGAGTATGGATAATTAATTGTCATATTCCTTGCGAATCGTTTAGGTGCCGGAAGCGCGTTCTCGGACCTACCGAACTCATACCTTTCCTCCGTTCGATTTCCCGATGTCTCAAAGGCAAGTATACATTTATGATTGTACGTTCTCGACTTTGAAAGTATGAAATATTGATGGTATGAATATTTCTAGCCACTCCGGGACGGGCCTATGGTCCTCTGAGGGTTTCGTAGCCTCTGGTGCGATTCCATGGTTGATATGAACGAACCGTTTCTACGGCATTCATATGAAATAATGTTGGCATGTAATGAACGAACCGTTTTGACGGCATTCCTACATGTAACGGCGTATGATATGAACGAACCGTTTCTACGGCATTCACATACGTCTTGAGAATTTAGTTATTCCGGAATACTAGTCTTAAATTGATGAATTGACGGATTACATTTACTTTATTGTCGAGAAGTATTATGTTTCATATTGTTATACTTGCACTAGCTATTCGACGGCTAACCCCTTTATGGGGGAAATACGTTTCATGTATTTCAGGTTCCAGGAGAGCGGACGGGCAGGTATCGGGTCGGCATAAAGATGGTGGGCAAGTGTGATACTGTGTCTTTCTTCCAGTTTTATTTCTTTGGAAATTCCCGTTCAGTGTTGTTGTACTGGATTGGCTATTGAATACTCGAGTATTGTTTTCCTTTTTCCTTGATGTTCCGGCCTGTGTTTGCCGAAGTATTGAATTGAGTTGTGATGTTTGTAAGTACATTGGTTATATTTCGAATACCTTTGTATTGTTTTTCATCCCAATGTGTGTAGACCTTATCGGTCAAAGATTATGGTTCCGCGTATGTTTAGCCTTGTGGGTCCCACGGCGGGGCTTACGGCGCTGTAATATCCCTGAATAACTTGGGGGTGTTACAGTCTCAAGGGACATGATCAACCCGACTGGTCGGGACACGATTTCTAGCTATAATATTAATTATCATATAAATAATAATATTGCCCAAAATATCGAGCATATTGAGTTAATCATTGTGGCTCTCACCCATGATAAATCAAAGTAATAAATATAATATATATATAATTAAACATTAATCACTAGAATTAAGAAATAATAATTGTCCCAAGATGTACGTTCTTCTTATAGTCAGTACAGAAGAATCTATCCCACCTCGATCCTGTTCAACGTATACCGAATACGCTAATATATGCTAATGGTCAAGACCAACCAATCTCAAGCATATACTACAACCTCTCACATAACGGTCTAATGTTATATAGGTTGTGAAGTAAATATTACTATATAAGGAACTGATAATGTGATCTTCTGTGTGACTCAACACACCACATTATCTACAATATAAAGTAATTTAGACAACATTTGCATAACCATAGCGTGAATAAATATGCAAAACATATGATAAATAAATTAAATATTCTCATAGATAAAGACCGGGAAATTAGGTAATACATATGCTTTGAGTATACAACCCTAACAATCTCCCACTTATACTCAAAGCATGCTTTTGAAGTATACTATCTAGACTATGTCAATCTATCTCCCAGTTATACTCAAAGCAATGGTGCCATACATCTCAACCCCATTCCTTCCACATGCCCTTCAAATGACTTTGAGGGCAACCCTTTTGTGAAAGGATCAGCTAGGTTGTCTTCAGATACTATCTTGGAGACATTAGTATTCCTTCTCTTCATAAAATCTCGAATGATATGATATTTGCGCTTGATATGTTTGCTTGCTTTGTGGGCCCGTGGTTCCTTCGAATTTGCAACAGCATCGGTATTATCACAATAAAGTGTAATACTCCTAGGCAAATTAGGAATCACACCCAAATCCTTTAGGAAGTACTTGAGACATACCGCTTCTTTAGCTGCCTCTAAGGCTGCTACATACTCGTCTTCCATGGTAGAGTCCGCTATGCATTTCTGCTTCACACTCCTCCAACTGATGGCTCCACCTCCCAAAGTGAAAACATATCCGGAAGTTGATTTCGACTTTTCTTTGTCCGCACTGAAATCTGAGTCAGTGTAACCCAAAGGACAAAGTGTATCTGATTGATATACAAGCATATGCTCCCTAGTCCTTCTCAGGTACTTGAGTATATGCTTGACAACAATCCAATGTCCCGGTCCTGGGTTCGACTGATATCTTGCCACCATGCCTACAACATGACAGATATCAGGCCTAGTGCAAAGCATAGCATACTTGAGGCTTCCCACTGCCGAAGCATAAGGGACCAGCTTCATGTCATCTATCTCCTTCTGTGTCTTAGGACACATAGCCTTAGATAGCTGAATTCCATGTCTGTAAGGTAAGAAACCTTTCTTGGAATTCTCCATGCTGAACCGCTTTAGCACCGTATCGATGTAGGATGCCTGAGATAAGCACAACATCCTTTTTCTTGCAATCTCGAAATATCTTAATACCAAGGAAGTTCCCGGCTTCTCCCAAATCCTTCATATCGAACTGCTCAGATAGTCATACCCTTACGTCTGATAATACCTTCACATTGTTTCCAATTAGAAGTATATCATCTACGTATAGTACAAGAAAGACCAGCACATTTCTATCGCACTTTTTGTATACACAAACCTCAATAGGACACTGTTCAAAACCATACGATTGAATGACCTCATCAAATCGCATGTTCCAAGACCATTATGCTTACTTGAGACCATAAATGGCTCTTTTAAGTTTGCACACTAAGTGCTCCTCTCCTTCAGCAATGAATCCCTCAGGTTGGCGCATGCAGATTTCCTTATCAAGACTCCCATTCAAGAACGCAGTCTTGACATCCATCTGCCAAATCTCCATATCCAAATGCGCAGCTATAGCTAACAGAATCCAGATCGATTTAAGCATGGCTACTAGCGAAAAGGTCTCATCATAGTCGATGCCCTCCTTCTAAGTATAACCTTTTGCAACAAGCCTTGCTTTGAAGGTTTCAACCTTCCCTTTCGATCCTCTCTTATGCTTCCAATGGGTTTTACCCTATTGGGTAGTTCTACTAGCTCCCACACTTGATTAGAATCTATAGATCCCATTTCAGATTCCATTGCTGTTTGCCAGGATTCAACATCCTTATCTTGAACTGCCTGCTTATACGTACATAGATCCGTTTCATCCTGGTCCGGGGAGTGGTCCGAAGACGCTCCCACACCAATGAAACATTCAGGTTGACGAACAACCCTCCCACTACGATGAGGTGTGTCCTTGGTTTGCGTATCCACAATGGTGTCGATATGTGGTACACCAGGTGTTTGTACAACTGGTATTGTCGAAACCTCGCCCCTAAGTTCTTCTAGAATGACCTCACTCCTAGGCTTGTGGCTTATTACATAGTCCTCCTCTAAGAACCGGGCATTGGTGCTAACAATGACCTTCTGATCTTTAGGACTATAAAACAAGCCACCCTTCGTTCCCTTCAGATATCCTACAAACACTCGTACTTCTGTACGAGATGCCAACTTATCAGGTTCCTTATTCAGTGCATGTGCTGGTGAACCCCAAATCCGAACATATCCTAGACGGGGCTTGCGCCTATTCCACAGTTCTGTGGGTGTTTTTGGAACTGATTTTGAAGGCACCAAGTTTAGAATGTACGCCGCTGTTTCCGAGGCATATCTCCAAAACAAAATAAGCAAATCAGAATAACTCATCATTGACCTAACCATCTCCAATAAAGTATGATTCCTTCGTTCAGCAACACCATTCTGTTGTGGTATACCAGGCGCTGTGAGCTGGGAAGTAATCCCCTTATGTGCCAAGAAATCCAAAAACTATCCACTAAGGTACTCGCCACCACGATCAGATCGTAGTGACTTGATACTTTGTCCATGACGCTTCTCCATTTCAGCCTTGAATTCTTTGAACTTATCAAAAGATTCAGACTTACGTCGCATCAAATAGATGTATCCATATCTCGAATAATCATCTATAAATGTGATGAAGTATTCGAAACCACCCTTAGCCTGGATGTTTATTGGACCACATACATCGGTATGAACCAATTCCAACACATTTTGTGCATGATTTCCTTTGCTTTGAAAAGCCCTTTTAGTCATTTTACCTTCCAGACAGGATTCGCAAACTGGAAATGACTCAACTTGGAGTGAATCCAATGGGCCATCACTCACCAAACTTTGAATCCTTCTAAGGTTAATATGACCCAATCTTAAATGCCATAAATATGTTGAATTTATGCTCGAAGGTTCTTTTATTTTATTAGGATTAGTCAAAGAATTAAGTGATTTATAATTATGCAAGGAGTAGTGCGGATCAATGATATAAAGTTCTTCACTATAAGTACTCGCGCAAACATATTCATCATTTCTTTTAATAACTGCATTATCTTCAAAAGAAACTGAATATCCATCACGACGCAGTTTAGAAACTGAAATTAAATTCATTCTAAAATCGGGTACTAATAATACATTATTTAGAACTAAAATCCTATTATCAACTTTTAATTGCACGACTCCCACTGCAACAGCCTTCAGCCTGGAATAGTCACCCTAGCTTATTGTAATATCATCCGCACTAAGTACCTTGGTTACTTGGAACCCCTGCAAGTCATAACAAACATGATCAGTGGAGCCTGAATCTATTATCCACGAAGTGATAGAATAGGAAGCCAAACATGTTTTAAGTACTAGTGCATGAGACGTACCTTTCTTAGGGCAGTCACTCTTGAAATGCCCTTTCAGACTGCAATTGAAGCACTTGCCCTTCGGCTTTTTGTTCGCCTCGGACTGAGGAGCCTTTGAATGAGGAGCCTTGCCCTTAGCTTTGAAGGTTTCCACTTGCTTCTGGCCAACCTGCTTTTTCTTCTTTCCTCATTTGGGTTTTGAAGAAACAGCACCGGTTGCCGCAAGAATTTGATGATAACCTTGTTTGAAGAGATCTTCGGCAGACTGAAGCTCTATCAGAAGTTCCGCCAATGTGTAAGTCCTACGATTCATATTGTAGTTGAGGAGTAACTGCTCAAAGCTTCTTGGTAAACTGCCCAATATAATATCGACCTGCGACTCCGCATCGATAGTGGCCCTCAGTATGCTCAATTCGTTCAAATGAGACATCATTTTAAGAACGTGATCCCTTACTGGGGTTCCTTCAGACATTTGGGTTGTCATCAAAACCCTCATTGCATTTTGCCTAGCCGCCCGGTTCTGATGACCAAACATCTTAGTGAGATTTTTCATCATTTCCGCGGCCGAGCCCATCGTCTGATGCTGATGTTATAATATATTTGTCAGTGAAGCCAAAATGTAACAGCGAGCCATCTCATCAGACTTTTTCCATTTCCAGAATTCAGCCAACTCTTCAGGAGTGGCATCCGTTTCTGGTTCCAAAGGGCTCTCCTCAGTTAAAATAAATTTATGCCCCTTGGCAGTCAAGACAATATCAAGATTTCTTTTCCAGACAGCCAAGTTAGTGCCATGAAGTTTGTTTTCTTTGAGAATAACAGCTAGTGGATTGAAAGACATCTGAGAATAAAATTAAAAACACCATTCATCACATAATTCGACGCAAAATATATTGAAAAACCTTAAAACACAATATATATCCAATCAACCAACACCTTGAAAAACCGTACATGCAAGCCACGATAGTGTAGATGTTTACATACATTTTCAAGTAGATTTTAACGTCTTTAATTTTACTATCTAGCCAAGATGCGTTTTGACAAGTAAAATTAATAGTTGGTTCCTCTTGGCCATGTATTTAATTAACATAGACTCCGATGGGGAGCTTATTAATCAATACACCTAAGTGAACACCATAATTTAACAAACCTTAGAATATCATTTAATGATAATAGTCCTACAGATGGAGAGGTCATATCATAAAAAATAATATTCACCTTTTTGTTATCAAATTTGAAGTTTAAAACTAGTGAGCCAATAATTAGCACATCCGATGTGGAGGAAGACTCTAATGTCAACGCGCATGCTAATTATTTTACAATTTAAACCAATTATGGAGGCCAATTTGATTTTGAAAAATTAATTTAAAATCACTTAGTTATTTTGAGAAATTAAGGTTTTTAATTTTCTCGTCCTAACATGCAAGGAAACATATCACACATACATTCATACATGTCATACATCAAAACAATAAAAACCAACAAAAAAAATTGGATAATTAGATCCAATTATCATGGCTTTTATTCATCGTTTTGAATAACGAAAAAATCTTCGGCTCGTTTTCTCCCACTGCTTCAAGCATCTCGCAGAAAAACGAATCGAACGACCCGAATCCGCATAACTTGACCGTGGCCGACTGGCCGCCCGACTGCAGGCCATTGCTCATTGCCCGACACGCTCGACCCGAGTTCTCGGGCCGAGCGCATCGATTCGGCCTACCCGAGACACGGCCGAGTCTCGATCGACAGCCTGCTGGTCTCGGTCGGTTCGTCCAATCGGGACTCCTCTTCACGCTGGACTTCTTTCTCTTTCGTACTTTTGTGTTCCAATTAGATTACAATTTTATTCGAAATAAAATACATCGAATTTACAGCAAATTACAAGAAAAATAAATCCTATTCCACCCGTGGATTTTCTCACGGGAAAAAATTATACATGCCTTAAACCGAGCCAAATTACTAAAAACGCGTAAATAAATAAAAAACATTACATAGCCATGATAATTGGATCATATTCTCCTGCAAGACAAATTCTAGCAAAATATTCCAAAAATCATACTATATGAATATTTAATTGCTAGCATATTAATCACCAAATTAATTAAATTGAACAGAATCTAAAGACCGGCTCTGATACCAATTGTTGGAATATAAAACGCAGCGGAAGCTAGTTGGTGAAAATATTTTATGAAAGGTTTTATAAACTAACCAACATAAAAACGGGATCTATTTAGGCTTGTCAATTAATTAACTAAACAGATTAATAAACAATCAAATAAATATATTTACGCATGGGAGTCGGTAATTAATACCTTTGACGCGAAGTGGTAGAAAATTCCCTTTTTTGGTCGATTGAACACCTCCTCGTACTCTTTCTTGATCTACTTGTATTTCTACCTCAAGATCTTCTAGAGTATATCCCGCCTATTATCCGGATGTCGTGTGGGCAACAGTCTACCGGATCAATCTTGAACAGCAAGGGGACGGCCAAATCACTTTTCTTGCAAAATTTACCTTACGAATTTTCTCTTTATTTTTCTTGGATATTTTAGTATTTAGAAAAATATTGTGTTAACTAAATTATGGAATCCAAGACACAAGTCAAGATCCACAATTAAACACAAGTAGAGAAAATCGAAAACTTTGTGCCAAAATTAGTGAAGAAAATCAGCCACCCATGCATCTTATTTATAGGTGTTTTGGGCTACTTTAGGGATCTTAAGGAGGATATGGTAAGGACTCTTAATAGAGGTCATCTTCCTATATTAGAACTCTTCTTAATATAATGACTCTATTAAATATCAACTTAGTCCACTAAAAAGTTAATATTGCACTTCCTACCAAATTACGAAATTAGGCTCCTTTTTAAATTAATTATTTCTCGTGTTTAAGATATTCCATGTCCATTAATTAATTTAAACTACTGACATTAGCGACCACTTTTCTAAAATATAATTCTTCTAATTTTAAGAAGAATAAATAAAAATTTTGCAGCGGAAATACATTTTAAAAAGAGACAAACTTAATAATCGCAAGTAATAATCGCAAGTCATCATTAAATAAAAACATACTTCGACGTGAAATTAAAACAAGTCGAATATTGTTCAAAAATATAGTCTTAGAGAAATAACATTTAACAAATAAATTTTTGATCATCAGCTTGATCATTCCACAAGCACCTGCCACATCGAGCTCCTCAACCTGAAAGGGGTAAATAGTGGGGTGAGATTCCAACTCGCTCAGTGTCGAGAGTACGGAATATGTCTACGTTAATTACTGAATATATTAGCAAGTATAAACAACATGACTGATAAATTCTGAAGCCCGTCGGCTAGTGTTGTGAGGAAATCCCTCACACTATGCCGCAAGTGCACGGTGTCAACTGTAATATCCGCATTATTCTTTCCCTTGTATTTTTATTTTCGGTGTATTTCTCGGTCGTAGTGACCCTCGTGTATCTTTTAGTGTATCTTTTCAGCCACATGTTGATCTGATTCTCGTTATTATTGTGCGGAACCACCATTTCGGGGTTGCCGTGAATCCATTATATGTTATGATGCTTTTGGAGATGTTCTGTTTGATGTTTCGTTTATATTCCGGTGTTTTGAACCGCTTATGTTTCGTACCTAGCGCACGCTATTTTTTCTGCATAGCGCGCGCTAGGGGTCCCATAGTAGCGCACGCTACGACTGCTTCGTAGCGCGCGCTAGAGAGCCAGCCCTGGGAGTGACAGTGTTGATTCCAGCCCTCTGGACTGGCGGATTAGCGTACGCTACGTAGTCTAGCGCACGCTAATGTTGGGGTCTAGCGCACGCTGAGATGCCCGGTAGCGTGCGCTAGTGTGACTGTCCAGTACTGGACAGTTTGCCACTGGACTTGGCTGATGCCCGAGTAGCGCACGCTATTAGTCGATAGCGCGTGCTACCGATACACTTTAGCGCATGCTACGTTTGGTCGATAGCGCGTGCTAACCGGATCAGGTGTGCTCTGACAGTTGCTTCTGGACTCGGCTGATGTCCAGGTAGCGCACGCTATGGGTCGATAGCGCGTGCTACCGAGAGGTTATTAGCGCATGCTACGTTTGGAGTAGCGCACGCTAACGGCCAGAAATCTGACTACTGTACTGGAGTTTGTTTCGTTAGCGCATGCTAACTTTGATGATTAGCGCGCGCTAACACTCCCTGGCTATATAAACCAGGGAGTTGACCGAGATGAACGTATTATTTTCATTTCTTCCTTCTCTCCGCGGCTAAGGCGATTCCGGGCGATTTCTTGGCGATTTCTTCCCCCGATCATCTCAACCATCAACTTACTTGAGTTCTTGGTGTATATTATCAACATCAACACGAATCTTTCATCCTAATCCAAGGTAAATCTCTTAGAACCCTACTTTTGGATAAATTGGGGGTTTTGGGATTTTTGTCTGATTCGTTCCATTTTGATGGTTAATCCATGATGAATATGGTTAATCTTGTTGATATTATTAGTTTTCCTACGGATTCATGGTATATTTTCACGGTTTTGTGAAATCGGGAGGGTTTGGTTGTGGTCCGCCCTCGTTGTTATTTTTATACGAATATACATGAATCGTAGGCGGGTTTTCGGGTGTATTCCATTTATGTATTCGTCTAGAGTTGGTTGTGATTGTGTTCTTAGAATTGTTAGGTTCGATTCCGTTGGTTCCTAGCATTCGTCGGTGTTTTCCTTCCGTTGCTACGTCAATAATTCAAGGCAAGTATTTTTGGAAACCTTTATGCTTAACATGAAATGGTAATGTATATTGTGTGTGCTATACTCACCCTGGGAGGGTCCGACGGGGCCTCGGGGGAATCTATGACTTCACTCTGGATTCACGAGTTTGTTTCGCTAGCCAGCTCGGGAGGGTCCTTAGAGGCCTCGGGTGGGATTCATGGTGGCGTCCTGGTCCTAGGCGATGCCTGTGCGTGACTTGTTTTATAAAGTGTCCAGCTGGGGAGGGTCCTTAGAGGCCTCAGGTGGGATTCATGGTGGCGTCCTGGTCCTAGGCAAATTGATTATTTGACTGTTTGTTTCCGGAAAGGACATGTCTGACTTTTGGTTTTGAAATGATATTGGTGCATGTACTATGAAATGTGTAAGCGATTGGTTTGCCTTGATTACTTATACTAGCGTAATTGCTAACCCCTCTCGGGACCCGTTGTGGGGAAATTCTTGTTTATGGATTTCAGGTTATGATCATCCGGACGAGCGAGCACTGGGACAGTACGAGGATGTTGGCCAGGGTCGTTGACATATGCGTTTGAGTCCTTTTATTTCCGTTATTCCATTCGATATGGTTGTTGTCCACTTTTGAAACTTATAGATTGTACTCGCGAGTACTTTGTAACACCCCGAGATATTCGGAATAATTACAGCGCCGTAAACCCTTTAGGTAAGGATTTAAAAGGCTAATTTTAAAAGGAGTGTAAATATAATCCAATCGTACAACTGAAGTTCAAATACAGATTTGAAGCAACCGATCAAATGAGTTAACTTATACAACCATATCGAAAAGATGTTATTAAAAACAGACGTACTCGAGTACTGAATAGACCAAGAAGACAAATCACAATAACAATAAACATCAACCACATCACTGAGCCATTTCATCGTCCTGTCGGTACTGTGGTTGCTTCCCCGCTCCTCGGCTACCTGAACATCAAAACAATGTCCACCCCCGAAGGGGTTAGCAAAACAATGCTAGTACAAGTATCGTAAAACATAAATCATCAATGCATCATAAAACATGCAAAACGGACTTCCGCCACCGGAATCCAACGATGTGAATCCTCACGATTCCATCAACACGGTACATGGTAATCCAGCGATCCAGCGCCCTTGGTATAGATCCCCATGATGATCCCGTCGGACCAACGCATGGTGGAAAACCCGTCCAGCGATCCGGGCCCTCAAAGATAGATCCCCATGATGATCCCGTCGGACCAACGCATGGTGGACATTCGATCCAGCGCCCTCAGCATAGATCCTCATGATCCCCTCGGATCATTTATACCACAAATCAATCAACTATGCATACATATATGCATTTCAATATGTTCATCAATACGAACAAATAACAACGAATACCACGAGAAATTTCAGAAATACATCTCATATTTAACAACATGAACAAGACCTCAAGCATGATCAAAGTTTCAATATAAATCGAACTCGACATATGATACTTGCCTCGAAAATGGCAAGAATGGAATACTTCAATGATCTCAACACACTCGAAGGCCGCCTCCTTCGATCAACGTAACAAGCTCGAACCTTAACAAAAGGAATGATATACAAATCATCTCAAGTCGAACGATGGCCTAGCAATTCGGTCTACGGCCAAAAAGCTCAAAATAAACAATCTGCAGATCGCTTAGCGGCGCTACGATTTCTACGTAACGTGCGCTAAGCCTGCCTGTTAGCGTACGCTATCGTGTAAGCCTAGCGTACGCTAGCCACGGACTGACAGTTTGACTCGGCTGATCTCATAACGTACGTTACGTACGTAATCGTGCGTTAACTTAACCCCGATAGCGCACGTTAACTAACGTATGTTAGCGTGCGCTAATCGTGCATGGCAGATTACTACTGACAGAAAACTGGGTTGAATGGTGATGAACTCATGAATTCTCTGGTGATAAAACAAGTCATCCTCAAGCATATCATGCTAATAAGGTTTGTGGAAGTTCTATGATTATGAGATACAAATATACGGATAATCATCTCAACATCATAATTCATCTTCGATCTTCAAGAAAATACTCTAAGTTCCGTTCGTCCTACGTTCCAAAACGCATGATTCCAATGTGTAAAACGTAACAACTAGGTAAATCCGTCTACTGATCACAAATAGGTTTGAAGCTTCAGAATATGCTAGGAGTTCAAACACTAAGAGGTTCAATGGTTTATACGGTGAATAAGTATTGAAACATCGAAAATATCCTTCTACACATGATGTTCGACTACTTAAGAATCTAACTGACAAGATAAGCATGATCAAACGTCCTTTAGAACACTACTAGTATTGGTGAAGAATCACCTACCTCAAAGTAGTGAAGAACACGGAGGAAAACGAAGCAATCCAACGCCGAAGGCTTGAACACCAATCTCCAATGATATACGATCTTCAATCACGAACTAGGATGTTGATATGAAGTGTTGAGGATGAAGGAAGTTATGCTCTAAGTGTAAGAATTCGGGTATGGGAGAAGAAGGAACTGAAATCACGAATAGGATGCTGTCCTATTTATAAGAAATGGCTATTAGCGCGCGCTAGTCCCTGCTCGTAGCGTGCGCTAACGGCTCACTGACTTAACTGTACTCAACACTTAGCGCGCGCTATGCACATGCCTGTAGCGTGCGCTAAGGCGTTGACTCGGCTTTTCCCGAAAGCCCTCCAGGTTCATCCCGACATGATCCCACAAGGGCCCCCGGCCAGATATCACCTACCGCATGTCTCAATCAAGTTGACCATGCGATAGCGTGCACTAATGTTCCTTTGTAGCGTGCGCTATCGAGTCCATGTTAGCGTACGCTACACATAGCCGATAGCGTGCGCTACATGTTCAGAATTACAATTTTTAAATCACATACATGAAATCATACACTTGACAACATCGGATTATGAAATACGGAGAATAATACTCAGATCAAGTACAACAATTACAATATCACAAGTTCCAAATACATATCAGAAAATCTCGGGTATTACATCCTTCCTCCCTAAAAAGAAGTTTCGTCCCGAAACTTAAGATGAAAACAACTCTGGATATCTAGCCTTCATACTGTCCTCCGTTTTCCAAGTGGCCTCTTCGACTCCATGTCGTGACCATTGTACTTTAACCAAGTGTATTGGTTTATTCCTCAATTGTTTGATCCGGCTCTCAAGTATCTTGATTGGTCTCTCTTCGAAGGTGCCATCATTAGCTATCTCGATCTCGTCGAAATCAATGACGTGATCGGGTCAGTACATACTTCCGCAATTGGGATACGTGAAACACATTGTGAACGTGACTCAGCGATGGCGGTAAGGCCAACCTGTATGCTAAATCTCCAACTCTCTCGAGGATCTCGAATGGTCCGATATATCTTGGACTAAGCTTGCCTCTCCTCCCAAAACGGAAAATCCCTCGTGTAGGAGACACCTTCAATAGTACATGGTCCCCAGCGTCGAACTCTACAGGGCGACGACGTATATCTGCATTAGACTTCTGTCGACTCTTGGCAGTCAACAATCTTTCTCGAATCAAAGCTACCTTCTCTTGAGTCTGAATAATCAATTCCGGTTCCGTCCCGATCAAATCCGAAGAATCATCCCAACACAGGGGTGATCGGCATCTTCTCCCATACAAAGCTTCAAATGGTGCCATCTTAATAGAAGCATGCCAACTGTTATTATAGGTGAACTCGATCAAGGGCAAGTGAACTTCCCAATCAGTTGACCAATCTAATGCACAAGCTCTAAGCATGTCCTCTACTGTCTGTATAGTTTTTTCGGACTGACCGTCCGTTTGGGGATGATAAGCCGTGCCAAAGTTGAGCTCAGTTCCCAAAGCCCTGTGAACTGCTTTCCAGAAGTGCGACACGAAACGACCATCTCGATCCGAAATAATGGTCTTCGGCGTCCCATGCAATCTGACTATCTCCGCAATAAATACTCGCGCCAATCTCTCAGGCCCCCATGTATCTTTAATCCCTAGGAAATGAGCCGACTTGGTTAGTCGATCAACTACAACCCAAATCATGTTCATTCTCGTTCTAGTCCTTGGCATACTGGTGATGAAATCCATCGAGATGTCCTCCCACTTCCATTCAGGGATCGGAAGTGGCTTTAACATTCCGGCAGGTCGTTAATGTTCAATCTTAACCTGCTGACAAGTCAAGCACTTCGAAACGTACTCTGCTACGTCCTTCTTCATATTCCCCCACCAGAAATTTTGTTTTAAATCCTTATACATCTTACTGCTGCCCGGGTGAATGGAATATGGTGCGCTGTGAGCTTCCTTCAGAATAGTCCGTCTCAAATCACCATC
This sequence comes from Orobanche coerulescens, assembly GCA_033398695.1. Classification (NCBI taxonomy): domain Eukaryota; kingdom Viridiplantae; phylum Streptophyta; class Magnoliopsida; order Lamiales; family Orobanchaceae; genus Orobanche; species Orobanche coerulescens. The sequence goes on from CM065814.1 coordinate 5,145,414, forward strand.
ATCGGGAATGCAAAGTCGATTCTGAAATCTCAGAACTCCATCGTCTTGTAACACGAATCCTGGGGCTTTTCCTTTCTTTACTTCGTCACATAATCGAAGGATCAGAGAATCGTCCAACTGCTTAGACTTGATCTCCTCGACTAGTGATGAAGTCAGTTCCATCACATAAAGTTGCCCTTGGATTCCTGGTGCCCATACTTCAACCCCTTCACGGATCGGTTCGCCGAATGCCGGGTTTGGGATGTAAGTGCTTCCAACACTCGAAACAGTTTACGGCTCAAAGCATCGGCTACTACGTTTGCTTTCCCGATGATAGAGAATCTCCCCGTAATCCTTGATCAATTCCACCACCTTCTCTCGCCTCATGTTTAATTCTTTCTCGATGAAAATGTACTTGAGGCTCTTATGGTCTGTAAAGATCTGACAATGAGTGCCGTACAAATAATGTCGCCAAATTTTCAAGGCAAAGACCACAGCTGCTAGCTCCAGATCGTGAGTCGGGTAATTAACCTCATACGGTTTCAATTGCCAAGAAGCATAAGCAATCACCTTATCCTTTTGCATCAATACACAACCTGCACTCGATTCAAGCGTCAGTATACCATGAATCCATCAGTTCCATCTGGCAATGCTAAAATAGGTGTTGTCGTCAGTCTCTTCTTAAGCTCATCAAAACCAGCCTGGCATTTCTCATCCCACTTAAACTTTTGAGTTTTCTGTAACAGCTGAGTGAGGGGACGAGAGATCTTGGAAAATCTCTCTACAAAGCGGCGATAATATCCCATAAGTCCTAGGAAACTCCGGACTTCTTTCACATTACTAGGAACTTCCCATTCCAAGATTGCTTCGACTTTCTTCGGGTCCACCTGAACCCCGTCGACTGATATCACATGCCCAAGGAAGGTTACTTCCCTAAGCCAGAACTCGCATTTAGAAAGCTTTGCATACAGCTGTTCCTTCCTCAAAGTGCTCAAAACCACACGTAAATGTTCGGCATGCTCCTCTGTGTCCTTTGAATATATCAAGATGTCATCAATGAAGACGACCACAAATTTATCCAAGTATTCCAAGAATACCCGATTCATCAATTGCATGAATACCGCAGGAGCATTGGTAAGTCCAAATGGCATTACTACAAATTCATAATGCCCGTACCGGGATCTGAAAGCAGATTTTGGTATATCCGATCCCTTAATTCTCAGCTGGTGGTATCCTGATCGCAAGTCAATCTTCTAGAATACCCTTGCCCCTTGCAGTTGATCAAACAAGCCGTCGATCCGAGGTATGGGGTACTTATTCTTGATCGCCATCTTGTTGAGCTCCCTGTAATCAATACACAGTCGGAGGGATCCGTCTTTCTTCCGGACAAAGAGAACGGGCGCTCCCCAAGGAGAAACGCTAGGTTGGATATAGCCCTTCAGAACAATTCCTCCGGTTGCTTCTTGAGTTCATACATCTCGGTTGGCGCCATGCGGTATGGTGCTCGAAATAGGAGCGCTCTGGGCTCTAATTCAATAGTGAATTCCACTTCTCTGCGGAGGTAACCTGTAGTTTGTCGGGAATACATCCGAGAACTCATTCACAATCGAAATAGACGAGCTCTACTCCTTCCTCTTTCCTCATGGCATAGCACCAAAGTCCGTGACATCCCCGCTTGATAATTTCACGGCTTTCATTGCTTTGATCAATTTTCCCGAGCTTCCTGGTCTCCATCCTCGGAATAAGTGTTCAGATCCGTCATCAGCAATGATAGAAATGACTCTCTCTCGGTAATTCAGAATAGCTCCATAACGGTTGAGCCAATCATCTCCGAGAATTAAATCGTCACCGTAGATGTCAACCACAATAAGGTTCGATAGCCAATCTCTCCCTCCTATAGTTACTAGAAAATCCCTAGCTTCTAGGGTTCCCATAATTTTCTCTCCGCTCGGTAATCCCACAACATAAGGTTCACAATCATACAAGCACGGGATTTTCAAATGATTAACACAGTTCAAAGATATAAAAGAATGCGTAGCTCCCGAATCGAACCAGACACTAACTGGTTGCAAAAGGATATGAATCGTACCTGATGCAACAGCTGCATTCTGATCATCCTTCTTCATCTCATAAATACGCGGAGGAACGGACCCAGCGCTGGATGCCTCTCTATTCCCAACATTCTACTGCGGGAAACCGCTCTGCTGCGTCTGGTTTACACTAGTGTCCTTCGGAACCGGTACAGGAGTGCGAGTACCAAAAGATTGGGTCGCATTCCCACAAAATGTTGCGCGATGTCCTTCCTGTCCACACTCGAAACAGGTCATAGCAGGCGCGAAACAATCACGTCGAACATGTCCCGCTTTGCCACAGTTATAACACTTCTTCCCTGCGTCAAGCAGCTTGGTGCCGCCGAACTTCTTTCCACCTCGAGAAGGATGCGGAGGTCTCTGGATGAATGAAAAGAGGATCGACCCTGCGAGGCCCGCTACTCTTATTCTCCGTGAAATTGCCGACACCTTGCTTTCTTTGCTTAGTCGATTTTTCTCTTTGCCTCCTTCATATCATAGGCCAACGCCTTGTCCCGACATCGTCGCAAGGTGGTACATTCAAATCCGGACATATATTGCTGAATTTCCGGCTTCATTCGCATGTCAAAATGGAAAATCCTTTCCGCCTCGGTCGACCAAGTGGCGCACATAAGTCACCGGTGATTAAAGGTCTTAATCACGTCTCACATGATGCTTCGAATTTTGTGGTGAGAAAAACTCCCGAACTCGGGCTTCTCTAACTGGGTGAGGACAATACTGCGCTTCCATCATCAATTTGAATTCCGTCCAGTCAACATTGTGCTCCTCCGGTCGAATGGCCTCCCACCAGTCGAAAGCCTCCCCTGTCAGAAGATACTGGGCGACCGGAACCTTCCTATCGTTGGGACAGTTAATCCCTGCAAAAATCTTTTCTAATTCCTTCAACCAGTGATCCCAAGAAAGCGTCTCAGTAGAACCGTCAAATTTCGGAGGGTGCAATTTGATCACTTCGGTAAGCCATCTGTCTCCTCGATTATCCACGTTATGATGCTGTCCCATCACCGTCAGCATGCGATCCACAACTTGAGCAAACTGGTTTATCTGGGCAACCACCTGCTGAAGCACTCCTGGCACGTTAGGATCTGCATTATTATTTGCCGATCCCTGCTGTCCCCCGGAATGGGAATCCGTTCGACTAGCGGTTATCTCTGGGGTAGATACCGACTCTTCTTGTCTCGCATTTCCACGTCCGCGTCCACGACCGCGTCCGCGTCCACGACCTCCTCTCAATATACTGTAAACATAAATACTCAATATCCAGGGCAAACTTTCTAAAAGTACATCCATCAATGTTCACAAAACATGAATAAAATAAAACGGTAGTATTTGAGATTTAGGAACTTACAACCACGGTCCACACGACGATGCTGGCTCAGCAGTGATGTTACGAACGACCAATAATCAAGTAACATAAACTGACCCAACTAACCCGACTGCCAAGATATTCATGAATCTTAGCTCTGATACCATATTCTGTAACACCTCGAGATATTCAGAATAATTACAGCGCCGTAAACCCTTTAGGTAAGGATTTACAAGGCTAATTTTAAAAGAAGTGTAAATATAATCCAATCGTACAACTGAAGTTCAAATACAGATTTGAAGCAACCGATCAAATGAGTTAACTTATACAACCATATCGAAAAGACGTTATTAAAAACAGGCGTACTCAAGTACTAAATAGACCAAGAAGACAAATCACAATAACAATAAACATCAACCACATCACTGAGCCATTTCATCGTCCTGTCGGTACTGTGGTTGCTTCCCCGCTCCTCGGCTACCTGAACATCAAAAAAATGTCCACCCCCGAAGGGGTTAGCAAAACAATGCTAGTACAAGTATCGTAAAACATAAATCATCAATGCATCATAAAACATGCAAAACGGACTTCCGCCACCGGAATCCAACGATGCGAATCCTCATGATTCCATCAACACAGTACAGGGTAATCCAGCGATCCAGCGCCCTTGGTATAGATCCACATGATGATTTCGTCGGACCAACGCATGGTGGAAAACCCGTCCAGCGATCCAGCGCCCTCAGCATAGATCCCCATGATGATCCCGTCGGACCAACGCATGGTGGACATTCGATCCAGCGCCCTCAGCATAGATCCTCATGATCCCCTCGGATCATTTATACCACAAATCAATCAACTATGCATACATATATGCATTTCAATATGTTCATCAATACGAACAAATAACAACGAATACCACAAGAAATTTCAGAAATACATCTCATATTCAACAACATGAACAAGACCTCAAGCATGATCAAAGTTTCAATATAAATCGAACTCGACATATGATACTTGCCTCGAAAATGGCAAGAATGGAATACTTCAATGATCTCAACACACTCGAAGGTCGCCTCCTTCGATCAACGTAACAAGCTCGAACCTTAACAAAAGGAATGATATACAAATCATCTCAAGTCGAACGATGGCCTAGCAATTCGGTCTACGGCCAAAAAGCTCAAAATAAACAATCTGCCTGGACTGCTTAGCGTGCGCTATGTACTCTACGTAACGTGCGCTAAGCTCGCTCATAGCGACGCTATCGTGTAAGCCTAGCGACGCTAGCCACGGACTGACAGTTTGACTCGGCTGATCTCATAACGTACGTTACGTACGTAATCGTGCGTTAACTTAACCCCGATAGCGCACGTTAACTAACGTATGTTAGCGTGCGCTAATCGTGCATGGCAGATCACTACTGACAGAAAACTGGGTTGGATGGTGATGAACTCATGAATTCTCTGGTGATAAAACAAGTCATCCTCAAGCATATCATGCTAATAAGGTTTGTGGAAGTTCTATGATTATGAGATACAAATATACGGATAATCATCTCAACATCATAATTCATCTTCGATCTTCAAGAAAATACTCTAAGTTCCGTTCATCCTACGTTCCAAAATGCATGATTCCAATATGTAAAACGTAACAACTAGGTAAATCCGTCTACTGATCACAAATAGGTTTGAAGCTTCAGAATATGCTAGGAGTTCAAACACCAAGAGGTTCAACGGTTTATACGGTGAATAAGTATCGAAACATCGAAAATATCCTTCTACACATGATGTTCGACTACTTAAGAATCTAACTGACAAGATAAGCATGATCAAACGTCCTTTAGAACACTACTAGTATTGGTGAAGAATCACCTATCTCAAAGTAGTGAAGAACACGGAGGAAATCGAAGCAATCCAACGCCGAAGGCTTGAACACCAATCTCCAATGATATACGATCTTCAATCACGAACTAGGATGTTGATATGAAGTGTTTAGGATAAAGGAAGTTATGCTCTAAGTGTAAGAATTCGGGTATGGGAGAAGAAGGAACTGAAATCACGAATAGGATGCTGTCCTATTTATAAGAAATGGCTATTAGCGCGCGCTAGTCCCTGATCGTAGCGTGCGCTAACGGCTCACTGACTTAACTGTACTCAACACTTAGCGCACGCTATGCACATGCCTGTAGCGTGCGCTAAGGCGTTGACTCGGCTTTTCCCGAAAGCCGTCTAGGTTCATCCCGACATGATCCGACAAGGGCCCCCGGCCAGATCTCACCTACCGCATGTCTCAATCAAGTTGACCACGCGATAGCGTGCGCTAATGTTCCTTTGTAGCGTGCGCTATCGAGTCCATGTTAGCGTACGCTACACATAGCCGATAGCGTGCGCTACATGTGCAGAATTACAATTTTTAAATCACATACATGAAATCATACGCTTGACAACATCGGATTATGAAATACGGAGAATAATACTCAGATCAAGTACAACGATTACAATATCACAAGTTCCAAATACATATCAGAAAATCTCGGGTATTACATACTTAGGCTTTTCTCTTCGGATTAAAATTTATATTCGTCTAGTTATTTATGTTTCCATTGTGGATTATTCCGCCGGTTGTACCGGGCGTGTGATTTGGTGTTCAATTGGATAATGTGTATATTTACTGTGGTAAATTGTGTCTAGCCTGGTGGGTCCCATGTAGGGGTCCACGGCACTGTAATATACCCTGAATATCTCGGGGGTGTTGAAGAAAATGGTATCAAAGGATCTAGGTTTATGGATACCTAGGCTTGTCGGTTATTTGGGTCTATTTGTGTTTTGTTTTGCATATTGTCACACCACTGCCAGCATCTCGGTACTTCCAGTGCTCGTAAGTTTTCTTATTCGGTCCTTTGTTTCCTTGCATTGTATTTCCGCTTCTTTAATCATATTTGCTTTTTCCTCCCTTACTCATCATCAATATACTTCTGATATCTCTTAACACCAGTATGGATGCCGGAGGAAACCGTGGTCGTGGACGTGGTCGTGGTCGTGGACGTGGCCGAGGACGTGGGGCAGCCGGTGGGGCGGCCACGTCGCATTCTTCGGGAGCCGGCAGTACCGGTGACCAGCATAGCCATGCTTCTTCTCAAGGTGGAACTGACCTTGGTGTTGCGGCTGTTATGCAACAGATGGTAAACCAGATGGCGGCGATTGCCCAGACGGTCCAGAATCCGGCCCATGCTGCTCGGGACGGAGCTGACCGTTGGCTCCAGGATGTTATCAAGATGCATCCTCCTCAGTTCACGGGAGCCTCCGACCCGATTGGCTGGGAAGGGTAGATCAAGGAGATATCCAAAGTCTTTGTTGCCACCAACTGTCCCGAGGACCGTAAAGTTCCTATCGCCCAGTACTTTCTCACTGGGGACGCCACAGATTGGTGGGAGGCCGTTGGGCCCAAAGATCATGTTGCTTCGTGGGCCGAATTTCAGGAATTGATGGAAACTGAATATTGCCCGTGGCCGGTTAGACAGGCTCGAGTCCATGCCTTCTATGATGCTCAACCTCGGGATGTTCCCGTATCCCAAGCTATTGCCGATTTTAACAAGGAATTGGGTTATGTGAAGACCCAAGTTGTCGAGGAGAGCGACAAAATTTTTCACTTCTCCAGACGGATGAAACTGTCGATTCGGGACTACATGTCTGGACTTGTCTGCACTACCATGAAGGATTATCAGAGTCGAGCTCTTGCATATGATATGTCGGTGACGGCCAGTGCGGCGGTCCGGGAGAGCAAGAAGCAGAAATCCACCGGAAATTTTTCGAGTCACAAGGGTGGAGGTCAGCATAAGTCTCAGTCTGCGAATATTCCTGGTGGTAATTCGGCTCGTTTCTCTGGGGGCTATCGAGGTACTGCTAGTGCCTTCGTTCGGGATACCAAATGCTTTAACTATGGCAAGCCGGGCCATCGAAACTGAGAGTGTCCTCGTCTGCCTCTGATTTGTCATACATGTGGTCAGTCGGGCCACAAGGCTTCCTTTTGTGAGCGGGCAAGACGGCTTCTTGGTGCTCAGACTTCTTTTCCAGCACCTATGGAGCCGAGTGTGAATCAGGGCTCTTTTGCTCCGCAGCCTCCGCCGGGTACCAGTCGAGGGAGAGGTCGGGGTCAGCCCGCTAGAGGGGAAGCTTCCAGTGTTGGCTCCGCCCCTCCACGTATCTATGAGATGAGAAGGGCCGACGATCCAGCGGCCACTGTGGCGGCAGGTACCGTTCATATCCATTCACATCCTGTCAGTGTGCTTTTTGATTCGGGTGCTACGCATTCATTCATTTCTCTAGAGTGTGTACGCCGTTTGAGTCTCGACTGCTTATCACCTTGCGAGCCTTTCATCGTTAAACTTCCTAGCGGTGATAGAATTGTCGGTGATTGAGAGGTCCGGGACTATTATGTGTTTATTTGTGAGAGAGCTTGGCTCTCTAATCTTATTGTCGTGGGTATCGAGGGTGAGGATTTGATTCTCGGGGATGATTGGCTCGAGCGGCATGGTGCAATCATGAACTACCGCACGAGGATCATTACCATGCTAGCCGAGGACGGCACTGAACACTCTTTCGCGGGGCGAAAGAGAAACCAGAAGTTTGTTATTAACGCCTTGAAGGCGATGAGACTCCTGCGAAAAGGGTGTGCTGGTTATTGGTGCTACGCCTTGAAGGCGGAGTATGGTGGAGTCGAGCTTTCGTCGATTCCAGTCGTTAGTGAGTTTCTTGATGTATTTCCTGACGAGTTACCAGGATTGCCACCGGACCGTGAGGTTGAGTTTGCTATAGAGTTAGAGCCGGGCGCGGCTCCGATTTCGAAGGCGCCGTATCGCATGGCACCTTCAGAGATGTCAGAATTGAAGAAGCAATTGAGTGAGCTTCTTGAGTCGGGGTATATTCGACCGAGCGCCTCGCCTTGGGGCGCACCGGTCCTGTTTGTGCGGAAGAAGGATGGTTCACTGCGTTTGTGTATCGACTACCGTGAACTAAACAAGGTGACCATCAAGAACAAGTATCCCCTGCCGAGGATTGATGACTTGTTCGATCAGTTGCAGGGAGCTGCGGTATTCTCGAAGATTGATTTGAAATCGGGTTACTATCAGCTCCGGGTGAGGGAGTCCGACGTGCCGAAAATAGCTTTTCGGACGAGATACGGACATTATGAGTTCGTAGTTATGCCTTTCTGGTTAACTAATGCACCGGAGGTGTTCATGCAGTTGATGAACAAAGTCTTTATCGAGTATTTAGATAAGTGCGTCATCGTCTTCATTGACGATATTCTTATTTATTCGAGGAATGAGGAAGAGCATGCCCGTCATTTGCGGACAGTGTTAGACATTTTGAGGACCGAGCGACTCTATGCAAAGTTCTCGAAATGTGAGTTCTGGCTGAAGGAAGTGATGTTTTTGGGTCACGTGATTTCGGCCGAGGGAGTTCGAGTGGATCCGTAGAAGATTGAGGCAGTGTTGGATTGGGCACCTCCCACGAATGTGAAGGAGGTCCGTGGTTTCTTGGGTTTGGCTGGCTAATATCGTAGGTTCGTCGAGGGTTTCTCGAAACTAGCTCGGCCACTTACACAGTTGCTCCAAAAGTCCGAGAAGTTTGTCTGGAATGACGAGAGACAGTTGAGTTTTGAGGAGCTGAAGAGGCGTTTGACTTCAGCCCCGATTTTAGCATTGTCGTGTGGCAACGAGGGTTTTGCTGTTTACAGTGATGCTTCGGGTCAGAGTCTTGGGTGCGTATTGATGCAGCACGGCAAGACCATTGCGTATGCGTCGAGACAGTTGAGGTCGTATGAGCTTAACTACCCTACTCACGATTTGGAGTTAGTTGCAGTTGTTTTTGCGCTCAAGATCTGGCGTCACTATCTTTTCAGCTCTGCATGTCATATTTTTACCGATCAAAAAAGTCTGAAATACATATTTACTCAGCGGGAGTTAAATATGAGGCAGAGGAGGTGGTTAGAGTTGATTAAGGATTATGACCTCGAAATCCTTTATCATCCGGGCAAGGCAAACGTCATGGCCGACGCCTTGAGTAGGAAACCGGTTGCATTGCGAACGCTTGAGATCCTTACGTCTTAGTCTGAGCTTCTGCGGGCTTTGATCGAGTTAGATGTTGAGGTTTTTTCGCCTGGAGCTATCTGGCAACTTTGTGCTGTAGAGATTTCGTCGTCTTTGATCGATGAAATTAAGCTGAAACAGTTAGAGGATCCGATGATTACTCAAATCCGAGAGAACATTCTTAAGGGAAAGTCTCCTGGGTTTGTGATTCATGAGGATGGTTTTTTGAAATTCCAGAATCGGCTTTGTGTACCGAATACCCCAGAGCTGAAATAGAGTATTTTGCGTGAAGCCCATGCTACACCTTACTCCGTTCATCCTGATTTGAGTAAGATGTGCAAGGACCTAAGGAGGAATTTCTGGTGGAATGATATGAAGAAAGAGGTCGCGCAGTTTGTAGCGAGATGTTTGACTTGTCAGCAGGTCAAAATCGAGCATCAGCGACCGTCAAGTTATTGCGCTACTTCTGCTTCGAAATGGAAATGGGAAGATATATCGATGGATTTCGTTACGAGTTTGCCGAGATCGAGGTCGGGCATGAATATGGTATGGGTGATTGTTGATCGTCTGACCAAGTCGGCACATTTTCTGGGTATCAAGGACACTTGGGGCCCGGAGAAGTTAGCTCGTGTGTTTATCGCGCAGATTGTGAGACTTCACGGTACTCCGAAGTCTATTGTTTCGGATCGTGATGGCCGTTTTGTATCGCACTTTTGGGAGGTGGTGCATAAGGCGTTGGGTACTCGTTTGCGTTTGAGTACCTCTTTTCATCCCCAGTCATATGGACAGCCGGAACGCACTATTCAGACATTCGAGGATATGTTGCGCGCTTGTGCTCTCGATTGGAGCAGTGACTGGGAGGAGCATTTGCCATTATTCGAATTCACATACAACAATTGTTGGCACGCGACGATTCGGATGGCACCGTATGAGGCACTTTATGGTCGGCGATGTCGATCACCGATTTGTTGGAATGAGACGTCCGATTTGGTTGGGACCGAGCCGGATGTCGTTTTAGAGACGAGGTGGAAGATAGAATTAATTCGGGAACGGATGTTGACTGCCCAGAGTCGACAGAAGTCATATGCCGATGTCCGTCGTCGACCTTTAGAATTCGAGGTGGGAGACCACGTTCTACTAAAGGTGTCGTCGACGAGAGGAGTTTTCCGTTTCGGGAAAAAGGGGAAGTTGAGTCCGAGATTTATTGGACCCTTCGAGATTCTCGAGCGAGTCGGTGGGTTGGCATACCGTTTGGCGTTACCCCCCGCCCTGAGTCATGTTCATAGCGTTTTTAATGTTTCCCAGCTGAGGAAATATGTCTCAGATCCTAGTCACGTCATCAACTATGGGGAGATTGATGTCGCCGAGGATATTACTTTTGAAGAACGTCCCTTGAAGATTTTGGAGCATCGCGAGAAACGACTGAGGCATAAGACCATCCCTTTGGTCAAAGTGCAGTGGTCGAGACATGGTGTTGAGGAGGCAACTTGGGAGACCGAGGATAGCATGCGTGCTAGGTACCCTGAGTTGTTTGTTTCTTAAGTTTCGGGACGAAACTTATTTTTATAGGGGTAGAATGTAATATCCACATTTTCCTTTCCCTTGTATTTTTATTTTCGGTGTATTTCTCGGTTGTAGTGACCCTCGTGTATCTTTTAGTGTATCTTTTCAGCCACCTGTTGATCTGATTCTCGTTATTATTGTGCGGAACCACCGTTTCGGGGTTGCCGTGAATCCATTCTATGTTATGATGCTTTTGGAGATGTTTCGTTTGATGTATCGTTTATATTCCGGTGTTTTGAACCGCTTATGTTTCGTACCTAGCGCACGCTATTTTTTCAGCATAGCGCGCGCTAGGGGCCCATATTAGCGCACGCTACGAGTGCTTTATAGCGCGCGCTAGAGAGCCAGCCCTGGGAGTGACAGTGTTGATTCCAGCCCTCTGGACTGGCGGATTAGCGTATGCTACGTAGTCTAGCGCACGCTAATGTCGGGGTCTAGCGCACGCTGAGATGCCCGGTAGCGTGCGCTAGTGTGACTGTCCAGTACTGGACAGTTTGCCACTGGACTTGACTGATGCCCGGGTATCGCACACTATTGGTCGATAGCGTGCGCTACCGATACACTTTAGCGCACGCTACGTTTGGTCGATAGCGCGCGCTAATTGGATCAGGTGTGCTCTGACAGTTGCTTCTGGACTCGGCTGATGTCCAGGTAGCGCACGCTATGGGTCGATAGCGCGCGCTACCGAGAGGTTATTAGCGCACGCTACGTTTGGAGTAGCGCACGCTAACGGCCAGAAATCTGACTACTAGACTGGAGTTTGTTTCGTTAGCGCACGCTAACTTTGAGGATTAGCGCTCGCTAACACTCCCTGGCTATATAAACCAAGGAGTTGACCGAGATGAACATATTATTTTCATTTCTTCCTTCTCTCCGCGGCTAAGGCAATTCCGGGCGATTTCTTGGCGATTTCTTCCCCCGATCATCTCAACCATCAACTTCCTTGAGTTGTTGGTGTATATTATCAACATCAACACGAATCTTTCATCCTAATCCAAGGTAAATCTCTTAGAACTCTACTTTTGGATAAATTGGGGGTTTTGGGATTTTCGTCTGATTCGTTCCGTTTTGATGGTTAATCCATGATGAATATGGTTAATCTTGTTGATATTATTAGTTTTCCTACGGATTCATGGTATATTTTCACGGTTTTGCGAAATCGGGAGGGTTTGGTTGTGGTCCGCCCTCGTTGTTATTTTTATACGAATATACATGAATCGTAGGCGGGTTTTCGAGTGTATTCCATTTCTGTATTCGTCTAGAGTTGGTTGTGATTATGTTCTTCGAATCGTTAGGTTCGGTTCCGTTGGTTCCTAGCGTTCGTCGGTGTTTTTCCTTCCGTTCGTTACGTCGTCAATAATTCAAGGCAAGTATTTTTGGAAACCTTTATGCTTAACATGAAATGGTAATGTATATTGTGTGTGCTATACTCGCCCTGGGAGGGTCCGACGGGGCCTCGGGGGAATCTATGACTTCACTCTGGATTCACGAGTTTGTTTCGCTAGCCAGCTCGAGAGGGTCCTTAGAGGCCTCGGTGGGATTCATGGTGGCGTCCTGGTCCTAGGCGATGCCTGTGCGTGACTTGTTTTATAAAGTGGCCAGCTCGGCAGGGTCCTTAGAGGCCTCGGGTGGGATTCATGGTGGCGTCCTGGTCCTAGGCAAATTAATTATTTGACTGTTTTTTCCGGAAAGGACATGTCTGACTTTTGGTTTTGAAATGATATTGGTGCATGTACTATGAAATGTGTAAGCGATTGGTTTGCCTTGATTACTTGTACTAGCGTAATTGCTAACCCCTCTGGGGACCCGTTGTGGGGAAATTCTTGTTTATGGATTTCAGGTTATGATCATCCGGACGAGCGAGCACTGGGACAGTACGAGGATGTTGGCCAGGGTCGTTGACATATGCGTTTGAGTCCTTATATTTCCGTTATTCCATTCGATATGGTTGTTGTCCACTTTTGAAACTTATAGATTGTACTCGCGAGAACTTAGGCTTTTCTCTTCGGATTAAAATTTTTATTCGTCTAGTTATTTATGTTGCCATTGTGGATTATTCCGCCGGTTGTACCGGGCGTGTGATTTGGTGTTCAATTGGATAATGTGTATATTTACTGTGGTAAATTGTGTTTAGCCTGGTGGGTCCCATGTAGGGGTCCACGGCACTGTAATATACCGTAAATATCTCGGGGGTGTTACATCAACAAGTAATAAAGTGATAAGTAAGATATCGTTCCGTCGAGGACTGATTTCACTAAGTACCAAAATATAGTCAACTCGTAATTTTATTTGAAGAACAATTATATAGAATTTATTTCTAAACTAATTGCAGAAAAATAAATAGAAAATAATAATAGTAATAATAAAAATAATAATAATAAGGGCGTAGGATTATGATTTTCACCTCAAACAATCAGGAATGATTTTTATTTAATTCAATTCACTTTTATTCAATTGATTGTAAGTCAGGAATTCCTAAATTATTCTAAAGTCTTTCCCAAGGTCGATAGAAAATACTAAGAATTATTAACTCGATATATCTCTATTCGAATTAGATAATTAATAGCTAAAACTATTCATGAATTCCCACAATAAACAGGCTTCACAATTCCCATGAGTATATCCCTATCTCACGAAAATCATGATTTTTCTCACAAGAACTATGCCTAAATTTCATCTCCCGAATCCATAAAGACATTCAAATCAATTCAACTATTGGCTAGACAATTGAAAGCATTGAGAACAGTGAGAAAAATCCAACTCAATACGAATAACGAGTGAATTGAAATAAAAATAAATAACTCAAACTGTCATGTAATCGGCTACAATCACAATCCTACTCGAACAGATCTAGAAAATAAGATGCGGAAAAATTCAGAAAAACCGTAAGGGATCCGTGGTCTTGTCGTCGCCCACAAATCTCTTCGTTTCCGCTCTCCCCAGATTCTTGTGTTCTTCGATCCCGTCCTACGATGTCTTCGATGATCCCCTTTTTCTGACCTTCAATGTTTATTTATAGCTATCTTTAGACTCCAAAACGCGTCCGGGAATTAGGTTGAAAATGGGCTTCAGAAACGGCCCAGAAACGCGGCAAATACAGCAAGACCGCCACGCGGGCCGCGGCTCACTTAATCTGTGCCGCGGCCCCTATCCTTCAGCGTCGGAGGCCTGGGCGCATGTTTTCTTCAGGGGCCGCGGTTCAGTAAGTGCGTGCCACGGCCCCCGATACAGCGTGCTCGGGCTCTTTGTGTGTCGTGCGTGTGCCGCGGCTCGCTTTCCTTGTGCCGCGGCTCATGACCAGAAATCGCCGTTTTCGTCCGTTTTCCATCGTTTAGGCTTCCGGACTCCAATTTCCTGCAAAACATATAAGAATAGTGCATTAAAAGCTCATTTAAGCGGATTTAGACTTCAAATGGATAAAAAATAATGATAAATAAGCGCATAAAAATACGCCTAACAAATCCTCACACTATGCCGCAAGTGCACGGTGTCAACAAGTAATAAAGTGATAAGTAAGATATCGTTCTCTCGAGGACTGATTTCACTAAGTACCAAAATATAGTCAACTCGTAATTTTATTTGAAGAACAATTATTTAGAATTTATTTCTAAACTAATTGCAGAAAAATAAATAGAAAATAATAATAGTAATAATAAAAATAATAATAATAAGGGCGTAGGATTATGATTTTCACCTCAAACAATCAGGAATGATTTTTATTTAATTCAATTCACTTTTATTCAATTGATTGTAAGCCAGGAATTCCTAAATTATTCTAAAGTCTTTTCCAAGGTCGATAGAAAATACTAAGAATTATTAACTCGATATATCCCTATTCGAATTAGATAATTAATAGCTAAAACTGTTCATGAATTCCCACAATAAACAGGCTTCACAATTACCATGAGTATATCCCTATCTCACGAAAATCATGATTTTTCTCACAAGAACTATGCCTAAATTTCATCTCCCGAATCCATAAACACATTCAAATCAATTCAACTATTGGCCAGACAATTGAAAGCATTGAGAACAGTGAGAAAAATCCAACTCAATACGAATAACGAGTGAATTGAAATAAAAATAAATAACTCAAACCGTCATGTAATCGGCTACAATCACAATCCTACTCGAACAGATCTAGAAAATAAGATGCGGAAAAATTCAGAAAAACCGTAAGGGATCCGTGGTCTTGTCGTCGCCCACAAATCTCTTCGTTTCCGCTCTCCCCGAATTCTTGTGTTCTTTGATCCCGTCCTACGATGTCTTCGATGATCCCCTTTTTCTGACCTTCAATGTTTATTTATAGCTATCCTTAGCCTCCAAAATGCGTCCGGGAATTAGGTTGAAAACAGGCTTCAGAAATGGCCCAGAAACGCGGCAAATACAGCAAGACCGCCCCGCGGGCCGCGGCTCACTTAATCTGTGCCGCGGCCCCTATCCTTAAGCGCCAGATGCCTGGGCGCATGTTTTCTTCATGGGCCGCGGCTCAGTAAGTGCGTGCCGCGGCCCCCGGTACAGCGTGCTCGGGCTCTCTGTGTGCCATGCGTGTGCCGCGGCTCGCTTTCCTTGTGCCGCGGCTCATGACCAGAAATCGACGTTTTCGCCCGTTTTTCGTCGTTTAGGCTTCCTGACTCCAATTTCCTGCAAAACATATAAGAATAGTGCATTAAAAGCTCATTTAAGCGGATTTAGACTTCAAATGGATAAAAAATAATGATAAATAAGTGCATAAAAATACACCTAACAAATACCCCCAAACTTGAGCCTTTGCTTGTCCTCAAGCAAAAATCAATTTTCAAATAAAAAGTATCGTGAATGATCGTGCAAATCCATAGTGCTCAACTTAATCAATACTACCCTGAAAGTCTCAAAGAATAATACGAGTATCGTAATAGTGAGTCACATCAAGGACTCTGATTCCACAAAGTACCCATTTTTAGTGCTAATCAATCATTTATGAAGAAAATCAAGCTCAAAGATTAACAAGCGTGAATTTAACCGACTGCCAATATGAAGGGTTAGAGTAAACAAGCCAACTCGCCCAGTCCCACAGTCTATTGGCAAAATTTAAGAGTTTCATCATCAAAATTACTCCTCGGACAGCATTCCCTTATGTATGATCATAGTGATGATTCGAGTTACCCACTAGGTTCGGATCTCGGGATGTTTCATCGGGATAATCCTAGGGTGGCTTACCATTCTCATGTGTTGGGGAACCGTTTGATGTAAAAGACACTCATGGGGCACATGGATGCTTCTAGTTACTAAGTCCCCCTCTACAGCGGAGAAAAAACTCGAATAGCAATTTCCGCATGTCAAGGTTGCTGTTTTACGCGAGAGTAAACAACGGTTCACGTGAATACCCCCGGTTACTAGGCTTCCCATCATCGGCAAATGCGATATTTCTAAATCATTAGTCTATTCAGGATTGTCGTTTTACGCGAGAGTAAACGACGGGTCACGTGAATACCCCCGGCTACTAGACTTCCCATTATAGAACATGTATAAATTCTCGACTTTTTGGGAAAAACTGTCTGACTCTAAACTCAATTTAAGTGCCAACAAGACTCATGTTACTGGACGACTAGCTACGCGAAAAGTGTAACCAAACGTATAGACGGTGATTTGAAAACACGTATGTCTCCTTTCTTATCTGCTAAGATTTCTACAAAAACGAAAAATTTTGGACCTAAATGAATACTCAGAGGAAACAGATATCGCTGTCTGCAACTCGACCAAAAGTCAACCGTTTCTTCAAAAAGAAACCAGTATTGTAACATCAGTTTTACACATGGAAGCATG
Source organism: Orobanche coerulescens (assembly GCA_033398695.1). NCBI lineage: Eukaryota > Viridiplantae > Streptophyta > Magnoliopsida > Lamiales > Orobanchaceae > Orobanche > Orobanche coerulescens. The sequence goes on from CM065814.1 coordinate 5,162,239, forward strand.
AAAAATTCACGAAAAATTCACGTTTTTTGGCAAAAATCATCAACAGCATGCAAGAAAAATAAAGCAATGATGAAATCGCAATTTATAACCAAGAAAAATTAAGAAAATATCGCATGCTTCAATTTATTCCACTACACATAACATCATCAACAATAAAACTCATGTGAAAATAAAAGAGATAAGGAAAAGTGAATCTTATTTCAAATGTCTTTTTGAACGCCAGCAAATGTCTGAGTGGAATCATCTGTCAATCCATACTTCAAATAATGCCCAACATCACCAGGGACCTCCAAACTTAGTCTCTAGTCATGAAATAACTATAGGCATTAAGTCAAGAAAGATGAGCTAGAAAACAACCATAGTGAATCTCAAGACCATGACTTGCACATTCTCGCTCAAGAGGGGTACTATCAGGATTTTTGAGAGCGTCTACACAATGTTCAAGCATGGTCTTTTGTTTCGGGGGAGGGGGCTCACTGACCCTATTAGGCAAATTATTAAGATCATCGAAATTTATGAAATGCCAAGGGTCACGATAATCAAAGGAAAACATAATGAAAAAAAATAAGAAAGAAAAAAAATATAGAAACTAAAGCAAAAAAAACTTCAAATTAAAATTAGAGTCGCTTGGTAATGATATTAGCGAAAAATCAGTCCCCGACAACAGCGCCAAAAACTTATTGTGAGGAAATCCCTCACACTATGCCGCAAGTGCACGGTGTCAACAAGTAATAAAGTGATAAGTAAGATATCGTTCCCTTGAGGACTGATTTCACTAAGTACCAAAATATAGTCAACTCGTATTTTTATTTGAAGAACAATTATATAGAATTTATTTCTAAACTAATTGCAGAAAAATAAATAAAAAATAATAATAGTAATAATAAAAATAATAATAATAAGGGCGTAGGATTATGATTTTCACCTCAAATAATCAGGAATGATTTTTATTTAATTCAATTCACTTTTATTCAATTGATTGTAAGCCAGGAATTCCTAAATTATTCTAAACTCTTTCCTAAGGTCGATAGAAAATACTAAGAATTATTAACTCGATATATCCCTATTCGAATTAGATAATTAATAGTTAAAACTGTTCATGAATTCCCACAATAAACAGGCTCCACAATTCCCATGAGTATATCCCTATCTCACGAAAATCATGATTTTTCTCACAAGAACTATGCCTAAATGTCATCTCCCGAATCCATAAAGACATTCAAATCAATTCAACTATTGGCCAGACAATTGAAAGCATTGAGAACAGTGAGAAAAATCCAACTCAATACAAATAACGAGTGAATTGAAATAAAAATAAATAACTCAAACCGTCATGTAATCGACTACAATCACAATCCTACTCGAACAGATCTAGAAAATAAGATGCGGAAAAATTCAGAAAATCGTAAGGGATCCGTGGTCTTGTCGTCGCCCAAAAATCTCTTCGTTTCCGCTCTCCCCGGATTCTTGTGTTCTTCGATCCCATCCTACGATGTCTTCGATGATCCCCTTTTTCTGACCTTCAATGTTTATTTATAGCTATCCTTAGCCTCCAAAACGCGTCCAGGAATTAGGTTGAAAACAGTCTTCAGAAACGGCCCAGAAATGCGGCAAATACAGCAAGACCGCCCCGCGGGCCGCGGCTCACTTAATCTGTGCCGCGGCCCCTATCCTTCAGCGTCGGATGCCTGGGCGCATGTTTCTTCATGGGCCGCGGCTCAGTAAGTGCGTGTCGCGGCCCCCGGTACAGCGTGCTCGGGCTCTTTGTGTGGCGTGCGTGTGCCGCGACTGGCTTTCCTTGTGCCGCGGCTCATGACCAGAAATCGCCGTTTTCGCCCGTTTTTCGTCGTTTAGGGTTCCGGACTCCAATTTCCTGCAAAACATATAAGAATAGTACATTAAAAGCTCATTTAAGCGGATTTAGACTTCAAATGGATAAAAAATAATGATAAATAAGCGCATAAAAATACGCCTAACAGCTAGCCCGAAGGCTTTATGCACAATTAAGTGCTTCTGACTGATTTGCACATTTAAGTGCTTCTAACTGGTTGCACATTTAAGTGCTTCTGACTGGTTGCACATTTAAGTGCTTCTGACTGATTTCACGTGCACATACGAGACAATATATAAAGCAATTAAAATAAACAAAAGCGTAATAAATCCCCACACCTGGATAAAATGCAGTTCTTGACTTGAATGTGATGAAGATGCTTGACTCGACAACTCTAGGCCCGTAAATTCTCGTTATTATCTTCAATTAGTTATAATAATAATTATTATTACTATAACTAAATATATAATGACTGATAATGAAACACGATGCACGGATTAAAATTGGATTATTAATATAACCAATATCTTAATTACTTACGCCAAAATAGGGCTGCAATTAACTACTAAAACGTTGACTGGAGTAAAATTGAAATAACTAGACATTTGAGGACTGAAATTGAAGGGATTATAAATCTGATTGATGTTAAATTGAAGTTGATGGATGTTAAGGGCTAAATTGCATGAACTAAAAGTAAATGGGATTAAAATTGAAATGACTGGAAAGATGGGGTATAAAACCCATTTTCCTGGTGCAAGTCGGCAGAAAGCTCCTCTCATCTCTCTATCATCTTCTCTCTCTCTAAAATCCCATCTGATTTCACCCCTCACCCTCTACTCTCCTCTCTCTCTCTCTCTCTCTCTCTCTTTCTCTCTCTCTCTCTCTCTCTCTCTCTCTCTCTCTCTCTCTCTCACACACACACACACACACACAAAGAGACACTCACACACGCACACAAGCACTGAGATTGAAGCTCTTGCAAGAATCCACACACTAATCACAAACACTTTGAATCGGGCGCGTAGGCACACCACGAACCGGGTGAATCGGGAGGCGGCTAGGTTTTCCCGTGCTGCGGCGCGACGGTGCAGGACCAGCAGAAATTTAGGGTTATGGGTTGGCTGATAAAAAGGGCCGAGTTGGAGACTGAAAAAAATGGTGTTCGAGAAAACACAACCAAACCCACGAACGATGGACAAGAAGGCGGCGGCGGTCGCGACTCAGGTAAGGGTTTACGGGATCTGAAAATTCGTTTTGAGTTGGATTTGGGTTTGAAAATGGGTTGACTCGGTCCAGATCTGATTACTCGTTCTGAGCATGATGTTTGAATTCGGGCTGTGCTTGTGGGTTTTGAAGATACTGAAAACATGGTGGTGGATGATGGTTGTGAAATTCTGGTGGTTAACTAGGTTGATGAATTTATCATGTAAAACTTGGATGTCCCATTTGAAATCTTATGGTTTTGAACGATGATGCAAAAGTAAAACTAGACAGTATGAAGGTTTCGATGTTACCTGCTGGGGAAGAAAAGGCGAGCTGTAGAGATGAAGTCACAGAAATTGCAGAAGATGGTTTCTGGGCAGCCACTTCTCAACGAGGAGGAAGAATAAAAAATATATCTGTGTATAATTGAGTATTGGCTTATACTGTAGGTATTAGGTTTAGGGTAGAAAAGCTCTGTGGGCTTAGGTTTAGGACTCTCAATTGGGCTAGAAAAAGAGTTTGGGCCAGCTAATTAAATTGGACTAGTAAAGGAATTTGGGCCAACAACAATAATAATAATTGAGTTTAAAATAAAAAACAATAATTATAATCGGGCTGAATTAAATAATAATATTAAAAATAGTAATAGTAATAATAATAATTAATAATATTATTTAACTTGTAAAATATCTTGGGCAACAATTAATATTATTTAAAATTTGTCTCGGGCCTAGAAATGACGAGATGAAACGATGAATTAAAAATGAGAAATGAAACGATATGATCACATGACTTGATATGAATTATAATGACATAAATGGATTTTCATGATCATGAGAATGAAATGAATTAAATGATAAATTTATTCGGACATTAATTTAATAAAATTGAACAAATTTTCTATAATTCATAATAAATGTATATGCGAAATCGGGGCGTTACAACCTACCCCCCTTAACAAATTTTCGTCCTCGAAAATTAAGTTACGTACCTTGGAAAATGAATGTTGGATACTTGGAACGGATCTCTTCTTCACGTTCGCAAGTTGCCTCATTTGGTCCATGACGACTCCATTGAACTTTCACCAATTTAACCTCTTTGTTCCGTACTGATGTACCTTACGCTCCAAAACAGCTGTAGGTACCTCCTCATAAGTCAGATTCTTGGCTACATGCAACTCTTTGAAAATGCATATGTGACCAGGATCATGTATGTACTTTCTCAGCATGGAGGTGTGAAAGACATTGTGCACTCCCGATAATTCCAATGGTAATGCCAAACTATAAGCAAGATCACCAACACGACCCAAAATCTCAAAACGTCTGATATAACGAGGTTGTAGCTTTCCCCTTTTTACCGAATCGTATCACTCCTTTCATCGGAGCTACCTTCTAAAACACATTTTCTCCAATTTCAAATTGGATATCTTTCCGTCGTTTATCAGCATAAGATTTCTGCCGATCCTGGGCAGTCTTAATTCTGCTTCTGATCTCGGCTATCTTCTCTACAGTCTGCTCGATCAATTCTGGATCCAAAATATTTCCTTCTCCAACCTCACTCCAATAAAGAGGCGATCGACATTTTCTTCCGTAGAGAGCCTCGTACGGGTCCATTTGTATAGTTGCTTGGTAACTATTATTATAAGGAAACTCTACTAACGGCAAAATATTATCCCAATTCTCACCAGTATCAAGAACACACGCCCTCAACAAATCTTCAAGTGTCTTGATAGTCCGCTTAGATTGACTATCGGTTTTCGGATGATATGCAGTACTGAAATTCAATTTAGTGCCCAATGCACTTTGCAGACTCTCCCAAAATTTCGACGTAAATCGCGGATCTCTATCTGATACGATCGACACTGGAACACCATGTAGCCTCAAAATCTCCTGAATATAAATCCGTGCATATTGTTCCATACTATAAGTCATTCTCACAGGTAGAAAGTGAGATGATTTCGTCAAGCGATCTACTATCACCCAGATAGCATCGTTATTCCTCACTGTTCGTGGCAGACCAACCACGAAATCTATTGTGATATGCTCCCATTTCCATTCTGGGATTTCCAACGGTTGGAGTAAACCTCCTGGCCGTTGGTGTTCTGCCTTCACCTGCTGACATATCATACACCTCTCCACAGATACACCAATGTCCCGTTTCATTCCTCTCCACCAAAAGAACTTCTTCAGGCCATGGTACATTTTTGTACCTCCCGGGTGAGCGGAGTATGGTGCATTGTGAGCTTCTTCAAGAATTTGCTTCCTAAGGGATGGATCCTTAGGAACACATAACCTCCCATCATAAGTCATAACATCATCTGCGACAACGATAAATTTCTCAATACTCCCAGCTTGTGCCCGATCTTTCATCTTGCACAAGAACTTGTCATGTGGTTGAGCCTCCTTAATCTTATCCCTCAAGTTTGGTTGCAAGACCAAAGATGATAGGATTGCTTTCGAACTCTTTGAAGACTCAACTACCTCAATCCCCAACTCGGAGAACTCCTTTATCAAACTCTCCTGATCGGTCAAGCAAGCTAACTCGCCTCTAGTCTTCTGACTCAAGGCATCAGCTACCACATTAGCCTTACCCGGATGGTAATGGATGGTACAATCGTAGTCCTTCACTAATTCTAACCATCTCCTTTGTCTCATGTTAAGATCCTTCTGCGTGAAAAGATACTTCAGACTTTTATGGTCCGTGTATATCTCACACTTCCCTCCGTAGAGATAGTGACGCCAAATCTTCAGAGCATGTACTACAGCAGCCAACTCCAAATCTTGCGTTGGATAGTTCAACTCATGTGGTTTAAGCTGTCCCGATGCATAAGCTACTACTTTACCATGTTGCATCATAACACAACCCAAACCCTGCTTTGAGGCATCACTATAAATAACAAAGTCGCCTGTCGGATCAGGAATCGTTAATACTGGTGCCGAGGTTAGTCTCCTTTTCAACTCTTGAAAACTTTCCTCGCACCTCTCACTCCATTCAAACCTCATGCCTTTCCTTGTTAACTGGGTCATAGGAGTGGCGATTTTCGAAAATCCTTCGATAAATCTTCTATAATAGCCAGCTAGGCCCAGAAAGCTGCGAACTTCGCTAACATTCTTGGGTACTCCCCAACTACTCACTGCTATAACCTTATCGGGATATACCTCAATTCCTTTGGAAGTCACCACATGTCCAAGGAATTCAACTTTGTTCAACCAAAACTCACATTTCTTGAACTTGGCATACAACTTCTCCTTGCGAAGTGTCTCCAATGTAATCCACAAATGCTCATGGTGTTGTTCGTTGTCCTTAGAATACACCAAGATGTCATCTATAAAGACGATCAGGAACTTATCCAAGTAAGGTTGGAACACCCTGGTCATCAAATCCATAAAAATTGCCGGTGCATTACTCAGACCAAAAGGCATCACTACAAATTCAAAATGCCCATAACGGGTCCTGAAAGTCGTCTTGGGAATGTCACACTGCCTAATATTCAATTGGTGGTACCCAGACCGCAAATCAATCTTCGAAAAGGTTCCGGCTCCCCTCAACCGATAGAATAGATCCTCGATTCTTGGTAGTGGGTACTTGTTCTTCACCGTGAGTCGATTCAACTCTCGGTAATCTATACACATCCGAAGTGACCCATCCTTCTTTCTTACAAACAGCACTGGTGCACCCCATGGTGACACACTAGGACGAACAAATCCGAGCTCCAGCAACTCTTGAATTTGGAACTTGAATTCTTGAAGTTCCCTCGGAGCCATTCTATATGGCGCTGGATATTGGGGCCGCCCCAGGGACCAGATCAATACTAAACTCCACTTGTCGGTCGGGTGGGACTCCAGGCAAATCTTCTGGAAACAATCTAAAACCTCCCGTACTATAGGTACATCTGTGGGGGACACCTCATTAGTACGAGTGTCGACTAAACTCACCAAGTAACCCTGACATTGCTCCTTCCTTAGACTTCTCAGTGCCTTCATAGCACTGATTACTCTAGGTACTGTCCTACTCTTAGTACCATAAAAAGTGATCGAATCGCCTTCGGAACACCTCAATGTTACCGTCTTCTCACGGCACCTTATATCGGCATCATGTCTATCGAGCCAGTTTATACCAAAGATCACGTCAAAATCCATCGAGTTAATCAAATACAGGCTAGCGTCAAATTCTCTTCCTCGTTCGAGATTTCAAAACTCTCTCTCTATTTTCTCTCGGTAATGCTGTGGGTAGTACGGCTCCATCACTATTTTCTTGAACCGATACCAAGTCAATGCAGCATGCTCGGCCGCCGGCCTCAAACGCCAATAGCTTATCCAACAGCACCCAGCATCATCCACCATTTGGTATTGGCCGCAAAGAATTCTCTGCGCATCAGTGCACCCAATGAGCTCAAAGGTGCGCTCGAGTGACATGAACCATTCATCAACAAAGGCTGGTCCTTCTCGATCGTTGAATGATGGTGGGGTGAAACACCGGAACTATTGCACAACTTGTGCCTGAGTAGAAGCTGGCACATTATTGTTGTGGTTATTCTGACCTCCGTTATCACCACCACCAGCACCAAGGTTGACATTCTCACCACGAGATTATCTCCACCTCGGTTAGTTGGGCGTTCACATCTACGAGTTGCCATTATCCCAAGGCATATCATACTCAATGATCCCTCAGTACTTACCCAACGAGAGGGATAAATAAAATGGGGAGTTACATTTCATCTATATGTTGAGAACCAGAGATTTCTAGCAATGATCATTTACGCATGTCACACATATACTTATGAATTTATAAGAAAACAATTTCATTCCCAAATACTTTATCATAAAATTCTTATGTACAAAATAGACTGAAAATGTATCTGTAATACATGAATCATGGTTGATCTGGTACCACTTATGTAGCGACCACTTTTCTAAAATATAATTCTTCTAATTTTAAGAAGAATAAATAAAAAAATTGCAGCGGAAATACATTTTAAAAAGAGACAAACTTAATAATCGCAAGTAATAATCCCAAGTCATCATTAAATAAAAATATACTTCGACGTGAAATTAAAACAAGTCGAACATTGTTCAAAAATATAGTCTTAGAGAAATAAATTTAACAAATAAATTTTTGATTATCAGCATGATCATCCCACACTCAAGCACCTGCCACATCGAGCTCCTCAACCTGAAAGGGGTAAATAGTGGGGTGAGCTTCCAACTTGCTTAGTGTGGAGAGTACGAAATATGTCTACGTTAATTACTAGATATATTAGCAAGTATAAACAACATGACTGATAAATTCTGAAGCCCGAAGGCTTTATGAACAATTAAGTGCTTCTGACTGATTTGAACATTTAAGTGCTTCTGACTGGTTGCACATTTAAGTGCTTCTGACTGATTGCACATTTAAGTGCTTATGACTGATTGCACATTTAAGTGCTTCTGACTGATTTCACATTTAAGTGCTTCTGACTGATTTCACGTGCACATACGAGACAATATATAAAGTAATTAAAATAAACAAAAGCGTAATAAATCCCCACACCTGGATAAAATACAGTTCTTGACTTGAATGTGATGAAGATGCTTGACTTGACAACTCTAGGCCCGTAAATTCTCGTTATTATCTACAATTAGTAATAATAATAATAATAATTATTATAACTAAATATATAATGACTGATAATGAAACACGATGCACTGATTAAAATTGGATTATTAATATAACCAATATCTTAATTACTTGCGCCAAAATAGGGTTGCAATTAACTACTAAAAAGCTGATTGGAGTAAAATTGAAATAACTAGACATTTAAGGACTGGAATTGAAGGGATTATAAAACTGATTGGTGTTAAATTGAAATAGATGGATGTTAAGGGCTAAATTGCATGAACTAAAAGTAAATGGGATTAAAATTGAAATGACTGGAAAGATGGGGTATAAAACCCATTTTCCTGGTGCAAGTCAGCAGAAATCTCCTCTCATCTCACTCTCTATCATCTTCTCTCTCTCCAAAATCCCATCTGATTTCGCCCCTCACCCTCCCTCTCTCTCTCTCTCTCTCTCTCTCTCTCTCTCACACACACACACACACACACAAAGACACACTCACACACGCACACAAGCGCTGAGATTGAAGCTGTAATATCCGCAAATTTTCGATTTTCGGTAAATTTCTTTTTTTCGGCCGAAGTCCATTTTGACGACTCGCTTTTGACCGTTTCATCATTCGGAGAATATTTAATTCTGCACTTTTTGTCATCCGAGTTCGTTTCGCTGCTGCTTTGTTGAGTTCCGTGCTTTTTAGCGACTTTTCCGCGCTTGAGTTCGGTTCTTTCGAATCTCGTTCGAAACTGTCGTTTGGGGTTTTTCGTAAGTTCATTTAACGTTGTTATACGTGTTGTGAGCTTCGGTTTGATTATTCGTTGTCGTATGGTGATTTTCGGGCATTTGGGCCATTTTCGTAATTTCCCAAAGTTTGGGGTAATTACCTTCCGTTTTCGAATTTCGAGCCTTCGGGTGGTCGGAATCATGTGTCCTACTAGCTCTTAGATTCGTCTTTGTGAGTACTTCGTAACCCTATCTTCGGTTCGTATTCAAGTTCGGGTTTCGGTGTCGTTTTGTTGAATTCAGGATTACTAAACGACTTTTCTAAGTATGAGTTCGACTTTGTTAGATCACCATTAATTTTTGGTAACTCCAAAAATTCTGAATCTTTGCAATATTATAGAGCATCGAGTTAGCTTTCCAATGGTTCGAACGGTGAGTCAATCGGAGTCCGGACGAGAGAGTTATGGTCGTTTTAGCTCACCCGCTCGTTATTGGCCGATCACCACGGCCGAACTGCCGTGTCGTCCGACACGGCCCGTGCCGAACTCTTCCGGATAAGCTCAACGATCGCCGACACGCCCGACCGTGTTCCGTGACACGGCCGAGTCGTGCCGAGTCGCCGTTGGACGGTCGCTATCGGAAGGCCCTACGCGCCGCGACCGGCCGGGCAGGACACGGCCGAGTCCCTGTCGGCGGTATGCGACACGACCGTGCCGATCGGCACGGCCGTGTCCGGCGATCAACCCCTATAAATGGCCATGCAGACGTTTTTCTTGCCATTTTTCACCTTCTTCTTCTCCTCTTCCGCAGCTGGGCGTGTTCTAAGCTTGAAGCCATGTTGTTTAGCAACATATCCATGGAGTTCCTTGGGTTATATCATCAATCATTCGTCCGATATCATCCCTTGATCCAGCGAATCAAGGTTAGATCTTTAGAACCCTACTTTAGGTAAAATTGGGGGTTTTCATGTTTTTGTCCGATTCGTTCCGTTTTGTCGATTAATTCATGATGAATATGATTAATCTTGTTGGTATTCTTAGTTTCCCTACGGATTCATGGCATATTTCTTGATTTTTACGGAATCGAGAGGGTTTGGTTGCGGTCCGCCCTCGTTGTTGTTTATATACGAATATACATGAATCGTAGGCGGATTTTCGGGTGTATTCCAATTCCGTATTCATTTAGAAATGGTTGTGATTGTATTCTTCGAATCGTTAGGTTCGATTTCATTGGTTCCTAGCGTTCGTCGGTGACTTTCCTTTCCATTCGTTGCGTCGTCAATAATTCAAGGCAAGTATTTTTGGAAACCTTTATGCTTAACGTGAAATGGTAATGTATATTGTGTGTAATTTGCTCACCTTGTGTTGGCCCGACGGGGTCAAGGAGGGAAATCTATGTTGCCGCCCTGGATTTCACGAGTTTCGTGCCGCTAGCCAACTCGTTAGGGTCCTTGTGAGGCCTCGAGTGAGAATGTATGCTGCCGCCCTGTTCTCACGGCATAGCGTGTGCGTGGTTTTGTTTTTCTGTAATTGTAGCCAACTCGGTAGGGTCCCTGCGAGGCCTCGAGTGAGAATGTATCCGCCGCCTGTTCTCAAGGCTAATTGTGGTGTATATATTCCGGAAAAGACATGTCTTGTATTGGTTGTCGACATGATATTGGTGCATGTACTATGAAATGTGTAAGCGATTGGTTTGCCTTGATTACTTGTACTAGCGTAATTGCTAACCCCTCTGGGGACCCGTTTTGGGGAAATTCTTGTTATGAATTTGAGTTATGATTATCCGGACGAGCGGGCACTGGACAAGACGAGGACGTTGGCCGTGGTCGTTGACATGTGCACTTGGATTTACTTATTTCTTTTGTCCACTTCGATTTGGTTGTTTTCTATATTTATAAATCGATAGATCGTATCGCGAGTACTTAGGCTTTTCAAATTCAAACTCGTGTTGTACTACTTTTAAATTGTTACATTGTTGGTTGATGATCGTTTCGCGGTTGCTCCGGGCGTAACTTTTTATGTCTTATAATTAAATGTGTGTCCTCGCTAACCGGGATGGTTAGTCGAGTGGAGTTTTCTTGTTTGTAGCCTGGTGGGTCCCATGTGGGGGTCCACGGCGCTGTAATATACTTCGAATATCTCGGGGTGTTACGAAATGGTATCGGAGCTCTAGGTTTATGGATACCTAGGCTTGTTGGTTATTTGGGTCTAGTCGTATTTGTTTTGCACGTTGTCACACCGCCAAAGATCCCAAGATTTCCAAAGGCTCGTAAGTTTTCCTTACTCGATTCTCTTGTTTTCTCGTATTGAAATTCCACTTCTTGAGCCGTGATTGCCTCTCTCGTACTTATCGCCGAGTTGTTTTTTTCGATCCATCCGGTTCGTGCACTTTTGATTCTAGTATTGCGCAGTTCTTTATCTCTCCGAGTATGTGCGCTGCTCGGGCTTGACCGCTTGTCGCTTTGTGAGCCTTCCATCGCTAAATTTCCTAGCATTGGTGGGATCGTTGGTGATCGAAAGATCCGAGTTTTGCTCCGTGGTATATTGTGAGAGGACTTGACTCTCTAGTCTTTTCTTTGTGTGATGGAATCGTGTTTGGTAATTGCGATATACTAAATGTATGTTGAGCCGAATGTACCGATGAGTTGGACACCGAAGGGTGCGGTATGATGTAGAAGTTTTGAACATTGATATGTTCCGGTATAGGTATTGATGGCGAGTTTGTTGAGAAACTCACATAGCCGGGTTTCGACATATGTCCAAATCGGTGATCTTTGGTTACTGTTGTTAAACTTGAAGAGATAGTTTGACATATGCTTGGAATTAGTATTTCCGAGTTGCGCTTTTGAACTGGTGATTTTTGAATGTCGTATATGAGTATGTCCGGAATTGTTGGTACTTGGCTAAATATTATTATTTACAACCAATGTGTTTCTATTAATAATAATACATGCGGCGTGCATGCTTGAAAATTTCTTAGACTTGATCGTATTGTGGGTTTATGAAAAATGACATGAATTTGGGCGAGCCAGCCTTGTAATTTCAAATAAAACATTGTGTCGGTATTTAAAGGTCTTGTATCAAATAGATTAGGACATTTTATAAACTGCTACAACTGTTAAGAACTTGTCGTGTTTAAAAGGGTCTTGAAAACGATTTTTAACTTATCGGTTTTATTTTCGAATAACTAGAGTATACGATTTTAAAATCGATTAGCACGAAAGCCTAGTCCGAGCCAAGTTGTGTTGGTTGAGTTTTGTCTCGCCGGATTTTGTCCGACTTAGTCGCATCGCGACGCCGTCGCTTGAGCTCATTGGTCGTGATTAGTATCAAAGGGCGGTCGTCACTTACGTGCGACCTATGGATGTAAAACTCCCTTCCTTGTGTTGTGCCTCGTGTGATACGAGTTATTTGTATGATTAGTCGATTGAATGATGGAATCCTTCTATGGATTTTGATTTCACGATATGTGTTTATTAGACTCTCGTATTTGGTTTATACGAGGAGTGTCGTCACTACCGATGTATTTTCGCACCGTATTTTATCCACGCGTGAGTTCTTTCAAACGGTTTTCGGTATTTTGCAACCGAGTTTTATTTCGTAGAAACCGATTCCTTGAATCAAGTTTTGGCATTTTGGCCTTGAATATTTCATGATGGTTTGACAAATGAGTTTTTGAGTTTTGGAAAATATCACCGTCATTGGTCTTTTTAGCATTTTCGAAATGAGATGGGAAATCATGCTTAGCACGGTAAATCCTTGTGAGAAGGGTTTACGGCATGTAATTTTTATGATATGTTCTGTTGTTGTCTCGTGAATTGTTAGCGCACGCTACGCTTTACGGCTTACGCGCGAGAGTACGTTGGTAGCACGCTAAAGGGAGAATAGCGCACGCTACTCGGTAGTTCAGAGCGATCCAGAACTACCGGACTGGTCTCAAGTTCTCGTTAGCGCACGCTAACACTTGGGATTAGCGCACGCTAACGGTATTTTTGGTCGAGTTTTGTTTGGTGCCGTGATAGCGCACGCTAACCTTAATGATTAGCGCACGCTAATTGTGTCGATATAAATACCGGACACCCGTCTAGAAGTTGCATTTTTCTTCATTTTTCTTCTACCTCCATGAGATTGAGACGAAGCGACTAGGTTTCGCAATGTTGCTGAAATTTATTCATACATCCAAAGGAGTAATGGAGTAACCTAGATGATTATTAACATCATCTAATCCATTGTTCTTCGCGAATCCGTGCAATTTTTCTTGAATCCCTAGAGTTGACTTTTTGGAGTTTTGCTCTTGATGTCGTTTTCCATCCGGTTTTGATAAACCGATCGTTGTTTTAACGATGTTGTTAAGCATATCCTAGGGATTGTATATCACTGTCTTGATTGTGAACGATTTAATGAGTGTGCTATGATGTGTTTAAGTGAATATTGACAAGTGTGAATTCTGGGCATTTTGGCCTATTGTACTTCTGAAAAACCTTGAGTATCTTAGAAAATAAATTTCGAGACGTACTTTTAAAATGAATTATTTTCTCGTAGTACATACAAGGTGCCACAATACGTTTCAAAATTCTTCTACCTCGAGGACCAAAATGCTTTGAGATATTTTCAATGTTTTAGAAACACTTTTATTTAGACCCGAGGGTCGAATATTCTGAAAGTTTTCACTAAGAGAAAGTGTCCTCATTTTTATCAAATGCGAAATGGTTCTCCAAAGTCTCGATAACGATATTTCACGTTGTATTTTTTGAAAGGTGATACTCAAGATCAACCGGCGTTCTTCTAAATTATTTTCAAAATGAGGTTTTCATTTTTAAAACCTATCCATTCCCGTTTGAGGGATGGGTATATATGTATAATGTTCGCGTTGTTGTTATGATGTTTGCTCCCGAGTATGATCAGATTGGTGGCATGAACGTCGAGGCGTTGCCACGCATTTGTTGTGAGAGGTGGGATGTTAGTGTCGAATGTTGCCGCCTCGTAGTGATTTCTACGTTGTCGCGCATGTGCGAGCTGTTAGAGCTTGGTTTGGTATGACCGTGTGCATCGGTGATCGTTCCGTTATGTGTCGGTTGTTTAATGTCTTGTTACCTTGCTCCTGTTTTTGTGAATTTCGTGGATGAGGTCGGGGATACTACCCATACTATTTTGACTTCTGTATGTTCTCTTTCTCCAGTCTATCGATTCGCTCGTGTTCGTTGATACTGTCTGAACTTGTTTTGTATTTCGGGTTCATCATTCGAACGAGCTGTGATCTTGTTTTGAGTCGATCTGGTTATCGCTGTGACTTTTCCGAGTTCGGTTCGATTCTTGTGAACCTTGTTCGGAAGTAACATCTTTTGGTTCTACTATTCTTTTATTCGAAGTGGATCGGATTTGGAACTTCTGTATTTTCGACTCTGTCGACTCATTTATGCTCGTTGACATTTCTGAACTTTCCCTATCCCTTGCTTTTGTTGATCGAACGAGTGTGGTATTGTTTTGGAATAACTCGTTTGTCGCTGTGACTTTCCAACCGCTATTCCCTATCCTGTGGATCTTATGGGAATGCATTCCTTGTAGTTCTCACCAGATCATCCTGGGAGTTGTTGTTTGAGTCTTATTATCCTTCGTGTTTCGGACATGATTGTTCGATTTTTGTTGTCTCGATCGTTTGCTTGTTCAGTTTTTGTTCTCGTTTTGTGATCGTTGAGCATTCAGGCTCCTTCCTAATTCCCTTAAGTTTGGGAAATTAGTCTCGTTTTCGATCTTCCAACCCTTGGGCGGTGGAATTCAGTATTAGTTCAGCGATTGGCTCGCGTTTTGATTGATGTACCGTTGGGTTGGTCAATCATATTGATTTTCGTTCGTTGTGTTTTGTGATTGTCGGATAATTGACTTGGCAATATTATCCGTTTGATGACGCTTGTCATTTGTTGGTTTTATTATATCCCTAACGGCGACGTTGTGTTGGTCGCCGTGGAGCGTGTTTTCACGCCGTATATTCCTTTGCGTTGATTGTAACATTTCGCCGTTGGGCGTTAGTTACGCATTCTTGTGTATCTTGTTGAGTTTTTCCTGGCGGAATATTTCTTCCCCCTACTTGTTTTAAGTTTCGGGACGAAACTTCTTTAAGGAGGGTAGAATGTAATATCCGCAAATTTTCGATTTTCGTAAATTTCTTTTTCGGCCGAAGTCCATTTTGACGACTCGCTTTTGACCGTTTCGTCATTCGGAGAATATTTAATTCTGCACTTTTGTCATCCGAGTTCGCTTTGCCGCTTTGTTGAGTTCCGTGCTTTTAGCGACTTTTCTCGCGCTTGAGTTCGGTTCTTGCGAATCTCGCTCAAACCGCCGTTTGGGATTTTTCGTAAGTTCATTTAACGTTGTTATATGTGTTGTGAGCTTCGGTTTGATTATTCGTTGTCGTATGGTGATTTTCGGGCCATTTTCGTAATTTCCCAAAGTTTGGGGTAATTACCTTCCGTTGTCGAATTTCGAGCCTTCGGGTGGTCGGAATCGTGTGTCCTACTAGCTCTTAGATTCGTCTTTGTGAGTACTTCGTAACCCTATCTTCGGTTCGTATTCAAGTTCGGGTTTCGGTGTCGTTTTGTTGAATTCAGGATTACTAAACGACTTTTCTAAGTATGAGTTCGACTTTGTTAGATCACCATTAATTTTTGGTAACTCCAAAAATTCTGAATCTTTGCAATATTATAGAGCATCGAGTTAGCTTTCCAATGGTTCGAGCGGTGAGTCAATCGAGTCCGGACGAGAGAGTTATGGTCGTTTTAGCTCACCCGCTCGTTATTGCCGATCACCGCGGCCGACTCGGCCGTGTCGTCCGACACGGCCGTGCCGAACTCTTCGGATAAGCTCGAACGATCGCCGACACGCCCGACCGTGTTCCAGGACACGGTCGAGTCGTGCCGAGTCATTGTCGGACGGGTCGCTATCGGAAGGCCCTACGCGCCGCGACCGGCCGGGCAGACACGGCCGAGTCCTCGGCCGGTACCAGGCGACACGACCGTGCCGATCGGCACGGGCCGTGTCCGGCAGGCAGTCAACCCCTATAAATGGCCCTGCAGACGTTTTTCTTGCCATTTTTCACCTTCTTCTTCTCCTCTTCCGCAGCTGGGCGTGTTCCAAGCTTGAAGCCATGTTGTTTAGCAACATATCCATGGAGTTCCTTGGGTTATATCATCAATCATTCGTCCGATATCATCCCTTGATCCAGCGAATCAAGGTTAGATCTTTAGAACCCTACTTTAGGTAAAATTGGGGGTTTTCATGTTTTTGTCCGATTCGTTCCGTTTTGTCGATTAATTCATGATGAATATGATTAATCTTGTTGGTATTCTTAGTTTCCCTACGGATTCATGGCATATTTCTTGATTTTTACGGAATCGAGAGGGTTTGGTTGCGGTCCGCCCTCGTTGTTGTTTATATACGAATATACATGAATCGTAGGCGGATTTTCGGGTGTATTCCAATTCCGTATTCATTTAGAAATGGTTGTGATTGTATTCTTCGAATCGTTAGGTTCGGTTTCATTGGTTCCTAGCGTTCGTCGGTGACTTTCCTTTCCGTTCGTTGCGTCGTCAATAATTCAAGGCAAGTATTTTTGGAAACCTTTATGCTTAACGTGAAATGGTAATGTATATTGTGTGTAATTTGCTCACCTTGTGTTGGCCCGACGGGGTCAAGGAGGGAAATCTATGTTGCCGCCCTGGATTTCACGAGTTTCGTACCGCTAGCCAACTCGTTAGGGTCCTTGTGAGGCCTCGAGTGAAAATGTATGCTGCCGCCCTGTTCTCACGGCATAGCGTGTGCGTGGTTTTGCTTTTCTGTAATTGTAGCCAACTCGGTAGGGTCCCTGCGAGGCCTCGAGTGAGAATGTATGCTGCCGCCCTGTTCTCAAGGCTAATTGTGGACTGTATATTTTCCGGAAAAGACATGTCTTGTATTGGTTTTCGAAATGATATTGGTGCATGTACTATGAAATGTGTAAGCGATTGGTTTGCCTTGATTACTTGTACTAGCGTAATTGCTAACCCCTCTGGGGACCCGTTTTGGGGAAATTCTTGTTATGAATTTCAGGTTATGATTATCCGGACGAGCGGGCACCTGGACAGTACGAGGACGTTGGCCAGGGTCGTTGACATGTGCACTTGGATTTACTTATTTCTTTTGTCCACTTCGATTTGGTTGTTTTCTATATTTATAAACTGATAGACTGTACTCGCGAGTACTTAGGCTTTTCAAATTCAAACTCCGTGTTGTACTACTTTTAAATTGTTACATTGTTGGTTGATGATCGTTTCGCCGGTTGCTCCGGGCGTAACTTTTTATGTCTTATAATTAAATGTGTGTCCTCGCTAACCGGGATGGTTAGTCGAGTGGAGTTTTCTTGTTTGTAGCCTGGTGGGTCCCATGTGGGGGTCCACGGCGCTGTAATATACTCTGAATATCTCGGGGTGTTACAGAAGCTCTTGCAAGAATCCACACACTAATCACAAACACTTTAAATCGGTCGCGTAGGCACACCGCAAACCGGATGAATCGGGCGGCGGATAGGTTTTCCCGTGCTGCGGCGCGACGGTGCAGGACCAGCGGAAATTTAGGGTTATGGGTTGGCTGATAAAAAGGGCTGAACATAGGTACTTTGCTACTTTGCTACTTCATTACTTTGTTCTCTTGTGACTTTATTACTTTGCTACTTTGTTCTCTTGTAACTTATAATTCTACATGTTTATCAGGTTTCGTGTGGTTCACCCAACAACATGAAGATACATCATGGAGGATTAGCTTTTAAACAACTCTTATGGGAAGCTGCAAAATGTACAAGACTGGTTGACTTTGAGCAGGTTATGAGTGAGATAGAAAGGAAATACAAGGGAGCATATAAGTGGCTTCAAAATAAGCCTCCTGCAAACTGGTCCAAATCCCACTTCAAGACCCTTGTGAAGTCTGACATATGTGTCAACAACATGTTGAATCATTTAACTCCATGATAGTGGAGTCAAGAAGCAAGCCAATTATAGAGATGCTTGAGAAATAAGGATGCTGATAATGAAAAGAGTCTGGATTAGTAGGAGTAAGGCAGAACATTGGTGGGGTGACATTTGTCCTTTAATTAGAGAGAAATTGGAGTATGGCAGGATAAAGAGTAATGAGTAAACCTGCTTGTTTAATGGATTGGTGAGTTTGAAGTGCAACTGAATGGAGGAGGTATGGACAGATGGATTGTTTCAGTCAAGAAGAAGACTTTTTCTTGCAGAAAATGGCAGCTAAGTGGTTACCAAAGTTGGCATGCAATTTCTTGTCTCAATTTGCTAGGAAAAAGAGTTGAAAACTATGTTGATGACTCCTACAGGAGGTCTACATATTTGACACTCTATAGAAATGTGACGATTCACTTAGGGGATAGTCTGAATGGCTAAGATCATCTCTTCCTGCTCTATTGACTCCTATTCCTGAGAAGATGCCTCGTAGGCCCAAGAATTACACAAGGAAGAAGAGTACAACTGAGATTCAAGAAATTAAAGCTAAGCTTGCACTACAGAAAGCTAGAGAGACTGGTAGGTTGGGCAGGCATGGGATGATTATGAAATGCTCCTACTGCAAGTTAGCAGGCCATAACAAGGCAGGTTATGTTAAGAGAAAAAAGCTATAAGAAAAATGTACCTACTCCAAAGACACAAGTCACAAATTTTAAGAATGTAGGATGAGGATAATAGATGGTGAAGCAGGAGTTAAGGGGAAGAACAAGAGGACAAGAACTGGAAAGAAACAGTCTGACAAGACAACTACTACTCAAGAGTGTAACACCCCCAAGTTATTCAGGGTATATTACAGCGCCGTGAGCCCCGCTGTGGGACCCACAAGGCTAAACATACGCGGAACTATAAACTTGACCGATAAGGTCTACATACAATAGAAAGAAAGACGATACAAATGGTATTCGAAACCATAAACAATGAAACCATATACATCACTGCACAAATCAATACCTCGGCAACACAGGCCGGAACATCAAGGAAACTGAAATATAATACTCGAGTATTTAAAAATCCATTCCAGTACAACAACACTGAATGGAGGAAACCAAAAGAGATAACCGGAGACAAGACACAGTATCACACTTGCCCATCATCTTCATGCCGACCTGGTACCCGCCTGTCCGCTCTCCTGGAACCTGAAATACATGAACGTATTTCCCCCATAAAGGGGTTAGCCGTCGAATAGCTAGTGCAAGTATAACAATATGAAACATAATACTTCTCGACAATAAAGTAAATGTAATCCGTCAATTCATCAATATCCGTCAATTCATCAATTTAAGACTAGTATTCCGGAATAACTAAATCTCATAAGACGTATGTGAATGCCATAGAAACGGTTCGTTCACCTCATACGCCGTTACGTATGTGAATGCCGTCAAAACAGTTCGTTCACCTCATACGCTGATACATGTAGGAATGCCGTCAAAACGGTTCGTTCATTACATGCCAATCAATATATCTATGAATGCCGTAAAAACGGTTCGTTCATGATATGCCATCAATATTTCTATGAATGCCGTAAAAACGGTTCGTTCATATCATACCATCAATTCCTCTTACTTTCAAAGTCGAGAACGTACAATCATAAATGTATACTTGCCTTAATAAACGTTACCGAAGATCCCGAAGAACACAGTTCGACCGGGAAGCTTGAACCACGAAGAAGACAACAAACGGAAGGGTTCCGACTTGAGTTCTCCACAAGGATTTCATCCCTAAGTCATATCAATGATAAATCAACAATCGTACGATGAATAATAATCGTACAACGCACAAAACCCCCCTCTTAGACATTTTGTCGGACACCTTCAAGGCGTCGACTAATAACTCAACCGAAACGACGAATCAATACACTCCAACCGTGGAATAACGATGGAAATTATAGAATGCACCTAAATCATCATCAATCCATCACTAATCTAAATTACTACGGATTAAAAGGATGAAGTCAAGCAAAATCCCCAATTTCCAACACAAAATTCGAAGTGTTCTTGAAAAATCTTTCAATAATCCGATGAATATTCCAACAAGTCCATAATCATGCGTATATCACTTCATACCCCATGATTTTAACATCCAAAACATCATTACCCAATACAAAATCGAAATCCAAGATGTTGAAGAAATTACCTCTTGAAGATCCAAGCACTATGATTCGAAGAATACTCGATAGATCGATGATCCGAGCTTAAAAATCGAAAATAGATGAAGGAAGTCACACACTCAAGTGATAGATGGTGAAACCTCCCTCCCTCAAGCCTTTCCTCTCGTGTGATGGTGAAGAAATGAGAAATATCGGTTGAAACGCGCAGAAAAACGCAGATATAGGGCTGACTGACGTGTGTGCCGCGGCTCAGTATAGGTGTGCCGCGTACGCACTCCAAAATTCGCTCCTGTGGCTCGGCGGTGCCGTGGCTCAGCCTGTGTGTGCCGCGGCACCGGGTACAGCGATTTTGGACGAACTGGAAAATGAGAGTGACTTAGCTATTTCGACCATAACTCCTCGTCCGACTCCGATTGACTCACCGTTTGAACCAATGGAAAGCTAACTCGATGCTTTATAATATTGCCAAGATTCAGAATTTTTTGGAGTTTCCAAGAATTTATGGTGATTTAACAAAGTCGAACTCATACGTGGAAAAGTCGCTAAAGAACACGGAATTCAACGAGCGATACCGAAACGAACTCGGATGACAAAAGTGTAGAATTAATCATTCTCGGGATGACGAAACGGTCCCAAGCAAGTCGTCAAAATAGACTTCCGCCAAAAATAGAAAATTTAGGGAACAAAATTACGGGTATTACATTCTACCCTCCTTAAAAGAAGTTTCGTCCCGAAACTTAAAACAGGTAGGGGGAAGAAATATTTCGCCAGGAAAAACTCAACGAGATGCACAAGAACCGAAACATACGCCCAAACGGCGAATCATCAATATAGAACATAACAATACATTACCCGAAGGTAAACCAAACCAATGCCGAAAAAGAAACGAATTCACAATGCCCGAAGGCTCCAACGGAAATACTGATAAATCACAAACTACTGAAAGCCGAACAGCCCAAAGCAGTAAAACATCACAATACAGATCTCAAAGAAGCAAACTCCGATCGGACATACCCTCGGCGTATGAACAACGATCGCAAATCGTCGGCCATATCCAATACAACATGGACTACGAACGATCAATCAATAAAGCTCAAGAGGGACATCACAGTACGCCCGATCCGGAAATGTGTTCGTGCACATGTCCACCCCGTATACGGAATCCATAATATACGTGTGACAATGTACCTAATTAGCCTCAAGAACTACGTCTCGTGTGCAGTCAATGCGGAAATATCCACGCATGACCATCGGTGCCCGGCTAAAAATCTTACACATAACCAATCGCACGCAGACATGATTCCGGATATGCCACGATACAACATGACAACGAAACTCAAGGGATAAAACATCCAATACGGATCATACGACTCACCAAGTGAACGATGACACACGAATAATGAAAGATCGACACGACCAACGATATTCAAAACAACCATCCCGGGATCGAGAATTCCCTAAGGACCGATTAACACGAACAACGATCACAACACAACAATTCGGAAAATCCTCAACCCTCAACGATCACAAAATTACGAGTTCACAAGAATAATAATGTCCGCCTTGAATCGGTCAACACGACAATAATAATTCAACGGATGGGAATTATCATTGATAATCCCAATTCAATACTTCGATTACCGTAGAATGGCCAATCGATAACAATGATACAACGGATGAGAGTATCTTCGACAACGGATGGGAATTATCTTCGATAATCCCAATTCCATACCTCGATTACCCTAGAACGGTCAATCGATAATCAATGATACGATAGAATAGATGTCCCGGTGTCTTAAACCGACCACCGAAACGGAGATGACAAAAGGATATATCAAAATGTCCCCAATCGGTTAACGCAACATCATAGCAACAGATCCAATTCGATGACAAAGATTCAACGATGTCTCAGAACGACATTAATCGCGAATAATAATAATCGATACATCGATACCGCGAACCGGCTATCGATAGCAACTTTACCAACAAGTATCGTAATGCCTTGAACCGGCCATTTACAAACAACAGTAACATTTGGCATAATTTGCCGACGGCGTCGTGTCAACCAATCTCTTGACATCAATACAATCATAAAGAGGCCAAGTCCCAAAATGATACACACCATCGTACGCCTACACGATAACATTAGTCTCATTGATTAGTACGAGTATAAAACTTGCCTCGATATCAATACAACGAACTGTTACCAATTCAGTCGATTTCGTCTTACGAGTCTCGACCAAGTTAATCTACGAACCCTTCAACCTTAACCGCAACACAAAAGTCATAATCTATGATCAAACATCATATCTCGACCAATCATAGTCTGAACTGTCCAACTCAGACCCTCACGAATCCATGTCCACAATACGAGCCGAAATCCGATGATCATATCAGCAATCAATTCGGACCAATAATAAGGGTCTAAATATTATCGGTTCCAAACTCAATTCTTAAACACGAATTGACAAGGTTCCCTTCTCGTAAATCCGTAGTTAAAATTTTCCGATGATCATCGTTAATTCTAACCATCCAATTAGTTCAGCATTATAGATAATCATATTAAAAAAAGTTATCAAACAATCCAATCATTCGATTTGAATATTTGCTCCATACGTATGGGCTTCCAAATTCAGAGATGAATAATAGTATCATCAAACTCATAATCACATTCGTATTCCTATACGAATATTATTTCCAACACATAATTTAGCTCTAGATATGAATATTCCATATTCATATTCAAAACATCAACACTTCTTAAAAATTTTCATTACCTCGTATAATTCAAGAGTTCTTCAAGAACATGAAATATCCGAAATCACGTTCAGAACAACATATCCGAGGTATATATCTCCATGTTACCATTTTCTTCATCATGTCATTCATACAACCTCAAGAATCACAACAGAACCCTTATCGTCATATGAAGAAGATCTCAATAATCATATCAACATCCGAAATCTCTTATTACGATTCCAATAAATCTCGTATAGCATTATCACATGATACCATATAATACCTCAATACCGAATACCTTCCCGTACACAATCTTCTATGTACGATTACCACAAAACATACCTCTATCCGGACTTCCTTCCGAAATGTATACCATATACCAAGAATATCCAAAATGACATCAACAATATCCGAATACTACAATCTTCACCCCAAAACCTTACGGGAGTATTACAGGCCGTAAACCCTTCTCACAAGGATTTACCAGGCTAAGCACAATTTTCCACGTCATTTCAAAGATGTCAAAAAGACTGATGACGGTAATATTTTTCAAATACTAAAAAAATCATTTTCCAAATACCGTCAAAACGATCAAGGTTAAAATGCCAAAAACTCAGTTTAGGGAATCGGTTTTACAAAATAAAATTTCAGTTGGCAAAATACCAAAAATCCATTTCAAAAATACTCACGCCGAGGATAAAAGTACAGTCCAATTTATGCATTTTCATTGAAATAAGACGAACATCAAAATACACGATTCCCAACATACTCCCTCCCAAGTAGTAATCCAAAAAAAAAAAAATGAGCCACTATCAAAGGGATACGAGGATTACCTTGTATGGACGAACCACGAAGAAAGAATAATTGAACTCCATTCCAAGAATCATTAAATCATCATAGTCATCATATGGCCTCAAGAACATCAAGATCTCTATGATTCCATAATCACAATCAACATATTCAAAGCATATCATTATCTTCCTTCAACATAAACCTCATAGAATATGGATAACACAAGAAATCACTTCAAGAATCAACAATAGTTCCATAACCAAGCTCTAATTCCATGATTCCAAGCTCACAATCATGTTAAAAGCGTTTAGAACACTCTTAAAAGTAAAGAGGGACGAGTTTTGGAGAGAAATATCTCAAAGGATCGTGAGAGAAATGAAAGGCAACACTTCAATATATAAATTGCACTCTCATTACGTACGTAAGTGTCCTTTCTTAACGTCGTAACAACTTTAACGTCGTAATCCAATATCCATAACGCACGTAACCAACTCATCGTCTCATTCCGTGCGGTCCATTCAAGACGTAACCCATACCATAAAGCGTCGTAATATACCGATTGACTTGCTACGGTACAATGGTTGTGTTACGTCGTAACACGTCTGTATAACGTCGTAACACGTCTGTATAACGTCGTAAAGCGTCGTTGACTCACTGTCAACATCCTCCGCCGAAAGTGCGAACAGGTCCCACCGCCACCAGACTCGGTTACGTCCGATGCCTTCGTTACGTCGTAATACCTTAGCCTTAACGCACGTAACCATGCCAATCTTACGTCGTAATCTCACCTTATTAACGTCGTAATAATTCCATTCTTAGCCAATTTCAACAATTCTGTCCAAAGTCATGACATACCAAATACGAGCATACGGCAAAATCAATACATATACTCAATTCAATAACATTTTCAAACGTTCACAACGTCCTCGAGCATAATTAACCATCCACGAGATCCAATATATAAACGAAAAAAATATATCCGGAAAATCGGGTATTACACTCTACCCCCTTAAAAATAGGTTTCGTCCTCGAAACTTACAATCACTGCATAAACAACATTTCAACGGGAATTCAATTTCACCAAGAATTATCGAATAATTCGAACAACATACTTACAAGTCCGCGAAGTCGAAGATCTCCCGTGATACTAGCATGCGACTCCTAAACAAAGTCTCAACATAATACCGATACACACCATTATCGAAATTAGCAACTTAACAAAATCTCAAGGAAGAGCTCACGTCCGTGACCACGACCACGATTCTTCCTACTTTCAGCCAACATTCTGAAGGGCACATACATGCGTAAGTATAATCCGAATCGCACATTCTCGAAGTGACCAATTTCCAAGAATACCAAGCTATAAACGAAATGATTAAGAAGAATACAAGAAGAGTGAGAGGACTTACAAGTACCGGTCGCACTGTGATGATGGCAGAGTAGTGATACTGTGGGCAAATGCCGACTCAATCGACCCAAAAGACCGACAGCCTAGGTATCCATAAACCTAAGCTCTGATACCATATTCTGTAACACCCCCAAGTTATTCGGGGTATATTACAGCGCCGTGAGCCCCGCCGTGGGACCCACAAGGCTAAACATACGCGGAACTATAAACTTGACCGATAAGGTCTACATACAATAGAAAGAAAGACGATACAAATGGTATTCAAAACCATAAACAATGAAACCATATACATCACTGCACAAATCAATACCTCGGCAACACAGGCCGGAACATCAAGGAAACTGAAATACAATACTCGAGTATTTAAAAATCCATTCCAAAGACAACAACACCGAATGGAGGAAACCAAAAGAGATAACCGGAGACAAGACACGGTATCACACTTGCCCATCATCTTCATGCCGACTGGTACCCGCTGTCCGCTCTCCTGGAACTCGAAATACATGAAACGTATTTCCCCCATAAAGGGGTTAGCCGTCGAATAGCTAGTGTAAGTATAACAATATGAAACATAATACTTCTCGACAATAAAGTAAATGTAATCCGTCAATTCATCAATATCCGTCAATTCATCAATTTAAGACTAGTATTCCGGAATAACTAAATCTCATAAGACGTATGTGAATGCCGTAGAAACGGTTCGTTCACCTCATACGCCGTTACGTATGTGAATGCCGTCAAAACGGTTCGTTCACCTCATACGCCGATACATGTAGGAATGCCGTCAAAACGGTTCGTTCATTACATGCCAATCAATATATCTATGAATGCCGTAAAAACGGTTCGTTCATGATATGCCATCAATATTTCTATGAATGCCGTAAAAACGGTTCGTTCATATCATACCATCAATTCCTCTTACTTTCAAAATCGAGAACGTACAATCATAAATGTATACTTGCCTTAATAAACGTTACCGAAGATCCCGAAGAACACGGTTCGACCGGGAAGCTTGAAACACGAAGAAGACAACGAACGGAAGGGTTCCGACTTGAGTTCTCCACAAGGATTTCATCCCTAAGTCATATCAATGATAAATCAACAATCGTACGATGAATAATAATCGTACAACGCACAAAACCCCCCTCTTAGACATTTTGTCGGACACCTTCAAGGCGTCGACTAATAACTCAACCGAAACGATTTAATCAATACACTCCAACCGTGGAATAACGATGGAAATGATAGAATGCACCTAAATCATCATCAATCCATCACTAATCTAAATTACTACGGATTAAAAGGATGAAGTCAAACAAAATCCCCAATTTCCAACACAAAATTCGAAGTGTTCTTGAAAAATCTTTCAATAATCCGATGAATATTCCAACAAGTCCATAATCATGCGTATATCACTTCATACCCCATGATTTTAACATCCAAAACATCATTACCCAATACAAAATCGAAATCCAAGATGTTGAAGAAATTACCTCTTGAAGATCCAAGCACTATGATTCGAAGAATACTCGATAGATCGATGATCCGAGCTTAAAAATCGAAAATAGATGAAGGAAGTCACACACTCAAGTGATAGATGGTGAAACCTCCCTCTCTCAAGCCTTTCCTCTCGTGTGATGGTGAAGAAATGAGAAATATCGGTTGAAACGCGCGAAAACGCGCAGATATAGGTGGTCGACGTGTGTGCCGCGGCTCGGTATAGGTGTGCCGCGGCACACCCAAAATTCGCTCCCGTGGGCTCGGCGGTGTGCCGCGGCTCAGCCAGTGTGCCGCGGCACAGTGATTTGGACGAATCTGGAAAATGAGAGTGACTTAGCTATTTCGACCATAACTCCCTCGTCCGGACTCCGATTGACTCACCGTTTGAACCAATGGAAAGCTAACTCGATGCTTTATAATATTGCCAAGATTCAGAATTTTTGGAGTTTCCAAGAATTTATGGTGATTTAACAAAGTCGAACTCATACGTGGAAAAGTCGCTAAAGAACACGGAATTCAACAGAACGATACCGAAACGAACTCGGATGACAAAAAGTGTAGAATTAATCATTCTCAGGATGACGAAACGGTCCCAAGCAAGTCGTCAAAATAGACTTCCGCCAAAAATAGAAAATTTCCGGGGAACAAAAATTACGGGTATTACATTCTACCCTCCTTAAAAGAAGTTTCGTCCCGAAACTTAAAACAGGTAGGGGGAAGAAATATTTCGCCAGGAAAAACTCAACGAGATGCACAAGAACCGAAACATACGCCCAAACGGCGAATCATCAATATAGAACATAACAATACATTACCCGAAGGTAAACCAAACCAATGCCGAAAAAGAAACGAATTCACAATGCCCGAAGGCTCCAACGGAAATACCGATACATCACAATGGCCTGAAAGCCGAACAGCCCAAAGCTGTAAATCATCACAATACAGATCCCAAAGAAGCAAACCTGACTGTCGGACATACCCCTCGGCGTATGAACAACCAGTCGCAAATCGTCGGCCATATCCAATACAACATGGACTACGAACGATCAATCAATAAAGCTCAAGAGGGACATCACAGTACGCCCGATCCGGAAATGTGTTCGTGCACATGTCCACCCCGTATACGGAATCCATAATATACGTGTGACAATGTACCTAATTAGCCTCAAGAACTACGTCTCGTGTGCACAGTCCAATGCGGAAATATCCACGCATGACCATCGGGTGCCTGGCTAAAAATCTTACACATAACCAATCGGCACGCAGACATGATTCCAGATATGCCACGATACAACATGACAACGAAACTCAAGGGATAAAACATCCAATACGGATCATACGACTCACCAAGTGAACGATGACACACGAATAATGAAAGATCGACACGACCAACGATATTCAAAACAACCATCCTGGGATCAGAATTCCCTAAGGACCGATTAACACGAACAACGATCACAACACAACAATTCGGAAAATCCTCAACCCTCAACGATCACAAAATTACTGAGTTCACAAGAATAATAATGTGCTGCCTTGAATCGGTCAACACGACAATAATAATTCAACGGATGGGAATTATCATTGATAATCCCAATTCAATACTTCGATTACCGTAGAATGGCCAATCGATAACAATGATACAACGGATGAGAGTATCTTCGACAACGGATGGGAATTATCTTCGATAATCCCAATTCCATACCTCGATTACCCTAGAACGGTCAATCGATAATCAATGATACGATAGAATAGATGTCCCGGTGTCTTAAACCGACCACCGAAACGGAGATGACAAAAGGATATATCAAAATGTCCCCAATCGGTTAACGCAACATCATAGCAACAGATCCAATTCGATGACAAAGATTCAACGATGTCTCAGAACGACATTAATCGCGAATAATAATCGATACATCGATACCGCGAACCGGCTATCGATAGCAACTTTACCAACAAGTATCGTAATGCCTTGAACCGGCCATTTACAAACAACAGTAACATTTGGCATAATTTGCCGACGGCGTTGTGTCAACCAATCTCTTGACATCAATACAATCATAAAGAGGCCAAGTCCCAAAATGATACACACCATCGTACGCCTACACGATAACATTAGTCTCATTGATTAGTACGAGTATAAAACTTGCCTCGATATCAATACAACGAACTGTTACCAATTCAGTCGATTTCGTCTTACGAGTCTCGACCAAGTTAATCTACGAACCCTTCAACCTTAACCGCAACACAAAAGTCATAATCTATGATCAAACATCATATCTCGACCAATCATAGTCTGAACTGTCCAACTCAGACCCTCACGAATCCATGTCCACAATACGAGCCGAAATCCGATGATCATATCAGCAATCAATTCGGACCAATAATAAGGGTCTAAATATTATCGGTTCCAAACTCAATTCTTAAACACGAATTGACAAGGTTCCCTTCTCGTAAATCCGTAGTTAAAATTTTCCGATGATCATCGTTAATTCTAACCATCCAATTAGTTCAAGATTATAGATAATCATATTAAAAAAAGTTATCAAACAATCCAATCATTCGATTTGAATATTTGCTCCATACGTATGGGCTTCCAAATTCAGAGATGAATAATAGTATCATCAAACTCATAATCACATTCGTATTCCTATACGAATATTATTTCCAACACATAATTTAGCTCTAGATATGAATATTCCATATTCATATTCAAAACATCAACACTTCTTAAAAATTTTCATTACCTCGTATAATTCAAGAGTTCTTCAAGAACATGAAATATCCGAAATCACGTTCGAACAACATATCCGAGGTATATATCTCCATGTTACCATTTTCTTCATCATGTCATTCATACAACCTCAAGAATCACAAATGTAACCCTTATCGTCATATGAAGAAGATCTCAATAATCATATCAACATCCGAAATCTCTTATTACGATTCCAATAAATCTCGTATAGCATTATCACATGATACCATATAATACCTCAATACCGAATACCTTCCCGTACACAATCTTCTATGTACGATTACCACAAAACATACCTCTATCCGGACTTCCTTCCGAAATGTATACCATAGACCAAGAATATCCAAAATGACATCAACAATATCCGAATACTACAATCTTCACCCCAAAACCTTACGGGAGTATTACACGCCGTAAACCCTTCTCACAAGGATTTACCAGGCTAAGCACAATTTTCCACGTCATTTCAAAAATGTCAAAAAGACTGATGACGGTAATATTTTTCAAATACTAAAAAAAATCATTTTCCAAATACCGTCAAAACGATCAAGGTTAAAATGCCAAAAACTCAGTTTAGGGAATCGGTTTTACAAAATAAAATTTCAGTTGGCAAAATACCAAAAATCCATTTCAAAAATACTCACGCCGCGGATAAAAGTACAGTCCAATTTATGCATTTTCATTGAAATAAGACGAACATCAAAATACACGATTCCCAACATACTCCCTCCCAAGTAGTAATCCAAAAAGAAAAAAAATGAGCCACTATCAAAGGGATACGAGGATTACCTTGTATGGACGAACCACGAAGAAAGAATAATTGAACTCCATTCCAAGAATCATTAAATCATCATAGTCATCATATGGCCTCAAGAACATCAAGATCTCTATGATTCCATAATCATAATCAACATATTCAAAGCATATCATTATCTTCCTTCAACATAAACCTCATAGAATATGGATAACACAAGAAATCACTTCAAGAATCAACAATAGTTCCATAACCAAGCTCTAATTCCATGATTCCAAGCTCACAATCATGTTAAAAGCGTTTAGAACACTCTTAAAAGTAAAGAGGGACGAGTTTTGGAGAGAAATATCTCAAAGGATCGTGAGAGAAATGAAAGGCAACACTTCAATATATAAATTGCACTCTCATTACGCACGTAAGTGTCCTTTCTTAACGCACGTAACAACTTTAACGTCGTAATCCAATATCCATAACGCACGTAACCAACTCACCGTCTCATTCGTGCGGTCCATTACGTCGTAACCCATACCATAAAACGTCGTAATATACCGGTTGACTTGCTACGGTACAATGGTTGTGTTACGACGTAACACGCCCCGTATAACGACGTAACACGTCCCCGTATAACGCACGTAAAACGACGTTGACTCACTGTCACAACATCCTCCGCCGAAAGTGCCAAACAGGTCCCACTGCCGACCAGACTCGGTTGTCCGATGCCTTCGTTACGCACGTAATACCTTAGCCTTAACGCACGTAACCATGCCAATCTTACGCACGTAATCTCACCTTATTAACGTACGTAATAATTCCATTCTTAGCCAATTTCAACAATTCCTGTCCAAAGTCATGACATACCAAATACGAGCATACGGCAAAATCAATACATATACTCAATTCAATAACATTTTCAAACGTTCACAACGTCCTCGAGCATAATTAACCATCCACGATATCCAATATATAAACGAAAAAAAAAATATATCCGGAAAATCGGGGTATTACACTCTACCCCCCTTAAAAATAGGTTTCGTCCTCGAAACTTACAATCACTCGTACAAACAACATTTCAACGGGAATTCAATTTCACCAAGAATTATCGAATAATTCGAACAACATACTTACAAGTCCGCGAAGTCGAAGATCTCCCGTGATACTAGCATGCGACTCCTAAACAAAGTCTCAACATAATACCGATACACACCATTATCGAAATTAGCAACTTAACAAAATCTCAAGGAAGAACTCACGTCCGTGACCACGACCACGATTCTTCCTACTTTCAGCCAACATTCTGAAGGGCACATACATGCGTAAGTATAATCCGAATCGCACATTCTCGAAGTGACCAATTTCCAAGAATACCAAGCTATAAACGAAACGATTAAGAAGAATACAAGAAGAGTGAGGGACTTACAAGTACCGGTCGCACTGTGATGATGGCAGAGTAGTGATACTGTGGGCAAATGCCGACTCAATCGACCCAAAAGACCGACAGCCTAGGTATCCATAAACCTAAGCTCCGATACCATATTCTGTAACACCCCCAAGTTATTCAGGGTATATTACAGCGCCGTGAGCCCCGCCGTGGGACCCACAAGGCTAAACATACGCGGAACTATAAACTTGACCGATAAGGTCTACATACAATAGAAAGAAAGACGATACAAATGGTATTCGAAACCATAAACAATGAAACCATATACATCACAGCACAAATCAATACCACCGCACCACAGCCCGGAACATCAACGAAACAGAAATACAATACACGAGAATTTAAAAAACCATTCCATTACAACAACACCGAATGGAGGAAACCAAAAGAGATAACCGAGACAAGACACAGTATCACACTTGCCCATGATCTTCATGCCGACTGTACCACTGTCCGCTCTCCCGAACTCGAAATACATGAAACGTATTTCCCCATAAAGGGGTTAGCCGTCGAATAGCTAGTGCATGTATAACAATATGAAACATTATACTTCGACAATAAAGTAAATGTAATCCGTCAATTCATCAATATCCGTCAATTCATCAATTTAAGACTAGTATTCCTAATAACTAAATCTCATAAGACGTATGTGAATGCCGTAGAAACGGTTCGTTCACCTCATACGCCGTTACGTATGTGAATGCCGTCAAAGCGGTTCGCTCACCTCATACGCCGATACATGTAGGAATGCCGTCAAAACGGTTCGTTCATTACATGCCAATCAATATATCTATGAATGCCGTAAAAACGGTTCGTTCATGATATGCCATCAATATTTCTATGAATGCCGTAAAAACGGTTCGTTCATATCATACCATCAATTCCTCTTACTTTCAAAATCGAGAACGTACAATCATAAATGTATACTTGCCTTAATAAACGTTACCGAAGATCCCGAAGAACACGGTTCGACCGGGAAGCTTGAACCACGAAGAAGACAACGAACGGAAGGGTTCCGACTTGAGTTCTCCACAAGGATTTCATCCCTAAGTCATATCAATGATAAATCAACAATCGTACGATGAATAATAATCGTACAACGCACAAAACCCCCCTCTTAGACATTTTGTCGGACACCTTCAAGGCGTCGACTAATAACTCAACCGAAACGACGAATCAATACACTCCAACCGTGGAATAACGATGGAAATGATAGAATTCACCTAAATCATCATCAATCCATCACTAATCTAAATTACTACGGATTAAAAGGATGAAGTCAAACAAAATCCCCAATTTCCAACACAAAATTCGAAGTGTTCTTGAAAAATCTTTCAATAATCCGATGAATATTCCAACAAGTCCATAATCATGCGTATATCACTTCATACCCCATGATTTTAACATCCAAAACATCATTACCCAATACAAAATCGAAATCCAAGATGTTGAAGAAATTACCTCTTGAAGATCCAAGCACTATGATTCGAAGAATACTCGATAGATCGATGATCCGAGCTTAAAAATCGAAAATAGATGAAGGAAGTCACACACTCAAGTGATATATGGTGAAACCTCCCTCTCTCAAGCCTTTCCTCTCGTGTGATGGTGAAGAAATGAGAAATATCGGTTGAAACGCGCAGAAAAACGCAGATATAGGGATGACTGACGTGTGTGCCGCGGCTCAGTATAGGTGTGCCGCGGCACAGACCCAAAATTCGCTCCTGTGGCTCGGCGGTGTGCCGCGGCTCAGCCTGTGTGCCGCGGCACCGGGTACAGGCAGTTTTGGACGAATCTGGAAAATGAGAGTGACTTAGCTATTTCGACCATAACTCCCTCGTCCGGACTCCGATTGACTCACCGTTTGAACCAATGGAAAGCTAACTCGATGCTTTATAATATTGCCAGGATTCAGAATTTTTGGAGTTTCCAAGAATTTATGGTGATTTAACAAAGTCGAACTCATACGTGGAAAAGTCGCTAAAGAACACGGAATTCAACAGAACGATACCGAAACGAACTCGGATGACAAAAAGTGTAGAATTAATCATTCTCAGGATGACGAAACGGTCCCAAGCAAGTCGTCAAAATAGACTTCCGCCAAAAATAGAAAATTTCCAGGGAACAAAAATTACGGGTATTACAAAGAGGATAAATGTCCTGACTGCAATGAGGCATGCCATGCTGTGGGTGAAGAATGTGTGATGAGTCTTATAGATGATGCTGCAGAACAAATTGTAAGGCCTGAAACTGTTGAGGAAGCACCTGCTCAACCAGCAAGGAAGAGTCAATTGTTTGTTGATCAACCAAAGCCATCTAAACAACCTCCAAAGGTACTTAACTATAATGAGATGTGCTTGGAACTGGTTTGTATTATTAGTCCACTCGTGCTTGATTCTGATCTTGTAGGTGCCTACCAAGAAGGATAAGCTGCATTGACTGATTTTGAGTACTTCTAGGAATCTGAGGCTGCTGAGAAGAAGACCAAAAAGGACAAAAAGAAGAGCCTGCCTGATACACCAACAAGAAGGAGCAAAAGATTAGCATTATTTGCTACTGGAACCCAAGAGTCAAGTGTCACTGCAAGTTCTAGGAATCAGAAGTGACAGTTTGTTGATGCTAGTGTAGATGCCATATGTGTAATGGCTAGGATATGTTTCATGTTTTGGATGACTTGTATAGTCATAGTATTTTGTTAACTTGGTGGATGTACCTAAGTTTGGTTGATGTAATTTTCAAGAGATGTAACTGAGATACTTGATTGAACTTGTTATCTTTTGTTTGTTGAATTGAATGATATGATGCTAGTCTATATTATCCTGTTCTGTTTGTTATTATCAAGTTTGTTGTTATATTGAGTTCATGTTAATTGCTCAATTTTAGTGTACAAGTTTCTGTACAGATACATGTTTATCTCCATGTTTACAGGTTTGGATGTACAGTGTATCGTAATAAGTTTTTAAAAAGTTGTTGGTGCAAAATCAAAATTTCGTAAAAGGTTTAGGTAGCGAGTGAGATAATTTACAAAGGTTTAGGTAGCGAGTGAAAGTTGAACAAAAGGTACAGGTGTATAATTAAACTTTGGCAACGCATATATCTGTAGAGAAACATGCTTACATTACCACTTCATTACTACGGAATTGGTACAGAATTACATCAAAAGCAAACACTTGATTCATACATTACATCAAAACACTGCATACTTCATACTTGATTCATACATTACATCAAACTTGATCCATTCTAGTTAATTATAACTCGAATATGCAACTCTTCAATCCTAGCACTTAGCTCATCGATCTCATTCTTCACGTCTTCCCCTACAATTCCACCACTACCACTAGCTGCAGAATGACTATTTTGAGCTAGCATACTCTGAAGATGACTGTTTTGAGCCCTAAGTCGTGCATTTTCTTCCTCCAGAGCACTAACTCTCGCCTTATATCCATTAATCCGTCTCAATAACCCGGGAATGATTTCAATAGATCTCTTGCACATTTTTGTCAACCCAAATCCAGTGCTTATGTGGCACTCTATTTTTGCTCTACAATGTATCAAAATAGAAGCACATCAACTACAACAAACTCCATTCAAACAAAAGTTAGACAAATTCGAGTTTAAATCACTTACCCCCACGAATGGACATTTGTCAAACCTTCTTCGAGGATGTTTGTCCTCCAAGAGGTGATTCGGGCAGCAACAAACCCACAACGATAAATGGTCAGTTCTGATTCGTCATTGTTCTCCATTTTCAGTTGAGGGATTTCTGTAATTTATGATGGAAGGAGGAAGGAAATGTTGATTATGGTTAGGAATTGGGTATAAAAAGTAGAGGGGGATTTCTGGAGGGAAAATTGGATAGGAAAAGGAGGGAAATGGGGTGTGAGACATGATTTCTCTGTTTTGCTCCTAATGGCTCGTGAA
This sequence comes from Orobanche coerulescens, assembly GCA_033398695.1. Lineage (NCBI taxonomy): Eukaryota > Viridiplantae > Streptophyta > Magnoliopsida > Lamiales > Orobanchaceae > Orobanche > Orobanche coerulescens. The sequence goes on from CM065814.1 coordinate 5,198,051, forward strand.
AAATACAAAAACTAATGGACAATGTTAAACCGCCCAACCTTTGTGTAAACGTAAACTCCTGACTAACGTTTCTGTGTCGAGTGAAAAAAAATAAAAGGTTGTGGTGTAACTTCAAATTTGTCCAAAAGGTTTTGGTGTAAAAAATGGCAAAGAATAAATGGTCGGGTCAAACAACTTTTGAAACCAGGCACCACATCTGCGATTACATCAGAAACGACATTGTTTTGGAGGCAGCGAGACGAAACGGCGTCATTTTGACGATGTTAAAATGAATAGTAGTTTTGTTATTCCCTCTTATAAGATAGGAACTGATATCAGTTGATTTGAGATATTTCTTATGTTCTTCTATGATTTTTCTATATATGAACTGAAATCCATTACATTGAGTAATAAAGTTCTGATAGGTATTATTTACTATAAATGAAGTTAAACAAGAAAATTTTATCCTCTATGGCAATTGGAGAATTAGCCTGAAAACATTCCGTAACTTAAATTCTATATCATTGCGAAATTGTCAACACTTGCAGACCATTATCCTCAAATCACTTTATTTCGAGTCCTTAGAGGAGAAAACCCTATAGTTAGTCTTCGTCTCCAGTGACTGAGGCAGCTCCAATGATCTATCTGCAATTCTAACTTGGTGTAGATATTCATATAACATGTGTCCCCTCAGTACAAAATAATGTTTCTCTAGACACATCAAAATCTTTATTATCCTCAAAAAGCATTACCAGATATTTCTCACCCGAAACCCTAGCTTATTTCATATGCTACGAAAAAATTAATGAGAGTATGTAACCCTTGGTAGTATCTGGCTGTTCCTGAACGAAGGTGAACATCACCATCTTAAAAGCGGGTGAACATCACCCTCTTTATTTGCGAGTCAATTTGATGGTTAAAGAGTTCAAAATTTTAAATTTTTTTTGTTCCATATTATTCCATTTGTCGAGATCTTCAATAAGAGTATAATTTTGATATATATTTTTTACTAATTTAAAAGTTACTTATTTTACAGGAAAATAAGTAATTTATCTCTAAAAATAAGTAGTTTTTAAATCATTAAAAATTATATATCAAAATTATATTCATATTGAAGCTCTAGACAAATAGAATAATATTGAACAAAAAATTAGAAATTTTCAATTTTTTATCCCTCAAATTGACTCTTCTTTTAAGAGTGTGAACAAATTTTTTCTCGTTCTAAACACCTCTGTTGAGACATAGACCCGTCTCCAGTAGTTTTCATAGATTGGGAAATCAACGATATACAACTACCCTTTGTTTATAACCTCCACAACCCAACTTTCTTTGTCTACAAACTAGTATGTGTTGTTCATTGTCGACAACGCTTGACGACTCGCTTCTTATTTCACTTAATGGCTTTCGTTGTTGACCTTGTATCATCCATTTTGTGTTTCACTATAATTTGTTATTTCTATTGTACTTGTACTTGGTGAAGGGTATTATTCTTGGATGGAAACAAATCATTTAATCAATTTATCTTTTAAGTCATTTAATCGTATCCCGTAGGTGTAGGTAGTAGACTTAATGTTTCATATAGGTGCTTGAGCGAGAATGTGTTCGTCGAGATACTTGCCAAGGTCACTCAATTTGTGGTCAGTTTTCTAACAATACGTTGTCATATCCACAAGGTATGTTCTCTTGTACTTTGGCGATTTTCGCCTCGTCCGGCATTATGTCTACTCGTAGATGTGACAATAAAATTTTTCATCTTGTAACTTCTTCTGCGATAGCCATATGTGAAGCTTACAAATGGGGGTTGGGGATAATAATTAGTGATTGTGGCTTTATTCTTACTTGTGCTCGCATGTTCATGCAGTCTTCTGGTAGTTTGTCTTACTCTTACGTTTTATAGTTATTATGTACTATTACCAAAATAGAGCCCCCCGACCCCCAAAAATCACAAGTTTAAACATTACTCACTTAGATAAAGCACCAACTTAATCCTATACACTAGTAGTAATCCATATGCACTCAAAACAAATTATAGTGTAGTAATAAACTAATCAACTGTTTATCCATCTTGTATCTTGCCTGAATCGAATCCTCCATTTGTTTATCGCTCTTACTAAAGTTAGGAGTTTTTCTCATGGAAATGGACAGTCCCATTTTATGTAGATCTGCTGTTTTAGTGAAATAAGCCAATGGTCTTTTCTCCCGCAAAAGTATTGAACCCCTATCTGAAGCATACATCTCCACTATAAAAGGCTTGTTGAAATCTGACAGGGGTAATATTAAAGTTTCATACATTTGTGATTTTAAGTTGTCAAAAGTCTGCTCTACGTCTCCAGACCACATAAACACATCTTTCGTAAGCATGTTAGTTGTTGGCTTAGCTACTGCCCCATACATTTTGCAAATTCTCTGTAGTACCTAGTGACGCGTGAGAATCCCCTCAATAGCTTTAAATTTCATTGTTTAGGCTAAGATTTCAGCACTTGTACTTTTTAGGGTGTGCGCTTCTTTCTCAAGTGGTTATGTTCTGATTTGGGCCAAAGATGCATTTATTTGGCTTACCGAGCAGTTGTTCCTCTCTTAATTTTCCCAACACGTCTCACAAATGTTTCTTATGTTCTTGCTAAGATCGATGTTCATACGCATGACCATCGGATGCTGGAGATGTCACTAATATTCGCTGATATATCTGAGCACATAGCAATTGTGGAAGTGAAGTCTCTTGATCCACCACTTTCAGTGGCTACAATTGGCAGATCAAGTAGTGTCCTGACCGGCGGTAGCCGTAAGCTGTCCAAACGCTTGTCAAGATACTCTCACTCATGATATTGTCCGGTAGTTGTTACACATGTATTTCTTTCAAATTATCAAATTGGTTTTTTGTTCCCAAGAAGTTACCACTTTTCTTTGTTGGTGCTAGTTGCGATTCTCGAAAAAGACATGGATCACATGAGTAAGGACTTTCATACAGACAGACTGTCCGCTACGTGTGGTAATGTGACTGTTTTTCTTTCATATGTGTGCATAGATATTTTTATTTCGCAGAACTATTTTAGCTTCATCTGTGTTAACATAGACATTTTTACTTGCTAGCATGTGGTTAACCAAAATGAATTAATTTGTAGGGGAATTTTGGAGGACCGTTGGTAAATATTGATGGTGAAGTTGCAGGAATTGTTTGTGATATGTGTATCGAGCGTGAAGGACTTGGTTTTGCCATACTCATCAATAGGGGGTCAAAATTTTATCGGAATATGAGTTTATTTGAATGTGTTGACTATGTAATTTGAAATTATAGTATGACATTATTGAACTATTATTTTCATTCAAATACATTACTTGACACTAGAAGTGACAATTCGATTTTATCATGTATTGGGGAGTCAAGTGTGTGTTAATGGTTTAATATTCCCATGCATTGCATTCACATTGATTTTTATGGAGCCGACACCTTATGACAGGAGAAAATACCAAGTTGGTCATTATGATGAGTTCCAATCCTTGAACTTGACTTATTCTTCATTAATCTTGTAACTAAGAATACTAATTATCATCGACCAGTGCTTTTTTTTTCATACGATATAAACTAGTTACTATTGAATAACTATCACAATCGATAATAAATCGTGAGCACTTATAAATAATATTACTCTTTAGCTACTTAATTTGATAACTGTGAACGTGATTTGAAGAGGAGATTAACATAAGTTGAACGACTGCAGTCTGAAACAGAGGATCCACCGGTAACGGTTTTTGAGGATCGACCATTAACGGAGTTTTTTTTCGCTCGTTAGCGCAGCTTTCGCCAACGATATGCTCCATTTGGATTGCAGCCCCCTCCAACCATCTTCACAACCACTTATACATAAGAGATAAATTAAACACTCTCAAATCTCTCACCCCTAATTACCCCGTCACCCTTTGGTCTACAAACATGATCCCATTTGACCCATGCAATTTTATTTTTATTTATTTCCCCTCCCCAAAGAAACTTCTGTTGGATTTTAGTAATGGAATGGATAACGCTCACCGGGGCTTTGAAGAAAGAGAGATAATACAATGGCATTGAAGAAAGAATCGGGTTGAGGATAATGATTCGACCACCAAGAGAGAAATTTCTCTTTTTCCATCCAGCTAATTTTCGTCGGAGTCTATCAATCAAGGGCTGCCAACAATATTTTCTATGATGATTTGCGCCGTAAAAGGAAAAATCCCGACTCTGCACCCAACAATTGCAGCCAGTTGAATACTCTTTGCGCTGTCAAGATGGAGACCACCTTTAAACTTATTAGGCCATTTTCCAATGATAGGAAAAGTTCACCTTTAAACCCGAAGCGAGTTCAAAAAGGCGAAGAATTCCCTTGACAGTCTTCAAGTTATTTTCTGAAGCTTTCCCCATTAAGATTGTGTCGTCATCGAATTGAATATGACTAACTAACACTTTTTCTCTTCCAACCTTTTCCTTCAAAATAGCGAACATCTTCAGCCTTGCTCATAAGAACACTGAATCCTTCAACAGCAATAAGGAATAGAAAAGGAGATAAGAGGTCTCCTTGTCTTAATCCTTTTTGAAGAGCAAACTCCCCCGACGGGCTACCATTAACTAACACCGAAGTAGCAGCTGAAGAGAGACATCCTTGGATCCAATTACGCCATTTCTCGCTGAAGTTCATGACTTTCAGAATTTCGTCCAAGTAGTCCCACAAGACCGTGTCATATGCTCTCTCGAAATCCACTTTAAGAATAAAACTTTCGTTCTTTTCTCTTTTCAAGTAGTCCACCACCTAGAATTATTTTATTTCCATCTTCAAACCAACTAGAAGTAGGAATTTTTTTTTTATGCGCGAATTCTAAAATTCTATAGGAGAAGTGTGAAAAATTGATGGCTTTCCGTGCTGAAACACCTCTACTGAGACATAGACCCGTCTCCAGTAGTTTTCGTAGATTGGGAAATCAATGACGTACAACTACTTTTTGTAATTATATAACCTCCACAACCCAACTTTCTTCTTTGTCTACAAACTAGTATCTGTTGTTCATTGTCGACAACGCTTGACGACTCGTTTATTATTTCACTTAATGGCTTTCGTCGTTGACCACGTATCATCCATTTTGTGTTTCACTATAATTTGCTATTTATATTGTACTTGTACTTGGTGAAGTGTATTATTCTTGGATGGAAACAAATCATTTAATCAATTTCTCTATTAAGTCATTTAATCGTATCCTGCAGGTGTAGGTAGTGGACTTAATGTTTCACATAGGTGCTTAGGCGAGAATGCGTTCGTCGAGATATTTTCCAAGGTCACTCCATTTGTGGTTAGTTTTTTTGACAATACGTTGGCAGATCCACAAGGTATGTTCTCTTGTACTTTGTCGATTTTCGCCTCGTCTGGTATTATGACGTAGATGTGACAATAAACTTTTTCATTTTGTAGCTTCTTGTGCGATAGCCACATGTGATGCTTACAAATGGGGATCGGGGATAATAATTAGTGATTGTAGCTTGATTCTTACTTGTGCTCGCATGTTCATGCAGTCTTCTGGTAGTTTGAGAAGAAATGTGAGTATAGTCTTACTCTTACATTTTATAATTAATATGTACTATTACCTAAATAGAGCCCCCTGACCCCCAAAAATCACAAATTTAAACATTACTCACTGAGATAAAGCACCAACCTGATCCTAAACACTAGTAGAAATCCATATGCACTCAAAACAAATTATAGCGTAGTGATAAATTAATCAACTGTTTATCCATCTTATATCTTGTCTGAATCGAATCCTCCATTTTTTTATCGCTCTTACTAAAGTTAGGAGTTTTTCGCACGGAAATGGACAGACCCATTTTATGTAGATCTGCTGTTTTAGTGAAATAAGCCAATCTTCTTTTCTCCCGCAAAAGTATTGAACCCCTATCCGAAGGATACATCTCCACTATAAAAGGCTTGTTGAAATCTGACATGGGTAATATTGAAGTTTCATACATTTGTGATTTTAAGTTGTCAAAAGTCTGCTCTACGTCTCTAGACCACAAAAACACGTATTTCGTAAGCATGTTAGTTGTTGGCTTATCTACTGCCCCATATATTTTGCAAATTCTCAGTAGTACCTAGTGACGCCTGAGAATCCCCTCAATAGCTTTAAATTTGATTGTTTAGGCTAAGATTTCATCACTTGTATCTTTTTAGGGAGTGCGCTTATTTATCAAGTGATTGTGTGACCTAAATATTCTATTTTGGTTTGGGCCAAAGATGCATTTATTTAGCTTACCGAGCAATTGTTCCTCGCTTAATTTTCCCAACACGTCTCACAAATGTTTCTCATGTTCTTGCTAAGATCGATGTTCATACGCATGACCATCGGATGTTTGAGGGTTCACTAATATTCGCTGATATATCTAAGCACATAACAATTGTGGAAGTGAAGTCTCTTGATCCACCACTTTCAGTGGCTACAATTGGCAAATCAAGTAGTGTCCTGACCGGCGAATGGGTGGCAGCCATAAGCTGTCCAAACGCTTGTGAAGATACTCTCACTCATGATATTATCGGGTAGTTGTTACACCTGTATTTCTTTCAAATTATCATATTTGTGATTAGTTCCCAAGAAGTTAACCACTTTTCTTTGTTGGTGCTATTTGCGATTCTCGGAGAAGGCATGGATTGCAGGAGTAAGGACTTTCATACAGACAAACTATCCCCTACGCGTGCTAATGTGACGGTTTTTGCCATACCCATCGATAGGGCGGTCAAAATTTTATTGGAATATGGGTTTATTTCAATGTGTTGAATGTGGAATTTGAAACTATAATATGACATTATTGAACTATCATTTTCATTCAAATAACTAGTTGACGCTAGAAGTGAAAATTCGAATTTATCATGTATTGGGGAGTCAGGTGTGTGTTAATGGTTTAATATTTCCATGCGTTCCATTCACATTGATTTTTAGGGAGCAACACCTTATGACAGGAGATAATGCCAAGCTGGTCATTATGATGAGTTCCAATCCTTGAACTTGATTTATTCTTCATTAATCTTGTAACTAAGAATACTAATTATTATCATCCAAGCTTTTATTTCATACGATATAAACCAGTTACTATTGAATAACTATCACAATCGATAATAAATTGTGAGCACTTTATAAAAAATATTACTCTTTAGCTATTTAATTTGATAACTGTGAATGTAATTTGAAGAGGAGATTGAACATAAGTTGAACGACTGCAATCTGAAACAGAGGATCCACCGGTAACATAGTTTTTGAGGATCGACCATTAACGAAGCTTTTTTCTCTCGTTAGCTGCAACTTTCGCCAACGATATGCTCCATTTGGATTCTGGTGGAACCAAGGCCAGTGACTCGCCTCCCTTGCTCTTTCATTTTATACCGCTTCCTCGCAGAAGTTCACAACTCAACTCAAGACATTAAATAAACTTGTAAGAACTACAAGACGTTCATTCGCACAGGGATCACGGGAATCGAACCGAACTCGAAAAAGTCATAACGATAAACGGATTAATCCGAAATAATATCAAATCTCGCTCAAAAATCACGATACGGGATGCAAAAATAGCTAGACTGTTACAATTATGAGTTGCGTGTTGGTAGTCTAAGTTTGTCATTTTTTGCGTGTTTTGGAGGTTGTAATGGTTGATTTTCATGCCAATTGGTGATTTAATAAAAATATAATTACAAAAAAAAATAGATAAATCACATTTCATTTATACTTCACTTATTACGCAAATCCAAGTATTAACAATAATAACAAAATTTAAATAAAATATTAAAATACTCGCATTTTGGGAGGAGTGTCGAATGGTGCATACTTTTTTTCCTTTTAGGATCATTTCAGTCGAAAAAACTTGACGTGCATCTCAAACCTAGTCCGCCTGAAAATCTCGCCCAGTACCCCGCTAATCTCCACCTCGTCGCTGACCGACCGAGGTAACTGTAGGAGAGGACAACTATGTTCTCTTCAATAGAAGAGCCAATGACACCACATTTACCACTCGACTAATAATCTGACGAGATCCTGAATTACCTTTAGTCTGCTGGCAACTTCGAATAGAACAACACGCTTGTTGTCGTCGGCGTCTGGAGTGGTGCTCAGCAATTGGGAAAGGAAGGTGGGGATAAGATAGGGAGTAGTCGAAGAAATGGGATGGAATGGGGAGTAGTCGGAGGATGAACGATGAAAAAACCGAGATAACATGGCGGCTGTTAGGAAAGCGAGAAATTAGGATCGAGATGGGAAAAGACAAGCGAGTAAATGAAAGCCGTGGATGCCAAGTTGCAGCTGCTCACATATGTTGTCCGTAAAGTGCTATCCAAGTAGATGAAGAATGCCGCTGTTGGGGAAATGTTGGAGTAACAAGTGAAGGACGTTGAGGCGAGGTTGTCGTAGCTTGTTGAGGCACAGGCCGCTGTGGAGAAGTTGAAGAAGCTGAAAGACGCTGATGTTAAAGAGTTCAAGCTCGAGCAGCAGCTGAAGGAAGCAAGTAAGATTTAGTTCGAAAAGTTTATATTTGGATTGCAAATGATCTATTTGGCCGTTTTCATTTTCTCGCCTGCTTGGATTGTAAATACGGCCTAACTAACATTCGTTGGGAACAACTCTAATCTTTAATTTCTGAGTATTTAGGATTATTTGATTCCTGTAATTGTGCTTCAGTTCATTTGGTACTTATCTGTGCTTCATCTAGACATGAAAATGATTGCAGTTGTGCTTCCATTCATTTGGTAAGTATCCGTGCTTCACTTTGACCTCAGGAAATTGACTTCCAAACTACCTCATGACTTATACTGTAAGAAAATGAAAATGGCCAAATAGATTTGCAATCCAAATATAAAATTTTCGAACTAAATCTTACATGCTTCCTTCAGCTGCTACTCCAGCTTGAACTCCTTAGCATCAGCGTCGTTCAGCTTCTTCTTTAACTTCTTCATTCTTTAACTTCTTAACAGCGGCCTGCGCCTCAACAAGCAGCGACAATCTCGCCTCAACGTCCTTCACTTGTTACTACAACATTTCCTCAACTACAACCTTCTTCAGCTGCTTGGATAGCACTTTACGGACAACATATGTGAGCAGCTGCAACTTGGCATCCGAACTTTGGTTACCTTCTCCCCTCTCGATCCCAGTTTCTCGCTTTCCTAACAGCACTATGTTATCTCAATTTTCCGCCGTTCACCCACTTCCCCCCGACTAATCACCATCCTATCCCCATCTTAATTTCCCCGTCTACTCCTCATCCCATCCCCACTCTCCTTTCCCCAACTACGAGCGTATTGTTTTCATCGAAGTTGACCCAATAGATTATAGGTTATTCAGGATCTCGTCAGATCATCGGAGTGGTACATGCGGCAGTGGCTCTTCTATTGAAGACAAGAACTTCTGAGAAGGCGATTGTCCTCTTCTATGGTTAACTCGACCGAAAAACCTACATAGTCGACGACAAGGTGGATATTGGCGGGGAACTGTGCGAGATTTTCATGCGAACTAGGTTTGAAATGTATGTCAGGTTTTTTTCACATTGAAAATGATTCTAAAAATAAAAAAGAAGGTTGGCATCATACGACACTTACCTAGCTAAATTCGCCCAGCTAAATTTAACTGAAATAATGGATGAAAATACATTTGTTTGATTGGAAATTGTGTTCACAACCAGAGAAAAGTGTTCCAAATAGCAGCATTTATGAATGACAAAAAAATTAGGCTTAAATTGATTCGATTAATATCAACACGTGATTGAATAAAATGTTAAATGAAATCGGGAATGATCAAAAGATAAACTAAGGTGCATGCGTATCAAGTCATGAAGTAGTTTGGAAGTCAATTTCATAAGGTCAAAGTGAAGCACACATACTTACCAAATGAATGGAAGCACAGCTGCAATCATTTTCATGTCTAGGTGAAGCACTGATAAGTTCCAAATGAACGGAAGCACAATTACCAGAATCAAATAATCCTAAATACTCAGAAATTAAAGATTAGAGTTATTCACAACGGAAATGTTAGTAACAAGGGAAGTACGTTGATGCGAGGTTGTCGCTGCTTGTTGAGGCACAGGCCGCTGTGGAGAAGTTAAAAAGAAGTTGAACGATGCTGATGCTAAGGAGTTCAAGCTGGAGCATCAGCTGAAGAAAGCAGGTAAGATTTAGTTCGAAAAGTTTATATTTGGATTGCAAATCTATTTGGCCGTTTTCATTTTCTCATAGTATAAGTCATGAGGTAGTTTGGAAGTCAATTTCATGAGGTCAAAGTGAAGCACATATACTTACCAAATGAATGGAAGCACAACTGCAATCATTTTCATTTCTAGGTGAAGCACATATAAGTACCAAATGAACGGAAGCACGGTTATAGGAATCAAATAATCCTAAATACTCAGACACAACGAATGTTAGTTAAGCCGTATTTACAATCCAAGCAGGGAAGAAAATGAAAATGGCCAAATAGATCATTTGCATTCCAAATATAAACTTTTCGAACTAAATCTTACCTGCTTCTTTCAACTGCTGCTCCAGCTTGAACTCCTCAGCATCAGGGTCGTTCAACTTCTTCTTTAACTTCTCCACAGCGGACTGTGCCTCAACAAGCAGCGACAACCTCGCCTCAACATCCTTCACTTGTTACTCCAACATTTCCTCAACAGCAGCATTCTTCAGCTGCTTGGATACCTCTTTACGGACAACATATGTGAGCAGCTGCAACTTGGCATCCCCAGCTTTGGTTTACTCGCTCGTCATACCTTCTCCCCTCTCGATCCCAGTTTCTCGCTTTCCTAACAGCCTTATGTTATCTCAGTTTTTCCGCAGTTCACCCACCCCCGACTACTCACCATCCCATCCCCACCCTAATTTCTCCGGCTACTCCCCATCCCATCACCACTCTCCTTTCCCCAACGATGACCGTATTGTTTTCATCGAAGTTGACCCAACAGATTATAGGTGATTCAGGATCTCGTTAGATCATCGGAGTGGTACATGTGGCGGCAGTGGCTCTTCACAGCTTCTGAGAAGGCGACCTCTTCTATGGTTAACTCGACATAAAAAACTACATCGTCTCTTTAATAGAAGAGCCAGTGCCGCCGCATTTACCACTCAACTGATAATCTGACGAGATCCTGAATTACCTTTAGTCTGCTGGAAACTTCGAATAGAACAACACGCTCGCTGTCGTCAGTGTCTGGAGTGGTGCTCAGTAATTGGGAAAGGAAGGTGGGGATGTGATGGGGAGTGGTCGGAGAAATGGGATGGAATGGGGAGTAATCGGAGGGAAAATGCGGGTGAACGGTGGAAAAACCGGGATAACATGGCGGCTGTTAGAAAAGCGAGAAACTGGGACCGAGATGGAAAAGGTATGACGGGCAGGTAAACCAGAGTCGGGGATGCCAAGTTGCAGCTGCTCACATATGTTGTCCATAAAGTGATATCGAAGCAACTGAAGAATGCTGCTGTTGAGGAAATGTTGGAGTAACAAGTGAAGAACGTTGAGGCGAGGTTGTAGCTACTTGTTGAGGCATAGGCCGCTGTTGAGAAACTGAAGAAGAAGTTGAACGACGCTGATGCTGAGGAGTTCAATAATTAGCACATCCGATGTGGAGGAAGACTCTAATGTCAACGCGCATGCTAATTATTTTACAATTTAAACCAATTATGGAGGCCAATTTGATTTTGAAAAATTAATTTAAAATCACTTAGTTATTTTGAGAAATTAAGGTTTTTAATTTTCTCATCCTAACATGCAAGGAAACATATCACACATACATTCATACATGCCATACATAAAAACAATAAAAACCAACAAAAAAAATTGGATAATTAGATCCAATTGTCATGGCTTTCATTCATCGTTTTGAATAACGAGAAAATCTTCGGCTCGTTTGCTCCCACTGCTTCAAGCATCTCGCAGAAAAATGAATCGAACGACCCGAATCCAGACAACTTGACCACGGCGGGCCGACCCATCGCCCGATCGCCCGACCATTGCCGATCGCCCGACATCTCGCCCAGGCCGAGTTCTTTGGCCGAGCGCAGCTGCATCCAGTTCGGCCGAGACAGCTTCTGGCCGAGTCTCGATCGACAGCATGCTGGTCTCAGTCGGTTCGTCCGATCGGGACTCCTCTTCGCGCTGGACTTCTTTCTCTTTCGTACTTTGTGCGTTCCAATTCGATTACAATTTTATTCGAAATAAAATACATCGAATTTACAGCAAATTACAAGAAAAATAAATCATATTCTACCCGTGGATTTTCTCACGGGAAAAAATTATACATGCCTTAAATCGGGCCAAATTACTAAAAACGCGTAAATAAATAAAAAACATCACATAGCCATGATAATTGGATCATATTCTCCTGCAAGACAAATTATAGCAAAATACTCCAAAAATCATACTATATGAATATTTAATTGTTAGCATATTAATCACCAAATTAATTAAATTGAACAGAATCTAAAGACCGGCTCTGATATCAATTGTTGGAATATAAAACGCAGCGGAAGCTAGTTGGTGAAAATATTTTATGAAAGGTTTTATAAACTAACCAACATAAAAACGGGATCTATTTAGGCTTGTCAATTAATTAACTAAATAGATTAATAAAAAATCAAATAAATATATTTACGCATGGGAGTCGGTAATTAATACCTTTGACGCGAAGTGGTAGAAAATTCCCTTTTTGGTCGATTGAACACCTCCTCGTACTCTTTCTTGATCTACTTGTATTTCTACCTCAAGATCTTCTCGGGTATATCTCGCCTATTATCCGGATGTCGTGTGGGCAACAGTCTACTGGATCAATCTTGAACAGCAAGGGGACGACCGAATCACTTTTCTTGCAAAATTTACCTTACGAATTTTCTCTTTATTTTTCTTGGATATTTTAGTATTTAGAAAAATATTGTGTTAACTAAATTATGGAATCCAAGACACAAGTCAAAATCCACAATTAAACACAAGTAGAGAAAATCGAAAACTTTGTGCCAAAATTAGTGAAGAAAATCGGCCACCCATGCATCTTATTTATAGGTGTTTTGGGCTACTTTAGGGACCTTAAGGAGGATATGGTAAGGACTCTTAATAGATGTCATCTTCCTATATTAGAACTCTTCCTAATATAATGACTCTATTAAATATCAACTTAGTCCACTAAAAAGTTAATATTGCACTTCCTACCAAATTACGAAATTAGGCTCCTTTTTAAATTAATTATTTCTCGTGTTTAAGATATTCCATGTCCATTAATTAATTTAAACTACTGACTTTAGCGACCACTTTTCTAAAATATAATTCTTCTAATTTTAAGAAGAATAAATAAAAATTTTGCAGCGGAAATACATTTTAAAAAGAGACAAACTTAATAATCGCAAGTAATAATCCCAAGTCATCATTAAATAAAAACATACTTTGACGTGAAATTAAAACAAGTCGAATATTCTTCAAAAATATAGTCTTAGAGAAATAACATTTAACAAATAAATTTTTGATCATCAGCTTGATCATCCCACACTCAAGCACCTGCCACATCGAGCTCCTCAACCTGAAAGGGGTAAATAGTGGGGTGAGATTCCAACCCGCTCAGTGTCGAGAGTACGTAATATGTCTACGTTAATTACTAAATATATTAGCAAGTATAAACAACATGACTGATAAATTCTGAAGCCCGTCGGCTAGTGTTGTGAGGAAATCCCTCACACTATGCCGCAAGTGCACGGTGTCAACTGTAATATCCGAATTTTTCTTTCCCTTGTATTTTTATTTTCGGTGTATTTCTCGGTCGTAGTGACCCTCGTGTATCTTTTAGTGTATCTTTTCAGCCACCTGTTGATCTGATTCTCGTTATTATTGTGCGGAACCACCGTTTCGGGGTTGCCGTGAATCCATTCTATGTTATGATGCTTTTGGAGATGTTCCGTTTGATGTTTCGTTTATATTCCGGTGTTTTGAACCGCTTATGTTTCGTACCTAGCGCACGTTATTTTTTCTGCATAGCGCGCGCTAGGGGTCCCATAGTAGCGCACGCTACGACTGCTTCGTAGCGCGCGCTAGAGAGCCAGCCCTGGGAGTGACAGTGTTGATTCCAGCCCTCTGGACTGGCGGATTAGCGTACGCTACGTAGTCTAGCGCACGCTAATGTCGGGGTCTAGTGCACGCTGAGATGCTCGGTAGCGTGCGCTAGTGTGACTGTCCAGTACTGGACAGTTTGCCACTGGACTTGACTGATGCCCGGGTAGCGCACGCTATTGGTCGATAGCGCGCGCTACCGATACACTTTAGCGCACGCTACGTTTGGTCGATAGCGCGCGCTAACCGGATTAGGTGTGCTCTGACAGTTGCTTCTGGACTCGGCTGATGTCCAGGTAGCGCACGCTATGGGTCGATAGCGCGCGCTACCGAGAGGTTATTAGCGCACGCTACGTTTGGAGTAGCGCACGCTAACGGCCAGAAATCTGACTACTGGACTGGAGTTTGTTTCGTTAGCGCACGCTAACTTTGAGGATTAGCGCGCGCTAACACTCCCTGGCTATATAAACGAGGGAGTTGACCGAGATGAACATATTATTTTCATTTCTTCCTTCTCTCCGCGGCTAAGGCGATTCCGGGCGATTTCTTGGCGATTTCTTCCCCCGATCATCTCAACCATCAACTTCCTTGAGTTCTTGGTGTATATTATCAACATCAACATGAATCTTTCATCCTAATCCAAGGTAAATCTCTTAGAACCCTACTTTTGGATAAATTGGGGGTTTTGGGATTTTCGTCTGATTCGTTCCGTTTTGATGGTTAATCCATGATAAATATGGTTAATCTTATTGATATTATTAGTTTTCCTACGGATTCATGGTATATTTTCACGGTTTTGCGAAATCGGGAGGGTTTGGTTGTGGTCCGCCCTCGTTGTTATTTTTATACGAATATACATGAATCGTAGGCGGGTTTTCGGGTGTATTCCATTTCTGTATTCGTCTAGAGTTGTTTATGATTGTGTTCTTCGAATCGTTAGGTTTGGTTCCATTGGTTCTTAGCGTTCGTCGGTGTTTTTCCTTCCGTTCGTTACGTCGTCAATAATTCAAGGCAAGTATTTTTGGAAACCTTTATGCTTAACATGAAATGGTAATGTATATTGTGTGTGCTATACTCACCCTGGGAGGGTCCGACGGGGCCTCGGTGGAATCTATGACTTCACTCTGGATTCACGAGTTTGTTTCGCTAGCCAGCTCGGGAGGGTCCTTAGAGGCCTCGGGTGGGATTCATGGTGGCGTCCTAGTCCTAGGCGATGCCTGTGCGTGACTTGTTTTATAAAGTGGCCAGCTCGGGAGGGTCCTTAGAGGCCTCGGGTGGGATTCATGGTGGCGTCCTGGTCCTAGGCAAATTGATTATTTGACTGTTTGTTTCCGGAAAGGACATGTCTGACTTTTGGTTTTGAAATGATATTGGTGCATGTACTATGAAATGTGTAAGCGATTGGTTTGCCTTGATTACTTGTACTAGCGTAATTGCTAACCACTCTGGGGACCCGTTGTGGGGAAATTCTTTTTTATGGATTTCAGGTTATGATCATCCAGACGAGCGAGCGCTGGGACAGTACGAGGATGTTGGCCAGGGTCGTTGACATATGCTTTTGAGTCCTTTTATTTCCGTTATTCCATTCGATATGGTTGTTGTCCACTTTTGATACTTATAGATTGTACTCGCGAGTACTTAGGCTTTTCTCTTCGGATTAAAATTTATATTCGTCTAGTTATTTATGTTGCCATTGTGGATTATTCCGCCGGTTGTACCGGGCGTGTGATTTGGTGTTCAATTGGATAATGTGTATATTTACTGTGGTAAATTGTGTCTAGCCTGGTGGGTCCCATGTAGGGGTCCACGGCACTGTAATATACCCTGAATATCTCGGGGGTGTTACAGAAAATGGTATCAGACCATCTAGGTTTATCGATACCTAGGCTTGTCGGTTATTTGGGTCTATTTGTGTTTTGTTTTGCATATTGTCATACCGCTGCCAGTATCTCGGTACTTCCAGTGCTCGTAAGTTTTCTTATTCGGTCCTTTGTTTCCTTGCATTGTATTTCCGCTTCTTTAATCGTAGTTGCTTTTTCCTCCCTTACTCATCATCAATATACTTCTGATATCTCTTAACACCAGTGTGGATGCCGGAGGAAACCATGGTCGTGGACGTGGTCGTGGTCGTGGACGCGGCCGAGGACGTGGGGCAGCCGGTGGGGCGGCCACATCGCATTCTTCAAGAGCCGGCAGTACCGGTGACCAGCATAGCCATGCTTCTTCTCGAGGTGGCGCTGACCTTGGTGTTGCGGCTGTTATGCAACAGATGGTAAACCAGATGGCGGTGATTACCCAGGCGGTCCAGAATCCGGCCCATGCTGCTCGGGACGGAGCTGACCGTTGGCTCCAGGATGTTATCAAGATGCATCCTCCTTAATTCACGAGAGCCTCCGACCCGATTGGCTGGGAAGGGTGGATCAAGGAGATATCCAAAGTCTTTGTTGCTACCAACTGTCCCGAGGACCGTAAAGTTCCTATCGCCCAGTACTTTCTCACTGGGGACGCCACAGATTGGTGGGAGGCCGTTGGGCCCAAAGATCATGTTGCTTCGTGGGCCGAATTTCAGGAATTGATGGAAACTGAATATTGCCCGCGGCCGGTTAGACAGGCTCGAGTCCATGCCTTCTATGATGCTCAACCTCGGGATATTCCCGTATCCCAAGCTATTGCCGATTTTAACAAGGAATTGGGTTATGTGAAGACCTAAGTTGTCGAGGAGAGCGACAAAATTTTTCACTTCTCCAGACGGATGAAACTGTCAATTCGGGACTACATGTCTGGACTTTTCTGCACTACCCTGAAGGATTATCAGAGTCGAGCTCTTTCCTATGATATGTCGGTGACGGCCAGTGCGGCGGTCCGGGAGAGCAAGAAGCAGAAATCCGCCGGAAATTTTTCGAGTCACAAGGGTGGAGGTCAGCATAAGTCTCAGTCTGCGAATATTCCTGGTGGTAATTCGGCTCGTTTCTCTGGGGGCTATCGAGGTACTGCCAGTGCCTTCGTTCGGGATACCAAATGCTTTAACTGTGGCGAGCTGAGCCATCGAAACCGAGAGTGTCCTCGTCCGCCTCTGATTTGTCATACATGTGGTCAGTCGGGCCACAAGGCTTCCTTTTGTGAGCGGGCAAGACGGCTTCTTGGTGCTCAGACTTTTTTCCAGCACCTATGGAGCCGAGTGTGAATCAGGGCTCTTTTGCTCCGCAGCCTCTGCCGGATGCCGATCGAGGGAGAGGTCGGGGTCAGACCGCTAGAGGGGGAGCTTCCAGTGTTGGCTCCGCCCCTCCACGTATCTATGAGATGAGAAGGGCCGACGATCCAGCGGCCATTGTGGCGACAGGTACCGTTCATATCCATTCACATCCTATCAGTGTGCTTTTTGATTCGGGTGCTACGCATTCGTTCATTTCTCTAGAGTGTGTAAGCCGTTTGAGTCTCAACTGCTTATTACCTTGCGAGCCTTTCATCGTTAAACTTCCTAGCGGTAATAGAATTGTCGGTGATCGAGAGGTCCGGGACTATTCTGTGCTTATTTGTGAGAGAGCTTGGCTCTTTAATCTTATTGTCGTGGGTATCGAGGGTGAGGATTTGATTCTCGGGGATGATTGGCTCGAGCGGCATGGTGCAATCATGAACTACCGCACGAGGATCATTACCATGCTAGCTGAGGACGGCACTGAACACTCTTTCGCGGGGCGAAAGAGAAACCAGAAGTTTGTTATTAACGCCTTGAAGGCGATGAGACTCCTACGAAAAGGGTGTGCTGGTTATTGGTGCTACGCCTTGAAGGCGGAGGATGGTGGAGTCGAGCTTTCGTCGATTCCAGTCGTTAGTGAGTTTCCTGATGTATTTCCTGACGAGTTACCAGGATTGCCACCGGACCGTGAGGTTGAGTTTGCTATAGAGTTAGAGCCGGGCGCGGCTCCGATTTCGAAGGCGCCGTATCGCATGGCACCTTCAGAGATGTAAGAGTTGAAGAAGCAATTGAGTGAGCTTCTTGAGTCGGGGTATATTCGACCGAGCGCCTCGCCTAGGGGAGCACCGGTCCTGTTTGTGCGAAGAAGGATGGTTCACTGCGTTTGTGTATCGACTACCGCGAACTAAACAAGGTGACCATCAAGAACAAGTATCCCCTGCCGAGGATTGATGACTTGTTCGATCAGTTGCAGGGAGCTGCGGTATTCTCGAAGATTGATTTGAAATCGGGTTACTATCAGCTCCGGGTGAGGGAGTCCGACGTGCCGAAAACAGCTTTTCGGACGAGATACGGACATTATGAGTTCGTAGTTATGCCTTTCGGGTTAACTAATGCGCCGGCGGTGTTCATGCAGTTGATGAACAAAGTCTTTATCGAGTATTTAGATAAGTGTGTCATCGTCTTCATTGACGATATTCTTATTTATTCGAGGAATGAGGAAGAGCATGCCCGTCATTTGCGGACAGTGTTAGACATTTTGAGGACCGAGCGACTCTATGCGAAGTTCTCGAAATGTGAGTTCTGGCTGAAGGAAGTGATGTTTTTGGGTCACGTGATTTCGGCCGAGGGAGTTCGAGTGGATCCGCAGAAGATTGAGGCAGTGTTGGATTGGGCACCGCCCACGAATGTGAAGGAGGTCCGTGGTTTCTTGGGTTTGGCTGGCTAATATCGTAGGTTCGTCGAGGGTTTCTCGAAACTAGCTCGGCCACTTACACAGTTGCTCCAGAAGTCCGAGAAGTTCGTCTGGAATGACGAGAGACAGTTGAGTTTTGAGGAGCTGAAGAGGCGTTTGACTTCAGCCCCGGTTTTAGCATTGCCGTGTGGCAACGAGGGTTTTGCTGTTTACAGTTATGCTTCGGGTCAGACTCTTGGGTGCGTATTGATGCAGCACGGCAAGACCATTGCGTATGCGTCGAGACAGTTGAGGCCGTATGAGCTTAACTACCCTACTCACGATTTGGAGTTAGCGGCAGTTGTTTTTGCGCTCAAGATCTGGCGTCACTATCTTTTCGGCTCTGCATGTCATATTTTTACCGATCATAAAAGTCTGAAATACATATTTACTCAGCGGGAGTTAAATATGAGGCATAGGAGGTGGTTAGAGTTGATTAAGGATTATGACCTCGAAATCCTTTATCATCCGGGCAAGGCGAACGTCGTGGCCGACGCCTTGAGTAGGAAACTGGTTGCGTTGCGAACGCTTGAGATCCTTACGTCTCAGTCTGAGCTTCGGCGGGCTTTGATCGAGTTAGATGTTGAGGTTTTGTCGCCTGGAGCTATCGGGCAACTTTGTGATTTAGAGATTTCGTCGTCTTTGATCGTTGAAATTAAGCTGAAACAGTTAGAGGATCCGATGATTACTCAAATCCGAGAGAATGTTTTTAAGGGAAAGTCTCCTGGGTTTGTGATTCATGAGGATGGTGTTTTGAGATTCCATAATCGTCTTTGTGTACCGAATGACCCAGAGCTGAAACAGAGTATTTTGCGTGAAGCCCATGCTACACCTTACTCCGTTCATCCTGGTTCGAGTAAGATGTACAAGGACCTAAGGAGGAATTTCTGGTGGAATGATATGAAGGAAGAGGTCGCGCAGTTTGTAGCGAGATGTTTGACTTGTCAGCAGGTCAAAATCAAGCATCAGCGACCGGCTGGGTTATTGCAGTCACTTCCCATTCCGGAATGGAAATGGGAAGATATATCGATGGATTTCGTTACGAGTTTGCCGAGATCGAGGTCGGGCATGAATATGGTATGGGTGATTGTTGATCGTCTGACCAAGTCGGCACATTTTCTGGGTATCAAGGACACTTGGGGCCCGGAGAAGTTAGCTCGTGTGTTTATCGCGCAGATTGTGAGACTTCACGGTACTCCGAAGTCTATTGTTTCGGATCGTGATGGCCGTTTTGTATCGCACTTTTGGCAGGCGGCGCATAAGGCGTTGGGTACTCGTTTGCGTTTGAGTACCTCTTTTCGTCCCCAGTCATATGGATAGTCAGAACGCACTATTCAGACATTCGAGGATATGTTGCGCGCTTGTGCTCTCGATTGGAGCAGTGACTGGGAGGAGCATTTGCGATTGATCGAATTCACGTACAACAATAGTTGGCACGTGACGATTCGGATGGCACCGTATGAGGTACTTTATGGTCGGCGATGTCGATCACCGATTTGTTGGAATGAGACGTCCGATTTGGTTGGGACCGAGCCGGATGTCGTTTTAGAGACGAGGCGGAAGATAGAATTAATTCAGGAACGGATGTTGACTGCCCAGAGTCGACAGAAGTCATATGCCGATGTCCATCGTCGACCTTTAGAATTCGAGGTGGGAGACCACGTTCTACTAAAGGTGTCGCCGACGAGAGGAGTTTTCCGTTTCGGGAAAAAGGAGAAGTTGAGTCCGAGATTTATTGGACCCTTCGAGATTCTCGAGAGATTCGGTGGGTTGGCATACCGTTTGGCGTTACCCCCGGCCCTGAGTCATGTTCATAGCGTTTTTAATGTTTCCCAGCTGAGGAAATGTCTCGGATCCTAGTCACGTCATCAACTATGGGGAGATTGATGTCGCCGAGGATATTACTTTTGAAGAATGTCCCTTGAAGATTTTGGAGCATCGCGAGAAACGACTGAGGCATAAGACCATCCCTTTGGTCAAAGTGCAGTGGTCGAGACATGGTGTTGAGGAGGCAACTTGGGAGACCGAGGATAGCATGCGTGCTAGGTACCCTGAGTTGTTTGTTTCTTATGTTTCGGGACGAAACTTATTTTTAGAGGGGTAGAATGTAATATCCGCATTTTTCTTTCCCTTGTATTTTTATTTTCGGTGTATTTCTCGGTCGTAGTGACCCTCGTGTATCTTTTAGTGTATCTTTTCAGCCACCTGTTGATCTGATTCTCGTTATTATTGTGCGGAACCACCGTTTCGGGGTTGCCGTGAATCCATTCTATGTTATGATGCTTTTGGAGATGTTCCGTTTGATGTTTCGTTTATATTCCGGTGTTTTGAACCGCTTATGTTTCGTACCTAGCGCACGCTATTTTTTCTGCATAGCGCGCACTAGGGGTCCCATAGTAGCGCACCCTACGACTGCTTCGTAGCGCGCGCTAGAGAGCCAGCCATGGGAGTGACAGTGTTGATTCCAGCCCTCTGGACTGGCGGATTAGCGTACGCTACGTGGCCTAGCGCACGCTAATGTCGGGGTCTAGCGCACGCTGAGATGCCCGGTAACGTGCGCTAGTGTGACTGTCCAGTACTGGACAGTTTGCCACTGGACTTGACTGATGCCCGGGTAGCGCACGCTATTGGTCGATAACACGCGCTACCGATACACTTTAGCACACGCTACGTTTGGTCAATAGCGCGCGCTAACCGGATCAGGTGTGCTCTGACAGTTGCTTCTGGACTCGGCTGATGTCCAGGTAGCGCACGCTATGGGTCGATAACGCGCGCTACCGAGAGGTTATTAGCGCACGCTACGTTTGGAGTAGTGCATGCTAACGTCCAGAAATCTGACTACTAGACTGGAGTTTGTTTCGTTAGCGCTCGCTAACACTCCCTGGCTATATAAACCAGGGAGTTGACCGAGATGAACGTATTATTTTTATTTCTTCCTTCTCTCCGCGGCTAAGGCGATTCCGGGCGATTTCTTGGCGATTTATTCCCCCGATCATCTCAGCCATCAACTTCCTTGAGTTCTTGGTGTATATTATCAACATCAACACGAATCTTTCATCCTAATCCAAGGTAAATCTCTTAGAACCCTACTTTTGGATAAATTGGGGGTTTTGGGATTTTCGTCTGATTCATTCCGTTTTGATGGTTAATCCATGATGAATATGGTTAATCTTGTTGATATCATTATTTTTCCTACGGATTCATGGTATATTTTCACGGTTTTGCGAAATCGGGAGGGTTTGTTTGTGGTCCGCCCTCGTTGTTATTTTTATACGAATATACATGAATCGTAGGCGGGTTTTCGGGTGTATTCCATTTCTGTATTCGTATAGAGTTGGTTGTGATTGTGTTCTTCGAATCGTTAGGTTCGGTTCCGTTGGTTCCTAGCGTTCGTCGGTGTTTTTCCTTCCGTTCGTTACGTCGTCAATCAAGGCAAGTATTTTTGGAAACCTTTATGCTTAACATGAAATGGTAATGTATATTGTGTGTGCTATACTCACCATGGGAGGGTCCGACGGGGCCTCGGGGGAATCTATGACTTCACTCTGGATTCACGAGTTTGTTTCGCTAGCCAGCTCGGGAGGGTCCTTAGAGGCCTCGGGTGGGATTCATGGTGGCGTCCTGGTCCTAGGCGATGCCTGTGCGTGACTTGTTTATGGATTTCAGGTTATGATCATCCAGACGAGCGAGCGCTGGGACAGTACGAGGATGTTGGCCAGGGTCGTTGACATATGCGTTTGAGTCCTTTTTTTCCGTTATTCCATTCGATATGGTTGTTGTCCACTTTTGAAACTTATAGATTGTACTCGCGAGTACTTAGGCTTTTCTCTTCGGATTAAAATTTATATTCGTCTAGTTATTTATGTTGCCATTGTGTATTATTCCGCCGGTTGTACCAGGCGTGTGATTTGGTGTTCAATTGGATAATGTGTATATTTACTGTGGTAAATTGTGTCTAGCCTGGTGGGTCCCATGTAGGGGTCCACGGCACTGTAACATACCCTGAATATCTCGGGGATGTTACATCAACAAGTAATAAAGTGATAAGTAAGATATCGTTCCCTCGAGGACTGATTTAACTAAGTACCAAAATATAGTCAACTCGTAATTTTATTTGAAGAACAATTATATAGAATTTATTTCTAAACTAATTGCAGAAAAATAAATAGAAAATAATAATAGTAATAATAAAAATAATAATAATAAGGGCGTAGGATTATGATTTTCACCTCAAACAATCAGGAATGATTTTTATTTAATTCAATTCACTTTATTCTATTGATTGTAAGTCAGGAATTCCTAAATTATTCTAAAGTCTTTCCCAAGGTCGATACTAAGAATTATTAACTCGATATATCCCTATTCGAATTAGATAATTAATAGCTAAAACTATTCATGAATTCCCACAATAAATAGGCTTCACAATTCCCATGAGTATATCCCCATCTCACGAAAATCATGATTTTTCTCACAAGAACTATGCCTAAATTTCATCTCCCGAATCCATAAAGACATTCAAATCAATTCAACTATTGGCCAGACAATTGAAAGCATTGAGAACAGTGAGAAAAATCCAACTCAATACGAATAACGAGTGAATTGAAATAAAAATAAATAACTCAAACCGTCATGTAATCGGCTACAATCACAATCCTACTCGAACAAATCTAGAAAATAAGATGCGGAAAAATTCAGAAAAATCGTAAGGGATCCGTGGTCTTGTCGTCGCCCACAAATCTCTTCGTTTCCGCTCTCCCTGGATTCTTGTGTTCTTCGATCCCGTCCTACGATGTCTTTGATGATCCCCTTTTTCTGACCTTCAATGTTTATTTATAGCTATCCTTAGCCTCCAAAACGCGTCCGGGAATTAGGTTGAAAACGGGCTTCAGAAACGGCCCAGAAACGCGGCAAATACAGCAAGACCGCCCCGCGGGCCGCGGCTCACTTAATCTGTGCCGCGGCCCCTATCCTTCAGCGCCGGATGCCTGGGCGCATGTTTTCTTCATGGGCTGCGGCTCAGTAAGTGCGTGTTGCGGCCCCCGGTACATCGTGCTCGGGCTCTCTGTGTGCCGTGCGTGTGCCGCAGCTCGCTTTCCTTGTACCGCGGCTCATGACCAGAAATCGCCGTTTTCGTCCGTTTTTCGTCGTTTAAGCTTCCGGACTCCAATTTCCTGCAAAACATATAAGAATAGTGCATTAAAATCTCATTTAAGCGGATTTAGACTTCAAATAGATAAAAAATAATGATAAATAAGCGCAGAAAAATACGCCTAACAAATCCTCACACTATGCCGCAAGTGCACGGTGTCAGCAAGTAATAAAGTGATAAGTAAGATATCGTTCCCTCGAGGACTGATTTCACTAAGTACAAAAATATAGTCAACTCGTTATTTTATTTGAAGAACAATTATTTAGAATTTATTTCTAAACTAATTGCAGAAAAATAAATAGAAAATAATAATAGTAATAATAAAAATAATAATAATAAGGGCGTAGGATTATGATTTTCACCTCAAACAATCAGGAATAATTTTTATTTAATTCAATTCACTTTTATTCAATTGATTGTAAGCCAGGAATTCCTAAATTATTCTAAAGTCTTTCCCAAGGTCGATAGAAAATACTAAGAATTATTAACTCGATATATCCCTATTCGAATTAGATAATTAATAGCTAAAACTGTTCATGAATTCCCACAATAAACAGGCTTCACAATTCCCATGAGTATATCCCTATCTCACGAAAATCATGATTTTTCTCACAAGAACTATGCCTAAATTTCATCTCCCGAATCCATAAAGACATTCAAATCAATTCAACTATTGGCCAGACAATTGAAAGCATTGAGAACAGTGAGAAAAATCCAACTCAATACGAATAACGAGTGAATTGAAATAAAGATAAATAACTCAAACCGTCATGTAATCGGCTACAATCATAATCCTACTCGAACAGATCTAGAAAATAAGATGCGGAAAAATTAAGAAAAACCGTAAGGGATCCGTGGTCTTGTCGTCGCCCACAAATCTCTTCGTTTCCGCTCTCCCCAGATTCTTGTGTTCTTCGATCCCGTCCTACGATGTCTTTGATGATCCCCTTTTTCTGACCTTCAATGTTAATTTATAGCTATCCTTAGCCTCCAAAACGCGTCCGGGATTTAGGTTGAAAACGGGCTTCAGAAACGGCCCAGAAACGCGGCAAATACAGCAAGACCGCCCCGCGGGCTGCGGCTCACTTAATCTGTGCCACGGCCCCTATCCTTCAGCACCGGATGCCTGGCGCATGTTTTCTTCATGGGCCGCGGCTCAGTAAGTGCCTGCCGCGGCCCCCGGTACAACGTGCTCGGGCTCTCTGTGTGCCGTGCGTGTGCCCCGGCTCACTTTTCTTGTGCCGCGGCTCATGACCAGAAATCGCCGTTTTCACCCGTTTTTCGTCGTTTAGGCTTCCTGACTCCAGTTTCCTGCAAAACATATAAGAATAGTGCATTAAAAGCTCATTTAAGTGGATTTAGACTTCAAATGGATAAAAAATAATGATAAATAAGCGCATAAAAATACGCCTAACAAATACCCCCAAACTTGAGCCTTTGCTTGTCCTCAAGCAAAAATCAATTTTCAAATAAAAAGTATCGTGAATGATCGTGCAAATCCATAGTGCTCAACTTAATCAATACTACCCTGAAAGTCTCAAAGAATAATACGAGTATCGTAATAGTGAGTTACATCAAGGACACTGATTCCACAAAGTACCCATTTTTAGTGCTAATCAGTCATTTATGAAGAAAATCAAGCTCAAAGATTAACAAGCGTGAATTTAACCGACTGCCAATATGAAGGGTTAGAGTAAACAAGCCAACTCGCCCAGTCCCACAGTTTAGTGGCAAAATTTAAGAGTTTCATCATCAAAATAACTCCTCGAACAGCATTCCCTTATGTATGATCATAATGATGATTCGAGTTAACCACTAGGTTCGGATCTCGGGATGTTTCATCGGGATAATCCTAGGGTGGCTTACCATTCTCATGTGTTGGGGAACCGTTTGATGTAAAAGACACTCATGGGGCACATGGGTGCTTCTAGTTACTAAGTCCCCCTCTACAGTGGAGAAAAAACTCGAATAGCAATTTCCGCATGTCAAGGTTGCTGTTTTACGTGAGAGTAAACAACGGTTCACGTGAATACCCCCGGTTACTAGGCTTCCCATCATCGGCAAATGCGATATTTCTAAATCATTAGTCTATTCAGGGTTGTCGTTTTACGCGAGAGTAAACGACGGGTCACGTGAATACCCCCGGTTACTAGACTTCCCATTATAGAACATGTATAAATTCTCGACTTTTTGGGAAAAACTGTCCGACTCTAAACTCAATTTAAGTGCCAACAAGACTCATGTTACTGGATGACTAGCTACGCGAAAAGTGTAACCAAACGTATAGACGGTGATTTGAAAACACGTATGTCTCCTTTCTTATCTGCTAAGATTTCTACAAAAACGAAAATTTTTGGACCTAAATGAATACTCAGAAGAAACAGATATCGCTGTCTCCAACTCGACCAAAAGTCAAGCGTTTCTTCAAAAAGAAATCAGTATTGTAACAGCAGTTTTACACACGGAAGCACGAAAAATTCACGAAAAAATCACGTTTTTTGGCAAAAATCATCAACAGCATGCAAGAAAAATAAAGCAATGATGAAATCGCAATTTATAACCAAGAAAAATTAAGAAAATATCGCATGCTTCAATTTATTCCACTACACATAACATCATCAACAATAAAACTCATGTGAAAATAAAAGAGATAAGGAAAAATGAATCTTATTCCAAATGTCTTCTTGAACGCCAGCACATGTCTGAGTGGAATCGTCTGTCAATCCATACTTCAAATAATGCCCAACATCACCAGGGACCCCCAAACTTAGTCTCTAGTCATGAAATAACTATAGACATTAAGTCAAGAAAGATGAGCTAGAAAATAACCATAGTGAATCTCAAGACCATGACTTGCACATTCTCGCTCAAGAGGGGTACTATCAGGATTTTTGAGAGCGTCTACACAATGTTCAAGCATGGTCTTTTGTTTCGAGGGAGGGGATCAATTCTATTAGGCAAATTATTAAGATCATCGAAATTTATGAAATGCCAAGGGTCACGATAATCAAAGGAAAACATAATGAAAAAAAAATAAGAAAAAAAAAATAGAAACTAAAGAAAAAAAACTTCAAATTAAAATTAGAGTCGCTTGGTAATGATATTAGCGAAAAATCAGTCCCCAGCAACGGCGCCAAAAACTTATTGTGAGGAAATCCCTCACACTATGCCGCAAGTGCACGGTGTCAACAAGTAATAAAGTGATAAGTAAGATATCGTTCCCTCGAGGACTGATTTCACTAAGTACCAAAATATAGTCAACTCGTAATTTTATTTGAAGAACAATTATATAGAGTTTATTTCTAAACTAATTGCAGAAAAATAAATCGAAAATAATAATAGTAATAATAAAAATAATAATAATAAGGGCGTAGGATTATGATTTTCACCTCAAACAATCAGGAATGATTTTTATTTAATTCAATTTACTTTTATTCAATTGATTGTAAGCCAGGAATTCCTAAATTATTCTAAAGTCTTTCCTAAGGTCGATAGAAAATACTAAGAATTATTAACTCGATATATCCCTATTCGAATTATATAATTATTAGCTAACACTGTTCATGAATTCCCACAATAAACAGGCTTCACAAGTCCCATGAGTATATCCCTATCTCACGAAAATCATGATTTTTCTCACAAGAACTATGCCTAAATTTCATTTCCCGAATCCATAAAGACATTCAAATCAATTCAACTATTGGCCAGACAATTGAAAGCATTGAGAACAGTGAGAAAAATCCAACTCAATACAAATAACGAGTGAATTGAAATAAAAATAAATAACTCAAACCGTCATGTAATCGGCTACAATCACAATCCTACTCGAACAGATTTAGAAAATAAGATGCGGAAAAATTACGAAAAACCGTAAGGGATCCGTGGTCTTATCGTCGCCCAAAAATCTCTTCATTTCCGCTCTCCCCAGATTCTTGTGTTCTTCGATCCCGTCCTACGATGTCTTCGATGATCCCCTTTTTATGACCTTCAATGTTTATTTATAGCTATCCTTAGCCTCCAAAACGCGTTCGGAAATTAGGTTGAAAGCGGGCTTCAGAAACGTCCCAGAAACGCGGCAAATACAGCAAGACCGCCCCGCGGGCCGCAGCTCACTTAATCTGTGCCGCGGCCCCTATCCTTCAGCGCCGGATGCCTGGGCACATGTTTTCTTAATGGGCCGCGGCTCAGTAAGTGCGTGTCGCAGCCCTCAGTACAGCGTGCTCGGGCTCTTTGTGTGCCGTGCGTGTGCCGCGGCTCATGACCAGAAATCGCCGTTTTCGCCCGTTTTTCGTCGTTTAGGCTTCCGGACTCCAATTTCCTGCAAAACATATAAGAATAGTACATTAAAAGCTCATTTAATCGGATTTAGACTTCAAATGGATAAAAAATAGTGATAAATAAGCGCATAAAAATACGCCTAACAGCTAGCCCGAAAGCTTTATGCACAATTAAGTGCTTCTGACTGATTTGCACATTTAAGTGCTTCTAACTGGTTGCACATTTAAGTACTTCTGACTGGTTGCACATTTAAGTGCTTCTGACTGATTGCACATTTAAGTGCTTCTGACTGATTTCACGTGCACATACGAGACAATATATAAAGCAATTAAAATAAACAAAAGTGTAATAAATCCCCACACCTGGATAAAATGCAGTTCTTGACTTGAATGTGATGAAGATGCTTGACTCGACAACTCTAGGCCCGTAAATTCTCGTTATTATCTACAATTAGTAATAATAATAATTATTATTACTATAACTAAATATATAATGACTGATAATGAAACACGATGCACGGATTAAAATTGGATTATTAATATAACCAATATCTTAATTACTTGCGCCAAAATAGGGCTGCAATTAACTACTAAAACGTTGACCGGAGTAAAATTGAAATAACTAGACATTTGAGGACTGAAATTGAAGGGATTATAAATCTGATTGATGTTAAATTGAAATTGATGGATGTTAAGGGCTAAATTGCATGAACTAAAAGTAAATGGGATTAAAATTGAAATGACTGGAAAGATGGGGTATAAAACCCATTTTCCTGGTGCAAGTCGGCAGAAAGCTCCTCTCATCTCTCTCTCTATCATCTTCTCTCTCTCTCCAAAATCCCATCTGATTTCGCCCCTCACCCTCTACTCTCTCTCTCTCTCTCTCTCTCTCTCTCTCTCTCTCTCTCTCTCTCTCTCTCTCACACACAAAGACACACTCACACACGCACACAAGCACTGAGATTGAAGCTCTTGCAAGAATCCACACACTAATCACAAACACTTTGAATCGGTCGCGTAGGCACACCGCGAACCGGATGAATCGGGCGGCGGCTAGGTTTTCCCGTGCTGCGGCGCGATGGTGCAGGACCAGCGGAAATTTAAGGTTATGGGTTGGCTGATAAAAAGGGCTGAGTTGGAGACTGAAAAAAATGGTGTTCGAGAAAACACAACCAAACCCACGAACGATGGACAAGAAGGCGGCGGCGGTCACGACTCAGGTAAGGGTTTACGGGACCTGAAAATTCGTTTTGAGTTGGATTTGGGTTTGAAAATGGGTTGACTCGATCCAGATCAGATTTCTGGTTTTGAGCATGATGTTTGAATTCGGGCTGTGCTTGTGGGTTCGGTCTGCGGGTTTGAAGCTACTGAAAACATGGTGGTGGATGATGGTTGTGAAATTCTGGTGGTTAACTGGGTTGATGAATTTATCATGTAAAACTTGGATGTCCCGTTTGAAATCTTATGGTTTTGAACGATGATGCAAAAGTAAAACTAGACATTATGAAGGTTTCGATGTTACCTGCTGGGGAAGAAAAGGAGAGCTGTAGAGATGAAGTCACAGAAATTGCACTGGGCAGCTGGTTTCTAGGCAGCCATTTCTCAACGAGGAGGAAGAAGAAAAAATATATCTGTGTATAATTGAGTATTGGCTTATATTGTAGGTATTAGGTTTAGGGTAGAAAAGCTCTGTGGGCTTAGGTTTAGGACTCTCAATTGGGCTAGAAAAAGGGTTTGGGCCAGCTAAGTAAATTGGACTAGTAAAGGAATTTGGGCCAACAACAATAATAATAATTGAGTTTAAAATAATAAGCAATAATTATAATCGGGCTGAATTAAATAATAATATTAAAAATAGTAATAGTAATAATTAATAATATTATTTAACTTGTAAAATATCTTGGGCAACAATTAATATTATTTAAAATTTGTCTCGGGCCTAGAAATAACGAGATGAAACGATGAATTAAAAATGAGAAATGAAACGATATGATCACATGATTTGATATGAATTATAATGACATAAATGGATTTGCATGATCATGAGAATAAAATGAATTAAATGATAAATTTATTCGGACATTAATTTAATAAAATTGAACAAATTTTCTATAATTCATAATAAATGTATATGCGAAATCGGGGCGTTACAACCTACCCCCCTTTAACAAATTTTCGTCCTCGAAAATTAAGTTACGTACCTTGGAAAATGAATGTTGGATACTTGGAACGGATCTCTTCTTCACGTTCGCAAGTTGCCTCATTTGGTCCATGACGACTCCATTGAACTTTCACCAATTTAACCTCTTTGTTCCGTACTGATGTACCTTACGCTCCAAAACAGCTGTAGGTACCTCCTCATAAGTCAGATTCTTGGCTACATGCAACTCTTTGAAAAAGAATATGTGACCAGGATCATGTATGTACTTTCTCAGCATGGAGGTGTGAAAGACATTGTGCACTCCCGATAATTCCAATGGTAATGCCAAACTATAAGCAAGATCACCAATACGACCCAAAATCTCAAAACGTCCGATATAACGAGGTTGTAGCTTTCCCCTTTTTACTGAATCGTATCACTCCTTTCATCGGAGCTACCTTCTAGAACACATTTTCTCCAATCTCAAATTGGATATCTTCCCGTCGTTTATCAGCATAAGACTTCTGCCGATCCTGGGCAGTCTTAATTCTGCTTCTGATCTCGGCTATCTTCTCTACAGTCTGCTCGATCAATTCTGGATCCAAAATATTTCCTTCTCCAACCTCACTCCAATAAAGAGGCGATCGACATTTTCTTCCGTAGAGAGCCTCGTACGGGGCCATTTGTATATTTGCTTGGTAACTATTATTATAAGAAAACTCTACTAACGGCAAAATATTATCCCAATTCTCACCAGTATCAAGAACACACGCCCTCAAAAAATCTTCAAGTGTCTTGATAGTCCGCTTAGATTGACTATCGGTTTGCGGATGATATGCAGTACTGAAATTCAATTTAGTGCCCAATGCACTTTGCAGACTCTCCCAAAATTTCGACATAAATCGCGGATCTCTATCTGATACGATCGACACTGGAACACCATGTAGCCTCAAAATCTCCTGAATATAAATCCGTGCATATTGTTCCATACTATAAGTCATTCTCACAGGTAGAAAGTGAGATGATTTCGTCAAGCGATCTACTATCACCCAGATAGCATCGTTCTTCCTCACTGTTCGTGGCAGACCAACCACGAAATCCATTGTGATATGCTCCCATTTCCATTCTGGGATTTCCAACGGTTGGAGTAAACCTCCTGGCCGTTGGTGTTCTGCCTTCACCTGCTGACATATCATACACCTCTCCACAGATACACCAATGTCCCGTTTCATTCCTCTCCACCAAAAGAACTTCTTCAGGCTGGGTACATTTTTGTACCTCCCGGGTGAGCGGAGTATGGTGCATTGTGAGCTTCTTCAAGAATTTGCTTCCTAAGGGATGGATCCTTAGGAACACATAACCTCCCATCATAAGTCAAAACATCATCTGCGACAACGATAAATTTCTCAATACTCCCAGCTTGTGCCCGATCTTTCATCTTGCACAAGAATTTGTTATGTGGTTGAGCCTTCTTAATCTTATCCCTCAAGTTTGGTTGCAAGACCAAAGATGATAGGATTGCTTTCGAACTCTTTGAAGACTAAACTACCTCAATCCTCAACTCGGAGAACTCCTTTATCAAACTCTCCTGATCGGTCAAGCAAGCTAACTCGACTCTAGTCTTCCGACTCAAGGCATCAGCTACCACATTAGCCTTACCTGGATGGTAATGGATGGTACAATCGTAGTCCTTCACTAATTCTAACCATCTCCTTTGTCTCATGTTAAGATCCTTCTGCGTGAAAAGATACTTCAGACTTTTATGGTCCGTGTATATCTCACACTTCCCTCCGTAGAGATAGTGACGCCAAATCTTCAGCGCATGTACTACATCAGCCAACTCCAAATCTTGCGTTGGATAGTTCAACTCATGTGGTTTAAGCTGTCTCGATGTATAAGCTACTACTTTACCATGTTGCATCAGAACACAACCCAAACCCTGCTTTGAGGCATCACTATAAATAACAAAGTCGCCTGTCGGATCAGGAATCGTTAATACTGGTGCCGAGGTTAGTCTCCTTTTCAACTCTTGAAAACTTTCCTCGCACCTCTCACTCCATTCAAACCTCATGCCTTTCCTTGTTAACTGGGTCATAGGAGTGGCGATTTTCGAAAATCCTTCGATAAATCTTCTATAATAGCCAGCTAGGCCCAGAAAGCTGCGAACTTCGCTAACATTCTTGGGTACTCCCCAGATACTCACTACTATAACCTTATCAGGATCTACTTCAATTCCTTTTGAAGTCACCACATGTCCAAGGAATTCAACTTTGTTCAACCAAAACTCACATTTCTTGAACTTGGCATACAACTTCTCCTTGCGAAGTGTCTCCAATGTAATCCACAAATGCTCCTGGTGTTGTTCGTTGTCCTTAGAATACACCAAGATGTCATCTATAAAGACGATCAGGAACTTATCCAGGTAAGGTTGGAACACCCTGGTCATCAAATCCATAAAAATTACCGATGCATTACTCAGACCAAAAGGCATCACTACAAATTCAAAATGCCCATAACGGGTCCTGAAAGTCGTCTTGGGAATGTCACACTCCCTAATATTCAATTGGTGGTACCCAGACCGCAAATCGATCTTCGAAAAGGTTCCGGCTCCCCTCAACTGATAGAATAGATCCTCGATTCTCGGTAGTGGGTACTTGTTCTTCACCGTGAGTCGATTCAACTCTCGGTAATCTATACACATCCGAAGTGACCCATCCTTCTTTCTTACAAACAGCACTGGTCCACCCCATGGTGACACACTAGGACGAACAAATCCGAGCTCCAGCAACTCTTGAATTTGGACCTTCAATTCTTGAAGTTCCCTCGGAGCCATTCTATATGGCGCTGGATATTGGGGCCGCCCCAGGGACCAGATCAATACTAAACTCCACTTGTCGGTCGGGTGGGACTCCAGGCAAATCTTCTGGAAACAATCCAAAAACTCCCGTACTATAGGTACGTCTGTGGGGGACACCTCATTAGTACGAGTGTCGACTAAACTCACCAAGTAACCCTGACATTGCTCCTTCCTTAGACTTCTCAGTGCCTTCATAGCACTGATTACTCTAGGTACTGTCCTACTCTTAGTACCATAAAAAGTGATCGACTCGCCTTCGGAACACCTCAATGTTACCGTCTTCTCACGGCATCTTATATCGGCATCACGTCTATCGAGCCAGTTTATACCAAAGATCATGTCAAAATCCATCGAGTTAATCAAATACAGGCTAGCGTCAAATTCTCTTCCTCGTTCGAGATTTCAAAACTCTCTCTCCATGTTCTCTCGGTAATGCTGTGGGTAGTACGGCTCCATCACTATTTTCTTGAACCGATACCAAGTCAATGCAGCATGCTCGGCCGCCGGCCTCAAACGCCAATAGCTTATCCACCAGCACCCAGCATCCTCCACCATTTGGTATTGGCCGCAAAGAATTCTCTGCGCATCAGTGCACCCAATGAGCTCAAAGGTGCGCTCGAGTGACATGAACCATTCATCAACAAAGGCTGGTCCTACTCGATCGTTGAATGATGGTGGGGTGAAACACCGGAACTATTGCACAACTTGTGCCTGAGTAGAAGCTGGCACATTATTGTTGTGGTTATTCTGACCTCCGTTATCACCACCACCAGCACCAAGGTTGACATTCTCACCACGAGATTATTGTAACACCCCAAACTAGGCGGATATTACAGTGCCGTGAATCCCCGACTGGGACCCACCAGGCGAATGAAAAGGATGAATTACACAAGATAAATGTAGTACCGAACCACATTACAACAGTAATTACTCCGATGAGGAGTTTAATTACAACACACCAGGACAATACCGAATACTAGTGTATTTTATATGAAGATAAAATACACAACACTGAATGAAACGGAGTATCCAAATGAAAATATGCAGCGGAAAATAAAGGACAATAATATGAATGACTGGAAGATCGGGGCCCCTTACTAGTATCACTCGGACTCCTCGACATCAACATGCTATTCCCGTGCGTTTGCCTTGCCATGACCTGAAAAACAAAATCCCCAAACGGTCACATAAAGAAC
Source organism: Orobanche coerulescens (assembly GCA_033398695.1). Taxonomy (NCBI): domain Eukaryota; kingdom Viridiplantae; phylum Streptophyta; class Magnoliopsida; order Lamiales; family Orobanchaceae; genus Orobanche; species Orobanche coerulescens. The sequence goes on from CM065814.1 coordinate 5,232,371, forward strand.
AAACAATCCTCAAGGGTTGAAAATACACAATCATGATTAATCAAGTTATGAAATATTCTTAATTATGAATTTCATAAGAGGAGTATCATAGTACGCCCGTAATGTTCTCGTGCAAGTGTACAAGACGAATGACCGGATACACCCGTCCTTGTACCTAATTAGTCTCACGAGGTAAGCGTTACCGTGTGCACGGTCCGATGTATCGGTGAACCTAATACATGACCATCGTGTGACTAAAAATTCCACACACCCACACCCGCCACGCAATATGAACCTTAAGGTCATATGAACGAAAATGACCGTAATGAATATCAATGGATAAATAATAATCGACAAAGTCAAGAATGACTCACCGAGATGAGGGTAATAATGAAATGAATGATAGCTCAATGAAAAGATTGGAACCGCTGCTCCTTATGATCAAGTGATTAATTGACAATAACAAGTTTTAATATGATTAATACAATGATGAATGAGTTATGATTATGAACGATCAACAACAAAAGGTATGAATATCCTTTTTAACCGAGTAAGAATTAACTTACTAAATACCGATGAAGAAAGTCCTTCCACGAACAACGTCCTAAATGAAGTGTCGCCGCACGAACAACCTTAATTCAATACAATTACCAACAATCCGATCAATACACGAATATAACGAATTCCAAACGTCGATATGACTAAACCAAGTCCATAGAGACATTAAATCAAACACGTTGTATCCAACTCCGATTGTTTACAAACAAACTTCGATATACCAATATCAAAATTCCCCAAGAAGTGTTTCAAACCAACAAAACATCTCCAATACGATCAATAATCCGTTATGAATATCCAAAATGTGATTATAACAACAATTAGTCGAAAATCCCCAATTCCAACTCGATTTTCAACGTGTTCTTGAATAATTCCTCAATAATCCAATGAATCCTTATACAAACTCATAATCATATACATATCCCTTCATATAACATGATTATAACGTCCAAAACATCATATCTCAACACAAAATCGAAGTCCAAAGTGTTGAAGAATTTACCTCTTGAAGATCCAACCAATTCGATCCGATGAAAACGCGTAAAAACGACTATCCAAGCTTCCTGATGATTGAAGGTGATGAAAATACACTCAAATGATAATTGATGAAGAAATCTCTCCCTCAAGTTATTCTCTCTCTTGCAGGTGAAGAAGATGGAAAAAAATGAGCCGAAATGCTCAAAAACCAATTTATAGGGGTTGACTCGGCCAACAGCTCGACTGTGCCCGCCCGACACGGCCGTGGCGCGCACTGCCGACAGGACTCGACCGTGTCCGGCATGACACGGTCGCGGCGCAAAGGGGCCTACCGATAGTGACCCATCCGCGGCGCCGGCATTGACTCGACCGTGTTCGCACACGGCCGGGCCTCCGGTCGACGGTTCGCCTATCCGGAAGGGTGCGACTGGCCGCGCTGACGACACGGCCGGGTCTGAGGCGTACACCGGCATTATCCGACGAGTACGGCACGGCCGTGCAGACGACGACACGACCGAGTCCGTCGGCCGTGATCGCCAAAATCAAAAATGAGCGGGTGAGCTAAAACGACCATAACTCTCTCGTCCGGACTCGATTGACTCACCGCTTTGAACCATTGGAAAGCTAACTCGATGCTCTATAATATTGCAAGATTTAGAATTTTTGGAGTTACCAAAAATTAATGGTGATCTAACAAAGTCGAACTCATATGAGGAAAGTTGAAACGATGAACAATAACGATACTCAACTCGAAGTTTTTACGAACGGTGAACACGGTGAATGAACATGATTGATGAATGATTATAATTGAGTGAAAATCCACTGAGTGACAATTACCGAATGAAATTACTAAATGATAATGACTGAATTACAACCGGGTATTACATACTCCCCCCCTTAAAAAGAGTTTCGTCTCAAACTAAGGGTCAAACAACTCGGATAACTCTCCCGCATATTCTCCTCGGTTTCCCCTGGCCTCTTCGACTCCGTGTCTAGACCACCGAATCTTGACCAAAGGGATCGCCTTGTTCCTCAACCGTTTGATTCGCCGCTCTAACACTCGTACAGACGCTCCTCGCACGAATGATCATCTGTGATCCCGATTTCGTCGATCCGAGTATGTGACTCGGGTCGGCAACATACTTCCGCAACTGAGAGACGAGAAACACATTAAGAATCCTGCTCAAAGCCGGAGGTAAAGCCAATCGATAAGCTAACTCGCCTACTCGATCCAAAATTTCAAACGGTCCAATGAATCTTGGGCTCAACTTCCCCCGTTTTCCGAAATGGAAAATACCTCGACTCGGGGATACCTTGACCAAAACATGGTCACCCGTCTCGAACTCTAGTGGTCGACGACGATTATCTGCATATGATTTCGCGACTGAAATGCCAACATACGACTCTTGATCAAAGTTACCTTCTCCCGGGCGGCTATAAGCATATCGGGCTCGGTGCCGATTGATTCTGACAAGTCATCCTAACACAAAGGAGATCGACAACGACGACCGTACCAGGCCTCGTAAGGTGCTATCTTCATCGCAATATGCCAACTAAACTGTACGTGGACTCAAACAACAGTGATTGGGCATCCCAATCGTCCTTCCAATCAAGGACGCATGCCCTCAACATGTCCTCTAATGTCTGAATAGCTCTCTATGATTGTCCGTCGGACTGAGGATGAGAGGCAGTACTGAGATTAAGCTGAGTTCCCATAGCACGATGAACTGATTTCCAAAAATGGGAAACAAATAGTCCGTCTCGTTCGTAAACGATACTCTTAGGAGTACCGTGCAGTCTCACTATCTCCTTGATGAACAATCGGGCCTCTCTTGGGACTCCACATATCCTTGATTTCAAGGAAATGAGCTAAATTAGTAAAGCGATCCGCGATCACTCAGATCGTATTTATGCCACGACGACTCGTCGGCAATTCGTGATGAATTCCATAGAAATGTCTTCCCACTTCCATTCCGGAATAGGAGCGTATCAAGATACTCGCCTGGCCGATGTTCAATCTTGACTTGTTGGCAAGTTAAGCATCTCGAAACAAATTCCGCGACTTCTCGCTTCATATTACTCCACCAAGAATTTTGTTTCAAGTCCTTGTACATCTTCTTGGACCGGATGAACAGAATAAGGGGTAGCATGAGCTTCTCTCAAAATTGAGTTTTTCAACTCATCATTCGCGGACACACATCCGATTCTTAAATCTCAAAAGTCCACCTCGTGGATCACGAATCCAGGGGCTTTCCCGAGCCACATCTTCACGTATGCGCAACAATGAAGGGTATGAACTCGATTCTCTCCGATTACCTCCTCAAGTGACGATGAAATCTCTAACATACAAAGCTGTCCCCGACCCGCCAAGCGACTTCGATCTTGGGTCTAAGGAATTCCCGTGAAGCTCCTTCGATCGTTAAACGAGCAAGCATTTGCTCTTGAACGGACTTACGACTCAAAGCGTCGGCGACAACGTTCGCCTTGTCCGTGGTAAAGGATCTCGATATCAAAATCTTTGATTAGTTCCAACCACCGCCTCGTCGCATATTTAACTCCTTGTGAGTAAATATATCCTTCAACTCTTGTGATTGGTGAATAATCGAAAGGTGACGCCATAAAGGTAACGACGCCAAATTTTCAAAGCGAACACCACTACCGCTAGTTCCGGTCGTGGGTTGGATAATTAACCACCTAATCCGAGGAAACATCGGATTTAATTAATATCTTTCTGAGGTTGCTAATCTCGGATAGTCTCCGCCTCCCGAGGGTCGACACGAACTCGCTGATGAAATTACATGCCCGAGAAAGTCACTTCGACCTCCGTAACTCACATTTGGAAAAACTTTCCATATAGTTGTTCTCGTCTCAACACGCCGAGAACTCGATGAAGATGAACCTCGTGTTCCTCTCGCTACGAGAATAAATCAAAATGTCGCCGATGAAGACAACAACAAACTGATCCAAAAGTCGATGAAAACCCGATTCATTAACCCCATGAATATCACAGTGTAATAGTTAGCCCGAACGGCATAACTACGAACTCATAATGACCATAGCGTGTATGAAACGCTGTCCTCGCGATATCCGACTCTCGAATCCGCAATCGGTGATATCCAGATCTTAAGTCGATCCCGAAAATATCAAGCTCTCGAAGTTGATCTAAAAGATCATCAATACGAGGTAAAGGATACTACTCTTGATCATCACCTGCTCAACTCCTAGTAATTAATACACACACGAGACGAGCCATCCTTCTCCTTGACAGATCACACCGGTGCTCCTCACGGGACGCAATCGGTCGGAGATAACCTTTCTCGAACTATTCCTCAAGTTGAATCTTCAACTCCCGCATTCAGTCGGGGCCATCCGATACGGTGCCTTCGATAAATGGGACGACGGCTCCCACTCATTCCCGAATTCCCTACTCTATGTGAAGGTAACTAGATAACTCGCTGGAATACATCGTCAATCGATGACAATGATACCACGAATGATTGAACATTTCGATTACCCTAGAATGGTCAATCGATAAAAAGAGATACCAATAATGATTGAACAACTCGATTGCCTTAGAAAGGCCAATCGATGAAGATGATACAATGAATGATTGAATAACTCGATTGCCTTTGAAAGACTAATCGATGAAAATGATACAATGGATGATTGAATGACTCGATTGTCTTAGAAAGGCCAATCGATGAAAATGACACAATGAATGATTGAATGACTCGATTGCCTTAGAAAGGCCAATCGATGAAAATGATACAATGAATGATCGATAGTTCGATTGCGGAATTTCTTCGCTTCCGCCATAATAGAAATTTATCGAACAACGGGAATTACTTCAAGCACACATTCGACAACTAACGACAGAAAGATAGCGACCAAACGCTAACAAACACTGAGGATAGTATCAAGACGGTTAAACCAACTAATACCGAAATTACATCGTCCTAAGATAAATTCACCACGATTAGGTCCACCAACCAATCGCGGTTACTAAGCTTACTTAGGTATGATTCCGAAAATTCTTCCATCGTCAGGTTTACCGATGGTATGATGTCCACAAGCAATAGGACTATCCCGAAATAAGTCTATTCAAGCATGATTCGAAAATGAATGAATGCGGTGTACCAGAATCAAAAGGTACACACAAGTTGAAATAAAATTACGAGTATACCTGAAATCATTCGGGCCACCGGATCGTCGATCCTCCTCATCATATGAATCTGGGACTTGCCGGTCCCCGAACCGGACGCTCCCGTCTGATAAATACGAGCTCCAACTCTATTTGCTTCCATTATGTTAAACGACGATGACAAAACAGTCTGATTCTGAAACGCTGGTTGCTTCGGGGCTTGGGATGCCGACGGAGCCGACTTGGAGTCCTTTCGGCAAAAACGGGCCTTATGTCCAACATTCCCACAATTATAGCACGTGACAGACTGTCTCGGACACTTGGTGCTGACATGACCAAGATCCCCACAGTTATAACAGGTGATGGCTGAATTGGCCGCCGTGGATCGAGATCCCGCACGATTATGCGCCATAGGAGGTCGCTCAGAAACGATAGGACTCACACGAGGCTTCTTGAAGGTTGACTGACCGCCTTCGGATTGATTACGCTTCGTTGATTTCTTGCTGACAGATGAAGGTTGTTGTTCAGCACTTTCCTTAGCAGCTGGCTCATACGGGAGGGTTCTCTCGATTAATCCGGTCAGAGTGGCGCAATGATGATTGAGCAACTGCACATGGGTCATCATGGCCTGTATAAAAGTAAGTGGATCAACCCGAACATCTTCTGATCGAGCCGAGTCCTGGGCACGATTTCCCGGCAGCGAGTGATTATTTCTCGGGTTTCGGTCCGCACCGCGGCCTCTTCTCGTGCATCCCCTGACAGCTTTCTCCATACGGAAGTAGGAAGGTCGCATAATGATTATATTACCCGCATGATTAGCACGTTATGATTATGTCATGAGATGATGAAAATGAGTATACATGCTCTAACTTAGTGATTTTATGAATGATTTACTGAAGTTACATGATTATCTGATGAAATTCTTAAAATGACTATCTTGAATAACTTAACAAGATTGATAATATGATCTTCCAGATTGACAACTGAGTAATGAAATGAATTGAGTAATTAATGAGTTAACGTGATCGTCCTGATTATTAATTGCGTAATGAAATGAATTAAGTGATTAATGAGTTAATATGATCGCCCTAATCACAATGAATGATGATGTTTGAGGATTGTTAATTGATGAATGATGAATGAATGACTATTGCCGTAAATTATACCATGGCATTAGAAACCTTACGCTTCTTCCTATTCGATTGGCTCGGCATTTGCACAGTCACACGTGACGCGAAAGTCCAATGATACTAGTCCGATGACGATGATTTCAAATAAGACATGACTTGGAGGGTAGTATTCAAAACCACGCTCCGATACCAACTCGTAACACCCCAAACTAGGCGGATATTACAAGCTGTGAATCCCGACTGGGACCCACCAGGCGAATGAAAAGGATGAATTACACAAGATAAATGTAGTACCGAACCACATTACAACAGTAATTACTCCGATGAGGAGTTCAATTACAACACACCAGACAATACTGAATACTAGTGTATTTTATATGAAGATAAAATACACAACACTCAAAGAAACGGAGTATCCAAATGAAAATATGCAATGGAAAATAAAGGACATTAATATGAATGACTGGAAGATATGGGCCCCTTTCTATTATATATCGGAATCCTCGACATCAACATGCTATTCCCGTGAGTTTGACTTGCCATGACCTTAAAAACAAAATCCCCAAACGGGTTCATTTACAAAGAACAAACAATCCTCAAGGGTTGAAAATACACAATCATGATTAACTGAAGTTATGAAATATTCTTAATTATGAATTTCGCTGAAGAGGAGTATCATAGTACGCCCGTAATGTTCTGTGCAAGTGTACAAGACGAATGACCGGATACACCCGTCCTTGTACCTAATTAGTCTCACGGAGGTAAGCGTTACCGTGTGCACGGTCCGATGTATCGGTGAACCCAATACATGACCATCGTGTGCCCGACTAAAAATTCCACACAGCCACACCCGGCCACGCAATATGAACCCAGAAGGTCATATGAACGAAAATGACCGTAATGAATATCAATGGATAAATAATAATCTGACAAAGTCAAGAATGACTCACCGAGATGAGGGTAATAATGAAATGAATGATAGCTCAATGAAAAGATTGGAACCGCTGCTCCTTATGATCAAGTGATTAATTGACAATAACAAGTTTTAATATGTTTAATACAATGATGAATGAGTTATGATTATGAACGATCAACAACAAAAGGTATGAATATCCTTTTAACCGAGTAAGAATTAACTTACTAAATACCGATGAAGAAAGTCCTTCCACGAACATCGTCCTAAATGAAGTGTCGGTCGCACGAACAACCTTAATTCAATACAATTACCAACAATCCGATCAATACACGAATATAACGAATTCCAAACGCCGATACGACTAAACCAAGTCCATAGAGACATTAAATCAAACACGTTGTATCCAACTCCGATTGTTTACAAACAAACTTCGATATACCAATATCAAAATTCCCAAGAAGTGTTTCAAACCAACAAAACATCTCCAATACGATCAATAATCCGTTATGAATATCCAAAATGTGATTATAACAACAATTAGTCGAAAATCCCCAATTCCAACTCGATTTTCAACGTGTTCTTGAATAATTCCTCAATAATCCAATGAATCCTTATACAAACTCATAATCATATACATATCCCTTCATATAACATGATTATAACGTCCAAAACATCATATCTCAACACAAAATCGAAGTCCAAAGTGTTGAAGAATTTACCTCTTGAAGATCCAACCAATTCGATCCGATGAAAACGCGTAAAACGACTATCCAAGCTTCCCAGATGATTGAAGGTGATGAAAATACACTCAAATGATAATTGATGAAGAAATCTCTCCCTCAAGTTATTCTCTCTCGGTTGCAGTGAAGAAGATGGAAAAAATGAGCCGAAATGCTCAAAAACCAATTTATAGGGGTTGACTCGGCCAACGTGCTCGGCCGTGCCCGACACGGCCGTGGCGCGCACTGCCGACAGGACTCGACCGTGTCCGGCATGACACGGTCGCGCGCAAAGGGGCCTACCGATAGTGACCGTCCGCGGCGCTCGGCATTGACTCGACCGTGTTCGGCACACGTGGGCCTCCGGTCGACAGTTCGCCTGCCTATCCGGAAGGGTGCGACTCGGCCGTGCGACGACACGGCCGGGTCTGAGGCGACACTTCGGCATTATCCGACGAGTACGGCACGGGCGTGCGGACGACACGACCGAACCGTCGGCCGTGATCGGCCAAAATCTGAAAAATGAGCGGGTGAGCTAAAACGACCATAACTCTCTCGTCCGGACTCCGATTGACTCACCGTTTGAACCATTGGAAAGCTATCTCGATGCTCTATAATATTGCAAAGATTTAGAATTTTTGGAGTTACCAAAAATTAATAGTGATCTAACAAAGTCAAACTCATATGAGGAAAGTTGAAACGATGAACAATAACGATACTCAACTCGAAGTTTTTACGAACGGTGAACACGGTGAATGAACATGATTGATGAATGATTATAATTGAGTGAAAATCCACTGAGTGACAATTACCGAATGAAATTACTGAATGATAATGACTGAATGACAACCGGGTATTACAATTATCTCCACCTCGGTTAGTTGGGCGTTCACGTCTACGAGTTGCCATTATCCCAAGGCATATCATACTCAATGATCCTTCAGTACTTACCCAACGAGAGGCAGAAATAAAATGGGGAGTTACATTTCATCTATAGGTTGAGAACCAGAGATTTCTAGCAATGATGATTTACGCATGTCACACATATACTTATGAATTTATAAGAAAATAATTTCATTCCCAAATACTTTATCATAAAATTTTTATGTACAAAATAGACTGAAAATGCATCTGTAATACATGAATCATGGTTGATTTGGCAAACTGCATTTATCACATAATAAATGATCATAACTTAATGTACCATGGAGTTGACGTGGAGCGGCCGAGGTGGATGATCATAATTGCTAAAAATATTTGACTACTTGCGAAAATAAAATTTCAGTTTAGAAAAAAAAACCATTTTAACGAGCCTACAGAACCGTAGACCCGCTCTGATACAATTTATATAGCGACCACTTTTCTAAAATATAATTCTTCTAATTTTAAGAAGAATAAATAAAAAATTTGCAGCGGAAATACATTTTAAAAAGAGACAAACTTAATAATCGAAAGTAATAATCCCAAGTCATCATTAAATAAAAACATACTTCGACGTGAAATTAAAACTAGTCGAACATTGTTCAAAAATATAGTCTTAGAGAAATAAAATTAACAAATAAATTTTTGATCATCAGCTTGATCATCCCACACTCAAGCGCCTGCCACATCGAGCTCCTCAACCTGAAAGGGGTAAATAGTGGGGTGAGCTTCCAACTCGCTTAGTGTGGAGAGTACGCAATATGTCTACGTTAATTACTAAATATATTAGCAAGTATAAACAACTTGACTGATAAATTCTGAAGCCCGAAGGCTTTATGAACAATTAAGTGCTTCTGACTGATTTGAACATTTAAGTGCTTCTGACTGGTTGCACATTTAAGTGCTTCTGACTGATTGCACATTTAAGTGCTTATGACTGATTGCACATTTAAGTGCTTCTGACTGATTTCACATTTAAGTGCTTCTGACTGATTTCACGTGCACATACGAGACAATATATAAAGCAATTAAAATAAACAAAAGCGTAATAAATCCCCACACCTGGATAAAATGCAGTTCTTGACTTGAATGTGATGAAGATGCTTGACTCGACAACTCTAGGCCCGTAAATTCTCGTTATTATCTACAATTAGTAATAATAATAATAATAATAATTATTATAACTAAATATATAATGACTGATAATGAAACACGATGCACGGATTAAAATTGGATTATTAATATAACCAATATCTTAATTACTTGCACCAAAATAGGGCTGCAATTAACTACTAAAAAGCTGATTGGAGTAAAATTGAAATAACTAGACATTTGAGGACTGAAATTAAAGGGATTATAAAACTGATTGGTATTAAATTGAAATAGATGGATGTTAAGGGCTAAATTGCATGAACTAAAAGTAAATGGGATTAAAATTGAAATGACTGGAAAGATGGGGTATAAAACCCATTTTCCTGGTGCAAGTCGGCAGAAAGCTCCTCTCATCTCACTCTCTATCATCTTCTCTCTCTCCAAAATCCCATCTGATTTCGCCCCTCACCCTCTCTCTCTCTCTCTCACACACACACACACACACACACAAAGACACACTCACACACGCACACAAGCGCTGATATTGAAGCTCTTGCAAGAATCCACACACTAATCACAAACACTTTAAATCGGTCGCGTTGGCACACCGCGAACCGGATGAATCGGGCGGCGGCTAGGTTTTCCGTCTTGCGCGCGACGGCAGTGACCAAATGGAAATTTAGGGTTATGGGTTGGCTGATAAAAAGGGCAGAGTTGGAGAATGAAAAAAATGGTGTTCGAAAAACACAACCAAATCCACGAACGATGGACAAGAAGGCGGCGGCGGTCGCGACTCAGGTAAGGGTTTACGGGCTCTGAAAATTCGTTCTGAGTTGGATTTGGGTTTGAAAATGGGTTGACTTGGTCCAGATCGGATTTCTGGTTTTGAGCATGATGTTTGGATTCTGGCTGTGCTTGTGGGTTCGGGCCGCGGGTTTGAAGCTACTGAAAACATGGTGGTGGATGATGGTTGTGAAATTCTGGTGGTTAACTGGGTTGATGAATTTATCATGTAAAACTTGGATGTCCCGTTTGAAATCTTATGGTTTTGAACGATGATGCAAAAGTAAAACTAGACAGTATGAAGGTTTCGATGTTACCTGCTGGGGAAGAAAATGAGAGCTGTAGAGATGAAGTCACATAAATTGCACTGGGCAGCCACTTCTCAACGAGGAGGAAGAAGAAAAAATATATCTGTGTATTATTGAGTATTGGCTTAAGAAAAAATATATCTGTGTATAATTGAGTATTGGCTTATACTGTAGGTATTAGGTATAGGGTAGAAAAGTTGTGTGGGCTTAGGTTTAGGACTCTCAATTGAACTAGAAAAAGGGTTTGGGCCAGCTAATTAAATTGGACTAGTAAAGGAATTTGGGCCAACAATAATAATAATAATAATAATTGAGTTTAAAATAATAAACAATAATTATAATTGGTCCGAATTACATAATAATATTAATAATAGTAATAGTAATAATAATAATTAATAAAAATATCTTGGCAACAATTAATATTATTTAAAATTTGTCTCGGGCCTAGAAATGATGAGATGAAACGATGAATTAAAAATGAGAAATGAAACGATATGATCACATGACTTGATATGAATTATGACGACATAAATGAATTTGCATGATCATGAGAATGAAATGAATTAAATGATAAATTTATTCGGACATTAATTTAATAAAATTAAACAAATTTTCTATAATTCATAATAAATGTATATGCGAAATCGGGCCGTTACACTGACAGCTTTTAATTAATGAATATATTATACATGAGTATACCACTTGACTTTTATTATTATATCAGAAAATTAATTCCACCTGCAGGCTTTAATATAATAATCCTTTCGAGTGCCTCAAGGGACATGATCAACCCGACTGGTCGGGACACGATTTCTAGCTATAATATTAATTATCATATAAATAATAATATTGCCCAAAATATCGAGCATATTGAGTCAATCATTGTGGCTCTCACCCATGATAAATCAAAATAATAAATATTAAATATATATAATTAAATATTAATCACTAGAAATAAGAAATAATAATTGTCCGAAATGTACGTTCTTCTTATAGTCAGTACAGAAGAATCTATCTCACCTCGATCCTGTTCAACGTATACCGAATACGCTAATATATACTAATGGTCAAGACCAACCAATCTCAAGCATATACTACAACCTTTCACATAACGGTCTAATGTTATATAGGTTGTGAACTAAATATTACTATATAAGAAACCGATAATGTGATCTTCTGTGTGACTCGACACACCACATTATCTACAATATAAAGTAATTTAGACAACATTTTCATAACCATGGCGTGAATAAATATGTAAAACATGTGATAAATGAATTAAATATTCTCATAGATAGACTGGGAAATTAGATAATACAAGCATAAAGTATGCTTTGATGTATACAACCCTAACACGAAGAACCCAACACATTAGAATAGTTTAAACATAAAAGATTAAAAAATTAAATTGATTTTTGCACTCTTTTGTTTTTGCAGTCCCAATGAGCTTCAATTTTACAGTAGTGATGAGATATTATGATGGAGGAGTTGTATCCCATTTTGATTGGTGTAATGTGGATGAGATAAGTATGATAGAAGTTAAAGCAATTGTTAGTATGTGTGGCATTGACTCTAAGAATGTAAACTGTTATATGTCAAAAGGTGGTATAAATTGTTGTCGATAGTTGGTAAAGATGGAGACTGATATATATGCATGTAGTATGGGATTTCCTGTTGATAGTATGGACTCAGTAGATGTGTTTGTAGAGCGCCTGAATGATGGTGTAGAGGAGGATGAAGATGAGGTTGATGAAGAGGATCAAGGTGAGAGAAGTGATCAGAGTGAGGGAAGTGATCAGAGTGGTGGTGGTGGTGAGACTTCTACACAAGGTGGTGGTGGTGAGCCTTCTGAACAACCTGAGATTATAGAACAATCAAAATATAGAGAGCATATTGATAGTGAGATGTTTTCACACTTGGTGGATGAAAGAGAAGCAGAGTTTGATGAGCATCTATTGGAGAATATTCAGTCAATTCAGGTGGATTCAATGATAGTGATGTTGAGTTGACAAATGAAAATGCAGCATACTACAAGGATGTCAGAGTGCACCAGTGGTTAGGTGGTCTTGATAACTCCAACTTTAATAGGACTGAAAGCACCCATAAAATGTCACTTCCTATCACTGCAATAGTTGCTCAACCATCTGAATATGAGGTTCCCACTGTTTAACCCTATTACAGATATGGAGGACCCTAAGTTTTAAATTGGATTGGTATTCCCTGGGAATAAGAATCACTCAATCAAGAATGGTAAAGGCTGCATCTGCTAGGTGGATAGCACAACAATATGAGGAAGAAATCAAGAGCATAGATAAGAGGGTTCAAGTCACTTAGAAAGGTTATCTGTCTAGATGGATGCCATCTTAAGGGTAAAAATGGAGGTATACTTCTCACTGTAGTGGGAGCTTATCCAAACAACTCCTTATATCCCATTGTTTATCCTGTAGTAGCGAAGGAGAAGACAGACACGTGGACTTGGTTTTTGGAGTATTCAGCTACTGATTTAGGCATTTAGAAAGATACAATTGACTGCACATTCATGTCAGACAAGCAAAAATGACTGATTACATCAATTGGGATCTTGTTTCCCAATGCTGAACATAGGTACTTTGCTACTTTGCTACTTCATTACTTTGTTCTCTTGTGACTTTATTACTTTGCTACTTTGTTCTCTTGTAACTTATAATTCTACATGTTTATCAGGTTTCGTGTGGTTCACCCAACAACATGAAGATACATCATGGAGGATTAGCTTTTAAACAACTCTTATGGGAAGCTGCAAAATGTACAAGACTGGTTGACTTTGAGGAGGTTATGAGTGAGATAGAAAGGAAATACAAGGGAGCATATAAGTGGCTTCAAAATAAGCCTCCTGCAAACTGGTCCAAATCCCACTTCAAGACCCTTGTGAAGTCTGACATATGTGTCAACAACATGTTGAATCATTTAACTCCATGATCGGAGTCAAGAAGCAAGCCAATTATAGAGATGCTTGAGAAATAAGGATGCTGATAATGAAAAGAGTCTGGATTAGTAGGAGTAAGGCAGAACATTGGTGGGGTGACATTTGTCCTTTAATTAGAGAGAAATTGGAGTATGGCAGGATAAAGAGTAATGAGTACACCTGCTTGTTTAATGGATTGGTGAGTTTGAAGTGCAACTGAATGGAGGAGGTATGGACAGATGGATTGTTTCAGTCAAGAAGAAGACTTTTTCTTGCATAAAATGGCAGCTAAGTGGTTACCAAAGTTGGCATGTAATTTCTTGTCTCAATTTGCTAGGAAAAAGAGTTGAAAACTATGTTGATGACTCCTACAAGAGGTCTACATATTTGACACTCTATAGAAATGTGACGATTCACTTAGGGGACAGTTTGAATGGCTAAGATCATCTATTCCTGCTCTATTGACTTCTATTCCTGAGAAGATGCCTCGTAGGCCCAAGAATTACACAAGGAAAAAGAGTACAACTGAGATTCAAGAAATTAAAGCTAAGCTTGCACTGCAGAAAGCTAGAGAGACTGGTAGGTTGGGCAGGCATGGGATGATTATGAAATGCTCCTACTGCAAGTTAGCAGGCCATAACAAGGCAGGTTATGTTAAGAGAAAAAAGCTATAAGAAAAATGTACCTACTCCAAAGACACAAGTCACAAATTTTAAGAATGTAGGATTAGGATAATAGATGGTGAAGCAGGAGTTAAGGGGAAGAACAAGAGGACAAGAACTGGAAAGAAACAGTCTGACAAGACAACTACTACTCAAGAGGATAAATGTCCTGACTGCAATGAGGCATGCCATGCTGTGGGTGAAGAATGTGTGATGAGTCTTATAGATGATGCTGCAGAACAAATTGTAAGGCCTCAAAATGTTGAGGAAGCACCTGCTCAACCAGCAAGGAAGAGTCAATTATTTGTTGATCAACTAAAGCCATCTAAACAACCTCCAAAGGTACTTAACTATAATGAGATGTTCTTGGAACTGGTTTGTATTGTTAGTCCACTCGTGCTTGATTCTGATCTTGTAGGTGCCTACCAAGAAGGATAAGCTGCATTGACTGATTTTGAGTACTTCTAGGAATCTGAGGCTGCTGAGAAGAAGACCAAAAAGGACAAAAAGAAGAGCCTGCCTGATACACCAACAAGAAGGAGCAAAAGATTAGCATTATTTGCTACTGGAACCCAAGATTCAAGTGTCACTGCAAGTTCTAGGAATCAGAAGTGACAGTTTGTTGATGCTAGTGTAGATGCCATATGTGTAATGGCTAGGATATGTTTCATGTTTTGGATGACTTGTATAGTCATAGTATTTTGTTAACTTGGTGGATGTACCTAAGTTTGGTTGATGTAATTTTCAAGAGATGTAACTGAGATACTTGATTGAACTTGTTATCTTTTGTTTGTTGAATTGAATGATATGATGCTAGTCCATATTATCCTGTTCCGTTTGTTATTATCAAGTTTGTTGTTATATTGAGTACATGTTAATTGCTCAATTTTAGTGTACAAGTTTCTGTACAGATACATGTTTATCTCCATGTTTACAGGTTTGGCTGTACAGTGTATCGTAATAAGTTTTTAAAAAGTTGTTGGTGCAAAATCAAAATTTCGTAAAAGGTTTAGGTAGCGAGTGAGATAATTTACAAAGGTTTAGGTAGCGAGTGAAAGTTGAACAAAAGGTACAGGTGTATAATTAAACTTTGGCAACGCATATATCTGTAGATAAACATGCTTACATTACCACTTCATTACTACGGAATTGGTACAGAATTACATCAAAAGCAAACACTTGATTCATACATTACATCAAAACACAGCATACTTCATACTTGATTCATACATTACATCAAACTTGATCCATTCTACTTAATTATAACTCGAATATGCAACTCTTCAATCCTAGCACTTAGCTCATCGATCTCATTCTTCACGTCTTCCCCTACAATTCCACCACTACCACTAGCTGCAGAATGACTATTTTGAGCTAGCATACTCTGAAGATGACTGTTTTGAGCCCTAAGTCGTGCATTTTCTTCCTCCAGAGCACTAACTCTCGCCTCATATCCATTAATCCATCTCAATAACCCGGGAATGATTTCAATAGATCTCTTGCACATTTTTGGCCAACCCAAATCCATTGCTTATGTGGCACTCTATTTTTGCTCTACAATGTATCAAAATAGAAGCACATCAACTACAACAAACTCCATTCAAACAAAAGTTAGACAAATCCGAGTTTAAATTACTTACCCCCACGAATGGACATTTGTCAAGCCTTCTTCGAGGATGTTTGTCCTCCAAGAGGTGATTCGGGCAGCAACAAACCCACAACGACAAATGGTCAGTTCTGATTCGTCATTGTTCTCCATTTTCAGTTGAGGGATTTCTGTAATTTATGATGGAAGGAGGAAGAAAATGTTGATTATGGTTAGGAATTGGGTATAAAAAGTAGAGGGGGATTTATGGAGGGAAAATTGGACAGGAAAAGGAGGGAAATGGGGTGTGAGACATGATTTCTCTATTTTGCTCCTAATGGCTCGTGAAAAATACAAAAACTAATGGATAATGTTAAACCACCCAACCTTTGTGTAAACGTAAACTGCTGACTAATGTTTCAGTGTCGAGTGAAAAAAATAAAAGGTTGTGGTGTAACTTCAAATTTGTCCAAAAGGTTCTGGTGTAAAAAATGGCAAAGAATAAATGGTCGGGTCAAACAACTTTTGAAACCAGGCACCACATCTGCGATTACATCAGAAACGACATTGTTTTGGAGGCGGCGAGACGAAACGGCGTCATTTTGACGATGTTAATATGAATAGTAGTTTAGTTATTCACTCTTATAAGATAGGAACTGATATCAGTTGTTTTTGTAACACCCCCAATCCACTCAGGGATATTACACGCCGTAGACCCTCTCCTCGAAGATCTACCAGGCTGGTAACAACATTTAACATCTCGACAATGCCTTCAAGGCTAAATGACTCAGTAGACCGATTTGGTCTTTCAATAAAAATATACAACTCAATTACAACATATACCCACGCAGGGGTCAAAATACAATAAACTCCTGTACAACGGGGAAAAGATACTGCAACGGAAAAAGAAAATACAACTAGACCAATACGACATCAACGGATCCTCGTGTGATTAGTATCGTTCATCTTTCATCATCCTTCGTGCCGACCCTGTGTTATGCTCCAAAACCTGAATGCAAAAATAGACATCCACCCCCCGAATACTCGGGGGTTAGCAAAACTCCACTGTTTTGCTAGTGCAAATACAAAGTGCAAATACGAGCCATACAATTCACATTCCACGAATAACAATAACCAGGAATCCTCAAAGATCCAAACGAAACGAAAAGTACTTCTCGAGGCAAGGGTTTGAGAAAACCTTTAAAAATCGAAATACCATAAATCAATGGAAATAATTTATAAGACGGTTTAGAATGCCATCGAGAGTTTTAATAGAAAACCATTTAGGATTATCAAATCCTACTTTTCAAAATCCACAAGACAAAAGGGGTCACCGCCCCAAATCTTTACTTTCCGAAAAATGACATTTACCAACCCATTGGGATTTTAGCCCCAAATCCATAAAATGACTTTTACAAAATCATTGGGATTTTAGCCCCAAATCTCATCAACTCACAGTACACAAGAACGACCACAAGGTTCGTCTCCCAACATCAAAATCCACAAATAAAGGATTTAAAACAAACAACAAAATACTCTTGTGCCATCCTAGCCAAGTAAGCCAAACGAACAACTTACCTCTTACACACTTAGTCGATGCATGCAATCATGAAAACCGTTCAAAAGCGCTCATTTCCGGAAATGCCAATAATCCAAATCACAGTTGCAAAATGCACCACAATTAACCGTCGATCCACACCTCCGTGGACTCCTACCGAGACCCCGTCGGATCTAACCCGTAGTGGTTAAAAGCAAAGCTCGTCGATCCACACCTCCGTGGACCCCTACCGAGACCCCGTCGGATCTAACCCGTAGTGAGCATACACACACACACGTTACTCATGCAACACTAATATGCTAAGAATGTAAGTTCATTAAGAATACTCACTAGAGATGGCCACTTATCCGACGCCGTTATCAAACTCTTCAAAAACACCATAACAAGATTAAATACGGAATACACGATCCCATAACTTTAAACACAGGAGTATCATCATCAAAGACTTCAACGTTCAACGTAATCAAATTATAATCAATTCCCAAAACACATTGTTCACAAAACACACGCGTTTTGAAAGCAAGCCTTTAACGAGGCCAAACCGAAATCTTTTGAAACTTCATTTCAAACAATCAAACGAACACAACAAGACGATCACCGATCATCATATCCATAAAATAAGAAAAGTATGGGCAAGGTACTTGCCTCGATATCACAATCGCAACGAGACGACGGATAGGGCGGTCGAATAGCCCGAACCCCGAACAATATCAAGAACGCGATAGCACCACGAGTATTACGAGAATAACACCACACGAATCATCAATCACCAAACGGAATTCAACATCGGAATCCTCGGACACCTATAAACCTCCGGAAGTAACAATAACACATGGTTACGACGAGAATCAAGGCCAAAACAACGGAAATCCCAACAAACTATCGAAGGGAAACTCATTGGGACATTTAATCGAACACTAAATGTTCAATAATTCCCAAGAACACTCGAATCGTCGATCGAGTTAAACAAACTTGATATATGGATATACAACCCATAGAACAAGATTAATAACATCATACTACACCAATCGATGTATCAAAATCGGATTAGAAACGAAATCAAGAACAATTTCTCCAAAAAGTCAACTTGAAGGATAATCAAGAAATATACCTTGATTTGGATGAAGGATTCAAGTAGAGGTCGAAAATCTACAACAAGACTTGAGGTAGATGATCTCTACAAGTTTTGGAGCACTCAAATCGCCCAAGAATCGCCCACAATCGCCTAAGATGAAGGAGGAAGAAGGGAGGAGAAGAAATGAAGTTTTTCTCCTCGCAAATCTGCTAAAAAACGCAGAAAAAGCCCGTGTGCCGCGGCACAGGACAAGTGTGCCGCGGCCCAGGGCCACCAAAAACGCCCAGGAATCAGCTTAGTGCCGCGGCACAGCCTGAGTGTGCCGCGGCACACGGTACAGCCCCCTTCAACACCAAAAAGGCACACCGTGCAGTCTTCGCTATTTCGACCATAACTCCTTCGTATGGACTCCGATTGACTCACCGTTTGAACCATTAGAAAGCTAACTTGATTCTATATAATGTTGCAAAGATTCAGAATTTTTGGAGTTTCCAAGAATTAATGGTGACTTTACAAAGTCGAACTCCCACGTGAAAAAGTCGATTAAGGACACGGAACTCAACAAAACGACACCGAAACGAACTCGGATGACAAAAAGTTCAGAATTAATCATTCTTGGAATGACGAAACGGTCAGGAGTGAGTTGTCAAAACGAACTTTCGCCGAAAAAATAAAATTACCGAAATTCGAAATTGCGGATATTACATTCTACCCTCCTTAAAAGAAGTTTCGTCCCGAAACTTAAAACAAGTAGGGAGAAGAAATATTCCGCCAAGAAAAACTCAACGAGATACACAAGAATGCGTAACTAACGCCCAACGGCGAAATGTTACAAACAACGCAAAGGAATATACGGCGTGAAAACACGCTCCACGGCGACCAACACAACGTCGCTGTTAGGGATATAATAAAACCAACAAGTGACAAGCGTCATCAAACGGATAATATGGCCAAGTCAATTATCCGACAATCACAAAACACAACGAACGAAAATCAATATGATTGACCAACCCAACGGTACGTCAATCGAAACGCGAGCCAATCGCTGAACTAATACGGAATTCCACCGCCCAAGGGTTGGAAGATCGAAAACGAGACTAATTTCCCAAACTTAAGGGAATTAGGAATGAGCCTGAATGCTCAACGATCACGAAACGAGGACAAAAACCGAACAAACAAACGACCGAACCACAACGGTCGAGACAACCAAAAAGCGAACAATCATGTTCGAATCACGAAGAACAATAAAATTCAAACAACAACTCCAAGGTTCACGTCTCGACTCGAGACAATATATGATCCGGTGAAAACAACGTATGCATTCACATAAGATCCACATGAAAGGGAATAGAAATTGAAAAGTCACAACGACAAACGAGTTATTCCGAAATGATGCCACACTCGTTCGATAAACAAAAACAAGGGGCAGGACAAGCTCAGAAATGTCAACGAACATATATGAGTCGACAAAATAGAATATACAGAAGTTCAAAATCCGATCCCTTCGAATAAAAAGACTAGTAGAACCAAATGATGTTACTCCCGAACAAGGTTCACAAGAATCGAACCGAACTCGAAAAAAGTCACATCGATAACCAGATCGGCCCACAACAAGATCACAGCTCGTTCGAACGATGAAACCGAAATACAGAACAAGTTCATAAAGTGTCAACGAACATGAGCGAATCGATAGACTGGAGAAAGAGAAAATACAGAAGTCAAAATAGTACGGGCATTACCTCCGACCTCGTCCACGAAATTCACAAAAACAGGAGCAAGGTAACAAGACATTAAACAACCGACACATAACGGAACGATCACCGATGCACACGGCCATACCAACCCAAGCTCTAACAGCTCGCACATGCGCGACAACGCAGAAATCACCACGAGGCGACAATATTCAACACCAACATCCCACCTCTCACAAGGGGCTAACACAACAAATGTGTGGAAAATGACTCAACGCTCACACCGCCAAATCGGTCATACTCGGGAGCAAACATCAAAATGACAACGTGAACATCATACATATATACCCAGCCCTCAAACGGGAATGGATAAGTTTTAATAACGAAAACCTCATTTTGAAAATAATTTAGAAGAACACCGATTGATCTTGAGTATCACCTTTCAAAAAGTACAAACGTGAAACATCGTTATCGAGACTTTGGAGAACCGTTTCGCATTTGATAAAAATGAGGACACTTTCTCTTAGTGAAAACTTTCAGAATATTCGACCCTCGGGTCTAGATAAAAGTGTTTCTAAAACATTGAAAATATCTCAAAACATTTTGGTCCTCGAGGCAGAAAAATTTTGAAATATATTGTGGCACCTCGATGTACCACAAGAAAATAACTCATTTGAAAAAAATATGTCTCGAAATTTATTTCTAAGATACTCAAGTTTTCGAAAATAATTCAATGCCAAAAAGGACGATGCCAAAAAGGCTAGAATGCCCAAAAATTTCAGGTAGTCACACGGAACATCATAGCGCTGTGGGTCAGCGTGGAACCCTGGCTAAAACCATTTACAAAAATGCCAAAAAGGCTGATAACGGTAATATTTCAAAAACTCACGAAAGCCATTTACAAAATACTAAATACCGTCACAAGAATTTCGCCAAAGCGATCAAGGCCATAATGCCAAAAACTCGGTTAAGGGAAGCGGTTATCGAAATAAAACTCGGTCGGTAAAATACCGAAAGTCATTACAAAAGAACTCACGCAGCGGATAAAAGAAATACGATTCAACATGCACAATCCAAGAACACTACTCCTCATAAGAATAAAATATTAGAGTCAAATAACCACATTCGAACAAAACCATGGCCCCATTCGAGGCCTCTAAAGACCCTACCGTGGCGGCTAGTGAGCAAGTCGAACGTGTATAAGCACAAAACTTCCAAAGAGAACTTGTAAAACGTGCAAATCGATTCGAAAATCATCAAGAACGGACAAAAACAACAATAAAAAAAGACATCACAAGCGACGACACTCTAGTATAAATCAAATACGAGAGTCGATTAAATACATATCGTGAAATCAAAATCCACATAAGGATTCCATCACATAACAAATAATCATAAAAATATCTCGTTTCACACGAGGCACAACACAAAGAAGGAGACTTACATTCACAGTCGCACGAAGATGATGATCGCCCCACGATACTAACCACGACCAACAACTCAAACGACGCGTCGCGACACGACTCGATCGGATAAAATCCGACGAAACAAGACTCAAACAACACGACTTGACCCGGCGGCTAGGTTTCCTCAACCTAAGCTCGATACCATTTATGTAACACCCCAATCCACTCGGGGATATTACACGCCGTAGACCCTCTCCTCGAAGATCTACAGTGGTAACAACATTTAACATCTCGACAATGCCTTCAAGGCTAAATGACTCGATGACCGATTTGGTCTTTCAATAAAAATATACAACTCAATTACAACATATACCCACGCAGGGGTCAAAATACAATAAACTCCCGTACAACGGGGAAAAGATACTGCAACGGAAAAGAAAATACAACTAGACCAATACGACATCAACGGATCCTCGTGTGATTAGTATCGTTCATCTTTCATCATCCTTCGTGCCGACCCTGTGTTATGCTCCAAAACCTGAATGCAAAAATAGACATCCACCCCCCGAATACTCGGGGGTTAGCAAAACTCCACTGTTTTGCTAGTGCAAATACAAAGTGCAAATACGAGCCATACAATTCACATTCCACGAATAACAATAACCAGGAATCCTCAAAGATCCAAACGAAACGAAAAGTACTTCTCGAGGCAAGGGTTTGAGAAAACCTTTAAAAATCGAAATACCATAAATCAATGGAAATAATTTATAAGACGGTTTAGAATGCCATCGAGAGTTTTAATAGAAAACCATTTAGGATTATCAAATCCTACTTTTCAAAATCCACAAGACAAAAGGGGTCACCGCCCCAAATCTTTACTTTAGAAAAATGACATTTACTAACCCATTGGGATTTTAGCCCCAAATCCATAAAATGACTTTTACAAAATCATTGGGATTTTAGCCCCAAATCTCATCAACTCACAGTACACAAGAACGACCACAAGGTTCGTCTCCCAACATCAAAATCCACAAATAAAGGATTTAAAACAAACAACAAAATACTCTTGTGCCATCCTAGCCAAGTAAGCCAAACGAACAACTTACCTCTTACACACTTAGTCGATGCATGCAATCATGAAAACCGTTCAAAAGCGCTCATTTCCGGAAATGCCAATAATCCAAATCACAGTTGCAAAATGCACCACAATTAACCGTCGATCCACACCTCCGTGGACTCCTACCGAGACCCCGTCGGATCTAACCCGTAGTGGTTAAAAGCAAAGCTCGTCGATCCACACCTCCGTGGACCCCTACCGAGACCCCGTCGGATCTAACCCGTAGTGAGCATACACACACACACGTTACTCATGCAACACTAATATGCTAAGAATGTAAGTTCATTAAGAATACTCACTAGAGATGGCCACTTATCCGACGCCGTTATCAAACTCTTCAAAAACACCATAACAAGATTAAATACGGAATACACGATCCCATAACTTTAAACACAGGAGTATCATCATCAAAGACTTCAACGTTCACCGTAATCAAATCATAATCAATTCCCAAAACACATTGTTCACAAAACACACGCGTTTTGAAAGCAAGCCTTTAACGAGGCCAAACCGAAATCTTTTGAAACTTCATTTCAAACAATCAAACGAACACAACAAGACGATCACCGATCATCATATCCATAAGATAAGAAAAGTATGGGCAAGGTACTTGCCTCGATATCACAATCGCAACGAGACGAAGGATAGGACGCGGTCGAATAGCCCCGAACCCCCGAACAATATCAAGAACGCGATAGCACCACGAGTATTACGAGAATAACACCACACGAATCATCAATCACCAAACGGAATTCAACATCGGAATCCTCGGACACCTATAAACCTCCGGAAGTAACAATAACACATGGTTACGACGAGAATCAAGGCCAAAACAACGGAAATCCCAACAAACTATCGAAGGGAAACTCATTGGGACATTTAATCGAACACTAAATGTTCAATAATTCCCAAGAACACTCGAATCGTCGATCGAGTTAAACAAACTTGATATATGGATATACAACCCATAGAACATGATTAATAACATCATACTACACCAATCGATGTATCAAAATCGGATTAGAAATGAAATCAAGAACAATTTCTCCAAAAAGTCAACTTGAAGGATAATCAAGAAATATACCTTGATTTGGATGAAGGATTCAAGTAGAGGTCGAAAATCTACAACAAGACTTGAGGTAGATGATCTCTACAAGTTTTGGAGCACTCAAATCGCCCAAGAATCGCCCACAATCGCCTAAGATGAAGGAGGAAGAAGAGAGGAGAAGAAATGAAGTTTTTCTCCTCGCAAATCTGCTAAAAAACGCAGAAAAAGCCCGTGTGCCGCGGCACAGGACAAGTGTGCCGCGGCCCAGGGCCACCAAAAACGCCCAGGAATCAGATTAGTGCCGCGGCACACACGAGTGTGCCGCGGCACAGTGACCCCCTTCAATACCAAAAAGGCACACTGCGATCTTCGCTATTTCGACCATAACTCCTTCGTCTGGACTCCGATTGACTCACCGTTTGAACCATTGGAAAGCTAACTTGATTCTATATAATTTTGCAAAGATTCAGAATTTTTGGAGTTTCCAAGAATTAATGGTGACTTTACAAAGTCGAACTCCCACGTGAAAAAGTCGATTAAGGACACGGAACTCAACAAAACGACACCGAAACGAACTCGGATGACAAAAAGTGCAGAATTAATCATTCTCGGAATGACGAAACGGTCAGGAGTGAGTTGTCAAAACGAACTTCTGCCGAAAAAATAAAATTACCGAAATTCGAAATTGCGGATATTACAGAGATATTTCTTATGTTCTTCTATGATTTTTCTATATATGAACTGAAATCTATTACATTGAGTAATAAAGTTCTGATAGGTATTATTTACTATAAATGAAGTTAAACAAGAAAATCTAATCCTCTATGGCAATTGGAGAATTAGCCTGAAAACATTCCGTAACTTAAATTCTATATCATTGCGAAATTGTCAACACTTGCAGACCATTATCCTCAAATCACTTTATTTCGAGTCCTTATAGGAGAAAACCCTATAGTTAGTCTTCGTCTCCAATGACTGAGGCAGCTCCAATGATCTATCTGCAATTTTAACTTTGTGTAGATATTCATATAACATGTGGCCCCTCAGTACAAAATAATGTTTCTCTAGACACATCAAAATCGGTATTATCCTCAAAAAGCATTACCAGATATTTCTCACCCGAAACCCTAGCTTATTTCATATGCTACGAAAAAATTAATGAGAGTATGTAACCCTTGGTAGTATCTGGTTGTTCCTGAACGAAGGTGAACATCACCATCTTAAAAGCGGGTGAACATCACCCTCTTTATTTGTGAGTCAATTTGATGGTTAAAGAGTTCAAAATTTTGAATTTTTTTTGTTCCATATTATTCCATTTGTCGAGATCTTCAATAAGAGTATAATTTTGATATATATTTTTTACTAATTTAAAAGTTACTTATTTTACAGGAAAATAAGTAATTTATCTCTAAAAATAAGTAGTTTTTAAATCAGTCAAAATTATATATCAAAATTATATTCATATTGAAGCTCTAGACAAATAGAATAATATTGAACAAAAAAATTAGAAATTTTCAATTTTTTATCCCTCAAATTGACTCTTCTTTTAAGAGTGTGAACAAATTTTTTCTCGTTCTAAACACCTCTGTTGAGACATAGGCCCGTCTCCAGTAGTTTTCATAGATTGGGAAATCAACGATATACAACTACCCTTTGTTTATAACCTCCAGAACCCAACTTTCTTTGTCTACAAACTAGTATGTGTTGTTCATTGTCGACAACGCTTGACGACTCGCTTCTTATTTCACTTAATGGCTTTCGTTGTTGACCTTGTATCATCCATTTTGTGTTTCACTATAATTTGTTATTTCTATTGTACTTGTACTTGGTGAAGGGTATTATTCTTGGATGGAAACAAATCATTTAATCAATTTATCTTTTAAGTCATTTAATCGTATCCCGTAGGTGTAGGTAGTAGACTTAATGTTTCATATAGGTGCTTGAGCGAGAATGTGTTCGTCGAGATACTTGCCAAGGTCACTCAATTTGTGGTCAGTTTTCTAACAATACGTTGTCAGATCCACAAGGTATGTTCTCTTGTACTTTGTCGATTTTCGCCTCGTCCGGCATTATGTCTACTCGTAGATGTGACAATAAAATTTTTCATCTTGTAACTTCTTGTGCGATAGCCATATGTGAAGCTTACAAATGGGGGTTGGGGATAATAATTAGTGATTGTGGCTTTATTCTTACTTGTGCTCGCATGTTCATGCAGTCTTCTGGTAGTTTGTCTTACTCTTACGTTTTATATTTATTATGTACTATTACCAAAATAGAGCCCCCCGACCCCCAAAAATCACAAGTTTAAACATTACTGACTGAGATAAAGCAACAACTTAATCCTATACACTAGTAGTAATCCATATGCACTCAAAACAAATTATAGTGTAGTAATAAACTAATCAACTCTTTATCCATCTTGTATCTTGCCTGAATCGAATCCTCCATTTGTTTATCGCTCTTACTAAAGTTAGGAGTTTTTCTCATGGAAATGGACAGTCCCATTTTATGTAGATCTGGTGTTTTAGTGAAATAAGACAATGGTCTTTTCTCCCGCAAAAGTATTGAACCCCTATCTAAAGCATACATCTCCACTATAAAAGGCTTGTTAAAATCTGACAGGGGTAATATTGAAGTTTCATACATTTGTGATTTTAAGTTGTCAAAAGTCTGCTCTACGTCTCCAGACCACATAAACACATCTTTCGTAAGCATGTTAGTTGTTGGCTTAGCTACTGCCCCATACATTTTGCAAATTCTCTGTAGTACCTAGTGACGCGTGAGAATCCCCTCAATAGCTTTAAATTTCATTGTTTAGGCTAAGATTTCAGCACTTGTACTTTTTAGGGTGTGCGCTTCTTTCTCAAGTGGTTATGTTCTGATTTGGGCCAAAAATGCATGTTGGTCCCTATAAACAGTAAGTACACTCGATACAGCCTGGGAAATGTTTTAGCAACAGGCTGTACGGTTTTCGAATCTGAGTGCGTAGCGGAAGACTTTAATACAGTAAGTTGCCGTCGATACAGCAACTCAGTTTGATCTCCTGTTGGCTTGGTGCGTACAGGGTTTTGTTGTGTATACTTGAATAAATCACAGTTATGAAAACAGTAACGATGAGCGGTAAATAACACAGTATTTAAGTGATTCGAGGTAAACCCCTCTACGTCCACTGGTCCTCCACACAGGAGTAAATCGTTTATTATAAATACTGCGTACACAACTATGTATTTATAATCAAACCTATCCTTGTATCGTTCACACAGATTGATACAAAGAATGTCGTTTTCAACCGTTCACACAGATTGGTTAAAGCTTCCTTCTTGACTTGCTTCTTCACACACAGTTCCAAAGCTTCGTCCTTATTCGTCCCACACAGGTCAGAATAACTTGTTGAGTTCACACAGAGCTCGGTTTTTACACAAAGGTAAAAGGTAGGTAACTGTGTAAGAATGACTTTGAATATGAAGTTCTTGAGCTGATGATGGTTGTTCTTGATGTTGAGCACTGTATATCTCTTTGATCTGAATTGCAGAAAGATTCTGGAGATATGTTTTGCTCTGATGTATATAATAATAGCTTCTTCACTTGATGATTGATTTCGTTGTAGTTGCTCGTATTTGATCTTCAATTTCTGGGGATATATATAGCATTCTTGGATATATCCGTTGAGATAGATCCGTTGGGAAAGATTCGATAGTTGACTTGAATAGACCAGGATCCGGATATTACGGGATTTGAAGATCTCTGACATCTTCAGTATTTAAATACTTTTATCCTTTCAGTATTTAAATACTTCTTTATCGAACGGTACTTGACTTTAGTGAGTACCAACGATTCCTTCTCAAACGGTCTTCAGTCCTGTTTCAATGTGACTGCTGTATCCACTTGTGCTGTAGGCATAAATGGACAAGTCTGACGCTGTATGGAAGGGTGCTGTATTGAGGTTTCGAGACAGCTTCCATACTTGGCGTTTACTTTAGACTTTGTTGCTGTATTGCGAGAACTTGCTGTATGCTGGCGCTATCTGAAGGTCTTCGATATAGGATGGCAACTTCAACCGGCTTTCGATACAGGGCTTGCTGTATCAAGCTTTGTTGTTTGGCAATTATCAAAACAACATTATTTTTCCCAATAATTTCCCCCTTTTTGATAATTTCCAAACCTTCTTTTCAAAATTCCTTGATCATGCCAAAACTTTGATGCCAAAACCTCTTTAGGCTGAAACAATTTCCCTTCTTTTTCGATAACCACTTGTTGGTACTATGAGAAGACTTCGATACAGGAGATATTTATCCCCATGATAATGTCTTGAGCAGACTTCTTGATCTTCTGTCAAATGATCTGGTCTTCAGCACTTATTCTAAAAGAAATGTGAACTGCTCGCAGGCAAGTTCTAAAATGATAGCATCTAATAGGGAAGTGTATTACATCTTAAACTTATGATTGGCGCGCAGCACAATCTTACATTGTGATCTAGTTGAATACAATCGATCCTATGAAGCTGACCATGACGAGTTCTTCTGATAATAATAAGATAAAATTTATTTTAAGCAACAAACTGTATCCTCGGATAATATAGCGTTTCTTCTCAAAAGGTATATACAGGATTCAATTAATGTTTTGGATTAACGCTGTATTCATGGGTCGTACTGTATTCCCCCTTAATTATTGCACACGTCAGCTGTAGGATTCATAGTTCTTTGTTCACTACTGATCTTTGTATTGACGTTTACAGTGTATGAGATAATTAACGTTGAATCTTGTATTCTTGGGTCGTCTGACATTCCCCTCACTTAATGAGTAAAAGCATAAAAACTTACGAGATTTACATTTGTGGCGTTTAGATTCAAGTCGACGCATAGGTATCAAGTAAATTTGGGTCCTGGTGTGATAGTGCCTTTCGGTACCCAAATTTGCCGGGCAACAATTTGTTTGTTGTAGGCTACTTTTGGTCCATTGTATCGATATCTACGTGGGGCAGGCATGTAGTCGTTGTAATCATTATAATGCATGAAAAATCGAGAATTATAGTTATTATTCCAGTACAATTGCCGTCTCGAAGGTGGAGCCATTTTCTTTGGCCTAACAGCTTGCCTTCTGGGTCTCCAGTTGGATTCCCAACGCTGTTGATGATACTGAACGGGCACTTGCTGTCTCGAGGGATAACGGGGCTCTTGTATCCAATGTCTATGCATCTTTGTCCGAAATCTTCTTTGTACGGGTTTTTGGTGGTTGGATACAGCCTTCCTCCTGAATGACTGCTGGCGCTTATGATATGCTAGTGGAGCATGCTGTTTAGTACGCTTTCTGAGTGGCTGTTGGTTCCACTGTCTCGAATAGTAGAGTTGCGGGGGTGGAATGGCAGCTTTTGCTATTCGTGGTGCAACGGGTTCCTTCACAGGGCTCGGAACTTCTTTCGATACAGGAATGGATTCCTCACTCCTGACGAATACCGTACTAGAATTTTCTTTGTTGGAGAACGAGTTGTACCCTAAGCCACGTTTATCATGAGCATGTTGCCCAGTGCTTAGGATCTCTTCCATTCTTTTAGAGGATTTCTCGAAAGACTTCAAGATTGTCTCTAATTCTCCTTCACGTTTCTCGGCGATTTTACTTTGGCTTGAGTAGGGCAAATCATTTGTCTTGCTTTCAAGATGAGACTTAGTCTCATTTAGATTGTGAGCAAGTTGATGATTGCTCTCCATGAGTTTTTCTAAATTGACTTTCTTTGTTTTCGCAATCAACTGACATATTTTCGTAATTATCCTTCAGCAAGTCGTTTTCTTCCTTCAGCTCTAAGTTGGAAATTTCAAGCTGGGTGTTTTCTCTTTTTAATATCTCATGGGCCTTTTGAATGTTATTAAATTCATTCAACATATTTTCAAAAGTATGAGATGCATTTATAGGTATAGTTGAGGTGGAGTTTACCTCATCATCATCGCCGTCTTCATTTTCTTCTTTAACTTCGGCCATAGAGCACACATAGGCTCTATCTTCTAGCTCATCATCTGACGAGTCACTATCAGTGACCACCTGAAGACATTCTTCGGTCTTTGTTGATGCGGGCGGAGCTTTTGATTCTCCAATGAAGGCTTTGAGTTTGTTCTTCATCCTGTTTCTACAGTCATCAAACTCGTTAATGTGAAACATAGATATCTTATTGGACATAAATGTATCCATATTAGAGGATGGGAATTACAAGGACTGTTTTCGAAAATAAGTATTTTTAAGGATCTGATTCAGTTAAAAATGCGACTGATTCTTTTTAGAATCAACCGCTCCGATACCAATTGTTGGTCCCTATAAACAGTAAGTACACTCGATACAGCCTGGGAAATGTTTTAGCAACAGGCTGTACGGTTTTCGAATCTGAGTGCGTAGCGGAAGACTTTAATCTGATAAGTTGCCGTCGTCTGACAACTCGGTTTGATCTCCTGTTGGCTTGGTGCGTACAGGGTTTTGTTGTGTATACTTGAATAAATCACAGTTATGAAAACAGTAACGATGAGCGGTAAATAACACAGTATTTAAGTGGTTCGAGGTAAACCCCTCTACGTCCACTGGTCCTCCACACAGGAGTAAATCGTTTATTATAAATACTGCGTACACAACTATGTATTTATAATCAAACATATCCTTGTATCGTTCACACAGATTGATACAAAGAATGTCGCTTTCAACCGTTCACACAGATTGGTTAAAGCTTCCTTCTTGACTTGCTTCTTCACACACAGTTCCAAAGCTTCGTCCTTATTCGTTCCACACAGGTCAGAATAACTTGTTGAGTTCACACAGAGCTCGGTTTTTACACAAAGGTAAAAGGTAGGTAACCAGGTAAGAACAGCAGCTTTGAATATGAAGTTCTTGAGCTGATGATGGTTGTTCTTGATGTTGAGCACTGTATATCTCTTTGATCTGAATTGTAGAAAGATTCTAGAGATATGTTTTGCTCTGATGTATATAATAATAGCTTCTTCACTTGATGATTGATTTCGTTGTAGTTGCTCGTATTTGATCTTCAATTTCTGGGGATATATATAGCATTCTTGGATATATCCGTTGAGATAGATCCGTTGGGCAAGATTCGATAGTTGACTTGAATAGACCAGGATCCGGATATTACGGGATTTGAAGATCTCTGACATCTTCAGTATTTAAATACTTTTATCCATTCAGTATTTAAATACTTCTTTATCGAACGGTACTTGACTTTAGTGAGTACCAAAGATTCCTTCTCAAACGGTCTTCAGTCCTGTTTCAATGTGACTGCTGTATCCACTTGTGCTGTAGGCATAAATGTACAAGTCTGACACTGTATGGAAGGGTGCTGTATTGAGGTTTCGAGACAGCTTCCATACTTGGCGTTTACTTTAGACTTTGTTGCTGTATTGCGAGAACTTGCTGTATGCTGGCGCTATCTGAAGGTCTTCGATACAGGATGGCAACTTCAACCGGCTTTCGATACAGGGCTTGCTGTATCAAGCTTTGTTGTTTGGCAATTATCAAAACAACATTATTTTTCCCAACAATGCATTTATTTGGCTTACCGAGCAGTTGTTCCTCTCTTAATTTTCCCAACACGTCTCACAAATGTTTATCATTTTCTTGCTAAGATCGATGTTCATACGCATGACCATCGGATGCTGGAGATGTCACTAATATTCGCTGATATATCTGAGCACATAGCAATTGTGGAAGTGAAGTCTCTTGATCCACCACTTTCAGTGGCTACAATTGGAAGATCAAGTAGTGTCCTGACCGGCGGCAGCCGTAAGCTGTCCAAACGCTTGTTAAGATACTCTCACTCATGATATTGTCCGGTAGTTGTTACACATGTATTTCTTTCAAATTATCAAATTGGTTTTTTGTTCCCAAGAAGTTACCACTTTTCTTTGTTGGTGCTAGTTGCGATTCTCGAAAAAGACATGGATCACATGAGTAAGGACTTTCATACAGACAGACTGTCCGCTACGTGTGGTAATGTGACTGTTTTTCTTTCATATGTGTGCATAGATATTTTTATTTCGCAGAACTATTTTAGCTTCATCTGTGTTAACATAGACATTTTTACTTGCTAGCATGTGGTTAACCAAAATGAATTAATTTGTAGGGAATTTTGGAGGACCGTTGGTAAATCTTGATGGTGAAGTTGCAGGAATTGTTTGTGATATGTGTATCGAGCGTGAAGGACTTGGTTTTGCCATACTCATCAATAGGGGGTCAAAATTTTATCGGAATATGAGTTTATTTGAATGTGTTGACTATGTAATTTGAAATTATAGTATGACATTATTGAACTATTATTTTCATTCAAATACATTACTTGACACTAGAAGTGACAATTCGATTTTATCATGTATTGGGGAGTCAAGTGTGTGTTAATGGTTTAATATTCCCATGCATTGCATTCACATTGATTTTTATGGAGCCGACACCTTATGACAGGAGAAAATACCAAGTTGGTCATTATGATGAGTTCCAATCCTTGAACTTGACTTATTCTTCATTAATCTTGTAACTAAGAATACTAATTATCATCGACCAGTGCTTTTTTTTTCATACGATATAAACTAGTTACTATTGAATAACTATCACAATCGATAATAAATCGTGAGCACTTATAAATAATATTACTCTTTAGCTACTTAATTTGATAACTGTGAACGTGATCTGAAGAGGAGATTAACATAAGTTGAATGACTGCAGTCTGAAACAGAAGATCCACCGGTAACCGTTTTTGAGGATCGACCATTAACGGAGTTTTTTTTCGCTCGTTAGCGCAGCTTTCGCCAATGATATGCTCCATTTGGATTGCAGCCCCCTCCAACCATCTTCACAACCACTTATACATAAGAGATAAATTAAACACTCTCAAATCTCTCACCCCTAATTACCCCGTCACCCTTTGGTCTACAAACATGATCCCATTTGACCCATGCAATTTTATTTTTATTTATTTCCCCTCCTCAAAAAACTTCTGTTGGATTTTAGTAATGGAATGGATAACGCTCACCGGGGCTTTGAAGAAAGAGAGATAATACAATGGCATTGAAGAAAGAATCGGGTTGAGGATAATGATTCGACCACCAAAAGAGAACTTTCTCTTTTTCCATCCAGCTAATTTTTGTCGGAGTCTATCAATCAAGAGCTGCCAACAATCTTTTCTACGATGATTTGCGCCGATGATTTTCTACGTAAAAGGAAAAATCCCGACTCTGCACCCAACAATTGCAGCCATTTGAATACTCTTTGCGCTGTCAAGATGGAGACCAAATTACGAGCTTTTGGAAAAGTTCACCTTTAAACCCGAAGCGAGTTCAAAAGGCGAAGAATTCCCTTGACAGTTTTCAAGTTATTTTCTGAAGCTTTCCCCATTAAGATTGTGTCGTCATCGAATTGAAGATGACTAACTAACACTTTTTCTCTTCCAACCTTTTCCTTCAAAATAGCGAACATCTTCAGCCTTGCGCATAAGAACACTGAACCCTTCAACAGCAATAAGGAATAGAAAAGGAGATACGAGGTCTCCTTGTCTTAATCCTTTTTGAAGAGCAAACTCCCGACGGGCTACCATTAACTAACACAGAAGTAGCAGCTGAAGAGAGACATCCTTGGATCCAATTACGCCATTTCTCGCTGAAGTTCATGACTTTCAGAATTTCGTCCAAGTAGTCCCACAAGACCGTGTCATATGCTCTCTCGAAATCCACTTTAGGAATAAAACTTTCGTTCTTTTCTCTTTTCAAGAAGTCCACCACCTAGAATTATTTTATTTCCAACGTCAAACCAACTAGAATTAGGATTTTTTTTTGGGAAAACTACGTTTATTGTCTGCGTATGGGCCACTACATCCAGTGTCTGCTAAGCGTAATTGCAAATTCCATATAACGTATTCAAAATTTTAATGTCTGTGTCCAATAATAGGAATCCGCCAATTTGCCTATGTGGCAGGAAATGTGACATGGCTTGATTACATCATTTTAATAAAATAAAATTGGCCACATCAACTCCAAATCATCATTATCACTTAAAAAATTAAAAAATTAAAAAATTAAAAAATTATAAAATAAAATTGAAAAAGTAAAATTATAAAATAAAGCAGTAAACTAAAATTATAAAATTAAAAATTATAACAAATTATAAATATTATAAATGTGGTCAATTTTATTTTATAATTTTTAATTTTAATATTTTAAAAAGTAAAAATAATTATAAAATTGTAAAAATTAAAAAAATAAAAAATGTAAAATTATAAAATAAAATTGTAAAATTATAGAAAATAAAATGTTAAAATAAAATAAAAAAATAAAAAAAATTATAATTTTATAATTTTTTAGTTTTTTTGAATTGATAATTGATGATTTGAAGCTCATGTGGTCAATTTTATTTTATTAAAATGATCTAATCAAGTTATAAAACATGTGTGACATTGTCTGTTTTTTCAATAATGAAGATACTTTAATATATAATACCACACATGTTTTATAACTTGATTAGATCATTTTAATAAAATAAAATTGACTACATCAGCTCCAAATCATCAGTTATCAATTCCACACATGTGGAAATTTTTATAAAATTATAAATTTTTTATAATTTTTTTAATTTTTTATTTTTATTTTATAATTTTATTTACTACTATAATTTAACAATTTTATTTTATAATTTTACAATTTTTTATTTTTTTAATTTTTTTTACAATTTTATAATTATTTTTTACTTTTTAAAATATTAAAAAAATTATAAAATAAAATTGACCACATTTATAATATTTATAATTTTTTAATTTTATAATTTTAGTTTACAGTTTTATTTTATAATTTTAATTTTAAAAAGTTATAAAATTATAAAATTTTAATTGACCACATTTAAAATTTTTATAATTTTTAATATTTTTTTAATTTTATAATTTTAGTTTACAATTGTATTTTATAATTTTACGTTTTTAATTTTATTTTATAATTTTTTTATTTTTTTAATTTTTTAATTTTTTAAGTGATAACTGATGATTTGGAGCTGATGTGGCCAATTTTATTTGATTAAAATGATGTAATCAAGCCACGTCACATTCCGGTGTGACACATAGGCAAATTGGCCGGATTCCGGTCATTAGGACACGTATATTAAAATTTTGAATACGTTATATGGCAATTTGCAATTATGCTTAGGTTAGGACACGAACGTAAAAAGGTTCATACGTTAGGACAATAAACATAGTTTTCCCTTTTTTTTTGATGCGCGAATTCTAAAATCTGGATTACTAAACACCGCCCAAAATTACTAGACACTGCCCTAGAATATTACCTTTTTGCCCTTAATTCATATTAATTAGATTTTGGATCCTAATTTGACAATATTTTTCTCTCTAAACAACCCACCCGACGCAGCCGAACCGCCGCCACACACCGCCGCACAGCCGCCGTCTGCCGCCTCAACGCCGTAGTCCGCCGCCATGACCGGAAAAGGAAAAGCTCCGGTAACTTTTTTTTTCGTTTTACTGTTTCATTGGCCGCGGCCGCCGTGCCGGAGTGCACGGCAGAGGCCGCGGCCGTTATTTTGACAGCGTCAAGCGATGACGCCCAGCCATAGCACAGCGTCCGCCGTCCGCTGTCCATGGCGCAGCGCCCACGGCGACGCCTTCGGCTGTGTACGAGCGTCCACGTGACGTCCAAACCATGCCCAGCGTCGAGATCGGGCCTAGCCGCTGGATAAGCGTCTGTTTGACGCTGACCATGGAAGTAGCGTCAGGACGCGGCACGTGCCATGGTTCAAGCGTCCGTTCAACCTTGATCATATTTTTGGAAAAAATAAAATTTTCAATTAATAATTAATAATGTGTATTCTTTGTATGATTATTACTTATTAGTTATATTGTTTGCTAAATGCGAGATGAGAGGAGGAGCGGGTAAATCTATGCCGCTAGTCACATTTGATGGGTTACGGAGCGCGTCACACGAGCTCGTGGTGTTGATGCTTCCGTTCGTAGACAAGCGGGAGGCGAGCATAGGGAGTCGAGGACGTACCTTATACGGATTTTGGTGCGAGGATTCGGCGAGTATTATTCGCACGATGAGGCCGACGATCGGGAGGCGGTGATGATTCTTCTTCATTTTCGTCTTTGGGTTCGGAAGGAGAGGGGGGAGGTTTGTGACTTCGGGTCTACCGGTAGTAAACGGCATAGGGCAGAGGATGAGACATCTTGGATGGTTTCGAGGAGATGCTGGTGGCCCTATCGGCGGCAGCGTTATCCCGAGTTTCGGTGGGCATGTCGCCGGGCGTATACGGGTGGAGATATGAGAGGTTCTTTGAAGTGTCACACCGGAGGCCGCTTGTCATAGCTTGAGTCGGTGGCGCTCGGTGATGTCACCCTCTTTAGTGAGTCGGATCGGTGGGGCCCAGGTTATCCCACGACGGACGCCATGTTGAACATATTGACTCCCGTTGATTTACTGCGTTCGTTGAGCGGTCGCGGCCGTCTGAACTCTTTTCACATGCCGTTCGGAGAGATGACCATCATGTTACATGATGTGTGGCAGATCCCTCGCATTCCTGTCGAGGGGCGATTGGTTGATGCCGATAGCACATCTACACAGTTGCAGGTGGATGTGATGGAGGTTCTTTTGTATCGCGGTTGGAGCTACCGAGTACTCACTGGGGGGTGGCGGCGTACTTATGGACTCGATTTTCAGGTCATGTCGCGATGGAGGTCGAGTGGAGGGCACCCAGGCCGTAGCTTGGATGTGGTTGTTATTTGGACCCACACCTGGATAAAATGCGATTCTTGACTTGAATGTGATGAAGATGCTTGACTCGACAACTCTAGGCAGTAAATTCTCGTCATTATCTACAATTAGTAATAATAATAATAATAATTATTATTATAACTAAATATATAATGACTGATAATGAAACACGATGCACGGATTAAAATTGGATTATTAATATAACCAATATCTTAATTACTTGCACCAAAATAGGGCTGCAATTAACTACTAAAAAGCCGATTGGAGTAAAATTGAAATAACTAGACATTTGAGGACCGAAATTGAAGGGATTATAAAACTGATTGGTGTTAAATTGAAATAGATGGATGTTAAGGGCTAAATTGCATGAACTAAAAGTAAATGGGATTAAAATTGAAATGACTGGAAAGATGGGGTATAAAACCCATTTTCCTGGTGCAAGTCGTGAAAGCTCCTCTCATCTCACTCTCTATCATCTTCTCTCTCTCCAAAATCCCATCTGATTTCGCCCCTCACCCTCTCTCTCTCTCTCTCACACACACAAAGACACACACACACATGCATACAAGCGCTGAGATTGAAGCTCTTGCAAGAATCCACACACTCATCACAAACACTTTAAATCGGTCGCGTTGGCACACCGCGAACCGGATGAATCGGGCGGCGACTAGGTTTTCCGTCTTTGCGCTGAGCAGTGCGAGACAGCGAAATTTAGGGTTATGGGTTGGCTGATAAAAAGGGCTGAGTTGGATACTGAAAAAAATGGTGTTCGAAAAACACAACCAAACCCACGAACGATGGACAAGAAGGCGGCGGCGGTCGCGACTCTGGTAAGGGTTTACGGGATCTGAAAATTTGTTCTGAGTTGGATTTGGGTTTGAAAATGGGTTGACTTGGTTCGGATCGGATTTACGGTTTTGAGCATGATGTTTGGATTAAGGCCGTGCTTGTGGGTTCGGGCCGCGGGTTTGAAGCTACTGAAAACATGGTGGTGGATGATGGTTGTGAAATTCTGGTGGTTAACTGGGTTGATGAATTTATCATGTAAAACTTGGATGTCCCGTTTGAAATCTTATGGTTTTGAACGATGATGCAAAAGTAAAACTAGACAGTATGAAGGTTTATTTGTTACTGTGGGGAAGAAAATGAGAGTCAGTAGAGATGAAGTCACGAAATTGCCTGGGCACCACTTCTCAACGAGGAGGAAGAAGAAAAAATATATCTGTGTATTATTGAGTATTGGCTTAAGAAAAAATATATCTGTGTATAATTGAGTATTGGCTTATACTGTAGGTATTAGGTATAGGGTAGAAAAGTTGTGTGGGCTTAGGTTTAGGACTCTCAATTGAACTAGAAAAAGGGTTTGGGCCAGCTAATTAAATTGGACTAGTAAAGGAATTTGGGCCAACAATAATAATAATAATTGAGTTTAAAATAATAAACAATAATTATAATTGATCTGAATTACATAATAATATTAATAATAGTAATAGTAATAATAATAATTAATAAAAATATCTTGGCAACAATTAATATTATTTAAAATTTGTCTCGGGCCTAGAAATGACGAGATGAAACGATGAATTAAAAATGAGAAATGAAACGATATGATCACATGACTTGATATGAATTATGACGACATAATTGAATTTTCATGATCATGAGAATGAAATGAATTAAATGATAAATTTATTCGGACATTAATTTAATAAAATTAAACAAATTTTCTATAATTCATAATAAATGTATATGCGAAATCGGGCCGTTACACTGACAGCTTTTAATTAATGAATATATTATACATGAGTATACCACTTGACTTTTATTATTATA
The DNA here is from genome assembly GCA_033398695.1 of Orobanche coerulescens. NCBI lineage: Eukaryota > Viridiplantae > Streptophyta > Magnoliopsida > Lamiales > Orobanchaceae > Orobanche > Orobanche coerulescens. The sequence goes on from CM065814.1 coordinate 5,271,057, forward strand.
TCAGAAAATTAATTCCACCTGCAGGCTTTAATATAATAATCCTTTCGAGTGCCTCAAGGGACATGATCAACCCGACTGGTCGGGACACGATTTCTAGCTATAATATTAATTATCATATAAATAATAATATTGCCCAAAATATCGAGCATATTGAGTCAATCATTGTGGCTCTCACCCATGATAAATCAAAACAATAAATATTAAATATATAATTAAATATTAATCACTAGAAATAAGAAATAATAATTGTCCGAAATGTACGTTCTTCTTATAGTCAGTACAGAAGAATCTATCTCACCTCGATCCTGTTCAACGTATACCGAATACGCTAATATATACTAATGGTCAAGACCAACCAATCTCAAGCATATACTACAACCTTTCACATAACGGTCTAATGTTATATAGGTTGTGAACTAAATATTACTATATAAGAAACCGATAATGTGATCTTCTGTGTGACTCGACACACCACATTATCTACAATATAAAGTAATTTAGACAACATTTTCATAACCATTGCGTGAATAAATATGTAAAACATGTGATAAATGAATTAAATATTCTCATAGATAAAGACTGGGAAATTAGATAATACAAGCATAAAGTATGCTTTGATGTATACAACCCTAACACGAAGAACCCAACACATTAGAATAGTTTAAACATAAAAGATTAAAAAATTAAATTGATTTTTGCACTCTTTTGTTTTTGCAGTCCCAATGAGCTTCAATTTTACAGTAGTGATGAGATATTATGATGGAGGAGTTGTATCCCATTTTGATTGGTGTAATGTGGATGAGATAAGTATGATAGAAGTTAAAGCAATGGTTAGTATGTGTGGCATTGACTCTAAGAATGTAAACTGTTATATGTCAAAAAGTGGTATAAATTGTTGTCGATAGTTGGTAAAGATGGAGACTGATATATATGCATGTAGTATGGGATTTCCTGTTGATAGTATGGACTCAGTAGATGTGTTTGTAGAGCGCCTGAATGATGGTGTAGAGGAGGATGAAGATGGGGTTGATGAAGAGGATCAAGGTGAGAGAAGTGATCAGAGTGAGGGAAGTGATCAGAGTGGTGGTGGTGAGCCTTCTGAACAACTCCGAGATTATAGAACAATCAAAATATAGAGAGCATATTGATAGTGAGATGTTTTCACACTTGGTGGATGAAAGAGAAGCGAGTTTGATGAGCATCTATTGGAGAAGATTGATCAATTCGGTGGATTCAATGATAGTGATGTTGAGTTGACAAATGAAAATGCAGCATACTACAAGGATGTCAGAGTGCACCAGTGGTTAGGTGGTCTTGATAACTCCAACTTTAATAGGACTGAAAGCACCCATAAAATGTCACTTCCTATCACTGCAATAGTTGCTCAACCATCTGAATATGAGGTTCCCACTGTTTAACCCTATTACAGATATGGAGGACCCTAAGTTTTAAATTGGATTGGTATTCCCTGGGAATAAGAATCACTCAATCAAGAATGGTAAAGGCTGCATCTGCTAGGTGGATAGCACAACAATATGAGGAAGAAATCAAGAGCATAGATAAGAGGGTTCAAGTCACTTAGAAAGGTTATCTGTCTAGATGGATGCCATCTTAAGGGTAGAAATGGAGGCATACTTCTCACTGTAGTGGGAGCTTATCCAAACAACTCCTTATATCCCATTGTTTATCCTGTAGTAGCGAAGGAGAAGACAGACACGTGGACTTGGTTTTTGGAGTATTCAGCTACTGATTTAGGCATTTAGAAGGATACAATTATTGCACATTCATGTCGACAAGCAAAAATGATTGATTACATCAATTGGGAGCTTGTTTCCCAATCTTGAACATAGGTACTTTGCTACTTTGCTACTTCATTACTTTGTTCTCTTGTGACTTTATTACTTTGCTACTTTGTTCTCTTGTAACTTATAATTCTACATGTTTATCAGGTTTCGTGTGGTTCACCCAACAACATGAAGATACATCATGGAGGATTAGCTTTTAAACAACTCTTATGGGAAGCCAAAATGTACAAGACTGGTTGACTTTGAGGAGGTTATGAGTGAGATAGAAAGGAAATACAAGGGAGCATATAAGTGGCTTCAAAATAAGCCTCTGCAAATGGTCCAAATCCCACTTCAAGACCCTTGTGAAGTCGACATATGTGTCAACAACATGTTGAATCATTTAACTCCATGATATCTGGAGTCAAGAAGCAAGCCAATTATAGAGATGCTTGAGAAATAAGGATGCGATAATGAAAAGAGTCTGGATTAGTAGGAGTAAGGCGGAACATTGGTGGGGTGACATTTGTCCTTTAATTAGAGAAATTGGAGTATGGCGGGATAAAGAGTAATGAGTACACCGCTTGTTTAATGGATTGGTGAGTTTGAAGTGCAATTGAATGGAGGAGGTATGGACGGATGGATTGTTTGATCGAAGAAGACTTTTCTTGCATAAAATGGCAGCTAAGTGGTTACCAAAGTTGGCATGTAATTTCTTGTCTCAATTTGCTAGGAAAAAGAGTTGAAAACTATGTTGATGACTCCTACAAGAGGTCTACATATTTGACACTCTATAGAAATGTGACGATTCACTTAGGGACAGTTTGAATGGCTAAGATCATCTATTCTGCTCTATTGACTTCTATTCTGAGAAGATGCCTCGTAGGCCCAAGAATTACACAAGGAAAAAGAGTACAATGAGATTCAAGAAATTAAAGCTAAGCTTGCCCGCAGAAAGCTAGAGAGACGGTAGGTTGGGCAGGCATGGGATGATTATGAAATGCTCCTACTGCAAGTTAGCAGGCCATAACAAGGCAGGTTATGTTAAGAGAAAAAAGCTATAAGAAAAATGTACCTACTCCAAAGACACAAGTCACAAATTTTAAGAATGTAGGATTAGGATAATAGATGGTGAAGCAGGAGTTAAGGGGAAGAACAAGAGGACAAGAACTGGAAAGAAACAGTCTGACAAGACAACTACTACTCAAGAGGATAAATGTCACATTGCAATGAGGCATGCCATCGTGGGTGAAGAATGTGTGATGAGTCTTATAGATGATCTTTGAGAACAAATTGTAAGGCACGAAAATGTTGAGGAAGCACTGCTCAACCAGCAAGGAAGAGTCAATTATTTGTTGATCAACTAAAGCCATCTAAACAACCTCCAAAGGTACTTAACTATAATGAGATGTGCTTGGAACTGGTTTGTATTGTTAGTCCACTCGTGCTTGATTCTGATCTTGTAGGTGCCTACCAAGAAGGATAAGTGCATTGGTGATTTTGAGTACTTCTTGGAATCCGAGGTCTTGAGAAGAAGACCAAAAAGGACAAAAAGAAGAGCACACTGATACACCAACAAGAAGGAGCAAAAGATTAGCATTATTTGCTACTGGAACCCAAGAGTCAAGTGTCGCTGCAAGTTCTAGGAATCAGAAGTGACAGTTTGTTGATGCTAGTGTAGATGCCATATGTGTAATGGCTAGGATATGTTTCATGTTTTGGATGACTTGTATAGTCATAGTATTTTGTTAACTTGGTGGATGTACCTAAGTTTGGTTGATGTAATTTTCAAGAGATGTAACTGAGATACTTGATTGAACTTGTTATCTTTTGTTTGTTGAATTGAATGATATGATGCTAGTCCATATTATCCTGTTCCGTTTGTTATTATCAAGTTTGTTGTTATATTGAGTACATGTTAATTGCTCAATTTTAGTGTACAAGTTTCTGTACAGATACATGTTTATCTCCATGTTTACAGGTTTGGCTGTACAGTGTATCGTAATAAGTTTTTAAAAAGTTGTTGGTGCAAAATCAAAATTTCGTAAAAGGTTTAGGTAGCGAGTGAGATAATTTACAAAGGTTTAGGTAGCGAGTGAAAGTTGAACAAAAGGTACAGGTGTATAATTAAACTTTGGCAACGCATATATCTGTAGATAAACATGCTTACATTACCACTTCATTACTACGGAATTGGTACAGAATTACATCAAAAGCAAACACTTGATTCATACATTACATCAAAACACAGCATACTTCATACTTGATTCATACATTACATCAAACTTGATTCATTCTAGTTAATTATAACTCGAATATGAAACTCTTCAATCCTAGCACTTAGCTCATCGATCTCATTCTTCACGTCTTCCCCTACAATTCCACCACTACCACTAGCTGCAGAATGACTATTTTGAGCTAGCATACTCTGAAGATGACTGTTTTGAGCCCTAAGTCGTGCATTTTCTTCCTCCAGAGCACTAACTCTCGCCTCATATCCATTAATCCGTCTCAATAACCCGGGAATGATTTCAATAGATCTCTTGCACATTTTTGGCCAGCCCAAATCCATTGCTTATGTGGCACTCTATTTTTGCTCTACAATGTATCAAAATAGAAGCACATCAACTACAACAAACTCCATTCAAACAAAAGTTAGACAAATTCGAGTTTAAATCACTTACCCCCACGAATGGACATTTGTCAAACCTTCTTCGAGGATGTTTGTCCTCCAAGAGGTGATTCGGGCAGCAACAAACCCACAACGACAAATGGTCAGTTCTGATTCGTCATTGTTCTCCATTTTCAGTTGAGGGATTTCTGTAATTTATGATGGAAGGAGGAAGGAAATGTTGATTATGGTTAGGAATTGGGTATAAAAAGTAGAGGGGATTTACGGAGGGAAAATTGGACAGAAAAGGAGGGAAATGGGGTGTGAGACATGATTTCTCTATTTTGCTCCTAATGGCTCGTGAAAAATACAAAAACTGATGGATAATGTTAAACCGCCCAACCTTTGTGTAAACGTAAACTGCTGACTAATGTTTCGGTGTCGAGTGAAAAAAATAAAAGGTTGTGGTGTAACTTCAAATTTGTCGAAAAGGTTCTGGTGTAAAAAATGGCAAAGAATAAATGGTCGGGTCAAACAACTTTTGAAACCAGGCACCACATCTGCGATTACATCAGAAACGACATTGTTTTGGAGGCGGCGAGACGAAACGGCGTCATTTTGACGATGTTAATATGAATAGTAGTTTAGTTATTCCCTCTTATAAGAGAGGAACTGATATCAGTTGTTTTGAGATATTTCTTATGTTCTTCTATGATTTTTCTATATATGAACTGAAATCTATTACATTGAGTAATAAAGTTCTGATAGGTATTATTTACTATAAATGAAGTTAAACAAGAAAATTTAATCCTCTATGGCAATTGGAGAATTAGCCTGAAAACATTCCGTAACTTAAATTCTATATCATTGCGAAATTGTCAACACTTGCAGACCATTATCCTCAAATCACTTTATTTCGAGTCCTTAGAGGAGAAAACCCTATAGTTAGTCTTCGTCTCCAATGACTGAGGCAGCTCCAATGATCTATCTGCAATTCTAACTTTGTGTAGATATTCATATAACATGTGGCCCCTCAGTACAAAATAATGTTTCTCTAGACACATCAAAATCGGTATTATCCTCAAAAAGCATTACCAGATATTTCTCACCCGAAACCCTAGCTTATTTCATATGCTACGAAAAAATTAATGAGAGTATGTAACCCTTGGTAGTATCTGGTTGTTCCTGAACGAAGGTGAACACCACCATCTTAAAAGCGGGTGAACATCACCCTCTTTATTTGTGAGTCAATTTGATGGTTAAAGAGTTCAAAATTTTGAATTTTTTTTTGTTCCATATTATTCCATTTGTCGAGATCTTCAATAAGAGTATAATTTTGATATATATTTTTTACTAATTTAAAAGTTACTTATTTTACAGGAAAATAAGTAATTTATCTCTAAAAATAAGTAGTTTTTAAATCAGTAAAAATTATATATCAAAATTATATTCATATTGAAGCTCTAGACAAATAGAATAATATTGAACAAAAAAATTAGAAATTTTCAATTTTTTATCCCTCAAATTGACTCTTCTTTTAAGAGTGTGAACAAATTTTTTCTCGTTCTAAACACCTCTGTTGAGACATAGACCCGTCTCCAGTAGTTTTCATAGATTGGGAAATCAACGATATACTACTACCCTTTGTTTATAACCTCCAGAACCCAACTTTCTTTGTCTACAAACTAGTATGTGTTGTTCATTGTCGACAACGCTTGACGACTCGCTTCTTATTTCACTTAATGGCTTTCGTTGTTGACCTTGTATCATCCATTTTGTGTTTCACTATAATTTGTTATTTCTATTGTACTTGTACTTGGTGAAGGGTATTATTCTTGGATGGAAACAAATCATTTAATCAATTTATCTTTTAAGTCATTTAATCGTATCCCGTAGGTGTAGGTAGTAGACTTAATGTTTCATATAGGTGCTTGAGCGAGAATGTGTTCGTCGAGATACTTGCCAAGGTCACTCAATTTGTGGTCAGTTTTCTAACAATACGTTGTCAGATCCACAAGGTATGTTCTCTTGTACTTTGTCGATTTTCGCCTCGTCCGGCATTATGTCTACTCGTAGATGTGACAATAAAATTTTTCATCTTGTAACTTCTTGTGCGATAGCCATATGTGAAGCTTACAAATGGGGGTCGGGGATAATAATTAGTGATTGTGGCTTTATTCTTACTTGTGCTCGCATGTTCATGCAGTCTTCTGGTAGTTTGTCTTACAATTACGTTTTATAGTTATTATGTACTATTACCAAAATAGAGCCCCCCGACCCCCAAAAATCACAAGTTTAAACATTACTGACTGAGATAAAGCAACAACTTAATTCTATACACTAGTAGTAATCCATATGCACTCAAAACAAATTATAGTGTAGTAATAAACTAATCAACTGTTTATCCATCTTGTATCTTGCCTGAATCGAATCCTCCATTTGTTTATCGCTCTTACTAAAGTTAGGAGTTTTTATCATGGAAATGGACAGTCCCATTTTATGTAGATCTGGTGTTTTAGTGAAATAAGACAATGGTCTTTTCTCCCGCAAAAGTATTGAACCCCTATCTAAAGCATACATCTCCACTATAAAAGGCTTGTTAAAATCTGACAGGGCTAATATTGAAGTTTCATACATTTGTGATTTTAAGTTGTCAAAAGTCTGCTCTACGTCTCCAGACCACATAAACACATCTTTCGTAAGCATGTTAGTTGTTGGCTTAGCTACTGCCCCATACATTTTGCAAATTCTCTGTAGTACCTAGTGACGCGTGAGAATCCCCTCAATAGCTTTAAATTTCATTGTTTAGGCTAAGATTTCAGCACTTGTACTTTTTAGGGTGTGCGCTTCTTTCTCAAGTGGTTATGTTCTGATTTGGGCCAAAGATGCATTTATTTGGCTTACCGAGCAGTTGTTCCTCTCTTAATTTTCCCAACACGTCTCACAAATGTTTATCATTTTCTTGCTAAGATCGATGTTCATACGCATGACCATCGGATGCTGGAGATGTCACTAATATTCGCTGATATATCTGAGCACATAGCAATTGTGGAAGTGAAGTCTCTTGATCCACTACTTTCAGTGGCTACAATTGGCAGATCAAGTAGTGTCCTGACCGGCGGCAGCCGTAAGCTGTCCAAACGCTTGTTAAGATACTCTCACTCATGATATTGTCCGGTAGTTGTTACACATGTATTTCTTTCAAATTATCAAATTGGTTTTTTGTTCCCAAGAAGTTACCACTTTTCTTTGTTGGTGCTAGTTGCGATTCTCGAAAAAGACATGGATCACATGAGTAAGGACTTTCATACAGACAGACTGTCCGCTACGTGTGGTAATGTGACTGTTTTTCTTTCATATGTGTGCATAGATATTTTTATTTCGCAGAACTATTTTAGCTTCATCTGTGTTAACATAGACATTTTTACTTGCTAGCATGTGGTTAACCAAAATGAATTAATTTGTAGGGGAATTTTGGAGGACCGTTGGTAAATCTTGATGGTGAAGTTGCAGGAATTGTTTGTGATATGTGTATCGAGCGTGAAGGACTTGGTTTTGCCATACTCATCAATAGGGGGTCAAAATTTTATCGGAATATGAGTTTATTTGAATGTGTTGACTATGTAATTTGAAATTATAGTATGACATTATTGAACTATTATTTTCATTCAAATACATTACTTGACACTAGAAGTGACAATTCGATTTTATCATGTATTGGGGAGTCAAGTGTGTGTTAATGGTTTAATATTCCCATGCATTGCATTCACATTGATTTTTATGGAGCCGACACCTTATGACAGGAGAAAATACCAAGTTGGTCATTATGATGAGTTCCAATCCTTGAACTTGACTTATTCTTCATTAATCTTGTAACTAAGAATACTAATTATCATCGACCAGTGCTTTTTTTTTCATACGATATAAACTAGTTACTATTGAATAACTATCACAATCGATAATAAATCGTGAGCACTTATAAATAATATTACTCTTTAGCTACTTAATTTGATAACTGTGAACGTGATCTGAAGAGGAGATTAACATAAGTTGAATGACTGCAGTCTGAAACAGAAGATCCACCGGTAACCGTTTTTGAGGATCGACCATTAACGGAGTTTTTTTTCGCTCGTTAGCGCAGCTTTCGCCAATGATATGCTCCATTTGGATTGCAGCCCCCTCCAACCATCTTCACAACCACTTATACATAAGAGATAAATTAAACACTCTCAAATCTCTCACCCCTAATTACCCCGTCACCCTTTGGTCTACAAACATGATCCCATTTGACCCATGCAATTTTATTTTTATTTATTTCCCCTCCTCAAAAAACTTCTGTTGGATTTTAGTAATGGAATGGATAACGCTCACCGGGGCTTTGAAGAAAGAGAGATAATACAATGGCATTGAAGAAAGAATCGGGTTGAGGATAATGATTCGACCACCAAAAGAGAACTTTCTCTTTTTCCATCCAGCTAATTTTTGTCGGAGTCTATCAATCAAGAGCTGCCAACAATCTTTTCTACGATGATTTGCGCCGATGATTTTCTACGTAAAAGGAAAAATCCCGACTCTGCACCCAACAATTGCAGCCATTTGAATACTCTTTGCGCTGTCAAGATGGAGACCAAATTACGAGCTTTTGGAAAAGTTCACCTTTAAACCCGAAGCGAGTTCAAAAGGCGAAGAATTCCCTTGACAGTTTTCAAGTTATTTTCTGAAGCTTTCCCCATTAAGATTGTGTCGTCATCGAATTGAAGATGACTAACTAACACTTTTTCTCTTCCAACCTTTTCCTTCAAAATAGCGAACATCTTCAGCCTTGCGCATAAGAACACTGAACCCTTCAACAGCAATAAGGAATAGAAAAGGAGATACGAGGTCTCCTTGTCTTAATCCTTTTTGAAGAGCAAACTCCCCCGACGGGCTACCATTAACTAACACAGAAGTAGCAGCTGAAGAGAGACATCCTTGGATCCAATTACGCCATTTCTCGCTGAAGTTCATGACTTTCAGAATTTCGTCCAAGTAGTCCCACAAGACCGTGTCATATGCTCTCTCGAAATCCACTTTAGGAATAAAACTTTCGTTCTTTTCTCTTTTCAAGAAGTCCACCACCTAGAATTATTTTATTTCCAACGTCAAACCAACTAGAATTAGGATTTTTTTTTGGGAAAACTACGTTTATTGTCCTAACGTATGGACCTTTTTACATCCGTGTCCTAACCTAAGCATAATTGCAAATTACCATATAACGTATTCAAAATTTTAATGTCTGTGTCCTAATGACCGGAATCCGGCCAATTTGCCTATGTGGCACACCGGAAATGTGACATGGCTTGATTACATCATTTTAATAAAATAAAATTGGCCACATCAACTCCAAATCATCAGTTATCACTTAAAAAATTAAAAAATTAAAAAAATTAAAAAAATTATAAAATAAAATTGAAAAAGTAAAATTATAAAATAAAACTGTAAACTAAAATTATAAAATTAAAAAATTATAACAAATTATAAATATTATAAATGTGGTCAATTTTATTTTATAATTTTTTAATTTTTTAATATTTTAAAAAGTAAAAAATAATTATAAAATTGTAAAAAATTAAAAAAAAAATTAAAAAAATGTAAAATTATAAAATAAAATTGTAAAATTATAGAAAATAAAATGTTAAAATAAAATAAAAAAATAAAAAAAATTATAATTTTATAATTTTTTAGTTTTTTTGAATTGATAATTGATGATTTGAAGCTCATGTGGTCAATTTTATTTTATTAAAATGATCTAATCAAGTTATAAAACATGTGTGACATTGTCTGTTTTTTCAATAATGAAGATACTTTAATATATAATACCACACATGTTTTATAACTTGATTAGATCATTTTAATAAAATAAAATTGAATAAATCAGCTCCAAATCATCAGTTATCAATACCACACATCTGGAAATTTTTATAAAATTATAAATTTTTATAATTTTTTAATTTTATTTTTATTTTATAATTTTATTTACTACTATAATTTAACAATTTTAATTTATAATTTTACAATTTTTATTTTTAATTTTTTTACAATTTTATAATTATTTTTTACTTTTTAAAATATTAAAAAATTATAAAATAAAATTGACCACATTTATAATATTTATAATTTTTTAATTTTATAATTTTAGTTTACAGTTTTATTTTATAATTTTAATTTTAAAAAGTTATAAAATTATAAAATTTTAATTGACCACATTTAAAATTTTTATAATTTTTAATATTTTTTTAATTTTATAATTTTAGTTTACAATTGTATTTTATAATTTTACGTTTTTAATTTTATTTTATAATTTTTTTATTTTTTTAATTTTTTAATTTTTTAAGTGATAACTGATGATTTGGAGCTGATGTGGCCAATTTTATTTGATTAAAATGATGTAATCAAGCCACGTCACATTCCGGTGTGACACATAGGCAAATTGGCCGGATTCCGGTCATTAGGACACGTATATTAAAATTTTGAATACGTTATATGGCAATTTGCAATTATGCTTAGGTTAGGACACGAACGTAAAAAGGTTCATACGTTAGGACAATAAACATAGTTTTCCCTTTTTTTTTGATGCGCGAATTCTAAAATCTGGATTACTAAACACCGCCCAAAATTACTAGACACTGCCCTAGAATATTACCTTTTTGCCCTTAATTCATATTAATTAGATTTTGGATCCTAATTTGACAATATTTTTCTCTCTAAACAACCCACCCGACGCAGCCGAACCGCCGCCACACACCGCCGCACAGCCGCCGTCTGCCGCCTCAACGCCGTAGTCCGCCGCCATGACCGGAAAAGGAAAAGCTCCGGTAACTTTTTTTTTCGTTTTACTGTTTCATTGGCCGCGGCCGTGCCGAGTGCGGCAGAGGCCGCGCAAGAGGATGGCCGTTACGATGACGCCGGCCATGGCACAGCGCCCGCCGATTCCGGCGTCGCCCACGCCCATGGCGCAGCGCCCACGGCGACGCCACCAGGGCCTTCGGCTATGTGACGTCCACGCGGGACGTCAAACCATGCCCAGCGTCAGACGGACGCCTAGGCTGGATAAGCGTCTGCTGACGCTTGGACCATGGAAGTAGCGTCAGACGCTTTGTGCCATGGTTCAAGCGTCTGTTCGACGCCTTGATCCATATTTTTTTGGAAAAAAATAAAATTTTCAATTAATAATTAATAATGTGTATTCTTTGTATGATTATTACTTATTAGTTATATTGTTTGCTAAATGCAGATGAGAGGAGGAGCGGGTAAATCTATGCCGCTAGTCACAGATTTGATGGGTTCTGGAGCGCGTCACACCAGAGCTCGTGGTGTTGATGCTTCCGTTCGTAGACAGCGGGAGGCAGAGCATAGGGGATTCGAGGACGTACCTTATACGGATTTTGGTACTGAGGATTCGAGCGAGTATTATTCGCACGATGAGGCCGACGATCAGGAGGGCGGTGATGATTCTTCTTCATTTTCGTGCTGGGTTCGGAAGGGGAGAGGGGGGAGGTTTGTGACTTCTGGGTCTACCAGTAGTAAACGGCGTAGGGCAGAGGATGAGACATCTTGGATGGTTTCTGAGGAGATGCCTGGTGGCCCTATCGACGGCAGCGTTATCCCGAGTTTCGGTGGGCATGTCGCCGGGCGTATCTGGACTGGAGATATGAGAGGTTTGCTGAAGTGTCACACCAGGACTGCTGCTTGTCATAGCTTGAGTCAGTGGCGCTCAGTGATGTCACCCTCTTTAGTGAGTCGGATCAGTGGGACTGGGTTATCCCACCTGACGGACGCCATGTTCAGACATATTGACTCCCCGTTGATTTCTGCGTTCGTTGAGCGGTCGCAGCCCGATACGAACTCTTTTCACATGCCGTTCGGAGAGATGACCATCATGTTACATGATGTGTGGCAGATCCCTCGCATTCCTGTCGAGGGGCGATTGGTTGATGCCGATAGCACATCTACACAGTTGCAGGTGGATGTGATGGAGGTTCTTTTGTATCGCGGTTGGAGCTACCGAGTACTCACTGGGGGGTGGCGGCGTACTTATGGACTCGATTTTCAGGTCATGTCGCGATGGAGGTCGAGTGGAGGGCACCCAGGCCGTAGCTTGGATGTGGTTGTTATTTGGACCCACACCTGGATAAAATGCAGTTCTTGACTTGAATGTGATGAAGATGCTTGACTCGACAACTCTAGGCCCGTAAATTCTCGTCATTATCTACAATTAGTAATAATAATAATAATAATTATTATTATAACTAAATATATAATGACTGATAATGAAACACGATGCACGGATTAAAATTGGATTATTAATATAACCAATATCTTAATTACTTGCACCAAAATAGGGCTGCAATTAACTACTAAAAAGCTGATTGGAGTAAAATTGAAATAACTAGACATTTGAGGACTGAAATTGAAGGGATTATAAAACTGATTGGTGTTAAATTGAAATAGATGGATGTTAAGGGCTAAATTGCATGAACTAAAAGTAAATGGGATTAAAATTGAAATGACTGGAAAGATGGGGTATAAAACCCATTTTCCTGGTGCAAGTCGGCAGAAAGCTCCTCTCATCTCACTCTCTATCATCTTCTCTCTCTCCAAAATCCCATCTGATTTCGCCCCTCACCCTCTCTCTCTCTCTCTCACACACACAAAGACACACTCACACATGCATACAAGCGCTGAGATTGAAGCTCTTGCAAGAATCCACACACTAATCACAAACACTTTAAATCGGTCGCGTTGGCACACCGCGAACCGGATGAATCGGGCGGCGACTAGGTTTTCCCGTGCTGCGGCGCGACGGTGCAGGACCAGCAGAAATTTAGGGTTATGGGTTGGCTGATAAAAAGGGCAGAGTTGGAGACTGAAAAAAATGGTGTTCGAAAAACACAACCAAACCCACGAACGATGGACAAGAAGGCGGCGGCGGTCGCGACTCAGGTAAGGGTTTACGGGATCTGAAAATTTGTTCTGAGTTGGATTTGGGTTTGAAAATGGGTTGACTTGGTTCAGATCGGATTTCTGGTTTTGAGCATGATGTTTGGATTCTGGCTGTGCTTGTGGGTTCGGGCCGCGGGTTTGAAGCTACTGAAAACATGGTGGTGGATGATGGTTGTGAAATTCTGGTGGTTAACTGGGTTGATGAATTTATCATGTAAAACTTGGATGTCCCGTTTGAAATCTTATGGTTTTGAACGATGATGCAAAAGTAAAACTAGACAGTATGAAGGTTTCGCTGTTACCTGCTGGGGAAGAAAATGAGAGCTGTAGAGATGAAGTCACAGAAATTGCACTGGGCAGCCACTTCTCAACGAGGAGGAAGAAGAAAAAATATATCTGTGTATTATTGAGTATTGGCTTAAGAAAAAATATATCTGTGTATAATTGAGTATTGGCTTATACTGTAGGTATTAGGTATAGGGTAGAAAAGTTGTGTGGGCTTAGGTTTAGGACTCTCAATTGAACTAGAAAAAGGGTTTGGGCCAGCTAATTAAATTGGACTAGTAAAGGAATTTGGGCCAACAATAATAATAATAATTGAGTTTAAAATAATAAACAATAATTATAATTGATCTGAATTACATAATAATATTAATAATAGTAATAGTAATAATAATAATTAATAAAAATATCTTGGCAACAATTAATATTATTTAAAATTTGTCTCGGGCCTAGAAATGACGAGATGAAACGATGAATTAAAAATGAGAAATGAAACGATATGATCACATGACTTGATATGAATTATGACGACATAATTGAATTTGCATGATCATGAGAATGAAATGAATTAAATGATAAATTTATTCGGACATTAATTTAATAAAATTAAACAAATTTTCTATAATTCATAATAAATGTATATGCGAAATCGGGCTATAATCGATGACTTTTAATTAATGAATATATTATACATGAGTATACCACTTGACTTTTATTATTATATCAGAAAATTAATTCCACCTGCAGGCTTTAATATAATAATCCTTTCGAGTGCCTCAAGGGACATGATCAACCCGACTGGTCGGGACACGATTTCTAGCTATAATATTAATTATCATATAAATAATAATATTGCCCAAAATATCGAGCATATTGAGTCAATCATTGTGGCTCTCACCCATGATAAATCAAAACAATAAATATTAAATATATAATTAAATATTAATCACTAGAAATAAGAAATAATAATTGTCCGAAATGTACGTTCTTCTTATAGTCAGTACAGAAGAATCTATCTCACCTCGATCCTGTTCAACGTATACCGAATACGCTAATATATACTAATGGTCAAGACCAACCAATCTCAAGCATATACTACAACCTTTCACATAACGGTCTAATGTTATATAGGTTGTGAACTAAATATTACTATATAAGAAACCGATAATGTGATCTTCTGTGTGACTCGACACACCACATTATCTACAATATAAAGTAATTTAGACAACATTTTCATAACCATTGCGTGAATAAATATGTAAAACATGTGATAAATGAATTAAATATTCTCATAGATAAAGACTGGGAAATTAGATAATACAAGCATAAAGTATGCTTTGATGTATACAACCCTAACACGAAGAACCCAACACATTAGAATAGTTTAAACATAAAAGATTAAAAAATTAAATTGATTTTTGCACTCTTTTGTTTTTGCAGTCCCAATGAGCTTCAATTTTACAGTAGTGATGAGATATTATGATGGAGGAGTTGTATCCCATTTTGATTGGTGTAATGTGGATGAGATAAGTATGATAGAAGTTAAAGCAATGGTTAGTATGTGTGGCATTGACTCTAAGAATGTAAACTGTTATATGTCAAAAAGTGGTATAAATTGTTGTCGATAGTTGGTAAAGATGGAGACTGATATATATGCATGTAGTATGGGATTTCCTGTTGATAGTATGGACTCAGTAGATGTGTTTGTAGAGCGCCTGAATGATGGTGTAGAGGAGGATGAAGATGGGGTTGATGAAGAGGATCAAGGTGAGAGAAGTGATCAGAGTGAGGGAAGTGATCAGAGTGGTGGTGGTGAGCCTTCTGAACAACCTGAGATTATAGAACAATCAAAATATAGAGAGCATATTGATAGTGAGATGTTTTCACACTTGGTGGATGAAAGAGAAGCAGAGTTTGATGAGCATCTATTGGAGAAGATTCAGTCAATTCAGGTGGATTCAATGATAGTGATGTTGAGTTGACAAATGAAAATGCAGCATACTACAAGGATGTCAGAGTGCACCAGTGGTTAGGTGGTCTTGATAACTCCAACTTTAATAGGACTGAAAGCACCCATAAAATGTCACTTCCTATCACTGCAATAGTTGCTCAACCATCTGAATATGAGGTTCCCACTGTTTAACCCTATTACAGATATGGAGGACCCTAAGTTTTAAATTGGATTGGTATTCCCTGGGAATAAGAATCACTCAATCAAGAATGGTAAAGGCTGCATCTGCTAGGTGGATAGCACAACAATATGAGGAAGAAATCAAGAGCATAGATAAGAGGGTTCAAGTCACTTAGAAAGGTTATCTGTCTAGATGGATGCCATCTTAAGGGTAGAAATGGAGGCATACTTCTCACTGTAGTGGGAGCTTATCCAAACAACTCCTTATATCCCATTGTTTATCCTGTAGTAGCGAAGGAGAAGACAGACACGTGGACTTGGTTTTTGGAGTATTCAGCTACTGATTTAGGCATTTAGAAGGATACAATTGACTGCACATTCATGTCAGACAAGCAAAAATGACTGATTACATCAATTGGGAGCTTGTTTCCCAATGCTGAACATAGGTACTTTGCTACTTTGCTACTTCATTACTTTGTTCTCTTGTGACTTTATTACTTTGCTACTTTGTTCTCTTGTAACTTATAATTCTACATGTTTATCAGGTTTCGTGTGGTTCACCCAACAACATGAAGATACATCATGGAGGATTAGCTTTTAAACAACTCTTATGGGAAGCTGCAAAATGTACAAGACTGGTTGACTTTGAGGAGGTTATGAGTGAGATAGAAAGGAAATACAAGGGAGCATATAAGTGGCTTCAAAATAAGCCTCCTGCAAACTGGTCCAAATCCCACTTCAAGACCCTTGTGAAGTCTGACATATGTGTCAACAACATGTTGAATCATTTAACTCCATGATACTGGAGTCAAGAAGCAAGCCAATTATAGAGATGCTTGAGAAATAAGGATGCTGATAATGAAAAGAGTCTGGATTAGTAGGAGTAAGGCAGAACATTGGTGGGGTGACATTTGTCCTTTAATTAGAGAGAAATTGGAGTATGGCAGGATAAAGAGTAATGGGTACACCTGCTTGTTTAATGGATTGGTGAGTTTGAAGTGCAACTGAATGGAGGAGGTATGGACAGATGGATTGTTTCAGTCAAGAAGAAGACTTTTTCTTGCATAAAATGGCAGCTAAGTGGTTACCAAAGTTGGCATGTAATTTCTTGTCTCAATTTGCTAGGAAAAAGAGTTGAAAACTATGTTGATGACTCCTACAAGAGGTCTACATATTTGACACTCTATAGAAATGTGACGATTCACTTAGGGGACAGTTTGAATGGCTAAGATCATCTATTCCTGCTCTATTGACTTCTATTCCTGAGAAGATGCCTCGTAGGCCCAAGAATTACACAAGGAAAAAGAGTACAACTGAGATTCAAGAAATTAAAGCTAAGCTTGCACTGCAGAAAGCTAGAGAGACTGGTAGGTTGGGCAGGCATGGGATGATTATGAAATGCTCCTACTGCAAGTTAGCAGGCCATAACAAGGCAGGTTATGTTAAGAGAAAAAAGCTATAAGAAAAATGTACCTACTCCAAAGACACAAGTCACAAATTTTAAGAATGTAGGATTAGGATAATAGATGGTGAAGCAGGAGTTAAGGGGAAGAACAAGAGGACAAGAACTGGAAAGAAACAGTCTGACAAGACAACTACTACTCAAGAGGATAAATGTCCTGACTGCAATGAGGCATGCCATGCTGTGGGTGAAGAATGTGTGATGAGTCTTATAGATGATGCTGCAGAACAAATTGTAAGGCCTGAAAATGTTGAGGAAGCACCTGCTCAACCAGCAAGGAAGAGTCAATTATTTGTTGATCAACTAAAGCCATCTAAACAACCTCCAAAGGTACTTAACTATAATGAGATGTGCTTGGAACTGGTTTGTATTGTTAGTCCACTCGTGCTTGATTCTGATCTTGTAGGTGCCTACCAAGAAGGATAAGCTGCATTGACTGATTTTGAGTACTTCTTGGAATCTGAGGCTGCTGAGAAGAAGACCAAAAAGGACAAAAAGAAGAGCCTGCCTGATACACCAACAAGAAGGAGCAAAAGATTAGCATTATTTGCTACTGGAACCCAAGAGTCAAGTGTCGCTGCAAGTTCTAGGAATCAGAAGTGACAGTTTGTTGATGCTAGTGTAGATGCCATATGTGTAATGGCTAGGATATGTTTCATGTTTTGGATGACTTGTATAGTCATAGTATTTTGTTAACTTGGTGGATGTACCTAAGTTTGGTTGATGTAATTTTCAAGAGATGTAACTGAGATACTTGATTGAACTTGTTATCTTTTGTTTGTTGAATTGAATGATATGATGCTAGTCCATATTATCCTGTTCCGTTTGTTATTATCAAGTTTGTTGTTATATTGAGTACATGTTAATTGCTCAATTTTAGTGTACAAGTTTCTGTACAGATACATGTTTATCTCCATGTTTACAGGTTTGGCTGTACAGTGTATCGTAATAAGTTTTTAAAAAGTTGTTGGTGCAAAATCAAAATTTCGTAAAAGGTTTAGGTAGCGAGTGAGATAATTTACAAAGGTTTAGGTAGCGAGTGAAAGTTGAACAAAAGGTACAGGTGTATAATTAAACTTTGGCAACGCATATATCTGTAGATAAACATGCTTACATTACCACTTCATTACTACGGAATTGGTACGTAATTACATCAAAAGCAAACACTTGATTCATACATTACATCAAAACACAGCATACTTCATACTTGATTCATACATTACATCAAACTTGATTCATTCTAGTTAATTATAACTCGAATATGAAACTCTTCAATCCTAGCACTTAGCTCATCGATCTCATTCTTCACGTCTTCCCCTACAATTCCACCACTACCACTAGCTGCAGAATGACTATTTTGAGCTAGCATACTCTGAAGATGACTGTTTTGAGCCCTAAGTCGTGCATTTTCTTCCTCCAGAGCACTAACTCTCGCCTCATATCCATTAATCCGTCTCAATAACCCGGGAATGATTTCAATAGATCTCTTGCACATTTTTGGCCAACCCAAATCCATTGCTTATGTGGCACTCTATTTTTGCTCTACAATGTATCAAAATAGAAGCACATCAACTACAACAAACTCCATTCAAACAAAAGTTAGACAAATTCGAGTTTAAATCACTTACCCCCACGAATGGACATTTGTCAAACCTTCTTCGAGGATGTTTGTCCTCCAAGAGGTGATTCGGGCAGCAACAAACCCACAACGACAAATGGTCAGTTATGATTCGTCATTGTTCTCCATTTTCAGTTGAGGGATTTCTGTAATTTATGATGGAAGGAGGAAGGAAATGTTGATTATGGTTAGGAATTGGGTATAAAAAGTAGAGGGGGATTTCTGGAGGGAAAATTGGACAGGAAAAGGAGGGAAATGGGGTGTGAGACATGATTTCTCTATTTTGCTCCTAATGGCTCGTGAAAAATACAAAAACTGATGGATAATGTTAAACCGCCCAACCTTTGTGTAAACGTAAACTGCTGACTAATGTTTCGGTGTCGAGTGAAAAAAATAAAAGGTTGTGGTGTAACTTCAAATTTGTCGAAAAGGTTCTGGTGTAAAAAATGGCAAAGAATAAATGGTCGGGTCAAACAACTTTTGAAACCAGGCACCACATCTGCGATTACATCAGAAACGACATTGTTTTGGAGGCGGCGAGACGAAACGGCGTCATTTTGACGATGTTAATATGAATAGTAGTTTAGTTATTCCCTCTTATAAGAGAGGAACTGATATCAGTTGTTTTGAGATATTTCTTATGTTCTTCTATGATTTTTCTATATATGAACTGAAATCTATTACATTGAGTAATAAAGTTCTGATAGGTATTATTTACTATAAATGAAGTTAAACAAGAAAATTTAATCCTCTATGGCAATTGGAGAATTAGCCTGAAAACATTCCGTAACTTAAATTCTATATCATTGCGAAATTGTCAACACTTGCAGACCATTATCCTCAAATCACTTTATTTCGAGTCCTTAGAGGAGAAAACCCTATAGTTAGTCTTCGTCTCCAATGACTGAGGCAGCTCCAATGATCTATCTGCAATTCTAACTTTGTGTAGATATTCATATAACATGTGGCCCCTCAGTACAAAATAATGTTTCTCTAGACACATCAAAATCGGTATTATCCTCAAAAGCATTACCAGATATTTCTCCCCCGAAACCCTAGCTTATTTCATATGCTACGAAAAAATTAATGAGAGTATGTAACCCTTGGTAGTATCTGGTTGTTCCTGAACGAAGGTGAACACCACCATCTTAAAAGCGGGTGAACATCACCCTCTTTATTTGTGAGTCAATTTGATGGTTAAAGAGTTCAAAATTTTGAATTTTTTTTTGTTCCATATTATTCCATTTGTCGAGATCTTCAATAAGAGTATAATTTTGATATATATTTTTTACTATTTTAAATGTTACTTATTTTACAGGAAAATAAGTAATTTATCTCTAAATATAAGTAGTTTTTAAATCGGAAAATTATATATCAAAATTATATTCATATTGAAGCTCTAGACAAATAGAATAATATTGAACAAAAAAATTAGAAATTTTCAATTTTTTATCCCTCAAATTGACTCTTCTTTTAAGAGTGTGAACAAATTTTTTCTCGTTCTAAACACCTCTGTTGAGACATAGACCCGTCTCCAGTAGTTTTCATAGATTGGGAAATCAACGATATACTACTACCCTTTGTTTATAACCTCCAGAACCCAACTTTCTTTGTCTACAAACTAGTATGTGTTGTTCATTGTCGACAACGCTTGACGACTCGCTTCTTATTTCACTTAATGGCTTTCGTTGTTGACCTTGTATCATCCATTTTGTGTTTCACTATAATTTGTTATTTCTATTGTACTTGTACTTGGTGAAGGGTATTATTCTTGGATGGAAACAAATCATTTAATCAATTTATCTTTTAAGTCATTTAATCGTATCCCGTAGGTGTAGGTAGTAGACTTAATGTTTCATATAGGTGCTTGAGCGAGAATGTGTTCGTCGAGATACTTGCCAAGGTCACTCAATTTGTGGTCAGTTTTCTAACAATACGTTGTCAGATCCACAAGGTATGTTCTCTTGTACTTTGTCGATTTTCGCCTCGTCCGGCATTATGTCTACTCGTAGATGTGACAATAAAATTTTTCATCTTGTAACTTCTTGTGCGATAGCCATATGTGAAGCTTACAAATGGGGGTCGGGGATAATAATTAGTGATTGTGGCTTTATTCTTACTTGTGCTCGCATGTTCATGCAGTCTTCTGGTAGTTTGTCTTACAATTACGTTTTATAGTTATTATGTACTATTACCAAAATAGAGCCCCCCGACCCCCAAAAATCACAAGTTTAAACATTACTGACTGAGATAAAGCAACAACTTAATTCTATACACTAGTAGTAATCCATATGCACTCAAAACAAATTATAGTGTAGTAATAAACTAATCAACTGTTTATCCATCTTGTATCTTGCCTGAATCGAATCCTCCATTTGTTTATCGCTCTTACTAAAGTTAGGAGTTTTTCTCATGGAAATGGACAGTCCCATTTTATGTAGATCTGGTGTTTTAGTGAAATAAGACAATGGTCTTTTCTCCCGCAAAAGTATTGAACCCCTATCTAAAGCATACATCTCCACTATAAAAGGCTTGTTAAAATCTGACAGGGCTAATATTGAAGTTTCATACATTTGTGATTTTAAGTTGTCAAAAGTCTGCTCTACGTCTCCAGACCACATAAACACATCTTTCGTAAGCATGTTAGTTGTTGGCTTAGCTACTGCCCCATACATTTTGCAAATTCTCTGTAGTACCTAGTGACGCGTGAGAATCCCCTCAATAGCTTTAAATTTCATTGTTTAGGCTAAGATTTCAGCACTTGTACTTTTTAGGGTGTGCGCTTCTTTCTCAAGTGGTTATGTTCTGATTTGGGCCAAAGATGCATTTATTTGGCTTACCGAGCAGTTGTTCCTCTCTTAATTTTCCCAACACGTCTCACAAATGTTTATCATTTTCTTGCTAAGATCGATGTTCATACGCATGACCATCGGATGCTGGAGATGTCACTAATATTCACGATATATCCGAGCACATAGCAATTGTGGAAGTCAAGTCAATTGATCCACAACATTCAGTGGATACAATTGGCAGAACAAGTAGTGTCACGACCGGCTGGCAAATGAAGTCATCCAAACGCTTGTTAAGATACTCTCACTCATGATATTGTCATTAGTTGTTACACATGTATTTATTTCAAAATATCAAAAGTGTATTTTGTTCCAAATAAGTTAAGACTTTTCTTTGTTTGTGCTAGTTTCGATTCTCGAAAAAGAAATGGATCACATGAGTAAGGACTTTCATACGACAGATTGTCCGCTACGTGTGGTAATGTGAGTGTTTTTCTTTCATATGTGTGCATAGATATTTTTATTTGTGAGAACTATTTTAGCTTCATACGTGTTAACATAGACATTTTTACTTGCTAGCATGTGGTTAACCAAAATGAATTAATTTGTAGGGGAATTTTGGAGGACCGTTGGTAAATCTTGATGGTGAAGTTGCAGGAATTGTTTGTGATATGTGTATCGAGCGTGAAGGACTTGGTTTTGCCATACTCATCAATAGGGGTTCAAAATTTTATCGGAATATGAGTTTATTTGAATGTGTTGACTATGTAATTTGAAATTATAGTATGACATTATTGAACTATTATTTTCATTCAAATACATTACTTGACACTAGAAGTGACAATTCGATTTTATCATGTATTGGGGAGTCAAGTGTGTGTTAATGGTTTAATATTCCCATGCATTGCATTCACATTGATTTTTATGGAGCCGACACCTTATGACAGGAGAAAATACCAAGTTGGTCATTATGATGAGTTCCAATCCTTGAACTTGACTTATTCTTCATTAATCTTGTAACTAAGAATACTAATTATCATCGACCAGTGCTTTTTTTTCATACGATATAAACTAGTTACTATTGAATAACTATCACAATCGATAATAAATCGTGAGCACTTATAAATAATATTACTCTTTAGCTACTTAATTTGATAAGCGTGAGCGTGATGCGAAGAGGAGATTAACATAAGTTGAATGACTGCGATCGAAGCAGAAGATCCACCGTGCCGTTTTGAGGATCGACCATTAACGGAGTTTTTTTTCGCTCGTTAGCGCAGCTTTCGCCAATGATATGCTCCATTTGGATTGCAGCCCCCTCCAACCATCTTCACAACCACTTATACATAAGAGATAAATTAAACACTCTCAAATCTCTCACCCCTAATTACCCCGTCACCCTTTGGTCTACAAACATGATCCCATTTGACCCATGCAATTTTATTTTTATTTATTTCCCCTCCTCAAAAAACTTCTGTTGGATTTTAGTAATGGAATGGATAACGCTCACCGGGGCTTTGAAGAAAGAGAGATAATACAATGGCATTGAAGAAAGAATCGGGTTGAGGATAATGATTCGACCACCAAAAGAGAACTTTCTCTTTTTCCATCCAGCTAATTTTTGTCGGAGTCTATCAATCAAGAGCTGCCAACAATCTTTTCTACGATGATTTGCGCCGATGATTTTCTACGTAAAAGGAAAAATCCCGACTCTGCACCCAACAATTGCAGCCATTTGAATACTCTTTGCGCTGTCAAGATGGAGACCAAATTACGAGCTTTTGGAAAAGTTCACCTTTAAACCCGAAGCGAGTTCAAAAAGGCGAAGAATTCCCTTGACAGTTTTCAAGTTATTTTCTGAAGCTTTCCCCATTAAGATTGTGTCGTCATCGAATTGAAGATGACTAACTAACACTTTTTCTCTTCCAACCTTTTCCTTCAAAATAGCGAACATCTTCAGCCTTGCGCATAAGAACACTGAACCCTTCAACAGCAATAAGGAATAGAAAAGGAGATACGAGGTCTCCTTGTCTTAATCCTTTTTGAAGAGCAAACTCCCCCGACGGGCTACCATTAACTAACACAGAAGTAGCAGCTGAAGAGAGACATCCTTGGATCCAATTACGCCATTTCTCGCTGAAGTTCATGACTTTCAGAATTTCGTCCAAGTAGTCCCACAAGACCGTGTCATATGCTCTCTCGAAATCCACTTTAGGAATAAAACTTTCGTTCTTTTCTCTTTTCAAGAAGTCCACCACCTAGAATTATTTTATTTCCAACGTCAAACCAACTAGAATTAGGATTTTTTTTGGGAAAACTACGTTTATTGTCTGCGTATGGGCCTTTACATCCAGTGTCTGCTTTAAGCGTAATTGCAATTACCATATAACGTATTCAAAATTTTAATGTACGTGTCACAATAATGGAATCATTAATTTGCTGTGTAGGAAATGTGACATGGGCGATTACATCATTTAATAAAATAAAATTAGTACATCATTCCAAATCATGATTATCACTTAAAAATTAAAAAATTAAAAAAATTAAAAAAATTATAAAATAAAATTGAAAAAGTAAAATTATAAAATAAAGCGTAAACTAAAATTATAAAATTAAAAAATTATAACAAATTATAAATATTATAAATGTGGTCAATTTTATTTTATAATTTTTAATTTTAATATTTTAAAAAGTAAAAATAATTATAAAATTGTAAAAATTAAAAAAATTAAAAAAATGTAAAATTATAAAATAAAATTGTAAAATTATAGAAAATAAAATGTTAAAATAAAATAAAAAAATAAAAAAAATTATAATTTTATAATTTTTTAGTTTTTTTGAATTGATAATTGACGATTTGAAGCTCATGTGGTCAATTTTATTTTATTAAAATGATCTAATCAAGTTATAAAACATGTGTGACATTGTCTGTTTTTTCAACAATGAAGATACTTTAATATATAATACCACACATGTTTTATAACTTGATTAGATCATTTTAATAAAATAAAATTGACTACATCAGCTCCAAATCATCAGTTATCAATTCCACACATGTGGAAATTTTTATAAAATTATAATTTTTTTATAATTTTTTTAATTTTTTATTTTATAATTTTATTTACTATAATTTAACAATTTTATTTTATAATTTTACAATTTTTTTATTTTTTTAAATTTTTTTACAATTTTATAATTATTTTTTACTTTTTAAAATATTAAAAAATTATAAAATAAAATTGACCACATTTATAATATTTATAATTTTTTAATTTTATAATTTTAGTTTACAGTTTTATTTTATAATTTTAATTTTATAAAAATATAAAATTATAAAATTTTAATTGACCACATTTAAAATTTTTATAATTTTTAATATTTTTTAATTTTATAATTTTATTTTACAATTGTATTTTATAATTTTACTTTTTTAATTTTATTTTATAGTTTTTTTATTTTTTTAATTTTTTAATTTTTTAAGTGATAACTGATGATTTGGCGCTGATGTGGCCAATTTTATTTTATTAAAATGATGTAATCAAGCCACGTCACATTTCCGGTGTGACACATAGGCAAATTGGCCGGATTCCGGTCATTAGGACACGTATATTAAAATTTTGAATACGTTATATGGCAATTTGCAATTATGCTTAGGTTAGGACACGGACGTAAAAAGGTCCATACGTTAGGACAATAAACATAGTTTTCCCTTTTTTTTTTTGATGCGCGAATTCTAAAATCTGGATTACTAAACACCGCCCAAAATTACTAGACACCGCCCTAGAATATTACCTTTTTGCCCTTAATTCATATTAATTAGATTTTGGATCCTAATTTGACAATATTTTTCTCTCTAAACAACCCACCCGACGCAGCCGAACCGCCGCCACACCACCGCCGCACAGTCGCCGTCCGCCGCCACACCACCGCCGCACAGCCGCCGTCTGCCGCCTCAACGCCGTAGTCCGCCGCCATGACCGGAAAAGGAAAAGCTCCGGTAACTTTTTTTTTTCGTTTTACTGTTTCATTGGCCGCGGCCGCCGTGCCGGAGTGCACGGCAGAGGCCGCGGCCGTTATTTGTGACAGCGTCCGACGAGCCTTTGCAGCCATAACAGCGTCCGCCGATTCACTGTCCATGGCGCGGCGTCCACGGCGACGCTTCGGCTGTGTACGACGTCCACATCGGACGTCAAACCATGCCAGGCGTCGAGATCGGACGCCAGCGCTGGATAAGCGTTTGTTTGGACGCTTGGACCATGGAAGTAGCGTCAGACAGGGCGCTGTGCCATGGTTCAAGCGTCCGTTCGACGCCTTGATCATATTTTTGGAAAAAATAAAATTTTCAATTAATAATTAATAATGTGTATTCTTTGTATGATTATTACTTATTAGTTATATTGTTTGCTAAATGCGGATGAGAGGAGGAGCGGGTAAATCTATGCCGCTAGTCACATTTGATGGGTTACGGAGCGCGTCACACGAGCTCGTGGTGTTGATGCTTAGTTCGTAGGCAATGGGAGGCAGAGCATAGGGGATTCGAGGACGTACCTTATACGGATTTTGGTACTGAGGATTCGAGCGAGTATTATTCGCACGATGAGGCCGACGATCAGGAGGGCGGTGATGATTCTTCTTCATTTTCGTGCCGGGTTCGGAAGGGGAGAGGGGGGAGGTTTGTGACTTCTGGGTCTACCAGTAGTAAACGGCGTAGGGCAGAGGATGAGACATCTTGGATGGTTTCTGAGGAGATGCCTGGTGGCCCTATCGACGGCAGCGTTATCCCGAGTTTCGGTGGGCATGTCGCCGCGCGTATCTGGACTGGAGATATGAGAGGTTTGCTGAAGTGTCACACCAGGACTGCTGCTTGTCAGAGCTTGAGTCAGTGGCGCTCAGTGATGTCACCCTCTTTAGTGAGTCGGATCAGTGGGACTGGGTTATCCCACCTGACGGACGCCATGTTCAGACATATTGACTCCCCGTTGATTTCTGCGTTCGTTGAGCGGTGGCAGCCCGATACGAACTCTTTTCACATGCCGTTCGGAGAGATGACCATCATGTTACATGATGTGTGGCAGATCCCTCGCATTCCTGTCGAGGGGCGATTGGTTGATGCCGATAGCACATCTACACAGTTGCAGGTGGATGTGATGGAGGTTCTTTTGTATCGCGGTTGGAGCTACCGAGTACTCACTAGGGGGTGGCGGCGTACTTATGGACTCGATTTTCAGGTCATGTCGCGATGGAGGTCGAGTGGAGGGCACCCAGGCCGTAGCTTGGATGTGGTTGTTATTTGGATCCACCTTGTTTGTTGACAAGAGTGGTAACCGGATTAGGCCTTCCTGCATATTGGAGGTGAGGGACGGTATGGATACTACCGGTCAGTATTCATGGGGTTCGGCCGCATTGGCTTTCATGTACCGTCAGCTCGGTATCGCTAGTCGCGGCGACTCCATGGGATTTGTGGATGCCTTACCCTCATTCAGGCTTGGATTTATGAGTATTTTCCCTGCTTTCGACCTCATCGAGAGCGTATGATTGTTGACTCCACGCAGCCTCGAGCTTCTACATGGAGTGTCCAGCCCGAGGGTAGGGATGAGCACCGCCTCCAGTCTTTGCGTCGCCGCATTGATCAGTTGACAGCCGCAGAGGTATAACGATTCCTTCTAACAATCTCACAATTTATTTAAAAACAACTTGTATAACTTGTTGATTACATGTACGCAGATACAGTGGTTGCCTTATGGCCCTAATCCGGTGAGGGATGTCCCGAGGACCACATTCATTGGATGGCTACGATATCGGGATATTATCGAGCCATACATGCCTGGTCGGACATTACGGCAGCTCGGTTATGTGCAGACCATCCCTTTCCCGATCACCAGACCGGAGAAAGCGGTTCGGGCGTGGTCGAGCAGATTGTACCGAGTTGACTATCCCATTCGGATGTCATCTGATGCTTGGATGATGTTTCCTAGTCCAATATAAAAAACGGCACAGTATTAATAAATTTGTTCATACCTGATGAAGAGGCATTGTGGACTGATGCAAAAGAGCTGCGGCCACGACCACTGGATGAGCGGGAACGACCACGACCCCTTTGGATATACTCCCAACCACTAGGATCGCGTCTAGTCGATGAACTTCCTCTTGGTCGACCCTTAACTGCCGTATTCACTTGTGGTTCAACGTAACGCGTTTGATCAGGGTGAAGATGATCGTGGATCATAAGTGATACGTTACGGACAACTGCAGGATCGCTCTGTTTGACCTCATCGACAAGGGCCTGAAAGTACCGCTGGTCCTCCGATTCAGCACCGGTAGAAGGATCGACAAATTCAGTCGTGTCTCCACCATCACTAATAATAAGTGTTTGCCAAAATATGTGAAGACGACTAACACTGCATGGGGTCCGCGATTCCATAAGTCTCTTGAGCTCACACGCACAAGGAATCTGATGGGTGGTTTGTAGTGAACAACCGCAACGATGGTACACTTGATCACTTAATTCTCTCATACGTGTCAATTCATTCGACAGTAATCGCAGACAATGATGGGAAACACGACAGCGCAAGTAGTTGAACGGAAAACCAGAATACACCACGCCTGTATGACACCTAGACTGTTCAAGTGTGTATCTGATCTGCGTAAGTTGTGATTCAATCTCCTGGTTCACTTTGGTCCAGACGGTATCGAGGGCTCCGGTGGAAGAATTAAGCCATTGCTTTAACTCGGCATGTGCACTCTCAACTCTACAAGTGGTTGTGTTTCCAAAATGAAGCACTTTATTCGTCCACGCAACAACGAACATCTCCTTGTATTTTAGCCATGTACCCTCAACGTAGGATATCACCTTAGGATTCCATCTCCATGTATCCTTCATGAGTTGCACCGCTTGATCATATTCCTCTTCAGTCGCCGCTTCCATGATTTTCTTCCATTTCCCATTTTTAAACCTTTGGCCCATTTCTTTATCTTTTCCACAAATTCTGTAGACCTTGTCTTCAACATCCTTATTAATATGCCATGTGCAAATCAAGTGGGCACTCTATGGAAATATCTCTTCAATAGGACGCATCAATCCCAACTCGCGATCCGTAACAATAGCCATCGGATGAACATCAAACCCAAGCAAAATTTTCAACTTCTGTAACACCCACGCATAGCTCGATTCGGTCTCATCTTTCATAATTACATAGGCGATTAGGAAGTTCTTGTTACATGGAGTCATCCCAACTATCTCGAGAAATGGCATCTTATACTTATTCGTTTTGTAGGTGGAATCCATGCCAATGAACCATCTGTAGATCCGGATTAAGTTGATTGATGTTGGATGTTCCATGAACACGTGGGTAACAACATTTGTATCTGGGCCGGCCTGCGTCCAATGTACGTAGTTATTCGTCACAGCCAAATGGTGAAACTGACCGACGACACCTCTTTCTTCAAAATCATGCTTCCTCAAGTGGTCTCTATAATTATAGATATGTCGTCTAGTCGGTTTGTCCTCGGGAAATTTATTCTGAATGGCCGCCAAGATGGCACACGGCTTGGCTTGAGCAGCACTCATCTCACGAACAACTTGTTTGGCCGATTTACTCAGTCCACTCATTTGACGATGCCCCTCCGGATAAACAATAAATGAGTGATTGTGCATACCCTTACTCCCAGAGATCGGTCTGATTATCCAACCACTCAAGTCATGCAATTGTTCGGCCTTTATCTGAAATGTACACTTGCATGCTTTCGTCTTTGTGTCCTTTCGAACAACGACATCCAAATCTCTTAATACCCCTCTGTACCGTTCACCACGGTTACATCTCAATAGCTTTGTCTTTCCTTTATTCTTGTACGATTAAATGATCAACTCGAAACCAATTTGAAGAGCAGTTTTTTTCGCCCAACCAATCGCATCACAATCACTAGCGAATATTTCGTCATTAACGAAATAAGCACTATAATCAACGCCGTCGCCTTCAAATTCTTCCAATATAACCTGAAATTTTTAATTGATAGAATGTTAATAATAATACCAATAATATTATTATTAATAATTAAAATCAGGCAAAAAAAAGGGTCCAGGCGTCAAAGTGCTGGACCATGGCCGAGCGTCGGCTTGGAGGCACAGCCCGCAGTACGGCGTCGAATCGGACGCCTAGCCATGGCACAGGCGTCTGAATCGGACGTCCCGACCATGGTTCGGGCGTCTGGTTTAGACGCCTAGACCTAGGACGGAGCGTCGCACCAACGCCTTTGTACCATGGTCCAGCGGAATGCGGGCGCTGTACCATGGAACAGGCGGAATAATCAGACGCCTGCGTCATTTTCTCCGAAAAATTACCTCCAGATGCGAATTCTCGTCCATTTTCGTAGTTTTCGATAATATTGACGATATATATTTGATTGTGTGTTCTGTAGAATAAATGAAAAATTGTTTCTAGATTTCAATTCGAAAAACTTGAGCTTGAAAGATTTTGGTGTGGTGTGGTGTTTAGAAATAATGAAAGACTTGAAATGGATAAAAAGGTAATCTTATAGGGCGGTGGATAGTAATTTTGGGCGGTGTTTAGTAATACCCACTAAAATTCTACAGGAGAAGTCTGAAAAATTGATGGCTTTCCGTGCTGAAACACCTCTATTGAGACATAGACCCGTCTCCAGTAGTTTTCGTAGATTGGGAAATCAATGACGTACAACTACTTTTTGTAATTATATAACCTCCACAACCCAACTTTCTTCTTTGTCTACAAACTAGTATGTGTTGTTCATTGTCGACAACGCTTGACGACTCGTTTATTATTTCACTTAATGGCTTTCGTCGTTGACCTCGTATCATCCATTTTGTGTTTCACTATAATTTTCTATTTATATTGTACTTGTACTTTGTGAAGTGTATTATTCTTGGATGGAAACAAATCATTTAATCAATTTCTCTTTTAAGTCATTTAATCTTATCCTGCAGGTGTATGTAGTGGACTTAATGTTTCACATAGGTGCTTAGGCGAGAATGCATTCGTCGAGATATTTGCCAAGGTCACTCCATTTGTGTTCAGTTTTTTTGACAATACGTTGTCAGATCCACAAGGTATGTTCTCTTGTACTTTGTCGATTTTCGCCTCGTCCGGTATTATGACTAGTCGTAGATGTGACAATAATTTTTTTTCATTTTGTAGCTTCTTGTGCGATAGCCACATGTGATGCTTACAAATGGGGATCGGGGATAATAATTAGTGATTGTGGCTTGATTCTTACTTGTGCTCGCATATTCATGCAGTCTTCTGGTAGTTTGAAAAGAAAGGTGAGTATAGTCTTACTCTTACGTTTTATAATTAATATGCTATTACCTAATTAGAGCCCCCTGACTCCCAAAAATCACAAATTTAAACATTACTCACTGAGATAAAGCACCAACCTGATCCTAAACACTAGTATAAATGCATATGCACTCAAAACAAATTATAGTGTAGTGGAAAATTAATCAACTGTTTATCCATCTTGTATCTTGCCTGAATCGAATCCTCCATTTGTTATCGCTCTTACTAAAGTTAGGAGTTTTTCTCACGGAAATGGACAGTCCCATTTTATGTCGATCTGATGTTTTAGTGAAATAAGCCAATGGTCTTTTCTCCCGCAAAAGTATTGAACCCCTATCTGAAGCATACATCTCCACTATAAAAGGCTTGTTGAAATCTGACATGGGTAATACTGAAGTTTCATACATTTGTAATTTTAAGTTGTCAAAAGTGTGCTACGGATACGAAGACTAAAGTTAACGTACGTAACATGGGTTTGCATAACGTACGTAACACAGAAGACAGAAGCTACTGGACTGATTTGCATGGAGTATAACGTACGTAACGTATCTGAGCTAACGTACGTAAATGATGTAACGTACGTAAGAAGCTGTATAACATACGTAATGAAGGCTAAAGTTGCTAACGGCTAGTTGAGGCTTTGGAGCCTATAAATACCACTTCCTATGGTATTGAACTCACAACAACTTCAAGCAATCGAGACATTGATCTGATATTGTTATACATTCTATCGTTGTTGTATTTGAGCTTATATTGATAAGAGTTTGAGTGTGATACACGAAAAATCATACACGAGAGGTAAAAGAAAGGATACAATTCGATTTGGTGTTATTAGGATCAAGGATCCGACATTAGTAGAATCGCAATCTATATCCACGTGAGGTTTGTCTAGTACACATAGAAAGCTAGATAGGTTGATTCCTTATCCAATAGAAAAGGAAAACGGTTTAACTTGGATCGACAAAAAGATAAGTGTGTGAGCGGTTTATATCAGACCGATAGAAGACGAGTGTGTAAAGGTAATCCCTCGACCAATAGAAGAGAGGTGCAGAGGTTGATCTTCATCCTATAGAAAAAGATACCGAAGAGAGAATGTAGGCACGTTTGGCCGAACCTCTATAAATCCTGTGTCGATTTATTTACCGTACCTTTGAATAAGCTTCCGCACAATAACGCGTATACCAAATATCGATCCAACACCATATATTTTGCAAATTTTCTGTAGTACCTAGTGACGCCTAAGAATCCCCTTAATAGCTTTAAATTTGATTGTTTAGGCTAAGATTTCATCACTTGTATCTTTTTAGGGTGTGCGCTTATTTATCATGTGATTATGTGACCTAAATATTCTATTTTGGTTTGGGCCAAAGATGCATTTATTTATCTTACCGAGCAATTGTTCCTCTCTTAATTTTCCCAACACGTCTCACAAATGTTTCTCATGTTCTTGCTAAGATCGATGTTCATACGCATGACCATCGGATGTTTGAGGGGTCACTAATATTCGCTGATATATCTGAGCACATAACAATTGTGGAAGTGAAGTCCCTTGATCCACCACTTTCAGTGGCTACAATTGGCAAATCAAGTAGTGTCCTGACCGGCGAATGGGTGGCAGCCATAAGCTGTCCAAACGCTTGTGAAGATACTCTCATTCATGACATTTCCGGGTAGTTGTTACACTTGTATTTCTTTCAAATTATCAAATTTGTTTTTAGTTTCCAAGAAGTTAACCACTTTTCTTTGTTGGTGCTATTTGCGATTCTCGGAGAAGGCATGGATTGCAGGAGTAAGGACTTTCATACATACAGACTATCCCCTACGTGTGCTAATGTGACTATTTTCCTTTGATATGTGTGCATAGATATTTTTATTTCGTACAATTGTTTTAGTTTCACCTGTGTTAACATAGACATTTTTACTTGCTAGCATGTGGTTAACCAAAATGAATTAATTTGTAGGGAATTTTGGAGGACCATTGGTAAATCTTGATGGTGAAGTTGTAGGAATTGTTTGTGATATGTGTATCGAGCGTGAAGGACTTGGTTTTGCCATACCCATCGATAGGGCGGTCAAAATTTTATTGGAATATGGATTTATTTCAATGTGTTGAATGTGGAATTTGAAACTATAATATGACATTATTGAACTATCATTTTCATTCAAATACACTAGTTGACTCTAGTTGACGCTAGAAGTGACAATCCGATTTTATCATGTATTGGGAGTTAGGTGTGAATGGTTTAATATTTCCATGCATTGCATTCACATTGATTTTTAGGGAGCAACACCTTATGACAGGAGATAATGCCAAGCTGGTCATTATGATGAGTTCCAATCCTTGAACTTGACTTATTCTTCATTAATCTTGTAACTAAGAATACTAATTATCATCAACCAAGCTTTTATTTCATACGATATAAACCAGTTACTATTGAATAACTATCACAATCGATAATAAATTGTGAGCACTTATAAAAAATATTACTCTTTTTAGCTACTTAATTTGATAACTGTGAACGTAATTTGAAGAGGATATTGAACATAAGTTGAACGACTGCAATATGAAACAGAGGATCCACCGGTAACATAGTTTTTGAGGATCGACCATTAACAAAGTTTTTTTCTCTCGTTAGCTGCAACTTTCGCCAACGATATGCTACATTTGGATTCTGGTGGAACTAAGGCCAGTGACTTGCCTCCTTTGCTCAACCGATGCCTTCAATTTATACCACTTCCTCGCCCCCGTTGCTATGACACCTTGCCATAGTTAATAGGAAACTATCGAAGGACAAAAATTCAGAGAGAAGATTTGTGTTTATCAATAAAAAACGTCAATTAATTCAGAGAAGATTGAAGGCTGTTGATTCAATCGGCAAAGGGGTTGTAAAAATATAGAAAGGCTTGTGATGTTTTGGGTGGTTGATTCATATCGACTCATAACTCTTGAAACTCGGACGTACAATTTTTCATGTTTGAATACTGGGTTTTTCAAAATCTCCAATGCATATTTTTGCAAATCGTTCTCAAAGACCTTTGTACTATCTTTGAGGATCAATGCCTTGTTGAGTAGTCCTGTGTAACACCCCCGATATATTTAGGAATATTACAGCGCCGTAAATCCTTTACATAAGAATTTATAAGGCGGAAGAAATGAAAAGACAATGACAGATACTAACGTATGAAAGTGACTGAAATAAAATACAATAGTTTGGAATCAATACCGGAATTAGTACAACATCCACTAGTAGAAACAACCCCTTCCTTGACCCTTTTTTTATGACCAACAGTCGAAGATGACTCGCAAATAGCTTAGTCACATAATCAGAGTCATAACGCGTAAAATTTCCATTAGCGATGACGCGAGTTTACATGTGTCAAAAAGTGGCAGTCATAATCTTTTAAAATTTATTGATATCGATGACCAGAAACATCAGTCGATTCATCACTTAACCCAAATCTCACAAATCTCTCCTATTCCCGCTCAACACAAGAAACACACTCAAACACACACACTTAACCCAAATCTCACAAATCTCTCACAAACATCAGTCGATTCATCACTCAAATCACTCAAATCTCTCAAACACACACACTTAGTCGATTCACCCCCAAATATCACACACATCAGTTGAACCGCCTCCCCTCTCTCTCTTAAACTCCTCCTCATAAACCCTAAACCCTAGCTCCGTAGAACTCCTCCCTAAACCCTATCATTCGCCGAGTACTGAGCAACCTTTCAGATTGAACTGGCCATCCATGGGTGCTGGGGAAAAGCGTGATGATGCTCATGATTACACCATTTTTGTTGGAGATTTGGCTGCTGATGTGACTGATTACATGCTTCAGGAGACTTTTAGAGCTAATTATCCGTTAGTAAAGGGTGCAAAAGTTGTCGCTGATAGGATCACAGGACGCACAAAGGGCTATGGGTTTGTGAGGTTTGGTGATGAAAGCGAGCAAGTACGTGCCCTGGATGAGATGAATGGGAAATTTTGTTCCACTAGGCCCATGCGAATTGGTCCAGCTGCTAACAAACAAAAAGTGGATGGTCAGACCATAGGTAATGCTTCCATTTTCTTAGATAGTGCTTTAGA
The DNA here is from genome assembly GCA_033398695.1 of Orobanche coerulescens. Classification (NCBI taxonomy): domain Eukaryota; kingdom Viridiplantae; phylum Streptophyta; class Magnoliopsida; order Lamiales; family Orobanchaceae; genus Orobanche; species Orobanche coerulescens. Next base: position 5,306,124 of record CM065814.1, read on the forward strand.
GCAGCAAAATCTAGTTGAACGTGCTTAATTTGTCTTATCTCTGATTCTCATGTGTTATGGTGCCTTTTTTTTTTTTTTAATTTGGCAGTTTCGATGCATTGGTGGCCTTATTATTTTGGATAATTTGTGGAGTATAAATTGAGCAATGCTTTTAAGTTGCTTTCTTTGATTTCTTGAAGATGAGGAAGGCTTACGACATAATTTTCTCCCATTGTTTTAAAATTTTAGGTTTTGAAGTGTTAAAACTTGCATAATCTCATAAAAAACTCCAATTGTCTCAAAGCAGGGTGTCAGGAGGCTCTATCTGTAATATCCGCAATTTTCGATTTCCGGTAATTTCTTTTTTTTCGGCGGAAGTCTGTTTTGACGACTCGCTCATGTCCGTTTCGTCATTCTGAGAATGATTAATTCTACACTTTTTGACATCCGAGTTCGTTTCGGTGTCGTTTCGTTGAGTTCTGTGCTTTTTAGCGACTTTTCCGCACTTGAGTTCGATTCTTGCGAATCTCGACCAAGCTATTGTTTGAGTTTCCCGCAAGTCCGTTTAACTTTGTTAGACGTGTTGTGAACTTCGGTTTGGTTATTCGATCACGTATCGTGATTTTCGGGCATTTGGGCCATTTTCGTAATTTCCCAAAGTTTGGGGTAATTACCTTCCGTTGTCGAATTTCGAGCCTTCGGGTGGTCGGAATTGTGTGTCCTACTAGCTCTTAGATTCGTCTTTGTGAGTACTTCGTAACCGTATCTTCGGTTCGTATTCAGGTTTGGGTTTCGGTGTCGTTTTGTTGAATTCAGGATTTCTAAACGACTTTTCTAAGTATGAGTTCGTCTTTGTTAGATCACCATTAATTTTTGGTAACTCCAAAAATTATAAATCTTTGCAATATTATAGAACATCGAATTAGCTTTCCAATGGTTCAAGCGGTGAGTCAATCGGTCGGACGAGAGAGTTATGGTCGTTTGATTTTGGCGAGCACTCCCGGGAGCCTTTCGGCCGATAGGGGGGCGATAGACTCTCTGCCGGCGTGCGTATGGGTATCGGTTGGGCCTATCGGCGATAGGCCGGCCGATATGTAAATTTCTTCACCTTGAACTTCCGGTAGCCTTTCGGTAGATAAGGGGGTCGATAGACCTACTTGTCGGCATTCCGTATGGCTATCGGTGAACTTTATCGGCCGATAGGCGGCCGATAGGTTCTTGTGTTACACTATAAATGTGTTGTTTCAGCGTAAATCGTTCATTTCCTCCCCTTCTTCAACCGTGCGCGAGAGAGAGACTTGAGAGGGAGAGTTCCTCCATCTATCACTTACTTGTGTAAATATAATCATTCCTTTTCTATCGGGTGGATCGGATTGCGGATCTAACCCGAGGTTTATGGATATGAATTCTAGATTCATAAAGAGGTAAGAATTCCTTTAACCCTACCTTTTTGGATAATTGGGGATTTTGGGGTTTTGTCCGATTCTTTCCGTTTTGTTGATGGATTCTTGATGAATATGATTAATCTTGTTGATATCATTAGTTTTCCTACGGATTCATGGTATATTTGCATAGTTTTACGGAATCGAGAGGGTTTGGTTGTGGTCCGCCCTCGTTGTTATTTTTGTGCGAATATACATGAATCGTAGGCGGGTTTCCGGGTGTATTCCATTTCCGTAATCGTTTAGAAGTGGTTGTGATTGTGCTATTCGAATCGTTAGGTTCATTTTCGCCGGCTCGCGGCCGTCGTGCTTGATTCTTCCGTTCCGTTCGTTGTCGTATTCCTTTTCGTTAGCATCGGGCGTTAGAAGCTTCCCGTTGAGCCGTATCCGTTCGTGGTTCCGTGCTCGTGGTATCGAGGCAAGTACCTTGTCCATACAATTCTTGTTTTGTGGATATGATAATTAGTAACCGTCTCTATGTGTTTATTTGATCGTGTGTTTCTAACTTTCAAAAGATTCGGTTTAGCCTTGTTAAAGGCTTGCTTTCAAAACGCGTGTGTTTTGTAAATGGTGTGGTTTGAGAATGACTATGTGAACTCTATGGATATGTTTGGTGTTGATGTTGCACTTGGTATTGCGTGTGGGCGCATATTATTTCATTTCGGTGCGTTGTGGTTTGACGTGGTGTTTTGCTAAGTGTTTGATGCCTCTTGCGAATTGTTTGGATATCCTTGATGTAATATGTTATTTGTGTGAATGTGTGGATATGGTTGAAGGTCTACGGTGACACATGGCACGTGATCATGTGGTCAGGATGCAACAAGTGATTGATCCAACCGTGAGAGCACGAGATAATCTACGGTGGCACATGGCATGCGATCATGTGGCGAGATGCAACAAGCGATTGATCCAACCGTGAGATGTATGTGATTTGTTTCGCTAGCCACTCGGGAGGGTCCTTCGAGGCCTCGAGTGGGATGTCGGTGGTATCGTCCCGGTCTGGCGATGCGCGTGCGTGATTATGTTTCGTTGATTCTACGTTCGTTGAGGACACGTGATGTTGGGCTTTGACCCCGTAAATTGTTGGTGATTTCCTATTTGCGAAAACAAACGTTTGGTGTGACCCTATCGATCTTTTGGAAAAAGAAGGATTTTATAATCCTAAATTGTTTTCTATTAAAACTCTCGATGGCATTTTAAACTGTGTTGTAAATTGTTTCCCTTATTTGCGATCTTTCGGTTTTGGAAATGTTTACCCAAACTCTTGCCTCGGGAAGTACTTTTCTTTACGTTTGGATCTTTGAGGATTCCTGATTATTATTGTTCTTGGAACTTGTATTGTATGGCTCGTATTTTTGCACTTGTACTTGCACTAGCAAAACGGTGGAGTTTGCTAACCCCGAGTATTCGGGGGGTGGATGTCTATTTTTGCATTCAGGTTTTGGAGCATAGCACAGGGTCGGTACGAAGGATGATGAAAGATGAACGATACTAATCACACGAGGTTCCGTTGATGTCGTATTGGTCCAGTTGTATTTTCTTTTCCATTGCGGTATCTTTTCCCGTTGTACGGGAGTTTATTTTATTTTGACCCCTGCGTGGGTATGTGTTTGGGAATGAGTTGTATGTTATTATTGAAAGACCAAGTCGGTCTCTTGACTCATTTTAGCCTTAAAGGCGATGCTTAGATGTTTGATTTTAGTTATCACTGGTAGATCCTCGAGGAGAGGGTCTACGGCGTGTAATATCCCCGAGTGGATTGGGGTGTTACATAAATGGTATCGGAGCTTAGGTTGTGGAAACCTAGGGTGCCGGGTCGATGGTGTCTATCGAGTTTTTGTCTCGTCGGATTTTATCCGATCGAGTCGTGTCGCGACGCGTCGTCGAGTTTGTTGGTCGTGATTAGTATCGTGGGGCGATCATCATCTTCGTGCGACTGTGGTGTAAGTCTCCTTCTTTGTGTTGTGCCTCGTGTGACACGAGCTATTTTTATGATTTATTTGCTAAGTGACGGAATCCTCTTATGGATTTTGATTTCTTGATACGTGACTATTTGACTCTCATATTTCTTTCATGTGAGGAGTAGTTCTTTGGATTGTGCATGTTGGACTCTATTTCTTTTTTTTTTCCATTGCGTGAGTTCCTTTGTAATAGCTTGCGGTATCTTACCGACTGAATTTTATTTCGAAAATCGATTCCTTTAACCGAGTTGTTGACCTTGACCGTTTTGACGGTAGTTGGGTGTTTTCAAATGATTTTGTGAGTTTTGATAAGTGCTACCGTCATTGACCTTTTTGGGCATTCTAACCCATTGAATTATTTTTGAAAACCTTGAGTATCTTAGAAAATTGAAATTCGAGACGTACTTTTAAAACGAATTATTTTCTTGCGGTGTTTTCAAGGTGTTTTCTAATGCCGCAATACATTTCAAAAAATTTCCGGTTGAGGACCAAAAATATTTTTTTTGAGATATTTTCAAATGCAGTTGCTTAGACCCAAGGGTCGAATATTTTTGAAAGTTTTTCACTAAAGGAAAGGTGTCCTCATTTTTGTTCAAACGCAAGATGATTTTCAAAGTCTCGATAATGGTGTTTGTACTACTTTTTGTAAAATGATACTAAGATCAACTGTTGTTTCCAAACTGTTTTCAAAAGGTGGTTCTCGTTTTAAAACCTATCATTCTGTTTGCGACCGGAAATGCGTGTATGGTTTTCGAACTTTCGTTCTGATGTCAACCCCGAATTGTGATTGAATTGGTGGCGTGAGTGTCGAGTCGTTCGCCACGCATATGTTTTGTTGGCCCTCCGTGAGAGAGGTGTGAATCGGTGTTTACTGTTTATCGCCTCGTGGTGATTGCGTATTGTCGCACTAGTGTGAGTTGTTAAAGCACGGATTTTTATGCGTTATACACATGGGTGATTGTTTCATGATGTTTGTGATTGTGTGATGGCCGCTGTCGTCGGGATGTTGTAATCTTCGGATGATGCCGTTGTTGTTGTGATTTTTGTATGCGTTGATATGTTATCTTTGAGTTGGCATCTCAGGTATGTTGTTTTGCGGTGTTTTGATCCATTGTATCGAGCATTTATATTTTCGGTATGCCGAGCCGAGACGTTTCAATCTTGATGTTGCGGGGCATGCACGTGTTAATTTTCTTTCTCGTAGATGACACATTTCAAGTTTGGACTCGATGGACAACGAATTCAGTTTGTGAATTTGCTACCGAGACTTTCGGAGTTCGCGCTTCAGACAGATATCGAATCGGCTTTGAGAGGCCTTTGAAGGATGTTTGATCGGTTGCTTGTTGTGTCGTCACCTTCCTTTATAAGAGGTCGAATGTAGTACCCGTGTTGTTTTTAGACTTCGTATTTTCTCTTTCTCGATCTGTCCGATTCGCTCGTGATCGTTGGTACTTTATGAACTTGTTCTATATTTCGGTTTCATCGTCCGAACGAGCTGTGATCTTGTTGTGGGTCGATCTGGTTATCGATGTTACTTTTTCGGGTTCAGTTCGATTCTTGTCAACCTTGTTTGGGAGTGACATCATCTGGTTCTACTAGTTCTTTTATTCGAAGTGGATCGACTTTGGAACTCTTGTGTTTTCGACTCTGTCGACTCATTTATGTTCGTTGACATTTCTGAGCTTGTCCTGCTCCTTGCTTTTGTTGATCGAACGAGTGTGGTGTTATTTCGGAATAACTCGTTGTCGTTGTGACTTTTCAATCGCTATTCCCTTTCCTGCGGATCTTCGGCAATGCATGTCTTGTAGTTCTCACCAGATCATCCTGGGAGTTGTTGTTTGAACTTTATTGTTCTTTGTGATTCGAACATGATTCTTCGATCTTTGTTGTCTCGATCGTTGTGGTTTGATCGTTTGATTGTTCGGTTTATATTGACCTCGTTCCGTGATTGGCGAACATTCAGGCTCCTTCGTAATTCCCTTCAGTTCGGGGAATTAGTTTCGTTTTCGATCTTCCAGCCCTTAGGCGGTGGGATTTCGTGTTTGTTCAGCGGTTGACTCGCGTTTTGATTGGTGTACCGTTGGGTTGGTCAATCATATTGATTTTCGTTCGTTGTGTTTTGTGATTGTTTGGATAATTGACTTGGCTATATTATCCGTTTGATGACGTTTGTCACTTGTTGTTTTTATTATATCCCTAACGGCGACGTTGTGTTGGTCGCCGTGGAGCGTGTTTTCACGCCGTATACTCCTTTGCGTTGTTTGTAACATTTCGCCGTTGGGCGTTAGTTACGCATTCTTGTGTATCTCGTTGAGTTTTTCCTGGCGGAATATTTCTTCTCCCTACTTGTTTTAAGTTTCGGGACGAAACCTCTTTTAAGGAGGGTAGAATGTAATATCCGCAATTTTCGATTTCCGGTAATTTCTTTTTTTCGGCGGAAGTCTGTTTTGACGACTCGCTCATGTCCGTTTCGTCATTCTGAGAATGATTAATTCTACACTTTTTGACATCCGAGTTCGTTTCGGTGTCGTTTCGTTGAGTTCTGTGCTTTTTAGCGACTTTTCCGCACTTGAGTTCGATTCTTGCGAATCTCGACCGAAAGCCATTTCGAGTTTCCCGCAAGTCCGTTTAACTTTGTTAGACGTGTTGTGAACTTCGGTTTGGTTATTCGATCACGTATCGTGATTTTCGGGCATTTGGGCCATTTTCGTAATTTCCCAAAGTTTGGGGTAATTACCTTCCGTTGTCGAATTTCGAGCCTTCGGGTGGTCGGAATTGTGTGTCCTACTAGCTCTTAGATTCGTCTTTGTGAGTACTTCGTAACCGTATCTTCGGTTCGTATTCAGGTTCGGGTTTCGGTGTCGTTTTGTTGAATTCAGGATTTCTAAACGACTTTTCAAGTATGAGTTCGTCTTTGTTAGATCACCATTAATTTTTGGTAACTCCAAAAATTATAAATCTTTGCAATATTATAGAACATCGAATTAGCTTTCCAATGGTTCAAACGGTGAGTCAATCGGAGTCCGGACGAGAGAGTTATGGTCGTTTCAGTTTTTGGCCGAGCACTCCCAGGAGCCTTTCGGCCGATAGGGGGGGCCGATAGACTCTACTGCCGGCATTCTGTATGGGTATCGGTTGGGCCTATCGGGCGATAGGCCGGCCGCTATGTAAATTTCGGCACCTTCGAACTTCGGTAGCCTTTGGCCGATAAGGGGGTCGATAGACCCTACTGTCGGCATTCCGTATGGTATCGGTCAGGCCTATCGGCCGATAGGCGCCGATAGGTTCTCGTGTTACACTATAAATGTGTTGTTTCAGCGTAAATCGTTCATTTCCTCCCCCTTCTTCAACCGTGCGCGAGAGAGAGAGACTTGAGAGGGAGAGTTCCTCCATCTATCACTTACTTGTGTAAATTTCTTCATTCCTTTTCGATCGGGTGGCTCGGATTGCGGATCTAACCCGTGGTTTTTGGATTTGAATGCTTGATTCATCAAGAGGTAAGAATTCCTTTAACCCTACCTTTTTGGATAATTGGGGATTTTGGGGTTTTGTCCGATTCTTTCCGTTTTGTTGATGGATTCTTGATGAATATGATTAATCTTGTTGATATCATTAGTTTTCCTACGGATTCATGGTATATTTGCATAGTTTTACGGAATCGAGAGGGTTTGGTTGTGGTCCGCCCTCGTTGTTATTTTTGTGCGAATATACATGAATCGTAGGCGGGTTTCCGGGTGTATTCCATTTCCGTAATCGTTTAGAAGTGGTTGTGATTGTGCTATTCGAATCGTTAGGTTCATTTTCGTCGGTTCCTCGCGGTCGTGCTTGATTCTTCCGTTCCGTTCGTTGTCGTATTCCTTTTCGTTAGCATCGGGCGTTACTAAGCTTCCCGGTTGATCCGTATCCGTTCGTGGTTCCGTGCTCGTGGTATCTATGCAAGTACATTGTCCATACTATTCTTTTTTTGTTTTTATTATAATTATTAACCGTCTCTATGTGTTTATTTGATCGTGTGTTTGAACTTTCAAAAGATTCGGTTTAGCCTTGTTAAAGGCTTGCTTTCAAAACGCGTGTGTTTTGTAAATGGTGTGGTTTGAGAATGACTATGTGAACTCTATGGATATGTTTGGTGTTGATGTTGCACTTGGTATTGCGTGTGGGCGCATATTATTTCATTTCGGTGCGTTGTGGTTTGACGTGGTGTTTTGCTAAGTGTTTGATGCCTCTTGCGAATTGTTTGGATATCCTTGATGTAATATGTTATTTGTGTGAATGTGTGGATATGGTTGAAGGTCTACGGTGACACATGGCACGTGATCATGTGGTCAGGATGCAACAAGTGATTGATCCAACCGTGAGAGCCTGAGATAATCTACGGTGGCACATGGCATGCGATCATGTGGCCAGGATGCAACAAGCGATTGATCCAACCGTGAGATGTATGTGATTTGTTTCGCTAGCCAGCTCGGGAGGGTCCTTCGAGGCCTCGAGTGGGATGTCGGTGGTATCGTCCCGGTCTGGCGATGCGCGTGCGTGATTATGTTTCGTTGATTCTACGTCGTTGAGGACACGTGATGTTGGGCTTTGACCACGTAAATTGTTGGTGATTTCCTATTTGCGAAAACAAGCGTTTGGTGTGACCTATCGATCTTTTGGAAAAAGAAGGATTTTATAATCCTAAATTGTTTTCTATTAAAACTCTCGATGGCATTTTAAACTGCTTTTGTAAATTGTTTCCCTTATTTGCGATCTTTCGGTTTTGGAAATGTTTACCCAAACTCTTGCCTCGGGAAGTACTTTTCTTTACGTTTGGATCTTTGAGGATTTCTGATTATTATTGTTCTTGGAACTTGTATTGTATGGCTCGTATTTTTGCACTTGTACTTGCACTAGCAAAACAGTGGAGTTTTGCTAACCCCCGAGTATTCGGGGGGTGGATGTCTATTTTTGCATTCAGGTTTTGGAGCATAGCACAGGGTCGGCACGAAGGATGATGAAAGATGAACGATACTAATCACACGAGGTTCCGTTGATGTCGTATTGGTCCAGTTGTATTTTCTTTTTCCGCTGCGGTATCTTTTCCCCGTTGTACGGGAGTTTATTTTATTTTGACCCCTGCGTGGGTATGTGTTTGGGAATGAGTTGTATGTTATTATTGAAAGACCAAGTCGGTCTACTGACTCATTTTAGCCTTAAAGGCGATGCTTAGATGTTTGATTTTAGTTATCAGCCTGGTAGATCCTCGAGGAGAGGGTCTACGGCGTGTAATATCCCTGAGTGGATTGGGGGTGTTACACTATCATATATGGGCCTGGAGCTAATTTCAGCTGAAATGCTAACCTTTTTAGTGCCTGGTTTTGTGTAGGTCAGTTTTAATTTAATGTTTTACTTTTTGGTTCTTCGAAGCATTACTTGCTGCGAATTCTACTTTCTTTCTTCCGCCAGTCCTTTACTTTCTAAGCACCCATTCAATTTAGATTTTCATTTTTATTCAAGCCTTTTCTATTTAGTTCTAAATTCAGCCGCTATAATTACGACATGTATTTCCATGTACCACTTTCCTTTGTGCCATTAGATAATCATTGGATTTCTTTTTCCCGTCCTATTATTCTCCAATAACTTATCACTAGATCTATTCCTGGTCGAGAAGGCTCACCATGGAGAGTGGGCGAGGACCTAAGGTCGGTTGAACTGCTTACGGACGCAGGTTTCTATGGTTTGTGCAGTAACCAATATGTTACATAGCTATATAAATTGGACACTGTTGGTTAAATTACTATTTTTTGTTTTTGTTTTTAATTTACTAGCTTTACTTTCCTTTCCAAGCCTATCCATTATTATAGGGAATATTGGTAAAGATTACATCTCTTTGTTAGCTCCATAAGTCATGGATCTTGGTTCACGTGAGGCCATTGCACAACTCCAAGGCTATGTCTATTTAGTTTCTTCATTGTCAATTTCCAACTGTGTCATATTCTTCACATTGAAGAAGTCTTAAAATGTGTTGTTATTTGTTCTTGGATGTTGCATCTTGCCCGACTCTAGAAAGGTTAGCAATTGTTTCCTTGTATTTGATATCTGCGGAAGAACCATCTGGTTGAGAACTATTTTTCCAGTGCGGATATGACATACAAAATATAGATAAAAAAGCTACACGATCGATCATATTCAATTTTGATTACACCATATCGTTCGATTTTTAAGCTCGATGGATCTCTTTGTTTCGGCATAAGCTACCGGTTATGCCTAACCTTATTTCTCTCGTCTATGTCCTCATTGTTTATGATGATGATGCATGTAGGCGGTACTTATGATTTTATTCTTCCTTCTACGTTAATGATCGTTATCATTATTTGTCATCCTCTATCATAAGGATGCATGTAGGCGATTTATGATCGTTCTCCTCCGATCTCTCCGCCGCCGTGAATTTTCATCGGCTCCTATTTCTGCATTCAAAACCGTACGTCTCTTTATCATGAGTCTATTTTGTATTTTGTACTTCTATCTTAGTTTCCATTTTGGTACTTGGTTTTGGTGCCCATGTGTCGATCTGTTGTTTGTTATGTTTAATTGGATTTTATCCGGTTGTATGGATGATATTTTCCGTTAATCACATATAGTACTAAGAGATCTATTATTGGTATGAGGAATTCTCGATTTTCGTCGATGGTTTTGAAAGGGAGTGATTTATAAAAGTAGAAAAAGTGGAGAACAAGTATGAGTTTGATTCATCTTTTGGTAATTTTTACATCGAACTTATGTTTATTCCAGAGAGATGTATATGCGGCATATATAGGCCTCGATTGATTTGAGAGCTTGTCTTTTTTTAATGGTTTAGTTGGTTGATTCTGTCAGATTGTATTATATTTCTTGTATGTCGAAACCAGGATATCGATCTAGTTTCTAATTCGTTGAGCAAATTGTATAATATTTGATACCTTGCGGTAGCAATTCTCGTGTTGTCTACATCTCGAATCTAGATGCGAGTGTCGTTTGACAATTTAGTTCCATTTTTGCAATCTAATTATGACTTGTCCGGAGGTTTCGCTTTACGCATGCTTGCTTGTCTTTGTTGTGTTGTATCTTAATGACATTAAGCACTTCGTTATACATTTTATTAACTTTGTAATATGATTTGCATCTCATATCGATTAACTGGAAACACCAAGCCGTTATGGTCATTGAGCAACAAGTGGGCGGGTCTTGCAAGGCCATTCAGTGTATTTCTGATCATACTTTCTTCAATTCGGTCTTTGGAACCCTACCTTAGATATTACGAACGTATTTTCTTCTTGATGCGACAAAACCAATGGAAGTGATGTTATCGGTATTGACTTGGGTACTACAAACTCTTGTGTCTGTCATGGAGGGGAAGGTGATACTTCATTTCATTTGAGAGTTTAACTTGTTAGGCTTGCAGTAAATGTTTTTCTTACATATAGATGATTCTCTCTTCGTAACCCTAAAGTTATTGAGAACTCGAGGTACCCTTGAAGTTTAGTATAATTGAACAATAAACTTGTGATCTTTCGAAATACAAATAACCTCTTGAATTGTTCTTCTAATTACAAATTGCACCCATCTCATTGTGTAATTTCAAATTACAATATATGGTATGTATTAGATGAACTTTTAAGAAGTAGTAAGTTCATTTTGTTCTTTAGAACAGATATTTAGTGACATAACTCTTCCCGGGCAATTGTGAATGCATGTTAAAAATTCTCCTGTAATTTGTTCAAGCGGTATGCTAGATATTGTTTTAGATATTATTTCGGACATTTGGTGTCTTATTGTTTGCTTTTATGTTTTTGTAAGGATAGCCGGCTCAATAACAACACCTTGACGGGTCCTATCCCTATGTCGTTGACCAACATCTCAACCCTTCAAGTTACGTGAGTGCCCAAGTTGGTCTAAGTTACTTTCAAAGTGTAGCCCAAATAATTTGGATATGGCATAGTGAATGTTTCATATCAAAAATTTATGCGAGGATCTATCAAATAACCTTCTTTCAGTGCGGTTCAGGATAATGGTTCCTTTTCTTTGTTCACACCCATCGGTATGTTGATTACATGTTTCAGACATTATTTAGAACTAACTTTAAGGGTCTTGATCAATATCTCACACGGGTAATTTGCCTTTCACGCTTTGCAAATAACTTGAACCTATGCGGCCCGATTCTTCGGGAAGACCATGCCACAGCTCTCCTCCATTCTCTCCACCTCCTCCATTTGTTCCACAACCCCAATTTCGTTGCCGTGTTTTCCTACTTTTTTCTTGTAGATTAATTTATTACAGGGGACATATTAAAACATAGCACATGTGTATGGTATTAAAATGATCTTTGCCTTCATATTTTCGCCGACTACGATGTTTGAATATGATTTCGTCACTCTATTTTTATATTGTTGCAAATGCATTTTTATTTGTTTTCTCCACACGATGAAAAATGTATTAAAGCTTTATCTGAAAATTGTGATGATCCAATCGCCATCATTACCCATCGACATTGTGCATATTAGCGAAGTTTCTTGCCAATTAAATGTGGGTTCTGTCTGAGCTTGTTTTACGATGATTTTAGTTTTGGTTAAAGTTGAGCAGTTGGTGCTACATTATTTTATCAAAGTGCTTGTTATTTGGATATAAATGTTATATTTTAGTGTTGTTTGATAGAAATTGAATCGTCCCCATTTTATGTTATTCGACAATTTGAAGCATATTATGCTTTAAACAAAAATTTAATCAAATAGTTACATCTAATTTTCATACATTATTTACTTAATCGGGCATATTAATTACAAAAATTCTTATATTAATTTTTCCAATATATGCTAGGGTAGGGCATATTACATGTGTAGAACAAAAACATTTTTAGCCCTTTTAGGATAAAAATGTTGGTGTAGCTTCTTCTGCGTTTGATTATATCTGTCTCTTTGTACTTAAGTCTAATTTTAGCCTAAATTTGAGAATATTATATGCTCTGTTTCTTGATGTTGAATGTGTTCTAATATGGGAATAAATGGTTGTGAAATAATCTTACGTATTGATGTATTTTCTCAACCGCATCATAATGTATTTCCTAAAACTGTCTTGTCGGGAATTTTCATGGAAGTATTTGCCAATGGGATTCTAGTTCTCGTCCTTTTTTATTTTTATTTTTTACTCTCTTCTTAACTACTTCATTTAAGCTGCGGGAGGCATTAGTGCTGGATCCATTCTTGGGGAGTTCTTCTTGGTCTTTGCTTTGCTATTTGCAATCCCGCCATTGCATGTGCATGGTGGCGTCGTAGAAAACCCGGGAATATTTCTTTGATGTACTGGGTTTGTAATTACTTATGTTTTTAAAATATAATTCTGACATAATCTTACGTAGTTCTTCAAATAAGTTGTCTGCATAACTCTGCGGTGAGGAGGACCCCGAGGTGCATGCGGGACGACTTAAGAGGTTCTCTCTCGGAGAAGCGCAAGTTGCCCGATAGTTTCAGCAATAAAAACATTTTAGGCGGGGTGGATTCGACAAGGTATATAAAGGGCGTCTTGCAGATGGCTCACTTGGTTCTTTGTTAAAAGACTTAAAGAGGAGAGGACACGGCGGGGAGCTTGATTTCAAACGCGGAGGTTGAGATGATCGGTATGGCGGTGCACCGTAATCTTACGAGGCTGCGTGGCTTTTGTATGACACCAACCGAACGTTTACTTGTTTATCCATATATGGCTAATGGGAGTGTTGCATCGTGTTTAAGAGGTGTGACACTTTTGGCCTCTGCTACTAGTTTTGACTTTACACAACACATTTCATCATTTTTAAATATCTTGGTTTCACAAAAGGAACTAAAATGGTTATTTATGGTTGCAGAGCGTCCACCTAACGAACTACCGGATTGGCGGACCAGAAACGCATTGCTTTGGGATCTGCAAGAGGTTTATCATATTTGCATGATCATTGTGACCGAAGATTATCCATCGTGATGTGAAAGCTGCAAATATATTATTAGATGAGGAGTTTGAGGCGGTTGTTGGAGATTTTGGTTTGGCAAAACTCATGGATTATAAGGATACACATGTGACTACCGGCATCCGTGGCACTATTGGACACATAGCTCCCGAGTACCTCTCAATCGGAAAATCATCCGAGAAAACAGATGTTTTTGGATATGGGATTATGCTTCGAGGTGATAATCGGGCGAGGGCATTTGATCGCCCGCCTTGCAAATGATGATGATGTTATGTTGCTTGATTGGGTATATCATCTTCTCTCTCTCTCTCTCTCTCTAGTTAATTTTGTTTCATTTCCCTTTTTTCTGCCGAATCTTGATTAGGAACATAAGTTCCATTTTAGAGTTTAGGAAATCCACAAGGCCATGTAGATAAAAACATAAAGGGATGGAAGTAACTTATTGTGAGGATCATTTTACCGCATTCATGTTACGTGCATTCATTTTGACTGGTCTTAGTTGTCTAGCTTAGTTAGTCATGGATCCTATTTAAAGCTTTTAACTTGTTGTTTTATTTGACTAGATTGGAGGTGAAAGCAACGACTACATCGATGCGGATTTCACGACATTCGAGAAGAATGGTGTACTTATGTGTCGAATTTTATTTTTAGGGAGTAAAGCTGTTTGTAGGAATAGGTACGGTTGGTAGAAATGGGTACAATTGGTAGTAATCGTAAACTAGATAATATTGATCCGATTTTGACATGATCGAGTTTAGTCGAGTCATGTAATGAATTGGTAACGCATGGTTTTGCGATATATATGAAATGCGTTAATTTTGTACAATCGATCACAGGTTTTGTAATGAATTGGGTACAATTGGTATATAATTACGGAGTTTAGCAGGGGTCATAAAAGCCGAGAAAAAAATAAAAAATTTTGAAGTTATGACACGCAAAAACTGAAATCAGAAAAAGGGGTCATAACTTTTATGACACGCATATATAGTTGTCAGAAAAGGGCGTCATAAAGTGGGTGTCATAAGTGCGTGTCATTGTACAATGACGAACAAATGCGAGTCATAATGAGTTATGACTGGTCCTTCTATGACCAGCATTTGCGCGTCATAAAGGCCCTTTATGACGCCAAATGCGCGTCAAGAAAGACTCTTTTTCTATTAGTGATCCAAATGAAGATTATTAATACATCACCAAATCTAATGACATAAACGACAACGTACTCGAGTACTTAATAAAACAACACGAACAACAGATAATTAAACCCGGCCGGAACATCACTCTACACCCTCGTCATCATGCAATTCCAGTGGTTGTTTCCCTGCTCTTCTGGATCCTGAACACAAATAAATGTTCACCCCTGAAGGGGTTAGCACAACGATGCTAGGACAAGTACCACAACATAATATTCAACACCTCACGAGTAATATTAATAATAATAATAATAACATTAATAACCAAATGTCGACGAGTCTCTTTCTACGAGAAACCCATACATGACATACACAAATGATAATCACAACATGATATCACAACATACACATGGTAATTCCGATGATCCAGCATTCACTGCCTAGATCCCAAGATAATCCCGTCGGACCAACACGTGGTGGAAAAACCCGTCCAATGATCCAGCGCACGCTAGCATAGATCCCAAGATGATCCCGTCGGACCAACACGTGGTGGACATACAACAACGACATATATGCACAATAATATGTATGACATCAATACGTAAAACATTTAAAGTACTTGCCTCGATTCGGAGACAAGAATAATACTTCTACGAATATCAAAACACTCGAAGGTCGCCCCCTCGATCAATCACATAGCAAGGCTCGAACCTTAAGCAAGAGAAATAATATAGGATTCATCTTACGTCGAACGAACATCTAACAATCCAACTTATGGTCGAAAGTTCATAAAATGAAAGTTGTCTAACCTACATAACGTACGTTACATATCCTTTGTAACGTACTTTAAACTTACTCGTTAGCGTACGTAAACTATGAAGTCTAGCATACGATAACCGTGTATCGACAGTTCCTCTCTGATCAGTCGACTTGACTCGCCTGATAGTATAACGTACGTTACGTACCAAATGTAGCGTACGTTAACTATGCCTGATAGCGTACGTTAGTTACAAAGCTTAACGTATGTTAAACATGCATTTCAGTTTCTCACTGGGCAGACGACTGTCTCGATTAGTGAGGGAGTATTACGAAATCCCGAGTGAGTAACTTATAACATCTTCATATATATATCATGCTAATGAATGATCTACGGATTTAATATCTTAAAATTCAAGGATACGAATATCATCGTAACACTATTCTCAATCTTGATTATAATACTCATGCAAAGTTCGGTTGATCTATGGTTGATGTACTTGATCTAATATCGTCATTATATCCAGGCTTATCTTGAAGGTGAACTACTTATTCTAACTTATAAGCAAGAGTACAACTTTGATGATTCTTTCCAAAATCAATTGAGTAAAAGTGGAAACAAACACTAAGTTTACGATCAATATGACGATAACATTTGATACGGTTTATAATTCTCAGAACACTATTCTCATCCTTTGCCATAACAAGGTGCAACTACGGTGTTCTTAACCATAATAACTCGATCATCATTGTTTAAACATGATACTAGGTTGCCTACATCGTCAAAGTATTCTACTATTCTCGGTAATGTGATCATATTGTCCTTAATAACATAACTTCAAGGTTGGAAGTAGTATAACATACCTTAAGATGAAGAAAATACTGAGACTATAAGTAGAATCCAACTTCGGTTGCTTCAATGCTGACTTGTGATGATTTCCACTCCAAAGTCCAATATAAGTAGTCTTCAATGATCAAGTAGTATCTTCCAATCTCAATGATTCAGTAACAAGTGATCTAAGTGTGTTAAAAGGGGCTGGGAATCTTCTGGGGACGAAATATGGTGAAGCTAGAGGCAAAAGAACGAAATGAAATGAAATGGGGTGCTGCCCCATTTATAACTTCCTGAGTGTTACGTACGCTAGAAGTACTTCATAACGTACGTTATCGTCCAAAATAGTTCACTGTCTTGTTTCTGAACTTCATTACGTACGCTACACTTATCAGGTTACATACGCAATCCATACAATTTGCGTACGCTACATATTGTCCATAACGTACGTTAAAGTACGTTGACTTAAAAGTGTCCAGGTTCATGCCGTGCGAATCTGGTGGGTATCTTGGCCGAGCCCACCACCAGTTACCCCATGTGCTAGCCGACCTACTCAATAATTGACTGCATTACGTACGCTACGCTTCATTCGTAGCGTACGTTATTATTGACAGGTAACGTATGTTAAGCTACATTCTTAGCGTACGTTATCATGTATATGCATGGAAAAAAATTTATATGTTGCCATACTCATGTACAAGGATACAAATATGATAAATATCATACTTCAATTATCAATATTATCATTCCAAATAATACAGGGTTCAAATACAGATGAAATACTCCATAAATAATCCGGATATTACACACTCTCCTACTAAAAAGGAGTTTCGTCCCGAAACTCAAGATGAAAATAACTCTAGATATTTGGATTTCATACTATCTTCCGTTTCCCAAGTGGCTTCTTCCACTCCGTGGCGCGACCACTGAACCTTAACCAAAGTGATCGGTTTGTTCTCAATTGTTTGACTCGACTCTCGAGTATTTTGATCGGTTTCTCATCAAACGTGCCATCCTGAGTGACCTCGATCTCGCCGAAATCAATGACATGACTAGGATACGGTATGTATTTCTGTAACTGGGATACATGGAACACATTATTAACATGGCTCAATGATGGCGGTAATGCCAATCTGTATGCCAACTCTCCAATTCTCTCAAGAATCTCGAATGGTCCGATATATCTCGGACTCAGCTTTCCTTTTCTCCCAAAACGAAATATTCCACGAGTAGGATAAACCTTCAAAAGTACATGATCTCCAGTACTGAACTTTAATGGGCGACGACGCACATCTGCATAAGATTTCTGTCGACTCTGGGCAGTCAACAATCTTTCGCGAATTAATGCTATATTCTCTTGCGTCTGTACGATAAACTCCGGTTCCGTCCCGATCAAGTCTGATGAATCGTCCCAACATAGCGGCGATCTGCATCTCCTCCCGTATAATGCCTCAAATGGTGCCATTTTAATAGAAGTGTGCCAACTATTGTTGTAGGTAAATTCGATCAACGGTAGATGAATTTCCCAACCAGTTGACCAATCTAAGGCACAAGCCCTAAGCATGTCTTCCACTGTCTGAATAGTCCTCTCGGATTGTCCGTCTGTCTGTGGATGATAAGTTGTACTGAAGTTCAATTCGGTTCCCAAGGCTTTATGCAATGCTTTCCAAAAATGAGATACGAAACATCCGTCTCGGTCAGAAATAATGGTCTTCGGCGTACCATGCAATCGGACTATCTCTGAAACAAACACTCATGCCAACCTTTTGGGTCCCCAAGTGTCCCTGAAGTCTAGGAAATGAGCCGATTTGGTTAAACGATCAACTATTACCCAAATCATGTTCATCCCTGTTCTGGTCTTTGGCATATTGGTAATGAAGTCCATCGATATGTCCTCCCACTTCCATTCCGGGATCAGGAGCGGCTTCAGCATTCCGGCAGGTCGCTGATGTTCAATCTTAACCCGCTGACAAGTCAAACATTTCGAGACATAGTCCGCTACATCTTTCTTCATGTTGCCCCACCAGAAGTTCTGCTTCAGATCTTTATACATTTTACTGGTGCCCGGGTGAATAGAATAGGGCGTGCTGTGAGCTTCCCTCATAATTGTTTGCTTCAAAACATCATCATCGGGAACACAAAGTCGGTTTTGAAATCTCAGAACTCCATTATCATGAGTTATGAATCCTGGGGCTTTTCCTTTGATCACTTCATCATGTAACCGAATCATCAGAGGATCGTCTAATTGCTTAGATTTAATTTCTTCGGTTAATGACGAAGTTAGCTCCATCACACACAATTGTCCTTGAACCCTTTGTAACCACACTTCAATTCCTTCGCGAATCAATTCTCATTGAATGCTAGGCTGGGAGGTCAAAGTCTCCAGCATCTGAATAGAAACAGGTTTGCGGCTAAGTGCATCGGCCACTACATTCGCTTTGCCTGGATGATACAGAATTTCCAGGTCGTAGTCCTTAATCAGTTCCAGCCATCTGCTTTGCCGCATATTCAACTCCTTCTGACTGAAAATGTATTTGAGACTCTTGTGATCCGTAAAGATCTGACAATGAGTCCCATACAGAAAATGCCTCCATATTTTCAAAGCAAAAACTACGGTTGCTAGTTCTAAATTGTGCGTTGGATAATTCACTTCATAAGGCTTCAGCTGTCGCGAAGCATAGGCGATCACATTATCATTCTGCATCAAAACACACCCGAGACCTTGGTTCGAAGCGTTACTGTAAACTATGAATCTCCCAGTTCCCTGTGGAAGTGCTAAAATCGGTGCCGTCGTCAATCTATTCTTCAGTTCATCAAAACTGGACTGGTGTAATATCCGGATTTATTACGGTGTATTTCATCTGTATTCAAACCCTGTATTATTCGGATTTGTGGTTTTGATTATTGAAGTATGATATTTCTTGCATTGGCATCCTTTTGTACTTAAGTATAACAACATGCAAAATTTTCTCATGCAAACTCGTGATAGCGCACGCTAAGAATGTAGCTTAACGCGCGCTATCGGCTATTACTAGAGCACGCTACGTATGTAGGAGTTGCGTGCGCTAGACACTGAATTATTGAGGTAGGCGGCTAGCACATGCACCGGCCGGGACATGGGTCC
This sequence comes from Orobanche coerulescens, assembly GCA_033398695.1. Classification (NCBI taxonomy): domain Eukaryota; kingdom Viridiplantae; phylum Streptophyta; class Magnoliopsida; order Lamiales; family Orobanchaceae; genus Orobanche; species Orobanche coerulescens. The sequence continues at coordinate 5,325,300 of CM065814.1, forward strand.
GGATAAGATTCCCGCGGACGAACCTGGACAGATTTGGAGTCAACGCTTATTAGCGCGCGCTAAGTATGTATTGTAGCGTGCGCTAATTAGCTAAAGTGCAGAATATTATAAATGAGACAACAACCCGTTTTGGCTTACATTTCCTTCGTCCATTCTTCATTCTTGAGAGGCCAGAGAGCTATAATCATCCTTCTAACACACTTAGAACACATCTTAGTGATCCTTGAATATTGGTTATCACTTGTGAGTGATCATTGAAGAGAAGTAACACCTTGGAGTGGCACATAACCAACCGGAGTCGGATTCTACCTTGTGGCTCAGTGATTTCGTCATATTAAGGTATGTTGATTCTATCTTCAACTCTAGATTCGTGTTATGGAGAATAAGATGATCATGTTAGCAAATATTGATCTTCTTGGAGGAATTATCCAAAGTACATCATGTTTGGAATATTGAGATGAATAGGCCTTAAGTACCTTGATTATGAACATCATGATTCGAATCTTATTACATTGAACAAGTAGAGGAAGCTTTTATCATTGGTAATCCGAATCTAGTAGGTGTTTTCATAACAATCATGGACTTGACTTTTACATCATTATTGTTAGACGAATCTATGGGGTTGATCATGGAAGGATTTATTTTGTAAAGATGGATCATTATTAAAACTTCAGAGTGATAGTTTTCATTGATATGAAGGTGTTGATATCAACCGTTAAAGCCTTCCGAATCATCGCATGAAGAATTGTATTTGAAATGGAATATGGTTTCATAATAGTATACATATTCTTGAGTCCGAAGTTGTTGTTATCCGTAAAATCATTCATAACCGTATGAACATGATATTCATGGAGGTAACATGAATTAACACTGAGGATTTCATTTGGTTTGATCATGTTGAGATCCGTCTACTGCCCAGTAGTAAACTGCCATGCATAGTTAGCGCACGCTAAGCTATGTAGATTAACGTGCGCTATCAAGCATGAGTTAAACGTACGCTACGTTTGGTACGTAACGTACGTTAGGCCATCAGTCGAGTCAGTCGGCTGATCAGTGAGGCACTGACCACGCCTGGTTAGTGTACGCTAGGCTGTGTGTACTGCGTGCGCTAACGAGTAGCATTAACGTACGCTACATAGGATTCGTAGCGTGCGTTAAGCGATCCAGACAGATTGCATATGAAGGACTTTCTACCGTAATATTTGAATTGTTAGACGTTCGTACGGCATGAGATGAATTCTATAATATTTCTTTTGTTAAGGTCCGGGCTTAACATGTGGTTGATCGAAGGGGACGACCTTCGAGTATTTTGATATTCGTGGAAGTTTTATTCTTGTCAACGAACCGAGGCAAGTACTCTAATTAGAATTATTTATATTATGACAATTATGATGTGATTGTATCGTGTGAATATGTTGTGATTATATGTCCACCATGCGTTCATCCGACGGGAATCATCATGGGAATCTATAGTGGTGCGCTTGGATCGTTGGATGTAGTTCCACCATGTGTTGGTCCGATGGGATCATCATGGGAATCGATAGTGTGTCTTTTGGATCGTTGGAATACCATCAGTATGTTGAAACTGTTATGATATGATATGTGTTGTGGATATTTCTCGTTGGAGAAACTTGTTATGATATAATTGTTGATTATATCACTGTTGTATGATTATTGTACTTGTACTAGCATCGTTGTGCTAACCCCTTCGGGGGTGAACATTTGTGTATGTTCAGGATCCAGGAGAGCGGGGAAACAACCACTGGAGATGCATGACGACGAGGGTGCAGAGTGATGTTCCGGCCGGGTTTACTGTCTGTTGTTTGTTGGTTATTTCAATAAGTACTCGAGTACGTCGTCAGTTTATAATGTTTGGATTTTAGTGATGTAATAATAACTCTTTATTGGATATTTGTATTCTTGGTATTGAACCATACGGTTGTATTTTATTTCAGTAATTTCATAAATCGGTATCTGTTAGTGTCTTTTCTTTTATTCAGCCTTGTAAATTCTTATGTAAAGGATTTACGGCGCTGTAATATTCCTGAATATATCGGGGGTGGTACAACTGGCACATCTCATTCCATTCAAACTTTTGGGTTTTCTGTAGTAGCCGAGTAAGTGGGCGGGTAATTTTGGAAAACCCTTCCACGAACCGACGATAATACCCTGCAAGCCCTAGAAAACTCCAGACTTCCTTCACATTTTTAGGGGGCTTCTAATCCATAACTGCTTCAATTTTCTGAGGATCTACTCGAAATCCCTCTGCTGATACCACATGGCCGAGGAATATTACTTCCTTTAGCCAGAATTCACACTTAGAAAGCTTGACGTACAATTGCTCGTTTCTAAAAAGGTCTAAAACGATCCGCAAATGCTGTGCATGTTCATCCGGGCTCTTGGAAAAAACCAGAATGTCATCGATAAATACAACCACGAACTTGTCCAAATACTCTATGAACACTCGGTTCATTAATTGCATGAATACCGCAGGTACGTTGTGAGACCAAACGGCATCACTACAAACTCATAGTGTCCATAGCGAGTTCTGAAAGCTGATTTTGGAACATCGGATTTCTTGATCCTCAACTGATGATATACCGACCTCAGATCGATCTTAGAAAAGACCGTTGATCCTTGTAGCTGGTCAAATAAATCATCAATCCGCAGCAATGGATACTTATTCTTAATCGTCATCTTGTTCATCTCTCGATAGTCAATACACAATCGAAGCGATCCATCCTTCTTCTGGACGAAAAGAACTGGTGCTGCCCAGGGCGAAACGCTTGGTTGGATATAGCCTTTGTCTAGTAACTCTTCCAGTTGCTTCATCAATTCGTACATCTCAGTAGGTGCCATACGATACGACGCCTTAGAAATCGATGTTGCTCCTGGTTCCAGCTCGATGGTAAATTCCACATCCCATCATGGAGGTAGTCGAGGTAATTCGTCAGGAAACACATCCGGAAATTCGTTCACTATAGGAATGGATGAGAGTTCTACTTTTCCGTCTTCCTTGTTCATTGCGTAGCACCAGTATCCAGTACAGCCTTGTTTCAACAATTTGACAGCTTTCATCACCTTGATCATCTTTCCTGAGCTTCCTGGTTTCCATCCTTCAAACAGTATTTCGGAACCATCATTAGCTATCACTGAGATATTCCTCTTTCGGTAGTTCACAATAGCTCCATATTTATTAAGCCAATCCTCTCCGAGTATTAAGTCGTTTCCTTGCATCTCTATCACAATCAGATTTGATGGCCACTCTCTGCCTCCAAATGATACAGGGAAATCTCTAGTTTCTAAGTTTCCCACAATCCTTTCTCCACTCGTTAAACCCACAATATAAGTTTCACAAATATGAAAACCAGAAATATTCAAACGATTTACACAAGATAAGGATATAAATGAATGCGTAGCCCCTGTATCGAATAAAATGCTAACTGGTTGTGAAAGGATCTGGACGGTACCTGATGCGACAGTAGCATCCAAATCGTCTGCCCTCCTCATCTCCTACAGACGTGGGTGAACGGATCCGGCATCGATGTCCGCTTTCGGTCAAACGGTCCTCTGCCTCATCCACGACCAATATTTTGGGGCATTTGGACACTCTGTTGCGTCTGCTGAATACTTGATTCCTTCTGGACTGGCTGTGATGTACGGGCTCTAAAAGCTTTTGCAGCCTCCTCACAGAATACCGCACGATGTCCCTCTCGACCACAATCAAAAAAAGTCACGGTAGGAAATGAGCAATCTCGTCGATAATGTCCTGTTCGGCCACAGTTAAAGCACTTCCTTATCACATCTGTCGTGACTGATACTGCTCCAGTGTTCTTTCCGCTCTTGGATGGGTGCGGATGTTTCTTGAACGAATGAAAGGATGACTGGGCCTTGCGGGGCCCACTACTCTTGTGCTCTGTGAAACTGCCAGAGACTTTCTGCTTCTTGAATTCGGTAAACTTCTCCATTGCTGCTTCCTTGATCTCATATGCCAATGCTTTGTCCTGATACTGGTGGAGAGTGGTACATTGAAAACCAGACATGTACCTCTGTATCTCCGGTTTCATCCTCATGTCAAAATGGATCATCATCTCCGCATCTGTCCTGACTAGGTGTCGAACAAATGCCATCTGCTGATTAAATGTCTTATTCGTCTGGGATACTGACTCATCCGACGGCTGTGCAGAGAAAAATTCCCGAACTTTGGCTTCCCTCACAGGACGAGGGCAGTACTGAGCTTCCATCATCAATCTAAATTCTCTCCAGTCTGTATCATGATCTGTAGGCCGGATGGCTTCCCACCACTCGGATGCTTCTCCTATCAGAAAGTACTGAGCAATAGAGGCTCTCCGGTCGTCTGGGCAATTAATCCCGGAAAAAATTTTCTCTAGTTCTTTTAGCCAATGATCCCATGTCGGCGTCTCAGAAAAATCGTCGAATTTGGGTGATTGCATCTTCGCCACCTCCTGTAGCCACCGGTCTCCTTGATTCCCCATGTCCGGGATACCTTGTTGTCCTTCTCCTTGTTACAATCCTACTGCCACCTGCATTCGGTCTACGACCTGTGCAAACTGAGTCATTTGATTGACCACTTGACGAAGAATCTCGGGAAGAGCAGGTTCTGGTTCATTGTTAATCGATCTCTGTGGCTCGCCTGAGCTGTGGCTGGCCTGATTAGAAGGCGAAGTTTCTCTTTCAGCATTCCTTCGTCCACGTCCGCGACCGCGACCACGTCCACGTCCACCTCTCAACATTCTGTAAGCATAAATACTCAATATACAGGAAACAATATTGCTCTTATGTTCAAGTATAAAGAAATATAACATGTAAAGGACGAGATAGAGTTTAGGAATCTTACAACCACTGGTCGCACGAAGACGTAAGCAGTACAGTGATGTTATTCATGGTCGGTTACCTCAAAAGACATATACGACTCCTATTTTAACCCAATGGCCAAGATATCCATAATCTTAGCTCCGATACCATATTCTGTAACACCCCCGATATATTCACGAATATTACAGCGCCGTAAATCCTTTACATAAGAATTTACAAGGCAGAGGAAATGAAAAGGCAATGACAGATACTAACGTATGAAAGTGACTGAAATAAAATACAATAGTTTGGAATCAATACCGGAATTAGTACAACATCCAAATGAAGATTATTAATACATCACCAAATCTAACGACATAAACGACAACGTACTCGAGTACTTAATAAAACAACACGAACAACAGATAATTAAACCCGGCTGGAACATCACTCTACACCCTCGTCATCATGCAATTCCAGTGGTTGTTTCCCTACTCTTCTGGATTCTGAACACAAACAAATGTTCACCCCTGAAGGGGTTAGCACAACGATGCTAGTACAAGTACTACAACATAATATTCAACACCTCACGAGTAATATTAATAATAATAACATTAATAACCAAATGACGACGAGTCTACACAAATGATAATCACAACATGATATCACAACATACACATGGTAATTCCGATGATCCAGCGTTCACTGCCTAGATCCCAAGATGATCCCGTCGGACCAATACGTGGTGGAAAAATCCGTCCAATGATCCAGCGCACGCTAGCATAGATCCCAAGATGATCCCATTGGACCAACACGTGATGGACATAAAACAATGACATATATGCACAATAATATGTATGACATCAATACGTAAAACATTTAAAGTACTTGCCTCGATTCGGAGACAAGAATAATACATCTACGAATATCAAAACACTCGAAGGTCACCCCCCTTGATCAATCACGTAGCAAGGCTCGAACCTTAAGCAAGAGAAATAATATAGGATTCATCTTATGTCGAACGAACATCTAACAATCCAAATTACGGTCAAAAGTTCATAAAACGAAAGCTGTCTGACCTACATAACGTATGTTACATATCTTTTGTAACGTACGTTAAACTTACTCGTTAGCGTACGTAAACTATGAAGTCTAGCATACGCTAACCGTGTATCGACAGTTTCTCTCTGATCAGTCGACTTGACTCGCCTGATAGTATAATGTATGTTACGTACCAAACGTAGCGTACGTTAACTATGCCCGATTGCGTACGTTAGTTACAAAGCTTAACGTATGTTAAACATGCATGTCAGTTTCTCACTGGGCAGACGACTGTCTCGATTAGTGACGGAGTATCACGAAATCCCCAGTGAGTAACTTATAACATCTTCATATATATATATCATGCTCATGAATGATCTACGGATTTAATATCTTCAAATTCAAGGATACGAATATCATTGTAACACTATTCTCAATCTTGATTATAATACTCATGCAAAGTTCGGTTGATCTATGGTTGATGTACTTGATCTAATATCGTCATTATATCCAGGCTTATCTTGAAGGTGAACTACTTATTCCAACTTATAAGCAAGAGTACAACTTTGATGATTCTTTCCAAAATCCATTTAGTAAAAGTGGAAATCAACACTACGTTTACGATCAATATGACGATAACATTTGATACGGTTTGTAATTCTCAGAACACTATTCTCATCCTTTGCCATAACAAGGTTCAACTACGGTGTTCTTAACCATAATAACTCGATCATCATTGTTTAAACATGATACTAGGTTGCTTACATCGTCAAAGTGTTCTACTATTCTCGGTAATGTGATCATATTGTCCTTAATAACATAACTTCAAGGTTGGAAGTAGTATAACATACCTTAAGATGAAGAAAATACTGAGACTATAAGTAGAATCCAACTCTGGTTGCTTCAACGCCGACTTGTGATGATTTCCACTCCAAAGTCCAATATAAGTAGTCTTCAATGATCAAGTAGTATCTTCCAATCTCAATGATTCAGTAACAAGTGATCTAAGTGTATTAAAAGGGGCTGGAAATCTTCTGGGGACGAAATATGGTGAAGCTAGAGGCAAAAGAACGAAATGAAATGAAATGGGGTGCTGTCCCATTTATAATTTCCTGGGTGTTACGTACGCTAGAATTACTTCATAATGTACGTTATCGTCCAAAATAGCTCACTGTCTTGTTTCTGAACTTCATTACGTACGCTACACTTATCAGGTTACGTACGTAATCCATACAATTTGCGTACGCTACATATTGTCCATAACGTACGTTAAAGTCCGTTGACTTAAAAGCCAGGTTCATGCCGTGCGAATCTGGTGGGTATCCTGGCCGAGCCCACCACCAGTTACCCCATGTGTTAGCCGACCTACTCAATAATTGATTGCATTACGTACGCTACGCTTCATTCGTAGCGTACATTATTATTGATAGGTAACGTACGTTAAGCTACATTCTTAGCGTACGTTATCATGTATATGCATGGAGAAAAATTTACATGTTGCAATACTCATGTACAAGGATATAAATACGATAAATATCATACTTCAATTATCAATATTATCATTCCAAATAATACAGGGTTCAAATACAGATAAAATACTCCATAAATAATCCGGATATTACATCTTGTACATTGGCCCATTGGGCCAGACTTCAAAGTGTCTCATGCCAAACAGGCCATGCTCAAAATTGTTGCAATAAAAGATGCAAAAATATAAGGTCTATATGATTTAGAAAATGAAAAGTCAATGTAAAATTGCAAAAGATGCAGTCAAGGTAATTGTTGAAGTTAAAACAAAAACCACTCATATTATTTTGATTTAAATATATCAAATAAGACAATCCAAATCAATTCCAACAAATGATTTCTATCCATCCAAAAAGCATAAACCCACCTTTTGAAGCTCCTCATATACAGCTACAGCAACTACGCCCTTCAATTTAAAAAGCTCATCCATATTAATTATGGGAACATTTGCTCGACTAACTTACCGGGAACTCACAAAGGAGGATTGTCGTCGGCGACATCTGATCAGTCCACAAGAGGCGACCAAGATAAAGATTCACTCGGGGTGGAATAAATCATCAAATTACGTAGCTAAAGAGTAATATTATACATAAGTGTTCACGATTTATTATCGATTGTGATAGTTATTCAATAGTAACTGGTTTATATTGTACGAAATAAAAGCACTGGTTGATGATAATTAGTATTCTTAGTTACAAGATTAATGAAGAATAAGTCAAGTTCAAGGATTGGAACTCATCATAATGACCAGTTTGATATTTTCTCTTGTCATAAGGTGTTGCTCCCTAAAAATCAATGTGAAATGCAACGCATGGGAATATTAAACCATTAACACACACTTGACTCTCCAATGCATGATAAAATCGAATTGTCACTTCTAGTGTCAATGTATTTGAATGAAAATAATAGTTCGATAATGTCATATTATAGTTTCAAATTCCACATGCAACACATTCAAACAAACCCATATTCCAATAAATTTTTGACCGCCCTATCGATGGGTATGGCAAAACCAAGTCCTTCGCACTCGATACACATATCACAAACAATTCCTGCAACTTCACCATCAAGATTTACTAACATTCCTCTAAAGTTCCCCTACAAATTAATTTATTTTGGTTAACCACATGCTAGCAAGTAAAAATGTCTATGTTAACACAGATGAAACTAAAACGGTTGTAGTAAATAAAAATATCTATGCACACATATGAAAGGAAAACAGTCACATTACCACACGTAGGGGATAGTCTGTTTGTATGAAACCTTTTTCGAGAATCACAACTAGCACCAACAAAGAAAAGTGGTTCTTCTTGGGAACTAAAAACAAATTTGATAATTTGAAAGAAATACAGGTGTAGCAACTAACGGACAATGTCATGAGTGAGAGTATTTTGAGAAGCGTTTGGACAACTTATGACTGCCACCCATTCGCCCGTCAGGACACTACTTGATCTGCCAATTGTAGCCACTGAAAGTGGTGGATCAAGAGACTTCACTTCCACAATTACTATGTGCTTACATATATCAGCGAATATTAGTGACCCCTCCAACATCCGATGGTCATGCGTATGAACATCGATCTTAGCAAGAACATGAGAAATATTTATGAGACGTGTTAGGAAAATTAACAGAGGAGTAATTACTCGGTAAGCTAAATAAATGCATTTTTGGCCCAAACTAAAATAGAATATTTAGGTCACACAATCACTTGAGAAATATACACGTAGCCTTATGTTTCTTTCCATCAGCAGTATTAGCATCAATCTAATAAGAGGAAAATGATATATCGAGAGAATGAATAATGACAACTCAAAGCATTGATTATCAATTGATTTACTAACACATAATCAAACCACCAGACACTGAGGGAGCCAGAAAATTCCGGTCGCGGGGGCGAAACTACACAAAACATAAAAAGAAAATTTTGGATCCAATTTCGCAGGGCCGACCAATGGAGTTCCGCGTCGTGTCGGGGGCGACTCCCCCCTAGCTCCGCCTATGCCACCAGATACAAGCTAATAAAATGTGTTTATACATCATTGAAGAGAATATACATACAACTACTTATTATTATTATTATTATTTATCATTATTATCATTGTTATTAATATTATTTTTTTATTAAATTATTATATCACTTTATTAAAAACTAAGGGTTTATAAAAAATTAGTGGGAAGCCGAGAAACCAACTGGGCCCCCACACCTCTAGCAATACTTTTGTGACATTTGGGACATTTGGGGCCTATTTATTAGTATTATTATTTTTGTTATTTTGATTGTAACTAATTATATTATTATTATTATGTTATTATTTTTTATTATTTATTATTATTTTACTATTTTTATTATTATTTTATTATATTTATTATTTTTAATATTATTATATTATTATTTACTCTTAATATATATTTCAGTTCAGTTCAGTTCAGTTCAGGTTCATTCAGTTCAGTTCAGTTCAGTTCAATTTAGTTCAGATTCATTCAGTCCAAAAGAACAGAGCCTTAGAAGGGGATTCAGATTTGGAGAGTTGGGGAGAGTTGAAGACACAAGATTGAGAGAAAAACTCACCAAGACGAGGAGGTTTTGAAGAAAGCATAAGAAAGAACACTTCAAGCCTTGAATCGAGACCACTCAAGACATCACCCGAGTTTTATTTTGTGCCCATCTTTTACTCATTTTGTTATTTTATTTAGCTTGAACATGATGAACATGATGATTATTGATCTTTCTTTTATTACCATGTCCGGCTAAACTTGTTATATTCCGGGCATGGGAGTACGTTGATTCACTATGGTTTTGAAGGATTGATAATTATATATATCTATCGTGATTTCTTTTTCAAATACTTGGTTTTGATTCATGTTAGAACACTTGATCAATATTTTTACATGTTTAACTTAATTGCTCATAATTCGAGAGAAATGGACATTAATAGGTTTCGAGTATTTGACATAGTTAATTACAAGATTGAGAAATCGGTGATAAACTATGATGATCTTTAATCTTATGAATATTTGGAGTTAGATAATTTATAATAGAAAGATACGTTGTTATAGGTTGTTTAATATACATTTTAATGCATCTCGAAAGCGACTTTAAGATATTGTTGTGATTATCATTTTGGGAACGCACATAGAACTCTTTGAAATCAAGCCCGACTAAACTTAGTAATCAATGGAAACAACCTTGGAATCTATCTTTCAAAACTCTTAAATTCATCACTAAACGATCGTCTAGATAAAATTGGGATCACTATAATATAGTAATTAATCAATAGGAATAATTAGTCTCTGTGGAATACGACCTTGCTCGCCACTTCCTACATTTACTCCATACACTTGCGGATAGTTAAAAATAAAGCGAACACAAGGCTAAGTTCGTACAACATCCATAACAAAGAACATCAAAAACCACCAATCATTTATCGGATTAACCGATGAAATTCAAACGACATTATTCTAAGGGTAAATTTTTTTACACTAAAAGCTTTTGGGCTAATTTGAAGTTACACCATAATCTTTTTTTTTTCATCTGACACCAAAACCTTTTAAAAATTTTAAAATCACACAAATGTTGTGGATGGCGCAAAGAATTTCCGTCAGAAAAATAAAAGGTAATAAAAAAATCTGAAAATTCTAGAAAATCTAAAAAATCTTAAAAAAGGTAAAAAAAATAAAAAAAATTCTGAAAATTCTGGAAGACTCTGCAAAATTTAAAAAATCTGAAAAAAAAATCGGAACTTTTATTTTTTAAGAAAAAATTATCTGGAATAATACTAAAAATAAGATCTTTTATTTAAAATTCAAAAATAAAAAGTAAAAAATAAAAAAAATCTGAAAATTCTGGAAAATTTAAAAAATCTAACAATATAATCGGAACTTTTATTTTTTAAGAAAAAAACATATGGAATAATATTAAAAATCAGAAATTTTTATTTAAAATTCGAAAATAAAAAGTAAAAAAATAAAAAAAAATCTGAAAATTTTGGAAAAATTAAAAAATCTGAAAAAAATCGGAATTTTTATTTTTTAATATCTGGAATAATAATATTAAAAATCTGATCTTTTATTTAAAATTCAAAAATAAAAAGTAAAAGTTCTGATTTTTAATATTATTATTTTCAGAATTTTATTTTAAATTTTCCAGAATTTTTCAGAATTGGAACTTTTATTTTAAATTTTCCCGATTTTTTATTTTTTATCTTTTCTGATTTTTAATATTATTATTCAAGATAATTTTTCTTAAAAAAATAAAAGTGTGATTTTTTTTTCAGATTTTTTAAATTTTGCCGAATTTTCCAGAATTTTTTTCCAGATTTATTAGATTTTCCAGAATTTTCAGAATTGTTTTATATATTTTATTTTTCTAACGGAAATTCTTAACGTCATCCACAACATTTGTGTGATTTCAAAATTTTTGAAAGGTTTTGGTGTCGGATGAAAAAAAAAGTTGTGGTGTAACTTAAAATTAGCCCAAAAGCTTTTAGTGTAAAAAAAATCTCTTGTTTTAATTCACGACAAACGACAAGTTTAATATAACTGACAGCAGAAAACAACTCCCTATAGTACTCGAGTACAAACAAACAGTTTGTGACAAAACAAAAATCTCTACAACCAGAATCAAAGAAAAATAAACATAATGACACTTCACAGTATCACGATTGGCCTTCATCGTCGTACTGCCCCGGTACTCGTCCAGTCGCATTCTTCGTTCTTAAAATACATGAAACGTATTTCTCCCAAATATGGTTAGCCGTGGAATAGCTAGTACAAGTAATACAAACGAACTCTTACATCTTACCACATCAAAGCACATGCATCAATAGTTTCGAAAGCAATTTAGAGAATGATTTCCGGAAATGCATTATCTACGAATGTATCACAGAAATATAAATACTTCCGATTAACTGTGGACCCAACCATGGACGGATCCCTCCGAGGCTGATGAGTCGATTCTTGATCGACTCATTTCTATTCTATTGAGTCGTGTTTTTGTTTGCTTTTTAGTGTTTTTGTTCTCTTTTATGCGTGGTATGTTGTGTTTTTAATTTATAGGTATCCGAGCGAAGATTGTGGTGAAATATGCGCTTTCGTAGCCAATATTGGAGTTTATGACGATCAAGAGCAAAAACGGGGCCTAAAATGATAAAGATTGAAGCAATATCGGTCGTATTTTCTAAATTCCAGAATCATCACTCCGAATTGGGATGTGTTCTCCATTGATATAGATTCCTCGTGAAATTAGCTTCGAAATGGTATATGCTAAATTCCGAGGTGTATTAATACAAGAACGAAGGATCAAGCCGAAGAAGACCAAAAACCGGAATCAAAACAAGAAGAAACGACCTGGGCCGCGTCAGGCAGCTCGACCGTGTCACAGGACACGGCCGGGTCTCGTTCCAGTGAGATTTTCACATTCCGGAAGAGTACAATACGGCCGTGTTACAGGACACGGCCGGGTCACGCATCCAGTTGATTTTCCATTTCTAGTACTGTACAACACGGGCCGTGTCATATGATACGGCCGGGTCCGATGGACAGAACTTTTTGCCATTTCCAGGACAGTATGACACGGGCCGTGTCACTTTTCGGTGCAAGTCCATTTCTTTGACATTTTTACATGATTTGGATGCAATTTCTTGGGGGACCTTAAGAGCGAGATTCTGATCTTGGTGAGAGATTGTGTGAGAAAACACAAGATTTAGGGATAAAAACACCAAAAGGGGAGGAAAAGAGGGTTTTTTCATCATCTTTCTTGTTTGTTCATGTTGAAATATACATTTGTGAGATATTATAAGTCCTTGTATTATTTGTTGTGAGTTCTTGAAGGAAGATCATCAAACCTTCATCGGGAATTCGATTTCGGCTTTTATAAGAGAAGTTTCTACCATGTTTTGTTTTACAATTTCCATTATTATTGTTGGAATAATCATGTGTAGCTAATCTTTTCATATGGATTTTTAGATTGAGCCACACACATGTCATCAATTGTTAGTTTCTATTGATTTTCCGGGTAGAGTTTGGGATTGTTCCTCTTTGTTTGTTCTTCGCATAAGAACTTTTGATTTAGATCATCAAACCTATTTCATAGTTGTTATTATTGTCAAATCAAGGGTTTTTGTCGGTGTTCGCCATCAAACGACCCGATAGAAGCGATTGTCAATGTTCTAACCATTTTTTCGCGATCTTTTAGCAAATTACCCCATCAAAGGCATTAGCTAGTCGATTGCTAGTAGAGATTCGTACCCATCAAAGAGTTTCCCTTATTTACAAAAAGAACAATCGTGATTTTTAGAATTACCGCCATCAAACGGATTTCTTGTAATCATGAGCAATCAGTAATTCCAAACCTTATTTCTTTGAGTTTCGGAACTAATAATTGATTACGTGTGTGTCGGTGATTCTAAACTCCCATATCATTCTCATAATTGTAATCTCTTAATTATCCAACCATTAATTCGGTATTGTTAACATTTTGTTTATTTTAATTTCTGCGTTTGTGATTGTAATCCTATCAAATCATTGGTGTATTTTACTTTATTTTACTTTTCTTAATTCGATTACTTCCTAAACATAATTGAACTTCAAACCATTTCCAACTCCTTGTGAGATCGACCTCGGAGTTACTTGCCGCTTCCTACAAAAGCGATTCATACACTTGCGAGTTTTAAATTTGTTCATCAGAGGCCCTGTTAGACCCTCCAGGAGTAGTTAACCCAAATGCTTGTGGACCCAACCAAACGTGGATCCCTCCAAGGCCCCCTCGGACCCTTCCGAAGAGAACGTATACGCTCTAACACTCATACACATTACTTTGCATATTTAAGTGTAATATCCGCATTTTTCTTTTTCCGGTATTCTTATTTTGGTGTATTTTTTTATTTTTAGCAACTCGCTTGTAACCGTTTCGACATTTTGAATCTATTTTATTCTTGGAGTTTCTCCATTTGGATGAGTTTCGGAGATGTTTTGATGTTATTCCCTCTTTTGTCATGTATTGTTGCATGGACGTTCGATTCTCGTAGAACCCGTTCGATTTTGTAATTTCTTTGATTTCGTGAGTTCGTATGGTTGAGTTGTTCGTGTTGTGAGTTTCAGTTTATTGATCCGACGTCATATCGTGATTTTTGGACGTTTGGGCCGTTTTGTAATTTTCTATAAGTTTAGGGAATTTTACTTTCCTTGTCGTTTCTCGGATTCCTCGGTAGTTGGAATCGTATTTTCCTTCAGCGCTTAGCTCCGTTGTCGTGATTATTTCGTGTTTACGCTTCTGGAACCTATCCTTGTGTTGCATCTCGTTTTCGGACCGCCCGGTGCGGCTAACTTTGTTCAGCGGTGCTGAACTGCTGCATGCATAACGTGCATTATGCATGCTTCCTAGCGTGCGCTATCGACACACACATAATGTACGTAATACCCTGGTGGTAACGAACGTTATGGCCTCAGCGTTTTGGACAGGGAGTCTGCCCGGATTTGGCCGAGTCCTTACGTACGTAAACATGTGGGTGTTACATATGTAATACCTCCTTGTAGCGTGCGCTAGACGTCTGATGTAGCGTACGCTAACGGCATCAGCGATTTGGGCAGATTGTTCTGTCGAGCCATTACGTGCGCTAACACCTGTGTGTTACGTACGTAATGAGCGTAACGTACGTTAACCGCTGTGCGTTAACCTACGTAATGAGAGGTCAGGTTTTATAAACCTGAGTTGACCTTGCATTCACGACATTCTTCATTTTCTTCCTTCTGTCCGCAGCGAGTGTTCTTAGAGAGATTTGAGCGATTCTTCAAGTTTTGCCCGTGGAAATCCTTGGGGTATCAAGTATTATGTTCCTAGTGTAGTTTATCATCACCGTAATCATCTTCCTCCGTCCGAATCAAGGTAAATCTTCTAAGAACCCCACTTTTGGGTAAATTGGGGGTTTTCGGTTTTATTGTTCGATTCGTTCCGTATTGTTGATTAATTCATGATGAATATGATTAATCTTATTGGTATTCTTGGTTTTCCTACGGATTCATGGTATATTTCGTGGTATTTTCATAATCGAGAGGGTTTGGTTGTGGTCCGCCCTCGTTGTTGTTCTTGTACGAATATACATGAATCATAGGCAGGTTTTCAGGTATATTCCTTTTCCGTAGGGGTGGGCACAAAAATTCAAAATCCCGATCCATCCCGGTACCATCCCAAAATTACCCGGGATGGACGGGATCCAAAATTAAAAACACTAGGCCCGTCCCGTCCCGTCCCATTAGAGTAACTACGGGACGGGACACGGGACAAAAAATATGAGGCCCGTAAGGCCCGTCCCGTCCCGCTAAGTTTTTAACCCTTTTTAAAACCATATATTTTTATTATTTGTAACCCTTTTTTAATTAATTTTTAGTAATAAACTATTTTTATTTTTTACTATCTATATTTTATAATTATACACAAACCTAATCAACCAATATAAAGTTAGTAACTGATATTTTTTTCAAAATAAAATGGATATGTTGTATTCAATATAAATAATTATTATTTTAAAAGTTTAATTTAGGCTATTAAATTAGTTTGTTGGATATTTTTCCCGAAATTAGATGTATAAAATTATAGATTTTCTTACTTTTTTCTAATTTATATTTTGAACTTTTTCTTACGGGACTAAACCCGTCCCGTCCCATTCCGTCCCGTCCCAACCGGGATAAGGCCTGCACGGGATGAAATTTTGAAATCACCAATCGCGTCCCGTCCCGTCCCGCTTGTTATAACACGGGACAGAACGTGGGATGACCCCAGGCCCGTCCCATCCCGTCCCATGCCCACCCCTACTTTTCCGTATTCATTTGGAAATGGTTGTGATTGTATTCTTCGAATCATTAGGTTCGGTTCTGTTGTTTTCTAGCGTTCGTCGGTGAATCTCCTTTCCGTTCATTGTGTCGTCAATTATTCAAGTCAAGTATTTTTAGAAACCTTTATGCTTAACATGAAATGGTAATGTATATTGTGTGTGATTTGCTCACCTCGGGAGGGTCCGACGAGGCCTCGAGGGAATCTATGACTTCACTCTGGATTCACGAGTTTGTTTCGCTAGCCAGGTCGGGAGGGTCCTTAGAGGCCTCGAGTGGGATTTGTAGCTTCGACCCGATCCTAGGCGATGCCTGTGCATGATTTGTTTTATGATATGGCCAGCTCGGGAGGGTCCTTAGAGGCCTCAAGTGGGATTTGTGGCTTCGTCCTGGTCCTAGGCAAATTGTTTGACTGTTTGTTTCCAGAAAAGACATGTCTGGTTTTGGTATTGAAATGAAATTGATGCATTGTACTATGAAATGTGTAAGCGAATGGTTTGCCTTGATTACTTGTACTAGCGTAATTGTTAACCCCCCCTGGGGACCCGTTTTGGGGAAATTCTAGTTATGGATTTTAGGTTTTGATCAGCTGGACGAGCGGGCGCTGGGACAGTACGAGGATGCTGTCCAGGATCGTTGACATGTGCATTTGAGTCCTTTTATTTCCGTTGTTCCATTCGATATGGTTGTTGTCTATTTTCTAAACTTATAGAGTGTACTCGCGAGTACTTAGGCTTTTCTCTTCGGATTGTGATTTGTATTCATTGAAGTTATTTATGGTTGACGATGTTGATTACTCCATCGGTTGTACCGGGCATGTTACTTGATTTTCATCTGGATGATGTGTGATTTTAATGTGGAAATTCGTGTCTAGCCTGGTGGGTCCCATGTAGGGGTCCACGACACTATAATATACCTTGAATATCTCGGGGTGTTACAAAAAATGGTATCGGAGCAACTAGGTTTATGGATACCTAGGCTTGTCAGTTATTTGGGTCTAGTTGTGTTTTTATGTTGCACATTGTCACACCGCTGCCAGCATCTAGGTACTTCCAGTGCTCGTAAGTTTTCCTTAACGATTCTTTGTTTTCTCGTAACGTAATTTCGTTTCTTGAATTGTGGATGCTTTTCCTCTCTTACTTATCATCGAGTTGCTTTTGCTACCTCTTAACACCAATATGGATGCTGGAAGAGGCCGTGGTCGTGGTCATGGCCGTGGATGCGGTCGGGGATGTGGGGCAGCCGGTGGGGCGGCCACGTCGCATTCTTCGGGAGCCAGCAGCAACGGTGACCGACATAGCCATGCTTCTTCTCAAGTTGGCGCCGACCTTGGTGTTTCGGCTATTATGCAACAAATGGTGAACCAAATGGCGGCGATAGCTCAAAGTGTTCAGACCGCCCATGCCGCCGGACGGAGCCGACGGTGGCTTCAGGATGTCATCAAGATGCATCCTCCTCAGTTTACGGGAGCCTCGGACCCGATTGGCTGGGAAGGGTGGATCAAGGAGATATCCAAAGTCTTCGTTGCCACCAATTGTCCCGAGGACCGCAAGGTCCCTATTTCCCAGTATTTTCTCACTAGGGACGCTACTGATTGGTGGGAGGCCGTTGGGCCAAAGAATCACGTTGCTTCTTGGGCGGAATTCAAGGACCTGATGGAGACTGAGTATTGCCCGTGGCCAGTTAGACAGGCTCGAGTCCATACCTTCTATGTGTAATATCCGCAATTTTCGATTTCCGGTAAATTTCTTTTTCGGTCGGAGTCCGTTTTGACGACTCGCTCATGACCGTTTCGTCATTTCGAGAATGATTAATTCTGCACTTTTTGTCATCCGAGTTCGTTTCGGTATCTTTTTGTTGAGTTCCGAGCTTTTTAGCGACTTTTCCGCACTTGAGTTCGATTCTTGCGAATCTCGTCAAATCGTTGTTTGAGTTTCTCGTAATTTCATTTAATGTTATTATTCATGTTGCGAGCTTTGGTTTGGTGTTTCGATCGCGTATCGTGATTTTCGGACGTTTTGGGCCATTTTCGTAATTTCCCAAAGTTTTGGGTAATTACTTCCGTTGTCGAATTCCGAGCCTTCGGGTGGTCGGAATCGTGTGTTCTCTTAGTGCTCGGATTCGTCTTTGCGAGTACTTCGTAACCGTATCTTCGATTCGTACTCAGGTTCGGGTTTCGGGGTCGTTCGGGCCGTCGGAGTTGGTCCCGGCCGAGTCATGGCCGGGCATGCTCGAGCCAGGCCGGCCCTGGCCGAGTAACGTACGGTAGTGCTCGGCCGTTACGTACGTAAGGCCCTGGCCGGTAACGTACGTAACGTTTCCGGCATTTCCAGGCAGTGTGTTCGGCCATGGCCGGTTACGTACGTAAGCCATGGCCGGTTACGTACGTAACCCGGCCGGCAGTCAGCCTATTTAAGGCCTGGCAGCGTTTTTCTTCAGCCATTTCTCATTCTTTTTCTTCCCGTACGCGGATGTGGGTGTGTGAATCATCTAGAGA
Organism: Orobanche coerulescens; assembly: GCA_033398695.1. Classification (NCBI taxonomy): domain Eukaryota; kingdom Viridiplantae; phylum Streptophyta; class Magnoliopsida; order Lamiales; family Orobanchaceae; genus Orobanche; species Orobanche coerulescens. The sequence continues at coordinate 5,344,006 of CM065814.1, forward strand.
TGTTGTTGGACAATGAATCCATGAAGTGTTGAGGTTCATATCATCAATCATCCCTCCTATAACATCCTCCGATCTACCGAATCAGGTCAGATTTCCTAGAAATCTAGTTTTGGGGAATTTGGGTATTTTGGTTGTTTTCGTCCGATTAATCCGATTTAACTTAGGGTTATGATGGATTGATGATTATTTAGATATATTATATCATTTCCTTTATTATTCCATGGTTGGATCGTATCGATTCGTTGATTTGGTCGAGTTCTTGATCGACGCCTTGAAGGTGTCCGGTAAAATGTCATAGAGGGGTTTTCGGGCGTTCTACGATTATTCTTCCTCGTATGATCGATGATTTATTGATTATATGTTGTTAGGGTCGAATTATTGTGAAGAACTCGAGTCGGAACCCTTCCGTTCGTCGTTTTCTTCAAGCTTCTCGATCGTGGGTGTATTCTTTTCCTTCGCCGGGGAATCGTAGGCGTTCGAGGTGTCCCGACTGAGCCGTGATTGTAGGAGTGTCCGGTATCGATTATCGAGGCAAGTATCTTGCCCATACATTACGTGTTTTGTGGATATAATGGTTGCTAAGTGTCGATACGTGCTAAATAAATATTTATAACCACTTTTCAAAAGAATCGGTATATTTACCTTCATGGTTTTCGTAAAGGTGACCCGTGTGGGTCGGGAATTAATATGCTTAGTTGATTATGTGTGCTAGTTTCGAGTATAGGATCACCTTACTTTCGTGTGATGTCATTATGTATAATTATGGTGTCGGTAAATGTAAAGTGTAATTCTCTTGTCAAATTATGTGCTTGGAGTCCCGTGGTTATGGATGAATATATTGAGTTTTTGTGATATTGGTTGTGTCGTTCGGTGCTGTTGAGATCTTGTGCTCCCTTGTGAATTGATATAGTTCTGGGTCGTGAGTACGTGTTGGATAATTTGGCCATTCTAGCAAAGTACCTCGACTATATATATTTTGTGTGTTTGACCTTTGAGAGTCGTGGTTTTGTAATCTGAGTTGTTACTCTTCCACCTGGGGATGGCATGTGGCCTCTGGGGGCCGATACTAATGGGTACGGCCACGAAAGTGAACTTGGGTGCGTGTGTTGATGTTCTTCCACCTGGGGACGGTTCGACGGGACCTATGGGGGCCGATACTAATGGGTACGGCCGCGGAAGTGGTTTCCCACCTGGGGACGGTCCGACGGGGCCTCTGGGGGCCGATACTAATGGGTACGGCCACGGGTTACCAAGTGTGGTTTCTGTGATATTGATGTTGATGTTTTGATGATTAATTGTGATATTGTCCGGAGTATCACAATGCTTTGCGCTCGGGGTCGAGAGACATTATATATCGAGTTTTGGTGCTTGGCTAGAATGGCATAAGATTAATGTGTTATGTGTAATGTGCACTTGTAAGTGAATTGAAGTGGATGATCGGGTCGTGGACCCTGTGTTTTGTGACCGTAATGGTTGGGTCGTGGACCCCGCGTTTTGTTAGCGGATTTGCATTTTGGAAAATGAACTTTGGGGCTGTGACCCTAAATGATTTTCGAGGAATTTAAGAACTTTTCAATTTCTAATGTTTTTAAAACTCCCGAGATTTGGAAATGTTTTCAAAGTGCTTACTTACTTCGTTTCTACTTTCAAGACTTGAACTATTTTTAACTAAATATACCTCAGGAAGTCTTTCGTCGTATTCTCGGAATGTGTTGTGTATGGCTCGTATTTGCACTTTATACTTGCACTAGCGAAACAGTGGAGTTTTGCTAACCCCCGAGTAATCGGGGGGTGGATATCTGTATTGTGTCCAGGTACATGCAGGTTTTCGGGAGCAAGACACAGGATCGGCACGAGGGATGATGAAAGACGAATGATACTAATCACACGAAGGCCAGTTTTGGGTTCAGTTAGTCGGAGTCCATTGTATTGTCTTTTCCGCTGTCTTATTGTTCGTTGTTGCAAGTATTTTACCCTTGCGTGGGTATGAGTCTGGATGAGTTTATGTATTTTGATTTGTAAGTCAGTGTCGAAAGACCAAATCGGTGTATTGGTTCGTTATTTTGATTCGTCGATATGTAATGTAATGTGTTGTTTTGATGTCTAGCCTGTTGGATCCTCGCGGAGAGGGTCTGCGGCGGGTAATATTCCCGGTTCGATCTGGGGGTGTTACACTATGATGCTCAACCTTGGGATATTCCCATGTCCCAAGCTATTACCGATTTCAACAAGGAGTTGGGCTACGTGAAGACCAAAGTTGTCGAGGAGAGCGACAAATTTTTTCACTTTTCCAGACGGATGAAACTGTTAATTCAGGACTATATGTCTGGGCTCGTCTGTACTACCTTGAAGGATTATCAGAGTCGAGCTGTTGCCTATGATATGGCTGTGACGGCCAGTGCGGCGGTTCGGGAGAGTAAGAAACAGAAATCCGCTGGAAATTTCTCGGGTCACAAGGGTGGAGGTCAGCAGAAATATGAGTCTGCAAATATTCCTGGGGGTGGTTTGGCTCGATTCTCTGGGGGCTATCGAGGTACTGCCAGTGCCTCCTTTTGGGATGCCAAATGCTTTAACTGTGGCAAGTCGGGCCATCAGAACCGGGAGTGTCTTCATCCGCCTTTGACTTGTCATACTTGTGGTCAGTCGGGCCACAAGGCTTTCTTTTGTGAGCGGGTAAGACAACTTCTTGGTGCTCAGGCTTCTTTTCCAGCACCTAGAGAGCCGATTGTGAACCAGGGCTCGTTTGCTCTGCAGTCTCCACCGAGTGCCAGCCGAGGGAGAGGTCGGGGTCAGCCCACTAGAGGGGGAGATTCCAGTGTCGGATCCGCCCATCCGCGTATCTATGAGATGAGGAGGGCCGATGATCCAGCGGTCACCATGGTGACAGGTACCGTTCACATCCATTCCCATCCTGTCAGTGTGCTTTTTGATTCGAGTGCTACGTATTCATTCATTTCTATGGAGTGTATGCACCGTTTGAGTCTTGACTATTTATCGCCTTGCGAGCCTTTTATCATTAAACTTCCTAGCGGTGATAGAATCGTTGGCGATCGAGAGGTCCAAGACTGTTCTGTGTTTATTTGTGAGAGGGCTTGGCTCTCTAATCTTATTGTTGTGGGTATTGAGGGTAAAGATTTGATTCTCGGGGATGATTGGCTCGAGCGGCATGGTGCAATCATGAACTACCGCATGAGGATCATTACCATGCTAGCCGAGGACGACACTGAGCACTCTTTCACGGGGCGAAAGAGAAACCAGAAGTTCGTAATTAACGCCTTGAAGGTGATGATACTCCTGCGAAATGGGTGTACTGGTTATTGGTGCTATGCCTTGAAGATGGAGAATGGTGGAGTCGAGCTTTCATCGATTCCAGTCGTTAGTGAGTTCCCTGATGTTTTTCCTGATGAGTTACCGGGGTTGCCACCGGACCGTGAGGTCGAGTTCGCTATAGAGTTAGAGCCGAGTGCGGCTCCAATTTCGAAGGCGGCGTATCGCATGGAACCTTCAGAGATGGGTGAGTTGAAGAAGCAGTTGAGTGAGCTTCTTGAGTCGGGGTATATTCGACCGAGCGCTTCGCCTTGGGGCGCACCAGTTTTGTTCGTTTGGAAAAAGGATGGTTCACTACATTTGTGTATCGACTATCGCAAGCTAAATAAGGAGACCATCAAGAACAAGTATCCTCTGCCGAGGATTGATGACTTGTTCGATCAGTTGCAGGGAGCTGCGGTATTCTCGAAGATCGACTTGAGATCGGGGTACTATCAGCTTCGAGTGAAGGAGTCCGATGTTCCGAGAACAACTTTTCGGACGAGATACGAACACTGTGAGTTTGTAGTTATGCCCTTCGGGTTAACTAATGCACCGGCCATGTTCATGCAGTTGATGAACAAGGTCTTTATCAAGTATTTGGATAAGTGTGTCGTCGTCTTTATTGATGACATCCTTATTTATTCGACGAACAAGGAAGAGCATGCCCATCATCTGCGTGTGGTGTTAGACATTTTGAGGACCGAGCAACTCTATGCAAAGTTCTCGAATGCGAGTTCTGGCTGAAGGAAGTGATGTTTCTAGGTCACGTGATTTCAGTCGAGGGAGTTCGTGTGGACCAATAGAAAGTTGAGGCAGTGTTGGATTGTGCACCGCCCAAGAACGTGAAGGAGGTCCGTAGTTTCTTGAGTTTGGCTGGCTACTACCGTAGGTTCGTCGAGGGTTTCTCGAAACTAGCTCGGCCACTTACACAGTTACTCCAGAAGTCCGAGAAGTTCGTCTGGAATGACGAGAGGCAGTCGAGTTTTGAGGAGCTGAAGAGACGTTTGACTTCAGCCCCGATTTTGGGGTTTCCATGTGACAACGGGGGTTTTGCCCTTTATAGCGATGCTTCGGGTCAGGGTCTTGGGTGCGTGTTGATGCAGCACTCGTGTGTTTATTGCGCAGATTGTGACGCTTCACGATACTCCGAAGTCTATTGTCTCGGATCGGGATGGCCATTTTGTATCGCACTTTTGGCAGGCAGTGCATAAGGCATTGGGTACTCGTTTGCGTTTGAGTACCTATTTTCATCCTCAATCAGATGGACAGTCGGAGCGCACTATCCAGACGTTCGAGAATATGTTGCGTGCTTGTGTTCTCCACTGGAGTAGTGACTGGGAGGAGCATTTGTCATTGATTGAATTCACGTACAACAATAGTTGGCATGCGTCGATCCGAATGGCACCGTATGAGGCGCTTTATGGGCGGCATTGTCGATCGCCGATTTGTTGGAATGAGGCGTCCCATTTGGTTGGGACCGAACCGGATATCGCTTTAGAGACGAGGCGGAAGGTGGAATTGATTCGAGAACGGATATTGACTGCTCAGAGTCGACAGAAGTCATATGCCGACGTCCGTCGTCGACCTTTGGAGTTCGAGGTGGGAGACCATGTTTTACTAAAGGTGTCGCCGACGAGGGGAGTTTTCCGCTTCGGGAAGAAGGGGAAGTTAAGTCCGAGATTTATTGGACCCTTTGAGATGTTAGGGGTATGCCCTCGAATGCCACTCAGAGGATGTTGAGTGAGGGCATTGTACTTGTTATTATGTAAATCATCAATATAAGGCAATGGATGTTTCTTTATTTACTGGTAGTTACTGGCATTCCTAACTCGTAAATATACATGTAGAAACTAGTCCGCGTATTTGAGAGCAAAACGTTCCACTCCTTATTGGATAAGGGGGTCGGCACTGGAAAGGTTTATAGCTCAAATACTTAATCGTTCGTAAGTCGATGAAACTTGACTGGGCGTTAAGTTTATGTGAAGACTTGTATGACGTGTTCTTTGACAAGGAGAGTGTCTGTCGAACACTAATGGTTAGTGAGAGCACACGTTATATGTATGCTAATTAGATTAGTATACTCGAACCAACCCACCCTCGATTCGTCACACGGATTTCACTCCGGGACAGTCAATGATGGAATCGAAAGGTTGTGATAAGTATTCGTGAACCTTCGACTTGAGGATTTAGTAGGGATGTGCTTGTGACGTCAAGATTTTCTTTAGAGTAGTTCAACCCTATAAATCGGAAGGCGGGGGTCAACCTCGACGTGCATCTTGATGGGCAAGTAGCAGGTCCTACTGAATACCAAGATAGAATTCTTTCTCCTGTTATTGAACGGGTTATATGTCCTATGCGGTTATTGGCAGATGAGATCATAAGTCTTTGGCCAAAGCATTGGAGCTAGCTGTATTAGATACACGAGAGCTCGATGACCTCGATTTGCATTAACGCATGCATAGCGTCAAGTACAGATGGGGTTTGACTGACCGTAACCCCATAACTTGATCGGGACATTTGAAAGAAGGGTTTATACGTTTACTGGTATTCATGACAGAATGGTTCTTGAATGATCCCAATCATTCGTTCTCAGTTGGGGTACAGTGTAGGCCACCAGGATGGCTAGGTGGTGCTACTACTCTTTGGTTCCTCCCATTGCTGACTGAGACGGACCTACCGAGTCGCGCATTAGGATTGACGACGGAATGAATCGAGCTTGTTCTCTCATTATAAATATTAGATATTGGATATCTAATTTATTGGACATTGGATGTCTAATTGATTTTGGGACATTGGATGTCTAAATTGATTTATTGGATAAATTAATTTACGGCCTAATGAATTAATATATTACTGGGTGATAAATTTAATTCATGAATATAATTATTTCTTGGAGAAATTAATTATGTTATAATGTATTTGATATGATTAATTAATTGGATTAATTAATTGATATAAATACATCGGAACGGAATCGGAGTTTATCTGTTTGGACTCACGTGAGTCCGAAACGGACCGAACTCATCCCGGTTCTTCTAGATGGCTGCCTCATCTCACCAACCTCATCCTTGGTCTTTATCTCCAATTTTATAATTGGAAGACCAAAGACTTTGGAGGGAACACATATCTCATGTGATCTTAAAGGTGTTGATTTTGTCTCGTGGAAGATGAATAAAAAGGAGTAGAAAATCTCAACTCTCAAGATACACTTCTTGCACCAGCCGTGAGAATAACTTGAGAGTGAGAAGGAAAATTTTATTTTTCCAAGTTTTTACTTCTTCTTCATTTATCTTGAATTCTCTTGGAGAAATATCAAGAGATTAATTGAGAGATATATATTATACACTTAGAGTGTAATAATAAAAGGCTTCATCACTTGATTCTAGCCGTAACCTTAGAGGTTAATCGAGTGTTGTTGTTCCGATCATTTTTCCGGCGCGTGGCAAGTAGAGACGCGGTGTTTTCGGCGTTGGATCATTCAAGAGCTTGGAGCGGATTGGATTCGTAGAGATCAATCAAAGCTTGGGGAATAGCTCAAGAGAAAGTTATCCATCTAATCAACGGACTACAAGGGTGAGTTTCTATATCTCTTGTGAATTCGTTTTTGATATTCGTATATACGTAGCTCGATCGATCCTCGTAGGGATTCGGATCGAATTAATTTTCGTTTTACCGATTCCACTGGGCCTTCGTTTTAGGCACTGAATCCCAACAGTGGTATCGGAGCGTAGGTCTTGCGATTGTATATACGATATTGGCATTTGGAATGCTTGATTAGATGGTGAATGATTTGGAATTATTTTAGTCATAATCGTGGTATATGTTTTTACGTTCGTTGTATTTATATTTTTCGTAAGTTTATGTCTAAATATAAATCTTAATTTCTTGGAAATATGATTTATATTGAAGATATGAATGTTGGAGAATATAGATATTGGATATCCGGTCGAAAAACTAGCCCCGAATTGTCGTTGGACGGTCCGGCGGTGGTCCGGAAGCATGGGGCCGCGGCCCAGGGCTCGGGGGCCGCGGCCCAGGGCTGTTTCAGCCGGCCTGGCAAAGGCCAGATCGGGGGCCGCGCCTGAGCTCAATGGGCCGCGGACCAGGGCCGCTGGGCAGCCCTGCATGCTGCCTGGTGGCGTTTTCGACCACGGTTCGGCCTATTTCGGACCCATTTCGGGCTTGTTTGCTTCGTGTATTCCTAAAAATGATTTCTCTCATTTTAAATTAGATTTAATATGATTAAAATGATTTATGGTATTTCATTTTATAAGGGAAAATTGATTTATTGGAATACTTGTGATCGACCGAATTATTTTGAACGTTTTCATATTACCGATTGTGTGAATCGATTTGATCGGTTCTCATTGTTGATTGGATCAATGTATCTCTACGCTTTCCATTTATTTAGTATTTATTGGATGAATGCTTTTGATCGTGGACTTAGTTTTTGAATCGTTCATTTTATTCAATTGGGTTGTAAAGGCCGTTTTGAGCCCATTTATTTTACTAGAAAAAATTTGTATCTAGGATGCAATTTTCAATGTAAAATTTATATGTAATGACGAAGACCGGAGGAAGATCCATTTCGAGAAGACGAAGATTCAAGATGAAGACTTGTAATTAGATTACGGAGTTTTTGTTTTCTAGGAACGGTCCATGAACCACATGTTGGTAGCAACTAGGTTGTGAATGGTTGTTTCATATTGTATGAATGCCACAAACGCGCTTAAACGATTAATGTGGAAAGTGTAACGTTAATCACGAAAATTCTCCCACGATAAATTATTAAGCTTATAATGTTTCAAGTTTATTTCCTTCCCTCCATCGAGTTTTTGGGAAATTGAAATCCAAACCGGATGTGCTATGCTTCCGAGTTATCGGGGTAGTCGTTCGGGGAGGACGGATAAATTACCGGGAGCGCATTGGATGCCTTCGGTTGGAGCAAATTTTATCCCTAGAAACCTGATAGGTTGCCGGATAAGATTCAATTGTGAAACTGATTTGCGTCGATGGTATAAACTTAACTTGTTCACGAACCATAGAAACCGTATAGGTTGAGGGGAGTGAACAAGGGGAAAAAGAAGATCGGATCATCCATTAGATGGGTTGTTGTTGGACACCACTTTATGAAAATTAATAGACTAGAAACCTGTTTGATTGCCCTCTATTAAGATTTATAAAGAACTCGATCACCACTATGAAGTATATCGACAATACTTCCGGATTTCACATGGGAGTGTGTTATTCCGATAAAAAATAGTGGGAGCTGGGTAACAAGAATAGAAAAGACCTTAATTATATACTCAGAACATAATTGAATGAGTCACTAATTAATCTATCGTACTTAATGCAGACTCAAATCTCAATATGACAATAAATCCACTCGCAATTCTGCTCGAAAAGAACACCTTAATGGGACCTAACTTTGTAGATTGGCTCCGCAATCTGATGATTGTCCTCAGTATAGAGGCACTGGGATATGTCTTGGAGACGGACATTCCAGCGCCTCCTGTGCGGACCCGAGCCAATCAGAAAGAGATTGAAAACTACGAAAAATGGGTTAATGATGACGTGAAAGTCCGTGCTTATATGATGGCTTCCATGTCTAATGAGCTTCAGAGAGATCATGAGAAAATGACTTCTGCTAGGCAGATTCTATCTCACTTAACCGAGCTTTATGGTTAGCATAGCATAACTGCTAGATATGAGATATCCAAGCAACTGTTCGGTGCAAGGATGAAGGAAGATGAGAAGGTTGGGGAACACGTCCTCAAAATGATATCCATGATCGAGAGATTGGAGGCTCTTGATTTTAAAATGGATACTTCTCTCCAAACCGACCTTATCCTACAGTCTCTCCATGATTCCTTCTCACAGTTTGTTATGAACTTCAACTACAATGAGATTGCATGTAATTTAGCTGGGCTAATGAAAAAACTTGTGACCGCTCAGTCTCAGATGAAGACTCCGCGGATGAAGGAGTCTGCTCTTGTGATTTCTTCTGGACCTCGCAGGTCTAAGAACAAGAAGAAAAAGACCAAGAAGCAAACTGGACCACAAGTTAAGGACCTTAAGGGTAAGGGCAAGGCCCCGATGGTTCTGAAGAACAAGAAGAAGAAGGATGCTTGTCTCAAGTGCGGTGATCTGGGCCACTGGGCTAGAGACTGTCCGATTCTTCATGGCACTTCAGGTACAGAACTTTTAGTTTTGGAAACAAATTGTTCTGCTACTGTATTTTCTACTTCCTGGATACTGGATTCTGGTGCTAGTTCTCATATTTGTACCGTGAATCAGGATCTGGAGCAAAGTAGGAAGCTTGGAGCTGGAGAAGTTATGATCACAGTCGGAAGCGAGCATAGTGTCGAGGCGACCGACATATGATCACTTCTTTTGGGTTTAGAATTCGGCTTTGTTTTGACTTTAGAAGATGTACTTGTTTTGCCCAAGGGGCACAAAAACATTGTATCCATTCCGGTCATGGACCGAAAAGGCTTTTCATTTTTCATTGGTGATGGTTCCTGCAAAATTTATTTAGAAATAAACTAGTGGGTACTGCTACATTGTTGATTGGATTGTATCATCTAAATCTCAGCAACAAAGTAGTTGTGAATACTATGACTAGAAAACTTGGTAGGGATGAAACCAATCAAGTTTTGAAATGGCATCTTAGACTTGGTCATGTTGGTCACACCAAGGTTTACAAGATGGAAAAAGATGGACTTATGGGTCCATTGGGATCAGATCCCTTTCCTACTTGTGAATCTTGCCTTAAAGGCAAAATGACTAAGTCCCCCTTCACAGGGACATTTGAAAGAGCCGCTGATAAACTGGGATTAATCCATACCGACGTATGTGGTGCTTTGGAAGCAGCACGTGACGGATATCAATATTTCATTACGTTTACAGATGATCATACTAGGTATGGTTATGTATACTTAATGAAACATAAATCCGAGGCCTTTGAGCCCAGGAATTGAAGGCCCTAGTCGAGAAACAAACTGGTAATCATATCAAAGCACTTCGGTCAGACCGAGGTGGCGAGTATATGAGTATGGAGTTTGACGAGTTCCTTAAGGAACATGGAATAGTTTCACAACTAACACCTCCAGGTACTCCTCAGTTAAATGGTGTGTCAGAAAAAAGGAACCGAACCTTGTTAAACATGGTCCGTTCCATGCTGGGCTATACTGACTTACCAATTTACCTATGGGGGTATGCACTCCTGACTGCCGCTTATATCTTAAACAGATGTCCTTCCAAATCTGTTCCTAAAACTCAACATGAGATGTGGGAGGGAAGGAAACCAAGTCTTAATCATATTAGGATTTGGGGATGTCCCGCCTATGTCAAGAAGACTAAGGTGGAAAAGTTGGAAGCTAGGTCTGCGAAGGGACATTTCATTGGATTCCTGTCTGGGACGATGGGATATCTATTCTACATGCTCGAAGATCGAAAGATCATTGTTGCTTTACAAGCACACTTCCTGGAAGATGAGTTCATTCAGGAAGGCGGAGCAGGTAGAAGTATTTCTTTAGAAGAATACAATGAAACTCCTCGGGAGACACCTGTGCAAGAAACTGGAACCGAACTTTCTGAAACACAAGTACAACCACCTCGTAGGTCTAGTAGGGTGTCTCATTTACCTGAGAGGTATGGGCTTGTGCACTTGGAGGAGCTGGGTCTCCATGAGGTTCCAAGTGATAGCCAAGAGACCGACCCGATGACCTATGACCAAGCGATGGTGGATGTAGACTCCGCGAAATGGCGTGAAGCTATGGAAGCTGAGATAGACTCGATGCATGTCAATCAGGTCTGGACTCTAGTAGACCTCCCCAAGGGCATAGTGCCTATTGGGAACAAGTGGATATACAAGAGAAAGACTGATGGTGATGGCAAGGTTGACGCCTATAAGGCCAGGCTTGTGGCAAAGGGTTATACCCAGAAGGAAGGGATCGATTACCACGATACCTTCTCGCCCGTAGCCATGATCAAGTCTATTCGCATGATGCTTGCTATAGCTGCCTACCACGATTATGAGATATGGCAAATGGACGTAAAGACGGCTTTCCTTAATGGATTCCTCGAGGAGGAAATCTATATGGAGCAGCCTAAAGGCTTTGTGTCCGAAGTCGATATTCAGAAAGTGTGCAAGCTTCAGCATTCCATTTATGGACTGAAGCAAGTGTCACGTAGTTGGAACCTTCGTTTTGACGAGGCGGTCAAAGAGTTTGACTTCGTGCAAAATGAAGAGGAACCTTGTGTATACAAGAGGGTTAGTGGGAGCAAGATCGCATTCTTAGTACTATATGTGGATGATATTCTGCTAATAGGAAATGATGTGGGAATGCTCAGTTCTGTAAAAGCTTAGCTTTCGAGTAATTTCTCCATGAAAGACTTGGGAGAAGGAACCTATATTCTTGTAATTCGACTCTACCGGGATAGAGCGAAGAGAACAATAGGCCTTTCCCAAGCCCTCTAAATAGATAAGATCTTAAAGCGATTTAAGATGGATGATTCTAAAAGAGGGTTCCTACCGATGCAACATGGAATAAAACTCTCCTTGAAGATGTGTCCTCAAAGTGAGGAACAACGAAAGGAAATGAGTAATATACCATATGCTTCGGCCGTGGGTAGCCTTATGTATGCTATGTTGTGTACAAGACCTGACATCGCGCATGTTGTAAGCGTGGTGAGTAGGTTTCGAGCAAACCTGTAGGGAAAATTGATTGCCAGAAAGAACGTTCTCAAGTACTTGAGAAGGACTAGAGATATGGTTCTGATGTATGGCGGTGGAGAATTGGATGTGGTGGGATTCACTGATTCGGACTTCCAAGGACTGAAGGACGACTCGATGTCTACTTTTGGCTACATATTTACTCTTAATGGAGGAGCAGTATCTTGGCGTAGCGCCAATCAAAGCACGACTGCTGATTCCACCTGTCAGGCTGAGTATCAAGCAACCTCGGAGGCTTCCAAGGAAGGGTTCTGGATTAAGAAGTTTCTGGGAGAACTTCAAGTGATACCATGTCCGAGCCGCTGTTCACTGCATCCGCGACAACGACGGAGTTGTAGCGCAGGCCAAGGAGCCGAGGTTTCACAACAGCACCAAACATATTGAGAGGAAGTATCATCTCGTAAGAGAATTTGTTCGCAAGGGATACATTGTGCTGCACAGAGTAGACTCGGCCGACAACGTCGCCGATCCACTGACCAAGCCACTTTCTCAGACTAGATTGGAGCGTCATCTGGAGATCATGGGTATTAGATACCATAGTGTGTGGCATTGAGTGCAAGTGGGAGATTGTTAGGAGTATTCCCTCGAATGCCACTCAGAGGATGTTGAGTGAGGGCATTGTACTTGTTATTATGTAAATCATCAATATAAGGAAATGGATGTTTCTTTATTTACTGGTAGTTACTGGCATTCCTAACTCATAAATATACATGTAGAAACTAGTCCGTGTATTTGAGAGCAAAACGTTCCACTCCTTATTGGATAAGGGGGTCGGCACTGGAAAGGTTTATAGCTCAAATACTTAATCGTTCGCAAGTCGATGAAACTTGACTGGGCGTTAAGTTTATGTGAAGACTTGTATGACGTGTTCTTTGACAAGGAGAGTGCCTGTCAAACACTAATGGTTAGTGAGAGCACACGTTATAGGTATGCTAATTAGATTAGTATACTCGAACCGACTCACCCTCGATTCGTCACACGGATTTCACTCTGGGACAGTCAATGATGGAATCGAAAGGTTGTGATAAGTATTCGTGAACCTTCGACTTGAGGATTTAGTAGGTATGTGCTTGTGACGTCAAGATTTTCATTAGAGTAGTTTGACCCTATAAACCGGAAGGCAGGGGTCAACCTCGACGTGCATCTTGATGGGCAAGTAGCGAGTCTCTTGAATACCAAGATAGAATTCTTTCTCCTGTTAGTGAACGGGTTATATGTCCTATGCGGTTATTGGCAGATGAGATCATAAGTCTTTGGCCAAAGCATTGGAGCTAGCTGTATTAGATACACGAGAGCTCGATGATCTCGATTTGCATTAACGCATGCATAGAATCAAGTACAGATGGGGTTTGACTGACTGTGACCCCATAACTTGATCGGGACATTTGAAAGAAGGGTTTATACGTTTACTGGTATTCACGACAGAATGGTTCTTGAATGATCCCAATCATTCGTTCTCAGTCGGGGTACAGTGTAGGCCACCAGGCTGGCAAGGTGGTGCTACTACTCTTTGGTTCCTCCCATTGCTGACTGAGACGGACCTACCGAGTCGCGCATTAGGATTGACGACGGAATGAATCGAGCTTGTTCTCTCATTATAAATATTAGATATTGGATATCTGATTTATTGGATGTCTAATTGATTTTGGGACATTGGATGTCTAAATTGATTTATTGGATAAATTAATTTACGGCCTAATGAATTAAATATATTACTGGGTGATTAATTTAATTCATGAATATAATTATTTCATGGAGAAATTAATTATGTTATAATGTATTTGATAGGATTAATTAATTGGATTAATTAATTGATATAAATACATCAGAACGGAATCGGAGTTTATCTGTTTGGACTCACGTGAGTCCGAAACGGACCGAACTCATCCCGGTTTTTCTAGATGGCTGCCTCATCTCACCAACCTCATCCTTGGTCTTTATCTCCAATTTTATAATTGGAAGACCAAAGACTTTGGAGGGAACACATATCTCATGTGATCTTAAAGGTGTTGATTTTGTCTTGTGGAAGATGAATAAAAAGGAGTAGAAAATCTCGACTCTCAAGATACACTTCTTGCACCAGCCGTGAGAATTATTTGAGAGTGAGAAGGAAAATTTTATTTTTCCAAGTTTTTACTTCTTCTTCATTTATCTTGAATTCTCTTGGAGAAATATCAAGAGATTAATTGAGAGATATATATTATACACTTAGAGTGTAATAATAAAAGGCTTCATCACTTGATTCTAGCCGTAACCTTAGAGGTTAATCGAGTGTTGTTGTTCCGATCGTTTTTCCGGCGCGTGGCAAGTAGAGACGCGGTGTTTTCGGCATTGGACCGTTCAAGAGCTTGGAGCGGATTGGATTCGTAGAGATCAATCAAAGCTTGGGGAATAGCTCAAGAGAAAGTTATCCATCTAATCAACGGACTACAAGGGTGAGTTTCTATATCTCTTGTGAATTCGTTTTTGATATTCGTATATACATAGCTCGATCGATCCTCGTAGGGATTCGGATCGAATTAATTTTCGTTTTACCGCTTCCGTTGGGCCTTCGTTTTAGGCACCGAATCCCAACATGAGATTCTCAAGCGAGTCGGTGAGTTGGCATACCGTTTGGCACTACCTCCGGCCTTGAGTCACGTTCATAATGTTTTCCATGTTTCCCAGCTGAGGAAATATGTTCCGGATCCTAGTCACATCATTGACAATGGTGAGATCGATGTCGCCGAGGATATTACCTTCGAGGAGTGCTCCCTGAAAATTTTGGAGCACCGTGAGAAGCGACTGAGGCATAAGACCATTCCTTTGGTCAAAGTGCAGTAGTCGAGGCATGGTGTCGAGGAGGTAACTTGGGAAACCGAAGATAGCATGCGTGCTAGGTACCCCGAGTTGTTTGTTTCTTAAGTTTCGGGACGAAAATTATTTTTAGAGGGGTAGAATGTAATATCCTAATTTTTCTTTTTCCGGTATTCTCATTTTGGTGTATTTTTCATTTTTAACAACTCTCTTGTAACCGTTTCGACATTTTGAATCTATTTTATTCTTGGAGTTTCTCCAATTGGATGAGTTTCGGAGATGTTTTGATGTTATTCCGTCTTTTGTCATGTATTATTGCATGGACGTTTGATTCTAGTAGAACCCGTTCGATTTTGTAATTTCTTTGATTTCACGAGTTCGTATGGTTGAGTTGTTCGTGTTGTGAGTTTCAGTTTATTGATCCGACGTCATATCGTGATTTTCGGACATTTGGGCCATTTTGTAATTTCCTATAAGTTTAGAGAATTTTACTTTCCTTGTCGTTTCTCGGATTCCTCGGTAGTTGGAATCGTATTTTCCTTCGGCGCTTAGCTTCGTTTTCGTGATTATTTCGTGTTTACGCTTCTGGAACCTGTCTTTGTGTTGCGTCTCGTTTTCGGACCGCCCGGTGCGGCTAACTTTGTTCAGCAGTGCTGAACTGCTGCATGCATAATGTGCGTTATGCATGCTTCCTAGCGTGCGCTATCGACACGCACATAACGTACGTAATACCCTGGTGGTAACGTACGTTATGGCCTTCGGTGTTTTGGAGAGGGAGTCTGCCCGGATTTGGCCGAGTCCTTACGTACGTAAACAAGTTGGTGTTACGCACGTAAGACCTCCTTGTAGCGCGTGCTAGCCATCTGATGTAGCGTATGCTAACGGCATAAGCAATTTGGGCAGATGGTTCTGCCGAGCCATTACGTACGCTAACACCTGTGTGTTACGTATGTAATGAGCGTAACGTATTTTAACCGCTGTGCGTTAACGTACGTAATGAGAGGTCAGGTTTTATAAACCTGAGTTGACCTTGCATTCACGACATTCTTCATTTCTTCCTTCCATCCGCAGCGAGTGTTCTTAGAGAGACTTTAGCGATTCTTCAAGTTTTGCCCGTGGAAATCATTTGGGAATCAAGTATTGTGTTCCTAGTGTAGTTTATCATCACCGTAATCGTCCTCCTCCGTCCGAATCATGGTAAATCTTCTAAGAACCCTACTTTTGGGTAAATTGGGGGTTTTCAGTTTTATTGTTCGATTCGTTCCGTATTGTTGATTAATTCATGATGAATATGATTAATATTATTGGTATTCTTGGTTTTCCTACGGATTCATGGTATATTTCGTGGTATTTTCATAATCGAGAGGGTTTGGTTGTGGTCCGTCCTCGTTGTTGTTCTTATACGAATATACATGAATCGTAGGTAGATATTTTGGTGTATTCCTTTTCCGTATTCGTTTGGAAATGATTGTGATTGTATTCTTCGAATCGTTAGGTTCGGTTCCGTTGTTTCCTAGCGTTCATCGGTGAATTTTCTTTCTGTTCGTTGCGTCGTCAATTATTCAAGGCAAGTATTTTGGAAACCTTTATGCTTAACATGAAATGGTAATGTATATTGTGTGTGCTTTGCTCACCTCAGGAGGGTCCGACGAGGCCTCGAGGGAATCTATGACTTCACTCTGGATTCACGAGTTTGTTTCGCTAGCCAGCTCGGGAGGGTCCTTAGAGACCTCGAGTGGAATTTGTGGCTTCAACCCGGTCCTAGGCGATGCCTGTGCGTGATTTGTTTTATGATATGGCCACCTCGGGAGGGTCCTTAGAGGCCTAGAATGGAATTTGTGGCTTCGTCCCGGTCCTAGGCAAATTTGTTTGACTATTTGTTTCCGGAAAAGACATGTCTGGTTTTGGTTTTGAAATGAAATTGGTGCATTGCACTATGAAATGTGTAAGCGAATGGCTTGCCTTGATTACTTGTGCTAGCGTAATTGCTAACCCCTCTGGGGACCCGTTTTGGGGAAATTCTTGTTATGGATTTCAGGTTTTGTTCAGTTGGACGAGCGGGCGCTGGGACAGTACGAGGATGCTGGCCAGGGTCGTTGACATGTGCATTTGAGTTCTTTTATTTCTGTTGTTCCATTCGATATGATTGTTGTCTATTTTCTAAACTTATAGATTGTACTCGCGAGTACTTAGGCTTTTCTCTTCGGATTGTGATTTGTATTCGTTGAAGTTATTTATGGTTGATGATGTTGATTACTCCGCCGGTTGTACCGGGCGTGTTTGATTTTCATCTGGATGATGTGTGATTTTACTGTGGAAATTCGTGTCTATCCTGGTAGGTCCCATGTAGGGGTCCACGACACTGTAATATACCTTGAATATCTCGGGGTGTTACATTAAGAATATAAGTTCGTAAGAATTACTTGCCTTTGAGACATGTCGAGATGTTTGGATACGGGAACAAACACCATTGAAGGAACTCAGAGATCTCTAACCTAGACGATTCATAAAAACTACTATCAACAATAATACGACTGGAATGGAAATTGAAATACGCCCGAAAACCCCGCCTATGATTTACGAAAATTCATACAAGTTCGTTACGAGGGCGGATCGCAACCATACCCTCTCAATTTCATAACCGCACCGAAATTTACCATGAATTCATGGGGCAACAAGAACACGATGAATATCAATCATATCTATCCTGAATTAACCAACAAATCGAAGTTACGATTACTAAAAATGAGAAACCCCCAAATTTCCAAAAAATAGGATTCTAGCGATTTACCTCGAATCAAAGACGAAGAACACAGATTGGCATACACAGATTGGCATTAATCTACACCAAAACTCTAAAGAAGATGATAGAGTGAATGTTGAAGAGCCAGAAATCGCCCGAGATCGCCAAAAATTTGCCAAGACCGCGGAGGAGATAAAGAATGAAGAAACTTGACAATCTCGGTCAACTCCTGGGTAATTAAACCTGCGCCAGGATAACGTACGCAATGCATGAAGGGCTAGCGTACGTTATCTCCTTAACGCACGTAATGCATCCATGCATACGTACGTAAGGGTTTGGCAGAACTCTCTGCCCGATTCCCTGAAGACCATAGCGTACAATACAGAAGGCTAGCGTACGTAAGCTGCCAGTGGCCTTAACGTACATTATGCTCCTCAAATAGCGTACGTAAGGCACCCCAGCAGTTCACAGCTGCTAAGGGCAGTTCATCAAGTAAAAGGGCGACGAAACCATGAGATGAAGAATACACGAAACAAGAACATGATTATGAAGAGTTCGAGACGACGAACTTAAGCGCTAAAGGAAAACATGATTCCGTCTACCCGAAGGTTCGAAATACGACAATGAAAGTAATTTACCCTAAACTTTTAGGGAATTACAAAATGACTCGAAATGACCGAAAACCACGATACGGAAACGAACAACCGCGCTAAAGCTCACAACATGCCTAACAAAATTAAATGAACACGCACAAAACTCGGAACGACAGATTCACACAACAATCGCACAAAACGAGCCAGCAAGCGGAAAAATCGCTAAAAACCATGGAATGGAGTGAAACAACTCCGAAACATACTCAGATGCCAAAACACACATTTCTAAAATGTCAAAACAGTTACAAGTGAGTCGCTGAAAACGGAAAATACACCAAAATGGAAATTTCTAAAAATAAAAAAGTACGAATATTACATTCTCTCCCTCTAAAAACAAGTTTCATCCCGAAACTTAAGAGATAAAAAATTTCAGATATTTAGCACGCATGCTATTTTCGGTTTCCCATGTTGCCTCTTCAATTCCATGCCTCCACCATTGAACCTTAACCAACGGAATGGTTTTGTTCCGAAGTTATTTTTCACGATGCTCAAGGATTTTCACTGGCCTTTATTCAAACGTGACGTCATCCGCTACCTCAATATCCCCATAATCGATGATATGACTCGGGTCTGGGACGTACTTTCTCAACTGGGAGATGTGAAACACATTGTGAACGTGACTAAGGGCTGGGGGTAACACCAACCGATAAGCCAACTCACCGACTCTGTCTAGAATCTCAAATAGCCCAATATACCTCGGGCTAAGCTTTCCCTTCTTTTCGAAATGGTAAATCCATCTCGTATGTGATACTTTGAGTAGAACATGATCTCCCACCACAAAATCCAAGGGTCAACGATGAATATCAGCAGAGGACTTCTGTCGACCCTGAGCAGTTAACAGTCTGTCTCGAATGATAGAAATTTTCTCTTTGGTTTCCATCAACATATCTGGATCCATTCCAACTAGCTCCGAGGCCTCATCCAAACAAAATGGGGATTCGTCTGCCATATAATGCTTCGTAAGGTGCCATTTTGATCGATGCGTGCCAACTATTATTGTAAGTAAAATCGGTCAACGGTAGATGCAACTCCCAATCACTACTCCAGTCTAAGGCACACGCTCCTAACATATCCTCTAATGTCTGAATCGTCAGCTCAGACTGACCGTATGAGTGCGGATGAAAAGATGTACTCAACCTCAACTTGGTACCCAAATCCTGATGGACCGATTGCCAAAAATGCAACACAAAACGGCCATCCCGATCGGATCCAATAGTCTTAGGTGTACCGTGTAACCATACTATCTCCGCTATAAATGTCGAAGCCAACCTCTCCAATCCCCAAGTATTCTTAAAACCAATAAAATACGATGACTTTGTTAGTCGATCGACAATCACCCAAATTATATTCATTCCAGTTTTCGTCATCAGCATCCCAATCATAAAATCCATGGAAATATCTTCTCACTTTCACTCGGGAATAGGAAGCGGTTTCAACAGCCCGATTGGTCTCTAATGCTAAATCTTTACTTGTTGGCATGCCAAACACCGTGCAACGAACTCAGCGGCATCCTTCTTCAAATTATTCCACCAAATATTTCTCTTAAGGTCTTTATACATCTTACTCGTTCCGGGATAGATAGAGTAGGGAGTAGCATGGACTTCTCGAAGCATTCTCTTCCTCAATTCTAAATCATTCGGGACGCAAAGTCTTCCCTGAAATCTCAAAATGCTATCCTCATGAACCATAAAGTCGGGGGCTTTACCTTTTTCTACATCCGCCTTCAGTTGACTGATCATCGGGTCATTCATCTGCTCCCCTTTGATGTCATCAACTAAGGACGAAGTAATCTAGAGGTGACACAACTAACCCTGCACCTGCTGAATCCACACCTTGATTCCCTGCTCAATAAACTCCTGTAGAATCTTTGCTTCTGGTGTGAGAATCCCAAGCATCTGAAGCGATACCGGCTTCCGATTCAATGCGTCCGCCACAACATTGGCTTTCCCCGGATGGTAAAGGATTTCCAAGTTGCAATCCTTTATTAATTCTAACCAACGACGTTGTCTCATATTCAGTTCCTTCTGGCTGAAAATGTATTTTAGACTCTTATGGTCAGTATAAATCCGGCATGGAGAACCGTATAGATAGTGGCGCCAAATCTTTAGTGCAAACACCACTGCAGCCAACTCCAAGTCTCAAGCAGGGTAATTCATTTCGTACGGTTTCAGCTGCCACGACACAAAGGCTATAGTAATATCGTGTTGCATAAGGACGCACTCGAGTCCCTGGCCTGAGGCATCACTATAAACCGAAAAGCCACAGTTACCTTGAGGCAAGACTAGAACAGGCGCCGTAATCAAACACCTTTTAAGCTCTTCGAAACTCTATTGCCTCTCGTTATTCCATTCGAACTTTTTGGACTTCTAGAGTAACTGAGTAAGTGGTCGAGCAAGTTTAGAGAACCCCTCGACTAACCGTCTATAATACCCAGCAAGACCCAAAAAGCTAATAACCTCCTTCACGTTCTTAGGCGGTGCCAATTCTAACACAGCCTCAATCTTCTGGGGATTTACACGGACCCCTTCAGCTGAAATTACTTGTCCTAGAAACACAACTTCCTTCAACCAAAACTCACATTTCAAGAACTTTGCATAGAGACGCTGAGCTGTCAAAATCTCCAACACTAATCGCAAATGTTGGGCGTGTGCCTCGTCATCATCAGAATAGACTAGGATATCATCGATGAATACGACTACACACTTATCAAGATGCTCGATAAATATTTTATTCATAAGCTCCATAAATACTAACGGCGTGTTGGTTGTCCCGAATGGCATAACCACAAACTCATAATGCCCATACCTCGTACGAAAAGCGGTCTTAGGAGTATCAGACTCCCTCATCCGAAGCTGATAGTATCCAGATCTCAAGTCGATCTTCGAGAAAACCGTAGATACCTGTAATTGGTCAAAAAAAATCATCTATGCGAGGCAAGGGATACTTACTCTTAATGGTCACTATGTTTAATTTCCGATAATCGATACATATACGTAGTGAATCATTTTTCTTCCTCACAAACAAGACTGACGCAACCCAAGGTGAGGCGCTAGGTCTGATATATCCCTTCTCTAATAATTCCCCTAACTGACTCTTCATTTCCTATATTTCCGAAGGTGCAATTGTAACACCCCCAAGACGATCAGGGCATATTACAGTGTCGTGGACCCCACACTGTGGAATCCACCAAGCTAACGTACCAACAAGACTTTCGACAACGGCATACATCAACAACAAAACGACAATTTCACAATCCACGACATTCAAAACCAAAGACTGAAATACGACAATACAAACTGACATCCAATCCACTTCCCAAAACGGGTACACAACATTAACAAATTCAAAAAAGAAGTACTCGAGTACTTAAACCAATTACATAATAAAGGAATCCCAAAACAAGACATCAATAAATAACCACTGAACAGAATCACGTCTGCCCATCATCCTCATACGGCTCGCATGCTCGTTTGCTTCCTTGACCTGTACCTGAAATACAAAATTATTTCACCCATTTAAGGGGTTAGCGACAACTACTAGTGCAAGTACAATCCATTTGAACTACCATTCTAATCATATGATTATAAGCGCCAAAATCATTTTAGAAATCGTTTATATTCTGGAATATTTACGGTGCACACGCACAAAACACATTTCTCTAACAAAACAATTTAAAGTTAACCTTGGTACGAGACTCACGACCACCGTACCCCGCAGAGACCCGTCGGACATCCCTGGGTGGTTAACCATAGTTCGTTGTACGAAACTCATGGCAACGTACCCCTAGAGGCCCCATCGGACCGTCCCTAGGTGAACATACACATATCCATCCATATAAACACGAAATGCCATAATTCAAATACTAGAACGCGTAAACAAATGTAAAGTACTTGCCTTTGAGACATCTTCGAAGAATGGGGAATGAACAACGACTACGAACGATCCAGATGGAAAACGAAGGTCCCTAAACAAAGGATCAACATATCTCAGTCAAATGGAAAACGCCCACAACCCCCGATTACAAACTATGACAATAAATGATCAATCGATACGGGCGAGGGTTTACGCCAAACCTCCCCGAATCGACGATTCACGGAATAAATTCGACAAAATCAGATTGGGAGTAACCCAATAACAACAATCGATGCGGAATATCATAACATACTTGAACAATTCGAGTCGAACAAGCAAAACCCGGAAAACCCCCAAAATTGACAAGTTAGGGTTCTAGGCGAAATTACCTCGGATCCGGACGGAAGAAGATGATTACGTTGATGATAATATGTTAGCACGACTCTATAGTGATGGAAAATGAAGAAAGCTCCAGCCAAAACTGGTGGGAATCGCCTCTGATGTCGCCGGACTAGAGAAAACGAAGAGAGAGATGAGAAATAAGATTTCTGACTCTGCCCGCTGTCTTAAAATAGCGGGCTGTTACGGCCGTAACAGTGTCTATATTACGGCTGTAACATGGCCGACATTACGGCCGTAACGAATGGGGTGTTACGGCCGTAACACCCATCGACCAGCTTCTCGGCATTTCTTTCAAACGGTTCGGACGACTCAAACCGGACTGCTTATCGAACAAAAAATATGGCTACGAAGTATATTCGATAACAAACCTAAGCGTTACAAGAAAATGCAATTTCTCTTATTCGGGAGTTCGAAATACGACAACAAAGATGAAATTTCCTAAACTTATAGGAAATTACAAAAATGGCCCAAGTGTCCGAAAATCAAAATACGACGTCGGATTAACGAACCGAAAGTCACAACACGAACAACTCAACCATACGAACTTATACAAACCAAGAAACAACGAAAACGAACAAGTTTTACAAGAATCGAACGTTCATACGGTGAAACATAACATAGAATGGAATTACGTAAAAACATTTCCAAAACTCGTCCAAACGGAAAAAACTCCAAGAATAAAGCGGGTTCAAAATGTCGAAACGGTTACAAGCGAGTCGATAAAAATAGACATACATCAAAAATAGAAACTGCTAAAAATGGAAAGGTACGGATATTACATTCTCCCCCTCTAAAAAGAAGTTTTGTCCCGAAACTTAAGAATCAAAAAGCTCGGGGTACCTCGAACGTATATCCTCCTCCAACTCCCACGTTGCCTCTTCTACTCCGTGCCTCGACCATTGCACTTTAACCAACGGAATGGTTTTGTGCCTTAACTGTTTATCTCGATGCTCCAAAATTCTAACGGGACTCTCCTCGAACGTGATGTCCTTTTCGATCTCAATATACTTCCTCAGCTGGGAGACGTGAAATACACTATGCACATGACTCAACGACGGAGGTTACGTCAAACGGTACACTAACTCTCCAACTCTTTCCAATATCTCGAAAGGTCCAATATACCTCGGGCTGAGCTTCCCCTTTTTCCCAAAAAGGAAAACTCCCATCATCGGAGACACTCTCAACAGAACATGATCTCCAACCTCAAACTCCAAAGGTCGACTCCTAACATCCGCATAAGACTTTTTTCGACTCTGAGCTGCCAACATTCTCTTTCTAATCAACTCAACTTTCTCCCTCGTCTCTAATACAAGATCCGGCTCGGTTCCAACTAAATCGGATGGCTCATCCCAACATATCGGTGATCGACAATGTCGGCCATAAAACGCCTCGTATGGTGTTATCTTAATCGACGTGTGGCAGCTATTCTTATACGTAAACTCAATCAAGGCCATATGCTCCTCCCAGTCATTACTCCAGTCTAACACACACGCGCGCAACAAATCCTCGAACGTCTGAATGGTACGCTCGGACTATCCGTCGGTCTGAGGGTGAAAAGATGTACTCAAACGCAAACATGTCCCCAATGCCTTATGTACCGCCTGCCAGAAATGCGATACAAACCGGCAATCTCTGTCCGAAATAATAGTCTTCGGCGTACCATGAAGTCTCACTATCTGCGCGATAAAAATACGAGCCAATTTTTCTGGACCCCAAGTATCCTTGATGCCCAGAAAATGTGCCGACTTAGTCAGTCGGTCTACGATCACCCACACCATATTCATTCCGGTCTTCGTCCTCGGCAAGTTTGTGACAAAATCCATGGAGATATTTTCCCACTTCCATTCCGGGATGGGAAGTGGTTTCAACAATCTGGCTAGCCACTGATGCTCGATTTTGACTTTTTGACAAGTCAAACACTTAGCCACAAACTCGACTACCTCCTTCTTCATGTCATTCTACCAAAAATTCTTCCTCAAATCTTTATACATTTTACTCGAGCCTGGATGGACTGAGTAAGGTGACGCCTGAGCCTCTCTCATAATAAACTGTCTCAATTCTAAGTCATTCGGAACACAAAGCCGACCTCGTAATATCAACACACCATCCTCATGTATCACGAATCCTGGGGCTTTCCCCTTCCTTACATTCTCTCGAAGCTGAATAAACATCGGGTCTTCCAACTGTCACGACTTAATGTCGTCGACTAGAGATGAAGAAATCTCAAGAGTACGCAACTGCCCGGAACTCTCTGGTAATACAATCTCAACGCTCAACCTCATCAACTCTCGCTGGAGTCCTGGTTGGGCCGTAAGTAACTCAAGTGTTCGAATCGATACCGATTTCCGGCTCAAGGAATCTGCCACCACATTTGCCTTGCCCAGATGGTAAAGGATCTCGAGGTCGTAATCCTTAATCAAATCTAACCATCTCCACTATCTCATGTTAAGCTCTTTCTGACACGACGAGCCATACAAGTAGTGAGGCCAGATCTTCAATGCAAATACAATTGCGGCCAACTCAAGGTCGTGCGTAGGGTAATTCAACTTATACGGTTTCAACTGACGGGAAGCATAGGCAATTGTCTTCCCGTGCTGCATAAGTACACATCCAAGCCCTTGGCCCGAAGCATTACTAAAAACTGAGAAACCCTCATTACCACTCGGTACCAAAATGAGAGTAGTCGTCAACCGTTTCTTCAACTCCTCGAAACTCTTCTGTCTCTCGTCGGTCTGCACAAACTTCTCTAACTTCTGTAACAACTGAGTCCGCGGTCGAGCGAGCTTAGAGAACCCCTCGACAAATCTACGATAATACCCGGCCAATCCCAGAAAACTGCGGACCTCCTTCACATTTTTGGGCGGCGCCCAATCCAACACTGCCTCTATCTTATGTGGGTCCACACGAATACCCTCGGCCGCCGAGAAACATAACCTCCCGTAACCAAAACTCACACTTTGAGAACTTCGCGAAAAGTTGCTGAGTTCTCAAATACCTTGCACGATATGCAAATGACGGGCATGCTCCTCCTCGCTCCTCGAGTAAATCAGGATATCGTCGATAAAAATGACTACACACTTATCGAGGTACTCGATAAAGACTTTGTTCATAAGCTGCATGAACACGGCTGTGGCATTGGTTAGCCCAAAAGGCATGACCACAAACTCGTAATGATCGTATCTCGTCCGAAAGGCCGTCTTCGGAATATCGGAATCCTTCACTCGGAGCTGATAGTACCCCGATCTCAAATCAATCTTCGAAAACACGGTTGCCCCTTGCAGTTGGTCGAACAAGTCATCAATCCTTGGGAGCGGATACTTATTTTTTATAGTCACTTTGTTCAACTCTCGATAGTCGATACACAGACGAAATGACCCATCCTTCTTCTTCACAAACAAGACCGGTGCGCCCCAAGGCGAAGCGCTTGGTCGAATATACCCCATGTCTAGCAACTCTCCCAACTGTTTCTTCAACTCAAGCATCTCGGCAGGCGCCATACGGTATGGTGTCTTAGAAATCGGTGTTGCACCCGGCTCTAAATCAACAGTAAACTCAACCTCTCGGTCCGGCGGCAAACCCGACAACTCATATAGAAAGACGTCAGGATACTCACACACTACAGGAATAGATGAGATCTCGACTTCCCCTTCTTCCGATCTCAATGCATAACACTAGTAACCCGTGCAACCTCCTCGAAGAAGTTTCACCGCTTTCAAAGCACTGATCAGAAATCTCTGGCTACTCCGCTTACGCCCCACAAAAGAATGTTCGGTACCGTCAAAGGCTAACATCGAAACAGTTCTCATTCTATAATTCATGATCGCCCCATGACGGTCCAGCCAATCCTCACCCAGAATCAGATCATCGTCTCTAATATCTACTGCAATCAGATTAGAAGGCCAAACCCTCCCCGCGATACTCACCGGAAAATCTCTAATCTCACGGTCCCTCACGATGCTATCCCCACTAGGTAGTTTAACGATAAATGGTTCACAAGCAACTAGGCAATCAACATGCAGACGATGCACACAATCCATAGATATGAAAGAATGCGTAGCACCAGAATCGAATAACACGAAAACACGATGATCAAGGATGTGAACGGTACCTGTAACTACCATCGCGTCGGGATCCCCAGCTCGTCTCATCTCATACACACGGGGCAAAAAAAACCCCGCACTAGAAGCTCCCCCTCTAGAAGGCTGCCCACGTCCTCGACCTCTACCAAAACTCTGCTGTGGCTGAGAAACTGTCGGTACCTGATTCACGCTCGGCTCTCTCGCAGCTGGGGCTGATATCTGAGTAACTGGTGCCCGAGCTGCATCCGTACAATACTTGGCACGATGGCCCATCCGACCGAAAGAAATACACTGAATCGGAGGCCTGTCACACTCACTCATAATGTGTCCGGGGTGACCACAGTTATAGCAGTTAGGAACACGCACTGAACCAGTAGGAGCAGACCTAGAACCATTTCCTCACCCAAATGACGGGGACTGATTCCCAAAGACTCGCGAACCAGACTGAGCCTTCGAATACCCATCTAACTTGCCTCCCGAAAACTGACCGGAGGTCTTCTGTTTCTTTCCCTCTGTTGCTGCCTCTGTCGCAGAAAACGACATCTCATAAGCCATCGCTTTGTTCTGGTATTCTTTCAGTGTCGTACATCCGAGACCAGACATGTAGTGACGAACTCTCGGCTTCATCCGCATGTCAAAGTGGCGGATTTTAGCAAGCTCATCTCGGACTTGGTTTCTCACATAATGAAGCTGTTGGTTGTATTCTTTGATTGCCTGTAAAATCGGAACATCTTGGGGCTTAGCCTCAAAGAAGGCTCGGATCCTCCCCTCCTTAACTGGCCACGGACAAAATTTGTCCTCCGTCAGCTCTCGGAACTCTACCCAAGTGGCTGCCCAATCACGCGGTTTCACCGCTTGCCACCACGTCGCCGCCTCTTTAGCGAGGAAGTACTGAGCAATGGGTGCCTTCCTCTCCTCAGAGCAGTTAGCTGCCTCGAACACTTTCTCCATTTTAAATAACCAACTCTCCCAACCGGAAGGGTCAGAAGCACCATCAAACTGCGGAGGGCGCATACGAATCACGTCCTAAAGTAGCTTATCATTGCCGGATCCAGTAGACGGAACCAAGTTAGCATTTGCTTGGCCGACCAAGACGGCCTGAGTCAGTAGCGTCATCTGGTTCGCTACCTGCTGTAAAATATTAGCCACCCCGATATTATCATGAGCATTGCCAGAGCTAGCAGACTGATCCTGCTGACCTCCGGAACTAGGTGGAACACTGTTCAACAAGGAAGGCATCGCCGAATCAGTTCCTGAGTTATCGAAAATGGCCGCCCCACCGACTGCACCACGTCCCCTACCGCGTCCGCGTCCTCTACCAGCAGGAATTCTGATGAAGTAACGGGTGAGTACAATTCAAACGCAAAACGCAACAAGACATCAAGACAGGAACAGAACAGAACAAAGTAATGAGTCAAGTTAGGAAAACTTACGAGCACCGGCGTACGGAGATGATGGCATAGCAGTGATACTGTTCAAAAACGACACTCGACTAGACCCAAATAACCGACAGCCTAGGTATCCATAAACCTAAGCTCTGATACCATATTCTGTAACACCCCCAAGACGATTTACAGTGCCGTGGACCCTACAATATGGAATCCACCAGGCTAACGTACCAACAAGACATTCGACAACGACATACATCAATAACAAAATGACAATTTCACAATCCACAACATTCAAAACCAAAGACTGAAATACGACAATACAGACATCCAATCCACTTCCCAAAATGGGTACACAACATTAACAATTTCAAGAAAGAAGTACTCGAGTACTTAAACCAATTACATAATAAAGGAATCCCAAAACAAGACATCAATAAATAACCACTGAACAGAATCACGCCTTCCCATCATCCTCGTACGGCTCGCATGCTCGTTTGCCTCCTTGACTTGTACCTGAAATACAACAGTATTTCCCCCATTTAAGGGGTTAGCGACAACTGCCAGTGCAAGTACAATCCATTTGAACTACCATTCTAATCAGATGAATCATTTTAGAAATCATTTATATTCCGGAATATTTACGGTGCATACGCACAAAACACATTTCTCCAACAAAACAATTCAAAGTTAACCTTGGTACGAGACTCACGGCCACCGTACCCCGCAGAGCCCCGTCGGACATCCCTGGGTGGTTAACCATAGTTCGCGGTATGAAACTCACGGCAACGTACCCCTAGAGGCCCCATCGGACCATCCCTAGATGAACATACACATATCCATCCATACAACAACGAAATGCCATAATTCAAATACTAGAACGCGTAAACAAATGTAAAGTACTTGCCTTTGAGACATCTTCGAAGAATGGGGAATGAATAACGACTACGAACGATCCATATGGAAAACGACGGTCCCTAAACGAAGGATCAACATATCTCAGTCCTAACGGACAACAATAATCGAATGGAAAATGCCCACAACCCCGATTACAAGCTATGACAATAAATGATTAATCGATACGGGCGAGGGTTTACGCCAAACCTCCCCGAATCGACGATTCACGGATTAAATTCGACAAAATCAGATTGGGAGTCACCCAATAACAAAAATCGATGAGGAATATCATAACATACTTGAACAATTCGAGTCTAACAAGCAAAACCCGGAAAAACCCCCAAAATTGACAAGTTAGGATTCTAGACGAAATTACCTCGGATTCGGACGGAAGAAGATGATTACGTTGATGATAATATGTTAGCACGACTCTATAATGATGGAAAATGAAGAAAGCTCCGGTCAAAACTGGTGGGAATCGCCTCTGATGTTGCCGGACAAGAGAAAACGAAGAGAGCGATGAGAAATAAGATTTCTGACTCTGCCCGTTGTCTTAAAACAGCGGGTTGTTACGGCCGTAACAGGGTCTATATTACAGCCGTAACATGGCCAACATTACGGCCGTAACGAGTGGGGTGTTACGGCTGTAACACCCTACTGGACAGCAGTTCTGGGCAGCTGGTGTCCAAACGGTTCCGGACGACTCCGAAACTCGGACCTGCTATCGAACCAAAAATATGGCTATGAAGTATATTCGATGACGAACCTAAGCATTACAAGAAGATACAATTCAGCTTATTCGGGAATCCGAAATACGACAACAAAGATGAAATTCCCTAAACTTATAGGAAATTACAAAAATGGCCCAAGTGTCCGAAAATCACAATACGATGTCGGATTAACGAACCGAAAGTCACAACACGAACAACTCAACCATACGAACTTATACAAACCAAGAAACAACGAAAACGAACAAGTTTTACCAGAATTGAACGTTCATACGGCGAAACATAACATAAAATGGAATTACGTAAAAACATTTCCAAAACTCGTTCAAACGGAAAAAAACTCCAAGAATAAAGTGGGTTCAAAATGTCGAAATGTTTACAAGCGAGTCGATAAAAATAGACATACACCAAAAATAGAAACTGCTAAAAATGGAAAGGTACGGATATTACAGTCATACGGTACAGCGCTTTCGAAATCGAGGCTGCACTCGGTTCTAAATCAATTGTGAACTCGATCTCATGCTCCGGTGGTAGTCCTGGTAAATCATCTGAAAAACATCCAAAATCTCGTTCACCACTGGAATAGAGGAAAGTTCGACTTTCCAGCCCTCTGCTCTCGCAGCATAACACCAGTACCCCACACAACAACCCCTAATGAGTTTCGTCGCCTTCATAGCGCTGATTATAAATTTCTGACCCCTCCTCCTGTGTCCCTTAAATTAATGCTCGGTACCGTTCATAGCCAACATCGATATAACTCTCATACGATAATTCATTACCGCTCTGTGTCTATCAAGCCAATAATCACCGAGGGTCAAATCCTCATCAATGATATCAACGACGATCAAATTCTAAGACCACACTCTATCTGCGACTATCACTGGACAATATCTAATGTCCCTATCCCCCACAATTCTATCCCCACTAGGCAATTTAACCACAAAGGTTCACATACAGTCAAGCATTCAATACTCAATCGACGCACATAATCCAAAGAGATGAACGAATGAGAAGCACCGGAATCAAAAATCACTCTAACTTGATGAGAGATAACGTAAATGGTACCTGTAGCCATGGTAGCCTATGGATCATCCGCTCCCCCATCTTGTAAACACGCGGCTGTACTGACCTAGCACTGGAGACTCCCCCTCTAACGGCCTGACCCCGTCCTCTTCCTCGACCGAAACTCTGAGATGGCTGACCAGCTGATGACTTCTGATTGACACTTGGTTCCAAGGGTAGGGATGGATGCCTGAACCCCAAGTGTCTTTTCTCCCTCGGTACAAAATGCAGCTTTGTGGCCCGCCTGGCTGCAACTATAACATTTCAGATGAGGCAAGTTGCAATAACGACTGATATGGCCCTGTTGGCCGCAGTTAAAGCACGGCACGACCCGGTTGGTAGAACTAGGGCCAGTTCTGAAATTCTGATTGCCTCGAGACACATTTAAAGACTTTCCAGATAGATAGTTCATCGATCGAGATTTCTGTTAGTTGTTACTCTTATTGCCCGAAACATTAATGGAGGTCTTCTACTTCTTACCCTCACTAGCCGTATCTGTATCCGTGAATGACATATCATAGGCCAATGCTATGCCCTGATACTCCTCCAGTGTAGTGAAAGCGAATCCTGCCATGTGGTGTCGAATTTTGGGTTTCATTTCTCACTTGACCCTTCATGTGGTTGAGTTGCTGATTGTATTCGATGATCGCCTGGGATACGAGAATGTCTTGGGGTTTAGCCTCATAAAAGGCTCTGATTCTGGCCTCCCGAACAGGCCACGGGCATTACTCGGCCTCCATTAACTCTTTAAACTCATCACACGAAACATCATGGTCTTCAGACACAACTTTCTGCCACCAGCAAGCGGTGTCCCTCGTCAGAAAGTACTACGCAATCGACACCTTGCATGCCTCTGGATAATTTACAACCACAAAAACCTCGTTTATCTTATTAATCCAATCTTCCTAGTCGACCGGGTCTGTAGCACCAATGAATTGGGGAGGGCACATACGAATCACATCTTGTAGCCATCTTTCCACCCCCAATATTCGCCACACGAGGTTTGTTGAGCTGACTGGTTGGGTCAAGAGAGCCATTTGGTTAGCCACTTACTGTAATATAGTGGCCACACCTATGCACATATTATTCCCTGTGGAATTCTCCAGACTGGCCGACTGTTCCTGCTGACCATCGGTACTAGGATGAACTGAATTCGAGAAAGTAGGAGTAGTCGATCCAGCATCCGAACGGAGAGACATGGCTGCGCCACGTCTCTGACCGCGTCCGCATCCTCTACCAGCTGACATTCTAAGGAATAGAAAAAAAGGGAAAGACATAAGTACATTTTAGAATATAAAAGTCATGGTGACCGATTCCCCACATTACAAAGTCGAAATACAAATCAATAAAGACAATAAGAAGGATAAGAGAACTTACAAGTACTGATCGTACTAAGATGATGGCAGCCGGATAATACTGTGTTTACAGACAACGTGACTAGACCCAAAAGATCAACAACCTAGGTATCCATAAACCTAGGCTTTCGATACCATATTTTGCAACACCCCCAAGATATTCAGGGTATGTCACAACACTGTGAATCTCATATGTAACTCACAAGGCTAAGTTCGTACAACATCCATAACAAAGAACATAAAAACCACCAATCATTTATCGAGTTAGTCGATGAAATTCCAACGACATTATTTTAATCCATGATAAACGACAAGTTTAATATAATTGATAGCAGAAAACAACTCCCTATAGTACTCGAGTATATGAAAGGCTGGGATTTGGTTGAACGGCTGCAGAGAGATATGTCAATTAATTCATGAAGACTTTTTTTTTGAAACAGTTGGTGTGCAGATGAAGAGATGGCTTACGTTGAGGGAAAGATAAGGCTCCTTCTTGTGCTCGCTGGAGCGCAGGTCGATGAGGATGAATTTGTAGTCGAGTGATTTCTCATTGAGGTAAGCAAGAACTCTCCACATCGCAGTCGAGATGAAGCCACTGTGGACCTTGATCGCCATTCAAGAAGAAAATGATGATGAATTTGGAGAGAGAAAAAAGTGAATGATGAAGCGCTCAGTTGTTGGAGATGTTTTGAGTCGGAGAAATGGAGAATGTATTTATACCAATTTATCAGGGTTTAATAGTGCTCCCCCCGGCCCAGTTACTTGAGTCGTATTCCTTTCGGGCCATCCCAAGTTACATGAGTCATTTCCTTTTATGGAAACTTTCATTACTCACATAACTTTAAATAATATACTTCCTCCGTTCCCAACTTAACTGCTACTTTTCCATTTTGGTTCGTCCCATACTTAAGTGTTACTTACTATAAAAGGAAATAAACCAATCATTCCCTCTAAATATACACCCTCAAATGATCATCTATCTACCATAAAATGTCATTATGGGCCCACCCAATTAAATTAATAAAGCCCACTTTAACCAACCCTAAACCCACTTAACCCTCCTAATGGAATAAATCAATGCTAATCGGGGTCCATAATACCCGAAACCCACACATCCCCCCACATAACCCTATTGTGTCTTATCATCTGACCCATTTCGATTTGTCTCCCTCACCTGTGTCCAGAACATTCTCCATCTCTCTCGATCTGTATCTCTCTGTTCCCGAAAATCCTAATCTCTCACCCTCTCTATCTCCCCTCTATGTCTGTTAGGGCTGGGACTTTTGGAACCGGGAACCACAGAACCGATTCGAACTGCATCGGAACCGACGGTTCGGTTCGGTTCCTAGCAACAAATTTTTTTTTCGGTTCGGTTCGTACTGTTAGTATTCGGTTTGGTTCGGTTCGCGGTTCCTGTCTGTTTTAAAGAGGAACCGATCTGAGCCGCAAGGAACCGTCCGAACCGCACCGAACTGGGAAACCGACCCTCTGAATATGATATAATATAATATATTCTTATTAACCATAATTAATATAATATAAAATAATATAATAAATTCTTAATAAAATAAAATATAATATAATATATTTCGTCCAAACCATACAAAATCTTCCGGTTCGGTTCCGGTTCGGTTCGGTTCCTGTGTTGTTCGGACAAAAAAACTGGAAAAATCGAACTGCGAAAAAACTATGCAGTTCGGTTCCAGTTCCTGTATTTTTCTCCCAGGAACCGAAAAGTCCCAGGCCTAATGTCTGTCACCAATTCAGAGTAGTCCTCACCACCGTGTACGGCGAATTTCGCCGCCGTTGAGGCGGATCGGCCACTAGATTACTGGTGGGAGGATTCAGAGCTTCTTGACTCCGTTTTGATGGACTCTCTTTTTGACGATATCGTCGACGGAGAGCGTCGCGGGTCGTCTCCGGTGACTCAGTCGTTGCTATGCGACGAGGGGTTCATCAATTTTGAGTCGTTGAAGTTGTTGATCGTCGCGGCGCTTGGTATACACTATTCGTCTCTTGGTATTTCCAACGAAATCCAGTCGGATCTGCGATGCGATTCATCCATCTCACGCGAGTCCATTTAGTTCATTTCATATTTTTTTTTAAATTTCTGATCCGTCTTCTAGAGTTTTAGTTTAATATTTGGTTTTGCTATGATTTGCAGCAACTTGGGTGAAGTCCATTGATATGGGTCATCTGACCGCTAAACAAAGCTTGTCCGGTGACTTATTTGGTTTGGTGAAGCCTGATTTTTCAGACTCTGCGTTCTGGCATGATGAGTCGAGGTGCTGGTTCGTTGATATGCTGGTTATTTTTGTTGATATATTGTTTCAACTTTTTGAACTAATCCATACTTAATGAAAAGCTCATTTTAAGTACACTTTCAGATTTCCATTATTACCCCTCTTAAAATATCACTTTGTTACACACAATACTAATAAACAACTCTAACATTAATACCCGTGCCCAAGAAAAGGTAGCAATTTAGTCTGGGACGGAGGGAGTATATTGTTTCATCACTTTACACTACTTTTCAACTTTTCTTAAATCCCGTGCCAAAAAGTTTTGCCTCAAGTAATTTGAAATGGAGGGAGTAATACATTGGAAGTGGGACCCTTCCAAAAGCTTTTTAATTTTGCCCTTTTGCTTTTACCAATTAGATAAAAAATTCCAATTATTGGTACACAAATTACGTGTGTACATACGTCATATGTATATATCCATTTCAAAAAAACCGGGAAAATCGGTACCGAACCGGTACTGGGAGTACCGAGTATCGGTTAAGCCAGTACTGGTTTGGTACGGGTTCTGAGCTGCCAAGTATTTTCGGTACCCGGGTAACCAGGACCGAACCGGGTACTGGTTAATATTATTATTATTATTATTATTTTAACCTTCATTCTGAATCCTTCACTCTTCTTGTTCTTCACGCCGCGGACTCCACCTCCACCACCACACAAAAATCCTTCATTCTTCTTCTTCTTCCTCACGTCGCGACCCTATCTCCACCACCACACGAAAATCCAGTGCAAACCAACCATTTATGAAATATTGCATCCTGTTGAAGTCTGATTTGGTCAACGTCACGTGTGCTGATCTGGACGAATGGATCGAAGCCACGTAGAAAATAATGAACAAGATGAAAAGGATTGGATCACTAAATTTTATTCATGACCTTAATATAATAGAGCCGAGCTGAATGTTTTGTGCCAGTCTATCTGTTTTTCTCACTTATTACAAATTCTCTATTTTTTCTCTCTCTTCTCTTTGCTCATAAATGCCAAAAGTCCTTTTTCACTATATATTCCTCCTATATATAGATAATCTCGGCCAGTCAGGAGATGACAGCTGGAGAATGTTGGGAAATATGCCCAAAACACTTGTCAGACTGTAAATACACCTTAGACACGTGGCGGCCTCTAAGGATTGCTTCGGGAAGGGACATGACAGCATGCATTAATTGGCATGTGTGCCTGTCCCGCATGCTTCTTGCGATGCTTATCCACTGGGGTTGGTCCTCGGGTCTCCCGCCGCTCAGGTCGGCCTTACCGTAATCTTGAGTCGGAACGTTTTTATCCTCGATCTGCTCGGCCCTCTCGGTCTGGGTATCGGGTCGGACTTGGAGTCTCTGCTCGGTCCGGTCTTTACCGAGCCCGGGAAAAATTGGGTTCATACTCGGTCCGGCTTGTTGCTCTGATCGGCCGGTCCAACTGCCTGAAGTGCTTACGTGGATGCCAAGGTGGATGGGCTATCAACAAGGGCCCCCGAGTCCAAGGCTGTGTCGTGCTGGCCGGGACTAGGGTCGTTTCGTACTGAGGCCGATTCGGATTGTGGGAGGATAAGATCTCTCGAAGGGACGCCTCTTCTGGAGTCGTGTCGATTCGGTTTCAAGGTTTCTAGGTGTCATGATGAGGGAGACGCGTGGCCGGATCTGATTTGACGACGCGTTCATGTGCCTTCGATTTTTGCGATGGTTCAGTGTGAATCGTCGCATCACGCGCTGGGCATTTAATGCCTCTCTTCCATTATAAATATAGGACGTCTTCTTCTTTATTATTCCCTCCACCATTTTTGTGTTTTGTTGTAGAGACGTTTTGACTTCTGATTTGGTCAACGTCACGTGTGCTGATCTGAACGAATGGATCGAAGCCACGTAGAAAATAATAAACAAGATGAAAAGGATTGGATCACTAAATTTTATTCATGACCTTAATGTTAGGAATACTTGTTAGATTTTGATGATGTCATTAATATAAAATCAAATGTTTATTACTTGGAAAAAATGTAAAGAAGAACCAAATGAGTATCTTCCATAGGCCAAATATGTTAAGTATAAAACTTGGCAAAAATGTAAGGAAGAACCAAATGAGTATCTTCCATAGGCCAAATATGTTAAGTATAAAACTTGGCAAAATGTAAAGAAGAACCAAATGAGTATCTTCTGTAGGCCAAAAATTAGTTAGGCTAAAATCGGCTAAGTACTGAGTACAGCTAAGTTCATCAGAGAGGATCAGTCGAGTCGAGTCAGAGTAGTCCTGGTCAACATAATTTATCAGAGAAGTTTGACCAGACTGCAGCCAAGGTACCTCAGGGAAGTCACCTGATCAGATAAGTTACAAACAGTGAACAGCAGAGAGGTCCAGACTGCAGAGATGTTAGCATCACATGAAGAGTCTTCACAACGGTCGGAAGATAAATTAAAATAATGGGAATCCAGCCTTGCAACGTTCAGAAAGATTAAACAAAGAAGTCTCCCTCCAACGGACGGATTTGTTCAAAAGATTTGCAACGGCTACAAGGAAAAAGCTCAGAGATCGTGACCTATATATATCCGGAGATTTGAAACTGAGCAATCACTGGTGCGAACATACCTCAAGCGATCAAAGCAATCAAGCAATCTAAAGCAATCAATATCATCGTGAAAAGAGCGGTTCTAAAAGTTCATACTTAATGAAGCTCTTAGTTGGAGAAGACAAAAACTCTTGTCTATAATCT
Organism: Orobanche coerulescens; assembly: GCA_033398695.1. Classification (NCBI taxonomy): domain Eukaryota; kingdom Viridiplantae; phylum Streptophyta; class Magnoliopsida; order Lamiales; family Orobanchaceae; genus Orobanche; species Orobanche coerulescens. Next base: position 5,381,002 of record CM065814.1, read on the forward strand.
TGAGTACGGGGTACTTCACTGGTTGAAGTTAAAGACTGTAAAGGCATCCGAGGATCGAGGATCAAGAGGTGCAAGGCAGTCAAGTGTGGTACAACGGCACGGATTTCCACTGGTTGGAAGCTGTTGTAGTTTTGTGTGAATCACTGTAATATTTATCACTGGTTGAGAATTATAGTGAATTCATCTCCAACTGGTTTGGAGAAAAGTGGATTAGTAGAGGATTACCCCACCTCTGAGACCACTATAATCGCCTGTGTTCTTTACTGTTTTATTGCATCATACTTTAACTGCTGCATTCATTGTTAAGTGTTTCATTAGTTGCTTTCTATTCGTCATCAGCTGACTTCCGCATATATTAAAGAACAAACGACTCCAAGTCATTTGTCTACCTATCAGCTGAAGAAACTCACTCTTCGTGAAAAAAAGAGTTTAAGAGTTTCTACAAGTCTATTCACCCCCCCTAGACTTGTACCTGGACGACGTGTGACCTACACTTAATATGAAATAGAGCCGAGCTGAATGTTTTGTGCCGGTCTATCTGTTTTTCTCACTTATTACAAATTCTCTCTTTTTTCTCTCTCTTCTCTTTTCTCATAAATGCCAAAAGTCCTTTTTCACTATATATTCCTCCTATATATAGATAATCTCGGCCAGTCAGAAGATGACAGTTGGAGAATGTTGGGGAATATGCCCAAAACACTTTTCAGACTGTAAATACACCTTAGACACGTGGCGGCCTCTAAGGATTGCTTCGGGAAGGGACATGACAGCATGCATTAATTGGCATGTGTGCCTGTCCCGCATGCTTCTGGCGACGCTTATCCATTGGGGTCGGTCCTCGGGTCTCCCGCCGCTCAGGTCGGCCTTGTCGTAATCTTGAGCCGGAACATTTTTATCCTCGATCTGCTCGGCCCTCTCGGTCTGGGTATCGGGTCGGTCTTGGAGTCTCTGCCCGGTCCGGTCTTTAACGAGTCCGGGAAAAAATCGGGTTCATACTCGGTCCGGCTTGTTGCTTTGATCGGCCGGTCCAGCTGCCTGAAGCGCTTACGTGGATGCCAAGGTGGATGGGCTATCAACAAGGGCCCCCGAGTCCAGGGCCGTGCCGTGCTGGCCGGGGCTGGGGCCGTTTCGTACTGAGGCCGATCCGGCTTGTGGAAGGATAAGATCTCTCGAAGGGATGCCTCTTCGGGAGTCGTGTCGATTCGGTTTCAAGGTTTCTATGTGTCATGATGACGGAGACGCGTGGCCGGATCTGATTTGACGACGCGTTCACGCACCTTCAATTTTTGCGACGGTTCAGTGTGAATCGTCGCGTCACGCGCTGGGCATTTAATGCCTCTCTTCCCTTATAAATATAGGACGTCTTCTTCTTTATTATTCCCTCCGCCATTTTTGTATTTTGTTGCAGAGACAAAAGAGAGAAAAAAGTTCCGGTATTGTTTTCCGATCTCAGAGAAAAATTCTTGGTAAGATTTTCTTTCCTTTCTATTTGATATGTCGGAGTTGAGAGATGAGAGGGCGGCGGAGGATTTGACCGTGTCGCCGGACCGCACGGGAGTGGCGGATCTATCGGTAGGCGGAGTTCCCATCGACTGGAGCATCGAGGAAGAAGAAGGCGAGGTCGCGAGGTCTCCGGGATCTGGAGATGTGGACATGGCGGCGGCGTTGATGGCAGTCGGCGGGATTCCGGAGGAGGAAGGGGTTGAGCCTTCGGCGTCTTGGATTTGGCCTCGGTCGTCCCCTTTCGTAGAGGCCGGGTGGGACTCTGCTTCGATTCGCAGTACCGACACGGAAGAGCAGCTGGTGGCTTGGCGGAGGCGGTTCAAGATCCCGGCTAGGGTGCGGATGTTTGTTCCGACCCCTAAGGAGAGTCCCCACACCCCGCCTCCCGGCTGTGCGGCGGTGTACTATCGTTCCTTGCTGGCCGGGTTAAGATTTCCGCTTCCTTTGGCTTTCTCCCGCTGGTTAAGGCAGTGGGGTATTCCGCTGGCTCATATTCACCCCAATTCTTGGGCTCGGGTGGTGGGTCTTTTCGTTCTTTTCCATCAGCACGGCTAGCCCGAGCCCAGCTTCGAGGAGTTCAACAACCTTTTTCTGTGGAGATCGGTCGGCAGATCTGGCTCCGGCTGGTTTTACTTGACAGCCCGGCATGCCATGCACAAAGAGGTGGTGGATGTGCCGGAGACCATCCACAGTTGGAAGGAGCAGTGTTTTTATGTCGGGGGTGTTGTGTCAAGATTTATCCATCCCGACAGGCGATCGACTATAAGGCCGAGCGACCAAGTCAACACCAGTCAAACTATGGCTAGCTCGCCAAATCGAAGATATCAGACCACCATCAGGTACCTAGCGATCGACCCCCAAGGCGATCGCCCTTTGGCATCTGGCGATCGACTCTAGTGTCCGGCTAAGGACGGTCGACCTACGTCCCGAGCAGGGATGATCGCCCGTCAAAGTCATCGAGGACTGGATCTCAGAACAGCACCCACGTGCAGATCCACCAAAGGCGCTGACCGACGAGATCTTCGCTGACAGACAAGATCTTTTGCTGACAGACAAGACCTTTGACCACAGCCTGTCACCTACCTCACCTACCGGCATGCGTGCCGAAAGTTGTCAGTAGGACCACCCGTGACAGCAACTCAGGACGCGTGTAGGCGTCTCATTGGACCGCGCAGCTGACTGCCAGCAGCAGTCGCGGACTTTAAGGGAACAAGCCCATGTGCTAAAAGTCGATCGCCCCATTATTATAATGCAGTAAAGGCGATCGCCCGGCATATCAGAAGTCCTATAAATAGAGAACCTCCTCCTACTGGGAAAATGTTCGGAATTCATTCACCAACAACAGAAATACAAAAGAATACACTTATCATCAAGCTCCCGGCTTTCTCACCGGAATCCATCTCAGGACTTCTCTCTCTGAATCTCTCGTCCAGAACACGATCGGCTGAAGCAGCAAGTCTCCACTAGACAGATTCCAAGGGATTCATAAGCCCCGGAGCCCAAGCATCCAGCTAAATACTCGCCGTGAGAGACTGTCGATCTCTCACCGCCGCGACTGTTCATCTCCTTTGTTACAAGAACTCACAGAGCATCAAATATGGTTCTTCCGGCAATCTATACGCTCACTAGCTAAGATAACAAGAATCTTTACACTCATTGTAATTGTATTCTTACATTAGTACTTGTATCCCCGAATATTAGTATTAATAATATCTCGCGAGAGCATTCAAGCCCGGGACTAACAACCCCGGCAAATCTTGTGTTATTTATCTATCTCACGGAAGTGCTCTTGCATTTGTTTGCTATCCCATCCATTCCATCAATATCTATCTCCGGATAATATCTAGAGGAAGGGGGCGCGTCTAACCCTCAAATTTTTATACCTACCGTCCCGAAGAACACTCACTGTTCTCGGGGCATATACTTGAAGTGACACTCACTGCACTTCAAAGAAAACCTTCAATATCATGACATCCGCCGGTACATCGAAGAAAGCCGCTCTCCGAACCGCCGGACACCATATCCCGGTTCAGTCCGAACCCCACCCGACGACAGGGGGAAGCCGCAGCAACGCGAGACTCTCGATCCCACATCCGAGAGATGGCCCCAACCTCTCACTCGATCAATTCCAAACCAAGGAACAGATCGAGGAGTCCATGGCCATCCTAGAGGAGCGACGGAGAGCACACGCTTCGCCCGCGATAACTCCCTCAATCATCCGTCGCATGGGAAAACGGAAATTCAACGGGCTACTGACCGAGCGATCGTCAGAAAGCCCCAATTCGCGAGGAAAGGCTCTCGCACAACCGGACGGATCCATATTCAATCGCTTGGGGCGCGACCCATACTGGCGACCGGGGCATTCTGTTTCCAACCACGAAAATACGGAATCCGAATCCGTCACCAGGAGTTCGGCCTACCCACCTCACAGCCGAACGCAGGTCAGCCGTCTGATTCCCGCCCCGATCGCCAGGGGATCAGTACTCAATCGCCTCGGCTCCCGCTCCGAGCGCCAAGCCGCTAGCAGTCAGGCCACGGCGATGGCCGCCATACGACGCCAGCTCGACGAGATGAAAGCACTCTTGGACACTGGGGCAAGCGCCAGCAAAAAGATCACCGGGCCGACTGAGCCACTCACGGTCCACATCGAGCTTGCCCCCATACAACCAACGATCGCTCCTCCCAAAACACCTCTGTATGAGGGGAGATCGGACCCCGAAACCCACCTGAGTAAATTCCGAATCTACATGACTGGGTGTGGGGCATCTGATGCAACCAAGTGCCGGATCTTTCCGTTAACATTGGGCGAGCTGGCCCATAGGTGGTACGTCTCACTGCCACCATGATCAATCACCTCCTTTAAGAAACTGGCGAATGACTTCACGTCATACTTCGCCAGCAAGGTCGCCAGACCAGAAGGCCCCCACCGCGTGATGAAAATCAACCAGGGGAAGGACGAGTCAGACGCAGATTACATTGACCGAGTAGACGAAATCATCCTCACCGGCGAGCCCGTCAGTGATGAGATCTCTCTCTATTCGGTCATGGGGGGATTCCACGGTCACTCTCCCATGTTTAGACATCTCTCCAAGGATATTCCCCCAACTTACGCGATCTTCCGCGCTAAAGCTGCCAACTTTCTGGCCAGGCAAAGGCTACTCACCCTCCACCTAGGCGAGGAAACGCCACCTCTTGTCCAGAAGATAGCGATCGCCAAAGCAAAGAAGGCGATCGCCAAGCCACCCGGAGATCTCAAGGCTTTCGAGGACATGGAAGCCCATCTCCTCCATACGTTCAACCGAACTCCGGCACATATTTTCTATGCCATCAAGGGGCACGAAGAGTTCAAAAAGCCAAAGGCGATAAGGGACCACGGTCACCTGGACAACAATCAATATTGTGCCTACCATAAGAGTCCCGGCCACAGCACCAACCAATGCCGCGACCTCCTCAAACAGCTCTGGAGATTGTTCGAGGAAGGCAAGTTGGACAGCTTATTGGTTTAGCCAAAGCCCCTACCAATCTCTATACACGATCGTCCGAGTCGAACACAAAACAGGCTGGAAAGCTCATACGAGCCGACCCCTGGATCAACCTCGGCGACCGTCTCTACATGCTTCAATCAAGAAAAGGAGACCTCGGAAGTCTCCCCGATCTGCCTCCTTATTTAAGAAACTGGAGGACTCGATCGCCATCTACAGTTCACCATCTAACATGATGGACTAAGGCACGAGATCGCCTCCCCCGCACAACGTACACCGTCGAAGGTCGACATCTACATGACGATCCAAGGTGGAAGAGTGCAGCCATGGTCCTGGTGGTCGATGGAACCGACTGCTTAGGCCATGAAAGGTCCCTTTGGGCCAAGATCGCCCGCCCTTCGTTTAAATACGAGGCCGGCGTAGTCTGAGGGCCCTCCAAAATTAATCAGTGGACACGATCGCTTGCCCTCAAAGGTTCATCATCTAACATGGTGAACCCGGACAATGCGACGTGCCACAACCCCCGTCTCAACGTACACCGTCGAGGTTCGCCATCTTCATGGTGGGCCGAGGTGGAAGCAGAGCTAAACAAGACGCGAGCGTGGAGTTGAATCATCCGACGCTGCCCCGCGCAAGGACTCCTCTAGACCGAGACCGCACGCCCTTCGTTTAAATATGAGGCGAGGCGCAGCCTAACAGAGGACCCTCATAATAAAGTGAGTCACGAGACACTCAATGTCTTCGCGCATCAAGACATGATCAAGGGGTTGGTCCATCGAACTCCGCGATCGTGCACGGTTCCTCAAGACGGACGACCGTCCTCGAGGATTCGACAAAGTTGAAGACCGCTCACTCAACGAATTATTTTCATCCCCTTACTTCCGCTAAGTGAATAAAAACAAGGGGCAATAAGAGTGCGGACTACCTACACGACGATCGTCGCTATTCAACCACATACGGAGATCGTCATTTTTTCAGATGTTGTGCAGCGATCGAATTTGTTGTAAAAAGTTATCTTTATGAGTTTATCAATTCATTTGGAACTACCCTCGCAACGATCTCTCCTCACACATTTGTACAAAGTCAAACAAATACTCAAAAATAACAATCATTCAAGTGATAAGTCAGAAATTCAAACGTTCATTTCATTACTTGAAAAAATCGGAGTACATGGTCGCCCGAAGGCCTAAAAGCTACAAAAGAAAGCTACAAAAATACAAGGAAATAAGCTAAAGCATCAAAAATGAAGTGCCTCAGGCCCCTGCCTGGCCTTCAACATTAGCATCCGGTGTGGTCCCCTCATCTTCCGGAGCGTCGGGATGAGCAAGATTGGCCGGAGACGGATACCTCAAATCCACGCTGATGTCCGCAAGATCCAAGATCGGCAAGGAGAAAGATGAATGGAGAGGATGCTCTAACGCATACGCCTTGAAGTTCTCGGCAAGAGGCCCGACCTCCAAACCTCCCTTCTTTGCCGCTCGGATCGAGTCGGCGAACGCCAAATAATAGGCGAACTCGCTGACAAACTCCAAGTTTTGAAAGGGATCAGCCTTGGTCGCCTCTACCTCTCCTTTCAGCTCCGCCATCGCCTGTTGCGACCCCTGGAGCTCGGCCTCCCTCGCAGCAACCTTCTCCTTCGCCTCCGCCAGCTCGCTGGTCAACCGAGCGATCGTCACCTTCTGGCGATCGGCCTCCTCTTCAGTGACCTTCTGCGCCCGGACGGCATTCAGCATCTGGTCCCGAAATCGGTCAACCGCCAAACGAGCCAGCTCGGTTTCCTTCTTCTCCAGCTCAAGCTCGTGGCTCGCCCGCTTGGCCGGCTCCAGAGAGTCCTTCTACATCGCCACGATCTTATCAGCAAACTCGGCGTTCTCTTTCCGAGCCGCCTCATGATCCGCCTGCAGGCGAATAGTGGAGGGCCGCCCCTCAAACTCCTGAGCAGCCTGGACAGCCATGGTCGCCGTCTGGAGAGAAAGGGCGAGAACAGCCTGCATCGAACTCCCCGCTCGCTGACGAGCGATCGTATCCAGATCGGTCATCCAGGCCTTCGGCAGAGCAGAAGCAGCCTTGCTGACGTATGGAGGAATGTCGCAAGACTGGCGAGGAGATCGGCTCGCTAGGAAATCCACGACCATCGGCGGGCAAGACGGATCTGTGCGACGGATCCTACATCAAAACAACAAAGTTAATACAACTCCTACGCAGTTGCAATTTTCAACACAAAAATGCAATCTACCTCTCAGCCTTCTCGGGGTCCCGACCGAAATACGGTTTCCCTCGAGGGGTCTCAGCATCCGCGATCGCCATCTCCCGCATAAAAGCCGCAGAGGGTGGCTCATTCTCCGGAGCAATGATGGTGATCAGAGGCGCGGCGATCGTCACTTCATCGCCCGGGGCAGGAACCGAAGTTTCTTCCGGCCTCGGCCTCTTGCGATTCGCTCGAAGCCCCTCCTCCGGAACTCCCTCCTCAGACACGACCGGCTCCACGCGAGGCTCCGCCTCCGGAACTATTGGAAACGCAACAGGTGGGGCCCGAGACGACCTCTTATGGCGGAGACGGCCTAGAACTCCAGGATTCGACATGGCGATCTCCGTCGGAGGCTCCAAGAAGCGAGGAAAGCGAACCTCTGCAGTTAAGACGATCGACCAACAGTCAGACACTTTCCTCAAGTAAGGCGATCGCCTAGAAAGTGAAGGTCGCAGAAACTCATACCTGGCACCGAGAGATGTCTCGGGAAACGGAATAGTCGAGCCGACAACCAACGACTCTCCTTATTGATCCGGTTGGCGTCAAGGTCGTCGTCCAACAAGCTCCTTATCCGCTCCCAGACAACGAGAAAGTCAAAAGGCAGCTCCTCGATCGCCGGAATGTGAAAACCTGCAAAACCGAAATCAAATTAGATCAGTCCAAAACGCATCCGAACGAAGGGAGGGTCTAAACCCTTACCGGGATTCCTCTCCCGAAACTCAGTAGGGATCTCCAGCTCGCCCGAAGGATTGTCGCTCGCGGAAGCCCTCCACTTGCCGGCGACCCAGAACCACTTCGTCTGATCGCCCCGCATCTTATTCGGGACTCCGTGAATTACCCGACCAGATCGGCCCTGAATATGGTAACCGCCGACCAACCCTTTATGAGCCGTCAGTTTGAACAAATGGTTCATCTCCAACGGCGATGGGAGGCGGTATAGGTGGTGACCGCCGAAAAGAGTGAGAGTGCAGATAATTTGGAGCCAGGCGTTCGGCGTCAGCTGAAGTGGCGCCACATTCCAAGCGGCCAGCAGGTGAGAGACAGCAAAGGATAGAGGGAAGCGCAGCCCGGCCTCCATAATCGCCTCATTCACGGCGACCATACCCATCGGAGGCTGGTCGGCTCGTTCATTCTCCGCCGGCGCGAACATGTCCACATCTGAAGGAACATGGAACCTCGTCCTCCAGACGGCCAGATCTTTCCTGGACGTCGAACTCCGTATTTGGCCAAGCGACCACAACGATCGCTGCGCAGCCCGGTACTGCGACCGTTTGGGAAGCACATAGGGGTAGGCGACCGAGTATCCCCGGAAATCGAATCTCGGAGTAGGACCGGCCAACTTCTCCATTATCTCAGCAAAAGCCTTATAGGCCCGGCCGAAAGCACTATGCTGCTCCCAGTAGGCCCTAATCGCCAGATCTCTCTCAATCTGCGATCGTCTTTCTTCAGCAGCCGCCTCCTTAGCAACATCGGCTTCGTTAAATAAAGCCTCGACTTCAGCAGGGTCGATTCCGACCTGAATAGCTTCAGCGGCCGTCTCCAGGTGGAAGTCGGAAGAAGGTTCTCCTGACGATCGATGTCTGGCGTGGCCAGTACCCACTCCACGTGATGATGAGGTTCCGGCCATTCTCAAAAACAGAAAAGGAGAAAATGATTTTTTCTTACCCGAAGATGAAATCGAACGACGATCGGCACTAAGATCTTCAGAAAAATCGACAGCAAGTCCTTCTTTCTCCAATAAGTACGCGTGAGTATGAAACTGCAGCACTGCGCCCTTTTATAGGAGAAGGCAGGGACTCGTTTGCAATAAGGGAAAATCTCAGGGGTCGGATCTCAAACGACGCATTAATTGACTCCCTCGAGACCCACGTACGCGTCTTTTCAAGGACGCGTCAGCCGAGGAGTCATTAATGACCGTTGGTATCCTCCAATAGAAGCCCAACACGTGCGCGGAGACTTTTCAACGCCCATTGCCTTTTCCCGCGTAGTTTAGCGGCCAACCAGGTCGTCCGAACCCAGAGTATATCAGCTCAAAGACGATCGCCAGTTCAATGAAACGCAAAGTCGCTCGTCAAAAGTTCAGCGATCGCCAAGAGAGCCACCTCACCCCACGTTTCCAACGTAGGAGCTAGCTAGGGGGCAATTATTGTGTCAAGATTTATCCATCCCGACAGGCTATCGACTATAAGGCCGAGCGACCAAGTCAACACCAGTCAAACTATGGCTAGCTCGCCAAATCGAAGATATCAGACCACCATCAGGTACCTAGCGATCGACCCCCAAGGCGATCGCCCTTTGGCATCTGGCGATCGACTCTAGTGTCCGGTTAAGGACGGTCGACCTACGTCCCGAGGAGGGATGATCGCCCGTCAAAGTCATCGAGGACTGGATCTCAGAACAGCACCCACGTGCAGATCCACCAAAGGCGCTGACCGACGAGATCTTCGCTGACAGACAAGATCTTTTGCTGACAGACAAGACCTTTGACCACAGCCTGTCACCTACCTCACCTACCGGCATGCGCGCCGAAAGTTGTCAGTGGGACCACCCGTGACAGCAACTCAGGACGCGTGTAGGCGTCTCATTGATCACACTGATCGCAAGAAGCAGCCGCGGACTTTAAGGGAACAAGCCCATGTGCTAAAAGTCGATCGCCCCATTATTATAATGCAGTAAAGGCGATCGCCCGGCATATCAGAAGTCCTATAAATAGAGAACCTTCTCCTACTGGGAAAAGGTTCGGAATTCATTCACCAACAACAGAAATACAAAAGAACACACTTATCATCAAGCTCCCGGCTTTCTCACCGGAATCCATCTAAGGACTTCTCTCTCTGAATCTCTCGTCCAGAACACGATCGGCTGAAGCAGCAAGTCTCCACTAGACAGATTCCAAGGGATTCATAAGCCCGGGAGCCCAAGCATCCAGCTAAATACTCGCCGTGAGAGACTGTCGATCTCTCACCGCCGCGACTGTTCATCTCCTTTGTTACAAGAACTCACAGAGCATCAAATCTGGTTCTTCCGGCAATCTATACGCTCACTAGCTAAGATAACAAGAATCTTTACACTCATTGTAATTGTATTCTTACATTAGTACTTGTATCCCCGAATATTAGTATTAATAATATCTCGCGAGAGCATTCAAGCCCGAGACTAACAACCCCGGCAAATCTTGTGTTATTTCTCTATCTCACGGAAGTGCTCTTGCATTTGTTTGCTATCCCATCCATTCCAGCAATATCTATCTCCGGATAATATTTTGGGTAGCAACAGGGGGGCCTTGGAGGAGTTCGGTGGATGAGTGGGATCCCGGCGTCATAGATGCGGAGCTTCGGATCCCGGAGCATTTTATTGCCAAAATGAGTAAGTATCGTGTTTTCTATTATGTTCTTCCTTTGTCTAACGCTCATCATTTGCTTTTTGTGCAGAACATATCCCATCGCAAGAGACCTCCTCCGAGTTCGGCGACCGGGTTGAACAGCTTTTGGATCTTCCCGCTGAGCAGAGGAAGTCGCATCTTCTGGTTACTGAGGAAAACCTCTAGGCTGCCGGACTTCGATCCACCGATCCGAGTATCATGTCTTCATCAGGTATTTTTTTTTAACGTGTCTTCTTTCTCCAGTCCCTAGGGCCAAGACTCCGTCTGGAAGGAAAGAGACGTCTGCGCAGCGTGTGGCAAGATTGGTTGCCGAGGCGGCTGAGCGGAGGGAGCGCGCGGACAAATGAAAAAGAGGGGAGACCGAGCCCGAGGGCAGCGTGACTAAGGCTGAGGCTCGGCCAACTTCTGAAGTTCCTGTATCCGCGTCGAGCCCTATCCGGACGGATCGTGCGAGTGGCAAGGAGCCCTTAATTGACTTGGAGGGTCATTATATCCCGATTAATAAGGTTCAGGAGGAACCTTGTGCCCAGATGTTAGGCGTATTTTGATACGCTTATTTATCATTATTTTGTATTATTTTGGAGAGTAAATTTGCTTAAATGAGCTCTTAATGCCTTAATCTTGTATGTTTGTCAGGAGATTGAAGTCCGGAAGCTAAAACGAGGCGAAACGGGCGAAAACGGCGAATTTTGGCCGTGGGCCGCGGCACAAGATTAAGTGAGCCGCGGCACAGGAAGACAACCAGCGGGCAAAAAGTAGACTGTACTCTGTGCCGCGGCACAGTCCAGCTGAGCCGCGGCCCAGAAGAAAATCACAGCGCCCAGGTTTTAACCTGGACGCCATGTGCCGCGGCACAGATTAAGTGAGCCGCGTCACACTTAGCGGTTTTGGTGTGCTCCGCGCGGATTTGGGCCGTTTTGAAGCCAGTTCTCGACCTACTCACACGGACGCGAGTTGGAGACTGTGCAGAGCTATAAATAAGGGTTTAAGACCCTAATTAATCAGCTTGGAAATCTTGGAATCTTAGAATCTTGAGATCTTTGGCGGCTTGGGAGAAGAAGGAACACAGAAGATTATCACAGACGAGAGATCAAGGACAGAGGGCGGAAGCCAGAAGAACGGAGGAATCCGAGCTTCATCTGCGTTTGATTTTCATGCTTTTATCGATTAATTCTGTATTTTCATTAATTAGCATGTCAGGCTAAAACCCTAATCTAGGATTTTGATGAAACCTACGTTTTGACGGATTTGCTTGAGATTATCTATTTAATTCCCTTTTTGTTGAGTTTTCCCAATCGTGTTTAATGCTTTCAATTATCTGGCCAATAGTTGTATTGTTTTAATCATTCAATTCGAATCGGGAGAGGAGAGTTGATGAGGAACTATTGGTGAGGACCGTTTTATTCTGTGAGATAGGAATATACTCATAGGAACTACGTGGCCTTTTGGAGATTTTAAGCTTTTTGCCTATTGACGAATCAATTCACCTAGGGATAGAGTGCGTTATTCGCCTTTAGAAAAATCTATTGACCTCAGGAGAGGTGGTAGAGTATATTAGAAATCTTCGCCTTCAATAAATTGGGAAAATCATTAACTTCAGATAATCGAGAGTAAATTCGGATAAACCGAGGTGGATTCAGAACCCTCTTATTCATCATTTGATTCTCTTTCTCCAAGCTATCGTTTTTACTGTTTAGTCTTTTATTAATTCTTTTAGTAATTAATTGCAAAACCAACCGTTAGAAAACTCTTTGAAATTAATTAAACTATGAAAATTAGGGTGAGAAAAACACTCATACATTCATAAATAGGTAGAGTTTCATGTCAAACTAGGGCTGGCAATTTCCGACACGACACGATAACCCGACACTAACACGCACAAAATTAATGGGTTAGTGTTTGGTCTTATCGTGTTCGTGTCCTTATCGTGTCGACACGATAAGGACACGCTAATTTCGTGCCGTGTTCGTGTCGGATTCGTGTCGTGTTCGTGTAACACAATAACTTTTGTGTTCGTGTCGTGTTCGTGTAACCCGATAATATTTATATATTTTTAGCATTAATTTTATTATCATTTTAAATATTTTAAGCTTATTTTCTAATTTTTTTATTTGAATTTATCGATTCGTGTCGTATCGTGTCATTATCGTGTCGTGTCAACACGAAAAATATCGTGTCATATCATGTTCGTGTTTCAACCTTTCATGTCGTGTTCGTGTTCGTGTCGAGTATATACTTAACGGATCGTGTTTGTGTTTGGTCTTATCGTGTCGGGTCGTTATCATGTCGACCCGATAACAACCCGACACGCACGAATTGCCAGCCTGATGTCAAACGTCACATGTTTGAATCTAGCTTGTGTGTCTGTAAATTTGAACCTATAGCCACTAATTTTTTAAATGTACTTGATTAGAAACATATATATTCGGTTATTCCTCATCAAAATATATAGGAAAAAAAAAAAGACTAGAATAATTAATGGTAAAAAAAGAATAGGATAATATATAGCTATTAATGAATGGATTGATATATACGGTGTTATTGGCTACTGTTAAAACACGAGCAAAGTAGGAAAGTAATAAGAGGAGAAAGATCGACAAAACACAATGTCTCGTCAGATCAATAAGATTTTTGATATTAGAGAAACTTCAGTTTTCTTCATGGAGCATCCCCACCACGTAGTGTATTCACTGCTGGATGCACGATATGTGGCGTATATGTGGAGTGTTCCACCTAGTATATTAATCTGTACTCTACATACACGACATGTGTCGTGCATCCAGCAGGGGATGCAGTGCGTGAGGGTGGACGGAGCCGGAAACTTCCCATATGATGTTGGGAAATGCATTTCAAATTGGTGCAGATGGGCTGTTTACTTGTGACTTAATCAGCTTAATGGGTAAAATGTCTTATTCGCTCAGATGTTTGGAGGTGTTTACTTGTGGCTTAATGACTTATTCGCCCAGACAAAAATGGCTTATTCATTAAACATGAAAAGGGGTGTTGTCCCCATTAAGACAAAAAAATGACTCCCCTACCCCTAATTGAAAATCACACATTTATATATACAATATAAATAATTTAGGACAAAAAAATGACTCTCATGTCCCCATTATATATACTCATTTATATATACAATATAAAAAATTAGGTTTTAATATAAATGAATGTAATATATATTATTCATATATAAATAATATACATTATTAATTTATATATAATATTTGTTACTATATATTATTGTATAAATAAACTTTTGTATCTACAAAGTACCATATATATTATGAATATATAAATAAATATTATATATTACTTATATATTAACATTTATTCATATGTATAATATTTATTATATGTGTTCTTATCTATTTAAAATATATTTCTATATAAATATATATTTTATATTATACATATTATTTATATATGTATTAAATATTTTATATATTACTTACATACAAAATTGAATCAATTATGTATAATATCTTGTTTAAATTTAAATAATATATATATATATATAAAGATAAGTCAAATTTGATTTTTTAACAATATTTAAATTTATCTAATTTGTGTTTGAATTTGGCTACTTTGTGTTTGAACTTGACTTCTCTGTGTTTGAAATTGAATTTTTAAGTACTTTATGAATTTATGTTTTGATTTTTGGATTATATCATTTATATTGCTTAAAAATAAACAACAATTTATAAAGCAATTTTATAATTCATATTCACAGAATCCCATTTTTCTGTTATTCAGACAGTTTATTCAGATGGAAAAGTAAACAACAACATTAATTTACCCAGACAGATACATTTACCCAGACAGACAAATTTACTCAGACAAACATAATTTATTCAGACAGACAAATTTGGTAAACAGCCGCTAAGGTGCATCCAACAATTTTTCTTCACCAACTGATCACCGTACACGCGTCCAGTTGATAAAAAAATTTTATAATTTCGCCGTGAGAAAAAAGCTGAAAAATAATGGATTTCCTTTTGTCACAATTGTCCAATTTTGCTTCACCAACTAATCACCGTACACGTGTCTAAGAAACAAAGAGTGCACTATGTCATACTCTCTCCCTCCACGACCTATTTGCTACAATTTTTTTTTCATCCGTCACATTTTGGTAAATTTTATCTACGTTCACAGTTTAGTTTGGTTTGATTTTATCTCATGAGTGGGTTCATTGCTCCACTCACAATACATCCTATCAATTAAAGTCTATTAAAATATTAAAACTCGTGCCAATCAAAACGTGGCGTGGAGGGAGGAAGTATGAAACAAATACACAGCATACCAGCTATGGGTCAAATGCAAGTCCATCAACAGAAACCCCATATTTCTCGGATTCTCCATACAATAGTCATAAGCCCTTCCCTCCCATGCCTGCAAAGATCATTCAAATTTTCAACTCAGATAGCACACTTCCATAGAACCAACCAAAACAAGATAGAACAATTATTGTGCGGAAGTATTTATAATTATGAAGTGAAGTTAGGATAATGGATGACATCGACATGTTCTTTTTATTAAATATAGAAATTGTAATGAAACATTAGAGAGGGAAGATTCATCCCTGCTATGTAGATAATACTGCATCCAAAAGATACAACTTAAAAATCTAGCCAAATCATAAAAAAAGCTTTTGCTCTTTATGATTTTAGTTATTGCTACTCTATGCTTATGAAAATCAAGGTCAGGAAGGACAACTGTGATAGTAATTGTTTGAAATTTGATACTATACTTGTCGGGCGATTACAATGAAAAAGAAATGAAGAAGACGAGAGTACACAGAAAATAACATGTAATTGAAATTAAAATGAAACCAAAAACAAAACCGTATTAAACTAATAGCCAAGTCGAGGAAGGCCTCTTTCCGCAAGATGAGATACGTCCCGATAGTGCTCTTGTTGAAAAAAATAGCTTAATTAATACCATAATTAATTATGGTAATTAATGACATTAAATGGTATATTTGGAATCTACATTTTGTGTAGATTAATTTAGTGTATTTACTTGTTCAATTTCGTTAAGAAATAAATGAGTAATTAATGCACAAAGTTAAGCCATTTAATAGTTGGGGATGTGGTGTGGAATCTCATCCCACATTGGACAAGTAAGGAAAAGTTGAGCTATTTATAAAAGACTTTCCATCATAAAGGAGCAATCAAGTGTGCTCCATTAAGGTGCACCCTAGTTGGCTTTAATTAATTTTTAAAGCTAGAATCCGAATCCTACGAGGAAGGTGCAAAGCACCTTCCGAGTCCGAGTCCGAGTCCGAGCACGCGCACGTCGCACTTGTCGCAACGGGCGCTTCGTAGGCGCACTTTGCACCTATGAGGAGCCTTTCGTTTTGACAACTAAGATAGTGGCTTGGGTGACTTGGAAGGTGACTTGGATGACACGTGGTAGTGACATGGCGGGAGTGACACATAAACGGGCGGTTAACGGCCGAACCAATGCATTGGTTCGACCATTGATGTAAATCGGACTAAAGACAATGGTTCGGCTATTCAACCAATGCGGCCCTTCCCACTGACCACAAGGTGTCTATCCAAAAGACACACACCAATTCGGACAGGGTGCTTTACAGACTATAAATCAACCCCTGCAGATGATGATTACACACACATAACAATCAAGATAATAATCCTGTCATACTAGCCTAAGTTCATACTACAAAGTCCCAAATATCCAGTAGTTCGCCCGGGATTCGATTCCTAGTACAGGGTATCGAGTTCATCGAAAAAACCGTTGTATCTTGGGGACGTTTGCCGTTCAACCGTGTGTACTGTGCGGGGCAATTTCGTCTTACGGAGAGAGAGTCCAACTCTTGCCTCGGTTTACATTCATTTGTCATTTTCTACAGCATTACATATCAACAATCGTAAGACGAAATTTTTCTGTAGAAGATGGCATCGTCAAGCAACAATGTTCATGCTCCTGCCCATGCCGAAAAACCAGAGAAGTTCTCAGGTACCGACTTCAAACGTTGGCAATCAAAAATGCTGTTCTACCTTACTACTCTCAATCTCTGCCGCTTCCTTTCCGAATCTCCTCTGTTGTGGGGATGATGAAATCGACACCTGAACGCACGGTGTTGGATGCATGGCATCACATCGACTTCTTATGTCGGAACTATATTTTGAATGGGTTGGATGACACACTTTACAGTGTTTATTCCACAATCAAAACGTCCAAAGAGTTGTGGGACTCGTTGGAGACAAAATATAAAACAGAAGATGCCGGCTTGAAAAAGTTCATCGTGGGTCGTTTTCTTGACTTCAAAATGGTGGACACAAAAACTGTTCTCGAGCAAGTGCAGGAAATACAGTTGATCCTGCACGATATTTTGGCAGAAGGAATGAGCTTGTCTGAATCCTTTCAAGCTGCTTCCATAATCGAGAAGTTGCCCCCGATGTGGAAGGACTTCAAAAACTACCTCAAGCACAAACGCAAGGAAATGGGCCTTGAAGATCTAATTGTGCGACTGAGGATCGAAGAGGACAATCGGAAGACCGATGTCAAGATGAAGTCATCTATGGAGGCAAAAGCAAATCTCATCGAGTCAAGCAACAACAAAAAGCGGAAATTTAACGGGAAGAAGCAAGACTCGAAGAATCAAAAGAAGATCAAAGGAGAATGCTACAACTGCGGTAAATTCGGGCATATGGCGAAAAATTGCCGCAAACCAAAGAATGGTGGGTGGACACCGGCGCTACTAAACATATTTGTGCCGATAAAACCATGTTCTCCTCATACGAGCCCGTCACCGAAGAAAGAAAATTGTACATGGGAAACTCCGCTGCCTCAAATGTTGTCGGAACTGGAGAAGTTATACTCAAGATGACGTCTGGATTGAAATTGACGCTCAAAAATGTGCTACATGTTCCAGACATTCGTAAGAATCTTGTGTCTGGCTCAGCATTGAGCAAAGCCGGATTTTGGCTAGTGTTTGAAGCGGATAAAGTTGTAATAACTAAAAATGGTCACTTTATCGGAAAAGGCTATATAGATAACGGCCTTTTCAAACTGAATGCTATCAATGTACGTGGTAGAAATGAAATAAACGATAAAGTTGTTTATTTGGTTGAGTCTCCTAATTTATGGCATGATAGATTAGGACATGCAAATCTAAATATACTACGTCGTTTAGTACATTTAGATTTATTGCCAAAAATGACTTTCGATCAACACAAAAGGTGTGAAATATGTGTTGAAGCAAAAATGGCAAAATCTCCTTTTCATTCAGTGGAAAGATCGACAAAACCTCTTGAATTGATTCACACCGATCTGTGCGATTTAAAACTTGTGCAAACAAGAGGTGGAAAGAATTATTTTATAACTTTTATTGATGATTGCACAAGATTTTGTTATGTGTATCTTTTGAGAAGCAAAGACGAAGCATTCGAAGCTTTCAAAACATACAAAAGAAGTTGAAAATCAACTCAACACCAAAATCAAAATGATTGAAGTGATCGAGGCGGTGAATATGTTGCACCTTTTGAAGAATATTGTCGTGAAAATGGCATTATTCACCAAACGACTGCACCTTATGCACCCCAATCAAATGGTGTTGCCGAACGAAAGAATAGAACATTGAAGGAAATGATGAATGCTATGTTGATAAGCTCGGGCCTATCACTTAACATGTGGGGAGAAGCTATTCTTTCGCCAATAAAATTGAATAAATTACCCAAAAAGAAGCAAGATAAAACTCCATATGAATTATGGAAAGGAAGGAAGCCGTCTATAAGTACTTAAAAGTGTGGGGGTGCTTAGCAAAAGTTGAAGTACCGAAACCCAAGCAAGTAAAAATAGGACCAAAGCGGTTGATTGCATTTTCATAGGATATGCAAATAATAGTAGTGCGTACCGATTTTGGTACACAAATCGGAAGTACCCGATATTAATGAGGGAATGATTATAGAATCAAGAAATGCCATATTTTTGAAACTATATTCCCTAAGAAAGAAAAGAATGAAATAAGTCCGAAAAGAGGACTTATGATGAAATCTCGCCAAATAGTAATGGACCAACACCGGAACTAAGGCGAGGAAAAGAATAAAAGCTGCAAAAACCTTTGGTCCGGATTTTGTAGTCTATTCTTTAGAAGATGAACCAAAGACAATCAAGGAAGCATTGTGCGGTTCCGATGCCGATCTATGGCAAGAAGCTATCAATAGTGAAATCGAGTCAATCTTGAACAATCACACTTGGCACATTGTTGATCTTCCTCAGGAAATAAACCTTTAGGTTGCAAGTGGATTCTCAAGAAGAAATACAAAGGTGATAAATCTATTGACAAATACAAGGCACGTTTGGTAGCCAAAGGATACAAACAAAAGGAAGGGTATGATTACTTTGATACATACTCACGATTACTCGGATTACATCCATTAGAATGCTACTTGCAATAGCGGCATTGTACAATCTTGAGATACACCAAATGGATGTAAAACGGCCTTTCTAAATGGAGATTTAGAAGATGAAATTTATATGGAACAACCCGAAGGGTTCGTGATTCGCCAAGAAAACAAAGTTTGCAAACTTGTTAAGTCTTTATACGGACTTAAGCAAGCACCCAAACAATGGCATGAGAAATTTGACCAAGTAATGATGTCAAATGGTTTCAAGATCAATGAATGCGATAAATGTGTGTACATCAAAGGTACATCTGACAATTTTGTCATTGTGTGTCTATACGTTGATGATATGTTATTTATGGGTAGCAACAATAAAATCATCATAGGCACTAAGGAAATGTTAAAGAAGAACTTTGACATGAAGGATATGGGATTAGCCGATGTGATTCTAGGAATCAAGATCTCCAGAACACCCGATGGAATAGTCTTATCACAATCTCACTATGTTGAGAATGTACTTAAGAAATTCAAGGCATACGATCTACCTCCGGCTAAGACACCTGTTGACTTAAGTTTACACTTAGCCAAAAATCGAGGAGAACCCATATCACAAACAGAATATGCTAGGATAATTGGAAGCCTAATGTACTTAGCAAATTGTACAAGGCCAGACATAGCATATTCTATT
Organism: Orobanche coerulescens; assembly: GCA_033398695.1. Classification (NCBI taxonomy): domain Eukaryota; kingdom Viridiplantae; phylum Streptophyta; class Magnoliopsida; order Lamiales; family Orobanchaceae; genus Orobanche; species Orobanche coerulescens. The sequence goes on from CM065814.1 coordinate 5,400,674, forward strand.
AGTAAACTAAGTCGGTTTACGAGTAATCCCGGAAAGGATCATTGGACCGCATTGACAAGAGTGTTGAGATACTTAAAACACACTGTCAATCATGGTATACACTATTCAAGATATCCAGCTGTTTTGGAAGGATATTGTGATGCCAACTGGATATCCGATACTAAAGACACTAAATCCACAAGCGGTTATGTATTTACCATTGGTGGAGGAGCAATATCATGGAAATCTTCTAAGCAAACATGCATAGCCCGATCTACAATGGAATCGGAATTTATTGCTTTAGACAAAGCCGGCGAAGAAGCCGAATGGTTAAGAAACTTCTTAGAAGATATTCCCTGCTGGGAAAAACCTTTGCCTCCCGTTATGATACATTGTGATAGCATGGCAGCCATAGGGAGGGCAAAGAACAGTATATATAATGGTAAGTCTCGACATATTCGTCGAAGACACAATACCATTCGACATTTGATCACTACAGGAATAATGTGTATTGACTATGTAAAGTCAAAAGACAATATAGCGGATCCGTTTACGAAAGGTATTAACCGTGATCAATTATATAATGCAACAAGGGGAATGGGATTGAAATCCACGCATTGAGAATTTTCATAATGGTAACTCAACCAGGATGATTGGAGATCCCAAGAACTTGGTTCAATGAGACAACTAAGTTGTGAAAGTTCAAGTTAAAGCACTTGAAAATCCATTCTCATAGCTGTTCAAGTGCAAGCCTGCAGTTTGTGGTAAAGGGTAAGCTGTTTAAAGCTTTTAATGATTCCTATAACCTTTTATAGGTGGAGTATGGCAGGATACTCTTCATAGGAGGTCACCTATATAAGTGAAGAAGTAAGGCCGCTTCATAAAATTAGTAACACTTATGAATCCAAGAAATGGTCCAAGGCCAAAATGGACACAACGTGAGAACGAAAGATATTAGATCTATTATTGTGTGTATGTTATTGTCTTGGTTTACACAAAAGTTGACCGGTTCAAGACATCACGTTCACCGAGCAACGAGTAAATCCGATAGCATTACACTAAGGAAGGTTCAAGGCTAACTACCACCTATCCTGAAGCAATAATAGGTCGTCGGGACTTAGTGCATGTTGCATTTGTATTAATCATCATTCATGTGGGGGATTGTTGAAAAAAATAGCTTAATTAATACCATAATTAATTATGGTAATTAATGACATTAAATGGTATATTTGGAATCTACATTTTGTGTAGATTAATTTAGTGTATTTACTTGTTCAATTTCGTTAAGAAATGAATGAGTAATTAATGCACAAAGTTAAGCCATTTAATAGTTGGGGATGTGGTGTGGAATCCCATCCCACATTGGAGAAGTAAGGAAAAGTTGAGCTATTTATAAAGGACTTTCCATCATAAAGGAGCAATCAAGTGTGCTCCATTAAGGTGCACCCTAGTTGGCTTTAATTAATTTTTAAAGCTAGAATCCGAATCCTACGAGGAAGGTGCAAAGCACCTTCCGAGTCCGAGTCCGAGTCCGAGCACGTGCACGTCGCACTTGTCGCAACGGGCGCTTCGTAGGCGCACTTTGCACCTATGAGGAGCCTTTCGTTTTGACAACTAAGATAGTGGCTCGGGTGACTTGGAAGGTGACTTGGATGACACGTGGTAGTGACATGGCGGGAGTGACACATAAACGGGCGGTTAACGGCCGAACCAATGCATTGGTTCGGACCATTCAGTGTAAACTGGACCAGCACAATGGTTCAGCTATTCTGAACCAATGCAGCCCTTCCCACCTGACCACAAGGTGTCTATCCAGTCAGAAAGACACACCAATTCGGAAAGGGTGCTTTACAGACTATAAATCAACCCCTGCAGATGATGATTACACACACATAACAATCAAGATAATAATCCTGTCATACTAGCCTAAGTTCATACTACAAAGTCCCAAATATCCAAAGAGTTCGCAGGATTCGATTCCTAGTACAGGGTATCGAGTTCATCGAAAAAACCGTTGTATCTTGGGGACGTTTGCCGTTCAACCGTGTGTACTGTGCGGGGCAATTTCGTCTTACGGAGAGAGAGTCCAACTCTTGCCTCGGTTTACATTCGTTTGTCATTTTCTATAGCATTACACATCAACAGCTCTCGGTTTAAGCGTGTCGTCTCCAAAGATAAAACAGCTTCGTCTCGAAGGTAGTAGCACCACAACCCACGAGCTCCGGCGAACTAGAATGAGGCGAGGACAGTGCTTCGACACAACAAATGATATGTATGAAATATGTATGCTAAGAATGATTTTGCCGTGTAGAATGCAAATGCAAGAGTGCCCTATTTATAGGCAAGCTCATTCGTGGGAATTTTCATACACCGTAAAAGTGTAATAATATCATTAAAATGGCGTTTCATCGGTTTCGATCCGTTGGAGTCCATAGCCAATACAAATAAAATTGCATCAATTCTCATTGAATAGATTTCACACCGGCAATTTCTTAAGGGTTTGTCTAAATACACCAATATTTTTTACTAAGTATACCAAAGAGACTTCCCCAATATTTTATCTGTAAATGTCAAATCATTATTTTCTTTTGCCAGATACTCTTACCCCCTCCCTGCTGACCCCCCATCCCCCCTCGCTCCCCTTGCTGCCATCGCTTGGCAGCCTTTTTTTTTAAGTTTCTTACTTTTTTTAGTTTTTAACTAGACGTTCGCCTATGCGATGCACCAGACAAAATATTTTAATATTTAAAAAAATATTTTCTCTGTTCTCCAAATTTTTTCTTGAGTATTTTTGATACGGATTAATAAAAAAAGTTATTGAATGTATTATGGAGTGTAATATAATTGAAAAATAAGTCTCACATTAGTGTAGTATTAAGTTAATTAGTGTACATTATATGAACAAATTTGGAGGATATACCGAAAAGAAAAGATAAGAACAAATTTGAGGGCCGAAAGTAGTATGTGATTAAGTCATATATATATATAAATATATATATATATATATATGTGTGTGTGTGTGTGTGTTTGTGTGTGTGTGTGTGTGTGTATTTGTGCAATATGTGTTTTACTATTTCTATTATTATAATTAAATAAGTATCATAATTTATTTTTTATGTAAGTAATATGAATTTTAAATTTAATTTTTAAAAAGCGAGTTAATTTATTTTTATTTTACATCAATTAATTTTACTGAAAACTAATTTTCATATTTTTTCTAATATAATTTTTTTTGTGCAATCAGTCATTAAAGTAAATATATCAAATTTATTAAATCCAATATGAAAGACTAATTAAAGATCGTGAAATAAGAATTAACTTGATATATTTTTCATCAAGGATAAACTTGATACAACAAAAATTATAAATATTTAGAATTTTAAGCAAAAAATAAAGATAGAATTTTTTTATTGGAAAATAAGTATAAAGTTATCAAGTAAAATTTCCACAATACATATCCAGATTTTTTTACCTGAAAATACTCTATATATAAATTATATTTTAAAAAAAATAGAAAATTTAAGAAAGTGACACATGTCCATGACTTTGTTTTAATAGAATTATAGATTTTTATTTACTTATAAATATATTAAATTTATATAAAATAAAGAAATACAATATTTAAATAGACATATTATATATGATGATTCAATTCAAGAAAAATTTAATAAATTTATGTAAAATAATACAAATATATACTCCCTCCGTCCGCTACCATATGCACTTTTTTGACCGACACGGGTTTTAATATTTGAGTTGACTTAGTTGGTAGGATGTGTTGTGAGTGGAGTAAATGAACCCATTTGTGTTGTGAAAGGGTAAAAAGTTGCCAAAAATAAACAATGCACATAGGTTGCGGACGGATGGAAAAGGAAATTATTGCACATACGGCGGACGGAGGGAGAATTACATTAAAAATAGATAAATACAATTAATGATAATACCAAAAAATTGTGTAAAAAGTGCAGTAATTAAATAAATAAATATTATATATCATGTTTATTGAATACATTAAGTAAGATAGTATAAAAAAGTAGAGAAGTACAATTATGATAATACAAGAAAAAAATTAATTTTGAGCTATTAGGTTCTGCCATGATTGAATTCTTTCACGATATGTAGTGCAAAATTTCATTATACAAATTTTGCCGATTAAATTTATTATAGTTATTGATATTAATAATATATTTAAAAATATTATATTGTTTTATTATATTTTCTTATAATGTATTTTTATATTATATTTTTTGTTTATCTTATTTTCTAATAATATATTTTAAAATAATATATAAAATATGAGAAACTATTAATTTTAATAATAACAAAAAAAAGAATATTAATATTAAATATATTAAGAAAAATAAAATTGATAAAAATAAAAAAATAAAAAGAAGTAAAACAAAGGATGAAAAAGAGGGAAAAATTAAATTATGGGAGGTGGAGGGAGGGGGGAAGCAGGGGTGTCGGAAGGGGGACCATAGGTAGCAGTTGATTGGTGTCTCAAGTGGTCAAATTCCCATGCATTTTTTATTCCCTAGGCTGCTTTTTGGTATGTTTAACAAGGCCTTTCTTAAATGGAAAAGTCATGCACAAACTTTCCATGCAATTAAACAATAGTTTAATTAACTTTTCTTAGTGTGTATTGGAATAAACTCCATGAGCTGATTACCAACAATTATAATTGTAAATTCCAATTTAGACAACTACTTGGGTCGAACCAATTTTCAAGCCCAAGCCGATGAAGATTCAAGTTCGAGCTCGTCTTTTAACGTACGATAAATTTATCTTCAATACACAACTTAAATATATCATTTCTCACTCACCAAATAATGATTTCGAGAACATGAATATATTTTGATTATTTACACGATAAGTAAAATAATCCTCTATTATTTAATTCTCAACAATTAAATAATTAACCGCCATAAATAATGATTTTCGAACCATTATTTCCAACAATCCTCCACATGAGTAAGAAAGCTGTATGCACATGTATGCAGACACAAGCACAATCCTCAAGAGGCATTAAAGTATAAGGATAGGTTTGTGACTTTGAACCTTCCATAGTCAACACCATCCGGTACATAGGCGGATTAGTAGCGCGATGCTTTGAACTATTCATCCACGGCGTGCACCGAGACAATGGTCTTAACACTTTAACACACCAACCTCATCCGTTCTCACGTTTTGTGTCCATTGCGGGCCTTGGACACCCCTTTGGATTCATAAGTGCATTTTATGAAGCGGCCCCCATTTCTCACTTATATAGGTGATTCTTTACCAAGTATCTTGCCATACTCAATCTCCTCGAGGTCTTTAGGAATCATTAAAAGTCATAGACTTAACCTCACCACTAGGCAAACTTTCAACACTCAATTGCTCTATAGGGAATAAACTTAGATGAGTGTTTCACACAAACTCTCATAGCTTAGTTTTCCCATTGAATCAAGTTCTTAGGATCTCCAGTCATCTTGGTTGGGTTACCATTATGACAATTCTCAATTTGTAGATTTTAAACCCATCCACTCTAGCAATTTATTCATTTGATCACAATTTAACCCTTTGATTAGCGGATCCGCTAGATTATCCAATAACCTTACATAGTTAATAGAGATAACCGCACTTTTGATCAAATGTCTCATGATATTATAGCATCGACGGACATGTCAAGACTTTCCATTATACACATTACTTCTTGCCCTACCAATAGCAGTTTGGCTATCGCACTGAATCATCACTGAAGGCACTGGCTTTGACCAACATGGAATATCTTCTAGAAAGTTTATGAGCCACTCGGCTTCTTCACCAGCTTTGTCCAAATCTATGAATTCCGAATCCATGGTGGATTGGGCTATACACGTTTGGTTTGCGGACTTCCACGAGACAACTCCACCCCCAATGGTAAATACATAAACACTTGTAGAAAATGAACTTTTCGTATCAGGTATGCAATTTGCATCATAGTACCCTTCAAGTATCGGGAGGTATCTCGAATAGTGTAACCCAAGATTTTGAGTATACTTTAAATACCTCAAAACCCAAACAAGAGCTTTCCAATGCTCTTTGCTTGGATTGCTCGTGTAACGACTCAATTTGTTCACAGCACAAGCTAAGTCGGGTCGAGTGCAATTTGTAAGATACATTAAACATCCAATGACTCGTGCATATTCTTCTTGTGCAACGGGCTCCCCTCGATTTTTGCTCAAGTGAACATTTAACTCTATTGGGGCCCTAGCTGGTAAGCTATCAAAAGCATTAAACTTCTTGAGAACTTTCTCGGCATAGTGAGATTGTGTCAAGATGATTCCATCAAATTTTCTTAAAATTTTGATTCCAAGAATCACATCAGAGCCCTATGTCTTTCATGTCAAAATTTAGTTTTAACATGTTCTTAGTATCGTTAATCACTTGTATATTACTACCCATGATTAACATGTCATCTATATAAAGACACACAATAACATAACCGTTATTAGTGTTCTTAATATAAACACATTTATCACACTCATTTATTTTAAAACTATTTGATATCATTACATTATCAAATTTCAAGTGCCACTGTAATGGATCTTGTTTCAATCTATATAGGGACTTAACCAGTTTGCAGACCTTTTTCTCTTGTCCAGGTACTACAAACCCTTCAGGTTGTTCCATATACATCTCTTCATCCAGTCACCGTTCGAAAAGTAGTCTTAACATCCATTTGATGAATCTCAAGATTGTGCAAAGCAGAAATCGCGAGAAGCACTCGAATAGACGTAATCCTCATTACAGGTGAATAGGCATCGAAAAAATTGTACCCTTCATTCTGCTTAAAACCTTTGACTACTAAACGAGCATTTTACTTATCAATTGACCCATCAGCCTTGTACTTTCTTTTAAGGATCCATTTGCATTCTAAGGGCTTACAACCTTCAGGTAAATCAACCAAAACCCAAGTTTGGTTTTGTAAAATTGAGACAATTTCACTCTGAATAGCTTCTTTCTAGAGCAACCCGTCTGGTCTAGCATAAGCTACTTGATCGATGTTGGTTCTTCATCCAACATGAATGGTATGTAGTCAGGTCCAAATGTCTTTGGTGTTCTAACCCTACTACCAAGTCTTAGTTCTACATCTTCCATATTAGATCTTGATCGCTTACGAGACTTTGGATCTATATCCGCAGATTTTGAACTTGTTGCTTCATCTTCAACTCTATTGCTAGAATTGTTCTCAATTTATCATTGTCCTTACAAGGATATATGTTTTCAAAGAATATAGCATTCCTTGATTCAATTCTTGTTCCCACAGTCATATCAGGTACTTCTGACTTGTGGATAACAAACCGATAAGCGCTGCTGTTCATTGCATATCCAATAAAGATACCATCGACCGTTTTAGGACCAATTTTAACTTGTTTAGGTAGAGGCACCTCAACCTTCGCCAAAAATTAAACACCCAATGACTCGTGCATATTATTCTTGTGCAACGGGCTCCCCTTGATTTTTGCTCAAGTGAACATTTAACTCTATTGGGGTCTTAGTCGGTAAGCTATCAAAAGAATTAAACTTTTTAAGAACTTTATCGGTATAGTGATATTGTGTCAAGATGATTCCATCATATTTTCTTAAAATTTTCATTCCAAGAATCACATCAGCTAGCCCCATGTCTTTCATGTCAAAATTTCTTTTTAACATGTTCTTAGTATCGTTAATTACTTGTATATTACTACCCATGATTAACATGTCATCTATATAAAGACACACAATAACATAACCGTTATTAGTGTTCTTAATATAAACATATTTATCACACTCGTTTATTTTAAAACTATTTGATAACATTATATTATCAAATTTCAAGTGCCACTGTAATGGAACTTGTTTCAATCTATATAGAGACTTAACCAATTTGCAGACCTTTTTCTCTTGTCTAGGTACTACAAACCCTTCAGGTTATTCCATATAGATCTCTTCATACAGATCATCGTTCAGAAAAGTAGTCTTAACATCTATTTGATGAATCTAAAGATTGTGCAAAGTAGCAATCACGAGAAGCACTCGAATAGACGTAATCCTGGTTACAGGTGAATAGGTATCGAAAAAATCGTACCCTTCATTCTACTTGAAACCTTTGACTACTAAATGAGCTTTATACTTATCAATTGACCCATCAGCCTTGTACTTTCTTTTAAGGATCCATTTGCATCCTAAGGGCTTACAACCTTCAGGTAATTCAACCAAAATCCAAGTTTGGTTTTGTAAAATTGAGTCAATTTGACTCTGAACAGCTTCTTTCTAGAGCAACCTGTCTGGTCTAGCATAAGCTACTTTGATCGATGTTGGTTCTTTATCCAACATGAATGTTATGTAGTCAGCTACAAATGTCTTTGGTGTCCTAACCCTACTACCACGTCTTAGTTCTATATCTTCCAGATTAGATCTCGATCGCTTACGAGACTTTGGATCTATATCTGCAGATTTTGAACTTGTTGCTTCATCTTCAACTCTATTGCTAGAAATGTTCTCAACTTTATCATTGTCGTTACAAGGATATACGTTTTCAAAGAATATAACATCCCTTGATTCAATTGTTGTTCCCACGGTCATATCAGGTACTTCTGACTTGTGGATAACAAACCAATAAGCGCTGTTGTTAAGTGGATACCCAATAAAATACAATCGACCGTTTTAGGACCAATTTGAACTTGTTTAGGTAGAGGCACATCAACCTTCGTCAAACACCCCCACACTTTGAGATATTTATATGATGGTTTTCTACCTTTCCACAACTCATAAGGAGTAACATCCTTACCTTTGCGTGGAATCTTGTTCAGTATGTAGTTGGCTGTCAGGACAGTTTCCCCCCACATGTTCTGGGGCAACCCGGAACTAATTAATAAGGCAGTCATCATATCTTTAAGTGTTCAATTCTTACGCTCAGCAACGCCATTAGATTATGGTGCATATGGAGCTGTTGTTTGATGAATTATACCACTTTCGTTATATAATTCCTCAAACGGGGCTACATATTCGCCTCCTCTATCGCTTCGAACCATCTTAATACAGTAACCTAGTTGGGTCTCGACTTCATTCTTGAAGTTCTTAAAGACTTCAATAGCCTCATCTTTACTTCTCAAAAGATAAAGATAACAATATCTTGTGCAGTCATTGATAAAAGTGATAAAGTACTTCTTACCACCTCTACTTTGCACAAACTTTAAATCATACACGTCTGTGTGAATTAATTCAAGGAGTTTTGTGTTCTATTTTACCGAATGTGGTAGCTTCGTTATTTTTGCCTCAACAGAAATCTCACATTTATTTTAAGAATTGACTTCATTTATGTAATACCCGAGATTTTTCATTCTGATTAATTTGAATTTTTCTTTTTAGACCAGAAATTTCTCGGTTTTCGAGCGTTGGTATTATTTTTCTCGACAATCGATTTTGTATTTATGGCCATATGTGGTGATTTGTTGTATATTATTTTCATTTCGGACTGATGTTGTCCGCAAGCGTTTCATCGTGTTCGTTCCGTGCGGTTTTGTGAATTGAGTCGTCAGTCACACGGCAGTGGCGCCGCCGGATAGTTGCGGCAGAACCGATCGAGGCCGGGCAATCGCCGCATAGCCATGCGGCAGAACTGCACTGGCCGGGCGCGGGACGGTGCGGCAGATAATGCAGTATAGTGCGCGCTATCGCTAAGACCGTGCGCTAATCGGCAGGCGTATCACACACTATTCGGTGGCCAGCGTATGCTACCTGGGCCGGGCAGTGAGGCTACTGAGTTTCTGGACTCCGTAGGGTTGGCAGGTAGCGCACGCTATGACCGGTCGCTGCACGCGCTACCGGCAGGCGTAGCACACGCTGCTCGGTAGCCAGCGCACGTTACCTGTGCGGGGAAATTTGTCCAGGAGGCTCTGGAAAGGGGTTGACCGGACCAAGGCCGGCCCGCTAGCGCACGCTGTCGGTACTCCAGCGCACGCTAAGGCGCCTGCCTATATATTTGACCGAGCAGCCCTATTCCACCCATTTTTCACTTCCCTTCTTTCTTTTCTGCAGCCAGAGGTTTTGAGAGCAAGGAGACATATTGTTAAACAACAAATCCATAAAGTTCCTGAGGTCATTTCATTGATTGATCATTCTATAACATCCTTCAATAGACCGAATCAAGGTTAGTTTTTCCTAAAATCTAAACTTTGGGAAATTTGGGGATCTTGATAGATTTCGTCCCGTTCGGACCATATTAACTCAGATTACTGATGGATAATTCTATATTAAGTTGTGTTCTATCATTTTCATTATCTTTCCACAGTTTTGCCATTAACAATTCGTCGTTCATATGAGTTCTTAGTTGACACCTTCAAGGTGTCTGGGGAAATGCCGCAGAGGGGGGATTCGGTCGTTTTACGATATGTTTCCTCGTGTGATTGATTGTTTATTTATTGATAGGATATTAGGGACGAATTCCCTACGATAATCGGGTGTTGAGCCTTTCCGATCGCCGTTTTCATTAGAGTTCCAGATTTTCCCAATCGACCGTATTTTCGGAGTATTCGCAAGAGATTACCAAGGCAAGTACCTTGATATACGAATTATAACTACGTGAAATCACCATTGCCGAAGTGTGTGAATTATCTCTACGAATATATATATATATATATATGTAGTATATATATATATAGGTATGTATGTATATAGATATACATATACATATGTCGGTGAATGTCGGGTGATAAATACCGATACTAGTTGACATACTCAACTTGGATTAAAGTACGAACCATATTTATAGAGATAATATAGTAAGATTTATGTATTCGGTTGAGTTACGATATAAGGATATATGTGTAGCGTTGGTTGGTTTTGCCGAAGGCTTATTGTGTTGAGTCTTGATTGATAACGTGCGTTTTGTTGTTTATTTGTGTGGTTGTGGACTGACGGATAAATTGTGTGAATTGGTGTACTGATTTGATAATTGTTGCAACGATTGACTGTATGCTTGATATTTGTAACAATGTGATTACTTGTTGTGAGAGACATCATATTCGGGAGCCTCTGAGGGCGGGGCGTGTACTCTGGCCTGGTATACGCTGCAATATGTGGCTCCATATGGTTGGTGATCGCCAATGTTAACCTGAGGAGTGTTTAAGGGGCGGATCTTGTGGGAGTGAATGCCGGCGCGGTGAGATGTCCAAGGGGCGGCCAACATAATGGAGTGAACGCCGGTGCACAGGTGTGCAATGGATATGCCTGGCAGGCTTATTGGTAACGGATATTCGAGTGACAGCTAAGACCCCGTTACCGAATGATTTTCGTAATTCAAAGTTCTTCCAACCCGCTTTTAAATGTTGGTTTGGATATAAACCGCGATTCATGTTTCTGAAAGTTTGCTTCAACTTGTTTTAAATGTTGGTAACAGGGTTAATTAACCAAGGATATTTGAAGAGATCTCCGAGGGTTAATTTGTAACACCCCCAATCCGCTCAGGGATATTACACGCCGTAGAACCCTTCCTCAAGGATCTACCAGGCTGGTAACGACATATAACAACTCAACCATGCCTTTAAGGCTAAAATGACTCAGTAGACCGATTTGGTCTTTCAACAAATACATACAACTCAAATACAACTCATGCCCACGCAGGGGTCAAAATACAACCACACTCGTACAACGGGAAAATATAGCAGCGGAAAAATAGAGTACAACTGAACCAATAAACAAAGTACGGTTCCTCATGTGATTAGTATCGATCATCTTTCATCATCCTTCGTGCCGACCCTGTGTTATGCTCCAAAACCTGAATGTAAAAACAGACATCCACCCCCCGAATACTCGGGGGTTAGCAAAACTCCACTGTTTTGCTAGTGCAAGAACAAAGTGCAAATACGAGCCATACAATTCACATTCCACGAATAACAATAACCAGGAATCCTCAAAGATCCAAACGAAACGAAAAGTACTTCCCGAGGCAAGATTTTGAGAAAACATTCCAAAATCGAAATATCATAAATCAATGGAAGTAATTTATAAAACGGTTTAGAATGCCATCGAGAGTTTTAATAGAAAACAATTTAGGATTATCAAATCATACTTTTCAAAATCCAAAGACAAAAGGGGTCACCGCCCCAAAGGTTTATTTTCCGAAAAATGACATTTACCAAACCGTTGGGATTTTAGCCCCAAATCCGTCAAATGACCTTTACAAAAACGTTGGGATTTTAGCCCCAATCTCATCAACTCACAGTACACAAGAACGACCACAAGGTTCGTCTCCCAACGTCAAAATCCACAAATAAAGGATTTAACACAAACAACAAATACTCTAGTGCCATCCTAGCCAAGTAAGCCAAACGAACACTTACCTCTTACACAATTAGTCGATGCATGCAAACATGAAAACCGTTCAAAAGCACTCATTTCCGGAAATGCCAAAGTCAAACCACATTTGTAAAATGCACCACAATTAACCGTGGATCCACCCCTCCGTGGACACCTACCGAGACCCCGTCGGATCTAACCCATAGTGGTTAAAAGCAAGCTCGCGGATCCACCCCTCCGTGGACCCCTACCGAGACCCCGTCGGATCTAACCCATAGTGAGCATACACACACACACGCGTTACTCATGCCATACTAACATGCTAAGAATGTAAGTTCATTAAGAATACTCACTAGAGATGGCCATTAACTCGACACCATTATCAAACTCTTCAAAAACACCACAACAATGATTAAATACGGAATACACGATCCCATAACTTTAAACACAGGAGTATCATCATCAAAGACTTCAACGTTCAAAATAGTCAAATCATAATCAATTCCCAAAACACAACGTTCACAAAACACACAAGCGTTTTGAAAGAGAGCCTTTAACGTGGCCAAACCGAAATCTTTTGAAACTTCATTTCAAATAACCAAACAAACACACCAAGACGATCACCGATCATCATATCCATAAAATGAGAAAAGTATGGGCAAGGTACTTGCCTCGAATAACCACAACGCGGAGAATCGGCCGAAGTAGGTTGGCACGAACCGACTACGAACTCGCCGACTCCACCGAACGACAATCCACGACAATGAACTACGAACGAAAACAATAACAACGAAAATGAATTCCAAAGTACGACCCAAAGCCGCTGAATTCAAAGAACAAAAGACGAAGGTTCAAGGATTTCCCCCAAAACGGCCAAGAACACGATCTGCTCCACAAATCACGAAAACGGAATTCCAAGTTGAAATATGGATATACAATCCATAGAATATGTTTAACAACATCATTTAACCATAATCGATCCATCGAAAACGGATGAAAAACGAGATCGACCCAAAAAGTCAATTCGAAGGAAATCAAGAAATATACTTACAATGGATTAAATGATGTTAAACACAAGAATACTACCAAGATTAATCATACCCATCGTGTATTAATCAACAACACGGAACGAATCGGACAAAAACGCAAAAACCCCAAATTTTCCCAAAATAGGGTTCTAGGAAATCTCACCTTGATTCGCTGGATCAAAGGAGGTTATGGAGGGATTAATCGATGATATGAACTCCCAATCTTCGTGGATTAGTTGCTTGACAACATGTCTCCTGGATCGCCAAGTCTCCAGCCTCGGAGAGGAAAAGATGGAAATGAAAAACGGGTGAAAATATGGCTAATGTGTCATATTTATACAGGCACGGCCTAGCGTGCGCTACACCGTCCGGACTAGCGCGCTAACGGCAGGCTTCTCGGCCGATAACTCGGCCGTGGCCCGCAAGGCCACGGTATCAAGACTTCAATCCGGCCGGATCTCGCCCGCCTGACCGCGAGAAGGCGGCTGGCATGGACGCTTAGCGGCGCTTAGCCGATCTGTCCGTAACCTCTCGGATGACCGCCGGCTGTAACGACGCTAGCCGGCCGACAGCGGCGCTACGCCTTCCGACTAGCGCGCGCTACGCTCGGCGTAGCATGCGCTACTGCCGATCCTTCCCGATTCCGTAACCCCAAACCCCCACTGTCCGGCCCGATAACGTGCGTTGGTCGACCAAGCTAGCGTGCGCTATACCTGCCGAGGTAGCGCGCAGATTTCCGGCCAGAGCGACGCTTACGCCGGTTCTCGCCGCACTCGTCCCGGTACCGCAATCATCCGGCCAGTAACCCACAACCGTCTGGCCAGTCCCGCAACCGTCCTGGCCATCCCAAGAACTGTGGCTCGATTTATTCGATTTCAAAACGCATTTTAACGAACACGATTTAAAAGTTCGCGGACAACATCAACGACCCGGAATGAAAACATAATACCATAATTAGTCATACGCGACCAAGAAACGGGTCGAGACAACAATTATAGATACGGATACCCGTAACTTCCAAGAAATTACAAAATGGCCCAAAACGCCCGGAAATCACGATACGTGATCGAATAACCAAACCGAAGTTCACAACACGTCTAACAAAGTTAAACGGACATACGGGAAACTCGAAACAGCAGTTTCGAACGAGATACGCAAGAACCGAACTCAAGTGCGGAAAAGTCGTTAAAAAGAACGGAACTCAACAAAACGACTCCGAAACGAACTCGGATGTCAAAAAGTGTAGAATTAATCATTCTCATAATAATGAAACGGTCATGAGCGAGTCGTCAAAATGGACTTCGGCCGAAAAAAGAAATTTACCGAAAATCGAAAATTGCGGATATTACATTCTACCCTCCTTAAAAGAAGTTTCGTCCCGAAACTTAAAACAGGTAGGGGGAAGAAATATTCCGCCAGGAAAAACTCAACGAGATACACAAGAATGTGTAACTAACGCCCAACGGCGAAATGTTACAAACAACGCAAAGGAATATACGGCGTGAAAACACGCTCCACGGCGACCAACACAACGTCGCCGTTAGGGATATAATAAAACCAACAAATGACAAGCGTCATCAAACGGATAATATAGCCAAGTCAATTATCCGACAATCACAAAACACAACGAACGAAAATCAATATGATTGACCAACCCAACGGTACATCAATCAAAACGCGAGCCAACCGCTGAACAAATACGGAATCCCACCGCCCAAGGGTTGGAAGATCGAAAACGAGACTAATTTCCCGAACTTAAGGGAATTAGGAAGGAGCCTGAATGCTTAACAATCACGAAACGAGAACAAAAACCGAACAAGCAAACGATCGAGACAACAAAGATCGAACAATCATGTCCGAAACACGAAGGATAATAAAATTCAAACAACAACTCCCAGGATGATCTGGTGAGAACTACAAGACATGCATTCCCATAAGATCCACAGAAAAGGAAATAGCGATTGAAAAGTCACAGCGACAAACGAGTTATTCCAAAACAATACCACACTCGTTCGATCAACAAAAGCAAGGGGCACGACAAGCTCAGAAATGTCAACGAACATAATGAGTCGACAGAGTCGAAAACACAAGAGTTCCAAATCCGATCCACTTCGAATAAAAAAACTAATAGAACCCGATGATGTCACTCCCGAACAAGCTTCACAAGAATCGAACTGAACCCGAAAAAGTCACATCGATAACCAGATCGACCCACAATAAGATCACAGCTCGTTCGGACTATGAAACCGAAATACAGAACAAGTTCATAAAGTATCAACGAACATGAGCAAATCGATAGACTGGAGAAAGAGAAAGTAACGAAGTCAAAATAGTACGGGTATTACCTCCGACCTCGTCCACGAAATTCACAAAAACAGGAGCAAGGTAACAAGACATTAAACAATCGACACATAACGGAACGATCACCGATGCACACGGTCATACCAAACCAAGCTCTAACAGCCCGCACATGCGCGATAACGCAGAAATCACCACGAGATGGCAACATTCAACACCAACATTCCACCTCTCTCAGAGGGCTAACACAACAAATGTGTGGAAAACAACCCAACGCTCACGCCACCAACTCGATCATACTCGGGAGCAAACATTAAAATGAAACGGGAATGGATAGGTTTTAAAAACGAAAACCTCATTTTAAAAATAATTTAGAAGAACACCGGTTGATCTTGAGTATCACCTTTCAAAAAGTACAAACGTGAAACGTCGTTATCGAGACATTGGAGAACCATTTCGCATTTGATAAAAATGAGGACACTTTCTCTTAGTGAAAACTTTCAGAATATTCGACCCTCGGGTCTAAATAAAAATGTTTCTAAAACATTGAAAATATCTCAAAACATTTTGGTCCTCGAGGTAGAAAATTTTTGAAATATATTGTGGCACCTTGGATGTACCACAAGAAAATAACTCATTTGAAAAGTATGTCTCGAAATTTATTTTTCTAAGATACTCAAGGTTTTCAAAAATCCAATAGGCCAGAATGCCCAAAACTCACACATATCGACGTTCACTAAAACAACTCCTAGTACACGCATCAAAACGTTTAAAATCAAGACAATACATGTCTTTAAACGGAAATAAACGATAAAATACCCAATTCAGAACAAAACTACTGATCCCATTCGAGGCCTCTAAGGACCCTCCCGCACTGGCTAGTGAACAAGTCGAACGCGTATAAGCACAAAGCTTCCACAATAGAACTTGTAAAATGTGCAAATCGATTCGAAAACCATCAGCAACGGACAAAAACAACAATAAAAAGACATCACAAGCGACGACACTCCTTGTATAAATCAAGTACGAGAGTCGACTAAATACATATCGTGAAATCAAAATCCACATAAGGATTCCACCACTTAACAAATAATCATAAAAATAGCTCGTGTCACACGAGGCACAACACAAAGAAGGGAGACTTACAGCCACAGGTCGCACGAAGATGATGATCGCCCCACGATACTAATCACGACCAACAAACTCAGACGACGCGTCGCGACACGACTCAGTCAGACAAAATCCGACGAGACAAAACTCAATAGACACCACTGACCCAACAGCCTAGGTTTCCACAACCTAAGCTCTGATACCATTTATGTAACACCCCCAATCCGCTCAGGGATATTACACGCCGTAGAACCCTTCCTCAAGGATCTACCAGGCTGGTAACGACATATAACAACTCAACCATGCCTTTAAGGCTAAATGACTCGAGACCGATTTGGTCTTTCAACAAATACATACAACTCAAATACAACTCATGCCCACGCAGGGGTCAAAATACAACCACACCCGCATAACGGAAAAAATATAGCACGGAAAAATAGAGTACAACTGAACCAATAAACAAAGTACGGTTCCTCATGTGATTAGTATCGATCATCTTTCATCATCCTTCGTGCCGACCCCGTGTTATGCTCCAAAACCTGAATGCAAAAACAGACATCCACCCCCCGAATACTCGGGGGTTAGCAAAACTCCACTGTTTTGCTAGTGCAAGAACAAAGTGCAAATACGAGCCATACAATTCACATTCCACGAATAACAATAACCAGGAATCCTCAAAGATCCAAACGAAACGAAAAGTACTTCTCGAGGCAAGAGTTTAAGAAAACATTCCAAAATCGAAATATCATAAATCAATGGAAGTAATTTATAAAATAGTTTAGAATGCCATCGAGAGTTTTAATAGAAAACAATTTAGGATTATCAAATCATACTTTTCAAAATCCAAAGACAAAAGGGGTCACCGCCCCAAAGGTTTATTTTCCGAAAAATGACATTTACCAAACCGTTGGGATCTTAGCCCCAAATCCGTCAAATGACCTTTACAAAAACGTTGGGATTTTAGCCCCAATCTCATCAACTGACAGTACAAAAGAACGACCACAAGGTTCGTCTCCCAACGTCAAAATCCACAAATAAAGGATTTAACACAAACAACAAATACTCTAGTGCCATCCTAGCCAAGTAAGCCAAACGAACACTTACCTCTTACACAATTAGTCGATGCATGCAATCATGAAAACCGTTCAAAAGCACTCATTTCCGGAAATGCCAAAGTCAAACCACATTTGTAAAATGCACCACAATTAACCGTGGATCCACCCCTCCGTGGACCCCTACCGAGACCCCGTCGGATCTAACCCATAGTGGTTAAAAGCAAGCTCGCGGATCCACCCCTCCGTGGACCCCTACCGAGACCCCGTCGGATCTAACCCATAGTGAGCATACACACACACACGTTACTCATGCCATACTAACATGCTAAGAATGTAAGTTCATTAAGAATACTCACTAGAGATGGCCATTAACTCGACACCATTATCAAACTCTTCAAAAACACCACAACAATGATTAAATACGGAATACACGATCCCATAACTTTACACACAGGAGTATCATCATCAAAGACTTCAACGTTCAAAATAGTCAAATCATAATCACTTCCCAAAACACAACGTTCACAAAACACACACGCGTTTTGAAAGAGAGCCTTTAACGAGGCCAAACCGAAATCTTTTGAAACTTCATTTCAAATAACCAAACAAACACACCAAGACGATCACCGATCATCATATCCATAAAATGAGAAAAGTATGGGCAAGGTACTTGCCTCGAATAACCACAACGCGGAGAATCGACCGAAGTAGGTTGGCACGAACCGACTACGAACTCGTCGACTCCACCGAACGACAATCCACGACAATGAACTACGAACGAAAACAATAACAACGAAAATGAATTCCAAAGTACGACCCAAAGCCGCTGAATTCAAAGAACAAAAACGAAGGTTCAAGGATTTCCCCCAAAACGGCCAAGAACACTATTCGTTCCGTCAAATCACGAAAACGGAATTCCAAGTTGAAATATGGATATACAATCCATAGAATATGTTTAACAACATCATTTAACCATAATCGATCCATCGAAAACGGATGAAAAACGAGATCGACCCAAAAAGTCAATTCGAAGGAAATCAAGAAATATACTTCGATTCGACGAAGAACAATGGATTAAATGATGTTAAACACAAGAATACTACCAAGATTAATCATACCCATCGTGTATTAATCAACAACACGGAACGAATCGGACAAAAACGCAAAAACCTCAAATTTTCCCAAAATAGGGTTCTAGGAAATCTCACCTTGATTCGCTGGATCAAAGGAGGTTATGGAGGGATTAATCGATAATATGAACTCCCAATCTTCGTGGATTAGTTGCTTGACAACATGTCTCCTGGATCGCCAAGTCTCCAGCCGCGGAGAGGAAAAGATGGAAATGAAAAGTGAAAATATGGCTACTCTGTCATATTTATACAGGCACGGCCTAGCGTGCGCTACACTGTCCGGACTAGCGCGCGCTAACGGGCAGCCTCGGCCGATAACCCTCGGCCGTGGCCCGCAAGGCCCTGCATCAAGACTCAATCGCGGCCGGATCTCGCCGCCCGACCGCGAGAAGGCGCGGCTGCGGACGCTTAGCGTGCGCTTAGCCGATCTGCCCGTAACCCTCGATCGAATCGCCCGGCTGTAACGACGCTAGCCGGCCGACAGCGTGCGCTACGCCTGTCGACTAGCGCGCGCTACGCTCGGCGTAGAGTGCGCTACCTGCCGATCCTTCCTGATTCCAGAACCCCAGAAACCCCACTGTCCGGCCCGATAACGTGCGTTGGTCGACCAAGCTAGCGTGCGCTATACCTGCCGAGCTAGCGCGCGCAGACTTCCGGCCGTAGCGTACGCTACGCCGGTTCGCCGCAGACTCGTCCGGACGGTACCCGCAATCATCCGGCCAGAACCCACAACCGTCGGCTGGGCCCCGCAACCGTCGGCCATCCCAGAACCGTCGTGGCTCGGCGACTCGATTTCAAAACGCATTTAACGAACACGATTTAAAAGTTCGCGGACAACATCAACGACCCGGAATGAAAACATAATACCATAATTAGTCATACGCGACCAAGAAACGGGTCGAGACAACAATTACAGATACGGATACCCGTAACTTCCAAGAAATTACAAAATGGCCCAAAACGCCCGGAAATCACGATACGTGATCAAATAACCAAACCGAAGTTCACAACACGTCTAACAAAGTTAAACGGACTTACGGGAAACTCGAAATAGCAGTTTCGAACGAGATTCGCAAGAACCGAACTCAAGTGCGGAAAAGTCGTTAAAAAGCACGGAACTCAACAAAACGACTCCGAAACGAACTCGGATGTCAAAAAGTGTAGAATTCATCATTCTCAGAATAATGAAACGGTCATGAGCGAGTCGTCAAAACGGACTTCGGCCGAAAAAAGAAATTTACCGAAAATCGAAAATTGCGGATATTACATAATTAGTCAAGGGTCTTGAGCAGGATTTGTCGAATGAGAGGCTGTGTCTTTGATTGTGCTGTGATGACGTTCTGTGTATTGGGTCGAGGACCCCGTGAGATGTTGATATATTTGATCTTGTGGTGCTATTCTTTGGATTGGGTCGAGAACCCCGCGAGATGTTGTAATGATTCGCTCGTATGTTGTAATGATTCGCTCGTGATAGTGTTTTATAAATTGGGTCGAGGACCCCAAATAACATTAAATAGTATTCTTGTAAATTATTTTCCATATGATGGGTTAAGGACCCGAGAGCTTTTGAAGTTATTTTCCAAAAGTATTCCTATTCGATTTTCAAAACCCCAAGACAGCCCGAGCCAATAATAACGTTTCCAAACTAGCTTATCAAAATAGGGCGATTTACATCTGACTACCTTTTTAGATGGTCTAATTACAGTTTGGTCCCTATTGTTTCAGATATTACAATGAAGGACAAACTTTGCACTGTCCAGAAACTATATTTACAACGAAGGACAAAAGTCAAATTTTCAGATGATGTCACTGGAGAGAGAGTACTGATATTCCGAATTTGCCCTTTTATATTTTCTTTTCTTGTTTACCCATTTATTTTTCGCCTTACGTGGGTGGCACATGCTGGACCTCATTGTAATATATATAACACTTTTGGACTTCAGTGTAATAAATTTTCAAGCTTTCTAGAAAAAAATATTTTTTCCAAAAAAGAAAGTATTTTCTGGAAAAAATATTATTTTTCGAAAAAATTAAAAAAAAATTTATTTTCTGGGAAAAAAATTATCTTTTCGAAAAAAATATTATTTTATGGAATTTTTATTTTTTCGAAAAATTAAAAAATATTTTCTGGAGAAAAAATTATTTTGGGGCAAAATAATATTTTTTCAAATAAAATTATTTTCTCGGAAAAAATATTATTTTCTCGAAAAATATTATTTTTTCAAAAATAAAACTATTTTCTCGGAAAAAATAAAAATATTTTTCAAAAACTTAAAAAATATTTTACGGAGAAAAAGGTATTTTTGGCAAAATAATATTTTTCGAAATTAAATTATTTTCGAAAAAATATTATTTTTTCAAAAAATAAAATTATTTTCTGGAAAAAGATAAAAATATTTTTGAAAAAATTAAAAAAATATTTTACGGAGAAAAATATTTTTGGCAAAATAATATTTTTTCGAAATAAAATTATTTTCTTGAAAAAATATTATTTTTTCGAAAAAATAAATTTATTTTCTGGAAAAAAACAAAATAAGATATTTTTGCGAAAAAAAATATATTTTCTGTAAAAAAATTATATTTTGAAAAAAAAAAATATTTTCTGAAAAAAGAATATTTTTAAAAGAAATGTATTAGCCAAACACTTTAATAACTTATAAGCTATTTGTTTAATATGAAATGTATTTTAAAAGAAATGTTTTATTTATGTAAATAGAGGGGCATTTTCGTCTTTTTAAAAGAAGTCAACACCAATTCAGATTTTTGTCCTTCGCTGTAATTTATGAAACAATAGGGACTAAAGTGTAAAGAGGCCATCTAATAGGGTAGTTGGTTGTAATTTCCCCTATCAAAATATTTTACTTTTAAAAAGGGGTTTTCAAACTAGATCTTTTGACTCATTGGGTTTGTTTAAAGTTTCATTGGTGTTATGATCCGTAAAGTGAATATGGCTATATGATTATCTTTCACCTTGTTGTAAGCGAGTGCTTTTCTGTGTTGATTATGGGAATGCATGGTTTGTGTTAAGGCTTCGCGGCTGTTGAGTTTTGTGTCGATATTTTTGGTATATCTTGTATATTATGTACTTGCACTAGCAAAATTCCAGTTTGCTAACCCCCGAGTTTTGGGAGGGTAGGTGCCTGTTATGCGCTCAGGTTTTGGCAGCTCGAGAGTAGTCACATGATTGGCTTGGAAGAAGATGGAGGACAATGATGCTAATCACACAAGAGTCAGAGTATTTTTCTTTTGTTTCATCTTGGTCGGTCTTTTCTCATTTGGTTGAGTATTCACCCTTGCACGGGTGTAGTTTTCATTTATTAAATTGAGTTGTCATTCCTTTATGTGTTCAAGTTTATTATTGTCATTGAAATATGAATGTCGTTAGTTTCTAAATTGTTTAATGACCTTGTTGGTCTGCTTTGTAATTAAATTGACCCCGATCGGTCAATCATTGAGTAGTCTTTTAGCCTGGTTGATCCTTGTGATAAGGGTCTACGACATGTAACATTCTCGGTCGGATTCTGGGGGTGTTACAGATATTGTATCAGAGCTTAGGTTTGCGCAAAACCTAGGCCGTTGGGTCAAGTCCATGTCATGTGTAAGTCGCGTGCATCAGAGTTGTGATCAGTATCGTGGTTCCGACATCATCTTCAGGCAATCCGTGATGGTAAGCCTCCCGATCGTAAGTCCCCTTATATACGTATTTGATTATATTGTGCTAATGTGTTTAATGTGAACAAGGGGTTGGAACTTGTTGGTGATGTTATTGTTTTAGGATATAACATGCGTATACGGTCCGAGTGAGAACGGTTATATAGTATGCTTCGGAAGTCGAGTGTGCTTACGAATTTCTACTTTTCATTAGAATAAATTTTTAAGTGTTAATCTTATCCGCTGCGCGAATATTTTAAAGTGGTGTTTTTAAATTTTCCTAACATTTTAAAAACCCATGATTTAATGCAGTCATGTCAAATGGTCACGTATTTCAGTGAAAAATCCTTTCTATTAAACATTTTGGTACAAGAGGAAAGATTTTCAATTTGTGGTATTTAGAACTCAACACTTTTGAAATATTTCAAATTAGCTACGATTCAAATTTTAATTTCATTTATACATTACTTGAACATGATTTTTAGAGTCGTTGTGCAAACTTCATCTTCCAAAATAAAGGACAGTATTTACAAGTTTCGGGCGTAGCGTGACTCGCCCTCTTTTTCAAAAATTTATTTTCATTAAGTGCATACATATAATGATCGTCCTAGTCGAAGGACTGGAAATTGACTTCAGAAAACTTTGTGCTTTACGATATTACCGTTATTCTAAGGATGCTAACAAAACCTTGTGTTGATAATTGTGGTATACCATACAACTGACTATTTAATAATGCTAAACGGTGCTATCTGCATTAGCATGTGGAGCATTGGCGGACGTAGACGTGATGATGGAAGTGGAAGCGGTGAGGTGGTTCGTACGACAACGATTCATGCTATGGTGAAGGAGTATCAAGACCAAAGGATATCCTATGAAATTGCCTTAGTGATCGAGCCAACGAGCGAATCAAAGAGATCGAGAACATATGGAAAATTTTTGGGCGGTGAAGAGACTAAGGCTCCCAAACCCCCACGTCGTTCGAACGTGTCGTCTTCGCGGTCGGGAGTGAGCGCTGGGAATCCAAGCCAGCATCGGTGAATCTCGGTAAGAAGAGAGAGTGCTTCAACTGCAACCGTCAGGGACATGTTCGTGCAAATTGTCCCTTTCCACTCTTGACTTGTTACCGGTGCGGGTGTGAAGGTCATCGGGAGAAACATTGTGAGATAGTTTCCAAATTGGCATAGAATGCTACCCTGTTGGCGAGCAGAGCAAGTGACCGGAGAATGTCTCGAAACCGTATGTCTCATTCTGAAGAGCCTAACATGGGAGAATGAATATTTTGTACTATGTCCTAGTCGTTGCTGTTTCCAACAATCGTGACTTTGACCGTTTTTCATTTCATTGCTTTACGTTTCCAACTCTTGTTGTTCTAAGTTTCGGGATCGAAATATCTTCTTAGTATGGGAGAATGTATTACCCGCACTCTTCTTAGTATTTTAGGTGTTGGGTGACTTTCATTGTTGGTAATTCATATGTGATCCCCTCGAAAATTTTAAACTACCATGTTCTACTTAGCCGACCGTCCTCCGAATGAATTTCAGAGCCGTTTTGTTAGACTCCGTGGATTATTGTGGTCCTTCCACGTATGAACTTGATCCTTGCAATTTTTTTTCGAAACTATTGTTCCCACACGTACAATTAATATTTCCAAATGTGTTATGAACTTAGATGCGATTGGTCGAGCTCGACACATGATTTCAGAACGTCTAAGCCGTTTTGTGATTTTTCTTAACTCTTGGAGCTTTTATCTCCAAACTCAGTAGGTTCATTCAAACATGCTCGTAGGATGAGTCATCTCTGTTCTAAAAATCGGCCTGGGCGGCCGCCTAGACGCTAGGCGCCCCCCGAGCGTTCTGATTACGGCCTGGGCATTTGTCCTGGGCGTTTCGGTGATTAATCGGCCGCCTAGGCGGGCTGAGCGGGCGCCTAGGTGGTTGGGCGGCCGCTTAGAAAGGCAAGCTAGGCGGGAATCTATGCGGTTGGGCGGGCGGCTAGGCGGGTAAGCATTTTTTTTATTTATTTTTTTATTTTTTTATTTTAGCAGTACTATAAATTCTTAAATTTAGATAGTATGGACTACTTTAGATATATATACATATTTGAAAATTTAATATATGATCAGATATATATTTTTTAAATATTTAATATTATAGATTTTTAATTTTTTTACATACATATAATTTTTTATATATAAAAATAATTAAAATAATAATAAAAAATTAAATCCGCCTAGTCCGATTAATCCCCGAGTAATCATCTGGGCGCTAGGCGTTTGCAATCCGAACGCCTAGCGCCTAGCGTTTTTTAGAACCATGTGAGTCATCAAATTATGTTGATGTCGTTGCTGATAATTACTTCGTATGATGATGGATGGATGAAATGTTAATTCGATTCTTGGTGTTTGTGAAGTTTTTTTAAGAGATGATGTTAATTTGATATTCATTGAATTATAATATGAGAATATGGACTAGATGCGAACATCTTGGTTTATGTTATTTTGAGGATTGTGATTTTGATGATGTCAGATGAACATGGCTATGGATTAATTCTTGTTCTTTAAGAAGTTCTTGGAGTATATGTATCATGATTAAGTTGAATATATGTTGAAGGTGTAATACCCGAGATTCTCGGTTCCGGTCATTTTTTGATTTTTTGTCGGTTGTGCAGGTCAATTTGTTCTGTTGGCGATTACTTGAGATTTTTCCCTATGTTGCGTACGACATGATGTACCGTGTTGTGGTGTTCATCGGGTACGACTTATCGTTGCGTAAGTCGAGCTAATCGTATGTCCTGTTTTATTATTATTCGTCTTCTTCGGGATAGTTGTTGTGGTTCTATCGTAGTGATGACAACTGTTGTGTGTGGATATGTGTTAGGACTTTTCGTAGTGCTAGGTTATAATTGATTGTGTTTAATGAATTTATAAATTATGTTTGCTGCGTGTGCATTCGAAAAAGCTTTCCTGAAAATTTCACAAACTAAGTTGCGGAAAAAGTAACTTCGAAAAAGTTTTGATGGTTCAATTAATCGGCGGCTTCGTGTGGACTTTAAAAAATTATTTGGAATTGGTGAGCTGGCCTAGAATTCTCATATAAAACCTTGACGGTATTCGAAAAAGTTGTTTTAAAGTGCCTTTGGACATTTTGTAAAATATTACTGTCGTTGAATTTTTATGCAGTGTTGGGAAGAATTTCCAAAATGATTGTTGATTGGTGGAAATGTTTAGTGCATGTACGAATGGTATGATGATCTTACGTGGTTATTTGTTTGTTATTAACGATGATGGTGATGCGTAGTGACATGGTGATTTTGATAATACCGGTTGCAAGGAAATATTGTTTTGTAGATAATTCCAAAATGAGAGAGTTAAAGTCTTTTGTTTACAAATTTAGATAAAATATCCCGAGGTACCAAAAATACATTCAAAATTTTATTTTGAATAAACATACAAATTCCAAGATTTTCAAAGGATATTATTTAAAATGATACCTCGTGGATCTCCTTATCGAGTCGCTATTAGTGTCTTATATGATATGTCGTGCTGAGTTGGCACTTTAGTATATTATTTTGCGTTTTGTGCCATCGTATGGAGTGAGTATCCGCTTAATATGCTGAGGGGCAGAGGACGCGGTCGTGAACGCAGTATAGATGGTCATGGAGATCAGATGCTGGACCAAGAGGATATTGCCGGGAAGGTTGCTATTCTGGCACTTAGCGCTCGTTGTTTAGGTTTGGGGGACAAAACCTCTTTTAAAGGTGATATGGTGTAATACCCATATTTTTTGCTTCCGTTTTGTTCGACTCTATCGATCCGATTGTGTTCGTTGATGCTTCTGACCTTGTGTTGTTTTTCGGCTTTGTCATTCGAGCGAGTTTGATGTTGTTCTGAATTAATTAGTTTATGTTATGACTTTTCTGAGTTCGGCGCGACTCTCGTGAACCCTATGCATATGAGCATCTTGTAGTAAATATCGGCGTTGTGGTCCAATCGTTCTTGCTCGACCGTTGTTGTTCAACTATTGTCGTTCGATCGTTGTTGCCGATTGTTATTGTCCGATCCCGAACCGCAAATATTGAGCATCCGGGCCACTTCGTGGTTTCCTTAAAATTCGGGTAATTGTGCCCGTATGTGATTTTTCAAACCTTTGAGGATATTAGAATTACATTCTTGTTCAACGTTGGACTTGTGTTTTGATTGTTGTACTGCTCGGATTTATCAACCGTAGTGATTCATGTTCTTTGCCTTTCGTAAACATTCTTGCGTATTGAATCGGACCGCAGTAGCTCTGTACTGCTTGGAGCTCTTGTGCGCTGTAAATATCAGATAACGTGTGTTATCTAGAATCGCCTTGCTCTTGGTTTAAGTTTCGAGACGAAACTTATTTTTTAGTAGGGCAGAATGTAATATCCAAGATTCTCGGTTCCGGTTATTTTTGAATTTTTGTCGGTTGTGTCGGTTATTTTGTTCTGTTGGCGATTACTTGAGATTTTTCCCTATGTTGGGTACGACATGATGTACCGTGTTGTGTTGTTCGTAGGGTACGACTTATCGTTGCGTAAGTCGAGCTAATCGTATGTCCTGTTTTATTATTATTCGTCTTCTTTCGGATTGTTGTTGTTGTTCTATAGCAATTTCCGAATTGTGTCGGACTCGTTTGCAATCGGAGGTTTGCTGGCCGGATCTGTACAACACGGCGGTGAAAACGGCGCTCCCGAGCACCGTGTCCTGCGCCGTTTGACGAACGGCATTACCGAGCACCGGATCTTGCACCGGGTGATGCAACGGGTCGGCCGGGCTAGCAATCTGCCGAGACACGATCACACCCGCGCAAGTGTTGCGTCGGGTGATGCGCCGTATCGGACACGGACGAGACACAAGCGTAAGTGTCTTGCGCCGGGTGTTGCGCCGTGTCGGTCAGGCCGCGCACTGACCCACAATACGGCGGTAAACACGGCGCTAGTTGGGCCGTTTGTTGCGCCGTGTTCCGCACGGGTATAAATATGACTCAGTCAGGTTTCACTCACCTTTTCCATTTCATCCTCATTTCTTCCGCAGCCAAGTCCTGGAGAACTCGAACACGTGTTGTCAAACTATCAATCCACGAAGTTCCTGAGTCCATATCATCGATTAATCATTCCATAACATCCTCCGATCGAGCGAATCAGGGTGAGTTTTCCCCAAATCCTAGTTTTGGGAAAATTGGGGATTTTGCTTGATTTCGTCCATTTAATCCAAATTAACCTAGATTTGTAATGTATTATTGATTATTAGGTTGTATTCTACCGATTCTCTCGTTGTTCCATGGTTTGATTCGTCGTTTTGTTAAGTTCCTAATTGACACCTTGAAAGTGTTCGGTAAAATGTCATAAAGGGGATTCGGGCGTTCTACGATTACTTTTCCTCGTACAATCGTTAATTTATTGATGGAATAATGTTAGGCTCAGATTCCTTGTAAAGAACTCGAGTCAGAACTCTTCCGTTCATCGTTTTCTTCAAGCTTCCCGATCGATCGTCTTATTATTGTTTCCGAGGTTTCCCGATTTAGCCGTGTTCGTCGGAGTGTTCGGTATCGATTATTGAGGCAATATATTGCCCATATATTACGTGTTTTGGGGATATAATGGTTTGGTAATCAACGATATGTGCTAAATGAACGTTTATAATCATTTTTCAAAAGAATCGGTATATTTACCATCATGGTTTTCTTAAAAGACGACTCGTGTGTTCCGTGAATTAATGTGATTAATTGAATATGTGTATTAGTATTGAGTATAGGATCGCATTACTTTCATGTGATGCTATTATGTGTGATTACGTCGTCAGTAAGTTTTGAAGTTTAGTTCTTTGTTTAAGTTGTACGTGGAGACATGTGGTTATCGATGAACATGTGAATTTATGTGATATTGGTTGTGCCATTCGGTGCTGTTGAGAGAGTATGCTTCCTTATTGATAGAATTAGTTCTTGGTCGTGAGCATGTGTTGGATAATTTGGTCATTCTAGCAAAGTATCTAGACTATATATAGTGTGATTGACCCTCGAGGATTGTGGTTTGGAAATGTGATCTGATGAGAGAGGTTGTTCTCGGGTACTCTCACTCGGGGTTGACTCGACGGAGTCACACGGGGACCTGGTGGCTTAGCGTCTGGACTGGGTCGTGAAGGTTACTTTCGAGTGGGTATTCTCACCTTGGGTTGCTCGACGGGGCGCACACGGACTTGGTGGCTCGATGGCTGGACCGCTTCGCGAGAATTGCCAGAGTGTTTTTATTGATGATTGGTTGTGATATGTCCGAAGTATCACAATGCTTTGTGCTCGGGGTCGAGAGACATTATATATCGAGTCTTGGTGTTTGGCTATAATGGTATAAGAGTAATATGTTGTGTATAACGGTCTTTGGAAGTGAATTGAAGTGGATGGTTGGGTCGTGGACCTCGCGTTTCCTGAATGAATTTGTATTTTGGAAAATAAAACTTTGGGCTATGACCCTAAGTAGTTTTCGATACTGAGTATTATTCAATCCCAAATACTTTCAAAACTCCTGAGATTTAAATTGATTTGCAAAATGACCACTTGTTTCATTTATACTTTTTCGATTTGAACTGTTTTATTCGAGTGAGAAATCTCGGGAAAGCTTTTGTTGTGACTGAGCAGTAGATGATCCAATTTATTGTATTCTCTGAATGTGTTTTGTATGGCTCGTTTTTGCATTTTATACTTGTACTAGCAAAATAGTGGAGTTTTGCTACCACCCGAGTATTCGGGGGGTGGATGTCTATTCTGCGTCCAGCTACATGCAGGTTTTGGGAGCAAAACACAAGATCGGTGCGAAGGATGATGGAAGATGAATGATACTAATCACATGAGGGTCATTTTTGGGTGCAGTCAGTCTGAGTTCATTGTATGGTCTTCTCCGCTGTCGTACGTTTGTTTGTGAGTGTATTTTACCCTTGCAGGGGTATGAGTCCAGACAGAGTTATGTATATTAGAGTTGTATGATAATGATGTAAGCCCAGATAGGTCTATTGGTTTATTATTTTGTCACGTCGGCATGTAATGTATTATGTTGTTTCGGTGTCTAGCCTGACAGATCTTCATGGAGAGGGTCTGCGGAGTGTAATATTCCCAGTTAGATTCTCGGGGTATTACATTTATGGTATCGGAGATTAGGTTGCGGAAACCTAGGCTATCGGGTCCAATCATGTATTGTTGAGTCTTGTCTTGTCGGATTGTGTCTGACTGAGTCGTTTCGCGATGCGTCATCTGAGATTTCGGCCGTGATTAGTATCAAGGTGCAACCATCATCTTCGTGCGATCTATGGATGTAAGTCTCCCTACTACATATTGTGCCTTGAGCTTTACGAGCTAGTTATGTGATTCAGTATTTCGGGGTATAGTTTAAATGTGAATTATTATTATGTGGTCTATGCTTGTTCGATTCTCATATTGTATTAGAATGAAAAGTGGTGTCGGTGTATATGTATATACATATACCGTTGCATAAATCATTTTTTTAATGGAGTAATGGCTTTGATATTTAAGGCTTGAATTGTAACACCCCGAGATATTCGGAATAATTACAGCGCCGTAAACCCTTTGTATAAGAGTTTACAAGGCTGATTTTAAAAAAAAATAGAAAGATTATAACAGTACCATAAAAATTCAAAATACAAAACCGGTTCGAATAGTTCAAATGAGTCCATTAGTACAACCGTCTCAAAACATCAATAAGACACGCGTACTCGAGTACTAAAAGTAAACCAAAAAGACAAGGTAACGACAATTAGCATCACTGAACCTCGTCGTCGTTATGTCGATTTTGTGGCTGTTTCCTCGCTCCTCGGCTACCTGAACATCAAAACAAATGTCCACCCCCGAAGGGCTTAGCAAAACGATGCTAGTACAAGTATCATAATACACAAATCGAATATGCAACAACAATGCATAATAAAACACACAATACGGACTTCCGCTACCGGAATCCAACAATGCGAATCCACATGATTCCATCAACATAACAAAGGGTAATCCAACGATCCATCACCCTCAGTATAGATCCCCATGATGATCTCGTCGGACCAACGCATGGTGGAAAACCCGTCCAACGATCTAGCGCCCTCAGCATAGATCCCTATGATGATCCCGTTGGACCAACGCATAGTGGACATCCGATCCAGCGCCCTCAGCATAGATCACGTGATCTCACATGATCATCACAACATACACAAACACAACTATGCATACACATATGCAAAACTCGATATGTCCATCCACATGAACATAAAATCAATCAATAACAATATAATGACAATTCAACTGGAATGATCTCATGTCCATCAACATGAATAACAATATGTATTATCAAAATCCTCGATATTAAACCAATATTCAAAATACGATACTTGCCTTAGAAATGGCGATAAGGGTTGCTACTAAGAAAAAGAAATCTTTAACCAGCTCGAAGAACTCTCACTTGATCAATCCACCAAAACCCGAATCTTTAACGAACAACAACACCGGTATAACTAACGTTTCCGGATAATCGTTTTAATCATCATAAGAACATCAAAAGGGCGTAATATCCCCAATCATACAAGCTTACTAATCTGCCCTATACCATTCCGGAGTTGAATCAACATTAGGATACTAACCCGACAACAGCTCATAGCATCCCATCCAAGATCAAATGCATTCTACAGTCGGATTCTTCAATATACCACAAGATAATTTTTCTTACAATGATTCTAATCATACTCTTCATTAATCCAAAGCAGCATGATATCGGAATTATCCCAAAGAACACCGTAAGAACTTATTTACTAGGTTCACTTGATTATCATCTTCTTCTTCAAGGAAGTAAATCCTAAGTTCAATTCATTAACTGTCCCAATACGCATTATCTCATCATGTAAGAACTTGATAATATCCATAAACTTGCCATAATCAGGTTTTGTAGCCTCATGATACCATGTTTTAGGAGTCCAAACACTACAAGGTTCGATTAATGTCCTAAACAACGAAGAAGAGCCGAAACATAACCGAAATTATACTTCTAACAACATGATGTTCGACTATGCCTGAACATAACTGAATTGATAATCTCAAAACATGCTCAAAACATTCCCTAAGAATACGTAATCCAGTTGGTGAAGAATTACCTACCTCGAAATGGTGAAGAACAAGGAGAAACTTGAATAAACTCAACACCAAGAGCTTGAACACCAATCCCCAAAGCTCCTCGCCTTCAATGATGTGTTAGGAGGCTGTTATGAAGGTTGAAGATGGAGAGGGTAACTCTCAAAGTAGCGAAATTTAAGTGTGGGTTGAAGTGGCCGTCTGAAAATGAAAGAGGGTGATGTCCTATATATAGAAAATGGTTATTAGCGCGCGCTATGGCTATACTTTAGCGTGCGCTAATGGGCTTGTAGTCTACTGTTTCGGTCTAGTCTCGGCTTAGAGTACGCTAATATCCTTTACGTGCGCTAAGTACAGCAATTAGCGTACGCTACCACACCATATAGTGTGCGCTAACGACCATACGAAGCTTTACTGACCTCACTGTACTATAACTTTAGCATGTGCTAGTCTCATTCTATTAGTGTGCGCTAAGCACCGTTGACTCGACTTTCCCAAAAGCTGTCCAGATTCAGTCCGACATATCCCTACAAAGATCCGCGGCCTGATCTCACCTACCACCCTGTCTTAATCAAGTTGACTACGTATAGCGCGCGCTAAGGCTCATACATAGCGTGCGTTAGAAAACTCAATTAGCGTACGCTGCGTTCAGACGTTAGCGTGCGCTACCAGTGTACAAATACAATTATGAACAACATCATTCATGAAATCATACGCTCAACAGCATAGGATCATGAAATATGAAGGATAATACTCAGATCAAATACAACATATACAATGTCACCAGGTTCAAAATACACATTAGAATCTCGGGTATTACATCCCCTCTCCCTAAAAAGAAGTTTTGTCCCGAAACTTAAGATGAAAATAACTCTGGATATCTAGTCTTCATACCATCCTCTGTTTCCCAAGTGGCCTCCCCGACTCCCTGTCGTGACCATTGCACTTTAACAAAGGATAATGGTTTATACCTTAATTGTTTGATCCGACTCTCGAGTATTTTGATTGGTTTCGAAGGTGCCTTCATTAGCCACTTCGATCTCACCAAAATCAATGATATGACTAGGATCTGGTACATACTTCCGTAACTGGGATACGTGGAATACATTATGAACGTGACTCAGTGACGGCGGTAAGGCTAACTTGTGCGCCAACTCTCCAACTCTCTCAAGGATCTTGAATAGCCCGATATATCTCGGACTTAATTTTCCTTTCCTCCCAAAATGGAAAATTCCCCGGGTAGGAGAAACCTTCAATAGTAGATGGTCCCCAATCTCGAACTCCAATGGGCGACGACGCACATCTGCATAAGACTTCTGTCGACTCTAGGCAGTGAACAGCCTTTCGCAAATCAGGGCTACCTTCTCTTGCATCTGAACTATGAATTCTGGTTCCGTCCCGATTAAGTCGGAGGAATCATCCCAACACAGGGGCGATCGGCATCTTCTCCCATAAAACACTTCAAACGGTGCCATCTTAATGGAAGCATGCCAACTATTGTTATAGGTGAATTCAATCAATGGTAAATGAACCTCCCAATTGGTTGACCAATCTAAGGCACAAGCTCTAAGCATATCCTCTACTGTCTGTATAGTCCTCTCGGACTGACCGTCCGTCTGAGGATGATAGGCCGTGCTAAAGTTCAGCTCGGTTTCTAAGGCCTTATGAACTGCCTTCCAGAAATGTGACACAAAACGACCATCTCGGTCCGAAATAATGGTCTTCGACGTACCATGTAATCGGACTATCTCCATAATAAATACTCGTGCCAATTTCTCGGGTCCCCAAGTATCTTTAATACCTAGGAAATGAGCCGACTTGGTTAGTCGATCAACCATCACCCAAATCATGTTCATCCCTATCCTTGTCCTCGGCATACTGGTGATAAAGTCCATCGATATATCCTCCCACTTCCACTCATGCATTAGTAGTGGCTTCAACATTCTGGCGGGTCGCTGATATTCAATATTAACCTGCTGACAGGTTAAACATTTCAAAACGTATTCCGCTACATCCTTCTTCATATTCCCCCACCAGAAATTTTGTTTTAGGTCCCTATACATCTTACTGGTGCCCGGGTGAGTAGAATAGGGCGCGTTGTGAGCTTCTTTCAAGATCGCCTGTTTTAGAGCATCATCGTCGGGCACACAAAATCGACTCTGAAATCTCAGAACTGCATCATCCTGTATCACGAATCCTGGGGCCTTCCCTTTGTTTACTTCGTCACATAATCGAAGAATCAGGGAATCATCCAACTGCTTAGATTTGATTTCTTCGACCAACGACGAGGTTAGTTCCATCATGCACAGTTTCCCTTGAACTTCTTGTGACCATACTTTGATTCCTTAATGGATTAGTTCTCGCTGAATGCTTGTTTGGGACGTAAGCATTTCCAACACTCGTAGAGAAACAGGTTTGCGGCTCAGTGCATCAACTATCACGTTCGCTTTGCCTGGATGATAGAGGATTTCCAGGTCGTAATCCTTGATCAATTCCAGCCACCTTCTCTGTCTCATGTTTAATTCCTTCTGACTGAAAATATACTTGAGGCTCTTATGATCTATGAAGATCTGACAATGAATGTCGTACAAATAATGTCGCCAAATTTTTAAAGCAAAAACTATAGCTGCTAACTCCAGATCATGAGTCGGGTAATTAACTTCATATGGTTTCAACTGTCGAGAGGCATAGGCAATCACCCTATCCTTTTGCAACAACACACATCCCAGACCCTGATTTGAAGCATCACTGTATACCATGAATCCATCGATTCCATCCGGTGCTTGTATAGGCGATGTTGTCAGTCTTCTCTTAAGATCATCAAAACTAGCCTGGCATTTCTCATTCCACACGAATTTCTGAGTCTTCTGTAACAGCCGAGTAAGAGGACGAGTAATTTTGGAAAATCCTTCTACGAAACGGCGATAATATCTAGCAAGTCCTAAGAAACGTCGGACTTCTTTCACGTTTTTAGGGGATTCCCATTCCAAGATTGCTTCGACTTTCTTCGGGTCTACCTGAACTCCATCAGCTGATATCACATGTCCAAGGAAGGTTACTTCCTTAAGCCAGAAACTCGCATTTAGAAAGTTTCGTATAAAGTTGTTCATTCCTCAAGGTGCTCAAAACAATACGCAAATGCTCTGCATGCTCCTCTAGGTCTTTTGAATAGATCAAGATGTCATCAATGAAAACGACTACGAATTTATCCAAGTATTCTAAGAATACCCGATTCATCAATTGCATAAATACCGCAGGAGCATTGGTAAGTCCGAATGGCATCACCACAAATTCATAGTGCCCGTACCGAGATCTGAAAGCAGATTTCGGTATATCCGATTCCTTAATTCTCAATTGATGGTATCCTGATCTCAAGTCGACCTTCGAGAATACCCTTGCCCCCTGCAGTTGATCAAACAAGTCATCAATCCGAGGTATTGGATACTTGTTCTTGATGGTTACCTTATTTAGATCCCTGTAATCGATACACAATAGGAGGGATCCATCTTTCTTCCGAACAAAGAGGATGGGCGCCCCCCAAGGAGAAACGCTAGGTTGAATGTAACCCTTCTGCAATAATTCCTCAAGCTGCTTCTTTAATTCATACATCTCGGTTGGCGCCATACGGTATGGTGATCTGGAAATAGGTGCGGCTCCAGGCTCTAATTCGATATTAAACTCTACTTCTCTCTACGGAGGTAACCCAGGTAGTTCGACACGGAATACGTCTGAGAATTTGTTCACAACTGGAATAGACGAGATTTCTACTCCTCCTTGTTTCTCCATGGCATAACACCACAATCCATGACAACCCTGCTTCAGTAATTTCACTACTTTCATGGCTTTGATCAATTTTCCTGAGCTTTCTGGTCTCCATCCTTTGAATAAATGTTCAGATCCGTCATCAGCAAGGATAGAAATAATTCTCTTTCGGTAATTCAAAATAGCCCCATAACGGTTGAGCCAATCATCTCCGAGAATTAAATCGTCACCATAGATATCGATCACGATAAGATTTGATGGCCAGTCTCTCCCTCCTATAGACACTGGGAAATCTCTAGTTTCGAGGGTTCCCACAATCCTCTCTCCACTCGGTAATCCCACAACATAAGGCTCACAATCATATAAACACGAGATTTTCAAACGATTAACACAGTTCAATGATATGAAAAAATGTGTAGCTCCTAAATCGAATAAGACACTAACTGGTTGCAAAAGGATATGAATCGTACCTGATGCAATAGCAGTGTTCTGATCGTCTGACCTCCTCATCTCGTAAAGGCATGAAGGGACGGACCTAGCACTGGATGCCTCTCTTTTCCCGACATTCTGTTGCTGGAAACCACTATGATATGTCTGGTTCACACTTGTCTCTTTTGGAACCGGTACAGGAGTGCGAGTACCAATAGATCTAGCCACATTTCTGCAAAAAATCGCACGATGGCCTTCCTGTCCACACTCGAAATAGGTCACAGAAGGTGCGTAGCAATCACGCCGAACATGCCCTGCTTTACCACAGTTATAACATTTCTTTGCTGCGTCTGAAACCGTTGATGCTGTCCGGAACATATTTCCGCCTCGGGAAGGATGCAGAGGTCTCCTAGATGAATGAAATGAAGACTGGCCCTTATGGGGCCCACCACTCTTGGTCTCCGTGAAGTTGCCAAACACTTTCTGCTTCTTTGCTTCCATCGATTTTTCCACCGCTAGGCCAGCGCTTTGTCCTGATACTGTCTCAAGGTAGTACATTCAACTCCGGACATATATCACTGAATCTCGGGTTTCATCCGCATGTCGAAATGGAAAATCTTCTCCACCTCGGTCCTGACCAAGTGTCGCACACAAGTCAGCTGGTGATTAAAAGTCTTGATTATGTCTGCCATAGATGCCTCCGAATTCTGCGGGGAGAAAAGCTCTCGGACTCTAGCCTCTCTAACTGATGAGGACAATATTGTGCTTCCACCATAAATTTGAATTCCATCCAGTCAACATTATGATCCTCAGGTCGAACAGCCTCCCACCAGTCGAAGGCCTCCCCAGTTAGAAAATACTGGGTGATCGGAACCTTTCGGTCATTGGGACAGTTGATCCCCACGAATATCTTTTCCAATTATTTCAGCCAGTGATCCCAAATAGGCATCTCAGCAGAACCGTCAAATTTTTGTGGGTGCAATTTGACCACTTCCGTAAGCCACTTGCCTCCCCGGTTATCCTCGTTGCGCTGCTGGCCCATCGCTGTCTACATGCGGTCAACCACCTGAGCGAACTGGGTCATATGAGCGACCACCTGTTGAAGCACCCCCGACATGTTAGGATTTGCGTTGTCATTAGCTGATCCCTATTGTCCTCCAGAATTTGAATCGGTTCGACTAGCCGATAATTCTGGGGTAGACGCCGAATCATCCTTCTCACATTACCACGTCCGCGTCCGCATCCACGACCTCCCCTCAACATACTGTAAATACAAATACTCAATATCCAAGGCAAAATTTTCTAAAAGAAGGTCCATCAATTATTCACAGAATAGAAATTAAATAAAACGGTAGTTATAAGAGATTAGGAGACTTACAACCACGGTCCACATGACGACGCTGGCTGGGCAGTGATGTTACGAACGACCCGTAAATCAAATAACATAAACAGAACCAACGACACCCGACTGCCAAGATATCCATGAATTTTAGCCCCGATACCATATTCTGTAACACCCCGAGATATTCAGAATAATTACAGCGCCGTAAACTCTTTGTATAAGAGTTTACAATGCTGATTTAAAAAAAAATAGAAAGATTATAACAGTACCATAAAAATTTAAAATACAAAACCGGTTCGAACAGTTCAAATGAGTCCATTATTATAACCATCTCAAAACATGAATAAGACACGCGTACTCGAGTACTGAAAATAAACCAGAAAGACAAGGTAACGACAATTAGCATCATTGAACCCCGTCGTCGTCATGTCGATTCTGTAGCAGTTTCCCCGCTCCCCGGCTACCTGAACATCAAAAAAAATGTCCACCCCCGAAGGGGTTAGCAAAACGATGCTAGTACAAGTATCATAATACACAAATTGAATATGCAACAACAATGCATAACAAAACACATAATACGGACTTCCGCTACCGGAATCCAACAATGCGAATCCACATGATTCCATCAACATAACAAAGGGTAATCCAACGATCCAGCACCCTCAGTATAGATCCCCATGATGATCCCGTCGGACCAACGCATGGTGGAAAACCCATCCAACGATCCAGCGCCCTCAGCATAGATCCCTTTGATGATCCCGTCGGACCAACGCATAGTGGACATCCGATCCAGCGCCCTCAGCATAGATCACGTGATCTCACAGGATCATCACAACATACACGAACATAACTATGCATACACATATGCAAAAATCGATATGTCCATCCACATGAACATAAAATCAATCAATAACAATATAATGACAATTCAACTGGAATGATCTCATGTCCATCAACATGAATAACGATATGTATTATCAAAACCCTCGATATTAAACCAATATTCAAAATACGATACTTGCCTTAGAAATGGCGATAAGGGTTGCTACTACGAAAAAGAAATCTTCAACCAGCTCGAAGAACTCTCAATTGATCAATCCACCAAAACCCAAACCTTCAACGAACAATAATACCGGTATAACTAACGTTTCCGGATAATCGTTTTAATCATCATAAGAAAATCAAAAGGGCGTAATATCCCCAATCATACAAGCTTACTAATCTGCCCTATACCATTTCGGAGTTGAATCAACATTCGAATACTAACCCGACAACAGCTCATAGTATCCCATCCAAGATCAAATGCATTCTACAGTCGGATTCTTCAATATACCACAAGATAATTTTTCTTACAATGATTCTAATCATACTCTTCATTAATCCAAAGCAGCATGATATCGGAATTACCCCAAAGAACACCGTAAGAACTTATTTACTAGGTTCACTTGATTATCATCTTTTTCTTCTTCTTCAAGGAAGTAAATCCTAAGTTCGATTCATTAAATGTCCCAATACGCATTATGTCATCATGTAAGAACTTGATAATATCCATAAACTTGCCATAATCAGGTTTTGTAGCCTCATGATACCATGTTTTAGGAGTCCAAACACTACACGGTTCGATTAATGTCCTAAACAACGAAGAAGAGCCGAAACATAACCGAAATTATACTTCTAACAACATGATGTTCGACTATGCCTGAATATAAATTAATTGATAATCTCAAAACATGCTCAAAACATTCCCTAAGAATACGTAATCCAGTTGGTGAAGAATCACCTACCTTGAAATGGTGAAGAACAAGGAGAAACTTGAAGAAACTCAACACCAAGAGCTTGAACACCAATCCCCAAAGCTCCTCGCCTTCAATGATGTGTTAGGAGGATGTTATGAAGGTTGAAGATGGAGAGGGTAACTCTCAAAGTCGCGAAATTTGAGTGTGGGTTGAAGTGGCCGTATGAAAATGAAAGAGGGTGCTGTCCTATATATAGAAAATGGTTATTAGCGCGCGCTATGGCTATACTTTAGCGTGCGCTAACGGGCTTGCAGTCTACTGTTTCTGTCTGGTCTCGGCTTAGCGTATGCTAATATCCTTAATGTGTGATAAGTACAGCAATTAGCGTATGCTAATACACCATATAACGTGCGCTAAAGACCATACGAAGCTTTATTGACCTCACTGTACTATAACTTTAGCATGCGCTAGTCTCATTCCATTAGCATGCGCTAAGCACCATTGACTCGACTTTCCCAAAAGCCGTCTAGATTCAGTCCGACATATCCCTACAAAGATCCGCAGTCTAATCTCACCTACCACCCTGTCTTAATCAAGTTGACTACGTATAGCGCGCGCTAAGGCTCATACATAGCATGCGCTAGAAAACTCAATTAGCGTACACTACACTCAGACGTTAGCGTGCGCTACTAGTGTACAAATACAATTATGAACAACATCATTCATGAAATCATACGCTCAACAGCATAGGACCATGAAATATGAAGGATAATACTCAGATCAAATACAACATATACAATGTCACCAGGTTTAAAATACACATTAGAATCTCGGGTATTTCATCCTCTCTCCCTAAAAAGAAGTTTCGTCCCGAAACTTAAGATGAAAATAACTCTAGATATCTAGTCTTCATATCATCCTCTATTTCCCAAGTGTCCTCCTCGACTCCGTGTCGTGACCATTACACTTTAACCAAGGATAATGGTTTGTTCCTTAATTGTTTGATCCGACTCTCGAGTATTTTGATTGGTTTCTCTTCGAAGGTGCCATCATTATGTAACACCCCCAAGACATTCAGGGCATATTACAGTGTCGTGGACCCCACACTGTGGAATCCACCAGGCTAACGTACCAAACAAGACATTCGACAACGACAAACTATCATTAATAAAATGACAATTCAAATAAAAGACTACAAATCGACAAATGAAATCTGACATCAAATCCATTTCCCAAAACGAGAACACAACATTAACAATTTCAAACAAGAAGTACTCGAGTACTTAAACCAATTTTTTTATAATACATAAACCCCAAAATCAGACATCAATAATAACCGACAGACATAACACCGATAATCAACTGCTGGACAATATCATGCCTGCCCATCATCCTCATACGGCTCGAGTGCTCGCTTGTCCCCACGATCAATACCTGAAATACAAAAAGTATTTCCCCCATTTAAGGGGTTAGCGACAACTGCTAGTGCAAGTACAATCCATTTGAACTACATTCTAATCAGATGAATATATGCGCCAAAAAGTCATTTTAGAAAACATTTTATATTCCGGAATATTTACATTGTACAATCGTAAAACACATTATCTCCAATAAATCACAATTCAAAGTTAACCGTTGGTACGAGACTCACGGCCACCGTACCCCGCAGAGCCCCGTCGGACATCCCTGGGTGGCTAACCACAGTTCGCGATACGAACACTCACGGCAATACATATCCCTAGAGGCCCCGTCGGACCTTCCCTAGGTGAACATACACATAACCATCCACAACAACCACGATACAGCCATAATTCAAATACTAGAACATGTAAACAAATGTAAAGTACTTGCCTTTGAGACATCTTCGAAGAATCGGAAGTGAAAATGACTACGGATGATCCGAATGGAATACGACGGTTCCTAAACGAAGAATTAGCATAACTCAGTCCCAACGGACGTCAATAATCGAAAGGAATACTCCCAAAACCCCGATTACAAATCACGACAATAGACGTTCAATCGATACGGGCGAGGGTTTGTGCAAAATCTCCCCGTATCAACAATACATGGATTAATTCGAGGAAAAACGAATTGGGAATCACCCAATAACATCAATTGATAATAAGTTTCGCAACATACATGAACAACTCGGAGTCAATCACGAAAAACCCGAAAAACCCCCAATTTATACAAGTTAGGGTTCCTGAAGAAGATACCTCGGATTCGGACGATGGAGGATGATTAAGCTGATGGTGATATGCTACTATGATTCTACGGTGATGGAACACGAAAGATTCTTCGATCAAAACTGAAGGAATCGCCTTTGGAGTCGCCCCGTGAAGAAAAAACGAGAGAAGGGATAGAAAATGAGGTATTGGACCTCCGCATTGCTTTAAAACAATGGGTCACATGCCGTAACAGGGGACACTTACGGCCGTAACACCCTACTGGACAGCAGTATTGGCAGTTGCTGTCCAAACGATCCGGACGACCCCGAAACCCGGACCTGCTATCGAACCAAAAATACGATTACGAAGAATATTCGATGACGAGTCTAACCATCACAAGAAAATATCAATCCGACTACCCGGGAATCCGAAATACGACAACGAATATGAAATTCCCTAAACTTATAGGAAATTACGGAAATGGCCCAAGTGACCGAAAGTCACGAAACGACGTCGGATTTACAAACCGAAAGTCTCAACATGACCAACTCAACCATACGAACTTGTACAAGCCAAGAAACAACGAAAACGAACGAGTTTAACGAGAATCGAATGTTCATACGGCAAAACATGTCATAAAATGAAATTACGTGAAAACATCATCAAAACTCGCCCAAACGGAAAAACTCCAAGAACAAAGTAGATTCGAAATGTCGAAACTGTTACAAGCGAGTCGATAAAAATGGATATACACCAAAAATGGAAACGGCTAAAAATGGAAAATTACGGATATTACATTCTCCCCCTCTAAAATAAAGTTTCGTCCCGAAACTTAAGAATCAAAAAGCTCGGGGTGCCTCGAACGCATATTCTCCTCCAACTCCCACGTCGCTTCTTCTACTCTGTGCCTCGACCATTGCACCTTAACCAAAGTAATGGTTTTGTGCCTTAACTGTTTGTCTCGACGCTCCAAAATCTTGACGGGCCTCTCTTCAAACGTAACATCCTTCTCGATCTCCACGTCTCCGAAGTCAATAATGTGGGATGGGTCCGGAACGTACTTCCTCAACTGGGAAACGTGAAATACGCTATGAACATGACTCAGCGACGGAGGTAAAGCCAAACGGTATGCCAACTCACCGACTCTCTCCAATACCTCGAAAGGTCCAATATATCTCGGGCTGAGTTTCCCTTTCTTCCCAAAACGGAAAACTCCTTTCGTCGGAGACACTCTCAACAAAACATGATCTCCTACTTCAAACTCCAAAGGTCTACGCCTAACATCCGCATAAGACTTTTGTCGACTCTGAGCAGCCAACTTCCTCTTTCTAATCAAATCAACTTTCTCCCTCGTCTCCAACACAAGGTCCGGCTCGGTGCCAACCAAATCGGACGGCTCATCCCAACATATCGGTGATCGACAGCGTCGGCCATACAGTGCCTCATATGGTGCCATCTTAATCGACGCGTGCCAGCTATTATTATAAGTAAACTCAATCAAGGCCAAATGATCCTCCCGCCATTACTCAGCCTAACGCACACGCGCGCAACAAATCGTCGAACGTCTGAATGGTACGTTCGGACTGCCCATCGGTCTGGGGATGGAACGAAGTGCTCAAACGTAGCTGAGTCCCCAATGCCTTATGTACCGCCTGCCAAAAATGTGATACAAATCGGCCATCTCTGTCTGAAATAATGGTCCTCGGCGTACCATGAAGCCTCACTATCTGAGTGATAAAAATACGAGCCAACTTTTCTGGACCCCAAGTATCCTTGATGCCCAGAAAATGTGCCGAATTAGTCAGTCGGTCTACGATCACCCACACCATATTCATACCAGTCTTCGTCCTCGGCAAACCCATGACAAAATCCATAGAGATATCCTCCCACTTCCATTCCGGGATGGGAAGTGGTTTCAATAACCCGGCTGGCCGCTGATGCTCAATCTTGACTTGCTGACAAGTCAAACACTTAGCTACAAACTGAACTACCTCCTTCTTCATGTCGTTCCACCAGAAATTCTTCCTCAGATCTTTATACATTTTACTCGAGCCCGGATGGACTGAGTAAGGTGACGCATGAGCCTCTCGCATAATACTCCGTCTCAATTCCGAGTCGTTCGGAACACACAACCGACCTCGGAATCTCAACACTCCGTCCTCATGAATAACAAATCCCGGGGCTTTCCCCTTCTCTACACTCTCTCGAAGCTGAATAAACATCGGGTCCTCCAACTGTCCCGACTTAATGTCCTCGACCAGAGATGAAGTAATCTCAAGAGTACGCAACTGCCCGGAACTCTCTAGCAGTACAACCTCAATGCTCAACCTCGTGAACTCTCGCTGAAGTCTCGACTGGGCCGTAAGTAGCTCAAGCGCCCGAAGCGATACCGATTTCCGGCTCAAGGCATCTGCTACCACATTAGCCTTGCCCGGATGATAAAGGATCTCGAGATCGTAATCCTTAATCAATTCCAACCATCTCCTCTGTCTCATATTAAGCTCCTTCTGCGTGAAAATGTACTTCAGGCTCTTGTGATCAGTGAAAATCTGACATGACGAGCCATACAAGTAATGACGCCAGATCTTCAATGCAAATACGACTGCGGCCAACTCAAGATTGTGCGTAGGGTAATTCAATTCATACGGTTTCAGCTGACGGGAAGCATAAGCAATCGTCCTCCCGTGCTGCATAAGTACACATCCGAGCCCTTGGCCCGAAGCATCAATATAAACAGAGAAACCATCATTACCACTCGGTAAAGCCAAAACGGGAGCGGTTGTCAACCGCTTCTTCAACTCCTCAAAACTATTCTGCCGTTCATAGGTCCACACAAACTTCTCTGACTTCTGTAACAACTGAGTCAGCGGTCGAGCGAGCTTAGAGAACCCCTCGACGAATCTACGGTAATACCCGGCTAATCCCAGAAAACTGCGGACCTCCTTCACGTTCTTGGGCAGCGCCCAATCCAACACTGCCTCTAGCTTATGTGGGTCCACACGAACACCCTCGGCCGAGATCACATGACCGAGAAACATAACCTCCCGTAACCAAAACTCACACTTTGAGAACTTCGCAAAAAGATGCTGAGTTCTCAAAATATCTAGAACGATACGCAAATGACGGGCGTGCTCCTCCTCGCTCCTCGAGTAAATCAGGATGTCGTCGATAAAAACGACTACACACTTATCGAGGTACTCGATAAAGACTTTGTTCATAAGCTGCATGAATACGGCTGGTGCGTTGGTTAGCCCAAAAGGCATAACCACAAACTCGTAGTGACCGTATCTCGTCTGAAAGGCCGTCTTCGGAATATCGGTATCCTTCACTCGGAGCTGATAATACCCCGATCTCAAATTAATCTTCGAAAACACG
Source organism: Orobanche coerulescens (assembly GCA_033398695.1). NCBI lineage: Eukaryota > Viridiplantae > Streptophyta > Magnoliopsida > Lamiales > Orobanchaceae > Orobanche > Orobanche coerulescens. The sequence goes on from CM065814.1 coordinate 5,445,174, forward strand.
GTTTCCCCTTGCAACTGATCAAACAAGTCATCAATCCTCGGGAGCGGATACTTGTTTTTTATGGTCACTTTGTTCAACTCTCGGTAGTCGATACACAAACGAAGTGACCCATCCTTCTTCTTCACAAACAGGACCGGTGCGCCCCAAGGTGAAGCACTCGGTCGAATACATCCCATGTCTAGCAACTCTCCCAACTGTTTCTTCAGCTCCAGCATCTCGGTGGGCGCCATACGGTATGGCGTCTAAGAGATCGGTGCTGCACCCGGCTCTAAATCGACGGTAAACTCAACTTTTCGGTCCGGAGGTAAACCCGGCAACTCGTCTGGAAAGACATCAGGATACTCACACACTACCGGAATAGACGAGAGCTCGACTCCCCCTTCTTCCGATCTCAAAGCGTAACACCAATAACCCGTGCAACCTCCTCGAAGAAGTCTCACCGCCTTTAAAGCGCTGATCAATAATCTCTGGCTACTCAGCTTACGCCCCACAAAAGAATGCTCGGTACCGTCAGAGGCTAACATCGAAACCGTCCTCGTTCTATAATTCATGATCGCCCCATGACGGTCCAGCCAATCCTCACCCAGAATCAAATCCTCATCTCTAATATCTACCGCAATCAGATTAGAAGGCCAAACCCTCCCCGCGATACTCACTGGAAAATCTCTAACCTCACGATCCCCCACGATGCTATCCCCACTAGGAAGTTTAACAACAAAAGGCTCACAAGCAACAAGGCAATCAACATGCATTTACGCACACAATCCATAGATATAAAAGAATGCGTAGCACGTAATCGAACAACACGGAAACAGGATGATCAAGGATGTGGACGCACTGTGGCCACCGTCGCGTCAGATCTCCCGCTCGTCTCATCTCGTACACACGGGGCGGAATGCACTCGCACTAGAAGCTCCCCTCTAGAAGGCCGACCACGTCCTCGACCTCTACCAAAACTCGCCGTGGCCGAGGAACCGCTTGGTGCCTCGATTCACACTCGGCTCTCCCACTACCGGGGCTGATATCCGAGTAACTGGAGCCCGAGCCGCATCCGTACAAAACTTAGCACGATGACCCATCCGACCACAGGAAAGACACCGAATCGAGGCCTATCACACTCACTCATCATGTGGCCCGGACGGCTACGGTTGAAGCACGTAGGACCACGAATCTAACCAAACAGCAGAGCGCACCTAGAACCGCTTCCTCGACTAACCGATGGCGGCCGACTCAAGACTCGCGAACTGCATCGAGTCTTCGGATACCCTCCGACTTGCCTCCCAAAACCGACCGGCGGTTTTCTGCTTTCTTTCCTTCGCTGCCGCCTCTGCCGCAGAAAACGACATCTCATAAGCCATCGCCTTATTCGATATTCTTTCAAAGTCGTGCACCCCAGACCAGACATGTAGTGGCGCACCCTCGGTTTCATCCGCATATCAAAGTGGCGGATCTTATCAAGCTCATCTCGGACTTGATTCCTCACATAATGCAGCTGTTTATTGTAGTCCTTGATAGCTTGAGAAATAGGAACATCTTGGGGCTTAGCCTCAAAGAAGGCTCGGATCCTCCCCTCTTTCACTGGCCAAGGACAGTATTCATCTTCCATCAGATCTCGAAACTCTGCCCACGTAGCTGCCCGGTCATGCGGTTTCACCGCTTGCCACCACGTTGCTGCTTCCTTGGCGAGGAAGTACTGAGCAATGGGTACTTTCCTCTCCTCAGGACAATTAGCAGCCTCAAACACTTTCTCCATCTCGAATAGCCAATTCTCCCAACCTAAGGGCTCAAGCACCATCAAATCGCGGAGGACGATACGAATCACGCCCTGAAGCAACTTATCATTGCCGGATCCAGAGGGCGGAACCGGTTAGCATTGGCTTGGCCGACTGTATCGGCTGAGCCGATGGCGTCATCTCGGTTCGCTACTTGTTGCAAAATGTTGGCCACTCCAACATTCTCATGTGCATTACCGGAGCTAGCAGACTGGTCCTGCTGACCTCCGGAACTAGGGGGAACACTGTTCGACAAAGAAGGCATCGCCGAATCAGTTCCCGAGTGATCGGACATGGCCGCCCCACCGGCTGCGCCACGTCCCCTACCGCGTCCGCGACCGCGTCCGCGTCCTCTACCAGCAGGAATTCTGAAGAAGCAACGGGTAAGTACAATTCAAACGTAAAACGCAAAAGATACTAAGACAGGAATAGAACATAACGGTGAAACGAGTCAAGTTAGGAAAAAACTTACGAGCACCGCAGATCGAGATGATGGCACAAAGAAGTTGATACCGTCCCAAAACGACACTTAACTAGACCCAAATAACCGACAGCCTAGGTATCCATAAACCTAAGCTCCGATACCATATTCTGTAACACCCCCAAGACATTCAGGGCATATTACAGTGCCGTGGACCCCACACTGTGGAATCCACCAGGCTAACGTACCAAATAAGACATTCGACAACGACAAACAATCATTAATAAAACGACAATTCAAATAAAAGACTACAAATCGACAAATGAAATCTGACATCAAATCCATTTCCCAAAACGAGAACACAACATTAACAATTTCAAACAAGAAGTACTCGAGTACTTAAACCAATTTTTTTATAATACAGAAACCCCAAAATCAGACATCAATAATAACCGACAGACATAACACCGATAATCAATCATGGACAATATCATGCCCGCCATCATCCTCATACGGCTCGAGTGCTCGCTTGTCCCCACGATCAATACGAAATACAAAAAGTATTTCCCCATTTAAGGGGTTAGCGACAATCGCTAGTGCAAGTACAATCCATTTGAACTACATTCTAATCAGATGAATATATGCGCCAAAAAGTCATTTTAGAAAACATTTTATATTCCGGAATATTTACATTGTACAATCGTAAAACACATTATCTCCAATAAATCACAATTCAAAGTTAACCGTTGGTACGAGACTCACGGCTACCGTACCCCGCAGAGCCCCGTCGGACATCCCTGGGTGGCTAACCACAGTTCGCGATACGCACACTCACGGCAATACATATCCCTAGAGGCCCCGTCGGACCGTCCCTAGGTGAACATACACATAACCATCCACAACAACCACGATACAGCCATAATTCAAATACTAGAACATGTAAACAAATGTAAAGTACTTGCCTTTGAGACATCTTCGAAGAATCGGAAGTGAAAAATGACTACGGATGATCCGAATGGAATACGACGGTTCCTAAACGAAGAATTAGCATAACTCAGTCCCAACGGACATCAATAATCGAAAGGAATACTCCCAAAACCCCGATTACAAATCACGACAATAGACGTTCAATCGATACGGGCGAGGGTTTGTGCAAAATCTCCCCGTATCAACAATACATGGATTAATTCGAGGAAAAACGAATTGGGAATCACCCAATAACATCAATTGATAATAAGTTTCGCAACATACATGAACAACTCGGAGTCAATCACGAAAAACCCGAAAAACCCCCAATTTATACAAGTTAGGGTTCCTGAAGAAGATACCTCGGATTCGGACGATGGAGGATGATTACGCTGATGGTGATATGCTACTATGATTCTACGGTGATGGAACACGAAAGATTCTTCGATCAAATCAAGGAATCGCCTCGGAGTCGCCCGTGAAGAAAAAGCGAGAGAAGGGATAGAAAATGAGGTATTGGACCTATGCCCGCCGCTTTAAACAGCCGGTCGTTACGGCCAGAATAGGACACTTACGGCCGTAACATGGCCAACTTACGTCAGACTTCCGGGTGTTACGGCCGTAACACCCTACCGACAACAAGATTGGCGCTGTCGCCCAAACGAAGTCCGGACGACTCGGAAACCCGACCGCTATCGAACCAAAAATACGATTACGAAGAATATTCGATGACGAGTCTAACCATCACAAGAAAATAACAATCCGACTACCCGGGAATCCGAAATACGACAACGAATATGAAATTCCCTAAACTTATAGGAAATTACGGAAATGACCCAAGTGACCGAAAGTCATGAAACGACGTCGGATTTACAAACCGAAAGTCTCAACATGACCAACTCAACCATACGAACTTGTACAAGCCAAGAAACAACGAAAACGAACGAGTTTAACGAGAATCGAACGTTCATACAGCAAAACATGTCATAAAATGAAATTACGTGAAAACATCATCAAAACTCGTCCAAACGGAAAAACTCCAAGAACAAAGTAGATTCGAAATGTCGAAACGGTTACAAGCGAGTCGATAAAAATGGATATACACCAAAAATGGAAACTGTTAAAAATGGAAAATTACGGATATTACACATTAGCCACTTCGATCTCGCCAAAATCAATGATATGACTAGGATCTGGTACATACTTCCGTAACTGGGATACGCGGAATACATTATGAACGTGACTCAGTGATGGCGGTAAGGCTAACCTGTACGCCAACTCTCCAACTCTCTCAAGGATCTCGAATGGCCCGATATATCTCGGACTTAATTTTCCTTTCCTCCCAAAACGGAAAATTCCCCGGGTAGGAGAAACCTTCAATAATACATGGTTCCCAATCTCGAACTCCAATGGGCGACGGCGCACATATGCATAAGACTTCTGTTGACTCTGGGCAGTCAACAGCCTTTCGCGAATTAGGGCTACCTTCTCTTGCGTCTGAACTATCAATTCTGGTTCCGTCCCGATTAAGTCGGAAGAATCATCCCAACACAGGGGCGATCGACATCTTCTCCCGTACAACGCTTCAAATGGTGCCATCTTAATGGAAGCATGCCAACTATTGTTATAGGTGAATTCAATCAATGGTAAATGACCCTCCCAATTAGTTGACCAATCTAAGGCACAAGCTCTAAGCATATCCTCTACTGCCTCTATAGTCCTCTTGGAATGACCGTTCGTCTGAGGATGATAGGTCATGCTAAAGTTCAGCTCGGTTCTCAAGGCCTTATGAACTGCCTTCCAGAAATGTGACATAAAGCGACCATCTCGGTCCGAAATAATTATCTTCGGCAAACCATGTAATCGGACTATCTCCACAATAAATACTCGTGCCAATTTCTCGGGTCCCCAAGTATCTTTAATACCTAGGAAATGATCCGACTTGGTTAGTTGATCAACTATCACCCAAATCATGTTCATCCCTGTCCTAGTCCTCGGCATACTGGTGATAAAGTCCATCGATATATCCTCCCACTTCCACTCAGGAATCGGAAGTGGCTTCAACATTCCGGTGGGTCGCTGATGTTCAATCTTAACTTGTTGACAGGTTAAACATTTCGAAACGTATTCCGTTACATCCTTATTCATATTCCCCCACCAGAAATTTTGTTTTAGGTCCCTGTACATCTTACTGGTGCCCGGGTGAATAGAATAGGGCGCGTTGTGAGCTTCTTTCAAGATCGCCTGTTTTAGAGCATCATCGTCGGAGACACAAAATCGATTCTGAATTCTCAGAACTCCATCATCCTGTATCACGAATCCTAGGGCCTTCCCTTTGTTTACTTCGTCACATAATCGAAGAATCATGGAATCATCCAACTGCTTAGATTTGATTTCTTCGACCAACGACGAGGTTAGTTCCATCATGCACAGTTTCCCTTGGACTTCTTGTGACCATACTTCGATTCCTTCACGGATTAGTTCTCGTTGAATGCTTGTTTGGGATGTAAGCGCTTCCAACACTCGTAGAGAAAAAGGTTTGCGGCTCAGTGCATCAGCTATCACGTTCGCTTTGCCTGGATGATAGAGGATTTCTAGGTCGTAATCCTTGATCAATTCCAGCCACCTTCTCTGTCTCATGTTTAATTCCTTCTGACTGAAAATATACTTGAGGCTCTTATGGTCTGTGAAGATATGACAATGAGTGTCGTACAAATAATGTCGCCAAATTTTTAAAGCAAAAACTACAGCTGCTAACTCCAGATCATGAGTCGGGTAATTAACTTCATATGGTTTCAACTGTCGAGAGGCATAGGTAATCACCCTATCCTTTTGCATCAACATGCATCCCAGACCCTGATTTGAAGCATCGCTGTATACCATGAAACCATCGATTCTATCCAGTAATGCTAGTATAGGCGCTGTCATCAGTCTTCTCTAAAGATCATCAAAACTAGTCTGGCATTTCTCATTCCACACGAATTTCTGAGTCTTCTATAACAGCTGAGTAAGCGGACGAGTAATTTTGGAATCGTTTGCGATCGGAGGTTTGCTGGCCGGACCTGTACAATACGGTGGTGAAAACGGCGCTCCCGAGCACCGTGTCCTATGCCGTTTGCCGAACGGCATTTCCGAGCGCCAGGTCTTGCGCCGGGTGATGCAACGGGTCGGCCGGGCTAGCAATCTGCCGAGACACGATCTAGAACACCCGCGCAAGTGTTGCGCCGGGTGATGCGCCATATCGGACACGGACGAGACACACGCATAAGTGTCTTGCGTCGGGTGTTGCGCCATGTCGGTCAGGTCGTGCACTGACCCGCAACACGGCGGTAAACACGGCGCTAGTTGGGCCGTTTGTTGCGCCGTATTCCGCACGGGTATAAATATGACCGAGCAGCCGGGTTTCACTCACTTTTTCCATTTCATCCTCATTTCTTCCGCAGCCAAGTCCTGGAGAACTCGAAGACATGTTGTTAAACTATCAATCTACAAAGTTCCTGAGTCCATATCATCGATTAATCATTCCATAACATCCTCCGATCGAGCGAATCAGGGTGAGTTTTTCCCAAATCCTAGTTTTGGGAAAATAGGGGATTTTGCTTGATTTCGTCCGTTTAATCCGAATTAACCTAGATTAGTAATGTATTATTGATTATTAAGTTTTATTCTACCGATTCTCTCATTTTTCCATGGTTTGATTCGTCGTTTTGTTGAGTTCCTAATTTACACCTTGAAGGTGTTCGGTAAAATGTCATAAAGGGGATTCGGGCGTTCTACGATTATTCTTCCTCGTACAATCGTTAATTATTGATGGTATGATGTTAGGCTAAGATTTCTTGCAAACAACTCGAGTCAGAACTCTTCCGTTGGTCGTTTTCTTCAAGCTTCCCGATCGATCGTGTTATTATTGTTTCCGAGGGTTTTCGATTTAGCCGTGTTCGTCGGAGTGTCCGGTATCGATTATTGAGGCAATATATTGCCCATACATTACGTGTTTTGTGGATATAATGTAATACCCGGTTGTAATTCATTCATTTTCATTCAGTAATTATCAGTCTGTAATTGTCACTCGGTATTTCTCACTCGTTAATAATCACTCATCATTCTTGATTCATTCATTTGTGTTCACTGTTGGCTTGTTGTAATCGTATATCAGTTACCGATCGGCATGTCATCTCCGTTTAGAGACCAACGGGAGTATTGTTGTTTTCATCGTGATTGGTAGTCGTATACTGGGGGCTTCATCGGTGGCTTGTTTTAGACTTGTTCATTTTCACATTCGTATGTTATGTTGGATCATTCATCAGTCGTAGCGAGGAATCGGAGTTATCGGAATTTTCAACTTGGCCAGCATCGAGTTACGGCCGTAAGGACTTTGGGTTACGGCCGTAACAAGGGTTCGTGTTTTCAGGCCATTTGGACGAAAGGGACTTACGGCCGTAAGGTCTTGTGGTACGGCCGTAAGTCGAGCAGGTACGGCCGTAAGGCTGGCCGGTTACGGCCGTACGCGTCCAGCAGGCTACCGAGACATTTTGGCCGAAGGTGAGTTACGGCCGTAAGGAAGGTGAGATACGGCCGTAAGTGGTGTTCGTGAATTTTGGGTGTTGTCGACCAAGGGTGACTTACGGCCGTAAGGGTTGCGGCATACGGCCGTAAGTCGAGGAAGGTACGGCCGTAAGGCTTGGCCGGTTACGGCCGTACGCGGCAGGCAGGGTACCTGGTCGTTTTCGACGAAGAGGGCTTACGCCCGTAAGTTTGGCCGGATACGGCCGTATCATCCGAGTTACGGCCGTAAGGTGTGCGGTTACGGCCGTAAGGGTGTCGACGGATGTTTTTGACGAAGGCGGGTTACGCCCGTAACTCAGGATCGGTTACGCCGTAAGTCTCGGCGAGCTTTGGACGAAGCCGAGTTACGGCCGACGAGTTGGCGATTACGGCCGTAGGCCGTTGACTTGGAAAGTTACGGCCGTAAGAGGGCCGAGTTACGGCCGTAACTTCCGGCAAGATTTAATGACTTGGCCGGGTCATTTCTCCTCACTTCTTCTTTTTCCTTCTTCATCCGAGAGAGAGGGTTGAGAGAGAGATTTTATCATCATCAATCACTTGAGTGTGTAATCTTCATCATCTTCATTCCTTTGAGAAGCTTGGATACTCGCTTTTAACTCGTGTTCTTCGGATCGTAGTGGTTGGATCTTCAAGAGGTAATTTCTTCAACACCTCGATTTCGATTTTGTGTTGAGTTATGATGTTTCGACGTTATAATCATGTTATATGAAGGGATATGTATATGATTATGAGTTTGTATAAGGATTCATTGGATTATTGAGAGATTTATTCAAGAACACTTTGAATATCGAGTTGGATTTGGGGATTTCCGATTAATTGTTGTTATAATCACGTTTTTGGATATTCATAACGGATTATTGATCGTATTGGAGATGTTTTGTTGTTTTGAAACACTTCTTGGGGATTTGAAGTTGGTATTATTGAGGTTTAGTGGTAATCAATCAAAGTTGGCCTCAAAGTGTTCGATATAATGCCCCAATGAACTTGGTTTAATCGTATCGACGTCTTGAGTTCGTTATATTCGTGTTTAATTCGTTATTGATCGGATTGTTGGCAATTGTATTGAATTAAGGTTGTTCGAGCGACCGGTATCTTGGTTAGGACGTTGTTCGTGGACGGACATTCTTCATCGTTGTTGTGTAAGCTAATTCTTACTCGGTTAAAAGGATATTCATACCTTTTGTTGTTGATTATTCATAATCATAACTCATTCATCATTGTATTAATCATATTAAAACTTGTTATTGTCAATTAATCACTTCAGTCATAAGGAACGACGGTTCCAATCTTTTCGTTGAGCTATCATTCATTTCATTATTACTCTCATCTCGGTGAGTCATTCTTGACTTTGTCAGATTATTACTTATTCATTGATATTCATTACGGTCATTCTCGGTCATATGACCTTCTGGGTTCATATTGCGTGGCCGGGTGTGGCTGTGTGGAATTTTTAGTCGGGCACACGATGGTTATTGTATTGGGTTCACCGATACATTAGACCGTGCACACGGGAAAGCGTTACACCGTGAGACTAATTAGGTACACGGACGGGTGTTGTACACTCACACAGAACATTACGGGCGTACTATGATACTCCTCTCCAGCGTAATTCATAGCTAAGAATATTTCATAACTTGCTTAATCATAATTGTGTATTTTCAACCCTTGAGGATTGTTGTTACGTATAACCGACCCGTTTGGGGATATTGTTTTTCGTGTCATGGCAAGGCAAAGGCGCGGGAGAACACGTTGACGGCGGGAGTCAGTGATACTAGAAGGGGGCCCGATCTTTCACCACATTTATTCAGTCATTCATGTTTTCTTTATTTATTCCGCTGCAGACATTCCGTTCGAATACTCATTTCATTCAGTGTCGTGTATTTTATCGTCACATAAGATACACATGTATTCTATTATCCTGGGTGTGTTGTATGAAACTCCTACTCGGAGTAATTGATGTTATAATGTGGTTCGGTACTACATTTACCCTGTGTAATTCATCCTTCTTCATTCGCCTGGTGGGTCCCAGTCGGGGGTCCACGGCACTGTAATATCCGCCTAGTTTGGGGTGTTACAAAGTTGGTATCGGAGCGTGGTTTTGAATACTACCTTCCGAGTCATGTCTCATTTGAAATCATCGTCATCAGACTAGTATCATTGGACTTTCGCGTCACGTGTGACCTGTGCAAATGCCGAGCCAATCGAATAGGAAGAAGCCTTAAGATTTCTAACGCCATGGTATAATTTCTGGCAATAGTTATTCATTCATCATTCATCATTTAACAATCCTCAAACATCATCATTCATTGTGATTAGGGCGATCATGTTAACTCATTAATCACTTAATTCATTTCATTACTCAGTTAATGATCAGGACGATCTTGTTAATTCATTTATTACTCAATTCATTTCATTACTCAGTTGTCGATCTGGATGATCATATTTTTAATCTTGTTAAGTTATTCAGGATAATCATTTCAAGAATTTCCTCAGATAATCATGTCACTTCAGTAAATCATTCATATAATCACTAAGTTAGAGCATGTATACTCATTTTCATCATCTCATGACGTAATCATAACATGATAATCATGCGGGAAATATAATCATTTTGCGACCTTCCTACTTCAGTATGGACAGAGCTGTCAGGGGATGCACGGGAAGAGGCCGCGGTGCGGGCCGAAACCCGAGGAATAATCACTCGCTGCCGGGAAATCGTGCCCAGGACTCGGCTCGATCAGAAGATGTTCGGGTTGATCCACTCACTTTTATGCAGGCCATGATGACCCATGTGCAGTTGCTCAATCATCATTGCGCCACTCTGGCCGGATTAATCGAGAGAACTCTCCCGTATGAGCCAGCTGCTAAGGAAAGTGCTGAACAACAACCTTCATTTGTCAGCAGGAGATCAACGAAGCGTAATCGGTCCGAGAGCGGTCGGTCAACCTCCAAGAAACCTCGTGCGGGTCCTATCGTTTCTGAGCGACCTCCTACGGCACCTAATCCTGCGGGATCTCAGTCCCGAACAGTCAGTTCGGCCATCATCTGTTTCAACTGTGGGGCGCCGGGCCATTTCAGTACTAGGTGTACGACGTCGTCTATCACATGTCATAATTGTGGGAATTCTGGGCATAAGGACCGTTTTTGCCGAAAGGACTCCAAGTCGGCCCCGGCGGCATCTCGTGCCCAAGCAATCGGCGTTTAATCGAGACTACTTTGTCAACGCTGTTTAAGACAATGGAAGCAAATAGAGTTGGAGCTCGTATTTATCGATGGGAGCGTCCGGTTCGGGGCCGCAAGTCCTGCATTCATATGATGGGAGGATCGACGATCCGGTGGACCGAATGATTTCGGTATACTCGTAATTTTATTTCAACTTGTGTGTACCTTTTGATTCCGGTACACCGCATTCATTCATTTTCGAATCATGTTGTAATAGACTTATTTTGGGATAGTCCTATTGCTTGTGGACCTCATACCATCGGTCTACGGCGATGGAAGAATTTTCGGAATCATACCGAAGTAAGCTTAGTGACCGCGATTGATTGATGGACCTAATCGTGGTGAATTTTATCTTAGGACGATGTAATTTTCGGTGTTAGTTGGGTTGATCGCTTTGATACTATCCTTAATGTTTGTTAGCGTTTGGTCGCTATCTTTCCGTCGTTGGTTGTCGAATGTGTACTTCAGGGGAGTAATCCCCGTTGTTCCAAAGAGAATTATTATTAGGCGAGCGAGAGAGATTCCGCAATCGATCTATTCAATCATTCATTATATCATTTTCATCGATTGGCCTTTCTAAGGCAATCGAGTCATTCAATCATTCATTGTTTCATTTTCATCGATTGGCCTTTCTAAGACAATCGAGTCATTCAATCATTCATTGTATCATTTTCATCGATTGACCTTTCTAAGGCAATCGAGTTATTCAATCATTCATTTGCGTCATTTTCATCGATTGACCTTTCTAAGGCAATCGAGCTATTCAATCATTCATTGTGTCATTTTCATCGATTGGCCTTTCTAAGGCAATCGAATTATTCAAACATTCATTGTATCACTTTTTATCGATTGACCATTCTAGGGAAATCGAAATGTTCGATCATTTGTGGTATCATTGTCATCGATTGACGACGTATTTCCGCGAGTTATTTGGTTGTCTTCACATAGAGTAGTGGAGTTCGGGAGTGAGTTGGAGCCAGTCGTCCCCTTAATCGAAGGCACCATATCGGATGGCCCCACTGAATGCAGGAGTGGAAGACTCAACTTGAGGAGTAGTTCGAGAAAGGTTATCGCCGACCGCTTGCGTCCGTGAGGAGCACCGGTGTGATATGTAATGGAGAAGGATGGCTTGTCTCGTGTGTGTATAAATTATCAAGAGTTGAACAGGTTGATGATCAAGATTAGTACACTTACCCGTAATGATAATCTTTTATATCAAATTCATGTAGCTTCAGTATCTTCCAGGATCGACTTAAGATCTGAATATCACCGATTGCATGGATTCGAGAGTCGGATATCGCGAGGACGGCGTTTCGAACACGCTATGGTCATTATGGGTTCGTAGTTATGTCGTTCGGGCTAACTAATGCACCTGCGTTATTCATGGAGTTAATGAATCGGGTTTTCATCGACTTTTTGGATCAGTTTGTTGTTGTCTTCATCGACGACATTTGGATTTATTCTCGTAGCCGAGAGGAACACTAGGTTCATCTTCATCAGGTTCTCGACGTGATGAGACGAGAGCAACTTTATGGAAAGTTTTCCAAGTGTGAGTTCTGGAGGTCGAAATGACTTTCTGGGCATGTAATTTCATCGGCAGAGTTCGTGTCGACCCTCAGAAGACGGAGGCTGTCCGAGATTGCCAACCTCCGAAAGATGTTAAGTAAATCCAAGTTTCCTGATTAGTTGATTAATTATTCAACCCACGACCGTAGCTAGCAACCGTGGTTTTCGCGTTGGAAATTTGGCGTCATTACCTTTATGGCGTCACACGCGATTATTCACCAATCACAAGAGATGAAGTATATATTTACTCACAAGGAGTTAAATATGTGACAGAGGCGGTGGTTGGAACTAATCAAAGATTATGATATCGAGGTCCTTTGCCACCCGGGCAAGGCGAATGTTGTCGCCGACGCCTTGAGTCGTAAGTCCGTTCTAGAGCAGATGCTTGCTCGTTTAACAGTTCAGAAGGAACTTCAGCAGGAATTCCTTAGACCCGAGATCGAGGTCCGGCTTCAGCGAGTTCAGGAACAGCTTGTATGTTAGAGATTTCATCATCTCTTGAGAAGGAAATCAGGGAGAATCAGGGTTCAGATTCATTTTGTTGATCATCCGCGAGGATGTGGTACAGGGGAAAGCCCCTGGATTTGTGGTCCACGAAGATGGACTCTTGAGATTTGAGAATCGGTTGTGCGTACCGGTGAATGACGAGTTGAAAAACTCGATTTTGAGAGAATCTCATGCTACCCCTTATTCTGTTCATCCGGGGTCCAGCAAGATGTACAAGGACTTGAAACAGAATTACTGGTGGAGTAATATGAAGCGAGAAGTCGCAGAATTTGTTTCGAGATGCTTAACCTGTCAACAAGTTAAGATTGAACATCAGCGACCGGCGGGTATGCTGAAACCTCTCCCTATTCCGGAGTGGAAGTGGGAAGACATTTCTATGGACTTCATCACGAGTTTGCCTACGAGTCGTCGTGGCATGAATACGATCTGGGTGATTGTGGACCGCTTAACTAAATCAGCTCATTTCCTTGAGATCAAGGATACGTGGGGTCCTGAGAGACTGGCTCAGTTGTTCATCAAAGAGATAGTCAGACTTCATGGTACTCCTAACAGTATCGTTTCTGATCGTGACGGACGATTCGTGTCCCATTTTGGAAATCAGTTCATCGTGCTATGGGAACTCAGCTGAATCTCATTACCGTTTTTTCATCCTCAGTCCGACGGACAATCAGAGAGGACTTTTCAGACATTGGAGGACATGTTGAGGGCATGCGTCCTCGATTAGTAGAGGATTGGGAAGCCCAATTACTGTTGTTTGTGTCCACGTACAGTTTAGTTAGCATGCTGCGATGAAGGTAGCACCTTACGAGGCCTGGTACGGTCGTCGTTGTCGATCTCCCTTGTGTTGGGACGGCCCATCAGAATCAATCAGCACCGAGCCCGATATGCTTATTAGCCGCCCGTGAGAAGGTAGCTTTGATCAGGAGACGTCTGTTGACTGCTCAGAGTCGACAGAAATCATATGCAGGTAATCGTCATCGACCACTAGAGTTCGAGACGGGTGATCCCGTTTTGGTCAAGGTATCCCCGAGTCGAGGTATTCTCCGTTTCGGAAAACGGGGGAAGTTGAGTTCGAGATTCATTGGACCGTGTGAGATTTTGAATCGAGTAAGCGAGTTAACTTATCGATTGGCCCTATCTCTGTTGTTGGGCCGAATTCATAATGTGTTTCACGTCTCGCACATACTTCAGTTCGACGAAATCGAGATCGCAGATGATCATTCGTATGAGAAGAGCCCCATACGAGTGTTGGAGCGGCAAATCAAACAGTTGAGGAATAAGGCGATTCCTTTGGTTAAGTTTCAGTGGTCTAGACACGGAGTCGAAGAGGCCACTTGGGAAACCGAGGAGAGTATGCGGGGGAGTTATCCCGAGTTGTTTGACCCTTAGTTTCGGGGACGAAACTCTTTTTAAGGGGGGGAGTATGTAATACCCGGTTGTAATTCATTCATTTTCATTCAGTAATTATCAGTCTGTAATTGTCACTCAAGATTTCTCACTCGTTAATAATCACTCATCATTCTTGATTCATTCATTTGTGTTCCTTTGTTGGCTTGTTGTAATCGTATATCGATTACCGATCGGCATGTCATCTCCGTTTAGAGACCGACGGGAGTATTGTTGTTTTCATCGTGATTGGTAGTCGTATCTTTGGGGCTTCATCGGTGGCTTGTTTTAGACTTGTTCATTTTCACATTCGTATGTTATGTCGGATCATTCATCACCGTAGCGAGGAATCGGAGTTATCGGAATTTTCAACTTGGCGGCCATCGAGTTACGGCCGTAAGGACTTTGGGTTACGGCCGTAACAAGGGTTCGTGTTTTCGTGCCATTTGGAAGAAAGGACTTACGGCCGTAAGGTCTTGTGGTACGGCCGTAAGTCGAGCGTGCACGGCCGTAAAGGTGGCTTTCGGCCGTACGCTGGCCAGTCAAAGCCGAGACATTTTGGCGAAGGTGAGTTACGGCCGTAAGGAAGGTGAGATACGGCCGTAAGTAGTGTTCGTGAATTTTGGGTGTTGTCGACCAAGGGTGACTTACGGCCGTAAGGGTTGCGGCATACGGCCGTAAGTCGAGGAAGGTACGGCCGTAAGGCTTGGCCGATTCTGGCCGTGGCAGCAGTACACAGTCGCTGACGAAGAGGGCTTACGCCGTAAGTTTGGCCGGATACGGCCGTATCATCCGAGTTACGGCCGTAAGGTGTGCGGTTACGGCCGTAAGGGTGTCGACGGATGTTTTTGACGAAGGCGGGTTACGCCGTAACTCGGGATCGGTTACGGCCGTAAGTCTGCCGGCGAGCTTTGACGAAGCCGAGTTACGGCCGTCTGAGTTGGCCGTTACGGCCGTAGGGCCGTTGACTTGGAAAGTTACGGCCGTAAGAGGGCCGAGTTACGGCCGTAACTCCGGCAGATTTAATGACTTGGCCGGTCATTTCTCCTCACTTCTTCTTTTTCCTTCTTCATCCGAGAGAGAGGGTTGAGAGAGAGATTTTATCATCATCAATCACTTGAGTGTGTAATCTTCATCATCTTCATTCCTTTGAGAAGCTTGGATACTCGTTTTAACTCGTGTTCTTCGGATCGTAGTGGTTGGATCTTCAAGAGGTAATTTCTTCAACACCTTGGATTTCGATTTTGTGTTGAGTTATGATGTTTTGGACGTTATAATCATGTTATATGAAGGGATATGTATATGATTATGAGTTTGTATAAGGATTCATTGGATTATTGAGAGATTTATTCAAGAACACTTTGAATATCGAGTTGGATTTGGGGATTTCCGATTAATTGTTGTTATAATCACGTTTTGGATATTCATAACGGATTATTGATCGTATTGGAGATGTTTTGTTGTTTTGAAACACTTCTTGGGGATTTGAAGTTGGTATTATTGAGGTTTAGTGGTAATCAATCAAAGTTGGCCTCAAAGTGTTCGATATAATGCCCCAATGAACTTGGTTTAATCGTATCGACGTCTTGAGTTCGTTATATTCGTGTTTAATTCGTTATTGATCGGATTGTTGGCAATTGTATTGAATTAAGGTTGTTCGAGCGACCGGTATCTTGGTTAGGACGTTGTTCGTGGACGGACATTCTTCATCGTTGTTGTGTAAGCTAATTCTTACTCGGTTAAAAGGATATTCATACCTTTTGTTGTTGATTATTCATAATCATAACTCATTCATAATTGTATTAATCATATTAAAACTTGTTATTGTCAATTAATCACTTGATCATAAGGAGCAGCGGTTCCAATCTTTTCGTTGAGCTATCATTCATTTCATTATTACTCTCATCTCGGTGAGTCATTCTTGACTTTGTCAGATTATTACTTATTCATTGATATTCATTACGGTCATTCTCGTTCATATGACCTTCTGGGTTCATATTGCGTGGCCGGGTGTGGCTGTGTGGAATTTTTAGTCGGGCACACGATGGTTATTGTATTGGGTTCACCGATACATTAGACCGTGCACACGGGAAAGCGTTACACCGTGAGACTAATTAGGTACACGGACGGGTGTTGTACACTCACACATAACATTACGGGCGTACTATGATACTCCTCTCCAGCGTAATTCATAGCTAAGAATATTTCATAACTTCAGTTAATCATAATTGTGTATTTTCAACCCTTGAGGATTGTTGTTCTGTATAACTGACCCCGTTTGGGGATATTGTTTTTCAGGTCATGGCAAGGCAAAGGCGCAGGGAGAACACGTTGACGGCGGGGAGTCCCAGTGATACTAGAAGGGGGCCCCAGTCCTTTCAGTCATTTATTCAGTCATTCATGTTTTCTTTATTTATTCCGCTGCAGACATTCCGTTCGAATACTCATTTCATTCAGTGTCGTGTATTTTATCGTCACATAAGATACACATGTATTCTATTATCCTGGGTGTGTTGTATGAAACTCCTACTCGGAGTAATTGATGTTATAATGTGGTTCGGTACTACATTTACCCTGTGTAATTCATCCTTTTTCATTCGCCTGGTGGGTCCCAGTCGGGGGTCCACGGCACTGTAATATCCGCCTAGTTTGGGGTGTTACATATAATGGTTTGGTAATCGACGATATGTGCTAAATGAATGTTTATAATCATTTTTCAAAAGAATCAGTATATTTACCATCATGGTTTTCTTAAAAGACGACTCGTGTGTTTCGTGAATTAATGTGCTTAATTGAATATGTGTATTAGTATTGAGTATAGGATCGCATTACTTTCATGTGATGCCATTATGTGTGATTATGTCGTCAGTAAGTTTTGAATTTTAATTATTTGTTTAAGTTGTAGGTGGAGACATGTGGTTATCGATGAACATGTGAATTTATGTGATATTTGTTGTGCCATTCGGTGCTGTTGAGATAGTATGCTTTCTTATTGATAGAATTAGTTCTGGGTCTTGAGCATGTGTTGGATAATTTGGTCATTCTAGCAAAGTACCTTGACTATATATAGTGTGATTGACCCTCGAGGATTGTGGTTTGGAAATGTGATCTGCTGAGAGAGGTTGTTCTCGGGTACTCTCACTCGGGGTTGACTCGACAGAGTCACACGGGGACCTGGTGGCTTAGCGTCTGGACCGGGTCATGAAGGTTACTTTCGAGTGGGTATTCTCACCTGGGGTTGCTCGACGGGGCGCACAGGGACTTGGTGGCTCGATGGCTGGACCCCGTCGCGAAAATTGCCAGAGTGTTTTTACTGATGATTGGTTGTGATATGTCCGAAGTATCACAATGCTTTTTGCTTGGGGTCGAGAGACATTATATATCGAGTCTTGGTGTTTGGCTATAATGGTATAAGAGTAATGTGTTTTGTATAACGGTCTTTGGAAGTGAATTGAAGTGGATGGTTGGGTCGTGGACCTCGCGTTTCCGGAATGGATTTATATTTTGGAAAATAAAACTTTGGGCTGTGACCCTAAGTGGTTTTCGATACTGAGTATTATTCAATCCCAAATACTTTCAAAACTCCCGAGATTTAAATTGATTTCCAAAATGACCACTTGTTTCATTTATACTTTTTCGATTTGAACTGTTTTATTCGAGTGAGAAATCTCGGGAAAGCTTTTGTTGTGACTGAGCTGTAGATGATCCAATTTATTGTATTCTCTGAATGTGTTTTGTATGGCTCGTTTTTGCATTTTATACTTGTACTAGCAAAATAGTGGAGTTTTGCTACCACCCGAGTATTCGGGGGGTGGATGTCTATTCTTCGTCCAGCTACATGCAGGTTTTGGGAGCAAAACACAAGATCGGTGCGAAGGATGATGGAAGATGAATGATACTAATCACATGAGGGCCAGTTTTGGGTGCAGTCAGTCTGAGTTCATTGTATGGTCTTCTCTGCTGTCGTACTTTTGTTTGTGAGTGTATTTTACCCTTGCAGGGGTATGAGTCCAGACAGAGTTATGTATATTAGAGTTGTATGATAATGATGTAAGACCAGATCGGTCTATTGGTTCGTTATTTTGTCACGTCGGCATGTAATGTATTATGTTGTTTCGGTGTCTAGCCTGGCAGATCTTCATGGAGAGTGTCTGCGGAGTGTAATATTCCCGGTTAGATTCCGTGGGTGTTACATTTATGGTATCGGAGATTAGGTTGCGGAAACCTAGGCTATCAGGTCCAATCGTGTATTGTTGAGTCTTGTCTTGTCGGATTGTGTCTGACTGAGTCGTTTCGCGATGCGTTGTCTGAGATGTCGTTCGTGATTAGTATCAAGGTGCAACCATCATCTTCGTACGATCTGTGGATGTAAGTCTCCCTACTACATGTTGTGCCTTGAGCTTTACGAGCTAGTTATGTGATTCAGTATTCCGGGGTACAGTTTAAATGTGAATTATTATTATGTGGTCTATGCTTGTTCGATTCTCATATTGTACTAGAATGAAAAGTGGTGTCGGTGTATATGTATATACATATACCGTTGCATAAATCGTTTTTTTAATGGAGTAATGGCTTTGATGTTTAAGGCTTGAATGATTTTGGAAAGTCACATGATTTCATTTTAAAACATCCTTCAAGGGAGGGAAAATTTTGATTTTCGTATGATGACCTCAAGGTCGATTTTTTTATTTTTTTGAGATTTCAAACTACTGATATTTCATTTTCATCTTGTATTATAAGTTTTCAAAACATGATTTTAAACTCAAATGAGGTCTACAAGATGTACTCAAGATGTGACTCTAGTTTTCAACTTTTCGATTTCATGGTTGTTAGTCAAGAGGTACTTGATGATGTTCTAGTTGTTTGGGCAGTAGTGCCTAGTTTTATGATTAAAATAGTGATGTGAATGCTGAGTCGATCAGTAGATAAATGTTGAGATAGCCCTTTTTAGCGAGAGGTGAGATTTCGGTTTTGAATGACATTTGTCTTTTGATGGTTCCTCGTGAGGTGTTGTAATTGGGTGAATTGGTGGCATTTAGATTCGTATGTTGTTGTTGTCTATTTGTAACCTTCGGTTCTAGTAATGACGTATATATGTTCGCAATCATGTTGCTGAATTAGTTAGCGCACGCTAAGTATGAGGGTAGCGCGCGCTAATGTGGCTTGAGTAACGCACGCTAATCCTTGTTGTAACGCGTGCTAATCAGCCTAGGCAGAGGCTATGGAACCGTATTTTTAGCCATCAGGTCTATCTTTTGCAGTCAATCATCTGTGACTGTATTCTTTGTGTGTTGTCTAGTGATGACAACTGTTGTGTATGGATATGTGTTAGGACTTTTCGTAGTGCTAGTTGACAATTGATTGTGTTTAATGAATTGATAAATTATGTTTGTTGCGTGTGTGCTCGAAAAAGCTTTCATAAACTTGTGCAAGTTGCGGAAAAAGTAACTTCGAAAAAGTTTTGACGATTCAATTAATCGGCGGCTTCGTGTGGACTTTGAAAAACTATTTGGAATTGGTGAGCCAGCCTAGAATTCTCAAATAAAACCTCGATGGTATTCGAAGGAGTTGTTTTAAAGTGCCTTTGGACATTTTGTAAAATATTACCATCGTTGAGTTTTTGTGCAGTGTTGAGAGGATTTTCGAAAATGAATGTTGATTGGTGGAAATGTTTAGTGCATGTGTGAATGGTCTGATGCTCTTGCGTGGACATTTGTTTGTTATTAACGCTGATGGTGATGCGTAGTGACATGGTGATTTTGATAATGCTGCAAGGAAATATTGTTTTGCAGATAATTCAAAATGAGATGGTTAAAGTCTTTTGTTTATAAATTTTGATAAAACAGCCCGAGGTACCAAAAATATTTTCAAAATTTTATTTTGAATAAACATACAAATTTCAAGATTTTCAAAGGATATTATTTAAAAGGATACCTCGTGGTTCTCCTTATCGAGACGCTATTAGTGTCTTATGTGATATGTCGTGCTGAGTTGGCACTTTAGTATATTATTTTGCGTTGTTGTGCCCTCGTATTGAGTGAGTATCCGCTTAGTATGCTGAGGGGCAGAGGACACGGTCGTGACCGCGGTACAGATGGTCATAGATATCAAATGCGGGTCCAAGAAGATATTGTCGGGAAAGTTGCTATTCTAGCACTTAGCTCTCGTTGTTTAGGTTTCAGGGACGAAACCTTTTTTAAAGGTGATATGGTGTAATACCCATATTTTTCGCTTCCGCTTTGTTCGACTCTATCGACCCGATTGTGTTCGTTGATGCTTCTGACCTTGTGTTGTTTTTCGGCTTTGTCATTCGAGCGAGTTTGATGTTGTCCCAAATTAATTAGTTTATCATTATGACTTTTCCGAGTTCGGCACGACTTCCCGTGAACCCTATGCATATGAGCATCTTGTAGTAAACATCGGCGTTGTGGTCCAATCGTTGTTGTTCGATCATTGTTACTCGACCGTTGTCGTTCGATTGTTGTTGGCCGGTTATTATTGTCCGATCCCGAACCACGAATATTGAGCGTCTGGGCTACTTCTTGGTTTCCTTAAAGTTTAGGTAATTGTTCTCGTATGTGATTATTCAAACCTTTGAGGTTATTGGAATTACATTCTTGTTCAACGTTGGACTTACGTTTTGATTGTTGTACTGCTTGGATTTATCAACCATAGTGGTTCATGTTCGTTGCTTTTCATAAACATTCTTGCGTATTGACTCGGACCGCAGTAGCTCTGTGCTGCTTGGAGATGTTGTGCGCTGTAAATATCAGATAATGTGTGTTATCTAGAGTCGCCTCGCTCTTGTTTTAAGTTTCGGGATGAAACTTTTTTTTAGTAGGGTAAAATGTAATACACGAGATTATCGGTTCCGGTTATTTTTGAATTTTTGTCGGTTGTGCCGGTCATTTTGTTCTGTTGGTGATTACTTGAGATTTTCCCCTATGTTGGGTACGACATGATGTACTATGTTGTGGTGTTCGTCGGGTACGACTTATCATTGTATAAGTCGAGCTAATCGTATGTCCTGTTTTATTATTATTCATCTTCTATCGTAATTTTTGGATTGTGTCGAATCATTTTGCAACTGGAGGTTTGATGGCCAGACCTGTACAACACGGCGGTGAAAACGGCACTGCCGAGCGCTGTGTCTTGCACCGTTTGCCGAGTGTCGGGTGATGTAACGGGTCGGCCAGGCTAGCAATCTGCCGAGAAACGACCGAGAACACGTGCGCAAGTGTTTTGTCGGGTGATGCGCCATGTCAGTCAGGTCGTGCACCGACCCGCAACACAGCGGTAAACACGGCGCGAGTTGGGCCGTTTGTTGCACCGTGTTCCGCATGGGTATAAATATGACCGAGCAGTCGGGTTTCACTCACTTTTTCCATTTCATCCTTATTTCTTCCGCAGCCAAGTCCTGGAGAACTCGAAGACATGTTGTTAAACTATCAATCCACGAAGTTCCTGAGTCTATATCATCGATTAATCATTCTATAACATCCCCCGATCGAGCGAATCAGGGTGAGTTTTCCTAAAATCCTAGTTTTGGGAAAATTGGGGATTTTGCTTGATTTCGTCCATTTAATCGAATTAACCTAGATTAGTGATGGATTATTGATTATTAAGTTGTATTCTACCAATTCTCTTGTTGTTCCATGGTTTGATTCATCGTTTTGTTGAGTTCCTAATTGACACCTTGAAGGTGTTTGGTGAAATATCATAAAGGGCATTCTGGCGTTCTACGATTAATTTTCCTCGTACGATCATTAATTTATTGATGGTATGATGTTAGGGTCAGATTACTTTCAAAGAACTCGAGTCGGAACTCTTCCGTTCATCGTTTTCTTCAAGCTTCCCGATCGATCGTGTTATTATTGTTTCCGCCCGGAGAATTGTAGGTGTTCGAGGTTTCCCGATTTATCCATGTTCGTCGGAGTGTCCCGTATCGATTATTGAGGCAATATATTGCCTATACATTACGTGTTTTGTGGATATAATGGTTTGGTAATCGACGATATGTGCTAAATGAATGTTTATAACCATTTTTCAAAAGAATCGGTATATTTTCCATCATGGTTTTCTTAAAAGACGACTCGTGTGTTCCGTGAATTAATGTGCTTAATTGAATATGTGTATTAGTATTGAGTATAGGATCGCATTACTTTCGTGTGATGCCATTATGTGTGATTACGTCGTCAGTAAGTTTTGAAGTTTAAATCTTTGTTTAAGTTGTACATAGAGACATGTGGTTATCGATGAATATGTGAATTTATGTGATATTGGTTGTGCCATTCGGTGTTGTTGAGATAGTGTGCTTCCTTGTTGATAGTATTAGTCCTGGGTCGTGAGCATGGGTTGGATAATTTGGTCATTCTAGCAAAATACCTCGACTATATATATTGTGATTGACCCTCGAGGATTGTGGTTTGGAAATGTGATCTGATGAGAGTTGCAAGGTTGTTCTCGGGTACTCTCACTCGGGGTTGACTCGACGGAGTCACACGGGGAAATGGTGGCTTAGCGGTTGGACTAGGTCACGAGGGTTACTTTCGAGTGGGTATTCTCACCTGGGGTTGCTCGATGGGGCGTACACGGACTTGGTGGCTCGATGGCTAGACCGGGTCGCGAGAATTGCCAGAGTGTTTACTTATGATTGGTTGTGGTATGTCCGGAGTATCACAATGCTTTGTGCTCGGGGGCAAGAGACATTATATATCGAGTCTTGGTGTTTGGCTATAAAGGTATAAGAGTAATGTGTTGTAACGGTCCTTGGAAGTGAATTGAAGTGGATGGTTGGGTCGTGGACCTCGCGTTTCCTGAATGGATTTGTATTTTGGAAAATAAAACTTTGGGCTGTGACCTTAAGTGGTTTTCGATACTGAGGATTATTCAATCCCAAATACTTTCAAAACTCCCTAGATTTAAATTGATTTCCAAAATGACCACTTTTTTCATTTATACTTTTTCGATTTGAACTATTTTATTCGAGTGAGAAATCTCGAGAAAGCTTTTGTTGTGACTGAGCTGTAGATGATCCAAGTTATTGTATTCTCTGAATGTGTTATGTATGGCTCGTTTTTGCATTTTATACTTGTACTAGCAAAACAATGGAGTTTTACTAACCGAGTATTCGGGGGGTGGATATCTGCTCTGCGTCCAGGTACATGCAGGTTTTGGGAGAAAAACACAGGATCAGTGCAAAGGATGATGGAAGACGAATGATACTAATCACATGAGGGCCAGTTTTGGGTGCAGTTAGTCTGAGTTCGCTGTATGGTCTTCTCCACTATCGTACTTTTGTTTGTGAGTGTATTTTACCCTTGCAGGGGTATGAGTCCAGACAGAGTTATGTATATTAGAGTTGTATGAGAATGATGTAAGAGCAAATCGGTCTATTGGTTCGTTATTTTGTTACGTCGGCATGTAATGTATTATGTTGTTTCGGTTTCAAGCCTGGCAGATCTTCATGGATAGGGTCTGCGGCGTGTAATATTTCCGGTCAGATTCTGGGGGTGTTACAGAAGGTATTGGTGTTTTGGATATGAATATGGATTGATGTTGTCGTCTAGAAACCAGGTTTTGTTTATTGATGGTGTATTTTTCACATAAGTTATTGATGGAATACGAATATTAAATACAAGTTTGATAAGATTATGATTAACCTTTGAGTATAATTATTCATATGCATTGAACTTGTGGTTAAATTCCTATAATCGGACTATTGGTAATCTTGGAATTGTTATTGTTATAAAATTATTATATATAAACAAGGAGTAATTTTATTAATTTGTATTCGACGTTGAATTCAAGTTTGAGAAATTTATGAGTCTTGATATCATGTTGAACTTATGCCTACTCTACTTTAATGAAATTGTCCTTTGGCTGATCAAGGGAATATGAAATCGTATTGTGGATATGAACTCGTAGTTGATTGGACTGAGTTGTTCGTTTTGTATATGATCGAGGTATTGTTGAACCGTGAGGATTATTTGATTGTTTATATCAATTTTTTATTGTTATTGAGTATGTTGTTAATTGATTATTGTAATAGGTTATGATAATTGATCGTTCATAAACCTTTGCGTTGCGGTTGAACTCAAGATGTTCATGAATTGCCTTATTTGTGTCGAGGATATCGTAGACGAAGGTAATGAGTTTGGTAACTTCACTATCATCGTATCGGTACTAATATAAATATATACTTGTTCAGTTCATGATTCTGATGAATGATTTTTGTTTCATTTAATTTATAGTTTTCAAACAATTATTTATAAATATGAGTCTTGGAGATCAAGGTCTATATGTTGTACTTTTATTTTGGAGTTAAATCATACGACATATGATTTACATGTGCTATTTATATACTTGAGTGATGAGTATACAGTTCAGTAACGGCGAGAATATGAGTTATCTACGATCTACGATATGTGGGATCGTCGAGTACCGAGATATGCAATTATCTGTGGATTGTGGTTATTTTGAATGGATTAGTGATATTTGGGAGCACTGGTGATTATAAGGATGTAATCAAAAATTGGATATTGAAAAATGTTAATCGAGGAGTCCAATTTTATCAAGTATTTTAAATATGTCTTGTATTCCTTTTATTTTGGAGATGATATTGTCATTATGCGTTTCGAGACCAATATTATGTTCGAAGTATGTGCAAGTAGGTACTATCATGACCCTTGATTGCGATCAAGAAAGTATTATATCATTTTGGACCGATGTTCTATCCGGTAGTATGCATGTCGGTACTTCTGGGACCCTTGGTAGCGATCAAGAGAATTGTGATAGATATTGTGTATTCATTCTGGTACTTGTCTAGTTTGTTACTCGAGTATCATAGATTGAGATTGGATGATCATCCCACGGATTGGATTTGAACAGGGATGGTACATTCCGTATTTATAAGTCGTGATGAATATTCTGAGGATTTTGGTATTAGTTAAAAATTAAAATACAATACAACTATTTATGTACGAGTTCATTTTGTCATCTGAATGCGAGACTTGAAATTTGTTAAGGATTGATTTGATACCACGTGTTGGTAAGACTATGACAGTGATATTATAACGTTGGTACTCGTATTTTGTTACATTAATATGTAATTGTTGATATTGATGTGATAATTATTAATTGAGTATTATGGCTGATCCCGTTGCGGGCTTTATTTTAGGTAATTGGAGATCGAGCTTGTAGCGGTAGTGAAGAGATGAGCTTCTCGGATATACTAGCTATGACATGTGATTGGAAATCGAGTATTTTAACCAATTATTATTTTCCGCTGCTTAGCCATTTTTAACCGTTGATTATGTCAGATGCGATTGTATGCAACAATATACTCCTCTATTCCGCCAACCTTTAACAAGGATTAACCTGAACTCGAGTGTGCTCAAGGATAAGATGGAAAAAGTACATAAAGAGTGTACTACTCCTTTAGAGTTACAGAGGATGACTATTCTGGGACCCACCGCGCTATGAGTATTGTCGCTAGTAAATCGTTGGCAAATTTGGTTAATGTGGATGTAGCTACCCCTAAAAGCTCATCATGTGAAGAAACATTCAAGAGGGGGTTTCCTAATGAAATGTTAATGTCCTTTCACAAGTACGATTATTTGGTTTACATTTGGGTTGTTAGGATTCGACTTACTTTCTCAGATCCGTTATGTGTTTATATGCTTATACTTTTCTATTTGACTAGCTGGTCTACTTATGTGATCAGAATGCATATTCGCCAACTGATTGTCGGATATAATCATCACTCTTTTTCTCTCTTTCTTAATAAATTGATCTTGGTGAGTCAGAAAAGTCGCACACATATATAGATAGGTGAGATGTTTAGTTTCACTCCTTAGGTTGCATTTTAATTAGTGTACTTGGATTTGGATGATTTGCTTGGGAAAGAATTTTGAAACTGGCACCATCTTAGAAGATTTGAAGTACACTATAATAATGACTCTAAAGATAGCTCAGAATGTGAGTGACCTCAAGGATTTTAAAACAATTCATTTATGAGATTACTCGAACAACTTAAATGAATTTGTTATTATGAAATTCTTAGCTTCAATTCTTTCATCAGAGTTCAAACTTAAAGGGGAGAGAGCGCGCGCGCACACACATATATATATATATATATACATCGCACTATAATTTAAGATAAATAAAATAAGAAAATGATACACTATCTTTACGGATGGATTACAAGTAAATACCTACTGATGAGGCCTGAATCATTTTTGTCATAGACTAGTCTCATGATGAGATCAATTTATTTGGTCTTACATGAAACATACTCTAAACATTTGAAAGCATTGTCTAAAGAAACAAGTTGGGTTGGGGCTTTACTTTATTAGTTGATCCCGAAAATTCAAAATCTCTGCTGAAATTAAAATTTGAAATTTGTGTTGTGAAATAGTTTATAATTTATATTATTATAAGATACACAAAATAAATAATAGTAAATAAAATATAGAGATTGATAATCTACAGAATATTTTTTCGTAGTAGTAGTATATTTCTTCATTTCTCAATGGTGTAACATTACATCTTGGAGCAAGCTATTTATAGGCAAAGTAAACTATAATTTCAACAAATGTGTACATCAATTGTCAACAATGGTGTACTACAATTCCAATTTGGCCACCTTCAAAGTTTGAATCAACCTTCCTCTTGGTTTGTCAAAAGTTGTGGGCAACATTTTACTTCTTTGACAATTAATTGTACTAAAGTCCACAATTCATAACACTACCCCTTGGACGTAGCAATGTGAGTTGGATAAGTGTGCCTTGTTAAAAACCTTAAGCCGAAAAACCCAATGGAAATAAAAGCGGTCAGAAGGAAAAAAGAGTACACAACTTAAATCCAACACTTGTGCATAAGCTGCCTCGTTAAAAACCTTAAGCTGGAAAAACCCAATGTGATAAAAACCAGTCATAAGGGAAAAAGAGTACAGCGCACATATTGATTCGCTCCACCTGAAATAAAGAATATATACCGTCAAACTGATTTATCAATCTTGGTTAAGATTAGCTCTTCTCATGTCTATACCGTATACCATCTTCTCGAATGTAGATGTCGGCAATGATTTTGTAAATAAATCAGCGAGATTATGACAGGAGCGAATTTGTTGAACAGTTATTTCTCCGTTCTTCTGTAGTTCATGTGTGTAGAAAAACTTCGGTGAAATATGCTTGGTTCGATCACCTTTTATATATCCACCCTTGAATTGTGCTATGCATGCTGCATTGTCTTCGTAAATGATTGTGGAAGTGTCTATCACAAGCTTCAATCGACATTCATTTAGTATATGAGCTATAACTGATCTTAACCAAACACTTTCTCGGCCAGCTTCATAGAGAGCAATTATCTCAGAATGATTAGAAGATGTAGCTACTAATGTTTGTTTGGTCGATCTCCATGATATAGCCGTACCATTATAGCAGAATAAATAACCAGTCTGTGAGCGAGCCTTATGTGGATCGGATTTGTATCCCGCATCAGCATAACCAACTAATCCAGAGTTAGTAGCCTCTTTTGAATAAGATAAACTCAGGTCAATGGTATAATTGAGATAACGAAAAATGTGTTTGATACAATTCCAATGTCTTCGAGTTGGTTCAGAACTGTATCTTGCAAGTAAATTTACTGCAAAAGAAATATCGGGTCTTGTGCACTGTGCTAAATACATCAGTGCTCCAATAGCATTGAGATAAGGCACTTCAGGACCCAAAATTTCCTCATTTGGTTCCTTAGGTCGGAAAGGATCTTTCTTAGGATCTAAATTCCGTACGACCATAGGAGTACTCAGAGAATGAGCCTTGTCCATATTAAATCGTTTGAGCAATCTCTTGGTATAAGCAGATTGGTGGACAAGTATTCCATTATCTTTATCCTCGAGCTCAAGACCAAGACAGATTTTTGTTATTCCAAGGTCTTTAACCTCAAATTCTTTCTTCAGATATTCAGCAGCATCGGATAACTCTTTAGGAGTTTCGATTAAATTTATGTCATCCACATAGACTGTAATTATAGCAAATCCAGTATTAGATCTTTTAATAAAAATACATGGGCATTTAAGACCATTTTTATAACCTTCCTTTCAATCTATGATACCACATGCGGCCGGATTGCTTTAATCTATACAGTGATTTCTGTAGTTTGATCGAGTGCTCACGAGAAGTAGCAGATTTTGGCAAATTAAATCCATCAGGAATTTTCATATAGATATCAGAATCTAATGAACCATATAGATATTCCATAACTACATCCATTAGTCCCATGTGCAAACACTCATGGACAGTCATACTAATAAGAAAATGGAAAGTGATTATATCCATCATTGGTGAATACGTTTCGTCATAGTCAATCCCAGACCATTGGGAGAATCCTTGGGCTACGAGTCGGGCTTTATATATCGCAATCTCATTTTTCTCATTTCTTTTTCGAACAAACACCCATTTGTAACTAATTGGTTTTATATTATTCGGTGTTCGAGTAATTTGCCCAAGTATCATCCGTTTTTCTAGGGAATCTAATTCAGATTCTATTGCTTCCTCCCATTTAGGCCAATCCGACCTTTGACGACATTCAATTATTGAATGTGGTTCATTATCGTAATCATCGTTCATAATTTCTTGTACAACCGAGAAAGGGAATAAATTATTGATTATCATATTTTTCCGATCACATATCTCATTGTAATGATTTATGGCATTCTCGGTATTTTCAGAATCCATGATCCCTTCATTATTTGCAGTATTACGCTCTACAGATTCATCTGCAGCATGTTCACTAGGATGATCTTGGTTTGTGATCCCATTAGTTCTCCCCTTTCTTTTTTGAGGAACAGTGTCCTTCGAACCAACAGGTCTACCACGCTTTTGTCATGGGGCATCATCATCCATTTTGTGTGTTCATTAGGAACAACGATCCTGGCTGGAGCATTCACAGCTGGAATGTAAGACTTTGTTACTTTACTTGCATCATTAAATGCATCAGGAAGTCTATTAGCAATATTTTGTAAATGGATGATTCTCTTCACCTCATTTTCACATTCTGTAGTACGTGGATCTAGGTTGGATAAGCTTTGTACATTCTAGGAGATATCCTCAACTGGTTTTTGTTCATCTTTGTTAAGAACAGTCTTATCACTGCCAATTGATGGAAACACCGTCTCATCAAAATGATAATCGGCAAACCAAGCGGTAAATAAATCACCCGTTGTTGGTTCTAAATACCGAATTATTGATGGGGAATCAAATCCAACATATATGCTAAGCCGGCGTTAAGGACCCATTTTTGTCCTTTGAGGAGATGGAATTGGCACATGAACAACACATCCAAATGTGCATAAGTGCAAAATATTTGGTTTAAAGCCTAAAGTCAATTGCAACGGGAAGTGCATATGATAAGCAGTGGGGTGTAATCTGATGAGTGCTGATGTATGTAATACTGCGTGACCCCACACTGCACTAGCAAGCTTTGATCTCATTAATAATGTACGAGCAATAATTTGAACTCGTTTGATCAAGGATTCAACCAATCCATTCTGGGTGTGAACATGTGCTACTGGGTGCTCAATATTTATTCCTAGTGCTGCACAATATTCATCGAAACTTTTTGATGTGAATTCTCCGGCATTATCCATTCTTATATTTTTGATAGGATATTCACGAAAATATGGACGGAGTTTAATAATTTGGGACAAGAGTCGTGCAAAAGAAACATTTCTGGCAGATAATAAATATATGTGGGACCATCTGAATGATGCATCTATTAAGACCATAAAATATCGGAATGGTCCACTTGCTGGATGTATTGGTCCACAAATATCACCATGAATGAGTTGTAAAAATTATGGTGATTCATAACCAACCTTTTCCATAGAAGGTTTAGTAATAAGTTTTTCATGTGAACATGATTCACGGAAATAATCTTTGGACATTAGCATTTTTGTGCCCTTTAATGGATGTCCATGAGTATTTTCAATAATCCTACATAACATAGAAGTTCCTGGGTGCTCAAGGCGATCATGCCATAACCCAAATATATCAGGATTCACCAGCTTCCAAGCCATGGTAGCGTAGATTTCAAAAGCTCGAATAGGGACACAATACAGTCCAGAAGTTGTTGCTTCAATTTTCTCGTGGACAAGCCATTTGTCCATTTTATAAGATGTGATATAGAGATGTTCTATATTATTTTCAATCAATATTTCCAAGTAATAGCCATTTCGGCGTACATCCTTAAAACTCAGCAGATTTCTTTTTGATCTACCAGATAATAACGCATTTTCAATGTGTAAAATTGTTCCATTAGGCAACATCACAGTTGCATTCCCGGAGCCATCAATAATCTCTACGGGACCAGATATAGTTTTAACGTGCGTCTTGTTAGGGTTGTATACATCAAAGCATACTTTATGCTTGTATTACCTAATTTCCCAGTCTTTATCTATGAGAATATTTAATTCATTTATCACATATTTGGCATATTTATTCATGCTTTGGTTATGCAAATATTATCTAAATTACTTTATATTGTAGATAATGTGGTGTGTCGAGTCACACAGAAGATCACATTATCGATTCCTTATATAGTAATACTTAGTGCACAACCTATATAACATTAGACCGTTATGTGAGAGGTTGTAGTATATGCTTGAGATAGATTCTTTATATTAGCGTATATCAGCATATATTAGCGTATTCGGTATACGTTGAACATGATCGAGGTGAGATAGATTCTTCTGTACTGACTATAAGAAGAACGTACATCTCGGACAATTATTATTTCTTAATTCTAGTAATTAATATTTAATTATATATATTTAATATTTATTGCTTTGATTTATCATGGGTAAGAGTCACAATGATTGACTCAATATGCTCGATATTTTAGGCAATATTATTATTTATATAATAATTAATATTATAGCTAGAAATTGTATCCCTACCAGCCGGGTTGATCATGTCCCTTGAGACACTCGAAAGGATTATTATATTAAACCCTGCAGGTGGAATTAATTTTCCGATATAATAATAAAAGTCGAGTGGTATACTCATGTATAATATATTAATTAATTACAAGATGTCAGTAGCTTAAATTAATTAATGAAAATGGAATATCTTAAACACGGGAAATAATTAAGAGTCCAATTTCGTAATTTGGGATTTTGGTAGGAAGTGCAATATCAACTTTTTAGTGGACTAAGTTGATATTTAATAGAGTCATTATATTAGGAAGAGTTCTAATATAGGAAGATGACATCTATTAAGAGTCCTTACCATATTCTCCTTAAGGTCCCTAAAGTAGCCCAAAACACCTATAAAAGGAGTACATGGAGTGGCCGATTTTCATACTTCCAAGTGACCAAGAAATCGATTTTTTTGCTTGTGTGTTTAATTGTGGATCTTGACTTGTGTCTTGGATTCCATAATTTAATTAACACAATATTTTTCTAAAAATACCAAAATATTCAAGAAAAATAGAGAGAACAAAATCGTGAGTTTCTTGGGGAAAGTTTCGGCCGATCCATATTGCACTCGGAATAGTCCGGTAGATTGTTGCCCACACGACATCCAGATATAGGCGGGATATACTCTAGAAGACTTTGAGGTAGGAATACAAGTAGATCGAAGAAGAATAGAGGGAGTAGCTCGATCGATCCAAGGAGGATTTTTCTACCACTTCGCGTCAAAGGTATTAATTACCAACTCCCATACGTAAATATATTTATTTGATTGTTTATTAATCTGTTTAGTTAATTAATTGACAAGCCTAAATAGATCCGGTTTTTGTGTTGGTTAATTTATAAAACCATTTATAAAATATTTTCACCAACTAGCTTTTGCTGCGTTTTATATTCCAACAATTGGTATCGAAGCCGGTCTTTAGGTTCTGTTCAATTTAATTAATTTAGTGATTAATATGCTAGCAATTAAATATTTATATAGTATGATTTTTGGAATATTTGCTAGAATTTGTCTTGCAGGAACATATGATCCAATTATCATTGCTATGTGATGTTTTTTTATTTATTTACGCGTTTTTGGTAATTTGGCCCGGTTTAAGGCATGTATAAGTTTTTCCCGTGAGAGAATCCACGGGTAGAATAGGATTTATTTTTCTTGTAATTTGCTGTAAATTCGATGTATTTTATTTCGAATAAAATTGTAATCGAATTGGAACGCACAAAGTACGAAAGAGAAAGAAGTGCAGCGCGAAGAGGATCACCGATCGGACGAACAGACCGAGACCAGCAAACTGCCTGTCGAGACTCAGCCGAGTGCTGATTGTCGGGCCGTAGGTCCTGTTGGGTCCCAGGTTCGGGCCGCGGGTCGGGCAGTTCGGGCAGTGGGTCGGGCAGTTCGGGCAGCGGGCCGGGCAGCAGGTCGGGCAGCGGGCAGCAGGTCGGGCAGCGGCCAGCGGGTCAAGTTGTCTGGTTCGGTTCGTTCGATGTATGGTCCTAGTCATTTTCTGCGAGATGCTTGAAGCAGTGGGAGCAAACGAGCCGAGGATTTTCTCGTTATTCAAAACGAAGAATAAAAGCCATGATAATTGGATTTAATTATCCAATTTTTATTATTTGTTGATTTTTATTGTTTTTGATTAATGACATGTATGAATGTATGCGTGATATGTTTCTTACATGTTAGGACGAGAAAATTAAAAACCTTCATTTTTCAAAATAACTAAGTGATTTTAAATTGATTTTTCAAAATCAAATGGGCCTCCATAATTGGTGTAAATTGTGAAATAATTAGCATGCGCATTGGCATTAGAGTCTTCCTCCATATCGGATGTGCTAATTATTAGCTCACTAGTTTTAAACTTCAAATTTGATAACAAAAAGGAGAATATTATTTTTTATGATAGGACCTCTCCATCTGTAGGACTATTATCATTAAATGATATTCTAAGGTTTGTTAAATTATGGTGTTCACTTCTGTGTGTTGATTAGTAAGCTCCCCATCGGAGTCTATGTTAATTAAATACATGGCCAAAAGGAACCAACTATTAATTTTACTTGTCAAAATGTATCTTGGCTAGATAGTAAAATTAAAGACGTTAAAATCTACTTGAAAATGTATGTGTAAACGTCCACACTATCATGGATTGCATGTGTGGTTTTTCAAGGTGTTGGTTGATTGCATATATATTGTGTTTTAAGGTTTTTCAATATATTTTGTATCGAATTATGTGATGAATGGTGTTTTTAATTTTATTCTCAGATGTCTTTCATTCCACTAGCTGTTATTCTCAAATAAAACAAACTTGATGGCACTAACTTTGCCGACTGGAAAAGAAATCTTGATATTGTCTTGACTGCCGAGGGGCATAAATTTATTTTAACTGAGGAGATCCCTTTGGAACCAGAAACGGATGTCACTCCTGAAGAGTTGGATGAATTCCGGAAATGGAAAAAGTCTGATGAGATGGCTCGCTGTTATACTTTGACTTCACAGACAAATGTATTGCAACATCAGCATCAGATGATAGGCTCGGCTGCGGAAATAATGAAAAATCTCGCTGAGATGTTTGGTCATCAGAACCGGGCAGCTAGGCAAAATGCAATGAGGGTTTTGATGACAACCCAAATGTCTGAAGGGACCCCAGTAAGGGATCACGTTCTTAAAATGATGTCTCATTTGAACGAACTGAGCATACTGGGGGCCACTATCGATGCGGAGTCGCAGGTCGATATTATCTTGGACAGTTTACCAAGAAGCTTTGACCAGTTCCGCCTCAACTACAATATGAATCGGAGGACTTACACATTGGCGGAACTTCTGACAGAGCTTCAGTCTGCCGAATATCTCTTCAAACAAGGTTATCATCAAATTCTTGCGGCAACCGGTGATGCTTCTTCAAAACCCAAATGGGGAAAGAATAAAAAACAGATTGGCCAGAAGCAAGTGGCAACCTTCAAAGCTAAGGGGAAGGCTCCTCAGTCAAAGGCTCCTCAGTCCGAGATGAATAAAAAGCCGAAGGGCAAGTGCTTCAATTGCGGTCTGAAAGGGCATTTCAAGAGTGACTGCCCTAAGAAAGGTATGTCTCATGCACTAGTAGTCGAAACATGTTTGGCTGCCTGTTCTATCACTTCGTGGATAGTAGATTCGGGCTCCACTGATCATGTATGTTATGACTCGCATGGGTTCCAAGTAACCAAGGTAATTTGTGCGGATGAGATTACTATTAGCTGGGGCGACTATTCCAGGCTGAAGACTGTTGCAGTGGGAGTCGTGCAGTTAAAAGTTAATGATAGTATTCTAGTCCTAAATAATGTATTATTAGTGCCTGATTTTAGAATGAATTTGATTTCAGTTTCTAAATTACGTTGTGATGGATATTCAGTTTATTTTGAAGATAATACAGTTATTAAAAGAAATAGTGAATATGTTTGCATGAGTACTTATAATGAAGGACTTTATATCATTAATGCTGCACCAGCTCCCTTGCATAATTATAAATCACTTAATTCTTTGACTAATCCTAATAAAAAGAAAAGAAGATTCGAGCATAAATCAGACATATTTGTGGCATTTATGATTGGGTCATATTAACCTTAGAAGGATTCAAAGATTGGTGAGCAATGGCCCATTGGATTCGCTCCAAGTTGAGTCATTTCCAATTTGCAAATCCTGTCTAGAAGGGAAAATGACTAAAAGGGCTTTCCAAAGCAAAGGAAATCATGCACAAAATGTATTGGAATTAGTACACACCGATGTCTGTGGTCCAATGAACATCCAGGCTAAGGGTGGTTTCGAATACTTCATCACATTTATAGATGATTATTCGAGATATAGATACATCTATTTGATGCGACGTAAGTTTTAATCTTTTGATAAGTTCAAAGAATTCAAGGCTGAAACGGAGAAGCGTCATGGACAGAGTATCAAGTCACTGCGATCTGATCGTGGTGGCGAGTATCTTATTGGAGAGTTTCTGGATTTCTTAGCACATGAGGGGATTACTTCCCAGCTCACTGCGCCTGGTACACCACAACAAAATGGTGTTTCCGAACAAAGGAATCGTACTTTATTAGAGATGGTTAGGTCAATGATGAGTTATTCTGATTTGCCTATTTCGTTTTGGGGATATGCCTTGGAAACAGCGGCGTACATTCTAAACTTGGTGCCTTCGAAATCAGTTCCAAAAACACCCACAGAACTGTGGAATGGGCGCAAGCCCAGTCTAGGACATGTTCGGATTTGGGGTTCACCAGCACACGTGCTGAATAAGAAAGCTGATAAGTTGGCATCCCGTACAGAAGTACGAGTTTTTGTAGGATATCCGAAGGGTGGCTTATTCTACAGTCCTAAAGATCAGAAGGTCATTGTTAGCACCAATTCTCGGTTCTTAGAGGATGACTATGTAATAAGCCACAAGCCTAGGAGTGAGGTCATTCTAGAAGAACTTAGGGGAGAGATTTCAACAACACCAATTGTACAAACACCTAGTGTACCACATATCGACACCATTGTTTATATGCAAACCAAGGATACGCCTCATCGTAGTGGGAGAGTTGTTCGTCAACATAAATGTTTCATCGGCGTGGGAGCGTCTTCGGACCACTCCCTGGACCAGTATGAAATGGATCCATGTACGTATAAGCAGGCAGTTCAAGACAATGATGTTGAATCCTGGCAAACAGCAATGGAATTCGAAATGGGATCTATGAATTCTAATCAAGTGTGGGAGCTAGTAGAGCTACCCAATAGGGTAAAACCCATTGGAAGTAAGTGGGTCTACAATCGTAAGAGAGGATCAAAAGGGAAGGTTGAAACCTTCAAAGCAAGGCTTGTTGCGAAAGGTTACACTCAGAAGGAGGGCATCGACTACAATGAGACCTTTTCGCCAGTAGCCATGCTTAAATCGGTCTGGATTCTCTTAGCTATAACTGTGCATTTGGATATGGAGATTTAGCAGATGGATGTCAAGACTGCGTTCTTGAATGGGAGTCTTGATAAGGAAATCTATATTCTTCAACCTGAGAGATTCATTGCTGAAGAAGATGAGCACTCAGTGTGCAAGCTTAAAAGAGCCATTTATGGTCTCAAGCAAGCATCAAGGTCTTGTAACATGCGATTTGATGAGGTCATTAAATCGTATGGTTTTGAACAGTGTCCTAGTGAGGCTTGTGTATACAAAAAGTGCGATGGAAATGTGCTAGTGTTTCTTGTACTGTACGTAGATGATATACTTCTAATTGGAAACAATGTGAAGGTATTATCAGACGTAAGGGTATGGTTGTCTGAGCTGTTCGATATGAAGGATTTGGGAGAAGCTGGGCATATCCTTGGTATTAAGATCTTTCGGGATTGCAAGAAAAGGATGTTGTGCTTATCTCAGGCATCCTGTATCGATACGGTGCTAAAGCGGTTTAGCATGGAGAATTCCAAGAAAAGTTTCTTACCTTAGAGGCACGGAATTCAACTATCTAAGACTATGTGTCCTAAGACACAGAAAGAGATAGATGACATGAAGCTGGTCCTTTATGCTTCGGCAGTGGGAAGTCTCATGTATGCTAATGCTTTGTACTAGGCCTGATATCTATCATGTTGTAGGCATGGTGGCGAGATATCAGTCGAACCCAGAACCGGGATATTGGATTGCTGCCAAGCATATACTCATGTACCTGAGAAGGACTAGGGAGCATATGCTTGTATATCAATCGGATACACTTTGTCCTTTGGATTACACTAACTCAGATTTCCAGTCGGACAAAGTTAAGCTTAAGTCAACCTCGAGATATGTTTTTGTTGGACTTATATCTGGTTCTTGGTTTGCATAGAAGTATCACAATTTTATTGTGGGAATACTGGTACATTTATAAACCCGTAGGAACTACGAGCCCATAGAGCAAGGAAACATATCAGTCGCAAGTAACGTTGTAAAACGAGGGAACGTAGTGTTGTTCAAGATTGCATCTGGAAACAACCTAGTTGATTCTTTCATGTGGAAGGAATGGGGTTGAGATGTATGGCAGCATTGTTTTGAGTATAAGTGGGAGATAGATAGACATAGTCTAGATAGTATACTTCAAAAGCATGATTTGAGTATAAGTGGGAGATTGTTAGGGTTGTATACATCAAAGCATATTTTATGCTTGTATTACCTAATTTCCCGGTCTTTATCTATGAGAATATTTAATTCATTTATCATATGTTTTGCATATTTATTAACGCTATGGTTATGCAAATGTTGTCTAAATTATTTTATATTGTAGATCATGCGGTGTGTCGAGTCACACAGAAGATCACATTATCGGTTCCTTATATAGTAATAGTTCACAACCTATATAACATTAGACCGTTGTTGGGATATCAAATACCCAGTATCGAAACTGTCGGGATAACCAATCCCTGTATCAAACACTCCTTGTATCGATAGTATCGAACAGTATGTTTTGACAATATGCCAATCCTGGATACAGCAAGCCACTGTATTGAAGAAGTTGATCGAAGTCGCTGAAACTGTGTCGAAGACCTCTCCTAGCGCTAGCTACAGCAAGACTTCGAGTTACCAAAGACTTAGCAACAAAGAGTTTATTAAAGATCTAGTATGGAAGCTGTCTCGAAACATCAATACAACAATCTTTCCATACAGCTTTCTAACAGGACAAGAAGGAATCTTTGATTCATTAAAGTCAACAGTCCCGTTTGAGAAAGATATATTTAAATACTGAAGGATAAAGTATTTAAATATCAAAGTCGTCAGAAGATCTTCAAATCCCGCAATATCCGGATCTCTGTCAAAACTCTCAGTTGTCACAGAATCAAGCTCAACGGATCTATCGCAACTGATATATCTCAGAAGACTATATACCGAATAATATACATCCGAACAAGATATCTCAAAGCATACTGCTATACCGAACCAAGAGATACAAGTGTTCATAACCTTGAACAACACACTATCAGCTAAAGCCCAGAAAATCATAGCTGTTGTTCAAACCCTGTTCTATCTTTGAACAAACAAATATCAGCCCTGTGTGGACTGAGGAATCATTGCTCTCCCGAACTGTGTGTGAAGAATTTACATTGAAGAAGACGAAGCTTCAGAACTGTGTGTGAAGAAGCCAGTCAACGTGTTAGCTCAAACCAATCTGTGTGAACGGTTGAAAGCTAAGATTTTTATATCAATCTGTGTGAGCGATATATTGATTAGGTGTTGTTATAATTACGTAGTTGTGTACGCAGTAATTATAATA
Organism: Orobanche coerulescens; assembly: GCA_033398695.1. NCBI lineage: Eukaryota > Viridiplantae > Streptophyta > Magnoliopsida > Lamiales > Orobanchaceae > Orobanche > Orobanche coerulescens. The sequence goes on from CM065814.1 coordinate 5,483,797, forward strand.
AACTTTTTACTCCTGTGTGGAGGACCAGTGGACGTAGAGGGGTTTACCTCGAACCACTTTAAATACTGTGTTATTTACCTACTGTCGTTACTGTTTTTATTATCTGTGATTATTTAAGTATACACTGCACACCGAGTTGCTGTATCCTCAGCAACTTCCTGTATTCAAGTCTTCCGCTACGCACTCAGATTTGAAAACCGTACAGCTTGTTGCTTAAAACACTTTCCAAGCTGTATCTTGTATACTTAATGGCCAACAACTGTTATGTGAGAGGTTGTAGTATATGCTTCAAGATTGGTTAGTCTTGACCATTAGCATATATTAGCGTATTCGGTATACGTTGAACATGATCGAGGTGAGATAGATTCTTCTGTACTGACTATAAGAATAATGTACATCTCGGACAATTATTATTTCTTAATTCTAGTGATTAATATTTAATTATATATATTTAATATTTATTGCTTTGATTTATCATGGGTGAGAGTCACAATGATTGACTCAATATGCTCGATATTTTGGGCAATATTATTATTTATATGATAATTAATATTATAGTTAGAAATCGTGTCCCGACCAGTCGGGTTGATCATGTCCCTTGAGGCACTCGAAAGGATTATTATATTAAACCATGCAGGTGGAATTAATTTTCTGATATAATAATAAAAGTCGAGTGGTATACTCATGTATAATATATTAATTAATTAAAAGCTGTCAGTAGCTTAAATTAATTAATGGACATGGAATATCTTAAACACGGGAAATAATGAATTCAAAAGGGAGTCCAATTTCGTAATTTGGGATTTTAGTAGGAAGTGCAATATCAACTTTTTAGTGGACTAAGTTGATATTTAATAGAGTCATTATATTAGGAAGAGTTCTAAGAGTCCTTACCATATCCTCCTTAAGGTCCCTAGAGTAGCCCAAAACACCTATAAAAGGAGTACATAGGGTGGCCGATTTTCATACTTCCAAGTGACCAAGAAATTGATTTTTTTGATTGTGTGTTTAATTGTGGATCTTGACTTGTGTCTTGGATTCCATAATTTAGTTAACACAATATTTTTCTAAAAATACCAAAATATCCAAGAAAAATAGAGAGAACAAAATCGTGAGTTTCTTGGGGAAAGTTTCGGCCGATCTAAATTGCACTCGGAGTAGTCCGGTAGATTGTTGCCCACATGACATCCGGATATAAGCGGGATATACTCTAGAAGACTTTGAGGTAGAAACACAAGTAGATCGAAGAAGAATAGAGGGAGTAGCTCGATCGATCCAAGGAGGATTTTTCTACCACTTCGCGTCAAAGGTATTAATTACCGACTCCCATGCGTAAATATATTTATTGATTGTTTATTAATCTGTTTAGTTAATTAATTGACAAGCCTAAATAGATCCGATTTTTGTGTTGGTTAATTTATAAAACCATTTATAAAATATTTTCACCAACTAGCTTTCGCTGCGTTTTATATTCCAACACGTCTTGCATCATTTCATGCTCGAGAAATATGCTTTATTTGTAAATATTGAGTGCGTTGTTGCGCTATCAACAAGGCAATTGTGTATCTTTTCGATACTTTCCATTTATATTCTTGTTCAATCAAATCATCACATAATAGATATTTAAGACATGAAACATTTTTTATTCATAATGGAAATGTAAACATACATATTTTTTTTTCAATAATACATTTTTTTTTGTATCATTAGTACCGATATAAGGCCAACAATATAAATGATAAATATAATACCAATCCAGAATAATTCTAGAGGGAAGTCTTTGCTAAATATCAGTATTATGATCATACTGATCATTGCGAAAATAAAGACGAGAGATCCGTTAATCATTTTCGAAGAAAATCAGATGAAGATACTTAAGAATTTCTATAAGAGGGTAGAGAATATGAGTGAGTTGTTGAATAAAATGTTTGCATATTTATAGAATCAAAAATCACTATTACTAATCGTTTATAGCCGTTGGAAGTGGGAGAAATTTAATATAAAAATATAGATGATTTTATTGATGTTTATATTATACATAAAGAAATATACACAAAAACAACTGGGGTATTACAAGCCAGAAAGTAAATATACGACATATAATTGCATAAATATTTTATTTCAGCCATTCATCGTCATGTCCTACTGAACCAGGATCTTCAAGGAAATCTGCTAGCTCAAGTGATTTCCAGTCCTGGTCAGGATTTTCAAATATGTTCCCAGATGTGTTGGCCTCAATAACTTTGGATGGCTCGACTGTTTCGGTAGTATGAGTCTGGGCATATTTGCCTTTATTTTTTATTGATGCCAGATGAATCCACACGGTATTGGGAAGTACGACAATATTTTGCCCAATGTCCAGTTATACCACATCTACGACATGGATCATCACTTGAATTTTTCATAGGCATTTTTCCTTTATCACGATGCCCGTAAATTGACTGCCTTGGTTTGACAGAATAGTTATTTTGACGGGAATAATGATAATTATCACGATTATTATGGTTACGTATGTCCCGGTCATTTCTGTAATTATTTTGACGGTAGCCACCACGTCCACCACTTCTCCGGGTTCCACGCCCGGGTCTATTTTCACGGCTCTTGAATCGGCCTTCAGCTCTACCAGAGTTGGTATGTGCTTCGGGTTCGACACGGGACCCAGAGGATCGTAGTTCTGATTTTTTAATAATAACTCATTTGTCTTCTCAGCCGTGAGAAGAACTGATATTAGCTCAGAATATGTTTGAAATTGTCGTTGCCTGTATTGTTCTTGAAGCACCATATTTGAGGAATGCATCGTGGTGAATGTTTTTTCCAGCTTATCAGTCTCATATAGTTGTGTACCGCACAAGGACAGTCAAGACTCAGTTTTGAATAAGGCTGAATTATAATCAGCAACAGATTTAAAATCTTGCAATCTCAGTAGTTGCCATTCATATTGAGCTTGTGGCAATATTAAAGTTCTGGTGTGATCAAATATATCTTTGAGCTTCTTCCAGAGCTCAAAAGGCCTTTCAATTTGTATATATTCATTCTTCAAATCCTCGGATAAATGATGGCGCATGAATATCATTGCATTTGCCTCATTTTTAATATCGGCATTAGCAAGTTCCACAGATTCCAAGATAGTAGCCGATCCCATACCTTGGAGGTGCAATTTAACATCAAGGCACCGTGATAAATAGTTATTGCCAGTGACATCGAGGATCTGGAATTTTTTGTTTTCAATTCCGGCCATTTTTCTCTACAAGACAGAATAAAAATTAGTTAGTATAAATAAATTCAAGGCCGAATAATACTAACCTTTTTCCGAGCAATAAGTCGTGTTGATAACATGTTGTGAAATAGTTTATAATTTATATTATTATAAGATACACAAAATAAATAACATTAAATAAAATATGGAGATTGATAATCTGGAGAATATTTTTTCGTAGTAGTATATTTCTTCCTTTCCAATGGTGTAACATTACATCTTGGAGCAAGCTATTTATAGGCAAAGTTACACTACCATTTCAACAAATATGTATATCAATTGTAAATAATGGTGCACTACAATTCCAATTTGTCCACCTTCAAAGTTTGAATCAACCATCCTCTTGATTTGTCAAAAGTTGTGGGCAACATTTTACTTCTTTAACAATTAATTGTGCTAAAGTCCACAATTCATTACAATTTGATTAATATTACAAATGTAGAAACTCTGAAAAAATAAAAATTCCAAAAAAAAAACGGAAACTACAATGAACGAAAAAAAACAACTAAACAAACCGTGGAAAACTGAAAACATAAGAACAAAAAAAGAACAAAAAGGGAAGGCTCCGAAACATAAGAGAAAAGAAAAAGAACAAAAAAACTGAATAAAAGAATCTCAAAAGGTGGAGTATGATGTATGTACTCCCTGCGTCCCATTAGTCTCCGCGCATCTTACTTTTCTTTGGTTAAATTTTTAAATTTTGACCATAAATTTATAAAAATATATATTTAATTATGATGTAACGTTAATAAAAATAGTTTTATAAGAAATGTATTTTTTAAAAATATTATGATTTTAATAAATTTTAAATTATAAAATTATAATTAATCATGACCAAAGTGTTGTTAGTTTGAACAGAAAAAATTCAAATGTGCCAACACTAATGAGACGGAGGGAGTAGTAACCGGTAAAAATTCCTACAACAATTATCATTCTTCAAAATCTATTTATATTGACAGCGGTATTTTTTGGTAATGTGCACTTGAAAAGACCATTCTATCGCTTCTCTCTTCTTCCCTTCTATTTGTGCTTAATTTATAATAATAATAGTAGATGTTCAACAACGATAAATTTTCAAAAAAAAAAACCCTTAGAATATTAACTTAAATTAAATTAAAAGAACAATTAATTTTCAAAAAAAAAAAATTTACGGGGATCTCCGACGGACCTCTGACCGACCAGTATTTTCCGGCAGGGCTGTCGTTGGCCACCGACGACCGACCATCTATTTTTTTATTTTTATTTTAACGCCATGCTGCTGGTTCTGCTTTTTTTTTGTGCCAGGCCGTCGACCTGCTTTCTGGCGGGTCACCGCCGACGGACCTTCAGCGGCCGGTCAATTATTACTATTTTTTACGCCAGACTTTAGAATATTAAATTAAGTTAAATTAAAGGGATAATTAATTTTTTCAGAAAAAATCTTTTTTCCGGAGATCTCCGACGGGCCTCTGACCGGTCAGTTTTTCTGGCAGGATTGTTGTCGTTCGCCGGACCTCCAGCGACCGGCCATTTATTTTACTCCCTCCGTCTCATAAAGACATGAACTTTGCACCGGCACGAGTTTTAAAAAGTGTAGTGTTGTTTGTGTTGTGAGTGGAGAATGGGTCCCACTTAAAGTTGTTTGGATTGTAAGTGGAGAGAAAATAGGTGGTGGGTTAGTGTGCAAAAAAGGAAAGAAATAAATGTGTATGTTTTTATGGGACGGGCTACAAAAAAGTGTGTATGTTTTTATGGGACGGAGTGAGTATATTTTAATTTTTCAACGCCAGATCGCCGACCGACTTCAGGCGGCCAACTATTTTTTTAACGTCAGGCCGCCGACCTGCTTTCCATCGGGCCATCATCGGCGGCCGGTTAAACTTTCTTTTTTTGCGCCAGGCCGCCGACCTGCTTTTCGGTAGGTCACCGCTGGTAGCGGACGGGCCTTCAGCGGCTGGTCAATTATTACTATTTTTTTTACGACAAAATTTTAGAATATTAAATTAATGGGTCAATTCATTTTACAAAAAAATCTTTTTTTACGGGGATCTCCGATAGACTCTGGCAGGACTGCCGTCGGTCGCTCAGACCTCCGACAATTTTATTTTTTATTTTTTTTAACGTCAGGCCGACGTCCTGCCTTCCGGCAGGCCATCATCGGCGGTGGGCCACTTTTTATGCGTCACGCCACCGGTTTGCTTTCCGACGGGCCTTTGGAGACCGATCAATTATTTTTTATACGCCAGGCCGTCGGCCTACTTTTCAGCGGGCCACTGCCGGTAGGTTTTATTTTTATTTTTTTTAACGCAAGGCCTTTGACCTGCTTCCCGGAGGGCCACCGACTGTGGCCGGCCAATATTTTTAAACGCCGGGCCGCCGGCCTGCTTTCCTCCTCCGACAGGCCATTTTTTTTATTTTTAAGCCCAGGTCTGCCAACCTACTTTCCGGCGGTCCTTAATTTTTTTTCCATTTTGTTTACGGCAGGCCCGTCAGCCGCCGATAAAATTTTTTGGGAACGAACATATTTTTTTTCCTAGCAAGTCATCTGGTAATTTAATTATTTTAACTCAATTATATCACCGCCACCATGCAATTATGACATGGTTTATTCTACTCTATAATATAAAGGACAACGGTGTTTTTTAGTTGTGGTGCACCTAAAGAGACCCTTCTACCCCTCCCTTCTCCTTCCCTTATGGCAATTTTGGCCTGACCCGCACTGTCCCGCTCTGACCCGTGACGTATGGATCGCCCTGCTCCGCGACCCGCAGTGGAGCGGGGCATCGCAGGGCGGGTCGGGGTACCAATCTTGCCCGGCCCGCACAGCTTTTTTTATTTTTTTTTTTAATATATTTAATATATATTTTTAGATATAGTTTATGTATTTAGATACTTTTTCATACATTTATTATTAGATCTTACATATTTATGTTAATGATGACAAGTTTTATAGATAGTATGTATTATAAAAATGAAATACTAGATAAAAAAACTCATCAAAATATTTATTTATTAAATTTGAAGTAATATTTTTTCCTACGCAGTGGGTCGACCTTCCCCGCCCCGTTCACCTTGTGGAGCGGGTCTGGGTCTTCACCGACCCGTTCCGACCCGCCTCATTGTCATTCTTATTCCCTTTTTGTTATGTTGATTTTAATAAAAATAATAATAATATCAAATGTTCAACAACAATAAATTTTAAAAAATTCCCTAAAAATATTAAATTAAATGGACAATTAATTTTAAAAAAATATATATTTTTACGCGGATCTCCAACGGACCTTCGGACGACCAATTTTTCCGGCAGGATCACCGCGGGTCGCCTGCAGATCTTCGGCGACCGACCAATTTTTTGTTTTTTAACGAGGCCCGCCGGCCAGCTTTTCGGCGGGACATCGCCGACGACTGATCATTAAACGTCAAGCCCGTCGGCCTAATTTCCATCGGCCCTTTTTTTTTCTTTTTTTTTTTTACGGCAGGACCGTCGGCAGTAGATAAAATTTTGGGAACCAAGATTTTTTTAAGTAACTAATCTAGTATTTTAATATTTTGATTCAATTGTATCACCGCCACGAGCCATTATGGCACGAGAAGTCTATAGTCTACTGTTTTTTGGTAGTGTGCACCTAAAAAGACCATTGTATCGCTCCCCTCTCATTCCCTTCTTTTTGTATTGAGTTTAATAATAATATCAAATGTTCAACAACAATAAATTTTAAAAAATACCCTTAAAATATTAAATTAAATTAAAGGGACAAATAATCTTCGAAATGGAATATCTACCCCACCTTGCCATAATGGTGTTTTTTGGTAATGTGCATATCTAACTCTCCCCTCTCTTTCTTTTCTTTTTGTATTGAATTTAATAATAATAATAATAATAATAATAATATCATATGTTCAACAACAAAATACTTAGATTATTTAAATGAAATGGAAAATTAATTTTCAAAAAAAAAATCTTTTTTACGAGGATCTCCGACGACCTCCGACGAGAGTGCCGCTGACAGACCTTTAGCGGCCAGCATTTTTTTTTGACAGGCCTACCGGCGGCCGGATATTTTTTTTAACGCCAGGCCGACGGCATGTTTTTCGGCAGACGATCGTCGGCGGCCGACCATCTTATTGTTTTTATTTTTTGTATTTTTTTAACGCTAGGCAGCCGACCTGCTTTCCGACAAGCCACCGTCGACGGCCAACGGACTTTTCCTTTTCTTTTTTGTTTTTACGTCAGGCCCGCCGGCATGCAATCTGTTGACAGGCGGGCCTCCTGCTGCCGTCCATCTTTTTTTTTTTTTAGAACATCATACCGCCAGCCAGCTTTCCTCCGTCGACCGGCCATTTTTATTGAAGGTCAGGCCCGCCAACCTACGTTCCGACGGTCCTTAATTTTTGTTTTTCTTTTTTTTTTTTACGACAAGCTTGTTGGCTGCTGATAGAATTTTGGAAACCAACATATTTTTTTAGCAGGTAATCTAATTATTTAATTATTTTAATTAAATTATATAGCCACCACTGTGCTATTATTACACAAATTATCTCTAGTCCATAATATTAAAAAAATGGTGTTTTTTTCGTCATCAACAGCACCTAAAAAGACCAATATAACACTCCTTTCCTCTCTTTGTTGAATCTAGTAATTTTAAATGACAATCCAAATAAATTTTCTAAGGTACCCTTAATATTAAACGACTTTTTCTTCTTTTTATGGCCGGCCCACCGGCCTGTTTTCCGGCAAGGCCGCAACCGGCTGGCAGCAGACCTTTGACAACAGTCATTTTTTCGCACCAGCCTGCCAACCTGCTTTTAAGCGGGCCGCCGACCGTCGACTAGCCTCCAACGGCTGACCAACTCTTTTTTATTATTTTTTTTACCACAGCTGCCTATCAGTCTACGCCGATGGAGCCGCTTCCGTCAGATCAGCGATAGCCACTTAATTTTTTTTTCTTTTTTTGGTAAGCCCGCCACCAGCAAACTTCCAATGACGGTCTTTGTTTTTTTGTGTAGCCGCTTGCCGGCCTGTGTATTGACGGAGCCGCCTCTGACAAACCTTCGAGAGCCCCCACGTTTTTTCTAGTAAGGAAATCTACTTATTTAATTATTTTAATCAAATTTGTCACCACCACCATGCCATTATGACAGATTATCTCTAGTATATTATAACTTCAGGATTTTTGCCCCAGATAGAATTTTTGTAAAAACTTTCAATTATTAGCTTACAAAATTACACCACATTAATGGGGGTTTTCACTAACTTATAAAGCAAATACAAAACCTCAAACGAGCTGAAAAGTTAGGGTAATCCTTCCTGACACACCCTGAATTCTGAGCTACTAATGAAACCGGTGTGTTCTTTTTTTCTTTAAACAGTAACTTCAGTTTTTATGGAGTAGAAAACCTCCATATCACGGGATTGATTACAGGAGGAATTTGTTTTCCAAAGAATGACTACACAATTCTCATAAACGTATTCTATAACACACAATTACCACATAGCATGAGCAACGCATACCTTACATGGGAAAAGGGCTCGCACTGCTTTAACTTGGGAATTGGGATCCATTGGAGAGGTCAGCTTGTTCTTTTCCTAGGCGAATAATATAAACTGCCCGTGTTTCTACCATACACACACAGACACACATACAAGAAGACTTCCGAGATGAAATCCTTCGAGTTGGATAAAGCTTTTCAAAAAAAAAAAAATCACCAAGAAATGGAGCGTGGGGAGCTCCCTAATCCAGTCTCACACCTCGCATCTTACAGACAAGGTTGGCTGTAGGAAGATCAAGCTGATTTCCTGAATCTGATCTTACAAGGTCCTTGAGCTGATCAGTTGGTGTCGAAAAACATGTATGGAAGGTAGCAAGAACCGAGGGGATGGGCATCGATAGAGCCGAGAGGACATTGCTTAGATATTCGATATCTGCAGATATTTGCTGAGCTCCACGATCTGTTACCTTCTGGATCCCTCGCAGTTGCTCAACATAAAGGGCAGTAGCTCCCTCCGCAACCTATTAACACCCAAAAAAAATTCAAATCCTTGGGCTTCTATTTTAAACTATTTTTGGAGTCATTTGGGTGGATTTCTAATCCATCTTAAAATAGAGGCTATTGAAATCATTTCCCCAAGTCCAACTCCTTCCAACGAAATGTATGTGTGGCGTAAAGTGAGGGAATTTACCTTGAACATCCATTCAGTTGCAAAGAACTGCGCCTCTTCAGCATTGGCATCACTGTTTGATATACCCTCGGCGAGGGGCTCCAATTGTTGGGGCAAAGTAAGAAGGTATTCACCAACATTGGTCACATAAGACTGAGGGTAGGCACTAAAGCTTGGGACAGGGTAAGCACTTGGCTCTTCAACAGAAGACCATATGGGCAGACGAGACAAATCACTAAAGTGTTGTCTAACTTTCAATATGAGCACATCATAAACTAGCTCATTGACTGCCTCTGTAAAGGCTGCAACTCTTTGAGAAGCCATCGGAAGGGCATGAAATCGGGGATCTTTCGACTGCAAAAACCAAGTGAAAGTCGTTGAGGGTTAAGAAAATATTACATATGCATTTACAGGGTAAATCTCAGTTATAGAGGTAAAATGATATAAACACAGTTTTTCTTGCATGGAGGACATCTTTTATATTTCAGTAGATTCATCTAATCCCTAAAGGTCTCTTTTACTGTTAACTGATAATTACTGTTGCCAATTCCTAATGGATAATTCTGAATTCCATAATGAAGAAAAATGGATCATTATAAAAGATACCCCTGAAATTTGGAGTCATTACAAAAAAATATTAAAAAAAAAAAGAACATTTGGGGTTTGATTCTGTTTTGATGTAATATTATGATAAATGCAAGGGGAAAATTGAAATGGTTTTCGCTTACAAAGGGGAAAAATATAAGAATGCAACCTCATTGGATTTTTGTAATTTTAAAACTTCCCTCGGGTATTTTTTAAATACTGGAAACCTCGGGTGAATTTTGTAGTTATCCCGAGGGAAAAAGTTAACGCTCCTTGAAACTTGATCACGCTCGTGGTCATGCCAAAATACCTGCTCCAAGAGACTCAGAAGTTTACGGGCCTTTTCAGGGACATCAATAAGTCGGAGAGCTGCCACATCCAGGGAAGCTTTTCCAGCTGTAGGCAATTCCCTACCTCCACCATCATCAGCCGCATGTGACTGATTTTGATCAAGACTTGAACCATGCACAGAGAGAGACAGATTGGTGCTCAATCGAACAAGAGTAGACCTCAAGGAAGCTTCAAAAACCGAAATCCGGCTTGTCAAACCATCTGAAACTGTAAGAATTTGTAAAGCGCCCTGGACAAAAGACCATTCCTCCTCATTAGACATGAAATCAAGTTTACGTGCATGTGAAGCTGCTTCCTTCCTGTCTGATCCTGTTTCCTTCCTTGCTCCAAGAGTATCTAATGCTGCATCCACTCCGCATACTGCTCTTAGTGATTTTAAATTTCCCTGAAGGGTAGAGATGTATTGTAATGTTACATCATCAAGAGCAAGGATTAGCTCATCTGCCTCGGACCCACCGGTAAAGCCAATGCATCTCTCTGTGGCAGCTTCAAGAAGTAGAATAACTTGTGGGATGGACTCTTCCATTCTCCTAACTGTCTCGCTGAGCTCAACACCCTGAACACCAATAATACGGGTACTAACTCCCCTAAGATCAAGACCTGCAATCCCACCAGACAGCAGACCATGCTCCATTTGCCCATATCTATTAATTAAACGAAAGTTAATTCATGAACATTTGGTTTAAGAAAGAACATTAGTTAGATACATAAACTTCCAACTACTGGCAACTAATAAAAACAAGGTAAAGCATTCTAAAAACGCAGAGAACAATGCAAAAAGTGGATACCACAGGCAATTAATATTGCAATTAAGAAGAGTGGTTACCTTTGTTTAAAAGTTTCATAAGGCAAGTACACTGCCTTCAATGTATCTAACAACACATGAAGATCAGAATCGGAAAACAAATGTTGAATATTCCTGGCAAAAGTTCCAGTTATGTTGTGTAGATCTATCAAAGCCTCTAGATGTTTAGTCTGAATTTGGACACCTTTAGGCAAATCCCCTGATAAGATGTCTAATATACCTGAAAACGAAAGACAAGAAGACATCAAGAAGGATTAAACTTTGAGCATGCAGTTTTTGTTGAGTTAAACACAGAAAAAAGGCACACTTCACATTCATATTACAAAATGACATTCTTCGTTGAAGCAATTTACAACTGACACGCTATTACATATGTCCTTTTACAAGTCGAGATGGCTCAGAACAAAATCAACAAGCCATCCTCATACATCACCACCACAACAAAATGATGATGATAATACAACAACAAGATCATAGCCTTATTCCCAAAATATTTTGGGGTCGGCTAACATGAATCAATCTCTAAAAACGTCAAGTTGTCTCCAATAAAACAATCCTATGAAAAGGCAAAAATGATAGGTGAAAAGTTTACTACGTATATATATATATAAATAAGTAAATAATAAAAAGTAAATAAAAAATAGTAATAATCATTATGCAAAAAAAAAAAAAAAAAAAAACTCAAACATAATCAACCATCCGAATTCTCTCCCTCCACGTCGTCCTATCCCAACGCCATAACTTCTCCAATTCCAAGAAACCTCATATCATTCTCAATCACTCTTATCCATGTCTGTTTAGGTCTTCCTCTACCCCTCACCGGCCTATGCGCTCCCCATTCTTCAAGCCTCCGCACTGGTGCATCAATCGGCCTCCGTCTCACATGTCCGAACCATCTTAACCGATTCTCCAACATCTTATCCTCTATAGGGGCCACTCGTACTTCTTTCCTAATCACATCATTTCTAAGTCGATCCTTTCTCGTATGGACACACATCCATCTTAGCATACGCATTTCAGCCACATCCATCTTATGCACATGACTATGCTTTACAGCCCAGCATTCAGTGCCATATAAAAGTGCAGGCCTAATTGCTGTTTGGTAAAATTTTCCCTTTAATTTGTAAGGTAGGCCTTGATCACATAATAACCCTGTTGCGCTCTTCCATTTTAACCATCCTGCCTTAATCCTATGGGCCACGTCACCGTCTAATTCTCCATCCTTTTGAGGAATAGATCCAAGATAACGAAAAAACTCCGATCCTCGTATAACATTCCCATCAAAAGTGATCGTACCCACCTCTCTACTTCCATTTCCACTAAAGCTACACTCCAAATATTGAGTCTTACTTCTGCTCAGCCTAAAACCACGAGTTTCGAGCGTATTTCTCCAGAGTTCCAACTTTCTTTCAACTCCGTCCTTCGTTTCATCTACCAATACTATATCATCTGCAAATATCATGCACCAAGGGATATCGTCTTGAATTGACCTTGTCAATTCATCTATGACTACGGCAAAGAGGAAAGGACTAAGAGCCGAGCCTTGATGCACCCCAATCATAACAGGGAATTCCTCGGTCCTTCCCAGGGTAGTACGTACACTTGTACTAGCTCCTTCATACATGTCTCTAATGATGTCAATATACTTCTTAGACACGCCCTTTTTGGCTAATGCCCACCAAAGTACCTCTCTTGGTACCTTATCATAAGCCTTCTCTAAATAAAAACAATATGCAAGTCTTTCTTCTTATCACGATAGTGTTCCATCGTCTGTCTCATCAGAAATATTGCTTCCACAGTCGATCTCCCAGGCATAAATCCAAATTGATTTTCTGATATCTCTACACACTTTCTAAGACGTTGCTCAATCACTCGTTCCCATAATTTCATGGTATGACTCATCAATTTAATCCCCCGATAATTAGAGCACTATTGGACATCACCTTTGTTCTTATATAAAGGGACTAAAGTGCTTTTCCTCCATGTCAGTGGCATCTTGTTGTATTTCCAAATCTTGTTGAAAAGTATAGTCAACCATTTGATTCCCCTCTCTCCCAAACACCTCCATCCTTCAATAGATATACCATCTGGCCCTTCTGCCTTTTTCGAACCCATTTTCTTTAATGCCATACGTACTTCACCCTTTTGAATTCGTCGCATAAAATCTTGATTAACCAAATTTGAAGCAATACTTACATCCCCAATATCTTACTCACGTTGTCCATTAAATAGGTTATCAAAGTATGCCCTCCATCTTTCTCTTATCTCCTGATATCCGACTAAAACCTTATGATCCACATCCTTCACACATTTAACTCTCCCAATATCTCGTGTCCTCCTATCTCTAATAGGAGTAATTATATAAATATCCCTTTCCCCTTCCTTAGTATCTGATTTCGTATACAATTCTTGATTAATCTTTGCCCTAGCATCACGGACGGCTTTCTTGGCTTCTCTTTTAGCCTCCTTATATTTCTCAAAGTTCTCCTCACTCGAGCATTTTCCTAATGCCTTGTAGCATTCACGTTTAGTTTTTATCGCCTGCTTTACTCATCATTCCACCACGATGTGTCCTTACCTGATGGCTTGTGTCCTTTAGATTCCCCAAAAACTTCTTTTGCCGCTTCCTTAATGTTATGGTCCAACATAGCCCAAGTTGAATCTACATCCATCTCCGCGCACTCGAAATCATTACATCTAGCGACAACCTTATCCACAAAAGTTTGTCGACTCTCCCCTTCAAGATTCCACCATCTAATTTGAGGGTCCACTTGCGGGCTTCTCTTTTTATAAAACCTCTTACCTTGAAAATCAAGCACAACAAGTCTACGTTGAGTCACGGTACTCTCTCCGGGTATCACCTTACAATCCGTGTACCTCTTTATCCACACGTTTCTCACTAAAAAGAAGTCAATTTGACTTGCATTTCCTCCACTTCTATATGTCACTAAGTGAGATTCCCTTTTTTCGAACCACGTGTTCATGATACTCAAGTCATAAGCTTGCGCAAAATCCAATATACCACATCCCGCTTCATTTCGATCCCCAAAACCAAAACCACCATGAACACTTTCGAACCCGTCTCGTCCAATCCCCACATGACCATTGAGGTCCCCACCAATGATCAATTTCTCCCCAATAGGGACTCGTTCGACAACCTCCTCTAAGTGCTGCCAAAATTCTTGTCTCACCAATTCACTCAATCCTACTTGAGGTGCGTAAGCACTTATGATAGTTAGAATCTCATCCCCACCAAAATAATGATAATAATATAATAGTAATAAATCTCCATTTACTATATCAAACAGCATCCTAGTGCTTAGTAGGAGTGTTCAAAAATATCCTCCGAAATATCCGAAAATCCGAAGTTCCGGATATCCGAAAATTCGAATATCCGAAGTTCGGATATCCGGAACTTCGGATTCGGAGATCGGATAGTACTTTTCAATAAAATCGGATATTCGGATATCTGAAATATCCTAAAAATCCTAAAAATCTTATTTTTTTTATATTTTAAATAACATAAGGTATTCGGATATTCGGATATCCGATATCCATATCCGAATATTTTTTTCGAATATAAGGATATCCGAATATAATTCTTATATTTTTCCGGATATCCGAAATTCCGGAAATCCAGTTTTGAACACCCCTAGTGCTTAGGCTCCTTTATTTTCTCTTTGCCATCATAAACACTTAAGGTGCATTCGTTTTGTATTTTCTGTTTTTATTTAAAAACAGAAAATGATTTTTTTATTTGCTGTTTGAAAAAAAATGAAAAAAAAATGTTTTCGGATTAGTTATTTTGAAAACTAATTTTTTAAAAGAGAACTAAAATGTACAAGTGTCAAGTAACTGACTGAAATTAAAGTGTAACCAACAAAGTTTAAAATCCAAAAATCCATTTTCCGTATTTTCGCCATTTAACACAAAAACATGGAAAACATGATTTTGACGTCTGCCAGTTTACTGTACAAATCCTAAAAACATTTTCAAAAACTGTTTACAAAAATATTGCAACACAACACATTTTCCACATTATCGAAAACCAAAAATGTCGGGAAAACGCCCAACAGAAAGCACTCTTAGACTTTCTTTAGTTTGGTGGGCAGAAACGGAAAACAAAATTGAGCTCAGAGGGTCACATACTCATCTATCTACCTATTTTATTTCCCCTCGAATTGTTCATCAAACTGAACAAGTTAGATTTTTATATACATCCACTGAACGTTTCACATCTCTTATCCACTCATTTTCACCCCAACCATTACATTTTTCAAACTCGTGATATTGCTTCAATTTATCCCCCAAAGAAGTGTTAGCAAAAATCTACTAGTGGACTTAGTAAGAACGTCAGCTCCCAGGTAAGGACTACTACCTGACAGGTACTGCATGCTTCACTTCTGATCTTAGTTTGGATTATGCTTATATCAGGCAAGATATAGAATGGAAAAAGTTCCGTTTCTTTTCCACGTCAAAATACAATGGAAAGTCTTTCTGAAAATATATGACGAAATATATATTTACCTAGGTTTTAAGCTCGAAAGTAACTTACTGTGCAATAGAACATGAATTCATTATTTAGTGTAGCAAAACTGGGACTTGTGGAACCTCATTCAAAAAGAATCTTATTGAAGCAAGTTGTTCATAATGATCAAACACTTTTCCAGTAGTTCAAGAGACCTTTGGTTAATTCTATTATTCTAAATTTTAAATCATCTCACCAATTGGAAGTGAAAGTGGACCACTTACCATTGTTAAAAACTTAAAAAAAAAATGAGGTTGAAGGATAGCATGTTTTGAAAACAATATATTCTTCATCATATTGATATAGATACTTCACTAGAATTTGAGCCAACCTCAGTTACGACAGTCAATCATCTTTCATATTAGGAACCAAAAAGGTGGCATGAGCAATTCGTTCATTCTATGTGATTAATCCGACAACATTATCAAGCTAAAAGAAACTCATCACTTCATAGAAATCTCATTACATTGCAAGTTGTACTGATTTGTAAATTAGTAAGCTAAAGCTTCACAACCTGACTTAGAATGAATCTAAAAAGAAAGAAAATTTCTCGCAATTAGTTAACTTCACACGGATCAGATACTTTGTAAGCCTAGAACTTGCCAATAAGTAACTTATTTAAATATGGCTTATTAGTGAGTGGAACAAGTGATTTGCAGTCCCTCATACGTAAATATATCATACGATGCAAAACATGTAATGTAAACATGTGAATCCTATGAGAACTCTAATCCTTATTCTGGAGTTCAAAATGATAATAATAAATGAAAACGATATGTGAAGTATGACCTTTGGCCAATGCTTTAGTCTCTGAAACAACATCTCCAGTAGCAAGATTAATCCGGGATATGAAACTTGCACTAATGGACGACATTGTCTCAATGAACATTTTAGGAACGAGAGTTCTGTAATCTTCAGGGAAACCAAGCATGCACCTGCGGAGGAATGTTTTTATAAGGATTGGGGGAATGAATAATTTTATCAGCATACCTTATAATGCATCCAAAGGACATGCAAAGTAGATGTATTTCAAACAATGCAGGGAAAAAAAATTGTTGGCAGCTGATAAGTGCAGATTTCACAAGCTTAAACATATAGAACTGACTATCAAAAGGTCATTTCATGTACAAAGAAGGTCATGAGCAAACTGCAGAAGTTCAAGATGTATCGGATAAGATGAGCAAAGATCACATCAACTAGGTGCATGCTAATGCGCTCATCCAAGAATATATCGATGCAATGATATATGTACTGTAGTACTAATCTTGGAGATCCAAAATTCAGTGATATTTTACCTTGAAATATGCCCTCAAAACAGTTCACCACTAGCATGAAAATTACACAATTAACATGCATGCCATGTTTTCTCAACCAAGACATTCACAATAATAATGGGACTTAATTGCAATTTTTTTGGCCAAAAAATATCGTTTAGGCATTCAATTCCGCATTTTTCTGTTTTTAGGGACTTGATTGCAATTTTTTTAAAAGTGTGTGCACTTATTATTAATTTCCGTAATTTTAACCCTAGCTTCCCTACGGTATATATGTGTGTAAAAGCTTTATTTCGGCATTATCAATGAATTGAAAATTTCTCTATATTTCTTGAAATTCTTAGATCGGCTGAATCTAGGGATTGAGAAGGCTGTATTCCAAGGACGGCTGATCCGCTGGAACACAGTTGTTTTTTCCTGTAATTTTCGCTGCATCGGTTGGCATCGGAGACAGGCTCAGTATTCAACATGGCGCCACGGAGACAGCGTACTATTGCCGAAATTGCTGATGAAGAGGGGATGAACAGCAGGATTACTGAGGCAATTGATCAGAAATTGGAGGAGGTTGTCGATCGGCTTACTGCCCAGATGGAGGAGATGTTTGCTGCTCGAGAACAGGGTAATAATGCACGAAAAGGGGCGCATCCTAATAATCGGCGTGTTGCCCTAGAAGGGGATGATGTCGATTCGGACGATCATTGATTTGGAGGGTGAAGGTCATCGTCGTTGTGGTGGGAGTCTGGGATGTGAACTGAGATTCCAGAATTTCGGGGTACCTTCAACCTGAGGAGTTCCTTGATTGGTTGGCCGCAGTTGAGGAGGTGCTGGAGTTCAAAGGGGTTCCAGAAAAATAAGAGAGTGCAGTTAGTAGGATAGGGCAATGGCTTGGTGGCAGCAGTTAAAGAATAGTAGGATTTGTATGGGGAAGCCTAAAATTGTATCATGGGAGAGAATGAAGAAGCAGCTAAGGGCGAATTTTCTGCCCTATAATTACCAGCGATTGCTATACAAGAGGTTGCAAAACCTGAAGCAAGAGAGAGATCCGTAGAAGAATATACAACTGAATTCTATCGGTTGGTATCCAGGAACGATGTGTTTGATACCGAAGACCAGTTGGTAGCACGATATATTGGAGGGTTGCGGGAACATATTCGTGAAGCGGTCAATGACTTTGATCCCTCACGGTGTCGAAGGCACATCAAAGGGCGTTGCAGTTGGAAAAGAAGACTCGAGCACCGTTTTTGCTGCAAGCTAAAATTGTAAGCAGTGAAGGTAATAAGGGTGGAGAACTTGCCACCAGCATATCGGTGGCTCCTATGGAGGCGACTAGTGGGACTGTTGCTTGGGGTGCAAGTCAATCACGTAGTACGGTGAAATGCTTTGGTTGTGGTCAGATCGGTCACAGAAAAGCCAACTGCAAGGCGGATGGTAAATAGGTGATGGTAGCTGAACCTGAAGAGAGGTCGGTAGATGAGGGCGATGAAAATTCTGATGAGGAGGCGAATGAGGAGATCTTGGTGGAAGGAGATGTGGGTACTGCCTTAGTTGTGAGGCGCTCCTGTTTAACTCCACGGGTGGCGGAAGAGTCCTGGTTACGGAATAATATATTCGAATCTACTTGTACCATCAATGGGAAGGTATGCAGATTCATGATTGATGCTGGGAGTTGTGAAAATATTATTCCTTTGGAGGATGTTCGTAAATTAGGGTTGGCTACTGAGAAACATCCCAATCCTTATAGATTGGCCTGGTTGAAACACGGAGAGGTTGTTGTAACTAAACGGGTGCGGGTGCCGTTTTCGATTGGCACAAAGTATAGGGATGAGGTGTGGTGTGATGTGGTAGACATGGATGCATGTCATTTGTTGTTAGGGCGTCCTTAGCAGTTTGATAGGGGGTCCATCATGATGGTACGGCCAATTCATATAGTTTTGAGTTTAAAGGAGTGAAGATTTTGTTGCTGCCCAAGAAGGAGGAGAAACCAGAGAGTGCTACTCTGTCAAAACCAACGAGTACTACTTTGTTGTCCCGGAGGCAGTTTGAAGCAGAGTTGAGGCATGCGGATGTAGTGTATGCAGTAATGGGTAGAGTGGTGGATGGAGCGGTTGTTGATACTCTAGTTAGGGTCCAACCACTGTTGGAGGAGTATAAGGATGTCTTTCCAACAGAATTGTCGGATGAGTTGCCACCAATGCATGATATTCAGCATCAAATTGATCTTGAGCCGGGGGTTGTACTTTCGAATAGGCCCCATTACAGGATGAGTCCCACTGAGCATGAGGAGCTGCGAAGACAGGTAGAGGAGTTGTTGGCAAAGGGGTTCATCCGAGAAAGTTTGAGTCCGTGTGCTAAGCCTGCCCTGTTGATTCCAAAGAAAGATGGTTCGTGGAGGATGTGTGTGGATAGTCGGGACATCAATAAAATAACGATCAGGTATCGTTTCCCTATTCCTCGGTTGGACGACTTATTGGACCAGCTTAGTGGTGCTACGGTTTTTACTAAACTTGACTTGAAGAGTGCGTATCATCATATTTGTGTTAGACCTGGTGATGAGTGGAAAACTGCATTTAAAACGCGAGAAGGGCTGTATAAATGGTTGGTTATGCCGTTTAGTCTATCTAATGCCCCAAGTACTTTTATGCGAGTTATGAATCAGATTTTGAGGCCTTTTATTGGGCGTTGTGGTGTTGTCTATTTTGATGACATTCTACTTTATAGTGCTGATGTTGCTACTCATTTACGTCACTTGAAAGAGGTGCTTGATGTGTTGAGAAGGGAGAAGTTGTATGCTGTCGAGAAGAAGTGTGTTTTTGTTGCCCAGTGTTTTGTTTTGGGGTACGTGGTGTCTGAAAAGGGCCTAATGGTAGTTGTGTCTAAAATAGAGGCTGTTCGGGAATGGCCGAGCCCCAGAACTGTTACTGAAGTCCGTAGTTTTCATGGTTTGGCGTCTTTCTATCGGCGTTTTAGTCCTCACTTCAGTAATATTATGTCCCCTATTACTGACTGTATAAAGCATAATACTAAGTTTGTGTGGATGGACGTTGCAGAAGCTGCCTTTCAGGAGATTAAATTCAAATTACTCACAGCTCTCATTTTAGTGCTGCCAGATTTTCATCAACCTTTTGAATTGCATTCTGGTGCATCAAAGATGGGTATTGGGGCAGTTTTAAGTCAGAACAGGCGACCGGTGGCATATTTCAGTGAGAAGCTGTCGGGTGCTAAATTGCGCTATAGTACTTACGATGTGGAATTTTATGCAGTTGTGCAGGCAATTAAGCATTGGCGGCATTATCTGTTCCAGCGGGAGTTTGTATTGTATTCTGATTATGAGGCGCTGAAGCATTTGCATAGCCAGGATAAAGTTTTTGTAAGGCACGCTAGCTGGATTGCTTATCTTCTGCAGTTCACTTTTGTACTGAAGCATAAGGTGGGGGTGACCAATCGAGTGGTTGATGCATTAAGCAGGAGGCGGGTGTTGATGACAAGGATGGCAATTGAGGTTCCTTGATTCCCTTCTTTCTCTGATTTGTATGTGACGGACACTTACTTTGCCGTAGTGGTGCAAGGGTTAGAAACGGAGGGGGGGGGGGGGAGAACTGAATTTTCCATCCAAGAAGGATTTCTGTTTAAAGGGACCGACTGTGTATTCCTGATTACAGCTTGAAATTGAAAATAATTCAGGAATTGCATGGGGAGGGTCATGTTGGGCGAGATAGAACGTTGCAGCTGACACAGGCTTCTTACTTTTGGCCATCTATGTGGAAAGAAGTTGATAGATTTATGCAGTGTTGCAGAGTGCCAGGTGTCGAAAGGGGCACCAACAAATGCGGGATTATGCATGCCTTTACCAATTCCAACTCAGCCGTGGGAGGATGTTAGTATGGACTTTGTGCTAGGGCTGCCTTGAACTCAAAGGGGAAACGACTATTTTTGTGGTGGTGGATCATTTTTCCAAGATGGTGCATTTCATTCCGTGTAAAAAGACTACTGATGCTATGGAGTTGGCTCAAGTGTATTTCAGAGAGGTGTATAAGCTCCATGGCCTTCCTAAATCAATAGTTTCAGATCGGGATACCAGGTTCCTTAGACACTTCTGGCGAAGCTTGTGGAAGATGGTGACCACGCAGTTGAACTTCAGTAGTGCCTATCATCCTCAATCCGATGGACAGACGGAAGTGGTGAATCGATCTTTTGGCAATATGTTACGGAGTCTGGTGGGAGAGCATGTGAAGAGTTGGGACTTGAAGCTAAGCTAAGCTAAATTTGCACACAATCATGCTGTCAATTGGAGCACGGGATTCAGCCCTTTCCACGTAGTTTATACTGTTGTTCTCGGGGTTCTTTTAAGCTCAATGTCGTTACCAGAGAAGTCCAGAGTGCAGGGGAAGGCAGAAGCATTTGTGGACAGTCTTAAGGAAGTACACGAAGTTGTTCGGGAAAATCTTAGGCGATCGAATGATAAATAAAAGGCAGATGCGGATAAGAAGCGTCGACATGTGGAGTTTGATGTGGGAGATTATGTATGGGCTGTTCTTACCAAGGACAGATTTTCTGTAGGCTAGTACAACAAGTTGTCGGCAAAGAAGATTGGACCTGTTGAGATTATTGTGAAAATCAATCTGAATGCCTACCGCTTGAAGCTTCCCAATCATATCCGGACTGCAGATGTGTTCAACGTGAAGCACATGATTCCTTATTCTAGTGATTCATCAGACGAAGAAAATTCGAGGGCGAATTCTGTCCCACCTAGGGAGAATGATGTAATGGATGAGATTGCTCTTCGTTATTTGGAAAATGGGCGTTTCTGAAATATTTGAAAAATATTTGTTGGCGATTTTTGGGATGAGCTAAGCCTTTTCTTATCGGACTCGGTCCACTGAACAATAGTCACAGCTACGCGGTGAAGTCCGTCGTTTTTTGGCCAAAAATGTCGTTTAGGCCCTCAATTTTGCGTTTTTCTGTTTTTAGGGACTTAATTGTAATTTTTTGAAAGTGTTTGTACTTGTTATTAATTTCCGTAATTTTAACCTTGGATTCCCTAGGATATATATATATATATATATATATATATATATATATATATATGGGTGTAAGACCTTTATTTCGGCATTATCAATGAATTGAAAATTTCTCTATATTTCTTGAAATTCTTAGATCAGCTGAATCTAGGGTTTGAGAAGGTTGTATTCCAAGGACGACTGATCCGCTGGAACACAATTGTTTTTTTCTGTAATTTTCGCTGCATCAAAGAGTATACCTTGAAGAATTCACAGTGATCACTGATTTACAACAGCCTCAAAAAACAACTTAAAACTGAAAATATATGGTATGAAATGGCAACCATAGACCCATCACAGTATTCTGCTTTTATCTTACTTAGTTAAGAACCATAGCTACTAAGAACTAACCCACATAGGTTTTAACATGTTCAGATATCCAACTTCTTCCTGTTATTTTACTTTAATCTTTCTCATCCGAACTTTTAATAATATTTCATATTATACCCTTCCCAGAGTCCAAAGCCCATGTGTATCTAGACTTAATTTCTTGGGTCATTTGAGCACTTGCAAGATAAGGTATTCCACAGGAAAATGTTAGCAGGATCTAAGAAGCACATATCCTTAAAAATGTAAAGAATGACCGAAGAAGCAGTGGTTGTTGCATTCGCTAAAGCATCAGAATAAAAATGAAGAGCCACATTGATCCAATTGCCTAGCCAGAATGGCCAGTGTATATTGCATACTTGGACGGCATATCACGAATTGTAAGCCATGACTAGAAGGTTTTCAACTTTACTGTTCCCCTATTATGCTTTAAATGATTTTGCATTTCAAGTGTTCAATCATGTTGCAGAGAAAAATCAACATCAAGAACTGATTGTTAAAGAGATAAACATACTAACCACACTCTAAGTACAATCATAAAAACAACAATAACACAGCTTTAACAATTAAAATAGAAAAATTGGAGAGATTTATACAGTACCACTTCCATTCTTGTTCAAGATAAAGCAGCAACTCGTCGTAGAAACTTGGCAACCAGCGCGAGAATGACATGATCAACGAACTTGGCTGTGAGTCGAAGCTACTTGAGCCCCTTTCCACTTCATTCTTCTCAGTTATAAGTTTATTCGACTGTTGCCTCGAGTCAAAATCTTCCCACAACTTCTTTATGGGTTTGAGGTGAACTTTTATATAGTAACTCTCTAAAGACTTAAATCTCCCAATTCGAATGAGGATACCCCGCATCTCTTGAGCGACATTGGCCTATAAAAAAGGAGAAATTATACTAATTCCCATGTCAATATAAAGAGAATCACTAGGAAAAATCCAAGAATCTAGATAGAAGTAGAAGTTCCCTTAAATAGATAATGATAGGAACTACCTTTCTGTTGGTCAATGCATCTGTTAGGCGTGGCTGGACCATTGAATCCAATCTATCTTCTAGAACTTCAAGCTGCTTCCTTATATTAGCAAATTCTGCAACCTGTCCATCCCCAATTCATATACCATAATAATTTCCCAGATTCCCAGCTAAGACAGGACAGACTGTTCACAAAATAGTTGAGAAAAGTTTACCTCCCCAACAGCAGTCAGGCAATATCTCATGTTAGCCAGAGTTTCGGCCGCTCGTGGGAGATCACCACTAGAAAATACATCCTCAACTGTCGAGCTTAGCTGCGTCAAGCCTGCAGCATCCTGTTCAACAGCAGAAAAAACTTTCGTTGACCAACAAGAAATAGAGAACCAATTAACAGATGGCTGAATCCCAAAGACGAAAAACCAGAATCATAATTCAACCTGCAATGTCTCATATGCAGCTTCCATCCTACGCTTGACTGTATCAACTTTGGCAAGGGTCACAATTGATTCTGCAGAGGATCCCTCAGCCTGCAGACGGGTTCAAGTCCGCTTTGAACAGTCATCAATATATAACAGATTTCTCACACATTGTCTAACAACTCCATTCGAATCTTAAGTAATTAAATATTATGCATACAGTACCATCATATCACTATACTGTTTACCAGCTGTGCACATTCGCCATCTTCACTTTAGCATACCCTGCACCTATCTCTGATATTCTTACTCTCATCTTATATTGATCTAATTTCTTCTTTCAGTTGAATTCAAATCAACATTCATGAAAGCTCCTATATTTTCACGTAGGAAGATTAGATTTTAACTCAAAAAAGGGAGAGAGAGCATATTCCATGAAAATGTTAATATGAGGAAAAAAAAAAAAACAGTAAATCCGTGTATCTCCCATCTCTTATATACCCAACACTTCTCCAATTCAAAAAAACATGTTGCTTACGCTCAATCAAAGCCGACACTTCCAAAACCAAATCAAATCATCAACAGAAGGGTTTTTCCCTTATTTGAACTAAACTAAAGTGAAATAACATTTTCAGTAACAGTGTGATAACGATCAACAGGTACGTTAGGAGCTTGAGTACCTTTTTTAGGAAGAGCAGGATATTGGCGACAGAGGACCGGAGAGAAAGTGCGTCATCACGAAGACGGAGGACATCGCGGGAGGCGCGAGGAACACGGAGGAGTGCGGCGGAGCTATGCTCCTCGAGCGAGGCGGCGATTTCCTCCGACATCATCTGTAACTTCATCTCGAGATCCACGAGGTGCTTCTCGACCGGGTCCTGTGGGTGCTTCTGCTGGACCGCCCCGTTGATCCATTTCTTCGGGTCGAATTTCTCCTCTGAGAACGAGCTCAGATCCACCATCATTTTCGATGTGTTGTCTTGTGTTTGACGATGGATCACGTTCGGGGTTTAGTTTCACCGGCTAGTAGCCGGCCTTGAGGACGTTTGCTGCTCAAATGGCAATTGATTATTCTGTAATTCTCTAGGACTATCCTCTGCGGTGCAGCGACAGGGGTTCTGTACAACAAGAAAGTTCCTCTGAAGTTGAAGGGTAGGTTTTATAGAGCGGAAATTCGACCTGCAATATTGTATGGCTCTGATTGTTGGGCGATGAAGAAGTCGCTTGAGAGCAAGTTGGAAGCGGCTGAAATGAGAATATTACGCTGGTCGTGTGGTCATACAATGTTAGATAGAATCTCGAACGGGGTCTTCAGGAACGCGCTAGAAGTGGCGCCCATTTCAACGAAAGTTAGGGAAGGGATATTGAGATGGTTTGGCCACGTCCGCAGGAGGCAGGCATCTGCTCCGGTGAGGAAGGTCGAAAGTTTAGTAGTT
The DNA here is from genome assembly GCA_033398695.1 of Orobanche coerulescens. NCBI lineage: Eukaryota > Viridiplantae > Streptophyta > Magnoliopsida > Lamiales > Orobanchaceae > Orobanche > Orobanche coerulescens. The sequence goes on from CM065814.1 coordinate 5,508,950, forward strand.
GTCGGGGAGAGGAGGAGAGGCAGACCGAGGAGGACGTGGGAGGAGCAGCTGAGATTAGATTTGAAGGCCTTAAACCTTTCCGAGACCATGACTGTTGATAGGTGCGCTTGGAGGCGCCAGATCAGAGTTGTGGATTCTTTAGTTGGGAGTGGTGCTGTAGTTGAGAGCCTCAAGGTTGGGTTGTCTCGGTTAGCTTTGACCTAGAGCATTGCATTTTTACATTTATTGTATATTTTATCCTATTGCCTTTTGCGTGTGGTGTATTTTTGACAGGGAGCTGTGCGCGGAGTCAACCTCTCTTCTGTTTGAGCAGCGTTCATTGAGAGTGATGTAGCCAAATTCCTCTTAGGTAAGTCCCATGTGGATTAACCCATGAGCTCATATATGGTATTAGTTTTTTCGTATCATATGCTTCCCTTTGTATTTTTCACTCAATATGTTGTTGTGCACTAAGCTGAGAGTCTTTACGGAAACAGCCTCCCTACCGTAATAGGTAGGGGCATGGTCTGCGTACATCCTACCCTCCCCAGACCCTGCTCTGAGCGGGATTTACTGGGTATGTTTGGTTTGGTTTGATTTATCCTCTGCAGTGCAGCACGGTGTTATTCGACACGCACACACACATATACACATGTACGGGTGTGTGTAATCTAACGGCTGGGATGCAGCACAGCACATGCAGCACAACACCGTGTTGTGCTGCAGAGGATCTCAGTCCAATTCTTTAAGGGCTCGTTTGGTTTATGGTCTTGAAATTAAGAATTGGATTAGGATGATATGTTGAAACTTGATTCTTAAATACTACTGGATGTTCTCTCTTGCGATTCACGAGACAAAACATTCTATTATTAGAAAATAATTTCTCGATCTCCAAATTTGTTCTTGAGGATCTTCGACATGAGTATCACATTAGCCTAGTGTCAATAAAAAATTTATTGGGTGTATTATGAAGTGCAATATAATTGAAGAAAGAGTATCACATTAGCGTAGTGTTAAGTCAATTAGTGTCCATTACATGAACAATCTGAACATACCGAAAAAGGTAGGAACAAATTTTGTGATGAAAGTAATATGTGATTAAGTCCTAATATGTGTGTGTGCGTAGTGTGTTTTATTATTTTTAGTTATTATAGTTAAATAAATATCATAATTTATTTTTTTATGTAAGCAATATGAGTTTTAAATCTAATTTCATAAAAATGAGGTAATTTATTTTTATTTTGCATCAATTAATTTTACTGAAAATTAATATTCATATTTTTTTCTAATAAAAGTTTTTTGTACAATCGGTCATTAATATAAATCCATCAAATTATTATATTCAATACGAATGTCTAATTGAAGATCGTAAATAAGAATTAATTTGATATATTTTTCATTAAAAATAAACTTGATATAAAAATTATAAATATTTAGAATTTTAAGTTAAACAAATAAAGGAAGAATTTTTTTTTATTGGTAGATGAGTGTAAGTTGTGCAATAAAACTCACACAATACATATCAACAAAAAAAATCAATAAATTTAAGAATACACCCCTATATATAAGCTATATTTTAGATAAAAATTCAAATAATTTACAAAGTGACATGTGTCACGACTTTCATTCAGTAAAAGTATAGATGTGTTCGATTTAGTGGTGGAAGAAAATAAATCTTCTTATGATGTTTTGGTTGATAATATTTTAGAATCAAGTACTAAAATAATTTTATTATATTTATTGTTATTATCAAATAATTATTTAGTTATAATTATTTAAAATAATTATTTTTACATAATTATTTTAATAATAATTATTAATATTAAATAATAATTAATATTGTATAATAATAAACATATTATTAAATAATAACTAGATGATTAATTGAGGAATAATTTGTATTATTAAATAATGATAAAGATAATTATTGTAATAATAATTAGTATTATTTATTAATTGCTAATTTTCATACATTAATTAAAAAATATTTGTAATGATTTTAATCTTATTATAATTATTATTAATTAATGATAGAAAGTATTATTTAATAATAAAAAAATCCGATGAATAACTTGGGTGAATGAGTGAAATAACCCACTGGGTTGTATTTATACTTGTCGCGACACGGACGTGTCCGGATATGACACGATCGTGTCTTACCTCATGCAATTCTAAGTAAACTTCTGGACAGTGAATATTGACACGGCCGTGTCTGGCAAGATTTTGTTGATATGTGCTTCAGACAAGTTTATCTGCAATTTTAACTCCAAATTCAACTAATTAGCTCAATTACCAAAAATAAAATAAAAATAGACAAACACAAGACAATAATAACTAAGTAAATCTAGGCTAAGTAAAACATGAAAATAAAAACAAGCAATAAAAACGTTGGGTTGCCTTCCAACCAGCGTTAAGTTTAAAGTCTTCAGCCAGACGCATGTGAACTAAGATTCTTATGGTTCGATCAAAGTCATGACAGACACGTCCTCCTTCTGAGCAGGATGATAATAGTGCTTGATTCGTTCTCTTGACTTTGAACAGCTCACCATCTCTACTCATTAACTCGACCACCCCGGGCAGAAGTACTTTCTTGAACACAAACAGACCCCACCATCTTGATTTCAATATTACGGGGAACAATTTCAATCTTGAATTATAAAGCAACACTTGTTTTCCCGGCACAAATTCACGTCGCATGATCATCTTGTCGTGCCATTGTTTTGACCTTTCTTTATAAATTCGAGACTTCTTGTAACACTCATTGTGATATCCCACATCGAATAGCAGAGAGCAGGGCGAAGTGCCTTATATGTGCATGCGGAACTCCAATAGCATGAGGCCTTTTGGGAGCCCATTGGCTTCGGGGTGATGAGAACTCCGAAGTTAAGCGTGCCGGCACGAGGAGCAACCGTAGGAGGGGTGACCTCTTGGGAAGCTGCTCGTTGGGTTCCAAGAAATAAAACCGTGAAGGCCGGCAGCAACCGCAGGTGGGGTGACCTCCTGGGAAGCTGCTCGCTGGGTTCCGAGAAACAAAACCGTGAGGGCCGGCTCAGAGGAGAGCGCCCAGAGCGGACAATATCATGCTACGGTGGAGGGGTCCCGGGATGTGATACTCATCGCGAAATTCCTCCAATTCGTTCAGCTCTAGCAATCTTTTCTTTGCAGCAACCTCAAAATCAAAATTTATTTTCTTTACTGCCCACATCGCTCTCTACTTTAACTCTAAAGGTAGATGACATGACTTCCCAAATACGAGCTGGTAAGGAGATGTACTCAAAGGAGTTTTCTATGCAGTGTGATAGGCACAAAGAGCATCGTCAAGCTTCGACGACCAATCTTTCCTGGATGTACTCACCGTCTTTTTTCCAAAATTAATTTAATTTCCTTATTTGTCACTTCGGCCTACCATTCGCTTGTGGATGATAAGTCAATGACTTCTTTGATCGGACTCCATATTTCCACTACACCATATATGGGCTTCCACGACACTTTTTTTGGTGTTACTAGCGAAAGTGTTGCCTTCTATGACTTCAAATTGATTTAAGGCAATACTTTTTTTTTCACGTTACCATCGATATCTATCAATGTTACCATAGATATGAATCAGGATCTATGGTAATACTAGAATGGGTGTTGCCGTTTGATCATTAAAAAATGTTGCTAAAACAGAAAAAATAGGCAGGTGAGAGTTAAAAAAAAAGGGCTTCAAAATTGGGCTTCAAAAAAATAGGCGGGTCAATAATTTTATACAACCGCCTAAATAATTCACTTATTCACCACTCTCCCACGCTCAGCCCTCTCCCTCTCTCTACACTCTCATGCTCCCTCTCCCTCTCTCTCTCAACTCCCCAGCTCTCCGTGTTGTTACCCAAAATATTATCTGGAGATGATATTGCTGGAATGGTCGAGTAACAAACAAGTGCAAGAACACTTTCGAGGAAAAGTAAATAACACAAGATTTACCGGGGTTGTTAGTCCCGGGCTTGAATACTCTCGCGATATGTTATTAATATAAATACTTTGTAGTACAAATATTAATGTTAGAATACTATTACAATGGGTGTAAAGATTCTAGCTATCTTAGCTATAGAGCGTGAAGATTGCCGGAAGAACCAGATATGAAGCTCTGTGAGTTCTTGCTTTTTGGTGTTCTGTATATGTGAATGAGTTTGTTCAGTAAGTCCACTGTTTTCAGAATGTATCTCTTTCTGTACGTTTTTTCTACCCTTTGGCCACTGTTGGAGGCCTCCTATTTATAGGAGAAAAGGTTGCTGGTGTAATACCCGTGATTTCTGATGTGTAATTGAACCTTGTGATGTTGTATTTATTGCATTTTGATTTGAGCATTATTCTCCGTATTTCTTGATCCGGTGTTGTTGGGCGCACGATTCCATTCATGTGTTCTATAGTGGTGATTTTTGTACATGTAGCGCACGCTATCGGCTTAGCGTAGCGTACGCTAAATTGGGTTCGTAGCGCACGCTACGTATGAACCTTAGCGCACGCTATACGTAGTCAACATGATTAAGACAGGGTGGTAGGTGAGATCAGCCGCGGATCTTGGTCGGATTATGTCGGGATGAACCTGGACGGCTTTCGGGAAAAGCCAAGTCAACGCTTGATGGCGCCGCGCTGCGATATGAGGATAGCGTACGTTAAATGCTGAGTACAGTGAAGTCAGTAAGCTTCGTATAACCGTTAGCGCACGCTATGGATAGGGACTAGCGCGCGCTAATAACCCTTTTCTATATATAAGACAGCTCACTTTTTCATTTTTCCAGATCTTTTCACTTCCCTAATCCGAATGATTAGACTTAGAAAGTTACTTCCTCCATCCTCAACCTCTCATATCATCATCCTAGCACGAGTTTGAAGATTGTAGATCATTGGAGATTGGTGTTCAAGCCCCCGGTGTTGGATTTATTCAAGTTCCTCCTTGTTCTTCATTACCTTGAGGTAGGTGATTCTTCACCAAGTTAAGTAACATTCTGAAGGATGTTTTGATCATGATTTGGGATCATCTAGTTAGTTAAATTAGTAAGTAGTCGAACATCATGTGTAGAAGGATATTTTCGATGTTTCGGTACTTCTTCATCGTAGAAACCATTGAACCTTTTAGTGTTTGAACTCCTAGCATATTCATGAAGCTTAAAACCGATTATGACCAGTTTATGGAGATTATCAAGTTCTTATGTTTTTACACAATGGAATCATTCGTTTTGGGACATAGAATGAATGGAACTTAGGATACTTTCTTGAAGATCAAGATGAATTATGGTGTTGTGGTGATTATACGTATCCTTGCATCTCGTAGTCGTTTAATCCGTCAAGATCTTTCACAAACCGTATGAGCATGATATGCACGGAGATGACATGTATTAACACTGAAGATTTCATGAGTTTTGTCACCCTTAGATCCAGTCTACTGCCCAATAGTAAACTGCCATGCACGGTTAGCGCACGCTAAGATATGCATATTAACGTGCGCTATCAGGGATGAGTAACGTACGCTACATTTGGTACGTAACGTACGTTATGTCATCAGGCGAGTCAGTCGTCTGATTAGAGAGGACTGTCCGTACATAAGTTAGCGTACGCTAGACTTCGTCGTTTACATATGCTAACGGGCAGGCTTAACGCACGTTACGTAGAGTACGCAGCGCACGCTAAGTAGCTCAGGCAGATTACATTTTCAAAGCTTTCGGCCGTAGACCGGATTGTTAGACATTCGTACGACATGAGATGAATTTTATATTATTTCTTTTGTTAAGGTTCGAGCTTGCTACGTTGATCGAAGGAGACGACCTTTGAGTGTGTTGAGATCATTGGAGTGATTAGTTCTTGCCATCTTTGAGGCAAGTATCGTAATTTGTTAATATTGGTATTTTGAGCATACATGTGGTTTATTCATGTTGTTGAACATGGGATCTATTTCGTTGAATTGTCATGATATTCGTTATCTAGTGTTTGTATGTTCATGTTGATGGACATAGCGATTATGCATGTATATATGCATGAGTTGTGTTTGTGTATGTTGTACGATCTATGCTGAGGGCGATGGATCGGATGTCCACCTCGTGTTGGTCTGACGGGATCATCTTGGGATCTAGGCTGAGGGCGCTGGATCATTGGACGGGTTTTTCCACCTCGTGTTAGTCCGACGGGATCATCTTGGGATCTATGCTGAGGGCACTGGATCATTGGAATACCCATACTGTGTTAATGGAATCTTGTGGATTCGCATTGTCGGATTCCGGTAGCGGAAGTCCGTGTGGTGTATCTTGTTATGTATTGTTGATGCATATTCGATTTGTTTAATATTATACTTGTACTAGCATCGTTTTGCTAACCCCTTCGGGGGTGGACATTTGTTTTGATGTTCAGGTAGCCGAGGAGCGGGGAAACAGCCACAGTACCGACGTGATGACGATGGGGCTCAGTGATGTTTGTTGTTATTGTGATTTGTCTTCTTGGTTCATTTTCCGTACTCGAGTACGCGTGTCTGATTAATATCATTTCGATATGGTTATATTAATTAACTCAAATGGATCAGTTGGAACCGGTTTTGTATGTTGAATTTCTGTGGTATTGTTGGATTATATTTACATTTCTTTTTATTAGCCTTGTAAATCCTTACTTAAAGGGTTTACGGTGCTGTAACTATTCCGAATATCTCGGGGTGTTACAGAATATGGTATCAGAGCTAAGATTCATGGATATCTTGGCAGTCGGGTTTTAGTTGGGTCTGTTTACGTCATTTGATTTACGGGTCGTTCGTAACATCACTGTTCAGCCAAAGTCGTCATGTGGACCGTGGTTGTAAGTCTCCTAATCTCTTATACTACCGTTTTACTTAATTTCTGTTTTGTGAGTATTGACGGGCTTTATTTTTTGAAAATTTTGTTCTGGATATTGAGAAATTGTGTTTACAGTATGTTGAGAGGAGGACGTGGACGCGAACGCGGTCGTGGACGCGGACGTGGTAATGTGAGACAGGAGGATTCCGCAACTACCCCAGAATTATCGGCTAGTCGAACCGATTCCCATTCTGGAGGACAACAGGGATCAGCGAATCCTAACATGTCGGGAGTGCTTCAACAGGTGGTGGCTCAGATAAACCACTTCGCTCAGGTAGTTGACCGCATGCAGATGGCGATGGGACAGCAGCACCACGAGGATAACCGGGAGACAGATGGCTTGCTGAGGTGGTCAAATTGCACCCGCCAAAATTTGACGGATCTGCTGAGGCACTTACTTGGGATCATTGGCTAAAGGAATTAGAGAAGATATTCGCGGGTATTAACTGTCTTGAGGACCGAAAAATTCCTATTGCCCAGTATTTTCTGACTGGGGAGGCTTTTGACTGGTGGAAAGCTATTCGACCCGAGAATCATAATGCTGACTGGACGGAATTCAAATTAATGATGGAAGCACAATATTGTCCTCGTCCAGTTAGAGAGGCAAAAATCCGAGAGTTTTTCTCACCATAGAGTTCGGAAGCATCTGTGACAGACACAATCAAGACTTTTAATCATCAGCTGACTTGTGTGCGACACTTGGTCAGAACGGAGACAGAAAAGATTTTTCATTTCGATATGCGGATGAAGCCGGAGATTCAGCAGTACATGTCCGGATTCGAGTGTACTACGTTGCGACAGTATCAAGACAAAGCGCTGGCCTACGGCATGAAAGAGGCGGTGGTGGAGAAATCGATGGAGGCAAAGAAGCAGAAAGTGACCGGCAACTTCTTGGAAAACAAGAGTGGTGGGCCCTGCAAGGGCCAGTCCTCATTTTATTCATCTAGGAAACCTCCACATCCTTCTCGAGGTGGAAAGAAGTTCCGGACAACATCAGTAGTTTCGGACGCATCAAAGAAGTGCTATAATTGTGGTCGAGCAGGGCATATTAGACGTGATTGCCCCGCATCTTCTGTGACTTGTTTCGATTGTGGGCAAGAGGGGCACCGTGCGGCTTTCTGTGGAGTGGCGACTAGATCGTTTGGTACTCGCACTCCAGCGCCAGTTTCGAAAGAGATAAGTGTGAACCAGACGCAGCAGAGTGGATTTCAGCAGCAGAATGTTGGGAAGAGAGAGACATCCAGTGCTGGGTCCGTTCCTCCACGCCTGTACGAGATGAGGAAATGTGACGATATAAACACTGCTGTTGCATCAGGTACGATTCAGATCCTTTTGCAACCAGTTAGTGTCTTATTCGATTCCGGATCTACACATTCTTTCATATCATTGAACTGTATTAATCGTTTGAAAATATCGTGTTTATTTGATTGTGAACCATATGTTGTGGGTTTGCCGAGCGGAGAGAGAATTGTGGGAACCCGATTGGCCATTGAATCTTATTGTAGTTGACATTCATGGTGACGATTTAATTCTCGGAGATGATTGGCTCAACCGTTATGGAGCTATTCTGAATTACCGAAAGAGAGTCATTTCTATCATTGCTGATGACGGATCTGAACACTTATTCAGAGGATGGAGACCGGGAAGCTCGGGAAAATTGATCAAAGCGATGAAAGCTGTGAAATTACTGAAGCAGGGATGTCATGGACTTTGGTGCTATGCCATGAGGAAAGAAGAAGGAGTAGAGCTCTCGTCTATTCCAGTTGTGAATGAATTCTCAGATGTATTCCCTGACGAACTACCTGGGTTACCTCCGCAGAGAGAAGTGGAGTTCACTATCGAATTAGAGCTTGGAGCCGTTCCTATTTCCAGAGCACCATACCGCATGGCGCCAACCGAGATGTATGAACTAAAGAAGCAACTGGAGGAATTATTGCAGAAGGGTTACATTCAACCTAGCGTTTCTCCTTGGGGAGTACCCGTTCTCTTTGTCCGGAAGAAAGATGGATCCCTCCGATTATGTATTGATTACAGGGAGCTAAACAAGGTGACGATCAAGAACAAGTATCCTATACCTCGGATCGATGACTTGTTTGATCAACTGCAAGGGGTAAGGGTATTCTCGAAGATTGACTTGCGATCAGGATATCATCAGTTGAGAATTAAGAAATCAGATATACCAAAATCTGCTTTCAGATCCTGGTACGGGCACTATGAATTTGTGGTGATGCCATTTGGACTTACCAATGCTCCTGCAGTATTTATGCAATTGATGAATCGGGTATTCTTATAATACCTAGACAAGTTTGTGGTCGTTTTCATTGATGACATCTTGATCTATTCGAAAGACACATAGGAGCATGCCGAGCATTTGCGTGTGGTTTTGAGCACCTTGAGAAATGAACAGCTTTATGCGAAGCTTTCCAAATGCGAGTTCTAGCTTAGGGAAGTAACCTTCCTTGTGCATGTGATATCAGCTGACGGAGTTCAGGTGGACACGAAGAAAGTCGAAGCAATCTTGGAATGGGAAGCTCCTAATAATGTGAAAGAAGTCCAAAGCTTCTTAGGACTTGCTGGATATTATCGCCATTTTGTAGAGGGATTTTCCAAAATTGCTCGTCCACTCACTCAGCTGTTACAGAAAACTCAAAAGTTCACGTCGGATGAGAAATGCCAGGCTGGTTTTGATGAACTTAAGAAGGGACTGACGACAGCACCTATATTAGCATTACCAGATGGAACTGATGGATTCATGGTATCTGATGGCGCTTCAAATCGAGTGCAGGATGTGTATTGATGCAAAAGGATAAGGTGATTGCCTATGCTTCTCGGCAGTTGAAACCGTACGAAGTTAATTACCCGACTCATGATCTGGAGTTAGCAGCTGTGGTCTTTGCCTTGAAAATTTGGCGACATTATTTATACGACACTCATTATCAGATCTTTACAGATCATAAAAGCCTCAAGTACATTTTCAGTCAGAAAGAATTAAACATGAGGCAGAGAAGGTGGCTAGAATTGATCAAGGATTACGACTTGGAAATTCTCTATCATCCGGGTAAAGCAAACGTAGTAGCTGATGCATTGAGCTGTAAACCTATTTCTCTTCGAGTGTTGGAAGAACTTACGTCCCAAACCAGCATTCAACGAGAACTGATCCGCGAAGGGATTGAAGTATGGTCACCAGGAATCCAAGGGCAACTATATGTCTTTGGGCCCGGCTTCGTCACTAGTCGAGGAAATCAAATCTAAGCAGTTGAACGATTCTCTGATCCTTCGGTTATGTGACGAAGTAAAGAAAGGAAAGGCCACAGGATTCGTGATACAAGATGATGGAGTTCTTAGATTTCAGAGTCGACTTTGCATTCCCGATGATGATGATTTGAGACGGACAATTCTGAAGGAAGCTCACAGCGTGCCCTATTCTATTCACCCGGGCAGCAGTAAGATGTATAAGGATCTAAAACAAAACTTCTGGTGGGGGAATATGAAGAAGGACGTAGCAGAGTACGTTTCGAAGTGTTTGACGTGTCAGCAGGTTAATATTGAACATCAGCGACCTGCCGGAATGTTAAAGCCGCTTCCGATCCCTGAGTGGAAGTGAGAGGATATCTCGATGGATTTCATCACCAATATGCCAAGGACCAAAATGGGGATGAACATGATTTGGGTTATAGTTGATTGACTAACCAAGTCGGCTCATTTCCTAGGAATTAAGGACACATGGGGACCCGAGAAATTGGCACGAGTATTTATTGCAGAGATAGTCAGATTGCATGGGACGCCGAAGACCATTATTTCAGATCGAGATGGTCGCTTCGTGTCGCACTTCTGGAAGGCAGTTCACAGGGCTTTGGGGACCGAGCTGAACTTTTGCACGGCTTATCATCCTCAAACGGACGGTCAGTCTGAAAGGACGATACAAACAGTAGAAGACATGCTTAGAGCTTGTGCCTTGGATTGGTCAACTGATTGGGAAGTTCATTTGCCGTTGATTGAATTCACCTACAACAATAGTTGGCATGCTTCTATTAAGATGGCACCATTTGAAGCTTTGTACGAGAGAAGATGCCGATCACCCCTGTGTTGGGATGATTCTTCGGACTTGATCGGGACGGAACCGGAATTGATAGTTCAGACTCAAGAGAAGTCTTATGCAGATGTGCGTCGTCGCCCGCTAGAGTTCGACATTGGAGACCATGTACTATTGAAGGTGTCTCCTACACGAGGAATTTTCCATTTTGGGAGGAAAGGTAAGCTAAGTCCGAGATATATCGGGCCATTTGAGATCCTCGAGAGAGTTGGGGATTTAGCATACAGGTTGGCCTTACCGCCATCGCTGAGTCACGTTCACAATGTGTTTCATGTATCCCAATTGCGGAAGTATGTACCAGATCCCAGTCATATCATTGAGTTCGATGAGATCGAGATAGCTAATGACGGCACCTTCGAGGAGAGACCAATCAAAATACTTGAGAGTCGGATCAAACAATTAAGGAATAAACCAATACCCTTGGTTAAAGTACAATGGTCACGACATGGTGTTGAAGAGGCCACTTGGGAAATGGAGGACAATATGAAGACTAGATATCCGGAGTTGTTTTCATCTTAAGTTTCGGGATGAAACTTCTTTTTAGGGAGAGAGGATGTAATACCCGGAATTTCTGATGTGTAATTGAACCTTGTGATGTTGTATTTATTGCATTTTGTTTTGAGCATTATTCTCCGTATTTCTTGATCCGGTGTTGTTGGGCGTACGATTTCATTCATGTGTCCTATAGTGGTGATTTTTATACATGTAGCGCACGCTATCGGCTTAGCATAGCGTATGCTAAATTGGGTTCATAACACACGCTACGTATGAACCATAGCGCACGCTATACGTAGTCAATATGATTAAGACAGGGTGGTAGGTGAGACCAGTCGCGGATCTTGGTCAGATTATGTCGGGATGAACCTGGACGGCTTCGGGAAAAGCCAAGTCAACGCAGTAGCGCACGCTACTGATATGAGGATAGCGTACGCTAAATGCTGAGTACAGTGAAGTCAGTAAGCTTCGTATGACCGTTAGCGCACGCTATGGATAGGGACTAGTGCGCGCTAATAACCCTTTTCTATATATAAGACAACTCACTTTTTCATTTTTTCAGATCTTTTCACTTCCCAAATCCGAATTATTAGACTTAGAAAGTTACTTCCTCCATCCTCAACCTCTCATATCATCATCCTAGCACGAGTTTGAAGATTGTAGATCATTGGAGATTGGTGTTCAAGCCCCCGGTGTTGGATTTATTCAAGTTCCTCCTTGTTCTTCATTACCTTGAGGTAGGTGATTCTTCACCAAGTTAAGTAACATTCTGAAGGATATTTTGATCATGATTTGGGATCATCTAGTTAGTTAAATTAGTAAGTAGTCGAACATCATGTGTAGAAGGATATTTTCGATGTTTCGGTACTTCTTCATTGTAGAAACAATTGAACCTTTTAGTGTTTGAACTCCTAGCATATTCATGAAGCTTAAAACCGATTATGACCAGTTTATGGAGATTATCAAGTTCTTATGTTTTTACACAATGGAATCATTCGTTTTGGGACATAGAATAAATGGAACTTAGGATACTTTCTTAAAGATCAAGATGAATTATGGTGTTGTGATGATTATACGTATCCTTGTATCTCATAGTCATTTAATCCATCAAGATCTTTCACAAACCGTATGAGCATGATATGCACGGAGATGACATGTATTAACACTGAAGATTTCATGAGTTTTGTCACCCTTAGATCCAGTCTACTGCCCAATAGTAAACTGCCATGCACGGTTAGCGCACGCTAAGATATGCATATTAACGTGCGCTATCAGGGATGAGTAACGTACGCTACATTTGGTACGTAACGTACGTTATGTCATCAGGCGAGTCAGTCGGCTGATTAGAGAGGACTGTCCGTACATAAGTTAGCGTACGCTAGACTTCGTCGTTACGACGCTTAGCAGGCGTGCTTAGCGCACATTACGTGAAAAGCGCACGCTAAGTAGTTCAGGCAGATTACATTTTTAAAGCTTTCGGCCATAGACCGGATTGTTAGACATTCGTACGACATGAGATGAATTTTATATTATTTCTTTTGTTAAGGTTCGAGCTTGCTACGTTGATCGAAGGAGACGGCCTTCGAGTGTGTTGAGATCATTGGAGTGATTAGTTCTTGCCATCTTTGAGGCAAGTATCGTAATTTGTTAATATTGGTATTTTGAGCATACATGTGGTTTATTCATGTTGTTGAACATGGGATCTATTTCGTTGAATTGTCATGATATTCGTTATCTAGTGTTTGTATGTTCATGTTGATGGACATAGCGATTATGCATGTATATATGCATGAGTTGTGTTTGTGTATGTTGTACGATCTATGCTGAGGGCGCTGGATCGGATGTCCACCTCGTGTTGGTCCGATGGGATCATCTTGGGATCTAGGCTGAGGGCGCTGGATCATTGGACGGGTTTTTCCACCTCGTGTTGGTCCGACGAGATCATCTTGGGATCTATCTTTGAGAATTTGGATCATTGGAATACCCATGCTGTGTTAATGGAATCTTGTGGATTCGCATTGTCGGATTCCGATAGCGGAAGTCCGTGTGGTGTATCTTGTTATGTATTGTTGATGCATATTCGATTTGTTTAATATGATACTTGTACTAGCATCATTTTGCTAACCCCTTCGGGGGTGGACATTTGTTTTGATGTTCAGGTAGCCGAGGAGCGGGGAAACAGCCACAGTACCGACGTGATGACGATGGGGCTCAGTGATATTTGTTGTTATTGTGATTTGTCTTCTTGGTTAATTTTCCGTACTCGAGTATGCGTGTCTGATTAATATCATTTCGATATGGTTGTATTAATTAACTCAAATGGATCAGTTGGAACCGGTTTTGTATGTTGAATTTCTGTGGTATTGTTGGATTATATTTACATTTCTTTTTATTAGCCTTGTAAATCCTTACTTAAAGGGTTTACGGCGCTGTAACTATTCCGAATATCTCGGGGTGTTACAGTTGGGTCCTCTCCGGCAATCGCGGGCGACCGCCGTTTTATATATTAGAATAAGGTAGGCGATCGTCCCGTCACATGGGACTGTTCCCTTAAAGTCTGAGGCTGCTTGGCGTGGCAGTGTGCGAGCGATGGGAAACTGCACGCGTCTGAGTCGGCTATGCGGGAGGACCCACCTTGTACATTTCGGCGGGCCTGTCGGTAGGTGTGAGGTTGGTGACAGGCTGGGGTCAAAGGCCTTATCTTGCGGTGCCTTTTGTGGATCTGCACGTGGGTCTACGTTCGAGATTCGGTCTTCGAAGACTTTGACGGGTGTCGGATTCACATGCAGTATGATACGATCGTCTACAGTCAGATATCATTGGCGATCGCTAGATGCCTAAAGACGATCGCCTTGGACGTCGATCGCTAGGTGCTTGCCCAGTGTCTGTCTTCTTTGGCTGGCTCCTAACCATCATGCCGATCACCATCGAGGCGTATAAATCACTGCACAACAATTTCCCCCCAGCTCGCTCCGATGTTGAAAACATGGGGTGAGGTGGCACTGTTGGTGATCACCTGTTCTAGACGATTGGCTCGTCTGCTTATGACAAAGACGTTCTGATTTTGAATCTTGATGATCTGATTTCGAATCCGGACGATCTCCTTATGCGCTGGAAATAGCGGGAAATATAGGCGGGCTCTTGAAACATTATAGGGACACACGTCGCCTATCGTTGGGGGAGTCCGACGGTTTTGTCAGACTTGTCGTCTGGCGTGCCTTCGAAACAACGCGTACGCGGGTTTCGAGGGATGCATTTAATGTGTTCCCCCCGACGGTTGCACTCCAGCCCCTGGGATTCCGCCTATTTGCACAGAGGCCCCTGCTCCAGCCTATAAAAAGGGCTAGGGCTATTTCAGTTCAACTCTTTATGCGCCCTTGCTTTTTAGACGAAGACTCTGCTGAATTTCCTTGAAGCTCCTTGTGCCGACCGTCTTTCTTTCTAGGTAAGAACAAAAATTTTCTCTCTCCCTTTACTTTTAAGAACATGTCTGGAGGAGGATCTAAAACATACGAGGCTGGTAGCTCTTCCGCCGGCGCGGCTTCGCCTGATCGGGAAGAAACCCCCGTGGCTCTTCATATGGAAACAGCCATCGAGGCCATTTGTGTGGGGATTGTACCCGCAGAGATTGAAGAGCTTTTCAATGAAGCTGACGTGGCGAGGTCGGCGGCGGGGCAGAGGGGCTCGCTGGCGGATGAGGATGAAGCGGTGAGGCTGTTGTAATATCCGTAATTTTCCATTTTTAGCAGTTTCCATTTTTGGTGTATGTCTATTTTTATTGACTCGCTTGTAACCATTTCGACATTTTGAATCTACTTTATTCTTGGAGTTTTTCCATTTGGACGAGTTTTGATGATGTTTTCACATAATTTCGTTTTATGACATGTTTTGCCGTATGAACATTCGATTCTTGTAAAACTCATTTGTTTTCGTTGTTTCTTGGTTTGTACAAGTTCGTATGGTTGAGTTGGTCATGTGGAGACTTTCGGTTTGTAAATCCGACGTCGTTTCGTGATTTTCGGGCACTTGGGCCATTTTTGTAATTTCCTAATAGTTTAGGGAATCTTATTTTCGTTGTCACATTACAGACCCTCCGGTGGTCGGAATTGTATTTTATTTCAGCGCTTAGCTCCGTCGTCTTGTATGTTTCGCGTCTATGTTCCTGGATTATGGTCTCGTCGTGCGTTTCGTGTTTTGTACCCTCGGCGGCTTTATGCTGGCGATGTGACATCAGCGATCTTGAAGCTGCGTGTAGGTAGCGCACGCTACTCCTGTTACCTTACATGCGCTACCGATGTGCAGTTAGCGTACGCTAACTCCCTATTGTTAGCGTACGCTAGCGAATGGTGGCAGTAGCCACTGGACCTGTCACGGCCCCGTTAGCGCGCGCTATATATGTCAGTTAGCGTGCGCTAACTCCAGAGAATATATAAGTCAGCGGACAGTTTCAGAACAGCAGTTTTATTCTTTTCTCTTCGTTTCTTCGACGTGCGACCTCAGAGGCGATTTCCACCGGTTCTATTCGGAGTTCTCTTCAAATTCCATCATGGTAGAATCGAACCATCATATCATAATCAGCATAAGCACCCTTCATCAGCCGAATTAAAGGTAATTCTTCAGGAACCCTAATTTTGACGAATTTGGGGGTTTTTCGGGATTCTAGGGTTTAGTTCCGAATTGTTCATCTATATTACGATATTCTTTACCGATTGTGATTATTGAGTGATTCATAATCCAATTTCCTTGATTTTAATCCGCGAATTATCAATACGGGGAGATTTTGCGTAAATCCTCACCCGTATCGATTGATCGTTCATTGTCGTATCATGTAATCGGGGTTATGGGTGTATTCCAATAGAGTATTGTTGTCCGTGGGGACTGAACTGTGTTGATCCTTTGTTTAGGAACCGTCGTTTTCCACCCGGACAGTTCGTAGTCGTGTTTCAACTCCGTTTCTTCAAGAATGTCTCAAAGGCAAGTACTTTACATTTGTTTACATGTTCTAGTATTTGAATTATGGCTGTATCGTGGTTTTTGTGGATGGTTATGTGTATGTTCACCTAGGGACGGTCCGACGGGGCCTCTAGGGATACGTATTGTCGTGAGTGTGCGTATCGCGAACTGTGGTTAGCCACACAGGGATGTCTGACGGGGCTCTGCGGGGTACGGTGGCCGTGAGTCTCGTACCAACGGTTAACTTTGAATTGTGATTTGTTGGAGATAATGTGTTTTATGATTGTACAATGTAAATATTCCGGAATATAAAATGTTTTCTAAAATGACTTTTTGGCGCATATATTCATCTGATTAGAATGTAGTTCAAATGGATTGTACTTGCACTAGCAGTTGTCGCTAACCCCTTAAATGGGGGAAATAATTTTTGTATTTCAGGTATCGATCGTGGGGACAAACGAGCACTTGAGCCGTATGAGGATGATGGGCAAGCGTGATACTGATAAGTAGTCATTTGTTGGTGTTCAGTTCAGTCTATTACTTTTGATGTCTTGATTTGGGACTTTTGTATTATAAAATTGTTTTAAGTACTCGAGTACTTCTTGTTTCAAAATTGTTAATGTTGTGTTCCTGTTTTGGGAAATGGATTGATGTTGGATTTTATTGTCGGATTGTAATCTTATTTGAATTGTCGTATTATTGATGATTGTTTGTCGTTGTCAAATGTCTTGTTGGTACGTTAGCCTAGTGGATTCCATAGTGTGGAGTCCACGGCGCTGTAATATGCCCTGAATGTCTTGGGGGTGTTACAGAATATGGTATCGGAGCCAGGTTTATGGATACCTAGGCTGTCGGTTATTTGGGTCTAGTTAAGTGTCGTTTTTGGGACAGTATCACTGCTATGCCATCATCTCAGTACGCCGGTGCTCGAAAGTTTTCCCAACTTGACTCGTTTCACCATTATGTTCTATTCCTGTCTTAGTATCTTGTTGCGTTTTGCGTTTGAATTGTACTTACCCGTTGCTTCTTCAGAATTCCTGCTGGTAGAGGACGCGGTCGCGGACGCGGTAGGGGACGTGGCGCAGCCGGTGGGGCGGCCATGTCCGATCACTCGGGAACTGATTCGGCGATGCCTTCCTTGTCGAACAGTGTTCCCCCTAGTTCCGGAGGTCAGCAGGACCAGTCTGCTAGCTCCGGTAATGCACATGAGAATGTTGGAGTGGCCAACATTTTGCAGCAACTAGCGAACCAGATGACGCTACTGACTCAAGCCGTTCTAGTCGGCCAAGCTAATGCCAACCCGGTTCCGCCTAATGGATCCGGCTGTAACACCCCCAAGATATTCGAGGTGTATTACAGCGCCGTGGACCCCTACATGGGACCCACCAGGCTAACACAAGAAAACACCACTCGACTAACCATCTCGGTTAGCAAGGAAACAATTATTAACAACAAGAACATAAAACAACACGTCCGGTACAACCGGCATAATAAACATCAACCGACAAATACAGTAACTCCAACGAAGTCCAAACACAATCTGAAAGGAAAAGCCTAAGTACTCGCGAGTACAATCTATAAGTTTACAATTTGGAAAACACCCACATCAAAAGAGACAGTAGGAAATAACAAGACTCAATTGCACATGTCAACAACCTTGGCCGACATCCTCGTACCATCCAGGCCCGCTCGTCTGATCGAACATAACACGAAATCCATAACAAGAATTTCCCCGACAACGGGTCCCCAAAGGGGTTAGCAATTACGCTAGTACAAGTAACCAGATGAACAACTTACATCTTACACATATAGTAATACATGCAATAAAGAAAACATAGTTCCAAAATACTCATTTCCGGAAATGCCAATGATCAAACCACATTTGTAAAAATTCACCACAATTAACCGCGGACCCACAGCTTCGTGGATCCCTACCGAGACCCCGTCGGATCTAACCCATGATGGTTAAAAGCAAGCTCGCGGTCCCACGGCTTCGTGGAACCCTACCGAGACCCCGTCGGATCTAACCCGGTGAGCATACACACACACACGATTTCTCATACAAAACTACTATGTCAAGATTGTAAGTTCATAAGGATACTTGCCTCGATTAAATAGACGGCGACGAACGGAGCGGAAGAGTTGAACACGACCGCAAGGAAGGCGGAATGAACCTAACGATTCGGATAACACAATCACAACCAACTCTAGACGATTACGGAAATGGAATACACAGGAACCCCGCCTACGATTCATGTATATTCATACCAAAATAACAACGGGCGGACCACAACCAAACCCTCTCGATTCCGTAAAAATCCACAAAATATCCATGAATCCGTAGGAAAACTAAAGATACTAACAATATTAATCGTATACATCATGAATCCACCAACAAAACGGAACTAATCGGAAGAAAATCCCAAAACCCCCAAATTAATCGAAAATAGGGTTTTAGAATATTACCTTAGGAGATTCAAGTACCAAGATCCGTAGAACACGCGTTAGATTGATTGCCGGGCTCTACTACCGAAGAAAGATGGTGAAAATCAACCCCCAATGGATATAGATGAAGAACCCTTCCCTCTCTCTCACTCTCTCTCGCGATGCGGTGGAAATGGGGAGAAATCGGCGATTTCGTCTAATAAAGCGGTAGCTGATTGACCGCTTCGTGTGCCGCGCACAGCCGAAAATTTACTCCTGTGTTTTGGCATTGTGCGGCAAGACTGCGTGTGCCGCGGCACAGTCTGATTGGTTTTTGGTCGCGGAAGACACACGAGTGTGCCGCGGCACCGGACAGTGTCTGCGCGGCTGCTGGCACCGTGCGCGGCACGGATGGGTGTGCCGCGGCACATGCTGATTTGTTCGACATATTACCGGGCACCTTTCGGCGGTGCCGGCCTCCGATTGCCGCACGGTCCGGCCATTGCTCGGCCACGACCCGATGCCTCGATTTCCGAAAACGCACGGAACGAACACGACGAAAAGTTCGCGGACGACATCAACGACTCGAGATGAAAACGTAATGCAATAATTAATCATACGCGACCAAGAAAAGGGTCAAGATGACAAATACAGATATGGATACCCGTAACTTTCAAGAAATTACAAAATGGCCCAAAATGCCCGAAAATCACGATACGTGATCGAATAACCAAACCGAAGTTCACAACACGTCTAACAAAGTTAAACGGACTTGCGGGAAATTCGAAACAGCAGTTTCGGACGAGATTCGCAAGAATCGAACTCAAGTGCGAAAAAGTCGCTAAAAAGCACAGAACTCAACAAAACAACACCCAAACGAACTCGGATGACAAAAAGTGTAGAATTAATCATTCTCAGAATGACGAAACGGTCATGAGCGAGCCGTCAAAACGGACTCCGGCCAAAAAAAGAAATTTACCAAAAATCAAAAATTGCGGATATTACATTCTACCCTCCTTAAAAGAAGTTTCGTCCCGAAACTTAAAATAAGTAGGGAGAAGCAATATCCCTTGCCAAGAAAACTCGACGAGATACAAAAAAACCGAAGACTCGCGCCCGACGGTGAAACGCTGCAAGGAACGCAAAGAGACATACGGCGAGAAAATACGCTCTAGGGCGACTAACACGACGTCACCGGTAGAGACATAATAAAATCAACGAGTGACAAGCATCATTAAACGGATAATACAATCAAGTCAATTATCCGAGCAATCACAAAACACAACGAACGAAAATCAATATGATTGACCAACCCAACGGTTCATCAAACAAAATGCGAGCCAAACGCTGAACAAATACGGAATTCCACCGCCTAAAGATTGGAAGATCGAAAACGAGACTAATTTCCCGAGCTTAAGGGAATTACGAAGGAGCCTAAACGCTCAACAATCACGAACGGTATGTAAATCTGAACACTCAAACGATTGAGACAATAAAAATCGAACGATCATGTCCGAAACACGTAGGGTAATAAAATTCAAACAACAACTCCCAGAATAACCTGGTGAGAACAGCAAGACGTGCATTCCCATAAGATCCACAGGAAAGGGAATAGCGATTGAAAAGTCACAACGACAAACGAGTCATTCGAAACAATACCACCCTCGTTCGATCAACAAAAGCAAGGGATAGGGAAAGTTCAGAAATGTTAACGAGCATAAACGAGTTGATAGAGCCGAAAATACAGAAGTTCAAAATCCGATCCACTTGAATAAAAGAACTATTAGAACCAAAAGATGTTACCTCCGAACAAGATTCACAATAGTCGAACTGGATTCGGAAAAGTCACAACGATAACGGATCGACTCAAAACGATTACTGCTCGTTCGAATGGTGAAACTAAGGTATAGATCGAGTTCGAAGTTAACAATGAACACGAGCGAATCGATAGACTGGAGAAAGAGAAGATATAGAAGTCAAAATAGTACGGGTATTACCTTTGACCTCGCTCCCGAAACTCACAACAACGGAACCAAGGTAACAATATAACAAGCAATCGACACGACGCGGAACAATCACCGATGCACACAATCATACCAACCCGAGCTCTAACAGCTCGCATATGTGCGATAACGCATAAACCGCTACGAGGCGACAACATCCAATACCAATATCACACCCCTCACAGAGGCTACCACGACGACTGTGTGGCGAACCACTCAATGCTCACACCGCCAATTCAACAACAACTCGGGGGTTAACACCCTAACGATAGCACGAACATTACGCATATATTCCCGGACCACAAATAGGAATGATAGGTTTTAAAAACGAAAACCATCTTTTGAAAATAACTTGCAAGCGTCAGTTGATCTTGAGTATCATATATCAAAAAGTAGTACAAACATCGTCATCGAGACTTTTAAAAGAAGTTATCTTGCGTTTAATAAATAAAAAAAATGAAGACACCTTTCGTTAAATTAAAACTTTTCAGCTATTTCGACCTTCGGGTCTAAACGAATGCGTTTCTAAATCATTAGAAATATCTCAAAATATTTTGATCCTCAAAGTAGAATAATTTTGAAACATAGCGTAGCACTAGTAGGTATCTTGAGAGCACTGTGAGAAAATAGTTCATTTTAAAAGTACGTCTCGAGTTTTATTTTCTAAGATACTCAAGGTTTTTCAGAAGTACAATAGGCCAAAATGCCCAAAATTCGCACGTATCAACATTCACTTAAACACATCATATCACACGCATCAAATCGCTCAAAATCACGATAGTAATATACAATCCTCAGGATATGTTTAACAACATCGTTAAAACAACAATTGGTTTATCAAAACTGGATGGAAAACGATATCAAGAACAAAACTCCAAAAAGTCAACTCTAGGGATTCAAGAAAATACCTAGATTCGGCGAAGAACAATGGATTAGATGATGTTAAAAATCATCTAGGATACTCCAAAACACCTTTGGATGGAAGAAAAATCAGCCCAGATGCGAAACCGAGTCGCTACGTCTCAAACTCATGGAGGAAGGAGAAGAAATGAAGAAATGCAACTTCTAGACTGGTGTCCAGTATTTATACTGGACACAATTAGCGTGCGCTAATCATTAAGGTTAGCGTGCGCTATCACGGTACCAAACAAAACTCCTGGCCAAAAATACCTTTGTTAGCGTGCGCTAACGAGAACTTGAGCCCGATCCGGTAGCTCTGGGCGCCACGAACTACCGAGTAGCGTGCGCTATCCTCCCCTTAGCGTGCCACCAACGCACTCTTGCGCGCGCTAGCCGCAAAGCGTAGCGTGCGCTAACGACCCACAGAGACAACAATGTAACTCATCGGAAAAATTACAGCCGTAAACCTTTCTCACAAGGATTTACTGTGCTAAGCACAATTTCCCATGTCATTTCGAAAATGCTAAAAAGACCAATGACGGTAATATTTTCCCAAAGCTCACAAAATCATTTGTCAAACCATCATGAAATATTCAAGGCCAAAATGCCAAATCTTGATTCAAGGAATCGGTTTTACGAAATAAAACTCAGTTTGCAAAATACCGAAAGCCGTTTGAAAGAACTCACGCAGCGGATAAAATACGTGCGAAAATACATCAAGAAGGTGTGACACTCCTCGTATAAACCAAATACGAGAGTCTAATAAACACATATCATGAAATCAAAATCCACAGAAGGATTCCATCATTCAACGACTAATCATACAATTAACTCATGTCACGCGAGGCACAACACAAGGAAGGGAGTTCAACACCCATATGTCGCACGTAAGTGACGACCACCACTCGATACTAATCACGACCAATGATCTCAAACGACGCGTCGCGATGTGACTAAGTCAGACAAAATCCGACAAGACAAAACTCAACAAACACAACTTGACTCGACAACCTAGGTTTCCCCAGGCTAATCTGATTTTAAAATCGTATACTCTAGTTATTCGAAAATAAAACCAATAAGTTAAAAATCGTTTTCAAGACCCTTTCAAACACGACAAGGGCTTAACAAAGTAGCATTTTATAAAATGTCCTAAAACACTTTTAAACACAACCTTTAAATACCGACACAAGGTTTTATTTGAAAATACAAGGCTGGCTCGCCCAAATTCATGTCACTTTTCAAAAACCCACAATACGATCAAGTCTATGAAATTTTCAAGCATGCACGCCGCATGTATTATTATTAATAGAAACACGTTGGTTGTAAATAACAATAATTAGCCAAGTACCAACAATTCCCGGACACACTCATATACGACATTCAAAAATCACCAGTTCAAAAAGCGCAACTCGGAAATACCAATTCCAAGCATATGTCAAACTATCTCTTCAAGTTTAACAACGTAACCAAAGATCACCGATTTGGACGTATGTCGAAACCAGCTATGTGAGTTTCTCAACAACTCTGCCATCAATACCTATACCGGAACATATCAATGTTCAAAACTTCTACCTTATACTGCACCCTTCGGTGTCCAACTCATCGGTACATTCGGCTCAACATACACTTAGTATATCGCAATTACCAAACACAGATTCCATCATACAACAAAAGACTAGAGAGTCAAGCCCTCTCACAATATACCACGGAGCAAAACTCGGATCTTTCGATCACCCACGATCCCACCAATGCTAGGAAGTTTAGCGATGGATGGCTCGCAAAACGACAAACGGTCAAGCCCAGAACGGCGCACATATTCCAGAGAGATAAAGGACGGCGCAATACAAAAATCAAAAGTACACAAACCGGATGGGTCGAGAAACAACTCGACGATAAGTACGAGAGAGGCAATCACAGTTCAAGAAGTGGAATTTCAATACGAGAAAACAAGAGAATCGAGTAAGGAAAACTTACGAGCCTTTGGATGTACTGAGATGCCGGCAGCGGTGTGACAATGTGCAAAACAAAACACAACTAGACCCAAATAACCAACAAGCCTAGGTATCCATAAACCTAGGGCTCCGATACCATTTTCTGTAACACCCCCAAGATATTCGAGGTGTATTACAGCGCCGTGGACCCCTACATGGGACCCACCAGGCTAACACAAGAAAACACCACTCGACTAACCATCTCGGTTAGTAAGGAAACAATTATTAACAACAAGAACATAAAACAACACGTCCGGTACAACCGGCATAATAAACATCAACCGACAAATACAGTAACTCCAACGAAGTCCAAACACAATCTGAAAGGAAAAGCCTAAGTACTCGCGAGTACAATCTATAAGTTTACAATTTGGAAAACACCCACATCAAAAGAGACAGTAGGAAATAACAAAACTCAATTGCACATGTCAACAACCTTGGCCGACATCCTCGTACCATCCAGTAGCCCGCTCGTCATTGAACATAACACGAAATCCATAACAAGAATTTCCCGACAACGGGTCCCCAAAGGGGTTAGCTATTACGCTAGGACAGGTAACCTGATGAACAACTTTCATCTTAGACATATAGTAATGCATGCAATAAAGAAAACATAGTTCCAAAATACTCATTTCCTAAATGCCAATGATCAAACCACATTTGTAAAAATTCACCACAATTAACCGCGGACCCACGGCCGTGGATCCCTACCGAGACCCCGTCGGATCTAACCCGCAGTGGTTAAAAGCAAGCTCGCGGTCCCACGGCTTCGTGGAACCCTACCGAGACCCCGTCGGATCTAACCCGCAGTGAGCATACACACACACACGATTTCTCATACAAAACTACTATGTCAAGATTGTAAGTTCATAAGGATACTTGCCTCGATTAAATAGACGACGACACGAACGGAACGGAAGAGTTGAACACGACCGCAAGGAACCGGAATGAACCTAACGATTCGGATAACACAATCACAACCAACTCTAGACGATTACGGAAATGGAATACACCGGAACCCCGCCTACGATTCATGTATATTCATACCAAAATAACAACGAGGGCGGACCACAACCAAACCCTCTCGATTCCGTAAAAATCCACAAAATATCCATGAATCCGTAGGAAAACTAAAGATACTAACAATATTAATCGTATACATCATGAATCCACCAACAAAACGGAACTAATCGGAAGAAAATCCCAAAACCCCCAAATTAATCGAAAATAGGGTTTTAGAATATTACCTTAGGAGATTCAAGTACCAAGATCCGTAGAACACGCGTTAGATTGATTGCCCGGGCTCTACTACCGAAGAAAGATGGTGAAAATCAACCCCCCAATGGATATAGATGAAGAACCCTTCCCCTCTCTCTCACTCTCTCTCGCGATGCAGGTGGAAATGGGGGAGAAATCGGCCGATTTCGTCTAATAAAGGCGAGCTGCACAGTTGACCGCTTCGTGTGCCGCGGCACAGGCCGAAAATTTACTCCCAGGTTTTGGCATTGTGCCGCGGCACAGCCTGCGTGTGCCGCGGCACACGGTACAGTTGGTTTTTGGTCGCGGAAGACACACGAGTGTGCCGCGGCACCGGACAGGTGTGCCGCGGCACTGGCCTGGCACTGTGCCGCGGCACCGGATGGGTGTGCCGCGGCACAGTCTGATTTGTTCGACATATTACATCGGGCCTGCTCGGCGATGCCGGCCTCAAGCAGATGCCGCCGCCGGTCCGACGGTGCTTTCGCCACCGCCACGACCGATGCCTCGATTTCCAAAACGCACGGCGAACACGACGAAAAGTTCGCGGACGACATCAACGACTCGAGATGAAAACGTAATGCAATAATTAATCATACGCGACCAAGAAAAGGGTCAAGATGACAAATACAGATATGGATACCCGTAACTTTCAAGAAATTACAAAATGGCCCAAAATGCCCGGAAATCACGATACGTGATCGAATAACCAAACCGAAGTTCACAACACGTCTAACAAAGTTAAACGGACTTGCGGGAAATTCGAAACAGCAGTTTCGGACGAGATTCGCAAGAATCGAACTCAAGTGCGAAAAAGTCGCTAAAAAGCACAGAACTCAACAAAACAACACCCAAACGAACTCGAATGACAAAAAGTGTAGAATTAATCATTCTCAGAATGACGAAACGGTCATGAGCGAGCCGTCAATACGGACTCCGGCCAAAAAAAGAAATTTACCAAAAATCGAAAATTGCGGATATTACACCGGCAATGATAAGTTACTTCAGGACGTGATTCGTATGCGTCCTCCATAGTTTGATAGTGCTTCCGACCCTTCCGGTTGGGAGAATTGGCTATTCGAGATGGAGAAAGTATTTGAGGCTGCTAATTGTTCCGAGGAGAGGAGAGTACCTGTAATATCCGCAATTTTCGATTTTCGGTAAATTTCTTTTTTCGGCCGAAGTCCGTTTTGACAACTCGCTCATGACCGTTTCGTCATTTCGAGAATGATTAATTCTGCACTTTTTGTCATCTGAGCTTGTTTCGGTGTCGTTTTGTTGAGTTCCGTGCTTTTTAGACGCTTTTCCGCACTTGAGTTCGATTCATGCGAATCTCGTCCGAAACTGTTGTTTCGAGTTTTTCGTAAGTTCATTTAATGTT
Organism: Orobanche coerulescens; assembly: GCA_033398695.1. Taxonomy (NCBI): domain Eukaryota; kingdom Viridiplantae; phylum Streptophyta; class Magnoliopsida; order Lamiales; family Orobanchaceae; genus Orobanche; species Orobanche coerulescens. The sequence goes on from CM065814.1 coordinate 5,535,283, forward strand.
ATTATTCTTGTTGCAAGCTTTGGTTTGGTGTTTCGATCGCGTATCGTGATTTTCGGACGTTTTGGGCCATTTTCGTAATTTCCCAAAGTTTTGGGTAATTACTTCCGTTGTCGAATTCCGAGCCTTCGGGTGGTCGGAATTGTGTGTTCTCTTAGCTCTTAGATTCGTCTTTGCGAGTACGTCATAACCGTATCATCGATTCGTATTCAGGTTCGGGTTTCGGGGTCGTTCGGGCCGTCGGAGTTAGCCGGCCGACATGGCCGGCAATCTGGCCCAGGCAGTCTTGGCGAGTCACGGCCGCGTGATCAGCGGCTCCGGCGAGTCACGGCGGTAGTGATCGGCGGCTTCCGGCCGAGCAGCCGTGCCGTGCCGTGACAGCCACAGCGCAGCGGCACACTCTGTGGCATTTTCGGCCAAGCCAGTGACAGCGGCCTGCCGTGTGTGACTGCGGCTTTGCCGACTGCCACCGGGAGCCATTTTTGGGCTGTGCATGGCACACTCCCTGGGCCGCGGCACACGTGCGGCTATTTAAGGCCAAATGATCGTTTTTCGCCATTTTTTCTCCTTCTTCTACTTCTCTTCCGCGGCTGGGGTTGTTCCTATCATGGAGAGATGTTATTGGTAAACAAATCCATGAAGTTTTGGAGTTCATATCATCAATCATCCATCCTATAACATCCTTTGATCGAGCGAATCAGGTCAGATTTTCTAGAAATCTAATTTTGGGGATTTTGGGTATTTTGTTCGATTTCGTCCGTTTAATCCGATTTAACTTAGGATTGTGATGGATTGATGATTATTTGGATGTATTGTATCATTTTCTCTTGTTAACCCATGGTTGGATCGTATCGATTCGTTATTTTGGTCGAGTTCTTGACCGACGCCTTGAAGGTGTCCGGTAAAATGTCATAGAGGGGTTTTCGGGCGTTCTACGATTATTCTTCCTCGTATGATCGATGATTTATTGAATTTATATTGTTAGGGTCGAATTCTTGTGAAGAACTCAAGTCGGAACCCTTCCGTTCATTGTCTTCTTCGGGGTACGAGCTTCCCGGTCGAACCGTGTTCTTCGGAACGTTTGGTAGCGGTTATTAAGGCAAGTATCTTATTATACGACTTGTATCTTGTGACTAGTAATTACGTATGATATGTATGACGATTTTGCTTGCCTCCGTAAATATGTTCCGTTTGAGTTGGTTGTGTTTTCCGAAATTTGAAGGCTTTGTGATAATAGTGATATATTGGTATCCGTGTTAGGCGTCGTGCCATTTGTGCAGGATTGCGATGTACATATGAGATGGTTGTACACGTGGTTGTTCAATGTATTGTGTACCGAATGTGTGTTATGTTGGTTAAGAGTCGTTGTGATGATCATGATATTTGTGTTGTTTTGGTTTACATACTTGATTGAACATTTCAGTGTAATGTGGAATGGCTTGACATTTAATGATTATGAATTGTGTCGTGTCGATGTGTGTGTGTTCCGGGTAGGGTCAGCGAGGCCTCGTAGTTCGGTACATGATGTGTACGAACAAAGTGTGTGATCCGGTAAGGTCGCGAGGCCTGCGGAGTCCGGTACATGGCGTGTACGGACAAGGTGTGTGATCCGGGTAGGGTCAGCGAGGCCTCTGCGGAGTTCGGTACATGATGTGTACGAACGATGTTGTGGCGGGTAGGGTCCGTTGAGGCCTCGGAGTTCGGTACATGATGAGTACGAACAGTGTGTGTGGCCGGGTAGGGTCCGTTGAGGCCTCGGAGTTCGGTACATGATGTGTACGAACAATGTGTGTGGTCGGGTAAGGTCCGTCGAGGCCTCGGAGTTCGGTACATGATGTGTACGAACAATGATCGTGTAGCAGTGATTGTTCGGGTAACATTTTAAATATGGATCTCGGACTCATAATGATATATTATTTAGTATGCTTTGAAACGAGAATCGGGCTAAGGCCCTAATGTTTACGAAAAGGGTTTTGTAAATTGGGACTCGAGATCCAAAATAATTTCTGCTTTAAAAATCCCCGAGATGATGTGTTCCTTTTCAAATATCTCTTACTTGAGTTCGAAATTCTAAAACTTCTCGGGAACATTTTGATAATTGATTTCCGTATTACATTCGTAGTTGCTATTTGCTTGTTACATTTCTTATGGTTTGATACTTGCACTAGTAAAACAGTGGAGTTTTACTAACCCCCGAGTATTCGGGGGGTGGATGTCTGTTTTGCGTCCAGGAACATGCAGGTTCAGGGAGCGATCACGGGATTGGCACAAGGGGATGACAGTGCGATACTAATCAAGAGTTGAGAGTTGGTAGAGTTTATTTGTATTGTTAGAGTTGATTCAGTCTTCCGTTGTATTGTATTTCGAACCCTGTGTGGGTAATGTTGTTAGTCAGTCCTGTTGATAGAGTTGTGTGACCTCATCGGTCTGTGTGTTTATGTGTAAGTGACCTTAACGGTCTGTATTATTATATTATTTGACCCTGGCCGGGCAAGCATTTGGTTGTTTATGGACGTTTAGCCTGGTAGATCCTTGCGAAAAGGGTTTACGGCGTGTAATATTCCCATACGGTTTTGGGGGTGTTACATTTATGGTATCAAAGATTAGGCTGCGGAAACCTAGGCTGTCGGGTCGAGTCGAGTCGTGGTTTGTCGAGTAATGTGTTGTCTTGTCGTTCGAGTCGTCAGGTGACAAGTTGAGTTGTGCGTAGTCACAACGTGTCGGATATATTGTCGGATGAGATTAGTATCGTGGGCGACCGTCATCTCCGTGCGGCCTGTGGATGTAAGTCTCCCTTCTTTGTGTTGTGCCTCGTGTGACACGAGCTATTTTTATGATTATGAGTTAATTGACAGAATCCTCTTATGGATTTTGATTTCTTGATATGTGGTTATTTGACCCTCATATTTCGTTTATGTGTGGAGTAGTGTTGCTGGATTGTGCCTGTTTGACTTTATTTCATTTATCCGCTGCGTGAGTCCTTTTGTAATGGCTTTCGGTATTTTACCGACCGAGTTTTATTTCGAAAATCAATTCCATTAACCGAGTTTTTGATATTATGGTCTTGATCATTTTAGCGAAATTCTTATGACGGTATTTAACACTTTGTAAATGGCTTTTGTAAGTTTTTGAAATATTACCGTCATCGGCCTTTTTGGCGTTTTTGTAAATGGTTTTTTTTTATCCTGGTGGGTTCCGGCACGGGACCCACGGTGCTATAATGTTCCGTGTAATTACCTGAAATTTTTGGGCATGCTAGCCCATTGAATTATTTTTGAAAACCTTGAGTATCTTAGAAAATTAAAATTTGAGACGTACTTTTAAAACGAATTATTTTCTTGCGGTGTTTTCAAGGTGTTTTCTAATGCCGCAATACATTTCAAAAATTTTCCGGTTGATGACCAAAAATATTTTGAGATATTTTCAAATGCAGTTGCTTAGACCCAAGGGTCGAATATTTTCAAAAGTTTTTCACTAAAAGAAAGGTGTCCTCATTTTTGTTCAAACGCAAGATGATTTTCAAAGTCTCGATAATAGTGTTTGTACTACTTTTTGTAAAATGATACTCAAGATCAACTGTCGTTTCCAAACTTTTTTCAAAAGGTGGTTTTCGTTTTTAAAACCTATCATTCCTGTTTGCGGACCGGAAATGCGTGTATGGTTTTTGAACTTTCGTTACGGTGTTAACCCCGAATTGTGATTGAATTGGTGGCGTGAGCGTCGAGTCGTTCGCCACGCATATATTTTGTTAGCCCTTGTGGGAGGTGTGATGACGATCCTTAATGTTGTCATTTCGTGGTGGCTTGCGTGTTATCGCACCTGTGTGAGCTGTTAAAGCTTGGGTTTGTACGTTCGTGTACATATGTGATTGTTTCATAATGTTTGTAATTATGTGCTGGTTATTGTTCGTGCCGTTGAGGTCGCCGAACGATACCGTCGATGCTGTAGTGTTTGTGTGTATTATTTTACGATGATAATCGTTGTATATGATATGTATTATGATTCCTTGTTGTGCTGAGTTGGCATCTCCGCTATGTTGTTTTGCGACGTTATGCCCCATTGTATCTACCATTTGTATTTTCGGTATGCCGAGCCGAGGCGTTTCAACCGTGATGTGCCGGGGCATGCACGTGTAAATTGCCCTTCTCGTCAGTAACACATTTCAAGTGTGGACTCGAGGGACACCGAATTCAGTTTTGCGATTTGACTACCAAGACTTTTGGAGTTCGCGCTTCAGCACAGTTATCAGAATCGGCTCTAAGAGGCCCATGAGAGATGTTTCTGTCGGTTGCTTGTTGTGTTGTCACCTTGATTTCGTGTTGTGAGTTTCGGGAACGACACTTCTTTTTAGAAGAGGTCGGATATAATACCCGTATTATTTTTGGCCCCTGCATTTTCTCTTTCTCAATTCTATCGGCTCGCTCGTGTTCGTTGATACTTTCTGAACTTGTTCTGTATTCCGGTTTCATCGTTCGAACGAGCTGTGATCTTATTGTGGGTCGATCTGGTTATCGCTGTGACTTTTTCGAGTTCGGTTCGATTCTTGTGAATCTTGTTCGGAAGTGACATCATCTGGTTTTATTAGTTCTTTTATTCGAAGTGGATTGGATTTTGAACCTCTGTATTTTCGACTCTGTTGACTCGTTTATGTTCGTTGACATTTTCTGAGCTTGTCCTGCCCCTTGCTTTTGTTGATCGAACGAGTGTGGTATTGTTTCGGAATAACTCGTTTGTCGTTGTGATTTTTCAATTGCTATTCCCTTTCCTGTGGATCTTATGTGAGTGCACATCTTGTTGTTTTCACCGGATCATGTTTTGTCTCGAGTCGAGATGTGAACTTCGGAGTTTGTCGGTCGAACCTTATTGTTCTTCGTGATCCGAACATGATTATTCGATTTTTGTTGACTCGATCGTTATGGTTGATCATTGATTGTTCGTTTTTTTTGTTGATCTCGTTTCGTGATTGTTGAACATTCAGACTCCTTCGTAATTTCCTTAAGTTCGAGAAATTAGTCTCGTTTCGATCTTCCAACCTTTGGGCGGTGGAATTCCGTATTTGTTCAGCGTTTGGCTCGCGTTTTGATTGATGAACCGTTGGGTTGGTCAATCGTATTGATTTTTGTTCGTTGTGTTTTATGATTGTTCAGATAATCGACTCGATTGTATTATCTGTTTGATGACGCTTGTCACTTGTTGATTTTATTATGTCTATACCGGTGGCGTCGTGTTGGTCGTCGTGGAGCGTGTTTTCACGCCGTATATTCCATTGCGTTGCTTGTAACGTTTCGCCGTTGGGCATGAGTTACGCACTTCTTGTGTATCTCGTTGAGTTTTTCCTGGCGGGATATTTCTTCTCCCTACTTGTTTTAAGTTTCGGGACGAAACTTCTTTTAAGGAGGGTAGAATGTAATATCCGCAATTTTCGATTTTCGGTAAATTTCTTTTTTCGGCCGAAGTCCGTTTTGACAACTCGCTCATGACCGTTTCGTCATTTCGAGAATGATTAATTCTGCACTTTTTGTCATCCGAGCTTGTTTCGGTGTCGTTTTGTTGAGTTCCGTGCTTTTTAGACGCTTTTCCGCACTTGAGTTCGATTCTTGCGAATCTCGTCCGAAACTGTTGTTTCGAGTTTCTCGTAAGTTCATTTAATGTTATTATTCTTGTTGCAAGCTTTGGTTTGGTGTTTCGATCGCGTATCGTGATTTTCGGACGTTTTGGGCCATTTTCGTAATTTCCCAAAGTTTTGGGTAATTACTTCCGTTGTCGAATTCCGAGCCTTCGGGTGGTCGGAATTGTGTGTTCTCTTAGCTCTTAGATTCGTCTTTGCGAGTACGTCGTAACCGTATCATCGATTCGTATTCAGGTTCGGGTTTCGGGGTCATTCGGGCCGTCGGAGTTGGCCGGCCCGACATGGCCGGGCAACTGGGCCCAGCCGCAGATCGCCGAGTCACGGCCGGCGGTGATCGGCGGCTTCCGCCGAGTCACGGCCGTAGTGATCGGCAGCCTTCCGGCCGAAAGGTGCCGTGCCGTAGGGCCGCGGCACACGCCGGCAGGCCGCGGCACACTCTATGGCATTTTTCGCCAAACCGACCGTACTGTACCGCGGCACACGCCGGCCGGCCGCACACACCGCCGACCACCGGGAGCCATTTTTGGGCTCGTGCCGCGCACACTCCCGGCCGCGACACCGTGGGCACTTATTTAGGCCCAGAATGCTTTTTTCGCCATTTTTTCTCCTTCTTCTACTTCTCTTCCGCGGCTGGGGTTGTTCCTATCATGGAGAGATGTTGTTGGTAAACAAATCCATGAAGTTTTGGAGTTCATATCATCAATCATCCATCCTATAACATCCTTTGATCGAGCGAATCAGGTCAGATTTTCTAGAAATCTAATTTTGGGGATTTTGGGTATTTTGTTCGATATCGTCCGTTTAATCCGATTTAACTTAGGATTGTGATGGATTGATGATTATTTGGATGTATTGTATCATTTTCCCTTGTTAAACCATGGTTGGATCGTATCGATTCGTTATTTTGGTCGAGTTCTTGACCGACGCCTTGAAGGTGTCCGGTAAAATGTCATAGAGGGGTTTTCGGGCGTTCTACGATTATTCTTCCTCGTATGATCGATGATTTATTGAATTTATATTGTTAGGGTCGAATTCTTGTGAAGAACTCGAGTCGGAACCCTTCCGTTCATTGTCTTCTTCGGGGTACGAGCTTCCCGGTCGAACCGTGTTCTTCGGAACGTTTGGTAGCGGTTATTAAGGCAAGTATCTTATTATACGACTTGTATCTTGTGACTAGTAATTATGTATGATATGTATGACGATTTTGCTTGCCTCCGTAAATATGTTCCGTTTGAGTTGGTTGTGTTTTCCGAAATTTGAAGGCTTTGTGATAATAGTGATATATTGGTATCCGTGTTAGGCGTCGTGCCATTTGTGCAGGATTGCGATGTACATATGAGATGGTTGTACACGTGGTTGTTCAATGTATTGTGTACCGAATGTGTGTTATGTTGGTTAAGAGTCGTTGTGATGATCATGATATTTGTGTTGTTTTGGTTTACATACTTGATTGAACATTTCAGTGTAATGTGGAATGGCTTGACATTTAATGATTATGAATTGTGTCGTGTCGATGTGTGTGTGTTCCAGGTAGGGTCTGACGAGGCCTGCGGAGTTCGGTACATGATGTGTACGAACAAAGTGTGTGATCGGTAGGGTCCGACGAGGCCTCCGGAGTCGGTACATGACGTGTATGGACAAGGTGTGTGATCCGGTAGGTCCGACGAGGCCTCTGGAGTTCGGTACATGATGTGTACGAACGATGTTGTGGCCGGGTAGGGTCCGTTGAGGCCTCGGAGTTCGGTACATGATGTGTACGAACGGTGTGTGTGGCCGGGTAGGGTCCGTTGAGGCCTCGGAGTTCGGTACATGATGTGTACGAACAATGTGTGTGGTCCGGGTAAGGTCCGTCGAGGCCTCCGGAGTTCGGTACATGATGTGTACGAACAATGATCGTGTAGCAGTGATTGTTCGGGTAACATTTTAAATATGGATCTCGAACTCATAATGATATATTATTTAGTATGCTTTGAAACGAGAATCGGGCTAAGGCCCTAATGTTTACGAAAAGGGTTTTGTAAATTGGGACTCGAGATCCAAAAGAATTTCTGCTTTAAAAATCCCCGAGATGATGTGTTCCTTTTCAAATATCTCTTACTTGAGTTCGAAATTCTAAAACTTCTCGGGAACATTTTGATAATTGATTTCCGTATTACATTCGTAGTTGCTATTTGCTTGTTACATTTCTTATGGTTTGATACTTGCACTAGTAAAACAGTGGAGTTTTACTAACCCCCGAGTATTTGGGGGGTGGATGTCTGTTTTGCGTCCAGGAACATGCAGGTTCAGGGGAGCAGTCACAGGATTGGCACAAGGGGATGACGAGCTGCGATACTAATCAAGAGTTGAGAGTTGGTAGAGTTTATTTGTATTGTTAGAGTTGATTCAGTCTTCCGTTGTATTGTATTTCGAACCCTGTGTGGGTAATGTTGTTAGTCAGTCCTGTTGATAGAGTTGTGTGACCTCATCGGTCTGTGTGTTTATGTGTAAGTGACCTTAACGGTCTGTATTATTATATTGTTTGACCCTGGCCGGGCAAGCATTTGGTTGTTTATGGACGTTTAGCCTGGTAGATCCTTGCGGAAAGGGTTTACGGCGTGTAATATTCCCATACGGTTTTGGGGGTGTTACAGTACCCATTGCCCAGTACTTCCTCGCCAAGGAGGCAGCACGTGGTGGCAAGCGGTGAAACCGCGTGACCGGGCAGCTACGTGGCCAGAGTTTCGGGATCTGATGGAAGACGAATTTTGTCCATGGCCAGTGAAAGAGGGGAGGATCCGAGCCTTCTTTGAGACTAAGCCCCAAGATGTTCCTATATCTCAAGCTATCAAAGACTACAATCAACAGTTGCATTATGTGAGAAACCAAGTCCGAGAAGAGCTTGATAAGATCCGCCACTTTGATATGCGGATGAAACCGAGGGTGCGCCACTACATGTCTGGTCTGGGGTGCACGACTTTGAAAGATTATCAGAATAAAGCGATGGCTTATGAGATGTCGTTTTCTGCGATAGAGACGGCAACTGGAGGGAAGAAGCAGAAGACCTCCGGTCAGTTTTCGGGAGGCAAGTCAGGAGGGCATCCGAAGGCTCAGTCTGGTTCGCGAGTCTTCGGGAGCCAGTCGCCATCAGTTGGTCGAGGAAACGGTTCTAGGTCTGCTCCTGCTGGTTCCGTTCGTGGTCCTACGTGCTTCAACTGTAGTCGTCTCGGCCACATGATGAGTGAGCTTGCTCTATCGGATGTTGCTCGAACGGGTTCCCGACTTGACACTCCATGCTCAGGTGGGATCCGTTACACCAATTGCATGTCTCGATGGTAACGAGAGGAGGAGCATGAGAAAATGCTTGAAGCTGTTGGGTCAAGGCGGCGACTTGAGCTGACAAAGTGGAAATCGGATCATTACTTGAAACTTCCATGACTCGCTTCGGCGTCAATCTTTCAGATGGCCATTGATACGCATTTGCGGCCATAGCTTCCAACAGCGAGTGTGCCTCGGCCATAGTCTTTCCCATCAAAGCCCCACCGGCGGCTGCATCCACGAGAGTGCGTGTAGAGGCACTCAAACCATTGTAAAACGTCTGAATTTGTAGCCAGTCTGGAAGGTTGTTATGAGGGCATCTCCGTAACAAATCTTTATATCGCTCCCATGCCTCGTGGAGCGATTCCATATCGTACTGACCGAAAGTGGTTATCTCGTTTCTCAACCTCGCCGTCTTAGAAGGTGGGAAGAATTTGGCAAGGAAGGCTTGCGCTAAATCTGCCCATATTGTAATCGACCCGGCGGTAAGGAATTTAACCAGAATTTCGCTTTATCCCTCAAAGAGAAAGGGAAAAGCCTCAATCGGATGGCATCGTCGGTGACACCATTAGTCTTGAACGTGTCACATATCTCAAGGAAAGAAGAAATATGAGCGTTTGGGTCGTCATTCGTGATCCAAATTGGCTCTCCTGCACCATCTGAATAATAGCAGGCTTGATCTCAAAATTATTGGCTTGGATAGTGGGACGCCGAATTTCCGAAAAATTAGCATTGATCTGCGGCATGGCATAGTCTCGAAGAGCTAGTTCCGGTTGAACTTGCCGCACATGGTTATCTCCTCCTTGGATTTCGATATTCTCGGCCATGTTGACCGTCGTCTGCAACTCTCTTTTCTCCTTCTTGCTCCTTCGAAGAGTGCGCTCGAGCTCGGTATCCAAAGGTAGTAGGCCTTCGTTACCGAGTTTTCTTATGCACTAAGCGAAAGATCCTGAAAGGAAAAACAAATAAACGAAATTAAATACACAAGTAATAAAATAAAAACGTTCAAATTAAGACTAGAAATACTTAAATCGATATTAGAAAATTTCAGTCCCCGGCAACGGCGCCAAAAACTTGTTGCGATATTTCTTACACGCAAGTGCACGTCATCGTTTACAAGTAATAAAGTGATAAGTAGAGTATCGTTCCCACGAGGACTAAATCTCTAACTACCGATTTTTGTGTATTCCAATTTTATTTGAACAATCGAATTTGGGTTTTGCAATTAATAACTAAAAGAATTACTAAAAGACTAAACAGTAGAAAATGATAGCTTGAATAAAGGAAATCAAATGATGAATAAGTCTAGGATTCTGAATCCACCTCGGTTTATCCGAATTTACTCTCGATTATTCGTAATAAATAATTTTCCCAATTTATTGAAGGCGGAGATTGCTAATATATTCTACCGCCTCTCCCGAGGTCAATAGATTTATCTAAAGGCGAATAACGCACTCTATCCCTAGGTGAATTAATTCGTCAATAGGCGAAAAACATAAAATCTCCCAAAGGCCACGTAGTTCCTATGAGTATATTCCTATCTCACAGAATAAAACGGTCCTCACCAATAGTTCCTCACCAATTCTCCTCTCCCGATTCGAATTGAATGATTAAATCAATACAACCATTGGCCAGATAATTCCAAGCATTAAACACAATTGGGAAAACTCAACAAAAAGGTAATTAATAGGATAATCTCAAGCAATTCGTCAAAACATAGGTTTCATCAAAACCCTAGATTAGGGCTTTATCCTGACATACTAATAATTGAAAATACAGAATAAATAAATGAAAGCATAAAAATCAAACGCAGATGAAGTTCGGATTCCTCCGTTCTTCAGCTTCCGCCCTCTGCCTTTGAAGTCTTCTGCTTCCCTCTTCTTCTGCCGTCTCCAAGCTTAAGCTCCAAAAGATAAAAGATCCAAAGATAAATTAATTAGGGTCTTAAACCCTATTTATAGCTCAGCACATCCTCCAAATCACGTCCGTATGAGTAGGTCGAAAACTGGCTTCGAAACGGCCCAAATCCGCGCGGACATACAAAAACCGCCAAGTGTGCCGCAGCGCACTAAATCTGTGCCGCGGCACAGAGCCTTCAGCTGGATGCCTGGGCGTCCTTAATTTCTTCTATGCCGCGGCTCACCGGAGCTGTGCCGCGGCACAGAGTACAGTTTACTCTGCGCTCGCTGGGTGTCTTCCTGTGCCGCGGCCCTGCTTCCTTGTGCCGCGGCTCATAGCCCAGATTTGCCGTTTTCGCCCGTTTTGCCTCGTTTTAGCTTCTGAACTTCAATCTCCTAACAAATATACAAAATTAAGGCATTAAAGGCTCATTTTATCAAATTCACTCTCCAAAATAGTACAGAATAATGATAAATAAGCGTATAAAAATACGCCTAACAAATACCCCCAAACTTAAGCCTTTGCTTGTCCTCAAGCAAAAAGAATTAAATTCAATAAAAGAATGTCGTGAATCATCGTGCGACTCGTAGTGTTCAACCTAATCAATACTATCCTGTAATTCTCTCTAAATAACACGAGTGTCATAATAGCGAGCTGCACTCAGAATAATGATTCCGCAAAGTAATCAAGTTCAGTCCTAATCACTCGTTCACGAAGAAAATCCAGCTCAAAGATTAACAAAACGTGAATCAAATCGACCGTCAGTATGAAAGGTTAAAATAAACAAGCTAGTTCGTCCCGTTCCACAGTCTAATGGCAACATTTTTCACGAGTTTCATAAAAATAATCCTCGGACAGTATTCCCTTATATAAATATGCTCAAGAAATTTATTCGAGTTGACCACTAGGTTAGGATCTCGGGATGTTTCATCGGGATAATCCTAGGGTGGAACTTCCATTCTCATGTATTGGGAAACCGTTTGACGTAAAAGACACTCATGGGGCACATGGATGCTTCTAGTTACTAAGTTCCGTCTACAGCGAAGAAACAACTCGAATATATAATTTCCGCATGTCCGAATCAAGGTCGCCGTTTTACGCGAGAGTAAACAACGGGTCACGCGAATGCCCCCGGTTACTAGGCTCCCTATCATTGGCACATGTGAAATCTCTAAATCACTAATCAGGGTCGTCGTTTTACGCGAGAGTAAACAACGGGTCACGCGAATACCCCGGCTACTAGACTTCCCTTCATAGAACAACATTATCTCGACTTTTGGGAAAAACTGACCGACTCTAAACTCACTCTAAGTGCCAACACGACTAATGTAACTGGACGACTAACTAACCGAAAAATGTAACCAAACGTATCGACGGTGATTTTAAAACAAGTATGTATCCTCTCTTATCTGCCAAGACCTCTACAATCACAAGAAAAATTTCGGACCTAAATGAATACCAAGCAGAAACAAAAATCATTGACTACAACGCGACTAAAACTCGACCGTTTCTTCAGAGAGAAAAACAGTGTCGTAACATCAGTATCACACAAATAGAAGCACGAAAAATTCACGAATAGAGAAAAATTAAGACAAGCAAGGCTATCGAAAAAAAAAATAACGTAAAGTAATGAAAAGTGCAACAAAATAAAGTACAGCAATGAATGTAGCAACTGAAAGTAAATCCCCCCCAAACTTAGGACGTACATTGACCTCAATGGACAAAATATGATATGCAGTAAAAGTAAAAGGTCAAGTACTCCCCTCCAGTCCTCTCACGAGCTGGTGCCGGCATCATCCGGTGAGGAGGGTGGTGTGGCTGGCCGGGCGGGTGCAATAAATAGCCCGTCGGGATGCATGATATGGGCCGTCCATGCGGCAAGGTGCTCCTGATGATAAGCATCCCTCGCAGCCAGACGCCTCGCCTCTCGTCGGCTGGCCCGGCGGGCCTGCTCTCGCATCTCGGCTCTGACGGCAGCAATAACGCTCTCTCGCTCCGTCCGCTGCTCCTCTCGCATGGCAGCCATCAAACTCTCCCTCTCTCTCCTCATCTCATCTCTCTCTCTCCTCGTCTCCTCTCTCAGCTCCTCTCTCTCCCTCCTCAGATCCTCTCTCTGCTCCTCTCTCTCTCTCTCCTCAGATCCTCCCTCATCCCATCGAACATCTCCTGCAATCTCGCTCTGTCGGGCGGTGGGCCGGCATCTCCATGTGTCAGCAAAAGAGGCTCGGGGGATCCCTCGTGGGCCTCCTCTAGCAGAAATCCTCTCCCCCGAGCGTGTGCCGGCGCTCCTCCCCACTAGTCAAAATGTGATATGATGCGGTGGTCGATCGGGGCCTGGGGGGCAAGCATCGGCTCGTCGTCTGACCACGTCAGCCCCGACTGCCGGCACAAAGCGCAGATGAGAGAGGGGTGCTTCAACCCCGTCTTGGCCCCCCTGGATGCACTGGAAGATAGATCGGACCAGGATGGGTGCCACATCGAAACGCAGCCCGGACGTGATAGCATAAAGTGTCCGGGCGCGGGAGAGAAAGACATTGCGGATCTAAGAGGTGGGGTCAATGCGTGCGCAGATAAAATAAAGCCAGGCACGCCCGAGCCGACTGAGGCACGAGCTCTTGAAGTGGAAAGTGGAAGAACCCTGTGCGCGCTGCTCCCAGTCGGAATCAGGCTGTGCAATAGTCTCAAGCAGGGCTTCCTTCGTGAGGCTGGTCATCACTCGGTCATAGGCCGACTCATCAACCACCGGAAGCCCAAACAGCCTCCGAATAACAGCCGTGGAGAAATCAACTGTAACCCCTCGGACATCGACCTGAGTCCGAGACTCTAATGACGGCAACGTATGCCCTGCCCGAATGTGCTTCAGTAGTGCACTGGCGTAGAACTCCTGCACAATCGAGATAACCGCTGGCTCGGGGGGTGCAGCAAATCTGGCCCACCCCATCTCATCAATCATGGTAAGCAATTCCCCGTCCTGAGGGGCTGGAGTAAATCCCCTCTCTGGAATAAGTGGTCGTGGCCGAATCTTCTCATTGAAGATCTTGTGAATTTCAGGGTCCGAAAACTGGTGCCCCTCCGACTCGGCCCGACTACGAGAGGTCTCCCCTCGAGTGGGGGATGACTGGGTCCTAGCTCTCTTGCTAAGTTTCTTTGTTCTCGCCATAATCAGTCCTGAAAAGTACAACACCAGGGTTTATTTACGCAAACAATAATAACAATGATCTACACTCGGCTAAAGATGTCCAGCCAGAAATCCAGAATTTAACAAAATAGCACATTTGTGAGAGAAGGATGAAATTGGACTTAAATGTTTAAACTGGACGTAAGGGTTGGGCTTGCTGTAAATTCAGAACGAACACGTTGCACAAAGATTCAAAAGATTGCTTTAACAAAGAAAATTTTTCACTTGGACAATTTATCAAACACCTTAAGGGCACGAGTTTACTTGAAGAATAAACATGGCTATAGCTCGATTCAACCCCCCAAGAACAGAAATACAATTCATTCATCATCAAAACAACGCACTCGATTCATTCATATTCCGAATTAACCATGAGAATTCGATTAAAACTACTATGTTATCCCCTAAACAATCCTAAAACTTATGAAGGAAAATAAACATGTTCAATCCATCCAATGCATAAACAACTTCCAATTTAAATTCATGAAATAAGTAGGGCTTAGAGATTGGAACATACCTCGATTGATTTGTGAAGAGTGCAAGAAGAAATCGCAAGAAAAAAAAATGGAGGAATGCTTCGGCCGATTCGCGCGCAAGTGAGGGAGAGGGAAGGAAAGAAGGTGTACCTGGTATGGCCGGCCAACTGCGTGTTATATGCTACCTGGGCCATTCAGATTCCGCATAGTGTGCCGCGGCACAGCTAAAGTGAGCCGCGGCACAGGGTACAGTCCCTTTTACCTGTTTGCTCGTTTTGTCGTGTGCCGCGGCACAGATTTCGTGTGCCGCGGCTCAGTGCTCAAGTGTGCCGCGGCTCATTTATGCCGTGCCGCGGCACAGAGTACAGTTTGTTTAGCTCATCTCCTTCGATTTGTGTGTGCCGCGGCTCACAAAACGTGCGCCGCGGCTCAGGCTTCAGTTTTTCCCTTGGGACTTTCCTGCACAGAATTTGGAGAAGAACACGTTACAAGCGAGAGGCAGAAGCAAATTGAAGCACAAAAATGATAAACATAAAAAATCAAGAATGCAAGAAAAATAAAGAAACGCAAAAATTCTACAACTACGAACTCGGGTTGCCTCCCGAGAAGCGCTAAGTTTATAGTCTTTAGCTGGACCTATTCGAAAATATTAGTTCGCTTTTCGCAAACTCCATTTGGTTTCCGCCCCGTTTATCGAACCGTTGATATATTTTTTAAAATTATGACCAGCGGTCATTAACGATTCGACTTTCGGTTCGGATATCAAATTTTGTTTGCGGAAAGGTTTCGACGTGAACAACTTCCCGAAACACCCGTTTTTCTCATGATTAGATATCCGTTTGAAGTCCGGCTTGTTTCCCTCCTTCAGAAATGACTTCATGACCCCAGCAGACTTGTCTGAGTGCTCGAGAAATGCTACTCGTTCTACAACGTTCTTAAAAATTGGGCCATCTGACACAGAATCTGACTTTCTCGATCGATGATGCTTTCGGTGTCTTTCTTCAGCAACGGCATCCACCCTTTCAATTTGTGAGCCTTTATCAACATCTCCCGGACATGGAAAAGATTTGAATACTTGAAAAGTAACTTGCTCGTCTTGGACCCTCAGAGTTAACTCCCCTTTTTCCACATCTATAAGGGTTCGGCCAGTCGCTAAAAATGGTCGTCCCAATATGATCGGGATATCTTCATCTTCCTCCATGTCGAGTACGATGAAGTCGGCCGGAAAGATGAACTTATCAACTTTGACTAATACATCCTCAATCACTCCCCTTGGGTATTTGATAGATCGATCCGCTAACTGCAAGGAGACCGTCGTCGGCTTCGCTTCCCCAATTCCCAGCTTCTTAAAAATCGACAAAGGCATGAGGTTAATGCTAGCACCGAGATCGCACAATGCCTTATCAAAAGAAAGATTCCCCATGGTGCACGGTATGTTGAAGCTTCCCGGATCTTTCAATTTTGGTGGGAGCTTCTTTTGAAGAATTGCGCTGCATTCCTCCGTCAAGGCTACTATTTCAAACTCCTCGAGTTTTCTTTTCTTCGACAATATCTCTTTCATGAACTTAGCGTAACTCGGCATCTGTTCCAACGCGTCGGCGAACGGAATGTTAATGTGAAACTTTTTGAACACTTCAAGGAACTTAGAAAATTGTTTGTTCGCCTTTTTCTGCTGTAATCTCTGCGGAAACGGGACGGGGGGCACACATGTCTTTGGGTTATCCGGCAACGATATTGAAGGTTTCAAATATCGCGACTCCTCTGTCTCTAAATTATTCTTTTCCTCCATTTCCTTCTTCTTTTCACACCGCTCGGGCTGGTCCAACACCTCCTTCCCACTTCTTAGGCTGATCGCATTTAGACTCTCTCTCGGATTTGTCTCGGTCATGCTAGGCAATGCTCCTTCCGGGCGGGCTGTCAACACATTAGCAATTTGGCCCAGCTGGACCTCCAAGTTTCGTATGGAAGCGGAATGGTTTTGCAGTGTCGCTTCAGTACGGGTCATGAATTGACTCGTATTCGCCGCTAATTTCGCGATTGCCTCCTCGAGAGAAAGTTTTGGAGCGGGAGGGGGCTGCTGTTGGTTCTGAGCGAACGGGGGCTGGTTTGAAGTATGTCCGTTTCTCCACGAAAAATTGGGATGATTACGCCACCCCGGATTGTACGTGTTGGAGTACGGATTATTTTGTCGATTTCCACTTCCCACGAATTGAGCTTGCTCTATCGGATGTTGCTCGAACGGGTTCCCGACTTGACACTCCGTGCTCGGGTGGGATCCATTACACCAATTGCATGTCTCGATGGTAACGAGAGGAGGAGCATGAGAAAATGCTTGAAGCTGTTGGGTCAAGGCGGCGACTTGAGTTGACAAAGTGGAAATCGGATCATTACTTGAAACTTCCATGACTCGCTTCGGCGTCAATCTTTCAGATGGCCATTGATACGCATTTGCGGCCATAGCTTCCAACAGCGAGTGTGCCTCGGCCATAGTCTTTCCCATCAAAGCCCCACCGGCGGCTGCATCCACGAGAGTGCGTGTAGAGGCACTCAAACCATTGTAAAACGTCTGAATTTGTAGCCAGTCTGGAAGGCCGTTATGAGGGCATCTCCGTAACAAATCTTTATATCGCTCCCATGCCTCGTGGAGCGATTCCATATCGTACTGACCGAAAGTGGTTATCTCGTTTCTCAACCTCGCCGTCTTAGAAGGTGGGAAGAATTTGGCAAGGAAGGCTTGCGCTAAATCTGCCCATGTTGTAATCGACCCCGGCGGTAAGGAATTTAACCAGAATTTCGCTTTATCCCTCAAAGAGAAAGGGAAAAGCCTCAATCGGATGGCATCGTCGGTGACACCATTAGTCTTGAACGTGTCACATATCTCAAGGAAAGAAGAAATATGAGCGTTTGGGTCGTCATTCGGCAGTCCACAGAATTGGCTCGCCTGCACCATCTGAATAATAGCAGGCTTGATCTCAAAATTATTGGCTTGGATAGTGGGACGCCGAATTCCCGAAAAATTAGCATTGATCTGCGGCATGGCATAGTCTCGAAGAGCTAGTTCCGGTTGAACTTGCCGCACATGGTTATCTCCTCCTTGGATTTCGATATTCTCGGCCATGTTGACCGTCGTCTGCAACTCTCTTTTCTCCTTCTTGCTCCTTCGAAGAGTGCGCTCGAGCTCGGTATCCAAAGGTAGTAGGCCTTCGTTACCGAGTTTTCTTATGCACTAAGCGAAAGATCCTGAAAGGAAAAACAAATAAACGAAATTAAATACACAAATAATAAAATAAAAACGTTCAAATTAAGACTAGAAATACTTAAATCGATATTAGAAAATTTCAGTCCCCGGCAACGGCGCCAAAAACTTGTTGCGATATTTCTTACACGCAAGTGCACGTCATCGTTTACAAGTAATAAAGTGATAAGTAGAGTATCGTTCCCACGAGGACTAAATCTCTAACTACCGATTTTTGTGTATTCCAATTTTATTTGAACAATCGAATTTGGGTTTTGCAATTAATAACTAAAAGAATTACTAAAAGACTAAACAGTAGAAAATGATAGCTTGAATAAAGGAAATCAAATGATGAATAAGTCTAGGATTCTGAATCCACCTCGGTTTATCCGAATTTACTCTCGATTATTCGTAATAAATAATTTTCCCAATTTATTGAAGGCGGAGATTGCTAATATATTCTACCGCCTCTCCCGAGGTCAATAGATTTATCTAAAGGCGAATAACGCACTCTATCCCTAGGTGAATTAATTCGTCAATAGGCGAAAAACATAAAATCTCCCAAAGGCCACGTAGTTCCTATGAGTATATTCCTATCTCACAGAATAAAACGGTCCTCACCAATAGTTCCTCACCAATTCTCCTCTCCCGATTCGAATTGAATGATTAAATCAATACAACCATTGGCCAGATAATTGCAAGCATTAAACACAATTGGGAAAACTCAACAAAAAGGTAATTAATAGGATAATCTCAAGCAATTCGTCAAAACATAGGTTTCATCAAAACCCTAGATTAGGGCTTTAGCCTGACATACTAATAATTGAAAATACAGAATAAATAAATGAAAGCATAAAAATCAAACGCAGATGAAGTTCGGATTCCTCCGTTCTTCAGCTTCCGCCCTCTGCCTTTGAAGTCTTCTGCTTCCCTCTTCTTCTGCCGTCTCCAAGCTTAAGCTCCAAAAGATAAAAGATCCAAAGATAAATTAATTAGGGTCTTAAACCCTATTTATAGCTCAGCACATCCTCCAAATCGCGTCCGTATGAGTAGGTCGAAAACTGGCTTTACTCAAACTTTTGCCTCGGGAAGTATTTTTCATTATGTTTGAATCTTTGAGGATTCCTAGTTATTATTATTCTTGGAATATGATTTGTATGACTCGTATTTTGTACTTTGTACTTGCACTAGCAAAAAGTGGAATTTTGCTAACCCCCGAGTAATCGGGGGGTGGATGTCTGTATTGCATTCAGGTTTTGGGGAGCATAACGTAGGGTTGGCATGAAGGATGATAAAAGATGATCGATATTAATCACATGAGGACCCATATGGGTTTAGTTATACTTTATTTCCGCTGCAGTATTTTTCCCCGTTGTACGAGAGTGTGTTGTAGTTTGACCCCTGCGTGGACATGTATTGAGATTGAGTTGTGTGTATTAATTGAAAGACCAAATCAGTCTACTGAGTCATTTTAGCCTTAAAGGCAATGTTGAGATGTTTGATTTTTGTTACCAGCCTGGTAGATCCTTGAGGATCCAATATTAGGGCCGCCGCCAACACAGAAACCTAGTCTGATTCTACCACGCGCTGTCGTCACCATCCAATCTAGTCACCGCTCGGCGGACCATTCTTAATCTCCTTAGTGGTGCGTGTGTGTGTGTAGGTTCGTGTGGGGGGTTGTGTGTGAGTGTTTTGTGTGTGTGGGTGTGGGTGTGGGTCTGTTCTATAGTTATAGTGTGTGAGTGTGTGAATTTCTGTAAATCCTAGAGAGAGATGAGGCAGACGATTGATAAAGGGAAAAGGGAATAAATGAGAGTCAGCTGACTTGTGTGTTAATAGGGTTTTTATACCCGACCTTCTTTTTAGAATAATTCAACTTGAGCCCCCAATTTCCCATAATCTTTCAATTAAACTCCAGCCTATTTATAGTTCCTTCGATTTCAGTCCTCGAATTCAGATTTTCAGTAATTAAAGTCAGCCCTATTTTGACACAAGCCATTAAATATATCGACTTTTAAAATAACAATAATATTCAATTTAAGTTATGTCTTGTATACTAATTTAAATTATGGTATTATTTTAATAATAATCTATAGATAATAAATTATGGTATTATTATCTTTAGATAATAACAAGAACTTATGGGCCTAGGATTGTCGAGTCACGCATCTTCATCACATTCAAGTTCAAGTACGTACTGCATTTTATCCAGGTGTGGGGAATTTATTACACTTTTGTTCATTTTAATTGCTTTATATATTATTGTCTTGTATGTGCACGTGAAATCAAATGTGCAAATCAGTCAGAAGCACTTAATAATGCAAATCAGTTAAAAGCACTTAAATATGCAAATCGATCAGAAGCACTTAATTATGCATAAAGCCTTCGGGCTAACCGACGGGCTTCAAAATTTATCAGTCATGTTGTTTATACTTGCTAATGTATTTAGAAATTAACTTAGACATATTGTGTACCCTCCATACTGAGCGATTTGAAAGCTCAACCAATTATAGAACCTTTTCAGGTTGAGGAGATCGATGTGGCCTGCGCTTGATTGTAGGTTGATCAAGCTTGATCAACAGATGTTTATTTATTCATTATTGTTTATCTCAAGCTATGCTTACAAGTGTTCGAAATATTTGAATTTTACCTCAAAGTATGTATTTGTTTTATCGATGACTCGAGAATATTACTTGTGATTATTAATTTTTTTTAAAAGTATTTCCGCTGCAAATTTTTATTTTTATTTTAATTTGAAGAATTAATTTTCCTAGAATAGGGTGCTACATAAGTGGTATCAGAGAGGGTCTACGGTTCTGTAGACTCATTAAAATGGTTTCATTTTCCAAACTCAAATTTCATTATCACAAGTAGTCAAATATTTTTTTTGCAATTATGATCATCCACCTCTACCGCTCCAAGTCGACTCCAAGGCACATTAAGTTATTATTATTCGTTGTGTGATAAATGCAGTTTACCATATTAACCATGATCCATGTATTAAGATACATATTCAGTCTATTTTTTAAATAAGAATTTTATGATAAAGTACTTGGCATGTAATTGTTTTCTTATAAATTCATAAATATATGTGTGACATGCGTTATTCATCATTGCTAGAAATCTCTGGTTCTAAACCCATAGATGCAATGTAATTCTTCATTTTATTTTTCTGTCTCGTTGGGTAAGTACTGAGGGATCGTTGCATATGATAATCCTTAAGATAATGGCAACTCGTGGACGTGGGCGCCCAGCTAACTGAGGCACAGATAATCTCGATGATCAGAATGCAAACCTAGGTGTTGGAGATGGTGGTGGTAACGGAGGTCAAGATAACCACAATAATAACGTGCCAGCTCCTACTCAGAAATAAGTTGTGCAATAGTTCTGGCGTTTCACACCACCATCATTCAACGGTCGGGAAGGACTAGCATTTGTCGATGAATGGTTCATGTCGCTCGAGCGCACCTTTGAGCTCATCGGGTGCACTGATGCCCAAATAATTCTTTGCGTCCAGTATCAAATGGTGGAGGATGATGGATGCTAGTGGATGAGCTACTGACGTTTGAGGCCGGTAGCCGAGCGTGCTGCATTAATTTGG
The DNA here is from genome assembly GCA_033398695.1 of Orobanche coerulescens. Taxonomy (NCBI): domain Eukaryota; kingdom Viridiplantae; phylum Streptophyta; class Magnoliopsida; order Lamiales; family Orobanchaceae; genus Orobanche; species Orobanche coerulescens. Next base: position 5,556,595 of record CM065814.1, read on the forward strand.
GATCAGTTCAAAGAACTAGTGATGCAACAGTACTACCCACAGCATTACCGAGAGAAAATGGAGAGAGAGTTTTGGAATCTCGAACAAGGAGGAATGATAAGAGAAACACATCCATGTTGCACGTTATACTCATGTTCTTAACAAAATAGTATTTTTTTCCCACTGAGTTTTTATTACCGTTAATTATTTTTAACGAGATACTAGACGTATCTAGCTCATTCATTAATGGAATAATCACATTAGAGGATCAACTGTTGAAGAATATGAGAGAAAATTCAACCAAATCAGCTTCTTTGTGGAGCACATGGTGGATACACATCGAAAAAGACCACCAAGCATCAACAAATGACGGCAACAGAAATAAAATACAACGAGTCTGACTCAGTACAGAAAATACAAGCATCCAACGGTGAATATTAATACATACCCAAAACCCATCATAACAAAATACAACGTACTCTAGTACTTTATTGAAACAACACAAACATACGACAAAGTAATTCGGCTATAACGAAAGTAACTGAGATAAAATACAATGGTTCTGAATCAGTACTGAAAATACAAACATCCAACGAAGAACATTTATACATAATCAAATCTAACATCACAAACGACCACGTACTCGAGTACATAATTAAATCAACACAAACATATGACAATTAAACCCGGTCGAAATATCACTCTGCACCCTCGTCGTCATGCAGCTCCAGTGGTTGTTTTCTTGCTTTCCTAGATCCTGAACATAAAAGAAATGTTCACCACCAAAGGGGTTAGCACAACTATACTAGTACAAGTACGATAATTATACAACAATAATCATGGCAAGTTTCTCCAACGATAAATAATAACAAAACATAACACATCATGACAATCTCGACATACTGATGGTATTCCAACGATCCAGCGCACACAGCTATAGATTTCCATGATGATCCCATCGGACCAACGCATGGTGGAATTATCTGTCCAACGATCCAGTGTACACAGCTATAGATTCCCATTATGATCCCGTTGGACCAACACATGGTGGACAATTAATCACAACAAATATGCAAAATACAACAATAATATAACTGACATTAGTACGCACAATTATAATTAAAGTACTTGCCTCAAATTGACGATAAGGACAATACTTCTATGGATATCAATACACTAGAAGTTCACCCCCTCGATCTATCACATTGCAAGCTCGAAACTTAAACAATAGAAATGAATAAAGAGTTCATCTTACGTCATATAACTAACGTACGAACATCTAACATCCTTAAACTATGTCCGAAATTTGTCAACAAAACGTAACCTGCCTGATGTATGCATAACGTACGTTACATACCCAACATAAGGTATGTTAAGTCTGCTCGTTAGCGTACATATGCTCCGAAGCCTAACGCACGCTAAGCATGCATTTGACAGATTACTTCTCTGATCAGACGACTGTATTACCTGATGATATAACATGCGTTATACTCACACATACATTACTCATCCGAATCTGAATGATCCTATTGTAATATCCCCAAATTCGATTTCCGATAATTTTTCTTTGTTGGCGAAAGTCCATTTTGGCGACTTGCTTGGGACTTTTTCGCCATCCTGAGAATAATTAATTCTACACTTTTTGTCATCCGAGTTCTTTTCGGTATCGTTCTGTTGAATTCCGTATTCTTTAGTGACTTTTCCGCGTATGAGTTCGACTTTGTTAGATCACCATTAATTTTTGGAAACTCTAAAAATTCTGAATCTTTGCAATATTATAAAGCAACGGGTTAGCTTTCCAATGGTTCAAACGGTGAGTCAATCGGAGTCCAGACGAGGGAGTTATGGTCGAAATAGCTAAGTCACTCTCACTTTCCAGATTCGGCCAAAACCGTCTGTACCCTGTGCCGCGGCACACTTCGGCTGAGCCGCGGCAAACTGCCGAGCCCTGGGAGCAACTTTGGGCCTGTGCCGCGGCACACTTTTACTGAGCCACGGCACACATGACAGTTAACCCTATATCTGCGTTTTCTTGAGCGGATCACCTCATTTTTTCCCATTTCTTCACTTGGGCACGAGAGAGGAGGCTTGAGAGGAAGAAGTTTCTTCACCTATCACTTGAGTGTGTGATTTCTCTTCATCTCTTTTCGATTTTGAAGCTCGGATCATCGATCTATCGCGTACTCTTCGAATCATAGTGCTTGGATCTTCAAGAGGTAATTTCTTCAACATTTTGGATTTCGATTTTGTATTGGGTAATGATGTTTTGAATGTTAAAATCATGGTGTATGAAGTGATATATGCATGATTATGGACACGTTTGAGTATTCATCGGATTATTGAAAGATTATTCAAGAACACTTCGAATTTTGTGTTGGAAATTGGGGATTTTGTTTGACTTCATCCTTTTAATCCGTAGTAATTTAGATTAGTGATGGATTGATGATTATTTAGGTGTATTCTATCATTTCCATCGTTATTCCACGGTTGGATTGTATTGATTCGTTGTTTTGGTTGAGTTATTAGTCGACGCCTTGAAGGTGTCCGACAAAAGGTCTAAGAGGGGGGGGGGGGTTTGTGCGTTGTACGATTATTATTCATCGTACGATTGTTGATTTATCATTGATATGACCTAGGGACGAAATTCTTGTGAAGAACTCAAGTCGGAACCCTTCCGTTCGTTGTCTTCTTCGTGGTTCAAGCTTCCCGGTCGAACCGTGTTCTTCGGGATTTTCGGTAACATTTATTAAGACATGTATACATTTATGATTGTACGTTCTCGACTTTGAAAGTAAGAAATATTGATGGCATATCATGAACGAACCGTTTTTACGGCATTCATAGATATATTGATGGCATATTATGAACGAACCGTTTTTACGGCATTCATGTATGTATTATTGGCATGTAATGAACGAACCATTTTTACGGCATTCCTACATGTATCGGCGTATGAGGTGAACGAACCGTTTCTACGGCATTCACATACGTATCGGCGTATGAGGTGAACGAACCGTGTCTACGGCATTCACATATGTCTTATGAGATTTTAGTTATTCCGGAATACTAGTCTTGAATTGATGAATTGACGGTTACATTTACTTTATTGTCGAGGAGTATTGTGTTTCATACTGTTATACTTGCACTAGCTATTCGACGGCTAACCCCTTTATAGGGGAAATACGTTTCATGTATTTCAGGTTCCAGGAGAGCGGACAGGTGGGTACCGGGTCGGCATGGAGATGATGGGCAAGTGTGATACTGTGTCTTGTCTCCGGTTATTTTCTTGGATTCCTCCATTCAGTGTTGTTGTACTGGAATGGATTTTTAAATACTCGACTATTGTATTTCAGTTTCCTTGATGTTCCGGCCTATGTTGCCGAGGTATTGATTTGTGCAGTGATGTATATGGTTTCATTGGTTATGGTTTTGAATACCATTTGTATCGTCTTTCTTTCCATTGTATGTAGACCTTCTCGGTCAAGTTTATAGTTCCGCGTATGTTTAGCCTAGTGGGTCCCACGGCGGGGCTCATGGCGCTGTAATATACCCTGAATAACTTGGGGGTGTTACAGAATATGGTATCAGAGCTTAGGTTTATGGATACCTAGGCTGTCGGTGTTTTGGGTCGATTGAGTCGTCATTTGCCCACAGTATCACTACTCTGCCATCATCACAGTGCGACCGGTATTTGTAAGTCCTCTCACTCTTCTTGTATTTTCTTGACAGTTTCGTTTTTAGCTTGGTATTCTTTGGAATTGGTCACTTCGAGAAGGTGCGATTTGGATTATACTTCCGCACGTGTGTGCCCATTAGAATGTTGGATGTAAGGAGAAGTCGTGACTGTGGTTACGGACGTGAATCCTTCCTTGAGATTTTGTCAAATTGCTAATTTCGATATTAGCGTGTATCGGTATTGTGTTGAGACTTTGTTTGGGGAGTCGCATGCTAGTATCACGGGAGATATTTGACTTCACAGACTTGTAAGTATGTTGTTCGGATTATTCGATAATTCTTGGTGAATTTGAATTCCCGTTGAAATGTTGGTTGTGCGAGTGATTGCAAGTTTCGAGGACGAAACTTATTTTTAAGGGGGGTAGAGTGTAATACCCTGATTTTTCGGATATATATATTTTTTTTCGTTTATTTGTTGGATGTCGTTGATGGATAGTTGTGCTTGAGGATGATGTGAACGTATGACAATGTTGCTGAATGCGTATATGTATTCATTGTGCCGTATGATCATTTGGTATGTCGAGATGTTGGTAGAGAATAGCGGAAAATGGCTAAGTACAACTACGTTAGCGCACGCTACAAGGTATGCCTAGCACGCACTAAGACATATACTTAACGTACGCTACGGTGCATACTTAGCGCACGCTAAGAGATTCGGTTACGTACGCTAAGGAGGACCCCTAACGTACGTAACGACTTGCTGGGTTAGTTTCGGAAGGTGGCCGACAGGTAGGCCCAGGTTGATTTTTATATTCAGTTAGCGCACGCTAACGCATGTTGGTTAGCGCACGCTAACACCAGATCGCCATTAATGGAATCTTAGCTTTCGGCGGGTGGACCCGGCCATGTTCGACGCGTGTCCAGATAAGGTCAGCAAGAGTTTGTCGTGTAGAGCTAGCGCATGCTAAAACCGTATGATTAGCGCACGCTAATTCCATATCGGTCAAAGGAATCCCGGTAATCGCGGATGCTTTCGGCATGTGGGGGCACGATACTGTAGCAAGTCAACGACGATTAGCGCGCGTTAAGGTCGAAGAATTGCGCACGCTACTGAGCATTTCACTGTAGCAAGTCAACGCCTGTTAGCGTACGCTAATGCATGGGCATTACGTACGTTAGATGAATTTCGAAGCAATGTAGTAGCTTCTGGACTGCCCGATAGCGCACGCTATCAAGGAAGGATAGCGCACGCTAGTTCTATAGCGCACGCTAAATATAAGGTCTAGCGCGCGCTAGTGATGTGTTTTATAGAGAGGATAAACGAGTGCTGAGAGGTATTTTATCCATTCTCCTTCCGTCAGTCAATAGAGAGAACCTTGGGAAGTACTTGAAGTTCCTAAACATTGAGAGATGATTCTATTAAACAAGATTAAGATGGAGAGCTCGGATTTAAGTATTGTTCTTGAAGTTTTTGATGATTCTTGGAATGGAGTTCAAATTATTCTTCTTCGTGGTTAGTCCATACAAAGTAATCCTCATATCCCTTTGATAGTGGTTCATTCTTTTTCTTTAAGGATTACTACTTGGGAGGGAGTATGTTGGGAATCGTGTGTTTTGATGTTCGTCTTATTTCAATGTAAATGCATAAATTGGACTGTACTTTTATCCGTTGCGTGAGTATTTTGAAATTGCTTTTGGTATTTTGCCAACTAAATTTTATTTTGTAAAACCGATTCCCTAAACTGAGTTTTTGGCATTTTAGCCTTGATCGTTTTGACGGTATTTGGAAAATGATTTTTTTTAGTATTTGAAAAATATTACCGTCATCGGTATTTTTGGCATTTTTGAAATGACGTGGAAAATTGTGCTTAGCCTGGTAAATCCTTGTGAGAATGGTTTACGGCGTGTAATATTCCTGTGAGGATGCAGGGTGTTACAATTATGGTATCATGTGATAATGTTATACGAGATTTATTGGAATTGTAATAAGAGATTTCGGATGTTGATATGATTATTGAGATCTTCTTCATATGATGATAAGGGTTTTGTTGCGATCCTTGAGGTTGTATGAATGACATGATGAAGAAAATGGTAACATGGAGATATATACCTCGGATATGTTGTTCTGAACGGAATTTCGGATATTTCGTGCTCTTGAAGAACTCTTGAATTATACGAGGTGATGAAATTTTTTTTTTGTTAAGAAGTGTTGATGTTTTGAAAATGAATATGGAACATTCATGTCTAGAGCTAAATTATGTGTGTGAAATAATATTCGTATAGGAATACGAATGTGATTATGAGTTTGATGAGACCATTATTCATCCCTGAATTTGGAAGCCTATACGTATGGAGCAAATATTCAAGTCATTGGATTGTTGGATAACCTTTTTAATATGATTATCTATTGTTTTGAACCAGTCGGATGATTCGAATTTAGGACGGTCATAAGTAAATTTTAACGATGGATTTACGAGAAGGGAACCTTGTCAATTCGTATTTAAGAATTGAGTTTGGAACATTTAGACCCTTATTATTGGTCCGAATTGGTTGCTGATATGATCATCATATTTCGACTCGTATTGTGGACAGGATTTGTAAGTGTCTGAGTTGGATTTTTCAGACTGTGATTAGTCGAGATATAGTGAAACGATTGAGTTGTGGTTTGGTGGTATTGATATTGGTCGTCATCGAACCTGTTGATTATTAATCCTTCGTTTTACAATAAGGTATGATGTTTGATCGTGAATTATGACTGTTGTGTTGCGGTTAAGGTCGAAGGATTCGTAGATTAACTTGGTCGAGACCGAGGAATTCGTAAGACGAAATCAACTGAATTGGTAACAGTTCGTTGTATTGATATCGAGGCAAGTTTTATACTTGTACTAATCAATGAGACTAATGTTATCGTGTAGGCGTACGAATGTGTGTATCATTTCGGGACTTGGCCTCTTTATGATTGTATTTATATCAGGGGATTGGTTGACACGACACCCGTCGGCAAATTATGCCAAATGTTACTGTTGTTTGTAAAAGGCCGGTTCAAGGTATTGTGATACTTGTCGGTAAAGTCGCTGTCGATAGCCGGTTCGCGGTATCGACGTATCGATTGTGATTGTGATGGATGTTCCATTGAGATATTGTGGTGATCGTCGTTATTGATATCGGTGTTTTTCTATTAATATTATATTAACCGATTGGAGACGTTTGATATATCCTTTTATCATCTCCGTTTCGATGGTCGGTTTAAGACACCGGGACATCTATTCTATCGTATCATTGATTATCGATTGACCGTTCTACGGTAATCGAGGTATTGAATTGGGATTATCGAAGATAATTCCCATCTGTTGTCAAAGATATTCCCATCCGTTGAATTATTATTGTCGTGTTGGCCGACTCAAGGCAGCACACTATTATTCTTGTGAACTCGGTAATTTTGTGATCGTTGAGAGTTGAGGATTTCCCGAATTGTTGTGTTGTGATTATTGCTCGTGTTAATCGGTCCTTATGGATTTTGATCCCAGGATGGTTATGTTGGATATTGTTGGTCGTGTCGATCTTTCATTATTCGTGCGTCATCGTTCACTTGGTGAGTCGCGTGATTCGTATTGGATATGTTATCCTTTGAGTTTCGCGGTCATGTTGTATCGTGGCATATCTGGAATCATATCTGCGTGCCGATTGGTTATGTGTAGGATTTTTAGCCGGGCACACGATGGTCATGCGTGGATGTTTCCGCATTGGACCGTGCACACGAGACGTAGTTCGTGAGGCTAGTTAGGTACATTGTCACACGTATATTCTGGATTCTGTATACGGGGTGGACATGTGCACGGACACATTTCCGGATCGGGCGTACTGTGATGTTCCCTCTTGAGCCTTATTATTTGGTCGTTCGTAGTCCATGTTGTATTGGATATGTCCGACGATTTGCGATTGGTTGTTCATACGCCGAGGGGTATGTCCGACAGTCAGGTTTGCTTCTTTGAGATCTCATTGTGATGATTCTGACTTTGCATTCGGCTTTCAGGCCATCGTGATATACAGCTTCGGTTGAGGGGCTTTCAAGCCATTTCGATGTATTGGTATTTCTGTTGGAGCCTTCAGAAATTGTGATTCGTATTTACCTCAGTGTTGGCTTGGATTACCTTCGGGTAATGTATTGTTGTGTTACTTGTAACGTTTCGCCGTTGGGCGTAAGTTACGCGTTTCTTGTGTATCTCGTTGAGTTTTCCTGGCGGGATATTGCTTCTCCCTAGTTGTTTTAAGTTTCGGGACGAAACTTCTTTTAAGGAGGGTAGAATGTAATATCCCCAAATTCGATTTCCGGTAATTTTTCTTTGTTGGCGAAAGTCCATTTTGACGACTTGCTTGGGACCGTTTCGCCATCCTGAGAATGATTAATTCTACACTTTTTGTCATCCGAGTTCGTTTCGGTATCGTTCTGTTGAATTCCGTATTCTTTAGCGACTTTTCCGCGTATGAGTTCGAATTTGTTAGATCACCATTAATTTTTGGAAACTCCAAAAATTCTGAATCTTTGCAATATTATAAATCAACGAGTTAGCTTTCCAATGGTTCAAACGGTGAGTCAATCGGAGTCCAGACGAGGGAGTTATGGTCGAAATAGCTAAGTCACTCTCACTTTCCAGATTCGGCCAAAACCGTCTGTACCCTGTGCCGCGGCACACTTCGGCTGAGCCGCGGCACACTGCCGAGCCCTGGGAGCAATTTTGGGCCTGTGCCGCGGCACACTTCTACTGAGCCGCGGCACACATGACAGTTAACCCTATATCTGCGTTTTCTTGAGCGGATCACCTCATTTTTTCCCATTTCTTCACTTGGGCACGAGAGAGGAGGCTTGAGAGGAAGAAGTTTCTTCACCTATCACTTGAGTGTCTGATTTCTCTTCATCTCTTTTCGATTTTGAAGCTCGGATCATCGATCTATCGCGTGCTCTTCGAATCATAGTGCTTGGATCTTCAAGAGGTAATTTCTTCAACATTTTGGATTTCGATTTTGTATTGGGTAATGATGTTTTGAATGTTAAAATCATGGTGTATGAAGTGATATACGCATGATTATGGACACGTTTGAGTATTCATCGGATTATTGAAAGATTATTCAAGAACACTTCGAATTTTGTGTTGGAAATTGGGGATTTTGTTTGACTTCATCCTTTTAATCCGTAGTAATTTAGATTAGTGATGGATTGATGATTATTTAGGTGTATTCTATCATTTCCATCGTTATTCCACGGTTGGATTGTATTGATTCGTCGTTTTGGTTGAGTTATTAGTCGACGCCTTGAAGGTGTCCGACAAAAGGTCTAAGAGGGGGGGGGGGTTGTGCGTTGTACGATTATTATTCATCGTACGATTGTTGATTTATCATTGATATGACCTAGGGACGAAATCCTTGTGAAGAACTCAAGTCGGAACCCTTCCGTTCGTTATCTTCTTCGTGGTTCAAGCTTCCCGGTCGAACCGTGTTCTTCGGGATTTTCGGTAACGTTTATTAAGGTACGTATACATTTATTATTGTACGTTCTCGACTTTGAAAGTAAGAAATATTGATGGCATATCATGAACGAACCGTTTTTACGGCATTCATAGATATATTGATGGCATATTATGAACGAACCGTTTTTACGGCATTCATGTCTGTATTGTTGGCATGTAATGAACGAACCGTTTTTACGGCATTCCTACATGTATCGGCGTATGAGGTGAACGAACCGATTCTACGGCATTCACATACGTATCGGCGTATGAGGTGAACGAACCGTGTCTACGGCATTCACATACGTCTTATGAGATTTTAGTTATTCCGGAATACTAGTCTTGAATTGATGAATTGACGGTTACATTTACTTTATTGTCGACGAGTATTGTGTTTCATACTGTTATACTTGCACTAGCTATTCGACGGCTAACCCCTTTATGGGGGAAATACGTTTCATGTATTTCAGGTTCCAGGAGAGCGGACAGGTGGGAACCAGGTCGGCATGAAGATGATGGGCAAGTGTGATACTGTGTCTTGTCTCCGGTTATTTTCTTGGATTCCTCTATTCAGTGTTGTTGTACTGGAATGGATTTTTAAATACTCGAGTATTGTATTTCAGTTTCCTTGATGTTCCGGCCTGTGTTGCCGAGGTATTGATTTGTGCAGTGATGTATATGGTTTCATTGGTTATGGTTTTGAATATCATTTGTATCGTCTTTCTTTCCATTGTATGTAGACCTTCTCGGTCAAGTTTATAGTTCCGCGTATGTTTAGCCTAGTGGGTCCCACGGCGGGGCTCATGGCACTGTAATATACCCTGAATAACTTGGGGGTGTTACACCTATAGTGCTAGACATCTTCGAATTCACATATCACCACAATACCATACACAAATCTCGATTACGTATTCCATATGTAGTTCGGATAATCTATGGTTGCTATGATCACTTCATTCAAACTTTCATTGAGAACAAATAGCTAACCAATGACAAAACCTTTCAACAATCCTTATCCTACGTTCATCTTACAAAGGTGATATTAATTATGATTCTTGATCATTTCTAAAACATCAACACAAATATCATCATCTCCAGAAGTTACTATGAATCATGAATTGTGCTTGAAGAATACTTATACTACACATGGATCATTCTTGGTGAAAATCCTAAGAATTCATCCCTTGAATATCCCCGTTCTAAGTGATCGTATTAACAACACATTGGTAAGCAAGTAACTCAGAAACATCATCCAATATGTGTAACTATTCTCAGAAACTATATCATAGGTTCAACTCAAGATGCTTGATTAATGATCCACTTTCTCAAGAAAGGTCTCGAATAAGTTCGTCTTAGCTCTTAACAACATGGTGTTCAACTTAAAGTGTTACTTACTAATCCAATGATCTCAGAAGCATGCTCATATCATTCCTTAAGAACAAGGATTAGAGTTTGGAAAGTATCAACATACCTTAATGTAGAAGACAATGATGAACACTTGATGAAAATCCAAAATCGGGAGCTTGAGTACAAATCCAAGGTGCTTCAAATCCTCAATGATCGAGTATAGATGATATATAGGTGTTAAAGTATCAAAGGGAGCTCTCTAGACTTGAAGGAAATGAAAGAGAAGTGAAAAGAAATGAGGTGAAATGAAATGGGGTGCTGTCCCATTTATAATATCATAAGCTTTACGTACGTTAGCCTTAGTGCTTAACGTACGTTATGCATTTAGCGTACGCTGTCTACTATCCTTAGTGTATGTTATCGTCCAATGATAGCTTACTGCCTCATTCCTGTTCTCTCTTACGTACGCTACATCAACACCATTACGTACGTAATCAACCATACTTAGCGTACGCTACGTACATACCTTAGCGTATGTTAATCTCCATTGACCCAAAACTGTCCAGGTTCATGCCGCGGGAATCTTATCTGGGCCCTCCACCAACTGGCCCATGTGCTAGCCGCCCTGATCAATTATTGACTTCCTTACGTATGCTATGCGTTGCTCATAGCGTACGCTATCTGTGGCTCGTAACGTACATTACGACGTAGTTGCATGTGAAGAATTACAAGTTGATATTATCATGCAAGTGGATACGAATATAGAAAAGATCATACTTCGATTATTGACATCACAAATTCGACTAATACAAGGTTCAAATACAGACGAAAATACTCAACAATTCATCCGGATATTACAAAAATAAGGTTGTGGCTTCTAATAAGCAAGCAAAGGTTGATCAGATGTCGGGACCTAAGCCTCAAACCGGTAAGCTGGAGTGCTCGAAGTGTGGTAAGAATCATGGTGGGAGTGCCTGTATGGTAAAGGTGTCTGCTACAGATGCAAGGAGCCAGGGCATTCATCTTCGAACTGTCATTTCCAAAAGGCCAATGGTCAAAACTCTAGAGGAAAAACTTGCATCTATACTTTGGCCCAAAAGGACGCAGCTGAGAATCCCGGCACTATGTCAGGTATGTTGACTGTATCTAATTTACCCGCTCTCATATTGTTTGACACTGGTGCCACACGCTCTTTTATGTCTGCAAAATTTTATCATGCCATTGGTCATAGAAGCATTAAAATTGTTGAGTCTATCGAGGTTAGCCTACTGTCAGGAAATACGATCCTCACTAATAGAATGATCGATGAGAATATTGACATAGGAGGAAGAGAATTTGACGCTAGCCTGTATTTGATTAACTCGATGGATTTTGACGTGATCCTTGGTATGGACTGGCTCAATAGACATGATGCCGATATAAAGTGTCGTGAGAAGAAAGATGGGTCACTTCGTATGTGTATTAATTATAGGGAGCTGAATCGACTCACAGTGAAGAACAAGTAGCCATTACCGAGAATCGAGCATCTATTCGATCAGTTGAGGGGGGCTGGAACCTTTTCGAAGATTGATTTGCGGCCAGGTTACTATCAACTGAATATTATGGAGTGTGACATTCCCAAGACGGCTTTCAGGACCCATTACGAGCATTTTGAATTTGTGGTGATGTCGTTTGGTCTAAGTAACGCACTTGCAGTCTTTATAGATTTAATGAACAGGCTGTTCCAACCTTACTTGGATAAGTTTGTGATAGTCTTCATAGATGACATCTTGGTGTATTATAAGGACAAGGAACAACACCAAGAGCATTTGAGGGTTACATTAGAGACACTTTGCAAGGAGAAGTTGTATGCCAAATTCAAGAAATGTGAGTTTTGGTTAAACAGAGTTGGATTCCTTGGACATGTGGGTACTTCTAAAGGAATTGAGCTAGATCCCGACAAGGTTGTAGCAGTGAGTAGTTGGGGAGTACCCTAGAATGCGAGTGAAGTTCGCAACTTTCTGGGCTTAGCTGGCTATTATAGAAGATTTATCGAAGGATTTTCGAAAATCACCAATCGTATGACCATTTAACAAGGAAATGTGTGAGGTTTGAATGGAGTGAGAGGTGCGAGAAAGTTTCCGAGAGTTGAAATTAATTTATTTCATTATAATTCATGTCAAGTCATGTGAGTCATGTTGTTTCATTTCTCATTTTAATTCATCGTGGTTCATCTCGTCAATTCTCGGCCAAGTCGAATTTCATTTAATTATTCCCAAAATATTATTTAGCCTAATTACTATAATAATAATTATTAATAATAATAATATTACTATTATTATAGTTACAATTATTATTTTAGTTTATTTAAATCTAACAATTTTCGTTAGCCAAAACAGTTATAATTATTTTTATAATTTTAAAGTCAATCATTATTATTAATATTAATATTATTGTTGGCCCATATTGATTTTTGTGGCCCAAACTCTTTTTCCTAGCCCAATTGAGATTATCCTAAACCTACAATTTTTCTATCCTAAACATAACTCTACAGTATAATTACTATATTTTATACAACCAAAAATCTTTAAAATAGTACAATACATAAAAAAATAAAATATAGTACTTTGTTTGTGCAGCCGTTCCTCAACCTCTTCTTCAATCAACTCGTCATCTACAAAGATAGACTCATTCCCTTTGCACCTTTATCATACAATTTGATGTTTAAAGCTTTCATTCCTTTCTTATTCCTACTCCAAAAGTTTAAAACAACAAAAATCTATCAGTTTTCGTCTCGTTCATCAACCCACGAATCCAAATTCAACCCAGGTCACAACCCGAACGCAACCTGAACCGCCTGACTACCAGATTTTTAGTCGTTCTAATCAGAAACCAAACATCAGTCAACAATTCCAAACCATAAATCCCAACGATTTGACAATCGAACACCATAGACAGAAAAAAAACTATCACCCTTAAACCTATCAGATCCAATATTACGACCGCGGCCAACACCAAAACCTAGTCTGATTCCACACCCCTCCTCGCCCCCTGATTCGGTGCATCTGCCGTCGTCGCATCCGATCTATTCACTGCTCGGTGGACCATTCTCAATCTCATTCGTCTAGTGGTGCGTGTGTGTGTAAGTTCATGGGGGGGGGGGGCTGTGTGTGAGTGTGTGTGTGTGCGCGCGCGCTATAGTTATAGTGTGTGGGTGTGTGAATTTCTACAAATCCTAATGACTGATGAGGCGGACGATTGAGAGAGAGAGAATATGGGAAGAAATGAGAGTTGACTGACTTGTGTGTTAATAGGTTTTTATACCCAGCTTCCTTTTTAGAATAATTCAATTGAGCCCCCAATTCCCATAATCTTTCAATCTAACCCCAACCTATTTATAATTCCTTTGATTTTAGTCCTCAAATTCAGATTTTTGGTGATTAAAGTCAACCCTGTTTTGACATAAGCCATTAACTATGTAGACTTTTAAAATAACATTAATCCTCAATTTAAGTTATGTCTTGTATATTATTTTCAATTATAGTATTATATTAATAATAAGATATTATTATCTGTAGATAATAACAAGAACTTACGGGCCTAAGATTATCGAGTCAAGCATCTTCATCACATTCAAGTTCAAGTACTGTATTTTATCCAGTGTGGGGAATTTAATACGCTTTTATTTATTTTAATTGCTTTATATACTATCCTGTATGTGCACGTGAAATCAGTGAGAAACACTTAAATGTGCAAATCAGCCAGAAGCACTTAATTGTCCAAATCAGTCAGAAGCACTTAATTTTGCAAACCAGACAGAAACACTTAAACGTGCAAATCAGTCAGAAGCACTTAATTGTGCATAAAGCCTCTGGATAGCCGATGGGCTTCAGAATTTATCAGTAATGTTGTTTATACTTACTAATATAATTAGAAATTAACTTAGATATATTGCGTATCTCCACACTGCGCGAGTTGAAGCTCACTCCATTATATGACCCTTTCAGGTTGAGGAGATCGATGTGGCATGTGCTTAAGTGTGGGATGATCAAGCTTCATCAATAGATGTTTATTTATTTACTGTTATTTATCTAAAGCTATGCTTTACGAACAAGTATTCGAATTATTTTAATTTTACATCAAACTATGTCTTCATTTTAGCGATGACTTGAAAATATTACATGCGATTATTAAGTTTTTTTTTTTTTTTGAAAATGTATTTTCACTGCAAATTTTTATTTATTCTTTTTAAAATTAGAGGAATTAATTTCCCTAGAATAGGGTGCTACAGAGTCTGTTATGTATCCATACATATTGCCATATCAGCACGGAAAGGTGCAGCTCTCCAATTATGATAAGGACACATTCACCATCAGTATGCTAAGGATGCTGCCGACAATGGTGGACGCTCGAGAGTGTTTCTAGTTACCACGTTCTCTGTTGGATTTGCTAATTACGTGTTTTTTTGTTACTACTCCCTCCTTTTCAATTTAAGTTAGTGAGAGGTTTTTATTTTTTTTTCAATTATTAAGGATCACAAATTTAACATCAATTTTACAATATATATTATTATATCCCTACTCATTCCATTCCTAATGTAGTGGACGAGGTTTCTCTTTATTATTTGAAAAAAGGGCATTTTTGAAATATTTGAGAAATATTTGTTGTCACTTTTTGGCCAAAAAATGTCGTTTACGCCCTCAATTTTGTATTTTTCTGTTTTTAGGACTTAATTGCAAATTTTTAGAAGCTTGTGTACTTGTTATTTAATTCCGTTATTCTAACCCTAGCTTTCCTAGTATATATATATATAAAGAGAGAGAGAGAGAGATTTAGGATCATATGAGAATGGTTTTTATGTTGTGAATTGAGAATAAATCTGAATCATTTATTTGTGTGTAATGTACGGTCCAGATTGGCTTATGCATGCAATATATGCATTTCGTGCATCAAACTTCCAATGCGTTAAAACTCTGCATTATATGCATCAAAATATCGATGCACAAAAATATTACATTCTATGCATACGTTTTTGTGAGAATTAATCTAGGCCATCCATTTAATCAAGATCTATGGATCATATTCATTCTTATTTCTTAAATTAAGTATCATTTTCACCATAACCCACCCATATATCAATGAATTGAAAATTTCTCTATATTTTTTTGAAATTCTTAGATCAGCTAAATTTAGGATTTGAGAATGTTGTATTCCAAGAACGACTGATCCGCTGGAACACAATCGTTTTTCCAGCAGTTTTCGTAGCATCAATTCCATATTAGAATATATATATATATATATATATATATATTGTAACACCCCCAATCCACTCAGGGATATTATGTAACACCCCCAATCCACTCAGGGATATTACACGCCGTAGACCCTCTCCTCGAGAATCTACCAGGCTGATAACTAAATCAAACATCTAAACATCGCCTTTAAGGCTAAAATGACTCAGTAGACCGACTTGGTCTTTCAATAAATACTTACAACTCAATTCCAAACACATACCCACGCAGGGGTCAAAATACAATAAACTCCCGTACAACGGGGAAAAGATACTACCGCGGAAAAGAAAATACAACTAGACCAATCCGACATCAACGGATCCTCGTGTGATTAGTATCGTTCATCTTTCATCATCCTTCGTGCCGACCCTGTGCTATGCTCCAAAACCTGAATACAAAAATAGACATCCACCCCCCGAATACTCGGGGGTTAGCAAAACTCCACTGTTTTGCTAGTGCAAGTACAAGTGCAAAAATACGAGCCATACAATACAAGTTCCAAGAACAATAATAATCAAGAATCCTCAAAAATCCAAACGTGACGAAAAGTACTTCCCGAGGCAAGAGTTTGGTAAAACATTCTAAAAACCGAAAGGTCACAAAGCAAGGGAAAACTATTTATAAAACAGTTTGAATTGCCATCGAGAGTTTTAATAGGAAACAATTTAGGATTACCGAATCCTTCGCTTTCCAAAATCAACAGGTCATGACCAAAGGTTTTGTTTTCGCAAATAAAACCAACCATAATACACAAGGTTAAAAGCCCACGTCATGCGTCCTCGACGGACATAAAATACACACGCACCCGTGAAGTTTCACTCGTGAATCCAGTCGAAGCCAATGGAATTCCCTCCGTGGCCCCGTCGAACCCTCCCGAGGTGAGCAAACACATTCACAAAACAAAAGCAACCACACTCGTGAATCCAGGGCTATACCATTGGACTCCCTCGTGATCCCATCGGACCCTCCCGAGGTGAGCGAAAAACAATCACAAAATATATACACGTAGCGGTGAAGTTTCACTCGTGAACCCAGGTCGAAGCCATTGGAATTCCCTCCGTGGTCCCGTCGAACCCTCCCGAGGTGAGCAAACACATTCACAAAACACAGTACTCACATCGCCTAGGACCGGGTCGAAGCCACAAATCCCACTCCGTGATCCCGTCGGACCCTCCCGAGCTGGCTAGCGAAATACTCAAGCACCACACGTCACCTAGGACCGGGACGAAGCCACGAATCCCACTCGAGGCCTCGAAGGACCCTCCCGAGCTGGCTAGCGAATCAAACTCAAGCACGAGTAACATATCACACCGAGGATATCCAAACAATTCACCCAGAGGCATCAAACACTTAGTAAAACAACACGTCAACCACAATGTACCGAAATGAAACAATATACGTCCACACGCAAATACCAAGTGCATCATCAACACCAAACATGTCCATAAGATTCACATGCTCATTCGAGAAACACACCAATCACAAAACACACACGATTTTGAAAAAGGGCCTTTAACAAGGCTAACCAAATCTTTTGAAAACTCGTTTTAAACAATCAAACAAATACATAAAGACGATCACCAATTATCATATTCACAAAACAAGAATAGTATGGGCAAGGTACTTGCCTCGATATCACGAGCAATGGAAAAATGAACGGATACGGCCGGGTAGCCCTCAATTTCCCGAACACTATCTAGAACGCGATAGCACCGAAATTACTACGGGAAAACACCACATGAATCATCAATCACCAACGGAATTCAACATCGAAATCATCGGGCACCTATAATCCTCCGTAAGGAATAATAAAACATGATTACGACGAGAATCAAGGCCGAAAACAACGGAAATCCCAACAAACTATCAAAGGGAACTCATTCGAACATTTAATCGAACATTAAATGTTCAAGACCCTTCAAGAACAAAGAAATCACCCCTCGGGTCGAACGAACCAAAGATACGAGTATCCAATCCATAGAACAAGTTCAAAACAACATTTATACAACAATTAATTGATCAAAAACGGATTGGAATCGAAATCAAAAAGGAAAATCCCCAAATCTACAAAAACAAGGGTTCAAGCCAAAATACCTTGATTTGGATGAAGGATTCAAGTAGAGGTCGAAAATCTACAACAAGACTTGAGGTGGATGATCTCTACAAGTTTGGGAGCACTCAAATCGCCCAAAAATCGCCCACAAATCGCCCTAGATGGAAGGAGGAAGAAGAGAGGAGAAAAATGAAGTTTTCTCCTCGAAAATCTGCTAAAAAAAAACGCAGAAAAAGCCCGTATGCCGCGGCACAGGATGAGTGTGCCGTGGCCCAGGGCCAAGAAAAACGCCCAGGAATCAGCTTAGTGCCGCGGCACAGCTGAAGTGTGCCGCGGCACACAGTACAGCCCACTCCAACACGAAAAAGGCACATCGTGTAGTCTTAGCTATTTCGACCATAACTCCCTCGTATGGACTCCGATTGACTCACCGTTTGAACCATTGGAAAGCTAATTTGATGCTCTATAATGTTGCAAAGATTCAGAATTTTTGGAGTTTTCAAAAATTAATGGTGACTTTACAAAGTCGAACTCCCACGTGAAAAAGTCGATTAAGGACACAGAACTCAACAAAACGACACCGAAACGAACTCGGATGACAAAAAGTGCAGAATTAATCATTCTCGGAATGACGAAACGGTCATGATAGAGTTGTCAAAACAAACTTCCTCCGAAAAAAGAAAATTACCGAAATTCGAAATTGCGGATATTACATTCTACCCTCCTTAAAAGAAGTTTCGTCCCGAAACTTAAAACAAGTAGGGGGGAGCAATATACCCGCCAGGAAAACTCGACGAGATACACCAAAAACAGAAAACTCGCGCCCAACGGCGAAACGCTGCAAGAAACGCAAAGAGACATACGGCGTGAAAACACGCTCCACGACGACCAACACAACGTCGCCGTTAGGGATATAATAAAACCAACAAATGACAAGCGTCATCAAACGGATAATATAGCCAAGTCAATTATCCGACAATCACAAAACACAATAAACGAAAGTCAGTATGATTGACCAACCCAACGGTACATCAATCGAAACGCGAGCCAATCGCTGAACCAATACGGAATTCCACCGCCCAAGGGTTGGAAGATCGAAAACGAGACTAATTTCCCGAACTTAAGGGAATTACGAAGGAGTCTGAACGTTCAACAATCACGAAACGAGATTAACAAAAACCGAACAATCAATGATCGAACCACAACGATCGAGTCAACAAAAAAAATCGAATAATCCTGTTCGGATCACGAAGAACAATAAGGTTCAACCGACAACTCCGAAGTTCACATCTCGACTCGAGACGAAACATGATCCGGTAAAAACAACAAAATGTGCACTCACATAAGATCCACAGGAAAGGGAAATAGCAATCGAAAAAAAAATCACAACGACAAACGAGTTATTCCGAAACAATACCGCACTCGTCCGATCAACAAAAGCAAGGGACACGGAAAGTTCAGAAAATGTTAACGAGCATAAACGAGTCGACAGAGTCGAAAACACAGGAGTTCCAAATCCGATCAACTTCGAATAAAAGAACTAATAGAACCAAATGATGTCACTTCCGAACAAGGTTCACAAGAATCGAACCGAACTCGAAAAAGTCACAACGATAACCAGATCGACCCACAACAAGATCACAGTTCGTTCAGACGATGAAACCGAAATACAGAACAATTTCATAAAGTTTCAACGAACATGAGCGAATCGATAGACTGGAGAAAGAGAAAATACAGAAGTCAAAATAGTACGGGTATTACCCCCGACCTCATCCACGAAATTCACAAAAACAGGAGCAAGGTAACAAGACATTAAACAACCGACACATAACGGAACGATCACCGATGCACACGTCCATACCAACCCAAGCTCTAACAGCTCGCACATGCGCGACAACACAGAAATCACCACGAGACGACAACATTCAACACCAACATCCCACCTCTCACAGGGGGCTAGCACAACAAATGTGTGGAAAGCGACTCAACGCTCACACCGCCAATTCGATCATACTCGGGAGTAAACATCATAATGACAACGCGAACATCATACATACATACCCAGCCCTCAAACGGGAATGGATAGGTTTTTAAAAAAAACGAAAACCTCATTTTGAAAATAATTTAGAAGAACACCGGTTGATCTTGAGTATCACCCTTCAAAAAGTACAAACGTGAAACATTGTTATTGAGACTTTGGAGAACCATTTCACATTTGGTAAAAATGAGGACACTTTCTTTTAGTGAAAAGCTTTCAGAATATTCGACCCTCGGGTCTAAATAAAAGTGTTTCTAAAACATTGAAAATATCTCAAAACATTTTGGTCCTCAATTGGAGTAATTTTGAAACATATTGCGGCACTAGAAGGCACCTTGAAAGTACTGCGAGAAAATAATTCATTTTAAAAGTACGTCTCGAAATTTATTTTCTAAGATACTCAAGTTTTCAAAGATAATTCAATGGGCTAGAATGCCCAAAAATTTCGTAATTACACAAAATATTATAGCGCCGTGGGTCCTGCTACGGAGCTCACTAGGCTAAAAACCATTTACAAAAACGCCAAAAAGGCCGATGACGGTAATATTTCAAAAACTCACGAAAGCCATTTACAAAATACTAAATACCGTCATAAGAATTTCGCCAAAGCGATCAAGGCCATAATGCCAAAAACTCGGTTAAGGGAATCGGTTATCGAAATAAAACTCGGTCGGTAAAATACCGAAAGTCATTACAAAAGAACTCACGCAGCGGATAAAAGAAATACAATTCAACATGCACAATCCAGCAACACTACTCCTCATAAGAACAAAATATGAGGGTCAAATAACCACATATCAAGAAATCAAAATCCATAAGAGGATTCCATCACTTAACAAATAATCATAAAAATAGCTCGTGTCACACGAGGCACAACACAAAGAAGGGAGACTTACATCCACAAGTCGCACGAAGATGATGATCGCCCACAATACTAATCACGACCAACAAACTCAGACGACGCGTCGCGACACGACTTAGTCAGACAAAATCCGACAAGACAAAACTCAACAGACACCACTGACCCGACAGCCTAGGTTTCCACAACCTAAAGCTCCGATACCATTTATGTAACACCCCCAATCCACTCAGGGATATTACACGCCGTAGACCCTCTCCTCGAGGATCTACCAGGCTGATAACTAAATCAAACATCTAAACATCGCCTTTAAGGCTAAAATGACTCAGTAGACCGACTTGGTCTTTCAATAAATACTTACAACTCAATTCCAAACACATACCCACGCAGGGGTCAAAATACAATAAACTCCGCATAACGGGGAAAAGATACTACCGCAGTAAAAGAAAATACAACTAGACGATCCGACATCAACGGATCCTCGTGTGATTAGTATCGTTCATCTTTCATCATCCTTCGTGCCGACCCTGTGCTATGCTCCAAAACCTGAATGCAAAAATAGACATCCACCCCCCGAATACTCGGGGGTTAGCAAAACTCCACTGTTTTGCTAGTGCAAGTACAAGTGCAAAAATACGAGCCATACAATACAAGTTCCAAGAACAATAATAATCAGGAATCCTCAAAAATCCAAACGTGACGAAAAGTACTTCCCGAGGCAAGAGTTTGGTAAAACATTCTAAAAACCGAAAGGTCACAAAGCAAGGGAAAACTATTTATAAAACAGTTTGAATTGCCATCGAGAGTTTTAATAGGAAACAATTTAGGATTACCGAATCCTTCGCTTTCCAAAAATCAACAGGGTCACAGCCCAAAGGTTTTGTTTTCGCAAATAAAACCAACCATAATACACAAGGTTAAAAGCCCACGTCATGCGTCCTCGACGGACATAAAATACACACGCACCCGTGAAGTTTCACTCGTGAATCCAGGTCGAAGCCAATGGAATTCCCTCCGTGGCCCCGTCGAACCCTCCCGAGGTGAGCAAACACATTCACAAAACATAAGCAACCGCACTCGTGAATCCAGGGCTATACCATTGGACTCCATCCGTGATCCCATCGGACCCTCCTGAGGTGAGCGAAAAACAAGCACAAAATATATACACGTAGCGGTGAAGTTTCACTCGTGAACCCAGGTCGAAGCCATTGGAATTCCCTCCGTGGTCCCGTCGAACCCTCCCGAGGTGAGCAAACACATTCACAAAACACAGTACTCACATCGCCTAGGACCGGGTCGAAGCCACAAATCCCACTCCGTGATCCCGTCGGACCCTCCCGAGTTGGCTAGCGAAATACTCAAGCACCACACGTCACCTAGGACCGGGACGAAGCCACGAATCCCACTCGAGGCCTCGAAGGACCCTCCCGAGCTGGCTAGCGAATCAAACTCAAGCACGAGTAACATATCACAGGGATATCCAAACAATTCACCCAGAGGCATCAAACACTTAGTAAAACAACACGTCAACCACAATGCACCGAAATGAAACAATATACGTCCACACGCAAATACCAAGTGCATCATCAACACCAAACATGTCCATAAGATTCACATACTCATTCGAGAAACACACCAATCACAAAACACACACGATTTTGAAAGAGGGCCTTTAACAAGGCTAACCAAATCTTTTGAAAACTCGTTTTAAACAATCAAACAAATACATAAAGACGATCACCAATTATCATATTCACAAAACAAGAATAGTATGGGCAAGGTACTTGCCTCGATATCACGAGCAATGGAAAAATGAACGGATACGGCCGGGTAGCCCTCAATTTCCCGAACACTATCTAGAACGCGATAGCACCGAAATTACTACGGGAAAACACCACATTAATCATCAATCACCAATGGAATTCAACATCGGAATCATCGAGCACCTATAATCCTCCGTAAGGAATAATAAAACATGATTACGACAAGAATCAAGGCCGAAAACAACGGAAATCCCAACAAACTATCAAAGGGAACTCATTCGAACATTTAATCGAACATTAAATGTTCAAGACCCTTCAAGAACAAAGAAATCACCCCTCGGGTCGAACGAACCAAAGATACGAGTATCCAATCCATAGAACAAGTTCAAAACAACGTTTATACAACAATTAATTGATCAAAAACGGATTGGAATCGAAATCAAAAAGGAAAATCCCCAAATCTACAAAAACAAGGGTTCAAGCCAATATACCTTGATTTGGATGAAGGATTCAAGTAGAGGTCGAAAATCTACAACAAGACTTGAGGTGGATGATCTCTACAAGTTTGGGAGCACTCAAATCGCCCAAAAATCGCCCACAAATCGCCCTAGATGGAAGGAGGAAGAAGAGAGGAGAAAAATGAAGTTTTCTCCTCGAAAATCTGCTAAAAAAAAACGCAGAAAAAGCCCGTATGCCGCGGCACAGGATGAGTGTGCCGTGGCCCAGGGCCAAGAAAAACGCCCAGGAATCAGCTTAGTGCCGCGGCATAGCTGAAGTGTGCCGCGGCACACAGTACAGCCCACTCCAACACGAAAAAGGCACATCGTGTAGTCTTAGCTATTTCGACCATAACTCCCTCGTCTGGACTCCGATTGACTCACCGTTTGAACCATTGGAAAGCTAATTTGATGCTCTATAATGTTGCAAAGATTCAGAATTTTTGGAGTTTCTAAAAATTAATGGTGACTTTACAAAGTCGAACTCCCACGTGAAAAAGTCGATTAAGGATACAGAACTCAACAAAACGACACCGAAACGAACTCGGATGACAAAACGTGCAGAATTAATCATTCTCGGAATGACGAAACGGTCATGATAGAGTTGTCAAAACAAACTTCCTCCGAAAAAAGAAAATTACCGAAATTCGAAATTGCGGATATTACATATTACACGCCGTAGAACCTTTCCTCAAGAATCTACCAGGCTGGTGACAACATCGAACAACTCAACAATGCCTTCAAGGCTAAAATGACTCAGTAGACCGATTTGGTCTTTCAATAAAACATACAAGTCAATTACAATTCATGCCCACGCAGGGGTCAAAATACAACCACTCCCGTACAATGGGGAAAAAATATAGCAGCGGAAAATAAAGTACAACTGAACCAATACACAACGTACGGTTCCTCATGTGATTAGTATCGATCCTCTTTCATCATCCTTCGTGCCAACCCTGTGTTACGCTCCCAAAACCTGAATGCAAAAACAGACATCCACCCTCCGAATACTCGGGGGTTAGCAAAACTCTACTGTTTTGATAGTGCAAGAATAAAGTGCAAAATACGAGTCATACAATTTACATTCCACGAATAACAATAACCAGGAATCCTCAAAGATCCAAGTGTAACGAAAACTACTTCCCGAGGCAAGAGTTTGGGTAAAACATTCCAAAACCGAAAGGTCACAAATCAAGGGAAACAATTATAAAACGGTTTAAAATGCCATCGAGAGTTTTAATAGAAAATAATTTAGGATTACCGAATCCTACTCTTTCCAAAAGAAACCAAGAAAGGGGTCACAACTCCAAAGATTTACTTTCCGTAAAACGACCTTTACAAAACCATTGGGGTCTCAACCCAAATTTCATCAAATCACATTACTCAAGAACCATAACACGGTCCGTTTTCCAACATCAAAACCAACATCCAAAGGATTAAATACAAAGGACAAAATACTCTAGTGCCATCCTAGCTAAGTAAGCCAAACGAACAACTTACCTCTTACACACTTAGTCGATGCATGCAATCATGAAAACCGCTCAAAAGCACTCATTTTCGGAAATGCCATAATCAAATCACATTTGTGAAATACACCACAATTAACCGTGGATCCACCCCTCTGTGGACCCCTACCGAGACCCCGTCGGATCTAACCCATAGTGGTTAAAAGCAAGCTCGCGGATCCACCCCTCCATGGACCCCTACCGAGACCCCGTTGGATCTAACCCATAGTGAGCATACACACACACGTTACTCATGCAATACTAATATGTTAAGAATGTAAGTTCATCAAGAATACTTACTAGGGATGGCCACTTATCCAACACCATTATCAAACTCTTCAAAACACAACAACACAATTAACACGGAATACACGATTCCACAACATTGAACTAATGGAAACATCATCAAAACCTTCGACGTTCAAAATAATCAAATCATAATCAATTCTCAAAACACACCATTCACAAAACCCACACGCATTTTGAAAGAAAGCCTTTAACGAGGCCAAACCGAAATCTTTTGAAACTTCATTTCAAACAACCAAACAAACACACCAAGATGATCACCGATCATCATATCCACAAAATAAGAAATGTATGAACAAGGTACTTGCCTCAAATCCAAAGCACACGAAGCAACGGGAAAGCTCGACCAGAAACCCTCGAACTTCCAAGATCGACAAACACCCCAACAATTCCACGAGAACTACGAAAATAATATCACCACGAATAAATAATGCTAAACGGAATCCGAATCAACCGGAAAAACAACAAGAATCTGAGGGTTCCTTCGAAGAAATCGGAAATCAAATCCCGGGTGGTAAAAATCGATAAACGAGTTACAAAATCCGAAGATTATGGCCAAGACAACAAGAATACCATAACCAAATCATAAACCACAGATTAAATCGAAGAATCACGAAGAAAACCCCAAAAATCATACAACTAGGGTTCTAAGTAAAAAAATACCTCGATTCGGCGAAGAACACAGATTGGATGGTGATATAATCAACAAGAATCTTCTAAAACTCCTTGGAATTGATTAGAATCAGCCAAGAACTCGAGTTCCCGAACCCCCGTCGCCAGCCGTCGCAAGAAATGAGAAAAAGGGTGAAAAATGAAGGTCTGGCCGAGCCCAGGCTATATATAGCCGGCAGGGTTACGGCCGTAACCGGCAGGGCCTTACGGCCGTAACCGGCATTCATCAAAATCTGCCCAGCGCCTGCCGATCGCTTACGGCCGTAACCGAGAGGGCCTTACGGCCGTAACTCGGCACTTACGGCCTGCATTCGGCAGTCCTACGGCCAGAATCGCATTCATTCGAACATTGCACGCACCAGACGGCCAGAATCGACACTTCTTACGGCCAGAATCGCATTCATCCAGCCCATGTCTCCGCGAGCACGTACGGCCATAACTGCACCTTACGGCCAGTAAATCCGCAAAGCCAGCCCCGGCCCGTGACTTCGGTGGTTACTCCGACGGCCCGGGCAACCCCGAAACCCGAACCTGAATATTAACCGAAGATATGGTTACGAAGTAATCGCAAAGACGAATCCAAGCGCTAAGAGAACACACGATTCCGACCACCTGAAGGCTCGAAATTCGACAATGGAAAGTAATTACCACAAACTTTGGGAAATTACGAAAACGGCCCAAAACGTCCGAAATACAGGATACACGATCGAAACACCAAGACGAAGCTCGCAACATGAATAATAACATTAAATGAACTTACGAGAAACTCAACACAATAGTTTCGGACGAGATTCGCAAGAATCGAACTCAAGTGCGGAAAAACCGCTAAGAAACACGGAACTCAACAAAACAACACCGAAACGAACTCGGATGATGAAAGTGCAGAATTAATCATTCTCAGAATGATGAAACGGTCCCAAGCGAGTCGTCAAAACGGACTCTCGCCAAAAAAAAGAAAATTACCGGAAATCGAATTTGCGGATATTACATACTACCCTCCTTAAAAGAAGTTTCGTCCCGAAACTTAAAACAAGTAGGGAGAAGAAATATCCCACCAGGAAAACTCAATGAGATACACAAGAAACGCGTAACTTACGCCCAACGACGAAACGTTACAAGAAACGCAAAGGAATATACAGCGTGAAAACACGCTCCACGACGACCAACACAACGCCACCGGTAGAAACATAATAAAACCAACAAGTGACAAGCGTCATCAAACAGATAATACAATCAAGTCGATTATCCGAACAATCACAAAACACAACGAATGAAAATCAATACGATTGACCAACCCAACGGTACATCAATCAAAACGCAAGCCAATCGCTGAACAAATACGGAATTCCACCGCCCAAGGGTTGGAAGATCGAAAACGAGACTAATTTCCCGAAGTTAAGGGATTTACGAAGGAGTCTGAACGTTCAACAATCACGAAACGAGATCAACAAAAATCGAACAATCAAACGATCGAACCACAACGATCGAGACAACAAAAATCGAACAATCATGTTCGGATCACGAAGAACAATAAGGTTCAACCGACAACTCCGAGGTTCACATCTCGACTCAAGACAAAACATGATCCGGTGAAAACAACAAGATGTGCACATAAGATCCACAGGAAAGGGAATAGCAATTGAAAAGTCACAACGACAAACGAGTTATTCCGAAACAATACCACACTCATTCGATCAACAAAAGCAAGGGGCAGGACAAGCTCAAAAAATGTCAACGAACATAAACGAGTCGACAGAGTCGAAAATACGGAAGTTCAAAATCCGATCCACTTCGAATAAAAGAACTTAATTTCCGAAGTTCGAAACAACAAGGTAAGGAAATAACGTAACATACAACTGATAGAACACGCCCCCCAGGGACTCCTCGGAGGCAGTCCTGATATCAATGCTCAAGTCCGTGCCTCGAAAGGCTCGATAATCAACTCACAAAACTGAACATGATGTCCCTCGATTCCGCACTTGAAACGCGTCACAGGCGAGGAAGGACAAATTGCACGTACATTTCCCCGGCACATCACAGTTGAAATGCCTCGGCTCGGCATACCGAGAATACAGATGCTAGATACAATGGAACATAACACCTGTATATCATTACCAACACAATCACATTATGAAGTTATTTACATCAAGAAGTAACACTAATACCTTCAATGTTAATATTCACTTAGTTTGAGCATGATTCAATTAACTTATCATGTTTGCACTAGTTTAAACTAACATTATGTGAAGTATTTATCTACTAACATCATAATAAGCATGGAATTGATATGAGTTAAAGAAAGACCAACCTTAAAATGAAGAACAACACCAACACTTCAAGGGATACACTTCAATCTCTAACTCTCCAAGTCACCAATCAAGTGCTGAAGCTCCAACACAAGTTAGAAAGGCTTAGAAACGAAGTTGGAAGGGAAAGGAACGTTCCTCAGTTGGGAGGTTGAAAAGGGTCGAGTAGGAAGTGAATGGCAAGTCATACTTTTATAATCTGAACTCGGCATTACGTACGTTAACGAACGTGGTTAACGTACGTTATAGCCCTTACGTACGTAATCTTATGATCATTACGACGTAACCAATTTCATCGATCTTACCGCCTCAAAACACGCAATTGCTACGCACGTACCATGTAGCTATTACGCACGTAATAGCCATTGACTGGCCGCCGCGATCGACTCACCACCTACCCCGCCGCCCCACTACCGAAAGGCGGATCGGCCGAGGATCTTCCGCATTACGTACGTTAACGTATTGATGTTACGTACGTAAGGCGACATACATAGCGTACGTTATGAAGATAGGTTAACGTACGTTATGTACTATAACAAGCATAAATGGAATTCTCCCAATATCACCCAACAACTAATATAGTATGAATGACCATGAATCCAACTTAACATAATTCGTCGATACTTGCTACAACATCACAGATATGGTGCGAAAACACTTAACTTAAATCATGAAATACAATATTAAAGGCGAGGGTATTACATAAATTAGCTATATACAAGCTTCTAAAATCGTTTTAACCGGTAAATAAAAAATTTGTACATTCCAAAATTTTTTGAGCCTTAATCTCTCTTTCCATGCCTTGTAATTATCATATAAAATCGAGTCATTCGTTACCTTGAGAAAAGAAGAATCAATCGGTTGATGAAAAATAGAACTGAAATTTACTTAATTTGTGGAGTTTTTGATTTTTCATGCTTAACTAAAAAATGATTTTCTGCAAAAATTCTATTCCCTAAAAAAAAAGGAGTCATTGGTGAAAAGAGCTACACGTTAGCAAATAACGGTGTGAAAGCTATCACCTAAAAAAATAAATGACGAAAAGGAGAAGTGTTGAGCAAAGAATAAATGCCTAATTTTGGAAGTCTTAAATTTTGCGAAAAATAAAGGACTAACCATTGTTGGTGCGTAGTCGCCTCTTAAAAATTGGTGAAAAGAGCTACACGTTAGCAAATAACGGTGTGAAAGCTATCACCTTTTACGAAAAAAATAATGAGATAGAAATTGTGTTAGTGAAAAGAGCTACACGTTAGCAAATAACGGTGTGAAAGCTATCACTAAAAGGGATGTAGTTTATGAGCAGATTTGAATTAATTAGCAGCTGAATTTCAATACACTCAATTTTTGTGAAAATCACAATATTTGATGACGCCAATAAAATTCTTCTTCATATTGAGTCGAAAAATAAACGAGTGATCGAGAGCAACCATTAAAGGGAGTCGTGTGTATCACGAGTGGGAAAGAAATAATCAACCTATTGGGGGGTAACCTTGATTTTGGAATTACAAAATAAAAACCGTGTTTTAACTTCAAAAACATTAGTAGATTTATTTTGAATCTCGATTCATTTCTATCTACTGTATAAAGCTGGTTGTTGTGTATTAATGGCATTTTGATCTCCTTTTCTCTTTTTATATTTTAATTTATGTGTGTATTAATTTTCTTATTTTATTTTATTTTTATTTTTATTTTTGGAGTGTGAATAATAAAGAGTCTTGCTCGGGACTAGAAAGAATTCAAGTTTGGGGGTGTGATAAGTGTCATTTTTGTACACTTATCCATGGTTTGTATCGATAAAATTCACCCATAATTGAGCTAGTCTACTCGTTTTTTGCTTTTAATTTATTAGTTTTAATAATTTTATTTTTATCGGATGATGATCGGATTAAATAACTGAATTACTCAAGAAACAAAATGTTTAATAAATATTCTCTTTATTGAATTTTGATATATTCATGTTGTAGGGCTTTCCGAGACGAATTCGGCAATTTCTTCCGATTCAAAATCGAGTTATATATCAAAAGTTATCTGGGCAAAACGCAAAGTCCGAGAAATTCGGGCTGAAAACGTAACTATCAAAGCTTCAAATGAGCAAATTTACGGTTGACGCTACGGCCGTAACATTCAGGAGTTACGGCCATAAGTCACCCTAGTTACGGCCGTAACCCCTGAATGTTACGGCCGTAACTCTTGACAGATTGCTATGATTTGTCTAATTTTTTATATTTTTTGTGTATTATTGAGGGGATGGCTGGCATTGATCCGATATAATGTAATAATGCTGGAGTTTTGGAGCTATTAGATGACTTTAGGTGTATAAATAGACCCCTTAGATCCTTCATCATTCATCATTCATCTTATAATTTTCCATTTTTTTGTAAACTTTTCTTTTTGTGTGAAGAACACACTTGTGTTCTTGAGTGATCTTTGTAAGTGTGGTATAACATATGTTGTTCAGAGAGTTTATTGTTTCTATCTCCTTTATCTACTAAGGGAGTTAGGATCAATTCTTTCTCTTGATTCAACTAATAATGACCACACAAACTTGTAATATGTGTAATAAACCCTTCATGGGCTAAGTAATCTTTAGTTAGGATTATAAACAAGGTTAGTCATGTTATTTATGTTTGTATAAAAGATCTATTGTGAATTACTTATTATTATGTGTGATTTTCATTGTTTTAACAATCTTTATTTATTTGGCCAATTAATGAAGATATTTATGGTCTTCATATGTTTCGAAAGAAAATATGTTTGATTAGATCAAATGATCTTCACTCTAAGTTGTTCTAGGGGATAGAAATATACCTCTAGTCCTTAGATGATTCTTTGAGTTATTTTCATAAATCCTAATGCTATGTATTGAAGCCAATTAACATAGAAATATAGTGGATTGATTCAATATGTAAGGGGCGTTTTATAGTTCGAAAGAGAAACCGTCTTTTTAAGGAAAATCGAATCTACACAACATAATAAGTAAATTCATCTTATGATCTCCTATACATCCTTTATAACTAATGACGAACTAAGTTTGTAATCCCAACTATTTCACTTTATCGTTAATCAATCTATTATTATTGCTATCTTTTTATTTCCTTATAATATTAGAACTATTATTGTATTTTCTTTGCAAATATTAAACCAAACTTTTTAATTGTGTGTTTCACTTATCATAGTACCTATAAAAATAGACTAATAGTGTATAATTCAAATTATAACCAAACTTCCTTGTGGGATCGATAAACCGGACTCAAAAAGTCTACTTTACTACTTGATACGATATCGTGCACTTGCGATAGTTACACTAAAAGCATGTCATGTGACTTGTTAAAGCTTGGATTTTTTTGCGTTTATGCACATGGGTGATTGTTTCATGATGTTTGTGATTGTGTGTTGGCTATCGTTCGGGCCGTTGTAATCGTCGAACGATGCCGTTGTTGTTGTGATTTTTATATGCGTTGATATGTTATGCTGAGTTGGCATGTATAACATGATAATCGGAAGTTGATTTTAGTCTCAACACTAGGAACATGTTAGGGATGATATCCTTAATGATTAAAAGTGAGAAATGTTAAATTTGTCTTGAACATTCTATTGATTCTTGAAGGTAGTATGGAACCATGATTTTTGGCCTCTAAAACCTTTGTAATAAAATTGTTGGAAAGATTATGTTAACCCTTTGAAGATGATCTTCGCTAGATGGGATGAAGTTACTTCAAAAATTTCAAGTATCCAATGATATAACTAGGCTTTTAATAAATTCTTCAAAGTAAAACAATGGATGTTGATAGAAGGAAGTTGTAATCTTCATATGTTCAATTTAATCGATTTCGTTAAAGAGTGGTAATCACTACATTAATAGGTTGATAATGTTCTTAAGAGGATTGTATTGAATATGATGATACAAATGCGGTAGATGAGTAGCCGAATTCCATTTCAATAATCCGTGCGTGTTAAGAGACGTAAATTAAGATGATGTTCTTAGTTCACTAAAAACTTAAACTTATGTTTCATATAGTAATCAAGTTTTGAATGTAATCGTTGGTAAAATAATGAAAGAACGTAATTAAACACAAACTTATATCGTAATTGGAAGTGTCGATGATTTGAAAAGATATTTTCACGATATTACATTGATAATAAACTAGACATCAAGTATTTGACATTAAGGTTAGAATATGTGAATGAACATGATAAACATACGATGATTTGTAATAAGAACATTAAAATGATCAATAGAATGATTGATTTATTCAAGTAAATTTACGAATATTATTTATGTAATAATACCATTATCGCGAATGTGTTGTTGAATGAATTACATTTCATTCAAGGTTGCTTGTTCACGTGAGTATTGTTAGACGAGGATACCATTCGTTTGACCATTCAAAGAAGGATTATTCATCTACGGAATTGAGGCAAGTTATCTTGCTTGGTTATAATGATGGTTGAATTCTTGTGATTATTATGCGTTTCGTGTGTATGAAATGTTCGATAATCTATGATTCATGATATGGTGATACCCTTGATCGTATTGTCATGGTGTTGGGGATGATATACCCGAAATTACCGTCCTTGTTACCGTTAGTCCTTTTGAGCTTTGTTGACACTTCGGTGAGTTGCTCGATTCCTTGGTAAAAGTGTAATTCGTTGAGTTTCGTTGTCATGTTGTATCGTGACATCTCTGGAGTCATATCTGCGCGCCGATTGGTTATGTGTAGGATTTTTAGCCGGCACTTGATGATCATGCGTGGAGGTTTTCCGCATTTAGATCGTGCACACGAGACGTAGTTCGTGAGGCTAATTAGGTACATCGTCCCACGTATATTCTGATTCCGTATACGGGGTGGACATGTGCACGGACACATTTCGGACGGGCGATCGTGACGTCCGTCTTGAGCCATAGTATATGGTCGTTCGTATATTTGGTTATGTTCGACAGTTGGGACTGATTGTTTATACGCCTTCGGGGTATATTCAGTAGTCGGTGGTTTTCTTTGAGATCAGTATATATATGAATTGTATAATGTCATGAGAATCATTATTATGTATAGCTGCCCCTGTGGTTTGGGGCGAAATACTTGTATTTCAGGGCGAGGAAAGGGCAAGGCACAGGAGGAGCACAACGGCGACGGAGGATTCTGAAGTATGCTATTTCGGGGGGCCCGAGTCTTTTGGTTGTTCAGTTATGTTTTATTGTGACTTTCATTTTATTTTGTGTCGGATGAATGTACTAAAATTTGTTAGGTACTGCCCATCGTCATATGGTCTGTACCGAATTTGGATCCTGTGTATGTTTGTTCGTATTTAAAGACATGATTAACTCATACTCCACACCGGGGTTTTGATAAATATTGTGGTACGGTGCCACGATGTCAGATTTTAAATGTATATTGTGATATCGCCTGGTGGGTCCCGGTAGGGGTCCACGGCACTGTAATAGCCACTGTTTTTGGACTGTTATAGAAGATGGTATCAGAGAGTGTGTTTTTATTTTGAGTCATTGTAGAATCGAAATAGCATCAAGATGTAATATACGGGGATAATTTTTTTTCGTGTTACTGTTGAGTTGTACATATTCATTTGGAATTGTACAAGTGTTGTTGTTTTGGACTGATACAATGTATATTGTATTGGAATATTTCGGGATCAAAATATTATACTTGTCGTCGGGTTAGTTTCGTCGTTTGAATGTTGGTTGGAGAGTTTGGATTTTTTGGCTAAGTACACTAGCATTAACGTACGCTATATGTGTAGACTTACGTACGTTATGGGTTGAGTATTACGTACGTTATGCCTGTAAGGTTACGTACGTAATGCTTGGTAGGTGGCAGGAACCTTCCTCGTAGTCACTTTCGGCCGGTGGGTCCCGAGCATCTTCCGATCGGATCTCACTATTGCAATCAACGGACCCTTACGTACGTTAAGAGGTGAGCTCTACGTACGTAATGTAGGTCTTGTTAACGTACGTAATAAGTTCTTGTTTACGTACGTTACGGCCTTCGTATTTTAGTCCAGTTAGTTCTGGATTTTTCATTACGTACGTTAATGGCTTAGCACAGCGTACGTAATGCCTCTTACGTACGTTAACCATAGTGTATAACGTACGTAATGAATTGGTCAGTCTATTTATCTTGGTTTCGTCTTTCATTTCCTCACGAACCAAAACACTTTTTCTCTCCCTAGAATCGTCCGTTTGGACTTGTTATTGATGTTTAGCCTCTTCCAACTCGATCTTGATCATCCTAGCTTGGATTGAAGCTTGAAGTTGGAAGCTTGGTGGTGCTCCTTTGGTGTTTGGAGGCTTCTTCTTGTTCTTCTTTGGTAAGTTCCCTCAATCTCTTGTTCTTCAAGTGATTTTCGAGTTGTTGTTGTTGTTGTTTTCTTCGGGTATTGTTTGATTAATGGAGTATATCATGATTCTTCATAGTTTGGATGAACTTTTGATGAAGAACATGTTGGTATAGCTTGAGGATGATTATGTTCTTGATGTTTTAGATTGTTTGGAGGTTTTAATCATGTTTAGGAAAGATTATGTTAAGATTGTTATATGATTAACATAGTCTTGAGATGATTATTATTGTTGGTGGTGTTCTTGTAAGATTTTAACCATTTTAGTAAGGATTTATGATGATCCAGGAGGTGATTATCATAATTTGAAAATGGTTGAGTGAATCTTGTTGTTTAATCCGAATTCATGAGGATATGATGAAGGATTTTTATTTCAAACATCATGGTTATTGAGTTGATGATGTTCTTGGGGTGATAATGATAATATTGATAATATTATCATTTTGTGTTTTTGAATGAATCGTTTTAATTCAAGGTTGTTCGAGTGTTTGTGTTCGTCGGGAGGCGCCGTTCGTCGTTTCGTGCCAGGACGTTGATCGTGGAAGGACTTTCTCGTCTTCGGTTTGAGGCAAGTTTTATACTTGTACTGGTCAATGAGATTAATGTTATCATATATGTGTATGAATGTATTGTATCA
This sequence comes from Orobanche coerulescens, assembly GCA_033398695.1. Lineage (NCBI taxonomy): Eukaryota > Viridiplantae > Streptophyta > Magnoliopsida > Lamiales > Orobanchaceae > Orobanche > Orobanche coerulescens. The sequence continues at coordinate 5,591,357 of CM065814.1, forward strand.
TTTCGAGACTTAGTCTCTTCGTGATTTGTTGATATTCGGGAATTGTTTGATGCAATACCCTTCGGTGATTATGCCAGATGTGATTGTTATTCGTTAACGGCCGGTTTAAGGCATTGAGATTCTTGTTGTCGATAGCCGGTTCGCGGCATCGATGTATCGATTATTATTGTTGACATGAATGTCGTTCTGAGGCATCGTTGAATCGTTATTATTGAATCGAACCGCCACTATGATGTTGCATTGGCCGATCAAGGCGTTTGATGTATTCGTTTATTATATCCGCTTTGGTGGTCGCTTTAAGACGCCGGACATCCACTCTACCGTATCATTGTGTATCGATTGACCGCTCTAAGGTAATCGATTTATTTAATTGGGATTATCAAGATAATTCCCATCCGTTGTATCATTGTGTATCGATTGACCGCTCTAAGGTAATCGATTTATTTAATTGGGATTATCAAGATAATTCCCATCCGTCAGATCATTGGTTATCGATTAACCGTTCTAAGGTAATCGATTTATCTAATCGGGATTATCAAGATAATTCCCATCCGTTGTATCATTGTGTATCGATTGACCGCTCTAAGGTAATCGATTTATTTAATCGGGATTATCAAGATAATTCCCATCCGTTGTATCATTGGTTATCGATTAACCGCTCTAAGGTAATCGATTTATTTAATTGGGATTATCAAGATAATTCCCATCCGTGTATCATTGGTCATCGATTAACCGTTCTAAGGTAATCGACGTATTTAATCGGGATTATCGGGTTAATTCCCATCCGTTGTGTCATCGTTATCGATTAACCGTTCTAAGGTAATCGACGTATTGAATTGGGACCGCAAGGATAATTTCCATCCGTTAAGTTGTTGTGATCGATTGGCCATTCCAAGGCAATCGAAGTATTTGAATTGGGACCGCCGTGGACGGTGCCCATCCATGAGTTGTTGTCGTCGTGTTGGCCGACTCAAGGCAACACGCTATTACTCTTGTGAATTTGGTAATCTTGGGATTGTTCTTGTTGTGATTAATTATGTTTTGGAGGCTAGTCTCGGCTAGTGCTCGATGGGTAAGCTTGGGGCTTGAACCTTCGGTTGGTTTCCCAACACCTACGCTCAAGAGGTCACGGTCATGTTAATGATCTCATTATGGGTAAGCTTGGGGCTTGAAACTTCGCGGTTGGTTTCCCAACACCTACTGATTCAAGAGGGTCACGGTCATGTTAATGATCTCATTATGGGTAAGCTTGGGGCTTGAAACTTTGCGGTTGGTTTCCCAACACCTACTGATTCAAGAGGTCACGGTCATGTTAATGATCTCATTATGGGTAAGCTTGGGGCTTGAACCTTCGCGGTTGGTTTCCCAACACCTACGATCAAGAGGTCACGGTCATGTTAATGATCTCATTATGGGTAAGCTTGGGGCTTGAACCTTCGCGGTTGGTTTCCCAACACCTACTGATTCAAGAGGTCACGGCCATGTTAATGATCTCATTATGGGTAAGCTTGGGGCTTGAACCTTCGCGGTTGGTTTCCCAACACCTACGATTGATGAGGTCACGGCCACCGGGTGATCTCATTATGGGTAAGTCTGGGGCTTGAACCCTCGCGGTTGGTTTCCTCAAAGACCGCAATTCAAAGAGTCACGGTCATTGGATGATCTCATTGTGATACGGCTTCGTGCGTGGCTTCGCCCTCATTAGTACAGCTTCGGCTGTTTTGGCTTCGGGCCATTGTGGTGATTGACAAATTGGTGAGTGACATTCAGTGGCATTATGATGATAAACGGCTTGGTACATTGTTTATTAAGGCCATTGTGATGTATCGGTATTCCTGTCGGAGCCTTCGGGCATTGTGATTCGTATCTATCTCAGTGTTTGGCTTGGGTTACCTTCGAGTGATGTATTGTTGTGTTCTGTATTGATGATTCGCCGTTGGGCACTTGTGTTCTAACCTGTTGAGCAGGTATTGATCGGATGCTGTGGGCATAGTATTCCACGAATGCTCGATTCTTACTTTGGTTTGTGAGCATCTCGTATTACCATTACTATACTATTCATTCTGCCCTTTGGATGCATATCATGTTGTACATGTATTTGATAATCATTATCTGGATGACTGACCCCGTGGGGGCGGAACATGTTTTCATGTTTTAGGTGTTTGCGAAGAGAGAGTTGAGACACAGGGGCATGACGGTGGCGACGAGGCATTCAAGCGATACTAGTCCGAGATGTTTTGGTGTTCATGTCAGTCAGGCAGTTGGAGTACTCCAGTTTTGTCTGTTATTGTCATTTTGTATTATCCGAGCAAGGCTCGTGGATGTCGTTGTATTGTATTTGGGCCATGTAGGCCCACTGTTGTCATTGAAATTCCATATCGGAATATTATGTTGGATGCCAGTGTAGGGATTGTGATTCCCCTTTTGGTCAGTTAAGTTGTATTTTTGGTCGTGTTAGCCTGGTGGATCTCCTGGTGTGGGGTCCACGACACTGTAATAACCCAATAGGATTTGGGGGTGTTACAGAAGATGGTATCGGAGCATTGGGTTGTGATGTACCCTGATATGTGAGTTATGTGGTTCTACCGACGCGGTAGTAGTGGACTGTCAGGTTATGACAATCTGGACAGTCAGGCATTGTGAGTCGTGGTAGTTGAACGACTGTATGAGTCATTCTTTCATCGAGTCGTCGTCGATGAAGACTAGTATCGCAAGACCTCGAAGCTTCGTATGACCTGTGTAAGGACTCGATTCTCTTGTATGTTCATACATTCAATATGCCATTGATTATGCATGTTTTGTTGAAACCTGTATGTAACATTATGTTACGACCCATTCATGATTAATTGCTTTGGAGCGTGTCGGCTCAGTATTGGCTATAATGAGCATGTTTGAAGCGATTGTTTATTTGTTGAGTATATATACTCGTGTTTGGCTATTGACATAGCATTGGGGATTAGCCGTTGAGGCATATTTGAGCTTTGTTCATGATCGAGCGTTATTCTTTCAGTATGGAAAGAAGAAACCGAGGATGTGGCAGAGGGGGTAAAGTCTGCGGAGCAGGCCGAAACCCAGAACCTCGTGATTATGCGCGTGCGGATGCCGAGAGGGATCAGAATTCAGCCGGAGATGTGACTTATGCGACCGGTTCCCCTTCAGAACGTCATACTCGAGGAGTCGACCAGACTGAGAGTGACCACATCGACCCTTACTTGTTTATGAAGGACATGATGACCCAGATGACTCAGATGACGCAAATAATGGAAACCATGCAGACCTCGATGGTTCGTGGTACACAGCAGCAGGGACTCCAGGTGCCGTTCTATGGACAGGCCAGGAGAGTGAGTCAAATTATCGGCGACATCTCTCGTCAGAGGCCACCTATTTTTGAGGGTTCGTCGGAACCAGCTGATATTGTTCATTGGCTTGAACATTTTGATAAACTCTTCGACATGGTTCAGTGTCCGGAAGAGAGTAAGGTGGCAGTAGCGGCTTATTATTTGAGTAAAGGCGCTTATTCTTGGTGGCTTTCTGTAAAACCCACCGATCGTGATTGTGCTTGGAGTGAGTTTAAGACTCTCATGTTAGAGAGGTATTATCCGGCTCCACTCCGTGAAGCCAAGTTGTCAGAGGTTTTGAACCCCGAATCTGTCGAGGACGAGGGTGTTATTGTCATTGCGGAGAAGTTTCAGGGACTCCTTCAGTTTGCTTCATCTGTTATCCGTACTGAGGCGGATAAGATCAAGTATTATAGCAAGAGACTGAACCCGCAGTTGAGGATGCAGTTGTTCAACCATAATTGCAATTCACTTGGTGAATTCATCGAGAAGGCTCTTGGAGCAGAGCTTTTGATCAAGGAACTTGCTCGGAAGAACCCTTCAGTTTCTTCCGGTGAGAGGACTAGGATGCCGGTTCGTTCAGAGGGACATCGGGCTCCGATGCCCAAGAGGTCATCTTCTAGTCGTCTTCGTGCTGGGAAAGCATCTTCTTCTCAGGCGACGGGTTCGACCGTTGTTTGCTTTAACTGTGATACAATAGGACATCGCAGTACTCGGTGCTCGATGCGGTCTATTGCTTGTTTTCTATGTGGGAGGCAGGGACACCTTCAGAAATACTGCAGGGGTTCTAGTGCCAGTAGATCTCAAGGGAAATCACGGGCCTCGAGAGACTTTGTTTCTTCAGTCCGTACTTTATCCAAGGGGTCGTATCGGGCTTCGGGAGCCAGAAGTATGGACACTCGAGGAGGAGCGGCGAGCTCAGATTTGGATCTTCCTCGAGTCGATCAGATCGAGGAGTTCGATGACCTGGAGGATGTTGATTTTGGATATATTTGAGATGTAGCCTTAATTTCTTTCTTTATTTTTCGGATTGATGTTTGACTCGGTCTGTACTTTAGTACTGTGGTTGCGAACCATTTATGGTTGATCTATCTTGTAATGATTGTATATGAGAATCTTGAGATTTGAGGTCGTGTGATGTGTTTTTCCTTCCTTTTGGTGTTGTACCCGAGATTTTATAATAATCTGGGTAATTGTTCAATTCAATCCGAGACGCCGAGTCGTGAGGACTTGGGTGTGCAGTTGATATGGTCCCGAGGACCACATGTGCATTGTTATTTTCCTTTTGTGGCATGAGTCAGTGATTGCATTGGCGTCCGATGCTGATGAGAACGGGGGAGTGTACACCGATGATTGTAGACATGTACAATGGGCGGCACCCGCGGGGTGTGTACGCCGGTGTTACTAGTCGTGCGATTGGTACGACTTCCTGGCTGGTCTCTAGCGGGAGAGTTATGTTTCGGCTGATCTCGCAGTTGGTTGAGTGTTTTTATCCCTTGTTTTTCGCCGTGTTAGGGCAGAGGAGATGCGGGAACCCGTGGGGTTGGCCCGATTACTCAGGTGAAGTGGTTCGCAGTGAGGAGTATTCCTGGAGATGTTGTTTTCTTATCCTGATGGATAGTTCGTACCCCGTGTTTTTGCACCCTGAGTTTCGGGGACGAAACTCTTTTTAAGGGGGGGAGTATGTAATATCCGGGGATAATTTTTTTTCATGTTACTGTTGAGTTGTACATATTCATTTGGAATTGTACAAGTATTGTTGTTTTGGACTGATCCAATGTATATTGTATTGGAATATTTCGGGATCGAAATATTATACTTGTCGTCGGGTTAGTTTCGTCGTTTGAATGTTGGTTGGAGAGTTTGGATTTTTTGGCTAACTACACTAGCATTAACGTACGCTATATGTGTAGACTTACGTACGTTATGGGTTGAGTATTACGTACGTTATGCCTGTAAGGTTACGTACGTAATGCTTGGTAGGTGGCAGGAACCTTCCTCTTAGTCACTTTCGGCCGGTGGGTCCCGAGCATCTTCCGATCGGATCTCACTATTGCAGTCAACGGACCCTTACGTACGTTAAGAGGTGAGCTCTATGTACGTAATGTAGGTCTTGTTAACGTACGTAATAAGTTCTTGTTTACGTACGTTAAGGCCTTCGTATTTTAGTCCAGTTAGTTCTGGATTTTTCATTACGTACGTTAATGTCTTAGCATAGCATACGTAATGCCTCTTACGTACGTTAACCATAGTGTATACCGTACGTAATGAATTGGTCAGTCTATTTATCTTGGTTTCGTCTTTCATTTCCTCACGAACCAAAACACTTTTTCTCTCCCTAGAATATTCCGTTTGGACTTGTTATTGATGTTTAGCCTCTTCCAACTCGATCTTGATCATCCTAGCTTGGATTGAAGCTTGAAGTTGGAAGCTTGTTGGTGCTCCTTTGGTGTTTGGAGGCTTCTTCTTGTTCTTCTTTGGTAAGTTCCCTCAATCTCTTGTTCTTCAAGTGATTTTCGAGTTGTTGTTGTTGTTGTTTTCTTCGGGTATTGTTTGATTAATGGAGTATATCATGATTCTTTATAGTTTGGATGAACTTTTGATGAAGAACATGTTGGTATAGCTTGAGGATGATTATGTTCTTGATGTTTTTGATTGTTTGGAGGTTTTAATCATGTCTAGGAAAGATTATGTTAAGATTGTTATATGATTAACATAGTCTTGAGATGATTATTATTGTTGGTGGTGTTCTTGTAAGATTTTAACCATTTTAGTAAGGATTTATGATGATCCAGGAGGTGATTATCATAATTTGAAAATGGTTGAGTGAATCTTGTTGTTTAATCCGAATTCATGAGGATATGATGAAGGATTTTTATTTCAAACATCATGGTTATTGAGTTGATGATGTTCTTGGGGTGATAATGATAATATTGATAATATTATCATTGTAGGAGGATCAATTTGATGATATTGGTGATATTATCACTTTGAGATGTTTGTTTTGATGATTGTTCTTAAATGAATCTTGTTGAATGGATTTCACAAGTGTTAAGAACGTAATGATCATGTTAATTGATCATCGAGGTGTTGGAGAATGTTAGAATTCATAGTTGAGGACTATGATATTCGTTCGTGCGGTGTGATCGATTCGTGTTTGAATCGGGCTTTGTCCTTGTCGTTGTTTTCTATTGATTTTGTGTTTTTGAATGAATCGTTTTCATTCAAGGTTGTTCGAGTGTTTGTGTTCGTCGGGAGGCGCCGTTCGTCGTTTCGTGCCAGGACGTTGATCGTGGAAGGACTTTCTCGTCTTCGGTTTGAGGCAAGTTTTATACTTGTACTGGTCAATGAGATTAATGTTATCATATATGTGTATGAATGTATTGTATCATTTCGAGACTTAGTCTCTTCGTGATTTGTTGATATTCGGGAATTGTTTGATGCAATACCCTTCGGTGATTATGCCAGATGTGATTGTTATTCGTTAACGGCCGGTTTAAGGCATTGAGATTCTTGTTGTCGATAGCCGGTTCGCGGCATCGATGTATCGATTATTATTGTTGACGTGAATGTCGTTCTGAGGCATCGTTGAATCGTTATTATTGAATCGAACCGCTCACTATGATGTTGCATTGGCCGACTGAAGGCGTTTGATATATTCGTTTATTATATCTGTTTCGGTGGTCAGTTTAAGACGCCGGGACATCCACTCTACCGTATCATTGTGTATCGATTGACCGTTCTAAGGTAATCGATTTATTTAATTGGGATTATCGAAGATAATTCCCATCCGTTGTATCATTGTGTATCGATTGACCGTTCTAAGGTAATCGATTTATTTAATTGGGATTATCGAAGATAATTTCCATCCGTTGTATCATTGGTTATCGATTAACCGTTCTAAGGTAATCGATTTATTTAATTGGGATTATCGAAGATAATTCCCATCCGTTGTATCATTGTGTATCGATTGACCGTTCTAAGGTAATCGATTTATTTAATTGGGATTATCGAAGATAATTCCCATCCGTTATATCATTGGTTATCGATTAACCGTTCTAAGGTAATCGATTTATTTAATTGGGATTATCGAAGATAATTCCCATCTATTGTATCATTGGTCATCGATTAACCGTTCTAAGGTAATCGACGTATTTAATTGGGATTATCGAAGTTAATTCCCATCCGTTGTGTCATCGTTATTGATTAACCGTTCTAAGGTAATCGACGTATTGAATTGGGACTGTCAAGGATAATTTCCATCCGTTAAGTTGTTGTGATCGATTGGCCATTCCAAGGCAGTCGAGGTATTTGAATTGGGACTGTCGTGGACGGTGCCCATCCATGAGTTGTTGTCGTCGTGTTGGCCGACTCAAGGCAGCACACTATTACTCTTGTGAATTTGGTAATCTTGGGATTGTTACTGTTGTGATTAATTATGTTTTGGAGGCTAGTCTCGGCTAGTGCTCGATGGGTAAGCTTGGGGCTTGAACCTTCGCGGTTGGTTTCCCAACACCTACAGTTCAGTAGGTCACGGTCATGTTAATGATCTCATTATGGGTAAGCTTGGGGCTTGAACCTTCGCGGTTCGTTTCCCAACACCTACAGTTCAGTAGGTCACGGTCATGTTAATGATCTCATTATGGGTAAGCTTGGGGCTTGAAACTTCGCGGTTGGTTTCCCAACACCTACGACAATGGAGGTCACGGTCATGTTAATGATCTCATTATGGGTAAGCTTGGGGCTTGAACCTTCGCGGTTGGTTTCCCAACACCTACAATTCAGTAGGTCACGGTCACTGGGTGATCTCATTATGGGTAAGTCTGGGGCTTGAACCCTCGCGGTTGGTTTCCCAGCACCTGCAATTCAGCAGGTCACGGTCATTGGATGATCTCATTGTGATACGGCTTCGTGCCGTGGCTTCGGCCCTCATTGGTACAGCTTCGGGCTGTTTTGGCTTCGGGCCATTGTGGTGATTGACAGCTTCGGCTGAGTGACATTCAGGGCATTATGATGATAAACAGCTTCGGGCTGTTCGGCTGTTAAGGCCATTGTGATGTATCGGTATTCCTGTCGGAGCCTTCGGGCATTGTGATTCGTATCTATCTCAGTGTTAGGCTTGGGTTACCTTCGGGTGATGTATTGTTGTGTTCTGTATTGATGATTCGCCGTTGGGCACTTGTGTTCTAACCTTTTGAGCAGGTATTGATCGGATGCCGTGGGCATAGTATTCCACGAATGCTCGATTCTTACTTTGGTTTGTGAGCATCTCGTATTACCATTACTATACTATTCATTCTTCCCTTTGGATGCATATCATGTTGTACATGTATTTGATAATCATTATCTGGATGACTGACCCCATGGGGGCGGAACATGTTTTCATGTTTTAGGTGTTTGCGAGGAGAGAGTTGAGACACAGGGGCATGACGGTGGCGACGAGGCATTCAAGCGATACTAGTCCGAGATGTTTTGGTGTTCATGTCAGTCAGGCAGTTGGAGTACTCCAGTTTTGTCAGTTATTGTCATTTTGTATTATCCGAGCAAGGCTCGTGGATGTCGTTGTATTGTATTTGGGCCATGTAGGCCCACTGTTGTCATTGAAATTCCATATCGGAATATTATGTTGGATGCCAGTGTAGGGATTGTGATTCCCCTTTTGGTCAGTTAAGTTGTATTTTTGGTCGTGTTAGCCTGGTGGATCTCCTGGTGTGGGGTCCACAGCACTGTAATAACCCAATAGGATTTGGGGGTGTTACACAAGAAACCTTCGTGCCACGTGTAACCTGTGCAAGCGCCTAACCCGTCGAATACGGTATGTTCTCATGAACCATAATTTGATTACTGACATGATATTGACGATGTATTGGTCTCCTTACTTATCTTGGCATCTTGCTACCATGAGGCAAAATTCATCTGTTTGAGGTGAACCTAAATTAATTATGTGATTGGAATTGTTTCGACTTAATGTTGATATGATATTGAGTGTGTAATACTTGTAGTGCCAATGATTCTTTACAAACTGCTTTGTTGGATAGGAAATTCCCTGTTGCTATTAACTTAGCATGAATTATGATTGATAAATCGAACTGTACTTGTGACTTGATTCTTTCAGTATGGAAAGGAACCCGATAGGCCGTGGCAGAGGGGGACGAGGCCGCGGAAGAGGCCGAATTCCGATACCACGAGCTAACAGACGCGCGAATGTGGAACAGAGTTCCGCAGGCAGTGATTCGCCTTCTAGGGACCAATCACACCACACCGGAGAGAATGCACGTGTCGATCCTTACACCGTGATGCAGGGCATGATGGCCCAGATGACCCAAATGGGTCAGCTGATGGAAGCTATGCAGAGGAATACTACTGGTCAACAGTAGGGGCAACAGCCTCCGCCTCTGGTGCCTGGCGGGATCGTGAGCCGGATTATTAGCGACATATCACGTCAGTGACCTCCGACTTTTGAAGGCTCATCTGAGCCTGCTGACATTGTACACTGGATAGAGCATTTCGAGAAACTGTTCGAGATGGTGGAGTTCCCAGAGGAAAATCGAGTTGCTGTGGCAGCCTACTACCTTAGTAAGAGTGCCCATACTTGGTGGCTTCGTGAGGCTCGCCAAGGCGCGAGTACTTGGGAGGAATTCAAGAATCTTATGCTAGATCGTTACTATCCCGCACCCTCCGTGAAGCCAAACCGTCCGAATTACGAAACCCCGACCCATCTAAGACGAGGATGTGTTAGCGATTGCCGAAAAATTCCAAGCACTTCTCCCTTTGCTACGTCGGTTGTCCGTTCGGAAGCTGATAAGATCAAATATTTCCTCAAGAGGCTTAAACCCCGAATGAGGATGCAATTACTCAATCACCACTGTATGACCTTACCGGAGTTTATTGAGAAGGCTTTGGAGTATGAACTTACTGCGAAGGAGATTTCTAAGAAGGCCTCGCTTTCCATCAAGAGATCCAGAACTGCACCCAAGGAGACAAGAATCGGGGGTATTCAAGAAACCCCAGCCTGTACCAAATCCTTCTGAGCGGCCACCTATGGCACCGAAACCAGCAGGAATGCACTATTGGGCAATCAGCTCACCTGTCGTGTGTTATAACTGTGGGGACCAGGGGCATATCAGCTCCAAGTGTCCGAAGCCGGCCGTTGCCTGTCACACTTGTGGGAAGAACGGTCATCGTGCTCGCTATTTCCGGGGTGGACTCGGGCGTGCTCCAGTAGCGTCTCTTGCTCCAGTACAGTCTTCTGTTCAGGAACGTTCTCCTCCATCCACTTCTTACCAGACTACCGGGGCGAACAAAGGGATGGGCCATGGAAATCAAGTTGGTACACCTGCTTCCGGGGTTGCAAAACCCATAGTCTACGAGATGAAGAAAGCCGATGATCCCGAAGCCAGCATGATTGCAGGTACACTCGAGATCCACTTTCACCCCGTTTGTGTTCTTTTTGATACTGGTGCTTCACACTCCTTTTTGTCTAGTTCTTGTTTGAGTCGTTTGCATTTGAATCATGTTACCGATTGTGAACCTTATGTAATTGGTCTACCCGATGGTAGAAGAATTATTGGGAGTCGTGAAGTACAGAACTGTCCGATTAGCATGAACAACCGTGAGTGGTTGTCCGACTTGATTGTGGTTGATTTACCTAAAGATGATGTAATCTTGGGTATCGACTGGATGGATCGTCACGATGCCGTGCTTAGCGTCCGTAAGCGAATGGTGACCGTCACATCGGATGATGGCGTCGAGTGTATTTTTTGGGGTGATAATCCCAATCATTCAGGAGAGTCATCGCGCTATGAAGGCTATGAGATTCTTGAACCAGGATGCATTGGTTATTGGTGTTACATGACCAAGACAAGCGACCGGCCATCAAATTGATTGATATTCCAGAGTTCGAGATTATCCAGATGTATTTCCGACGAGCTTCCAGAATACCCCCACAATGAGAGGTAGAATTCACCATTGAGTTGGAGCCAGGACGTCCCCGCTTCGAAAGCACCATATCGTATGGCCCCGATCGAGATGCAGGAGTTGAAAAGACAACTCGAAGAATTAAGCGAGAAAGGATATGTTCGACCCAAGTGCATCCCCTTGGGGAGCGCCGGTGTTATTAAATGCGGAAGAAGGATGGATCGCTGCGTTTGTGTATTGATTACCGGGAGTTGAACAAAGTAACAATTAAGAACAAATATCCTTTACCTCGCATCGATGATCTATTGGATCAGCTCCAGGGAGCCGCTGTATTTTCCAAGATCGACTTGAGGTCCGGGTACCACCAATTGCGGATTCGAGAGTCTGACGTCCCGAAGACAGCTTTTCGCACTCGCTATGGGCATTATGAGTTCGTTGTCATGCCATTCGGACTGACTAATGCACCTGCAGTGTTCATGGAATTGATGAATCGGGTTTTTATAAATTATCTGGATCATTTTGTAGTTGTTTTTATTGACGACATCTTGGTCTACTCTCGTGATCATGAGGAGCATGAGTGTCACCTCCGCCAGGTTCTCGATGCATTAAGGCGAGAACAACTCTATGGAAAATTTTCTAAGTGTGAATTCTGGATTCTGAAGTTATTTTTATGGGACATGTGATATCAGCAGAGGGAGTAAGAGTAGACCCACAGAAGACGGAAGCTATCCGAGACTGGCTACCTCTGAAGATCGTGAAGGAAGTTCGTAGTTTTCTGGGTCTAGCAGGCTATTACAGACGATTCGTGGAAGGATTTTCCAAAATTGCTCAACCGATGACTAATCTGTTGAGAAAAGATAAGAAGTACTTGTGGTCGGAAGCATGTCAGCAAAGTTTTTATGAACTCAAAGGTCGATTAATTTCAGCACCTGTTTTGGTACTACCTAGAGGAACGGAAGGATTCGTGGTATATAGCGATGCATCGAGGCAGGGCCTTGGCTGCGTGTTAATGCAGGACGGGAAAGTGATCGCCTATGCGTCCAGACAGTTGCGTCCTTACGAGGTCAACTACCCGACTCATGACTTGGAGTTAGCAGCCGTAGTGTTTGCTTTAAAAATCGCGCCACTATCTCGTATGGAGTTCACGGATTTTTACGGACCACAAGAGCCTGAAGTATATTTTTACCCAGAAGGAGTTGAATATGAGACAAAGGAGGTGGTTAGAGCTAATCAAAGACTATGATATCGAGATCCTTTATCATCCAGGCAAGGCAAACATGGTTGCCGATGCCTTGAGCCGCAAGACGGTGCATGAACAGATACTAGCTCGTTTGACCGCCCAGAGGGAGTTGCAATTAGAGTTCATGAGACCAGAGATTGAGGTCTGGTTACAATGCATTCAGGGACAACTGTGCATGCTTGAGATTTCACCATCCCTTGATGAGACGATCAGGACGAAACAGATGACGGACCCATTCTTATCCAGAGTTCGAGGAGAAATCGATCAAGGGAAGGCCCCTGGGTTTGTGGTTCACGAGGATGGACTGATACGCTTCAAAAATCGAGTATGTGTACCAGCAAACGAAGAGTTGAGGAATACTATTCTGAGGGAGGCTCATGCTACCCCGTATTCCATACACCCGGGATCGAACAAAATGTATAAGGATTTGAAGCCGTATTATTGGTGGGGTAACATGAAACGGGAGGTTTCCGAATTCGTTTTGAAATGTTTGACCTGTCAGGAGGTCAAGATTGAGCATCAACGACCAGCGGGCATGATGAAACCGCTTCCGATTCCCGAGTGGAAGTGGGAAGACATATCGATGGATTTTATTACTAGCTTGCCGACGAGCCGTCGAGGCATGAATACGATTTGGGTGGTTGTGGATCGATTGACTAAATCAGCCCACTTCTTGGAGATCAAGGATACTTGGGGCCCTGAGAGATTGGCCTAATCATTCATCAAAGAGATTGTGAGACTGCATGGCACCCCTAAGAGTATTGTATCAGATCGGGACGGACGGTTCGTGTCGCACTTCTGGAAGGCGGTTCATCGTGCTATGGGTACACAGTTGAACTTCAGTATGGCTTTTTATCCTCAGACCGACGGTCAGTCTGAGAGGACAATTCAAACTCTAGAGGATATGTTGAGGGCATGTGCTCTCGATTGGAAGCCTGACTGGGAAACCTAACTGCCGTTGGTAGAATTCACATATAATAACAGCTGGCACGCCTCGATCATGATGGCACCTTATGAGTCATTGTATGGTCGTCGTTGTATGTCCCCTTTGTGCTGGGACGAATTGTCTGAATCTATTGGTACGGAACCTGATATGTTATTGGCAGCCCGCGAGAAGATTTCCCTGATCAAGAGCCGTCTATTAACGGCCCAAAGCCGCCAGAAATCATATGCATATAATCGTCGACGACCACTCGAGTTTGAGGTTGGTGACCATGTACTAGTCAAAGTATCTCCTACTAGAGGTGTTTTCCGATTCGGGAAGAGAGGCAAATTGAGCCCAAGGTATATCGGTCCGTTTGAGATCCTGGAACGAGTAGGCGACCTAGCCTATCGTTTAGCATTACCACCATCTTTGAGCCGGATTCACAACGTATTCCATGTATCTCAGTTAAGGAAGTATGTTGCTGATCCAAGTCACGTTATTCAATTCGACGAGGTCGAAATAGCCGACAACCATTCGTATGAAGAACGGCCTGTGCAGATACTCGAGAGAAGAATTAAACAGCTGAGGAACAGGACGATTCCCTTGTTAAAAATCCAGTGGTCGAGACATGGAGTCGAGGAAGCTACATGGGAGACTGAAGATAGCATGCGAGAGAAATACCCCGAACTGTTTACCCCTTAGTTTCGGGGACGAAACTCCTTTTAAGGGGGGGAGTATGTAATACCCTCGCCTTTAATATTGTATTTCATGATTTAAGTTAAGTGTTTTCGCACCATATCTGTGATGTTGTAGCAAGTATCGATGAATTATGTTAAGTTGGATTCATGGTCATTCATACTATATTAGTTGTTGGGTGATATTGGGAGAATTCCATTTATGCTTGTTATAGTACTTAACGTACGTTAACCTGTCTTCATAACGTACGCTATGTATGTCGCCTTACGTACGTAACATCAATACGTTAACGTACGTAATGCGAAAGATCCTCCAGCAATCCGCCTTTCGGCGGGTGGGGCCGAGCGGGGGTAGGTGGTCGGGAGTCGATCGCGACAGCCAAGTCAATGGCTATTACGTACGTAATAGCTACATAGTTACGTACGTAACGAATTGCGTGTTTTGAGGCAGTAAGATCTGATGAAATTGGTTACATACGTAATGATCATAACCACGTTCGTTAACGTACGTAATGCCGAGTTCAGATTATAAAAGTATGACTTGCCATTCACTTCCTACTCGACCCTTTTCAACCTCCCAACTGAGGAACGATTCCTTTCCCTTCCAACTTCGTTTCTAAGCCTTTCTAACTTATGTTGGAGCTTCAGCACTTGATTGGTGACTTGGAGAGTTAGAGATTGAAGTGTATCCCTTGAAGTGTTGGTGTTGTTCTTCATTTTAAGGTTGGTCTTTCTTTAACTCATATCAATTCCATGCTTATGATGATGTTAGTAGATAAATACTTCACATAATGTTAGTTTAAACTAGTGCAAACATGATAAGTTAATTGAATCATGCTCAAACTAAGTGAAGATTAACATTGAAGGTATTAGTGTTACTTCTTGATGTAAATAACTTCATAATGTGATTGTGTTGGTAATGATATACATAAAACCTGATGTATAACATGATAATCGGAAGTTGATTATAGTCTCAACACTAGGAACATGTTAGGGATGATATCCTTAATGATTAAAAGTGAGAAATGTTAAATTTGTCTTGAACATTCTATTGATTCTTGAAGGTAGTATGGAACCATGATTTTTGGCCTCTAAAACCTTTGTAATAAAATTGTTGGAAAGATTATGTTAACCCTTTGAAGATGATCTTCGCTAGATGGGATGAAGTTACTTCAAAATTTCAAGTATCCAATGATATAACTAGGCTTTTAATAAATTCTTCAAAGTAAAACAATGGATGTTGATAGAAGGAAGTTGTAATCTTCATATGTTCAAATTAATCGATTTCGTTAAAGAGTGGTAATCACTACATTAATAGGTTGATAATGTTCTTAAGAGGATTGTATTGAATATGATGATACAAATGCGGTAGATGAGTAGCCGAATTCCATTTCATTAATCCGTGCGTGTTAAGAGACGTAAATTAAGATGATGTTCTTAGTTCACTAAAAACTTAAACTTATGTTTCATATAGTAATCAAGTTTTGAATGTAATCGTTGGTAAAATAATGAAAGAACGTAATTAAACACAAACTTATATCGTAATTGGAAGTGTCGATGATTTGAAAAGATATTTTCACGATATTACATTGATAATAAACTAGACATCAAGTATTTGACATTAAGGTTAGAATATGTGAATGAACATGATAAACATACGATGATTTGTAATAAGAACATTAAAATGATCAATAGAATGATTGATTTATTCAAGTAAATTTACGAATATTATTTATGTAATAATACCATTATCGTATTTAATGTGTTGTTGAATGAATTACATTTCATTCAAGGTTGCTTGTTCACGTGAGTATTGTTAGACGAGGATACCGTTCGTTTGACCATTCAAAGAAGGATTATTCATCTACGGAATTGAGGCAAGTTATCTTGCTTGGTTATAATGATGGTTGAATTCTTGTGATTATTATGTGTTTCGTGTGTATGAAATGTTCCGATAATCTATGATTCATGATATGGTGATACCCTTGATCGTATTGTCATGGTGTTGGGGATGATATACCCGAAATTACCGTCCTTGTTACCGTTAGTCCTTTTGAGCTTTGTTGACACTTCGGTGAGTTGCTCGATTCCTTGGTAAAAGTGTAATTCGTTGAGTTTCGTTGTCATGTTGTATCGTGACATCTCTGGAGTCATATCTGCGCGCCGATTGGTTATGTGTAGGATTTTTAGCCGGGCACTTGATGATCATGCGTGGAGGTTTTCCGCATTTAGATCGTGCACACGAGACGTAGTTCGTGAGGCTAATTAGGTACATCATCCCACGTATATTATGGATTCCGTATACGGGGTGGACATGTGCACGGACACATTTCCGGATCGGGCGTACTGTGACGTCCGTCTTGAGCCATAGTATATGGTCGTTCGTATATTTGGTTATGTTCGACAGTTGGGACTGATTGTTTATACGCCTTCGGGGTATATTCAGTAGTCGGTGGTTTTCTTTGAGATCAGTATATATTTGAATTGTATAATGTCATGAGAATCATTATTATGTATAGCTGACCCTGTGGTTTGGGGCGAAATACTTGTATTTCAGGGCGAGGAAAGGGCAAGGCACAGGAGGAGCACAACGGCAACGGAGGATTCTGAAGTATGCTATTTCGGGGCCCCCGAGTCTTTTGGTTGTTCGGTTATGTATTATTGTGACTTTCATTTTATTTTGTGTCGGATGAATGTACTAAAATTTCTTAGGTACTGCCCATCGTCATATGGTCTGTACCGAATTTGGATCCTGTGTATGTTTGTTCGTATTTAAAGACATGATTAACTCATACTCCACACCGGGGTTTTGATAAATATTGTGGTACGGTGCCACGATGTCAGATTTTAAATGTATATTGTGATATCACCTGGTGGGTCCCGGTAGGGGTCCACGGCACTGTAATAGCCACTGTTTTTGGGCTGTTACAATTTATTGGTGTTATGGCCAGATCTAGAAATCTCAAAAAATCAAAATAATATATATATATATATATAAAATTAAGGCAAATAACCAAATCAATCAAAACACACCAAAAACCAAATCAATCAAAACACACCAAAATTACAACATACCAAAATACTAAAACAAACCACCCCCAAACTTGAAAATAAAACTGTCCTCAGTTTAAAAATAAAAAAAAATAAAAATCAATGCAGAAAAGCAGAATACTCCCTGTTAAGAAAGTTGATGTCTGAGCTAACGCCTTTTAGAATCTGCAAGAGAATAAATATACGAGGCACACAACAAAATAAAATATACTCGTAAGTATAACACAATTTTTAAGATGCGCATCAAGAAAGTCCGGAGAGTCGCCTTACGATGCCATCAAAGTTTTTATAAAAGCAAAACACGAAATAAAAATTACAGCAATACATAAATCGCGAATAGATGCGCGTCAAGAGATCAAGAAGAAACTCCTTAAGCTGCCATCATTTAGCACGATTATTACACACGACAGAAAGTAAAAATACAAGAGGTCCTACATGGGTTATCAAAGGGAGAGGAATGAATCCACTTTACGTTTTCTCACGGTAAAATCTTCTACCCAGACAATTTTAGCTAGAGCTGGATCTGGTTGAGGAACAAATTCATTGAGTTTTTTGATTAGTTCTTCTGGTGTTGTTGCAACGACTATGATTCGTTTTGCACGCTCGGAAATAAAGCCCTTTTCAGCAGAGTAGTCGATGAAAGACAGTAAACCATCAAAGAAACCATTGACATTAAGAACACCTATTGGTTTTTGATGAACGTTTAGCTGGGCTCTGGTAACCACATGAAAAAGTTCCTCAAGGGTGCCAAAACCACCGGGAAGGGTGATAAAGGTGCCAGAATTATTTATCATGTGAGTTATGCGATCTTACATATTGACAGATCTAAACTCATCTCCAATAGTTGACCCGGTGATTTTACTTTCAGCCAGAGGTTTTGGGATTATTCCCAACACTCTTACTCCTTCCATATAGGCGTATGCACTCGTCCCATTAATCCTAGACTTCCTCCTCCGTAAACTACATGAATGCATTTTTCTCCTAAGGTACGATCCAAGTTGTGGGCTGCTTCAGTAAAGCATGCCTCTTTTCCAGAACTAGCTCCACCAAAAATGCATATTGTGTTAAATTTTTTTGCTGAAGATGATGACTCCATTTTTGAAAAGAAAAAAAAAAAATTTTAGAGAGAAACAGAGAAAAGTGCAAGTTTGAGGGATGAATGAAAGAAACCAGTAGAAAGTTTTTTTATAGAAGAAAAAGAAGGTAAAAATTGTTTAACAAGTTTGTGATTGCGTTTGATTGTGCTTCAACTACTCAATAGAATAATGAAAGCATTTATCGCGTATCACATTTTTTTATTCAGAAAATCTCACCACACGACAAAAATAAAAAGATACTTACGCGTATGTACAGCAGTTGTGATTGTGGCTCACATCTTCCTCTTATTTTACGTTCAGAAATGCCTAAACGCTTTCTATGAGTCGGGGAGAAGCTTCCCATCCAATTTTCTTACAAATTGGCAAACAGGGTCTTTTAACGTCAGATTCCCAAGACGTTGTTCATATTCTGGTTTGAATTTATTCCACAAACATTGAATTCCGTAATATACAAGTCCTCTAGGATGCGTGTCAAGAGAAATTTCGATATTATCTAAATTCTCCTTATTCAGACCATCATTAATGAACTGAATTTTATCTTCTCTGTTTGTAGATGGAATTCCTAAAGATCGACAGTTTACATTACAGTTCCATCTAGCACATTTATAGCAAACGGCTAGCATCTTTGCTCGTCGTTTCTTGGCATATGAACTTTTTCCAAGCCCTGGTAAAAATCTAGTCGGTGTTTCTGTGAATTCACCTTCTATTCTTACTTTGGCGTCGATAATGAATCTTATGTCAAAAGGTATGCTTTTATTCATAAGCAACCTCATCCTTTCAAGCCTTGTCTTGTAAATTTTTAAAATTTCATTTTTGCTTAGAAAGGGAAATCTTTTTTCAATTTTAAACAATGTTTCGTCCATGATAAAAAATAAAAATAAAAATAAAAAGACAATGAAAATAATTGAATAAAATATCTACAAATATCAGTTGTTGTGGGAAACTGAAAAATACGACTTTAATAGTCACGGAGTACCGTTATCCGCCACTTGACCGGACAAACACAATTTAGTACTAAGTTACAACGTCGAGAAATTTGTACTTATAAAAATAGTTTACAATGTAGGATTTCAAATATAACTTATACTTCCCCGGCAACGGCGCCAAAAACTTGACACGCTTTTAGTGTAACTATCGCAAGTGCACGATATCATATCAAGTAGTAAAGTGGACTTTTTGAGTCCGGTTTATCGATCCCACAAGGAAGTTTGGTTATAATTTGAATTATACACTATTAGTCTATTTTTATAGGTACTATGATAAGTGAAACACACAATTAAAAAGTTTGGTTTAATATTTGCAAAGAAAATGCAATAATAGTTCTAATATTATAAGGAAATAAAAAGATAGCAATAATAATAGATTGATTAACGATAAAGTGAAATAGTTGGGATTACAAAGTTAGTTCGTCATTAGTTATAAAGGATGTATAGGAGATCATAAGATGAATTTACTTATTATGTTGTGTAGATTCGATTTTCCTTAAAAAGACTGTTTCTCTTTCGAACTATAAAATGCCCCTTACATATTGAATCAATCCACTATATTTCTATGTTGATTGGCTTCAATACATAGCATTAGGATTTATGAAAATAACTCAAAGAATCATCTAAGGACTAGAGGTATATTTCTATCCCCTAGAACAACTTAGAGTGAAGATCATTTGAGCTAATCAAACATATTTTCTTTCGAAACATATGAAGACCATAAATATCTTCATTAATTGGCCAAATAAATAAAGATTTTTAAAACAATGAAAATCACACACAATAATAAGTAATTTACAATAGATCTTTTATACAAACATAAATAACATGACTAACCTTGTTTATAATCCCAACTAAAGATTACTTAGCCCATGAAGGGTTTATTACACATATTACAAGCTTGTGTGGTCATTATTAGTTGAATCAAGAGAAAGAATTGATCCTAACCCCCTTAGTAGATAAAGGAGATAGAAACAATAAACTCTCTGAACAACATATGTTATACCACACTTACAAAGATCACTCAAGAACACAAGTGTGTTCTTCACACAAAAAGAAAAGTTTACAAAAAAATGGAAAATTATAAGATGAATGATGAATGATGAAGGATCTAAGGGGTCTATTTATACACCTAAAGCCATCTAATAGCTCCAAAACTCCAGCATTATTACATTAGATCGGATCAATGCCAGCCATCCCCTCAATAATACACAAAAAGTATAAAAAAATTAGACAAATCATAGCAATCTGTCAAGAGTTACGGCCGTAACATCTGTGGGTTACTAGTAACTAGGTGACTTACGGCCGTATCTCCTGAATGTTATGGCCGTAACGTGGCTTCGTAAATTTGCTCATTTGAAGCTTTGATAGTTACGTTTTCAGCCCAGAATTTCTCAGACTTTGCGTTTTTGCCCCAGATAACTTTTGATATATAACTCTGATTTTGAATCCGGAAAGACTGCCGAATTCGTCTCGGAAAGCCCTACAACATGAATATATCAAAATTCAATAAAGAGAATATTTATTAAACATGTTGTTTCTTGAGTAATTCAGTTATTTAATCCGATCATCATCCGATAAAAATAAAATTATTAAAACTAATAAATTAAAAGCAAAAAACGAGTAGACTAGCTCAATTATGGGTGAATTTTATCGATACAAACCATGGATAAGTGTAAAAAAATGACACTTATCATCACACTCATGCGACAACACGCAAATCACCACGAGGCGATAAACAGTAAACACCAGTTCACACCTCTCACAGAGGGATAGTACAACAAATGCGTGGCAACGCCTCGACGTTCATGCCACCAATTCAATCATACACGGGAGCAAACATCATAACGACAATGCGAACATCATACATACATACCCAGCCCTCAAACGGGAATGGATAGGTTTTAAAAACGAAAACCTCCTTTTGAAAATAATTTAGAAAAACACCGGTTGATCTTGAGTATCACCTTTCAAAAAAAAAAGTACAAATGTGAAACATCGTTATCGAGACTTTGGATAACCATTTCGCATTTGATAAAAATGAGGACACTTTCTCTTAGTGAAAAACTTTCAGAATATTCGACCCTCGGGTCTAAGTAAAAGTGTTTCTAAAACATTGAAAATATCTCAAAACATTTTGGTCCTCGAGGTAGAAGAATTTTGAAACATATTGTGGCACCTTGGATGTACCACGAGAAAATAATTCATTTTAAAAGTACGTCTCGAAATTTATTTTCTAAGATACTCAAGGTTTTCAAAGATAATTGAATGGGCTAGAATGCCCAAAAATTTCAGGTAATTACACGGAACATTATAGCGCCGTGGGTCCCGCGCCGGAACCCACCAGGCTAAAAAAACATTTACAAAAATGCCAAAAAGGCCGATGACGGTAATATTTCAAAACTCACAAAAGCCATTTACAAAATACTAAATACCGTCACAAGAATTCCGCCAAAATGATCAAGGCCATAATGCCAAAAACTAGGTTAAGGGAATCGGTTTTCGAAATAAAACTCAGTCGGTAAAATACCAAAAGCCATTACAAAAGAACTCACGCAGCGGATAAAAGAAATACAATCCAACATGCACAATCCAACAACACTACTCCTCATATGAACGAAATATGAGAGTCAAATAACCACATATCACGAAATCAAAATCCATAAGAGGATTCCGTCAATTAATACATAATCATACCAGCAGCTCGTATCAGACGAGGCACAAACACAAAGAAGGGAGACTTACATACACAGGTCGCACGAAGGTGATGATCGCCCCACGATACTGTAATATCCGACGGAAATTCTTACTTACTGTTGTATCTTTTGGATAATTCAAATACTGTTGTAGCCTTGTTGCATTTGTGTATTGTTTCTTGATGTTGGAATATATCATAAATAGACATAATAATAGCGATCACTCGCACTATGATTGGATTCTCATCGTCGCATAGATTAATACATTTTTTTAGTTACTAAACCTGAGTCTAACGTACGCTAATCCTTAAGCATAACGTACGTTATGCTTAGTCCTTTACGTACGTAAAGGTGTACTTGTTACGTACGTAACCAGTGTAATCGTATCCGATCTCAACTTTCGGCGCAGGGCCGGACAGATTCGAATATCCGATCTTTGGAGGCAATCTAGTTGACCTACATTACGCACGTAATGCTTCGATAGGTAACGCACGTAACGATGTTCGTATTTTAGTCCAAGAGCCTCTCGGACTTAGCTTACGACGTAACACTTTCCGTGTAGCGTCGTAAAGTCATAACGACGTTATCCTCTTGTGATAACGCATTTAACGAATCTTTGTTATAAAAAGACAACTTGTGTCTTTCATTTTGCACGACCAAACTCTGAGTTTTCACCAAGATAATCATCCTCCTGCATCCCTAGATCAAAATTACCTTCTTCCAACTTGTATTTGAGCTTTACATTTGGATTTTGGAGCTTGTTGATTGGGAGTTGGAGTCATTCTTGAAGCTTAGATTGTGTTCCTGTGGTCTTGGTGTATTGTTCTTCAATTCTGAAGGTATGTCATACGTTTTAACCCTATAATCTCATAGTTATAATGATAGTGATTAAGTATACTCCACCTAGTGATGAATTAATCAAGCTAAACATGTTTATAGTTAAGCTTCCAACAAACTTAATGATGAATATGATGATTAAGGGTTTTTGTAATGATGTGTTCTTAGTGTTTTAAATGGTGATGATCATGTTTAGTTAAACCAAACTCTTATTCCTGGACTAATAACACCAATGGAATATTAATAGTCTTTGTTTCATTATAATGTAAATAACTTATTAGAATAATTACCATAAGATGTTTTAAGAAACCCTTGTTGATCATTAGAAGAATGGAATCACCTTCTTGAACCTAAGCTAAATGAATCCAGAGGAGTAATGTTTCAACCTCCAAGTTAACTAGAAGATTATAAGGAAGGTGTTGAACCTAAAGTAGTCTAATTGATCATAATATGGAATTGTAACTACTTAACTCAACATAAGTAATCGATTGAAGTGCAGATTTTACTTTTAATCAATTGAGATGTCCTTGATAAGTTTAAAGAGTAGGAGATTATTGTTTAACACATCTTAATCCAGCAAACATGTGGTAAACATCTTGTAATCAATTGTAAGAATAGAATGGTATTAAATAAGGTTCTTGGAGTAAACCCTCAACATCTTAAAAAGTTGAACTACTCAAATGAGAATTAGGATGTTGTCTCGTTGAAGTTTGGTATAGATGATCATATGAAAGTATTATTGAGTAAAATATACTTCATTCAAGGTTGATTGTCCGAGTAACCGATTTTGAATCAAGGGCCGGCTGTTCGTTCGGCAAAGAAGGACTTTACTCGCCTCCGTATTGAGGCAAGTTATCTTGCTTGGTTATAATGATGTGTGGCTCCTTATGATGATTATGCATTTCGTGTATATGAAACACTTATAAACTTGTGTCTTGTGACTTGAGGTTGTTCTTAATGATGTCCCGTTTTCATCGTGGGATTGTATTCCCAAGTTCGTTACTTTCGAACCCTTGATATTGTTGATCTTGTTGTCATTTCGGTGAGTCCTGGGATTTGTGAATTATTGAAATCGTTGGTCATGTTGCATCGTGACATATCCGGAGTCATATCTACGTTCCGATTGGATATTGTGTAGGATTTTTAGCCGGGCACATTTATAGTCATGCGTGAATATTTTCTGTGAAGGGCTGTGCACACGAGACGTAGTTCGTTGAGGCTAATTAGGTACATTGTCCCATGTATATCCTGGATTCCGTATACGGGGTGGACATGTGCACTGACACATATTCGGATCGGGCGTACTATGATGTCCCTCTTGAGTCAGATTATCTTGGTCGCTCATACCCATTTTTATACTTGGATGTGTTCGACGTTTTGTGACTGAGCGTTCATACGCCCGAGGGGTATGTTCGTTAGTCGGGGCGTTATTCTTGAAATCTTATATACGTGAATTGTATAACATCTTGAGAATCATTTATCATGTATATCTGACCCTGTGTTGGGCGAAATACTTGTGTTGTATTTTAGGTCGAGGAAAAGGCAAGGCACGGGAAGATCAAGGTGATGACGAAGGGTTCGAAGGATACTAGTTCGGGGGGCCCAAGTCTTTCGTGTCTGGTCATGTTCGTACTGTGTAATGTTATCTTTCCACTTTATTTTAAGTTTGAACAAATGTATTGATATTTAAGGTATATTTCATCTCCATATGGATTATACTTATGTTTTGGATCCTGTGTGTAATAAGGCCGTAGGCCATACTGTTGTAAACTCCAGATCTGAGTAAGAACTTTGTTTTGTGGTTCGGCATCACATGTTTTGCGTATTTAATCTGTACTTTGGGTATCGCATGGTGGATCCTAGTGTGGGGTCCACGACACTATAATGGCCGCCTTATCGGGGTGTTACAGAAGATGGTATCGGAGAGAGATTTTGTTAGAGGTCGTTTTCTTTCTTTTGAGTCTTTGTGTATTGAACTAGTATCAAGAGACCTTCGTGTCACGTGTGACCCGTGCGAGCGCCTGATCCTACGAGCCAAATGCGGTACGTACTTTATGAACCATGAATAAATTACTGACATGATATTGATCTCTAAATAGATCTCCTTATTGATCTTGGCATTTTAAGTGTTTGTGGCAGGAATTATCTGATTGGTGATTCAAATAAAATTCTGGATTGATTATATGATTGAAATCATTCGACTCAAACGTCGATATGATATTCTGTGTGACTCTCATAGTGACGATAATTCATTACGAACTGTTTTCTCGAATATGTAATTTCTTACAGCCATTAACTTAGCATGAATTCTGATTGGTATCATGAACTGTACTTATGATTATCATTACAAATTGATTCTTTCAGTATGGAAAGAAATTTGAGAGGCCGTGGCAGAGGGGGACGAGGCCGCGGAAGGGGCCGAATCCCGATACCGCGAGCCAACAGACGTGCGAATGCAGAGCATAGTTCCGCAGACAGTGATTCGCCTTCTAGGGACCAATCGCACCACAATGGACGCGAGGATGCTCGTGTCGATCCTTACATTGTAATGCAGGGCATGATGGCTCAGATGACCCAAATGGGTCAATTAATGGAAACTATGCAGAGAGCTGCTACCGACCAGCATCAGGGGCCACCTCCCGTACATGGCGGGCCGGTGAATCAGATCATCAGCGACATCTCATGCCAACGACCCCCAATTTTTGAAGGTTCCTCTGAGCCGGCTGATATCGTGCATTGGATCGAACACTTCGAGAAGTTGTTCGATATGGTAGACTGTCCAGTAGAGAATCGCGTCTCCGTAGCAGCTTACTACTTGGGCAAGGGCGCCCACACTTGGTGGCTTTCGGTGAGGCCAGCTGATGGCGTATGTACTTGGGAAGAATTTAAAAATCTCATGCTAGATCGTTACTATCCAGGTCCTCTCCGCGAGGCCAAACTATCAGAATTGTTGAATCTGGAACCGTCCGAAGATGATGACGTACTATCTATCGCCGAGAAATTCCAGGCACTTCTCCCTTTTGCTGCGACGATTGTCCACACGTGTCGATAAGATCAAATACTTTCTCAAAAGGCATAAACCCGAATGAGGATGCATTTGTTGAACCATCATTGTGTGACCTACCGAGTTCATCGAGAAAGCTCGAGTACAAATTGACCGTGAAGGAAATTTCCAAGAAGCAACCGCGATCTAACAACAAGAAATACAGAACGTAAACCGCTTAGACAAAGAACGGGAACATTCAAGAGACCCCAACCAGTGCCAAATCCTTCTGAACGGCAACCTACGGCATCGAAACCAACCGGATTGCAACCTAGAGCGGTCAGCCTATCTGTTGTGTGCTATAATTATGGAGACCAGGGTCACATCAATTCGAAATGTCCTAGGCCAGCCGTGTCATGCCATACTTATGGGAAGAACGGACATCGTGCTCGTTATTGTAGGAGTGGACCAGTACGTATTCCCGCAGCACCTCATGCTCCAGTACAGTCTTCAGTTCAGGACCGAGTACCTCCATCCGCTTCTTATCAGACTACCGGAGCAAACAAGGGGATGGGACGTGGAAATCAAGCTTGTACATCTGGTGTAGGGGCTGCAAAACTTAGAGTTTACGAGATGAAGAGGGCTGAAGATCCCGAAGCCAGCATGATTGCAGGTACTCTCGAGATCCAATCTCAGCCTGTCTGTATTCTTTTCGATACTGGTGCTTCACACTCCTTTTTATATACTTCTTGTTTGAGTCGTTTGCAATTAGAGCATGTTATCAATTGTGAACCTTATATAATTGGTCTACCCGATGGTAGAAGAATTGTTGGGAATCGTGAAGTTGAGGACTGCTCGATTCGAATGAACGACCATGAGTCGTTGTCAAATTTAATTGTGGTCGATTTACCTAAAGATGATGTGATCTTGGGTATCGATTGGATGGACCGTCATGATGCCATAATTAGTGTCTGCAAGCGAACAGTGACCGTCACTTCTGATGATGGTATTGAGTGTACTTTCCAGGGTGATAATCCCAGCCGTTCCGGGAGAATCATCAGCGCTATGAAAACGGTGAAACTGCTTAATCAAGGATGTATTGGCTATTGGTGTTACATGACCAAGACGATGGATCGACCAGTTGAATTGATCGATATTCCGGTAGTCCGAGACTACCCAGACGTATTTCCAGATGAATTGCCAGGCTTACCTCCACATCGTGATGTAGAGTTCAATATTGAGCTAGAGCCTGGTACGTCCCCGCTTCCAAAAGCACTGTATCGTATGGCTCCGACTGAGATGCAGGAGCTGAAGAGCCAACTTGAGGATTTGACCGAGAAGGGCTACATTAGACCTAGCGCGTCCCCTTGGGGAGCACCAGTACTATTTGTACGGAAGAAGGACGGATCCCTACGCCCTGTATTGATTATCGTGAGTGAACAAGGTAACCATTAAGAACAAATACCCATTGCCGCGTATTGATGATTTATTGGATCAGCTTCAAGGGGCTGCCGTGTTTTCTAAGATCGACACGAGGTCCGGTTACCATCGATTGAGGATTCGTGATTGATATTTCAAGACCGCTGCATACTCGCTATGGGCATTATGAGTTCGTAGTGATGCCTTTTGGACTGACGAATGCACCGGCAGTATTCATGGAGCTGATGAATCGAGTCTTTATTAATTATCTGGATCACTTTGTAGTCGTTTTTATTGACGACATTCTGATCTATTCTCGTGACCATAAAGAGCACGAGCGTCATCTCCATCTAGTTCTCGAGGCGTTAGGGCGAGAGCAGCTTTATGGAAAATTTTCTAAATGTGAGTTCTGGATGAATGAAGTTATCTTTCTCGGACATGTGATATCAGCTGATGGGGTGCGAGTAGACCCACAGAAGACAGAAGCTATCTGAGACTGGTTACCACCAAAGAACGTTAAGGAAGTACGCAGTTTCTTGGGACTAGCAGGTTATTACCGACGGTTTGTGGAGGGTTTTTCCAAAATTGCCCAACCAATGACCAATTTGTTGAGAAAGGATAAGAAGTATTTATGGTCAGAGGCATGTCAGCAGAGCTTTGATGAACTTAAGAGTCGGTTGATTTCGGCACCTATTTTAGTCCTACCGAAAGGAACGGAAGGGTTTGTAGTGTATAGTGACGCATCTAAACAGGGCCTTGGATGTGTACTAATGCAAAACGGGAAGGTGATCTCCTATGCATCGAGACAGCTACAACCTTACGAGGTCAACTACCCACCCATGATTTAGAACTCGCAGCCGTGGTGTTTGCTTTAAAAATCTGGCGTCATTATCTGTATGGAGTTACCTATCAGATTTTTACTGATCACAAGAGCCTGAAATAAATTTTTACTCAGAAGGAGTTAAACATGAGGCAGAGAAGGTGGCTAGAACTCATCAAAGACTATGATATCGAGATCCTTTATCATCCGGGCAAAGCAAATGTAGTTGCTGATGCTTTGAGTCGTAAAATAGTACAGGAGCAGATGCTTGCCCGCCTAACAACTCAGAGGGTATTGCAGTTAGAATTGGTGAGGCCGGAAATTGAAGTCTGGTTACAGCGTATTCAAGGACAACTCTGTACACTTGAGATTTCATCATCCCTTGAGGATATAATTAGATCGAAGCAAGTTGCGGACCCATTCTTATCTCGAGTTCGCGATGAAATAACTCAAGGGAAAGCTCCTGGCTTTGTGATACACGAGGATGGGTTGATACGCTTCAGGAACCGAGTTTGTGTACCCGCTGATGATGAGTTAAGGAATTCTATCCTGAGAGAAGCTCATGCTACCCCGTACTCTATCCACCCGGGGTCTAGCAAAATGTATAAGGATTTGAAACAATATTATTGGTGGGGAAGTATGAAACGTGAAGTTGCGTAATCTGCTTTGAGGTGTTTAACCTGTCAACAAGTTAAGATTGAGCACCAGCGACCCGCAGGATTGCTGAAACCGCTTCCGATTCCCGAGTGGAAATGGGAGGACATATCGATGGATTTTATTACCAGCCTGCCGACGAGTCGTCGAGGGATGAATACGATTTGGGTGATTGTGGATCGTTTGACCAAATCAGCCCACTTTCTGGAGATTAAAGATACTTGGGGACCCGAGAGATTGGCCCAACTATTTATCAAAGAAATTGTAAGGTTACATGGTACCCCTAAGAGTATTGTATCAGATCGTGACGGGCGATTCGTGTCACATTTTTGGAAAGCAGTTCATCGTGCGATGGGTACGCATTTGAACTTCAGCACAGCATTTCACCCGCAGACGGATGGTCAGACTGAGAGAACTATCCAAACTTTAGAGGATATGCTGAGGGCGTGCGTTCTCGATTGGAAGGATGATTGGGAGGCCCAACTACCCTTGGTGGAATTCACTTATAATAATAGCTGGCACACTTCGATTCAGATGGCACCTTATGAAGCATTGTATGGCCGTCGTTGTAGATCCCCTTTGTGTTGGGACGATCCATCTGAAACCTTGGGTACGGAACCCGATATGTTGTTAGTAGCCCGTGAAAAGATCGCTCTGATTAGGAGTCGTTTGTTGACGGCTCAAAGACGACAGAAGTTCTACGCAGACAACCGCCGGCGACCGCTTGAGTTCAAGGTCGGCGACCATGTACTAATGAAGGTGTCCCCTACTCGAGGAGTTTTTCGTTTTGGGAAGAGAGGCAAGCTGAGTTCGAGGTATATCGGGCCGTTTGAGGTTTTGGACCGAGTAGGGGATTTAGCCTATCGCCTGGCTTTACCACCAGCCCTGAGCCGAATTCATAACGTGTTCCATGTCTCCCAGTTAAGGAAATACGTTGCTGATCCGAGTCATGTACTTCAGTTCGATGAGATCGATTTAGCGGAGGATCATTCGTATGAGGAGCGCCCCGTACGAATACTTGAGAGGAGGATCAAACAACTGTGTAATAAGACGATTCACCTACTGAAGGTTCAGTAGTCACGACACGGGGTCGAGGAAGCCACATGGGAGACGGAGAGAAGCATTCAAGAGAGGTATCCTGAATTGTTTACCCCTTAGTTTCGAGGACGAAACCCCTTTTAAGGGGGGGGGTATGTAATATCCGACGGAAATTCTTACTTACTGTTGTATCTTTCGGATAATTCAAATACTGTTGTAGCCTTATTGCATTTGTGTATTGTTTCTTGATGTTGGAATATATCATAAATAGACATAATAATAGCGATCACTCGCACTATGATTGGATTCTCATCGTCGCATAGATTAATACATTTTTTTAGTTACTAAACCTGAGTCTAACGTACGCTAATCCTTAAGCATAACGTACGTTATGCTTAGTCCTTTACGTACGTAAAGGTGTACTTGTTACGTACATAACCAGTGTAATCGTATCCGATCTCAACTTTCGGCGTGTAGGGCCGGACAGGATTCGAATATCTGATCTTTTGGAGGCAATCTAGTTGACCTACATTACGTACGTAATGCTTCGATAGGTAACGTACGTAACGATGTTCGTATTTCAGTCTAGTAGCCTGTGGACTTAGCTTACGTACGTAACACTTTCCTGTAGCGTACGTAAAGCTGTTAACGTACATTATCCTCTTGTGATAACGTACATAACGAACTGTGCTGTTATAAAAAGACAACTTGTGTCTTTCATTTTGCACGACCAAACTCTGAGTTTTCACCAAGATAATCATCCTCCTGCATCCCTAGATCAAAATTACCTTCTTCCGACTTGTATTTGAGCTTTACATTTGGATTTTGGAGCTTGTTGATTGGGAGTTGGAGTCATTCTTGAAGCTTAGATTGTGTTCCTGTGGTCTTGGTGTATTGTTCTTCAATTCTGAAGGTATGTCATACGTTTTAACCCTATAATCTCATAGTTATAATGATAGTGATTAAG
The DNA here is from genome assembly GCA_033398695.1 of Orobanche coerulescens. Taxonomy (NCBI): domain Eukaryota; kingdom Viridiplantae; phylum Streptophyta; class Magnoliopsida; order Lamiales; family Orobanchaceae; genus Orobanche; species Orobanche coerulescens. Next base: position 5,622,020 of record CM065814.1, read on the forward strand.
TATACTCCACCTAGTGATGAATTAATCAAGCTAAACATGTTTATAGTTAAGCTTCCAACAAACTTAATGATGAATATGATGATTAAGGGTTTTTGTAATGATGTGTTCTTAGTGTTTTAAATGGTGATGATCATGTTTAGTTAAACCAAACTCTTATTCCTTGACTAATAACACCAATGGAATACTAATAGTCTTTGTTTCATTATAATGTAAATAACTTATTAGAATAATTACCATAAAATATTTTAAGAAACCCTTGTTGATCATTAGAAGAATGGAATCACCTTCTTGAACATAAGCTAAATGAATCCAGAGGAGTAATGTTTGAACCTCCAAGTTAACTAGAAGATTATAAGGAAGGTGTTGAACTTGAAGTAGTCTTCTTGATCATAATATGGAATTGTAACTACTTAACTCAACATAAGTAATCGATTGAAGTGCAGAGTTTACTTTTAATCAATTGATATGTCCTTGATGAGTTTAAAGAGTAGGAGATTATTGTTTAACACATCTTAATCTAGCAAACATGTGGTAAACATCTTGTAATCAATTGTAAGAATAGAATGGTATTGAATAAGGTTCTTGGAGTAAACCCTCAACATCTTAAAAAGTTGAACTACTCAAATGAGAATTAGGATGTTGTCTCGTTGAAGTTTGGTATAGATGATCATATGAAAGTATTATTGAGTAAAATATACTTCATTCAAGGTTGATTGTCCGAGTAACCGATTTTGAATCAAGGGCCGGCTGTTCGTTCGGCAAAGAAGGACTTTACTCGCCTCCGTATTGAGGCAAGTTATCTTGCTTGGTTATAATGATGTGTGGCTTCTTATGATGATTATGCATTTCGTGTATATGAAACACTTATAAACTTGTGTCTTGTGACTTGAGGTTGTTCTTAATGATGTCCGTTTTCATCGTGGGATTGTATTCCCAAGTTCGTTACTTTCGAACCCTTGATATTTTTGATCTTGTTGCCATTTCGGTGAGTCCTCAGTCCTTAATCGGATTTGTGAATTATTGAAATCGTTGGTCATGTTGCATCGTGACATATCCGGAGTCATATCTACGTTCCGATTGGATATTGTGTAGGATTTTTAGCCGGGCACATTTATAGTCATGTGTGAATATTTTCCGTGAAGGGCTGTGCACACGAGACGTAGTTCGTTGAGGCTAATTAGGTACATTGTCCCACGTATATCCTAGATTCCGTATACGGGGTGGACATGTGCACTGACACATATTCGGATCGGGCGTACTGTGATGTCCCTCTTGAGTCGTACTATCTTGGTCGTTCACAGTCCATTTTTATACTTGGATGTGTTCGACGTTTTGGGACTGAGCGTTCATACGCCCGAGGGGTATTTTCGTTAGTCGGGGCGTTATTCTTGAAATCTTATATACGTGAATTGTATAACATCTTGAGAATCATTTATCATGTATATCTGACCCTGTGTTGGGCGAAATACTTGTGTTGTATTTTAGGTCGAGGAAAAGGCAAGGCACGGGAAGATCAAGGTGATGACGAAGGGTTCGAAGGATACTAGTTCGGGGGCCCCAAGTCTTTCGTGTCCGGTCATGTTCGTACCGTGTAATGTTATCTTTCCGCTTTATTTTAAGTTTGAACAAATGTATTGATATTTAAGGTATATTTCATCTCCATATGGATTATACTTATGTTTTGGATCCTGTGTGTAATAAGGCCGTAGGCCATACTGTTGTAAACTCCAGATCTGAGTAAGAACTTTGTTTTGTGGTTCGGCATCACATGTTTTGCGTATTTAATTTGTATTTTGGGTATCGCCTGGTGGATCCTAGTGTGGGGTCCACGGCACTGTAATGGCCGCCTTATCGGGGTGTTACAGAAGATGGTATCGGAGAGAGATTTTGCTAGAGGTCGTTTTCTTTCTTTTGAGTCTTTGTGTATTGAACTAGTATCAAGAGACCTTCGTGTCACGTGTGACCCGTGCGAGCGCCTGATCCTACGAGCCAAATGCGGTACGTACTTTATGAACCATGAATAAATTACTGACATTATATTGATCTCTGAATAGATCTCCTTATTGATCTTGGCATTTTAAGGGTTTGTGGCAGGAATTATCTGATTGATGATTCAAATAAAATTCTGGATTGATTATATGATTGAAATCATTCGACTCAAACGTCGATATGATATTCTATGTGACTCTCGTAGTGACGATAATTCATTACGAACTGTTTTCTCGAATATGTAATTTCTTACTGCCATTAACTTAGCATGAATTCTGATTGGTATCATGAACTATACTTATGATTATCATTACAAATTGATTCTTTCAGTATGGAAAGGAATTTGAGAGGCCGTGTCAGAGGGGGACGAGGCCGCGGAAGGGGCCGAATCCCGATACCGCGAGCCAACAGACGTGCGAATGCAGAGCATAGTTCCGCAGGCAGTGATTCGCCTTCTAGGGACCAATCGCACCACAATGGACGCGAGGATGCTCGTGTCGATCTTTACATTGTAATGCAGGGCATAATGGCTCAGATGACCCAAATGGGTCAGTTAATGGAAACTATGCAGAGAGCTGCTACCGACCAGCATCAGGGGCCACCTCCCGTACATGGCGGGCCGGTGAATCGGATCATCAGCGACATCTCGCGCCAACGACCCCCGATTTTTGAAGGTTCCTCTGAGCCGGCTGATATCGTGCATTGGATCGAACACTTCGAGAAGTTGTTCGATATGGTAGACTGTCCAGTAGAGAATCGCGTCTCCGTAGCAGCTTACTACTTGGGCAAGGGCGCCCACACTTGGTGGCTTTCGGTGAGGCCAGCTGATGGCGTATGTACTTGGGAAGAATTTAAAAATCTCATGCTAGATCGTTACTATCCAGGTCCTCTCCGCGAGGCCAAACTATCAGAATTGTTGAATCCGGAACCGTCCGAAGATGATGACGTACTATCTATCGCCGAGAAATTCAGGCACTTCTCCCTTTTCTGTGACGATTGTCCACACGAAGGCGATAAGATAAAATACTTTCTCAAAAGGCTTAAACCCCGAATGAGGATGCATTGTTGAACCATCATTGTGTGACCTCACCGGAGTTCATCGAGAAAGCTCGTGTACGAATCGACCGTGAAGGAAATTTCCAAGAAGCAACCGCATCTAACAACAAGAAATTCAGAACTGTAACCAGCTAGACAAAGAATCGGGAACATTCAAGAGACCCCAACCAGTGCCAAATCCTTCTGAACGGCAACCTACGGCATCGAAGCCAACCGGATCGCAACCTAGAGTGGTCAGCCTATCTGTTGTGTGCTATAATTGTGGAGACCAGGGGCACATCAATTCGAAATGTCCTAGGCCAGCCGTGTCATGCCATACTTGTGGGAAGAACGGACATCGTGCTCGTTATTGTAGGAGTGGACCAGTACGTATTCCCGCAGCACCTCATGCTCCAGTACAGTCTTCAGTTCAGGACCGAGTACCTCCATCCGCTTCTTATCAGACTACCGGAGCAAACAAGGGGATGGGACGTGGAAATCAAGATGGTACATCTGGTGTAGGGGCTGCAAAACCTAGAGTTTACGAGATGAAGAGGGATGAAGATCCCGAAGCCAGCATGATTGCAGGTACTCTCGAGATCCAATCTCAGCCTGTCTGTATTCTTTTCGATACTGGTGCTTCACACTCCTTTTTATCTACTTCTTGTTTGAGTCGTTTGCAATTAGAGCATGTTATCAATTGTGAACCTTATATAATCGGTCTACCCGATGGTAGAAGAATTGTTGGGAATCGTGAAGTTCAGGACTGCTCGATTCGAATGAACGACCATGAGTGGTTGTCAAATTTAATTGTGGTCGATTTACGTAAAGATGATGTGATCTTGGGTATCGATTGGATGGACCGTCATGATGCCATAATTAGTGTCCGCAGTTAACAAAGGACCGTCACCTCTGACGATGGTATTGAGTGTACTTTCCAGGGTGATAATCCCAGCCGTTCCGGGAGAATCATCAGCGCTATGAAAACGGTGAAACTGCTTAATCAAGGATGTATTGGCTATTGGTGTTACATGACCAAGACGATGGATCGACCAGTTGAATTGATCGATATTCCGGTAGTCCGAGACTACCCAGACGTATTTCCAGATGAATTGCCAGGCTTACCTTCGCATCGTGATGTAGAGTTCAATATTGAGCTAGAGCCTGGTACGTCCCCGCTTTCAAAAGCACCGTATCGTATGGCTCCGACTGAGATGCAGGAGCTGAAGAGCCAACTTGAGGATTTGACCGAGAAGGGCTACATTAGACCTAGCGCGTCCCCTTGGGGAGCACCAGTACTATTTGTACGGAAGAAGGACGGATCCCTACGTCTGTGTATTGATTATCGTGAGCTGAACAAGGTAACCATTAAGAACAAATACCCATTGCCGCGTATTGATGATTTATTAGATCATCTTCAAGGCGCTGCTGTGTTTTCTAAGATCGACCTGAGGTCTGGTTACCATCAGTTGAGGATTCGTGATTCTGATATTTCGAAGACCCCTTTTCGTACTCGCTATGGGCATTATGAGTTCGTAGTGATGCCTTTTGGACTGACGAATGCACCGGCAGTATTCATGGAGCTTATGAATCGAGTCTTTATTAATTATCTGGATCGCTTTGTAGTCGTTTTTATTGACGACATTCTGATCTATTCTCGTGACCATAAAGAGCACGAGCGTCATCTCCATCTAGTTCTCGAGGCGTTAAGGCGAGAGCACCTTTATGGAAAATTTTCTAAATGTGAGTTCTGGATGAATGAAGTTATCTTTATCGGACATATGATATCAGCTGATGGGGTGCGAGTAGACCCACGTACATGTGGCTATCCGAGATCAAGTTACCACCAAAGAACGTTAAGGAAGTACGTAGTTTCTTGGGACTAGCAGGTTATTACCGACGGTTTGTGGAGGGTTTTTCCAAAATTGCCCAACCAATGACCAATTTGTTGAGAAAGGATAAGAAGTATTTATGGTCAGAGGCATGTCAGCAGAGCTTTGATGAACTTAAGAGTCGGTTGATTTCGGCACCTATTTTAGTCCTACCGAAAGGAACGGAAGGGCTTGTAGTGTATAGTGACGCATCTAAACAGGGCCTTGGGTGTGTACTAATGCAAAACGGGAAGGTGATCTCCTATGCATCGAGAAAGCTACGACCTTACGAGGTCAACTACCCCACCCATGATTTAGAACTCGCAGCCGTGGTGTTTGCTTTAAAAATCTGGCGTCATTATCTGTATGGAGTTACCTGTCAGATTTTTACTGATCACAAGAGCCTGAAATACATTTTTACTCAGAAGGAGTTAAACATGAGGCAGAGAAGGTGGCTAGAACTCATCAAAGACTATGATATCGAGATCCTTTATCATCCGGGCAAAGCAAATGTAGTTGCTGATGCTTTGAGTCGTAAAACAGTACAGGAGCAGATGCTTGCCCGCCTAACAACTCAGAGGGTATTGCAGTTAGAATTGGTGAGGCCGGAAATTGAAGTCTGGTTACAGCGTATTCAAGGACAACTCTGTACACTTGAGATTTCATCATCCCTTGAGGATATAATTAGATCGAAGCAAGTTACGGACCCATTCTTATCTCGAGTTCGCGATGAAATAACTCAAGGGAAAGCTCCTGGCTTTGTGATACACGAGGATGGGTTGATACGCTTCAGGAACCGAGTTTGTGTACCCGCTGATGATGAGTTAAGGAATTCTATCCTGAGAGAAGCTCATGCTACCCCGTACTCTATCCACCCGGGGTCTAACACCCCCAATCCGCCAAGGGATATTACACGCCGTAGAATCTTTCCTCAAGGATCTACTAGGCTGGTAACAACATCGAACAACTCAACAATGCCTTCAAGGCTAAAATGACTCAGTAGACCGATTTGGTCTTTCAATAAAACATACAACTCAATTACAATTCATGCCCACGCGGGGGTCAAAATACAACCACTCCCGTACAACGGGGGAAAAATATAGCAGCGGAAAATAAAGTACAACTGAACCAATACACAACGTACGGTTCCTCATGTGATTAGTATCGATCCTCTTTCATCATCCTTCGTGCCGACCCTGTGTTACGCTCCCAAAACCTAAATGCAAAAACAGACATCCACCCCCCGAATACTCGGGGGTTAGCAAAACTCCACTGTTTTGATAGTGCAAGAACAAAGTGCAAAATACGAGTCATACAATTCACATTCCATGAATAACAATAACCAGGAATCCTCAAAGATCCAAGCGTAACGAAAAGTACTTCCCGAGGCAAGAGTTTGGGTTAAACATTCCAAAAACGAAAAGTCACAAATCAAGGGAAACAATTATAAAACGGTTTAAAATGCCATCGAGAGTTTTTATAGAAAACAATCTAGGATTACCGAATCCTACTCTTTCCAAAAGAAACCAAGAAAGGGGTCACAGCCCCAAAGATTTACTTTCCGTAAAACGACCTTTACAAAACCATTGGGGTCTCAACCCAAATCTCATTAAATCACATTACTCAAGAACCATAACACGGTCCGTTTTCCAACATCAAAACCAACATCCAAAGGATTAAATACAAAGGACAAAATACTCTGGTGCCATCCTATCCAAGTAAGCCAAACGAACAACTTACCTCTTACGTACTTAGTCGATGCATGCAATCATGAAAACCGTTCAAAAGCACTCATTTCTGGAAATGCAATAATCAAATCACATTTGTGAAATACACCACAATTAACCATGGATCCACCCCTCCGTGGACCCCTACCGAGACCCCGTCGGATCTAACCCATAGTGGTTAAAAGAAATCTCGCGGATCCACCTCTCCGTGGACCCCTACCGAGACCCCGTCGGATCTAACCCATAGTGAGCATACACACACACGTTACTCATGCAATACTAATATGTTAAGAATGTAAGCTCATCAAGAATACTTACTAGGGATGGCCACTTATCCAACACCATTATCAAACTCTTCAAAACACAACAACACAATTAACACGGAATACACGATTCCACAACATTGAACCAATGGAAACATCATCAAAACCTTCGACGTTCAAAATAATCAAATCATAATCAATTCTCAAAACACACCGTTCACAAAACCCATACGCATTTTGAAAGAAAGCCTTTAACGAGGCCAAACCGAAATCTTTTGAAACTTCATTTCAAACAACCAAACAAACACACCAAGACGATCACCGATCATCATATCCACAAAATAAGAAACGTATGAACAAGGTACTTGCCACAAATCCAAAGCACACGAAGCAACGGGAATGCTCGACCGGAAACCCTCGAACTTCCAAGATCGCAAAAACCCCCGACAATTCCACGAGAACTACGAAAATAATATCACCACGAATAAATAACGCTACACGGAATCCGAATTAACCGGAAAAACAACAAGAATCCGAGGGTTCCTTTCGAAGAAATCGGAAATCAAATCCCGGGTGGTAAAAATCGATAAACGAGTTACAAAATCCGAAGATTATGGCCAAGACAACAAGAATACCATAACCAAATCATAAACCACGGATTAAATCGAAGAATCACGAAGAAACCCCCAAAAATCATACAACTAGGGTTCTAAGTAAGAAAATACCTCGATTCGACGAAGAACACGGATTGGATGGTGATATAATCAACAAGAATCTTCCAAAACGCCTTGGAATTGATTAGAATCAGCCAAGAACTCGAGTTCTCGAACCCCCGTCTCCAGCCGTCGCAAGAAATGAGAAAAAGGGTGAAAAATGAAGGTCTGGCCGAGCTCAGGCTATGTATAGCCGGTACGGTTACGGCCGTAACCGGCAGGGCCTTACGGCCGTAACCGGCATTCGTCAAAATCCACCCAGTGCCTGCCGATCGCTTACGGCCGTAACCGACAGGGCCTTACGGCCGTAACTGGGCACTTACGGCCGTAACCGGCATTCGTTCGAACATTGCCTGGCACCCGTGACGGCCAGAATCGACCTTCTACGCCAGAATCGCATTCGTCTATCCATGTCTGCCGAGCACGACGGCCAGATGGCAGAACTCGGCCAGCCAGTTCGCTTTCCGGCCGTGACTTCAGGCGTACTCCGACACTGACAACCCCAAAACCCGAACCTGAATATAAACCGAAGATATGGTTACGAAGTACTTGCAAAGACGAATCCAAGCGCTAAGAGAACACACGATTCCTACCACCGAAGGATCGAAATTCGACAATGGAAAGTAATTACCCCAAACTTTGGGAAATTACGAAAACGGCTTAAAACGTCCGAAATACACGATACATGATCGAAACACCAAGCCGAAGCTCGCAACATGAATAATAACATTAAATGAACTTACGAGAAATACGAAACAACAGTTTCGGACGAGATTCGCAAGAATCGAACTCAAGTGCGGAAAAACCGCTAAGAAACATGGAACTCAACAAAACAACACCGAAACGAACTCGGATGATAAAAGTGCAGAATTAATCATTCTCAGAATGATGAAACGGTCCCAAGCGAGTCGTCAAAATGGACTCTCACAAAAAAAAAAAAAATTACCGGAAATCGAATTTGCGGATATTACATATATATCCTACTACTCTAAAAGTGTGAAGCGCCCTTTGGTCGAAAACGTGTTTTGTTCCTTTTTCCCTTCATTGAGAAGCATCCTTCTCTGTTCTCCTTATCTTTTTATTTTCGTGCCTTCCACAACCCTATTTCTCGTTTTCTATCTTTGCCGCTTTGCATCTTATTTCTGTTCTGCCCTACTGAAAAATCTCAGCACTTGTCGATCGCTTTTTCTCCTGCTTTGTATTCCTCTTGAGGTCTTCCTGCAAGGCTTGTTTGCGGTTAGGGTTTTTTTGGGGTATATGTTTTGAGTGGTTTTTTTCTGCCCGGCGGGTTTCGCTGTTTTTGTATTTTTTTTATGGGTGATGCTGTGTGCGAATGTTGGACTTTGTTTCTTTTGCAGGATACGGTGTGATTTTCAGAAATCAGACTTCCTATGTTAAAGGGTTGATTTCCGGGCTGCTCGAGGATTCTTTGTCTCAATCATGGTGTGTAATATCCGCAATTTCGATTTCCGATAATTTTCTTTTTTTTTTTTGGCGGGAGTCCATTTTCGATGACTCGCTTGTGACTGTTTCGTCATTTTGAAAATGATCAATTCTGCACTTTTTGTCATCCGAGTTCGTTTCGGTGTCGTTTTGTTGAGTTCCGTGATCTTAAGCGACTTTTCCACACTTGAGTTCGATTCTTGCGAATCTCGTCCGAAACTGTTGTTTCAAGTTTCTCGTATGTTCATTTAATGTTATTGTTCATGTTGCGACCTTTTGCTTGGTGTTTCGATCGTGTATCGTGTATTCAGACGTTTTGGGCCGTTTTTGTAATTTCCCAAAGTTTGGGGTAATTACTTCCGTTATCGAATTTCGAGCCTTCGGGTGGTCGGAATCATGTGTTCTCTTAGAGCTTAGATTTATCTTTGCGAGTACTTCATAACCGTATCTCCGATTTATGTTCAGGTTCGGGTTTCGGGGTTGTCCGGGTTGTCGGAGTGGCCACGACCGAGTCACGGCTGGAGCAGGGCCTGGCCTAACCGAGTTACGGCCGTAAGGTGCCGGTTACGGCCGTACGTGCTCGGCAGGCATGGCTGGACGAATGCCGGTTACGGCCGTAAGGGGGTGTCAGTTACGGCCGTAAGTGACCGGCAGGTGCTGGGCAGATTTTTGACGAATATCGGTTACGGCCGTAAGGGCCTGCCGAGTACGGTCGTAAAGGCTGAGTTACGGCCGTAAGTCACTTCCGGTTACGGTCGTAACCCTGCCGGCCATATATAGGCCTGGCTCGGCCAGACTTCATTTTTCTTCACTTTTTCTCATTTCTTGCGACGACTGGCGACGGGGGTTCGGGAACTCGAGTTCTTGTCCGGTTCTAATCAATTCCAAGATGCTTTAGAAGATTCTTGTTGATTATATCATCATCCAATCCGTGTTCTTCGTCCGAATCAAGGTATTTTGGCTTGAACCCTTGTTTTTGGAGATTTTGGGGATTTTTCTTTTAATTTCTATTCCAATCCGTTTTTGATCAATTAATTGTTGTATAAACATTATTTTGAACATGTTCTACGGATTGGATACTCATATATTTGATTCGTTCGACTCAAAGGGCGATTTCTTTGTTCTTGGAGGGTCTTGAACATTTAATGTTCGAATGAGTTCCCTTCGATAGTTTGTTGGGATTTCCATTGTTTTTGGCCTTGATTCTCGTCGTAATGATGTTTTCTTGTTCCTTACGGAGGATTATAGGTGCTCGAGGATTCCGATGTTGAATCCCGTTTGGTGATTGATTATTTGTGGGGTGTTTTTCTCGTAGTATTCGCAGTGCTATCGCGTTCTTGATAGTGTTCGGGAGTTCGGGACTGTTCGACCACATCCCATCCGTCGTCTCGTTGCGATCGTAGTTTTGAGGCAAGTACCTTGTCCATACATTTCTTATTTCGTGGATATGATGATCGGTGATTGTCTTGACACGTTTGCTTGATTGTTTGAAATGAACTTTCAAAAGATTCGATTAGCCTCGTTAAAGGCTCTCTTTCAAAACCATGTATATTTTGGGATTGGTGTGTTTCGTAAACGATTATGTGAATCCTATGGATATGGTTGGTGTTGATCTTGCACTTGTTAATGTGTGTATACGTATATTGCCTCATTTCGGTGCGTTGTGGTTGGACGTTGTGTTTTGCTTTGTGTTTGTTGCCTTTGGGTGAATTGTTTGGGTATCCTTGATGTGATATGTTATTTGTGTGAATGTGTGGATTTGGTCGAAGGTCTACGCTGACACATGGCATGTGACCATGTGGTCAGGATGCAATAAGTGATTGATCTAACCGTGAGAGCCTAAGACAATATACGGTGACACATGGCTTGTGATCATGTGGTCATGATGCAACAAGTGATTGATCCAATCGTGAGATGATAAGACCTGCGGTGACATATGGCATGTGATCATATGGTCAGGAGACAAAAAGTGATTGATCCAACCGCGAGATGACGTGGCAAATGATCACGGTGGTGTGTTTATGATTGTGAATGTGTTCTGCTCACTTTGGGTAGGTCCGACGGGGCCTCGAAGGGAATCCAATGGTATAGCCCTGGATTCACGAGTTGGTGTTGTATTTGTGTGACCAAGATTTGTGCATCTTGGGTGATTATGTTATGTCGATTTTATGTCCATCGAGGACACGTGACGTGGGTTTTAACCCTGTGAATTGTTGCTGGTTTTATTTGTGAAAAAAAAACCTTTGGACTATGACCCCTGTCGATTTTGGAAATAGAAGGACTCGATAATCCTAAATGATTTTATGTTGAAAACTCCCGAGGGCATTTTTAAAAGGTTTTATAAATGGTTCTCTTGATTTGTGATCTTTCGGTTTTGGAATGTTTTACCTAAACTTTTGCCTCGGGAAGTACTTTTTGTTATGTTGAATCTTTGAGGATTCTTGGTTGTTTTTTTTCTTGGAATATGACTTGTATGACTCGTATTTTGCACTTTGTACTTGCACTAGCAAAATAATGGAATTTTGCTAACCCCCGAGTAATCGGGGGGTGGATGTCTGTTTTTGCATTCAGGTTTTGGGAGCATAACACAGGGTCGGCACGAAGGATGATTAAAGATGATCGATACTAATCACATGAGGAACCGTACGTTTTTGTATTGGTTCAGTTGTATTTTAGTTCCGCTACAGTATATTTTCCTCGTTGTACGGGAGCATTTTGTATTTGACCCCTGCGTGGGCATTTTTGAGATTGAGTTGTATGTATTAATTGAAAGACCAAATCGGTCTACTGAGTCTTTTTAGCCTTAAAGGAATTGTTGAGTTGTTCGATGTTGTTACCAGCCTGGTAGATCCTTGAGGAAGGGTTCTACGGCGTGTAAAATCCCTGAGCGGATTGGGGGTGTTACATAAATGGTATCGGAGCTTTAGGTTGTGGAAACCTAGGTTGTCGGGTCAGTGGTGTCTGTTGAGTCTTGTCTTGTCATATTTTGTCTGACTGAGTCGTGTCGCGACGCATCATCTGAGTTTCTTGGTCGTGATTAGTATCGTGGGGCGATCATCATCTTCGTGCGACCTGTGGATGTAAGTCTCCCTTCTTTGTGATTGTGCCTCGTATGATGTGAGTTACTTGTATGATTATTCGTTAAGTGTTGGAATCCTTCTGTGGATTTTGATTTCGTGATATGTGGGTATTCGACTCTCATATTTTATTTATATGAGGAGCGGTGTCGCTGCTAATGTATTTTCGAACTATATTTTATCCGCTGCTTGAGTTCTTTCAGAATGACTTTCAGTATTTTGCAAACTGAGTTTTATTTCGTAAAATCGATTCCCTAAATCGAGTTTTGGCATTCTGGCCTTGAATGTTTTATGACGGTTTGATAAAGGATTTTGTGAGTTTTGGGCATTCTGGCCTATTGAATTTTTGAAAACCTTAAGTATCTTAGAAAATAAATTTCGAGACGTACATTTTAAAATGAATTATTTTTCTCGTGGTAATTTCAAGGTGCCACAGTACGATTCAAAATTATTCCAGTCGAGGACCAAAATATTTTGAGACATTTTCAATTATTTAGAAATTCTTTGCTTAGACCCGAGGGTCGAATATTTCTGAAAGTTTTTCACTAAAAGGGAAGTGTCCTCATTTTATCAAACGCAAGATGGTTTTCAAAGTCTCGATAATTGTATTTGTACTACTTCTTGAAAGGTGATACTCAAGATCAACTAGTGTTTCCAAAATCAATTTTTTTCAAAGGTGGTTTTCGTTTTTAAAACATATCACTTCCTGCTTGTGGTCGGAGAAGGTGTGTATGATGTTAGTATTGTCATTAGGGTGTTAGCCCTCCGAATTGTAATTTAATCGGTGGTGTGAGTGTTGAGTCGTGCGCCACGCATTTGTTGTACTAGCCCTCTGTGAGAGGTGTGATGTGGTATTTAATGTTTGTCGCCTCGTGGTGAATTGCGTGTTGTCGTATATGTGCGAGCTGTTAAAGCTTGGGTTTGTACGTTTATGCAAATGTGTGATTGTTTCATTATGTTTTGTGATTATGTGCGGGTTACCGTTCGAGCCGTTGAGACCACCGAACGATGCCATCTTTGCTGTGATGTTGATATGTATGTTGTCGTATGATAGTAATCATTGTAAGTGTTGCATGTTATGATTTTCTATTGTGCTGAGTGGTTGCTTATTCAGTATGCCGAGGGGTAGAGGTCGTGGTCGTGGCGACTGGGTGCGTGATCGAGATCATGCTGCTGGTGATGATATCGGTATCGGTGTTGCTACTATTTTACAGCAGGTAGCTACACAGATGACTCAGTTGACTCAGGCAGTTCAGCGTATTACAGATGTGACTTAGAACACTGGTGCAAATCAGTGGCTTCGAGAAGTGGTTCGTATGAATCATCCTCGTTTCGCTAGTGCTGCAGATGCATTAGGCTGGGATGGTTAGCTTTTCCAGTTGGAAAAGATAATCGAGGCAGTTGATTGTGTAGAAGAGCGTAAGTTACCAGTCACTCAGTATCTTCTTGACAAGGATGCCGCCAGTTGGTGGGAGGCTGTTAAGCCTCGAGATCGTGTTGTCACGTGGGCAGAATTCCAGAGGTTCATGAGAGATGAGTTTTGTGCGGAGCCGATCAGAAATCAGAGGATTAATGAATTCTTCTCGGCGAAACCGCAGGATGTACCGCTGTCTCAAACTATAATTGATTTTAGCAAACAGCTCAACTATGTGCAGGATCAAGTGAGGATGGAGGAGGACAAGATCTGTCATTTTAGTGGGCGGATGAAGCCAGAGATTCGTCAGTACATGTCAGGTCTCACTTGTACTTCCTTGAGAGATTATCAGAATAGGGCGTTAGCCTGTGAGCTATCCAGATTATCGACCGAGGGTATGTCTGACTCGAAGAAACATAAAACCATTGGGAACTTTTCAGGAAATCAGGGGAGTGGGCTTCGTATCGTCATCCCAGGATGGTTCCTCGATCGCGTGATCAGAGGAGTAGTACCCCTGCAGTGAGTAATGTGAGCAACATGAAGACATGTTATAATTGTAGTCGAGCAGGCCATACCGCGAAGAATTGTCGTTCACCGTTAGTCAGCTGTTTCGAGTGTGGCTAGGTGGGTCACCGAGCCGTGCATTATGAGACGGTAGCTAAGAGATTTGGGGATCGAGGTTGCGTCTCTGCTTCGAAAGGACACAGAGATGCCTAGTGTGTTTTTTGTGGATTTCAGCGTAGTCCGAATTGTTTGTGATTATCCTTATGGATCGTTTCGTGTTTATTTCCGTTTTCTCGACTGTGCCTGTTTCCTTGTAATAGGTGCTTTGTGTTTTGGGATTGTTCGGATAATTGACTTGATTGTATTTTCTGTTTGTTGATACTTGTCACTCGTTGGTTTTACTATATCTATACTTGTGGCGTTGAGTTGGTCGTCGTGAAGCGTGTTTTCACGCCGTATATTTCTTCGCGTTGCTTGTAACGTTTCGCCGTTGGGCGCGAGTTCTCGATTCTTGTGTATCTCGTTGAGTGTTTCCTGGCGGTATATTGCTTCTCCCTACTTGTTTTAAGTTTCGGGACGAAACTTCTTTTAAGGAGGGTAGTATGTAATATCCGCAATTTCGATTTTCAGTAATTTTCTTTTTTTCGGCGGGAGTCCGTTTCGATGACTCGCTTGTGACCGTTTCGTCATTCTGAGAATGATCAATTCTGCACTTTTCGTCATCCGAGTTCGTTTCGATGTCGTTTTATTGAGTTCCGTGATCTTAAGCGACTTTTCCGCACTTGAGTTCGATTTTTACGAATCTCATCCGAAACTGTTGCTTCAAGTTTCTCGTAAGTTCATTTAATGTTATTCTTCATGTTGCGAGCTTTTTCTTGGTGTTTCGATCGTGTCGTGTATTTCGGACGTTTTGGGCCGTTTTCGTAATTTCCCAAAGTTTGGGGTAATTACTTCCGTTGTCGAATTTCGAGCTTTCGGGTGATCGGAATCGTGTGTTCTCTTAGCGCTTAGATTCGTCTTTGCGAGTACTTCGTAACCGTATCTCCGATTTATGTTCAGGTTCAGGTTTCGGGGTTGTCCAGGCCGTCGGAGTGGCCACGGCCGAGTCACGGCCGGAGCAGGGCCTGGCCTGGACGAGTTACGGCCGTAAGGTGCCGGTTACGGCCATACGTTCTCGGCAGGCATGGCTAGACGAATGCCGGTTACGGCCGTAAGGGTTGTCAGTTACGGCCGTAAGTGATCGGCAGCTGCTGGGCAGATTTTTGACAAATGCCGGTTACGGCCGTAAGGGCCTGCCGAGTACGGCCGTAAGGGCTGAGTTACGGCCTTAAGGCACTGCCGGTTAGGGCCGTAACCCTACCGGCCATATATAGGCCTGGCTCGGCCAGACTTCATTTTTCTTAACTTTTTCTCATTTCTTGCGACGGCTGGCGATGGGGGTTCGGGAACTCGAGTTCTTGGCCGGTTCTAATCAATTCCAAGACGCTTTGGAAGATTCTTGTTGATTATATCATCATCCAATCCGTGTTCTTCGTCCGAATCAACGTATTTTGGCTTGAACCCTTGTTTCTGGAGATTTTGGGGATTTTCCTTTTGATTTCGATTCCAATCCGTTTTTGATCAATTAATTGTTGTATAAACGTTGTTTTGAACATGTTCTACAGATTGGATGCTCATATCTTTGATTCGTTCGACTCGAAGGGCGATTTCTTCGTTTTTGGAGGGTCTTGAACACTTAATGTTCGATTAAATATTCGAATGAGTTCCCTTCGATAGTTTGTTGGGATTTACATTGTTTTTGGCCTTGATTCTCGTCGTAATCATGTTTTATTATTCCTTCCGGAAGATTATAGGTGCTCGAGGATTCCGATGTTGAATCCCGTTTGGTGATTTATTATTCGTGGGGTGTTTTTCTCGTAGTATTCGATAGTGTTTGGGTGTTCGGGGCTGTTCTACCGCATTACATCCGTCGTCTCGTTACGATCGTGGTTTCGAGGCAAGTACCTTGTCCATACATTTCTTATTTCGTGGATATGATGATCGGTGATCGTCTTGACATGTTTGCTTGATTGTTTGAAATGAACTTTCAAAAGATTCGATTAGCCTCGTTAAAGGCTCTCTTTCAAAACCGTGTGTATTTTGTGATTGGTCTATTTCGTAAACAATTATATGAATCCTATGGATATGGTTGGTGTTGATGTGGCGCTTGTTAATGTGTGTATACGTATATTTTCTCATTTCGGTGCGTTGTGGTTGGACGTTGTGTTTTGCTTTGTGTTTGTTGCCTTTGGGTGAATTGTTTGGATATCCTTGATGTGATATGTTATTTGTGTGAATGTGTGGATTTGGTCGCAGGTCTACGGTGATACATGGCATGTGACCATGTGGTCAGGATGCAACAAGTGATTGATTCAACTGTGAGAGCCTAAGACAATCTACGGTGACACATGGCTTGTGATCATGTGGTCAGGATGCAACAAGTGATTGATCCAACCGTGAGATGATAAGACCTGCGGTGACATCTGGCATGTGATCATATAGTCAGGAGACAACAAGTGATTGATCCAACCGCGAGATGACGTGGTAAGTGATCACGGTGGCGTGTTTATGATTGTGAATGTGTTTTGCTCACCTTGGGTAGGTCCAACGGGGACTCGAAGGGAATCCAATGGTATAGCCCTGGATTCACGAGTTGGTGTTGTATTCGTGTGACCAAGATTTGCGCATCTTGGGTGATTATGTTGTGTCGATCTTATGTCCGTCGAGGACACGTGACGTGGGTTTTAACCCTGTGAATTGTTGTTGGTTTTATTTGTGAAAACAAAACCTTTGGGCTGTGACCCCTGTCGATTTTGGAAAGAGAAGGACTCGATAATCCTAAATAGTTTTACATTGAAAACTCCCGAGGGCATTTTTAAAAGGTTTTATAAATGGTTCTCTCGATTTGTGATCTTTCGGTTTTGGAATGTTTTACCTAAACTTTTGCCTCATAAAGTACTTTTTGTTATGTTGAATCTTTGAGGATTCCTGGTTGTTGTTATTCTTGGAATATGACTTGTATGACTCGTATTTTGCACTTTGTACTTGCACTAGGAAAATAGTGGAATTTTGCTAACCCCCGAGTAATCGGGGGGTAGATGTTTGTTTTTGCATTCAGGTTTTGGGAGAATAACACAGGGTCAGCACGAAGGATGATGAAAGATGATCGATACTAATCACATGAGGAACCATACGTTGTTGTATTGGTTCAGTTGTATTTTAGTTCCGCTGCAGTATATTTTCCTCGTTGTACGGGAGCATTTTGTATTTGACCCCTGTGTGGGCATGTTTTGAGATTGAGTTGTATGTATTAATTGAAAGACCAAATCGGTCTACTGAGTCTTTTTAGCCTTAAAGGAATTATTGAGTTGTTCGATGTTGTTACCAACCTGGTAGATCCTTGAGGAAGGGTTCTAGAGCGTTTAATATCCCTGAGAGGATTGGGGGTGTTACATGGTGGGCGGTTGAAGAGAGTTATTCCAATAATTGCATAAGCTGAGCTGGGCCTGCAGGAGATTGAGGTCTTGAAGAGCCTCCCACCTGGCTGATAAACCTCAGGAGCAACAGTCTCTTGTTGATTTATGCTCGCTTCGGAAGAGCCAACCGAGTTTCCACTGGTATCAGAAAGTTCTTCTAAATCCAGCCGCCTTTACATAACCTAGGTTTTATTACGGTTAATTTTTTATCTTTCTTTTTTGTTTGTGTTGTTAAACTCTTTATCTAATCGACTTCTTCCGTTTAGGATGTACTAGGTAATTGTAAAGAAGTGTCTGTGGTGACTTGATTTAGTAAATATGTATTCCTCTTCAAAAAAATTTCCTTTTTCATTAGGAAATTTAAATCACATTCAATGAATCACTGAACTAATCTCTCTCTCTCTCTCTCTCTCTCTCTCCTCACTCTTGTTTCTCTCTCATAAAAAAGATTTCTTCATAAAGAGGAGCTTTGACACACAATGGGTGTTGACAAGAGTATTAGTCTTGAAGAGGTCGCGAATGAGACTGTTGATCTGGTAACATAAATATATACTTTTTTTTTCCTGCAGTTTCATTTATATATTTTGCTAGCTTTTGTATGTTGAGGTAGGATCTGGTTTGCTTTCATTTTTCATATTTTTTTGGGTATTTCTTTTATTACTTGCTGCAAAAAGATGATTAAATTCTATATAATTTGTTAGTTTAGAGAGAGAAGAAAAAAATGGTTTTATTAAAGTTTATTTTGCCTATATCAACTCGATTAGATGATGAAATTAGATTGGATGCTTTGCTCTCTCTCCCAATCATACATTATGTCCCTTTCTGTTTCTTTTTCAATGGTAATATCCTACTACTCTAAAAGTGTGAAGGGCCTGATGGACGAAAACGTGTTTGTTCCTTTTATCTTCTCGTGTTTTGGGTATATCTGCTATTGTTTGTTTGGGGCGTTTCTTTCTATGATATTCCCGCCTCTACATAACCTAGGTTTTATTTCTGTTAATTTTTTCTCTTTCTTTTTGCTTATATTATTAAACTCTTTATCTAATCGACTCCTTACGTTTAGAATGTACTAGGTAATTGCACTGAAGTGTCTGTGGTGACTTGATTTAGTAAATATATATTCCTCTTCAAAAAATTTCCTTTCTCCTTGGGAAATGAAAATCACATTCAATGAATCACTGAACTAACTAATGATATTCCCATTAAATTTTTTTGCTTTAATTAATGAACACATTCTTCATTGAGTAAAGATGGGTTTTGCGTAGACAACTTGTTTGCTTACGTTTGGAATGTAATTGGTTTTTTTTTGGTTAGGCACCATTACATTAGGATTTGCGGCGGTTGCTTGCACTGTTTTGTGTTTGGTTGTGTGCAAATGGTGGATTTTTGAAATCTATTTATGATGGCTTTCTTATTTAAAATTCTTTTGTTTTAAATCTGAAATATGTTTGTTTTTCTATCTCCACTCTGGCTCTTTTGAATGTTGTAATAGTGCAAACAAGATATAGGAAGATCGAGATCTGCCAAACTTGTAGTAAGTTGAAAAATGTCAAGTTTGTCTTATAGATTTCGAGTACGGGCTGCATGTTCAGGTTCGAGATACCTGCTCTTAGCATCAATTGCAAGTACGCCATTCCTAAGAGCGATATGAATAGGGAGTACTTCGCGGAGGAGCATGATCACCGGGTATGTTTCTCTATCACGTCACGAAGGCACCACTTGGAGCAAGAACCTTGAAAAATTCACTGAAAGTTTTCTGTCGAGCCCCCAATTCCCATCACATCGAGCTGTTGTGCCCCAGGTACAAATGTTTTACCCTCTCGAAGTTTTAAGGGTTTACTTTCCATTGATTTTGAAGGGGTTTTACTATTCTATCATCTCTACATCTGCTATGTTCTATTTTTTTGGGGGTGTATGTTTTGTTTATTTTTGCTTTTGTCGGCCGCTGCTGCATCATTTATCAGGTTTTCGTTTATACAAATGATTCTTCTGACATGTTGTTCTTTTCGGCCTACGCCCCCAAATGATGCTCTTGTTCTATTTTGTTATGGTATTAGTGCCAACCATGCTTGGTTCTTTTTGAACAAGTGTTTTGTGTTTATTGTTTTGGTTTGGAGCATTGTATTGTGGTTACCATGCTTAGGGTTTTAACCTGCATTGCAGTAAAAGTAGAAGATAATAGCTCTTTTCTCCTATTTGGTTCGTCATTTATTCAAAGTTGCTGTACTTGGTGTTCTACAATTTTTTTACCTGTGTTATGCTGATATTTTTGCATTTTGTTTGTAACATAATTCTAATTTGATATTTTCTTCTTCTAAGTTCACTGTAATTTTATATGACCTTATGCATATGTAGAAAAGTGAAAGTGGGCATGCGACCAAATAAGAATTTCGATGGAAGTGATGAGCGACTATCAACTCATGGAAATATCAGTGGCGCTCAGACTGAATCCAAGTTGGAATTGTTTGATTTTGACACGTTGACATTTGGGGTTCAAAAAAGGTATGGTGTAAATTATCATATTGTTACATTTATTCCAATCATTTTCTAAATAGAAAATTTAAGGCATCACTTATCAAAGTATTTCCATATTTGTTAATGCTCTTTGATGATTCCTGTTCTTGATATCCTAACTTCTCATTTGTTATAGTCTGAATTATTTTGATGACTTTTCATTTTCCAAAATGATAGGTGATCAGATTCAAGCACCTTCCAGTCATAGAGATGGAGATGATGCGCCGGTAAAGCGACCATAGATACCAATGAGTCCTGTTTGCTACTAAGTTGATATATCCTTTCTGAATTTGATTACCTTAGATCTGACTCATGATTGTTTTAATTGACAACACAGGTTAGGTTTTTCATTATTCTTGTTACCTTTTGCCCCTGATTTTTCTAAAATGAGGCACGAGTTTCAAATTGGATTTGCTCTTATTGGTAGTTTGTTGATTAGAGAGTATGTGAAAGGTGGATTGAAGTTGGAATGGACAACGGTATCATTCTTAAAAGATTATTATATTGGGAAAGTGGAGATGTCAATTTGGTGATGGATTGTTGAGTGTGATTTTTTTTTTTCAAGTATTTTTATGTTAAAAATAACAAATTCTTGAATAACATTGTTTCTAGAGAAATTTACTCTAGACTTATATTGAGGTAACCATATTATCGAATTGTCTTTGAACTCTTTAGTGAATATGCGCTGAGGCAAGTTATGTATCACACAGGCCAACAACCTCAAATTGGGGACAATGATGGGTGTGTTTGTGCGTTGTCTGCAAAATAATTTAGGATTTATTTTCCACATCAGATATTCATGGTAAGTTCTGTGTTTCTAAATTTTTTGCACTATTTATTATTTAAATTCCTGTGATGATGCTAATGACTATTGATGCATACAAACAAAATCGGGTTGGGTGCTTGGATTAGAATTTCGGGTGTCTAAATGTACAAAAATTTCTCAATAAAACCATATTAATCTCTCGGTTGAGTTGGGTGGATAAACTTCATTCTACTATTGTTACTATTTTAATTTGTATGTTGCCGTTTTACCATTTGGTGCTTATTCAGTTCTGCATATATGTATATATGCTTTAGCATCATGGGCTATGTCTGGGATTGGCCAATCACTACTTCTGGTTGCTTTCTGTGGTTCATGCACTTTCCTTACAACTTTATCTTTGAGTGAAATCGCCACTAATGGCGCAATGAAGGTATAGCTCAAATATTTCATTTGATAACGTGTGTGTTTGTTCAAAGTGAAATGAATTTTACAATTGTCTAAATGTAGAATTTGATGCAAATATTTAGTTTATTGATTCAGTTATTTCTCACATGTATTCTTCAACTCCCTGTACTATTCTAGGGAGGAGGACCTTATTATCTCATTGGGCGTGTCTTGGAGTGAGTATTGGTTTGTGTTTTTTCCTTAGAAATGCAGTTACTGGTGCACTGTGAGTGTACAATATTGATCAATGTGGGATGCCTCTTTTTCCTATTGTTTTTTTTTCTCCCATCTGTCTCATAGGCTGACAAAGAAGGTTATTTTTTGATAATCTTTTATGCTTTCATGTTTAATTTTTAATACAGTTATGTTTTAGGTGCTCTAGAGACCTTTCTAATGGCTAGACATGAGGCTGGATTTTCCAGTTACCTATTTATCAGTGTTCATCATATGCCATTTTCAGCGGAGGTTTGTGTTAGGCAGGTTGCTGCCGAGGCAAGTGCTAGCTGCCTCACGGTCTTCTTCTAAGCTTCGTAATTGGAATTTGTTTTTCTCTATTTCTTTTGGTTCTGTATTTTCACATCTTACATTCTTTGGTGTTCACCACTATAAATTATATATCATAGTTTCATTTATATTCCCATACCATAACAAAGGTCCCTTCAATTCAAAAGTCATTTTTTATATCAATGGACTTTTGAATTGAAGGGACCTTTCTTATGGTATGGGAATATAAATGAAACTATGATATATTATTTATAGTGGTGAACACCAAAGAATGTAAGATGTGAAGATACAGAACCAAAAGAAATAGAGAAAAACAAATTCCAAATACGAAGCTTAGAAGAAGACCGTGAGGCAACTAGCACTTGTCTCGGTTGCAACCTGCCTAACACAAACCTCCGCTGAAAATGGCATATGATGAACACTGATAAATAGGTAATTGAAAAATCGGTATAGCAATTAGAAAGGTCTCCAGTGTAACACCCCCAAAACCATCCGGGATATTACAGCGCCGTGGGTCCCGCGCCGGAACCCACCAGGCTAAAAACCATTTACAAAACCAATTAAAAACCGCCAAAAGGCTGATGACGGTAATATTTTGCAAATACTCAAATATTTTCAAAAACATAATTCTGAAATACCGTCATAAAATACCATCTGAAAATACTAGGCGAAGTGCCAAATCTCGATAGTTCAAAATGTATAGGGCTGAGAATCGGGACGGGACCGGGGTCCCGTCCCGAAGTCCCGAAGTCCTGGTCCCGAAAAATGTCAATTTAATAGTCCTGCCCGGCCCCGACGGGAAATCGGAGTCCTGATCCAAATTAAAAATAGTCGGTCCGGTCCCGGTCCCGATCTACAATTTCCCGAAATGTCTCGATCGGGACAAAAAAACTCCCGAAATCAGAAAAAAAATGGCAGCATTTCGCCTGTTTTTGTCGATTAACCTGTTTCAAATTCCAGAAATTTCCAAAAATCATAATTCATCAACAACTGACGACATAAACAAACCATGCAAATCCTAGTTATCATTAAATCTAAATTCATAAGAAAAATCCCACAAAACAAACAAAACAAGAAATGGCAGCCACCATCAATATTCAACAAAACAAGTCTTTCTAATTGAGTAACTCAACTCAATAAAACACAAACAAAACAAAACAAGAAACCACAAGGCACCACCAAATATCAATGGCAGCCACTATGCATAGGGCTGAGAATCGGGGACCGGGAAATGGGAAATTCCCGTCCCGTCCCGAGTCCCGACGGGAATCGGGACCCCGAGTCCCGAAATTAACAGGACCAGAACCGGGACCGGGACTAGAAGTTTGGGAAATTTCGGGACTCGGGAGTCCCGATAGGTAATCGGGACAACCCGATTTCCCGATATCACTTTACTTAAATTATTTGATTATTTCTTTTCAGTTTCTTCTCTTCTGACTTCTGTTCCCTACCTTTCCCATTTCCAACCCCGCACCCCCCCAACTCTCCAGATCCATTTTCCTGTTTTCCAACCCCGCCCCCTCCCCCCCCCCAAAAACAGCACTCTCTCTCCAAATCCCGGCCGTTTCCAACCCCCCCTTCCAAATCCATCGCCTGACCGGAGACCGACCACCGCCACAACTTCGTTCGCCTCCGTCGCCTGGGCCGCTGCCGCGACCCGATTCACACTTTCTTCGTTGGAAGCAGAGGTAATTATATTCTTCTTCATGTTTATTTTTTCTCAAATTTCTTCGGTAATTCACTAATTCTATTCTTCATGTTTATTTTTTATTATTAATTATTATTATTATTGTTATTGTTTTACTTCATCCGTTGAGTATAGAGAAAATTCATTCTTAAGTTTTGTATATATTTTTTTTACAGCCTCGTTTTTGTTTCAGTTAGTAGTTCATTCGTTTTTTTTGCACAGTATATTCTTAAATTATACTGTACTGTTGTACAGTACAGAGGCTATTTTTTTTACAAGGCTGTTTTACTTCATACTGTACTGTTGCACAGTATATTCTTAAATTCATCCTTTGTTTTTGTACATTTTTTGTTTGCACAGCCTTGTTGTACAGCCATGTATGATTATTACTATCTTGTGTAACTTTTTGTTTTTGTATATTTTTATGTTAGATGGATAATTCTGAAAGTCATACTTGGGATGAAGAAGACTTGGTTGATGAACCACTACAAGATAGTAATATCGTTGATGAAGAAGACTTGGGATTCTTAAAAGATGTGGCTATAGAAGAAATGAGAGATGGTGTGAACCAACCTATTTCGAAGAAGCAAAAAACAACTAAAACTAAAAGTAAAAGATCTAAATATTGGTTGGGATTTAAGCTTGTCGAAATTCTAGAAGAAGATCCTCCCGTAAAAGTTAAGAAGGGAGAATGTAAGACATGTGGCACGTTGATTGCAGCGGATTCTAAACATTGTGGGACTAACGGGCTGAAAAAACACTTGGAATTGTGCAATAAGAGGAAGGGAAGGGCAACTGGTCAAACTCAAACTACACTAAACTATCAAGGTGGCAGTGATGGGACTGGGGCAGGGTCATTGACCAATTGGAAATTCGACAAAGTGAGATGCAGAATGAAATTGTGTGAGATGATAATCCGTGACGAGTTGCCCTTCAGATTTGTAGAGCGAGTGGGGTTCAAGGAGTACTCGAAAGCTTTATGTCCTCAATTCACGATTCCGGGTAGACACACAATTAGAGCTGACTGTGTGAAGTTGTTTTTGGAGCGCAAGATCTCATTGAAGTCCTTTTTTCAAACAAAGGGCATGGGAAGGGCGTCTATAACCACAGATTGTTGGACATCGATTAATAACACAAATTTCATTTGTGTTACAGCACATTTCATAGATGAAGATTGGCGCTTGCACAAGAAAATCATCAGTTTCCGTAAGATTCTCGGCCACAAAGGGGATGATATTGGTGCTGCGATTACATCTTCATTGGAGGATTGGGGTTTGCATAAAGTCTTGTGCTGCACAATGGATAATGCTCCGGCAAATGATGTGGCAATCAAGTTCATGAAGCCAATCTTTGAGAGTTGGGGTACAAGTCTTGCAGGTGGGAAGTATATCCATATGAGATGTGTTGCACACATCATTAATTTGATTATGTATGACGGGTTAGAGGAGATTGGTCAGTCCGTGAGGCGACTTCGAGAGACTGTGAAGTGGATAAACGCTTCACCAGCTAGAACTCAAGAGTTCATGGGGGCGGTAAAAGTTCTCAAAATTGATTGCTCGAAATCCTTATGTTTGGATGTACCGACAAGGTGGAATTCAACATACTAGATGATAGAGGCAGCTCTGCCATATAAGAAGGGTTTGTTTTGTTGGCATTTTGGGAATCGTGACTTTACAAACGATATGAACCAGACGAAGTACAAAAATGGGGTTCTTGGGGTGCTTGAAGCTGTTGATTTTCTTAATGTGACGAAGATGTGTGATTATTTGTGGAAATTCTATGATTTGACCATACTCGTCTCCGGCACTACATATACCACATCGCATTTATTCTTTAAGGAGATGTGTGATTTATTTGATCTTACCACTGGCTTAGAGTTGGATGAAGATGTTGAAGTCAGTAGCATGGCCAAGAGGATGAAGACGAAGCTCGGTAAATATTGGTTGGAGGAATTTGACTTGAATCCGAGGATGAACAAGATCCTTTATGTTGCTGCAGTACTTGATCCGAGACAGAAGTTGATGCATGTGGAAAAGTGTTTGAAGGCCGTGTATGGCGAGGATCGAGCAAAGGAACTAGTGGGAGAGGTCAAAAGCTCATTGGATGAGTTCTTTCAGATTTATAAGAAGAGTGTGACTACGACCTTACCATCAGTAGCCAATACACCCCCCTACAGCATCCTCATACTTCTACAGACCGGTCTGATCGTCGCGGACTTCGGGCTAAATCTTCGTTAAGCCAACTACGGGTTGGGGAAGAACAACCTAATGCTACTACTTCAGAGATCGATCTCTATTTATCAGAGAGTCAGTATGTGATGTCTTCTGCCGAAGCTGATTCCTTTGACATTCTTCTATGGTGGTCGAGAAACAGCCCACGCCTTCCGATCATGTCTGAGATAGCTAGGGATGTTTTGGCCATCCCTATATCTAGCGTGGCATCTGACGTGGTCGAGTTCTCTCCTAATTCAGAAGCTCATTGACTAGTAATATGGTCGAGGCTCTCATATGTGCCCAAGATTGGCTGAAATCTAGTTCGGTTGAAAAATTTCTCAATGACGAAGAAGATGTGCCTGAAGCCGAAATGGAAAAAGAATATGATAATGGTGAGTACTCCTTTCTTAATATTATAGCATACAAATAGTAAATATTTAACATGTTTCTTCTTATTTGTGTTTGATACTTGTGGTACATTGCACGCGAAATGGTTAGAATATATTTGTAGCGTGCCTAGTAATTTTTATAGGATTTAGTATGTTTAGTGGAGGAAATTTTATGTAACAGGAGAAAGGAATTGAGGGAAAAGAGAGATGAGAGGGAAGACAAAACTAACAGTAATGAAAAGAGAGATGAGAGGGAAGACCAAACTAAAAGTATACTAACAGTAATTAAAACTAACAATATTATGTACAAAACAAACAAAACTAATTATGTCAGTTGTGTTGTAGCTGAACTAATTAACAAATTACTAACAGTAATTAACAACATACTGAAATTAACAAAACTGGAATTAAGAAACTGGAATTACTAACAGTAATTAACAAAACTGGAATTAAGAAAAAACAGTAATTAAAACACTTAATTAAAATACTAACAAAATACTGGAATTAAAATAGTAAATATTTAACTTGTTTCTTCTTATTTTTGTCAGTTGTAGTTGAACTTGGGATTGGTGATCGAGTTGGAGAATGCATCGACATTGTGCCCGGTGATCAAACGAGGACAGGATTGGACACGGAAGGGGGCGGGGTTGGAAAATAGGAAAAGGGATCTAGAGAGTTGGGGGGGTGCGGGGTTGGAAATGGGAAAGGTAGGGAACAGAAGTCAGAAGAGAAGAAACTGAAAAGAAATAATCAAATAATTTAAGTAAAGTGATATCGGGAAATCGGGTTGTCCCGATTACCTATCGGGACTCCCGAGTCCCGAAATTTCCCACACTTCTAGTCCCGGTCCCGGTCCCATTAATTTCGGGACTCGGGGTCCCGATTCCCGTCGGGACTCGGGACGGGACGGGAATTTCCCATTTCCCGGTCCCCGATTCTCAGCCCTAAAAATGTACGTTAAGACGCCGCTTAAACGTACCGATAAAATAGTTTAGGAAAAGGTTTAACGAAATAACCCACGTTCGCAAAGTGCCAAAAGGGCCATTTAAAATACCCACACGCAGCGGATAAAGATACCGAAAAGCCATTTTTAAATATACACACGCAACGGATAAATGCAGTTCAAAATACACATTTGCAGCGGAAATGAATAACCAGAAAAGAAATACTCGATACTCCAAAACATGCCACCGCCAGTATCACATCGGGAAGCTCATCCCTTCACGACCGCTACTAGCTCGATCTCCGAGTACCTAAAAATAAAGCCCACGACGGGGTCAGCCACAATACTCAATATTGATATCGATCACATCATCATAAATAATTACATACCAATATAATAATACTGTAAGAATACTACCAACGTAATCTTACCATTATAACCTTACCAATTCATGGCAATCCAAACCAAATCGATCCTTACCATAATTCACATTTCGCATTCTCAAATGACGAAAAGAAATCAACAATTATCTGTACCGTATTCCAAAATACCAACAATCCTCTAAACCTCATCATAACTTATAAGTGTGGAAATAATCCAACCTGTGCCAAATCCTGTCCGTCGACGGATTGCACAATCAAATCTCAATTTGGGTAAAACCAAATATACACGATACATCTGTAGGTCAAATTTCCACAGAACAATGATAACAAGTACCGCAACATCGACGTACAGTCCAAATACTCATACGATCATCACAATGATCAAAACAATAGGTCAACCGAGAATATTATCGACATGATGACTCCAATACGATCAATAAATGATCAACGATAACTGAGAATACCCTCAACATGGTAGACTCCAAATGATCAACAAAGGACAAACTATAACCGAGAATACCCTCAACAAGGTAGACTCCAAATGATCAACAATAATGGATCTCAAAGAAATAACTTTGACTGTCGAACATACCCCTCGGGCGTATGAACAACCAGTCGCAAACCGTCGAAGATATCCAATCATACATGGACTATGAAACGACAAAAATATACGGCTCAAAGATGGACATCACAGTACGCCCGATCCGGAAATGTTTCCGTGCACAAGACACCCCGGGTATCGATCAAATACACGTGTGGTCTTGTACCTAATTAGCCTCACGAAACTACGTCTCGTGTGCACAGTTCAATGCGGAATAATATCAACACATAACCATAGTGTGCCCAGCTAAAAATCCTACACAATAACCAATCGGAACGCAGATATGATTCCAGATATGTCACGATGCAACATGACAACTGTAACACCCCCAAATCCTATTGGGTTATTACAGTGCCGTGGACCCCACACCAGGAGATCCACCAGGCTAACACGACCAAAAATACAACTAACTGACCAAAAGGGGAATCACAATCCCTACACTGACATCCAACATAATATTCCGATATGGAATTTCAATCACAACTGTGGGCCTACATGGCCCAAATAAATTACAACGACATCCACGAGCCTTGCTCGGATAATACAAAATGACAATAACTGACAAAACTGGAGTACTCCAACTGTCTGACTGACATGAACACCAAAACATCTCGGACTAGTATCGCTCGCATGCCTCGTCGCCACATCATGCCCCTGTGTCTCAACTCTCTCCTCGCAAACACCTAAAACATGAAAACATGTTCCGCCCCCACGGGGTCAGTCATCCAGATAATGATTATCAAATACATGTACAACATGATATGCATCCAAAGGGCGTAATGAATAGTATAGTAATGGTAATACGAGATGCTTACAAACCAATTTATGTTTCGAGCATTCGTGGAATACTATGCCCACGGCATAGAAGCAATACTGCTCAACAGGTTAGAACACAAGTGCCCAACGGCGAATCATCAATACGTAACACAACAATACATCACCCGAAGGTAACCCAAGCCAAACACCAAATAAATACGAATCACAATGCCCGAAGGCTCCACCAGAATACCGACATCACAATGGCCTAATGACCAATGTAGCCATTGTTTATCATCATAATACCACAATGTCATTCACCAAAGTCATTAATCACCACAATGGCCCAAGCCAAAACAGCCCGAAGTCAGATCAATGAGGGCCGGCCACGCACGAAGCCGTATCACAATGAGATCATCCAATGACCGTGACCTGCTGAATTGCAGGTCCGGGAAACCAACCGCGAGGGTTCAAGCCCCAGACTTACCCATAATGAGATCACCTAGTGACCGTGACTTACCGAATCAGTAGGTGTTGGGAAACCAACCGCGAAGGTTCAAGCCCCAAGCTTACCCATAATGAGATCATTAACATGACCGTGACTCATCGAATCGTAGATGTTGGGAAACCAACCGCGAAGGTTCAAGCCCCAAGCTTACCCATAATGAGATCATTAACATGACCGTGACTCATCGAATCAGTAGGTGTTGGGAAACCAACCGAAGGTTCAAGCCCCAAGCTTACCCATAATGAGATCATTAACATGACCGTGACTCCATCGAATCGTAGGTGTTGGGAAACCAACCGCGAAGGTTCAAGCCCCAAGCTTACCCATAATGAGATCATTAACATGACCGTGACTCCGATTTGCCGTAGGTGTTGGGAAACCAACCGCGAAGGTTCAAGCCCCAAGCTTACCCATAATGAGATCATTAACATGACCGTGACCTATTGAATCGTAGGTGTTGGGAAACCAACCGCGAAGGTTCAAGCCCCAAGCTTACCCATAATGAGAACATTAACATGACCGTGACTCATCGAATCGTAGGTGTTGGGAAACCAACCGCGAAGGTTCAAGCCCCAAGCTTACCCATCGAGCACTAGCCGAGACTAGCCTCCAAAACATAATTAATCACAACAAGAATAATCCCAAGATTACCAAATTCACAAGAGTAATAGCGTACGCCTTGAGTCGGCCAACACGACGACAACAACTCATGGATGGGCACCGCCCACTAGCCCCAATTCAAATACCTCGACTGCCTTGGAATGGCCAATCGATCACAACAACTTAACGGATGGAAATTATCCTTGACAGTCCCAATTCAATACGTCGATTACCTTAGAACGGTTAATCGATAACGATGACACAACGGATGGGAATTAATTTCGATAATCCCAATTAAATACGTCGATTACCTTAGAACGGTTAATCGATGACCAATGATACAACGGATGGGAATTATCTTCGATAATCCCAATTAAATAAATCGATTACCTTAGAACGGTTAATCGATAACCAATGATACAACGGATGGAAATTATCTTCGATAATCCCAATTAAATAAATCGATTACCTTAGAACGGTCAATCGATACACAATGATACGGTAGAGTGGATGTCCCGGTGTCTTAAACTGACCACCGAAACAGATATAATAAACGAATATATCAAATGCCTTCAGTCGGCCAATGCAACATCATAGTGACAGTTCCAATTCAATAATAACGATTCAACGATGCCTCAGAACGACATTCACGTCAACAATAATAATCGATACATCGATGCCGCGAACCGGCTATCGACAACAAGAATCTCAATGCCTTAAACCGGCCGTTAACGAATAACAATCACATCTGGCATAATCACCGAAGGGTATTGCATCAAACAATTCCCGAATATCAACAAATCACGAAGAGACTAAGTCTCGAAATGATACAATACATTCATACACATATATGATAACATTAATCTCATTGGCCAGTACAAGTATAAAACTTGCATCAAACCGAAGACGAGAAAGTCCTTCCACGATCAACGTCCTGGCACGAAACGACGAACGGCGCCTCCCGACGAACACAAACACTCGAACAACCTTGAATGAAAACGATTCATTCAAAAACACAAAATCAATAGAAAATAACGACAAGGACAAAGTCCGATTCAAACACGAATCGATCACACCGCACGAACGAGTATCATAGTTCTCAACTATGAATTCTAACGTCCTCCAACACCTCGATGATCAATTAACATGATCATTACGTTCTTAACACTTGTGAAATCCATTCAACAAGATTCACTTAAGAACAATCATCAAAACAATCATCTCAAGATGATAATATCACCAATATCATCAAATTGATCCTCCTACAATGATAATATTATCACTATTATCATTATCACCCCAAGAACATCATCAACTCAATAATCATGATGTCTGAAACGAAATCCTTCATCAATGCATCATGAATTCGGATTAAACAACAAGATTCACTCAACCATTTTCAAATTATGATAATCACCTCCTGGATCATCATAAATCCTTACTAAAATGGTTAAAATCTTACAAGAACACCACCAACAATAATAATCATCTCAAGACTATGTTAATCATATAACAATCTTAACATAATCTTTCCTAGACATGATTAAAACCTCCAAACAATCTAAAACATCAAGAACATAATCATCCTCAAGCTATACCAACATGTTCTTCATCAAAAGTTCATCCAAACTATAAAGAATCATGATATAGTCCATTAATCAAACAATACCCGAAGAAAACAACAACAACTCGAAAATCACTTGAAGAACAAGAGATTGAGGGAACTTACCAAAGAAGAACAAGAAGAATCCTCCAAACACCAAAGGAGCACCAACAAGCTTCCAACTTCAAGCTTCAATCCAAGCTAGGATGATCAAGATCGAGTTGGAAGAGGCTAAACATCAATAACAAGTCCAAACGGACGATTCTAGGGAGAGAAAATGTGTTTTGGTTCGTGAGGAAATGAAAGACGAAACCAAGATAAATAGACTGACCAATTCATTACGTGCGTTATACACTATGGTTAACGTACGTAAGAGGCATTACGTACGCTATGCTAAGACATTAACGTACGTAATGAAAATCCGTAACTAATCGACTAAAATACGAAGGCCTTAACGTACGTAAACAAGAACTTATTACGTACGTTAACAAGACCTACATTACGTACGTAAAGCTCACCTCTTAACGTACGTAAGGGTCCGTTGACTGCAATAGTGAGATCCGATCGGAAGATGCTCGGGACCTACCGGCCAAAAGTGACTACGAGGAAGGTTCCTGCCACCTACCAAGCATTACGTACGTAACCTTACAGGCATAACGTACGTAATACTCAACCCATAACGTACGTAAGTATACACATATAGCGTACATTAAGGCTAGTGTACTTAGCCAAAAATCCAAACTCTCCAACCAACATTCAAACGACGAAACTAACCCGACGACAAGTATAATATTTCGATCCCGAAATATTTCAATACAATATACATTGTATCAGTCCAAAACAACAACACTTGTACAATTCCAAATGAACATGTACAACTCAACAGTAACACGAAAAAAAATTATCCCCGGATATTACATACTCCCCCCCTTAAAAAGAGTTTCGTCCCCGAAAATCAGGGTGCAAAAACACGGGGTACGAACTATCCATCAGGATAAGAAAACAACATCTCCAGGAATACTCCTCACTGCGAACCACTTCGCCTGAGTAATCGGGCCAACCCCACGGGTTCCCGCATCTCCTCTGCCCTAACACGGCGAAAAACAAGGGATAAAAACACTCAACCAACTGCGAGATCAGCCGAAACATAACTCTCCCGCTAGAGACCAGCCAGGAAGTCGTACCAATCGCATGACAAGTAACACCGGCGTACACACCCCGTGGGTGCCGCCCATTGTACATGTCTACAATCATCGGTGTACACTCCCCCGTTCTCATCAGCATCGGACGCCAATGCAATCACTGACTCATGCTACAAAAGAAAAATAACAACGCACATGTGGTCCTCGGGACCATATCAACTGCACACCCAAGTCCTCACGACTCAGCGTCTCGGATTGAAATGAACAATTGCCCAGATTATTAAAAAATATCGGGTACAACACCAAAAGGAAGGAAAAACACATCACACGACCTCAAATCTCAAGATTCTCAGATACAATCATTACAAGATAGATCAACCATAAATGGTTCGCAACCACAGTACTAAAGTACAGACCGAGTCAAACATCAATCCGAAAAATAAAGAAAGAAATTAAGGCTACATCTCAAATGTATCCAAAATCAACATCCTCCAGGTCATCGAACTCCTCGATCTGATCGACTCGAGGAAGATCCAAATCTGAGCTCGCCGCTCCTCCTCGAGTGTCCATACTTCTGGCTCCCGAAGCCCGATACGACCCCTTGGATAGAGTACGGACTGAAGAAACAAAGTCTCTCGAGGCCCGTGATTTCCCTTGAGATCTACTGGCACTAAAACCCCTACAGTATTTCTGAAGGTGTCCCTGCCTCCCACACAGAAAACAAGCAATAGACCGCATCGAGCACCGAGTACTGCGATGTCCTATTGTATCACAGTTAAAGCAAACAACGGTCGAACCCGTCGCCTGAGAAGATGATGCTTTCCCAAAGACGAGGACGACTAGAAAACGACCTCTCCTAGATGTCGGAGCCCGATGTCCCTCCGAACGAACCGGTATCCTAGTCCTCTCACCTAAGAAATCGAAGGGTTCTTCCGAGAAAGCTCCTTGATCAAAAGCTCGCTCCAAGAGCCTTCTCGATGAATTCACCAAGTGAATTGCAATTATGGTTGAACAACCGCATCCTCAAGCGGGTTCGAGTCTCTTGCTAAAATACTTGATCTTATCCGCCTCAAGACGGATAATGATGAAGCAAATCAAGGAGTCCCGAAACTTCTCAGCGATAACAATAACACCCTCGTCCTCGACGGATTCGGGGTTCAAAACCTCTGACAGTTTAGCTTCACGAAGTGGAGCCGGATAATACCTCTCTAACATGAGAGTCTTAATCTCACTCCAAGCACAATCACGATCGGTGGGTTTTACAGAAAGCCACCAAGAATAAGCGCCTTTACTGAAATGGTAAGCCGCTACTGCCACCCTACTCTCTTCCGGACACTGAACCATGTCAAAGAGTTTATCAAAATGTTCAAGCCAATGAACAATATCAGCTGGTTCCGACGAACCCTCAAAAATAGGCGGCCTATGACGAGAGATGTCGCCGATAATCTGACTCACTCTCCTAGACTGTCCATAAAACGGCACCTGGGATCCCTGCTGCGGTGGACCACGTACCACTGAGGTCTGTATGGTTTCCATTATCTGCGTCATCTGAGTCATCTGGGTCATCATGCCCCTCATAAGCAAGTAAGGGTCGATGTGGTCACTCTCCTCGGTCGACTCGAGTATGACGCCCAAGGGAAACCGCCGCATAAGTCACATCTCCGGCTGAATTTCGATCCTCTCGCATCCGCACGCGCATAATCACGAGGTTCGGTTTCGCCTCCGCAGACTTTACCCCCTCTGCCACATCCTCGGTTTCTTCTTTCCATACTGAAAGAATAACGCTCGATCATGAACAAAGCTCAAATATACCTCAACGGCTAATCCCCAATGCTATGTCAATAGCCAAACACGAGTATATATACTCAACAAATAAACAATCGCTTCAAACATGCTAATTATAGCCAATACTGAGCCGACACGCTCCAAAGCAATTAATCATGAATGGGTCGTAACATAATGTTACATACAGGTTTCAACAAAACATGTATAATCAATGGCATAATGAATGTATGAGCATACAAGAGAATCGAGTCCTTACACAGGTCATACGAAGCTTCGAGGTCTTGCGATACTAGTCTTCACTGACGACGACTCGATGAAAGAATGACTCATACAGTCGTCCAACTACCACGACTCACAAAACTCCGATCGTCTGCATTGTCATAACCTCGACAGCTCACTACTACCGCGTCGGTAGAACCGCATAACTCACATATCGGTATCTCACAACCCAACTCTCGATACCATCTTCTCGTAACACCCCAAATCCTATCAAGTTATTACAAAGGCTGTGGACCCCACACCAGAGATCCACCAAAGCACACGACCAAAAATACAACTAATCGACCAAAAGGGGAATCACAATCCCTACACCGACATCCAACATAATATTCCGATATGGAATTTCAATGACAAAAGTGGGCCTACATGGCCCAAATAAATTACAACGACATCCACGAGCCTTGCCTTGATAATACAAAATGACAATAATCGACAAAACTGGAGTACTCCAACTGTCTGACTGACATGAACACCAAAACATCTCGGACTAGTATCGCTCGCATGCCTCGTCGCCACGTCATGCCCCTGTGTCTCAACTCTCTCCTCGCAAACACCTAAAACATGAAAACATGTTCCGCCCCCACGGGGTCATTCATCCAGATAATGATTATCAAATACATGTACAACATGATATGCATCCAAAGGGCAGAATGAATAATATAGTAATGGTAATACGAGATGCTCACAAACCAAAGTAAGAATCGAGCATTCGTGGAATACTATGCCCACGGCATACAAGCAATACCTGCTCAACAGGTTATAACACAAGTGCCCAACGGCGAATCATCAATACAGAACACAACAATACATCACCCGAAGGTAACCCAAGCCAAACACTGAAATAGATACGAATCACAATGCTCGAAGGCTCCACCAGGAATACCGATACATCACAATGGCCTAACAAATGTACCAACAAGTTGTTTATCATCATAATACCTCAATGTCATTCACCAAAGTCATTAATCACCACAATGGCCCGAAGCCAAAACAGCCCAAAGCTGTATCAATGAGGGCCGAAGCCACGGCACGAAGCCGTATCACAATGAGATCATCCAATGACCGTGACCTGCTGAATTGCAGGTGCTGGGAAACCAACCGCGAGGGTTCAAGCCCCAGACTTACCCATAATGAGATCACCCAGTGACCGTGACCTACTGAACTGTAGGTGTTGGGAAACCAACTGTAACATCCCAATTCACAAATGGGACATTACACGCCGTAGAACCCCCGTGAGGTCTACCAGGCTAACTCGTGACACATGAACCACAATGATAACATGAAAGATGTACCCAAAGAGTAAATAAGGCCGTGGCCTCGGCCAAAACATTTTAACGGAGTACATGAGACATAAATTAAATACCAAAATGTTGCCCATGCAGGGGACTTAAACCATGTTCAAAATAAACTAACTATCTCCAGTACTCAACAGGTGCAATGACAAAACAGAAAAATGCAGACTCGAGCCACATCATCATCATGCCAACCCATCCTTTGCATGCGCATCCCGTGCGCCTCCTCACTGACAAGACTAAATGCATAAGACGCATTTCCCCCATTTAAGGGGTTAGCATTCGAATAGCTAGTGCAAGTACATAATTACACAACATTATATACATACACAATTCAACGCAAATAAATCATTAGGAAAATTATTTTGAAAGTCAATATTCCGGAATATCACATTAACACCAAAACAGTATATCAACAAGTTTCCCACATCACAATTATCCACGCTTGGTAACTCGCGACCGTACCCATTAGTATCGGTCCCCAGAGGTCCCGTCGGACCGTCCCTGTGTGAGAAACCACTTCCGCGACCGCACCCATTAGTATCGGCCCCCGCAGGTCCCGTCGAACAGCCCTGTGGAAGAACATCAACACACGCACTCAATTCCACTTCCATGGCCGTACCCATTAGTATCGGCCCCCAGAGGCCACACGCCATCCCCAGGTGGAAGAGAAACAATCACATTCGTTCAATAACACCATATACATCATTCGCATCAAAATCATATGCACATAACGGAATGTAATACATGTACTTGCCTTGGATAACACGACGCGAAGGAAAACGGCGAAAGGAAAGGTTTCGGTCCGAACAATCTTCACAATTCTGGTCCTAACAACAATAGAGACTCAATC
Source organism: Orobanche coerulescens (assembly GCA_033398695.1). Taxonomy (NCBI): domain Eukaryota; kingdom Viridiplantae; phylum Streptophyta; class Magnoliopsida; order Lamiales; family Orobanchaceae; genus Orobanche; species Orobanche coerulescens. The sequence goes on from CM065814.1 coordinate 5,658,833, forward strand.
AACTACAATTCCACTGAGAAATCACGAATTAATCGATGTTCTATCCTAAGGGACAATCCGCCGAATACTATTGAGGCATAAAGTTCAAGTTCGATCAACGAAGGGGAAAAACTTGGAATTTATCCGCTAAAGTTCTAGGAAAACATAACACCATGATTACCCAACAAATATACATCATCAATTGTAGCAAAAACGAAAGGAAAAATGAATTTTAGCCAAGAACCCTAAAATTAGGTATAATGACCAATTACCTCAATTCAACGATGGAAAGGCGGAAGAAAGATGATTGATTCGTGTTGGAAAGTCCAATTCCGAGTTATAAGGTGTTAGAATGCAATATCTAGTTGGAATCGCCCAAAATCGCACTGAGGGAGCGGAGAGACGAGAGGAAAGGTGAAAAATAGGGTCAAAACCCGTGTCTGTCCTATATATACCGGGATGTAACACGGCGCAACAAACGGTCCAAATAGCGCCGTGTTCGGGCCGTGTTGCCGGGTCACGGCGACTCGTGCGACACGGCGCATGCACACGGCGCAAAATGCCGCGGTCTTGCGCCGCTTTCTGACAAGAGCTGACTGTGCGACACGGCGCACAGACACGGCGCAAAATGCCGCGGGTCTTGCGCCGTTTTGCACAGGTCTGACAGACAGCATTCTGGACAGAAAACAACGCTACCAAAAATGAAAAAGACGATCACCCAACAGTCCGAGGAAAATACACACAACGAGAAACAATAACCAGTAACCCAAAACGGTCCGAGGTATACGATCAAAACCGAACAAGGAACAAATTCCCTAAACTTATAGGAAATTACAAAAATGGCCCAAACATCCGTAAAATCACGATACAACGTCGGATTAACAATCCGAAACTCACAACATGCTCTACTCAACCATACGAACTCATGAAAATAGGAAAATAACGAAATCGAACGAGTTTAGCGACAATCGGATACACATGCGACAAAATATAACTCAATATGAAATTACGTAAAAACATCATCGATACTCGTCCAAATGGAGAAACTCCAAGAACAAAATAGATTCAGAATTCCAAAACAGTGCCAAGCGAGTTGTCCGAAACGAATATACACAAAAAATAGAAATTACTAAAAATAGAAAATGCGGATATTACATTATCTCCCCCTAAAAATAAGTTTCGTCCCGAAACTTACAACACGAATAATTCGGGGTATCTCGACCTCATACTCTCCTCCGTCTCCCACGTGGCTTCCTCGGATCCATGCCGCGACCACTGCACTTTAACCAAAGGAATGGTTTTGTGCCTGAGTTGCTTCACCCGACGTTCTAAGATCTGAATCGGCCTCTCCTCGAAGGTAATGTCGGGCCCCAACTCGATCTCTCCAAAATCAATAATATGGCTAGGGTCCGGTACGTACTTCCTAAGCTGGGAAACATGAAATACGTTATGCACATGGCTCAGGGACGGCGGCAAACCTAACCGATATGCAAGCTCTCCGACTCTCTCTAGGATCTCGAACGGCCCAATAAATCTCGGACTAAGTTTACCCTTCCGACCGAAGCGGTAAACTCCCCGTGTCGGCGACACCTTAAGCAAAACATGATCTCCCACCTCAAACTCCAACGGACGGCGACGCGTGTCGGCATAAGACTTCTGCCGACTCTGGGCCGTTAACAATCTATCCCGAATCAGAGTAATCTTCTCTCTCGTCTCAACTACCATATCGGTCTCGGTACCAATCAGCTCGGACGCATCGTCCCAACACAACGGCGATCTACACCTCCTCCCATACAACGCCTCAAATGGCGCCATTTTGATCGAGGCGTGCCAACTATTGTTGTACGTGAACTCAATCAACGGCAAGTGCGACTCCCAATCATCCTTCCATTCTAGGGCATGTGCTCTCAACATATCCTCTAACGTCTGGATCGTCCCGCTCCGATCGTCCGTCACACCGAGGGTGATAAGATGTACTGAGTCTCAAATCCCCCCAAAGCTCGATGAACGGCCTCGCGTAAATGTGACACGAACTGCCATCACGATCCGAAACAATACTCTTAGGAGTCCCATGCAATCTCACGACCTCGCAATAAATACTGCTAGTCTCTCCGGCCCCAAGTGTCCTTAATACTCAGAAATGAGCTGATTTGGTCACGATCGACAATAACCCAAATCATGTTCATTCCATTCCGAGTCCTAGGCATACTAGTAATGAAATCCATAGAAATATCCTCCCATTTCCACTCCGGGATAGGAAGTGGTCGCAAAAACCCCGCGGGTCGCTGATGCTCGATCTTAACCTGCTGACAGGTCAAACACCTCGATACAAACTCGCTAACGTCTGTCTTCAAATTACTCCACCAGTAGCTGCTCCTCACATCCTTGTACATTTTATTCGTACCAGGATGTATGGAGTAAGGCGTGGTATGAGCTTCACTCAAGATCTTCTGTCTCAGCTCAATATCATTCGGTACACATAGTCTGCCGCGAAATCTCAGAACGCCATCATCCTGAACCACAAATCCAGGGGCTTTCCCCTGCCTCACATCCTCCCTTAACTGTACCAAACACGGATCATCATACTGTTTTGCCTTGATATCATCAGTCAAGAACGAAATGATCTCTAATGCACATAACTGGCCCTGAACTCTCTGAACCCAAACCTCAATATTCTGACAAATAAGATCTCGCTGGATCCTACTCTGCGGTGTAAGTACTTCTAACATCTGCAACGCCATCGGCTTACGGCTCAACGCATCCGCCACCACGTTAGCCTTACCCGGATGGTAAAGTATCTCGAGGTCGTAATCTTTAATTAGCTCTAACCACCTACGCTGCCTCATATTTAACTCCTTCTGACTGAAGATATACTTCAAACTCTTGTGGTCGGTAAAAATCTTACACGACGACCCATAGAGGTAATGCCTCCAGATCTTTAAGGCGAAAACGACTGCAGCTAACTCCAAATCGTGCGTGGGGTAATTCACCTCATAAGGTTTCAATCAAGTGGACGCATATGCAATCACTGTCTCTCGCATCAAAACACATCCTAGACCAAGGCCCGAAGCATCATCAGACACTACGAAATCCTCGTTCCCCGAGGCAATGCTAACACGGGCGCGGTAGTCAAACGTCTCTTTAACTCGTCAAACTGCCCCGCCTATCTCGTAGTCCACTCGAACTTCGAAGTTTTCTCGGAGCAACCGAGTGAGTGGTCTAGCGATCCTAGAAAATCCTCAACGAATCTACGGTAATAGCCGGCAAGACCAGAAAACTCCTCACCTCCTTCACATTCTTAGGCGGCTCCCAAGCCATCACCGCTCTATTTTCATGGATCTACCCGAACTCCATCTCTGAAATCACATGCCCAAGGAACGTCACTTCCTCGAGCCAAAACTCACACTTAGAGAACTTCGCATAACACTCAGCCCTCAAAGTGTCTTATACAATCCGAAGATGTAAGGCGTGCTCCTCTCGACTCCGTGAATAGATAAGAATATCACAATAAAACGACTACGAATTTGTCCAGATACTCAATAAAAACTTTGTTCATCAACGCATGAACATCGCTGGGGCATTGGTTAGCCCGAAAGGCATAACCACAAACTCGTAATGGCCATATCTCGTCCGAAAGGCAGCTTTCGGAATATCGACGTCCCGAATCCTCAACTGGTAGTAGCCCGATCGCAAATCAATCTTCGAAAAGACTGTCGCCCCCTGAAGCTGATCAAACAAATCGTCAATCTTGGGCAAAGGGTATTTATTTTTGATGGTTAGCTTGTTTAATTCTCGATAGTCGATGCATAAACGAAGCGATCCATCCTTCTTCTTAACAAAAAGTACAGGCGCACCCCAAGGCGATGCGCTCGGTCGAATATACCCTTTATCTAACAATTCTCCCAATCGATTCTTCAACTCTAGCATCTCCGACGGTGCCATACACGGTGCTCGAGAAATAGGGGCCGCATTCGGCTCAAGGTCAATAGGAAACTCCACCTCTCGATGTGGTGGTAATCCCGCAAGTCATCCGAAATACATCGGGTACTCGCTAACAACCGGAATCGACGATATGTCAACCCCACCATCTTCCGCTGCAGAGCGAAACACCAAGAATCGACACAACCTTGGTTCAAATGTTTCATCGCCTTCAAGGCGCTAATCACACACCCGATCTACCGGCCATGTACCACTGTAGTATGCTCGGTGCCGTCCTCGGCAACTATCGTGATGGTACGAGTCCGATAGTTCATGATAGCACCATGACGATCCAACCAATCGTCCCCGAGGATCAAATCCTCACCCTTAAGGTCTATAACAATGAGATTCGAGGGCCAATCCCGCTCCCGATCCTCACCGGGCAATCCCTAACTTCCGGTCCCCAACCATACGATCCCCGGGCGTACCCACTACGAACGGCTCACACTCAAACAAGCAAATAAAACCAATACGACTCACACAATCCGAAGCTATAAAGGAATGGGTCGCACCAATCAAAAAGTATCAAATCGGATGAGAAAGGATCTCGAGTGGTACTCGACGCCACCGAATGTCTCGCTCCTCTCGTGCGCCTCATCCGATATAATCGGGATGGATCGAGCTCGAACTCGACGCGGTGATTCGGTGACTCCGACCCCTACCACGACTCGAACCTGCGGAACATGAGTAGCCGGTGAACCGAGATCCCTCGATCGGCGGTGGTAGTCGTAAATCTAGCGGCTCGTGGCCCTCTCACAATGAGCCGCCGATGTCTTGGCCTGTCCGCAAGTAAAGCAAGTAACTAACGAGTGGGCAATCCTTCACAACGTGCTCTGGCCGACTGCAATTAAAACAAACTCTCCCGCCTGGCAACAGATCGAATCGAATCTGTTACCCGAGATCCACCGGCTCGATGAAACGGCCTCTTCCTGTGTGTAGGAGCAGTAACGAGACCTCGAAAACCGACCACCTTTTCCTACCGAGAACCCACCAAGAGTCTTCGCTTCTTAACTTCCAAACCGACTGATTCCGGACAGCCATCTCGATCGCGCAGCGCGATCTCGGTATTCCTTCAAAGTGGCACACATGAGCGGCGCCATACTCGCCTAATATGCGGCTTCATGCGCATATTGAATTATCGGATTTTATCAGCCTCCGTTCTCACTTTATCCCTCTCGAAGCCAAACTTCTGTTTGTATGATATGATGGACTGAGAATTAGGTACATCCTGAGGTGTAGCGGTGAAGAACTCTACAATTATGCGCTCCTTGATCAAGCGGCGGACAATATTCGCTTCCATAGCACCCGAACTCATCCCAAGTGGCCCGACGATCTCGGGCGCAACGGCCTCCCACCATTCCGCAGCCTTCCTTATCCAGAGGTACTGGGCAATGTGTACCTCCCGTCCTCGTGACAAGCTACGGCATCGAAGGTTCGGACAATCGAAGAGCCAATTCTCCCATCCGAGGGAGTCAAGATCCGGATAAACGAGGAGGGTGCATCTTAGTTACCGTCTGAAGCCACTTACTAGCCTCCTCTTAGGTGTCGGGGCGGATTCGACGCCCACCCCGAGCTATTCGAGTAAGTTGGGCTACCAATCAAAGTACGGCAGAGCCAGCGTCGGCATTATTACCCGACGGCACCGAGTGAGAGGCCGAGTCCGCAGAGACTCGGGAAAGTGAGCCCTCCTCATTATCGGCACCACGACCACGGCCTCGGCCGGCGTCCCTAGCCGGCCTACCACGACCTCTCAACATATCAAGAAGAATAAGAAAAGAACAAGATCGAGAAAGATTCACAATTCACAAAGTTGGTAACACAAGTCACGATTCGAACAATGCAGAAAACGAATTACGTAAATATAAGAGTTCGAGGAGACTTACAACACTGTCGCACGAAAAGACGGTAGCATGATGATATTAGGCTCAACGATCGACTCTAATGATGCAACCGATGCACAAATTTCACCGACACCTAGGTATTCAAAACCTAAGCTCTGATACCATAATTGTAACATCCCAATTCACAAATGGGACATTACACGCCGTAGAACCCCCGTGAGGTCTACCAGGCTAACTCGTGACACATGAACCACAATGATAACATGAAAGATGTACCCAAAGAGTAAATAAGGCCGTGGCCTCGGCCAAAACATTTTAACGGAGTACATGAGACATAAATTAAATACCAAAATGTTGCCCACGCAGGGGACTTAAACCATGTTCAAAATAAACTAACTATCTCCAGTACTCAACAGGTGCAATGACAAAACAGAAAAATGCAGACTCGAGCCACATCATCATCATGCCAACCCATCCTTTGCATGCGCATCCCGACTCCTCACTCGATCACAAGACTAAATGCATAAGACGCATTTCCCCATTTAAGGGGTTAGCATTCGAATAGCTAGTGCAAGTACATAATTACACAACATTATATACATACACAATTCAACGCAAATAAATCATTAGGAAAATTATTTTGAAAGTCAATATTTCGGAATATCACATTAACACCAAAACAGTATATCAACAAGTTTCCCACATCACAATTATCCACGCTTGGTAACTCGCGACCGTACCCATTAGTATCGGTCCCAGAGGTCCCGTCGGACCGTCCCCAGGTGAGAAACCACTTCCGCGGCCGTACCCATTAGTATCGGCCCCCAGAGGTCCCGTCGAACCGTCCCCAGGTGGAAGAACATCAACACACGCACTCAATTCCACTTCCATGGCCGTACCCATTAGTATCGGCCTCCAGAGGCCACACGCCATCCCCAGGTGGAAGAGAAACAATCACATTCGTTCAATAACACCATATACATCATTCGCATCAAAATCATATGCACATAACGGAATGTAATACATGTACTTGCCTTGGATAACACGACGCGAAGGAAAACGGCGAAAGGAAAGGTTTCGGTCCGAACAATCTTCACAATTCTGGTCCTAACAACAATAGAGACTCAATCAACTACAATTCCACTGAGAAATCACGAATTAATCGATGTTCTATCCTAAGGGACAATCCGCCGAATACTATTGAGGCATAAAGTTCAAGTTCGATCAACGAAGGGGAAAAACTTGGAATTTATCCGCTAAAGTTCTAGGAAAACATAACACCACGATTACCCAACAAATATACATCATCAATTGTAGCAAAAACGAAAGGAAAAATGAATTTTAGCCAAGAACCCTAAAATTAGGTATAATGACCAATTACCTCAATTCAACGATGGAAAGGCGGAAGAAAGATGATTGATTCGTGTTGGAAAGTCCAATTCCGAGTTATAAGGTGTTAGAATGCAATATCCGGTTGGAATCGCCCAAAATCGCACCGAGGAGCGGAGAGACGAGAGGAAAGGTGAAAAATAGGTCAAAACCCGTGGTTCCTATATATAATGGGATGTAACACGGCACAACAAACGGTCCAAATAGCGCCGTGTTCGGGCCGTTGCCGGGCCGGCGACTCGTGCGACATGCGACACGCGCATGAACACGCGCAAAATGCCGCGGGTCTTGCGCCGTTTCTGACAAGAGCTCGACCCCTGTGCGACACGGCGCCTGTACACGGCGCAAAATGCCGCGGGTCTTGCGCCGTTTTGCACAGGTCTGACAGACAGCATTCTGGACAGAAAACAACGCTACCAAAAATGAAAAAGACGATCACCCAAAACACGATATGCCGACCCAACAGTCCGAGGAAAATACACACAACGGGAAACAATAACCAGTAACCCAAAACGGTCCGAGGTATACGATCAAAACCAAACAAGGAACAAATTCCCTAAACTTATAGGAAATTACAAAAACGGCCCAAACATCCGTAAAATCACGATACAACGTCGGATTAACAATCCGAAACTCACAACATGCTCTACTCAACCATACGAACTCATGAAAATAGGAAAATAACGAAATCGAACGAGTTTAGCGACAATCGGATACACATGCGACAAAATATAACTCAATATGAAATTACGTAAAAACATCATCGAGACTCGTCCAAATGGAGAAACTCCAAGAACAAAATAGATTCAGAATTCCAAAACAGTGCCAAGCGAGTTGTCCGAAACGAATATACACAAAAAATAGAAATTACTAAAAATAGAAAATGCGGATATTACACCAACCGCGAAGGTTCAAGCCCCAAGCTTACCCATAATGAGATCATTAACATGACCGTGACCTACTGAACTGTAGGTGTTGGGAAACCAACCGCGAAGGTTCAAGCCCCAAGCTTACCCATAATGAGATCATTAACATGACCGTGACCCATCGAATCAGAGGTGTTGGGAAACCAACCGCGAAGGTTCAAGCCCCAAGCTTACCCATAATGAGATCATTAACATGACCGTGACTCATCGAATCAGTAGGTGTTGGGAAACCAACCGCGAAGGTTCAAGACCCAAGCTTACCCATAATGAGATCATTAACATGACCGTGACTCATCGAATCGTAGGTGTTGGGAAACCAACCGCGAAGGTTCAAGCCCCAAGCTTACCCATAATGAGATCATTAACATGACCGTGACTCATCAATCAGAGGTGTTGGGAAACCAACCGCGAAGGTTCAAGCCCCAAGCTTACCCATAATGAGATCATTAACATGACGGTGACTCATCGAATCAGTAGGTGTTGGGAAACCAACCGCGAAGGTTCAAGCCCCAAGCTTACCCATCGAGCACTAGCCGAGACTAGCCTCCAAAACATAATTAATCACAACAGTAACAATCCCAAGATTACCAAATTCACAAGAGTAATAGCATGCTGCCTTGAGTCGGCCAACACGACGACAACAACTCATGGATGGGCACCGTCCATGGTGGTCCCAATTCAAATACCTCGACTGCCTTGGAATGGCCAATCGATCACAACAACTTAACGGATGAAAATTATCCTTGACAGTCCCAATTCAATACGTCGATTACCTTAGAACGGTTAATCGATAACGATGACACAACGGATGGGAATTAATTTCGATAATCCCAATTAAATACGTCGATTACCTTAGAACGGTTAATCGATGACCAATGATACAACGGATGGGAATTATCTTCGATAATCCCAATTAAATAAATCGATTACCTTAGAACGGTTAATCGATAACCAATGATACAACGGATGGGAATTATCTTCGATAATCCCAATTAAATAAATCGATTACCTTAGAACGGTCAATCGATACACAATGATACGGTAGAGTGGATGTCCTGCCTTAAATCGACCACCAAATGTATATAATAAACGAATATATCAAACGCCTTCAGTCGGCCAATGCAACATCATAGTGACAGTTCCAATTCAATAATAATGATTCAACGATGCCTCAGAACGACATTCACGTCAACAATAATAATCGATACATCGATGCCGCGAACCGGCTATCGAAAACAAGAATCTCAATGCCTTAAACCGGCCGTTAACGAATAACAATCACATCTGGCATAATCACCGAAGGGTATTGCATCAAACAATTCCCGAATATCAACAAATCACGAAGAGACTAAGTCTCGAAATGATACAATACATTCATACACATATATGATAACATTCATCTCATTAACCAGTACAAGTATAAAACTTGCCTCAAACCGAAGACGAGAAAGTCCTTCCACGATCAACGTCCTGGCACGAAACGACGAACGGCACCTCCCGACGAACACAAACACTCGAACAACCTTGAATGAAAACGATTCATTCAAAAACACAAAATCAATAGAAAATAACGACAAGGACAAAGTCCGATTCAAACACGAATCGATCACACCGCATTTAACGAGTATCATAGTTCTCAACTATGAATTCTAACGTCCTCCAACACCTCGATGATCAATTAACATGATCATTACGTTCTTAACACTTGTGAAATCCATTCAACAAGATTCACTTAAGAACAATCATCAAAACAATCATCTCAAGATGATAATATCACCAATATCATCAAATTGATCCTCCTACAATGATAATATTATCACTATTATCATTATCACCCCAAGAACATCATCAACTCAATAATCATGATGTCTGAAACGAAATCCTTCATCAATGCATCATGAATTTGGATTAAACAACAAGATTCACTCAACCATTTTCAAATTATGATAATCACCTCCTGGATCATCATAAATCCTTACTAAAATGGTTAAAATCTTACAAGAACACCACCAACAATAATAATCATCTCAAGACTATGTTAATCATATAACAATATTAACATAATCTTTCCTAGACATGATTAAAACCTCCAAACAATCTAAAACATCAAGAACATAATCATCCTCAAGCTATACCAACATGTTCTTCATCAAAAGTCCATCCAAACTATGAAGAATCATGATATACTCCATTAATCAAACAATACCCGAAGAAAACAACAACAACAACTCGAAAATCACTTGAAGAACAAGAGATTGAGGGAAATTACCAAAGAAGAACAAGAAGAAGCCTCCAAACACCAAAGGAGCACCAACAAGCTTCCAACTTCAAGCTTCAATCCAAGCTAGGATGATCAAGATCGAGTTGGAAGAGGCTAAACATCAATGACAAGTCTAAACGGACGATTCTAGGGAGAGAAAATGTGTTTTGGTTCGTGAGGAAATGAAAGACGAAACCAAGATAAATAGACTGACCAATTCATTACGTACGTTATACACTATGGTTAACGTACGTAAGAGGCATTACGTGCGCTATGCTAAGACATTAACGTACGTAATGAAAAATCCAGAACTAACTGGACTAAAATATGAAGGCCTTAACGTACGTAAACAAGAATTTATTACGTACGTTAACAAGACCTACATTATGTACGTAAAGCTCACCTCTTAACGTACGTAAGGGTCCGTTGACTGCAATAGTGAGATCCGATCGGAAGATGCTCGGGACCTACCGGCCGAAAGTGACTACGAGGAAGGTTCCTGCCACCTACCAAGCATTACGTACGTAACCTTACAGGCATAACGTACGTAATACTCAACCCATAACGTACGTAAGTCTACACATATAGCGTACGTTAAGGCTAGTGTACTTAGCCAAAAATCCAAACTCTCCAACCAACATTCAAACGACGAAACTAACCCGACGACAAGTATAATATTTCGATCCCGAAATATTCCAATACAATATACATTGTATTAGTCCAAAACAACAACACTTGTACAATTCCAAATGAATATGTACAACTCAACAGTAACACGAAAATAAATTATCCCCGGATATTACAACAACGAATTCAATAAATCACATATCCAATAAGGATCAAAAGATTCACCGAAGTGAACAACAACAGACTGGCAATGAAAAGTCGACACGACTAATCAATATCCAAAACAACAATCCTGGGATCATCATCCCCGACAAATGATCAACACGATCAATGATCTCAATACAATCAGCCATGGGATCATCATCCCTCAACGAAATAATCAATACGAATCCACATCGAACATATACAATAATTCCTCAAAACAATTATTCTCATAACTGAACAATACTGGAATTACCTCAAGCCGAAGACAATATCCTTTCCACGAACCAACATCCCTGAACGAATACACAGTTATACGAATAATCTCAAATAAGGTACCATCCATTCAATACCAATAAACCTTTATCCCGATACTTATGTCATCACGTTAACTATCCTCGATATTCGATATACTATACCCTTGACCAAAGATAACTCACGTCTTCCTTGAACACAATTAAATCATATACCTTATGATTTAATACAAGCCAGAGCACGATATACAACTCGTTAACCGACAACTTACCTTTCTAACAACATCGCCATACGAATTATAAATGAAATGAAAATGATACCATTCATCAAATATTATAAACTGAACAAGTATGAACTTGCCTCGATACCGATACCACGAAGCTGTTACCAGAATCCATTGCCTTCATCTCCGAGCTCCTCAGCCCCGACCAAAAGCAACCTACGAACTCTCCAACCTTGACCGCAACACAACGACCATAATCAACGCTCAATTATCGCGACCTAATGCAATAATCAAATGACAACACATCCGATAATAATCAATAATCGGTATAACCAACAAATCAAACTCAACGGTTCAACAATACCTCGATCATTTACAAAACCGAACAATACAACTCAAACAATTACGAACTCATATCAACAATACAAGTCGAAATCTGATAAATCATAATTATCAATCAATAACCGATCAATAACCCAACAGTTCCACAATATCTCGATTAAACACAGTCTTAAACAATCCAGTTCAACCCATCACGAATTCATAATCACAACACGAAAATACTACACTGTCTGCCTACTTAGCGCGCGTTAAACGCATAACGTAGCGTGCGCTAAGTTGTTCCCATTAGCGTGCGCTATCCAGTAAGCTTAGCGTGCGCTAATGCCGCATGCTGGCATGCATTCCAAGCATCGACTAACACCTTGCGACTACGAATTCGAATGAAAAGGAAATCTTACTCCAAGATTAACAATAACTTTCCAGATCAAAACCCATCATCATGATCCATATCTTATCATACGAACTCAATCACTACATTCAACATAATGTTTAGTTTCAATTATCTTATCCATGTTAATAATCAAACCAACATATATCCTTCCTCTTTGATGATATATATACCAAGAACACTAAAAGTACCATGATTCCATAATCACGTTCATGACAACCATCATAATCCGATATGCTAACATGTAATTAATCACCTAAGTCATATATATCCGTATATCATCTTAACATCAAATCCGAAATGAAGGGAGACATAAATCGACATATCTCCTGAACACCATTAAAAACCATAAAAAACATATCAATATCCGCATACCAACAATAACATCAATGTTACCCGGGAAGCCATCTCGAAATCATACTTATCAACTCATTAATATGATAAGTATCAACTCAAGAACACCAATATTCAATTCCCAAAACGAAATCCAAAGTGAAGATTAATTACCTCTTTGAAGAAAAGGATGGATTATCAAGGTTGAATCCGTTCCCAATCATTTCCAAGCTCCAAATGTTGATAAGGACGCTCAACTCCATCATAATCCAGTATTTGGAACCTCAAGACTCTCTCTATGAACTCCATTCCAAGACTCATTAATAATTTCAAGAACAAAGCTTTGAATCCATGCTCTCCATCTTAATCTAGTTAAAGATCATCATCTTAGAGTGTTTTAGGAACTCAAGTACCTCCCAAAGCTCTCTCTATCGAGTGAAAGGAAAGAAATGGACGAGAATGCTTCATAACACCCGTCTGTCCCCTTTTTATAAAGTGTATTACTAGCGTGTGCTAAACCTTATGTTTAGCGTGCGCTACGGCCTTAGCGTGCGCTAACCGACTTTGTTAGCCTGCGCTATCGCAGCCCAGAGGTCACTGTCTTGCCTCGAACATGAGCTTACGTACGTAATGCCCATGCATTAGCGTACGTAACTTACACTGTTTAGCGTACGCAAGTCCTTGCATTTAGCGTGCGCTAATATCAGTTGACTTGCTACAGTCTACGTACCGCATGTGCCTCCACATGCCGATCTGACGAGGATAAGATTCCTTTTGACCGATCTACAATTAGCGTGCGCTAAGCCTCATGCTTTAGCGTGCGCTAATACTTCAGGACAACAACCGTTGACTTACCATAACGTACGCCGAAAGAAACCGGGTCCACACGCAGATTCCTTCCGATCTGACTACATTTAGCGTGCACTACATTCCGCCTCTAGCGTGCGCTAACCATTAACGATAGCGTGCGCTATACTTGAACATTAGCGCGCGCTAATCAGGCTATACTTAGCCATTTTCCAATTCTCCTCGTCCGTCTCGACATACCAAAATACGAACATACTGCATACTGAATACATGTACTGGATCCAATAACATCATCATATGATATACCCAATATCAAAAGTACGATAACCTGATACACTGTATCCTCAAAATAATTGTCGAACAACTACGACAGTTATACGAGTACAAATACAGCTGCCTCAGTTCTCAATTTATTTTGTCCATACTATATAGACACCAAGCCATCCAATATATCTTAGATAAAATAACGCGAAAAATTCATACTGAAAATTCGGGTATTACATACTACCCCCCTTAAAATAAGTTTCGTCCTCGAAACTTGCAGCCTGTCGCCAACAACAGATAAATCCAAAATTTTCCAACTCATCACAAAACAATCAAGTGTCGCCACAAGCGAATAACCAAACCAATATACTTACAGCTGCGTGAAGCCGATGATCTCCCGTGATACTAGCACACGACTCCCACACGAAGTCTCAAAACAATACCAACACACGCCAATATCACAAATAACAATTGAGAAGATCTCAAAAATTTTGGAAACTCCAAAATCGATTTGACTCAAAAGTCAGAAAAAAAATCATTTTCAAAAGTCACGCTACTACCGTCCCGGTAGAGCCACATAACACACACGCCCGGGTTTCACAAAACCCAAGCTCCGATACCATCTTCTGTAACACCCCCAAAACCATTCGGGATATTACAGCGCCGTGGGTCCCGCGCCGGAACCCACCAGGCTAAAAACCGTTTACAAAACCAATTCAAAAACGCCAAAAGGATGATGACGGTAATATTTTGCAAATACTCAAATATTTTCAAAAACATAATTCTGAAATACCGTCATAAAATACCATCTGAAAATACTAGGCGAAGTGCCAAATCTCGAAAGTTCAAAATGTATGTTAAGACGCCGCTTAAACGTACCGATAAAATAGTTTAGGAAAAGGTTTAACGAAATAACCCACGTTCGCAAAGCGCCAAAAGGGCCATTTAAAATACCCACACGCAGCGGATAAAGATACCGAAAAGCCATTTTGAAATATACACACGCAGCGGATAAATGCAGTTCAAAATACACATTTGCAGCGGAAATGAATAACCAGAAAAGAAATACTCGATACTCCAAAACATGCCACCACCAGTATCACATCGGGAAGCTCATCCCTTCACGACCGCTACTAGCTCGATCTCCGAGTACCTAAAAATAAAGCCCACGACGGGGTCAGCCACAATACTCAATATTGATATCGATCACATCATCATAAATAATTACATACCAATATAATAATACTGTAAGAATACTACCAACGTAATCTTACCATTATAACCTTACCAATTCATGGCAATCCAAACCAAATCGATCCTTACCATAATTCACATTTCGCATTCTCAAATGACGAAAAGAAATCAACAATTATCTGTACCGTATTCCAAAATACCAACAATCCTCTAAACCTCATCATAACTTATAAGTGTGGAAATAATCCAACCTGTGCCAAATCCTGTCCGTTGGATCGCACAATCAAATCTCAGTTTGGGTAAAACCAAATATACATGATACATCTGTAGGTCAAATTTCCACAGAACAATGATAACAAGTACCGCAACATCGACGTACAGTCCAAATACTCATACGATCATCACAATGATCAAAACAATAGGTCAACCGAGAATATTATCGACATGATGACTCCAATACGATCAATAAATGATCAACGATAACTGAGAATACCCTCAACATGGTAGACTCCAAATGATCAACAAAGGACCAACTATAACCGAGAATACCCTCAACAAGGTGGACTCCAAATGATCAACAATAATGGATCTCAAAGAAATAACTTTGACTGTCGAACATACCCCTCGGGCGTATGAACAACCAGTCGCAAACCGTCGAACATATCCAATCATACATGGACTATGAAACGACAAAAATATACAGCTCAAAGATGGACATCACAGTACGCCCGATCCGTAAATGTGTCCGTGCACAAGCCACCCCGGGTATCGATCAAATACACGTGTGGTCTTGTACCTAATTAGCCTCACGAAACTACGTCTCGTGTGCACAGTTCAATGCGGAATAATATCAACACATAACCATAGCGTGCCCAGCTAAAAATCCTACACAATAACCAATCGGAACGCAGATATGATTCCAGATATGTCACGATGCAACATGACAACGAATTCAATAAATCACATATCCAATAAGGATCAAAAGACTCACCGAAGTGAACAACAACAGACTGGCAATGAAAAGTCGACACGACTAATCAATATCCAAAACAACAATCCTGGGATCATCATCCCCGACAAAGGATCAACACGATCAACGATCTCAATACAATCAGCCCTGGGATCATCATCCCTCAATGAAATAATCAATACGAATCCACATCGAACATATACAATAATTCCTCAAAACAATTATTCTCATAACTGAACAATACTGGAATTACCTCAAGTTGAAGACAATATCATTTCCACGAACCAACATCCCTGAACGAATACACAGTTATACGAATAATCTCAAATAAGGTACCATCCATTCAATACCAATAAACCTTTATCCCGATACTTATGTCATCACGTTAACTATCCTCGATATCTGATATATTATACCCTTGACCAAAGATAACTCACGTCTTCCTTGAACACAATTAAATCATATACCTTATGATTTAATACAAGCCAGAGCACGATATACAACTCGTTAACCGACAACTTACCTTTCTAACAACATCGCCATACGAATTATAAATGAAATGGAAACGATACCATTCATCAAATATTATAAACTGAACAAGTATGAACTTGCCTCGATACCGATACCACGAAGCTGTTACCAGAATCCATTGCCTTCGTCTCCGAGCTACTCAGCCCCGACCAAAAGCAACCTACGAACTTTCCAACCTTGACCGCAACACAACGGCCATAATCAACGCTCAATTATCGCGACCTAATGCAATAATCAAATGACAACACATCCGATAATAATCAATAACCGGTATAACCAACCAATCAAACTCAACGGTTCAACAATACCTCGATCATTTACAAAACCGAACAATACAACTCAAAAAATTACGAACTCATATCAACAATACAAGCCGAAATCCGATAAATCATAATTATCAATCAATAACCGATCAATAACCCAACAGTTCCACAATATCTCGATTAAACACAGTCTTAAACAATCCAGTTCAACCCATCACGAATTCATAATCACAACACGAAAATATTACACTGTCTGCCTACTTAGCGCGCGTTAAACGCATAACGTAGCGTGCGCTAAGTTGTTCCCATTAGTGTGCGCTATCCAGTAAGCTTAGCGTGCGCTAATGCTGTACAGTGGCATGCATCCCAAGCATCGACTAACACCTTGCGACTACGAATTCGAATGAAAAGGAAATCTTACTCCAAGATTAACAATAACTTTCCAGATCAAAACTCATCATCATGATCCATATCTTATCATACGAACTCAATCACTACAATCAACATAATGTTTAGTTTCAATTATCTTATCCATGTTAATAATCAAACCAACATATATCCTTCCTCTTTGATGATATATATACAAGAACACTAAAAGTACCATGATTCCATAATCACGTTCATGACAACCATCATAATCCGATATGCTAACATGTAATTAATCACCTAAGTCATATATATCCGTATATCATCTTAACATCAAATCCGAAATGAAGGGAGACATAAATCGACATATCTCCTGAACACCATTCAA
Source organism: Orobanche coerulescens (assembly GCA_033398695.1). Lineage (NCBI taxonomy): Eukaryota > Viridiplantae > Streptophyta > Magnoliopsida > Lamiales > Orobanchaceae > Orobanche > Orobanche coerulescens. Next base: position 5,676,358 of record CM065814.1, read on the forward strand.
AACCATAAAAAAACATATCAATATCCGCATACCAACAATAACATCAACGTTACAGGAAGCCATCTCAAAATCATACTTATCAACTCATTAATATGATAAGTATCAACTCAAGAACACCAATATTCAATCCCCAAAACGAAATCTAAAGTGAAGATTAATTACCTCTTTGAAGAAAAGGATGGATTATCAAGGTTGAATCCGTTCCCAATCATTTCCAAGCTCCAAATGTTGATAAGGACGCTCAACTCCATCATAATCCAGTATTTGGAACCTCAAGACTCTCTCTATGAACTCCATTCCAAGACTCATTAATAATTTCAAGAACAAAGCTTTGAATCCATGCTCTCCATCTTAATCTCGTTAAAGATCATCATCTCAGAGTGTTTTAGGAACTTTAGTACCTCCCAAAGCTCTCTCTATCGAGTGAAAGGAAAGAAATGGATGAGAATGCTTCATAACACCCGTTTGTCCCCTTTTTATAAAGTGTATTACTAGCGTGTGCTAAACCTTATGTTTAGCATGCGCTACGGCCTTAGCGTGCGCTAACCGACTTTGTTAGCGTGCGCTATCACAGCCCAGAGGTCACTGTCTTGCCTCGAACGTGAGCTTACGTACGTAATGCCCATGCATTAGCGTATGTAACTTACACTGTTTAGCATACGCAAGTCCTTGCATTTAGCGTGCGCTAATATCAGTTGACTTGCTACAGTCTACGTACCGCATGTGCCTCCACATGCCGACCTGACGAGGATAAGATTACTTTTGACCGATCTACAATTAGCGTGCGCTAAGCCTCATGCTTTAGCGTGCGCTAATACTTCAGGACAACAACCGTTGACTTACCAGAACGTGCGCCGAAAGCAACCGGGTCCACACGCAGATTCCTTCCGATCTGACTGCATTTAGCGTGCGCTACATTCCGCCTCTAGCGTGCGTTAACCATTAACGATAGCGTGCACTATACTTGAACATTAGCGCGCGCTAATCAGGCTATACTTAGCCATTTTCCAATTCTCCTCGTCCGTCTCGACATACCAAAATACGAACATACTGCATACTGAATACATGTACTGGATCCAATAACATCATCATATGATATACCCAATATCAAAAGTACGATAACCTGATACACTGTATCCTCAAAATAATTGTCGAACAACTACGACAGTTATACGAGTACAAATACAGCTGCCTCAGTTCTCAATTTATTGTGTCCATACTATATAGACACCAAGCCATCCAGTATATCTTAGATAAAATAACGCGAAAAATTCATACTGAAAATTCGGGTATTACATACTACCCCCCTTAAAATAAGTTTCGTCCTCGAAACTTGCAACCTGTCGCCAACAACAGATAAATCCAAAATTTTCCAACTCATCACAAAACAATCAAGTGTCGCCACAAGCGAATAACCAAACCAATATACTTACAGGTGCGTGAAGCCGATGATCTCCCGTGATACTAGCACACGACTCCCACACGAAGTCTCAAAACAATACCAACACACGCCAATATCACAAATAACAATTGAGAAGATCTCAAAAATTTGGAAACTCCAAAATCGGTTTGACTCAAAAGTCAGAAAAAAAAAATCATTTTCAAAAGTCACGCTACTACCGTCCCGGTAGAGCCACATAACACACACGCCAGGGTTTCACAAAACCCAAGCTCCGATACCATCTTCTGTAACACCCCCAAAACCATCCGGGATATTACAGTGCCGTGGGTCCCGCGCTGGAACCCACCAGGCTAAAAACCGTTTACAAAACCAATTCAAAAACGCCAAAAGGATGATGACGGTAATATTTTGCAAATACTCAAATATTTTCAAAAACATAATTCTGAAATACCGTCATAAAATACCATCTGAAAATACTAGGCGAAGTGCCAAATCTCGATAGTTCAAAATGTACGTTAAGACGCCGCTTAAACGTACCGATAAAATAGTTTAGGAAAAGGTTTAACGAAATAACCCACGTTCGCAAAGTGCCAAAAGGGCCATTTAAAATACCCACACGCAGCGGATAAAGATACCGAAAAGCCATTTTAAAATATACACACGCAGCGGATAAATGCAGTTCCAAATACACATTTGCAGCGGAAATGAATAACCAGAAAAGAAATACTCGATACTCCAAAACATGCCACCACTAGTATCACATCGGGAAGCTCATCCCTTCACGACCACTACTAGCTCGATCTCCAAGTACCTAAAAATAAAGCCCACGACGGGGTCAGCCACAATACTCAATATTGATATCGATCACATCATCATAAATAATTACATACCAATATAATAATACTGTAAGAATACTACCAACGTAATCTTACCATTATAACCTTACCAATTCATGGCAATACAAACCAAATCGATCCTTACCATAATTCACATTTCGCATTCTCAAATGACGAAAAGAAATCAATAATTATCTGTACCGTATTCCAAAATACCAACAATCCTCTAAACCTCATCATAACTTATAAGTGTGGAAATAATCCAACCTGTGCCAAATCTTATCCGTCGGATCGCACAATCAAATCTCAATTTGGGTAAAACCAAATATACACGATACATCTGTAGGTCAAATTTCCACAGAACAATGATAACAAGTACCGCAACATCGACGTACAGTCCAAATACTCATACGATTATCACAATGATCAAAACAATAGGTCAACCGAGAATATTATCGACATGATGACTCCAATACGATCAATAAATGATCAACGATAACTGAGAATACCCTCAACATGGTAGACTCCAAATAATCAAGAAAGGACCAACTATAACCGAGAATACCCTCAACAAGGTAGACTCCAAATGATCAACAATAATGGATCTCAAAGAAATAACTTTGACTGTCGAACATACCCCTCGAACAACTAGTCGCAAATCGTCGAACATATCCAATCATACATGGACTATGAAACGACAAAAATATACGGCTCAAAGATGGACATCACAGTACGCCCGATCCGGAAATGTGTCCGTGCACAAGCCACCCCGGGTATCGATCAAATACACGTGTGGTCTTGTACCTAATTAGCCTCACTAAACTACGTCTCGTGTACGCTTCGGCGGAATAATATCAACACATAACCATAGTGTGCCCAGCTAAAAATCCTACACAATAACCAATCGGAACGCAGATATGATTCCAGATATGTCACGATGCAACATGACAACGAATTCAATAAATCACATATCCAATAAGGATCAAAAGACTCACCGAAGTGAACAACAACAGACTGGCAATGAAAAGTCGACACGACTAATCAATATCTAAAACAACAATCCTGGGATCATCATCCCCGACAAATGATCAACACGATCAACGATCTCCATACAATCAGCCCTGGGATCATCATCCCTCAACGAAATAATCAATACGAATCCACATCGAACATACACAATAATTCCTCAAAACAATTATTCTCATAACTGAACAATACTGGAATTACCTCAAGTCGAAGACAATATCATTTCCACGAACCAACATCCCTCAACGAATACACAGTTATACGAATAATCTCAAATAAGGTACCATCCATTCAATACCAATAAACCTTTATTCCGATACTTATGTCATCACGTTAACTATCCTCGATATCCGATATATTATACCCTTGACCAAAGATAACTCACGTCTTCCTTGAACACAATTAAATCATATACCTTATGATTTAATACAATCCAGAGCACGATATACAACTCGTTAACCGACAACTTACCTTTCTAACAACATCGCCATACGAATTATAAATGAAATGGAAACGATACCATTCATCAAATATTATAAACTGAACAAGTATGAACTTGCCTCGATACCGATACCACGAAGCTGTTACCAGAATCCATTGCCTTCGTCTCCGAGCTCCTCAGCCCCGACCAAAAGCAACCTACGAACTCTCCAACCTTGACCGCAACACAACGGCCATAATCAACGCTCAATTATCGCGACCTAATGCAATAATCAAATGACAACACATCCGATAATAATCAATAACCGGTATAACCAACCAATCAAACTCAACGGTTCAACAATACCTCGATCATTTACAAAACCGAACAATACAACTCAAACAATTACGAACTCATATCAACAATACAAGCCGAAATCCGATAAATCATAATTATCAATCAATAACCGATCAATAACCCAACAGTTCCACAATATCTCGATTAAACACAGTCTTAAACAATCCAGTTCAACCCATCACGAATTCATAATCACAACACGAAAATACTACACTGTCTGCCTACTTAGCGCGCGTTAAACGCATAACGTAGCGTGCGCTAAGTTGTTCCCGTTAGCGTGCGCTATCCAGTAAGCTTAGCGTGCGCTAATGCTGTACAGTGGCATGCATTCCAAGCATCGACTAACACCTTGCGACTACGAATTCGAATGAAAAGGAAATCTTACTCCAAGATTAACAATAACTTTCCAGATCAAAACTCATCATCATGATCCATATCTTATCATACGAACTCAATCACTACAATCAACATAATGTTTAGTTTCAATTATCTTATCCATGTTAATAATCAAACCAACATATATCCTTCCTCTTTGATGATATATATACCAAGAACACTAAAAGTACCATGATTCCATAATCACGTTCATGACAACCATCATAATCCGATATGCTAACATGTAATTAATCACCTAAGTCATATATATCCGTATATCATCTTAACATCAAATACGAAATGAAGGGAGACATAAATCGACATATCTCCTGAACACCATTCAAAACCATAAAAAACATATTAATATCCGCATACCAACAATAACATCAACGTTACCCGGGAAGCCATCTCGAAATCATACTTATCAACTCATTAATATGATAAGTATCAACTCAAGAACACCAATATTCAATCCCCAAAACGAAATCCAAAGTGAAGATTAATTACCTCTTTGAAGAAAAGGATGGATTATCAAGGTTGAATCCGTTCCCAATCATTTCCAAGCTCCAAATGTTGATAAGGACGCTCAACTCCATCATAATCCAGTATTTGGAACCTCAAGACTCTCTATATGAACTCCATTCCAAGACTCATTAATAATTTCAAGAACAAAGCTTTGAATCCATGCTCTCCATCTTAATCTCGTTAAAGATCATCATCTCAGAGTGTTTTAGGAACTCCAGTACCTCCCAAAGCTCTCTCTATCGAGTGAAAGGAAAGAAATGGACGAGAATGCTTCATAACACCCGTCTATCCCCTATTTATAAAGTGTATTACTAGCGTGCGCTAAACCTTATGTTTAGCGTGCGCTACGGCCTTAGCGTGCGCTAACCGACTTTGTTAGCGTGCGCTATCGCAGCCCAGAGGTCACTGTCTTGCCTCGAACGTGAGCTTACGTACGTAATGCCCATGCATTAGCGTACGTAACTTACACTGTTTAGCGTACGCAAGTCCTTGCATTTAGCGTGCGCTAATATCAGTTGACTTGCTACAGTCTACGTACCGCATGTGCCTCCACATGCCGATCTGACGAGGATAAGATTCCTTTTGACCGATCTACAATTAGCGTGCGCTAAGCCTCATGCTTTAGCGTGCGCTAATACTTCAGGACAACAATCGTTGACTTACCAGAACGTGCGCCGAAAGCAACCGGGTCCACACGCAGATTCCTTCCGATCTGACTGCATTTAGCGTGCGCTACATTCCGCCTCTAGCGTGCGCTAACCATGAACGATAGCGTGCGCTATACTTGAACATTAGCGCGCGCTAATCAGGCTATACTTAGCCATTTTCCAATTCTCCTCGTCCGTCTCGACATACCAAAATACGAACATACTGCATACTGAATACATGTACTGGATCCAATAACATCATCATATGATATACCCAATATCAAAAGTACGATAACCTGATACACTGTATCCTCAAAATAATTGTCGAACAACTACGACAGTTATACGAGTACAAATACAGCTGCCTCAGTTCTCAATTTATTTTGTCCATACTATATAGACACCAAGCCATCCAGTATATCTTAGATAAAATAACGCGAAAAATTCATACTGAAAATTCGGGTATTACATCCAGGGCACCTAAAATGTGCAAATGATGAACTCAAATTGAAATTGAGTCCATCATTTCCCTAATAAAATTGATAATGTGGCAATAAAATAAAATTGAAATTACATTTTTTTCAAAATCTGAACGCAAAATTAAAAAAAAAAGTAATGTTGCTTACAACAATGCAAGTGCTTGCGTTAGCCTAATGATGGATGGGATCTGCCCGGGAAAACGATTATTCTCTAAGGATCTAAATGAAAAAATTAATTTATTTGAAATAAGGTCAAAAGAGGGGAAATAAAACATTTACAGAGGCAGAAGATAAATTTAAGGAAAAAAAAAGGGAAATTGATATTTGGAGAACCGAAGTCTACAACTGAGGGGAAAAAAGACATATAAACGAAAACTGAGCCGTCCACTGTAGTTTTTCGCTGAAAGCAGAACCTCCTGTAGCTAGATTTCCGTAGTTAATGACCATGTTCAATCACACAACATTATTATATATAAATATAACCTGCAAACATAATACCTAAAGGTTTGTCTAAGTTTGCAACGCTTTATGTCATGTATTCAATTATAGTGCACCAACAGGTCAAACTTTACTGTCACCATACAGGCATTGACTTCTATTTCAATATGTATGACAGTTTAGAGGTTTCCAATTTTGCTAGTTGTGTAAGTTTTATGCCATTTACCACCACGTAAATAAAAGAAAGAATTCTAACATGAAAAGGTTACAGAAACTAAAAAGAACCTCAAAATTGAGAAGAAAAAAAGACAACCACCACCAAAAAAAAGGAAAGACGCCTTGAGCTAATTTAGTGAAATCGAGAATGGGTAAATAGAATATTACAGTGCTTTACAGAAGAAATGCAGAGTTCTTACGACTATTCAAATACCTAAATTCCAAATCGAGGTTCCCCCAATCGATAACGAACTTGAATGGCTTTTTGTAGTCCGGTGAGGGCCGTGAGGCGTCCTAATCTGGCTCTATCAAGACTGAGTTGTCGGGAATAAATTTATGAAATGATTTATGACAATAAGCTGCGGGGAATACGAGTGGTTTGGAATGATGTCTGCAAGAATACTCTTCTGTGGAAGGCGATGTTTAGCACAGAGGAGAGGATTTCCAATTGGGGCGTTCGTGGAGCTACAAGGTTTTACATGCCCACTTCTCTTAGCGAGGGAAGCACTCAGAGATCTATTTGCAAAGTGACTAGTGTTGGAAATATCTATGCTAAATGGAGTTTGACATGTTTCTTTTGTCCCACATTGGAAGAAATAAGATACAAAAGGGAGTTTATAAGGTCTTTTCTCTAGTTAGGCTCTCAAAGGCCTTAGTAGACTAGAGATGGGCCAAGCCCACACGCGCGCCGAGCCGGGCCGTGGACGCGAGATGCGAGGTTCGCGAAATTGGCGCGTTGTAGGCGCACTTTGCACTTTGCACGCCGCGAGGAGCTGAGGAGCCTTTAATTTTTAACGGAGCTCGGGTTCAATCGGGTCGGACTGACCCGAATCGGATACGGATCTGGAAGGTTCCAGAACTGGGCTTGCTTGGTGGACAAGTTGGGCTTGAAAACCCTAACCCTAGCCGTTTTTTTTGGTGCATCCCTAGGGTTCTGCATCTATAAATACAGCTCCATAGGAGCCGTATTAATCCATCCAAAAATCTGTATCTGCTGCCTCCTCTCTCTCGTGTGCTTTATTCTTTCTTTGAGTTTCCAAGTAGTCGCCTTTGCATTTATCGATCCTTCCATTGCTGTTGGAACGACGATAAAGTGCAAAGAAATCCCGGGTTCTACTTGAAGCTTACAAAAGTTGAAGCGCGTAAAAACCTTTAAGGACATGAGTTTTCTCCGTGCGGTTTTCTTCAACTAAGATATCCAAGAAACAGGTTGGCCTTTTACAATTTTTTGTTGTACATTCAATTCGTCCCTCAACCGGACAGTCTGCTTCTCTCCCCCTTTCTTACTATCGGATCTGATCGTGAAGGATCATCTCGATTTTTGGTTGATAAACTCAGTAATATAATAATAATAAAATTATTTAGAAAAAGACTATTCTATTTTTTCTATCTTCCTTATTGTTTGTTTTTTAACAATTATATAATTCGGTATTAGTTTTCAATACTAATTACCGGATTATGTGTCCATCTAGTGAATTTTTTCAACATTCTTAAAGGTTTTTATTTTTGTTAAATCGTGTTTAATAAGAATACCAAATGGACACCGAAATTTCATCTGCGAATTTCCGTCTCGATGAACCAAGAGTTTGCCGGCTGACCGATTCGATGGACGTAACTATACCTGGCCGATAAGGTCAAGTTCATGCTTGGTCTTGAAACTTGGCTATGTCTTGACCTTAACTTGCACCACCTCACGATCCACCCCCGAAGCGGAAAGGTCATGGATACAAAAGAGATTTCAGATCTGGAAAAGCTAAGGGCTCTGCGTAGAGAGTCTGAGGAACTGTGTGTTGGCCACATCAAGAATTCCTTGTCTGATCGCCTCTATGATCTGTACGCATCGGTCACAGATCCACGAGAACTTTGGAAAGCCTTGGAACTCAAGTACAAGGCACATGAGGAATGTACTAACAAGTATCTTGTGTCCAAGTATGTAGAGTTTCAAATGGTTGATGACAAACCCATTATGGAGCAAGTGCATGAACTCCAGGTTATGGTCAACAAACTGAATTTGCTTTCCATCCCTCTGCCGGAACTCTTCCAGGTTGGTGTGATTATCACAAAACTGCCACCCTCCTGGAAAGACTTCTCTAAGAGGATGATGCACAAATCTGAGGACTACTCCTTGGACGATCTGTTGAAGCACCTCCGCATTGAGGAGGAGACTCGCAACAGGGACAAGCGTGGTAAAGTTGGATCGAGTGTGCATCACGTGACAGCTGGGGGTTCTGAAAATAAGGGCAAATGTGGGGGACAAAACCGAAAGAATTTTGGGCCCAAGAAACCTAACTTCAAAAGGCCTGGTAATCAACAACAAAAGAATCCTATCTCAAAGACTAAGAGGTCCGGAGCATGCCACGTCTGCGAAAAGACTGGCCATTATGCATGCGAGTGTAAAGATCGCAAATCTAGTCCCGTGGTACATGCTGTCGAGGATATTACTAATATGGTAGCAAGCGTGAACCTTGGAGAGGTGTTCATGATCTCTTCTTTGACACGTGCAATAGCGAGTTGAGGGTGGTTCGTTGATACGGGAGCCACCGTGCATGTCTGTGGACAACGAACTTGCTTCCGCACTTATTATCCAGCAGCTCCTGGGACGGTTGTGGTTTGTACGGATGGCCACAAAGCTGATGTTTTAGGAAGAGGAGATGTTTTCTTGAAGTTCATAAGTGGTTGTTGGGTTACCCTTCGTGATGTTTTACATGTTCCTGCCATCTCGAAGGGATTGATTTCTGCGGACAAGTTTGACAAAGCCGGGTTCAAGATGGAGCTCGAGAATGCCAAGATTGAGATCACTAAGAATGGAAAGTATGTGGGAAAGGCGGACAACTGTAAGGGTATGTACCGTCTCTACCTTAGTGATGAGGGCAGTAAAGAGTAGTTCAGATGGTAATGGTCCTAGTGTTTGTATTGTGTCTGATGTTGCCAACTTTGATGTGTTTGATGGAAATGTTGCTAATGAAATAAGTTTTTCTGGTTACTTTGTTTGTTCAATTTATTTATGGCATAAACGATTAGCACACACAAATGTTAAAAATATTGAAAAGATGCAATCTAAAGGAATGGTAAAATATGACGCAAATGATTTTGAAAAATATGAAACGTGTGTAAAATCAAAGTTTACTAAGAAACCATTTCCATCAGTAAAGAGAAACACATCATTACTTGAGTTGATTCATAGTGATTTATGTGAATTTAATGGAATACTTACTCGAGGAGGAAAAAGGTATTTCATCACATTTTGTGATGACTTTAGTCGATATCTATATGTTTATCTGCTGGGATCAAAAGATGAAGCTTTTGCTGCATTTAAACGATATAAAGCTGAAGTCGAAAATCAACTCGAAAGACACATTAAAATTCTTCGCACAGACAGAAGCGGAGAATATTTCGACACGGAATTTGACACATTCTGCGAAGAGAATGGTATCAAACATGAACGAACCGCACCATATATCCCTCAACAGAATGGTTTGGCTGAGAGAAAGAACCAAACTTTAACTGAGATGGTAAATTGCATGTTGAACCAATCGGGTTTGCCAAACAATATGTGGGGGGAAGCATTATTGACTGCTTGCTACATTCACAATAGGATCACTAGTCGTGTGATCCCTACAAGTCCATATGAATTGTGGAAAGGAAGAAAACCAAACCTAGACTATTTGAGAGTGTGGGGGTGTGTTGCTTATTATCGGACTCCCGATCCTAAGCGATCCAAATTGGGAGCACGAGCTATGAAGAGTGTGTTCATTGGATATGCTCATAATAGCAAGGCTTACCGATTATTGGATATTGAATCAGGTGTTGTTGTAGAATCCAGAGATGTGGAATTCTTCGAGGATAAGTTTTCTAGAGATGATGAAAACCCTAATCCCACAACACCTCCAAGTACTTCTCGAGAAATACACCCACCTCCAGTTGTAGAGGAACCAAGGAGAAGTACTAGAATCGGAAAAGAGAAAACCTTTGGAGAAGATTTTTTCGCTTATTTGGTTGAAGGAAATCAAAAGAAAGTGACGAGAGAGGTCATTTCTGACATTAACTTGGATGATAATCCTAATACCTTCAATGAAGCCATGTCATCAAGAGATGCTCCTCTGTGGAAGGAAGTTGTCAATGATGAAATGGATTCAATTATGGGAAATGGAACTTGGGAGTTAGTTGATCTACCCAAGGGAAAGAGACCCATAGGATCCAAATGGATTTTCAAGAGAAAGTTTCATCGAGATGGACCCATATCAGCCTATAAAGCAAGATTAGTCTCCAAGGGGTACATGCAGCGAGAGGGTATCGATTATTTTGATACATATGCTCCTGTTGCTAGAATTAGTTCTAATATAACCCTTATAGCAGTCTCAACAGTGAAAGGTCTATACATTCATCAAATGGATGTGAAGACAGCTTTTCTGAATAGATATCTCAACAAGGAGATATATTTAGAGCAACCTGAAGGTTTCGTGATACCTGGACAGGAAAACAAAGTGTGTAGACTTATTAAATCCCTGTACGGTTTGAAACAAACTCCTAAATAGTCGCATGAGAGATTTGACACCACTATAATTGCATTCGGATTTCAACACAATAGTGCTGATAGGTGTATTTATTCTAAATACACAACCGAATACACTGTCATTATCTGTCTATATGTCGATGATATGTTGATCATTGGAATTCACCTAGAAGGTATTCTTGAGACAAAGAAATACCTATCCTCGAACTTTAAAATGAAAGACTTAGGAGAAGTCGATACCATTCCGGGTATCAAAGTGAAGGACAAGTAGTCAGATTTCTCTATGTTAATCTCATTACATAGAGAAAATACTGACAAAGTTTCAACACTTGAATATTAAGGAATTCAACACTCCTTTTGATTCTAGTGTAAAACTTAATGTGAACTCTGGTCGGGCAGTAGCTCAACTAGAATATGCAAGTGCAATCGGTAGCATGATGTATGCCACACACTGTACTCGACCTGACATCGCTTTTGCTGTAAGCAAATTAAGTCGATAATGTCAATCACGATGCGAACCTTTGGAAGGCAGTGGGCAGAGTACTAGGGTACCTGAAAAGGACGAGTACTCTTGAGTTGACTTACACATCATCTTCTGGAATACTAGAAGGTTATTCTGATGCCAGCTGGATAGATCACAAGAGTGATTCTAAATCCACAAGTGGATGGATTGATACTCTTGCTGGAGAAGCTATTTCTTGGGTGAGCAAGAAACAGACATGTATATCTCACTCAACGATGGAGGCTGAGCTTATTGCCTTAGCCGCAGCAGGCAAAGAGGCAGAGTGGATCAGAGATCTACTATTGGATATCCGTCTGTGGGATACTCCTATGCCGAGTATTCCCATGTATTGTGACAGTGAGGCCACACTATCAAGAATATACAATACTGTGTATAATGGGAAGTCTAGACATATTGATCTACGACACAATTTTGTGAGACATCTTAGTGATAATGGTACCATCAAAGTTGTCTATGTCAAGACGAGTAGGGACTTGGCAGATCCGTTTACCAAACCTCTGACGAGAGATTTGGTTACATCTACCGCGAGAGTCATGGGTCTAAAACCACAATAGAATCATTAGTGATGGAAACCCAACTTGACATTAGTGCTCCTAATTCTCAAGTTTAAAGGGTAATAACGAAGTCACTAATAATAGAAGGTACTATCATATGATGATAGATCCATGTGAGGTAGGATAGTACGTTGTTGCCGAGAACAAGGTTGAGTTGAGGCTCTTAACAAATTATAGAGACATTTATGTAACAAAGATGTTATAAAACTTTGCCTATATGATCTAGAGGTGGTGCCGCCTCAAATGAAGACTCGTGGTTTGTCTTATAGAGGGTCATGAAAAGGATTTTAGCGCATGGCCAAAATTAGCGCTCAGAGAGAATGTAAAGCTGACATGTGATGTGTGGGGGTAAACTGGAGAGGTCAAAAGATTATTGGTTTAAGCCTATAAGGATACCACTGAATCGGTCTCTTCTTGTTTATTCTCATAATGCAGCGGTTTAATCTTCGTGACACCAAAGTGACATCATTTGTCTGAGTGAAAGGAAACTTGCCAACCTTGTGGGGGATTGTTAGAAATATCTATGCTAAATGGAGTTTGGCATGTTTCTTTTTTCCCACATTGGAAGAAATAAGATACAAAAGGGAGTTTATAAGGTCTTTTCTCTAGTTAGGCTCTCAAAGGCTTTAGTAGACTAGAGATGGGCTAAGCCCACACGCGCACCGAGCCGGGCCGTGGATGCGAGATGCGAGGTTCACGAAATTGGCGCATTGTAGGCGCACTTTGCACTTCGCACGCCGCATCAATCGCGAGAAGCTGAGGAGCCTTCAATTTTTAATGGAGCTCGGGTTCAGTCGGGTCGGACTGACCCGAATCGGATACGGATCTGGAAGGTTCCAGAACTGGGTTTTCTTGGTGGACAAGTTGGGCCTGAAAACCTTAGCCGCCAATGAAGAAAAAACCCTAGCCGTTTTTTGGTGCATCCCTAGGGTTCTGCATCTATAAATACAGCTCCATAGGAGCCGTATTAATCCATCCGAAAATCTGTATCTGCTGCCTCCTCTCTCTCGTGTGCTTTATTCTTTCTTTGAGTTTCCAAGTAGTCGCCTTTGCATTTATCGATCCTTCCATTTCTGTTGGAACGACGATAAAGCTGTATCAAATCCTGGGGTTCTACGCTAAAGCTTATAGCCGTTGAAGCGCGTAAAAACTTTAAGGACAGGAGTTTTCTCCGTGCGGTTTTCTTCAACTAAGAGATCCAAGAAACAGGTTGGTCTTTTACAATTTTTTGTTGTGCATTCAATGCGTCCCTCAACCGGACAGTCTGCTTCTCTCCCCCTTTCTTACTATCGGATCTGATCATGAATGATCATCTCGATTTTTGGTTGATAAACTCAGTAATATAATAATAATAAAATTATTTAGAAAAAGACTATTCTATTTTTTCTATCTTCCTTATTGTTTGTTTTTTAACAATTATATAATTCGGTATTAGTTTTCAATACTAATTACCGGATTATGTGTCCATCTAGTGAATTTTTTCAACATTCTTAAAGGTTTTTATTTTTGTTAAATCGTGTTTAACAGTAACAGTCAAATGGACACTGAAATTTCATCTGCGAATTTCCGTCTGATGAACCAAGAGTTTGCCGGCTAGACCAATTCGATGGACAGAACTATACCCGCTGGGCTGATAAGGTCAAGTTCATGCTTGCTGTGCTGAAACTTGGCTATGTCTTGGACCCAGAACTTGCACCAATTCCCGCTGATCCAATTCCCGAAGCGGGAAAGGCTGTGGATCCAAAAGAGATTTCAGATCTGGAAAAGCTAAGGGCTCTGCGTAGAGAGTCTGAGGAACTGTGTGTTGGCCACATTAAGAATTCCTTGTCTGATCGCCTCTATGATCTGTACGCGTCGGTCACAGATCTACGAGAACTTTGGAAAGCCTTGGAACTCAAGTACAAGGCACATGAGGAAGGTACTAACAAGTATCTTGTGTCCAAGTATGTAGAGTTTCAAATGGTTGATGACAAACCCATTATGGAGCAAGTGCTTGAACTCCAGGTTATGGTCAACAAACTGAATTCGCTTTCCATCCCTCTGCCAGAACTCTTCCAGGTTGGTGTGATTATCACAAAACTGCCACCCTCCTGGAAAGACTTCTCTAAGAGGATGATGCACAAATCCGAGGACTACTCCTTGGATGATCTGTTGAAGCACCTCCGCATTGTGGAGGAGACTCGCAACAGGGACAAGCGTGGTAAAGTTGGATCGAGTGTGCATCACGTGACAGCTGGGGGTTTTGGAAATAAGGGCAAATCTGGGGGACAAAACCGAAAGAATTTTGGGCCCAAGAAACCTAACTTCAAAAGGCCTGGTAATCAACAACAAAAGAATCCTATCTCAAAGCCTAAGAGGTCCGGAGCATGTCACGTCTGCGGAAAGAATGGCCATTATGCACGTGAGTGTAAAGATCGCAAATCTGGTCCCGTGGTACATGTTGTCGAGGATGTTACTAATATGGTAGCAAGCGTGAACCTTGGAGAGGTGTTCATGATCTCTTGTTTGACACGTGCAATAGCGAGTCGAGGGTGGTTCGTTGATACGGGAGCCACCATGCATGTCTGTGGACAACGAACTCGCTTCCGCACTAACTATCCAGCAGCTCCAGGGACGGTTGTGGTTTGTGCGGATGGCCACAAAGCTGAAGTTTTAGGAAGAGGAGATGTTTTCTTGAAGTTCATAAGTGGTTGTTGGGTTACCCTTCGTGATGTTTTACATGTTCCTGCCATCTCGAAGGGATTGGTTTCTGCGGACAAGTTTGACAAAGCCGGGTTCAAGATGGAGCTCGAGAATGGCAAGATTGAGATCACTAAGAATGGACAGTATGTGGGAAAGGCGGACAACTGTAAGGGTATGTACCGTATCTACCTTAGTGATGAGGGCAGTAAGAGTAGTTCAGATGGTAATGGTCCTAGTGTTTGTATTGTGTCTGATGTTGCCAACTTTGATGTGTTTGATGGAAATGTTGCTAATGAAATAAGTTTTTCTGGTTACTTTGTTTGTTCAATTTCTTTATGGCATAAACGATTAGCACACACAAATGTTAAAAATATTGAAAAGATGAAATCTAAAGGAATGGTAAAATATGACGCAAAAGATTTTGAAAAATGTGAAACGTGTGTAAAATCAAAGTTTACTAAGAAACCATTTCCATCAGTAAAGAGAAACACATCATTACTTGAGTTGATTCATAGTGATTTATGTGAATTTAATAGAATACTTACTCAAGGAGGAAAAAGGTATTTTATCACATTTTGTGATGACTTTAGTCGATATCTATATGTTTATCTGCTGGGATCAAAAGATGAAGCTTTTGATGCATTTAAATGATATAAAGCTAAAGTCGAAAATCAACTCGAAAGACACATTAAAATTCTTCGCTCAGACAAAGGCGGAGAATATTTCGACACGGAATTTGACACATTCTGCGAAGAGAATGGTATCAAACATGAACGAACCGCACCATATAGCCCTCAACAGAATGGTTTGGCTGAGAGAAAGAACCAAACTTTAACTGAGATGGTAAATTGCATGTTGAACCAATCGGGTTTGCCAAATAATATGTGGGGGGAAGCAATATTGACTGCTTGCTACATTCACAATAGGATCACTAGTCGTGTGATCCCTACAAGTCCATATGAATTGTGGAGAGGAAGAAAACCAAACCTAGACTATTTAAGAGTGTGGGGGTGTGTTGCTTATTATCGGACTCCCGATCCTAAGCGATCCAAATTGGGAGCACGAGCTATGAAGAGTGTGTTCATTGGATATGCTCATAATAGCAAGGCTTACCGATTATTGGATATTGAATCAGGTGTTGTTGTAGAATCCAGAGATGTGGAATTCTTCAAGGAGAAGTTTTCTATAGATGATGAAAACCCTAATCCCACAACACCTCCAAGTACTTCTCGAGAAATACACCCACCTCCGGTTGTAAAGGGACCAAGGAGAAGTACTAGAATCAGAAAAGGGAAAACCTTTGGAGAAGATTTTTTCGCTTATTTGGTTGAAGTAAATCAAAAGAAAGTGACGAGAGAGGTCATTTCTGACATTAACTTGGATGATAATCCTAAGACCTTCAATGAAGCCATGTCATCAAGAGATGCTCCTCTGTGGAAGGAAGTTGTCAATGATGAAATGGATTCAATTATGGGAAATGGAACTTGGGAGTTAGTTGATCTACCCAAGGGAAAGAGACCCATAGGATCCAAATGGATTTTCAAGAGAAAGTTTCATCGAGATGATGGACCCATATCAGCCTATAAAGCAAGATTAGTCGCCAAGGGATACAAGCAGTGAGAGGGTATCGATTATTTTGATACATATGCTCATGTTGCTAGAATTAGTTCTATTAGAACCCTTATAGCAGTCTCAACATTGAAAGGTCTATACATTCATCAAATGGATGTGAAAACAGCTTTTCTGAATGGATATCTAAACGAGGAGATATATTTGGAGCAACCTGAAGGTTTCGTGATACCTGGACAGGAAAACAAAGTGTGTAGACTTATTAAATCCCTGTACGGTTTGAAACAAGCTCCTAAACAGTGGCATGAGAGATTTGACAACACTATAATTGCATTCGGATTTCAACACAATAGTGCTGATAGGTGTATTTATTCTAAATACACAACCGATTACACTGTCATTATCTGTCTATATGTTGATGATATGTTGATCATTGGAACTCACCTAGAAGGTATTCTTGAGACGAAGAAATACCTATCCTCGAACTTTAAAATGAAAGATTTAGGAGAAGTCGATACCATTCTTGGTATCAAAGTGAAAAGGACAAGTAGTCAGATTTCTCTATGTCAATCTCATTACATAGAGAAAATTCTGACAAAGTTTCAACACTTGAATATTAAGGAATTCAACACTCCTTTTGATTCTAGTGTAAAACTTAATGTGAACTCTGGTCAGGCAGTAGCTCAACTAGAATATGCAAGTGCAATCGGTAGCATGATGTATGCCGCACACTGTACTCGACCTGACATCGCTTTTGCTTTAAGCAAATTAAGTCGATAATCGTCAATCCTGATGCGAACCTTTGGAAGGCAGTGGGCAGAGTACTAGGGTACCTGAAAAGGACGAGTACTCTTGAGTTGACTTACACGTCATCTTCTGGAATACTAGAAGGTTATTCTGATGCCAGCTGGATAGATCACAAGAGTGATTCTAAATCCACAAGTGGATGGATTTATACTCTTGCTGGAGGAGCTATTTCTTGGGCAAGCAAGAAACAGACATGTATAGCTCACTCAACGATGGAGGCTGAGCTTATTGCCTTAGCCGCAGCAGGCAAAGAGGCAGAGTGGATCAGAGATCTACTATTGGATATCCGTCTGTGGGATACTCCTATGCCGAGTATTCCCATGTATTGTGACAGTGAAGCCACACTGTCAGCAATATACAATACTATGTATAATGGGAAGTCTAGATATATTGGTCTACGACACAATTTTGTGAGACATCTTATTGATAATGGTACCATCAAAGTTGTCTATGTCAAGACGAGTAGGAACTTGGCAGATCCGTTTACCAAACCTCCGACGAGAGATTTGGTTACATCTACCGCGAGAGTCATGGGTCTAAAACCACAATAGAATCATTAGTGATGGAAACCCAACTTGACATTAGTGCTCCTAATTCTCAAGTTTAAAGGGTAATAATGAAGTCACTAATGATAGAAGGTACTATCATTTGATGATAGATCCATGTGAGGTAGGATAGTACGTTGTTGCCGAGAACAAGGTTGAGTTGAGGCTCTTAACAAATTATAGAGGCATATATGCAATAAAGATGTTATAAAACTTTGCCTATATGATCTAGAGGTGGTGCCGCCTCAAATGAAGACTAGTGGTTTGTCTTCTAGAGGGTCATGAAAAGCATTTTAGCGCATGGCCGAAATTAGCACTCAGAGAGAATGCAAAGCTGACATATGATGTGTGGGGGTAAACCGAAGAGGTAAAAAGATTATTGGTTTAAGCCTATAAGGATACAATTGAATCGGTCTCTTCTTGTTTATTCTAATAATGCTGCGGTTTAATCTTCGTGACACCAAAGTGACATCATTTGTCTGAGTGAAAGGAAACTTGCCAACCTTTGGGGGATTGTTGGAAATATCTATGCTAAATGGAGTTTGACATGTTTCTTTTGTCCCACATTGGAAGAAATAAGATACAAAAGGGAGTTTATAAGGTCTTTTCTCTAGTTAGGCTCTCAAAGGCCTTAGTAGACTAGAGATGGGCCAAGCCCACACGCGCGCAGAGCCGGGTCGTTGGCGCGAGACACGAGGTTCGTGAAATTGTCGCGTTGTAGGCGCACTTTGCACTTCGCACGCCGCATCGATCGCGAGGAGCTGAGGAGCCTTTAATTTTTAACGGAGCTCGGGTTCAGTCGGGTCGGACTGACCCGAATCGAATACGGATCTGGAAGGATCCAGAACTGGGTTTGCTTGGTGGACAAATTGGGCCTGAAAACCCTAGCCGCCAACGAAGAAAAAAACCCTAGCCATTTTTTTGGTGCATCCCTAGGGTTCTGCATCTATAAATACAGCTCCATAGGAGTCGTATTAATCCACCCGAAAATCTGTATCTGCTGCCTCCTCTCTCTCGTGTGCTTTATTCTTTCTTTGAGTTTCCAAGTAGTCGCCTTTGCATTTATCGATCCTTCCGTTACTGTTGGAACTACAATAAAGCTGCATCAAATCCTGGGGTTCTACGCTGAAGCTTACAGCCGTTGAAGCGCGTAAAAACCTTTAAGGACAGGAGTTTTCTCCGTGCGGTTTTCTTCAACTAAGAGATCCAAGATACAGGTTGGTCTTTTACAATTTTTTGTTGTGCATTCAATTCGTCCCTCAACTGGACGGTCTGCTTCTCTCCCCCTTTCTTACTATCGGATCTGATCGTGAAGAATCATCTTGATTTTTGGTTGATAAACTCAGTAATATGATAATAATAAAATTATTTAGAAAAAGACTATTCTATTTTTTCTATCTTCCTTATTGTTTGTTTTTTCAACAATTATATAATTCGGTATTAGTTTTCAATACTAATTACCGGATTATTTGTCCATCTAGTGAATTTTTTCAACATTCTTAAAGGTTTTTATTTTTGTTAAATCGTGTTTAACAGTAACAGTCAAATGGACACTGAAATTTCATCTGCGAATTTCCGTCTGATGAACCAAGAGTTTGCCCGGCTTGACCGATTCGATGGACAGAACTATACCCGCTGGGCTGATAAGGTCAAGTTCATGCTTGCATCTTGAAACTTGGCTATGTCTTGACCCGAACTTGCACCACCCCGCTGATCCACCCCGGCGGAAAGGCTATGGATCTAAAAGAGATTTCGGATCCGGAAAAGCTAAGGGCTCTGTAGAGAGTCCGAGGAACCGTGTGTTGGCCACATCAAGAATTCCTTGTCCGATCGCCTATGATGCATACGCGTCTGGCCATGCATCCACGAGAACTTTGGAAAGCCTTGGAACTCAAGTACAAGGCACATGAGGAAGGTACTAACAAGTATCTTGTGTCCAAGTATGTAGAGTTTCAAATGGTTGATGACAAACCCATTATGGAGCAAGTTCATGAACTCCAGGTTATGGTCAACAAACTGAATTCGCTTTCCATCCCTCTGCCGGAACTCTTCCAGGTTGGTGTGATTATCACAAAACTGCCACCCTCCTGGAAAGACTTCTCTAAGAGGATGATGCACAAATCCGAGGACTACTCCTTGGATGATCTGTTGAAGCAACTCCGCATTGAGGAGGAGACTCGCAACAGGGACAAGCGTGGTAAAGTTGGATCGAGTGTGCATCACGTGACAGTTGGGGGTTCTGGAAATAAGGGCAAATCTGGGGGACAAAACTGAAAGAATTTTGGGCCCAAGAAACCTAACTTCAGAAGGCCTGGTAATCAACAACAAAAGAATCCTATCTCAAAGCCTAAGAGGTCCGGAGCATGCCACGTCTGCGGAAAGACTGGCCATTATGCACGCGAGTGTAAAGATCACAAATCTGGTCCCGTGGTACATGCTGTCGAGGATGTTACTAATATGGTAGCAAGCGTGAACCTTGGAGAGGTGTTCATGATCTCTTCTTTGACACGTGCAATAGCAAGTCAAGGGTGGTTCGTTGATACGGGAGCCACCGTGCATGTGTGCGGACAATGAACTCGCTTCCGCACTTACTATCCAGCAGCTCCAGGGACGGTTGTGGTTTGTGCGGATGGCCACAAAGATGATGTTTTTGGAAGAGGAGATGTTTTCCTGAAGTTCATAAGTGGTTGTTAGGTTACCCTTCGTGATGTTTTACATGTTCCTGCCATCTCGAAGGGATTGGTTTCTGCGGACAAGTTTGACAAAGCCGGGTTCAAGATGGAGCTCGAGAATGGCAAGATTGAGATCACTACGAATGGACAGTATGTGGGAAAGGCGGACAACTGTAAGGGTATGTACCATCTCTACCTTAGTGATGAGGGTAGTAAGAGTAGTTCAGATGGTAATGGTCCTAGTGTTTGTATTGTGTCTGATGTTGCCAACTTTGATGTGTTTGATGGAAATGTTGCTAATGAAATAAGTTTTTCTGGTTACTTTGTTTGTTCAATTTCTTTATGGCATAAACGATTAGCACACACAAATGCTAAAAATATTGAAAAGATGCAATCTAAAGGAATGGTAAAATATGACGCAAAAGATTTTGAAAAATGTGAAACGTGTGTAAAATCAAAGT
Source organism: Orobanche coerulescens (assembly GCA_033398695.1). NCBI lineage: Eukaryota > Viridiplantae > Streptophyta > Magnoliopsida > Lamiales > Orobanchaceae > Orobanche > Orobanche coerulescens. The sequence continues at coordinate 5,697,406 of CM065814.1, forward strand.
TTACTAAGAAACCATTTCCATCAGTAAAGAGAAACACATCATTACTTGAGTTGATTCATAGTGATTTATGTGAATTTAATGGAATACTTACTCGAGGAGGAAAAAGGTATTTCGTCACATTTTGTGATGACTTTAGTCGATATCTATATGTTTATCTGCTGGGATCAAAAGATGAAGCTTTTGATGCATTTAAACGATATAAAGCTGAAGTCGAAAATCAACTCGAAAGACACATTAAAATTCTTCGCTCAGCCAGAGGCGGAGAATATTTCAACACGGAATTTGACACATTCTGCGAAGAGAATGGTATCAAACATGAACGAACCGCACCATATAGCCCTCAACAGAATGGTTTGGCTGAGAGAAAGAACCAAACTTTAACTGAGATGGTAAATTGCATGTTGAACCAATCGGGTCTGCCAGACAATATGTGGGGAGAAGCAGTATTGACTGCTTGCTACATTCACAATAGGATCACTAGTCGTGTGATCCCTACAAGTCCATATGAATTGTGGAAAGGAAGAAAACCAAACCTAGAATATTTGAGAGTGTGGGGGTGTGTTGCTTATTATCGGACTCCCGATCCTAAGCGATCCAAATTGGGAGCACGAGCTATGAAGAGTGTGTTCATTGGATATGCTCATAATAGCAAGGCTTACCGATTATTGGATATTGAATCAGGTGTTGTTGTAGAATCCAGAGATGTGGAATTCTTCGAGGATAAGTTTTCTAGAGATGATGAAAACCCTAATCCCACAACACCTCCAAGTACTTCTCGAGAAATACACTCACCTCCGGTTGTAGAGGAACCAAGGAGAAGTACTAGAATCAGAAAAGAGAAAACCTTTGGAGAAGATTTTTTCGCTTATTTGGTTGAAGGAAATCAAAAGAAAGTGACAAGAGAGGTCATTTATGACATTAACTTGGATGATAATCCTAAGACCTTCAATGAAGCCATGTCATCAAGAGATGCTCCTCTGTGGAAGGAAGCTGTCAATGATGAAATGGATTCAATTATGGAAATGGAACTTAGGGGTTAGTTAATCTACCCAAGGTAAAGAGACCCATAGAATACAAATGGATTTTCAAGAGAAAGTTTCATCCAGATGGACCCATATCAGCCTATAAAGAAAGATTAGTCGCCAAGGGGTACAGGCAGCGAGAGGGTATCGATTATTTTGATATATATTCTCCTGTTGCTAGAATTAGTTCTATTAGAACCCTTATAGAAGTCTCAACATTGAAAGGTCTATACATTCGTCAAATGGATGTGAAGACAACTTTTCTGAATGGATATCTCAACGAGGAGATATATTTGGAGCAACCTGAAGGTTTCATGATACCTGGACAGGAAAACAAATTGTGTAGACTTATTAAATCCCTGTACGGTTTGAAACAAGCTCCTACACAGTGGCATGAGAGATTTGACACCACTATAATTGCATTCGGATTTCAACACAATAGTGCTGACAGGTGTATTTATTCTAAATACACAACCGAATACACTGTCATTATCTGTCTATATGTCGATGATATGTTGATCATTGGAACTCACCTAGAAGGTATTCTTGAGACGAAGAAATACCTATCCTCGAACTTTAAAATGAAATATTTAGGAGAAGTCGATACCATTCTTGGTATCAAAGTGAAAAGGACAAGTAGTCATATTTCTCTATGTCAATCTCATTACATAGAGAAAATACTGGCAAAGTTTCAACACTTTAATATTAAGGAATTCAACACTCCTTTTGATTCTAGTGTAAAACTTAATGTGAACTCTGGTCGGGCAATAGCTCAACTAGAATATGCAAGTGCAATCAGTAGCATGATGTATGCCACACACTGTGCTCGACCTGACATCGCTTTTGCTGTAAGCATATTAAGTCGACACCGTCAATCACACGGAGCAATCGGAAGGCGGTGGCAGAGTACTAGGGTACCTGAAAAGGACGAGTACTCTTGAGTTGACTTACACGTCATCTTCTGGAATACTAGAAGGTTATTCCGATGCCAGCTGGATAGATCACAAGAGTGATTCTAAATCCACAAGTGGATGGATTTATACTCTTACTGAAGGAGCTATTTCTTGGGCGAGCAAGAAACAGACATGTATAGCTCACTCAACGATGGAGGCTGAGCTTATTGCCTTAGCCGTAGCAGGCAAAGAGGCAGAGTGGATCAGAGATCTACTGTTGGATATCCATCTGTGGTATACTCCTATGCCGAGTATTCCCATGTATTGTGACAGTGAGGCCACACTGTCAGCAATATACAGTACTGTGTATAATGGGAAGTCTATACATATTGGTCTACGACACAATTTTGTGAGACATCTTATTGATAATGGTACCATCAAAGTTGTCTATGTCAAGACGAGTAGGAACTTGGCAGATCCGTTTACCAAACCTCTGACGAGAGATTTGGTTACATCTACCGTGAGAGTCATGGGTCTAAAACCACAATAGAATCATTAGTGATGGAAACCCAACTTGACATTAGTGCTCCTAATTCTCAAGTTTAAAGGGTAGTAACGAAGTCACTAATGATAGAAGGTACTATCATATGATGATAGATCCATGTGAGGTAGGACAGTACGTTGTTGCCGAGAACAAGGTTGAGTTGAGGCTCTTAACAAATTATAGAGACATCTATGCAACAAAGATGTTATAAAACTTTGCCTATATGATCTAGAGGTGGTGCCGCCTCAAATGAAGACTAGTGGTTTGTCTTCTAGAGGGTCAAGAAAAGGATTTTAGCACATGGCCAAAATTAGCGCTCACAGAGAATGCAAAGCTGACATGTGATGTGTGGGGGTAAACTGGAGAGGTAAAAAGATTATTGGTTTAAGCCTATAAGGATACCATTGAATCGGTCTCTTCTTGTTTATTCTCATAATGCTGGGGTTTAATCTTCGTGACACCAAAGTGACATCATTTGTCTGAGTGAAAGGAAACTTGCCAACCTTGTGGGGGATTGTTGGAAATATCTATGCTAAATGGAGTTTGGCATGTTTCTTTTGTCCCACATTGGAAGAAATAAGATACAAAAAGGAGTTTATAAGGTCTTTTATCTAGTTAGGCTCTCAAAGGCCTTAGTAGACTATAGATGGGCCAAGCCCACACGCGCGCCGAGCCGGGCCATGGATGCGAGATGCGAGGTTCACGAAATTGGCGCGTTGTAGGCGCACTTTGCACTTTGCACGCCGCATCGATCGCGCGGAGCTTAGGAGCCTTTAATTTTTAATAGAGCTCGGGTTCAGTCGGGCCTGACCGAGATCGGATCTGATCTGGAAGGTTCAGGCTCGGGTTTGCTTGGTGGACAAGTTGGGCCTGAAAACCCTAGCCGCCAACGAAGAAAAAAACCCTAGCCGTTTTTTTGGTGCATCCCTAGGGTTCTCCATCTATAAATACAGCTCCATAAGTTGGATCGAGTGTGCATCACGTGACAGCTGGGGGTTATGGAAATAAGGGCAAATCTGGGGGACAAAACCGAAAGAATTTTGGGCCCAAGAAACCTAACTTCAAAAGGCCTTGTAATCAACAACAAAAGAATCCTATCTCAAAGCCTAAGAGGTCCGGAGCATGCCACGTCTGCGGAAAGACTGGCCATTATGCACGTGAGTGTAAAGATCGCAAATCTGGTCCCGTGGTACATGCTGTCGAGGATGTTACTAATATGGTAGCAAGCGTGAACCTTGGAGACGTGTTCATGATCTCTTCTTTGACACGTGCAATAGCGAGTCGAGGGTGGTTCGTTGATACGGGAGCCACCGTGCATGTCTGTGGACAACCAACTCGCTTCCGCACTTACTATCCAGCAGCTCCAGGGACGGTTGTGGTTTGTGCGGATGGCCACAAAGCTGATGTTTTAGGAAGAGGAGATGTTTTCTTGAAGTTCATAAGTGGTTGTTGGGTTACCTTCGTGATGTTTTACATGTTCCTATCATCTTGAAGGGATTGGTTTCTGCGGACAAGTTTGACAGAGCCGGGTTTAAGATGGAGCTCGAGAATAGCAAGATTGACATCATTAAGAATGGACAATATGTCGGAAAGGCGGACAACTGTAAGGGTATGTACCGTATCTACCTTAGTGATGAGGGCAGTAAGAGTAGTTCAGATGGTAATGGTCCCAGTGTTTGTATTGTGTTTGATGTTGCCAACTTTGATGTGTTTGATGGAAATGTTGCTAATGAAATAAGTTTTTCTGGTTACTTTGTTTGTTCAATTTCTTTATGGCATAAACGATTAGCACACACAAATGTTAAAAATATTGAAAAGATGCAATCTAAAGGAATGGTAAAATATGACGCAAAAGATTTTGAAAAATGTGAAACGTGTGTAAAATCAAAGTTTACTAAGAAACCATTTCCATCAGTAAAGAGAAACACATCATTACTTGAGTTGATTCATAGTGATTTATGTGAATTTAATGGAATACTTACTCGAGGAGGAAAAAGGTATTTCATCACATTTTGTGATGACTTTAGTCGATATCTATATGTTTATCTGCTGGGATCAAAATATGAAGCTTTTGATGCATTTAAACGATATAAAGCTGAAGTCGAAAATCAACTCGAAAGACACATTAAAATTCTTCGCTGAGACAGAGGCGGAGAATATTTCAACACGGAATATGACACATTCTGCGAAGAGAATGGTATCAAACATGAACGAACCGCACCATATAGCCCTCAACAGAATGGTTTGGCTGAGAGAAAGAACCAAACTTTAACTGAGATGGTAAATTGCATGTTGAACCAATCGGGTCTGCCAAACAATATGTGGGGGGAAGCACTATTGACTGCTTGCTACATTCACAATAGGATCACTAGTCGTGTGATCCCTACAAGTCCATATGAATTGTGGAAAGGAAGAAAACCAAACCTAGACTATTTGAGAGTGTGGGGGTGTGTTGCTTATTATCGGACTCCCGATCCTAAGCGATCTAAATTGGGAGCACGAGCTATGAAGAGTGTGCTCATTGGATATGCTCATAATAGCAAGGCTTACCGATTATTAGATATTGAATCAGGTGTTGTTGTAGAATCCAGAGATGTAGAATTCTTCGAGGATAAGTTTTCTAGAGATGATTAAAACCCTAATCCCACAACACCTCCAAGTACTTCTCGAGAAATACACCCACCTCCGGTTGTAGAGGAACCAAGGTGAAGTACTAGAATTAGAAAAGAGAAAACCTTTTGAGAAGATTTTTTCGCTTATTTGGTTGAAGGAAATCAAAAGAAAGTGACGAGAGAGGTCATTTCTAACATTAACTTGGATGATAATCCTAAGACCTTCAATGAAGCCATGTCATCAAGAGATGCTCCTCTGTGGAAGGAAGATGTCAATGATGAAATGGATTCAATTATGGGAAATGGAACTTGGGAGTTAGTTGATCTACCCAAGGGAAAGAGACCCATAGGATCCAAATGGATTTTTAATAGAAAGTTTCATCGAGATGGACCCATATCAGCCTATAAAGCAAGATTAGTCGCCAAGGGGTACAGGCAGCGAGAGGGTATCGATTATTTTGATACATATGCTCCTGTTGCTAGAATTAGTTCTATTAGAACCCTTCTAGCAGTCTCAACATTAAAAGGTCTATACATTCATCAAATTGATGTGAAGACAGCTTTTCTGAATGGATATCTCAACGAGGAGATATATTTGGAGCAACCTGAAGGTTTCGTGATACCTGGACAGGAAAACAAAGTGTGTAGACTTATTAAATCCCTGTACGGCTTGAAACAAGCTCCTAAACAGTGGCATAAGATATTTGACACCACTATAATTGCATTCGTATTTCAACACAATAGTGCTGACATGTGTATTATTCTAAATACACAACCGAATACACTGTCATTATCTTTCTATATGTCGATGATATGTTGATCATTGGAACTCACCTAGAAGGTATTCTTGAGATGAAGAAATACCTATCCTCGAACTTTAAAATGAAAGATTTAGGAGAAGTCGATACCATTCTTGGTATCAAAGTGTAAAGGACAAGTAGTCAGATTTCTCTATGTCAATCTCATTACATAGAGAAAATACTGACTGTAACACCCCCAATCCGCTCAGGGATATTACACGCCGTAGAACCTTTCCTCAAGGATCTACCAGGCTAGTAACAACATTAAACATATCGACAATGCCTTTAAGGCTAAAATGACTCAGTAGACTGATTTGGCCTTTCAATAAAGCATACAACTTGATTACAATACCAGCCCACGCAGGGGTCGAAATACAATAAACTCCCGTACAATGGGGAAAAGATACTGCAGCGGAAAAGAAAATACAACTAGACCAATACGACATCAACGGGTCCTCGTGTGATTAGTATCGTTCATCTTTCATCATCCTTCGTGCCGACCCTGTGTTATGCTCCCAAAATTGAATGCAAAAACAGACATCCACCCCCCGAATACTCGGGGGTTAGCAAAACTCCACTATTTTGCTAGTGCAAGTACAAGTGCAAAAATACGAGCCATACAATTCAAGTTCCAAGAATAACAATAATCAGAAATCCTCAAAGATTAAAATACAACGAAACGAATACTTCCCGAGGCAAGAATTTGAGTAAGACATTCCAAAACCGAAAGACCACAATTAAAGGGAAACAATTTATGAAACAGTTTAAAATGCCATCGAGAGTTTTAATAGAAAACAATTTAGGATTATCAAATCCTTATCTTTCCAAAATCAACAGGGGTCACAGCCCAAAGGTTTTGTTTTCGCAAATAGAAAACCGACAACAGTTCACAGGGCCAAAACCCAACTCACGTGTCCTCGACGGACATAAAATCAATACCAACTCGTGAAGTTTTTACTCGTGATTCCCGGACTCAATCCATTGTAAATCCCTCCGTGATCCCGTTGGACCCCCCTAGGTAAGTAAAATACATTCACTAAATAAACACCAACCTGTGAAGTTTTTCACTCGTGAATCCCGGACTCAACCCATTGGAATTCCCTCCGTGATCCCGTCGGACCCCCCGAGATGTGTAAAATACGTTCACTAAATAAATACCAACCAGTGAAGTCTTTCACTCGTGAATCCCGGACTCAACCCATTGGAATTCCCTCCGTGATCCCGTCGGACCCCCCGAGGTGAGCAAAATATGTTCACTAAATAACACCAACCTGTGAAGTCTTTCACTCGTGAATCCCGGACTCAACCCATTGGAATTCCCTCCGTGATCCCGTCGGACCCCCCGAGGTGAGTAAAATACGTTCACTAAATAACATATCACACCAAGCATCGCCTTGGGAACAGGTTAATACCATTGATCCCGCCCGAGGCCTCGAAGGACCCTCCCGAGCTGGCTAGCTAAACAAATCACACACATAGCACAATGCAACAAAGATATCCAAACAATTCATTCAGAGGTATCAAACACTTAGCAAAACACCTCGTCAAACCACAACGCACCGAAATGAAATAATATACGTCCACACGCAATACCAAGTGCAACATCAACACCAAACATATCCATAGAAATCACATAGTCATTTACAAACTACACCATTCACAAAACACACGCGTTTTGAAAGTGAGCCTTTAACATGGCTAGCCAAATCTTTTGAAAACTCATTTCAAATAACCAAACAAACACATTGAGATGGTCACCAATCATCATATCCACGAAACAAGAAAAGTATGGACAAGGTACTTGCCTTAAACAACCACAACGCGGAGAATCGACCAGAGTAGGTTGGCACGAACCGACTACGAACCCGCCGACTCCACCGAATGCCAACTCGCGATAATAAACTACGGAGGACAATAACAACAATGAAAATGAATTCCATAGCATGACTCAAAGCCGTTGAATTCAAAGAACAAATGACGAAAGTTCAAGGATTTCCCCCAAAACGGCCAAGAACACGATTCGTCCCGACAAAACACGAAAACGGAATTCCAAGTTGAAATATGGATATACAATCTATATAATGTGTTTAACAACATCATTTAACCACAATCGATCCATCAAAAACGGATGAAAAACGAGATCGAGAACAAATCCCCCAAAAAGTCAATTTGAAGGAAATCAAGAAATATACTTCGATTCGACGAAGAACAATGGATTAAATGATGTTAAACACAAGAATACTACCAAGATTAATCATACCCATCATGAATTAATCAATAATACGGAACGAATCGGACAAAAACGCAAAAACCCCAAAATTCAAGAAACTAGGGTTCTAAGAAAGATTACCTTGATTCGCTGGATCAAAGGACGATATAGGATGATTGATTGATGTTATGAACTCAAGAACTTCGTGGATTTGTTGTTAAACAACATGGCTCCATGATAAGCACACCTTCAGCCGCGGAAGAGAAGGAGAAGAATGAGAAAAATAGCCAAAAACCCGTCTGCAGGGCCTTAAATAGGCTGCACAGTGTGTCGCGGCCCAGTGGGAGTGTGCCGCGGCACAGGGCCAAATCTGCCGGCAGAGACTCGGCAGTGTGCCGCGGCCCTGCCGGCATGTGCCGCGGCACAAGGTACAGAGTGCTCGGCCAAAAACTGGGAATGAGAGTGACTTAGCTATTTCGACCATAACTCCCTCGTCCGGACTCCGATTGACTCACCGTTTGAACCATTGGAAAGCTAACTCGATGATTTATAATATTGCAAAGATTCAGAATTTTTGGATTTTCCAAAAATTAATGGCGATCTAACAAAGTCGAACTCATACGTGGAAAAATCGCTAAAGAACACGGAATTCAACAGAACGATACCGAAACGAACTCGGATGACAAAAAGTGCAGAATTAATCATTCTCGGAATGATGAGACGGTCCCAAGCGAGTCGTCTAAACGGAACTCCGCCAAAAAAAGTAAATTACCGGAAATCGAAATTACGAGTATTACATTCTACCCTCCTTAAAAGAAGTTTCGTCCCGAAACTTAAAATAAGTAGGGAGAAGCAATATCCCCTGCCAGGAAAACTCGACGAGATACGCAAAAAACGAAAACTCGCGCCCGACGGCGAAACGCTGCAAGAAACACAAAGAGACATACGGCGTGAAAACACGCTCCACGACGACCAACACAACATCGCCGTTAGGAATATAATAAAACCAACAAATGACAAGCGTCATCAAACGGATAATATAGTCAAGTCAATTATCCGAACAATTACAAAACACAACGAACGAAAATCAATATGATCGACCACTCCAACGGTACATCAATCAAAACGCGAGCCAATCGCTGAAGAAATACGGAATTCCACCGCCCAAGGGTTGGAAGATCGAAAACGAGACAAATTTCCCGAATATAAGGAAATTAGGAAGGAGTCTGAACGCTCAACAATCACGAAACGAGATAAACAAAAACCGAACAATCAAACGATCGAACCACAACGGTCGAGACAATAAAAATCGAACAATCATGTTCGAATCACGAAGAACAATAAAATTAAAACAACAACTCCCAGGTTCACGTCTCGGCTCGAGACAATATTTGATCCGGTGAAAACAACAAGATGTGATTCACATAAGATCCATAGAAAATGGAATAGCAATTGAAAAGTTACAACGACAAATGAGTTATTCCGAAACAATACCACCCTCGTTCGATCAACAAAAGCAAGGGATAGGGAAAGTTCAGAAAATGTCAACGAACATAAACAAGTCAACAGAGTCGAAAATACAGAAATTCAAAATCCGATCCACGCCGAATAGAAGAGTTAATACAACCAAATGATGTCACTTCCGAACAAGGTTCACAAGAATCGAACCAAACTCGAAAAAGTCACAGCGATAACTAGATCGACCCACAACAAGATCACAGTTCGTTCGGACGATGAAACCGAAATACAGAACAAGTTCATAAGGTATCAACGAACATGAGTGAATCGATAGACTGGAGAAAGAGAAAATACAGAAGTCAAAATAGTACGGGTATTACCCCCGACCTCATCCACGAAATTCACAAAAACAGGAGCAAGGTAACAAGACATTAAACAACTGACACATAACGGAACGATTACCGATGCACACGGCCATACCAAACCAAGCTCTAACAGCTCGCACATGCGCGACAACGCAGAAATCACCACGAGGCGACAATATTCAACACCAACATCCCACCTCTCACAGAGGGCTAACACAATAATTGTGTGGAAAGCGACTCAACGCTCACACCGCCAATTCGATCATACTCGGGAGCAAACATCATAATGAGAACACGAACATCATACATACATACCCAGCCCTTAAACGGGAATGGATAGGTTTTAAAAACAAAAACCTCATTTTGAAAATAATTTTAGAAGAACACCGGTTGATCTTGAGTATCACCTTTTAAAAAAAAAGTACAAACGTGAGACATCGTTATCGAGACTTTGGAGAACCATTTCACATTAGATAAAAATGAGGACACTTTCTCTTAGTAAAAACTTTCAGAATATTCAACCCTCGGGTCTAAATAAAAGTGTTTCTAAAACATTGAAAATATCTCAAAACATTTTAGTCCTCGAGGTAGAAGAATTTGGAAACATATTGTGGCACCTTGGATGTACCACGAGAAAATAATTCATTTTAAAAGTATGTCTCGAAATTTATTTTCTAAGATACTCAAGGTTTTCAAAGATAATTCAATGGGCTAGAATGCCCAAAAATTTCAGGTAATTACACAAAACTTTATAGCGCCGTGGGTCCCGCGCCGAAACCCATCAGACTAAAAACCATTTACAAAAATGCCAAAAAGGCCGATGACGGTAATATTTCAAAAACTCACAGAAGCCATTTAGAAAATACTAAATACCGTCATAAGAATTTCGCCAAAACGATCAAGGCCATAATGCCAAAAACTCGGTTAAGGGAATCGGTTTTCGAAATAAAACTCAGTCGGTAAAATACCGAAAGCCATTACAAAAGAACTCACGCAGCGGATAAAAGAAATACAGTCCAACATGCACAATCCAGCAACACTACTCCTCACATGAACGAAATATGAGAGTCAAATAATCACGTATCAAGAAATCAAAATCCATAAGAGGATTCCGTCACTTAACAAATAATCATAAAAATAGCTCGTGTCACACGAGGCACAACAAAAAGAAGGGAGACTTACATCCACAGGTCGCACGAAGATGATGATCGCCCACGATACTAATCACGACCAACAAACTCAGACGACGCGTCGCGACATGACTCAATCAGATAAAATCCGACGAAACAAGACTCAAACAACACGACTTGACCCGACAGCCTAGGTTTTCACAACCTAGGCTCCGATACCATTTATGTAACACCCCCAATCCGCTCAGGGATATTACACGCCGTAGAACCTTTCCTCAAGGATCTACCAGGCTAGTAACAACATTAAACATATCGACAATGCCTTTAAGGCTAAAATGACTTAGTAGACCGATTTGGCCTTTCAATAAAGCATACAACTCGATTACAATACCAGCCCACGCAGGGGTCGAAATACAATAAACTCCCGTACAACGGGGAAAAGATACTGCAGCGGAAAAGAAAATACAACTAGACCAATACGACATCAACATGTCCTTGTGTGATTAGTATCGTTCATCTTTCATCATCCTTCGTGCCGACCCTGTGTTATGCTCCCAAACCTGAATGCAAAAACAGACATCCACCCCCCGAATACTCGGGGTTAGCAAAACTCCACTGTTTTGCTAGTGCAAGTACAAGTGCAAAAATACGAGCCATACAATTCAAGTTCCAAGAATAACAATAATCAGAAATCCTCAAAGATTAAAATACAACGAAACGAATACTTCCCGAGGCAAGAATTTGAGTAAGACATTCCAAAATCGAAAGACCACAATTAAAGGGAAAAAATTTATGAAACAGTTTAAAATGCCATCGAGAGTTTGAATAGAAACAATTTAGGATTATCAAATCCTTATCTTTCCAAAATCAACAGGGGTCACAGCCCAAAGGTTTTGTTTTCGCAAATAGAAAACCGACAACAGTTCACAGGGCCAAAACCCAACTCATGTGTCCTCGACAGACATAAAATCAATACCAACTCATGAAGTTTTTACTCGTGATTCCCGGACTCAATCCATTGGAAATCCCTCCGTGATCCCGTCGGACCCCCCGAGGTGAGTAAAATACATTAACTAAATAAACACCAACCTGTGAAGTTTTTCACTCGTGAATCCCGGACTCAACCCATTGGAATTCCCTCCGTGATCCCGTCGGACCCCCCGAGGTGAGTAAAATACGTTCACTAAATAAACACCAACCTGTGAAGTCTTTCACTTGTGAATCCCGGACTCAACCCATTGTAATTCCCTCCGTGATCCCGTCAGACCCCCCGAGGTGAGCAAAATACGTTCACTAAATAACACCAACCTATGAAGTCTTTCACTCGTGAATCCCGGACTCAACCCATTGGAATTCCCTCCGTGATCCCATTGGACCCCCCGAGGTGAGTAAAATACGTTCACTAAATAACATATCACACCAAGCATCGCCTTGGGAACAGGGTAATACTATTGATCCCGCCCGAGGCCTCGAAGGACCCTCCCGAGCTGGCTAGCTAAACAAGTCACACACATAGCACAATGCAACAAAGATATCCAAACAATTCATTCAGAGGTATCAAACACTTAACAAAACACCTCGTCAAACCACAACGCACCGAAATGAAATAATATACGTCCACACGTAATACCAAGTGCAACATCAACACCAAACATATCCATAGAAATCACATAGTCATTTACAAACTACACCATTCACAAAACACACGCGTTTTGAAAGTGAGCCTTTAACATGGCTAGCCAAATCTTTTGAAAACTCATTTCAAATAACCAAACAAACACATTGAGACGGTCACCAATCATCATATCCACGAAACAAGAAAAGTATGGACAAGGTACTTGCCTTAAACAACCACAACGCGGAGAATCGACCAGAGTAGGTTGGCACGAACCGACTACGAACCCGCCGACTCCACCGAATGCCAACTCGCAATAATAAACTACGGAGGACAATAACAACAATGAAAATGAATTCCATAGCATGACTCAAAGCCGTTGAATTCAAAGAACAAATGATGAAAGTTCAAGGATTTCCCCCAAAACGGCCAAGAACACGATTCGTCCCGACAAAACACGAAAACAGAATTCCAAGTTGAAATATGGATATACAATCTATATAATGTGTTTAACAACATCATTTAACCATAATCGATCCATCAAAAACGGATGAAAAACGAGATCGAGAACAAATCCCCCAAAAAGTCAATTTGAAGGAAATCAAGAAATATACTTTGATTCGACGAAGAACAATGGATTAAATGATGTTAAACACAAGAATACTACCAAGATTAATCATACCCATCATGAATTAATCAATAATATGGAACGAATCGGACAAAAACGCAAAAACCCCAAAGTTCAAGAAACTAGGGTTCTAAGAAAGATTACCTTGATTCGCTGGATCAAAGGACGATATAGGATGATTGATTGATGTTATGAACTCAAGAACTTCGTGGATTTGTTGTTAAACAACATGGCTCCATGATAAGCACACCCTCAGCCGCGGAAGAGAAGGAGAAGAAGGAGAAAAATGGCCAAAAACCCGTCTGCAGGGCCTTAAATAGGCTGCACAGTGTGCCGCGGCCCAGTGGGAGTGTGCCGCGGCACAGGGCCAAATCTGCCCACAGTGACTCGGCAGTGTGTCGCGGCCCTGCCGGCATGTGCCGCGGCACAAGGTACAGTGTGCTCGGCCAAAAACTGGGAATGAGAGTGACTTAGCTATTTCGACCATAACTCCCTCGTCCGGACTCCGATTGACTCACCGTTTGAACCATTGGAAAGCTAAATCGATGATTTATAATATTGCAAAGACTCAGAATTTTTGGATTTTCCAAAAATTAATGGCGATCTAACAAAGTCGAACTCATACGTGGAAAAGTCGCTAAAGAACACAGAATTCAACAGAACGATACCGAAACGAACTCGGATGACAAAAAGTGCAGAATTAATCATTCTCAGAATGATGAGACGGTCCCAGGAGAGTCGTCGAAATGGACCTCCGCCAAAAAAAGAAAATTACCGGAAATCGAAATTACGGGTATTACACTGACAAAGTTTCAACACTTGAATATTAAGGAATTCAACACTCCTTTTGATTCTAGTGTAAAACTTAATGTGAACTCTGGTCGGGCAGTAGCTCAACTAGAATATGCAAGTGCAATCGGTAGCATGATGTATGCCACACATTGTAACACCCCGAGATATTCGGAATAATTACAGCGCCGTAAACCCTTTAAATAAGGATTTACAAGGCTAATTAAAAAGAAAAGTAGATACAAGACATCAATACTGCGAAAATTCAAGTTTATGAAAACGTACAACTGGTTCAACGGGTAATTAATACAACCATATCGAATTAATATCAAAAGGACACGCGTACTCGAGTACAGAAAGCAAACCAAGACCACAAATCTCCAATAACAATAAACATCACTGAACCCCTTCGTCGTCACGTCGGTACTGTGGCTGTTTCCCTGCTCCTTGGCTACCTGAACATCAAAACAAATGTCCACCCCCGAAGGGGTTAGCAAACGATGCTAGTACAAGTATCATATTTAAACAATTCGAATATGCATCAACAATACACAACAAGATACATCACACGGACTTCCGCTACCGGAATCCGACAATGCGAATCTACAAGATTCCATTACACAGCCTGGGTATTCCAATGATCCAGCGCCTCAAAGATAGATCCCAAGATGATCCCGTCGGACCAACACGAGGTGGAAATAACCCGTCCAATGATCCAGCGCCCTCAGCCTAGATCCCAAGATGATCCCGTCGGACCAACACGAGGTGGACATCCGATCCAGCGCCCTCAGCATAGATCGTACAACGTATACAAACACAACTCATGCATACACATATGCCAAATCATTATGTTCATCAACATGAACATATAAACACTATATAACGAATATCATGACAAATCAACGAAGTAAATATCATGTTCAACAACATGCATAATCATACGCATACTCCAAAAATACTAATATTAACATATCACGATACTTGCCTCGAAGATTGCAAGAACGATACACTTCAAAGCTCTCGACGCACTCGAAGGCCGCCTCCTCCGATCAACGTAACAAGCTCGAACCTTAACAAAAGGAACGATATACAAATCATCTCAAGTCGAACGATGGCCTAACAATTCGGTCTACGGTCGAAAAGCTCAAAATAAACAAGCTGCCTGGATTGCTTAGCGCGCGCTACGTACTCTACGTAATGTGCGCTAAGCTGGACTGTTAGCGTACGCTATCGTATAAGACTAGCGTGCGCCCGACCACGGTAGTCGACTTGTCTCATAACGTACGCTACGTGCGTTTTGTCTGCGAACCTCGATAGCGCACGTTAACTCACACATGTTAGCGTGCGCTAATCTTGCATGTGAGAATCATCGCAAACCGAAAACTGGGTTGAATGGTGAAGAACTCATGAATTCTACCGTGCTAATACAAGTTATCCTCAGGCATATCATGCTAATAAGGTTTCTGGAAGATTTATGATTATGAAATACCAATATACGGATAGTCATCTTAATATCATAATCCATTACGATCTACAAGAAGTAATCTAAGTTCCGATCGTCCTACGTTCCAAAACACATGATTCCAACGTGTACAACTCAGCAACTGGGTAATATCCGATTACTTGATCATAAATCGATTTAAACATGCTTAGGAGTCCTTATAATAAGATGGTTCAAAGGTTCATTCGATATATAGTACCGATACGTCAAAAGTATCCTTCTAACCTGTGATGACCGATAAAAACGAAATACTTGCTATCCAAACATGATTCAAACTTCCTTAGGAACCTTACTAATCATTGGTGAAGAATTACCTACCTCAAAGTAGTAAAGAACACGGATGAAAATGAAGAAATCCAACACCGAAGGCTTGAACACCAATCTCAAATGATATATGATCTTCAATCTCGAACTAGGTGGTTGATACGAAGTGTTTAGGACGAATGGAGTTATGTTTCAAGTGCAAGAGTTCGGGTTATGGGGGAAGAAAGGACTGAATTCACGAATAGGATGCTGTCCTATTTATAATAAATGGCTATTAGCGCGCGCTATACCCTGTTCGTAGCGTGCGCTAACGGCTCACAGTATAAATTGTACTCGGCACTTAGCGTGCGCTACGCATATACCTGTAGCGTGCGCTAAGGCGTTGACTCGGCTTTTCCCGAAAGCCGTCCAGGTACATCCGACACGATCCGACAGGGGTCCCCCGGCCAGATCTCACCTACCGCATGTCTCAATCAATCTGACCACGCATAGCGTGCGCTATTTACACTCTGTAGCGTGCGCTATGAAACCATGCTAGCGTACGCTACCCTTAGCCTGTAGCGTGCGCTACATGCACGAAATTTCAACCTTTTAAATCACATACACGAAATTATATGCTCGACGACATCGGATTATGAAATACGGAGAATAGTACTCATACAAAAGTACAATCATTACAATATCACAAGTTCCAATTACATAACAGAAATTTCGGGTATTACATCCTTCCTCCCTAAAAAGAAGTTTCGTCCCGAAACTTAGGATGAAAACAACTCCGGATATTTAGCCTTCATACCGTCCTCCATTTCCCAAGTGGCCTCTTCGACTCCATGTCGTGACCATTGTACTTTAACCAAATGTATTGGTTTATTCCTCAATTGTTTGATCCGGCCCTCAAGTATCTTGATTGGTCTCTCTTCGAAGGTGCCATCATTAGCTATCTCGATCTCGTCGAAATCAATGACGTGACTGGGGTCCGGTGTATACTTCCGCAATTGGGATACGTGAAACACATTGTGAACGTGACTCAGTGATGGCGGTAAAGCCAACCTGTACGCTAAATCCCCAACTCTCTCTAGGATCTCAAATGGTCCGATATATCTCGGACTAAGCTTACCTCTTCTCCCAAAACGGAAAATCCCTCGTGTAGGAGACACCTTCAATAGTACGTGGTCCCCAGCATCGAACTCTAGAGGGCGACGACGTACATCTGCATAAGACTTCGCCGACTGGCGATCAGCAGTCTCTCTCGAATCACGGCTATCTTCTCTTGAGTCTGAATAATCAATTCGGTTCCGTCCCCGATCAACCAAGAATCATCCCAACACAGGGGTGATCGGCATCTCCTCCCGTACAAAGCTTCAAATGGTGCCATTCTAATAGAAGCATGCCAACTATTATTGTAAGTGAATTCGATCAAGGGCAAGTGAACTTCCCAATCGATGACCAATCCAACGCACAAGCTCTAAGCATGTCTTCTACAATTTGAATAGTCCTTTCTGACCGACCGTCTGTTGGGGATGATAAGCCGTGCTAAAGTTGAGCTCGATCCCCAAAGCCTTGTGGATCGCCTTCGAAGTGCGACACGAAACGACCATCTCGATCCGAAATAATGGTCTTCGGCGTCCCATGCAATCCGACTATCTCCGCAACAAATACTGTGCCAATCTCTCGGGTCCCCATGTATCTTTGATTCCTAGGAAATGAGCCGACTTGGTTAGTCGATCAACTACGACCCAAATCATGTTCATTCTGCTCTAGTCCTTGGCATCTTGGTGATGAAATCCATCGAAATGTTCTCCCACTTCCATTCGGTGGATCGGAAGCGGCTTTAACATCCGCAGTCACGATGCTCAATCTTGACTCGCGACAAGTCAAACACTTCAAACGTACTGCTACGTCCTTCTTCATATTCCCCACCGGAAGTTTTGTTTTAGATCCTTATACATCTTATCACGCCTCGGTGAATAGAATAGGGTGCGCTATGAGCTTCTTTCGAATAGTCCGTCTCAAATCATCATCATCGGGAACGCAAAGTCGACTTTGAAATCTCGTAACTCCATCATCTTGTATCACGAATCTCGGGCTTTTCCTTTCTTTACTTCATCACATAATCGAAGGATCGAGAATCGTCCAACCGCTGACTTGATCTTCTCGACTAGTGATGAAGTCGGTTCCATCACATAAAGTCGCCTTGGGTTCCCGGTGCCCATACTTCAATCCCTTCGCGGATCGGTTCGTTAAATGCCGGTCAGGGCGTAAGAGCTTCCAACACTCGAAGAGAAACAGGTTTACGGCTCAAAGCATCGGCTACTACATTTGCTTTCCCGGATGATAGAGAATCTCCAAGTCGTAATCCTTGATCAATTCCACCACCTTCTCGCCTCATGTTTAATTCTTTACATTGAAAATGTATTTGAGGCTCTTATGATCTGTAAAGATCCGACAATGAGTGCCGATGTATAATGTCGCCAAATTTTCAAGGCAAAGACCACAGCTGCTAGCTCCAGATCATGAGTCGGATAATTAACTTCGTACGTTTTTAATTGCCGAGAAGCATAAGCAATCAGTTTATCCTTTTGCATCAACACACAACCCAAACCCTGATTTGAAGCGTCAGACACCATAAATCCGTCCTTTCCGAAGCGCTAATATAGGTGCTTTCGGTCTCTTTTTAAGTTCACAAACCACTGGCATTTCTCATTCCACGTGAACTTTTGAGTTTTAATAAATGGTGAGTGAGCGGACGAGCAATTTTGGAAAATCCCTCTACAAAGCGGCGATAATATCCAGCTAGTCCTAAGAAGCTTCGGACTTCCTTCACGTTCTTAGGAGCTTCCCATCCCAAGATTACTTCGACTTTCTTCGGGTCCACCTGAACTCCATCGGCCGATATCACATGCCCAAGGAAGGTTACTTCCTTAATCCAGAACTCGCATTTAGAAAATTTTGCATATAGCTGTTCCTTTCTCAAGATGCTCAAAACCACACGTAAATGATCAGCATGCTCCTCTGCGTCCCTCGAATATATCAAAATGTCGTCAATGAAAACGACCACAAATTTATCCAAGTATTCCAAGAATACCCGATTCATCAATTGCATGAATACCGCAGGAGCATTGGTAAGTCCGAATGGCATCACTACAAATTCATAATGCCCGTACCGGGATCTGAAAGCAGATTTCGGTATGTCCGATTCCTTAATTCTCAATTGGTGGTATCCTGATCGCAAGTCAATCTTCGAGAATACCCTCGCCCCTTGCAGTTGATCAAACAAGTCGTCGATCCGAGGTATAGGATACTTATTCTTGATCGTCATCTTGTTAAGCTCCTGTAATCAATACACAGTCGGAGGGATCCGT
Source organism: Orobanche coerulescens (assembly GCA_033398695.1). Classification (NCBI taxonomy): domain Eukaryota; kingdom Viridiplantae; phylum Streptophyta; class Magnoliopsida; order Lamiales; family Orobanchaceae; genus Orobanche; species Orobanche coerulescens. The sequence continues at coordinate 5,716,598 of CM065814.1, forward strand.
CTTTCTTAGGACAAAGAGAACGGGCGCTCCCCAAGGGGAAACGCTCGGTTGAATATAGCCCTTCTGTAACAATTCCTCCAGTTGCTTCTTGAGTTCATACATCTCGGTTGGCGCCATGCGGTATGGTGCCCTGGAAATAGGGGTTGCTCCAGGCTCTAATTCGATGGTGAATTCCACTTCTCTTTGCGGAGGTAACCCAGGTAGTTCGTCAGGAAATATATCCGAGAACTCATTCACAATCGGAATAGACGAGATCTACTCCTTCCTCTTTCCTCATGGCATAACACCAAAGTCCATGACATCCTGTTTGATAATTTTACCGCTTTCATTGCTTTGATCAATTTCCCGAGCTTCCCGGTCTCCATCCTCGGAATAAGTGTTCAGATCCGTCATCAGCAATGATGGAAATGACTCTCTCTCGGTAATTCAGCACAGCTCCATAACGGTTGAGCCAATCATCTCCGAGAATTAAATCGTCACCGCAGATGTCAACTACAATAAGATTCGATGGCCAATCTCTTCCTTCTATAGATACTGGGAAATCCCTAGCTTCTAGTGTTCCCACAATTTTCTCTCCGCTCGGTAATCCCACAACATAAGGTTCACAATTATACAAGCACGAGATGTTCAAACGTTTAACACAGTTCAAAGATATAAAAGAATGCGTAGCTCCCGAATCGAACAAGACACTAACTGGTTGCAAAAGGATCTGAATCGTACCTGATGCAACAGCAGTGTTCTGGTCGTCAGATCTCCTCATTTCGTACAGGCGCGGAGGAACGGACCCAGCACTGGATGTCTCTCTCTTCCCAACGTTCTGCTGCTGAAATCCACTCTGCTGCGTCTGGTTCACACTTGTTTCCTTCGGAACTGGCGCTGGAGTGCGAGCACCAAAAGATCTAGTAGCGGCTCCACAAAAGGCCGCACGGTGTTTCTTGCCCACAATCTTAACAAGTCACAGAAGATGCGGGGCAATCACGTTGAACATGCCCTGCTCGACCACAATTGTAGCATTTCTTTGATGCGTCCGAAACTGCTGATGCTGTCCGGAACTTCTTTCCGCCTCTAGAAGGATGTGGAGGTTTCCTAGCCGAATAAAAGGAAGACTGGCCCTTGCGGGCCCCACCACTCTTGTTTTATGCAAAGCTGCCGGTCACCTTCTGCTTCTTTGCCTCTACTGATTTCTCCACCGCCGCCTCTTTCATGTCGTAGGCCAGCGCTTTGTCTTGGTACTGTCGCAACGTAGTACACTCGAATCCGGACATGTACTGCTGAATCTCCGGCTTCATCCGCATATCAAAATGAAAAATCTTTTCTGCCTCCGTTCTGACCAAGTGTCGCACACAAGTCAGCTGATGATTAAAAGTTTTAATTATATCTGTCACAGATGCCTCCGAACTCTGTGGTGAGAAAAACTCTCGGATCTTCGCCTCTCTAACTGGACGAGGACAATACTGTGCTTCCATCATTTGTTTGAATTCCGTCCAATCCGCATTATGATTCTCGGGTCGAATAGCCTCCCACCAATCAAAGGCCTCCCCAGTCAGAAAATACTGGGCAATGGGAACCTTCCGGTCCTCGGGACAGTTAAGACCCGCGAATATCTTCTCCAACTCCTTGAGCCAGTGATCCCAAGTAAGTGCCTCAGCAGATCCATCAAATTTTGGCGGGTGCAATTTAACCACTTCGGCAAGCCATCTGTCTCCCCGGTTATCCTCGTGGTGCTGATGTCCCATCGCCGTCTGCATGCGATCAACGACCTGAGCGAACTGGTTTATCTGCGCCACCACCTGTTGAAGCACTCCTGGCATGTTAGGATTTGCGTCATCATTCGCTGATCCTTGCTGCCCTCCAGAATGGGAATCGGTTCGACTAGCCGATATTTCTGGGGTAGTTGCGGAATCCTCATGTCTCACGTTACCACATCCACGTCCACGACCGCGTCCGCGTCCACGTCCTCCTCTCAACATACTGTAAACGCAATTTCTCAATATACAGAACAAAATTTTTGAAATAAAGTCCGTCAATACTCACAAAACAGTAATTAAGTAAAACGGTAGTATAAGAGATTAAGAGACTTACAACCACGGTCCACATGACGACTTCGGCTGAACAGTGATGTTACAAACGACCCGTAAATCAAATAACGTAAACAGACCCAAATAAAACCCGACTGCCAAGATATCCATAAATCTTAGCTCCGATACCATATTCTGTAACACCCCGAGATATTCGGAATAATTACAGCGCCGTAAACCCTTTAAATAAGGATTTACAAGGCTAATTAAAAAGAAAAGTAAATACAAGACATCAATACTGCGAAAATTCAAGTTTATGAAAACGTACAACTGGTTCAACGGGTAATTAATACAACCATATCGAATTAATATCAAAAGGACACGCGTACTCGAGTACAGAAACCAAACCAAGACCACAAATCTCCAATAACAATAAACATCACTGAACTCCTTCGTCGTCACGTTGCATCGTGGTCGCTTTCCCCGCTCCTCGCTACCCGAACATCAAAACAAATGTCCACCCCCGAAGGGGTTAGCAAACGATGCTAGTACATGTATCATATTTAAACAATTCGAATATGCATCAACAATACACAACAAGATACATCACACGGACTTCCGCTACCGGAATCCGACAATGCGAATCTACAAGATTCCATTACACAGCCTGGGTATTCCAATGATCCAGCCTCAAGATAGATCCCAAGATGATCCCGTCGGACCAACACGAGGTGGAAATAACCCGTCCAATGATCCAGCGCCCTCAGCCTAGATCCCAAGATGATCCCGTCGGACCAACACGAGGTGGACATCCGATCCAGCGCCCTCAGCATAGATCGTACAACGTATACAAACACAACTCATGCATACACATATGCCAAATCATTATGTTCATCAACATGAACATATAAACACTATATAACGAATATCATGACAAATCAACGAAGTAAATATCATGTTCAACAACATGCATAATCATACGCATACTCCAAAAATACTAATATTAACATATCACGATACTTGCCTCGAAGATGGCAAGAACGATACACTTCAAAGCTCTCGACGCACTCGAAGGCCGCCTCCTCCGATCAACGTAACAAGCTCGAACCTTAACAAAAGGAACGATATACAAATCATCTCAAGTCGAACGATGGCCTAACAATTCGGTCTACGGTCGAAAAGCTCAAAATAAACAAGCTGCCTGGATTGCTTAGCGCGCGCTACGTACTCTACGTAACGTGCGCTAAGCTGGACTGTTAGCGTACGCTATCGTATAAGACTAGCGTGCGCTAGCCACGAACTGGTAGTCTGACTCGGCTGTCTCATAACGTACGCTACGTACGTTTTGTGCGAAAACCGAACCTCAATAGCGCACGTTAACTCACACATGTTAGCGTGCGCTAATCTTGCATGGCAGAATACTGCAAACCGAAAACTGGGTTGAATGGTGAAGAACTCATGAATTCTACCGTGATAATACAAGTTATCCTCGGGCATATCATGCTAATAAGATTTCTGGAAGATTTATGATTATGAAATACCAATATACGGATAGTCATCTTAATATCATAATCCATTACGATCTACAAGAAGTAATCTAAGTTCCGATCGTCCTACGTTCCAAAACACATGATTCCAACGTGTACAACTCAGCAACTGGGTAATATCCGATTACTTGATCATAAATCGATTTAAACATGCTTAGGAGTCCTTATAATAATATGGTTCAAAGGTTCATTCGATATATAGTACCGATACGTCAAAAGTATCCTTCTAACCTGTGATGACCGATAAAAACGAAATACTTGCTATCCAAACATGATTCAAACTTCCTTAGGAACCTTACTAATCATTGGTGAAGAATCACCTACCTCAAAGTAGTGAAGAACACGGATGAAAATGAAGCAATCCAACAGAAGGCAGACACCAATCTCCAATGATATATGATCTTCAATATCGAACTAGGTGGTTGATACGAAGTGTTTAGGACGAATGGAGTTATGTTTCAAGTGCAAGAGTTCGGGTTATGGGGGAAGAAAGAACTGAATTCACGAATAGGATGCTGTCCTATTTATAATAAATGGCTATTAGCGCGCGCTATACCCTGTTCGTAGCGTGCGCTAACGGCTCACAGTCTAAACTGTACTCGGCACTTAGCGTGCTCTACGCATATACCTGTAGCGTGCGCTAAGGCGTTGACTCGGCTTTTCCCGAAAGCCGTCCAGGTACATCCGACACGATCCGACAGGGGTCCCCCGGCCAGATCTCACCTACCGCATGTCTCAATCAATCTGACCACGCATAGCGTGCGCTATTTACACTTTGTAGCGTGCGCTATGAAACCATGCTAGCGTACGCTACCCTTAGCCTGTAGCGTGCGCTACATGCACGAAATTTCAACCTTTTAAATCACATACACGAAATTATATGCTCGACGACATCGGATTATGAAATACGGAGAATAGTACTCATACAAAAGTATCATTACAATATCACAAGTTCCAATTACATAACAGAAATCTCGGGTATTACACACACTGTACTCGACCTGACATCGCTTTTGCTGTAAGCAAATTAAGTCAGTACACTGTCAATCCTGGTACGGAGCACTGGAAGGCAGTGGGCAGAGTACTAGGGTACCTGAAAAGGACGAGAACTCTTGAGTTGACTTACACGTCATCTTCTGGAATACTAGAATGTTATTCCGATGCCAGCTGGATAGATCACAAGAGTGATTCTAAATCCACAAGTGGATGGATTTATACTCTTGCTGGAGAAGCTATTTCTTGGGCGAGCAAGAAACGGACATGTATATCTCACTCAACGATGGAGGCAGAGTGGATCAGAGATCTACTATTGGATATCCGTCTGTGGGATACTCCTATGCCGAGTATTCCCATGTATTGTGACAGTGAGGCCACACTGTCAGGAATATACAATACTGTGTATAATGGGAAGTCTAGACATATTGATCTACGACACAATTTTGTGATACATCTTATTGATAATGGTACCATCAAAGTTGTCTATGTCAAGACGAGTAGGAACTTGGCAGATCCGTTTACCAAACCTCTGACGAGAGATTTGGTTACATCTACCGCGAGAGTCATGGGTCTAAAATCACAATAGAATCATTAGTGATGGAAACCCAACTTGACATTAGTGCTCCTAATTCTCAAGTTTAAAGGGTAATAACAAAGTCACTAATGATAGAAGATACTATCATATGATGATAGATCCATGTGAGGTAGGATAGTACGTTGTTGCCGAGAACAAAAGCTTATTGGTTTAAGCCTATAAGGATACCATTGAATCGGTCTCTTCTTGTTTATTCTCATAATGCTGGGGTTTAATCTTCGTGACACCAAAGTGACATCATTTGTCTGAGTGAAAGGAAACTTGCCAACCTTGTGGGGGATTGTTGGAAATATCTATACTAAATGGAGTTTGGCATGATTCTTTTGTCCCACATTGGAAGAAATAAGATACAAAAGGGAGTTTATAAGGTCTTTTCTTTAGTTAGGCTCTCAAAGGCCTTAGTAGACTAGAGATGGGCCAAGCCCACACGCGCGCCGAGCCGGGCCGCAGACGCGAGACGCGAGGTTCGCGAAATTGGCGCGTTGTAGGCTCACTTTGAAATTCGCACGCCGCATCGATCGCGAGGAGCTGAGGAGCATTTAATTTTTAACGGAGCTCAGGTTCAGTCGGGTCGGACTGACCCGAATCGGATACGGATCTGGAAGGTTCCAGAACTGGGTTTGCTTGGTGGACAAGTTGGGCCTGAAAACCCTAGCCGCCAACGAAGAAAAAAACCCTAGCCGTTTTTTTGGTGCATCCCTAGGGTTCTGCATCAATAAATACAGCTCCATAGGAGCCGTATTAATCCATCCGAAAATCTGTATCTGCTGCCTCCTCTCTCTCGTGTGCTTTATTCTTTCTTTGAGTTTCCAAGTAGTTCCCTTTGCATTTATCGATCCTTCCGTTGCTGTTGGAACGACGATAAAGCTTCATCAAATCCTGGGGTTCTACGTTGAAGCTTACAGCCGTTGAAGCGCGTAAAAACCTTTAAGGACAGGAGTTTTCTCCGTGCGGTTTTCTTCAACTAAGAGATCCAAGAAATAGGTTGGTCTTTTACAATATTTTTTTGTGCATTCAATTCGTCCCTCAACCGGACAGTCTGCTTCTCTCCCCCTTTCTTACTATCGGATCTGATCGTGAAGGATCATCTCGAGTTTTGGTTGATAAACTCAGTAATATAATAATAATAATAAAATTATTTAGAAAAAGACTATTCTATTTTTTCTATCTTCCTTATTGTTTGTTTTTTAACAATTATATAATTCGGTATTAGTTTTCAATACTAATTACCGGATTATGTGTCCATCTAGTGAATTTTTTCAACAACTAGCAGAGCCTTCCAAGAGGAAAGGCACAACTCGAGGGATTTTCTATGAAATTAAGTGGGCTAGAATGGAATGACTAGGGATCTAATAGTACACACACACACACACACACACATATATATATATATATATATATAATGCTAGGGGCAACGGCGCGCTGTGCGCGTCGAACGTTTTTGTTTTGTGTTTTTTCCTTAGAAATGCAGTTGTTGGTGCACTGTGAGTATACAATATTGATCAATGTGGGATGCCTCTTTTTCCTATTGATTTTTTTTCTCCCATCTGTCTCATAGGCTAACAAAGAAGGTTATTTTTTTGATAATCTTTTATGCTTTCATGTTTAATTTTTGATACAGTTATGTTTTAGGTGCTCTGGAGACCTTTCTAATTACTATATCTCAGGCTGGATTTTTCAGTTACCTATTTATCAGTGTTCATCATATGCCATTTTCAGCGGAGGTTTGTGTTAGGCAGGTTGCAACCAAGGCAAGTGCTAGTTGCCTCACGGTCTTCTTATAAGCTTCGTATTTGGAATTTGTTTTTCTCTATTTCTTTTGGTTAATGATGTGTTTTTAATGCATTTTTCAGTGTTTTTTCTGTTTCCTGTTTTGTTCTGTTGTAGGGTCTTACACTCTGGTTTGATTGAACATGGTCATTAACTACGGAAATCTAACTACGGGAGGTTCTGCTTTCAGCGAAAAACTACAGTGGACGGCTCAGTTTTCGTTTATATGTTCTTTTTCCCCTCAGTTGTAGACTTCGGTTTTCCAAATATCAATTTCCTTTTTCTTTCCTTAAATTTATCTTCTGCTTTTGTAAATGATTTTTCCCTCTTTTGACCATATTTCAAATAAATTAATTTTTTCATTTAGATCCTTAGAGAATAATCATTTTCCCGGGCAGATCACATCCATCATTAGCCTAACGCAAGCACTTGCATTGTTGTAAGTAACATTACCTTTTTTTTTTAAATTTTGCGTTCAGATTTTGAAAAAAATATAATTTCAATTATATTTTATTGCCACATTATCAATTTTATTAGGGAAATGATGGACTCAATTTCAATTCGAGTTCATTTGCACATTTTAGGTGCTCTGGAGACCTTTCTAATTGCTATACCAATTTTTCAGTTACCTATTTATCAGTGTTCATCATATACCATTTTCAGCGGAGGTTTGTGTTAGGCAGGTTGCAACCGAGACAAGTGCTAGCTGCCTCACGGTCTTCTTCTAAGCTTCGTATTTGGAATTTGTTTTTCTCTATTTTTTTTGGTTCTGTATCTTCACATCTTACATTCTTTGGTGTTCACCACTATAAATTATATATCATAGTTTCATTTATATTCCTATACCATAAGAAAGGTCCCTTCAATTCGAAAGTCCATTGATATAAAAAATGACTTTTGAATTGAAGGGACCTTTCTTATGGTATGGGAATATAAATGAAACTATGATATATAATTTATAGTGATGAACACAAAGAATGTAAGATGTGAAGATACAGAACTAAAAGAAATAGAGAAAAACAAATTCCAAATACGAAGCTTAGAAGAAGACCATGAGGCAGCTAGCACTTGCCTCGGCTGCAACCTGCCTAACACAAACCTCCGCTGAAAATGGCATATGATGAACACTGATAAATAGGTAACTGAAAAATCCATCCTCATGTCTAGCCATTAGAAAGGTCTCTAGAGCATCTAAAACATAACTGTATCAAAAATTAAAACATGAAAGCATAAAAGATTATCAAAAAACAACCTTTGTCAGCCCAGATGGGACAAAAAAACAATAGGAAAAAAGACCACATTGATCAATATTGTACACTCACAGTGCACCAACAACTGCATTTCTAAGGAAAAAAACACAAACCAATGCTCACTCCAAGACACGCCCAATGAGATAATAAGGTCCTCCTCCCTAGAATAGTACAGGGAGTTGAAGAATATATGTGAGAAATAACTGAATCAATAAACTAAATATTTGTATCAAATTCAACATTTAGACAATTGTAAAATTCATTTCACTTTGAACAAACACACACGTTATCAATTGAAATATTTGAGCTATACCTTCATTGCGCCATTAGTGGCGATTTCACTCAAAGATAAAGTTGTAAGGAACGTGCATGAACCACATAAAGCAACCAGAAGTAGTGATTGGCCAATCCCTACCATAGCCCATGATCCTAAAGCATATATACATATATGCAGAACTGAATAAGCATCAAATGGTAAAACGGCAACATACAAATTAAAATAGTAACAATAGTAGAATGAAGTTATCCACTCAACTCTACCCAGAGATTAATATGGTTTTATTGAGAAATTTTTGTACATTTAGACACCCGAAATTCTAATCCAAGCAACCAACCCGGTTTTGTTTGTATGCATCAATAGCCATTAGCATAATCATAGGAATTTAAATAATAAACAGTGCAAAAAATTTAGAAACACAGAACTTACAATGAATATCTGATGTGGTAAATAAATCCCAAATTACTTTGCAGACAACGCACAAACACACCCATCATGTCCCCAATTTGAGGTTGCTGGCCTGTGTGATGCATAACTTGCCTCAGCGCATATTCACAAAAGAGTTCAAATACAATTCGATAATAGGGTTATCTTAATATAAGTCTATAGCAAATTTCTCTAGAAACAATGTTATTCAAGAATTTGTTATTTTTAACATAAAAATACTTGAAAAATACCAAAAAAAAATCACACTCAACAATCCATCACCAAATTGACATATCCGCTTTCCCAATATAATAATCTTTTAAGAATGATACCGTTGTCCATTCCAGCTTCAATCCACCTTTCACATACTCTCTCCTCAACAAACTACCAATAAGAGCAAATCCAATTTGAAACTCGTGCCTCATCTTAGAAAAATCAGGGGCAAAAGGTAACAAGAATAATGAAAAACCTAACCTGTGTTGTTAATTAAAACAATCATGAGTGAGATCTAAGGTAATCAAAGTCAGGAAGGATATATCAACTCGGTAGCAAACAGGACTCATTGGTATCTATGGTCGCTTTATCGGCGCATCATCTCCATCTCTATGACTGGAAGGTGCTTGAATCTGATCACCTGTCATTTTGGAAAATGAAAAGTCATCAAAATAATTCATACTATAACTAATGAGAAATTAGGATAAAATATCAAGAACAGGAATCATCAAAGAGCATTAACAAAATATGGAAACACTTTGATAAGTGATGCCTTAAATTTTCCATTTAGAAAATGATTGGAATAAATGTAACAAGATGATAATTTACACCATACCTTTTTTGAACCCCAAATATCAACGAGTCAAAACCAAACAATTCCAACTTGGATTCAGTCTGACCGCCACTGACATTTCCATGATTTGATAGTCGCTCATCACTTCCATCGAAATTCTTATTTGGTCGCATGCCCACTTTCACTTTTCTACATATGCATAAGGTCATATAAAATTACAGTGAACTTAGAAGAAGAAAATACTAAATTAGAATTATGTTAGAAACAAAATGCAAAAATATCAGCATAACACAGGTAAAAAAATTGTAGAACACCAAGTACAGCAACTTTGAATAAATGACGAACCAAATAGGAGAGAAGAGCTATTATCTTCTACTTTTACTGCAATGCAAGTTAAAACCCTAAGCATGGTAACCACAGTACAATGCTCCAAACCAAAACAATAAACACAAAACACTTGTTCAAAAAGAAACAAGCATGGTCGGCACTAATACCATAACAAAATAGAACAAGAGCGTCATTTGGGGGCGTAGGCCGAAAAGAACAACATGTCAGAAGAATCATTTGTATAAACGAAAACCTGATAAATGATGCAGCAGAAGAGGCCGACAAAAGCAAAAATAAACAAAACATACACCCCCAAAAAAATAGAACATAGCAGATGTAGAGATGATAGAATAGTAAAACCCCTTCAAAATCAATAGAAAGTAAACCCTTAAAATTTCAAGAGGGGAAAAAATTTGTACCTGGGGCACAACAGCTCGATGTGATGGGAATTGGGCGCTCGGCAGAAAACTTTCAGTGAACTTTTCAAGGTTCTTGCTCCAAGTGGTGCCTTCGTGACGTGATAGAAAAACATACCTTGTGATCATGCTCCTCCGCGAATATCTCCCTATTCATATCGCTCTTAGGAATGACATACTTGGAATTTATGCTAAGAGCAGGTATCTCGAACCTGAACATGCAGCCCGTACTCGAAATCTATAAGACAAACTTGACATTTTTCAACTTACTACAAGTTTGGTAGATCTCGATCTTCCTATATCTTGTTTGCACTATTGCAACATTCAAAAGAGCCGGAGTGGAGATAGAAAAACAAACATATTTCAGATTTAAAACAAAAGAATTTTAAATAAGAAAGCCATCATAAATAGATTTTAAAAATCCACCATTTGCACACAACCAAACTCAAAACAGTGCAAGCAACGGCCGCAAATCCTAATGTAATGGTGCCTAACAAAAAAAAAACAATTACATTCCAAACGTAAGCAAACAAGTTGTCTACGCAAAATCCAGCTTTACTCAATGAAGAATGTGTTCATTAATTAAAGCAAAAAAAATTTAATGGGAATATCATTAGTTAGTTCAGTGATTCATTGAATGTGATTTTCATTTCCCAAGGAGAAAGGAAATTTTTTGAAGAGGAATATATATTTACTAAATCAAGTCACCACAGATACTTTAGTACAATTACCTAGTACATCCTAAACGTAAGGAGTCGATTAGATAAAGAGTTTAATAATACAAACAAAAAAGAAAGAGAAAAAATTAACAGAAATAAAACCTAGGTTATGTAGAGGCGGGAATATCATAGAAAGAAATGCCCCAAACAAAGAATAGCAGATATACCCAAAACACGAGAAGATAAAAGGAACAAACACGTTTCGTCCATCAGGCCCTTCACACTTTTAAAGTAGTAGGATATTACCATTGAAAAAGAAACAGAAAGTGGCATAATGTATGATTGGGAGAGAGATCAAAGCATCCAATTTAATTTCATCATCTGATCGATTTGATATAGGCAAAATAAACTTTAATAAAACTATTTTTTTCTTCTCTCTGTAAACTAATAAATTATATAGAATTTAATCATCTTTTTGCAGCAAGTAATAAAAGAAATACCCAAAAAATTATGAAAAATGAAAGCAAAACAGATCCTACCTCAACAGACAAAAGCCAGCAAAATATATAAATTAAACTGCAGGAAAAAAAGTATATATTTATGTTACCAGATCAACAGTCTCATTCCCGACCTCTTCAAGACTAATACTCTTGTCAACACCCACTGTATGTCAAAGCTCCTCTTTATCAAGAAATAATTTTATGAGAGAGAAACAAGAGTGAGGAGAGAGAGAGAGATTAGTTCAGTGATTCATTGAATGTGATTTTCATTTCCCAATGAGAAAGAAAAATTTTTTGAAGAGGAATACCTATTTACTAAATCAAGTCACCACAGACAATTCTGTACAATTACCTAGTACATCCTAAATGGAAGGAGTCAATTAGATAAAGAGTTTAATAATACAAACAAAAAAGAAAGATAAAAAATTAACAGTAATAAAACCTAGGTTATGTAGAGGCGGCTGGATTTAGAAGAAATTTTTGATACTGGTGGAATCTCGGTTGGCTCTTCCGAAGCAAGCATAAATCAACAAGAGCCTGTTGCTCCTGAGGTTTATCAGCGAGGTGGGAGGCTCTTCAAGACCTCAATCTCCTGCAAGCCCAGCTCATGTTTATGCAATGATTGGAATAACTCTCTTTCAACCGCCCACCATGTAACACCCTCAATTCGCTCAGGGATATTACACGCCGTAGAACCCTTACTCAAGGATCTACTAGGCTGGTAACAACATCGAACAACTCAACAATTCCTTTAAGGCTAAAAAGACTCAGTAGACCGATTTGGTCTTTCAATTAATACATACAACTCAATCTCAAAACATGCCCGCGCAGGGGTTAAATACAAAATGCTCCTGTACAACGAGGAAAATATACTACAGCGGAACTAAAATACAACTGAACCAATACAATAATGTATGGTTCCTCATGTGATTAGTATCGGTCATCTTTCATCATCCTTCGTGCCGACCCTGTATTATGCTCCCAAAATCTGAATGCAAAAACAGACATCCACCCCCCGATTACTCGGGGGTTAGCAAAATTCCACTATTTTGCTAGTGCAAGTACAAAGTGCAAAATACGAGTCATACAAGTCATATTCCAAGAACAACAACAACCAGGAATCCTCAAATATTCAACATAACAAAAAGTGATTCCCGAGGCAAAAGTTTAGGTAAAACATTCCAACACCGAAAGATCACAAATCGAGAGAACCATTTATAAAACCTTTTAAAAATGCCCTCGGGAGATTTCAACGTAAAACCATTTAGGATTATCGAGTCCTTCTCTTTCCAAAATCGACATGGGTCACAGCCCAAAGGTTTTGTTTTCACAAATAAAACCAGCAACAATTCACAGGGTTAAAACCCACGTCACGTGTCCTCGACGGACATAAAATCGACACAACATAATCACCCAAGATGCGCAAATCTTGGTCACACAAATACAACACCAACTCGTGAATCCAGGGCTATACCATTGTATTCCCTTTGAGGCCCCATTGGACCTACCCAAGGTGAGCAAAACACATTCACAATCATAAACACACCACCGTGATCACTTGCCACGTCATCTCGCGGTTGGATCAATCACTTGTTGTCTCCTGACCATATGATCACATGACATATGTCACCGCAGGTCTTATCATCTCACGGTTGGATCAATAACTTATTGCATCCTGACCACATGATCACAAGCCATGTGTCACCGTAGATTGTCTTAGGCTCTCATGGTCGGATCAATCACTTATTGCATCCTGACCACATGGTCACATGCCATGTGTCACCGTAGACCTTCGACCAAATCCACACATTCACACAGATAATATATCACATCAAGGATATCCAAATAATTCACCCAAAGGCAACAAACACAAAGCAAAACACAACGTCCAACCACAACGCACCGAAATGAGGCAATATACGTATACACACATTAACAAGCGCAACATCAACACCAACCATATCCATAGGGTTCACATAATCGTTTACAAAACACACCAATCACAAAATACACATGGTTTTGAAAGAGATCCTTTAACGAGGCTAATCGAATCTTTTGAAAGTTCATTTCAAACAATCAATCAAACATGTCAAGACGATCACCGATCATCATATCCATGAAATAAGAAATGTATGGACAAGGTACTTGCCTCGAAGCCACGATCGCAACGAGACGGTGGATGGGATGCGGTCGAACATTCCCGAACTCCCAAACACTATCAAGAACGCGATAGCACCGCGAATACTACGAGAAAACATGATTACGACGAGAATCGAGGCCAAAAATAACGGAAATCCCAACAAACTATCGAAGGGAACTCATTCGAACATTTAATCGAACATTAAATGTTCAAGACCCTCCAAGAACAAAGAAATCGCCCTTTGAGTCGAAAGAATCAAAGATATGAGTATCTAATCCGTAGAACATGTTCAAAACAACGTTTATACAACAATTAATTGATCAAAAACGGATTGGAATCGAAATCAAAAGAAAAATCCCCAAAATCTCCAAAAACAAGGGTTCAAGCCAAAATAGCTTGATTCGGATGAAGAACACGGATTGGATGATGATATAATCAACAAGAATCTTCCAAAGCATCTTGGAATTGATTAGAATTGGCCAAGAACTCTAGTTACCGAACCCCCGTCGCCAGCCGTCGCAAGAAATGAGAAAAAGTGACGAAAAATGAAGTCTGGCCGAGCCAGGCCTATATATGGCCGGCAGGGTTACGGCCATAACTGGCAGTGCCTTACGGCCGTACTCGGCAGGCCCTTACGGCCGTAACCGGCATTCGTCAAAAATCTGCCCAGCACCTGCCGGTCACTTACGGTCGTAACTGACACCCCCTTACGGCCGTAACCGGCATTCGTCCAGCCATGCCTGCCGAGCACGTACGATCGTAACCGACACCTTACGGCCGTAACTCGGCCAGGCCAGGCCCTACTCCGGCCGTGACTCGGCCGTGGCCACTCCGACGGCTCGGACAACCCCAAAACCCGAACCTGAATATAAATTGGAGATACGGTTACGAAGTACTCTCAAAGACGAATCTAAGCGCTCAGAGAACACACGATTCCGACCACCTGAAGGCTCGAAATTCGACAACAGAAGTAATTACCCCAAACTTTTGGAAATTACGAAAACGGCCCAAAACATCCGAAATACACGATACACGATCGAAACATCAAGCAAAAGCTCGCAACATGAATAATAATATTAAATGAACTTACGAGAAACTTGAAACAATAGTTTCGGACGAGATTTGCAAGAATCGAACTCAAGTGCGGAAAAGTCGCTTAAGATCACGGAACTCAACAAAACGACACCGAAACGAACTCCGATGACAAAAAGTGCAGAATTGATCATTCTTAGAATGACGAAACGGTCACAAGCGAGTCGTCGAAATGGAATCCCCCCGAAAAAAAAAAAGAAATTTACCGAAAATCGAAATTGCGGATATTACACACCATGATTGAGAAAAAGAATCCTCGAGCAGCCCGGAAATCAACCCTTTAACATAGGAATTCTGATTTCCGAAAATCACACCATATCCTGCAAAAGAAACAAAGCCCAATGTTCACAAACAGCATCACCCAAAAAAATACAAAAACAGCGAAAACCCGCCGGGCAGAAAAAACCACTCAAAACATATACCCCAAAAAAACCCTAACCGCAAACAAGCCTTGCAGGAAGACCTCAATAGGAATACAAAGCAGGATAAAAAGCGATCGACAAGTGCTGAGGTTTTTCAGTAGGGCAGAACAGAAATAAGATGCAAAGCGGCAAAGAGAGAAAATGAGAAATGGGGTTCTGGAAGGCACGAAAATAAAAAGATAAGGAGAACAGAGAAGGACGATTTTCAACGAAGGGAAAAAGGAACAAAACACGTTTTCGACCAAAGGGCACTTCACACTCTTAGAGTAGTAGGAATATATATATATATATATATATATATATATATATATATATATATATATATTCTAATATGGAATTGATGCTGCGAAAACTGTTGGAAAAACAATTGTGTTCCAGCGGATCAGTCGTTCTTGGAATACAACATTCTCAAATCCTAAATTTAGCCGATCTAAGAATTTCAAGAAAATATTGAGAAATTTTCAATTCATTGATATATGGGTGGGTTCTGGTGAAAATGATACTTGATCTATGGATGGCCTAGATTAATTCTCTCAAAAACGTATACATAGAATGTAATATTTTAGTGCGTCGATATTTTGATGCATATAATGCAGAGTTTTAATGCATTGGAAGTTTGATGCACGAAATGCATATATTGCATGCATAATCCAATCTGGACCGTACATCACACACAAATTAATGATTCAGATTTATTCTCAATTCACAACATAAAAACCATTCTCTCTCTCTCTCTCTCTCTCTCTCTATATATATATATATATATATATATATATATATATATATATATATACCTTAGGAAAGCTAGGGCTAGAATTACGGAATTAAATAACAAGTACACAAGCTTCTAAAAAATTGCAATTAAGTCCTAAAAACAGAAAAATACAAAATTGAGGGCGTAAACGACATTTTTTGGCCAACAAGTGACAACAAATATTTCTCAAATATTTCAAAAACGCCCTTTTTCAAATAATAAAGAGCAATATCGTCCACTACATTAGGAATGGAATGAGTAGGGATCTAATAATATATATATATATATATATATATATATTGTAAAATTGATGTTAAATTTGTGATCCTTAATAATTGAAAAAAATAAAAACCTCTCACTAACTTAAATTGAAAAGGAGGGAGTAGTAACAAAAAAACACGTAATTAGCAAATCCAACAGAGAACGTGGTAACTAGAAACACTCTCGAGCGTCCACCATTGACGGCAGCATCCTTAGCATACCGATGGTGAATGTCTCCTTATCATAATTGGAGAGCTGCACCTCTCCATGCTGATATGGCAATATGTACGGATACATAACAGATTCTGTAGTACCCTATTCTAGGAAAATTAATTCTTCTAATTTTAAAAAGAATAAATAAAAATTTGCAGTGAAAATACATTTTCAAAAAAAAACTTAATAATCGCAAGTAATATTCTCGAGTCATCGCTAAAACGAAGACATAGTTTGATGTAAAATTAAAATAATTCGAATACTTGTTCATAAAGTATAGCTTTAGATAAATAACATTAAATAAATAAACATCTATTGATGAAGCTTGATCATCCCACACTTAAGCACAGGCCACATCGATCTCCTCAACCTGAAATGGTCATATAATGGGCGAGCTTCAACTCGCTCACTGTGGAGGTACGCAATATATCTAACTTAATTTCTAAATATATTAGTAAGTATAAACAACATTACTGATAAATTCTGAAGCCCGTCGGCTAGCCATAAGGCTTTATGCACAATTAAGTGCTTCTGACTGATTTGCACATTTAAGTGTTTCTGACTGGTTTGCAAAATTAAGTGCTTCTGACTGATTTGGACAATTAAGTGCTTCTGGCTGATTTGCACATTTAAGTGCTTCTACTGATTTCACGTGCACATACAGGACAGTATATAAAGCAATTAAAATAAACAAAAGCGTATTAAATTCCCCACACTGGATAAAATACAGTACTTGAACTTGAATGTGATGAAGATGCTTGACTCGACAATCCTAGGCCCGTAAGTTCTTGTTATTATCTACAGATAATAATATCTTATTATTAATATAATACTATAATTGAAAATAATATACAAGACATAACTTAAATTAAGGATTAATATTATTTTAAAAGTCTACATAGTTAATGGCTTATGTCAAAAGACGGTTGGTTTTAATCACCGAAAATCTGAATTTGAGTACTAAAATCAAAGGAATTATAAATAGGTTGGGGTTAGATTGAAAGATTATGGGAATTCGGGGCTCAATTGAATTATTCTAAAAAGAAAGATGGGTATAAAAACCTATTAACACACAAGTCAGCCGACTCTCATTTCTTCCCATATTCTCTCTCTCAATCGTCCGCCTCATCACTCACTAGGATTTGCAGAAATTCACACACCCACACTCTATAACTATAGCACGCGCGCACACACACACACTCACACACAGCCCCCCACATGAACTTATACACACACGCACCACTAGACGAATGATATTGAGAATGGTCCGCCGAGCGGTGAGTAGATCGGATGGCGACGACGGCAGATGCACCGAATCAGGTGCGGGGGGTGGAATCAGACTAGGTTTTGGTGTTGGCCACGGCCGTAATATTGGATCTGATAGGTTTACGGGTGATAGGTTTTCTTTTTTTTTCTGTCTGTGTTGTTCGATTGTCAAATCGTTGGGATTTATGGTTTTGATTTGTTGACTAATGTTTGGTTTCTGATTAGAACGACTAAGAATCTGGTAGTCAAACGGTTCAGGTTGCGTTCGGGTTGTGACCTGGGTTGAATTTGGATTCATGGGTTGATGAACAAGACGAAAATTTATAGGTTTTTGTTGTTTTAAACTTTTGGAGTAGGAATAAGAAAGGAATCAAAGCTTTAAACATCAAATTATATGATAAAGGTGCAAAGGGTATGAGTCTACCTTTGCAGATGACGAGTTGATTGAAAAAGAGGTTGAGGAACGGCTGCACAAACAAAGTACTATATTTTATCACTAAAAGGGATGTAGATTATGAGCAGATTTGAATTAATTGGTGGCTGAATCTCAATACACTCAATTTCGTGAACAATCACAATTTGATGATGCCGATGAAATTCCTTTTCATATTGAGTCGAAAAATAAACGAGTGATCGAGAGCAACCATTAAAGTGTAACACCCCCAAGTAATTCAGGGTATATTACAGCGCCGTGAGCCCCGCCGTGGGACCCACAAGGCTATTCATGCGCGGAACTGTAAAACTTGACCGAGAAGGTCTAGATACAATGAAAAGAAGGACAATACAAATGGTATTCAAAACCATAACCAAGGAAACCATATACATCACCACACAAATCAATACCTCGGCAACACAGGCCGGAACATCAAGGAAAACTGAAAAACAATACTCGAGTATTCAATAACCATTCCAGTACAACAACACTGAATGGAGAAACACGAAACACAATCAGAGGAAAGACACAGTATCACACTTGCCCATCATCTTCATGCCGATCCGATACCTGCCTGTCCGCTCTCCTGGAACCTGAAATACATGAAAAGTATTTCCCCCATAAAGGGGTTAGCCGTCGAATAGCTAGTGCAAGTATATCAAGTATGAACTACAATACTTCTCGACAATAAAGTAAATGTAACCGTCAGTTCATCAAGTCAAGACTAGTATTCCGGAATAACTAAATCTCATAGCATCGCATCAATACATATATGAATACTGTGGAACCGTACCAGAGGCTACGGAACCCTCAGAGGACCCGTCAGTCCGTCCCAGAGTGGTTCGTTCATATCATCCGTGGAATCGCACCAGAGGCTATGAAACCCTCAGGGGACCCGTCGGCCCGCCCCAGAGTGGATAGAAATAATCATGCCATTAATATTTCATACTTTCAAAGTCGAGAACGCACATTCATAAATATATACTTGCCTTTTAGACATCGAGAAATCGAACGGAAAAACGGTATGAGATCGGTAGGTCCAAGAACGCGCTTCCGGCACCTAAACGATTCGCAAGGAATATGATAATCAATTATCCATACTCAAATTACACGAAGAAATTCCCGAAACCCGTCTACGGTTCATGAAAATATACGGATAAACAACTAGAGGTTGGAAAATCGCTCAAACTCCCAAAAGTCCGAAAACGGCACAATCAAATCCGTAAAATCGTAGGAAAAGCATGCATACGGTATAGATACATCATAATCTCAAGGTTCTCAAGCTTCAAATCGGATAAATCGGACGAATCTACGAAAAACCCCAAAATCCAACACAATATTCAAAGTGTTCTTGAATAATTCTTCAATAATCCAATGAATAATCAAACATGCCCATAATCATGCGTATATCACTTCATACAACATGCTCTTAACACCCAAAACATCATTACTCAATACAAAATCGAAATCCAAGATGTTGAAGAAATTACCTCTTGAAGATCCAAGCACTGTGATCTGAAGAATACGCGATAGATCGATGATCCGGGCTTCACAATCGAAAGGGGATGAAGAAAATCAAACACTCAAATGATGGATGATGAAAATTCTCTCCCTCAAGCCTCTCTCTCTCGAATGGTTGAAGAAAAGGGGCAAAATGATCTGATTTTGCTGAAAAAAAACGTAATTATAGGGTTGACTGCCCTGTGTGCCGCGGCCCAGCCGAAGTGTACCGCGACCCAGGCCCAAAAACTGCTCCCAGGGCTCGACAGTGTGCCGCGGCCCGGCCGACATGTGCCGCGGCACAAGGTACAGATGGGTCGGCCGAAGATTGAAAAATGTGTGCATGCCGCGGCTCGACCAAGTGTGTCGCGGCCCTTCCGGCAGGCTGCTCGGCCAAAACTGGAACATGTGAGTGACTTAGCTATATCGACCATAACTCCTTCGTACGGACTCCGATTGACTCACCGTTTGAACCATTGGAAAGCTAACTTGATGCTTTATAATATTGCAAAGATTCAGAATATTTTTGGAGTTTCCAAAAATTAATGGTGATTTAACAAAGTCGAACTCAGACTTGGAAAAGTCGTTTAATAACACTGAACTCAAGAAAACGACACCGAAACCCGAACCTGAATAAGAATCGAAGATACGGTTACGAAGTACTCGCAAAGACGAATCTAAAAGCTAAGAGAACACACGATTCCGACCACCCGAAGGCTCGAAATTCGACAACCGAAGTAATTACCCCAAACTTTGGGAAATTACGAAAACGGCCCAAAATGTCCGAAAATCACGATACGTGATCGAATAACCAAACCGAAGTTCACAACACGTCTAAAAAAGTTAAACGGACTTACGGGAAACTCGAAACAGTAATTTCGAACGAGATTCACAAGAATCAAACTCGAGTGCGGAAAAGTCGTTAAGAAACACGGAACTCAACAAAAGAATACCGAAACGAACTCGGATGTCAAAAGTGTAGAATTAATCATTCTCAGGATGACAAAACGGTCCCTAGCGAGTCGTCAAAACGGACTTCCGCCAAAAATAGGAAATTACCGGAAATCAAAATTACGGGTATTACATTCTACCCTCCTTAAAAGAAGTTTCGTCCCGAAACTTAAAAAAAGTAGGGAGAAGAAATATCCCGCCAGGAAAAACTCAACGAGATACACAAGAACCGAAAACTTATGCCCAAACGGCGAATCATCAATATAGAACACAATAATACATCACCCGAAGGTAAACCAAACCAATACCGAAATAGATACGAATCACAATGCCCGAAGGCCCCAACGGAAAATACCGATACATCACAATGGCCTGAAAGCCCCTCAGCCGAAGCTGTAAATCATCACAATACATATCTCAAAGAAACAAACCTGACTGTTGGACATACCCCTCGGCGTATGAACAACCAGTCGCAAATCGTCGGACATATCCAATACAACATGGACTACGAACGACCAAACAATAAGGCTCAAGAGGGACATCACAATACGCCCGATCCGGAAATGTGTTCATGCACATGTCCACCCCGTATACGGAATCCAGAATATACGGGTGACAATGTACCTAATTAGCCTCACGAACTATGTCTCGTGTGCACGGTCCAATGCGGAAACATCCACGCATGACCATCATGTGCCTGGCTAAAAATCCTACACATAACCAATCGGCACGCAGATATGATTTCAGATATGCCATGATACAACATGACAACGAAACTCAAAGGATAATATATCCAATACGGATCATACGACTCACCAAGTGAACGATGACACATGAATAATGAAAGATCGACACGACCAACAATATTCAGAACAACCATCCTGGGATCAAAATCTCTAAGGACCGATTAACACGAACAACAATCACAACACAACCATCCGGGAAATCCTCAACCTTCAACGATCACAAAATTACCGAGTTCACAAGAATAATAGTGTGCTGCCTTGAGTCGGCCAACACGACAATAATAACTCATGGATGGGCACTATCCTCGGCGATTCCAATTCAATACCTCGATTGTCTTAGAACGACCAATCGATAACGACTCAACGGATGGGAACTATCTTCGACAGTCCCAAATCAATACTTCGATTACCTTAGAACGGCAATTCGATAACAATGATACAACGGATGTCTCGGCACATTTAATCGGTTACCGATAACGAAGATGATAATCGAATACATCAATGCCTTCAATCGGTTAATATAATATCAATAGAAAAAACACCGATATCAATAACGACGATCACCACAATATCTCAATGGAACATCCATCACAATCACAATCGATACGTCGATACCGCGAACCGGTTATTGACAGGAACTTTACCAACAAGTATCGCAATGCCTTGAACCGGCCATTTACGAACAACAGTAACATTTGGCATAATTTGTCGGTGGGTGTCGTATCAAACAATCCCCTGATATCAACAAAATCATAAAGAGACCAAGAATCGAAATGATACACACATTCATACACATAAATGATAACATTAATCTCATTGACTAGTACAAGTATAAAACTTGCCTCGATATCAATACAACGAACTGTTACCAATTCAGTTAATTTCGTCTACGAGTTCCTCAGTCCCGACCAAGCTAATTACGAACTTTTCAACCTCAACCGCAACACAACAGTCATAATCCATGATCAAATATCATATCTTATTGTAAAACGAAGGATTAATAATCAACAGGTTCGATGACGATCAATATCAATACAACAAGGCCACAACTCATCGGTTCCACAATATCTTGATTAAACACAGTCTGAACTATCCAACTCAGACCCTCACGAATCCATGTCCACAATATGAGCCGAAATCCGATGATCATATCAGCAACCAATTCGGACCAATAATAAAGGTCTAAATGTTATCGATTCCAAACTCAACTCTTAAATACGAATTGACAAGGTTCCCTTCTCGTAAATCCATCGTTAAGATTTACCTATGACTATCATTAATTCGAACCATCCGATTGGTTCAAAATAATAAATAATCATATTAAAAAGGTTATCAAACAATCCAATCATTCGACTTGAATATTTGCTCCAGACGTATGGGCTTCCAAATTCAGAGAATGAATAATAGGCTCATCAAACTCATAATCACATTCGTATTCCTATGCGAATATTATTTCAAACACATAATTTATCTCTAGATATGAATATTCCATATTCATTTTCAAAACATCAACACTTATAATTTTTCATCACCTCGTATAATTCAGGAGTTCTTCAAGAACATGAAATATCCGAAATCACGTTCAGAACAATGTATCCGAGGTATATATATATATCTCCATGTTACCATTTTCTTCATCATGCCATTCATACAACCTCAAGAATCGCAACAAAACCATTATCGAAATATGAAGAAGATGTCAATAATCATATCAACATCTGAAATCTCTTATTACAATTACAATAAATCTCATATAACATTATCACATGATGATCCCAACATGCTCCCTCCCAAGTAGTAATCCTTTAAAAAGAAACGAACCACTATCAAAGGGATACGAGGATTACCTTGTACGGACGAACCACGAAGAAGAATAATTGAACTCCATTCCAAGAATCATCAAAACTTCGAGAACAATACTTAAATCCGAGCTCTCCATTTTAATCTTGTTTAAGAGGATTATCTCTCAATGTTTAGGAACTTCAAGTACTTCACAAGGCTCTCTCTATTGGCTGAAGGAAGGAGAATGGACAAAATACCTCTCAGCACTCGTCTATCCTCTTTATAAAACACATCACTAGCGCGCGCTACACCTTATATTTAGCGTGCGCTACAGGTCTAGCGTACGCTATCCTTCCTTGATAGCGTGCGCTATCGGGCAACCAGAAGCTACTGCATTGCTTCGAAATTCATCTAACGTATGTAATGCCCATGCATTAGCGTACGCAAACAGGCGTTGACTTGATACAGTGAAATGCTCAGTAGCGTGCGCTATTCCTCGACCTTAGCATGCGCTAATCGTTGTTGACCCGACAACCTATACCTTCCCAGAAGATGCTCAGGTCCTACACGCCGAAAGCAGCCAATAAAGCCAAGATTCCCTGTTGACGATCTGAAATTAGCGTGCGCTACCAACATGCATTAGCGTGCGCTAATCGCCGATAATAAACAGTCTGGGCCTACCTGTCGGCCACCTTCCGGACCTTATCCAGAATACCTTGTGTACGTTAGGGGTCCTCCTTAGCGTACGTAACTCAAACCTCTTAGCGTGCGCTAAGTATGCACCGTGGCGTACGCTAAGTATACATATCTTAGCGTGCGCTAGGCATACCTTGTAGTGTGCGCTAACGTGGCTGTACTTAGCCATTTTCCGCTATTCTTATCCGTCGTCTTGATATACTAGATGTATATACATGACATATTGAATACATATATACAACCTGATAATATTCATATGATATACCTAATATCAAAAGTACGATAATATGACACACGATATCTTCAAATGTAATTGTCGACCAACTACGACAATTATACTAATACAACTATCTCAGTCTTCCAATTATTTTATCCATACTGTATAGACACCAATCTATCCAGTATATCTCAGATAAAATAGCGCGAAAAATTTATACTGAAATCCGGATATTACGTACTAAAAGTCGGGATATCGCCTTAAAATAAGTTTCGTCCTCGAAACTTGCAATCTTGTCACAAACAACAGATCAATCCAAAATTTCCCAACTCATCACGAAAGCAATCAGACACCGTCACCAGCGAATAACCAAAACAGTATACTTACAGGTACGTGAAGTCGATGATCTCCCGTGATATTAGCATGCGACTCCCAAACAAGGTCTCAACACAATACCGATATACACTAATATCGCAATTAGCAATTTGACAAAATCTCAAGGAAGAGTTCACGTCTGTGACCACGGCCACGACTCCTCCTTACATCCAACATTCTGAAGGGCACACACGTGCGTAAGTATAATCCAAATCGCACAATCTCGAAGTGACCAATTCCTAAGAATACCAAGCTAAAAACGAAACGATTAAGAAAAATACAAGAAGAGTGAGAGGACTTACAAGTACCGGTCGCACTGTGATGATGGCAGAATAGTGATACTGTGGGCAAATGACGACTCAATCGACCCAAAAGACCGACAGCCTAGGTATCCATAAACCTAAGCTCTGATACCATAATCTGTTAGGAATACTTGTTAGATTTTGATGATGTCATTAATATAAAATCAAATGTTTATTACTTGGCAAAAATGTAAGTAAGAACCAAATGAGTATCTTCCATAGGCCAAATATGTTAAGTATAAAACTTGGCAAAATGTAAAGAAGAACCAAATGAGTATCTTCTGTAGGCCAAAAATTAGTTAGGCTGAAAATCGGCTAAGTAATCGAGTACTGACTAAGTTCATCGAAAGGATCGGTCAGTCGAGTCGAGTAGTCTGGTCAACATAATTTATCAGAGAAGTTTGACGGTGCGGCCAAGGTACCTCGGGGAAGTCACCCGAATGGATAAGTCACAAACAGATTATGCACAGAGAGGTCAGTGCAGAGATGTTAGCTGCTCATCAGCCTACTCGAAGTCAGCCAAGTACTCCAAATTGCACGTCAGCATGCGTTGAAAAGTCAAGTATTACGGAAAGTCACATGCAACGTGAAGAGACAAATTGGAGTGATTCCCGCTAGAGATATGATTTAAATAAATCATCCAGACCCACCTTGAAGACTTTAATCGTTTTATATTCAAAAGATTCGGCGCTCACATGCAGAAGTATTCACAACGGTCGAAAGATAAAATAAAATAATGGGAATCCAGCCTTGCAACGTTCAGAAAGATTAAACAAAGAAGTCTCCCTCCAACGGACGGATTTGTTCAAAAGATTTGCAACGGCTACAAGGAAAAAGCTCAGAGATCGTGACCTATATATATCCGAAGATTTGAAGCTGAGCAACTACCGGTGCGAACATACTTTCAAGCGATCAAAGCCATCAAGCAATCTAAAGCAAACAAATAGCATCGTGAAAAGAGCGGTTCTAAAAGTTCATACTTAAAGAAGCTCTCAGTTGGAGAAGACAAAAACTCTTGTCTATAATCCTGAGTACGGGGTACTTCACTGGTTGAAGTAAGAGACTATAAAGGCATCCAAGGATCGAGGATTAAGAGGTGCAAGGCAGTCAAGTGTGTACAACGGCACGGATTTCCACTGGTTGGAAGCTGTTGTAGTGTGGTTTGAATCACTGTAATATTTATCACTGGTTGAGAATTATAGTGAATTCATCTCCAACTGGTTTGGAGAAAAGTGGATTAGTAGAGGATTACCCCACCTCTGATACCACTATAACTGCCTGCGTTATTTACTGTTTTACTGCATCATACTTTAACTGCTGCATTCATTGTTAAGTGTTTTGTTAGTTGCTTTCTATTCGTCATCAGATGACTTCCGCATATATTAAAGAACAAACGACTCCAAGTCATTTGTTTACCTTTCAGCTAAAGAAACTCACTCTTCGTGAAAAAGAGTTTAAGAGTTTCTACAAGTCTATTCACCCCCCCTCTAGACTTGTACCTGGACGACTTGTGACCTACAAGTGGTATCGGAGAGGTTGGTTCATTTGTTTCACGAACCAGATCTATATCAGATATATATATCTTTACTCTCACTTTATAATGGAACACATGCATTCTAGACTCCCTATGTTTTCAGTTGACGAGTATGATCTGTGGAAGATAAGGATGCAGGCACACTTATCTTCGATTCATGACGACATGTGGTGCATCATCGAGGACGGTCCATTCATCTTTGAGAAAGACAACACAGCAGAGGAGATCGCAGCAGGGAAGCCAGAGAAGATTCCTAAGAAGAGGATGGAGCTGACCCCCGAAGAAAGAAAGCTGGCCAATCTTGATAACCGGGCCAGAGATGTATTATATCAGACTCTTGACAAATCCACCATGGTCAAAATCAAGAACTACAAAAATGCCAAGGAAATCTGGGACACATTAGCCCTAATGTGTGAAGGAACGGAGCTGATCAAGGAAAACAAGCTGTCAATTGCTATCCAAAAATTTGACAACTTTAAAATGAAGAATGGTGAATCCATAGATCAAGTGGACACAAGGTTCACTGAGATTATTAATGAGATCAACTCCCTCGGCAAAACCTATGGCAATAGGGAAATGGCACTAAAGGTTCTCAGATCTCTCAACCCCGAATGGAGCATGAAGGCCGTGGCCATGAGAGAGTCCAAGGACCTGAATAAGATAAAGATCCGGAGAGTGTTCTACGATCGAAGGCTTATGAGTTCGAGCTTCCAAGTTCATCCTCAATTGAGCTGCGAGAGAAGGGAATCGCATTTGCGAGTCCCATGCCAAGAGCATATCTGATGTATAGCCTCCAAATCCATTATATTTTGAGGAAGAAATGCGTTTATAATGCAAAGGTTCAGCAATTTTAGAAAGAACTACTCCAAATATAAGAAAAATTATAAGGAGAATCCAAGAAGGAACCGGAAAATTTGGAAGGCTGGAAAGTAGAATGCTACAAGCTGTCACAAAGCAGGACACATCCAAATGGGTATCCCGAGCTCAAGAAGGACGAAACCAAGAAGGAGGTGGGCGAAAGAAGATAGAAGAAAGGCCCTCATCGGAGAAGACCGGGAGCATGTCGAATCAAGCGTGGATTCTTTTCGATGAAGATGAGGAGTATATTGCTGATGGAAAACTTAGGCGATGAAGAGGTAACTTCTAAACCCACGGTTCAAATAATAGCTCGGCCATGTCACAAGATATGGATCTACGAATCGGTAAATCGAGTTATTTAAATATTTTGAAACACTCAAATCGCACACCAAAGTATGTATCGTGAGAGAAGACTCGGTGCAAGATGAGAATAAGCGGTGAAAAATAATTTGAAAAACTCACTAGATTTGAATAAGGTTGAGATAAGCTGCGGTGACTTTAAAAACCAGTGGCGTTAATACAGTGAGATAAACAGACTAACCATTTTACTAAAGAAAAATCACCGCACTTGCTCATGCCAAAAACGAGTTTACTAAGGTGACACGAGTAAATAAAACTCGGTAGCGAGGAAATAACCTCCTGAAGGCATCTTCAACCTGGAAGAATTGTGTACCAACAAAAGGCCACTATATTCCAAATCAGGCCTTGGATATGATCCTCACACTCCCTCTAGTTCTAAAAGAAAATTTATCAAGGGAGAAACAATTGTCTCATTGTTGAGCCTACGTATAAATTGATATTCAAAAGCAGCAACGGCCAGTCAAATGTCTAGGTGCGGTCGAGTTACACCAGTGACCACCTAGACAGGCAACTAGGCAATGGCCCAGGCAAAAGCAGCAGCCCAGACAACATGCCCACTATTACCAACAACTCCCTAAAAACAGATTTCATAATGGGAGGGGCAGATGGAAACCTCAAGGTTATCCTAATTACCAAAATGAACAAGTGTGGAGACCACAAAGATTTAATAAATGGTCTCAGCCTAGATTTAGAAATGGCCCACACTATCAACATTTTGAGGAATATCCGGTATACAATCCCAACATGAGATTTAGACCTCGAACTTACACACCTTATGAAGGTTATAATAATAATAACAATTTCTATAATCCAAGGAGAAATCAATTCTCCAGGAAACCAGCTAACCCCAAAGGACCCACACAGATTTAGGTACCTAAATCTCTGCTTGTCTGATTGCAGAAAAGGTGGAAGGACTACAACCACATCTCCACAAGCTCAAACTTTGGAGGTGAAGAATGGTTTGTAGACTCTGGATGCTCGAGGCATATGACCGGGAACAAGAAGATGCTGTCCAAATACACCAAATAAAGAGGTCCCGATGTAACCTTTGGAGATAGCTCTAGAGGACAGACAAAAGGCTTTGGAGAGCTGCACCGAGGAAATATTGTGATATCCAAAGTTCATTATGTCAAAGGACTCAAATACAACCTCCTGAGCATAAGCCAGTTCTGTGACGAGAAGAACCTAGTAGTCTTCACCATCTGGAAATGTATGGTGATAAACATCTTATCTGGAGAAATAAAGCTACAAGGTTTCAGAAGGAGAGATGTCTACATGATTGATTGGAACACAGGAACACCTAACTCCTATTTTCTATCCAAGACAGTAGCTGAAAATGGATGGCTGTGGCACAAAAGACTATGTCACCTGAACTTCAAAGCCATCAACAAGATTAGTTCTCAGAAGCTGGTCAGAGGACTTCCAAATGAAGCATTCAAGAAGGAAGCACTTTGTGATGCATGTCAGAAAGGAAAGCAGACCAGGGCATCGTTCAAGCCAGTTCAGCCTACAACGCTCACGACAAGGATCTTAGATCTACTCCACATGGATCTATTTAGTCCTATCAAGCCAAGGACTTTGAGCGGCCGAAAGCATGCACTTGTTATAGTAGATGATTATTCAAGGTACACTTGGATTATCTTCCTATACAAGAAAAGTGAAACCTTGACCAAGTTACCTGAGCTGCTGAGAAGGATCCAGGATGAGAAATCCCTATCCATAATCAAGATCAGATCAGATAGAGGAGAAGAGTTTCTCAACAAGGCGATAACTGATTACAGCGATCAGAATGGGATCCAGCATGAGCTCTCTGCAGCCAGGACGCCCCGAGAATGGTGTTCTTGAAAGAAGGAACAGAACCACGAAGGAAGCGGCAAGGTCCATGATTGCGAAGCGGACCTACCCAAAAGGTTACGGGTCAATTTGTCAACACTGACTGTCACACCCGAGCAGAGTATGATAGTAGGGAGACATGGCAAAACTCCCTATGAGGTTTGGAATAATAGAACTCCTACTGTTGCTTACTTTCATGTTTTTGGTTGTAAGTGTTTCATCCACAACAACGGTAAAACAAAACTAAATGCATTTGATGCTAAAACTGATGACGGTCTCTTTATGGGATATTCACAAAGAAGCAAGGCATATAGAGTTTTTAATAAAAGAACCTTAGTTGTGGAAGAAACACCCCATGTTGTTTTTGATGAATCTACCGTTGAGTACAGGAAACAAGTTGAGCTAATTGAGAAGAAGTCATTGTTCATGACACTGGAATGGTGGACTGACCTGCAGACCAGCCTGATGACCCAACTGCAGCTGCTGAAGACCCAACTGCAGATCAGACAGGATCACCAAATCTATCTTATCCAGTTGCTGCTGAAGAAGTCCCAACCGTAGCTGATAAAGACTCATCTGCAGATCAGAACCAACCTGCAGATGACAAGACGGTAGCTGATCGATTTGGACGAACACGGTGATGCCGAAATCCACCAAGGCAATCCAACAGGGGGAACAAACCCAGAAGAGGACGATATCCCCAAATGGCTCAAGGATCACCCAATTCAGCAAATTATCGGAAAGTTGACTGATGGAGTTAAGACGAGACAGTCAACCCTACCAGCAGGAATGGCGATGTTCTCATGTTTTATGTCGCAAATTGAACCTAAAACTACAGAACAAGCCTTGGAAGATTATTCATGGATTAATGCCATGCAAGAGGAATTGGAGCAGATGGAAAGAAACAAAGTTTGGGAACTAACAGACAGACCTGATCACAAGAAGGTTATTGGCACCAAATGGGTGTACAAAAACAAGAGTGATGAAGACGGAGCTATTGTTAGTAATAAGGCCAGACTTGTAGCAAAAGGTTATGCACAGTGTGAAGGAATAGATTTTGATGAAACCTATGCATCTGTTGCAAGATTAGAGGCCATCAGACTATTCCTCGCATATGCTGCATTCAAGGATTTTGAAGTCTATCAGATGGATGTAAAGAGTGCTTTTCTAAATGGAATCCTAGAAGAAGAAGTCTATGTAGAGCAACCCCCAGGTTTTGTCAAAGGAGACAAAGTCTATAAGTTGTTGAAGGCTCTTTATGGACTTAAGCAAGCACCAAGAGCGTGGTATGAAACACTGTCTGTTTTTCTTGAGAAAAATGGATTTTGCAAAGGGAAGGTGGACAAGACCCTATTCAGAGTGGAGCACGAAGGCCACATATTAATAGTCCAGATTTATGTGGATGACATCATATTCGGATCAACCAATCCAGAGCTATGCGAGAAATTCTCCAACCTCATGCAAGGAGAATTTGAGATGAGTATGATGGGAAAGCTTAACTTCTTTCTCGGACTACAAGTTAAGCAGATGGAAAAAGGAATTTTCATCAACCAAGCAAAGTATACCAGAGACCTTATCAAGAGATATGGAATGGAATCAGCCAAGCCCGCAAGAATTCCTATGAGCACAAGTACTCACCTGGATGCAGACGAGGCAGGCATATCAGTGGACTCAACCCACTACAGAGGACTCATTGGATCTCTTCTGTACCTCACTGCAAGCAGGCCAGACATATCCTATGCCGTAGGAGTTTGTGCACGATTCCATTCCAAGCCGAAGCAATCACGCCTAGATGCAGCTAAGAGGATAATAAAGTACCTTAAGTCTACAATTAATGTTGGACTATGGTATCCCAAGGATGATAATTTCGAGCTGTCAGGATACTCAGATGCGGATTTCGCAGGATGCAAAATCAACAGGAAGAGCACTAGTGGGACGTGTCAATTCCTAGGAACCAGACTGATATCCTGGTTTAGCAAGAAGCAGGTTTCTAACTCTATCTCCACCACAGAGTCAGAATACCTAGCTGCAGGTAGCTGTTGTGCACAAATTTTATGGATCAGACAACAGTTAAGGGATTATAATATCATTGCAAATGAAGTCCCTATCTGGTGTGACAACAATAGTGCTATTGCAATAACCAACAATCCGGTTTTGCACTCAAGGACGAAGCACATTGATGTTAAGCACCATTTCATTAGAGACCATGTGCTTAACAAAAGGGTTAGAGTTGAAAGAGTCAGCACAGACTACCAGATAGCTGACATCTTTACCAAACCCTTGCCAGAAGAAAGATTTTTGGAGCTGAGCATAGATATTGGATTACTAGATTGGGAATCTAGTACTGAAGCAAGCTGAAGCATTTCAGAGGAGTAACGGACCCAGCTGGAGAATCAGATCCTAGCTGATGCAGGCGAGAAGACGAAGGACGGACAAAGCAACCCAGCTGATCAGAATATCAGGCGAGAAGTCAACTCACCTGATACAGAGCGGTCAACAGTCAACAAATCAGACCAGCTAAGTTTTCTAAACTGACCTCTGAATATTTAATTATTATCTGCCATAGATATAATATTATTATATCAATTTTGGTTAACAAATGGCATTTAAATATACATTTTTCTAAGCCAAGTGGCAATTTTAATACACGCGTCAATCGCTTGTTAAAGCGACCTCCACGGTGGCCAATCAAAATCAACCGTCAAATTTTAAAATGGGCCACCGATTCAAATTTGAAATTCAAAAGAATATCAAAAGGCGTACCACCGTTTCAAATATATAATAAATTAATACATATGTCTTTTCATCTTCTTTATAAGGAAAGAAGACCTTTCACTTTACCCTTTACGCTTTCTGATGTAACCGAGCTGATCGGCCACCAAGAACCGGGTTAATCTTAGAAGTTTAGCTAAGAAAACCCGAGATATATGAAGTACTCTCTTTTCTTTCTCTCTCTAAAATATGCTGTATTCTCAGAGTCTGGATCCCCTTTGAGGAACCCCCCCTCTCCCTTTTATAGGAGGGAGGATACCTTGTCATCTGAGATGATCCCTGATTCCTAGAGAGAATCCCGGATATCCACGGATTCAAGCTGCGATTTCCTATCCCTGGATTTCCGGGATTGCGAGGTATGGGCTCTCAATCCCTGGATCTCCGGGATTGGCAAGGTATGGGTTCTCAGCCCCTGGATCTTAGGGATTACATCGGGTGAGTCGGGATCTTCTTTCCCAAGAGTCCGATGGTTTTAGGTCGGCTCATCCCTATTCAAATCGGTAGTTTGAGAGGCCTTTGAGGTCGGCGACACATTATCGGATATCATAGGTCGGCGGGGCCTCAGGAGTCGGCGCCCTTTATCTTAACAGATGTCACGGCTAAATGGGGCCTCCGAGGTCGGCGATCTTCTAAAGGACCTTGGGGTTGTAATCTCCTTATCTAAGAACCTAGGTCGGACCTTTATTGGTCCATATTTTAAACCGGGTTTTCGGCGGCGTACATTCGACGTCCTATCAACGGTCCCCCTACTCTAGTCGAGTGTAAGACCGAGTAGAGTAAGATTTGTTTACCGGACGACCTTGACGCAACTGTCTAGGGACTCTCATTCCGGATAATGAGGCTCTCCGTACTTTGTGCGCTATAATTAACTGTCTTTTCCTTTCCCTGCCTCCAAGACGTCGCCTCGGTGGCGAAGCAGTGTTGACTCGCCATAGGTCGGCTAAGACGGTGCCAAATCCCGGCCGTTCCTTGGATAGGGCATCGGACGCTCAGATCGTCCCTATCCTCCTCGATTTTGCCCCTCCCTCCTATAAAAGGTCTTCTTCTTCCCCCTTTACCACTTCCGCGATTTTACACCCTCAATCTACGGTGCAAAAATTCCCGTGCAACCCTAGCAATCGCGACTATACGCCCCGTGACAAGTTTGCTCCACCTTTCTCGTGAACTTCCACCCAATCCCATGGGTATGTTCATCTAAACATCTTTAGCTTTTTTGATTTGTTTTACACATATTTTTCCTTTTCTTCTTCCTCCCCTTTTCCTCAAGTTATGTAAATGCCTTGGATTCCCAAAATATTTCGCGAGTCGGCCGTGAACTCTTTTTGGAGGGTCTTTCCTCTTCGATGGGGATTCGGGGTAGGTCGGGCGAGCTCTGGTTCCTCCCTCCGCCTTAGGGATGAACCTTTGGCGACGTGGTAGTCCGAGCTAGGTGACATCCCCCTCGGCATCCCCTAATCGTTGTAGATCCTCCTTCCCCTCCCCGCGGACGAGGTAATCGTGGCCGGCCTTTTAGCCGACCCTATCAAGCGGTTGTAGGGCGACTCGAGTTCTCCCTCCCCATCCTTTATCGAGGACTAGCCCGGCCGCGCTGGCTAGTTTTATAAGATTTCTTAGGCTTCCCGGGGTGGGAATTTGTCACACCTCGGGCTAGCGATACCCCGATCATCCCCCTCCGGGTCATATTACAGTTTGTGGACCAGTGAGCGGTGGTCTCCGCTTCCCACCCCATCCCTTTCTTGCCTCTCTCTCCACTAAATACAATCTTCCCCTCAACCAGTTCTCTCCTAACTCTTTTCGCTACATGTTGGGTTTTCTCGTCTTTGTGTCATTACAGACAAGAGGAACCCGACACAGGCTTTTATATTTTGCTTTGGGTTAAAGAGTTTTAAAGGCTCTTTTTACTTGACCTCCGGAGCAGCGCCCATTTTTCACCCACCTCCCTTCCAATGTGAAGGACTGGAGGTCCCTTCTTTTCCTTCGGCTCCCACATCCGATTCTGGGCTTTCCTACGCAATGGACGCAGGCTACCCGAGCCAGATCCTATTCCCAGGCGTAGTTCCATCCGGCGTGGGTCGAGAAAGTTCGGGAATGGAATGCCATTCCCTATAATGCTTTCCGGTGACGCAATTCCATGATCTTGTTCCATTGTGTCTTGAGCTCGAATCCCTACCCGGCTATCCCGACATCGGTAGGCTTTATCTATGTATATATTTTTTTAGATCTTTGTTATTTTGCTTTTTGTCTATTTCCTTAACCGTTTATCTTGTTTTTGTAGATCGATTCATGCGAACACGCCGGTCGGATGCCTCCAAGCCACTGAACCAAACAAAGCGAAGGTTCCTAAGTCGACGAATCCTCCCAAGGAGAGGCGGAGGGCTCGTCCAAAGCCAAACGGAAGGCTCCTGCACGCCCCAAGTGCAGGGTAACTCTTCCATCCGATCTGGCTCCTACCTTGACCACCGGACGAGGCTCTGCGAGCTCGTCTCGGCAACCAGTCACTCGGAGGGCCTCTTCTCCTAGCTCCCTGCTTCCAAACGGCCGAAGACCGCGGGTCCTCCAGTCCGGCTATGGAGACTCTTCTCCGTTGCAAGGAGTTTGAGAAATTCCTCCTTACTTTAGCTCCATGGTCCGGCTAAGGATAAGTGGGGTTACGAGACGCCGGAGGACCCTAAATTTGACGCTATGATGATGTACTTTGGGAAGGTATTCCCCTTTTCGCCTTCATACCTCTTTTGGTTATTTTTATGTTTATTATTACCCTTTCCGACTCGGTACAATTTCTTGTGCGGTTCTTCGCCACCTTCGTGACCTTCGCCGAGGATCATAAGCTCGGCGCTACCTCTTCTTCGCAGCTCACCCGGATGCAAGCCGACACAGAGGCCGCCACGCGGCTAATTACGATCTTTCGGCCGGCCGGGAGAGGGAGTATCGCTTAGATCTTGCCACGAAGAAGGAGTCGAGCGGGAGGCGGTTTTAGAGCGGGCCCAAATGGCCAAGGTTCGGCTAAACCAAGAGCTGGAATTTTGGAAGACCATGTCTTGGTGAAACGGAGAAGGTGGGCGGCTCGAGGCTCGGTTGTCGGAAGCTAGGGCCGAATCCGAAAGGATAGCCCAACTTGAGGCACGGGCGAAGGCTGAATGGAGAAGGTCACCGACTTGAAGCTCAAGCTAGAGCGGCGTCGGAAAAAGTGACCTGCTGGAGACCCAACTAGCCGAGGCTAGGTCCGAAGGATCGTCTTATGAGCGCGGGGTGACGGATGGCCGACGTCGATTCCTAACTAGTGACGTTGGTCACTCTTTTACGGAGGCCTACCTTTCCGCCCTCTTGGACCGGTATCATAATAACACCGCAATCCTCGTAAAGCTAGCCCCAGCCGCGACGCAATATTTTGACTTTGCTCGACCGTGCTCGTGAGCGGCTAAGCTTCATTGGGCTTTTCGGGCGAGGCTGGACCGGGATCTTGCATTGGGCCAGGGCTCCGTTCCTTCGGGTTGGTCCGGACGTGGAAGAATCTCCGGAGGCGGCACAGTGGAAGGCGCCCTTGAGGAGTCCCTAAGGAATCGGCTTAGACTTGAGCCGCCTTGATCCTCCCGGCTCCTGTTAGGGGCCAATACTCCTACTCCCGAGGTGGTTGGGAGTGATAGTGATGCTTCTCCTCATTGCCTCCTCCGTCTTGAGCACGTAGCTTAGTGTAGACAATGTATATTTTTCTTTTAATTTTTTTCCTACTTTATTTGTCTTGTGACTTATTTTGAATGACAACCTTCGAGTTGAATGTACTTTGGGTTTGTGTGTTTTTGAGTTGAATGACAACAAAGTTGATATAGCTCGGTATTGCTTGTAATCTTAATGTATCTTGTGCTGTTTGTTTTGATACAACAAAGTCGATATAGCTCGGTATTGCTTGTAACCTTAATATATCTTGCGCTTTGTTTGTTTGATACAACAAAGTCGACATAGCTCGAGTCCCCACTTTAAATTTGAAAATTCCTAAATGTAATCCGACCGGTTTGACTTAACCTTTTCACCGATCTCTAGTGTAAGTTGGGTATTTCCCTTTAGTCATAGTTTCATAGGTCAGTTCGCCTTTACTCGGATCCGGAGCGTTTCGCCTATTCGGATGTCGGAGGCGGTTCACCCTTACTCGGATCGGAGGCGTTGCTGTTCGGATGTCGAGGCGGTTCACCCTTACTCGGATACGAGGCGTTTGCTGTTCGGATGTCGATTCTAGTTTTACTTGATCAACACATTGAGAGATATATTTTTGTAATAAACTTTCATTAAAACAACATAAGCTTTTTTCCACATCTCTTCACACAAAATACTTTTTAAGTGGCATATGTTCCAAGGTCTTTTGATGAGGCGCCCCTCCATATCCTCAAGCTCGTAAGCTCCTCCCGCGTAAATTCGGATTACCTTGTAAGGGCCCTCCCGATTCGGTTCCAGCTTTCCTGTTTTCTGAGGGCATCGGCGCCCGAGCACCAAATCACCGACTGAATTGTCTCTTCTTGACTCTTTTGTCATGAGCCGCTTTTGTCGAGGCTTTTGTATCTTTCGATTCGTGCTTGCCGCTTCCTCCTTTATTCTATGGTATCTAACGCCTTCATTATTTCCTCGTTCTCCACCTCGTTGAACCATCGAACCCGATGGGACATTTCTCCGACCTGCGGGGATGACGGCCTCGGACCCGTAGACCATCTTGAAGGGTGTTTCTCCTGTTGACGATCTAGGTGTGGTCTGCACGACCATAGTACCGAGCTAAGCTCATCCACCCATCCTCCACCCACTTTGTCTAAGCGGGTTTTTATCCTCGCAAGATTGTTAGTTAGTTACCTCTACTTGCCCGTTAGCTTGCGGGTGAGCAACCGCAACGAACCTTTGCTTGATATGCATGCCCTCGCACCAGATCGGGTTCTCTTCCCATTGAATTGGGTTTCATTATACGAGATGAGTATCTGGGGCGCTCCGTACTGCAGCAAATGTTGTTAAACAGAAACTTATGATTCTTTGCTCGGTTATGGTGGCCACAGGCTCGGCCTCTACCCATTTGTGAAGTAGTCTATGGCTACTATTAAGAACTTTCTTCCTCCCGAGCAGTGTAAACTGCCCCATGATGTCAATTCCCCATTTGGCGAATGGACAGGGCGCTCCCATGGTGATCATATCCTCGGCTGGGATATGAATTAAGGGTGCGTGCACTTGACATTTTTGGCATCGCTTAACCATTTCCACTGCTTTCTTGCTCATGGTCGGCCAAAAGAAACCAGCCCTTAGCGTTTTGCTAATCAGCGCTCTTCCTTTGGTATGGTCTCCGCAGACCTTCGTGGATTTCTTCCAATACACTTCGCCCTTCTTCTTCCGAGATGCATCGTAGGTATGGCCCGAGGTAGGACCTTTTATATAGCTCATCATTAATGCAGCAGAACCTTGCTGCTCTTCGCACAATTTTCATTCTTTCTTGTCTCTCCTTGGGTAATTCTGCCCTTCTTAGGTATGCCAATAAAGGAGTTCGCCAATCTGCCATCTCATTCACCTCCATCACCTGTTTCATGATGCTACTGGCCGCTCCCGAATCGTTCTTCGTCGCGAGCGGCAATCCACTAAGGAGCTTCCCATCTTTGCTAGGTAATCGGCTTTTGCATTCTCCGACCTAGGGATATGGACTAGCTTCCATTCACCTAGTTTTTGGCGACCTCTTTTACTTCCTCCACATACTTCTTCATCCGATCTTCATTTATCTCAAATTTTCCTTCTACATTGTGTGACCTTGGGAATCGAGTAAGCAATGAGTCGTCGTGCGCCTAAGTCTATTCAGTGCATTCCCTTGACCAGGGCTTCATATTCGGCCTCGTTGTTAGATGCCACGAAATCGAATTTTATGGCATACTCAAATTGCTCGCCTTCCGGGGTAGTGAGGATTATTCCTGCCCCAGAACCACTGGTTGTCGCCGATCCATCCACATGCAACAGCCACTGTCCTTCTGGTGGCGACGGCATGGCCCCCTCTTGGATAAAGTCTGCTAGGGCCTGAGCTTTAATCGCCGTTCTCGGCTCATATTCCATGTCGTACTCCCCCATTTCCACCGCCCACTTCACCAGATGACCTAATACATTAGGTCGCCCTAATATTTCTCTCAAGGGCAAGTTGGTTCGCAATTTTATCCGGTGGGCTAGGAAATAGGGCCTCAATCGCCTGGCCGTAACCACTAACGCCAGCGCCCCTTTTTCTAGCTCGGAGTAGTTCCGTTCTGCTCCTTGCAAGATTCGGCTCGTATAATAAATGGGCTTTTGTTTATTCATTTCTTCTCTCAGCAAGACCGAGCTCACCGCTCCATCTCCCACGGATAAGTAGAGTACAAGATCCTCTCCTGGTACTGGTTTGGTGAGTAGGGGCAGCTCGGCCAAATACTCTTTCAATTTTTCGAATGCCGTTTGCGCTTCCGGGGTCCATTCGAACTTGTTCCCTTTTCTTAAGAGTTTAAAAAATGGGAACCCCTTCTCGGCCGAGCGTGATATGAAACGGCTCAGCCCTGCTATTCTTCCCGTTAGTATCTGGATATCCTTTATATTTTTTGGAGGATTCATTTGCAGTACTGCCTTGACCTTCTCCGGGTTGACCTCGATTCCTTGCTCTGTGACCACATACCCCAGGAATTTTCCCGATTTGACTCCAAAAGAGCATTTTGATGGGTTGAGTTTCATTCCGTATGTGCGCAGGTTCTCGAACGTCTCTTCTAGGTCCCTGATATGTTCTCCTGCCTTCACACTTTTCACTAGCATATCATCCACGTATACCTCCATGTTTCTGCCGATTTGGGATTTAAAGATTCTGTCGACCATCCTCTGATATGTAGCTCCTGCATTTTTCAATCCAAAAGGCATGCGTACATAGCAAAAAGTTCCCTTTGAAACCACAAAACTAACCCGCTTCGTCTCTAAAAGTGCGAGAGGAATTTGATGATATCCTTGGGAAGCGTCCATCATCTTGAGTAACTCGCACCACGAGGTTGAATCCACCACCGATCTATGCGGCAACGGGTAGTGATCCTTGGGACATGCTTTATTTAGGTCCCTAAGTCCATGCACATCCTCCACTTCCCCGGGCCCTTCCCTACCATCACGGCATTGGATAGCCACTCCGGAAACTGGATTTCCATTATGTGCCCAGCTCGGAGGAGCTTATCAACCTCTTCCCCAATGACCCCATCCATTTCTGGCCCGAAATGCCTCCTCTTCGCTTTCTTGGTCTTATGGTGGGGTCGATGTTCAACCCGTGTTCGGCAACTGTTGGTGATTCCCACCAGATCCTCATTTGTGAATGCGAAAATGTCCACGAATCTTCTTAGCGGTGATGAGGCCTTCCTTTATTCCATCGTCCAACCGACTCCCCATGCGAGTCTTGGTTTCCGGCTTTCTGGAACCAATTCTATTTCTAGCAACTCCTCGTTGGGCTTGACACCTTCTTCCTCGGCTTCCTCGGGTGTCTTCGTTTGTTTATTCCTCTTGGACTCGGATCCGGACCCCGAGCTCGGGTGTCCTCTTTCCACGTTGTACTCCACGCTTCACGGTTGTTTGATAACAAGAACGGCGACAAACCGATCTCCTGCTACCTCTCCCACCTCCTCCTACGGGAATTTCACTTTCATGTGTGCGGTAGAGGCTCTGTCGAATTTGTTGAGCCCTGGTCGTCTAAAATGGCGTTATAGGCCGATTTGGTGTCCACCACTAAGAATGCGAGTGTCTTGACCTTTCGATGGGGCATCCGACCTAGTGCCACCGGGCAGCACCACTTCTCCCACCGGTTGCACCTCGGCCATACGTAACCCATAGAGCGCGGTATCTACCTTTCTCAATTCCACTTCCGTGTTCATCTGCTTGAAACAGTCATAGAATAAGATGTCTACCGAGCTACCCGTATCGATAAACACCTCTCGCACGTCAGAATCGGCAATTTCCGCCGTGATGACCAACGCGTCATTGTGGGGCGTATGTATCCCATTATAATCCATGGGGCTGAATCGAATGATAGGCCCACCGCCTACGAGGCGACCTCCTTGAGTTGATGACACCTAGCCTTTCGTGCGTGGGCTTTCCTAGCTGATTAGAACTTCCGTCGGTTGGTCCCCCGATATCATGTGGATCACTCCTTTTTAGCCGGGAGCACGGGTCCCCGTGGAGCTTCTCTTTTCACCCCGCCTCCCGGGGGCATGGGTGGCCGCCTCCGACCTCCATTTCTCTATTGATATGTGAACTCCATCGGATGTCCCGCGGACTGACCTCTCGATCTCGTCCTTAAGGTGCTTGCATTAAATACATTTTATGCCCGTAATCATTGTGGAATCGACAATAAAGATCGACTTGGCCGGGTAGGCCTATTAGAGGCGAGATGCGGGCCACTCGATGACCCTGCTCATCTTACCCTCAACCGCTTCCAAAACACAGGCTCTCCTCATTGTTAGTGGGCTATATTGGTCAAATCTTGGTCGCCTTAGAACGATATCGTTCTTCTTCCGATCTGTTTTCCCCGTGACATTTCTTCCCGAGGCAAATTTCCTTGAAAGGTGTACTCCTCCCATGTATCAATCTGCTGGACCCCCTTTCCCCATCCTCGGGCTTTTCATGCAACTCCTCCATATCCTTCTCGGTTTCCTCAACGTTGATGTACTTCGAGCATCGGGCTAAGACCTCATCGTATGTTCTGGCTGGTTTTTTAGCTAATGAGGTGCGTAACAACCCCGGCCTTAGTCCCTGTGTCAAGGCACTGGTTTTTACCTCTTCTGACGACGAGGGTACCTCCAGACACGCCTTCGTGAATCGGGTCACATAAGCTCTCAGCGCCTCTCCAGAATATTGTTTGATACTGAACAAGGACATGAAGGTCTTTTGGTGCGCCCTGGCGCTGGCAAAATGCGTCAAGAACGCGGAGCTGAAGGTTTTGAAGCTGGTGATTGACCCAGGGGGTATCTGGTGGAACCAATCCTGAGCTGACTCGGTAAGTGTGGCCAAGAATGCCCTGCAACTCACGGCATCCGAATATCTATGTAGTACCGCCATGTTCTCGAATCTGTATAAATGTCGGGTAGGATCTGAGAGTCCATCATAGGTGAAGGTAACAGCCCTAAACCCATACGGGAGCTCGGCCTGTAGTATGCCTTCTGAGAAGGGATGGCCTGGATGACTTTCCATGTCCCTCCCCGCAACCTTCTGTCGCAACTCTTCCAGCTCGTCCTGCATGCTGGATATCAAGGGATCCTGCGTTTTTTCCTGCCTAGATCGCTCCCATATTTTTGGATAACTCTCACCATGTTCTTCTTGCGGATCAATTTCTTCCGGCCCATCCGATAGGATAGGTATTCCTGTTCGTGGTACCCTTTGCTTTTCGACCTCCGTGCTCTTACGGATTGACCTGGCGATTATGTCGGCCAAGGCTTCCTTCGTTAGTGTAATTGTCCGGGTGCGACTTCTTCTACAGGGGTGGCGGGCGTTTTCTCGAGCCGCTTCTCCACCCGCCGCCGCTAGCTCCTCTTCTAGATTTCGGTATTAAATCCTGTTCTCTTGGTTCATTTCTTACGCCATTACTAACCTCACGTCTCGGCTCAAAGTGACTCGATGTCACGTTCCCACGACGGCGCCACTTGATGTAACCGAAATGCATTCGCCACCAAGAACCGGGTTAATCTTAGAAGTTTAGCTAAGAAAACCCGAGATATATGAAGTACTCTCTTTTCTTTCTCTCTCTAAAATATGCTGTATTCTCAGAGTCTGGATCCCCTTTGAGGAACCCCCCCTCTCCCTTTTATAGGAGGGAGGATACCTTGTCATCTGAGATGATCCCTGATTCCTAGAGAGAATCCCGGATATCCAGGGATTCAAGCTGCGATTTCCTATCCTGGATTTCCGGGATTGCGAGGTATGGGCTCTCAATCCTGGATCTCCTGGATTGGCAAGGTATGGGTTCTCGGCCCTGGATCTTAGGGATTCTGTCAGGTGAGTCAGGATCTTCTTTCCCAAGAGTCCGATGGTTTTTAGGTCGGCTCATCCCTATTCAAATCAGTAGTTTGAGAGGCCTTTGAGGTCGGCGACCTGTTATCGGATATCATAGGTCAGCGGGGGCCTCCGAGGTCGGCGCCCTTTATCTTAACAGATG
Organism: Orobanche coerulescens; assembly: GCA_033398695.1. NCBI lineage: Eukaryota > Viridiplantae > Streptophyta > Magnoliopsida > Lamiales > Orobanchaceae > Orobanche > Orobanche coerulescens. The sequence continues at coordinate 5,758,820 of CM065814.1, forward strand.
TCACAGCTAAATGGGGCCTCCGAGGTCGGCGATCTTCTAAAGGACCTTGGGGTTGTAATCTCCTTATCTAAGAACCTAGGTCGGACCTTTATTGGTCCATATTTTAAACCGGGTTTTCAGCTAGCGTACATTCGACGTCCTATCACATTCAAACCCTAGATTTCTCAGAGCAAAAATTTCTTGAACACCGAAATACACTAAAATCTTTTGATTGCAGAAATGGCAACCTACTTCGAAGGCGTAAATCTGAAGGCGGTCAAGGACCAGATCATTTTCTCGCTGGTCGTCGACTTTCAAGGCTTATTGGAAGCGAATTTGGAAGATTATGATGTGTACAACTTGATTCGCGCAATGAAGCTCAATGGGATCTACCCATTCCTTGATGTCAACCCGCAACATCTGTTCAAGGAGGATGTCATCGAGTTCTATCGCGAAGCTTGTTTGATTCAAGACGGAATTCGAAGCATTGTTCGCGGAAGGCAAATCGACATAACGCGAGAGTCGATTCGCAGGGTTTTCGGTATGAAGCATCGCGGCATAGCCGTCGAAGCTCTCAAGCAGTCCTCTGCCGAAATCTGGAAGAAGATTAAGGTGGAGAATATCCCGGAAAAGCTTAAATTAACTGCCAAGAGAAATGAGCTTAAGAAAGTGTATCGTCTTTCGTTGGACATAACCAACAAAATAATCATGGGGATGGCCGGCAGTTATGACCAACTGTCGTCGGCAAAATTTATGGTGCTGGGAGCACTAATTCAGGAAGAAGAAATCGACTGGGCTGATTACATCTTCAGGCAACTCGTGCGAGAGGTCAACAAAGTCGAGTGGCTTGACGATGAGAAGAGATTTAAGACTAAGTTGGCGTTTGGAACGCAGCTAAGTTGGTTTTTGGAAAAGACTGGTGTGGCAAAGGGAAGCACTGACCCCTTCCACCCCAACAAAAGACTTGGTCATATGGACCACGAGAAGGTGAGGAAATTCGGAGGCGCAAAGAGAGCAGCTCAGATGCTGAAGGACCTACCTGACTCAAGGCCTTATTCGAGATACTATTCATCAGGAGAGTCGGACAGACCTGTAGCCGATATCGCAACTGCAGTCGAGTCAGACACCGAGTCCGACGACACTCCCATAGCAGTCAGATTTAAGAGAAGGGGACCAGCCCCTGAGGGACCTTCTATTCTGCAGTCGTCACCAGAACCCTCTCCCAAGAGGCCAAGGAAACTGCAGTTCAGTGAAGAGGAGCAGCCTGATTATCTTGCCAGCCCCTCAGCCAGGTCACCAACTCATCTGGAGGACCAGCCTGCCCCAGGCACCCACGAGACTCGGATTGTAGCTGTACTCACCCCCTCAGCCTACATCTCCGAAGAAGAAGAAGCAGGTCTCGTAATTTCTATCCCTGAAGCCAACTATACCTTTAACCTGTTAGAAAACAATACCTTCAATTTATCCATCGAACAACTACAACTGGTAAAACCCCTAGCCCTAAAACAATCGTTCTTTGAAATTTTTGAAGAATGGAAATTCTTAAAATCCTTATCCTTTGTCAAACTCCAATCTTTTATTGCAACCTGTGGTTGAGACTATCCCCAAGCCACGGAGGATGTGCTGACAGATTTTTGTAAAACATCAGACACAATTTTGATCCTCCAGGAGGACTAGTTCATGTCCAATTTTAAAACCAACATGGACCAGTTCATCCACTGTATTATGCTTAGCATTTTTGATGGCTCTTATGAGCATGTTGTTAAGGAGGAAGTTGAAAAGGAGATTAGGATTGAGGAGGTGGTTGAAGAAGAAAATAAAGAAGTTATTGATGTGGATGATGAAGAAGGAGAAGAAGAGCAGGAAGAAAGAAAAACAGAAGAAAACAATCTAGTTGAAAAACAGTCAGGCGAAATTGAGAAAACAGAAGAGTTGGCTGATGAAGGAGAAGAAGAATAAGGAGAAGAGGTAGAACAAGAAAAAGATGATGATGAAAAGGATGATGATGTTGAAGAAGAAAAAGAGGAGAAGGATGATGACAACAAAGATGATGATGATGATGATGATGATGATGATGGAGGAAATGAAGGAGCTGAAAAAGAAAATGAAAAAGAAAGGGATGAGGAGAAAGAAAATTTTGAAGAAAAGGCAGAAGAAGAGAAGGAAGATCAGGAGAAAGAGGAAGAGAAAGAAGCAGAAAAGGAGCCAGAGCCGGAGCCAGAACCAATTCAAGAAGCTGCCGATAGGACTGTGGTACCTGCCCGGTACACCAGCCTGGATGCAGATTTAGCTGAAGACTCTAGGACAGGGACCCCAGAAAAAACCCCCTCTGGACTACCTGCTGCAGACAGAAGCCTGCAGTCCAGTGGTTCCTTTGCAGAAGGCTCAGGAGAGCACTCTCCTCCAGCTCAGATATCACCTGCCATGACTGAGCTGATCAGGCAGATTGTGAAGGACACAATTGTAGAGCTGCTGGCGTCTCAGGTCACTCCTGACCTTCAATCAATCAATGCAAAGATCGACACTCTGTTGCAGAGAGAGATTCCTCAGCCCCCTCCCTCTACCAACAACAGAATGCCATTTGGCATGTCTGATTGGATGAGCAGAATGGAGCAGCAATTAACTACCCTTGTTGATGCTGGCAAAAAGGGGGAAGAGAGAGTTCAGGGGGAAGGAAGTAATCAAGGAGAGATAAGGGCGGAGATAAGAAGCAAGAAGAAGCAAGATATCCTTCAAATTGAAGGACCCTCAAGTCTGAAGAGGAAGGGAAGAGCAGATCCAGATGAACAGGCTGACCAGCCTGAAGGCAAGAAAAGAAGGACTAGAGGAGGTTTTGGGCCTACTCTAGAATGGGAAGGAAAGGAGCTGTGGTATGTTGAGGATTTTATACCATATGAAGCCCTGCCCATGTGGGGAACTGCAAAGAAGAAATTCATTAGAGACTATCACATCTGGGAAATACTCCAGGATGATAATCTCTCCCCACAGCAGATCTTCATCAATTTCATGGAGGAAGCCCATCCTAAACTCTGGGCTATTCTGAAGAAGCATGCTAAGGAACAAAATGCTTATCCTATGATTCCCTCATTCAGAGCAGAGGAAGCGCCAACCCGTCTGGACAATGAGCTAAATGAGCTAGAGCTTCAAAGAGAAATCAAGCAGCTATGTCTTGAGAATAGATTTTCATCCCAACAAGAACAAGACTTTGCAGCTCTTGTTGTGAAGAGGAAATATGGTCTTGCTCCAGTTAAGATAAGACCAATTGGAGCTAAACCACTCAGGCCTGCCAAACAGCCTATTCGCAGAGGCAGAGGAAGAGGCAGATGACTTCATTTCTTTATACTTGTAATTTTTTATTTTGTGTACCTGTAAAAACTTTCTTATAAATTTCAATCATAAACAAGTCAGAAACTTTTATAACAGTCTGTTGAATGACAATTTCCAGTTGTCTCAATATTAGACTGATTTCAGTTTATGTCTTGCACTTAAGTGCAGACTTGGTCATTTGATTACTTGCTTAAAGTTTTGCCATCATCAAAATAGGGGGAATTTGTTAGGAATACTTGTTAGATTTTGATGATGTCATTAATATAAAATCAAATGTTTATTACTTGGCAAAAATGTAAGGAAGAACCAAATGAGTATCTTCCATAGGCCAAATATGTTAAGTATAAAACTTGGCAAAATGTAAAGAAGAACCAAATGAGTATCTTCTGTAGGCCAAAAATTAGTTAGGCTGAAAATCGGCTAAGTACTGAGTACAGCTAAGTTCATCAGAAAGGATCAGTCGAGTCGAGTCAGAGTAGTCCTGGTCAACATAATTTATCAGAGAAGTTTGACCAGACTGCAGCCAAGGTACCTTAGGGAAGTCACCTGAACAGATAAGTCACAAACAGTGTACAGCAGAGAGGTCCAGACTGCAGAGATGTTAGCTGCTCATCAGCCTACTCGAAGTCCGCCAAGTACTCCAAAGTCCACGTCAGCATGCGTTGAAAAGTCAAGTATTACGGAAAGTCACATGCAACGTGAAGAGACAAATTGGAGTGATTCCCGCTAGAGATATGATTTAAATAAATCATCCAGACCCACCTTGAAGACTTTAATCGTTTTATATTCAAAAGATTCGGCGCTCACATGCAGAAGTCTTCACAACGGTCGAAAATAATGGGAATCCAGCCTTGCAACGTTCAGAAAGATTAAACAAAGAAGTCTCCCTCCAACGGACGGATTTATTCAAAATATTTGCAACGGCTACAAGTAAAAAGCTCAGAGATCGTGACCTATATATATCCGAAGATTTGAAGCTGAGCAACTACCGGTGCGAACATACTTTCAAGCGATCAAAGCCATCAAGCAATCTAAAGCAAACAAATAGCATCGTGAAAAGAGCGGTTCTAAAAGTTCATACTTAAAGAAGCTCTCAGTTGGAGAAGACAAAAACTCTTGTCCATAATCCTGAGTACGGGGTACTTCACTGGTTGAAGTAAGAGACTGTAAAGGCATCCAAGGATCGAGGATCAAGAGGTGCAAGGCAGTCAAGTGTGTACAACGGCACGGATTTCCACTGGTTGGAAGCTGTTGTAGTGTGGTTTGAATCACTGTAATATTTATCACTGGTTGAGAATTATAGTGAATTCATCTCCAACTGGTTTGGAGAAAAGTGGATTAGTAGAGGATTACCCCACCTCTGATACCACTATAACTGCCTGCGTTATTTACTGTTTTACTGCATCATACTTTAACTGCTGCATTCATTGTTAAGTGTTTCGTTAGTTGCTTTCTATTCGTCATCAGATGACTTCCGCATATATTAAAGAACAAACGACTCCAAGTCATTTGTTTACCTTTCAGCTGAAGAAACTCACTCTTCGTGAAAAAAGAGTTTAAGAGTTTCTATAAGTCTATTCACCCCCCCTAGACTTGTACCTGGACGACTTGTGACCTACATAATCTGTAACACCCCCAAGTTATTCAGGGTATATTACAGCGCCGTGAGCCCCGCCGTGGGACCCACAAGGCTATTCATGCGCAGAACTGTAAAACTTGACCGAGAAGGTCTAGATACAATGAAAAGAAGGACAATACAAATGGTATTCAAAACCATAACCAAGGAAACCATATACATCACCACACAAATCAATACCTTGGCAACACAGGCCGGAACATCAAGGAAAACTGAAAAACAATACTCGAGTATTCAATAACCATTCCAGTACAACAACACTGAATGGAGAAACACGAAACACAACCAGAGGAAAGACACAGTATCACACTTGCCCACCATCTTCATGCCGATCCGATACCTGCCTGTCCGCTCTCCTGGAACCTGGAATACATGAAAAGTATTTCCCCCATAAAGGGGTTAGCCGTCGAATAGCTAGTGCAAGTATATCAAGTATGAACTACAATACTTCTCGACAATAATGTAAATGTAACCGTCAATTCATCAATTCAAGACTAGTAATCCGGAATAACTAAATCTCATAGCATCGCATCAATACATATATGAATACCGTGGAACCGCACCAGAGGCTACGGAACCCTCAGAGGACCCGTCGGTCCGTCCCAGAGTGGTTCGTTCATATCATCCGTGGAATCGCACTAGAGGCTACAAAACCCTCAGGGGACCCGTCGGCCTGCCCCAGAGTGGATAGAAATAATCATGCCATTAATATTTCATACTTTCAAAGTCGAGAACGCACATTCATAAATATATACTTGCCTTTGAGACATCGAGAAATCGAACGGAAAAACGGTATGAGTTCAGTAGGTCCAAGAACGCGCTTCAGGCACCTAAACGATTCGCAAGGAATATGATAACCAATTATCCATGCTCAAATTACACGAAGAAATTCCCGAAACCCATCTACGATTCATGAAAATACACGGATAAACAACTAGAGGTTGGAAAATCGCTCAAACTCCCAAAAGTCCGAAAACGGCACAATCAAATCAGTAAAATCGTAGGAAAAGCATGCATACGGTATAGATACATCATAATCTCAAGGTTCTCAAGCTTCAAGTCGGATAAATCGGACGAATCTACGAAAAACCCCAAAATCCAACACAATATTCAAAGTGTTCTTGAATAATCCTTCAATAATCCAATGAATAATCAAACATGCCCATAATCATGCGTATATCACTTCATACAACATGCTCTTAACACCCAAAACATCATTACTCAATACAAAATCGAAATCCAAGATGTTGAAGAAATTACCTCTTGAATATCCAAGCACTATGATCCGAAGAATACGCGATAGATCGATGATCCGGGCTTCACAATCGAAAGGGGATGAAGAAAATCAAACACTCAAATGATGGATGATGAAAATTCTCTCCCCCAAGCCTCTCTCTCGCGAATGGTTGAAGAAAAGGGACAAAATGATCTGATTTTGCTGAAAAAAAACGTAATTATAGGGTTGATCGCCTGTGTGCCGCCCACCGAAGTGTGCCGCAAGACAGTCCAAAATCGCCCTGTGGCTCGCGGTGCATGCCCGGCCGACATGTGCCGCGGCACAAGGTACAGATGGGTGGGCCGAATATTAAAAAATGTGTGCGTGCCGCGGCTCGACCAAGTGTGTCGCGGCCCTTCCGGCAGGCTGCTTGGCCAAAACTGGAACATGTGAGTGACTTAACTATATCGACCATAACTCTTTCGTCCGGACTCCGATTGACTCATCGTTTGAATCATTGGAAAGCTAACTTGATGCTTTATAATATTGCAAAGATTCAGAATATTTTTGTATAGCACCCCAAGATATTCGGAGTATATTACAGCGCCGTGGATCCCTACATGGGACCCACCAGGCTACAACAAGAAAACACTACTCGACTAACCATCTCGGTTAGCGACGACACACATTTAATTAATATGACATATAAAGATACGCCCGGAACGACCGGCGAAATAAGCATCAACCGACAATGTAACAATTTAAAGTAATACAATACGGAGTTTGAAATGAAAAGCCTAAGTACTCGCGAGTACCATCTATAAGTTTCAAAAGTGGACAACAACCATATCGAAATAGACAAAAGAAATCAGAGGACCAAAATGCACATGTCAACGACTCTGTCCAACATCCTCGTACTGTCCCAGTGCCCGCTCGTCCGGAAGAACATAACCTGAAATCCATAACAAGAATTTCCCCAAAACGGGTCCCCAAAGGGGTTAGCAATTACGCTAGTACAAGTAATCAAGGCAAACCAATCGCTTACACATTTCATAGTATAATGCACCAAAAACAATTTCAAAAGCCAAAACCAGACATGTCTTTTCCGGAAACAAACAGTCAAATAATCAATTTGTCTAGGACCAGGACGCCACCATGAATCCCACCCGAGGCCTCTAAGGACCCCTTCCGAGCTGGCTACTTTATAAAAACAAATCACGCACAGGCATCGCCTAGGACCAGGACGCCACCATGAATCCCACCCGAGGTCTCTAAGGACCTTTCCGAGCTGGCTAGCGAAACAAACTCGTGAATCCAGAGTGAAGTCATAGATTCCCCCGAGGCCCCGTCGGACCCTCCCAGGGTGAGCAAAGCACACACAATATACATTACCATTTCACGTTAAGCATAAAGGTTTCCAAAAATACTTGCCTTGAATTATTGACGACGTAACGAACGGAAGGATAATCACCAACGAACGCTAAGAATCAACGGAACCGAACCTAACGATTCGAAGAACATAATCACAACCAACTCTAGACGAATACGGAAATGGAATACACCCGAAAACCCGCCTACGATTCATGTATATTCGTACAAAAGTAACAACGAGGGCGGACCACAACCAAACCCTCTCGATTTCGCAAAACCATGAAAATATACCATGAATCCGTAGGGAAACTAAGAATACCAACAAGATTAATCATATTCATCATGAATCCACCAACAAAACGGAATGAATCGGACGAAAATCCCAAAACCCCCAAATCGCCCAAAAGTAGGGTTCTAAGAGATTTACCTTGGATTGAGGATGAAGAACACAAGTAGGTGTTGTTAATCTACTTCAAAAACTCAAGGTAGAGGATGCCTGAAATAATCGGAGGAAGGGATCGCTTGGAAATTGCCTGGAGAAGCTCTGCGTCGTGGGGAGGAGAAGAAATGAAAATAATATGTTCATCTGGGTCAACTCCCTGGTTTATATAGCCAGGGAGTGTTAGCGCGCGCTAATCCTCAAGGTTAGCGTGCGCTAACGGGATAAAATTACAGGCCAAAAAGTTAGCGTCCAGTCCAGTAGCCAGACTTCTGGCCGCTAATGTGCGCTACTTGAGACGTAGCGTGCGCTAAAAACCTCTCGGTAGCGCGCGCTATCGACCAATAGCGTGCACTACCTGGACATCAGCCGAGTCCAGAAGTTAACTGCCCAGTACTCATCTGACCCGTTAGCGTGCGCTACCATACAAGCGTAGCGTGCGCTAACTGGCACCTGACCGAATTCAGTATTAAACTGTCTAGTACTGGACACCCACGCTAGCGCACACTACCGGGTATCATCAGCGTGCGCTAGCCTCCCGACATTAGCGTGCGCTAGTCTACGCAGCGTACGCTAATACGCCCGATCGAGAAAATGGAAAATAGCCGCCACTCCTGTGGCTTGCTCTCTAACGCGCGCTACGAATCGGTCGTAGCGTGCGCTACTAAGGGACCCCTAGCGCGCACTATGCGAGAAAGATAGCGTGCGCTAGGTTACGAAAATATAAGCGATTCCACAACACCGGAATATGAACGAAACATCAAACGGAACACCTCAAAGCGCATCAAAACATAGAATGGATCCACGGTAACCCCGAAACAGCGGTTCCGCACAACAATAACGAGTCTCAGATCAATAGATGACGGGAAAGATACACTTTAAGGTACATGAGGGTCACTACGACCGAGAAATACACCGAAAAAGAAAATACAAGGGGAAAGAAAAATGCGGATATTACATTCTACCCCTCTAAAAACAAGTTTCGTCCCGAAACTTAAGGAACAAACAACTCAGGGTACCTAGCGCGCATGCTATCCACGGTTTCCCAATTTGCCTCCTCGACACCGTGTCTCGACCACTGCACCTTGACCAAAGGGATGGTCTTATGCTTCAGTCGTTTCTCCCGATGCTCTAAAATCTTCAAAGGACGCTCCTCAAAAGTAATATCCTCGACGACGTCAATCTCATCATAATCGATGATGTGACTAGGATCTGGGACATATTTCCTCAGCTGGGAAACATGAAAAACGCTATGAACATGACTCAAGGCCGGGGGTAACGCCAAACGGTATGCTAACCCACCGACTCGCTCGAGAATCTCGAAGGGTCCAATAAATCTAGGACTCAACTTCCCCTTCTTCCCGCAACGGAAAACTCCTCTCGTCGGCGACACCTTCAGCAAAACGTGGTCTCCCACCTCGAATTCTAAAGGTCGACGACGGACATCGGCATATGACTTCTTGTAATATCCGTAATATTTCTATTTTTAGCAGTTTCTATTTTTGGTGTATGTCTATTTTTATCGACTCGCTTGTAACCGTTTCGACATTTTGAATCTATTTTGTTCTTGGAGTTTTTCCATTTGGACGAGTTTTGATGATGTTTTCACGTAATTTCATTTTATGACATGTTTTGCCGTATGAACGTTCGATTCTTGTAAAACTCGTTCGTTTTCGTTGTTTCTTGGTTTGTACAAGTTCGTATGGTTGAGTTGGTCATGTGGAGACTTTCGGTTTGTAAATCCGACGTCGTTTCGTGATTTTCGGGCACTTGGGCCATTTTTGTAATCTCCTAATAGTTTAGGGAATCTTAGTTTTGTTGTCGCATTACGGACCCTCCGGTGGTCGGAATTGTATTTTCTTTCAGCGCTTAGCTCCGTCGTCTTGTAGGCTTCGCATCTATGTTCCTGGATTCTGGTCTCGTCGTACGTTCCGTGTTTTATACCCTCGACAGCAGCTTACTACTGGTGTGACATCAGCAGTGCTGAACTAGTGTGTAGGTAGCGCACGCTACCCCTGTTCCATTGCGTGCGCTACCGATAAGCAGTTAGCGTACGCTAACCACCTATTGTTAGCGTACGCTAACGAATGGTGGCAGTAGCCACTGGACTGTCACGGCCCCGTTAGCGCACGCTACATATGGCAGTTAGCGTGCGCTAACTTCACAGTATATAAGCCCGGTAGGCGATTTTGAAGCGGCGATTTTATTCTTTTCCCTTCGTTTCTTCGACGTGCGACCTCAGAGGCGATTTCCATCGGTCCTGATCGGCGTTCTATTCACATTCCATCACCGTAGAGTCGTGCTAACATATTATCATCATCATAATCGTCATCCATCATCCGAAATCAAGGTATTTTCGTCTAGAACCCTAACTCGTCAAATTTGGGGGCTTTTCCGGGTTTTGCTAATTGGAACCGAATTATCCCAGTATGTTATGATATTCTTCACCGATTGTGATTATTGAATGATTCAAAATCCAATTTCCTTGATTTTAATCCGCGAATTATCAATACGGAGAGATTTTGCGTAAACCCTCGCCCGTATCAATTGATCGTCTATTGTCGTATATTGTAACCGGGGTTATGGGTGTATTCCAATAGAGTATTGTTGTCCGTTGGGCCGAAGCGTGTTGATCCTTCGTTTAGGAACCGTCGTTTTCCACGGACCGTTCGTAGTCGTGTTTCATCTCCGTTTCTTCAAGAATGTCTCAAAGGCAAGTACTTTACATTTGTTTACATGTTCTATTATTTGAATTATGGCTATATGTGGTTGTTGTGGGAAGATATGTGTATGTTCACCTAGGGACGGTCCGACGGGCCTCTAGGATACGTATTGCCGTGTGTGTGCGTATCACGAAGCGTGGTTAGCCACCGGGGATGTCCGACGGGACTGCATGGGTACGGTGGCCGTGAGTCTCGTGCCAACGGTTAACTTTGAATTATGATTTGTTGGAGATAATGTGTTTTGTGTTTGTACATCATAAATATTCCGGAATATAAAACGTTTTCAAAAATGATTTTTGGCGCATTATTCATCTGATTAGAATGTAGTTCAAATGGATTGTACTTGCACTAGCAGTTGTCGCTAACCCCTTAAATGGGGGAAATACTTTTTGTATTTCAGGTATCGATCGTGGGGACAAACGAGCACTCGAGCCGTATGAGGATGATGGGCAAGCATGATACTGATCAGTAGTCATTTATTGATGTTCATTTCAGTCCACTACTTTTGATGTCTTGTGTCGGGACTTTTGTGTTATAAAATTGGTTTAAGTACTCGAGTACTTCTTTTACAAAATTATTAACGTTGTGTTCCTGTTTTGAGAAATGGATTGATGTTGGATTTAATTGTCGGATTGTAATCTTATTTGAATTGTCGTATTATTGGTGATTGTTGTCGTTGTCGAATGTCTTGTTTGGTACGTTAGCCTGGTGGATTCCACAGTGTGGGGACCACGACGCTGTAATATACCCTAAATGTCTTGGGGGTGTTACAAAATATGGTATCAGAGCTTAGGTTTATGGATACCTAGGCTGTCGGTTATTTGGGTCTAGTTAAGTGTCGTTTTTGGGACAGTATCACTGTTATGCCATCATCTCGATGCCTTGGTGCTCGTAAGTTTTCCTAACTTGACTCGTTTCACCGTTACATTCTATTCTGTCTTAGTATCTTTTGCGTTTTGCGTTTGAATTTTACTTACCCTTTGCTTCTTGAAATTCCTGGCGGTAGAGGACGCGGACGTGGTCGCGACGCGGTAGACGTGGCGCGGCCGGTGGCGGCCATGTCCGATCACTCGGGAAGCCCGGTCGCGATGCCTTCCTTGTCGAGCAGTGTTCCCCCTAGTTCGGAGGTCAACAGGACGATCTGCTAGCTCATTAATACTCATGAGAATGTTGGAGTGGCCAACATTTTACGGCAGTAGCGAACCGAGATGGCGCTGCGGCTCAGCCGTTACGGTCGGCCATGCTAATGCCAACCGGTTCCGCCCTCGGGTCCGGCAATGATAAGCTACTTGGGGCGTGATTCGTATCGTCCTCATGATTTGATGGTGCTTGAGCCCTTACGGTTGGGAGAATTGGTACATTCGAGATGGAGAAAGTGTTTGAGGCTGCTAAGTGCCCCGAGTAGAGGAAAGTACCCATTGCTCAGTACTTCCTCGCCAAGGAGGCCGCGACGTGGTGGCACGCGGTGAAACCGCGTGACCGGGCGGCTACGTGGGCGAGTTCCGGGATCGATGGAAGGCAGTGCATCGTGGCCGGTGAAAGAGGAGGATCCGACCCTTCTTTGAGGCTAAGCCCCAAGATGTACCTATATCTCAAGCCATCAAAGACTACAATCATGATTTACATTATGTGAGCAACCCAGTCCGCGAGGAGCTTGCTCAGATCCGCCCCTTTGACAGGCGGATGAGACCGAGGGTGCGCCACGACATGTCCAGTGCAGGGTGCACGACTTTGAAGGAATATCGAATAAAGCGATGGCTTACGAGATGTCGTTTTCCGCGGCAGAGAGGCAGCTTGAAGGAAAGAAGCGAGAAGACCTCCGGTCGGTTTCGGGAGGCAAGTCGGAGGGTATCCGAAGGCCCGATCACAGTTCGCGAGTCTTCGAGTCGCCGCCATCGGTTGGTCGAGGAAACGGTTCTAGGTGCTCTGCTCTGGTTCCGTTCGTGGTCCTACGTGCTTCAACCGCAGAGTCCGGCCACATGATGAGTGAGTGTGATAGGCCTCCGATTCGGTGTCTTGCTTGTGGTCGTATGGGTCATCGTGCTAAGTTTTGTACGGATGCGGCTCGGGCTCAGATTACTCGGATATCGGCCCAGTAGCGAGAGAGCCGAGTGTGAATCGAGCAAGCAGTTCCTCAGTGCAGCAGAGTTTTGGTAGAGGTCGAGGTCGTGGTCGGCCTTCTAGAGGGGAGCTTCTAGTGCGGTGCATTCCGCCCCGTGTGTACGAGATGAGACGAGCAGGAGATCTGACGCGACGGTGGCCACAAGTACCGTCCACATCCTTGATCATCCTGTTTCCGTATTGTTCGATTCCGTGCTACGCATTCTTTTATATCTATGGATTGTGTGCGTAAATGCATGTTGATTACATTGTTGCTTGTGAGCCTTTTGTTGTTAAACTTCCTAGTGGGGATATCATCGTGGGGGATCGTGAGGTTAGAGATTTTCCAGTGAGTATCGCGGGGAGGGTTTGGCCTTCTAATCAGATTGCGGTAGATATTAGAGATGAGGATTTGATTCTGGGTGAGGATTGGTGGACCGTCATGGGCGATCATGAATTATAGAACGAGGACGGTTTCGATGTTAGCCTCAGCAGTGCAAGGCATTCTTTTGTGGGCGTAAGCGGAGTAGCCAGAGATGCGATCAGCGCCTTAAAGGCGGTGAGACTTCTTCGAGGAGGTTGCACAGGTTATTGGTGTTACGCTTTGAGATCGGAAGAAGGGGGAGTCGAGCTCTCGTCTATTCCGGTAGTGTGTGAGTATCCTGATGTCTTTCCAGACGAGTTGTCGGGTTTACCTCCGGACCGAGAAGTTGAGTTTACCGTCGATTTAGAGCCGGGTGCAGCACCGATCTCTAAGACGCCATACCGTATGGCGCCCGCCGAGATCTTTGGAGTGAAAGCAGTTGGGAGAGTTGCTAGACATGGGATATATTCGACCGAGCGCTTCTCCTTGGGGCGCACCGGTCCTATTCGTAAAGAAGAAGGATGGGTCACTTCGTTTGTGTATCGACTACCGAGAGTTGAACAAAGTGACCATCAAAAACAAGTATCCGCTCCCGAGGATTGATGATTTGTTTGATCAGTTGCAAGGGGCAACTATATTTTCGAAGATTGATTTGAGATCGGGGTATTATCAGCTCCGAGTGAAGGATACCGACATTCCGAAGACGGCCTTTCGGACGAGATACGGTCACTACGAGTTTGTGGTTATGCCTTTTGGGCTAACCAACGCACCAGCCGTGTTCATGCAGCTTATGAACAAAGTCTTTATCGAGTACCTCGATAAGTGTGTAGTCGTTTTTATCGACGACATCCTGATTTAATCGAGGAGCGAGGGGGAGCACGCCCGTCATTTGCATATTGTGTTAGATATTTTGAGAACTCAGCATCTTTTTGCGAAGTTCTCAAAGTGCGAGTTCTGGTTACGGGAGGTTATGTTTCTCGGTCATGTGATCTCGGCCGAAGGTGTTCGTGTGGACCCACATAAGGTAGAGGCAGTGTTGGATTGGGCGCCGCCCAAGAACGTGAAGGAGGTCCGCAGTTTTCTGGGATTAGTCGGGTATTACCGCAGATTCGTCGAGGGGTTCTCTAAGCTCGCTCGACCGCTGACTCAGTTGTTACAGAAGTCGGAGAAGTTTGTGTGGACCGATGAGAGGCAGAATAGTTTTGAGGAGTTGAAGAAGCGGTTGACGACCGCTCCCGTGTTGGCTTTACCGAGTGGTAATGATGGTTTCTCCGTTTATAGTGATGCTTTGGGCCAAGGGATCGGATGCGTACTTATGCAGCACGGGAGGACGATTGCCTATGCTTCCCGTCAGTTGAAACCGTATGAATTGAATTACCCTACGCACGATCTTGAGTTGGCCGCAGTTGTGTTTGCGTTGAAAATCTGGCGTCATTACTTGTATGGCTCGTCATGTCAGATTTTCACCGATCACAAGAGCCTGAAGTACATTTTCACGCAGAAGGAGCTTAATATGAGACAGAGGAGATGGTTGGAATTGATTAAGGATTACGATCTCGAGATCCTTTATCATCCGGGCAAGGCTAATGTGGTAGCAGATGCCTTGAGCCGAAAATCGGTATCGCTTCGGGCGCTCGAGTTACTCACGGCCCAGTCAGGACTTCAGCGAGAGTTTATGAGGTTGAGCATTGAGATTATCGCCGGGGAGTTCGGGCGATTACGTACTCTTGAGATTTCTTCATCTCTGGTCGAGGACATTAAGTCGGGACAGTTAGAGGATCCGATGTTTATTCAGCTTCGAGAGAGTGTAGGAAAGGGGAAAGCCCCGTGATTCGTTATTTATGAGGACGGTGTGTTGAGATTCCGAGGTCGGTTGTGTGTTCCGTACGACTCGGAATTGACGAGCATTATGCGAGAGGCTCATGCGTCACCATACTCGATCCATCCGGCTCGAGTAAAATGTATAAAGATCGAGGAAGAATTTCGGTGGAACGATATGAAGAAGGAGGTAGTTCGGTTTGTAGCTAAGTGTTTGACTTGTCGGCAAGTCAAGATTGAGCATCGGCGGCCGGATTATTGAAACCACTTCCGTTCGGAATGGAAGTGGGAGGACATCTCTATGGATTTTGTCACGAGTTTACAGGGACGAAGACCGGTATGAATATGGTATGGGTGATTGTAGACCGATGACTAAGTCGGCACATTTTCTCGGGCATCAAGGATACTTGGGGTCGAGAAAAGTTGGCTCGTATTTTTATCACTCGGATAGTGAGGCTTCATGGTACGCCGAGACCATTATTTCGCAGAGATGGCCGATTTGTATCGCATTTTTGGCGGGCGTGCATAAGGCATTGGGGACTCGGCTACGTTTGAGCACTTCGTTCCATCCCGGGCCGATGGCGTCCGAACGTACCATTCAGACGTTCGAGGATTTGTTGCGCGCGTGTGCGTTAGACTGGAGTAGTAACTGGGAGGATCATTTGGCCTTGATTGAGTTTACTTATAATAATAGCTGGCACGCGTCGATTAAGATGGCACCGTATGAGGCACTTTATGGACGACGTTGCCGATCACCGATATGTTGGGATGAGCCGTCCGATTTGGTTGGTACCGAGTCGGACCTTGTGTTGGAGACGAGGGAGAAAGTCGAATTGATTAGAAAGAGGATGTTGGCTGCTCAGAGTCGACAAAAGTCTTACGCGGATGTTAGGCGTAGACCTTTGGAGTTTGAGGTGGGAGATCATGTTCTGTTGAGAGTGTCTCCGACGAGGGGAGTTTTCCGTTTTGGGAAGAAGGGGAAACTCAGCCCGAGATATATTGGACCTTTCGAGGTATTGGAGATAGTCGGTGAGTTAGCGTACCGTTTGGCTTTACCTCCGTCGCTGAATCATGTACATAGCGTATTTCACGTTTCCCAGAAGAGGAAGTACGTTCCGGACCCGTCCCACATTATTGACTTTGGGGACGTGGAGATCGAGAAGGATGTTACGTTTGAAGAGAGGCCCGTCAGAATTTTGGAGCGTCGTGACAAACAGTTAAGGCACAAAACCATTTCTTTGGTTAAGGTGCAATGGTCGAGACACGGAGTAGAAGAAGCGACGTGGGAGCTAGAGGAGGATATGCATTCGAGATACCCCGAGCTTTTTGATTCTTAAGTTTCGGGACGAAACTTTATTTTAGAGGGGGAGAATGTAATATCCGTAATATTTCTATTTTTAGCAGTTTCCATTTTTGGTGTATGTTTATTTTTATCAACTCAGTGTAACCGTTTCGACATTTTGAATCTATTTTGTTCTTGGAGTTTTTCCATTTGGACGAGTTTTGATGATGTTTTCACGTAATTTCATTTTATGACATGTTTTGCCGTATGAACGTTCGATTCTTGTAAAACTCGTTCGTTTTCATTGTTTCTTGGTTTGTACAAGTTCGTATGGTTGAGTTGGTCATGTGGAGACTTTCGGTTTGTAAATCCGACGTCGTTTCGTGATTTTCGGGCACTTGGGCCATTTTTGTAATTTCCTAATAGTTTAGGGAATCTTAGTTTCGTTGTCGCATTACGGACCCTCGGTGGTCTAATTGTATTTTCTTTCGCTTAGCTCGTCGTCTTGTAGGCTTCGCATCTATGTTCTGGATTACGGTCTCGTCAAATGCGTTTCGTGTTTTATACCCTCGGCAGCTGACTTCTGCTGGTGTGACATCAGCGATCTTTGAAGCTAGCATGTAGGTAGCGACGCTACCCTGTTCCATTGCGTGCGCTACCGATAAGCGATTAGCGACGCTAACCACCTATTGTTAGCGTACGCTAACGAATGGTGGCAGTAGCCACTGGACTGTCACGGCCCCGTTAGCGCACGCTACATATGGCAGTTAGCGTGCGCTAACTTCACAGTATATAAGCCCAGCGGGCAGTTTTCAGAGCATCAGTTTTATTCTTTTCCCTTCGTTTCTTCGATGTGCGACCTCAGAGGCGATTTCCATCGGTCCTGATCGGCGTTCTATTCACATTCCATCACCGTAGAGTCGTGCTAACATATTATCATCAGCATAATCGTCATCCATCATCCGAAATCAAGGTATTTTCGTCTAGAATCCTAACTCGTCAAATTTGGGGGCTTTTCCGGGTTTTGCTAATTGGAACCGAATTATCCCAGTATGTTATGATATTCTTCACCGATTGTGATTATTGAATGATTCAAAATCCAATTTCCTTGATTTTAATCCGCGAATTATCAATACGGAGAGATTTTGCGTAAACCCTCGCCCGTATCAATTGATCGTCTATTGTCGTATATTGTAACCGGGGTTATGGGTGTATTCCAATAGAGTATTGTTGTTCGTTGGGACTGAACTGTGTTGATCCTTCGTTTAGGAACCGTCGTTTTCCACCCGGACCGTTCGTAGTCGTGTTTCATCTCCGTTTCTTCAAGAATGTCTCAAAGGCAAGTACTTTACATTTGTTTACATGTTCTAGTATTTGAATTATGGCTATATGTGGTTGTTGTGGGAAGATATGTGTATGTTCACCTAGGGACGGTCCGACGGGGCCTCTAGGGATACGTATTGCCGTGTGTGTGCATATCACGAACTGTGGTTAGCCACCTAGGGATGTCCGACGGGACTCTGCGGGGTACGGTGGCCGTGAGTCTCGTGCCAACGGTTAACTTTGAATTATGATTTGTTGGAGATAATGTGTTTTGTGTTTGTACATCATAAATATTCCGGAATATAAAACGTTTTCAAAAATGATTTTTGGCGCATTATTCATCTGATTAGAATGTAGTTCAAATGGATTGTACTTGCACTAGCAGTTGTCGCTAACCCCTTAAATGGGGGAAATACTTTTTGTATTTCAGGTATCGATCGTGGGGACAAACGAGCACTCGAGCCGTATGAGGATGATGGGCAAGCATGATACTGATCAGTAGTCATTTATTGATGTTCATTTCAGTCCACTACTTTTGATGTCTTGTGTCGGGACTTTTGTGTTATAAAATTGGTTTAAGTACTCGAGTACTTCTTTTACAAAATTATTAACGTTGTGTTCCTGTTTTGAGAAATGGATTGATGTTGGATTTAATTGTCGGATTGTAATCTTATTTGAATTGTCGTACTATTGGTGATTGTTTCGTTGTCGAATGTCTTGTTTGGTACGTTAGCCTGGTGGATTCCACAGTGTGGGGACCACGGCGCTGTAATATACCCTAAATGTCTTGGGGGTGTTACACTTCTGTCGACTCTGGGCAGTCAACATCCGTTCCCGAATTAATTCTATCTTCCGTCTCGTCTCTAAAACGACATCCGGTTCGGTCCCGACCAAATCGGACGCCTCATTCCAACAAATCGGTGATCGACATCGCCGCCCATAAAGTGCCTCATACGGTGCCATCCGAATCGACGCGTGCCAACTATTGTTGTACGTGAATTCGATCAATGGCAAATGCTCCTCCGATCATTGCTCCAATCGAGGCGCACGCACGCAACATATCCTCGAGCGTCACGGATAGTGCGTTGGTGACCATCGGCGAGGATGAAAAGAGGTACTCAAATGCAAACGAGTACCCAACGCTTTATGCACCGCCTGCCAAAAGTGCGATACAAATCGGCCATCACGATCCGAAACAATAGACTTCGGAGTACCGTGAAGCCTCACAATCTGCGCGATAAACATACGAGCTAACTTCTCCGGGCCCCAAGTGTCCTTGATGCCCAGAAAATGTGCCGACTTGGTCAGAAGATCAACAATCACCCATACCATATTCATGCCCGACCTCGATCTCGGCAAACTCGTAACGAAATCCATCGATATGTCTTCCCATTTCCATTCCGGAATGGGAAGTGATCGCAATAACTTGACCCGATCGGCGATGCTCGATTTTGACCTGCTGACAAGTCAAGCACTTCGCTACAAACTGCACAACCTCTTCCTTCATATCATTCCACCAGAAGTTCCTCTTCAGGTCCTTGTATATCTTACTCGAACCAGGATGAACGGAGTAAGGTGTAACATGGGCCTCACGCAAAATACTCTGTCTCAACTCTGAGTCGTTCGGCACACAAAGCCGACTCTGGAATATCAGAATACCATCCTCGTGAATCACAAACCCAGGAGACTTTCCCTTAAGAACGTTCTCTCGGATTTGAGTAATCATCGGATCCTCTAACTGTTTCAGCTTAATTTCATCGATCAAAGACGACGAAATCTCTAAAGCACAAAGTTGTCCGACAGCTCCAGGCAACAGAACCTCAACATCTAACTCGATCAAAGTCCGCCGAAGCTCAGACTGAGACGTAAGGATCTCAAGTGTTCGCAACGCAACCGGTTTCCGACTCAAGGCGTCGGCCACGACGTTCGCCTTGCCCGGATGATAAAGGATTTCGAGGTCATAATCCTTAATCAGCTCTAACCACCTTCTCTGCCTCATATTAAACTCCCGCTGAGTAAATATGTATTTCAGACTTTTATGATCGGTAAAAATCTGACATGCAGAGCCGAAAAGATAGTGACGCCAAATCTTGAGCGCAAAGACAACTGCCGCTAACTCCAAATCGTGAGTAGGGTAGTTAAGCTCATATGGCCTCAACTGTCTCGACGCATAGGCAATGGTCTTGCCGTGCTGCATCAACACGCACCCAAGACCCTGTCCCGAAGCATCGCTATAAACAGCAAAACCCTCATTGCCACATGGCAATGTTAAAACCGGGGCTGAAGTCAAACGCCTCTTCAGTTCCTCAAAACTCGACTGTCTCTCGTCATTCCAGACGAACTTCTCGGACTTCTGGAGCAACTGAGTAAGCGGCTGAGCCAATTTCGAGAAACCCTCGACGAACCTACGATAGTAGCCAGCCAAACCCAAGAAACTACGGACCTCCTTCACATTCGTGGGCGGCGCCCAATCCAACACTGCCTCAATCTTCAGTGGATCCACTCGGACTCCCTCGGCTGAAATCACGTGACCCAAAAACATCACTTCTTTCAGCCAGAACTCACATTTCGAGAACTTCGCATAGAGTTGATCGGTCCTCAAAATGTCTAACACTATCCGCAAATGATGGGCATGCTCCTCCTCACTCCTCGATTAGATAAGAATGTCGTCAATGAAGACGACGACACACTTATCCAAATACTCAATAAAGACTTTGTTCATCAATTGCATGAACACCGCCGGCGCATTAGTTAACCCGAAAGGCATAACTACGAACTCATAATGTCCATATCTCGTCCGAAAAGCTATTTTCGGTACGTCGGACTCCCTCACCCGAAGCTGATAGTAACCCGATCTCAAGTCGATCTTCGAGAATACCGCAGCTCCCTACAACTGATCGAACAAGTCATCAATCCTCGGCAGGGGATACATGTTCTTGATGGTCACCTTGTTTAGTTCGCGATAGTCGATACACAAACGCAGTGAACCATCCTTCTTCCGCACAAACAGGACTGGTGCGCCCCAAGGCGAGGCGCTCGGTCGAATATACCCCAACTCGAGAAGCTCACTCAATTGCTTCTTCAACTCTGACATCTCTGAAGGTGCCATGCGATACGGCGCCTTCAAAATCGGAGCCACGCCCGGCTCTAACTCTATAGCAAACTCAACCTCGCGATCCGGTGGCAATCCCGGTAACTCGTCAGGAAATACATCAGGAAACTCACTAACGACTGGAATCGACGAAAGCTCGACTCCACCATTCTCCGCCTTCAAGGCGTAGCACCAATAACCAGTACACCCCTTTCGCAGGAGTTTCATCGCCTTCAAGGCGTTAATAACAAACTTCTGGTTTCTCTTTCGCCCCGCGAAAGAGTGTTCAGTGCCGTCCTCGGCTAACATGGTAATGATCCTCGTGCGGTAGTTCATGATTGCACCATGCCGCTCGAGCCAATCATCCCCAAGAATCAAATCCTCACCCTCAATATCAACAACAATAAGATTAGAGAGCCAAGCTCTCTCACAAATAAACACGGAGCAGTCTCGGACCTCTCGATCGCCAACGATCCTATCACCGCTAGGAAGTTTAACGATGAAAGACTCGCAGGGCGACAAACAGTCGAGACTTAAACGGCGCACACACCCCAACGATATGAACGAATGTGTAGCACCAGAATCAAAAACCACACTGACGGGATGAGAATGAATATGAATGGTACCTGTCGCCACAGTGGCCGCTGGATCATCAGCCTTTCTCATCTCATAGATACGTGGAGGGGCGGAGCCAACACTGGAAGCTCCCCCTCTAGTGGGCTGGCCCCGACCTCTCCCTCGACCGGCACCCGGCGGAGGCTGCGGAGCAAAAGAGCCCTGATTCACACTCGGCTCCATAGGTGCTAGAAAAGAAGTCTGAGCACCAAAAAGCCGCCTTGCCCGCTCACAAAAGGAAGACTTGTGGCCCGACTGACCACAAGTATGACAAATCAGAGGCGGACGAGGACACTCCCGGTTCCGATGGCCTGGCTCGCCATAGTTAAAGCATTTGGTATCCCGAACGAGGGCACTGGCAGTACCTCGATAGCCCCCAGAGAAACGAGCCGAATTACCACCAGGAATATTCGCAGACTGAGACTTGTGCTGACCTCCACCCTTGTGACTCAAGAAATTTCCGGTGGATTTCTGTTTCTTACTCTCCCGAACCGCCGCACTGGCCTTCACCGACATATCATAGGCAAGAGCTCGGCTCTGATAATCCTTCAGGGTAGTGCAGACAAGTCCAGACATGTAGTCCCGAATCGACAGTTTCATACGTCTGGAGAAATGAAAAATTTTGTCGCTCTCCTCGACAACTTGGGTCTTCACGTAACCCAACTCCTTGTTAAAATCGGCAATAGCTTGGGATACGGGAATATCCCGAGGTTGAGCATCATAGAAGGCATGGACTCGAGCATGTCTAACCGGCCACGGGCAATATTCGGTTTCCATCAATTCCTGAAATTCGGCCCACGAAGCAACATGATCTTTGGGCCCAACGGCCTCCCACCAATCTGTGGCGTCCCCAGTGAGAAAATACTGGGCGATAGGAACTTTACGGTCCTCGGGACAGTTGGTGGCAACAAAGACTTTGGATATCTCTTTGATCCACCCTTCCCAGCCAATCGGGTCAGAGGCTCCCGTGAACTGAGGAGGATGCATCTTGATGACATCCTGGAGCCAACGGTCCGCTCCGTCCCGAGCAGCATGGGCTGGATTCTGGACCGCCTGGGCAATCGTCGCCATCTGGTTTACCATCTGTTGCATAATAGCCGCAACACCAAGGTCAGCGCCACCTTGCGAAGAAGCATGACTGTGACGGTCGCCGGTACTGCCGGCTCCCGAAGAATGCGACGTGGCCGCCCCACCGGCTGCCCCACGTCCTCGGCCGCGTCCACGACCACGACCACGACCACAACCACGGTTTCCTCCGGCATCCATACTGGTGTTAAGAGATAACAGAAGTATATCGAGGATGAGTAAGGGAGGAAAAAGTAACTACGATGATAAACAAAAGAGGGAGAATAACCACAGTTCAAGAAACGGAATACAGTAGGAGAAAGTAAAGAATCGAGTAAGGAAACTTACGAACACTAGAAGTACTGAGATGCCAGCAGCGGTGTGACAATGTGCAAAACAAAACACGACTAGACCCAAATAACCGACAAGCCTAGGTATCCATAAACCTAGAGCGCTCTGATACCATTTTCTCTAACACCCCGAGATATTCGGAGTATATTACAGCGCCGTGGATCCCTACATGGGACCCACCAGGCTACAACAAGAAAACACTACTCGACTAATCATCTCGGTTAGCGAGGACACACATTTAATTAATATGACATATAAAGATACGCCGGGAACGACCGGCGAAATAAGCATCAACCGACAATGTAACAATTTAAAGTAATACAATACGGAGTTTGAAATGAAAAGCCTAAGTACTTGCGAGTACCATCTATAAGTTTCAAAAGTGGACAACAACCATATCGAAATAGACAAGAGAAATCAGAGGACCAAAATGCACATGTCAACGACCCTGGCCAACATCCTCGTACTGTCCCAGTGCCCGCTCGTCCGGAAGAACATAACCTGAAATCCATAACAAGAATTTCCCCAAAACGGGTCCCCAAAGGGGTTAGCAATTACACTAGTACAAGTAATCAAGGCAAACCAATCGCTTACACATTTCATAGTATAATGCACCAAAAACAATTTCAAAAGCCAAAACCAGACATGTCTTTTCCGGAAACAAACAGTCAAATAATCAATTTGCCTAGGACCAGGACGCCACCATGAATCCCACCCGAGGCCTCTAAGGACCCCTTAAAGTGGCTACTTTATAAAAACAAATCACGCACGGGCATCGCCTAGGACCAGACGCCACCATGAATCCCACCCGAGGTCTCTAAGGACCTTTCAGGTGGCTAGCGAAACAAACTCGTGAATCGAATGAAATCATAGATTCCCGAGGCCCCGTCGGACCCTCCTGGGGTGAGCAAAGCACACCTGATATACATTACCATTTCACGTTAAGCATAAAGGTTTCCAAAAATACTTGCCTTGAATTATTGACGACGTAACGAACGGAAGGATAATCACCAACGAACGCTAAGAATCAACGGAACCGAACCTAACGATTCGAAGAACATAATCACAACCAACTCTAGACGAATACGGAAATGGAATACACCCGAAAACCTGCCTACGATTCATGTATATTCGTACAAAAGTAACAACGAGGGCGGACCACAACCAAACCCTCTCGATTTCGCAAAACCATGAAAATATACTATGAATCCGTAGGAAAACTAAGAATACCAACAAGATTAATCATATTCATCATGAATCCACCAACAAAACGGAATGAATCGGACGAAAATCTCAAAACCCCCAAATCGCCCAAAAGTAGGGTTCTAAGAGATTTACCTTGGATTGAGGATGAAAAACACAAGTAGGTGTTGTTAATCTACTTCAAAAACTCAAGGTAGAGGATGCCTGAAATAATCGGAGGAAGGGATCGCTTGGAAATTGCCTGGAGAAGCTCTGCGTCGCGGGGAGGAGAAGAAATGAAAATAATATGTTCATCTGGGTCAACTCCCTGGTTTATATAGCCAGGGAGTGTTAGTGCGCGCTAATCCTCAAGGTTAGCGTGCGCTAACGGGATAAAATTACAGGCCAAACAGTTAGCGTCCAGTCCAGTAGCCAGACTTCTGGCCGCTAACGTGCGCTACTCGAGACGTAGCATGCGCTAATAACCTCTCGATAGCGCGCGCTATCGACCAATAGCGTGCGCTACCTGGACATCAGCCGAGTCCAGAAGTTAACTGCCCACTACTCACCTGACCCGTTAGCGTGCGCTACCATACAAGCGTAGCGTGCGCTTCGCACTTTTGGCCGAAGTTGATAGTAAAGCATCGATCTTGGACACCCACGCTAGCGCACGCTCTGGGTATCATCGGCGTGCGCTAGCCTCCGACATTAGCGTGCGCTAGTCTACGTAGCGTACGCTAATACGCCGATCAGAAAAGGGAAAATATGACCGCCACTCCCAGGGCTTGCTCTCTAGCGCGCGCTACGAATCAGTCGTAGTGTGCGCTACTAAGGGACCCCTAGCGCGCGCTATGCAGAAAAGATAGCGTGCGCTAGGTTACGAAATATAAACGGTTCACAACACCGGAATATGAACGAAACATCAAACGGAACACCTCAAAGCGCATCAAAACATAGGTGACTCAGGATCTCGTCAGATCATTGGAGTGGTACATGCAGCGGCAGTGGCTCTTCTATTGAAGAGAAGAGCTTCTGAGAAGGGAATTGACCTCTTCTATGGTTAACTCGACCGGAAAAACTACATGGTCGGCGACGAGGTGGAGGTTGGCGGGGAACTGCGAGATTTTCATGCGAACTAGGTTTGAAATGTATGTCAGGCTTTTTCACGTTGAAAATGATTCTAAAAATAAAAAGAATGTCTCCATCATCCGATACTTTACCCAGCTAAATTCGCCCAGCTAAATTTAACAGAAATAATGGATGAAAATATATATATTGTTTGATTGGAAATTTTGTTCACAACCAGAGAAGAACTATTCCAAATAGCAGCAAAATAATGTGGGATGGGCTGTAAGCCCATTACATAATTATAAAAAAATCAATTCACAGACATTCAAAAGAATAAATAAAGAACATATTACATCAACAAATGATAAATCGCATTACATTTATACTTCACTTATTACGCAAACCCAAGTATTAACAATAATAACAAAATTTAAATAAAATATTAAAATACTCACATTTTTTGAGTAGTGTCGAATGATGCATACTTTCTTTTAGGATCATTTCAGTCGAAAAAACTTGACATGCATCTCAAACATAATCCGCTTGAAAATCTCGCCCAGTACCCCGCTAATCTCCACCTCGTCGCTGACCATGTAGATTTTTCGATCGAGGTAACCATAGGAGAGGACAACTATGTTCTCTTCAATACAAGAGCCAATGGCGCCGCATTTACCACTCGACTGATAATCTGACGAGATCCTGAATTACCTTTAGTCTGCTGGCGACTTCAAATTGAACAATACGCTTTTGGAGTGGTGCTCAGCAATTGGTAAAGGAAGGTGGGAATGAGATGAGGAGTAGTCGGAGGGAAAATGAGGGTGAGCGATGGAAAAACCGATATAACATGGCGGTTGTTAGGAAAGCGAGAAACTGGGATCGAAATGGGAAAAGGTATGACGAGCGAGTAAACCATAGCCGGGAATGCCAAGTTGCAGCTACTCACATATGTTGTCCGTAAAGTGCTATCCATGTAGCTGAAGAATGCTGCTGTTGGGGAAATGTTGGAGTAACAAGTGAAGGACGTTGAGGCGAGGTCGTCGATGATTGTTGAGACACAGGCCGCAGTGGATAAGTTGAAGAAGAAGTTGAACGACGCTGATGCTAAGGAGTTCAAGCCGGAGCAGCAGCTGAAGGAATCGGGTAAGATTTGGTTCGAAAAGTTTATATTTGGATTGCAAATGATCGATTTGGCCGTTTTCATTTTCTCCCCTGCTTGGATTGTAAATACGGCCTGCTTTAATGTCCGAGTATTTAGGAATATTTGATTCCTATAACTGTGCTTCCGTTCATTTGGTACTTATCTGTGCTTCACCTAGACATGAAAATGATTGCAGTTGTGCTTCCATTCATTTGGTAAGTATCTGTGCTTCACTTTGACCCCATGAACGGAAGCACAGTTACAGACCGTATTTACAATCCAAGCAGGGGACAATGAAAACGGCAAAATTGATCATTGTCAATCCAAATATAAACTTTTCGAGCTAACTCTCACCTGCTTCCTTCAGTTGTTGCTCCAGCTTGAACTCCTTAGCATCAGTGTTGTTCCGCTTCTTTAACTTCTCCACAGTGGCATGTGCCTCAACAAGCAGCGACAACCTCGCTTTAACGCCCTTCACTTGTTACTCCAAAATTTCCTCAAAAGCAACATTCTTTAGCTGCTTGGATATCACTTTATGGACAACATATGTGAGCAGTTGCAACTTGGCATCCCCAGCTTTGGTTTACTCGCTCGTCATACCTTCTCCCCTCTTGAATCCAGTTTTTCGCTTTCTCAGCCCTATGTTATCTTGGTTTTTCCGCCATTCACCCACTCCACCCCGACTACTCACCATCCCATTCCCCCCTAATTTCCCTGGCTACTCCTCATCCCATCCCCACTCTCCTTTCCCCAACGATGAGCGTATTGTTTTCATCGAAGTGGACTCAATTATAGATGATTCAGGATCTCGTCAGATCATCAGAGTGGTACATGACGCGGCAGTGACTTTTCTATTGAAGAGAAGAGCTTCTGAGAAGGCGATTGACCTCTTCTATGGTTAACTCGACCGACAAAACTACATGGTCAGAGACGAGGTGGAGATTGGCGGGAAACTGTGTGAGATTTTCCTACAAACTAGGTTTGAAATGTATGTCAGGTTTTTCCAAATTGAAAATTATTCTAAAAATAAAAAATAAGGTCCGTCCAACACTTTACCCAGCTAAATTCGCCTAACTAAATTTAACAGAAATAATGGATGAAAATACATATTGTTTGATTGGAAATTGTGTTCACAACCAGAGAACAAGTGTTCCAAATAGCAGTAACGAAGGCTAGAATAATATGGGATGGGCTGCAAGCCTATTACACAATTATAAAAGATCAATTCGCTGACATTCAAAAGAATAAATACAGAACATAACTTTACATCAATAAATGATAAATCGCACTTCATTTCTACTTCACTTATTACGCAAATCCAATTATTAACAATAATAACAAAATTTTAATAAAATATTAAAATACTCACATTTTTGGGAGGAGTGTTGAATGATGCATACTTTTTTTCTTTTTAAGATCATTTTCAGTCGACAAAACTTGACATACATCTCAAACCTAGTCTGCCTCAAAATCTCATCCAGTACCCGCTAATCTCAACCTCGTCGTTGACCATGTAGATTTTTCGATCGAGGTAACCATAGGTGAGGAACATCTGCGTTCTCATCAATAGAAGAGCCAGTGCCGCCGCATTTGCCACTCGATTGATAATCTGACGAGATCTTAAATTGCCTTTAGTCTGCTAGCAACTTCGAATAGAACAACACACTCGTTGGCGTCGGCATCTGGAGTGGTGCTCAGTAGTCGGGAACATAAGGTGGGGATGAGATGGGGAGTAGTCGGAGAAATAGGATGGAGTGGGGAGTAGTCAGAGGTAAAATGAGGTGAACGATGAAAAAACCGGGATAACATAGCGGTTGTTAGGAAAGCGATAAGCTTAGGATCGAGAGGGGAGAAGGTATGATGCGCGAGGAAATCGAGAAAACATCTTGAACCTAATTAAAAACAAAAAACATTAATTAAATCACAAGTAAAATCCTATGTGAAGCAATCAAAAAGGCCTGGTTAGAATGAAGTCAAGGGCAATTATTGAATCCAACCATTTGTCAATAGGTTTAACGCGGGCGCATATCAACCATTAAATAGAAATAAGCCAACCCAAGGAATGAACGAACCAAGAAAAGGGGAAATAATTAAGAATTAAACAAGTGAGTTAAAGTAAATGAAAAACGAAAAAATAAAAAATAGAAGGGAAATCAAAAGAAGGGAAAAAAAAATCAGAGGAGAAGTGAAACATGTACCAGCATACACTAATGAAGAGAGTTGAAGGAAACATGAAAAGGGAAAGAAAGACGTTAAAAAAAAGAAAAGAAAGACACTTCGTAAGACCAAGTAGATATTTTTTTAGATGCCAATGAATGTACGAGCTATTTGGTAACATTGATAATTGAAGGAAAAGACATTGTTCACTAAATGATAGAGAAAAGGGCAACGTTTACCTTGAGTACTAAGACGACAAGAAATAGCATGACATCAGAGAGAAAAGGAAAACATTTACCACGAGTAAAGGTGACAAAAAATAGCAACGACAGCACCTCAGAGCTTAGTCTTCCTTCCTTACATCAATCAATAAAAAGAATTATGTGTATTTTTAAATTGCTTGGCATAGGTAACGGAAAATATAATGTTATTATAAGCTATGAAGAATTATTGTTATGTATCCGAAAGTGAAATCTTTAAAAGATAAAACAATTCATGGGTCATTCTTGTAATTATGATATACAAATTAAATACTCACCGTATGAGAAAGAGAGAGTAATATTGAGTAATCTGTCATTCTTCCTCTGACCTAGTTACATTAAGCAAATTGTCCAAACTGCAAATAAAAATTTAGATGAGGGAATTAGGAGTACACCTAAGAGTCTGTTCTCTTCGGCATAAAACAACTGAACTTAGATGAATTAAAAATAAGCTGGGGTATGATGCAGCGAAAATTACAAGAAAACAACTGTGTTCCAACGGATCAGCCGTCCTTGGAATACAACCTTCTAAAAACCCTAGATTCAGTCGAACTAAGAATTTCAAGAAAATATAGAGAAAATTTCAATCCGTTGATTGTCCGAAATAAAGTCCTTACACGCATATATATATATATATATATACCCCAGATTCAGCGTATCATAATACACTCGGGTACTTGAGTCCATATCTAGGACCTGTGATGAGGTACCATTTGCCGGACTTCATAATAGGGACTCCACCACAAGGAATGTATTGAGCAATTCAATTACCGACATTCTTCTTGTCGAAATGTAATTGAGAGAGTTTTTGCAGTTCTCAAAAATAGGTGGAAGGTTCTAAAATCAATGCCGTAAATGGACGAGGCTAATCAGTTGAAAATTATCGTAGCTTGTTTTACTCTACACAATTTTATTCGTTTACATGATCTAGGGGTTCATTTCACACACCAAATTGAAGTCATGGAACCAAGAACTGATCATAGTATGTACGATGATAACTCGAAAAAAAACTATGGATAGTGTACGACATAAAATAACTGAAGAAATATGGGAGTCAATGCAGAATAATCTCGAGGTGATGGAGCAAATTTATGGACGAGAAGAAGACGAAGAATTAACCGATTATGAAAACTAGTCAATGTTCAATAGTATTATTATCAAAACGTGTATTACAAAATATGATCATTTCAACAATGACAAGTATTATTGTTATTATTATTAGTAATATTGTTGTCATCTATTAAAAAGTATGTATAATAATAATAATGATATTAATATTAATAGTAAAACCAATAGTAATAATAATAATAACGATAATAATAATAATTATCATTGTTTTATTATCAGAGAAATAAATAAGTTGGGGAGAACATGCCATAAGACTAGACATTTAGTTACTCCTAATCAGTAATGATTTTCACCACTTGTATCAGCTAGACTAAACAGTTAAAATCATAAATGAAAGGGGAAAGGGAAAGAAGTATAAAATAATGGAGGCACAGCTAACATATTATCGTAGAACAATTCTTGAAATAGCAAGATATTGAAATTTGAAAGTGAAAGTGAAAAATGAAGAAATTCATCTTGATAATGATATCCCATGAATTAAGTACACAACTACTTCAAAATTAAAATCAAATAATATATGTTAAAAGTTCTTGAAAGATAACCAAATACTTAAAAAAGGATTTCCACCTTCACTTCTAAGACCATAAAAAATATGCATCTATAGAGAAAAAAAATATCACAAACATCTTGCAAAATTAGAATACAATCAAAACAAGTATCAAATTCAAAAGTGCACATATGTAAATGCATAATAAGTAAAATCTTAAATTCAAATAATAATAATATACAACAACAACAACAACATCTAAGCGTTAGTCCCAAAATGATTTGGGGTCGGCTAACATGAATCAAGCTTTGAAACCGTCAATGATCGTTACATAAATAACATAAAAGGAAAAAGAGGGAAAAATAGAGAAAAAAGCAAATAAAAAAAGAGAATGAATGTTAAAAAAATGAAAAATCCTGAAAAATAAATTAAAAGATAACATGAAATAAAAGAAAATATGAACAAAATACAGATAAAAAAAAAAGAAAGAAAAAGAAAAAGAATCAGATTCCATCTACCATCTGTATTCCTTCCTCCCACATTTGCCTCTCCATCGCCATACTTTCTCCAATTCCAAGAAACCGCATATTATTTTCAATAATAATAATAATAATAATAACTAACAAAAAGTCAACATGATTTTTAGATACTGATTTCACAATCCAAAGAAAGCAAAAACAGATTTTTTATATTAAGTTGATTCAGATTCTATATAGCCCAAACGTTGGAGACAAGACGTCAATAAGAAAGGGGTACAGAATTAGAAAGAGAAACATCAAGCATCGGAAAACAAAAACCAATTATCAAGACAATGTTTCAAAAAACATAAGAAGCGTACGCCTCGAGGCGCGCCTCAAGGCGAGGCGCGGGAGAAACGCCTCGGGGCGCTATAATTAAACTAAATTCAGAGGCGACCGCCTCAGGCGACCGGGGTGCTGAAGAAGCGCACGCCTCGAGGCACTGCGTTTGAGGCGCAAGAGGCGCTGCAGAGTAGAACGACACCGTTACTTTCTTCGTTTTTTCTTTTTAAATACGACCCAGTCTAAATCGACGCGGTCTCAAGTTGAAGAATCTGAAGCGGCGACTCGTAAGGTAATTTCATCTTTCTTTGTCGTTCTTTAATTTTTTAATTTACTCACACCGGGGCTTGTAGAAATTCAGTAGAGCCTGTAGGAATTTTGTTCAGTTTTATTTTTTTAGTTTATCTTTATTTTTTCATTTTCAGAGCCTTCAGTTTTTTTACGATTTTCAGTAGGGTTTAGGGTGTCCAGTTTTTTAATTTTTTTCTAATGATTTGATTCGAAGTAAAAATGATGATGATGATGATGATGATGGAGATGCCACTGGATATGATCCGTATTTTAGACCATTGAATACGGATTCACTTGATTCGCTAGCAAAATAAACATATTCTTATTATTATCTTATTTATGTAGTGGTTTTGTTATGTGGTGACTTTGTTATGTTCGTGTGATGACCATCGATTTCTATGTTGATGTAATGGCATTTGATGTGATGATTTGAGTTTGTTATTGTTTTCGTGAGTTTATTTGGCTTTTCTAGTAAATTCCATGAATATTACTATGATTTTTATATATATTTTTTTTAAAATTGAGGCTTACGTCTCGCCTCGTCCGACCAAAACGCCTCAAACTCGCCTCGCGTTTTTTAAAACATTGTATCAAGATAAAGACTAGGTGCACTTGACACATCACAAATTAGCATCAACAACAACATTACTCCAATGCCTCAACGGTTCCCGCAAAAAGCGGGGTAAAGGGGGATCGGATGTACGTAGTTTTACCCCTGTCTTAACACAGAGATGCTTAAGACAGAGATGCTGTTTCCGGATGATCCAAAATGAAAATTGCATCGAGAATTGCATGGACTGACTGGTATTTTATGAGAAAAAGAAGTGCAGCCAGTTTAGTGAGTCATTTTGTTTTATTCCATTATAATCCAGAACCAAAGAATAAGAAATCTTTGGCTCCATTGGAAACAATGGAAAATGAGCGCGTGAAAGACAGATTCAAATGGGTGTTAAAAATTTGCCTAAATGTGTTTCAATAGCAGTGGTCGAGATTTTCAACTCTAAAAAAAAGTTCAGTGCTCAAATTAGTAAACGCACCTTCTCAGAGATCCGCTAGAAAGAATGCTAGATACTACCGAGAGTTACCAGTTCCTAAAAATAAAGAGAAAGGTAGGCTCAAGTAACCCATCACAAGAAGATCCTCCCCTCCACGAAACAAGTACCCGAGGTCGAACTCAAGCCACTACTCGTCCACCTAAAATACGTATACTTGGGGGAAAATGAGACACTGCCGGTAATCATCTCCGCCGAATTGACACCCTTACAAGAAAATACCCTCGTCTCCTCGGAAGGTACAAGAAAGCAATCGGTTGGACCATTGCCGACATTCGCGGGATCAGCCCGACCATATGCATGCATCGGATTTTGTTGGTTGAAGACGCTAAGCCTAGCCGAGAAGCCCAAGGACGACTGCATTAATCCATAAATTAAATTAGAACGGGTGATAACGGAACTAAGTGTTGGATATTAATCGCAATCGTTTTTCCTTATTGTTTTTTCTTATTCTTTTTATTTGCCTATTTGTTATATTATTTTATCTTGTTTACTTTAAATCGATCAAACTCCCCCTCTTTAGAATATCTGGTATTATTATTTTTAGTATTACTATTTTTGCTTCCCAAAAATATTCAACCCTATAAGTTCAATTGATTCTTCCATTCCCTGTGGGTTTGATCTTTACTCGCCAATACTACTATTTATTATAAGCAAGTTAAGGAACTTTATAAATATTTAATTTCGATGCGTCTCGACAACACGGTCAGAACAGTTTTATTCAGTTTATATCTCACAAGTCATCCTGATTTAACTTGATCGAGAAGAGTATTTACATCAATCTTAACATAGATGTACCTGCTGGCTCTGAAGGACTGGTCAGTTCTACTCTCATAGTCACATGATAAAAATAATGGAAGACGACCTTCTCTCTCTAGTTTTCACTTTTGCATATTGGGAACTTTGAAATTGTTTCCTCCTTTAGCTTTAAGAACTTCAACCATGCATTGCTCAAGTGTTAAGAAAACTTGATTTAAAGATTTAAGCGACAACTCCTTATACGATTTTTCCACAGCAGCCACCAACTCATCAATATTCTTGGTGCTTCTTTGTATTGTAAGGACTGGATGGCTCGAAAATATCCTAAATTTAACATATTCAGGTCCTAACTGTTTGGTGGCTGACATTTCAACCTTATATCCGATCCATGTAATTGAGATACTTCAACAAACTGCTCATCTAGTGGATTAATAGGAGGTCGTGCATTTTCGAGTTGGATGAAGATTCGGGAATCACGACTGCATGAGGTCATTTCTGCCTTATTGCAGGGATGGCATTTTGAATCAACCATGACCTTGTAATATCTTTAGTTATCGATAAAATAGGTTTTGTCTCCATGGTGCCAGCTCGATGATTCTTACTACTTCCTTTTGCTTCTTCCGTATCTATGAATGGAAATATTCCTATTTTCCCATCACAAAGCAATTTCCTGCCACATCAAACGTGGTCAAGCCACTGCTGCTAGAAACATCACATTCGTGATAAACCTTTTGCTTTGATAAGTTCGATATGGTTGAGATTCATCAAATGTCAAATAATATTGTTCGGCATCCTTTGTCATGAAGAACCACTTCTCGTCCATTACGGCGTGATCGAACATTCCTATAAAGTTTACTACGAGGCCGGAACCGTTGAGAAAGCTTCTCACCTCAAGCATTGACAAACAAAACTTCAACCTTTCTTTCTTATTTTCTTCATTCAATTTCAGTTGAATTGCACTAGAATGTCGGCGTAGATAGCCTTCTTTGAAGCTCCGGTGAACAGTTGATTGCGCCATGCCCAATGCATTAGCTAACCCAGTAAGAGTTTTACGACATCGTAGATCAGTAAGCTTAACCTTTTCAGGATCGATTTCAATATGTTTGTGGCCAACTCAGTTTGAGCATTTGTTTTACACATCAACTGGAGCTTCGGTGGCTACGAAAGAAGCGCCCAACTTCCAAATTTTGGACACTATTTTAGTGCTCGTTGAAAAAACTTCTGCATATTATTTTTTTTAGCCTTGCTTCAATTTCCGTCCGTTAAAATCCTCGAGTAGCAATTGGAATAGATGCAGCCTCTTTTTGTTAGTCAAATTTTTACTTCTCTTCCGTGATGAAAGTGGAGACTTTGCCATGATATCTGTCATGAACCAGAAGCACATCATCAGTCCCTGTTTGAAATGTTACATCTTAAGCTATATCAATGTTAAGAATCCAGTGAAAATCACAACTTACAACCCGTTGATTAGTTTTCAAACTAATCTTCTTCACAGATAATCTCTCAAACACACAACATTTTTATATATAAATATAACCTGCAAACATAATACCTAAAGGTTTGTCTAAGTTTGCAACGCTTTATGTCATGTATTCAATTATAGTGCACCAACAGGTCAAACTTTACTGTCACCATACAGGCATTGACATTCTATTTCAATATGTATGACAGTTTAGAGGTTTCCAATTTTGCTAGTTGTGTAAGTTTTATGCCATTTAGAACTAAAAAGAACCTCAAAATTGAGAAGAAAAAAAGACAACCACCACCAAAAAAAAGGAAAGACACCATGAGCTAATTTAGTGAAATCGAGAATGGGTAAATAGAATATTACAGTGCTTTACAGAAGAAATGTAGAGTTCTTACGACTATTCAAATACCTAAATTCCAAATCGAGGTTCCCCCAATCGATAACGAACCTGAATGGCTTTTTGTAGTCCGGTGAGGGCCGTGAGGCGTCCTAATCTGGCTCTATCAAGACCGAGTTGTGGGGAATAAATTTCTGAAATGATTTATGACAATGAGCTGCGGGGAATACGAGTGGTTTGGAATGATGTCTGCAAGAATACTCTTCTGTGGAAGGCGATGTTTAGCACAGAGGAGAGGATTTCCAATCGGGCCGTTCGTGGAGCTACAAGGTTTTACATGCCCACTTCTCTTAGTGAGGGAAGCACTCAGAGATCTATTTGCAAAGTGACTAGCAGAGCCTTCCAAGAGGAAAGGCACAACTCGAGGGATTTTCTATGAAATTAAGTGGGCTAGAATGGAATGACTAGGGATCTAATAGTACACACACACACATATATATATATATATAGGGGCAGCGTCACGCTGTTCGCGTCGAACATTTTTGTTTTGTGTTTTTTCCTTAGAAATGCAATTGGTGCATTGTGGGTATACAATATTGATCAATGTGGGATGCCTCTTTTTCCTATTGTTTTTTTTTTCTCCCATCTGTCTCATAGGCTGACAAAGAATGTTATTTCTTTGATAATCTTTTATGCTTTCATGTTTAATTTTTGATACAGTTATGTTTTAGGTGCTCTCGAGACCTTTCTAATTGCTATACCTCAGGCTGGATTTTTCAGTTACCTATTTATCAGTGTTCATCATATGCCATTTTCAGCGGAGGTTTGTGTTAGGCAGGTTGCAACCGAGGCAAGTGCTAGTTGCCTCACGATCTTCTTCTAAGCTTCGTATTTGGAATTTGTTTTTCTCTATTTCTTTTGGTTCTGTATCTTCACATCTTACATTCTTTGGTGTTCACCACTATAAATTATATATCATAGTTTCATTTATATTCCCATACCATAAGAAAGGTCCCTTCAATTCAAAAGTCATTTTTTATATCAAGATGCTATAGCAGGATGCTAATTTGTGTATTCGTTTTGTGCATTTTACTTGATGAATGTAGGCGGAAGATGGAGTTTCTCATAAAAGAACCCCATTTATAACTTTTGTCTTGGGTAATTAATGTGGAATTAGGCTGCTTGCCTAAATTATTACTTGTTTTGTTGGTTGTGGTCTCATATTGTTGTTGTAATCATTACGTGTTTCTAGATTTTTTTCTTCTGAATATTTTTTTTCTCGTTAAGCACGTATTCAGAAAGCATGTGATGTTGATTTCTTTACCTGCCTATGATTCTGCACGCACATTATTTGCTCAGTGAGAGTATATAAGTGGTCAGGTAACTCTTAAATGGTGTATTAAAAAATCTTGATACTCGACATATTGTGGTGCTTACAAGTGAGGCGATTAACTGCATTAATCACACTTGTATGTTTTGGCCTCAAGAAATTAACCATAAGAGGAGCAAATGGGGCATTTTATATTATAAAACTTCGTTAAACCTGTTTATCGAAACTGTTCATGATCCGCAGAAATTAAAAAGAAAAACAATTTTTTTATCTAATGCTTACAGGGGGTCCAAGGAGTGGAAAAGGAACTCAATGCGCAGGATTATCCAAACCATTGGGTTTACACACTTGGGTGCTGAGGATTCATTGAGAAAAGAAACTTCCTCTAATTGTGAAAATGGGTAAGAATATGCATCTCTTCCAACATTATCTATGTAACTAGTATAGTGTATACAATATTTGCACAGTAATTTCATCCTCTCCATTATACAAGCTACAAATACATACTACAGTAAAAAATATACTGATTAATCTCACAAACTTCTTATCACCCACGAAGACAGACGCGCAATAACAGTGTCCGACGTGCGACCCACGTCGCTTGTCTTTTACTTAGCACGACAGCATCTTATTGATGTCACTGAAGTTTTTAGAGTACTTAATGTTGAGAAGAAAGTCCGCGTTGTCAAGCTGGTCTTTTACATCATCTTCTTTGTTCTGATCATTATCAGGTTTGCCGAATATTTTCTCCATTTTAATCGTGTTTCTTTAATGAGAGTGTGTTCGGGTATTTGTCATTCTCGTTAAAATTTTATGTTGTATGGATATAGCATTATTGTTGCTGGATTGTTTCATCGAATGCTCTCGGTCTTCTTCACACCTTCTTTCGCTGCCTCAGGTACGTTCCGTGTATTTTTAAATGTTCATATTTTTGGATGTCCTTATATACGTAATTATATTATTTTTGAATATCTTTGTAGATTGTTCTTCTTTTGGTCAGTTTATTGTGATGTATAGCTATCTTTTTGAGTTATTGTGTTAAATGAGATGAACAGTGTGTGCTTCCATATATTTAGAAGTATATATGCTGGAAACCTTGCGACCGAAAGGCCTCTTGGGAGGACGACTATGACTCTTTAAATGAAGTGGTCTAATAAGTGTGTGTTTGTGATATTAAGTTTAAAGCCAAACTCTTCCTGACTAACTACTTCGTGATACACAATTATATGACTAGTGGTTAAATCTCACTATACTTTTGTTATCCTTTCTTTCCCCCCCCCCCCCTATGAAAATGGCTTCGTTCGCTGAAAAATAGTTGTTATATATGTTAATGATGTGTTTATAATGCATTTTCAGTGTTTTTTCTGTTTCCTGTTTTGTTCTGTTGTAGGGTCTTGCACTCCGATTTGATTGAACATGGTCATTAACTACGGAAATCTAGCTACGGGAGGTTCTGCTTTCAGCGAAAAACTACAGTGGACGGCTCATTTTTCGTTTATATGTCTTTTTTCCCCTCAGTTGTAGACTTCGGTTCTCTAAATATCAATTTCCCTTTTTTCCTTAAATTTATCTTCTGCCTCTGTAAATGTTTTTTTCCCTCTTTTGACCATATTTTAAATAAATTAATTTTTTCATTTAGATCCTTAGAGAATAATCGTTTTCCCGGGCAGATCCCATCCATCATTAGGCTAACGCAAGCACTTGCATTGTTGTAAGCAACATTACCTTTTTTTTTAATTTTGCGTTCAGATTTTGAAAAAAATATAATTTCAATTTTATTTTATTGCCACATTATCAATTTTATTAGGGAAATGATGGACTCAATTTCAATTTGAGATCATCATTTGCACATTTTAGGTGCTCTGGAGACCTTTCTAATTGCTATACCGATTTTTCAATTACCTATTTAGGGATGTCAATGGGTCGGGTAGGGTACGGATATGCCTCCTCCATACCCTACCCTATTTGATTCGGATCGGGTTCGGGTATTGTCCATCGGGTAATCGGGTACCCAATTTGTATTCGGGTACCCGTGTTGTGTCGAGAATTATACATCTCAACAGGCGATCGCCTCAGAGACCAGGCGACCTAGCCATAGCCGAATAGACCAAGGCAGATTGGCCGACCGAGGATCCCGGTGCCGAGCGATCGACATCTAAGGCGATCATCTCTCGGTACTTGGCGATCGGCCCCCTGATGATCGGCAAATGACGACCGCCTCATGCCACACGAAGCCATCGCCCGTCCAGTCGGCGAAGGCCGAAGCTCGAAGCAAGGACCCATGTGCAGAACCGGGAAAGGCGCCGCAAGTCATGGATCGTTGACCACAGCCTGTCAACATCTTCTCACCAACCGACAGACCCGCCGAAAGTTGTACAGTGGGACCACCTGTGACAGCAACTCAGGACGCGTGCCGGCTCCTCATTGGACCGCACAGTTGGCTGCCAGCAGCAGTCGCGGACTTTAAGGCAGACCGCCCATGTGACATAAAGACAATCGCCCCTTATTATATTACATGAAAGGCGATCGCCCGTCAGTAAACAGAGCATCTCAGCTCCTATAAATAGAAGGCTGCCTACACTTGGAAATCTCTCTGTC
This sequence comes from Orobanche coerulescens, assembly GCA_033398695.1. NCBI lineage: Eukaryota > Viridiplantae > Streptophyta > Magnoliopsida > Lamiales > Orobanchaceae > Orobanche > Orobanche coerulescens. The sequence goes on from CM065814.1 coordinate 5,797,575, forward strand.
TCTCTCGAATTCAGCTCATAACTTGGCTTTCTTACTCTTTGCAACAACTATCTCTCAGCCTTTCTTCTCTCTCAGCACCTCTTACACGAAAGACGGTCGGCAGAGACGAAACACGCAAAGCTTCGCTCAAGAGCTAGATAAACAGGATCTTTTACACTCATTGTAATCGCATTCTTACATTGATATTTGTACTCAAACGTATTCTTATTAATAACATATCGCGAGAACATTCAAGCCCGGGCCTAACAAACCCGGCAAATCTTGTGTTATTTCCATTCCCTCGGACGTGCTCTCGCAATTTGTTTGTTGTCCATCCATTCCAGCAATATCTATCTCCGGATAATATTTTGGGCAACAACAATTGGCGCTAGAGGAAGGGGGTCTTAACCTCATTTTCATTCCTACCGTCTCGAAGAACACTCACTGTTCTCCGGGGCATATACCTGAAGAAACACTCACTGTTCTTCAGAGAAAAGCTTTCAGAATCATGACTTCTGCCTCTGCATCGAAGAAAGCCGCTGGTCGATCCGCCAGACGCCTCATTCCGTCTCAATCCGAGCCCCGGCCTACGGCGGAGGGGAGCCGCGGCAACCCGAGACTCTCGATCCCGCCCCCGAGGGACGGCCCAAGCCTCTCGCTCGATCAGTTCCAAACCGCGGAACAGATCGAGGAGGCCATGGCCATCCTACAGGAGCGGCAGAGAGCTTTCGACGCGCCGCCCGCTATAACCCCCTCGGCCATCCGCCACGTGAGCAAACGGAAGTTCAAGGGGTTACTGACCGAGCGATCGCCAGGTGGCCCCGATTCACAAGAAAAGGCGTCCGCAAGGCCGGACACCTCCGTTTTCAGCCGCCTAGGCAGCAATCCATCTTGGCGACCGGGGCAGTCTGGCCCCAGCCACGAGACGACGGAGCTCGAGTCCGTCACCCGGAGTTTGGCGTACCCAACTCCCAGAAGGCAGGCCAACCATCTGGCTCCTCCTCGCCGAAGAACCGAGATCGGCGATCGCGGGGTCAGGAGATTGGTACACGATCGCCTCGGCTCCCGCTCTAAAAGTCGAGCCACGAGCGACCAGGCTACAACGATGGCCGCGATGCAACGCCAGCTCGAGGACATGAAGGCGCTCCTAGAAAATGGGGCAGGCGCCAATAGCAAGATCGCCGGGCCGAGCGAGCCACTTGCGGTCCACATTGAGCTCGCCCCCGTGCAGCGTAGGATCGCTCCTCCCAAAACTCCTCTGTACGAGGGGAGGTCGGATTCTGAGACTCACCTGAGAAAGTTCCGGATCTACATGACCGGGTGTGGGGCATCAGACGCGACCAGGTGCCGAATGTTCCCACTAACACTGGGCGACCTGGCCCATAGGTGGTACGTCTCATTACCACCACGATCCATGAGTTCCTTTGATCAACTGGCGAACAACTTCACATCATACTTCGCCACCAAGGTCGCTCGACTAGAAGGTCCCCATCGCATGATGCAAATCAGGCAAGGGGAGGAAGAGTCCAATGTAGACTACATCGATCGGGTAGATGAGATCATCCTTAGCGGCGAGCCCGTAAGTGACGAGATCGCCCTCTACTCGGTCCTAGGGGGATTCGACGGTCTTTCGCCCATGTTCAGGAATCTTACGAAGGACCTCCCCCTACCTACGCGATCTTCCGCGCCAAAGCCGCAAACTTTCTAGCCAGGCAAAGGTTACTTTTCAACCTATGAGTAACGCGATCGGCAGTCGAACGACGATCACCAGTCTTCCAGCCCGATCGCCATTATCAAGCAACATCATCAAAACCGGAGGACTCGTTCGCCATCTACAGTTCACCGTCTAACATGATGGACTAAGGCACGAGATCGCCTCCCCCACACAACATACACCGTTGAAGGTCGGCATCTACATGACGATCCGCGTTAGAAGAGTGCAGCCATGGTCCTGGTAGTCGATGGAACCGACTGCTTCGGCCATGCAAGGTCCCTTTGGGCCACGATCGCCCGCCCTTCGTTTAAATACGAGGTCGGCGTAGCCTGAGGGCCCTCCAAAACTAATCAGTGGACACGCTCGCCCGCCCTCAAAGGTTCATCATCTAACTTGGTGCACCCGGATAATGCGACGCGTCCCTACCCCCGTCTCAACGTACACCGTCGAGGGTCGCCATCTTCATGGCGGGCCGAGGTGGAAGCAGAGCTAACAAGCCGCGGAAGTGGAGTTGATTAATCCGACGATGCCCCGCGCAAGGACTCCTCTAGACCAAGACCGCACGCCCTTCGTTTAAATACGAGGCGAGGCGCAACCTAGCAGAGGACCCTCACAATAAAATGAGTCACGAGACAGACAATGTCACTCGCGCATAAGACACGGTCATGGAGTCGGTCCATCGAACTCCGCAACTGTGCACGGTTCCTCAGCGACGAAACAATCAGCTTTCTACAAGGAATCGGCCAAATTTGTTTATTGCAGGTACAAGACCGAAGATAGCTCGCCAATCGAACAGATCGCCCAAGTCCGAAACCAAAGTTCGCACAAAGGATCGCCCGTCCTTGTCTTCAACGATCGCCAGCGAGAACCAGCTCACCCCATGTCTTCAACATCGGAGCAAGCTGGGGGGCAAATGTTGTGTCGAGAATTATACGTCTCAACAGGCGATCGCCTCAGAGACCAGACGACCTAGCCATAGCCGAATAGACCAAGGCAGATTGGCCGACCGAGGATCCCACGACAAGTCCCGGTGCCGAGCGATCGACATCTAAGGCGATCGTCTCTCGGTACTTGGCGATCGGCCCCCTGATGATCGGCAAATGACGACCGCCTCATGCCACGCGAAGCCATAGCCCGTCCAGTCGGCGAAGGCCGAAGCTCGAAGCAAGGACCTATGTGCAGAATCGGGAAAGGCGCCGCAAGTCATGGATCGTTGACCACAGTCTGTCAGCATCTTCTCACCAACCGACAGACCCGCCGAAAGTTGTACAGTGGGACCGCTGTGGCAAAGAATTTCGGACGCGTGCCGGCTCATCGGGATCACATGTTGCCGCCAAAGAGCCAGCGGACTTTAAGGCGCATGACCCATGTGACATAAAGACGATCGCCCCTTATTATATTACATGAAAGGCGATCGCCCGTCAGTAAACAGAGCATCTCAGCTCCTATAAATAGAAGGCTGCCTACACTTGGAAATCTCTCTGTCTCTCTCGGATTCAGCTCATAACTTGGCTTTCTTACTCTTGGCAACAACTATCTCTCGGCCTTTCTTCTCTCTCAGCACTTCTTACACGAAAGACGGTCGGCAGAGACGAAACACGCAAAGCTTCGCTCAAGAGCTAGATAAATAGGATCTTTTACACTCATTGTAATCGCATTCTTACATTGATATTTGTACTCAAACGTATTCTTATTAATAACATCTCGCGAGAGCATTCAAGCCCGGACCTAACAAACCCGGCAAATCTTGTGTTATTTCCATTCCCTCGGACGTACTCTCGCAATTTGTTTGTTGTCTATCCATTCCAGCAATATCTATCGCCGGATAATATTTTGGGCAACAACAACCCGTATACCCTATATTTAAGAATATAAATATTTTTAATATATATCATATATACATATAATGTAATTAATAAGTTCAAGTTAGTATAATAAATATTTAAAATATAATATTTTATATAATAATATATATAATTTATAATACATTATAATATTTATGTATAATATATAATAATATATTTATATAATCCAAATGGGTACGCGGGTCGGGTAATCGGGTCGGGTATTCGGGTAATATACTATATCCATACCCTACCCGTATACCTGACCTGATTTCGGGTTTATCCGATGGGTAGGATTGGGTACGGATAAAATTGACATCCCTATACCTATTTATCAGTGTTCATCATATGCCATTTTCAGCGGAGGTTTGTGTTAAGCAGGTTGCAACCGAGACAAGTGCTAGCTGCCTCACGGTCTTCTTCTAAGCTTCGTATTTGGAATTTGTTTTTCTCTATTTCTTTTGGTTCTGTATCTTCACATCTTACATTCTTTGGTGTTCACCACTATAAATTATATATCATAGTTTCATTTATATTCCCATACCATAAGGAAAGGTCCCTTCAATTCAAAAGTCCATTGATATAAAAAATGACTTTTGAATTAAAGCGACCTTTCTTATGGTATGGGAATATAAATGAAACTATGATATATAATTTATAGTGGTGAACACCAAAGAATGTAAGATGTGAAAATACAGAACCAAAAGAAATAGAGAAAAACAAATTCCAAATACGAAGCTTAGAAGAAGACCGTTAGGCAGCTAGCACTTGCCTCGGCTGCAACCTGCCTAACACAAACCTCCGCTGAAAATGGCATATGATGAACACTGATAAATAGGTAACTGAAAAATCCAACCTCATGTCTAGCCATTAGAAAGGTCTCTAGAGCACCTAAAACATAACTGTATCAAAAATTAAACATGAAAGCATAAAAAATTATCAAAAAATAACCTTCTTTGTCAGCCTATGAGACAGATGGGAGAAAAAAAAACAATAGGAAAAAGAGGCATCCCACATTGATCAATATTGTACACTCACAGTGCACCAGTAACTGCATTTCTAAGGAAAAAACACAAACGAATGCTCACTCCAAGACACGCCCAATGAGATAATAAGGTCCTCCCTAGAATAGTACAGGGACTTGAAGAATACATGTGAGAAATAACTGAATCAATAAACTAAATATTTGCATCAAATTTTACATTTAGACAATTGTAAAATTCATTTCACTTTGAACAAACACACACGTTATCAAATGAAATATTTGAGCTATACCTTCATTGCGCCATTAGTGGCGATTTCACTCAAAGATAAAAAAGTTGTAAGGAAAGTGCATGAACCACAGAAAGCAACCAGAAGTAGTGATTGGCCAATCCCAGCCATAGCCCCCTAAAGCATATATACATATATGCAGAACTGAATAAGCATCAAATGGTAAAATGACAACATACAAATTAAAATAGTAACAATAGTAGAATGAAGTTTATCCACTCAACTCTACCCAGAGATTAATATGGTTTTATTGAGAAATTTTTGTACATTTAGACACCCGAAATTCTAATCCAAGCACCCAACCCGATTTTGTTTGTATGCATCAATAGTCATTAGCATCATCACAGGAATTTAAATAATAAACAGTGCAAAAAATTTAGAAACACAGAACTTACCATGAATATCTGATGTGGAAAATAAATCCCAAATTATTTTGCAGACAACGCACAAACACACCCATCATTGTCCCCAATTTGAGGTTGTTGGCCTGTGTGATACATAACTTGCCTCAGCGCATATTCACAAAAGAGTTCAAAGACAATTCGATAATAGGGTTATCTCAATATAAGTCTATAGTAAACTTCTCTAGAAACAATGTTATTCAAGAATTTGTTATTTTTAACATAAAAATACTTGAAAAATACAAAAAAAAAATCACACTCAACAATCCATCACCAAATTGACATCTCCACTTTCCCAATATAATAATCTTTTAAGAATGATACCGTTGTCCATTCCAGCTTCAATCCACCTTTCACATACTCTCTCATCAACAAACTACCAATAAGAGCAAATCCAATTTGAAACTCGTGCCTCATCTTAGAAAAATCAGGGGCAAAAGGTAACAAGAATAATGAAAAACCTAACCTGTGTTGTCAATTAAAACAATCATGAGTCAGATCTAAGGTAATCAAAGTCAGGAAGGATATATCAACTCAGTAGCAAACAGGACTCATTGGTATCTATGGTCGCTTTACCGGCGCATCATCTCCATCTCTATGACTGGAAGGTGCTTGAATCTGATCACCTATCATTTTGGAAAATGAAAAGTCATCAAAATAATTCAGACTATAACAAATGAGAAGTTAGGATAAAATATCAAGAACAGGAATTATCAAAGAGCATTAACAAAATATGGAAACACTTTGATAAGTGATGCCTTAAATTTTCTATTTAGAAAATGATTGGAATAAATGTAACAGGATGATAATTTACACCATACCTTTTTTGAACCCCAAATGTCAACGAGTCAAAACCAAACAATTCCAGTTTGGATTCAGTCTGAGCGCCACTGATATTTCCATGATTTGATAGTCGCTCATCACTTCCATCGAAATTCTTATTTGGTCGCATGCCCACTTTCACTTTTCTACATATGCATAAGGTCATATAAAATTACAGTGAACCTAGAGAAGAAAATATCAAATTAGAATTATGTTACAAACAAAATGCAAAAATATCAGCATAACACAGGTAAAACAATTGTAGAACACCAAGTACAGCAACTTTGAATAAATGACGAACCAAATAGGAGAGAAGAGCTATTATCTTCTACTTTTACTGCAATGTAGGTTAAAACCCTAAGCATGGTAACCACAGTACAATGCTCCAAACCAAAACAATAAACACAAAACACTTGTTCAAAAAGAACCAGGCATGGTCGGCACTATTACCATAACAAAATAGAACAAGAGCGTCATTTGGGGGCGTAGGCCGAAAAGAACAACATGTCAGAAGAATCATTTGTATAAATGAAAACCTGATAAATGATGCAGCAGAAGCGGCCGACAAAAGTAAAAATAAACAAAACGTACACCCCCAAAAAAATAGGACATAACAGATGTAGAGATGATAGAATAGTAAAACCCCTTCAAGATCAATGGAAAGTAAACCCTTAAAATTTCGAGAGGGTAAAACATTTGTACCTGGGGCACAACAGCTCGATGTGATGGGAATTGGGGGCTCGGCAGAAAACTTTCAGTGAACTTTTCAAGGTTCTTGCTCCAAATGGTGCCTTCGTGACGTGATAGAGAAACATACCCGGTGATCATGCTCCCCGCGAAGTACTCCCTATTCATATCGCTCTTAGGAATGGCATACTTGCAATTGATGCTAAGAGCAGGTATCTCGAACCTGAACATGCAGCCCATACTCGAAATCTATAAGACAAACTTGACATTTTCAACTTACTACAAGTTTGGCAGATCTCGATCTTCCTATATCTTGTTTGCACTATTACAACATTCAAAAGAGCCAGAGTGGAGATAGAAAAACAAACATATTTCAGATTTAAAATAAAAGAATTTTAAATAAGAAAGCCATCATAAATAGATTTCAAAAATCCACCATTTGCACACAACCAAACACAAAACTGTGCAAGCAACGGCCGCAAATCCTAATGTAATGGTGCCTAACCAAAAAAAAACAATTACATTCCAAACGTAAGCAAACAAGTTGTCTACGCAAAACCCAGCTTTACTCAATGAAGAATGTGTTCATTAATTAATGCAAAAAAATTTTAATGGGAATATCATTAGTTAGTTCAGTGATTCATTGAATGTGATTTTCATTTCCCTAAAGAGAAAGGAAATTTTTTTAAGAGGAATATATATTTACTAAATCAAGTCACCACAGACACTTCAGTACAATTACCTAGTACATCCTAAACGTAAGGAGTCGATTAGATAAAGAGTTTAACAATATAAACAAAAAAGAAAGAGAAAAAATTAACAGAAATAAAACCTAGGTTATGTAGAGGCGGGAATATCATAGAAAGAAATGCCCCAAAAAAAGAATAGCAGATATACCCAAAACACGAGAAGATAAAAGGAACAAACACGTTTTCGTCCATCAGGCCCTTCACACTTTTAGAGTAGTAGGATATTACCATTGGAACAGAAACAGAAAGTGACATAATGTATGATTGGGAGAGAGAGCAAAGCATCCAATCTAATTTCATCATCTGATCGATTTGATATAGGCAAAATAAACTTTAATAAAACCATTTTTTTTTCTCTCTGTAAACTAATAAATTATATAGAATTTAATCATCTTTTGCAGCAAGTAATAAAAGAAATACCCAAGAAAATATGAAAAATGAAAGCAAAGCAGATCCTACCTCAACAGACAAAAGCCAGCAAAATATATAAATTAAACTGCAGGAAAAAAAAGTATATATTTATGTTACCAGATCAACAGTCTCATTACCGACCTCTTCAAGACTAATACTCTTGTCAACACCCATTGTGTGTCAAAGCCCCTCTTTATAAAGAAATCTTTTGAGAGAAACAAGAGTGAGGAGAGAGAGAGAGAGAGAGATTAGTATTCATTGAATGTGATTTTCATTTCCCAATGAAAAAGGAAATTTTTTTGAAGAGGAATACCTATTTACTAAATCAAGTCACCACGGACACTTCTGTACAATTACCTAGTACATCCTAAACGGAAGGAGTCGATTAGATAAAGAGTTTAACAATACAAACAAAAAAGAAAGATAAAAAATTAACAGTAATAAAACCTAGGTTATGTAGAGGCGGCTGGATTTAGAAGAACTTTCTGATACCGGTGGAAACTCGGTTGGCTCTTCCGAAGCGAGCATAAATCAACAAGAGCCTGTTGCTCCTGAGGTTTATCATCCAGGTGGGAGGCTCTTCAAGACCTCAATCTCCTGCAAGCCCAGCTCAGCTTATGCAATGATTGGAATAACTCTCTTCAACCGCCCACCATGTAACACCCCCAATCCGCTCAGGGATATTACACGTCGTAGAACCCTTCCTCAAGGATCTACCAGGCAGGTAACAACATCGAACAACTCAACAATTCCTTTAAGGCTAAAAAGACTCAGTAGACCGATTTGGTCTTTCAATTAATACATACAACTCAATCTCAAAACATGCCCACGCAGGGGTCAAATACAAAATGCTCCCGTACAACGAGGAAAATATACTGTAGCAGAACTAAAATACAACTGAACCAATACAACAACGTACGGTTCCTCATGTGATTAGTATCGATCATCTTTCATCATCCTTCGTGCTGACCCTGTGTTATGCTCCCAAAACCTGAATGCAAAAACATACATCCACCCCCCGATTACTCGGGGGTTAGCAAAATTCCACTAGTGCAAGTACAAAGTGCAAAATACGAGTCATACAAGTCATATTCCAAGAATAACAACAACCAGGAATCCTCAAAGATTCAATATAACAAAAATTACTTTCCGAGGCAAAAGTTTAGGTAAAACATTCCAAAACCGAAAGATCACAAATCGAGAGAACCATTTATAAAACCTTTTAAAAATGCCCTCGGGAGTTTTCAATGTAAAACCATTTAGGATTATCGAGTCCTTCTCTTTGCAAAATCGATAGGGGTTACAGCCCAAAGGTTTTGTTTTCACAAATAAAACCAGCAATAATTCACAGGGTTAAAACCCACGCCACGTGTCCTCGACGGACATAAAATCGACACAACATAATCACCCAAGATGCGCAAATCTTGGTCACACGAATACAACACCAACTCGTGAATCCAGGGCTATACCATTGGATTCCCTTCGAGGCTCCGTCGGACCTACCCAAGGTGAGCAAAACACATTCACAATCATAAACACACCACCGTGATCACTTGCCACGTCATCTCGCAATTGGATCAATTACTTGTTGTCTCCTGACAGTATGATCACATGCCATATGTCACCGCATGTCTTATAATCTCACGGTTGGATCAATCACTTGTTGCATCCTGACCACATGATCACAAGCCATGTGTCACCGTAGATTGTCTTAGGCTCTCACGGTTGGATCAATCACTTGTTGCATCCTGACCACATGGTCACATGCCATGTGTCACCGTAGACCTGCGACCAAATCCACACATTCACACAAATAACATATCACATCAAGGATATCCAAACAATTCACCCAAAGGCAACAAACACAAAGCAGAACACAACGTCCAACCACAACGCATCGAAATGAGGAAATATACATATATACACATTAACAAGCGCAACATCAACACCAACCATATCCATAGGATTCACATAATCGTTTACGAAACACACCAATCACAAAATGCACACGGTTTTGAAAGAGAGCCTTTAACGAGGCTAATCGAATCTTTTGAAAGTTCATTTCAAACAATCAAGCAAACATGTCAAGACGATCACCGATCATCATATCCACGAAATAAGAAATGTATGGACAAGGTACTTGCCTCGAAACCACGATCGCAACGAGACGACGGATGGGATGCGGTCGAACAGCCCCGAACTCCCGAACACTATCGAATACTAGGAGAAAAACACCCCACGAATAATCAATCACCAAACGGGATTCAACATCGGAATCCTCGAGCACCTATAATATTTCGGAAGGAACAATAAAACATGATTACGACGAGAATCAAGGCCAAAAACAACGGAAATCCCAACAAACTATCGAAGGAACTCATTCGAACATTTAATCGAACATTAAATGTTCAAGACCCTCCAAGAACAAAGAGATCGCCCTTCGAGTCGAACGAATCAAAGATATGAGTATCCAATCCATATAACATGTTCAAAACAACGTTTATACAACAATTAATTGATTAAAAACGGATTGGAATCGAAATCAAAAGGAAAATCCCCAAAATCTCCAAAAACAAGGGTTCAAGCCAAAATACCTTGATTCGGACGAAGAACACGGATTGGATGATGATATAATCAACAAGAATCTTCTAAAGCGTCTTGGAATTGATTAGAACCGGCCAAGAACTCGAGTTCCCGAACCCCCGTCGCCAGCCGTCGCAAGAAATGAGAAAAAGTGAAGAAAAATGAAGTATGGCCGAGCGAGGCCTATATATGGCCGACAGGCTTACGGCCCTAATCGGCAGTGCCTTAAGGCCGTAACTCGTCCCTTACGGCCGTACTCGGCAGGCCCTTACGGCCGTAACTGGCATTCATAAAAAATTTGCCCAGCACCTGCCGGTCACTTACGGCCGTAACTGACACCCCCTTACGGCCGTAACCGGCATTCGTCCAGCCATGCCTGCCGAGCACGTACGGCCGTAACTGGCACCTTACGGCCATAACTCGGCCAGGCCAGGCCCTGCTCCGGCCGTGACTCGGCCGTGGCCACTCCGACGGCCCGGACAACCACGAAACCTGTACCTGAACATAAATCGGAGATACAGTTACGAAGTACTCGCAAAGACGAATCTAAGCGCTAAGAGAACACACGATTCCGACCACCCGAAGGCTCGAAATTCGAAAACGGAAGTAATTACCCCAAACTTTGGGAAATTATGAAAACGGCCCAAAACGTACGAAATACACGATACACGATCGAAACACCAAGCAAAAGCTCGCAACATGAATAATAACATTAAATGAACTTACGAGAAACTTGAAACAACAGTTTCGGACGAGATTCGCAAGAATCGAACTCAAGTGCGGAAAAGTCGCTTAAGATCACGGAACTCAACAAAATGACACCGAAACGAACTCGGATGACAAAAAGTGCAGAATTGATCATTCTCAAAATGATGAAACGGTCACAAGCGAGTCGTCGAAACGGACTCCCGCCGAAAAAAAAAGAAAATTACCGAAAATCGAAATTGCTGATATTACATACTACCCTCCTTAAAAGAAGTTTCGTCCCGAACTTAAAATAAGTAGGGAGAAGTAATATCCCGCCAGGAAACACTCAACGAGATACACAAGAATCGAGAACTCGCGCCCAACGGCGAAATGTTACAAGCAACGCGAAGAAATATACGGCGTGAAAACACGCTCCACGACGAACAACTCAACGCCACAAGTAGAGATATAGTAAAACCAACGAGTGACAAGCATCAACAAACAGAAAATACAATCAAGTCAATTATCCAAACAATCCTAAAACACAAAGCACCTATTACAAGGAAACACGCACAGTCGAGAAAACGAAAATAAACACGAAACGATCCATAAGGATAATCACAAACAATTCGGCTACGCCGAAATCCACAAAAACCACACTAGGCATCTCTATGTCCTTTCGGAGCAGAGACACAACCTCGATCCCCAAATCTCTCAGCTACCGTCTCGCAATGCACGGCTCGGTGACCCACCTGGCCACACTCGAAACAGCTGACTAACGGTGAACGACAATTCTTCGCGGTATGGCCCGCTCGACTACAATTATAACATGTCTTCATGTTGCTCACATTACTCACTGCAGGGGTACTACTCCTCTGATCACGCGATCGAGGAACCATCCTGGGATGATGATACGAAGTCCCAGCCTCTGGGGGTCCACTCCCCTGATTTCCTGAAAAGTTCCCAACGGTTTTCTATTTCTTCGAGTCAGACATACCCTCGGTCGATAATCTGGATAGCTCATAGGCTAACGCCCTATTCTGATAATCTCTCAAGGAAGTACAAGTGAGACCTGACATGTACTGACGAATCTCCGGCTTCATCCGCCTACTAAAATGACAGATCTTGTCCTCCTCCATCCTCACTTGATCATGCACATAGTTGAGCTGTTTGCTAAAATCAATTATAGCTTGAGACAGCGGTACATCCTGTGGTTTCACCGAGAAGAATTCATAAATCCTCTGATTTCTGATCGGCTCCGCACAAAACTCATCTCTCATGATCCTCTGGAATTCTGCCCACGTGACAACACGATCTCGAGGCTTAACAGCCTCCCACCAACTGGCGGCATCCTTGTCAAGAAGATACTGAGTGACTGGTAACTTACGCTCTTCTGCACAATCAACTGCCTCGAATATCTTTTCCAACTGGAAAAGCCAACCATCCCAACCTAATGCATTTGCAGCACCAACGAAACGAGGGGGATTTATACGAACCACTTCTCGAAGCCACTGATTTGCACCAGTGTTCTGAGTCACGTCTGTAATACGCTGAACCGCCTGAGTCAACTGAGTCATCTGTGTAGATACCTGCTGTAAAATAGTAGCAACACCGATACCGATATCATCACCAGCAGCATGATCTCGATCACGCACCCGGTCGCCACGACCACGACCTCTGCCCATCGGCATACTGAATAAGCAACCACTCAGCACAACAGAAAATTATAACACGCAACACTTACAATGATTACTATCATACGACAACATACATATCAACATCACAACAAAGACGGCATCATTCGGTGGTCTCAATGGCCCGAACAGTAACCAGCACCTAATCACAAAACATCATGAAACAATCACACATTTGCACAAACGTACAAACCCAAGCTTTAACAGCTCGCACATATGCGACAACACGCAATTCACCACGAGGCGACAAACATTAAATACCACATCACACCTCTCACAGAGGGCTAGTACAACAAATGCGTGGCGCACGACTCAACGCTCACACCACCGATTAAATCACAATTCAGAGGGCTAACACCCTAATGACAATACTAACATCATACACACCTTCTCCGACCACAAGCAGGAAGTGATAGGTTTTAAAAACGAAAACCACCTTTGAAAAAAAATGATTTTGGAAACACTAATTGATCTTGAGTATCACCTTTCAAGAAGTAGTTCAAACACCATTATCGAGACTTTGAAAACCATCTTGCGTTAGATAAAATGAGGACACTTCCCTTTTAGTGAAAAACTTTCAGAAATATTCGACCCTCGGGTCTAAGCAAAGCATTTCTAAATAATTGAAAATATCTCAAAATATTTTGGTCCTCGACTGGAATAATTTTGAATCGTACTGTGGCACCTTGAAAGTACCATGAGAAAATAATTCATTTTAAAATGTACGTCTCGAAATTTATTTTCTAAGATACTCAAGGTTTTCAAAAATTCAATAGGCCAGAATGCCCAAAACTCGCAAAATCCTTTATCAAACCGTCATAAAACATTCAAGGCCAGAATGCCAAAACTCGATTTAGGGAATCAGTTTTATGAAATAAAACCCAGTTTGAAAAATACTGAAAGCCATTCTGAAAGAACTCACGCATCGGATAAAATATAGTTCGAAAATACATTAGCAGCGACACCGCTCCTTATATAAATAAAATATGAGAGTCGAATACCCACATATCACGAAATCAAAATCCACAGAAGGATTCCAACACTTAACGAATAATCATACAAGTAACTCACATCATACGAGGCACAATCACAAAGAAGGGAGACTTACATCCACAGGTCGCACGAAGATGATGATCGCCCCATGATACTAATCACGACCAACAAACTCTGATGATGCATCGCGACACGACTCAGTCAGACAAAATACGACGAGACAAGACTCAACAGACACCACTGACCCGACTGCCTAGGTTTCCACAACCTAAAGCTCTGATACCATTTATGTAACACCCCCAATCCGCTCAGGGATATTACACACCGTAGAACCCTTCCTCAAGGATCTACCAGGCTGGTAACAACATCGAACAACTCAACAATTCCTTTAAGGCTAAAAAGACTCAGTAGATCGATTTGGTCTTCAATTAATACATACAACTCAATCTCAAAACATGCCCACGCAGGGGTCAAATACAAAATGCTCCCGTACAACGAGGAAAATATACTGTAGCGGAACTAAAATACAACTGAACCAATACAACAACGTACGGTTCCTCATGTGATTAGTATCGATCATATTTCATCATCCTTCGTGCCGACCCTGTGTTATGCTCTCAAAACCTGAATGCAAAAACAGACATCCACCCCCCGATTACTCGGGGGTTAGCAAAATTCCATTATTTTGCTAGTGCAAGTACAAAGTGCAAAATACGAGTCATACAAGTCATATTCCAAGAATAACAACAACCAGGAATCCTCAAAGATTCAACATAACAAAAAGTACTTCCCGAGGTAAAAGTTTAGGTAAAACATTCCAAAACCGAAAGATCACAAATCGGGAGAACCATTTATAAAACCTTTGAAAAATGCCCTCGGGAGTTTTCAACGTAAAACTATTTAGGATTATCGAGTCCTTCTCTTTCCAAAATCGACAGGGGTCACAGCCCAAATGTTTTGTTTTCACAAATAAAACCAGCAACAATTCACAGGGTTAAAACCCACGTCACGTGTCCTCGGCGGACATAAAATCGACACAACATAATCACCCAAGATACACAAATCTTGGTCACACAAATACAACACCAACTCATGAATCCAGGGCTATACCATTGGATTCCCTTCGAGGCCCCGTCGGACCTACCCAAGGTGAGCAAAACACATTCACAATCATAAACACACCACCGTGATCACTTGCCACGTCATCTCGCGGTTGGATCAATCACTTGTTGTCTCCTGACCATATGATCACATGCCAGATGTCACCGCAGGTCTTATCATCTCACGGTTGGATCAATCACTTGTTGCATCCTGACCACATGATCACAAGCCATGTGTCACCGTAGATTGTCTTAGGCTCTCACGGTTGGATCAATCACTTGTTGCATCCTGACCACATGGTCACATGCCATGTGTCACCATAGACCTTCGATCAAATCCACACATTCACACAAATAACATATCACATCAAGGATATCCAAACAATTCACCAAAAGGCAACAAACACAAAGCAAAACACAACGTCCAACCATAACGCACCGAAATGAGGCAATATACGTATACACACATTAACAAGTGCAACATCAACACCAACCATATCCATAGGATTCACATAATCGTTTACGAAACACACCAATCACAAAATACACACGGTTTTGAAAGAGAGCCTTTAACGAGGCTAATAGAATCTTTTGACAGTTCATTTCAAACAATCAAGCAAACATGTCAAGACGATCACCGATCATCATATCCACGAAATAAGAAATGTATGTACAATGTACTTGCCTCAAAACCACGATCGCAATGAGACGAGGGATAGGATACGGTCGAACAGCCCCGAACTCCCGAACACTATCAAGAACGCGATAGCACCGGGAATACTACGAGAAAAACACCCCACGAATAATCAATCACCAAACGGGATTCAACATCGGAATCCTCGAGCACCTATAATCCTCCGGAAGGAACAAGAAAACATGATTACAACGAGAATCAAGGCCAAAAACAATGGAAATCCCAACAAACTATCGAAGGGAACTCATTCGAACATTTAATCGAACATAAATGTTCAAGACCCTCCAAGAACAAAGAAATCACCCTTCGAGTCGAACGAATCAAAGATATGAGTATCCAATATATAGAACATGTTCAAAACAACATTTATACAACAATTAATTGATCAAAAACGTATTGGAATAGAAATTAAAAAGGAAAATCCCCAAAATCTCCAAAAACAAGGGTTCAAGCCAAAATACCTTGATTCGGACGAAGAACACGGATTGGATGATGATATAATCAACAAGAATCTTCCAAAGCATCTTGGAATTGATTAGAACCAGCCAAGAACTCGAGTTCCCGAACCCCCGTCGCCAGCCGTCGCAAGAAATGAGAAAAAGTGAAGAAAAATGAAGTATGACCGAGCCAGGCCTATATATGGTCGGCAGGGTTACGGCCGTAACCGGCAGTGACTTACGGCCGTAACTCGGCCTTTACGGCTGTACTCGGCAGACCCTTACGGCCGTAACCGGCATTCGTCAAAAATCTGCCCAGCACCTGCCGGTCACTTACGGTCGTAACTACCACCTTCTTACGGCCATAACCGACATTCGTCCATCCATGCCTGCCGAGCACGTACGGCCGTAACCGGCACCTTACGACCGTAACTCGTCCAGGCCAGGCCCTGCTCCGGCCGTGACTCGGCCGTGGCCACTCCGACAGCCCGGACAACCCCAAAACCCGAACTGAACATAAATTAGAGATACGGTTACGAAGTACTCGCAAAGATGAATCTAAGCGCTAAGAGAACACACGATTCCGACCACCTGAAGGCTCGAAATTCGACAATGGAAGTAATTACCCCAAACTTTGGGAAATTATGAAAACAGCCCAAAACGTCCGAAATACACGATACACGATCGAAACACCAAGCAAAAGGTCGCAACATGAACAATAAGATTAAATGAACTTACGAGAAACTTGAAACAACAGTTTCGGATGAGATTTGCAAGAATCGAACTCAAGTGCGGAAAAGTCGCTTAAGATCACGGAACTCAACAAAACGACACCAAAACGAACTCGGATGACAAAAAGTACAGAATTGATCATTCTCAGAATGACGAAACGGTCACAAGCGAGCCGCCGAAACGGAATCACCCCGAAAAAAAGAAAATTACCGAAAATCGAAATTGCGGATATTACACACCATGATTGAGACAAAGAATCCTCGAGCAGCCCAGAAATTGTAACATCCCAATTCACAAATGGGACATTACACGCCGTAGAACCCCCGTGAGGTCTACCAGGCTAATTCGTGACACATGAACCACAATGATAACCCAAAAGATGCACCCAAAAAGTAAATAAGGCTGTGGCCTCGTCCAAAACATTTTAACGGAGTACATGAGACATAAGTTAAATACCAAATTATTGCCCACGCAGGGGACTTAAACCATGTTTAAAATTAAACAGTCTAACTCCAATACTTAACAGATGCAATGACAAAACAGAAAAATACAGACTCGAGCAACATCATCATGCCAACCCATCCTTTGCATGCGCATCCCGTGCCAGCTCCTCAGCTCGACCAGTACCTGAAATGCATAAGACGCATTTTCCCCATTTAAGGGGTTAGCATTCGAATAACTAGTGCAAGTACATAATTACACAACATTATATACATACACAATTCAACGCAAATAAATCGTTAGGAAAAATCATTTTGGAAATCAATATTCCGGAATATCACATTAACACCAAAACAGTATATCAACAAGTTTTCCACATCACAATTATCCACGCTTGGTAACTCGCGACCGTACCCATTAGTATCGGTCCCCAGAGGTCCCGTCGGACCGTCCCCAGGTGAGAAACCACTTCCGCGGCCGTACCCATTAGTATCGGCCCCAGAGGTCCCGTCGAACCGTCCCCAGGTGGAAGAACATCAACACACACACCCCGGTCTATTTCCATGGCCGTACCCATTAGTATCGGCCCCCAGAGGCCACACGCCATCCCCAGGTGGAAGAGAAACAATCACATTCGTTCAATAACACCATTTACATCATTCGCATCAAAATCATATGCACATAACGGAATATAATACATGTACTTGCCTGATTAATACTACGTGAAGGAAAACGGCGAACGGAAAGGTTTTGGACCGAACAACCTTCACAAATCCGATCCTAACACAATAACGATGGACAACAATCTTAAAACTACGTAAATGATGGAATACATCCTAGTTCTACCCGCTGAAACCCTTAGTCGAACATAACTTGGGTATCGTCGACTATAAGTGACGAACAATGGAGAACTTGGAGTTTAAAACCACAAATCATCAATAAAATGAAGGATTACAAGTGCACGATCGAAGTCTAGCGATAACCCAGTAATAATTCGGACTAAAGGAGTCAAGTCCCAAGAAATCCCCAAAATTCCCCCAAAATCTCAAAACAAGGGTTTTGGGAATATTTACCTTAATTCGGATGGTGGAAAGTGATTAGGAACTTGAAGAATTCACGCAAGGAATGCACGGTGGTAGTGAATGGTGATCTACAGTCGGAATCGGCCCTAACCCCGCTGGAATCGCTCAAAGCCGAGAAGGATAGGAAATGAAAGAAAAATGACGAAGTTGATCGCTGTCTATTTATATTTAACGAGACTTAGCGCACGCTACGCACAAGCATTAGCGTGCGCTAGCGGGCATGGCGTGATCGCCTTCGACCTCCGTTAGCGTACGCAAGCTAACATGGTTAGCGTGCGCTAGTACTAGGGATTAGCGTGCGTTAACGCCGATTAGCGTCTGTTGCACGGTCGATCAAGTATCGAACCCACTGCCCTGCATCGAAATCGTTAGCGCACGCTACGAACCCCGGGTTAGCGTCGCTAACCACACAATGATAGCGCACGCAGTAAATTACGAGTAGCGTGCGCTACTCAGCGGCTTACGCGATGCATTCTTGCCAACAGCGCAAAAGTGCCGAAAAACGAAGCAAGACCAGAATCCAGAATCATAAACACGTAATAATCAAGACGACAAGGTTGAGCGTTGAAAGAGAATATAATCTCGATCACTAGAGAGTTTGAAACGAAGCAAATAAAGCAAAATTCCCCAAACTTATGAAAATTACAAAAACGGCCCAAATGCCCGAAAAATCGCGATACAACGTCGGATTAACAAACCGAAAGTTCCCACACGACCAACTCAACCATACAAACTTATACGAATCGAGAAACAACGAAAACGAACAAGTTTTACGAGAATCGAACGCACATGCGGCAAGATATAATTCAAAATGATATTATGCAAAAACATCCTCGAAACTCGACCAGACGGGAAAACTCCAAGAACAAAATAGATTCAGAATTCCAAAACAGTGCTAAGCGAGTTGTCTGAAACGAACATACACCAAAAATAGAAATTACCGAAAATAGAAAACACGGATATTACATTATTTCCCCCTAAAAATAAGTTTCGTCCCGAAACTTACAACGCGAACAACTCGGGGTATCTCGACTGCATACTCTCCTCCGTCTCCCATGTGGCTTCCTCGGACCCATGTCTTGACCATTGAACTTTAACCAGAGGGATGGTTTTATGACGAAGTTGCTTCACCCGACGCTCTAAAATCTGAATCGGCCTCTCCTCGATGGTAATGTCGGGTCCCAATTCGATCTCTCCAAAATCGATAATATGGCTAGGGTCCGATACGTACCTCCTAAGCTGGGAAACATGAAATACGTTATGAACGTGGCTCAGGGACGGCGGTAAGCCTAGCCGATAGGCAAGCTCTCCCACTCTCTCTAAAATCTCAAACGGCCCAATAAACCTCGGACTAAGTTTACCCTTCCTACGAAGCGGTAAACTCCCGTGTCGGCGACACCTTAAGCAAAACATGATCTCCCACCTCAAACTCCAACGGCGGCCGACGCGTGTCGGCATAAGACTTCGCCGACTCGGGCCGTTAACAATCTATCACGAATCGAGTAATCTTCTCTCTCGTCTCAACTACCATATCGGGCTCGGTTAATCGGCTCGGACGCATCGTCCCAACACAACGGCGATCTACACCTCCTCCCATACAGCGCCTCAAATGGCGCCATTTTGATCGAGGCGTGCCAACTATTGTTGTACGTGAACTCGATCAACGGCAAGTGCGACTCCCAATCATCCTTCCATTCTAGGGCACAGGCTCTCAACATATCCTCTAATGTCTGGATCGTCCGCTCTGACTGCCCGTCAGTCTGAGGGTGGTAAGATGTACTGAGTCTCAACTTAGTCCCCAAAGCTCGATGAACAGCCTGCCAAAAATGTGACACGAACCGACCATCACGATCCGAAACAATACTCTTAGGAGTCCCATGCAATCTCACGACCTCTGCAATAAATACTCGTGCCAGTCTCTCCGGGCCCCAAGTGTCCTTAATACCCAGGAAATGAGCTGATTTGGTCAGTCGATCGACAATAACCCAAATCATGTTCATTCCATTCCGAGTCCTAGGCATACTAGTAATGAAATCCATAGAAATATCCTCCCATTTCCACTCCGGGATAGGAAGTGGTCGCAAAAACCCCGCGGGTCGCTGATGCTCGATCTTAACCTGCTGACAGGTCAAAGACCTCGACACAAACTCGCTAACGTCTGTCTTCAAATTACTCCACCAGTAGTTGCTCCTCACATCCTTGTACATTTTATTCGTACCAGGATGTATGGAGTAAGGTGTGGTATGAGCTTCACTCAAGATCTTCTGTCTCAGCTCAATATCATTCGGTACACATAGTCTGCCGCGAAATCTCAGAACGCCATCATCCTGAACCAAAAATCCAGGGGCTTTCCCCTGCCTCACATCTTCCCTCAACTGTACCAAACACGGATCATCATACTGTTTCGTTTTGATATCATCAGTCAAGGACGAAGTGATCTCTAATGCACATAACTGGCCCTGATTTCTCTGAACCCAAACCTCAATATTCTGACAAATAAGATATCGCTGGATCCTACTCTGTGGTGTTAGTACCTCTAACATCTGTAACGTTATCGGCTTACGGCTCAACGCATCAGCCACTACGTTAGCCTTACCCGGATGGTAAAGTATCTCGAGGTCGTAATCTTTAATTAGCTCCAACCACCTACGCTGTCTCATATTTAACTCTTTCTGACTGAAGATATACTTCAAACTCTTGTGATCTGTAAAAATTTTACACGACGACCCATAGAGATAATGCCTCCAGATCTTCAAGGCGAAAACGACCGCAGCTAACTCCAAATCGTGCGTGGGGTAATTCACCTCATAAGGTTTCAACTGGCGGGACGCATACGCAATCACTCTGTCTCTCTGCATCAAAACACATCCTAGACCAAGGCCCGAAGCATCACTGTACACTACGAAATCCTCGTTCCCCTGAGGCAACGCTAACACGGGTGCGGTAGTCAAACGTCTCTTTAACTCGTCAAAACTATCCTGCCTGTCTGCAGTCCACTCGAACTTTTGAGTTTTCTAGAGCAACTGAGTGAGTGGTCTAGCGATCTTAGAAAATCCCTCAACGAATCTACGGTAATAGCCGGCAAGACCCAGAAAACTCCTCACCTCCTTCACATTCTTAGGCGGCTCCCAAGCCATCACCGCCTCTATCTTCTGCGGATCTACCCGAACTCCCTCTGCTGAAATCACATGCCCGAGGAACGTCACTTCCTCGAGCCAAAACTCACACTTAGAGAACTTCGCGTATAACTGCTCAGCCCTCAAAGTGTCTAATATAATCCGGAGATGTAGGGCGTGCTCCTCCCGACTCCGTGAATAGATAAGAATATCGTCGATAAAAACGACTACGAATTTGTCCAGATACTCAATAAAAACTTTGTTCATCAACTGCATGAACACTGCTGGGGCATTGGTTAGCCCGAAAGGCATAACCACAAACTCGTAATGGCCATATCTCGTCCGAAAGGCAGCTTTCGGAATATCGACGTCCCGAATCCTCAACTGGTAGTAGCCCGATCGCAAATCAATCTTCGAAAAGACTGTCACCCCCTGAATCTGATCAAACAAATCGTCAATCCTGGGCAAAGGATATTTATTTTTGATGGTTAGCTTGTTTAATTCTCGATAGTCGATGCATAAACGAAGCGATCCATCCTTCTTCTTAACAAAAAGTACAGGCGCACCCCAAGGCGATGCGCTCGGTCGAATATACCCTTTATCTAACAACTCTCCCAACTGATTCTTCAACTCTAGCATCTCCGACGGTGCCATACGGTACGGTGCTCGAGAAATAGGGGCCGCATTCGGCTCAAGATCAATAGGAAACTCCACCTCTCGATGTGGCGGTAATCCCGGCAAGTCATCCGGAAATACATCGGGATACTTGCTAACAACTGGAATCGACGATATGTCAACCCCACCATCTTCCGCTTGTAGAGCGAAACACCAGTAGCCGACACAACCCTGGTTCAAAAGTTTCATCGCCTTCAAGGCGCTAACCACACTCCCCGATCTACCCGGCTTACAGCCGACGAGAGTATGCTCGGTGCCGTCCTCGGCAACTATCGTGATGGTACGAGTCCGATAGTTCATGATAGCACCATGACGATCCAACCAATCGTCCCCGAGGATTAAATCCTCACCCTTAAGGTCTATAACAATGAGATTCGAGGGCCAATCCCGGCTCCCGATCCTCACTGGGCAATCCCTAACTTCCCGGTCCCCAACCATACGATCCCCGCTGGGCGTACCCACTACAAACGGCTCACACTCAACAAGCAGTCAAAACCAATACGACTCACACAATCCGAAGCTATAAAGGAATGGGTCGCACTCAATCAAAAGCACCAAACTGGATGAGAAAGGATTCGAGTGGTACTGACGCCACCGGAATGTCTGCCTCCTCCGTGCGCCTCATCCGATATAATTGGGGATGGGTGAGCCCGAACTCGACGCTGCGCGGCGATCCGGTGACTCCGACCTCTACCACGACTCGAACCTGCGGAACATGAGTAGCTAGTGAGCCGTGATCCTACGATCGGCGGTGGTAGTCGTAAACCTAGCGGCCCTGGTGGCCCTCTCACAATGAATCGCTCGATGCCGGTGCATCGCAAGTGAAGCAAGCAACTAACGGAAGTGGGCAATCCTTCACAACGTGCTCGGGCCGACTGCAATTAAAACAAACTCTCCCGCCAGTGCAACAGTGGGTGAGCAGTTACCACGAGATCCACCGGCCTGATGAAACGGCCTCTTCCCAGGTGTAGGAGTAGAACGGGACCTCGAAAACTGACCACCTTTTCCGGCCGAGAACCCACCAGTAGTCTTCTGCTTCTTAGCTTCCGAAACCGACTCTGATTCCGGGACAGCCATCTCGATCGCCAGAGCGCGATCTTGGTATTCCTTCAAAGTGGCACACATGAGCGGCGCCATACTCTGTCTAATATGCGGCTTCATGCGCATATTGAAGTAACGGATTTTATCAGCCTCCGTTCTCACTTGATCTCTCACGAAACCCAACTGCTGATTGTAAGAAATGATGGCACGAGAAATAGGCACATCCCGAGGTGTAGCGGTGAAGAACTCCACAGTCTGCGCTCCTTGATCGGGCGGCGGACAATATTCTGCTTCCATAGCAGCCACGAACTCATCCCAAGTGGCCCGACGGTCTCGGGCGCAACGGCCTCCCACCATTCCGCAGCCTTCCTTATCCAGAGGTGCTGGGCAATATGTACCTCCTCGTCTTCGGGACAAGCTACGGCATCAAAGGTCTGGACAACCGAAAGGGCCAATTCTCCCAACCGAGGGAGTCAAGATCCGAGAAACGAGGAGGGTGTATCTTAGTCACCGTCAAGCCACTTACTAGCCTCCTCCTCCGTGTCGGGGCGGATTCAGCGTCCACCCCGAGCTATCGAGTAAGTTGGGCTACCAAGCTGGCAAGTACGGCAAGAGCTCCGTCGGCATTATTACCCGACGGCACTGAGTGAGAGGCTGAGTCCGCAGAGGACTGGGAAAGTGAGCCCTCCTCATTATCAGCACCACGACCACGGCCTCGACCGCGTCCCCCAGCCGGTCTACCACGACCTCTCAACATACTGAAGGAAAATAAGAAAATAACAAGATCAGAAAGATTCACAATTCACAAAGTTGGTAACACAAGTCACGATTCCGAACAGCGCAAGAAAACGAATTACAGAAATGTAAGAGTTCGAGGAGACTTACAGCCACGGGTCGCACGAAAAGACGGTAGCATGATGAAATTAGGCTCAACGACTGACTCTAATGACGCAACTGACAGACCCAAATTTCACCGACAACCTAGGTATTCAAAACCTAAGCTCTGATACCATAATTGTAACATCCCAATTCACAAATGGGACATTACACGCCGTAGAACCCCCGTGAGGTCTACCAGGCTAATTCGTGACACATGAACCACAATGATAACCCAAAAGATGCACCCAAAAAGTAAATAAGGCCGTGGCCTCGGCCAAAACATTTTAACGGAGTACATGAGACATAAGTTAAATACCAAATTATTGCCCACGCAGGGGACTTAAACCATGTTTAAAATTAAACAGTCTAACTCCAATACTTAACAGATGTAATGACATAACAGAAAAATACAGACTCGAGCCACATCATCATGCCAACCCATCCTTTGCATGCGCATCCCGTGCCAGCTCCTCAGCTCGACCAGTACCTGAAATGCATAAGACGCATTTCCCCCATTTAAGGGGTTAGCATTCGAATAGCTAGTGCAAGTACATAATTACACAACATTATATACATACACAATTCAACGCAAATAAATCATTAGGAAAAATCATTTTGGAAATCAATATTCCGGAATATCACATTAACACCAAAACAGTATATCAACAAGTTTTCCACATCACAATTATCCACGCTTGGTAACTCGCGACCGTACCCATTAGTATCGGTCCCCAGAGGTCCCGTCGGACCGTCCCCAGGTGAGAAACCACTTCCGCGGCCGTACCCATTAGTATCGGCCCCCAGAGGTCCCGTCGAACCGTCCCCATGTGGAAAAACATCAACACACACACCCCGGTCTATTTCCATGGCCGTACCCATTAGTATCGGGCCCCAGAGGCCACACGCCATCCCCAGGTGGAAGAGAAACAATCACATTCGTTCAATAACACCATTTACATCATTCGCATTAAAATCATATGCACATAACGGAATGTAATACATGTACTTGCCTGATTAATACTACGTGAAGGAAAACGGAGAACGGAAAGGTTTTGGCCCGAACAACCTTCACAAATCCGATCCTAACACAATAACGATGGACAACAATCTTAAAACTACGTAAATGATGGAATACATCCTAGTTCTACCCGCTGAAACCCTTAGTCGAACATAACTTGGGTATCGTCGACTATAAGTGACGAACAATGGAGAACTTGGAGTTTAAAACCACAAATCATCAATAAAATGAAGGATTACAAGTGCACGATCGAAGTCTAGCGATAACCCAGTAACTAAAGGAGTCAAGTCCCAAGAAATCCCCAAAATTCCCCCAAAATCTCAAAATAAGGGTTTTGGGAATATTTACCTTAATTCGGATGGTGGAAAGTGATTAGGAACTTGAAGAATTCACGCAAGGAATGCACGGTGGTACTGAATGGTGATCTACAGTCGGAATCGGCCCTAACCCCCGCCTGGAATCGCTCAAAGCCGAGAAGGATAGGAAATGAAAGAAAAATGACGAAGTTGATCATTGCCATCTATTTATATTTAACGAGACTTAGCGCACGCTACGCACAAGCATTAGCGTGCGCTAGCGGGCATGGCGTAATACCGCCTTCGACCTCCCGTTAGCGTACGCAAGCTAACATGGTTAGCGTGCGCTAGTACTAGGGATTAGCGTGCGTTAACGCCGATTAGCGATGGCCGCTCGGTCCAGCATCAAGTACGAACCCACTGCCCTGCATGAAATCGTTAGCGCATGCTACGAACCTGAGTTAGCGACGCTAACCACACAATGATAGCGCACGCAGTAAATTCGAGTAGCGTGCGCTACTCAGCGGCAGATTACGCAAGACATGCCGCCAACAGCGCAAAAGTGCCAAAAACGAAGCAAGACCGTAATCCGTAATCATAAACACGTAATAATCAAGACGACAAGGTTGAGCGTTGAAAGAGAATATAATCTCGATCACTAGAGAGTTTGAAACGAAGCAAATAAAGCAAAATTCCCCAAACTTATGAAAATTACAAAAACGGCCCAAATGCCCGAAAAATCGCGATACAACGTCGGATTAACAAACCGAAAGTTCCCACACGACCAACTCAACCATACAAACTTATACGAATCGAGAAACAACGAAAACGAACAAGTTTTACGAGAATCGAACGCACATGCGGCAAGATATAATTCAAAATGATATTATGCAAAAACATCCTCGAAACTCGACCAGACGGGAAAACTCCAAGAACAAAATAGATTCAGAATTCCAAAACAGTGCTAAGCGAGTTGTCTGAAACGAACATACACCAAAAATAGAAATTACCGAAAATAGAAAACACGGATATTACAGAAATCAACCCTTTAACATAGGAAGCCTGATTTCCAAAAATCACACTGTATCCTGCAAAAGAAACAAAGCCCAATGTTCGCAAACAACATCACCCAAAAAAAATACAAAAACAGCGAAAACCCGCCGGGCAGAAAAAAACCACTCAAAACATATACCCCAAAAAAACCTTAACCGCAAACAAGCCTTGCAGGAAGACCTCAACATGAATACAAAGCAGGAGAAAAAGCGATCGACAAGTGCTGATATTTTTCAGTAGGGCAGAACAGAAATAAGATGCAAAGCGGCAAAGAGAGAAAACGAGAAATAGGGTTCTGGAAGGCACGAAAATAAAAAGATAAGGAGAACAGAGAAGGATGCTTCTCAACGAAGGGAAAAAGGAACAAAACACGTTTTCGACCAAAGGGCATGTAACACCCCCAAATCCCATTGGGTCATTACAGTGCCGTGGACCCCACACCAGGTGATCCACCAGGCGAACACGACTAAAATACAACAACCTGTCCAAAATAGGAAATCACAGACCCTACTATGACGTCCGACATACTATTCCGATATGGAATTTCAACGACAAGGATGGGCCTACATGGCCAAAATAAAATACAACAACATACACGAGTCTTGCTCGGATAATACAAAACGACAACGACTGAACAAAAATGGAGTACTCCAACTGTCTGACCAACATGAACACCAAAATATCTCGGACTAGTATCGCTCGAATGCCTCGTCGCCCTCGTCATGCCCCTGTGTCTCAACTCCCTCCTCGCAAGTACCTAAAACATGAAAACATGTTCCGCCCCACGGGGTCAGTCATCCAGTATAATGAATATCAAGTACATGCACAACATGATATGCATCCAAAGGCAGAATAAATAGTACAACAATGGTAGTACGAGATGCTCACAAACCAAAGTAAGAATCGAGCATTCGTGGAATACTATGCCCACGGCATACGATCAATACCTGCTCAATAGGTTAGAACATAAGTGCCCAACGGCGAATCATCAATATAGAACACAACAATACATTACCCGAAGGTAAATCAACCAACGCTGAAATAAATAAGGATCACAATGCCCGAAGGCTCCAACGGAACTACCGATACATCACAATGGCACGAAAGCCCTCACGAAGCCGCCAAAATATCACGATGGCACAAAGCCAGCCTCAAGCCGTAAATCATCACAATCTGATCTCAAAGAAACAAACTCGATTGTCGAACATACCTCGGCGTATGAACTCTTAATCACAAAACGCCGAACACATCCACACATTTAAATGGACTATGAGCGAACAAAATTGTATGGCTCAATGATGGACATCACGACGCCCGATCCGAATATGTGTCAAGCACATGTCCACCCCGTATACGGAATCCAGGATATACGTGGGACAATGTACCTAATTAGCCTCAACGAACTACGTCTCGTGTGCACAGCCCTTCACGGAAAGTATTCACGCATGACTATATATGTGCCCGGCTAAAAATCCTACACAATATCCAATCGGAACGTAGATATGATTCCGGATATGTCACGATACGACATGACAACGAAACTCAAAGGATAACACATCCAATACAGATCATACGACTCACCAAGTGAACGATGACACACGAATAATGAAAGATCGACACGACCGACAATATTCAAAACAACCATCCTGGGATCAAAATCCCTAAGGACCGATTAACACGAACAACGATCACAACACAACAGTTCGGGAAATCCTCAACCTTCAAAGATCACAAAATTACCGAGTTCACAAGAATAATAGTGTGCTGCCTTGAATCGGTCAACACGACAATAATAATTCAACGGATGGGAATTATCGTTGATAATCCCAATTCAATACTTCGATTACCGTAGAATGGCCAATCGATAACAATTATACAACGGATGGGAATTATCTTTTTGACAGCGGGTGGAAATTATCTTGGATAATCCCAATTCAATATATTGATTACCGTTAGAGCTGACAATCGATAATAATTATACAACGGATGGGAATTATCTTTGATAATCCCAATTCAATATATCGATTACCTTCAGAACGGTTAACCGATAACAATTATACAGCGGATGTCTCGGCACCTTTAATCGGTTACCGATAACGAAGATGATAATTGAATACGTCAATGCCTTCAATCGGCCAAAACGACATCAATAGAAAAACACTGATATCAATAACGACGATTCACAAAAAAATATCTTGATGGAACATCAATCAATAATAACAATCGATACGTCGATGCCGCGAACCGGCTATCGACAACAATATCTCAAAGAAACATCAATCAACAATAACAATCGATATGTCGATACCGCGAACCGGCTATCGACAACAATATTACCAACAAGTATCGCAATGCCTTAAATCGGCCATTTACGAACAACAATAATATTTGGCATAATTTGCCGAAGGGTATCGTATCAATCAATCCCCTGATATCAACAAAGTCATAAAGAGACCAAGTCTCGAAATGATACACATATTCATACACATACATGATAACATTAATCTCATTGACCAGTACAAGTATAAAACTTGCCTCAAACCGAAGGCGAGAAAGTCCTTCCACGATCAACGTCCTACCACGAATCGATCAACGCGTCCTCCGTCAATCACAAGCACTCGAACAACCTTGAATGAAATACAATTCATTCGATAACACGATATCGACCGAAAACAACACAATAGATAATTTCGATTCCAACATGAACACACACTATACTCGTATTTATCCGTATACACACACATATATATAATATACATACATCACATATATATATATATAGATATACAACTCATAATATCTATATATATATATAAATATATATATATATAGTCACATGAGACACACACACACTGTCCACATCACAACACACACACACACACTCGCTACATATATATATAATATATATATAACACATCTAAACACATATATATATATAACAGATTTATATATATATTATATATATATATACACAAAACACATAACACACACACACACATATAATCACTTAGCAGCAGCACACACAACACACCTATATATATACATATATATATATATATATATAAAACTGAAAAACACATAAAACTAACCGGAAGAGTCGATCGGCCAGGTCCGAAAAAACTCCCATGCCGGAAATCGGCCGCCGGAAAAACGACCCGCCGGACTTCGTCCAACTCCGGCCCGTTTCCGTCTATGGCCGGTTTTCACCCGACTCCGTTTGAAACTCCTCGCCGGAAGAATGTCAAACCTCCGTTCCGCCGTCCGTTTCGGACAAGAACCACCTCCGGTCGCCGGAATCAACGGAACCGCATCCATGGCCGGAAACCATGAAGACGCCGGACGCCCGAGCTCCGCCTCGCCGGAAGAAAAATGCCGGAACACTTCAGATCGACCGGATTCATAATGTCTCCCGATCCGGAAATTCCGATCGGCCGCCGCCGAGCTCCAGTCGCCGTCAGAGACGTCGGCTCTACCTCCGGTCGCCGGATAAAATGGAGAAGCCAGTGCCTGCTCCGTCTCGCCGGAAGAAGAAAAAAATGCCGGAACACGTCGACCGGGTTTGCAGCCTTCCGGTTCGGAAATTCCGACCAGGCCGCCGCCGAGCTCCGGTCGCGAGCCGCCTGCCGTCGCCGAGCT
This sequence comes from Orobanche coerulescens, assembly GCA_033398695.1. Taxonomy (NCBI): domain Eukaryota; kingdom Viridiplantae; phylum Streptophyta; class Magnoliopsida; order Lamiales; family Orobanchaceae; genus Orobanche; species Orobanche coerulescens. The sequence continues at coordinate 5,827,611 of CM065814.1, forward strand.
CTACCTCGCCGGAAAAATGGAGAAACCGGCCCGTCCTCAAGCTCCACCTTGCCGGAAAAATATGACGGAGAGAGATGGAGAGAAGAGAGGGAGGACGATGGCAGCAAGAAGAAAGAAAGAAGAAAGGAAAAAAAAAAAAAGGAAAAGAGAGAGGGAGAGCTGGCGAGAGAGATGAGAGATGGTGAGGTGATGATGATAGTTGAGGGATGATTGAGGGTGAGTGTATTATATATATATATATATATATATATATAATATGGCATGAGAACGTGAGGGAAGGTGAGGGTGAGAGAAAAATGACAAAATGATGATGAGTGATAATATATATATATATAATATATATATATATATATAAATGATACCTTAAAGATACTCTGGTCCTACCGATCGAAAGTTGACTACGAGGAAGGTTCCTACCACCGACCACGCATTACGTACGTAACCTCAGGGCGTAACGTACGTAATCGCAACAAATTAGCGTACGTAATGTTACACAGGTAGCGTACGCTATGGCTATAAACTTAGCAAAAATTCCAAACTCGCCAAACAACAACCAAACGACGAAACCCAACCGACGACCAGAATAAATATTTCGATCCCGAAATATTTTAATACAATATACATTGTATTGGTCCAAACAACAACACTTGTACAATTCCAAATGAATACGTACAACTCAACAGTAACACGAAAAAAAAATTACCCCCGGATATTACATACTCCCCCCCTTAAAAATAGTTTCGTCCTCGAAACTCAGGGTGCACAAGTCGGGGCACGAACTATTCATCAGGATAAGGAAACAACATCTCCAGGAATACTCCTCAATATGGGCAATTCCGCCTAAGCAACTGGGCCGACCCCACGGGTCCCCACGTCTCCTCTGCCTGAACAAGGCGAAAAAATTCAAGTGATAAAGACACTCAACCAAATGCGAGATTAGCCGAATCATGACTCCTCCGCCAGAGACCCGCCAGGAAGTCGCACCACAAAAGATAATAACAATACAGACATAGTCCTCGGGACTATATCGAACGCACGTCCAAGTCCTCACGACTTGACGTCTCGAATCATAATGAACGATTACCCAGATCATCACAAAAATCTCGGGTACAGGACCAAAGGGAAAGAAAATCACATCAAATGACTCAAGTGTCAAGATTCTCAGATACAATGATTACAAGATAGATCAATAATAAATGGTTCACAACCGCAATATTAAAATACAGACCGAGTCAAACATCAATCCGAAAGACAAGGAAAATACAAATCAAGGTTACATCTCAAATGTATCCGGAATCAACATCCTCCAGATCATCGAGTTCCTCGATCTCATCGACTCGAGGAAGACCCTAATCTGAACTCGCTACTTCCCCTCGGGTGTCCATACCTCTGGCTCCCGAAGCCCGATATGACCCCTTGGATGAAGTACGGACTGAAGTGACAAAATCTCTCGAGGCCCATGAGCTCTCTCGAGACCTACTGGCACTAGAACTCATGCAGTATTCTGAAGGTGTCCCCACCTCCGACACAGAAAAATAAATAATAGCTGGCACCGTACATCGAGTACTCACATGCCCCGCTGAATCACAGTTAAAACAAACAACAGTCGAACTCGTCGCACAGGAAGAAAATGCTTTCCCGATCTGGCCGACTAGGAAATGACCTCTTGGACGTCGGAGCTCGATGTCCCTCTGAACGAATCGGCATCCTAGTCCTCTCACCAGAAGAAACTGAAGAAGTCCTTGAAACTTCTCAGCAATAACAATAACACCCTCGTCCTCGACGGATTCGGGGTTCAAAACCTCCGACAACTTGGCTTCACAAGTGGAGCCGGATAATACCTCTCTAACATGAGAGTCTTGAACTCGATCCGAACACAATCACGATCGGTGGGTTCTCGAGCACAACTCCGAAAATGATTCGTCAGCCACCAAATTATTGGTACGAGGTTTCGGGTGTCGGCCCACTCTGCGGCCTCTACCCCCTCTGTCACGTCCTCTTTCCAGACCGAAAGAATAACGTTCAATCATGACCACAACACAATTACGCCTCAACGGCCAGAATGCTAGGTAAACGCAAAACACGAGTATACATACTCAACAGATAAACGATCACATCGATCACGCTAATCATAGCCGATACAGAGCCCACACGCTCCAAAGCAAATAATCATAAATCAATCGCACCCGATCATCACATACAAGTGTCAACAAGACAGGTTTAATCAATGACATAATGAATGTATGCACACAAAAGAGAATAGAGTCCTTACACAGGTCATATGAAGCTTCGAGGTCTTGCGATACTAGTCTTCACTGACGACGACTCGATGAAAGAATGACTCATACAGTCGTCCAACTATCACGACTCACAAAACCCAACTGTCTAGATTGTCAACCTGACAGCCCCGCTACTACCGCCTTGGTAGAGCCACATAACACACAAGCCAGGGTATCTCACAACCCAAAGCTCTGATACCATCTTCTGTAACACCCCCAAATCCCATTGGGTCATTACAGTGCCGTGGACCCCACACCAGGTGATCCACCAGGCGAACACGACTAAAATACAACAACCTGTCCAAAATAGGAAATCACAGACCCTACTATGACGTCCGACATACTATTCCGATATGGAATTTCAACGACAAGGATGGGCCTACATGGCCAAAATAAAATACAACAACATACACGAGTCTTGCTCGGATAATACAAAACGACAACGACTGAACAAAAATGGAGTACTCCAACTGTCTGACCAACATGAACACCAAAATATCTCGGACTAGTATCGCTCGAATGCCTCGTCGCCCTCGTCATGCCCCTGTGTCTCAACTCCCTCCTCGCAAGTACCTAAAACATGAAAACATGTTCCGCCCCCACGGGGTCAGTCATCCAGTATAATGAATATCAAGTACATGCACAACATGATATGCATCCAAAGGCAGAATAAATAGTACAACAATGGTAGTACGAGATGCTCACAAACCAAAGTAAGAATCGAGCATTCGTGGAATACTATGCCCACGGCATACGATCAATACCTGCTCAATAGGTTAGAACATAAGTGCCCAACGGCGAATCATCAATATAGAACACAACAATACATTACCCGAAGGTAAATCAACCAACGCTGAAATAAATAAGGATCACAATGCCCGAAGGCTCCAACGGAACTACCGATACATCACAATGGCCTGAAAGCCCTCACCAAGCCGCCAAAATATCACGATGGCACGAAAGCCGAACGGCCCGAAGCTGTAAATCATCACAATCTGAGATCTCAAAGAAACAAACTCGATCGAACATACCCCTCTGGCGTATGAACTCTTAATCACAAAACGTCGAACACATCCACACATTTAAATGGACTATGAACGAACAAAATTGTATGGCTCAATGATGGACATCACAGTACGCCCGATCCGAATATGTGTCAGTGCACATGTCCACCCCGTATACGGAATCCAGGATATACGTGGGACAATGTACCTAATTAGCCTCAACGAACTACGTCTCGTGTGCACAGCCCTTCACGGAAAATATTCACGCATGACTATATATGTGCCCGGCTAAAAATCCTACACAATATCCAATCTGAACGTAGATATGATTGCGGATATGTCACGATACGACATGACAACAAAACTCAAAGGATAACACATCCAATACAGATCATACGACTCACCAAGTGAACGATGACACACGAATAATGAAAGATCGACACGACCGACAATATTCAAAACAACCATCCTGGGATCAAAATCCCTAAGGACCGATTAACACGAACAACGATCACAACACAACAGTTCGGGAAATCCTCAACCTTCAAAGATCACAAAATTACCGAGTTCACAAGAATAATAGTGTGCTGCCTTGAATCGGTCAACACGACAATAATAATTCAACGGATGGGAATTATCGTTGATAATCCCAATTCAATACTTCGATTACCGTAGAATGGCCAATCGATAACAATTATACAACGGATGGGAATTATCTTTTTGACAGCGGGTGGAAATTATCTTGGATAATCCCAATTCAATATATCGATTACCGTTAGAGCGGACAATCGATAATAATTATACAACGGATGGGAATTATCTTTGATAATCCCAATTCAATATATCGATTACCTTCAGAACGGTTAACCGATAACAATTATACAGCGGATGTCTCGGCACCTTTAATCGGTTACCGATAACGAAGATGATAATTGAATACGTCAATGCCTTCAATCGGCCAAAACGACATCAATAGAAAAACACTGATATCAATAACGACGATTCACAAAAAATATCTTGATGGAACATCAATCAATAATAACAATCGATACGTCGATGCCGCGAACCGGCTATCGACAACAATATCTCAAAGAAACATCAATCAACAATAACAATCGATATGTCGATACCGCGAACCGGCTATCGACAACAATATTACCAACAAGTATCGCAATGCCTTAAATCGGCCATTTACGAACAACAATAATATTTGGCATAATTTGCCGAAGGGTATCGTATCAATCAATCCCCTGATATCAACAAAGTCATAAAGAGACCAAGTCTCGAAATGATACACACATTCATACACATACATGATAACATTAATCTCATTGACCAGTACAAGTATAAAACTTGCCTCAAACCGAAGGCGAGAAAGTCCTTCCACGATCAACGTCCTACCACGAATCGATCAACGCGTCCTCCGTCAATCACAAGCACTCGAACAACCTTGAATGAAATACAATTCATTCGATAACACGATATCGACCGAAAACAACACAATAGATAATTCCGATTCCAACATGAACACACACTATACTCGTATTTATACGTATACACACACATATATATAATATACATACATCACATATATATATATATATATATACAACTCATAATATCTATATATATATATAAATATATATATAGTCACATGAGACACACACACACACTGTCCACATCACAACACACACACACACACACACTCGCTACATATATATATATAATATATATAACACATCTAAACACACATATATATATATATATAACAGATTTATATATATTATATATATATACACAAAACACATAACACACACACATATAATCACTTAGCAGCAGCACACACAACACACCTATATATATATATAACTGAAAAACACATAAAACTAACCGGAAGAGTCGATCGGCCAGGTCCGAAAAAACTCCCATGCCGGAAATCGGCCGCCGGAAAAACGACTCGCCGGACTTCGTCCAACTCCGGCCCGTTTCCGTCTATGGCCGGTTTTCACCCGACTCCGTTTGAAACTCCTCGCCGGAAGAATGTCAAACCTCCGTTCCGCCGTCCGTTTCGGACAAGAACCACCTCCGGTCGCCGGAATCAACGGAACCGCATCCATGGCCGGAAACCATGAAGACGCCGGACGCCCGAGCTCCGCCTCGCCGGAAGAAAAATGCCGGAACACTTGGATCGACGGATTCATAATGTCTCCCGATCCGGAAATTCCGATCGGCGCCGCGAGCTCGGTCGCCGTCAGAGACGTCGGCTCTACCTCCGGTCGCCGGATAAAATGGAGAAGCCAGTGCCTGCTCCGTCTCGCCGGAAGAAGAAAAAAATGCCGGAACACGTCGACCGGATTTGCAGCCTTCCGGTTCGGAAATTCCGACCAGGCCGCCGCCGAGCTCCGGTCGCGAGCCGCCTGCCGTCGCCGAGCTCTACCTCGCCGGAAAAATGGAGAAACCGGCCCGTCCTCAAGCTCCACCTGTTGGGATTCCGAAAATAAAACGAAATACGCAGCGGAAATAAATATGAATCCCAAACAGGATCGATCAAGTAACGTATATACGAAAAAAAATACGAAGATAAAGATCATACCCTTGAAGCCTTTGAAATAATTCTTCGTAAATTTGATGACGATCACGAACCTCGTCCCGAACACGAAATCCCTTTGTTCCAAGCACCGAAAGTTCGAAGCCTCTACTTCACACGCGTCGGAAGTTGCCCGGAAAAATTTCGACGAGACTCCGTTCTCCAAGAACACGGCTAGGGAACTCGTAGGAATTTTTCTCTCAATTTTCTTAACTTTTATAACACCTCTAAGATGAAAAATATAGAAAAAAATTTCTCTCTTTCCTCACTTTTTCTCACGGCTAGGAGCAGCAAAGAAAGTGTATGTGTGTGTGTTTCAAGCCCTCATCATACACCATATGAGTTGGTTTTTATATAGATATAAAACAACTCATTTATGTAATTATAAATTGAGAAAGAATCTCAACTTAACAATTATGCATGACAAGACAACACAAAACACATGCATGGTGATCATGCCATGTGAGAGGGGCGGCCCATGTAGGAGTTTCCTAGAAGCAGGCGAGCCACTCGGCTCGTGTCTGACGTTCGTCAAACGACTCCGTTAAATACACTCCGTTTAATCACCAATGTATTTATATTAATTAATTAATTTAATTAATTAATTATATCAAATACAAAAATATATTTCTCTAAGAAATATAATTTTATGAATAAAATTAATTACACGATAACTTAATTTTAATTCATAAGACCGCTATTTGATTTATCTAATAAATCATAATTAGATATCCAATATCTAATATTAATAGAGAGATAATAAATTCACATTTATCCGTCAACGCTCGATGCGCGACTCGTAGGTCCGTCTCGGCCGGCATTGGGAGGAACTAATGAGTGCGGGCGGCACTTAGCCACTAGCGGGCCGCCTGTAAACCCGGCGAGAACGAATGAAGGGATCATTCCGAACCATTATGTCGTGAATACTATATACGTATAGACCCTTCATCGAGATGTCCCGGTCAAGTCTTCGGGTCACGGTAAAGTCAAACCCTCATTGACTAAACTCTATACATGTGTTAATGCAAATCAAGACCTGATTAATAGTGTATCTAATACGACTATATCGAATGCTTTGGCCAAAGACTTATGATCTTATTTGCCATTAACCGTATAGGACATTCGCCCGCTCACTAACAGAGATAGAATCCTTTCTTGGCGTACGGTAAAGGCGCTACGCCCGTATAGTCCGCACTTCGAGGTCGACTCGGCAATTAAGCAAATGAGTCTAACTACTCTAATGACAAACTAAACGTCACAGCACATCTTCTACCGAACCCTCAAGTCAAAGGTCCACGTATACTATCACAACCTTTCGATTCGTCATCGACTCTCCGAGAGTGAATACCGTGTGATCGATCGAGTATGAGTCATGTTCGAGTATCTTGGCCCCACCAATATACTTATAACTATGCTATCAAGACGTGCACACGTCCTAGCATCGATTATACAAGTCATATTAAAACTTAATGCCCATTTTAAGTTTATTGACTTGCGAACAATTTACGTAAATAAACTTTAAACACTTCCGGTACATTTTCTCTTATCCCATAACGAGAATGGAATGTTCGATTTATTTACATGGACTTCACTTCAATGTTTACCAAGTCAAGAATGCAATTGAAATACAATAAACAGTGAATGAATCGTATTGCCTTTTTATTAATTATTCCATAATTACAAGTATAATGCCCTTACTCTCTCATCCCCGAGTGGCATTCGAGGGCATATTCCTAACAATCTCCCACTTGCACTCAATGCCACACATCATGGTATCCAATACCCATGTTCTTCGATGTCTTTCCAAGACGGCTGAGATAATGGCTTAGTCATTGGTCGAGAGACATTGTCTTGAGTCTACTCTTTCCAATGAAACATATCCTTTTTCCACCATCTCTCGAACGATGTGGTACTTTCTCTCTATATGCTTGGTGTTGTGGTGAGCCCTCGGCTCCTTGGCTTGGGCGGCTCCATCATTATCACGAGAATAGTGATATAGGCAACTCCGCGTTAGGCACCACATGAAGTTCTTGTATAAACTTCGCATCCAAAATGCTTCTTTGCTAGCCTGCGAGGCGACTTGATACTACGCTTGGCGGTGGAATCCTTGATGGCGGTTTGCTTGGAGCTTCTCCAAGAATCTGCTCCTCCATTTAGAGTAAATAAATACCCAGATGTCGACTTAGAGTCGTCATTGTCTCCTTGAAAATCAGAATCGGTGAATCCAATCACCTTCAGTTCTCCACCACCATAAGTAAGAACTAAATCTCTAGTTCTTCTTAAGTACTTAAGAATGTTCTTTACGGCAGTCCAATGTTCCCTTCCCGGGTTTGCTTGAAATCGACTTACCATACTCACAGTGTAGGCTAAGTCTGGTCTCGTACACAACATAGCGTACATGAGGCTACCCACTGCCGAGGCATAGGGTACCTTACTTATCTCTCTTTTGTCTTCCTCACTTTGAGGACACATTTTCGTGGTGAGATGAATTCCATGTCGCATGGGAAGGAACCCTCTTTTAGATTCATCCATCTTGAATCTTCTCAGGATTTTATCGATATAAAGGGCTTGGGAAAGTCCTATCATTCTTCGTGGTCTATCTCTGTAAAGACGGATCCCTAGAATATAGGAAGCTTCTCCCAAGTCTTTCATGGAGAACGTTTTAGAAAGCGATCTTTCACGGTCTTTGAGCATTGCTACGTTATTTCCTATAAGCGAATATCATCTACATATAGTACTAAGAACGCAATGTTGCTCCCACCGACCTTTTGTAAACACACGGTTCCTCCTCATTTCGCTCAAGTCAAAGTCCTTAATCGCCGTCAAATCGAAGGTTCCAACTCCGAGAAGCTTGCTTGGACCATAAATGGCTCGTTGACTTACACACTTTATGAATATTAGCTTTGGACACAAAACCTTTAGGTCGTTCCATATAGATTTCCTCCTCGAGGTATCCATTTAGAAAAGCCGTTTTGACATCCATTTGCCATATTTCATAATCATAATAGGCAGCAATGGCAAGCATCATGCGAATCGACTTTATCATAGCTACGGGCGAGAAGGTATCATGATAATCGATTCCTTCCCTTTGGGTATAACCCTTTGCCACAAGCCTGGCCTTATAGGCATCAACCTTGCCATCCCCATCGGTCTTTCTCTTATAGATCCATTTATTTCCAATAGTCCTCATGCCGGTTGGAAGATCTACTAGAGTCCAGACTGATTGGTATGCATCGAGTCTATCTCGGCTTTCATTGCTTCTTGCCATTTATCGGAGTCTACATCCACTATCGCTTGGTCATAGGTGATAGGGTCGTTTTCACTGCTATCAGGTGTGTCGTGGAGACCCAGTTCCTCGACATGTGTATAGCCATACCTCTCAGGTAAGTGAGATACCCTATCGACCTTCAAGTGGAGGCGTGTTACAATAGGTTCGGTTCTTGATCCCCGATCGATGTCTCCTTAGGACTTTCATTTTGCTCTTCTAAAGAGATATTTCTACCGAGCCACCTTCTGAATGAATTCATCCTCAAGGAAGTGCGCTTGTAATGCCACAACGACCCTATGGTCTTCCGGCATGTAGAATAGATAACCCATCGAGTCCTCTGGGTATCCTATGAAACGTCCTTTTATGGACCTCGCTTCCAGTTTGTCCACCTTAGCCTTTTTGACATAGGCTGGACATCCCCAAATCCTTATGTGATTAAGGCTTGGTTTCTTACCCTTCCACATCTCATGCTGAGTGATAGGATCAGATTTGGAAGGACATCTATTTAGGATATAGGCGGCGGATAGTAAGGCATACCCCACAGGTAAATAGGTAAATCGGTGTAATTTAACATGGAGCGAACCATGTCCAACAAAGTCCGATTTCTCCTTTCGAAACACCATTTAACCGTGGGGTTCCCGGAGGCGTGAATTGTGAAACTATTCCATGTTCCTTAAGGAACTCATCAAACTCAGTGCTCATATATTCGCCACCTCGGTCCGACCGAAGTGCTTTGATATGACATCCAGTTTGTTTTTCAACTAGGGCCTTAAATTCTTTGAATTTAGCAAAGGCTTGATTTATGTTTCATTAAGTACACAATCCCATACCTAGTATGATCATCGTGAACGTTATGAAATATTGATATCCGTCTCGGGCTACTTCTAAAGCACCACAAACATCGGTATGCACCAATCCAAGTTTATCGGCCCTTTCAAAAGTCCTGTGAAGGGGAACTTAGTCATTTGCCTCTAAGGCAAGATTCACAAGTTGGATAGGGTTCTACACCCAATGGACTTAAAAGTCCATCTTTCTCCATTTTACGAACCTTGGTCCACCAACATGACCAAGTCTAAGGTGCCATTTAAGAGCTTGATTAGTATCTTGCCTACCACGTTTCCTAGTTATAGTGTTCATTCTTTGTTTTATTTTGCATGTTCGGATGATATAATCCATTCAACAATGTATTGTTCCAACCAATTTATTTCGAAAATAAATTTTACAACCGCCATTGCCAATGAAGAAACAAAATCCTTTCCGGTCCAAGACTGGAATGGATACAATGTTTTTATGCCCCTTGGGCAAAACAAGTACTTCATCTAATGTCAAAATAAAACCGATTCTAAACCCGGAAGGATTGATCCAATATCGGTTGCCTCGACACTTTGTCCGCTTCCAACAGTGATCATTATTTCCCGACTTCAAGTTTTCTACCGTTCAGATCCCGATTCATGGTACAAATGTGAGAAGTGGCACTGAATCGAGAATCCATGAAGCGAGAATATACGAGCGGAACAATTAGTTTCAAAAACAAAAAGTTCCGTGCACGATGCGCCATTAATCTTGGGACAAGTCCTTCGCGATGGCCACTCACCGCATTCAAGGCATTTGTCCGTAGGTTTTGGACCGCCTACCTTTTGAACCTTCGGGCCTTGCCCTTTCCTTTTGCACCCCTTTCTTGGGTTTGTCTTGCTCGTAGGTCTTTTTCTTCTTGTTCTTGGACCTCTTAGGCCCGAAGAAATCACAAGAGCGACCTCTCTCGGTTTAGTCTTCATGTTAGGCTGCGCCGTCACCGGTTTATTCATTAGCCCGACTAATGTGCATGTAATTTCATTACGGTTGAAATTCATTACAAGCTGCGTGAAAGAGTCGGTAGAGATTGAAGGATGAGATCAATTTGAAGGGATAAATCCATATTAAAGTTGAGCACCTTGAGCCTCTCAATCATAGAGATCATCTTGAGGACGTGGTCTCCCACTTTCTCCCCTTCTTTCATCCTAGCTTGAACAAGCGCTTTGATATCTCATATCTAGCGATCTACATGCTCTCCATAAAGTTCGGTCAAGTGTGCGAGAATCGCCAGAAGTCATTTTCTCGTGCGCTCTGCAGCCTCATTAGTCATTGAGCCCATCATAAAACCACGGACTAGCACATCATCCTTGACCCATTTTTCATGGACGTCAATGTCTTCTGATTACCTAGTCCGGATTGGAGTCGGTGGAATGTCCGCCTCCAAGACGTATCCCAGAGACTCCATACCGAGTACAATCATCGATTCGCAACCTTGATCAACAAAGTTAGGGCCGATTAGGCGATTCTTTTCAAGTAGTATTGCAAGTGGGTTTTTAGCCATTTTAGAGAGATTCGGTTTCGTTTTACGCAAAGATTTAGACAAGATTAAATTAGTGACTTGTTTAATTATGACCGAGTATAGAACTTAAGGTCTTGTATAATTTTTGTCTCGGCTCCCACTAATTTTATCGGAACTATACACTCCCATGTTATAATCCGGAAGTCATGGTTAGATTGACTTCTTAGTGGTGATCAAGTTCTTTACAAATTTTAACAGACGCAACCTATCAGGTTTCTTGCTAATTAATTTCTGTAAAGTGGTGTCTAACACCAACCCGTCTCATGGATGATTTGATCTTCTTTTACCCCTAGTCTTCATGCCCTCAACCTATCAGGTTTCTTGTCAATCCAGACTATCTAAGTTGTTGAACATCAACGTCTATCGGTTTGACTATTGAATCTCACCCAGCAACCTATCAGGTTTCTAGGGGCGAAATTTATCACCAACCGAAGGCATCTAATGCACTCAAGAATTTTTTCAACCTCTACCAAATGTACTACCCCGATAACTCGGAATCATAGCACACCAACTTGGGTATCAATTTTCTACGAGTTTGATGGAGGGTAGGAAACCTCGTAACCTTTTTCAAACTTAGTCTGTTTGTTGTCGGGAGAATTTCGCGATTAATGTTACACTTTGCACATTAATTCATTTATACACGCGTTTGTTGGTTTGTCAATAATTCAAAATGAAAAAACAGAAAACAGTAACCTAGTTACTACCAGCATATAGCTCATGGACCTAATTCCTAAGTACTGGGCCAAGCGAATGACCCAATAAATAAAAAAAATACAGTCTTCCATTCTTCGTCTTCTCGGTCGGTTGTCTTCGGTCTTCGTCATACCCAAAATAATACTTACATCATTGAAAAATGCATCCTATACAAATTTTCTAGTAAAAATAAATAGGCTCAAAACGGCCTTTACAACCCAATCGAATCGAACAAATCAAAAACTAAGTCCACGAGCTATATCACCATCACATAAGGATTCCATACAACATGTAATGGCAACGAAATTAAACAATTAATTTTAATATAAATTAATCTAATTAATCTATAAAATTAATCTATTCAATTTCTACTATATTAATCCAATTAATATAAAGTGGCATTAAAATTAAATAATCAATTAATATATTAATCCAATCAATATAAAATTAATCTATTCAATTTTAATGGTATTAATCAAATTAATACTAATAATCATCATTTTAATTCGCTCAAGTAATCCGTCCAAAAATAATATTCTCGTTTAATTTATTTCCCTTAACTCAAAAATATTCCAAATATTAATTTAGTCAAAATAAAATCCAATTTAAATTTTGGGAAATAATTAAAACGAAATATAAACTTAAAACGGAGTCCCGGACAATCCGATTTAGGCCCGGCCATGACCGATTCAAAATCGGGCCAAAAACCCGAGGGTGCTGGCCGAGCCGCTCGGCAGATCGGCCGATCATGATCGGCCCTGGCCGAGCACTCTCACCTCTGGCCGAGTCATGGCCGAGCACGCCTCAGCGGCAGCAGCAAGGCCGCCGCACCACCGCCAGCCCCGTTTCTTCGTTTTTCGGCCCGTTTCCAAAAACGTGATGCTACAACGAATAATTTAAAATCTAAAATTATTCCAAATATGATTCTAAATCATAATCATCATCCAAAAGTATTCAAAATGCACAAATAATCGTATATACGGTATCATTGACCTCGCTCCGATACCACTGTTGGGATTCCGAAAATAAAACGAAATACGCAGCGGAAATAAATACGAATCCCAAACAGGATCGATCAAGTAACGTATATACGAAAAAAAAAATACGAAGATAAAGATCATACCCTTGAAGCCTTTGAAATAATTCTTCGTAAATTTGATGACGATCACGAACCTCGTCCCGAACACGAAATCCCTTTGTTCCAAGCACCGAAAGTTCGAAGCCTCTACTTCACACGCGTCGGAAGTTGCCCGGAAAAATTTCGACGAGACTCCGTTCTCCAAGAACACGGCTAGGGAACTCGTAGGAATTTTTCTCTCAATTTTTCTTAACTTTTATAACACCTCTAAGATGAAAAATATAGAAAAGAAAAATTTCTCTCTTTCCTCACTTTTTCTCACGGCTAGGAGCAAAGAAAGAAAGTGTATGTGTGTGTGTTTCAAGCCCTCATCATACACCATATGAGTTGGTTTTTATATAGATATAAAACAACTCATTTATGTAATTATAAATTTAGAAAGAATCTCAACTTAACAATTATGCATGACAAGACAACACAAAACACATGCATGGTGATCATGCCATGTGAGAGGCGGCCCATGTAGGAGTTTCCTAGAAGCAGGCCGAGCCACTCGGCTCGTGTACCGGACGTTCGTCAAACGACTCCGTTTAATCACCAATGTATTTATATTAATTAATTAATTTAATTAATTAATTATATCAAATACAAAAATATATTTCTCTAAGAAATATAATTTTATGAATAAAATTAATTACCCGATAACTTAATTTTAATTCATAAGACCGCTATTTGATTTATCTAATAAATCATAATTAGATATCCAATATCTAATATTAATAGAGAGATAATAAATTCACATTTATCCGTCAACGCTCTGATGCGCGACTCGTAGGTCCGTCTCGGCCCGGCATTGGGAGGAACTAATGAGTGCGGGCAAGACTTAGCCAGCTAGCAGCCGCATTGTAAACCCCAGGCGAGAACGAATGAAGGGATCATTCCGTAACCATTATGTCGTGAATACTATATACGTATAGACCCTTCATCGATGTCCCGGTCAAGTCTTGGTCACGGTAAAGTCAAACCTCATTGACTAAACTCTATACATGTGTTAATGCAAATCAAGACCGATGATTAATAGTGTATCTAATACGACTATATCGAATGCTTTGGCAAAGACTTATGATCTTATTTGCCATTAACCGTATAGGACATTCGCTGCTCACTAACAGAGATAGAATCCTTTCTTGGCGTACGGTAAGATCGCTACCGCCCGTATAGTCCGCACTTCGAGGTCGACTCGGCAATTAAGCAAATGAGTCTAACTACTCTAATGACAAACTAAACGTCACAGGCACATCTTCTCTCGAACCCTCAAGTCAAAGGTCCACGTATACTATCACAACCTTTCGATTCGTCATCGACTCTCCGAGAGTGAATACCGTGTGGTAGATCGAGTATGAGTCGTGTTCGAGTATCGCCCCACCAATATACTTATAACTATGCTATCAAGACGTGCACACGTCCTAGCATCAGTTATACAAGTCATATTAAAACTTAATGCCCATTTTAAGTTTATTGACTTGCGAACAATTTACGTAAATAAACTTTAAACACTTCCAGTACATTTTCTCTTATCCCATAACGAGAATGGAATGTTCGATTTATTTACATGGACTTCACTTCAATGTTTACCAAGTCAAGAATGCAATTGAAATACAATAAACAGTGAATGAATCGTATTGCCTTTTTATTAATTATTCCATAATTACAAGTATAATGCCCTTACTCTCTCATCCCCTGAGTGGCATTCGAGGGCATATTCCTAACACCACCTTGCCGGAAAAATATGACGGAGAGAGATGGAGAGAAGAGAGGGAGGACGATGGCAGCAAGAAGAAAGAAAGAAGAAAGGAAAAAAAAAAAAAAAGAGAGGGAGAGCTGGCGAGAGAGATGAGAGATGGTGAGGTGATGATGATAGTTGAGGGATGATTGAGGGTGAGTGTATTATATATATATATATATATAATATGGCATGAGAACGTGAGGGAAGGTGAGGGTGAGAGAAAAATGACAAAATGATGATGAGTGATAATATATATAAATATATATATATATATAATATATATATATAAATGATACCTTAAAGATACTCTGGTCCTACCGGTCGAAAGTTGACTACGAGGAAGGTTCCTACCACCGACCACACATTACGTACGTAACCTCAGGGCGTAACGTACGTAATCGCAACAAATTAGCGTACGTAATGTTACACAGGTAGCGTACGCTATGGCTATAAACTTAGCCAAAATTCCAAACTCGCCAAACAACAACCAAACGACGAAACCCAACCGACGACCAGAATAAATATTTCGATCCCGAAATATTTTAATACAATATACATTGTATTGGTCCAAACAACAACACTTGTACAATTCCAAATGAATACGTACAACTCAACAGTAACACGAAAAAAAAATTACCCCCGGATATTACAGGGCACTTCACACTTTTAGAGTAGTAGGATATATATAATATATATATATATATATATATTCTAATATGGAATTGATGCTGCAAAAACTGTTGGAGAAACAATTGTGTTCCAGCGGATCAGTCGTTCTTGGAATACAACATTCTCAAATCCTAAATTTAGCCGATCTAAGAATTTCAAGAAAATATAGAGAAATTTTCAATTCATTGATATATGGGTGGGTTCTGGTGAAAATGATACTTAATTTAAGAAATAAGAATGAATATGATCCATAGATCTTGATTAAATGGATGGCCTAGATTAATTCTCACAAAAACGTATGCATAGAATGTAATATTTTAGTTCGATATTTTGATGCATATAATGCAGAGTTTTAATGCATTGGAAGTTTGATGCATGAAATGCATATATTGCATGCATAAGCCAATCTGGACGGTACATCACACACAAATCAATGATTCAAATTTATTCTCAATTCACAACATAAAAACCATTCTCATATGATCCTAAATCTCTCTCTCTCTCTCTCTCTCTCTCTCTTATATATATATATATATATATATATATATATATATATATATATATATATATATATATATATATATATATATATATATACCCTAGGAAAGCTAGGGTTAGAATTACGGAATTAAATAAAAAGTACACAAGCTTCTAAAAATTTGCAATTAAGTCCTAAAAACGGAAAAATACAAAATTGAGGGCGTAAACGACATTTTTTGGCCAAAAAGTGACAACAAATATTTCTCAAATATTTCAAAAACGCCCTTTTTTCAAATAATAAAGAGCAATCTCGTCCACTACATTAGGAATGGAATGAGTAGGGATCTAATAATATATATATATATATATTGTAAAATTGATGTTAAATTTGTGATCCTTAATAATTGAAAAAAATAAAAACCTTTTACTAACTTAAATTGAAAAGGAGGGAGTAGTAACAAAAAAACACGTAATTAGCAAATCCAACAGAGAACGTGGTAACTAGAAACACTCTCGAGCGTCCACCATTGTCGACAGCATCCTTAGCATACCGATGGTGAATGTGTCCTTATCATAATTGGAGAGCTGCACCTTTCCGCGCTGATATGGCAATATGTACGAATACATAACAGACTCTGTAGCACCCTATTCTAGGAATATTAATTCTTCTAATTTTAAGAAGAATAAATAAAAATTTGCAGTGAAAATACATTTTCAAAAAAAAAACTTAATAATCGCATGTAATATTCTCATGTCATCGCTAAAACGAAGACATAGTTTGATATAAAATTAAAATAATTCGAATACTTGTTCATAAAGCATAGTTTTAGATAAATAACAGTAAATAAATAAACATCTATTGATGAAGCTTGATCATACCACACTTAAGCACAGGCCACATCGATCTCCTCAACCTGAAAGAGTCATATAATGGGGTGAGCTTCAACTCGCTCAGTGTGGAGGTAAGCAATATATCTAAGTTAATTTCTAATTATATTAGTAAGTATAAACAACATTACTGATAAATTCTGAAGTCCATCGACTAGCCAGAAGGCTTTATGCACAATTAAGTGCTTCTGACTGATTTGCACGTTTAAGTGTTTCTGAGTGGTTTGCAAAATTAAGTGCTTATGACTGATTTGGACAATTAAGTGCTTCTGGCTGATTTGCACATTTAAGTGCTTCTGACTGATTTTACGTGCACATACAGGACAGTACATAAAGCAATTAAAATAAACAAAAGCGTATTAAATTCCCCACACTGGATAAAATACAGTACTTGAACTTGAATGTGATGAAGATGCTTGACTCGATAATCTTAGGCCCGTAAGTTCTTGTTATTATCTACAGATAATAATATCTTATTATTAATATAATACTATAATTGAAAATAATATACAAGGCATAACTTAAATTGAGGATTAATGTTATTTTAAAAGTCTACATAGTTAATGGCTTATGTCAAAACAGGGTTGACTTTAATCACCGAAAATCTGAATTTGAGGACTAAAATCAAAGGAATTATAAATAGGTTGGGGTTAGATTGAAATATTATGGGAATTGGGAGCTCAATTGAATTATTCTAAAAAGGAAGCTGGGTATAAAAACCTATTAACACACAAGTCAGTCGACTCTCAGTTCTTCCCAGATTCTCTCTCTCAATCGTCCGCCTCATCACTCACTAGGATTTGCAGAAATTCACACACCCACACACTATAACTATAGCACGCGCGCACACACACTCACACACAGCCCCCCACATGAACTTACACACACACGCACCACTAGACGAATGAGATTGAGAATGGTCCGCCGAGCGGTGAGTAGATCGGATGGCGACGACGGCAGATGCACCGAATCAGGGGGCAAGGGGGGGTGTGGAATCAGACTAGGTTTTGGTGTTGGCCGCGGCCGTAATATTGGATCTGATAGGTTTAAGGGTGATAGGTTTTTTTTTTCTGCCTGAGGTGTTCGATTGTCAAATCGTTGGGATTTATGGTTTGGATTTGTTAACTGATGTTTGGTTTCTGATTAGAACGACTAAGAATCTAGTAGTCAGGCGGTTCAGGTTGCGTTCGGGTTGTGACCTGGTTTGAATTTGGTTTCGTGGGTTGATGAACGAGACGAAAACTGATAGGTTTTTGTTGTTTTAAACTTTTGAAGTAGGAATAAGAAAGGAATCAAAGCTTTAAACATCAAATTGTATGATAAAGGTGCAAAGGGTATGAGTCTACCTTTGCAGATAACGAGTTGATTGAAGAAGAGGTTGAGGAACGGCTGCAAACAAAGTACTATATTTTATTTTTTATGTATTGTACTATTGTAAAGATTTTTGACTGTATAAAATATAGTATTTATACTGTAGAGTTATGTTTAGGATAGAAAAGTTGTAGGTTTAGGAGAATCTCAATTGGGCTAGGAAAAAGAGTTTGGGCCACAAAAATTGATATGGGCCAACAATAATATTAATATCAATAATAATGATTGACTTTAAAATGATAAAAATAATTATAACTGTTTTGGCTAACGAAAATTGTTAGATTTAAATAAACTAAAATAATAATTGTAACTATAATAATAGTAATATTATTATTAATAATAATTATTATTATAGTAATTAGGCTAAATAATATTTTGGGAATAATTAAATGAAATTTGACTTGGCCGAGAATTGACGAGATGAAACACGATGAATTAAAACGAGAAATGAAACAACATGACTCACATGACTTCACATGAATTATAATGAAATAAATTAATTTCAACTCTCGGAAACTTTCTCGCACCTCTCACTCCATTCAAACCTCACACATTTCCTTGTTAAATGGTCATACGATTGGTGATTTTCGAAAATTCTTCGATAAATCTTCTATAATAGCCAGCTAAGCCCAGAAAGTTGCGAACTTCACTCGCATTCTAGGGTACTCCCCAACTACTCACTGCTACAACCTTGTCGGGATCTACCTCAATTCCTTTAGAAGTACCCACATGTCCAAGGAATCCAACTCTGTTTAACCAAAACTCACATTTCTTGAATTTGGCATACAACTTCTCCTTGCGAAGTGTCTCTAATGTAACCCTCAAATGCTCTTGGTGTTGTTCCTTGTCTTTATAATACACCAAGATGTCATCTATGAAGACTATCACAAACTTATCCAAGTAAGGTTGGAACACCCTGTTCATTAAATCTATAGAGACTGCAAGTACGTTACTTAGACCAAACGACATCACCACAAATTCAAAATGCTCGTAATGGGTCCTGAAAGCCGTCTTGGGAATGTCACACTCCCTAATACTCAGTTGATAGTACCCCGACCACAAATCAATCTTCGAAAAGGTTCCAGCCCCCCTCAACTGATCGAATAGATGCTCGATTCTCGGTAATGGGTACTTGTTCTTCACCGTGAGTCGATTCAGCTCCCTATAATTAATACACATACGAAGTGACCCATCTTTCTTCTCACGACACTTTATATCGGCATCATGTCTATTGAGCCAGTCCATACCAAGGATCACGTCAAAATCCATCGAGTTAATCAAATACAGGCTAGCGTCAAATTCTCTTCCTCCTATGTCAATATTCTCATTGATCATTCTATTAGTGAGGATTGTATTTCCTGATGGTAGGCTAACCTCGAGAGACTCAACAATTTTAATGCTTCTATGACCAATGACATGATAAAATTTTACAGACATAAAAGAGCATGTGGCACCAGTGTCAAACAATATGAGAGCGGGTAAATTAGATACAGTCAACATACCTGACATAGTGCCGGGATTCTCAGCTGCATCTTTTTGGGCCAAAGTATAGATGCGAGCTTTTCCTCTAGAGCTTTGAACATTGGCCTTCTGGAAATGACAGTTCGAAGATGAATGCCCTGGCTCCTTGCATCTGTAGCAGACACCTTTACCATACAGGCACTCCCCACCATGATTCTTACCACACTTCGAGCACTCCAGCTTATCGGTTTGAGGCTTAGGTCCCGACCACTGATCAACCTTTGCTTGCTTATTAGAAGCGACAACCTTATTTTTGTAATATCTGGATGAATTGTTGAGTATTTTTGTCTGTATTTGAACCTTGTATTAGTCGAATTTGTGATGTCGGTAATCGAAGTATGATCTTTTCCGTATTCGTATCCACTTGCATGATAATATCAACTTGTAATTCTTCACATGCAACTACATCGTAACGTACGTTACGATCCACAGATAGCATACGCTATGAGCAACACATAGCATACGTAAGGAAGTCAATAATTGATCAGGGCGGCTAGCACATGGGCCAGTTGGTGGAGGGCCCGGATAAGATTCCCGCGGCATGAACCTGGACATTTTTGGGTCAATAGAGATTAACGTACGCTAAGGTATGTACGTAGCATACGCTAAGTATGGTTGATTACGTACGTAACAGTGTTGATGTAGCGTACGTAAGAGAGAATAGGAACAAGGCAGTAAGCTATCATTGGACGATAACGTACACTAAGAATAGTAGACAGCGTACACTAAGTGCATAACGTACGTTAAGCACTAAGGCTAACGTACGTAAAGCTTAGGACATTATAAATGGGACAGCACCCCATTTTATTTCGCCTCGTTTCTTTTCACTTCTCTTTCATTTCCTTCAAGTCTAGAGTGCTCCCCTTGATACTTTAACATATATATATATCATTTATACTCGATCATTGAGGATTGGAAGCACCTTGGATTTGTACTCAAGCTTCCGGTGTTGGATTTTCGTCAAGTGTTCATCATTGTCTTCTACATTAAGGTATGTTGATACTTTCCAAACTCTATTCCTTGTTCTTAAGGAATGATATGAGCATGCTTCTGAGATCATTGGATTAGTAAGTAACACTTTAAGTTGAACACCATGTTGTTAAGAGCTAAGACGAACTTATTAGAGACCTTTCTTGAGAAAGTGGATCGTTAACCAAGCATCTTGAGTTGAACCTATGATATAGTTTCTGAGATTAGTTACACATATTGGATGATGTTTATGAGTTACTTGCTTACCAATGTGTTGTTAATACGATCACTTAGAATGGGGATATTCAAGGGATGAATTCCTATGATTTTCACCAAGAATGATCCATGTGTAGTATAAGTATACTTCAAGCACAATTCATGATTCATAGTAACTTCTGGAGATGATGATATTTGTGTTGATGTTTTAGAAATGATCAAGAATCGTAATTAATATCACCTTTGTAAGATGAACGTAGGATAAGGATTGTTGAAAGGTTTTGTCATTGGTTAGCTATTTGTTCTCAATGAAAGTTTGAATGAAGTGATCATAGCAACCATAGATTATCCGAACTACATATGGAATACGCAATCGAGATTTGTGTATGGTATTGTGATGATATGTGAATTCGAAGATGTCTAGCACCATAGGATCATTCAGATTCGCATGAGTAATGTATGTGTGAGTATAACACACGTTATATCATCAGGTAATGCAGTCGTCTGATCAGAGAAATAATATGTCAAATGCATGCTTAGCGTGCGTTAGGCTTCGGAGCTTATGTACGCTAACGGGCAGACTTAACGTACGTTATGTTGGGTATGTAACGTACGTTATGCATGTAACACCCCCAGATTTAACCGGGAATATTACAGCACCATGGGCCCCGAGATGGAACCCACAAGACTAAGAGAAATTTTCGCAAACATTTACAAATGCCCAAGAGACTAACGACGGTACTATTTTTTTTTAAAACATTCAAAGATTTAATAAAATCCGTTTATCAAAACCGTCGTAAATTCTCATTTGAAACCACAAGGCCAGAAATGCCAAAATTCATCAGTTTGAAACATACGTTAAGCTATCGCTTATGCGTACCGACAAAATAATTTAGAAAGCGATTGCCAAAGTAATCTAAGTTACTAGATATCAAAAGGCCATTTAAAATACTCACGCAGCGGAAAGGACAACCAAAGAAAATTACTATAGCAGCGGAATACAACATCAAATCAGAACACTCGATTCACAACACATGCCATGGCCAGTATCCTCCGGGAAGCTCATCTCTCACGACCGCCACAAGATCGATATCCAAGAACCTAAAAAGAAAGCCCACGACGGGGTCAGCCATAATATCCAATAATGATAACCGTCACATCACATTAATAATTACATACCAATGAGAATACAAAATAAAAATACGACCAATGTAATCTTATCGTTATAACATTACTAAAATTCACATCTCGTATCCTTAACAACACGACAAGCTCATATCTTATCATCTGAACTGTATCTCACACGGAACCCAAGGTTCTCAAAACATCTTCATAACTCAATGTTACGAAATCTACCAACTCGGTCCAATCCCAATCCATCGGGTGACATCATCACGTCTCAATACAAATAATCGATTGTCCATCAAAAGATGATAACCAAAGGAAATACGGAACATACCTCGAGATTCACAATACCACGACAATCATGTCGGTCTAATCCGAGATCAGATCAATGCAACATACGAACACGGTCCTAACACAAGACCTACAAATGCATACTCATATGACAACGTCAATATGCTCAACACAATAACAACAGTGTATACTCAATGGAAATCCCATGATCCAGCGCCCTAAGCATAGATCCCAAGATGATCCTACTAGATCAACACGAAATGGATAACCAACAATATACATATGCACAACAACACATGATAAAAATCAATGATGCGAATCCACATGATTCCATCAACACAATACCGGGTAATCCAACGATCCAGCACCCTCAGCATAGATCCCCATGATGATCCCGTCGGACCAACGCATGGTAGAAAACCTGTCCATCGATCCAGCGCCCCCAGCATAGATCCCCATGATGATCCCGTCGGACCAATACATAGTGGACATCCGATCCAGCACCCTCAGCATAGATCCTCATGATCCCATCGGATCATTCACAACATAAACAATGTGATTATGCATACACATATGCAAATTAATATGTTCATCAACATGAACAACATATGAATCAATAACATGAACGACACTATGATAAATGACTAGGACGACCTCATGTTCAGCAACATAAATGACAACCTGCATGATCAACATCATCAACACTAAACCAAAATCGAATTAAGATATTTGTCCCTAGTCCTTCAGGAGCAATCTCGATGTCAAATCATCACCGGCGATTATCCTCAATGCTCGGCGATCCCAACGTACCACGGACTATAGATACTCATATCCTCGTCTTTATCGCAACGTAACCTTAATACCCGAACGTACCAATAACAGAGATAAAGCATATACATTATGATTTACCTCCCGGAATCGGAAAGACAACATATAATCCAAATCTCCATAATTTGCAGTAATAATCATTGCTATATGCATTATAAACGAAATGAAATTGAAACCATTCATTAAACATTATAACTGAGTAAGTAATAACTTGCCTCGATACCGATGAAGCCGTTACCAATTCCATTGCCGTCATCTACAAGTCCCTCGGCCCTGATTAATGCAATTCACGAACATTCTCGAATACGACCGCAAAGCATGGTTCTAATCACCGATCAATAATCTCAAACTATTACAATAATCGATAAACAACAAGTTCGATAACAATCAACAATCGATAAAACCAATTCACAAACCCAACGGCTCAACAATATCTCGATTAACTAGTAGGCTGATCAATCCAACTCAAACCAGCACGAATTCATAACCGAAACAGGATATACTACACTGTCTGTTGACTTAACGCACGTTAATCACTTAACGTAGCGTGCGCTAAGTCGCTCCCGTTAGCATGCGCTAGCCAGTAAGCTTAGCGTGCGCTAATGCTGTACAGTTGCATGCATTCCAAGCATCGACTAACACCTAGCGACTACGAATATGAATGAAAAGGAAATCACGCTCCAAGATTAACAATAACTTTTCCAAATTCAATTTCATCACCATACTCGAAATCATATTCGTGTTGTACTAATATTATATCAAAACACTTATCTTAGCTCTAGATACGAATATCCCATATTTATATCCAAAACACCAACACCTCCTATACATAATCATCATATCATTATTCAAGAGTTCTTCAAGAACATGAAATATCCGAAATCACATTCAAAACTACATAGCCCGATGTATATATCATCATGATGAAGATATCAACGACAACATCAACAATCAGACCAACCCGATAACAAGGATCATATCATACTTAATCTGGAATACAACCTCATATCATGATTCATATGAAATCAACATACTTCAGAAATCCATCTTTCATCGGGTTAAACGAAACACAGTTCTTAAAGTATGGAGAATCTTAATTAATATCCGAGAACTCTTATCAAAATCCCATTAAATCTCATATAACATCATCACAAGATAATCCAACTCGCTTTCTCACAAGTAATCATCCTTAAAAATGAACCACTATCAAAGGGATATGAAATTACCTTGTATATATGAACCAAAAGAAGAACAATTGAACTCCTTTCCAAGAATCATGAATAACTCCAAGAACAAGGCTTTAATCCATGCTCTCCACCTTAATCTTGTTAAAGATCATCATCTCTCAGTGTTTAGGAACCTCAAATACCTCTCAAGGCTCTCTCTCTATCGGTTCACATGAAGAAATGAATGGAAATGTCGAATAATGGCCAACTTCACTTATATATATTGTACATTATTAACGTATGGTAACATCTTCATTTAACGTACGTTACACGCTTAGCGTGCGCTAACTGTCTTTGTTAGCGTGCTCTATCGCAGTCCAGAGGCTACTGCCTTACTGCATGAAATGATTTACGTACGCAATGCTCATGCAATAGCGTACGTAATGGCCTATATTTAGCGTACGCAAACCTTCCACCATAGCGTGCGCTACTCATAGCTGACTTGCTACAGTCTGGACCTACCCCGTGTCCCCACATGCCGAAAGCACCCGACAAAGCAAAGATTCCTTTGGACGGATCTGATTAGCGTGCGCTAACCATATGCCTTAGCATGCGCTAATCCTTCACAACAAACATTCGTTGACCTCGTCGGCACATGCGCCGAAAGTAGCCGGGTCCACACGTAGATTCCCTCTGAGCTGTTCCGCATTAGCGTACGCTAACCTATGCCCGTAGCGTGCGCTAATCCTGCACGATAGCGTGCGTTACTCATGAATATTAGCGTGCGCTAATAAGGCTATACTCAGCCATTTTCAGCTATTCTTGTCCAACGCCTCTACATGCAGAATACGAACATACTGCATACTGAATACGTATACTCAACACATTATATCCTCAAACGTAATTGTCGACCAAATACGACAATTATACCAATACTGACATCTCAGTCCTTCATTTATTTTATCCATACTGTACAGATTCCACGCTGTACATTATAAAATAATATTAAACAACAGTAGTAGAAATTCCGGATATTACATACTACACTACTTAAAATAAGTTTCGTCCTCGAAACTTGCAATCCGTTATAAAAAACAAACAAACTGTTCAACCAACATATTCCAAAACCATCACAACAACGATCAATCATCATTATTAACGAATAACCAAAACAGTACACTTACAAATGCGCAAAGTCGACGATCTCCTGAGATACTAGCAAGTGACTTCACTGTAAAGCCTCAATACGCTTATAATCACATTCCATGAACCTCAACAAAATATATATCATCTTCGGATGACATAATCTATCCGTGTCAAATCCTGTCTGCCTGATTTCACAATCAAGTCCAAATCCTGCTAAAAATCAATAATGCATGATACATCTGTGAAACGACTGCCCAAATCAACGACACAAATCCCGAAATATCGGCACAAAATTCGAACGATCATACGATCATTAACAATGATCAACCAACAAATTAACCGAGTATATCATCGACATGATAAACTTCAATACGACAAATCCAAAGGTCAAAACGCAGCCGAGAATATCATCAACATGATAAACTCCAATATGACCAACCAGAGGTCAAAACACAATCGAAAATATCATCAACATGATAAACTTCAATATGACCAACCAGAGGTCAAAACACAATCGAGAATATCATCAACATGATAAACTCCAATATAACCAACGAATGATCAACGATAATCGAGAATACCTTCACACGGTGAGCTCCAACACGATCAACACAGAACCACAAAAACTGATATACGAACGAATAAGGTTCTCAAAATGACAAACCAATCACATACAGTGGATCTCAATAAACACACCAGACTGTCGAACATACTCCTCGTCATACGAACAACCAATCACAAACCGACGAACATACTAAATCATATAAGGAGTGGGAACGACCACTCAATATCCAAAACCACCAGCATGGCGTTACCATCCCCAAATCTACACTTACAAGGAAATCATTCAAAAATCATTATGGCAAAAATCGCGCTACTATCATACCAATGGAATCACATAGCACATATGTCCCGGTTTCACAAAATCCAAAGTTCCAAAATTACATCCTCTGAATGAATCTACATTACGCAGCATATTCTTCTTATCCGATCAATCAACCGATCCTCCCTGGATAACCAAACTACCATATTAAAGTTCGAATCTCTTTTCCTTGTACCATCGATATGATATCCAGTTTGTGAGTCACACTAATAACTTTACCATGATATGCACTATGCATTAAATACGTATGTATATCAGTCACATTTTCAAAACTAGTTTGAAATCATGTAATCTCGTCAAGAAGACGAATTTTCGAAAGTCCTTTCAAAAATTCCAAAACTCAAAGCATAAATTTTCGTAGGACCACGAAATCAATTTTCGAAAATTAAATCGGTTTGCTTACGTCAAGCTCTTGATGAAAATTCTTTTCGAAAACATGCATTTAAATAAAATTGAATCATGCAAATTATTGACTACATCCATAATCCTGTATACCAATTCGGCTCGTCACCAAATCCACTGATATTCCATCGAAAAACCACACGATAGAGTTCCACCATCTCAATGTGTAGACTCCGTCAAAACTCCTTTTTCCTCATATGACTCGCAACGTCGACCATTAACCCATCCTGGATCACCTCAATTATGCATTGACAAAACGTGGAAACAAATCAACACAGCGAAGACGTCTCGAGAAGTTTCATTTGAACAAGTAAACCAAAAACCTCAGAAGGCGGAAATAAAAACGATTGGCAAAGTGTTTTACAGATCTCGGGAGTTTTAGAAAACAGAAAAGCCTTTTGAAGCATTAGGGTCTCAACCCATATCCCATTTCACATTACAAAAAATTTAAAAGTAGAAAACCCCTTTTTGGACCCCAAGTCCTGAGTTGTAAAACTATTTCAAAATCGATTGGGTCTCGGCCCAAAAATTATTTACGGTAAAATATCCGTAAAACGTTCATTTTGAAAAGTATCGTTTTCAAATTCTCAAAAGCAGTTCATATATCTCAAAATGAATTAATCATGACTACGTGTTCTTCTCAACAATCCACAGTCCTTCTCCCGAATACACAATTCCGTTCCGAAATTTAACCGACATATTGATTTCCAAAATCTTAACTTCTTAAGATCATCAGTCCTGTCCCAATTATGTCATCTCATACTGTAATGCATATTATCTTTCTGAATCTCAAAACATATCAACTTAGAATGGCAATAAATCTCAATGCAATTCAAGAATCCAAATACTTACAGATCGTGAAGCCGACAATTACCCGTGATACTGGCATATGTCTCGACTCTAGAAAATACTCGACACGGATATTTTCAAAACACGCATTTTGCAAAATCAGTTCAACTCGAGAACACGACACGTTTCTATCCGAAGAAACACGTTAATAACATTTGGAAAAGTTTGCAACAACCCCAGTACTACACTGGTAAATCACATAACACACAAGCCCGAGTGAACAACAAAAACTCATGGCTCTAATATTTATCAATCGACAACTCGAATGACGCGACAAAAACACGACCCAACTCGACCTGACTGCCTAGGAATTCTCAACCTAAGCTCTGATACCATATTCTGTAACACCCCCAGATTTAACCGGGAATATTACAGCGCCATGGGCCCCGAGATGGAACCCACAAGGCTAAGAGAAATTTTCGCAAACATTTACAAATGCCCAAGAGACTAACGACGGTACTATTTTTTTTTAAAACATTCAAAGATTTAATAAAATCCGTTTATCAAAACCGTCGTAAATTCTCATTTGAAACCACAAGGCCCGAAATGCCAAAACTCATCAGTTTGAAACATACGTTAAGCTATCGCTTACGCGTACCGACAAAATAATTTAGAAAGTGATTGCCAAAGTAATCTAAGTTACAAGATATCAAAAGGCCATTTAAAATACTCACGCAGCGGAAAGGACAACCAAAGAAAATTACTCTAGCAGCGGAATACAACATCAAATCAGAACACTCGATTCACAACACATGCCATGGCCAGTATCCTCCGGGAAGCTCATCTCTTCACGACCGTCACAAGCTCGATATCCAAGAACCTAAAAAGAAAGCCCACGACGGGGTCATCCATAATATCCAATAATGATAACCGTCACATCACATTAATAATTACATACCAATGAGAATACAAAAATAAGAATACGACCAATGTAATCTTATCGTTATAACATTACCAAAATTCACATCTCGTATCATCAACAACACGACAAGCTCATATCTAATCATTTGAACTGTATCTCACACGGAACCCAAGGTTCTCAAAACATCTTCATAACTCACTATTACGAAATCTACCAACTCGGTCCAATCCCAATCCATCGGGTGACATCATCACGTCTCAACACAAATAATCGATTATCCATCAAAAGACGATAACCAAAGGAAATACGGAACATACCTTTAGATGCACAATACCACGACAATCATGTCGGTCTAATCCGAGATCAGATCAATGCAATATACGAACACAATCCTAACACAAGACCTACAGATGCATACTCATATGACAACGTCAATATGCTCAACACAATAACAACAGTGTATACTCAATGGAAATCCCATGATCCAGCGCCCTCAGCATAGATCCCAAGATGATCCTACTAGATCAAAACAAAATGAATAACCCATAATATACATATGCACAACAACACATGATAAAAATCAATGATGCGAATCCACATGATTCCATCAACACAATACCGGGTAATCCAACGATCCAGCACCCTCAGCATAGATCCCCATGATGATCCCGTCGGACCAACGCATGGTGGAAAACCTGTCCAACGATCCAGTGCCCTCAGCATAGATCCCCATGATGATCCCTTCGGACCAACGCATAGTGGACATCCGATTCAGCACCCTCAGCATAGATCCTCATGATCCCATCGGATCATTTACAACATAAACAATGCGATTATGCATACACATATGCAAATCAATATGTTCATCAACATGAACAACATATGAATCAATAACATGAACGACACTATGATAAATGACTAGGACGACCTCATGTTCAGCAACATAAATGACAACCTGCATGATCAACATCATCAACACTAAACCAAAATCGAATTAAGATATTTGTCCCTAGTCCTTCAGAAGCAATCTCGATGTCAAATCATCACCGGCGATTATCCTCAATGCTCGGCGATCCCAACGTACCACGGACTATAGATACTCATATCCTCGTCTTTATCGCAACGTAACTTTGATACCTGAATGTACCAATAACCGAGATAAAGCATATACATTATGATTTACCTCCCGGAATCGGAAAGACAACATATAATCCAAATCTCCAGAATTTGCAGTAATAATCATTGCAATATGCATTATAAACGAAATGAAACTGAAACCATTCATTAAACATTATAACTGAGCAAGTAATAACTTGCCTCGATACCGATGAAGCCGTTACCAATTCCATTGCCGTCATCTACAAGTCCCTCGGCCCTGATCAATGCAATTCACGAACATTCTCGAATACGACCGCAAAGCATGGTTCTAATCACCGATCAATAATCTCAAACTATTACAATAATCGATAAACAACAAGTTCGATAACAATCAACAATCGATAAAACCAATTCACAAACCCACCGGCTCAACAATATCTTGATTAACTACTAGGCTGATCAATCCAACTCAAACCAGCACGAATTCATAACCGAAACAGGATATACTACACTGTCTGTTGACTTAACGCACGTTAATCACTTAACGTAGCGTGCGCTAAGTCGCTCCTGTTAGCATGCGCTAGCCAGTAAGCTTAGCGTGCGCTAATGCTATACAGTTGCATGCATTCCAAGCATCGACTAACACCTAGCGACTACGAATATGAATGAAAAGGAAATCACGCTCCAAGATTAACAATAACTTTTCCAAATTCAATTTCATCGCCATACTCGAAATCATATTCATGTTGTACGAATATTATATCAAAACACTTATCTTAGCTCTAGATACGAATATCCCATATTTATATCCAAAACACCAACACCTCCTATACATAATCATCATATCATATTATTCAAGAGTTCTTCAAGAACATGAAATATCCAAATTCACATTCAAAACTACATAGCCCGATGTATATATCATCATGAAGAAGATATCAACGACAATATCAACAATCAGACCAACCCGATAACAAGGATCATATCATACTTAATCTGAAATACAACCTCATATCATGATTCATATGAAATCAACATACTTCAGAAATCCATCTTTCATCGGGTTAAACGAAACACAGTTCTTAAAGTATGGAGAATCTTAATTAATATCTGAGAACTCTTATCAAAATCCCATTAAATCTCATATAACATCATCACAAGATAATCCAACTCGCTTTCTCACAAGTAATCATCCTTAAAAACGAACCACTATCAAAGGGATATGAAATTACCTTGTATAGATGAACCAAAAGAAGAACAATTGAACTCCTTTCCAAGAATCATGAATAACTTCAAGAACAAGGCTTAAATCCATGCTCTCCACCTTAATCTTGTTAAAGATCATCATCTCTCAGTGTTTAGGAACCTCAAATACCTCTCAAGGCTCTCTCTATCGGTTCACATGAAGAAATGGATGGAAATGATGAATAATGGCCAACTGCACTTATATATATACTGTACATTATTAACGTATGCTAACATCTTCATTTAACGTACGTTACACGCTTAGTGTGCGCTAACCGTCTTTGTTAGCGTGCGCTATCGCAGTCCAGAGGCTACTGCCTTACTGCATGAAATGATTTACGTACGCAATGCTCATGCAATAGCGTACGTAATGGCCTATATTTAGCGTACGCAAACCTTCCACCGTAGCGTGCGTTACTCATAGTTGACTTGCTACAGTTTGGACCTACCCCCATGTCCCCACATGCCGAAAGCACCCGACAAAGCAAAGATTCCTTTGGACGGATCTGATTAGCGTGCGCTAACCATATGCCTTAGCATGCGCTAATCCTTCACAACAAACATTCGTTGACCTCGTCGGCACATGCAGCGAAAGTAGCCGGGTCCACACGTAGATTCCCTCTGAGCTGTTCCGCATTAGTGTACGCTAACCTATGCCCGTAGCGTGTGCTATGTAATATCCGCGTTTTCTATTTTCGGTAATTTCTATTTTTGATGTATGTTCGTTTCGGACAACTCTCTTAGTACTGTTTTGGAATTCTGAATCTATTCTGTTCTTGGAGTTTTTCCGTTTGGTCGAGTTTCGAGGATGCTTTCGCATAATTTCATTTTGAATTATATCATGCCGCATGTGCGTTCGATTCTCGTAAAACTTGTTCGTTTTCGTTGTTTCTCGATTCATATAAGTTGGTATGGTTGAGTTGGTCGTGTTGGAACTTTCGGTTTGCTAATCGGCGTTGTATTGCGATTTTCGGGCACTTGGGCGTTTTGTAATTTTCATAAGTTTGGGGAATTTCGCCGTTTGCTTCATTTGAGACTCTCTAGTGATCGGGATTATATTTTCTTTCAAAACTCAGCTTCGTTGTTTTGGATACCCCATGTTTATACTTTTGATTCTATCCTCGTGTTACGTTTCGTCGTTGTATCATTGTCTTGAGCTAAGTGATTAGCGATCTTTGAATCTTTGCATGCATAACGTCGCTATGCATGCTCTTTTACGACGTTATATAGGTATCATAACGTCGTTATACCCCATTGGTAACGTCGTTATGGTTTCGCGAGAAAGTGTCCGATTGTTCGTTACGTGCGTTAACTGAGAGGGTTACGTCGTAACCTTCATAACGTCACGTTAACAATAGGCGTTAACGTCGTAACTCGCCGTCAGTCTTTTAATTCGACTTATTTTGGTCGACTTATTTCACTCCTTTTCTTTCTTTCTCGCGACGTGAGCTTCCTTTGGGCGATTTCAAGCGATTCATCCGGTGCAATCCGTAGGAACCTTCTAAAGATCGATTTTTGCGTCCCAAGCAAGGTTTATCATCATCATAATCATCCTCCATCCGTCCGAATCGAGGTATACATCGATGAACCCTAGTTTTTTTGGGGATTTCGGGATTTTTGGCATAATTCTTCCTTTTAATCCGTTTTGGCTTCGACGACTTGTTAGATTACGATTGTGTAGTCGTAAATCCCTTGTTTCCAGTATAGTTTAACGGATTTAACCTAGTAATTTCTTCATGGTTAGATTATAGCCATCGTGGACCTCGTATTTTCCGACAAATCGTTCCAAGGGGTAGAATTAGGATCAATTCGTACCTTTCTGCATTATTGAGACTTGTGTATACTGTTATTGTGATAGGAACGGATTTGGGAAGATTGTTCGGACCGAAACCTATTCCTTCATCGTTTCCTTCGTTTCGTTTCATTCAAGGCAAGTACATGTATTACATTCCGTTATGTGCATATGATTTTGATGCGAATGATGTATATGGTGTTATTGAACGGATGTGATTGTTTCTCTTCCACAGGGATGGCGTGTGGCCTCTGGGGGCCGATACTAATGGGTACGGCCATGGAAGTGGAATTGGGTGCGTGTGTTGATGTTCTTCCACAGGGACGGTTCGACGGGACCTGCGGGGCCGATACTAATGGGTACGGCCGCGAAGTGGTTTCTCACACAGGGGACGGTCCGACGGGACCTCCGGGACCGATACTAATGGGTACGGTCGCGAGTTACCAAGCGTGGATAATTGTGATATGGGAAACTTGTTGATATCTTGTTTTGGTGTTAGTGGGATATTCGGAATATTGACTTTCAAAATAATTTTTCCTAATGATTTATTTGCGTTGAATTGTGTATGTATATAATGTTGTGTAATTATGTACTTGCACTAGCTATTCGAATGCTAACCCCTTAAATGGGAAATGCGTCTTATGCATTTAGTCTTGTAATCGGTCGAGTGAGGAGGTGCACGGGATGCGCATGCAAAGGATGGGTTGGCATGATGATGATGTGGCTCAGTACGCATTTTCTTGTTTTGTCATTGCATCATTGAGTCTGGAGATAGTTGGTTTATTTTTGAACATGGTTTAAGTCCCTGCGTGGGCAACATTTTGGTATTTAACTTATGTCTCATGTACTCCGTTAAAGCGTTTTGGCGAGGCCACGGCCTTATTTACTCTTTGGGTACATCTTTCATGTTATCATTGTGGTTCATGTGTCACGAGTTAGCACGGTAGACCTCACGGGGTTCTACGGCGTGTAATGTCCCATTTGTGAATTGGGATGTTACAATTATGGTATCGAGCTTAGGTTTTGAATACCTAGGTGTCGGTGAAATTTGGGTCTGTCGGTTGCATCATTAGAGTCGATCGTTGAGCCTAATATCATCATGCTACCGTCTTTTCGTGCGACCGTGGTGTAAGTCTCCTCGAACTCTTATATTTACGTAATTCGTTTTCTGCATTGTTCGAATCGTGACTTGTGTTACCAAATTTGTGAATTGTGAATCTTTCGATCTTGTTCTTTTCTTATTCTTCTTGGTATGTTGAGAGGTCGTGGTAGACCGGCTAGGAGTGCGCGGCCGAGGCCGTGGTCGTGGTCGATAATGAGGAGGGCTCACTTTCCCGGTCTCTGCGGACTCGGCCTCTCACTCGGTGCCGTCGGGTAATAATGCCGACGCGGGGCTCTTGCCGTACTTGCCAGCTTGGTAGCCCAACTTGCGAGATAGCTCGGGGTGGACGTCGAGAATCCGCCCCGACAGGAAGAGGAGGCTAGTAAGTGGCTTGAGACGGTAACTAAGATGCACCCTCCTCGTTTCTCCGGATCTTCCGACTCCCTCGGATGGGAGAATTGGCTCTTTCGGTTGTCAGAACCTTCGATGCCGTAGCTTGTCCCGAGGACGGAGGGTACACATTGCCCGGTACCTCTGGATAAGGAAGGCTGCGGAATGGTGGGAGGCCGTTGCGCCCGAGATCGTCGGGCCACTTGGGATGAGTTCGGGGCTGCTATGGAAGCAGAATATTGTCCGCCGCCCCAAGGAGCGCGAGTGTAGAGTTCTTCACCGCTACACCTCGGGATGTGCCTATTTCTCGTGCCATCATTTCTTACAATCGGATTGGGCTTCGTGAGGGACCAAGTGAGAACGGAGGCTGATAAAATTCGATACTTCAATATGCGCATGAAGCCGCATATTAGGCAGAGTATGGCGCCGCTCATGTGTGCCACTTTGAAGGAATACCAGGATCGCGCTCTGGCGATCGAGATGGCTGTCCCGGAATCAGAGTCGGTTTCGGAAGCTAAGAAGCAGAAGACTACTGGTGGGTTCTCGGCCGGAAAAGGTGGTCAGTTTTCGAGGTCTCGTTCTGCTCCTACACCTGGGAAGAGGCCGTTTCATCAGGCCGGTGGATCTCAGGGTAACTGCTTGATTCGATCTGTTGCAGGCGGGAGAGTTTGTTTTAATTGCAGTCAGCCCGAGCACGTTGTGAAGGATTGCCCACTTCCGTTAGTTACTTGCTTTACTTGCGGACAGACCGGGCATCGAGCAGCTCATTGTGAGAGGGCCACCAGGGCCGCTAGATTTACGACTACCACTGCCGATCAGAGGGATCTCAGTTCACCAGCTACTCATGTTCCGCAGGGTTCGAGTCGTGGTAGGGGTCGGAGTCAGCCGAATCGCCGCGCAGCGTCGAGTTCGGGCTCAGTCCATCCCCGATTATATCAGATGAGGCGCACGGAGGAGGCAGACATTCCGGTGGCGTCAGGTACCACTCAGATCCTTTCTCATCCAGTTTCAGTACTTTTTGATTCGGGTGCGACCCATTCCTTTATAGCTCGGACTGTGTGAGTCGTATTGGTTTTGACTGCTTGTTTGAGTGTGAGCCGTTCGTAGTGGGTACGCCCAGCGGGGATCGTATGGTTGGGGACCGGGAATTTAGGGATTGCCCAGTAAGGATCGGGAGCCGGGATTGGCCCTCGAATCTCATTGTTATAGACTTTAAGGGTGAGGATTTGATCCTCGGGGACGATTGGTTGGATCGTCATGGTGCTATCATGAACTATCGGACTCGTACCATCACGATAGTTGCCGAGGACGGCACCGAGCATACTCTCGTCGGCTGTAAGCCGGGTAGATCGGGGTGTGTGATTAGCGCCTTGAAGGCGATGAAACTTTTGAACCAAGGTTGTGTCGGCTACTGGTGTTTCGCTCTGCAGGCGGAAGATGGTGGGGTTGACATATCGTCGATTCCAGTTGTTAGCGAGTACCCCGATGTATTTCCGGATGACTTTCCGGGATTACCACCACATCGAGAGGTGGAGTTTCCTATTGACCTTGAGCCGAATGCGGCCCCTATTTCTCGAGCACCGTACCGTATGGCACCGTCAGAGATGCTAGAGTTGAAGGATCAGTTGGGAGAGTTGTTAGATAAAGGGTATATTCGACCGAGCGCATCGCCTTGGGGTGCGCCTGTACTTTTTGTTAAGAAGAAGGATGGATCGCTTCGTTTATGCATCGACTATCGAGAATTAAACAAGCTAACCATCAAAAATAAATACCCTTTGCCCAGGATTGACGATTTGTTTGATCAGCTTGAGGGCGGCAGTCTTTTCAAGATTGATTTGCGATCGGGCTACTACCGATTGAGGATTCGGGGCGTCGATATTCGAAAGCGCCTTTCGGACGAGATATGGCCATTACGAGTTTTGGTTATGCCTTCGGGCTAACCAATGCCCCAGCAGTGTTCATGCAGTTGATGAACAAAGTTTTTATTGAGTATCTGGACAAATTCGTAGTCGTGTTTATTGACGATATTCTTATCTATTCACGGAGTCGAGAGGAGCACGCCTTACATCTTCGGATTGTATTAGACACTTTGAGGGCTGAGCAGTTGTACGCGAAGTTCTCTAAGTGTGAGTTTTGGCTCGAGGAAGTGACGTTCCTTGGGCATGTGATTTCAGAGAGGAGCTCGGGTAGATCCGCAGAAAATAGAGGCAGTGATGGCTTGGGAGCCGCCTAAGAATGTGAAGGAGGTGAGGAGTTTTCTGGGTCTTGCCGGCTATTACCGTAGATTCATTGAGGGATTTTCTAGGATCGCTAGACCACTCACTCAGTTGCTCCAGAAAACTCAGAAGTTCGAGTGGACTACAGATAGGCAGGACAGTTTTGACGAGTTAAAGAGACGTTTGACTACCGCGCCCGTGTTAGCATTACCTCAGGGGAACGAGGATTTCGTAGGTACAGTGATGCTTCGGGCCTTGGTCTAGGATGTGTTTTGATGCAGAGAGACAGAGTGATTGCATATGCGTCCCGCCAGTTGAAACCTTATGAGGTGAATTACCCCACGCACGATTTGGAGTTAGCTGCGGTCGTTTTCGCCTTAAAGATCTGGAGGCATTACCTCTATGGGTCGTCGTGTAAGATTTTTACCGACCACAAGAGTTTGAAGTATATTTTCAGTCAGAAGGAGTTAAATATGAGGCAGCGTAGGTGGTTAGAGCTAATTAAAGATTACGACCTCGAGATACTTTACCATCCGGGTAAGGCTAACGTGGTGGCGGATGCGTTGAGCCGTAAGCCGATGGCGTTGCAGATGTTAGAAATACTTACACCGCAGAGTAGGATCCAGCGAGATCTTATTTGTCAGAATATTGAGGTTTGGGTTCAGAGAGTTCAGGGCCAGTTATGTGCATTAGAGATCACTTCGTCCTTGACTGATGATATCAAGGCGAAACAGTATGATGATCCGTGTTTAGTCCAGTTAAGGGAGGATGTGAGGCAGGGGAAAGCCCCTGGATTTGTGGTTCAGGATGATTGCGTTCTGAGATTTCGCGGCAGACTATGTGTACCGAATGATATTGAGCTGAGACAGAAGATCTTGAGTGAAGCTCATACCACGCCTTACTCCATACATCCTGGTACGAATAAAATGTACAAGGATGTGAGGAGCAACTACTGGTGGAGTAATTTGAAGACAGACGTTAGCGAGTTTGTGTCGAGGTGTTTGACACATCGGCGAGGTTAAGATCGAGCATCGGCGACCAGCGGGGTTTTGCGACCACTTCCTATCCGGAGTGGAAATGGGAGGATATTTCTATGGATTTCATTACTAGTATGCCTAGGACTCGGAATGGAATGAACATGATTTGGGTTATTGTCGATCGTGACCAAATCAGCTCATTTCTGGGTATTAAGGACACTTGGGGCCGGAGAGACTAGCACGAGTATTTATTGCAGAGGTCGTGAGATTGCATGGGACTCCTAAGAGTATTGTTTCGGATCGTGATGGCGGTTCGTGTCACATTTCTGGCGGGCCGTTCATCGAGCTTTGGGGGCGAGTTGAGACTCGGTACATCTTATCACCCTCAGATCGACGGACGATGAGCGGACGATCCAGACGTTAGAGGATATGTTGAGAGCCTGTGCCCTAGAATGGAAGGATGATTGGGAGTCGCACTTGCCGTTGATTGAGTTCACGTACAACAATAGTTGGCACGCCTCGATCAAAATGGCGCCATTTGAGGCGTTGTATGGGAGGAGGTGTAGATCGCCGTTGTGTTGGGACGATGCGTCCGAGCTGATTGGTACTGAGCCCGATATGGTAGTTGAGACGAGAGAGAAGATTACTCGATTCGGGATAGATTGTTAACGGCCCAGAGTCGGCGAAGTCTTATGCCGACACGCGTCGCCGTCCGTTGGCGTTTGAGGGGGGCGCGCATGTTTTGCTTAAGGTGTCGCCGACACGGGAGTTTACCGCCGGTAGGAAGGGTAAACTTAGTCCGAGGTTTATTGGGCCGTTTGAGATTTTAGAGAGAGTGGGAGAGCTTGCCTATCGGCTAGGCTTACCGCCGTCCCGAGCCACGTTCATAACGTATTTCATGTTTCCGACTTAGGAGGTACATTTCGGACCCTAGCCATATTATCGATTTTGGAGAGATCGGGTGGGACCCGACCTTACCATCGAGGAGAGGCCGATTCAGATTTTAGAGCGTCGGGTGAAGCAACCGTCATAAAACCATCCCTCGGTTAAAGTTCAATGGTCGAGACATGGGTCCGAAGAAGCCACATGGGAGACGGAGGAGAGTATGCAATCGAGATACCCGAGTTGTTCGCATTGTAAGTTTCGGGACGAAACTTATTTTTAGGGAGATAATGTAATATCCGCGTTTTCTATTTTCGGTAATTTCTATTTTTGATGTATGTTCGTTTCGGACAACTCTCTTAGCTTGTTTTGGAATTCCGAATCTATTACATTCTTGGAGTTTTTCCGTTTGGTCGAGTTTCGAGGATGCTTTCGCATAATTTCATTTTGAATTATATCATGCCGCATGTGCGTTCGATTCTCGTAAAACTTGTTCGTTTCGTTGTTTCTCGATTCATATAAGTTGGTATGGTTGAGTTGGTCGTGTTGGAACTTTCGGTTTGCTAATCGGCGTTGTATTGCGATTTTCGGGCACTTGGGCCGTTTGTAATTTTCATAAGTTTGGGAATTTCGCCGTTTGCTTCATTTGAGACTCTCTAGTGATCGGGATTATATTTTCTTTCAAAACTCAGCTTCGTTGTTTTGGATACCCCATGTTTATACTTTTGATTCTATCCTCGTGTTACGTTTCGTTGTATCGGTGTCTTGAGCTAAGTGATTAGCGATCTTTGAAGCTGCGCATGCATAACGACGTTATGCATGCTCTTTACGTGCGTTATATAGGTATCATAACGTCGTTATACCCCATTGGTAACGTCGTTATGGTTTCGCGAGAAAGTGTCCAGATTGTTCGTTACGTGCGTTAACTGAGAGGGGTTACGTCGTAACCTTCATAACGTATGTTAACAATAGGCGTTAACGTCGTAACTCGCCGTCAGTCTTTTAATTCCCGACTTATTTTGGTCGACTTATTTCACTCCTTTTCTTTCTTTCTCGCGACGTGAGCTTCCTTTGGGCGATTTCAAGCGATTCATCCGTGCAATCCGTAGGAACCTTCTAAAGATCGATTTTGCGTCCCAAGCAAGGTTTATCATCATCATAATCATCCTCCATCCGTCCGAATCGAGGTATACATCGATGAACCCTAGTTTTTGGGGATTTCGGGATTTTTGGCATAATTCTTCCTTTTAATCCGTTTTGGCTTGACGACTTGTTAGATTACGATTGTGTAGTCGTAAATCCCTTGTTTCGATTATAGTTTAACGGATTTAACCTAGTAATTTCTTCATGGTTAGATTATAGCCATCGTGGACCTCGTATTTTCCGACAAATCGTTCCAAGGGTAGAATTAGGATCAATTCGTACCTTTCGCATTATTGAGACTTGTGTATCTTGTTATTGTGATAGAACGGATTTGGGAAGATTGTTCGGACCGAAACCTATTCCTTCATCGTATCCTTCGTTTCGTTTCAACAAAGGCAAGTACATGTATTACATTCCGTTATGTGCATATGATAATGATGCGAATTATGAATATCTTGTTATTGAACGGATGTGATTGTTTCTCTTCCACAGGGATGGCGTGTGGCCTCTGGGGGCCGATACTATTGGGTTCGGCCATGGAAGTGGACTTGGGTGCGTGTGTTGATGTTCTTCCACCTGGGGTCGGTTCGTCGGGACCTCTGGGGGCCGATACTAATGGGTACGGCCGCGGAAGTTGTTTGTCTACTGGGGACGGTCCGACGGGACCTCTGGGGACCGTTACTTATGGGTACGGTCGCGAGTTACCAAGCGTGGATAATTGTGATATGGGAAACTTGTTGATATACTGTTTTGGTGTTAGTGGGATATTCCGGAATATTGACTTTCAAAATAATTTTTCCTAATGATTTATTTGCGTTGAATTGTGTATGTATATAATGTTGTGTAATTATGTACTTGCACTAGCTATTCGAATGCTAACCCCTTAAATGGGGGAAATGCGTCTTATGCATTTAGTCTTGGATCAGTGAGGAGCTGGCACGGAATGCGCATGCAAAGGATGGGTTGGCATGATGATGATGTGGCTCGAGTCTGCATTTTTCTGTTTTGTCATTGCATCTGTTGAGTACTGGAGATAGTTGGTTTATTTTTGAACATGGTTTAAGTCCCCTGCGTGGGCAACATTTTGGTATTTAACTTATGTCTCATGTACTCCGTTAAAACGTTTTGGCCGAGGCCACGGCCTTATTTACTCTTTGGGTACATCTTTCATGTTATCATTGTGGTTCATGTGTCACGAGTTAGCCTGGTAGACCTCACGGGGGTTCTACGGCGTGTAATGTCCCATTTGTGAATTGGGATGTTACATGCTAATCCTGCATGATAGCGTGCGTTACTCATGAATATTAGCGTGCGCTAATAAGGCTATACTTGGCCATTTTCAGCTATTCTTGTCCAACGCCTCGACATGCAGAATACGAACATACTGCATACTGAATACGTATACTCAACACATTATATCCTCAAATGCAATTGTTGACCAAATACGACAATTATACCAATACTGACATCTCAGTCCTTCATTTATTTTATCCATACTGTACAGATTCAATGTTGTACATTATAACTCGGATAAAATAATATTAAACAACAGTAGTAGAAATTCTGGATATTACAATGCAGTCATCAGACAGGTTACGTTTTGTTGACAACTTTCGGACATAGTTTAAGGATGTTAGATGTTCGTACGTTAGTTATATGACGTAAGATGAACTCTTTATTCATTTCTATTGTTTAAGTTTCGAGCTTGCAACGTGATAGATCGAGGGGGTGACCTTCGAGTGTATTGATATCTACAAAAGTATTGTCCTTATCGTCAATTTGAGGCAAGTACTTTAATTCTAATTGTGCATACTAATGTCGGTTATATTATTGTTGTATTTTGCATACTTGTTGTGATTAATTGTCCACCATGTGTTGGTCCGACGGGATCATCATGGGAATCTATAGCTGTGTGCACTGGATCGTTGGAGAGATAATTCCACCATGCGTTGGTCCGATGGGATCATCATGGGAATCTATAGCTGTGCGCGCTGGATCGTTGGAATACCATCAGTATGTCGAGATTGTCATTATGTATTATGTGTTGTTATTATTTATCGTTGGAGAAACTTGCTATGATTATTGTTGTATAATTATCGTACTTGTACTAGCATCGTTATGCTAAGCCCTTTGGTGGTGAACATTTGTTTTATGTTCAAGATCCAGGAGAGCGAGAAAACAACCACTGGAGCTGCATGACGACGAGGGTGCAGAGTGATATTTCGGCCGGGTTTAATTGTCAGATGTTTGTGTTGATTTAATTAAGTACTCGAGTACGTGGTCGTTTGTGATGTTGGATTTGATTATGTATAAATATTCTTCGTTGGTCGTTTGTATTTTCAGTACTGATTCAGAACCGTTGTATTTTATCTCAGTTACTTTCGTTATAGCCAAATTACTTTGTCGTATGTTTGTGTTGTTTCAATAAAGTACTAGAGTACGTTGTATTTTGTTATGATGGGTTTTGGGTATGTAGTAATATTCACCGTTGGATGCTTGTATTTTCTGTACTGAGTCAGACTCGTTGTATTTTATTTCTGTTGCCGTCATTTGTTGATGCTTGGTGGTCTTTTTCGATTTGTATCCACCATGTGCTCCACAAAGAAGCTGATTTGGTTAAATTTTCTCTCATATTCTTCAACAGTTGATCCTCTAATGTGATCATTCCATTAATGAATGATCTAGATGCGTCTAGTATCTCGTTAAAAATAATTTCCAGTAATAAAAAATCAGTGGAAAAAAATACTATTTCGTTAAGAACATGAGTATAACGTGCAAAATGGATGTGTTTCTCTTATCATTCCTCCTTGTGTGAGATTCCAAAACTCTCTCTCCATTTTCTCTCGATAATGTTGTGGGTAGTACTGTTGCATCACTAGTTCTTTGAATTGATCCCAAGTTAATGCAGCACGCTCGGCTACCGGCCTCAAACGTCAGTAGCTCATCCACAAGCGTCCATCATCCTCCACCATTTGATACTGGCCGCAAAGAATTATTTGGGCATCAGTACACCCGATGAGCTCAAAGGTGCGCTCGAGCGACATGAACCATTCATCGACAAATGCTGGTCCTTCCCGACCATTGAATGATGGTGGTGTGAAACGCCAGAACTATTGCACAACTTGTTCCTGAGTAGGAGCTGGCACGTTATTATTGTGGTTATCTTGACCTCCGTTACCACCACCACCATCTCCAACACCAAGGTTCGCATTCTGATCATCGAGATTATCTGTACCTCGGTTAGCTGAGCGTCCACGTCCACGAGTTGCCATTATCTTAAGGATTATCATACGCAACGATCCCTCAGTACTTACCCAACGAGACAGAAAAATCAAATGAAGAATTACATTGCATCTATGGGTTGAGAACCAGAGATTTCTAGCAATGATGAATAACGCATGTCACACATATATTTATGAATTTATAAGAAAACAATTACATGCCCAAATACTTTATCATAAAATTCTTATTTAAAAAATAGACTGAATATGCATCTTAATACATGGATCATGGTTAATATGGTAAACTGCATTTATCACACAATGAATAATAATAACTTAATGTGCATTGGAGTCGACTTGAAGCGGTAGAGGTGGATGATCATAATTGCAAAAAAAATATTTTACTACTTGCGATAATGAAATTTGAGTTTGGAAAATTAAACCATTTTAATGAGTCTACAGAACAATAGACCCTCTCTGATACCACTTATGTAGCACCCTATTCTAGGAAAATTAATTCTTCAAATTTAA
This sequence comes from Orobanche coerulescens, assembly GCA_033398695.1. Lineage (NCBI taxonomy): Eukaryota > Viridiplantae > Streptophyta > Magnoliopsida > Lamiales > Orobanchaceae > Orobanche > Orobanche coerulescens. The sequence continues at coordinate 5,870,940 of CM065814.1, forward strand.
AAAAAAATAAAAATTTGCAGCGGAAATACTTTTAAAAAAAACTTAATAATCGCAAGTAATATTCTCGAGTCATCGATAAAACAAATACATACTTTGAGGTAAAATTCAAATATTTCGAACACTTAGCTTGAGATAAACAATAGTGAATAAATAAACATCTATTGATCAAGCTTGATCAACCTACACTCAAGCACATGCCACATCTATCTCCTCAACCTGAAAAGGTTCTATAATTGGTTGAGCTTTCAAATCGCTCAGTATGGAGGGTACGCAATATATCTAAGTTAATTTCTAAATACATTAGCAAGTATAAACAACATGACTGATAAATTCTGAAGCCCGTCGGTTAGCCCGAAGGCTTTATGCATAATTAAGTGCTTCTGATTGATTTGTATATTTAAGTGCTATTAACTGATTTGTATTATTAAGTGCTTCTGACTAATTTGCACATTTGATTTCACGTGCACATACATGACAATAATATATAAAGCAATTAAAATGAACAAAAGTGTGGTAAATTCCCCACACCTGGATAAAATGCAGTACTTGAACTTGAATGTGATGAAGATGCTTGACTCAACAATCCTAGGCCCGTAAGTTCTTGTTATTATCTAAAGATAATAATACCATAATTTATTATCTATAGATTATTATTAAAATAATACCATAATTTAAATTAGTATACAAGACATAACTTAAATTGAACATTATTGTTATTTGAAAAGTCGACATATTTAATGGCTTATGTCAAAATAGGGCTGACGTTAATTACTGAAAATCTGAATTCGAGGACTGAAATCGAAGGAACTATAAATAGGCTGGAGTTTAATTGAAAGATTATGGGAATTAGGGGCTCAAGTTGAATTATTCTAAAAAGAAGGTTGGTGGATTGAGCTAAAAATGCATATTTTAGAGACTCAGGTAATGGATTGAGCTCTATTTTTGAATCTTCAATAGGTACTTCTTTATTCATTTGACTCTCAAGTGGTTCAGTTTTAGCTTTTCATTTATCATTATCCAATAATGGTGTAGACTCTAGTAAAGAATTTACTTCATTAATTGAACTGTCGATGTCAAAATCTGAGCCAAAATGAGCAAGACAACTTTCAAAAAGATCATCATCATTTATTTTTGGAAAGAAATAAGGACTCATATTCTCTATCATATTTACCTCACAGACATCATCATAATCATCATGTTGTTGAGAAATGTTAAACATATTTAGTTCAACAATCATATTTCCAAAAAAAAATTTTATGATGCCATTTCTATAGTTAATTAATGCATTTGAAGTATCTAAAAATGGCCTTTCTAAAATGACAGGGATTTGATCTTTGGTATTCTCAACAGGTTCAGTGTCTATGACTATAAAATCAACAGGAAAGTAGAATTTATCTACTTAAATCAGAACATCCTCTACGATTCCTCGAGGTACTTTTATAGATCTATCAGCTAGTTGAAGTATCACAGATGTTGATTTTAGCTCCCCTAATCCAAGTTGTGTATAAACAGAATATGGTAATAAATTCACACTGGCTCCTAAATCAAGCAAGGCTCGTTTAGTGATGTGATCTCCAATGACACAAGATATTGTTGGACTACCAAGATCTTTATACTTAACATGAGTTTTATTTTGGATTATTGAGCTAACATGTTCAGCTAAAAATGCATTTCTTGGAATATTTGTTCTTCTTTTTACAGTGCAAAGATCTTTCAAGAACTTAGAATAAGCAGGCACTTGTTTAATGGCATCAAGGAATGGAATATTTATTCAAACTTGTTTAAATATTTCCAATATATCTTTGTATTGCGCACTTTTATCTTTTGGAATAGGTCTTTCAGGAAATGGAGCTTTTGGAACATAAGGCTTTTCTTTTTCCTTAGAATCTTTTGGTTTTAAAACTTGTGGTTCATTTGATTTTTCTTCCGGTCATAGTCAGGCTTTTGTATTTCTTTTCCGGTTCTAATGGTAGTTATGGACTGAAATTCTGCGTTAGAAGAGTTTACTTCATATTGTCCTTTAGGATTAGGGATGGACTGACTCGGAAATTTTCCCTTTTCTCTTTCAGCTAAAGTTGTTGCAAGTTGACCAATTTGTGTTTCAAGCTTAAAAATAGCCTGTGAGTTTGATTGTACAGCTTGCTGAGTTGATTGGAACATTTGTTGAGTAGATTGCATGAATTGTTGCAACGTATCTTCCAAAGATGGTTTCTTTGGCACTGTAGAAGGATACTGATAAGTATTTGGAGGATATTGATTAGGACGGACATTTTGTTGATTTGACATGTTCATTTGATGTTATACTTGATTCATTGGATGCATGTTTTGCTTCGAGGAAAAATTTGGATGATTCCTCCAATTTGGATTATAAGTTGGAGCAAATGGACTGTCCGAAGATTTTCCATATGAATGTAAAACATTGACTTCTTCATTAAAAATTTCTTGATTTTGTGGACCAGAGGGACAAGATTGAGATGAATGAAATGATTCCGCACATAAAATACAAAATTCATTTTTTGAGTTTGACGAGGGGATGGATTGCTTCAAGACTAACGCATCCACTTTTCATACTAAATCATCTATAGTAGATTTTATTTCAACATCTTGTTTGACCTCGTAAATTCCACCTTTTTTTTGGGGTCGTATGCATCGATTTGGCTCTAGAGTCGAGTGAATTCCATTGTTGTGAATTAATTGACATATTTTCTAGTGCATTCCAAGCTTCGTCTCCAATAAGGTGAAGAAATTTTCCACCATGCATTGATTGGATTAATTGGCGATTGTTTGGAGTTAAACCATCATAAAAATATTTTACCAAACGCCATATTTCAAAACCATGATGGGGACACTTAAGGATTAAATCATTAAATCTTTCCCAACACTCATAAAATTCTTCATTTTCTTTTTGGAAAAATTCTGATATTTCTCTTCTAAGACTATCAGTTTTGGACATTGGAAAATTTTTTGCAAGAAATTTATTCACTAGTTGGTCCCAACTAGTAATTGTTCTTGCTTGAAGAGAATTTAGCCAGAATTTTGCTTTATCTTTGAGAAAAAATAGAAATAGTCTAAGTTTGACAGATTCATCAGAGAAATTTTGGAATTGGAAAGTAGAACAAATATCGAGAAATTCCTTGACATGCATATAGGGATCTTCTCTTTCCAAACCGTAAAAAGATAGAAGAAGATGAATTATTGATGGTTTAAGTTCGAAATGAGTTGCATTAGTCGTAGGCAACACTATGCAAGAAAGAGAATTAGCATGTACTGGAGAAAAATACTCTATTAAAGTTTTCTCTTTTGCAACTTGATTATTCCGATTTTCGATTTCATCCATTTTTTGTATCGGTTTTGTTTGTTGAACTTCAATTTTAGTTAATGACAATCTTCTTCTCGTTAATCGACCTTTATTATTTCGTTGCCAAACTTGCATTCACCAAGATTTCAATTTTTTTAACTTTGCATACAAACCAAATTATGATAGTCGATCGAACTTCCAGATCGTTGGAGGCGTCACAACGGTCGCATTTAAAATCCAACTTTCTTCGGCATGTACAACAGAGGTCTTTTTGCCAAAATTCAGTCGGTTTTCAAAATCAGTTTGTATAAGATTGTTATTTAGCTTTTCTCTATTCAACGAACAAAGTAGTGAGTGAAAAATACCAATCCCTTGTTGAATATTTTAAAGGATTTTGTTGTTTTAGTTAATTTTTTTTTAGTTTTTATAATTTTTTTATTATTATTATTATTATAATTATCACTAATATTGTAGGATGTAACAGATTGCAAAGGAATAAATTTACTAATTGATCTATGGAAGCAATATCTATTGATAAACTAAATTGTATGACGAGAAATATTGCAATTAAACGAAATATCTAAAAATACTGTAAATAGAAAATAACAATTAAAAACACAATATAAATTTACCACTAGAAGACTCTATTAAAACTAAAGACAAGATATAAAATTTAAAAAAAATCTGATTTTTTTTCATTTTTTTATATTTTATATTTTTTTTAGTTTTTATATTTTTATATTTATTATATTTTTAGACTAATAATACTGCGCTAAAATATATATATATATATATATATATATATATATATATATATCCAGATATATTATTTATTTTTTGTACGGGAATTTTTTTTTAAGATTTTTCTAAAAAAAATACAAACTTTTATTTTATTTATGCAAATAATAAAAACATTTTTTTTTTATTATTATAAATTTTTGTTTCTGTTTTTTTATAAATTTTCAGGTTTTTAAGTTTTTTAGTATTTTCCCTTTTTATTAAAATATTGTAATTTATTTTTTAAAAAAAAGTTTCTGTTTTTATTAAAAAAAAATCAAAGTTCAGAATCTTTTTTATATATATATTCCAGATTATTTAAATTATTAATTCTTAATCTGTTTTTTTTTTTAGATTTTTTATGAAAAGTAAATTTTTTTAAGAAAATAAACTAGCAGATTTTACTTTTTAAAAATAAAATAAATAATTCAGATTTTTTTTTTATGGAAAATAATATTCCAATTTTAGTTTTTAAATAAAAAACAGTTTATAGATATATTCCAGATTTTTTTTCTTTTTTATTTTTGCGAATTTAAATTAAAAGTTTTGATTTTTTTAATATTAATATTTCAAAATTACAAAAATATTACCTTAAAGTCTGAATTTTTTTTAACTTTTCAGTTTTTTTTAAAATAAAAATAAATAAGTTTAGATTTTTTTAGATTTTTATATATTTTTGAATTTTTATTTTTTTTATTATTTTATTATTATTTTTACGAAATTGAACAGTAGTTTTATTATTATTATTAATTATATTTTTATATTTATTATTATAAGTTTTTATTATTTTTCAAAATTTATTTATAAACATAAAAAGAAAATAAATTCTACTACTAACTATTATTTAAACCAACACAATCTAAAATGAATATTAAAAAGACAGAGAATAATAATAAAGAAAAGACAGTAAAATAAATAACTAGTAGAAGAATTTAACTAACTTGGTGACGACAGTCTTCTTGTACTTCGTTTGCGCCTCCCCGGCAACGGCGCCAAAAACTTGTTGTTGATTTCTTTAGTCTTAATACTCGCAAGCGCACGATTCGTTCGATGTAGATATGCGGTGCAAGGTCGATTCCACAGGGAGGACTCTGATAGTGAAGTAAATATATTCCTATCGTCTTGAACCAAATTATATTAAATTCTAACCTAGTCCCAAATAATTTGATTTTTGAATGGTTATAATAATTGCAACAAATAACAGTAATTTTTAAGTAGATTTTAGATAAATTGATTTTAAATAATTTACTAGGGTTTAGAATCCACCAATGTCTATTTATTACTTTATATTTTAATTCCAAGAAATTCAGGGAATAGATTCTGAAATCAATCTCACTATTTCCCTATAGATTTAACAATAAGTACAAAATTATAATTCAAATATAGATTTTACTTCGCTTGAAAAATGTAATTTCTAAGCATTATATGTATCCAATTAATGGAAAACAAGTAATCAAAGGAATTAACTAATATCAATAATCACAAAGCAATGGGGAATTTATAACTATCAAAAATACGTGATATAATTGATGAAATAATATTCCCCTATTGAAGCGAAATCATAATCGTTAAAAACATTTATTTGGAATTATTATATAAATATTAATAATAATATAGACATAGTTTCTTCATAACCCCAGTAAAAGAAAATTACTCACTCATAATAACAACACAAATAAATAAATATTTCATAATATTATGTAACACCCCCAAATCCCATTGGGTCATTACAGTGCCGTGGACCCCACACCAGGAGATCCACCAGGCTAACACAACCAAAAATACAACTAGCTGACCAAAAGGGGAATCACAATCCCTACACTGACATCCAATATAATATTCCGATATGGAATTTCAATGACAACAGTGGGCCTACATGGCCTAATTAAAATACAACGACATCCACGAGCCTTGCTCGGATAATACAAAATGACAATAACTGACAAAACTGGAGTACTCCAAACTGTCTAACCGACATGAACACCAATACATCTCGGACTAGTATCGCTCGAATGCCTCGTCGCCATCGTCTTGCCCTTGTGTCTCAACTCTCTCCTCGCAAACACCTAAAACATTAAAACATGTTCCGCCCCCACGGGGTCAGTCATCCAGATAATGAATATCAAATAAATGTACAACATGATATGCATTCAAAGGGCAGAATGAACAGTATAGTAATGGTAATACGAGATGCTCACAAACCAAAGTAAGAATCGAGCATTCGTGTACTATGCCTATGGCATACGATAAATACCTGCTCAACAGGTTAGAACACAAATGCCCAACGGCGAATCATCAATACCGAACACAACAATACATCACCCGGAGGTAAACCAAGCCAACACTGAAATAGATACGTATCACAATGCCCGAAGGCTCCGACAAAAATACCCATACATCACAATGGCCTGAAAGTCCCTCAGCCGAAGCTGTTCTAACTGTTGGTGATATTCGTACGCGGCCATCATAGAGTATACGTCAGTTTCGTCATCTACATCGGACCATTGTTACTTTGATTCGGATCCATTGTGGAAGAACAAGTTTTTTTTTTGTTAGAGAGGAAGTATATGAATTTGAGTTTGAGTTGTGGAAGTGTGAAAAAAAAAGTTGTGTATAAGTAAAGTAGGTATTTATATTACTTAAAGGTTTAGAAATTTTTTTTATTTTATTTTTGCAAATATAGCCGTTTGGTTCCAAGGTCCGAATGTTACACACGACGGTCGTCGATCGTGTGTGCCGTCGTGTGCTAGAAGACCAAAGGCTCCTGCTGTAACACCCCCAATCCGCTCAGGGATATTACACGCCGTAGAACCTTTCCTCAAGGATCTACCAGGCTGGTAACGACATATAACAACTCAACCATGCCTTTAAGGCTAAAACGACTCAGTAGACCGATTTGGTCTTTCCACAAATACATACAACTCAAATACAACTCATGCCCACGCAGGGGACAAAATACAACCACACCCGTACAACGGGAACAATATAGCAGCGGAAAAATAAAATATAACTGAACCAACACACGATGTACGGTTCCTCATGTGATTAGTATCGATCATCTTTCATCATCCTTCGTGCCGACCCTGTGTTATGCTCCAAAACCTGAATGCAAAAACAGACATCCACCCCCCGAATACTCGGGGGTTAGCAAAACTCCACTGTTTTGCTAGTGCAAGAACAAAGTGCAAATACGAGCCATACAATTCACATTCCACGAATAACAATAACCGAGGATCCTCAAAGATCCAAACGAAACGAAAAGTACTTCCCGAGGCAAGGGTTTGAGAAAACATTTCAAAATCGAAATATCATAAATCAATGGAAGTAATTTTATAAAACGGTTTAGAATGCCATCGAGAGTTTTAATTGAAAACAATTTAGGATTATCAAATCCTACTTTTCGAAATCCAAAGACAAAAGGGGTCACCGCCCCAAAAGTTTACTTTCCGTAAAATAACCTTTGCCAAACCGTTGGGATTTTAGCCCCAAATCCGTCAAATGACCTTTACAAAAACGTTGGGATTTTAGCCCCAATCTCATCACTCCCAGTACACGAGAACGACCACAAGGTTCGTCTCCCAACATCAAAATCCAAAAATAAAGGATTTAAAACAAACAACAAAATACTCTAGTGCCATCCTAGCCAAGTAAGCCAAACGAACAACTTACCTCTTACACACTTAGTCAATGCATGCAAATGAAAAACCGTTCAAAAGCACTCATTTCCGGAAATGCCAATATCAAATCACATTTGCAAAAATGCACCACAATTAACCGCGGACCCACAGCTTCGTGGATCCCTGCCGAGACCCTGTCGGATCTAACCCACAGTGGTTAAAAGCAAGCTCGCGGTTCCACAGCTTCGTGGAGCCCTACCGAGACCCTGTCGGATCTAACCCGTAGTGAGCATACACACACACACGTTACTCATGCAATACTAACATGCTAAGAATGTAAGTTCATTAAGAATACTCACTAGAGATGGCCATTAACTCGACACCATTACCAAACTCTTCAAAATACAATATCAAGATTAAATACGGAATACACGATTCCATAACTTAAACAATAGGAGTATCATCATAAAATCCTTCAACGTTCAAAAATAACCAAATCATAATCAATTCCCAAAAACCCAACGTTCACAAAACACACACGCGTTTAGAAAGAAAGCCTTTAACGAGGCCAACCGAAATCTTTTGAAACTTCATTTCAAATAACCAAACAAACACATCAAGACGACCACCGATCATCATATCCATAAAACGAGAAAAGTATGGGCAAGGTACTTGCCTCGAATAAGAACAACGCGGAGAATCGACCAAAGTAGGTTAGCCCGAACCGACTACGAACCCGCCGACTCCACCGAACGCCAACTCACGTTCATAAACTACGAAGGACAAATAATAACAATGAAATGAATTCCATAACACGACTCAAAGCCGTTGAATTCAAAGAACGAATGACGAAAGTTCACGGATTTCCCCCAAAACGGCCAAGAACACGATTCGTTCCGTCAAAACCCGAAAACGGAATTCCAAGTTGAAATATGGATATACAATCCATAGAATATGTTTAACAACATCATTTAACCATAATCGATCCATCGAAAACGGATGAAAAACAAGATCGGGGACAAATTCCCCAAAAAGTCAACTCGAAGGAAATCAAGAAATATACTTCGAATCGACGAAGAACAATGGATTAAATGATGTTAAACACAACAATACTACCAAGATTAATCATACCCATCATGAATTAATCAACAACACGGAACGAATCGGACGAAATTGCAAAAATCCCCAAATTCACGAAATTAGGGTTCTAAGGAAGATTACCTTGATTCGCTGGATCAAAGGATGATAACAGACGACTGATTGGTGTTATGGACTCCAGAACTTCATGGTTTTGTTGTTAAACAACATGGCTTCGTCGCCCATGAATCGCCATTCGCGGACGGAGAAGGAAGGAAATGAAAAACGAAGTGAAATGTGACTCTGACCATATTTATATCGGGCCGAGACTAGCGTCGCTAGCCTTCCTGACTAGCGTGCGCTATCGGCCAGATCGGCCGAGTACCCTCGGCCAGGCCCACACGACCCGGCATCACCGACCAACCCCGCCGACCAAACTCGACCCGACTCCCGCTAGCGTGCGCTACGGCCGAAGCTCGCCGCGACACGAATTGGCCCAAAGAGCCACTGGATCGACAACTCATCCGTGCGTCGCACGCTAGTCGGCCGGCGTGCGCTACCCTGCCGGTTAGCGCGGCGCACGACCGACGATGGCGTGCGCTACCCGCCGATCTGGACCGAGTCCGAACCTCGTAATACCTCTCGCCGAGCCCGATAGCGTCTGGCCGGTGACTCGGCAGCGTGCGCGCTACATCGAGCTAAGCGCGCAGAAGGCCCCGGCCAGAAGCGTGCGCTACGCGGTTCTGCCGTGCTGCTCGGCGATGTCCAAGACTCGTCGGCCAGATCCGCCACCGTCCGGCCGGGCCCGCCACCGCTGTGGCTCGGCGACCGATTTAAAACGCGCGAACGAACACGGCGAAAAGTTCGCGGACGACATCAACGACCTGAAATGAAAACATAATACCATAATTAGTCATACGCGACCAAGAAACGGGTCGAGGCCACAATTACAGATACGGATACGTAACTTTCAAGAAATTACAAAATGGCCCAAACGCGGAAATCACGATACGTGATCGAATAACCAAACCGAAGTTCACAACACGTCTAACAAAGTTAAACGGACTTACGGGAAACTCAAGCAATAGCTTCGGACGAGATTCGCAAGAATTGAACTCAAGTGCGGAAAAGTCGCTAAAAAACACAGAACTCAACAAAACGACTCCGAAACGAACTCGGATGTCAAAAAGTGTAGAATTAATAATTCTCAGAATGACGAAACGGTCATGAGCGAGTCGTCAAAACGGACTCCGACCGAAAAAAAGAAATTTACCGAAAATCGAAAATTGCGGATATTACATTCTACCCTCCTTAAAAGAAGTTTCGTCCCGAAACTTAAAACAAGTAGGGAGAAGAAATATTCCGCCAGGAAAAACTCAACGAGATACACAAGAATGCGTAACTAACGCCCAACGGAGAAATGTTACAAACAACGCAAAGGAGTAAACGGCGTGAAAACACGCTCCACGGCGACCAACACAACGTCGCCGTTAGGGATGTAATAAAACCAACAAATGACAAGCGTCATCAAACGGATAATATAGCTAAGTCAATTATCCGACAATCACAAAACACAACGAACGAAAATCAATATGATTGACCAACCCAACGGTACATCAATCAAAACGCGAGCCAACCGCTGAACAAACACGGAATCCCACCGCCTAAGGGCTGGAAGATCGAAAACGAAAGTAATTTCCCGAACTTAAGGGAATTACAAAGGAGCCTGAATGCTCAACAATCATGAAACGAGAACAAAAACCGAACAAACAAACGATCGAGACAACAAAAATCGAACAATCATGTCCGAAACACGAAGGATAATAAAATTCAAACAACAACTCCCAGGATGATCTGGTGAGAACTACAAGACATGCATTCCCATAAGATCCACAGGAAAGGGAATAGCGATTGAAAAGTCACAACGACAAACGAGTTATTCCGAAACGATACCACACTCGTTCGATAAACAAAGACAAGGGGTAGGACAAGCTCAGAAATGTCAACGAACATAAATGAGTCGACAGAGTCGAAAACATAAGAGTTCCAAATCCGACCCACTTCGAATAAAAGAACTAATAGAACCAGATGATGTCACTCCCGAACAAGGTTCACAAGAATCGAACTGAACCCGAAAAAGTCACATCGATAACCAGATCGACCCACAACAAGATCACAGCTCGTTCGGACGATGAAACTGAAATACAGAACAAGTTCATAAAGTACCAACGAACATGAGCGAATCGATAGACTGGAGAAAGAGAAAAAACAGAAGTCAAAATAGTACGGGCATTACCTCCGACCTCGTCCATGAAATTCACAAAAACGGGAGTAAGGTAACAAGACATTAAACAACCGACACGTAACGGAACAATCACCGATGCACACGGTCATACCAAATCAAGCTCTAAGAGCTCGCACATGCGCGACAACGCAGAAATCGCCACGAGGCGACAACATTCAATACCAACATTCCGCCTCTCACAGGGGGCTAGCACAACCAATGTGTGGAAAGCGTCTCAACGCTCACACCGCCAATTCGATCATACTCGGGAGAAAGTATCAAAATGACAACGCGAACATCACACATACATACCCAGCCCTCAAACGGGAATGGATAGGTTTTAAAAATGAAAACCTCATTTTGAAAATAATTTGAAGAATATCGGTTGATCTTGAGTATCACCTTTCAAAAAGTACAAACGTGAAACATCGTTATCGAGACATTGGAGAGCCATTTCGCATTTGATAAAAAAAATGAGGACACTTTCTCTTAGTGAAAACTTTCAGAATATTCGACCCTCGGGTCTAAATAAAAGTGTTTCTAAAACATTAAAAATATCTCAAAGCATTTTGGTCCTCGAAGTAGAAATTTTTTTGAAATATATTGTGGCACCTAGGATGTACCACAAGAAAATAACTTATTTGAAAAGTATGTCTCGAAATTTATTTTTCTAAGATACTCAAGGTTTTCAAAAATCGAATAGTCCAGAATACCCAAAACTCACACATATCGACGTTCACTAAAACAACTCCTAGCACACACATCAAAAAGTTTAAAATCAAGACAATACATGTCTTTAAACGGAAATAAACGATAAAATACCATATTCAGAACAAAACCACTGGTAAAATACCCTCCCGCACTGGATAGTGAACAAGTCGAACGTGTATAAGCACAAAGCTTCCACAAGAGAACTTGTAAAACGTGCAAATCGATTCGAAAATCATCAGCAACGGATAAAAACAACAATAAAAAGACATCACAAGCGATTTACACTCGTATAAATCAAATACGAGAGTCGACTAAATACATATCATGAAATCAAAATCCACATAAGGATTCCACCACTTAACAAATAATCATAAAGATAGCTCGTGTCACACGAGGCACAACACAAAGAAGGGAGACTTACTTCCACAGGTCGCACGAAGATGATGATCGCCCCACGATACTAATCACGACCAACAAACTCAAACGACGCGTCGCGACACGACTCAGTCAGATAAAATCCGACAAAACAAGACTCAAACAACACGACTTGACCCGGCACCTAGGTTTCCTCAACCTAAGCTCGATACCATTTATGTAACACCCCAATCCGCTCAGTGGATATTACACGCCGTAGAACCTTTCCTCAAGGATCTACCAGGTGAAGTAACGACATATAACAACTCAACCATGCCTTTAAGGCTAAAACGACTCGAGAGACCGATTTGGTCTTTCCACAAATACATACAACTCAAATACAACTCATGCCCACGCAGGGGACAAAATACAACCACACCTGCATAACGAACAATATAGCAGCGGAAAAATAAAATATAACTGAACCAACACACGATGTACGGTTCCTCATGTGATTAGTATCGATCATCTTTCATCATCCTTCGTGCCGACCCTGTGTTATGCTCCAAAACCTGAATGCAAAAACAGACATCCACCCCCCAAATACTCGGGGGTTAGCAAAACTCCACTGTTTTGCTAGTGCAAGAACAAAGTGCAAATACGAGCCATACAATTCACATTCCACGAATAACAATAACCGAGGATCCTCAAAGATCCAAACGAAACGAAAAGTACTTCCCGAGGCAAGGGTTTGAGAAAACATTTCAAAATCGAAATATCATAAATCAATGGAAGTAATTTTATAAAACGGTTTAGAATGCCATCGAGAGTTTTAATTGAAAACAATTTAGGATTATCAAATCCTACTTTTCGAAATCCAAAGACAAAAGGGGTCACCGCCCCAAAAGTTTACTTTCCGTAAAATAACCTTTGCCAAACCGTTGGGATTTTAGCCCCAAATCCGTCAAATGACCTTTACAAAAACGTTGGGATTTTAGCCCCAATCTCATCACTCCCAGTACACGAGAACGACCACAAGGTTCGTCTCCCAACATCAAAATCCAAAAATAAAGGATTTAAAACAAACAACAAAATACTCTAGTGCCATCCTAGCCAAGTAAGCCAAACGAACAACTTACCTCTTACACACTTAGTCAATGCATGCAAATGAAAAACCGTTCAAAAGCACTCATTTCCGGAAATGCCAATATCAAATCACATTTGCAAAAATGCACCACAATTAACCGAGGACCCACAGCTTCGTGGATCCCTGCCGAGACCCCGTCGGATCTAACCCACAGTGGTTAAAAGCAAGCTCGCGGTTCCACAGCTTCGTGGAGCCCTACCGAGACCCCGTCGGATCTAACCCGTAGTGAGCATACACACACACACGTTACTCATGTAATACTAACATGCTAAGAATGTAAGTTCATTAAGAATACTCACTAGAGATGGCCATTAACTCGACACCATTACCAAACTCTTCAAAATACAATATCAAGATTAAATACGGAATACACGATTCCATAACTTAAACAATAGGAGTATCATCATAAAATCCTTCAACGTTCAAAAATAACCAAATCATAATCAATTCCCAAAAACCCAACGTTCACAAAACACACACGCGTTTAGAAAGAAAGCCTTTAACGAGGCCAACCGAAATCTTTTGAAACTTCATTTCAAATAACCAAACAAACACATCAAGACGACCACCGATCATCATATCCATAAAACGAGAAAAGTATGGGCAAGGTACTTGCCTCGAATAAGAACAACGCAGAGAATCGACCGAAGTAGGTTGGCCCGAACCGACTACGAACCCGCCGACTCCACCGAACGCCAACTCACGTTCATAAACTACGAAGGACAAATAATAACAGTGAAATGAATTCCATAACACGACTCAAAGCCGTTGAATTCAAAGAACGAATGACGAAAGTTCACGGATTTCCCCCAAAACGGCCAAGAACACGATTCGTTCCACAAACCCAAAACGGAATTCCAAGTTGAAATATGGATATACAATCCATAGAATATGTTTAACAACATCATTTAACCATAATCGATCCATCGAAAGCGGATGAAAAGCGAGATCGGGACAAATCCCCCAAAAAGTCAACTCGAAGGAAATCAAGAAATATACTTGATTCGACGAAGAACAATGGATTAAATGATGTTAAACACAAGAATACTACCAAGATTAATCATACCCATCATGAATTAATCAACAACACGGAACGAATCGGACGAAATTGCAAAAATCCCCAAATTCACGAAATTAGGGTTCTAAGGAAGATTACCTTGATTCGCTGGATCAAAGGATGATAACGGACGATTGATTGGTGTTATGGACTCCAGAACTTCATGGTTTTGTTGTTAAACAACATGGCTTCGTCGCCCATGAATCGCCATTCGCGGACGGAGAAGGAAGGAAATGAAAAACGAAGTGAAATGTGACTGCTCAGCCATATTTATACTGGCCAGACTAGCGTGCGCTAGCCTTCCCGGACTAGCGTGCGCTATCGGCCGGTATCGGCCGAGCACCCTCGGCCAGGGCCCACACGACCCGGCATCACCGACCAACCCTGCCGACCAAACCTGCCGACCCGACTCCCGCTAGCGTGCGCTACGGTAAGGTCGCGCGCGCTAGTTTAATTGGCCCAAGAGCCACCGGATCGACAACTCATCCGTAACGCACGCTAGTCGTCCGGCAGCGGCGCTACCGCCGGTTAGCGCGCGCTACGACCGACAGAGCGTGCGCTACCCGCCGATCCCGACCGAGTCCGTAACCTCGAATACCTCTGCCAGTTCGATAGCGTCAGACGGCCGACTTCGGCACAGTGCGCTACATCGCTGAAGCTAGCGCAGCAGCTTCCGGCCAGAAGCGTGCGCTACGCGGTTCTCGCCGTGCTGCCGGCGATGTTCAAGACTCGTCCGGCCAGTCCCGCCACCGTCCGGCCAGTCCCGCCACCGCTAGGGCTCGACGACCCGATTTCCGAAAACGCACGGAACGAACACGACGAAAAGTTCGCGGACGACATCAACGACCCGAAATGAAAACATAATACCATAATTAGTCATACGCGACCAAGAAACGGGTCGAGGCCACAATTACAGATACGGATACCCGTAACTTTCAAGAAATTACAAAATGGCCCAAAACGCCCGTAAATCACGATACGTGATCGAATAACCAAACCGAAGTTCACAACACGTCTAACAAAGTTAAACGGACTTACGGGAAACTCGAAACAGCAGTTTCGGACGAGATTCGCAAGAATTGAACTCAAGTGCGGAAAAGTCGCTAAAAAGCACAGAACTCAACAAAACGAGTCCGAAACGAACTCGGATGTCAAAAAGTGTAGAATTAATAATTCTCAGAATGACGAAACGGTCATGAGCGAGTTGTCAAAACGGACTCCGACCGAAAAAAAGAAATTTACCGAAAATCGAAAATTGCGGATATTACACCTGCCCTGCACACGATGGCATGCACACGATCGACGCCCGTCGTTTGAACCGTCGTGTGGCACACGATGGTCTTAACACGACGGGCATCGATCGTGTGCCTGCGATCGTGTGCAAGGCAGAATTTTTTTTTTCGTTCTCTTAAGCATTCTATCATATTCTTATGAGTTGTATGTCTATATTGCAGACTGGTTGCATATAGAAGAGACCTACATTGCGTTTTGTTACACGTCAAGTGAATCTTTACATACGGGAGGTGGTATTTAAAGAGATCATTGAGACACTAAGAAGTATGGGCCGCAATTCCGCAGTTGCTGATCGAGCTATCGAGAACTTGACCGAGGGGGTCCTGGGGCGCTTGATTAAAGTTAGGAGGAATGGGAGTTCAAATACTGCCCTACATCACTTGATTGCCCGTCAATTGGAGGGTGATCAAATCCCCCCAGATGAGTCGTGGTTCCAGGTTTGCGGGAGGACCATTCGTTTTACGGCCCGTGATTTTGCCATGATCACTGGACTCCATTTTGGAAACTCTACCTTCCATCCCCAGGACGACCATCTCCTTCCGTCTGACGGTATTTTCCACAGAATACTCCATGGCAAAAATATTAAGGTTAGTGTTCTGCGGAAGAGGTTCAATGCTCGAGATTTTGGTAGAGACATAAGAGATTATGTGAAGGTTGCCAATTTGCTTATATACTACTATATCCTATGCCGTGACGACATGATGGTCGAGACATGGGCATGGGCATTAGTTGAGGATTTCGAGCAGTGGGATATGTTTCCTTGGGGTTCTTATGCCTTTGGGATTTTATCTTACTACATAGGCAACGTTGCCATGAAGGAGGGACAAGAGCACAAGGACTATCACTTCTATGGTCCTGTTTGGGCTTTACAGATATGGTCGTATGAGATGATTCCTTCATTGGGAGCATTGTGTGGTATTCGAGATAAATCATCCAAGTCCCGGTGTTTGATGTGGACTACGAGGAAGATGTTTTGTGATTTCACTCATTTCTTGACGATAAGGTACATAAATTTGTAAACGTATTTTCTCCGACTTCATCTCTTAAACGTTATGTGATTGCCCATCTAATGGTATGCTTTAATGACTAATTTTGCAAAGACGAGTATTTCCCTCTTTACCGCATTTGGAGGAGGATGAGGCTGAGTACTACTACCTGAGCTTTGAGAATGGCTCGCCATATGACGTTAAGTTCATTAAGCCTGTAAGAATAGCTGTGAAGAATAAGGAGGATGAGCCTGCGCCGATCCCGAGGAAGAAAGTTATGGATAGGTTGAAGAAGGCTGCTGGAAAATTGATTACATATGAGTCGGCACATAAAGTGTCGAAGCGACGCCGGCAGAGTACCCCACCAGTAGATGGTGCAGAGACATCGGACCGGGAGAGGCAGCCAGAGAGGGTGTGTTGTGTCCACGGACTTCTTTGTCCGGACCACACCCAGGACACGAGCAGGGATGAGTACTTCGATCGCCGTTTGAAGGCGATCTTGTACAACGATTCTGAGTCCGGATTTATTGCTTGAGTTTCTCGCCGAGTGCTTTCTGTGATCGTGGATTTCTTCGGACCTATGCATAGACGTTCTAGGAGCCCGTTGCACTACTCAGCTGGGAGCCATGATAGGCCTCGTCATTCTGTATCTGTTAGCAGCGCCCAACGGAGGATTCCTGACCGTCCATGTCACTCAGTCTCTGGCGCAGCCCACAGTCACCATTCTCAGCATCAGCCTAGTCATCATTCTCAGCGTCAGCCGAGTCACCATTCTCAGCGCCTGCCTACCCACCATTCTGAGGTCCAGCACAACCATCATTCTCAGATTCATCATTCTTTTGAGCGTACTCAGCAGCCCCTTGATTACGAGCATCAGTATGAGCCATTTGAGGCGCCATTTCAGCAGTATGGGACGATGTTCGACTGGTTTCAGGACGAGCATCATTATAGTGCGATGTTTCGAAGTGAGGGTGGTGGTCCTGAGCAGCAGCCTCCATTTTAGATCGAGCAGCCAGTTTTTGAGATCGAGCATTACTGCATAACTCTCTGATCGTTATAGTTGTGAGAGGGATGCTGAGGGTGATGAAGATGGTGAGAGTGCCGGAACGCAGCATTTGGGTGAGCGTAGTCTTCCACCGCGAGTGAGTCGACCATCTGCTGCTCTTTGGGAGCCTTTTGTGGTTGCACCCCCAAGAGATAGCGAGGCTCTGAAGAAGTTGTACCTACACTTTAGGAGGGAGCAGCCACGTGATGCTATTGTCCAGTGTTTGGAGACTGGGCATGCTCTCACCCAGGCGTTATTTGACCGGATAGAGTCTAGCCGTGAAGACTTTGATGCCGAGGTGATAGACTGTTATGTGCTTGCGACTCGAGCGAGGCTTCGGAGGGGAGTCCGTAGTGTTAGTGTCGGTAGAGTTGGCACTGTACTTGCCGGCTCCCAATTTTACGTAAGTTCTATAACCTACTCGCGTGTATATCATTGGTGTGATGTGGATTTTTTTTAATTTTGTGGTTTGGCTTTTTGTAGTTAGTTTTGGCCAATGAGTTTGCAAGACTCCATCCGGATGATCCACTTGGTATCAAGGTGACAGAGAAGCCGGTTTACAAGGATTGGAAAATTCCTAAATGCATCGAGGACTACATGACAGGCCTTGATACACCACATGTGGTTCCATGGTTAAATTACAACGAAGTAAGTTTGAAATTTATATTTATAAATAATTGACGATTTGTTGCCATTTGAAATTTATATTTATAAATGATTCGCTATTTATAAATGATTCGCTATGTTTGATGTGATGATCTTATATGATTACATATTTTGTTTCAACAGATCATTGCCATTTGTTGCCTCGACCAGAGCCACTGAGTGAATATCAAGATTGACATCATAACATGGACCGTGGAGTTGTACGATTCCTTGTCACACCACCACGAAGATGGTCAATACCGATTCAACCAACTGCGACCGATTATGCGTCTGATGCCTCGTATGCTAGCTCAATCCGGGTATTGGCTGAACAACCAATCGAAGAAGAAGTATGACATGGAGATGAGTTTCAAAATTATGCCACGAGAGCTACAGTTCATACAAAACGACAATCACAGTTGTGGCCCCTTCGCGTGCATGTACTTGGATTGACTCGCCTCTACAAACCCAGGAGCAAGGCACCAAATCAAGGAACTTAATGAGAAATATATTAAGAAATATCGATATGGTTTAGCAGCTAAAATCTTTATGTTGTATTTAGACATGTAAAATGGTTTATGGTGTGTTGTGTTGTGGCAAGATTAATGTGTCGTGTTGTTAAATATTTATGTTGTATTTAGACAGTTTTGGCAATATGAATGTGTCGTGTTGTTAAATCTTTATGTTTTGGCTCTGTGTTACACACGATGGATGAACATGATCGTGGCCATCGTGGGTCACGATCGTGTTGTGTTGTTAAATCTTTATGTTTTGGCTCTGTGTTACACACGATGGATGCACACGATCGTGGCCATCGTGTGTCACGATCGTGTGCAACCTACCCACGGTCATGGGTTGATGCTGTCGTGTGCGCACGATGGCTGCCATGACCGTGTGCACACGACCGTGAGTCCCATCGTGGGCACGGCCGTGTACAAGATCGTGTGCATATAAACTTTTGGTATTTTTGCCAATTTGATTTATTGTTTTATCAAGAAGGATGTTTTGTGATTCAAACATCGCTTGTTCAAACATTAATTACTATATAGCTTCTTATACAAACTCGTATTTGTCATTTCGTTGTAATTCATTAGTATATGAGATATTTCATCCAGATGATGAACTTATCCGCATTTAACCGATACATCGAGAATAGATAGACTACACATGATATGCAATATATTATGTTAATTCAATCAATAACTTTTTAAATAAGTGTATCGTTAACAAATAATTGTTAATATATAAGTAACAACACCTAAATTGACGAGTAATTTGAGAAATTGGTGAAATTTTTTGATGTTCTTGTGCACACGATCGTGTGTCCCATCGTGGCACGACTGTACACGATCGTGTGCATATAAACTTTTGGTATTTTTGCCAATTTGATTTATTGTGTTATCTAGAAGGATGTTTTGTGATTCAAACATCGCTTGTTCAAACATTAATTACTATATAGCTTCTTATACAAACCCGTATTTGTCATTTCGTTGTAATTCATTAGTATATGAGATATTTCATCCAGATGATGAACTTATCCGCATTTAACTAATACACTGAGAACAGATAGACTACATATGATATGCAATATATTATGTTAATTCAATCAATAACTTTTTAAATAAGTGTATCGTTAACAAATAATTGTTAATATATAAGTAACAACACCTAAATTGACGAGTAATTTGAGAAATTGGTGAAATTTTTTGATGTTCTTGTGCACACGATCGTGTGTCCCATCGTGGGCACGACCGTGTACACGATCGTGTGCATATAAACTTTTGGTATTTTTGCCAATTTGATTTATTGTGTTATCTAGAAGGATGTTTTGTGATTCAAACATCGCTTGTTCAAACATTAATTACTATATAGCTTCTTATACAAACCCGTATTTGTCATTTCGTTGTAATTCATTAGTATATGAGATATTTCATCCAGATGATGAACTTATCCGTACGAACTAATACACTGAGAACAGATAAACTACATATGATATGCAATATATTATGTTAATTCAATCAATAACTTTTTAAATAAGTGTATCGTTAACAAATAATTGTTAATATATAAGTAACAACACCTAAATTGACGAGCAATTTGAGAAATTGGTGAAAATTTTTGATGTTCTTGTGCACACGATCGTGTGTTCCATCGTGGACACGACCGTGTGTCCCATCGTGTGGATACGTGGATACAATGCCAATTTGACACCAAAGACAACGTGACACCTGGTTGCCAATGTGTCACACGATTGGAGCACACGATCGTGGCGATCGTGTGCACAATCGTGTTTACTGCAAAGGTCAACATCAAATTATTTATTATAAAATCCCATCATGGGTCGGTCCCCCCCCCTTTTTCAATATAAGCCCATCTTCATTGATTGAGAGTGAAATGTACCGTAGCCCCCCTTTTCACTACAAACCCTAATCAATTAGCATCAGTTAAAATCCATTAAAATCAAATACGCGAAATGAGCGGCCGATTACGAGAAAGCGATTTAGGAGAAATTGAAGCACCACCACCAAAAAGAAGAAGGAGGATACCTCCTCCCAACCCACCATACAGAACTAGGCCGAGAGGAATATACTCAATGCTCAGAGTAAGTTTTTTGATTTTGTTTTATGTGGAGTGACTATCATTGCGAATTAATGTGTTCCATGAAACAGGGCCTATTTAAAAACACTGCGAGCACTCCAGTCATACTAGATGGTGATGATGATAATTATTTGGAGATTTCTGAGAAGAAAAGCAAAGAAGTTATTTTAGAAGAGGAAGTTCATGAAGATGGTGATACAAGACTAAAGATACAGCAGCAGATGGGGGAAAAGGGATCCAAGTGATTGTGGTTTTTATGTTATTATTAGATATTTTGGTGTGATGGTGATTAAATTTTGTTTTTTAAAGTTATATGCTTTGGATATCCCTTTGGTGTAAACTATTGCTCTTTGAAGTGAGCTACTTTGTTATGGTTAATGTTTGGCTCCATAATCACCTTTATTTGATTTACATAACTGAACACTTCAATTTCAATTCAAAGATAAAGAAAATAGAAACAAAATTATGCATTTCAACTAATAATCAGAATACTGAATCAATACACGGTCCATCGAGGATCAAAATATCAGCACATGATTGTTGCTATTAAGTCACAATATAAAAATACATAAGCAATTTAAGTTTCACATTATGGACATCCCCTTATGTCATGGTCATCATTACGGCAAATGCTACACCTCTTCTTCTGCCGGAGCATTTGCCTCGTTTGTTAATCCATTCCTTGAGTTTTTTCAGGGATATTCAAACCCACACCACCTATGGGAATGAATGCTTTGCAAGATTTTCTATTGTGGCCGGTTCCTTTACACCTACCGCACACCTGAGGCCGTCCACCTGCGGGCAAATTTTCAACAGTGGACCGTGCGCGACTCATCCTTGGTTGGCCGGCTTGTCGTACCCCCTATGGAGGTACGAAAACGATGGATGAGATCTCCGGTGGGACATTCAACTCATCAGGGTGTGGGATGGGACAAATATGCTCCTTATAAGTCTCTCTAAGGCCTTGTTGCTTGAAATAATGACTAACAAAATAATACACGGACAAACCATTGCCGGCGCGCCTGTTACAATAAGCAATTATGTCAAGGATGTTGTATAGGATAATGTATTTTTGATATTGATGAGGTGCAGGATAAATCCAGACCAGCCCTGTTTTGCACACGATGGCAGAACACGATCGTGTCGATCGTGGGTTACGATCGTGGCGATCGTGGGTTACGATCATGCCTATCGTGGCGATCGTGTGTCCCATCGTAGGTTACGATCATGGCGATCGTGGGTTACGATCATGGCGATCGTGGGGTTACGATCGTGCCCATCGTGGGTTACGATCGTGCCAATCGTGGGTTACGATCGTTCTCATCGTGGGTTACGATCGTGTGCATTCTGCCATGACCGTGTGCACACGACAGCATAGACAAAAACATTGAATGGCCATGACCATGTGCACACAACAGCATAGACAATTACCTTATAGCGGCAACGGCATGACGACATGGAATCTGATCCAAATCAAATTCACGACAACAACATGTCCATGTTCGAAGGTTGACCTCATAAGAAACTTTGTTTTCTTCGACTTTATAAACAAGTGGAGTGGTAGCTCGAACGGTAAGAGTCATACTGGCTTGCACAGAGTTAGAAAGCTTTTCAAAAGTGTGCATTGTCAACTCATGGTATCTTGATGTAGCTTCTCCCCGCTTCTCATCAAACCAATTCTCTAAAATTAGGCGAAATATCTCAAGTAACGAGCAAACAGGTAAACGCCTCGCCCACAACATACGATTATTAAAGCATTCAATAGCATTGGATGTCAAGAAGTTATAGCGTCGTACCGGACACTTCGACCTAGCCCACCTCTCTGGCCCAATTTCAGAAAGGCGCCTGTGAGCCCCATTAGGGCTTTCGATATGTAGTTTCGAAAAGTAGTTTTCAAAAACTTCTTCACGATGCGTGTAGGCAGCAGTTCTAAAGAGTCCTATAGCATGCGCACCGTAGGAGGTCAGATTTTTTGTAAGATGGTGATAGCACAACCCGTGGAATGCATTTGGATAGACGGCTCGAACAACATTCTGAATGCTCTTATGTTGGTCACTCACAATCAGTAAATCTTCCATCGGATTGTAGCATCTGCGCAGGTTATACAGAAAATAAGTCCATGACTCGTCATTCTCTATCGGACCGAGACCATCTGCAAGAGGAAATACTTGCTCGTTCCCATCAAATGTGATGGCCGCAAATAGAGTTCCTTTATTCCTTCCCTTCAGGTGGGTCCCATCAACTATAATCACCGGTTGAAGGCATGTATCAAATGCCCTAATACTCTGTTCGAGTGCAACGAACATGTGGTAAAACACTCCCTCACGAGTCGTCTGCAAATCATAAATTGTCCCTGGATTACGCTGTTTTAACAAATACAGATAAGATGGGAGCCTCTGATACGACTCATCAAAGCCGCCATATGTATTCTCTATCGCTATATTTCTCGTCCGGAGAGCAAAATTGTATAGCATGTCAATGCCGTACTCCCTACACATCTCTGCAATCATCTCCTTTGGCCTCAAAGTGACCCCCTCACCGGTCAATCTTTTAGCAAAATAATGGGCGGCAATCTCAGAAGTGACCGATCGTGCGGCAGCACGGTTCAAAGCAGGGTGACAGCTGTGCTCCAATGTCAACTTAGTAATTCTCCAAATAGTTGCACCCTCAATAGCACATAACCTAAACTGACAATTTTTTCGCCCACTCTTACAGACAAACACTATACGTTTATCAGCGGAACGATCAGTGATACACTGTAGCATGTTTTCCAAATGATACATTCCTACAGTTATCCTCAACTCTGTCTTGGAACGAAAGGTGGACCCCACCTCTAGCTGACCGGTAACCGGTGGAGGCTGCTCGACCCAACCCAAAGTCCCGGAACTACCGGGGTCCGGAAATGGAATGATCCAGTTACGCATTGATTGTAGATGCTCATGCTCGCTCGCAGATTGATGATCGGATGAGAAGTTCCGACGACTCATAATCCTATCCATTTGGGTCGGTTGGCGAACCCAAGCAAGAAATTTCGCAGATAGTGACTCAAGCAAGTCTTTACAACAATCTTCATGTTCGGATGTATGCACCTCCTCATCTTCCTCGTCTTCCTCATCTTCCTCGTATTGATACTCTTTGGAAGGCATGTCATAATTTATGTTGCCGGGCTCTACTCTCGAGCTGCTACATCCCATATTAACCTCGGGAGTGGAGTAGCTGCTGTTCTCAACATAGACCTCAGGATCCTCCTTGTATTCTACTAGTAATCGAAGTATCTCGGTATCGCCCCGTAATAGGACTTTTACTTTGTTTCCCTTGGCCATGTGTGTCAAGTGCCATAATTTGTAATCGGAATCATTTGGACCACCCAAGCCCTCTCTGATAACCCCCACGAGGTTTGCACGACTAACTTTGCTCGTGTCGATATAGACAAAAAAGAAGTCCCCGTCTACATATGTCGATCGCTCCCAATGACCACCGTGATGTATCAAAATACGTTGCCACGACATCTGATTACAAAAAGATGAATAACTATTCAGAAAACTGAGCGAACAATATTATAAAACGGTCTGCCTTAGACACGACCGATACACACGGTCGTATACTACCATGTGCAGTGATGGTGTGCAAGTTTCTGGCCATGAACACGATCGCTGCACACGATTGTAGACGATCGTGAACACATTAGTGGTGCGCACGATGTCAAGGTCGTTGGACACGACCATTGCACACGATCGTTGCACACGGTGGCTTCCCATCGTGTACAGCGATCGTGTCCGTAAGAACAGATCGGGAATTTTTTTTCCCATCGGTCAAATACTGATGCATACCTTCTTTATGAACTCAGAAGCACGACAAATGAAGTCCTATTTCAATGTCAACTTTTCTTTTCGAATAATCTTGTGATTTCTATAAGATTTTTGAGAGACCCTTTGTCAAAAATAAAATAGTTGTGTTGTTTTGATGTATATGTTTGTAGTTAAATTTTGGTTGTTGGACATTAATATCGATCGGAGGAGGAAAGTAAAAAAGAAAAAAGAGAAGAAAAGTAGTTTAAATTAAATAAAAAAAAGTGAGAAGTCAACAATACAACAAAAGAGAGGACATTTTAGTCTTTTTAATCAAAATGGTACTAAAAACTTATAGTTTTATGAATGAGGATATAGAACTTATCAATTTTATGATTTGGTATTAAAAAATTGATTCCCACTAAAAGATTTCGTTATATATTCCCTATCCAAATTCGTGACGATTATTTTCTTCAGATCTTTGATCTTTATCTCCTCGTGTTGTGTTGAGATTTATTGTATTGGTATAGTTTGGCTTGGGTGAAGGATCTGAATATTCTTGGGTTTCAGAAGAAATTACAGCAACTGAGAAGAATAATACGAGGTCAGCGAGGAGCACCGGCCAATGCCAAACGCTGCCTAAAGGGGGATTATACTTTTCTTGGTTGGATCGGGCACTTATTATTTGATCGGAGTTTTGGGGAGTTTTTGGCTTTACTAACCTCAGAGCTTTGGTTTAACTTGCGCTTGTGCTGCTCCGGGCTGCTGGACATCTCTAGCCGGCGTATCGCCAGAAGAATAACATTACTGTTAGGAATACTTGTTAGATTTTGATAATGTCATTAATATAAATTCAAATAGTTATTACTTGGCAAAAATGTAAGGAAGAACCAAATGAGTATCTTCCATAGGCCAAATTATGTTAAGTGTAAAACTTGGCAAAATGTAAAGAAAAATCAAATGAGTATCTTTTATAGGCCAAAATTAAGTTAAGCTAAAAATCGGCTAAGTACAAAAGAACAGCTAAGTTCATCAGAGAGGTACAGCTGAGTCATTCAGAGAAGTACTGGTTAACAAAAATCAACAGAGATCTTTGACCAGACTCCAGTCGAGTAACCTCAGACAAGTCATCTGATCAGACGAGTTCCGAACATTCACCATTAGAGAGGTCAAAACTGCAGAGAGGATGTCGATACATCAGCCTACTTGAGATAAGCCAAGTACTCCAAGTCCACGTCAGCATGCGTTGAAAAGTCAAAAATTACGGAAAGTCACATGCAACGTGAAGAGACAAATTGGAGAGATTCCCGCAAAGGATATGAATTAAATAATTCATCCAGACCCACCTTGAAGACTTTAATCCTATTATATTCAAAAGATTCGGCGCCTCACATGCAAAAGTCTTCACAACGGTCTAAAGATGGATTAAAATATGGGAATCCAGCCTTGCAACGTTCAGAAAGGAATAAACAAAGAAGTCTCTCTCCAACGGACTGATTTGTTACAGACTTGCAACGGCTATGAAGAAATGCTCAAGGATCGTCACCTATAAATATCCGAAGATTTGAAGTTGAGCAACTAACGGTGCGAACATACTTTCAAGCGATCAAAGCATTCAAGAAATCTAAAGCAATCTATAGCATCGTGAAAAGAGCGGTTCTAAAAAGTTCATACTTGAAGAAGCTCTTAGTTGGAGAAGACAAAAACTCGTGTCTATAATCCTGAGTTCGGGGTACTTCACTGGTTGAAGTTAAGAGACTGTAAAGGCATCCAAGGATCGAGGATCAAGAGTTGCAAGGTAGTCAAGTGTGTTATAACGGCACGAATTTCCACTGGTTGGAAGCTGTTGTAGTTTGGTTGAATCACTGTAATATTTATCACTGGTTGAAAATTATAGTGAATTCATCTCCAACTGGTTTGGAGAAAAGTGGATTAGTAGAGGATTACCCCACCTCTAAGACCACTATAATTGCATGTGTTCTTTATTGTTTTATAGCATCATACATTATCTGCTGCATTCATTATTAAGTGTTTCATTAGTTGTTTTGTATTTGTCATCAGCTCACTTCCGCACATATTAAGAACAAACGATTCCAAGTCATTTGTTTATCTATCAGCTGAAGAAACTTACTCTTTGAGAAAAAGAGATCAAGAGTTTCAATAAGTCTATTCACCCCCCATCTAGACTTATTCCTGGACGACTTGTGACCTACAATTACACCGCTGCATTCATCCCTCCCTGTCAATCTAATAGTAGTATTAGATTTTAGGTGTCTGTTTTGCAGGTTTCCCAGCCGGATTTTCAAGCTGCCCGAAATCCTCCCGTGCTGCTACCAGGCGCCGCCAGCCGCTTCCCGTGCCGTGTCCATTTCCGTGATTTGCAGGGTGTTGTTTAGGAGTCAATCAGTTTCCATCTCCCACGGCTTCTCCTCCCTCGCTTCCAAGGCGTGTCGAAGTCTGGTATCATTGTACTTTTCTGTTAAATTTTATTTTCGTCAGCTATATATCTACTACCTACTGTGATTTGTATGCGGTTTGCTTGCGTTTAAATTTTCTTTCTCATTCTCATCATATTTTCATTTTTGTCTTCAATACCTCATTTTATTTTTCGTGGTGTGTTTGTGTCTTGTATTGGTCGATGTCGCGCTGTTTGCGGGTTGGTAGTTGGAATTTGGGTACCTTGTCGGGTAAGCTTTTGGATCTTGTGGATGTTTTGGGTAAGAGAAGGGTTGATGTGGCTTTTATTCAGGAGACTAAGTGGAAGGGTGCACAGTCCAGGGAGATGAACGGTTTTAAATTGTGGTATTCAGACCTTGCTAACTCGAGTAAGGGTGTGGGCATTTTTTTGTCTAAGGAGCTTAAGGACAACGTCGTGGAAGTGAAGAGGTGTAATGATAGGATTATGTCCGTTAGAGTGATGGGTGGGGAGGTGGTTAACGTGGTATGTGCGTATGATCCACATGTTGGTTTGGGTGTGCTTGTTAAGGAAGCTTTTTGGGTCTGTTTAGATGAGTTGGTCGGGTGTATTCCGGACGATCAATTTATTATTTTGGGGGACGATTTCAATGGGACATTGGTGAGGGGGTGGATTGTTACCATAGTGTGCATGGGGGTTTCGGCTTCGGAGTTAGGAATGTAGGAGGTTCCGCACTGTTGGAGTTTGCCATTGGGCATTAGTTGGTAATTGCTAACTCTGTTTTTCAGAAGAGAGCTGAGCACCTCATCACCTTCAGTAGTGGGGGGCACAACACGCAAATTGGCTACCTTCTTTTGCGCAGTCGTGATGCTAGGGCATGCGTGGACTGCAAGGTGTTCCGGAGCGAGGCTTGTGCTTCTCAACACCGGCTGCTGGCTATAGATTTATCAATGGGAGGTCATGTTGTTAGAAGGGCTAGAGAAGCTAGACCTAAGATTCTCTGGAAGGATCTGAAGGGTGAGAAGGCGGCAGTTTTCAAGGAGTCTCTGACCCGCGAAGGAGGTTTTTTTGTGAGGGGGCGATGCTAACCTTATGTGGACCAGCATGGCCAATGCTATTAGAAGGGTGGGCGAGAAGGTGGTAGGGGTTTTTTCGGGCAGGTCTAGTGGACCTAGGGAGGCATGGTGGTGGAATGAGGAGGTCCAAAAGAAGGTTAAGGCTAAATAAGCGCTATTTAAGGAGCTTTTGTCGGTTAGTGCTGGGGAGGAGAGAATCTTGAAAATTGTAGAGTACAAGATTGCGAAAAGAGAGGCTAAGAAGGCAGTGGCTAAGGCTATAGGCGAGGCTTACGAGGAGATGTACAAGCGCCAAGACACCAAAGAAGGAGCGAATGATATTTTTAAACTAGCGAAAGCTAGGGAATGAGGGCGGCGCGACCTGGGTCCTGTTAAGTTTATTAAGGGTGATTTAGGTCAAGTGTTAGTGAACGATGTGGATATTAAGGAGAGGTGGAATAGGTATTTTTCGAACTTTTCAATGAGGCTAGGGGTAGTGACTCTGTGGTGCAAGGAGTTAGTCTATCTTCTATGTTAGGCGTATTTTTATGCGTTTATTTATCATTATTTTATATCCATTTTAAGTCTAAATTTGCATAAATGAGCTTTTAATGCACTATTCTTATATGTTTTGCAGGAAATTGGAGTCCGGAAGCCTAAACGACGAAAAAATGGGCGAAAACGACGATTTCTGGTCACGAGCCCCGGCACAAGGAAAGCGAGTCGCGGCACACGTATGGCACACAGAGGAACTGAACGCACTGTACCGGGGGCCGCGGCACGTTGAAGTTGAGCCGCGTCCCATGAAGAAAATTGGCGCCCAGGCATATGGCGCTGGGCATTAGGGGCCGCGGCACACACTTACTTAGCCGCGGCCCGCGGGGCGGTTTTGCTTATTTTACCGCGTTTCTGAGACATTTCTGAAGCCCGTTTTCGACCTAATCCACGGACGCGTTTTGGAGACGATTGATGGTTATAAATAGGGATTAAAGGTCTGAAAAGAAGGGAGATCGAATCATGGGGGAATCGAAGAGAAGGAGAAAAACACCAAGGAGCATAGAGCGGAAGCTAGAGAACGGAGGAATCCAAGTTCTTCGACTGCGTTTGATTTTTATGCTTTCTTTAATTCTTTGTGTATTTTTATTTTCTAGCATGTCAAGCTAGAACCCTATTCTAGGATTTTGATGAAACCGAGGTTTTGATGAATTAACTTTTGATTTTGCATTATAATTGTTCTTAATGCTTTCAATTGTGTGGCCTATAATTGAATTGTTTTGATTACGCAACTTGAATCGGGAGAGTAGAGTTGGTAGGAAAAATTGGTGAGAACCGTTTTATCTTGTGAGATAGGAATATACTCATAGGAATTACGTGGCCTTTCTGAAGATTTCGTGCTTTTTGCCTATTATCGAATTAATTCACCTAGGAATAGAGTGTGTTATTCGCCTTAGAAAATTCTATTGACCTCGGGAGAGGCGGTAGAGTATTTTAGCAACCTTCGCCTTCAATAAATTGGGAAATCATTAAATTCATATAATCAAGAGTAATTCGGATAAACCGAGGTGGATTCACAATCCTAGATTAATTCCTTATTTGATTTTATTTCTTCAAGCAATCGATTTTACTATTTATTCTTTTTAGGTATTACTTGCACCTCTAATTTCGATCGTTCAGATAAAATTAGAATACTCATAAATTGGTAGTTTGTAAGTCAGTCTTCGTGGGAACGATATCTTACTTATCACTTTATTACTTGTTTACGATAACGTGCACTTGCGTTTACTAAATTCGCAACAAGTTTTTGGCGCCGTTGCCGGGGACTGATTATTTTACTACTATCGATTTCAGTAATTCTAGTCTTAATTTGAATATTATTTTATTTTTGTGTAATTTTTTATTTTTCCTTTCAGGAATTTCTGGTTAGTGCATGAGAAAATTCGGTAACGAAGGCCTACTACCTTTGGATACCGAACTCGAGCGCACTCTTCGGAAAAACAAGAAGTAAAAGCGTGAGCTACTGACAAAAGACACCATGGCCGATAATACAGAAATCACGGAGTAGACAACCCTATTCAGCAAGCTCAACCGGCATTAGCACTCCGTGATTATGCAATGCCACAAATCAATGCAAACTTTTCGGGGATTCGGCGTCCAACCATCCAACCGAACAACTTTGAGATTAAGTCGGATATTATTCAGATGGTGAAAGCAAGCCAATTTTGTGGATTGGCGAACGATGATCCCAACGCACACATCGCTTCATTTCTCGAGATTTGTGACACCTTCAAGAATAATGGTGTCACCGATGATGCTATTCGTCTGTGGCTTTTCGCTTTCTCTCTAAGGGACAAATCCAAGTTTTGGTTGAATTCATTACCGCCGGGGTCTATCACGACTTGGGCGGAATTAGCTCAAGCCTTTCTGGCTAAGTTCTTTCCACCATCAAAGACGGCGAGACTTAGGAACGAGATTACTACTTTCGGGCAATTTGATATGGAGTCGCTTCATGAAGCTTGGGAGCGATACAAAGATTTGCTAAGGAGATGCCCACACCATGGTCTATCGGATTGGCTGCAAATTCTGACATTCTATAACAGATTGAGCGCTTCTACACGCACTCTTGTTGATGCAGCCGCTGGGGGTGCCTTAATGGGAAAAATGATGGCCGAAGCCCACTCTTTATTGGAAGCTATGGCTGCAAATTCTTATCAGTGGCCTTCCGAATGAGTGATCCCGAAACGAGTAATGGAAATCTCCAATAATGATCCAATATCTACACTATCGGCCCAAGTTGCCGCCTTGACTCAGCAACTTCAAGCTTTTTCACATGCTCCTACCACTGTCACCACAGAATCATGTAATTGGTGCAACAGATCTCATCCTAGCGCAGAGTGCCAAGTTGGAAATCCTTTCGAGCAACATCCGATGGAACAAGCTCAGTTTGTGGGGAACGGGAATCGGCAGAACAATCCGTACTCCAACACATATAATCCGGGGTGGCGAAATCACCCTAACTTTTCATGGAAAAATGGACAAAACTCAAACCAACCTCAGTTTTCTCAATACCAATAGCAACCTCATCCTGCTCAGAAAATCTCTCTAGAGGAGGCAATGGCGAAATTAGCAGCAAATACGAGTCAGTTCATGACCCGTATGGAAGCAACCTTGCAAAACCATTCCGCTTCTATTCGCAACTTGGAAGTCCAATTGGGTCAAATAGCAAATGTGTTAACAGCCCGCCCTGAGGGTACCTTGCCAAATACAACTGAGACGAACCCCAGAGAGAGTATCAATGCCATTGGTTTGAGAAGCAGGAAGGAATTATGTGAGCAGCCCGAGCAGAACAAAAAGAGAGGTGATGATGAGTAGAAGAAAAATTCGGCGACCGAGGAATCACAAATTTCTAGATCCTCGAAATTGTTTCCAGATAATCCGAAAGCCTATGTGCCACTCGTCCTGTTTCCGCAGCGATTGAAAAAGCAAAAATTGGACAAACAATTCTCCAAGTTTCTTGACGTCTTCAAGAAACTACATATCAACATTCCATTTGCAAACGCCTTAGAACAAATGCCGAGCTATGTGAAGTTTATGAAGGAAATCTTATCTAACAAAAGGAATTTCGAGGAATATTAAACGGTGGCACTGACTGAAGAGTGCAGCGCAATCTTACAGAGAAAACTCCCGCCTAAATTAAAGGATCCACGAAGCTTCACTATACCGTGCACTATTGGGAACTTGTCTTTTGATAGAGCATTATGTGATGTCGGCGCTAGCGTTAATCTCATGCCTCTTTCTATTTTCAAGAAGCTAGGTATTGGGGAAGCGAAACCCACTACGGTCTCTTTACAACTAGCCGATAGATCCATCAAGTACCCGAGAGGGGTAATAGAAGATGTCTTGGTCAAGGTCGATAAATTCATTTTCCCTGCTGATTTCATTGTGCTTGATATGGAAGAAGACCATGAGATTTCAATTATTTTGGGTAGACCGTTCTTAGCTACCGGAAGGACCCTTATTGATGTTCAGAAGGGTAAATTAATACTTCGGGTTGAAGTTGAGCAAGTCACATTCAAAGTGTTTCGATCTCTCCCGTGTCCAAGCAAGATCGAGAAGTGTTCACAAATTGATATCTTTGAGAAAGACACACACCGGGAGAGTTGTCAGTCGATATGTTCAGAATCCGTGTTAGTTGCTCCGACGTCCAAGAAAAATGTAGAATGAGTCGCATATCTTAGGCACTTGGACATGTCGTCTTCATCAACTGTTCATCCACCAACGAAAAATTCTAATGCTGTCATAAGTTCATTCGTGAAAAAAGAGAATAAGCCGGAAGTGAAACGAGTGCCAAGTCATGTGCAATATGGGTGTTTCGAAAAGTTGATTTTGTTCAAATCTTTTCGCAAAGAACATTGGGTGTCCAAACTGAAAATCGAATTGTTAAAGACCAATGGTCAAAAATTTAAAACACATATTAACGGTTCGATGGATGGGGCGGAGTTAAAATGGTCCTTGCGAAAAGCAAATTGATTTTTAAAAGGTCCGGCTGAAGACTATAAACTTAGCGCTTCTCGGGAGGCAACCCGAGTTTTAGTTGTAGATTTGTGTTTTTCAGTGTTTTTATGTATTTTAGAATTTTTATTTTTCGTCATTTTTGCTTTGATATGCTTATCCCTCACGTTCTTGGTGTTTTCCTTTGAAAATTCTGTGCAGGAATATCCCCAGGGGAAAATTTAATCCTGAGCCGCGGCACAAGGATAGTGAGCCGCAGCACACACAAGTTGACACAAAAGGCCAACCGAACTGTACTCTGTGCCGCGACACGACCTTACTGAGCCGCGGCACACCCGGTCCCTGAGCCGCGGCACATATGCACTGAGCCGCGGCACGCCAAATGTCCAAGAAACGCCCAGGAAGCTATACTCCGTGCCGCGGCACGGACCAAATGAGCCGCGGCACACTTACACTATGAGCCGCGGCACCCATATGCTGAGCCACGGCACACGGCAACACTACAAAAAGGCCCAGGCAGTCTGTTTTCTGGGCCGCGGCTCACTTAAGCTATGTCGCGGCCCCTGTTGCGAAGTTGAAACGACCAGGCCTACTTTATAACATCGATCGGCCGGCACACCAGGTAAGTTTTCTTCCCTTTCTTCACGCAGCGCTCGGCCGAACCCTATATTCACTTCTTCTTCTTCTTCTTGCATTCTTCAAACCAAGCAAGGTAATTCTCAATTCTTAATCTTAATTGCTACATGAATTGAAAAGTGAGGTGTTATTCTTCATTCCATGTTGAATATGTTGTTAGTTTTTTTTTTTCAAAGTTCTATCAAGGTTGAGTTGGGATATGAAATTATTGATTGATTATTGATGGTAATTGTTGATTATGAATGACTTGTTGATGTTATTTGTCGTTTTGTCATGACCATATCGATTGATGTTGTTATTGTTGGGGATTGGATTAAACCATTATCACTCTTGTTCTTCATTCAAACCCATGCATGTTAAGTGTTTGATAAAATGCGTCAATGAAAATTTTTAAGCCAAACGTTTTCAAACTAATTGCAACGAATTATTTTATCGGATTACATTTTACCCCAACCTTTAAGTCATGCTTAAACTTGAAAGCTCAGCCTTAATTTCCTCTTCGATGGTGCAAGACTCTATATTCACATTTCGCGTATCTTAAGTCGAGAGTGGTGTTGTTTTCCTTAAAGGTTGTGTAATTTCCGGTGTTTATCTTTTCAGGAACCTCTCCATGGCTAGAAAAAGGAAGGTTAGCACGAGGGCTAGGACACAATCGTCCCCCACAAGAAGGGAGACTTCACAAAGCCGAGCCAATTTGGAGTCTCACCAATTCTCCGATCCGGAAATTCACAAAATATTCAATGAGAAAATCCGGCCTAGACAATTAATCCCGGAGCGGGGATTCACTCCCGCCCCCCAGGACGGTGAGCTTCTGACTATGATTGACAAGATGGGATGGGCTCGTTTCACTGCGCCTCCCGAGCCGGCTGTGATCTCTATCGTCCAGGATTTTTACGCTAGCGCTCTATTGAGACATATTCGGGCAGGGCAGATGATGGCGTAATCAGATACTCGGACTCAGGTCGTCGTCCGAGGGCGGATTGTGGATTTTTCGGTGGCCGCCATTCGGAGACTATACGAGCTGCCAGTGGTGGACGAGACGGCGTATATGCAGAGTATGAGTAGCCTCACGAGGGAGGCTCTGCTTGAGATACTCACACAGCCCGGTTCCGTCTGGGAGACGCGCGCCCTGGGTTCTTCAGCCTTCTACTTTAAGAGTTCGCGCCTTAGTCGGTTCGGGCGAGCCTGCTTATACTTCCTCTGCAGACGAGTTGATCCTACATCGCAAATTCGCTCAGTTTTACTCTCTCGTGCCCGACTATTATATGCTATCATTACCGGGCTCAGATTCGATGTGGCCCCTCATCTGGTCCGATCTATCCTTCAGTGCATTCAAGGAGGGGCCAAGACGGGGCTGAAGCACCCCTCTCTCATTTGCGCTCTATGCCGCCAGTCGGGCATGACTTGGTCGGATGATGAGCCAATGCTAGCACCCCAGGGTCCGATAGATCATCGCATTATTTCTCACTTTGACCAGTGGGGTGGAGCGCCGACACATGCTCGGGGACGAGGATTCCTTCTTGACGAGGCACATGAGCAGTCCCCCGAGCCTCTTCCTCTGACACATGGGCGAGTGGAGTCCAGCCCGCCGCCCGAGAGAGAGCATCTTCAGGCGATGTTCGACAGTTTGAGAGAGGAGATGCGGCGAGAGAGAGAGCCATCTAGCTGCTTGGAGAGAGGAGATGCGGACAGAGAGAGAGCCTCCTCGCAGCTGTCCGGGAGGAGATGAGCGTGTAGGCCCGCCGGGCCAATCGACGTGAGGAGAGGCGCTTGGCGGCGAGGGATGCTTACCATCGGGACTACCTTTCTGCGTGGACGAGCCATATTCTGCACCCGGACGGTCCATTCATTCCACCAGTTAGGCCATCCACACCACCCTCCTCGCCGGACGAGGCCGGCACCAGTTCATGAGCTGACATTAGGGGAGTACTTGACCTTTTCTTTTATCGCATATTATTATCTGTGTCCATTGAGGTCAATGTACATCCTAAGTTTGAGGGGGTTTACTTTCAGTTGATTTTTACTTATTCATTGACATTTTTCGTTATTTATCATTATTTTTGACGCTAGCGTTGCTTGTCTTGTTTTTATTTGCATTCGTGGATTTTGCGTGCTTCCTTGTGTAAAATTGGTGATATGATACTGATTTCTTTTTGAAGAAACGGTTGAGTTTTGGTCGAGTTGTAGTCAGCGATATCTGTTTGCGTTGAGTATTCATCAAGGTCTGAAAGTTTTCGTTATTGTAGAAATTTTAGCGTATCAGAAAGGAGACATATGTGTTTTCAAATCGCCGTCTATACGTTTGGTTATACTTTTCGCGTAGCTAGTCGTCCAGTAACATGAGTCTTGTTGGCACTCAAATTGAGTTTAGAGTCGGACAGTTTTTCCCAAAAAGTCGAGAAATTATACATGTTCTATGATAGGAAGTCTAGTAACCGGGGGTATTCACGTGACCCGTTGTTTACACTCGCGTAAAACAACAACCCTGAATAGACTAATGGTTTAGAGATATCGCATGTGCCGATGATGGGAAGCCTAGTAACCGGGGGTATTCACGTGACCCGTTGTTTACTCTCGCGTAAAACAGCGACCTTGAATCGGACATGCGGGAATAGCTATTCGAGTTTTTTCTCCGCTGTAGAGGGGAACTTAGTAACTAGAAGCATCCATGTGCCCCATGAGTGTCTTTTACGTCAAACGGTTCCCCAATACATGAGAATGGAAATCCACCCTAGGGATATTCCGATGTAACATCCCGAGATCCGGAACCTAGTGGTTAACTCAAATCATTATCATGATCATACATAAGGGAATGCTGTCCGAGGATCAATCTTGATGATAAAACTCTTAAATTTTTGCCATTAGACTGTGGGACTGGGCGACTTGGCTTGTTTATTCTAACCCTTCATATTGGCGGTCGGTTAAATTTATGCTTGTTAATCTTTGAGCTTGATTTTCTTCATAAACGATTGATTAGCACTAAAAATGGTTACTTTGTGGAATCAGTGTCCTGGATGTGACTCACTATTACGATACTTGTATTATTCTTTGAGATTTTCAGGGTAGTATTGATCAAGTTCATCACTACGGATTTGCACGATCATTCACGATACTTCTCATTTGAAATTGATTTTTGCTTGAGGACAAGCAAAGTCTCAAGTTTGGGGGTATTTGTTAGGCGTATTTTTATGCATTTATTTATCATTATTTTATATCCATTTTAAGTCTAAATCTGCATAAATGAGCTTTTAATGCACTATTCTTATATGTTTTGCAGGAAATTGAAGTTCGGAAGCCTAAATGACGAAAAAACGGGCGAAAACGACGATTTCTAGTCACGAGCCGCGGCACACGTACGGCAATAAAGGCACTGAACGCACTGTACCGGGGGCCGCGGCACGTTGAAGGTGAGTTGCGGCCCATGAAGAAAATTGGCGCCCAGGCATATGGCGCTGGGCATTAGGGGCCGCGGCACACACTTAATGAGCCGCGGCCCGCGGGGCGGTTTTGCTAATTTTACCGCGTTTCTGAGCCGTTTCTGAAACCCGTTTTCGACCTAATCCACGGACGCATTTTGGAGACGATTGATGGTTATAAATAGGGATTAAAGGTCTGAAAAGAAGGGAGATCGAATCATGGAGGAATCGAAGAGAAGGAGAAAAACACCAAGGAGCAGAGAGCGGAAGCTAGAGAACGGAGGAATCCAAGTTCTTCGATTGCGTTTGATTTTTATGCTTTCTTTAATTCTTTATGTATTTTTATTTTCTAGCATGTCAAGCTAGAACCTTATTCTAGTATTTTGATGAAATCGAGGTTTTGATGAATTAACTTTTGATTTTTCATTATCAATACAATTCCCTTTTCTATTGAGTTTTCCCCAATTGTTCTTAATGCTTTCAATTGTGTGGCCTATAATTGAATTGTTTTGATTACGCAACTTGAATTGGGAGAGGAGAGTTGGTAGGAAAAATTGGTGAGAACCGTTTTATCTTGTGAGATAGGAATATACTCATAGGAATTATGTGGCCTTTCTGAAGATTTCGTGCTTTTTGCCTATTGTCGAATTAATTCACCTAGGAATAGAGTGTGTTATTCGCCTTAGAAAATTCTATTGACCTCGGGAGAGGCGGTAGAGTATTTTAGCAACCTTCGCCTTCAATAAATTGGGAAATCATTAAATTCATATAATCAAGAGTAATTCGGATAAACCGAGGTGGATTCACAATCCTAGATTAATTCCTTATTTGATTTTCTTTCTTCAAGCAATCGATTTTACTATTTATTCTTTTTAGTTATTACTTGCACCTCCAATTTTGATCGTTCAGATAAAATTAGAATACTCATAAATTGGTAGTTAGTAAGTCAGTCCTCGTGGGAAAGATATCTTACTTATCACTTTATTACTTGTTTACGATAACGTGCACTTGCGTTCACCAAATTCGCAACATTCTGGTCGTTCGTTTAGTTCCTGTGAGAGCATCAGCAAGGAGGAAGTAAAGGGTGCCCTAATGAAAATGGGTAGAGCTAAGGCTGTAGGCCCAGATCAGATCCCTATTGAGGTGTGGATTTGTCTAGGGGAAGTCGGAGTTCAGTGGCTAGCAGAGCTGTTCAACATCCTCCTCAGAGGTTCTAAGATGCCGACGGAGTGGAGGCATTGTAACACCCCCAGAATCAAACCGGGAATATTAAACGCCGAAGACCCTCTCTGTGAGGATCCACCAGGCTAGACATCGAAACAACACATTACATTGCATACCTACGTGGCAAACTCACGAATCATTAGACCGATTTGGTCTATCATCACTGACTTAAAAATCAAAATACACAATCCCATCCAGACTCATACCCACGCAAGGGGAAAATACTTTAAAACAACAAACAATATGACAGCGGAAAAGACAATACAATGGACTCCGACTAACTGAAACCAAAACTGGCCTTCATATGATTAGTATCATTTGTCTTTCATCATCCCTCCTACCGATCCTGTGACTTGCTCTCGAAAACCTGCATGTACCTGGACACAATACAGATATCCACCCCCCGATTACTCGGGGGTTAGCAAAACTCCACTGTTTCGCTAGTGCAAGTATAAAGTGCAAATACGAGCCATACATAACACATTCCGAGAATACGATAATTGAAATAATCCGCAACTCAGCCAAGACAAAAGGCTTCCCGAGATTTCTCATTTAAATAAAATAGTTCAAACCGTAAACGTATAAATGAAACGAGTGGTCATTTTGAAAATCAATTCAAGATCTCGGGAGTTTTGAAAAATATTAGTAATTGAGTAATTCTCAACTTATCGAAAACCACTTAGGGTCACAGCCCAGAACTTATTTC
The DNA here is from genome assembly GCA_033398695.1 of Orobanche coerulescens. Taxonomy (NCBI): domain Eukaryota; kingdom Viridiplantae; phylum Streptophyta; class Magnoliopsida; order Lamiales; family Orobanchaceae; genus Orobanche; species Orobanche coerulescens. Next base: position 5,909,579 of record CM065814.1, read on the forward strand.
CCAAAATCCAAATCCGATAACGAAACACAGGGTCCACAACCCAACCGACTCGTTTCAAATAATTACCACAAACAATTACACACCACACATTACTCTTATGCCATTCTAGCCAAACACCAAGACTTAATATAATGTCTCACAACTCCAGGCACAAGGCATTGTGATACTCCGGACATATCACAATTAATCAACAGAAGAAACAATATGGCAATTCTCGCGCAAGACCACTCGGCCAAGTCCCTGTGCGCCCCGTCGAGCGACCCCAGGTGAGAATGCCCACTCGAAAGTAACCCTCGCGACCCGGTCCAGCCGCTAAGCCACCAAGTCCCCGTGTGACCCCGTCGAGTCAACTCCGAGTGAGAGTACCCGAGAACAAACTCACAACTCTCATCAGATCACATTTTCAAAAACACAAACCACGAGAGTCAATCACAGTATATATATAGTCGAGGTTCTGCTAGAATGGCCAAATTATCCAACACATACTCACGACCCAGAACTATAACAATTCACAAGGAAGCACAAGATCTCAACAGCACCGAACGACACAACAATATCACACCAACTCACATATTCATACATAACCACGTGTCTCCACGCACATATCTTAACAAAATAATTAAACTTTACATTCACCGATGACATCATTATACATAATGACATAATACGAATGTAAGGCGATCTTATACTCAACACAAACACACATATTCAATTAAGCATATTAATTCCCAAAACACACGGATCACCTTTAAGAAAACCGTGACGGTAAATATACCGATTCTTTTGAAAAATGGTTATAAATATTTGTTTTGCACATAACGACGATTAACAACCATTATATCCACAAAACATGCAATGTATGGGCAATATAATTGCCTCGGCAATCGATATCGAACACTCCGAAGAACACGGCTCAACCGGAAACCTCGAACACCTATAATTCTCCGGCGAAGACAAAGAATACACCTTCGATCGGAAAGCTTGAAGAAAATGACGAACGGAAGAGTTCCGACTCGAGTTCTTTGCGAGGAATCTGACCCTAACATCATACCATCAATAAATTAACGATCGAACGATGAAGGATAATCGTAGAACGCTCGAATCCCCTTTGTGACATTTTATCGAACACCTTCAAGGCGTCGATAAGAAACTCAATAAAACGATGAATCCTCGGCAATCCAACTGTGGAACAACAAGGAATTCGATATAATATAGTTTAATAATCATCAACCCATTACTATTCTGAGTTAAACGGATTAAACGGACAAATCAAATGAAATCCCCAAAACTAGATTTTAAGAAAACTTACCCTGATTCGATCGATCGGAGCAAGTTATGCAAGGATTAATCGATGTTATGGACTCAGGAATTTCGTGGATTAACAGTGGAACAACATCTCCTCGTGCTCTCTGTTGTTACCCAAAATATTACCCGGAGATGATATTGCTGGAATTGTCGAGTAACAAACAAATGCGAGAACACTTCCGTGGGAAAGTAAATAACACAAGATTTGTCGGGGTTGTTAGTCCCGGGCTTGAATGCTCTCGCGAGATGTTATTAATAAAAATATTTTGGAGTACAAATATTAATGTTAGAGTGCAATTACAATGAGTGTAAAAACTCTAGTTATCTTAGCTATAGAGCATGAAGATTGCCGGAAGAACCAGATATGATGCTCTGTGAGTTCTTGCTTTTTATGTGTACTGTGTTTGTGAATGAATTTCACAGCCTGTGTGTCTTTGTGAATCGATTTCACTGTGTGAGAATGTATTCGTCAAGTAAGTCCACCGTCCTCAGGCCACTGTTGGAGGCCTTCTATTTATAGGAGAAGAAGTTGATAGGTCCTCCACGGCGATCGCCCCATCACATGGGACTGTTTCCTTAAAGTCCGAGGCTGCTGCTGGCAGCCAAATGCGTGAGCCAATAAGAAGTCCGCACACGTCCTGAGTCGTTGTCTGGGGAGGGCCCACTTTGTACCTTTCGGCGGGCTTGTCGGTAGGTGTGAAGGTGGAGATACGCTGGGTCAAAAGGCCTTATCTTGTGGCGCTTTTTGCGGATCTGCATGTGGGTCTTCGTTCGAGATTCGGTCTTCGAAGACTCTGACGGGTGTCGGATTCATACGTGGTACGGGACGATCGTCTACAGTCGGACATTATAGACGATCGCCAGATGCCGATAGACAATCGCCTCAGACGTCGACCGCTAGGCGCTTGCCCAGCATCTGTCTTCTTTAGATGGCTCTTGACCATTGTGCCGATCGCCATCGATGCGTATAAATCGCCGTACAACAATTGCCCCCCAGCTCGCTCTGATGTTGAAAACATGGGGTGAGGTGGCACTATTGGCGATCGCCTGTTTTAGACGATCGACTCGTCTGTTTATGACAAGGACGATCGTTGCCTGGATGATCTGATTTCAAATCCGGACGATCTGCTTATGCGCTGGAAATACCGGGAAATGGAGGCGGGTTCTCGAAATGTTGCAGGGACACACGTCGCGCTCCCGTTGGGGGAGTCCGACGGTTTTGTCAGACCTGTCGCCTGGCGTGTCCTCTAAAAGACGCGTACGCGGGTCTCGAGGGCTGCATTTAATGTGTCCCCCTCCCGACGGTTGCACTTCAGCCCTTGGGATTCCGCCTATTTGCATAGAGGTCCCTGCTCTTGCCTATAAAAGGGCTAGGGCCACTTCAGTTCAACTCTTTATGCGCCCTTTCCTTTAGACGAAGACTTTGCCGAATTTCTTTGAAGATTCTTATGCCGACCGACTTTCTTTCTAGGTAAGAACAAAAATTTTCTCTCCTCCTTTAATCTTCGAAACATGTCTGGAGGAGGATCTAAAGTTTATGAGGCCGGGAGCTCTTCTGCCACTGCGACATCGCCTGCCCGGGTAGAAACCTCCGCGGTTCTTCACATGGATATGGCCGTCGAGGCCATCCGTGTGGGAATCACACCCGCGGAGGTTGAAGAGCTCTTCAACGAGGCCAACGCGGCGAGATCGGCGAAGGCAGCGGGGCAGAAGGGCTCGCCGATTGATGAGGATGAAGCGGTGAGGCTGTACTGGGAGCAGAACAGCGTGTTCGGCCCTGCCTTTTTGGATTTCGCCGGTCTAATGGAAGGGATTGCCGGACCACGTCCCCAGTTTGACTTCGGAGCATACTCTGCTGCCCACCCCTGTGAGCTCGTGAAACGGACGGCGTTTCGGTCCGCGGACTGCTCCCCATGGACCCTTGGTCAGATCCGGAGTTCGGCGAACAGGAAAGACTTGAGTCGTTGGATGGCGAAATTCCATATCCCTTCTGATGTCTCGTTGTACGTTCCCTCGAAGAATGAACGTGTCGACCAACCTCCCGAGGGTTTGGTCGCCGTCAACGAAATGATCCTGTAGGCCGGTTTGCGGTTCCCATTGCCATTCGCCGTGTCATATTTGCTGGTCGCCTGGAATGTGGCACCGCTCCAGTTGACGTCGAACGCCTGGCTGCAGATTATTAGCACCCTGACACTTTTTGGCGGTCATCGGTTGTTTCGTCTACCTTCTGCGCTGGAAATGAACTATCTCTTCAAGATGACTGCGCAGAAAGGATTGGTCGGCGGCTACCACATTCAGGGTCGCATGGGTAGGGTGGTCCTTGGGGTGCCGAACAAGGTTTGGGGCGACCTGGCAAAATGGTGTTGGGTCGACAGAGCGTGCAGGTCGGCATCGAGCGATAAGCCGGATGAAGAGTTAGATATCCGCACCAGTTTTCGGGAGAGGAATCCGAGTAAGGGTTTTAACTCTCCCTTTGTTCGGATACATCTTGGACTGATCTAATTTGGTTTCTTTTTTGCAGGCTTCCTTGTTCCAGCCATCGGCGATTTCCCTTTTGATTTCTTGATCATATGGGAGCGAATTCGCGGTCTGGCGAACTCCTATCTCGACGTTCGTGCAGTCAACAACGAACCTCATTGGTTGGGAGCTCGATTGTTTCGCTTCCCTCGCCACTTGAAGGTTCCAGGTATAAATTTTTACTTCCTCTTCCTCGCTTGACGATCGTCTGATTGAAAGAGATGTCTAACTTGTTTGAGTTTCTTTTTTGATAGAGATCCACTTCCCCGTTATTCCGAGCCCCCGAGAGAGATTTTGATGTCGAGCCCTGGTCTTTTGGGTCGTCTCCACCAAGGAAAGAAGGCGGGTCGTGCTCCTGCAACGATGTCCCGTCCTGTCCCCGAGGAGAGACCTACTATAGTGCGGGTCATCGAGCCGGAAGCTCGGGAGGAGGAGCAGCTCTAGCGCAACCGCAAGAGGCAGAGGCCGGAGGAACCCCTGCCGACTGCTGCTGCGGAGGCATCCATCGTGGTGTCGCCGGTTGTTGCGCCGCCTATCTCTGCTGTCCCGATGGCGGGAGGGGCTTCGGTGGCCTTCTTGAAGACCGCGACGATCGCCGAAGCTGAGACTCCAAGGGGCAAGCCGTTTTTCGACCGTGACCCCGAGTTGGCCGCGAGGTAAGACTGGTATGATCTTTCTGGGTTAGGCTATTTGTGTTGGATGTATACTAACTCCTTCGTTTTTTTTGTTTGTTTGTGTTGCAGGGTCCGTCATGCCGATCTGGACACCTCGCCGATGGTGTTGGATTTCCTAGCGAGCAAGTCTCCGCGCCAGTCCATCGACGTTCCTTCTTATGTCTCCCGGGCCATCACCTCTCTTCCTAAGGCTTGGACGACCGACCTCGACGCGATTGATCGTCGGTGGTCTGGAGATGCCATGCAGGCGACACTCGCCCTGACTCTCCAGGAGGCGACGATGTCCGCCCCAGCCGTTAAGGATTATGAGGGGCGACCCTCTACTGCTCGCCTCCATCAAGATCTTGAGGCCGCTCGGAACCAGAATGCCGATTTCGCTAATCGGATAGTGACCATGGAGAAGGAGTACCTGGAGACGGCCAAGCGAGCCAAATAGGACCTTGACCGGATGAAGCAGGAGCTTGACCGATCCCGGGGGGTGGCAGATTGGTTCCATGACCAGATGACGGATGCTCTCCGGTTGCACGCGGCCTCGCAGCCGGAGGTGACTGGGCTGAAGGCGACAGTGGATCGGCTCAACGGCGAGCTAGAGAAAGCGAAGGGGGAACTGGCTGCCAAGGTGGCCAAGCTCGTGGAAGCGGACAAGACGGCCGCGGGGCTGAAGGAGCAGTTAAAGGCGATCGAGATCGATCCCTACCTTAATGTGGAGTACGTCGGCGAGTTCGCATACTATATGGTTTACGCCGACGCTATCAATGCAGCCAAGAAGGTAGGGATCGAGGTCGGCCCTATGATGGAAACCTTCAAGGCCTATGTACTCGAGCATCCCCTGCAGCCGGATTTCTCCCTACCGATCCTCGACCTCACCGACTTAGGGATCGATCTGAGCTGGTATCCGTTTCCAGATAAACTTGTTTATCCTGAAGCCGGTGAGGAGGCGCGCGCCGATCCGTCTGCTGGAGGCGAAGGCCAGTCGGGGGTGGCCTGAGTGACGTTGGAGTTTGTTTTGTTTTCCTTTGCTTTGTAATTTCCAGTTTTCTCTTGTATTACCTTCGGGCTTGTATGTACGATCGTTTTGAATGGAATAAAATACTTATTTTTGCATCTGATTCTTTATATGTACGATCGCCTCTTCTGAATGTTTGCATATGAATTTATACAAGTGTTCACACAATCGCACCTGATGCCTTGTTTGTATGATTGACTGTCTGAATGTCCGCATCACTTCTACTTTGCACAATTGTCTGAATAGATCCAAATATATTGGTGTACTTGAAAAATTTTACTTATGAATTTCTTGAACAAAACCGATCGTCATCTGTGTGTCTGAACAAAGCCGATCGTGTATGGTCCCTTCCTACCGATCGCATTTAGGAAGAGCTCCACTTTGCCCCTTGTTTTTGTTTACTTAGTGTAAGTAAGGGAACGAAAATAGTATGTTTGGTGAGCTATCTTTAGTTTTGCCGATTCTTCAAGGGAGGTCGACTGTTTCGACTTTGAGGAACCGCGCGCGGTCGTGGAGTTTGATGGACCGACCTCCACAACCGTGTCTTTGTGTGCGAGGGACATTCCATCTGTAGGTCTGTCTCGCGACTCACTTTATTGTTAGGGTCCTCCGTTAGGCTGCGCCCGCCTTGTGTTTAAACGAAAGGCGAGCGGTCTAGGTCTAGAGGAGTCCTTGCACGGGGTGTCGTCGGTTTATTTGACTCCACGTCCGCGGCTTGTTGTTGCAATATTTCTTACACGCAAGTGCACATCATCGTTTACAAGTAATAAAGTGATAAGTAGAGTATCGTTCCCACGAGGACTGAATCTCTAACTACCTATTTTTGTGTATTCCAATTTTATTTGAACAATCGAATTTGGGTTTTGCGATTAATAACTAAAAGAATTACTAAAAGACTAAGCAGTAGAAAACGATAGCTTGAATAAAATAAATCAAATGCTAAATAAGTCTAGGATCATGAATCCACCTTAGTTTGTCCGAATTTACTCTCGATTATCCGTAATAAATAATTTTCCCAGTTTATTGAAGGCGGAGATTGCTAATATATTCTACCGCCTCTCCCGAGGTCAATAGATTTATCTAAAGGCGAATAACGCACTCTATCCCTAGGTGAATTAATTCGTCAATAGGGAAAAGTATAAAATCTCCCAAAGGCCACATAGTTCCTATGAGTATATTCCTATTTCACAGAATAAAATGGTCCTCACCAATAGTTCCTCACCAAATCTCCTCTCCCGATTCGAAGTGAATGATTTAATCAATACAACTATTGGCCAGATAATTGCAAGCATTAAACACAATTGGGAAAACTCAATAAAAAGGTAATTAATTGGATAATCTCAAGAAATTCGTCAAAACATAGGTTTCATCAAAACCCTAGATTAGGGCTTTAGCCTGACATACTAATAATTGAAAATACAGAATAAATAAATGAAAGCATAAAATTCAAACGCAGATGAAGCTCGGATTCCTCCGTTCTTGCCTTCCGCCTCTCGCCTTGAAGTCGCCTCGCTTCTCTTCTTCTGCCGTCTCCAAGCTTAAGCTCCAAAAGATTCCCAATCAAAAGATCTCTTAATTAGGGTCTTAAACCCTATTTATAGCTCAGCACAACTCCAAATCGCGTCCGTATCGGTCGAAAATCAAGCCAAACGGCCCAAAATCCGCGCGGGCATACAAAAACCGCCAAGTGTGCCGCGGCTCACTAAACCTGTGCCGCGGCACAGAGCCTTCAGCTGGAAGCCTGGGCGTCATCAATTTCTTCTGTGTCGCGGCTCACCTGGGCTGTGCCGCGGCACAGAGTACAGGTTACTCTGCCTTCGTCTGGGTGTCTTCTGTGCCGCGCTCGCCTTCTCAGGCCGCGGCTCAGAGTCCATTTTCGCCCGTTTTGCCTCATTTTAGCTTCCGGACTTCAATTTCCTGTCAATCATACAAAATTAAGGCATTAAAGGCTCATTTAGACAATTTCACTCTCCAAAATACTACAAAATAATGATAAATAAGCGTATAAAAATACGCCTAACAAATACCCCCAAACTTAAGCCTTTGCTTGTCCTCAAGCAAAAAAGAATTAAATTCAATAAAAGAATGTCGTGAATCATCGTGTAACTCATAGTGTTCAACCTAATCAATACTATCCTGTAATTCTCTCTAAATAATACAAGTGTCATAATAGCAAGCTGCACTCAGAATAATGATTCCGCAAAGTAATCAAGTTCAGTCCTAATCACTCGTTCATGAAGAAAATCCAGCTCAAAGATTAACAAAACGTGAGTCAAATCGACCGTCAATATGAAAGGCTAAAATAAACAAACTAGTTCGTCCCGTTCCACAGTCTAGTGGCACAATTTTCACGAGTTTCATAACAAATAAACCTCGGACAGTATTCCCTTATATATATGTTCAAGAATTTGATTCGAGTTGACCACTAGGTTAGGATCTCGGGATATTACATCGGGATAATCCTCGGGTGGAACTTCCATTCTCATGTATTTGGAAAACCGTTTGACGTAAAAGACACTCATGGGGCACATGGATGCTTCTAGTTACTAAGCTCCCGTCTACAGCGGAGAAACAACTCGAATATATAATTTTCGCATGTCCGAATCAAGGTTGCCGTTTTACGCGAGAGTAAACAGCGGGTCACGCGAATACCCCCGGTTACTAGGCTCCCTATCATTGGCACATGTGAAATATCTAAATCACTAGTTTAATCAGGGTCGTCGTTTTACGCGAGAGTAAACAACGGGTCACGCGAATGCCCCCAGTTACTAGACTTCTCTTCATAGAACAACATTATCTCGACTTTTGGGAAAAACTGACCGACTCTAAACTCAATCTAAATGCCAACACAACTAATGAAACAGTACAACTCACTATCCGGAAAATGTAACCAAACGTATTGACGGTGATTTTAAAACAAGTATGTATCATCTCTTATCTGCCAAGACCTCTACAATCACGAAAAATTTTGGACCTAAATGAATACTAAGCAGAACAGAAATAATTGGCTACAACTTGACTAAAACTCAACTGTTTCTTCAGAGAGAAAAACAGTGTCGTAACATCAGTATCACACAAATAGAAGCACGAAAAATTCACGAATAAAGAAAAACTAAGACAAGCAAGGCTATCTAAAAAAAATTTTACGCAAAGAAATGAAAAGTGCAACGAAATAAAGTACAGCAATAAAATAAAGTACAACAATGAATGTAGCAACTGAAAGTAAATCCCCCCCAAACTTAGGACGTACATTGACCTCAATGGACAAAAAAATGATATGCAATAAAAGTAAAAGGTCAAGTACTCCCCTCCAGTCTGCTCAGGAGCTGGTGCCGGCATCATCCGGTGAGCTTGCACGCTTCTTGACTACATCATGCGGAGTGTGAATAAATGAGCTTGCATCATCAAAAAGGAAGTTAAGTACGAGCTCTCAAGTTTAACATGATGTAGGGGTTGGGGATAATGTAATTCGATAACACGATTCATTGCATATAATTTTGAAAATGCCTAGCTTACCAATTTTCCATTGCTGCAATTTATCAAACACCTTGTGTGCACAAGTTAAAATGAAGAACAAGAATTTTGATGGTGAATTCCAAATCCCAAAAATAGTAACACAGATAATAACCCTGAATCACGATAACTATCATCAACAATTCGTTCATAAACATCAATTCCATCACAATATCAAATTCCCCATATTCCAACTCCATTTTAGAAACAAAAGTGAAGAACAACTAGCAATATAAAACTTCAAATCTTTTCACATCAAGAATCACTTATGATTTAGAAATCAACAATTACCTGGAGAATTTGAGAAGGAGACAATAGAATGGTATCAACTGACCTCATTGTGTGAAGGAAGGAAGGAAGGGAGGGAAGAAGTATCTTATGCAGGCCGATCGATTGAATGAGCCCTACCTGGCTGCTCTTATTTTGCGACGGGGGCCGCGACACAATATAAGTGAGCCGCGGCCCAAAGTACAGTAGGACTGGGACGTTTTGTAATGACGCCGGGTGCCGCAGCTCACTTTTCGTGTGCCGCGGCTCAGTGAGTTAGTGTGCCGCGGCTCATTTTACGCGTGCCGCGGCACAAAGTACAGCCTCCTGGGCGTTTCTTGGCCATTTGGTGTGCCGCGGATCAGATTTAGTGTGCCGCGGCTCAGTGACCTGGTGTGCCGCGGCTCAGTAATATTGTGCCGCGGCACATGGTACAGTTTGATCGGCCATTTTTCATCAGCTGGTGTGTGCCGCGGCTCACTTCTATTGTGCCGAGGCCCATCATTGAATTCCTCCCCTTTGCTGATTCCTGCACAGAATTTTTAAACGAAAACATCAAGACGAGAGGGAAGGACGGATCAAAGAAGAATGACGACGAAGAAAAACTCTAAAAATGCAAGAAAACAATAAATAATCTACAACTAATACTCGGGTTGCCTCCCGAGGAGCGCTAAGTTTATAGTCTTCAGCCGGACTTTTCTCGCATTCATCCGGCGGTGGATAAGGTGACGCTCGTTTTCTGCGTGTCTATTGGATTTCCCAAGTATGCCTTCAACCGTTGTCCATTAACTTTGAATTTTCGAGCGTCTTTTTGAACTTCTACTGCACCATGTGGAAACACTTGAACTACGGTGAACGGTCCCGACCATCGTGAATGCAATTTCCCGGGAAATAACTTTAAGCGAGAGTTAAATAGCAACACCTCTTGACCCGGGACAAATTCTCTCTGCGTGATGTGCTTATCATGCCAAATCTTTGTCCGCTCCTTATAAAGTTTTGCATTTTCGTATGAATTGTGGCGAATTTCTTCCAACTCGTTCAGCTACAAACAACGCTTTTCACCAGCGGATTTTAGATCAAAGTTTAGTTTCTTTATCGCCCAGTAAGCACGGTGTTCCATCTCTACGGGTAGATGGCAACCTTTCCCATAGACCAATCTGTAGGGCGACATTCCGATAGGTGTTTTATACGCAGTCCGGTACGCCCAAAGTGCATCATCGAGTTTAAATGACCAATCTTTTTGAGACGAGCTGACCGTCTTTTCTAGAATCCACTTCAGCTCTCGATTTGATATCTCGACTTGACCGCTCGTCTGCGGATGGTATGCTGTGGCAACACGATGAGTGACTCCGTATTTTCTCAAAACCGCATCAAGAAATTTGTTGTCGAAGTGTGACCCACCATCACTTATAATAGCACGTGGAGTCCCAAAGCGTGTGAAGATATGTTGTTTAATGAACTTGATTACGACATTGGACCCATTCGTAGGTAGTGCCACCGCTTCAACCCATTTTGAGACATAATCTACGGCCACCAAAATATAGAGATTCTTGTTTGATGGGGGAAATGGACCCATGAAGTCGATCCCCCACACATCAAACAATTCGACTTAAAGTATGGTGTTCGGCGGCATTTCGTGTCGTCTTGAGATGTTTCCTGTCCGTTGACACCGATCACACGTAGACACAAAGGAGTGAGCATCTTTGAATAAGGACGACCAATAAAATCCCGATTGTAAGACCTTCGCTGCTGTTCTATTTCCACTAAAATGTCCACCATAGGGTGATGCATGGCAATGGTTCAGCACACTGTGGATTTCCTCATCCGGAATGCATCTACGGATAATTTGATCGGGGCATCGCTTGAAGAGAAAAGGATCGTCCCACAAATAGTACTTAGCATCCGAGATTAGCTTCTTCTTTTGATGACGTGAGAGGTCGTTCGGAATTGTTTTACTTGCTAAGTAGTTTACTAGATCAGCATACCAAGGCGCATGTGTTGAATCCAACTTGTAGAGCTGCTCGTCGGGGAAGGTTTCTATAATTTGTGGCTGACTTTCTTCCTTCTCGAGGGGACTCTCTAATCGTGAAAGGTGATAGGCTATAACGTCATTCCTTTCTTGTCCCGAATCTCCAAGTTGAATTCTTGAAGGAGTAGCACCCACCGAATCAACCTTGGTTTGGCATCCTTCTTCTCCAAAAGGTATTTTATTGCCGAATGATCGGTCCACACTATCACTTTCGTTCCTAGTAGATAAGCCTGGAATTTATCAAATGCAAAGATCACCGCCAACAATTCCTTCTCCGTTGTGGCGTAATTTCTTTGGGCGTCATCGAGTGTTCGGCTCGCATAGTATATGACATGGAACACCTTCCCTCGTCTCTGCCCCAAAACAGCCCCAATGGCGAAGTCGCTAGCATCACACATTAATTCGAATGGAAGGTCCCAATCCGGAGCGACTATCACCGGTGCCGTGCTTAGAGCTTTCTTCAGCAACTCGAAACTTTCTTTACAAGACTCGTCAAAAGTAAATGGGACATCTTTCATGAGTAAATTGCACAGCGGCTTCGTGATCTTTGAAAAATCCTTAATAAATCGGCGATAGAAACCGGCATGTCCCAAAAAACTTCTAATCCCCTTGACCGAAGTGGGTGGAGGCATCTTCTCAATTGTCTCAATTTTCGCCTACGACTTCAATTCCATGTGAGGATATTCGATGGCCAAGCACAATGCCCTCCTGCACCATAAAATGACACTTCTCCCAATTCAAGACTAAATTGGTCTCTTCGCATCTTCTCAAGACTTTCTGCAAGTTATCCAAACAAATGTCAAACGAATCTCCAAAAACAAAAAAATCATCCATAAAAATCTCAATACACTGCTCTACCATGTCAGAAAAAATAGCCATCATACACCGTTGAAAAGTAGCCGGCACATTACACAATCCAAAAGGCATGCGCCTATAAGCGAAAATGCCGTAAGGACATGTAAACGCTGCTTTCTCTTGGTCTTCGTGGGCTATGTAAATCTGATTATACCCCGAATAACCATCGAGAAAGCAATAGAAATCGTGTCCGGCTAATCTATCTAACATGTGATCAATAAAAGGCAAGGGGAAATGATCTTTTCTAGTGGCCTTATTTAATTTCCTATAATCTATGCACATACGCCACCCCGTAACAATCCTAGTGGGAATTAATTCATTATTATCGTTTTGAACAACTGTTATCCCACCCTTTTTCGACACAACTTGGACCGGACTTACCCACTTGCTATCAGAAATTGGAAAGATCATACCTGCGTCGAGGAGTTTTAAAACCTCGACTTTTACCACCTCCGTCATGTTGGGATTCAGCCGGCGTTGATGCTCCACGGATGGTTTGTAATCTTCCTCCATCAAAATCTTGTGCATACAAATTGACGGGCTGATCCCCTTAATATCCGCAATAGACCACCCAAGAGCATATTTGTACTCCCTCAAAACTCTTAATAATTTCACCTCTTGATCTCCCGCTAAAGTGGCCGAAAGAATAACTGGAAGGGAGTTGTCGGGCCCTAGGAATGCATATTTCAAATGAGATGGCAGCTTTTTGAGTTCCAACTTTGGCGGTTTTTCAATCGATGGGGTTTGTCGAGTTAGTGAACTTCCGAGCTCCTCGAACGGTTTACGAATAAAAATTGGCGGTGAAGCATCCATGTGTCGTACGTAGGCTGCATGCTCTTCATTAGGTTCGGAAACAGCCCCAATCAAAACAGATTCCAATGGATCGGGTGGATAATTTTCTTGAAAAGTTCTACTCACGCATGAGTCAATGACGTCAATTTGGAAACAATTTTCAGCGCCACTTGGATATTTTACGGATCGAAAGATATTGAATGTTACTTGCTCCTCTTGTACACGCAAAGTCAGCTTCCCCTTTTCCACATCAATCAACGCTCACGGCCGCCAAAAATGGTCTTCCCAAGATAATTGGGATATCTTGGTCTTCTTCCATGTCAAGTACGATGAAATCGGCCGAAAGATGAACTTATCAACTTTGACTAAAACGCCCTCTATCACACCCTCGGATATTTGATGGATCTATCGCCAATTGTAAAGAGACTGCCGCCGGCTTGGCTTCCCAATATCCACTCTTTAAAAATAGATAGGGGCATAAGATTTATACTGCCCCGAGATCGCATAGGGCTCTTTCAAAAGACGAATTCCGATGATGCAAGGAATGGTGAAACTTCCTGATCTCTCAATTTAGGTGGGAGCTTCTTTTGTAAAATAGCGCCGCACTCCTCCATTAAAGCGACTGCCTCATATTCCTCGAGCTTTCTTTTGTTGACAAGACTTCTTTCATGAATTTCACATAACTCGGCATTTGTTCCAATGCATCGGCAAATGGAATGTTTATGTGCAATTTCTTGAAGACGTCGAGGAATTTTGAAAATCGCTTGTCCAGCTTTTGCTTTTGGAAACGCTGTGGGAATGGAATTTGAGGAGTGGGCCGAGTGGTCGATACTTCCTTTGGCTTGGGCGCCTCTTCCTTTTCCTTCTCGCTTTTGCTCGACCGCCGCTCTTTGTCAATACTAGGCTGCCCTTTCAACTCTTTTCCGCTTCGTAATTCGATCGCTTGTACATTTTCTTTGGATTTCACTTCGGCTGCGCTGGGCGATGCACCTTGAGACCGAGAAGACAATAAATTAGCAATCTTCCCCATTTGTGTTTCTAGATTTCGGATGGAGGTAGAATGATTTTGGAGGGTCGTCTCGGTGCGGGTCATGAATTGGCTTGTGTTAGCCGCCAATTGAGCAAGAGCATCTTCCAAAGATACCTTTGGTGATTGAGGGGGCTGTTGTGGGGGCTGCGCGAAGTGAGGTTGTGGAGGTTTCATAGCTTGCCCATTTCTCCATGGAAAATTTTGTTGATTCCGCCACCCTTGATTATAAGTGCTGGGGTAAGAATTGTTTTGTCGATTTCCATTGGCCACAAATTGAGCTTGCTCCATCTGATGTTGCTCGAACGGATTTCCAACTTGACACTCCGCGCTCGGGTGTGATCCGTTACACCAATTGCATGTCTCTATGGTAACGGGGGAAGGTGTGTGCGAGAATGCTTGGAGCTGTTGGGTCAAAGCGGCGACTTGAGCTGACAAGGTGGAAATCGGATCATTACTTGAAACTTCCACGACTCTCTTCGGTGTCAATCTTTTCGATGGCCATTGGTACGCATTTGCGGCCATATCTTCCAAAAGAAAGTGTGCCTAGGCCATAGATTTTCTGTAATATCCGCATTTTTTCTTTCCCTTGTAATTGTATTTCCGGTGTAATTCTCGATTTTAGTGACCCTCGGGTATCCTTCAGTGTAACTTTTCTGTTATCTTTTGATCTGATTCTCGTAATTGTTGTGCGGAACCGCCGTTTCGGGGTTGCCGTGAATTCATTCTATGCTATGATGCGTTTCGAGGTGTTTCGTTTGACGTTTCGTTCATATTCCGGTATATTGGGGTCGTTTATATTCTATATCTAGCGCACGCTATATTTCCTGTATAGCGCACGCTAGAAATCCATTAGTAGCGCACGCTACGATTAATTCGTAGCGCACGCTAACGATTTAGCCCTGGGAGTGGCGCTTAACTCCTGTGCCTCGACTATCGGATTAGCGCACGCTATCTTGTCTAGCGCACGCTAATGTCGGAGACTAGCGCACGTTAAGTTGTTCAAGAGCGCTAGTGTGACCGCCCAAGATCGGGCGCTTTACTACCGAATTCAATCGATTCTAGTTAGCGCACGCTACGCCGGTATGGTAGCGCACGCTAACGGGTCGTGTGAGGTTTGGGCTTGGCCACCGGACTCGGCCGATGTTCGTAGCGCACGCTATTGGTCGATAGCACGCGCTACCGATAGGTTATTAGCGCACGCTACGCATGCATGGTAGCGCACGCTAACGGCAAAACCCCGCTTCGGACTCGGACGCTAACAGAGGGTTGGTAACCCTATCCTGTTAGCGCACGCTAACCTTGAGGTCTTAGCGTGCGCTAACACTCCCCGGTTATATAAACCAGGAGTTGACCGAGATAATCACAAAATCTCATTTCTTCCTCTTTCCGCGGCCGAGCGACTCCCGAGCGATTTGAGGCGATTTTCTTCCTCCAATCACTTCAGAGATTCTTGTGCTTGAGTTCTTGGTGTAAGACTAACATCATCCACTTGTGTTTCTCATCCTAAATCCAAGGTAATCTCTTAGAACCCTACTTTTGGATAATTTGGGGTTTTGGGATTTTCTTCCGATTCGCTCCGCTTTGTTGGTGGATTCATGATGTATTCGTTTGTTTTTGTTAGTATCTTTTGTTTTGGTAGGGATTCTTGGTTTTTTTGTGGATTTTTTCGGATTCGTGAGGGTTTGGTTGTGATACGCCGTCGTTGTTATTTTTTTCGAATATAAAAGAATCGTAGGCGGGTTTCCGGGTGTATTCCATTTCCGTAATCGTCTAGAGTTGGTTGTGATTGTGTTATTCGAATCGTTAGGTTCAATCGCTTCCTCACGGCCGTGCTTGATTCTTCCGCTCCGCTCGCCACCGTCTATTAATCGAGGCAAGTATTTTTGGAAACCTTTAAGCTTAACATGAAATGGTGATGTATGTTATTTGTGTGTAACTCACCTCGTGTTGGCCCGACGGGTCAAGGAGGGAAATCTATGCCGCCGCCCGGATTTCACGAGTTTCGCACCGCTAGCCAACTCGTTAGTGGTCCTTGCAAGGCCTCGAGTGAGAATGTATGCCGCCGCCCGTTCTCACGGCTTAGCGTGTGCGTGGTTTTGTTTTTCCGTAATTGTAGCCAACTCGTTAGGGTCCCCGTGAGGCCCCGAGTGAGAATGTATGCCGCCGCCCGTTCTCAAGGCTAATTGTTCGACTGCTTATTTTCCTAAAAGACATGTCTTGTTTTGGTTTTCGAAATGATTTTTGGTGCATGTACTATGAAATGTGTAAGCGATTGGTTTGCCTTGAATACTTGTACTAGCGTAATTGCTAACCCTCTGGGACCCGCTTTGGGGAAATTCGCTTTATGAATTTCAGGTCGTTCATCGAGACGAGCTGCTACTGACCAAGACACGGATGATGGCCGTGCGTGATGATGATGCACGAGTGATGTTTTAGTATCTTTACCTTTTTGTCTTTTGTGGTTTTGAACTAATAGTTGTACTCGAGTACTTAAGGGGCTCTTGTTCGTTTGAATTGTATTGTTGCTTATTATGTTGTGTTGGATGATGATGTTATATCAATGGCCGAACCGGTGGATTGTTCTGCTTTAGGCCTTTATGACGTGGTGTTATTTTATCGCCTCTCGTGAGTCGTTGTGTATGATGTCGTTTCACCTGGTGGGTCCCATATAGGGATTCACGGCTACGTAATATACCTCGGATATCCCGGGGTGTTAAGGTAAAATGGTATCGAGCTCTAGGTTTATGGATACCTAGGCTTGTTGGTTTATCGGGTCTTGTGGTGTTTTGTTTTGCACATCATCGTCACGCCATGATTCCTGATTACCAAAGGTCCGTAAGTTTTCCTTCCTCTGCTCATTATTTCCTTGTATCGTACCTTTGATTCTCGACTTGTAATTGTTCTTCTCTCGTACTTACCCTCGTATGGCTTTTGCTACTTGTTTAACTCCGATGGATGCCGGAAGAGGTCGTGGTCGCGGCCGTGGTCGTGGACGCGGCCGACGTGGGGCACGGTGGGGCGGCCACGTCACGCTTTCGGAGCCGGGCAGATCGGCGACCGCCATAGCCATGCTTCTTCTCAGAGCGTGCCGATCTTGGTATCGCGGCCGTAATGCAACAAATGGTAAACCAAATGGCGGCGATAGCTCAGTGCGGTTCAACCCGGATCGTGCCCACGCTAATCGGGCGAGCGGATCGTTGGCTCCAAGATGTTATCAAGATGCATCCTCCTCGCCGGGAGCTTCAGACCCGATTGGCCGGGAAGGGTGGATCAAGGAGATGTCTAAGGTCTTCGTTGCCACTAATCGTCCCGAGGACCGTAAAGTCCCTATTGCTCAATATTTCCTCACTGGGGACGCTACGGACTGGTGGGAGGCCGTTGGGCCCAAGGACCATGCTGCTACGTGGGCTGAGTTTCAAGAGTCGATGGAGACTGAATATTGCCCGTGGCCGCCGATGTGCCTGTACATGCTTTTTATGACGCTCAACCACGGGATATCCCCGTAGCTCAAGCTATTGCTGATTTTAACAAAGAGTTGGGTTATGTGAAGACCCAAGTTGTCGAGGAGAGTGACAAGATTTTCCATTTCTCCAGGCGGATGAAGTTGCCGATTCGGGACTATATGTCGGGGCTCGTATGTACTACATTGAAGGATTATCAGAGTAGGGCCCTTGCTTATGATATGTCTGTGACGGCGAGTGAGGCGGCCCGCGAGAGTAAGAAGCAGAAGTCGGTTGGAAATTTTTCTGGTCCCAAGAGTGGAGGCCAGCAGAAATCTCAAGCTGCAAATTTTTCAACGGGCGGTTCTGCCTGCTTCTCGGGAGCTGGGTGCCGCCGAACCTCCGCTCATGAACCCACATGTTTTAACTGTGGTGTGCAAGGCCATAGGAGCCGCAATGTTCTCGTCCGAAGCTTACTCGTCATACTTGTGGACAGCTAGGCCACAAGGCCCCTTTTTGTGAGCAGATCAAACAGCTTCGCGGCACCCGTTCTTCTCAACCAGCCCCGTTGGAGCCAAGTGTGAATCAGGGGTCGTTTGCTCCTCAATCTCCGCCGAGTGCTAGTCGGGGAAGAGGTCGGGGTCAGCCCTCAAGAGGGGGAGCTTCCAGTGTTGGCTCCGCCCACCCGCGTGTCTATGAGATGCAGAGCCGATGATCCAATGGCTACCGTGGCGGCAGTACCGTTTATATTCTTTCTCATCCTCGGTGTGCTTTTCGATCTGCTACGATCTGCTCATATCTCTCGGGATTGTGTGCGCTGCTTGAGTCTCGACCGCTTGACACCTTGTGAGCCCTTCATCGTTAAGCTTCCTAGCGGTGATAGGATCGTTGGTGATCGGGAGGTTCGAGACTGCTCGTGCTTATTTGTGAGAGGACTTGGCCCTCTAATCTTATTGTTGTGAGTATCGAGGGTGAGGATTTGATTCTTGGTGATGACTGCTCGCGGCATGGTGCGATCATGAACTACCGCACGAGAATCATCACTATGTTAGCCGAGGACGGCATCGAGCACTCTTTCGCAGGCGAAAGAGGGGAAACCGTAAATTGGCCATTAATGCCTTGAAGGCGATGAGTCTCATGCGAAAGGGATGTATTGGTTATTGGTGCTATGCCTTGAAGGCGGAGAGTGGTGGAGTCGAGCTTCGCCGATTCCAATCGTTAATGAATTTCCGATGTTTTTCCCGACGAGTTACCGGATTGCCACCGGATCGAGAGGTCGAGTTCACTATAGAGTTAGAGCCGGGTGCGGTTTCTATTTCAAGGCGCCCTATCGCATGGCACCTTGAGATGTCCGAGTTGAAGAAGCAATTGAGTGAGCTTCTTGAGTCGGGGTATGTTCGACCGAGCGCCTCGCCTTGGGGCGCACCGGTCTGTTTGTGCGGAAGAAGGATGGTTCGCTACGTTTGTGTATCGACTATCGCGAACTAAACAAGGTGACCATCAAGAACAAGTATCCTTTGCCGAGAATTGATGACTTGTTCGATCATTGCGTGGAGTCATGTATTCTCGAAAATTGATTTGAAATCGGGTACTATCACCTCCGGGTGAGAGAGTCCGATGTGCCGAAATGCCTTTCGGACGAGGTACGGACATTATGAGTTCGTAGTCATGCCTTTCGGGTTAACTAATGCACGCGGTGTTCATGCAATTGATGAACAAAGTTTTTATCGAGTATTTGGATAAGTGCGTCGTCGTCTTTATCGACGATATTCTTATTTATTCGAGGAATGAGGAAGAGCATGCCCATCATTTGCGGATAGTATTAGACATTTTAAGGACCGAGCAACTCTATGCAAAGTTCTCGAAATGTGAGTTCGGCCGAAAGAAGTAATGTTTTTAGGTCACGTGATTTCACTGAGGGGTTCGTGTGGATCCGAGAAGATTGAGGTCAGATTGGATTGGGCACCGCCCAAAAATGTGAAGGAGGTCCGTAGTTTCTTGGGTTTGGTGGCTACTACCGTAGGTTCGCCGAGGTTTCTCGATCGGCTCGACCACTTACGCAGCTTGCTCCGTAATCCGAGAAGTTCGTCTGGAATGACGAGAGGCGTTGAGTTTTGAGGAATCAAGAAGCGTTTGACTTCAGCCTCAGCTTTGGCGTTGCCATGTGGCAACGAGGGTTTTGCCGTTTATAGCGATGCTTCGGGTCGTGGTCTTGGGTGTGTATTAATGCAAAGACGGCAAGACCATTGCCTATGCGTCGAGACAGCTTGAGGGCGTATGAGATGAACTACCCTACTCATGATTTGGAGTTAGCGGCAATGCTTTTGCGCTCAAGATTTGGCGTCACTATCTTTTCGGCTCCACATGTCGATTTTTACCGATCATAAAAGTCCGAAATACATATTTACTCGAGAGTTGAATATGAGGCAGAGGAGGTGGTTAGAGTTGATTAAGGATTATGACCTCGAAATCCTTTATCATCCGGCAAGGCGAACGTTGTGGCCGACGCCTTGAGTCGGAAACCAGTTGCGTTGCGAACGCTGAGATCCTTACATCTCGGCCCGAGCTTCGGAGGGCTTTGATCGAGTTAGATGTTGAGGTCTTGTTGCCGGAGCCGTCGGACAACTTTGTGCTTTAGAGATTTCGCTGCCTTTGATCGATGAAATTAAGTCAAGCAATCGAGAGGATCCGATGATTACTCAAATCCGAGAGAACGTTCTTAAAGGGAAGTCTCCTGGAGTTGTGATTCACGAGGATGGTGTTTTGAGATTCCAGAGTCGGCTTTGTGTGCCGAACGACTCAGAGTTGAGGCAGAGTATTTTACGGGAGGCCCATGCTACACCTTATTCCGCTCATCCCGGTACGAGTAAGATGTACAAGGACCCGAGGAGAAATTTCCGTGGAATGACATGAAGGATGAGGTCACACAGTTTGTAGCGAGATGTTTGACTTGTCACAGGTCAAAATCGAGCATCGAGACCGGTCAGGTTATTGCGGTCACTTCCCATTCCTAATGGAAATGGGAAGATATATCGATGGATTTCGTTACGAGTTTGCCGAGATCGAGGTCGGGCATGAATATGGTATGGGTGATTGTTGATCGACCGACCAAGTCGGCACATTTTCTCGGGCATCAAGGACACTTGGGGCCCGGAGAAGTTAGCTCGTGTGTTTATTGCGCAGATCGTGAGACTTCACGGTACTCAAGTCTATTGTTTCGGATCGTGACGTCCGCTTTGTATCGCACTTCGCAAAGGTGCATAAGGCGTTAGGTACCGGTTGCGTTTGAGTACCTCTTTTCATCCCCGCATGGATGGACCGGAACGCACTATCCAGACGCTCGAGGATTTATTGCGTGCTGTGCTCTCGATCGAGTAGTAGTAGGAGGAACATTTGCCGCCGATCGAATTCACGATAACAATAGTTGGCACGCGTCGATTCGGATGGCACCGTATGAGGCACTTTACGGGGCGATGTCGATCACCGATTTGTTGGAATGAGGCGTCCGATTTGGTCGGGACCGAAATGGATGTCGTTTTAGAGACGAGGCGGAAGATAGAGTTAATTCGAGAACGGATGTTGATCGCCCAGTCGGCCAGTCGTATGCACGTCCGTCGCCGACCTTTGGAATTTGAGGTGGGAGACCACGTGTTGCTAAAAGTGTCGCCGACGAAAGGAGTTTTTCGTTTCGGAAGAAAGGGAAGTTGAGTCCGAGATTTATCGGCCCCTTCGAGATCCTCGAGCGAGTAGGTGGGTTGGCATACCGCTTGGCGTTACCTCGGCCTTGAGTCATGTTCATAGTGTTTTCCATGTTTCCCGATTGAGGAGATATGTCCGGATCCTAGCCACATCATCGATTATGGTGAGATTGATGTCGCCAAAGATGTTACTTTCAAGAGCGCCCTTTGAAGATTTTGGAACATCGTGAGAAACGATTGAGGCATAAGACCATACCTTTGGTCAAGGTGCAATGGTCGAGACACGGTGTCGAGGAGGCAACTTGGGAAACCGAGGATAGCATGCGTGCTAGGTACCCCGAGTTGTTTGTTCCTTAAGTTTCGGACGAAACTTATTTTTAGAGGGGTAGAATGTAATATCCGCATTTTTATTTCCCTTGTAATTGTATTTCCTGTAATTCTCGATTTTAGTGACCCTCGGGTATCCTTCATGTAACTTTTCCGTTATCTTTGATCCGATTCTCGTAATTGTTGTGCGGAACCGCCGTTTGGGTTGCCGTGGATTCATTCTATGCTATGATGCGTTTGAGGTGTTTCGTTTGACGCTTCGCTCATATTCCGGTATATTGGGGTCGCTTATATTCTATATCTAGCGCACGCTATATTTCTGTATAGCGCACGCTAGAAATCCATTAGTAGCGCACGCTACGATTAATTGTAGCGCACGCTAACGATTTAGCCCCGGGAGTGGCGCTTAACTCCTGTGCCTCGGACTATCGGATTAGCGCACGCTATCTTGTCTAGCGCACGCTAATGTCGGGAGACTAGCGCACGTTAAGTTGTTCAAGAGCGCGCTAGTGTGACCGCCCAAGATCGGCGCTTACTACCGAATTCAATCGATTCTAGTTAGCGCACGCTACGCCGGTATGGTAGCGCACGCTAACGGGTCGTGAGGTTTGGGCAATTGGCTCGGACTCGGCCGATGTTCGTAGCGACGCTATTGGTCGATAGCGCGCTACCGATAGGTTATTAGCGCACGCTACGCATGCATGGTAGCGCACGCTAACGGCAAAAACCCCGCTTCGGACTCGGACGCTAACAGGAGGGTTGGTAACTTATCCCGTTAGCGCACGCTAACCTTGAGGTCTTAGCGTGCGCTAACACTCCCCGGTTATATAAACCAGGAGTTGACCGAGATAATCACAAAATCTCATTTCTTCCTCTTTCCGCCGAGCGACTCCCGAGCGATTTGAGGCAATTTTCTTCCTCCAATCACTTCAGAGATTCTTGTGCTTGAGTTCTTGGTGTAAGACTAACATCATCCACTTGTTTCTCATCCTAAATCCAAGGTAATCTCTTAGAACCCTACTTTTGGATAATTTGGGGGTTTTGGGATTTTCTTCCGATTCGCTCCATTTTGTTGGTGGATTCATGATGTATACGATTGATATTGTTAGTATCTTTAGTTTTCCTACGGATTCATGGATATTTTGTGGATTTTTTCGAATCGAGAGGGTTTGGTTGTGATCCACCCTCGTTGTTATTTTATTCGAATATACATGAATCGTAGGCGGGTTTCCGGGTGTATTCCATTTCCGTAATCGCCTAGAGTTGGTTGTGATTGTGTTATTCGAATCGTTAGGTTCAATCGTCGGTTCCTCACGGTGCTTGATTCTTCCGCTCCGCTCGGCCACCGTCTATTAATCGAGGCAAGTATTTTTGGAAACCTTTAAGCTTAACATGAAATGGTGATGTATGTTATTTGTGTGTAACTCACCTCGTGTTGGCCCGACGGGGTCAAGGAGGGAAATCTATGCCGCGCCCGGATTTCACGAGTTTCGCACCGCTAGCCAACTCGTTAGTGTCCTTGCAAGGCCTCGAGTGAGAATGTATCCGCCGCCTGTTCTCACGGCTTAGCGTGTGCGTGGTTTTGTTTTTCTCGTAATTGTAGCCAACTCGTTAGGGTCCCCGTGAGGCCCCGAGTGAGAATGTATCCGCCGCCCTGTTCTCAAGGCTAATTGTTTTACGGTTTATTATCCGTAAAAAGACATGTCTTGTTTTGGTTTTCGAAATGATTTTTGGTGCATGTACTATGAAATGTGTAAGAGATTGGTTTGCCTTGAATACTTGTACTAGCGTAATTGCTAACCCCTCTGGGACCCGCTTTGGGAAATTCGCTTTATGAATTTCAGTCGGTTCATCGAGACGAGCGGGCGCTGGACCAGTACACGGATGATGGCCGTGCGTGATGATGGTGCACGAGTGATGTTTTAGTATCTTTACCTTTTTGTCTTTTGTGGTTTTGAATTAATAGTTGTACTCGAGTACTTAAGGGGTTCTTGTTCGTTTGAATTGTATTGTTGCTTATTATGTTGTGTTGGATGATGATGTTATATTGACCGGTTGAACCGGGTGGATTGTTCTGTTTTGCGTCTTTATGACGTGGTGTTATTTTATCGTCTCTGTGAGTCGTTGTGTATGATGCTGTTCAGCCTGGTGGGTCCCATATAGGGATTCACGGCGCTGTAATATACCTCGGATATCCTGGGGGTGTTACATTTTCCCATCAAGGCCCCACCAGCGGCCGCATCCACGAGAGTGCGTGTAGAAGCACTCAAACCATTATAGAACGTATGAATCTGAAGCCAATCAGGAAGGCCGTGATGAGGGCATCTTCGTAACAAATCTTTATATCGCTCCCACGCCTCGTGGAGCGATTCCATATCGTACTGACCAAAGGTGGTTATTTCGTTTCTCAACCTTGCCGTCTTAGCTGGTGGGAAGAATTTGGCAAGGAAGGCTTGCGCTAACCCCTCCCATGTTGTAATCGACCCCGGCGGTAAGGAATTTAACCAAAACTTTGCTTTATCCCTCAAAGAGAAAGGGAAAAGCCTCAATCGGATGGCATCGTCGGTGACACCATTACTCTAGAACGTGTCGCATATCTCAAGGAAAGAAGCAATATGGGCATTCGGGTCGTCATTCGGCAGTCCATAGAATTGGCTCGCCTGCACCATCTGAATAATAGCAGGCTTGATCTCAAAATTATTGGCTTGGATAGTGGGACGCCGAATTCCCGAAAAATTAGCATTGATCTGCGGTATGGAAAAATCTCGAAGGGCTAGTTCCGGTTGAACTTGCCGCACTTGGTTATCTCGTCCTTGGACTTCGATATTCTCGGCCATGTTGACCGTCGTCTGCAACTCTCTTTTCTCCTTTTTGTTCCTTCTTAACGTGCGCTCGAGCTCGGTATCCAAAGGTAGTAGGCCTTCGTTACCGAGTTTTCTCATGCACTACACGAAAGGTCCTGAAAGGAAAAAACAAATAAACGAAATTAAATACACAAAAATAAAAATAAAACGCTCAAATTAAGACTGGAAATACTTAAATCGATATTAGAGAATTTCGGTCCCCGGCAACGGCGCCAAAAACTTGTTGCGATATTTCTTACACGCAAGTGCACGTCATCGTTTACAAGTAATAAAGTGATAAGTAGAGTATCGTTCCCACGAGGACTGAATCTCTAACTACCGATTTTTGTGTATTCCAATTTTATTTGAACAATCGAATTTGGGTTTTGCGATTAATAACTAAAAGAATTACTAAAAGACTAAGCAGTAGAAAACGATAGCTTGAATAAAATAAATCAAATGCTGAATAAGTCTATGATCATGAATCCACCTTAGTTTGTCCGAATTTACTCTCGATTATCCGTAATAAATAATTTTCCCAGTTTATTGAAGGCGGAGATTGCTAATATATTCTACCGCCTCTCCCGAGGTCAATAGATTTATCTAAAGGCGAATAACGCACTCTATCCCTAGGTGAATTAATTCGTCAATAGGCGAAAAGTATAAAATCTCCCAAAGGCCACGTAGTTCCTATGAGTATATTCCTATCTCACGTAATAAACGGTCCTCACCAATAGTTCTCACCAAATCTCCTCTCCCGATTCAAGTGAATGATTTAATCAATACAACTATCGGCGATAATTGCAAGCATTAAACACAATTGGGAAAACTCAATAAAAAGGTAATTAATTGGATAATCTCAAGAAATTCGTCAAAACATAGGTTTCATCAAAACCCTAGATTAGGGCTTTAGCCTGACATACTAATAATTGAAAATACAGAATAAATAAATGAAAGCATAAAATTCAAACGCAGATGAAGCTCGGATTCCTCCGTTCTTCAGCTTCCGCCCTCTGCCCTTGAAGTCGTCTGCTTCCCTCTTCTTCTGCCGTCTCCAAGCTTAAGCTCCAAAAGATTCCCAATCAAAAGATCTCTTAATTAGGGTCTTAAACCCTATTTATAGCTCAGCACAACTCCAAATCGCGTCCGTATCATTCGGTCGAAAACTGGCTTCGAAACGGCCCAAAATCCGCGCGGACATACAAAAACCGCCAAGTGTGCCGCGGCTCACTAAACCTGTGCCGCGGCACAGAGCCTTCAGCTGGAAGCCTGGGCGTCATCAATTTCTTCTGTGCCGCGGCTCACCTGGCCGTGCCGCGCATGCAGTACAGTTACTCGCCTTGGTGGGTGTCTTCCGTGCCGCGGCTCAGCTTCCTTGTGCCGCGGCTCAGAGTCCATTTTCGCCCGTTTTGCCTCGTTTTAGCTTCCGGACTTCAATTTCCTGTCAATCATACAAAATTAAGGCATTAAAGGCTCCTTTAGACAATTTCACTCTCCAAAATACTACAAAATAATGATAAATAAGCGTATAAAAATACGCCTAACACTTGTTAGTACTTTTCTACCTCGGGTCGCCATGTTAGATGGCGACCCTCGACGGTATACGTTGTGACGGGGTAGGGACGCGTCGCCTTGTCCAGGTACATCATGTTAGATGATGTACTTTTGAGGGCGCGCGAGCGTGTCCACGGATTCATTTGGAGGGTCCTTCAGCTACGCTCGCCTCGTATTTAAACGAAGGGCAAGCGATCGCAACCCAAAGGAACCTTGCAAGGATGAAGCTGTCGGTTCCATCGACCTCCAGGCCCATGGCTGCACTTTTCTACCTTGGATCGCCATGTTGAATGATGATCCTAGACGGTATACGTTGTGCTTGTAGGGGCGATCGCTTGCATAGGTCTGTCAGGTTTGATGACGACCTCTTGTAGGGCGAGCGAGTCGTCCTCTTCTTAGTCGTTTGTTTTCATCGAGGCGAATCATATAGATGGGATAGGAAAATCTCATTATACTCTTTGTACATTGGGTAACTGAATACAGAGTTTTTACTGGTAGTATTTCTTCAAATGCACGGTGTTCCAGGGATATTGGTGTGGAGTGCCATCTGGGTGTTCGAGTTCGTAGGCTCCCCTAGCTAGACACTTAGATATCCTGAAGGGGCCTTCCCAATTCGGGCCAAAGACTCCTGTGTGAGTCTGGACCTTTTTGAGGACTAGGTCGCCCACTTGGAACCGCCTTTCCTTGACCTTCGAATTAAAGAACTTCTCGGATCTCCTTTTGTGGATTGTGTTCTTCATTTCCGAGGTTAGTCACCGTTCTTCGAGCATGTACTAGTCGATTCGTCGGGCTACATCATTGTCCGTCGTCATTTCCTGTTCAGTTCGGTGGCTGAGGACGGCGATCTCCGAAGGGATCACTGCTTCTGTTCCAAAGGCGAGGGCGAACGGGGTTTCGCCGGTTGAGTTTCGGGTCGTCATTCGGTAGGACCACAAAACATCCGGGAGTTTGCTCGCCCATCGTCCTTGTTTGGATTCCAGTCGTGCTTTGATCGTGTGTTTGAGGATCTTGTTTACAGCCTCTACCTTCCCGTTCGTCTGAGGGTGGTAGGGTGCCGAGAACAACTTTTTGATTCCCCACTTCACGCAGAATTGCATGACTTCTATGTCGTCGAACTGCTTTCCGTTGTCGGAGATGATAGCCTGGGGTAGACCGAACTGGTATATGATGTTCTTCCAAATGAACTTGACTACTTGTTCCTGGCCGATCTTATTGAGTGGCTCGGCCTCATCCCATTTCGTGAAATAATCGACCCCCACGATGGGAAATTTACATCCCCTTGGCGCCGTTGGCAATGGACCGATGAGGTCGATGCCCCATTGGGCGAACGGCCATGGGCTGTACATAGAAGTGAGCTGTTCGGGGGAGAGTTTGATGTTTGGGCCCATTATTTGACATCTGTGACACGATCGGGCGTAGGCGATCGCGTCTTTTTGTAGTGTAGGCCAGAAAAAAACTTGCCTAGTTGTCTTGTGGATGAGAGCTCGTCCTTCAGCATAATTTCCACAGATCCCATCATGGATCTCGGCTAAAACGGGTTGGCCTTCCTCCGGCGTAATGCACTTTGTAATATCCGGAATTTCTATTACTATTGTTTAATGTTATCCGAGTTATGTTGTACAACGTGGAATCTGTACAGTATGGGTAAAATAATTGAAGGACCGAGACATCTGTATTTGTATAATTGTCGTACTTGGTCGACAATTAGATGTAAGAAGTATATGTATTCAGTATGCCGTATGTTCGTATTCTGTATGTTGAGACGTTGGACAAGAATAGCTGAAAATGGCTAAGTGTAACATTATTAGCGCACGCTATCGTGCAGGTTTAGCGCACGCTACGGATATAATATAACGCACGCTAATACAGTCAGATCGGAAGGAATCTGCGTGTGGACCAGGCCACTTTCGACGCACATTCTGATAAGTCAACGGATGTTGTAATATAGTGTTAGCGCACGCTAATGCATGTTGATTAGCGTACGCTAACTGTATATCGGACAAAAAGGAATCTTATCCTCGTCAGCACTTTCGGCGTGTGGACCAGTCTTCGGAGCATACAGACAAATGAGTCAACTGATATTAGCGCACGCTAAACGCAAGGACTTGCGTATGCTAGAGAGTGTAAGTTACGTGCGCTAATGCATGGGCATTACGTACGTAAGCACATGTACGAAGTCAGACAGTAGCCCCTGGACTACGATAGCGTATGCTAACAAAGTCAGTTAGCGCACGCTAAGGCCGTAGCGCACGCTAAACATAAGGTTTAGCGCATGCTAGTAATATACTTTATAAAAAGGGACAGATGGGTGTTATGAAGCATTTCGTCTATTTCTTTCCTTTCACCCGATAGAGAGAACCTTGGGAGGACATTTGGAGTTCCTAAACACTGAGGCATGATCCTCTTTAACAAGATTAAAGATGGAAATCATGGATTAAAGCTTTGTTCTTGAAATCATTGGTGATTCTTGGAAATGGATTCGACCTTGGAAATCAATCCATTCCTTCATAAAGTTAATCACTCTTCATCTTTGGATTTCGTTTTGGATTGAATGTTTATGTTCTTGAGTTGATGATTATTACATAAACAAGTTCACAAGCATGATTATGAGATGGATTACCGGAGTATGATGATATTGATATGATTCTTGTGATTTGAATTATGTTGTTCATTTTATTGAGATAAGAGGATTAATCCTTCTCCTCAGTTTCGGATGTTGATGTTATTGTCGATAATTACTCTCTGTAATGGAAGATTAAGGAAGTGTGGTTACGTTCTTGATGTTTCATGTATTGATATTAAGGAAGATGATATATGGATATAGAACTTGGATTATAAGTTGGATAATTGTTTATATGTTAAAGATTTCGTTGTTTTGAGCATGATTTAGAATCACCTAGTGTTCTTGATAATCGTCATATGTTGATCGGTATCCGAAATACATGCAACTGTACAGCATTAGCGCACGCTAAGCTTACTGCCTAACGCGCACTAACGGGAGCAACTTAGCGCATGCTACGTTAAGTGATTAACGTGCGCTAAGAAGGCAGAAAGTGCAGTATTTTCGAGTTGTGGTTATGAATTTGTGCTGGTTTGAGTTGGATTGATCCGACTAGTGTTTAATCGAGATATTGTCAAGCCGTTGGGTTTGTGATTTGGTTTTATCGATTGTTGATTGTTATCGAACTTGTTGTCTATCGATTACTGTAATAGGTTGAGAATATTGATCGGTGATTACAACCGTGTGTTGCGGTCGAGCTCGAGTATGTTCGTGAATTGCTTTGGTCGGGACCGAGGGACTTGTAGATGACGGTAATGGAATTGGTAACAGCTTCATCGGTATCGAGGTAAGTTATTACTTGCCCAGTTTATAGTATTTAATAAATGGTTTTCGTTTCATTCGTTTATAATTTGTATAGCAATGTTTATAATCGTAATCACAGGAGATTTGGGATTATAAATCATATTCGAGTTTTGGGAATCTGAATCATAATGTATATGATTTACTTTTGTTATTGGTATACTTGTATATCGAGGATATATTGTGATAAAGATGGAGATATGAATTATCTGCAATTCGTGATACTTTGGACCGTCGAGTATTGAGGATAATGGTTCGTGATGGTTTAGACATTGAGATCATTCTCGAAGGACTCGGGGCAAGTACTCTAATCATTTTTATCATTTGTGTCGATCATGTCATGATACATTCGTGTATCGTTGTTGTCATGCATTTGTGCATTGTTGTTGTCATGTATTGTGTACTGCTGTTTTGTGCAGTTGTGTATTGTTGTCATATGTCCACCTCGTGTTGGTCCGACGGGATCATCGGGGGATCTATGCTAGCGTGCGCTGGATCATCAGACGGGTTTTCCACCTCGGGTTGGTCTGACGGGATCATCGGGGGATCTAGGCAGTGAACGTTGGATCATCGGATTGCCATGTATTGTTGTTGTGCATATGTATATTATGGGTTTGCCATAAGTATATATTGTCGTTCTTGTTGTGATCATATTGACGTTGTCATATGAGTATGCATTTGTAGGTCTTGAGTTAGGACCATGTCCGTATGTTGTGATGATCTAATCTCGGATTAGACTGACGTGATGGTAATGGTATTTCGTATCTTGAGGTATGTTCCGTATTTCCTTGGTACTTGTCTTTGATGGACAATCGATTATCGTATTAGAACTGTCGACGTTATCCGATGGATTGAATTGGCCAGAGTTGGTATAATTTTCGTATCGCGAGTTATGATAATGATTTGAGAACCTTGGGTATTGCTGAGATACCGTACAGATATTTCGGTATTATTTTAATGTGTTGTTAAGGATACGAATTGTGGATTCTCGTAAAGTTACGACGGTAAGATTACATTGGTCGTATTCTTACTTAGTATTTCCATTGATATGTAATTATTGACGAGATGTGATGGTTATCATTGTTGGATATTATGGCTGACTCCGTCGTGGGCTTTCTTTTTAGGTTCTTGGATTATCAAGCTTGTAGCGGTCGTGAAGAGATGAACTTCCCGGAGGATACTGGCTAGGACATGTATTTGTGTTTTGAGTTTCTGATCAGTTGTTGTATTCCGCTGCTAGAGTATTTTAATTGTTTGTCTTTATCCACTGCGTGAGTATTTTTAAATGGCCTTTTTGGTATCCGGTAACTTAGGTTACTTTGGCAATCATTTTCTAAATCTATTATGTCGGTACGTGTAAGCGATAGCTTAACGTATGTTTTTAAACTGTTGAGTTTTGGCATTTTGGGCCTTGTGGTTTCAAATGAGTTTTTACGACGGTTTGATAAGCAAGTTTTATAAATCTTCGAATGTTTTTAATAGATAATACCGTCGTTAGCCTCTTGGGCGTTTGTAAATGTTTGCGAAAATTTCCTTCAGCCTTGTGGGTTCCATCTCGGGGCCCACGGCGCTGTAATATTCCCGGTCGGATCTGGGGGTGTTACAGAATATGGTATCAGAGCTTAGGTTGTGAAAACCTAGGCAGTCGGGTCGAGTTGGGTCGTGCTTTTGTCGTGTCATTCGAGTTGTCGGTTGACAAGTGTTTGAGCTCTGGGTTTTTGTTGTTCACTCGGGCTTGTGCGTTATGTGATTTACCAGTGTGGTACTGGGATTGTTGTAACTTTTTCAAATGGTGTTAACGTGTTTCTTCAGATAGAGCTGTGTTGTTTTCTCGAGTTGAACTGAGTTTGCAAAATGTGTGTTTTGAAAATATCTGTGTCGAGTATTTTCTTGAGTCGAGACATGTGCCAGTATCACGGGGAATCGTCGGCTTCACGATCTGTAAGTATTGGATTTTTGAATTGCATTGAGATTTATTGTCGTTTTAAGTTGATATGTTCTGAGGTTCAGAAAGATATTATGCGTTACAGTATAAGATGACAGAGTTGGGACAGGATTGATGATCTTGAGAAGTTATGATTTTGGAAATCAATATGTCGATTAAATTTTGGAACGGAGCTGTGCATTTGGGAGAAATATTGTGGATTGTTCAGGAGAACATGTAGTCATGTTAGTTCATTTTGAGATATATGAACTGTTTTTGAGCATTTGAAAATGATACTTTTCAAAATGAATGTTTTACGGATGTTTTACCGTAAATGATTTTTGGGCCGAGACCCAATAGATTTTTGAAATTGTTTTATAACTCAGGACTTGGGGTCCGAAAAAAAGAGTTTCCCTACTTTTTTTAAACTTCTTGTAATGCGGAACGAGATACGGGCTGAGACCCTAATGTTTCAAAAGGCCTTTCTATTTTCTTAAAACTCCCGAGAATTGTAAAACACTTTATCAATCCTTATCTATTTCGTTTCTGCCCTTCGCGGTTTTAGTTTACTTGTTCAAACGAAACCTCTCGGGAAGTCTTTCACTGTGTTGATTTGTTTCAATGCATTGTCATCGCATAATTGAGGTGATCCAGGATGGAAAATGATTGACGTTGCGAGTCATATGTGGAAAAGGAGTTTTTAGTCGGAGTTTATATATTGAAAATTTCGGAACTTTATCGTGTGGTTTTCCGATGGAATAGCGAACCGAATTGGTATACAGTAATATGGATGTAGTCCAGCATTTGCATAGTTTTCATTTGAAACTTCGAAATCGTGTAGAATCGAAGGAAACTGTTATCGAATACTTGGCACCAGCGAGCCGATTTAATTTTTTCGAAAATTGATTTCGTGGACTTACAAAAATTTATGTTTTGAGTTTTGAAATTTTTGAAAGAACTTTCGGAAATTTGTCTTTTGACGAGACTATATGATTTCAAACTGGTTTTGAAAATTTGATCGATATAAATACGCATTTAGTGCATAATGCATATCATGATGGAGTTATGAGTGTGACTCACAAACTGGATAAGGCATCAGTACGGTACGATGAATAAAGATTCGAACTTCAGTATGGTAGTTGGTTATCTAGGGATGATCGGTTGATTGATCGGATAAGAAGAATATGCTACAGGACGTAGAATTCATGCACAGGATGTAATTTTGGAACTGTGGGTTTTGTGAAACTGAGACATTGGAGATGGTGACCCCATGCTGGTTGCTTTGAATATTGAGTGGTCGTTCCCACTCCATATAGGATTGGATATGTTCGCCAGTCGGGTATGTTTATTGAGATCTATTGTACGTGATTGGTGTGTCATTTTGAGAATGTTATTCTTTCGTATATCTGTTTCCGTGGTTCTGTGTTGACCATGTTGGAGCTTACCGTGTGAAAGTATTCTCGAAGTGTGTTTTGACCTTTGGATGGTCGAATTAGAGTTTATCATGTCGATGATATTCTTGGCTAATTTGTTGATTGATCATCGTTAACGATCGTATGAGCGTTCAGACGTTATGTCGATATTTCGGGGTCTGTTGTCATTGTTTTGGATAGTTGTTTCACAATTGTATCGTGTATTATTGATTTGTATCCGGATTGGGATTTGATTGTGCGATCAGGCAGACAAGATCTGACACGGATAGATTATTTCATCTGACGATAATATATCTGGTTGGGACTTATGGAATTGTTATTGTAAGCGTGTTGAGGCTTTTCAGTGAAGTCACTTGCTAGTATCTCAGGAGATCGTCGACTTGGCGCATATGTAAGTATGCTATTTTGGTTATTCGGTAATAATGATGATTCATCGTTGTCGTGATTATTTCGGGATATTTTGGTTGAACGGTTTATTTGTTTTTATGACGGATTGCAAGTTTCGAGGACGAAACTTATTTTAAGTGGTGTAGTATGTAATATCCGGAATTTCTATTACTATTGTTTAATGTTATCCGAGTTATGTTGTACAGCATGGAATCTGTACAGTATGGGTAAAATAATTGAAGGACCGAGACATCTGTATTTGTATAATTATCGTACTTGGTCGACAATTGGATGTAAGAAGTATATGTATTCAGTATGCCGTATGTTCGTATTCTGTATGTTGAGACGTTGGACAAGAATAGCTGAAAATGGCTAAGTGTAACATTATTAGCGCACGCTAATAATCATGAGTAGCGCACGCTATCGTGCAGGTTTAGCGCACGCTACGGATATAATATAACGCACGCTAATACAGTCAGATCGGAAGGAATCTGCGTGTGGACCAGGCCACTTTCGACGCACATTTTGATAAGTCAACGGATGTTGTAATATAGTTTTAGCACACGCTAATGCATGTTGATTAGCGTACGCTAACTGTATATCGGACAAAAAGGAATCTTATCCTCGTCAGCACTTTCGGCGTGTGGACCAGTCTTCGGAGCATACAGACAAATGAGTCAACTGACATTAGCGCACGCTAAACGCAAGGACTTGCGTACGCTAGAGAGTGTAAGTTACGTGCGCTAATGCATGGGCATTACGTACGTAAGCACATGTACGAAGTCAGACAGTAGCCTCTGGACTACGATAGCGTACGCTAACAAAGTCAGTTAGCGCACGCTAAACATAAGGTTTAGCGCACGCTAGTAATATACTTTATAAAAAGGGACAGACGGGTGTTATGAAGCATTTCGTCTATTTCTTTCCTTTCACCTGATAGAGAGAACCTTGGGAGGACATTTGGAGTTCCTAAACACTGAGGGATGATCCTCTTTAACAAGATTAAAGATGGAAATCATGGATTAAAGCTTTGTTCTTGAAATCATTGGTGATTCTTGGAAATGGATTCAACCTTGGAAATCAATCCATTCCTTCACAAAGGTAATCACTCTTCATCTTTGGATTTCGTTTTGGATTGAATGTTGATATTCTTGAGTTGATGATTATTACATAAACAAGTTGACAAGCATGA
Organism: Orobanche coerulescens; assembly: GCA_033398695.1. Lineage (NCBI taxonomy): Eukaryota > Viridiplantae > Streptophyta > Magnoliopsida > Lamiales > Orobanchaceae > Orobanche > Orobanche coerulescens. The sequence continues at coordinate 5,943,726 of CM065814.1, forward strand.
TTATGAGATGGATTACCGGAGTATGATGATATTGATATGATTCTTGTGATTTGAATTGTGTTGTTCGTTTTATTGAGATAAGAGGATTAATCCTTCTCCTCAGTTTCGGATGTTGATGTTATTGTCGATAATTACTCTCTGTAATGGAAGATTAAGGAAGTGTGGTTACGTTCTTGATGTTTCATGTATTGATATTAAGGAAGATGATATATGGATATAGAACTTGGATTATAAGTTGGATAATTGTTTATATGTTAAAGATTTCGTTGTTTTGAGCATGATTTAGAATCACCTAGTGTTCTTGATAATCGTCATATGTTGATCGGTATCCGAAATACATGCAACTGTACAGCATTAGCGCACGCTAAGCTTACTGCCTAACGCGCGCTAACGGGAGCAACTTAGCGCACGCTACGTTAAGTGATTAAGGTGCGCTAAGAAGGCAGAAAGTGCAGTATTTTCGTGTTGTTCGTATGAATTCGTGCTGGTTTGAGTTTGATTGATCCGACTAGTGTTTAATCGAGATATTTTCAAGCCGTTGGGTTTGTGATTTGGTTTTATCGATTGTTGATTGTTATCGAACTTGTTGTCTATCGATTACTGTAATAGGTTGAGAATATTGATCGGTGATTACAACCGTGTGTTGCGGTCGAGCTCGAATATGTTCGTGAATTGCTTTGGTCGGGACCGAGGGACTTGTAGATGACGGCAATGGAATTGGTAACAGCTTCATCGGTATCGAGGTAAGTTATTACTTGCCCAGTTTATAGTATTTAATGAATGGTTTTCGTTTCATTCGTTTATAATTCGTATAGCAATGTTTATAATCGTAATCACAGGAGATTTGGGATTATAAATCATATTCGAGTTTTGGGAATCTGAATCATAATGTATATGATTTACTTTTGTTATTGGTATACTTGTATATCGAGGATATATTGTGATAAAGACAGAGATATGAATTATCTGCAATTCGTGATACTTTGGACCGTCGAGTATTGAGGATAATGGTTCGTGATGGTTTAGACATTGAGATCGTTCTCGAAGGACTCGGGGCAAGTACTCTAATCATTTTTATCATTTGTGTCGATCATGTCATGATACATTCGTGTATCGTTGTTGTCATGCATTTGTGCATTGTTGTTGTCATGTATTGTGTACTGCTGTTTTGTGCAGTTGTGTATTGTTGTCATATGTCCACGTCGTGTTGGTCCGACGGGATCATCGGGGGATCTATGCTAGCGTGCGCTGGATCATCGGACGGGTTTTCCACCTCGGGTTGGTCTGACGGGATCATCGGGGGATCTAGGCAGTGAACGCTGGATCATCGGATTGCCATGTATTGTTGTTGTGCATATGTATATTATGGGTTTGCCATAAGTATATATTGTCGTTCTTGTTGTGATCATATTAACGTTGTCATATGAGTATGTATTTGTAGGTCTTGAGTTAGGACCATGTCCGTATGTTGTGTTGATCTAATCTCGGATTAGACTGACGTGATGGTAATGGTATTTCGTATCTTGAGGTATGTTCCGTATTTCCTTGGTACTTGTCTTTGATGGACAATCGATTATCGTATTGGAAGTGTCGACGTTATCCGATGGATTGAATTGGCCAGAGTTGGTATAATTTTCGTATCGCGAGTTATGATAATGATTTGAGAACCTTGGGTATTGTTGAGATACCGTACAGATATTTCGGTATTATTTTAATGTGTTGTTAAGGATACGAATTGTGGATTCTCGTAAAGTTACGACGGTAAGATTACATTGGTCGTATTCTTACTTAGTATTTCCATTGATATGTAATTATTGACGAGATGTGATGGTTATCATTGTTGGATATTATGGCTGACCCCGTCGTGGGCTTTCTTTTTAGGTTCTTGGATTATCAAGCTTGTAGCGGTCGTGAAGAGATGAACTTCCCGGAGGATATTGGCTAGGACATGTATTTGTGTTTTGAGTTTCTGATTAGTTGTTGTATTCCGTTGCTAGAGTATTTTAATTGTTTGTCTTTATCCACTGCGTGAGTATTTTTAAATAGCCTTTTTGGTATCCGGTAACTTAGGTTACTTTGGCAATCATTTTCTAAATCTATTATGTCGGTACGTGTAAGCGATAGCTTAACGTATGTTTTTAAACTGTTGAGTTTTGGCATTTTGGGCCTTGTGGTTTCAAATGAGTTTTTACGACGGTTTGATAAGCGAGTTTTATAAATCTTCGAATGTTTTTAATAGATAATACCGTCGTTAGCCTCTTGGGCGTTTGTAAATGTTTGCGAAAATTTCCTTCAGCCTTGTGGGTTCCATCTCAGGGCCCACGGCGCTGTAATATTCCCGATCGGATCTGGGGGTGATACACACTTTAGGAGAGAAAGGCTGAAAGCTCGCTTGTAAAGCCGGTCGTCCAACAGGGTGTATCTGGTTGCTCAGAGCTGAAGCTGGCGAGCTTTGATACGGTCGGCAGGGACCGTTCCGTCCTTCAAGTATTTGATGAACGGAGTCATCCAGTTTTCCTCGGTGATGGCAACTGTGGTAATCAGGTTTCTGTTAATCGCCGGCTTTGCTGATTTTGTGATTTGCATGTTAGAGAAATCTGCTGCCCCATCTGATGACGCTAGTTTGGATAGGGCATCGGCCTGGAAGTTGTGCTCCCTCGGGACTTGTTCGATCAGCACTTCTTCAAATTTTGTGCACATTTCGGCGAACAGTTCTTGGTATTTGATCATTTGTTCGCCGCGTGCCTCATATTCCCCCTTGACTTGGTTCACGACCAAGAGGGAGTCCATGAAAATGTGGAGACGGTGAACATCCAGGGCGAGGGCTAGATCGAGCCCGCTAACCAATGCTTCGTATTCGGTTTCATTGTTGGTTGCACGGAATCCGAAGCGCACAGCATTTGTAAAACTTTGGTCGTCGGGGCTGATAAGGACAATCCCTGCCCCTGCTCGCGAGCCGGTTGCTGAGCCATCCACGTACAACTTCCAAGCAGGACGGCCGATCTGGGTCGGACTGGGAGGGAATGTTAATTCCACCACGAAGTCCGCCAGAGCTTGGCCTTTGATCGCCGTGCGAGGAGCGTACGTGATACCGTATTGGGCGATCTCCAGTGACCACTTGAGGAGTCGCCCGTTGGTGTCTGTCCGGTGCAGAACTTGCCTTAAGGGGAGAGTCGTCAGAACCTACACTTGATGTTCGAAGAAGTAGGCCCTTAGCTTGCGAACACTCATGACTAGAGCATAGGTGATCTTCTCCAGAGGTATGTAACGCGTTTCCGCATCATGGAGTGCTTGACTAACGTAGTAGATCGACAAGTGGGCTTGCCCCTCTGCTCGCACTAATACAGCACTCAGTGCGACCTTCGAGGCCACCAGGTAAAGGAATAGCTTTTCGCCGAGGATCGGCTTCGCCAAGATCTGGGGGTTAGACAGGTACTCCTTTATTTTGGCGAATGCTATTTGACTCTCCTTTGTTCATGCGAACTTCTTGTTCTTTATGGTCTCGAAGAACGGCTTGCTTTTATCCCTGAGCCGAGATATGAAACGGTTGAGGGCAGCTAGACAACCTGTGAGGCGTTGCACCTGCTTGACATTCCGTGGCTCCTGCATGTCGAGGATCGACTAGATCTTGGTGGGGTTCTCCTCGATCCCCCTTTGGCTCACGATGTGCCCCAGTAATTTTCCGGAGCTCACCCCGAAGTTGCATTTCTTGGGGTTCAGCTTCATATTGAACTTCTAGAGGATGGCGAACGTCTCGGAAAGGTCATTGAGGTGATCTTCCTTTTTGAGGCTTTTGACTACGATGTCGTCAATGTAGACCTCCATGGTCTTGCCGATCTGGTTGGCGAACATCCCGTTGACTAGCCGTTGGTAGGTCGCCCCTACATTCTTTAGGCCGAACGACATTCGGACCCAAAAGTATATGTCTTTTTCCGTGTGGAACGATGTGTGCTTTATGTCCTTCTCCGCCATTGGGATCTGATGGTATCCGGCGAAGGCATCCATGAACGACATCATTTCGCAACCTGTTGTACTATCGACCAAGTGGTCAATATGAGGCATCGGAAAGTTATCTTTTGGGCATGCCGCATTGAGGTCGGTGAAGTCGATGCATAACCTCCAGGAGTTGCTCGGCTTTTTGACGAGTACCGCGTTGGCTACCCAATGTGGCTCGTCTGTAGCTACTCCGATTAGTTTGTTATCGAGTAGCTTTTTTACTTCTATGTCGAGCGCTGCGTACTTCTCCGGACTGAATTTCCTACGTTTCTGGTGAACAGGCTTCCTTGCCGGGTCGATCTTTAGATAGTGACAAGCATGTTCAGGGTTTATGCCGACCATATCTTGATGCGACCAGGCAAAGACTCCGATGTTCTTACGTAGTAAACTGATAAGATCATTCTTTAACTCGAGGTCGAAGCTTGTGCCGATCTGTACTTCCCGTTCTGGGCGAGCCGGATCTATCGGTATACTTTCCAACTCTTCAATGGGGACGGTCGCTTCTCATTTGGATCAATTTCCGGACTAGATCCTTGGATCGATGTCGAGGCTTGGCTCGAAACCGATCCTTGGCTCGATGTCATCCATCAATCGATGTGAGACGCCATCCTCCGAGTCGGGCAGGTTCGAGGCGCTTGGCTCGTCGAGCTCCATCGGTTGATTATTGATCGACTCAATGTTATAACTAGTATGGGAAGTGTTGAAAGAAGTTACGATACAGGAGTAATTCAAACATTTCTTAGCCATTAGTTGGTCTCCTTTTACAGTACCGACTGTCCCATCGGCAGTGGGGAATTTGATACAGTAAAAGAAAGAAGAAGCGACCGCCTCGAAGGTTTCTAGAAATAGACGACCTAGGAACCCATTATAGATGCTGGGCCTATCTATGATTACAAAATTCAGGTTCCTAGTAATCCTAACCTTGGGATCGTAATAACAAATTAGCTCGACAGAGAGCTTGATCCTTCCGTAGGCTTGGACTATGCTGTCGCCGAACCCTTGAAGCACGGTGTCAAATGGCTTGATGAACTTGATCAAGTTGCCGAGCTGGTCAAGAGCGGATTTGAATATGATATTGCAAAATCTCCCATTATCAACCAGCACGCGATCGACCATTTTCCCAAGGATACATGCAGAGATTACTAATGCATCCTCTTTGGGGCACTGCACTCCCTCCCTATCCTTGTTAGAGAAAGTGATGAGCGCGTCTTTGGAGATGGTCGGCTCCGGGGGTACCACGACATGTACCCCGGCGAACGCCCTCAGTTCGGCCTTCCGCTTTCTGTTCGACATGGTGGAAACTGGGGAAAGGCCTCCAAGGTTTCCACCTCCTGCTTGAAGCATATTGATCCGACCGCCAGGGTTAATCGGAGGGATCGATTCATCAGAGTACTCCGGCTCGTTCAGCTCGATCCTGGCAACCGGATTGGGAGGGATTCCATCGTTCTGTCGGCGCTCACGCCCTCTGGCCCTCTCTGCTCGAGGCTCTGTCTTGGTGACCAAGTTATCCAATTTGCCTTCCTCAAACAGTCTCCAGAGTTTTCTGAGGAGGTCGCGACACTGGCTGGTGTTGTGACCGGGACTCTTGTAGTAGGCACAAAATTTGTTGCGGTCTAGATGACCATTGTCCCTTATCGGCTTCGGTTTGCTAAGCCACTGGCTCCCCTTGATGGCGTTGAGAATGTGGGCCGGAGATAGTTGAGGTTGCGGAGGAGGTGAACCTCCACATCCTCGAAAGCTTTGAATTCGTCGGGCGGCTTCGCGATCGCCTTTCTGTGCTTGGCGACCGCCTTTCTCGGGATGGGAGATGGTGCCTTCCCTTCCCCGGTAGATCCCTCACCTAAGCGGAGGGTGAGCATCCTCTGCCTATCCAGAAAATCAGCGGCTCTGACGCGGAAGATCGCGTAGGTCGGGGGGATGTCCTTCGTAAGGTGCCTGAACATGGGCGAATGGCCATAAAATCCCCTTAGGACCGAGTAGAGAGCGAGCTCGTCGCTAATGGGCTCGCCGGTGAGGACTATTTCATCCACCCGGTCGATGTAATCTTCATCGGGCTCATTCTTCCCCTGCCTGATTTTCATCATGCGGTGGGGGCCTTCTGGCCGGGCAACTTTGGCGGCGAAATACGACGTGAAGTCGTTCGCCAGCTTCTCAAAACAATTGATCGAGCGAGGTGACAGTGAGATGTACCACCTATGGGCGAGATCGCCCAATGTCAATGGGAACATTCGGCACTTCGTCGCGTCCGATGCTCCACATCCGGTCATGTAAATCCGGAATTTGCTCAAATGGGTCTCAGGATCCGATCTCCCCTCGTATAGAGGTGTTTGAGGGAGAGCGATCTTCGGTTGAACTGGGTCGAGCTCGATCTGGACCGCGAGTGGCTCACTCGGTCCAGCGATCGATCTCTTGGCGCCTGCCCCAGTTTCTAGGAGCGCCTTCATTTCGTCGAGCTGGCGCTGCATGGCGGCCATCGCCGTAGCCTGACTGCTCGCTGATTGGCTCTCGGAGCGGGAGCTAAGGTGATCATGTACTGATCTCCTGGCCCCATGGTAGGTGACGAGTTCTCCGCCACCGGGCTCAATTCTTGGGCGAGCGGGGGCCCGTTGGCCGGCTTGTCTTCTGGGAGTTGGATATGCCGAACTCCTGGTGACGGACTCGGATTCCGATGTCTCCCGACTGGGGCTTGAATGCCCGGGTCGCCATGAAGGATCACTACCTAGGCGGCTAAATACGGAATCATCCCGCCTTACGAGGGCCTTTTCCTGTGGCTCGGGGCTTTCCGACGATTTCTCTACGTATAACCCCTTAAGCTTTCGCTTGCCTACTCGGCGGATGGCTGATGGAGTAATGGTGGGCGAGTCGCATGCCCTGCGACGCTCCCTGAGGATGGCTATAGCCTCCTCGATCTGTTCCGCGGTCTGGAACTGATCGAGTGAGAGGCTGGGGCTGTCCCTCGGGGGCGGGAGTGAGAGCCTAGCGTCGCCGCGGTCGCCTTCCGCCGTAGGTTGGGATTCGGTCTGGGCCGGAATGAGATGTCCGGCAGATCGCAGGGTGGCTCTTTTTGAGGTCGTGGCAGGCGTCATAATTCTGAAGGTTTTTCTTTGAAGAACAGTGAGTTTTCAAGTATATGCCCCGTAGAACAGTGAGTGTTCTTCGAGACGGTCGGAATAAAAAATGATGGTTAAGAACCTTTCCTCTAGTGCCAATTGTTGTTACCCAAAATATTATCCGGAGATGATATTGCTGGAATTGTCGAGTAACAAACAAATGCGATAACACTTCCGTGGAAAAGTAAATAACACAAGATTTGTCGGGGTTGTTAGTCCCGGGCTTGAATACTCTCGCGAGATGTTATTAATAAAAATATTTTGGAGTACAAATATTAATGTTAGAGTGCAATTACAATGAGTGTAAAGACTAGTAATCTTAGCTATAGAGCATGAAGATTGCCGGAAGAACCAGATATGATGCTCTGTGAGTTCTTGCTTTTTATGTGTACTGTGTTTGTGAATGAATTTCACAGCTTGTGTGTCTTTGTGAATCGATTTCACTGTGTAAGAATGTATTCGTCAAGTAAGTCCACCGTCCTCAGGCTACTGTTGGAGGCCTTCTATTTATAGGAGAAGAAGTTTCTAGGTCCTCCCCGGCGATCGCGGGCGACCGCCGTTTTCTATATTAGAATAAGGTGGGCGATCGTCCCATCATGTGGGACTGTTTCCTTAAAGTCCGAGGCTGCTGTTGGAAGCCAGATGCGTGATCCAAGAAGAAGTCCGCACGCGTCCTGAGTCGTTGTCTGGGGAGGGCCCACTTTGTACCTTTCGGCGGGCTTGTCGGTAGGTGTGAAGGTGGAGACAGGCTGGGGTCAAAAGGCCTTATCTTGTGGCGCTTTTTGCGGATCTGCACGTGGGTCTTCGTCCGAGATTCCGTCTTCGAAGACTCTGACGGGTGTCGGATTCATACGTGGTACGGGACGATCATCTACAGTCGGACATTATAGACGATCGCCAGATGCCGATAGACGATCGCCTCAGACGTCGACTGTTAGGCGCTTGCCCAGCATCTGTCTTCTTTGGCTGGCTCTTGACCATTGTGCCGATCGCCATCGAGGCGTATAAATCGCCGTACAACACTCTCCAAGCCCCAGCCACGGAAAGGAAAAGAAGGAATGGGAAAATGGGTGTAAACCCGACTGTCCTGCCATATTTATACCCGTGCAGAACACGGCGCAACAAATGGCCCAAACCAGCGCCATGTCTACCGCTGGGTTTCGGGTCAGTGCGCGACCTGACCGACACGGCGCAACACCCGGCGCAAGACGCTTGCGCGTGTGTCTCGGCCGTGTCCGACACGGCGGATCACCCGGCGCAAAACTTGTGCGGGTTCTCGGCCGTGTCTCGGCAGACCTGCTAGTCCTGGCCGACCCGGCGCAGGACATGATGCTCGGCAGTGCCGTTTTGTACAGGTCCGGCCAGCAAACCTCCAATTGTAAAAATGATTCCGACACAAACCGAAAATTACGATAGGACCACAACAACGATCCGAAAGAAGACGAATAATAACCAAAAATAATACGATTAGCTCGACTTACGAAACGAAAAGTCGAACCCGACGAATATCACAACCCGGTCTATCATGCCGGACCAAGAAATCGTCCACAGAAGAAAATGACTGGCACAACCGGCAAAATTCAAAAATAACTGGAACCGAGAATCTCGGGTATTACATTCTACCCTACTAAAAATAAGTTTCGTCCTGAAACTTAAAACAAAAGCAAGGCAACTCTAGATAACATACGTTATCTGATACTGACAGCGCACAAGAGCTCCATGCAGTACAGCGCTATTGCGGACCGATTCAATACGCAAGAATGTTTACGAAAAGCAACGAACAGGAATCACAATGGTTGATAAATCCGAGCAATACCACAATTAAAACACTAGTCCAACGTTGAACAATAATGTAGTTCCAATAACCTCGAAGGTTTGGAAGATCAAATACGAAGACAATTTCCCAACACTTATGGAAATTACGAAGTGGCCCAGGTGTTCAATAATCACGATTACGAGATCAAACAATAATAATTGGTCAACGACAGACGAATAGCAATGATCGAACAACAATGATCAACTCTGAAGTTCACACCTTAAATCAAGACATCAATAAACTTGTAGGAATTACGAGGTATAAATTCCGCACATGGTTCACAGCGAATCGATCCAAACTTGGAAAGATCACAACGATATACAGGTCAACTTGGGACAATATCAGAACTCACTCGAATGACAAAGGTGAAAAATAACACAAGGACAGAAGCATCAACGAACACAATCGAGTCGATACGGTCGGACGAAACGAAAGCGAAAAGAAAAATATGGGTATTGCATCAAATCACCTTTAAAAGAGGTTTCGTCCCCGAAACCTAAACAACGAGAACGAAGTGCTGGAATATCAACCTTTCCGGCCATATCTTCTTGGTCCCGCATCTGATCTCCATGACCAACTATACCACGGTCACAACCGCGTCCTCTGTCCCTCGGCATACTAAGCGGATTCTCACTCGATACGATGGCACAACTTCGCAAAAATAATATGCTAAAGTACCAACTCAGCACGACATATCACATCAGGTAACTAATAACAACTCGATAAGAAAATCCACGAGGTATCCTTTTAAATGATATCATTTGAAAATCCTTGGATTTGTGTGCTATTCAAAATAAAACCTTGAAAGTATTTTTGGTACCTCGGGTTGTTTCATCAAAACCTGTAAACAACGGGCTTTAACCGTCTCATTTGACATCATTTGCAAAACAATATTTCGGAATATCAATTTCCCTTGAAATCAGCATCATCATTATCATTAATAACAAACAGGTTAACCACGCAATATCATCCAACCATTCACCGATACACTAAATATTTCTACCAATCAACAATTATTTTGGAGTTATTCAAACTTCTCCAAATCCGAATTTGAAGTTTAAATCGAGTAAGATCTTTCGTCTTTCACTATATATTTTGAAAAAATAAATCGTATTGGATTTTGAAAAAGAAATTTATGGTGTGAAAGATTTTTAAAATCAAGTACTCGAATTGTATGAAAATACAACAGTGCGTTTAAAAATTTGCTTTCGAAAATCCTCTCGACACTGCACAAAAATCAACGATGGTAACATTTTACAAAATGTCCAAAGGCACTTTAAAACAACTCTTTCAAGTGCCGTCGAGGTTTTATCTGAGAATTCTAGGCCGGCTCACCAATTCCAAAAAAAAAGTTCAAAGTACACATGAATCCGCCGATTAATTGAACCATCAAAACTTTTTCCGCAACTTGGACAAGTTTATGAAATTTTAAGAAACATAAATTATCAATTCATTGAACACAATACATTATCACCTAGCATTACGAAAAGTCTTAACACACATTTATGCACAACAGTTGTTATCACTAGACACCACGCATAGAAGTGATTGATCGCAAAAAAAAAAAAAAAAAAAAAAAAAAATTTAGACCTAACGGTTAAAATCGGTCACATTGCCTCTGCCCAGGCAGATTAGCGCGTGGTACAACATGATTAGTGTGCATTACACCCACCAAATTAGCGAGCGCTAGCCTCATACTTAGCGTGCGCTAAACATGCCACGTTAGCGCGCGTTAGCCTCGTCCTAAGCCTGCGCTAACTGCTCAACAACACGATTGCAAACATATACAAGGCAATACTAGAATCGAAGGTTACAAATAAGCAACATACGAGTTTGAATGCCATCGATTCACATAATTATAACATCTCACAAGCAACCATCAAAAGACAATCATCATTCAAAACCGAAATTTCTCCTCTCAGCATGGAGGGTTATCTCAACATGTACATACCGAATGACTCGGCATTCACACTACCATCTTAATCATAAAACTGGGCACCATTGACCAAATGGCGATAACATCATCAATACATATCTTCTGATTAACGTTCATGAGCCCGAAAAGTTACACTCGAGAGTCACGCCTTGAGTATATTTTACAGACCTCATTTGAGTTTAAAAAAATCGTGTTTTAAAAACTTATAGTACACAATGGAAAAGAATTATCAATAATTTCGAGTTTCCAGAATTTTCAGCCTTGAGGTCAACATATGAAAATCAACTTTTCCTTCCTTGGAGGACATTTTAAAAATTACATGACTTCCCGAAAGCATTCGAAAACTTAAACTTCCAAGGTTGTTACTTTGCAAAAAAACAGTTTATACGAAGATACATTTAGCAATATCATTCTTTCATTCTAGTACAAGACGGGAATCAACAAATATAAATCACTTACTCACGATGAAGCTTTAAATACCACTACATAACACAGAATCACACAGGCTCGTATAGCTCGTGGTACAACATGTAGTAGGGAGACTTACATCCACAGATCGCACGGAGATGATGGCTGCACCTTGATACTAATTACGGCCGACATCCCAGACGACGCGTCGCGACACGACATCAGTCAGACTCAATCTGACAAGACAAGACCCAACAATACACGACTGGACCCGACAGCTTAGGTTTCCGCAACCTAAGCTCCGATACGATAAATGTAACACTCCCAGAATCAAACCGGGAATATTACACGCTTGCAGACCCTCTCTGTGAGGATCCACCAGGCTAGACATCGAAACAACACATTACATTGCATACCTGCGTGGAAAACTCAGGAATCATTATACCGATTTGGTCTATCATCACTGACCTAAAAATCAAAATACACAATCCCATCCAGACTCATACCCACGCAAGGGAAAAATACTTTAAAACAACAAACAATATGATAGCGGAAAAGACAATACAATGGACTCCGACTAACTGAACCCAAAACTGGCCTTCGTATGATTAGTATCATTCGTCTTTCATCATCCCTCATACCGATCCTGTGACTTGCTCCCAAAAACCTGCATGTACCTGGACACAATACAGATATCCACCCCCCGATTACTCGGGGGTTAGCAAAACTCCACTGTTTCGCTAGTGCAAGTATAAAGTGCAAATACGAGCCATATACAACACATTCCGAGAATACGATAATTGAAATAATCCGCAACTCAGCCAAGACAAAAGGCTTCCCGAGATTTCTCATTTAAATAAAATAGTTCAAACTGTAAGTGTATAAATGAAACGAGTGGTCATTTTGAAAATCAATTCAAGATCTCGGGAATTTTGAAAAACATTAGTAATTGAATAATTCTCAACTTATCGAAAACCACTTAGGGTCACAGCCCAGAGCTTATTTCCCAAAATACAAATCCGATAACGAAACACAGGGTCCACAACCCAACCGACTCGTTTCAAATCATTACCATAGATAATTACACACCAAACATTACACTTATGCCATTCTAGCCAAACACCAAGACTTGATATAATGTCTCACGACTCCAGGCACAAGGCATTGTGATACTCCGGACATATCACAATTAATCAACAGAAGAAACAATCTGGCAATTCTCGCGCAAGACCACTCGGCCAAGTCCCTGTGCGCCCCGTCGAGCGACCCCAGGTGAGAATGCCCACTCGAAAGTAACCCTCGCGACCCGGTCCAGCCGCTAAGCCACCAAGTCCCCGTGTGACCCCGTCGAGTCAACTCCGAGTGAGAGTACCCGAGAACAAACTCACAACTCTCATCAGATCACATTTTCAAAAACACAAACCACGAGAGTCAATCACAGTATATATATAGTCGAGGTTCTGCTAGAATAGCCAAATTATCCAACACATACTCACGACCCAGAACTATAACAATTCACAAGGAAGCACAAGATCTCAACAGCACCGAACGACACAACAATATCACACCAACTCACATATTCATACATAACCACGTGTCTCCACGCACATATCTTAACAAAATAATTAAACTTTACATTCACCGATGACATCATTATACATAATGACATAATACGAATGTAAGGAGATCCTATACTCAACACAAACACACATATTCAATTAAGCATATTAATTCCCAAAACACACGGATCACCTTTAAGAAAACCGTGACGGTAAATATACCGATTCTTTTGAAAAATGGTTATAAATATTTATTTTGCATATAACGATGATTAGAAACCATTATATACACAAAACACGTAATGTATGGGCAAGATACTTGCCTCGACAATCGATACCGGACACTTCGAAGAACACGGCTCAACCGGAAACCTCGAACACCTACAATTCTCCGGCGAAGACAAAGAATACACCCTCGATCGGAAAGCTTGAAGAAAACGACGAACGGAAGAGTTCCGACTCGAGTTCTTTGCGAGGAATCTGACCCTAACATCATACCATCAATAAATTAACAATCAAACGAGGAAGGATAATCGTAGAACGCCCGAATCCCCTTTGTGACATTTTATCGAACACCTTCAAGGCGTCAATAAGAAACTCAATAAAACGACAAATCCTCGGCAATCCAACCGTGTAACAACAAGGAATTCGATATAATATAGTTTAACAATCATCAACCCATTACTATTCTGAGTTAAAACGGATTAAACGGACAAATCGAACAAAATCCCCAAAACTAGATTTTAAGAAAACTTACCCTGATTCGATCGATCAGAGCAAGTTATGGAAGGATTAGTCGATGTTATGGACTCAGGAATTTCGTGTATTAACAGTGGAACAACATCTCCTCGTGCTCTCCAAGCCCCAGCCACAGAAAGGAAAAGAAAGAATGGTAAAAATGGGTGTAAACCCGACTGTCCTGCCATATTTATACCCGTGCAGAACACGGCGCAACAAACGGACCAAACCAGCGCCGTGTCTACCACCGAGTTTCAGGTCAGTGCGCGACCTGACCGACACAGCGCAACACCCGGCGCAAGACGCCTGCGCGTGTGTCTTAGCAGTGTCCGACACGGCGCATCACCCGACGCAAAACTTGTGCGGGTTCTCGGCCGTGTCTCGGCAGTCTGCTAGTCCTGGACGATCCGGCCAGCGCCGTTTTGTACAGGTCCGGCCAGCAAACCTCCAATTGCAAAAATGATTCCGACACAAACCGAAAATTACGATAGGACCACAACAACGATCCGAAAGGAGACGAATAATAACCAAAAATAATACGATTATCTCGACTTACGAAACGAAAAGTCGAACCCGACGAATATCACAACCCAGTTTATCATGCCGGACCAAGAAATTGTCCACAGAACAAAATGACCGGCACAACCGGCAAAATTCGAAAATAACTAGAACCGAGAATCTCGGGTATTACATTCTACCCTACTAAAAATAAGTTTCGTCCCGAAACTTAAAACAAAAGCAAGGCAACTCTAGATAACACACGTTATCTGATACTGACAGCGCACAAGAGCTCCATGCAGTACAGCGCTATTGCGGACCGATTCAATACGCAAGAGAGTTTACGAAAAGCAACGAACATGAATCACAACGTTTGATAAATCCAAGCAATACCACAATCAAAACACTAGTCCAACGTTGAACAAGAATGTAATTCCAATAACCTCGAAGGTTTGGAAGATCAAATACGAAGACAATTTCCCAACACTTATGGAAATTACAAAGTGGGCCAGGTGTTCAATAATCACGATTACGAGATCAAACAATAATGATTGGTCAACGACGGACGAATAGCAATGATCGAACAACAATGATCAACTCTGAAGTTCACACCTTAAATCAAGACATCAATAAACTTGTAGGAATTACGAGGTGTAAATTCCGCACACGGTTCACAGCGAATCGATCCAAACTTGGCGTTAAGCCCTCTTCTCAGGGGTCGGCGCTAAGCCCTCTTCTCATCGCTCTAATCCTTGACGTCATTTCACGGGGGATTCAAGATGGCATCCCGTGGTGCATGCTTTTTGCTGATGACATTGTGTTAGTGGCGAAGTCGAGGAGGGAGGTGAACTCGAAGTAGGAGCTTTGGAGGTCTAAGTTAGAATCCCAGGGCTTGCGTGTGCGCCGGTCTAAGGCCGGGTATCTCTGGTGTAACTTAAGTGGTGAGGCCAACGAGGAAGATGTAGAGGTAATGATTGCGGATCATATCGTACCCCGTACGGATAAGTTCAAGTATTTTGGTTCGATCATTCAGAAAGAAGGTGAGTGTGAAAATGATGTCACTCATCGCATCAAGGTGGGGTGGCTAAGGTGGAGAGCAGCGACAGGGGTCCTGTGCGACAAGAAAGTCCCTCTAAAGTTGAAGGGTAAATTCTATAGAGCGGCAATCCGACCTGCAATGTTGTATGGCTCCGAATGTTGGGCGATGAAGAAGTCGCTTGAGAGAAAGTTGGAAGTGGCTGAAATGAGAATGTTACGTTGGTCGTGTGGTCGCACAATGTTAGATAGAATCGCGAACGGGGTTTTTAGGAACGCGCTGGAAGTGGCGCTAATTTCAGCGAAAGTTAGGGAATGGAGATTGAGATGGTTCGTCCACGTCCGTAGGAGGCCGGCGTCTGCTCCGGTGAGGAGGGTCGAGAGTTTATTGGTTGTCGGGGAGAGGAGAAGAGGCAGACCGAGGAGGACATGGTAGGAGCAACTGAGATTAGATTTGAAGGCCTTAAACCTTTCGGAGACCATGACTGTTGATAGGTGCGCTTGGAGGCGCCAGATCAGAGTTGCGCATTCTTTTTTAGGGAGCGGTGCTGTAGTTGAGAGCCTCGGGGTTGGGTTGACTCGGTTAGGTTTGACCTAGAGTATTGTATTTTTTACTTTTATTGTATATTTTATCCTACTATCTTTGCGTGTGGTGTATTTTTGACAGGGAGATGTGCGCAGAGTCAACCTCTCTTCTGTTAGAGCAGCGTTCATCGGGAGTGAAGTAGCCAAATTCCACTTAGGTAAGTCCCATGTGGATTAAGCCATGGGCTCAGGTATGGTATCGAGCTTTTTCGAATCATATGCTTTCATTTGTATTTATCACTCAATATTTTGTTGTGCACTAAGCTGGGGGTCTTCACGGAAACAACCTCCCTACCGTAATAAGTAAGGCATAGTCTGCGTACATCTTACCCTCCCCAGACCCTGCTCTGAGCGGGATTTATTTGGTATGTTTGGTTTGGTTTGGTTTAGATTTTGTGCAGACTTTCTTACCACACAAGGGAATTTAAAGCAATTTATAAATATATATAGTGATTTGGTGCACTTTTACCGAACACGATGAGGTTATATGCATTTTATCCCTCAAATAACAAACAGAAAGGATAATGTAACAATTTATAATAACAAACTAGAGCATGTCGAAATATTTGGAGCACAACAATCGCCATCTTGGAGAATCGCCGCTTCCTCTTTAAGCCCGTCGTCGATCTTTCCCGCAATTTACAAAAATTACGGTGTTTATTCTACAAGGATGAGAGAGAAGGAGAGAGAGACAACTACTGGTGAAATTCATATTTAATATTAAAAGAGAGTCGCAAAAAAATTTAAAGGCCACGTGTCATCATCACATTATTTCTCTTTTTAAAAATCTTAAAAAAAATAGATATTTAGTTTGCAAGGGAAGTTAAAGGGTTATTCCGTATATAATATCTATCAATTAAAAACTTCCTTTCATTTTATTCCTTTTATTTTTAACTTAATAGTTTAAACAATTATAACTTTTTCGTATCGATTTTATTTTTGATAAAAAAATATATCAAATTAATTCTTACTTCGTACTCTTTAATTTGACATCCATATAGTATATATATAAAGTAACTTAAATTTAATAATGATATATTAGATGATTAAAATATTATCATATAAAAATATAAGAATATTGAAAAAAAATATATATTTTTAGTCTATTTTCATACTTTTGTACTTCAATAGTTATTTGATTTTTCAGAATTATTTTGTTCTGATTGTAAAATAATAAAATAATTATAACAATTCCAAATCATATAAAAAAATTTATGTAGTAAGAATATGAGTTAGATACTTTTAATGAAAGTTGATAATAAATATAATTTAATTTATTATTTATAAAATTATATATAAGACTCATATTGTCCTACATGAAAAATAAATGCCTATGCTTAATTAAATTATGGTTTTCCTAGCATGTGCCTTTAGATTTATAAATTAAAGCAAATCAAATAGTAGTTTATGTGTGTATATTGGCTCATGTATATTTTCTAATAATTTTACAATATTATTAAAATTCAATCACATAGTACTAATATAATAAAATATTTAACATTTTACGCCGTGCATAGCACGGGAGGACATCTAGTTTATTAAAGAAGAATATTATACAGTTGTAACAGTACCCGAAATCCGTCCGTCAATAAGTATCGAAAAATTACCTATTACGTTGGGTTGGTTGAAGGATAGGGTTGGCAAAAGGGAGGAGGAAGATAGTGATGTGGATATATTTTTCTCTTTTGTGGGATGTGGAATTAGATGGGCAAGGTGACATGGAACTCCGTTAGCCATATCACCCCTCAACGGAATCCGTTTAACGTATTAGAACGAACAACAAAGAAAATGGGGACATCCCTAAAAAAAAGAGGTAGTCGAGTAGGGTTGAGCACCGGGTCTGATCTGATCCGGACCGACCCGATTCGGAATGAACCGGATTATAAATGATCGGACTTTATCGACCCGAAGCCCGAACCTGTTCGGAACCGGGTCAACTCGGTCCGGACCCGGTAAAACCGAGTCGGTTTATCGGGTCCGGTCCGGGTTGGCCCGGTTCTAGCCCGATTTTGTAAAAAAAAAAAATATTTTTTTTGCATATTAAGTGTCCTTTTATTAAATATAAAATTCTTTCTTCTTTACATACTCCCATATAATACAATTATCAATCTTAATACAGTAAAATCTCTCTAAAGTCATATCCTTGGGAACATAAAAAAATATTCCTAAATGGAGGTTATTCCTAAATAGAGTTTTAAGAAGAATTTTTTTTAAATTTTAAAGTGCATGTATAATATATAAATATTATAATTAGTAGATACATGTATGTAATATGTTGTAAACTTAGGAATTAGGCAAGAAAATTGTTTATGCTTTAACCGATGAAGAAATCATTGATGGAATTAGGCAAGAAAATGAGGAAAATAATCCGGAGGATGATAGCATAGAAATACAAAAAATTTCATGTGAAGAAGTTTTAAACTTGCTCGACAAGTTGGAAATATTTTGGGTTCAACAAGAAGGTGGTCATTTGGACGAGCTAATGGGCACACGCAAGTTGAAGGATATGGTTACAACACAAAAGATTAAATCTTTGTCACAATCAACCTTGAACAAGTATTTTAGATCAACTTAAATCTATTGTATAAATTATATATATATATATATATATATATATGTGTGTGTGTGTGTATGTGTGTGTGTGTATTTTATTATGATTTATTCCTAAATGGAGGTGTATTTCCTTATGTTGGGATTTGAAAAAATATGAATTATGACAATATGGAGTTAATTCCAAATTATAACTAGTCCCAAGTTGGGACCATAAATTTTTATTCCTAAATAGAGTTTATTCCTTAATAGAGTATTCTTTTTGAGAGGTTTTACTGTATCTTCATTTAGTCACCAAACTCCCAAGTTCAATAATATTTTTGTATAAATAAACTTAATTAGAATAATATGCAATCATAATTGAGCAATTAATCATCATTATTTCATCACCACCGAGGGTAAATTACAATAAAAATATTTATTTAAGTATTTTTATTTTTACCGGGTCGTTCTGGGCTGGACCCGGATTTTCTAGGTTTTGACCCTGTCCGGCCCAGAACCCGAATTTAGACAAAATACAGACCTGAGACCCGGACCTAATTAACAGGTCCGGTCCGGATCCGGGTAAAAACCGAGTCCGGACTATTTGTGCTCAACCCTAGTCGAGATAGCCAAATCAAAATGAAGTATATGTCAGGTAATAATTCGTTATTAAAGCATAACGTGGGAATAACTTGTTTTGCCCTTTTGTATATAGTGTTATTCTTTTGTACCTCAAGTTTAGCAACAACTCTTTTGATACCCAAATTGTCGGAATTGACCTTTACTCGAATAAATTTGAATCATATATTGTATTTTTGAGTAACATAATTTCGAGCCAACTTCAAAATATATACAATATTGAGTAAGGTTGTCTACCGGGTAACACAAATTAGACCATCGAGTTACCCGATAAGAATTTGAGTTACCCGTAACGAACTCGAGTTACCCGATACGAATTCGTGTTACCCGAATTCGAGTAACTCGGCAGAACTCGAGTTACCTGATTTGAATTCGTGTTACCCGAATTCGAGTAACTCGACAGAACTTGTGTTACCCAATAAGAATTCGTGTTATCCGAATTCAAACTCGAGTTACCCGATTTGAATTCATGTTACCCGAATTCGAGTTACTCGACAGAACTCATGTGACCCGAGTAACAGTTTGAGTTACTCGGTATATTCTCGAGTGACTCGACTCGAGTTACTCGGTGAAAAATCATGATACTCGTGTAATACCCGGTTGTAATTTAGTAATTATCATTCAGTAATTTCACTCATTAATGATCATTTGTCACTCATATTCAATCATGGTATTCATCGTTCAGGGTAATTGTATCGTGTGTCAATCGTCATTCATCACTAATCTAATTGGAGTTTCATGCCGTGTTTATCATCATTGTCATTTTCATTGTGGGCTGTGCGTGAGGAGTAGCGCACGCTACGTACTCTTTTTAGCGCACGCTAATTGAGTACAGGTAGCGCACGCTACCACTCAGCATTAGCGCACGCTAATGTTACCCTGGCTGCAGTCCAGAAGGTACTGGACTGCAGGTGAGTTATAAGTAGCGCACGCGACGAATGGTAAGTAGCGCGCGCTAGTGGGTTGTAGTATCGCACGCTACCGAGATCAGATCAGAGGACAGAAGGTTTTGGACTCCAGTACTAGGCATCAGATAATTCGTTAGCGCACGCTAAGTGTACAGCCGTAGCGCACGCTACAGAAGGTATGTAGCGCGCGCTACCGTTGTCGGTCAGTGGGTACTGGACTACCCAAAATACCAGTTAGCGCATGCTACGCACAAGGGCTAGCGCACGCTAATCTGGAGCAGTATAAATTGGACAGTTAGCCTGAGTTTCGTCATTTTCTCACTTCTCTTCGTTTTTGAGCGACTTCGGGCGATTTCGGGCGACTTGGAGTGTTCTCTTCGAGCTGCTATCACCTATTATCATCTTCAAGTTTTTGAGTTGGATTATCATCACTTCATCATCTCCTTAACATCAAATCAAAGGTATTAATCTCTTGGATCTAGAATTTCGGATTTTTGGGTTTTTCCTTCCGATTTCTTCGTGTAAGCTTGGATTGTTGTTGGAATACATTAGATATGGATTATCTACCTTGGATAAATGTATTCCTACGGATTTAATGGCTATTTTGGGGATTTATATCAAGAACACTTGGGGTTGACTTCGGATAATTTGGGGATTTCCGTTTGACGTTGTTGTAATCTTGAAATTGTGGATTCCTATGAGATTATTGATATCATTGAAAGTGTTTTGATGGTTTGAAATACTCATCTTGGAGTTGGTTTCGATATATTCAAGTTTGGATATTGTTGTATCGACGTTTGAGTCGGTTATGATCGTATTTGATTCGTGTAATGATCGAATTATTGGTAATTGTGTTATTCAAGGTTGTTCGAGCGACCGACATTTCATTTAGGACGTTGTTCGTGGACGGACATTCTTCATCGTTGTTGTGTAAGTTAATTCTTGCTCGGTTAAAAGGATACTCATTCCTTTTGTTGTTGATTACTCATAATCATAACTCATTCATCATGGTATTAATCATATTGAGACTTGTAATTGTCGAATAATCATTTCATTCACGAGGAACGACGGTTCCAAATCATTTCATTGGGATATCAATCACGTCACTATTATTTTCATCTCGGTGAGTCATCTTGGCCTTGTCGAATTATTATTCATTGATATTCATTGTGGTCATTCTCGTTCATATGACCTTCTGGGTTCATATTGCGTGGCCGGGTGTGGCTGTGTGGAATTTTTAGTCGGGCACACGATGGTCATGTATTGGGTTCACCGATACATTGGACCGTGCACACGGTAAAGCTTAACTCCGTGAGACTAATTAGGTACAAGGACGGGTGTGTCCGGTCACTCGTCTTGTACACTTGCACATAACATTACGGGCGTACTATGATACTCCTCTTCAGCGTAATTCATAACTAAGGATATTTCATAACTTCAGTTAAATCATTATTGTGTATTTTCAACCCTTGAGGATTGTTGTTACGTATGGCGGCCCGTTGGGGATTTTGTTTTCAGTCACGGCAAGGAAAAGGCACGGGAAGAGCATGTTGACGGCGAGGAGTCCCAGTGATACTAGTAGGGGGCCCCAGTCATTCCGTTTGTTTGATCATTTCAGTCATTTCCGTCATTTGTATTTTCCGCTGCAAATTCCGTTTGAGATGTTTATTTATTCAGGGTGGTGTATTTTATCTTCATATAAAATATACTAGTATTCGGTATTGTCCTGGTGTGTTGTACTTAAACTCCTCATCGGAGTACTTGGTAATATAATGTGGTTCGGTACTACAATTATATTATTTAATTCATCATTTTCATTTGCCTGGTGGGTCCCAGTCGGGGATTCACGGCACTGTAATATCCTCCTAGTTTGGCGTGTTACAGAGTTGGTATCGGAGCGTGGTTTTGAATACTACCCTCCAAGTCATGTCTCGTTTGAAATCATCATCATCGGACTAGTATCATTGGACTTTCGCGTCACGTGTGACCTGTATAGATGCCGAGCCAATCAGACCAAGAAATGTAAGACTTCTAATGCCATGGTATAATTCCTGGCAATAATCATTCATTCATAATTCATTAGTTAACAATCCTCAATCATTATTTTCATTTTGACCAGGACGGTCATGTTAACTCATTAATCACTCAAGTCATTTCATTACTCGGTTGTTGATCTGGAAGATCATATCATTAATCTTGTTAACTTGTTCAAGATAATCATTTTAATAATTTCATCAGATAATCATGTCACCTCAGTTAATCATTCATGTAATCACTGTGTTAGAGCGTGTATGCTCATTTTCATCATCACATGTCATAATCATAACATGATATTCATGCGGGGAATATAATCATCATGTGACTTTCCTACTTCAGTATGGAGAGAGCAGGCAGAGGATGTGGAGGACGAGGCCGCAGAGCAGGCCGAATTCCTAGAGCTTGTGTGAATACACGTGCGAATGCAAGAAATAATGCTAATTCATCGAGCAGCGACGCTGCCACTCATTCACCTGGACGCGATCATTCACTATCGGGGAGTCGTACCTGGGACACGGCTCAGTCAGAAGGTGTTCGGGTTGACCCACTTGCTTTTATGCAGGGCATGATGGCCCAAATGACCCAGATGGCACAACTAATGGAGACGATGCACAACCCAGTTAATCAAAATCAACAGGCTCCTCCGCCGCCACCTCAAAGGCAAGAGAGGAATGTGAGCAGTATCATCGGCGACATTTCTCGCCAAAGGCCACCTACTTTTAAGGGCTCATCTGAGCCGGCGGATATTGTTCATTGGCTCGAACACTTCGAGAAGCTATTTGCGATGGTAGAGTGTCCCGAAGGACACAAAGTTTTAGTTGCGGCTTACTATCTGGGTAAGAGCGCTCATTCTTAGTGGTTATCGTTGAAGCCCACCGAAGGATCATGTACTTGGGATCAGTTCAAGACTCTCATGATGGAGAGGTATTATCCGGCCCCACTCAGAGAGGCCAAGCTGTCAGAATTACTCACACCCGACCCCTCAGCAGACGAGGATGTTCTCGCCATTGCCGAGAAATTTTAGGAACTTCTTCCTTTCGCCTCATCCATCATCCATTCAGAGGCGGATAAAATCAAGTATTTCAGCAAGAGGCTGAAACCCCGTATGAGACTTCAGTTGCTTAATCATAATTGCACCACGTTGGCCGAATTCATTGAGAAAGCTCTCATTTATGAGCTTACTACTAAGGAAATTGCTAAGCAGCAACCTTCGTCTGCTAGCAACAAATCAAAGAACCGTAATCAGTCTGAAGGCGGTCAGACAACCTTCAAGAAACCTCGTGCGGGCTCTGATTTTTCTGGGCGACCTCCTGTGACATCTAAACCCGTGGAATCTCAGTCTCGAGCGGCCAGTTCGGCCATCACCTGTTTTAAATGTGGGGATCTTGGTCATCTCAGCACCAAGTGTCCGAGACAGACTATCACGTGTCATAATTGTGGGATTGCTGGGCATAAGGCTCGTTTTTGCCGTAGGGACTCCAAACCTACTCAGACGTCATCTCAGGCCCCTAGGCAATCAACCGTTCAGAATCAGGCCACTCAATCAGCATCGTTTAAAACGACAGGAGCGACTAAAGGTGGAGCCTATAGCCAGCAGACGGGAGCATCTGGTGCCGGGACTAGCAAGCCCCGGATTTATGAGATGAAGAAGACCGATGATCCGGAGGCCCGAATGATCTCAGGTACACTCGATATTCTATCTCAACCTGTGTGTACCCTTTTTGATACTGGTGCATCGCATTCATTCATTTTCGAGTCATGTTTGAGTAGACTACGTCTGGGTAGTGCTACTAGTTGTGAGCCTTATGTCATTGGCCTACCTGATGGTAGACGAATTATCGGTAATCGTGAGATTCAGAATTGTCCGATTCAGTTTCATGGTCGTGTATGGCCAGCGGACCTAATCGTAGTAGATTTGTCGAGAGACGACGTCATCTTGGGTATTGATTGGATGGATCGTCATGATGCCATCATTAGTGTCTGTAAGCGTATGATCACTATCATTTCAGACGATGGGGTTGAATGTGTTTTTCAGGGAGGAAATCCCGGCTGTTCTGGTAAGGTCATTAATTTGATGAAAGCAGTGAGATTACTCAATCAGGGGTGTGTTGGTTATTGGTGCTATATGACCAAAACCGAGAAATCATCAGTAATGTTGACGGACATTCCGGTAGTGAGGGAATATGCCGATGTTTTTCCAGACGAGTTACCTGGTTTGCCTCCACAGAGGGATGTAGAATTCACGATTGAGTTGGAGCCTGGTACGTCCCCGATATCAAAGGCACCATACCGGATGGCCCCGACCGAAATGCAGGAATTAAAGAACCAACTTGAGGAGTTGTTCGAGAAGGGTTATATTCGACCGAGTGCGTCCCCGTGGGGAGCACCAGTGTTATTTGTCAAGAAGAAGGATGGTTCTTTTCGCTTGTGTATTGATTATCGGGAGTTGAATAGGGTGACAATCAAGAATAAGTATCCCTTACCCCGTATTGATGATCTCTTAGATCAACTCCAGGGAGCTTCAGTATTTTCCAATATCGACTTAAGATCTGGATATCATCAGTTGCGGATTCGAAAGTCGGATATCGCGAGGACGGCGTTTCGAACACGCTATGGTCATTATGAGTTTGTGGTTATGCCGTTTGGGTTGACTAATGCACCTGCGGTATTCATGGAGTTAATAAATCGGGTTTTCATCGACTTCTTAGATCAGTTTGTTGTTGTCTTCATCGATGATATTTTGATTTATTCTCGTGATCGAGAGGAGCATGAGTTTCACCTTTATCAAGTGCTCAACGTGTTGAGACGAGAACAACTCTATGGGAAGTTTTCCAAATGTGAGTTCTAGATGTCCGAAGTGACGTTTCTCGGACACGTAATTTCATCAGACGGAGTTCGTGTCGATCCTCAGAAGACGGAGGCTATTCGAGATTGGCTACCTCCGAAGAATGTTAAGGAAATCCGAAGTTTCCTTGGATTAGCGGGTTATTATCGGCGATTTGTGGAGGGATTTTCTAAAATCGCTCAACCCATGACGAACTTTTTACGGAAGGATAAGAAATACACGTGGTCCGCCGCATGTCAACAGAGTTTTGAGGAACTCAAGAGCCGGTTAACTTCAGCACCTGTCCTTTCTTTACCGCAGGGGACGGAGGGATTTGTGGTTTATAGTGATGCATCCGGACAGGGTCTCGGATGTGTACTCATGCAGAACGGGGAAGTTATTGCTTATGCTTCACGGCAATTGAGACCTTACGAGGTTAATTATCCGATCCACGACCTGGAGCTAGCAGCCGTGGTGTTCGCTTTGAAAATCTGGCGTCATTACCTTTATGGCGTCACCTGTCAGATTTTCACCGATCACAAGAGTTTAAAGTATATATTTACTCATAAGGAGTTAAATATGCGTCAGAGACGGTGGTTGGAACTAATCAAAGATTATGATATCGAGATCTTTTACCACCCGGGCAAGGCGAACATTGTCGCCGATGCCTTGAGTCGTAAGTACGTTCAGGAGCAGATGCTTGCCCGTTTAACAGTTCAGAAGGAGCTTCAGCAGGAATTCCTTAGACCCGAGATCGAGGTCTGGCTTCAGCGGGTTCAGGGACAGCTTTGTATGTTGGAGATAACATCGTCACTTGAGGAGGCAATCAGAGAGAATCAGGATTCGGACCCATCATTGTCGCGCATCCGTGAGGATGTGGCTCAGGGGAAAGACCCTGGATTCGTGGTCCACGAGGATGGACTTTTGAGATTTAAGAATCGGTTGTGCGTACCGGCGAATGACGAGTTAAAAAACTCGATTTTGAGAGAAGCTCATACTACCCCTTATTCTGTTCATCCGGGGTCTAGCAAGATGTACAAAGACTTGAAACAAAATTACTGGTGGAGTAATATGAAGCGAGAAGTCGCAGAATTTGTTTCGAGATGCTTAACCTATCAACAAGTCAAGATTAAACATCAGCGACCGGCGGGTATGCTGAAACCTCTTCCTATTCCCGAATGGAAGTGGGAAGACATTTCTATGGATTTCATCGCGAGTTTGCCGACGAGTCGTCGTGGCATGAATACGATCTGGGTGGTCGTGGACCGCTGAACTAAATCAGCTCATTTCCTTGAGATCAAGGAGACGTGGGGTCCCGAGAGACTTGCTCAACTGTTCATCAAAGAGATAGTGAGACTGCACGGTACTCCTAAAAGTATCGTTTACGATCATGACGGACGGTTCGTGTCTCATTTTTGGAAGTCAGTTCATCGTGCTATGGGAACTCAGCTTAATCTCAGTACCGCCTTTCATCCTCAGTCCGACAGGCAATCAGAGAGGACTATTCAGACATTAGAGGACATGTTGAGGGCATGCGTCCTCGATTGGAAAGACGATTGGGAAGCCCAACTACCATTGATCGAGTTCACGTATAATAATAGTTGGCATGCTTTGATCAAGATGGCACCTTACGAGGCCTTGTACGGTCGTCGTTGTCGATCTCCTTTGTGTTGGGACGACTTATCAGAATCAATCGGCACCGGGCCCGATATGCTTATAGCCGCCCGTGAGAAGGTATCTTTGATCAGAAGTCGTTTGTTGACCGCTCAGAGTCGACAGAAATCATATGCAGATAACCGTCTTCGACCATTAGAGTTTGAGACAGGTGACCACTTGTTGGTCAAGGTATCCCCGAGTCGTGGTATCTTCCATTTTGGGAAGAGGGGAAAGTTGAGTCCGAGATTCATTGGACCGTTTGAGATTTTGTATCTAGTAGGCGAGTTAGCTTATCGATTGGCTTTACCTCCGGCGTTGAGCCGAATTCATAATGTGTTTCACGTCTCTCAGTTGCGGAAGTATGTTGCCGACCCGAGTCACATACTTCAGTTCGACGAAATCGAGATCGCCGATGATCATTCCTATGAGGAGCGTCCTATACGAGTTTTAGAGAGGCGAATCAAACAGTTGAGGAATAAGACGATTCCTTTGGTTAAAATTCAGTGGTCTAGACACGGAGTAGAAGAGACTACTTGGGAAACCGAGGATAATATGCGGGAGAGTTATCCCGAGTTGTTAACCCTTAGTTTCGGGGACGAAACTCTTTTAAGAGGGGGTGTATGTAATACCCGGTTGTAATTCAGTAATTATCATTCAGTAATTTCACTCATTAATGATCATTTGTCACTCATATTCAATCATGGTATTCATCGTTCAGGGTAATTGTATCGTGTGTCAATCGTCATTCATCACTAATCTAATTGGAGTTTCATGCCGTGTTTATCATCATTGTCATTTTCATTGTGGGCTGTGCGTGAGGAGTAGAGCACGCTACGTACTCTTTTTAGCGCGCGCTAATTGAGTACAGGTAGCGCACGCTACCACTCAGCATTAGCGCACGCTAATGTTACCCTGGCTGCAGTCCAGAAGGTACTGGACTGCAGGTGAGTTATAAGTAGCGCACGCTACGAATGGTAAGTAGCGCGTGCTAGTGGGTTGTAGTAGCGCACGCTACCGAGATCAGATCAGAGGACAGAAGGTTCTCGACTCCAGTACTGGGCATCAGATAATTCGTTAGCGCACGCTAATATTTTGGGGTTAGCGCACGCTAAGTGTACAGCCGTAGCGCACGCTACAGAAGGTACGTAGCGCGCGCTACCGTTGTCGGTCAATGGGTACTGGACTACCCAAAATACCCGTTAGCGCACGCTACGCAAAAGGGCTAGCGCACGCTAATCTGGAGCAGTATAAATTGGACAGTTAGCCTGAGTTTCGTCATTTTCTCACTTCTCTTCGTTTTTGAGCGACTTCGGGCGATTTCGGGCGACTTGGAGTGTTCTCTTCGAGCTGCTATCACCTATCATCATCTTCAAGTCTTTGAGTTGGATTATCATCACTTCATCATCTCCTTAACATCAAATCAAAGGTATTAATCTCTTGGATCTAGAATTTCGGATTTTTGGGTTTTTCCTTCCGATTTCTTCGTGTAAGCTTGGATTGTTGTTGGAATACATTAGATATGGATTATCTACCTTGGATAAATATATTCCTACGGATTTAATGGCTATTTTGGGGATTTATATCAAGAACCCTTGGGGTTGACTTCGGATAATTTGGGGATTTCCGTTTGACGTTGTTGTAATCTTGAAATTGTGGATTCCTATGAGATTATTGATATCATTGAAAGTGTTTTGATGGTTGAAATACTCATCTTGGAGTTGGTTTCGATATATTCGAGTTTGGATATTGTTGTATCGATGTTTGAGTCGGTTATGATCGTATTTGATTCGTGTAATGATCGAATTATTGGTAATTGTGTTATTCAAGGTTGTTCGAGCGACCGACATTTCATTTAGGACGTTGTTCGTGGACGGACATTCTTCATCGTTGTTGTGTAAGTTAATTCTTACTCGATTAAAAGGATACTCATTCCTTTTGTTGTTGATTACTCATAATCATAACTCATTCATCATGGTATTAATCATATTGAGACTTGTAATTGTCGAATAATCATTTCATTCACGAGGAACGACTGTTCCAAATCATTTCATTGGGTTATCAATCACGTCACTATTATTTTCATCTCGGTGAGTCATCTTGGCCTTGTCGAATTATTATTCATTGATATTCATTGTGGTCATTCTCGTTCATATGACCTTCTGGGTTCATATTGCGTGGCCGGGTGTGGCTGTGTGGAATTTTTAGTCGGGCACACGATGGTCATGTATTGGGTTCACCGATACATTGGACCGTGCACACAGTAAAGCTTAACTCCGTGAGACTAATTAGGTACAAGGACGGGTGTGTCCGGTCACTCGTCTTGTACACTTGCACAGAACATTACGGGCATACTATGATACTCCTCTTCAGCGTAATTCATAACTAAGGATATTTCATAACTTCAGTTAAATCATGATTGTGTATTTTCAACCCTTGAGGATTGTTGTTACGTATGGCGGCCGTTGGGATTTTGTTTTCGTGTCATGGAAAGGCAAAGGCACGGGAAGAGCGAGTTGGCGAGAGTCAGTGATACTAGTAGGGGGCCCAGTCATTCCGTTTGTTTCAGTCATTTCAGTCATTTCAGTCATTTCCGTCATTTGTATTTTCCGCTGCAAATTCCGTTCGAGATGTTTATTTATTCAGGGTGGTGTATTTTATCTTCATATAAAATATACTAGTATTCGGTATTGTCCTGGTGTGTTGTACTTAAACTCCTCATCGGAGTACTTGGTAATATAATGTGGTTCGGTACTACAATTATATTATTTAATTCATCATTTTCATTTGCCTAGTGGGTCCCAGTCGGGGATTCACGGCACTGTAATATCCGCCTAGTTTGGGGTGTTACAACTCGTTTGTCTAATTTGTGTTACTCGATTGTCAACATTCCTCAATATTGTATATTTTTTAAGTTGACTCGAAATTATGTTACTCGAAAATACAATATATGACTCGAATGTATTTGAGTAAAGGTCAATTCCGACAATTTAGGTATCAAAAGAGTTGTTAAACTTGAGGTAAGAAAGCATAATACTAAATGTAAAAAGGCCAAACAAATTTTCGCTCAAAGCCTAATTTTAACATCAAAATCATAAATAAAATAACATAACATTTTTTTATTTTACCAATAATTTTTTTATCATTCATAATAAATAGTATTGAAAATACTACTCAGTGTCTGTTTCAGTAGTATGAATTTTCTTGAAATATATGTACTACCTGTATTTAGGGGTGAATTCAATATAAAGTCGATAGGATTTATAAAATGTATGTGTATTCAATTAAGATTCTAAAAAATAAAATGTACGTGTATTCAAAAAAAAATCAAACCAAACATACGGTAGGGAGGTTGTTTCCGTGAAGACCCCCAACTTAGTGCACAGCAGAATCTTTTGTGATAAATATAAAGGAAAACATATGATTCGAAAAAGCTCAAGACCATACCTGAGCCCATGGCTTGATCCACATGGGACTTACCTAAGCGGAATTTGGCTACTTCACTCCCGATGAACGCTGCTCTAACAAAAGAGAGGTTGGCTCTGCGCACAGCTTCCTGTCAAAAATACACCACACGCAAAGACAATAGGATAAAATATACAATAAAAGTAAAAATGCAATGCTCTAGGTCAAACCTAATCGAGACAACCCAACCCTGAGGCTCTCAACTACAGCACCGCTTCCTACAAAAGAATCCACAACACTGATCTGGCACCTCCAAGCGCACCTATCAACAGATATAGTCTCGGAAAGGTTTAAGGCCTTCAAATCTAATCTCAGTTGCTCCTCCCACGTCCTCCTCGGTCTACCTCTCCTTCTCTCCCCGACAACCATTAAACTTTCGACCCAACTCACCGGAGCAGATGCCTGCCTCCTGCGGATGTGGCCAAACCATCTCAATCTCCCTTCCCTAACTTTCGCTGAAATGGGCGCCACTTCCAGTGCGTTCCTGAAAACCCCGTTCGCAATTCTATCTAACATTGTGCGACCACACGACCAACGTAACATTCTCATTTCAGCCACTTCCAACTTGCTCTCAAGCGACTTCTTCATCGCCCAACATTCGGAGCCATACAAGGTCGGATTGCCGCTCTATAGAATTTACCCTTCAACTTTGGAGGGACTTTCTTGTCGCACAGGACCCCTGTTGCTGCTCTGCACCTTAGCCACCCCGCCTTGATGCGATGCGTGACATCAACTTCACACTCACCTTCCTTATGAATGATCGAACCTAAATACTTGAACTTATCCGTACGGGGTACGATCTGATCCGCAATCATTACCTCAACATCTTCCTCGTTGGCCTCACCACTAAAGTTACACCAGAGATACTCGGTCTTAGACCGGCTCACACGCAAGCCATGGGATTCTAACTTAGCCCTCCAAAGCTCCAGCTTCGAGTTCACCTCCCTCCTCGACTCCGCTACTAACACAATATCATCAGCAAAAAGCATGCACCACGGGATGCCATCTTGAATCCCTCGCGAAATGACGTCAAGGATTAGAGCGAAGAGAAGAGGGCTTAGCGCCGACACCTGGTGTAGCCCTATCTCAACCGGAAAATACTGGGTGTCACCAACTGGGGTCCTAACACACGTCCTAGCTTGGGAGTACATGTCTTGGATCGCCCTAACGAACGGCAACGACACCCTCCTCTCTACTAGGCTCCTCCAAATAACATCGCGCGGAATGCTATCATAAGCCTTCTCTAGATCTATGAACACCATATGGAGGTCCTTACGCCGCTCTCTAAACTTCTCCATAAGGCGTCTGACGAGATGAATGGCCTCAGTCGTGGACCTCCCCGGCATGAAGCCAAATTGGTTCTCTGAGATCTCAACTTCTCTTCTAACCCTGCATTCCACCACTCTTTCCCAAAGTTTCATAGTATGACTGAGGAGTTTAATACCCCTATAGTTACTACAACTCTGAGCATCGCCTTTGTTCTTGAAAAAAGGCACGACAATACTATGCCTCCACTCTGTCGGCATCTTAGAGCCTCTGAGGAGGATGTTGAACAGCTCTGCTAGCCACTGAACCCCGACTTCCCCCAGACAAAGCCACACCTCAATAGGGATCTGATCCGGGCCTACAGCCTTAACTCTACCCATTTTCATTAGGGCACC
The DNA here is from genome assembly GCA_033398695.1 of Orobanche coerulescens. Classification (NCBI taxonomy): domain Eukaryota; kingdom Viridiplantae; phylum Streptophyta; class Magnoliopsida; order Lamiales; family Orobanchaceae; genus Orobanche; species Orobanche coerulescens. Next base: position 5,975,126 of record CM065814.1, read on the forward strand.
CTTTACTTCCTCCTTGCTGATGCTCTCACAGGAACTAAACGAACGAGCAGAAGATAGACTAACTCCTTGCACCACCGAGTCACTACCTCTAGCCTCATTGAAAAGTTCGAAAAAATACCTATTCCACCGCTCCTTAATAGCCACATCGTTCACTAACACTTGACCCAAATCATCCTTAATAAACTTAACGGGACCCATGTCGCGCCGCCCTCTTTCCCTAGCTTTCGCTAGTTTAAAAATAGCATTCGCTCCTTCTCTGGTGTCTAGGCGCTTGTACATCTCCTCGTAAGCCTCACATTTAGCCTTAGCCACTGCCTTCTTAGCCTCTCTTTTTGCCACCTTATACGCTACAATCTTCAAGATTCTAAAAGGTTTTTCTAAATGGTATTTAATAATGATTTTATAATATCTTTTAAATTATTGATATATTCAAAAGTTTATGAATTATAAAAAATTCTATAAATTCATGGACTTTGATTAATTTATACCAACTTTTCTGAATGAAAAGAATACCAATAAATCTCCCAGATATTTCAAATCCGATCAAAAGTTTTATTTAAAAAATCTTTCTTTAAAAATAATTTAAAATAATCAAACAAAGAATAAAATTATCTAAATAGTATCACAAAATTTATAAGATGAACAAGAAATCTAGAAAAACTCTCAAAGTTTGAAAAATCAAACCGAAAATAATGTTTGTTTTAAAAAATTAAAATTTGAAAATAAAAACAACTTTCAAAATCTAAGAATAATTTTAAAAGAACCAAATAAAGTATATGAAAGTATCTAAATAGTATAAGTATCAAATTTTATAAAGTGATAGGAGGATCTAGAAAAAATCTGGAAGTTAAATAAAAATATGAAAATAAATATTAATTTAAGAAAAAAATTAGAAAGCAATTTTTTAAATCTGAAAATTATTCTAAAATAATATATATTAAATTATAACTTATTATAATTTATCCAATGGATAAGAAAATAGAAAAAAAAATCTAAAATTCCGAACAATAAACATTAAGAAAATAAAATTATTTTAAAATTCATAATCTGAAAGTAAGAAAGAATCAAATCTGAACAAAATAAAGTACGAAAAGTAAGTTTTATGAAAAATAAGTTTATTTTTTGTGTAATTTAATTAATTTTAAAAGTCAATAAAATTATTCTTCTCACAATATAAATAAGTTTATCAGAGTATAAATAAGATAAATAATTCTTCTCAATTTTTATTAAATTTAAATAAGATAAATAATTCTTACCAATTTTTATTAAATTTGTAATAATACAAACAAATTTTATAGTAAAAAAATGCAGAATAATTTTGTAGAAGTACAAAATTAATGCAAACAATACGTTGAATTTCTAAATAACTAAAAAAATTAATTTTAAAATTCGTAAATAAAAAAAATATTAAATGCTAACTCTATATAAATCATGAAAAAACTTGAAATAAATTCTTTAAAATATATTTGTTTTAATAGATCTAGAAACATACAAAATTATCCTCACTTAGTTCAAATATTACAAATAAAATATAAATAAAGGGGGAATGGTTGGAACCCTTTCGGCAATGTTCGGGGATGAAACCATTAACCCTGAACCGGGCCCAGTAAGCGCGGGCCTGTAACCCAAGCGGAGAACAATGAGGCGAACAGGTCATGCTGGAAAACTTACCTCTAGATCGGAGGTAAGGTCGAGCCTCTTGGGGTACTCAGCACAGGGGACGATCCTCCGCGTGTGCGTGTGTGAAAAAAAATATAAATAAACTCCAAAGTTAAACAATAAATTTATAAAAATCCAAGAACTACAATAAATTCTAAAGAAATATAATTAACATTTTGAAAATATAAATATGTCCATCAAAAAAGATATTCTATCATCGAATCTAAAAATACAATGTGGTTCAAGTATCATACACTATTTCACCTACATGGATAAAATTAAATTAAATAGAGGTGGACTATGAATATAAAATAGATAAAATAACAATTCCAAATATCAAACACCGACTCAAATTCTAAATATTGTACTTAAAAAGCACAACAGATACTTATTATAAATAAATTCAGAAGATTACATATAGTTAATTTTGGAAAATTCAAAAATACTAAAATTTAAAAAAATCCAAAAATACAAATTAATTCTAATAAATGCAAATAAATATTAAAGTATTATTAATTTCAAAAATACTAATTATTTCAGTTTTTCTTCATATTCTAGACTATGTACATATTTTTATTTTGGCAAGTATTTCACTTTAATATATCAAATACCATTAGATTTCTCTGGAATTTGACTATATTTTATATAATTTTTTACGATTGATATATCATAATTTAAGATTAATCTTTAAACTTAAAAATCAGTTTGTAGTGCTATGGAACTTATCTTTTTAGCATTTTTAATTATTTCAAAATGTATTTATTTTTCTAATATCAATTACTAGTTCTTAATAACTAAATCATGTGTGGATCCTACAAAAAGTACCACCAAATAAAATGTCAATGGAGGTGTACTATTTATTTGGAATTTGGATGGAGTTCTGTCCCAATGCACAAGGAAGTCTACCTATTAATAAATAAAGTTTTTTTTTTTTTTTTTTTTGGGAAGGGTGGGTGGTTCAGTGGTAGGACGCCTACTCCCAAGATACTCCTTTGGAAAGGTCTTGGGTTCTAACCCCACTAAAGGAGGTGAAAGTGGAAGTTTTTCTCTTTATAATCCTCTAGCTCCCCGGGAATAGCTCAAGCAATCGCTAATCAATGTTTAATCTCGCGTCAAGCGGCAGTGTGGGAGTATTTCCTTGCTGGGAACCCGGAGGTCTTGTGCGTCAGTGTTTCTCGAGAAGCTGTCTTTGAGAGCATTAATCGGTGAAAGAACCTCGCGCGAAGTGTCTGCAGAAAAGACATTGGGAACCCTGGAATTGCTCGAGCGACTCGCGATTTACTTCTCTCAATGGGTTAGGAGTGGGTTCATTGAGAGACTAGGATTAGTCCGGCTAAGCCGGGATCACCTAGTTATCAAAAAAAAATAAAAAAAAATAAATCAAGTTTCGATTGAGAATTTTTATTTTTATTATGCCTATATTTGGTAATATTATGCTTAAAATATTTTTTCTGAAATAATGGAAAAAATCACCAAATAAGATCCTTAACTACGTTCAATATTTTTGTAAATCACCAAATGACGCATGGTAATAGCAATCACGGAAAAATCCTTATACTAAGAATAATTTTTAGATGTTGAGTAGCTTGAATCGGACGAAGAGAACATGTTTCCTAGTATGGCACGGGGCATTCGGATTCTCATAGTCGGTTCTTGTTTTTGCTTACATCATTATGAATCTCACGATCAATTAACTCAATATATCAATTATTCACTTTCATATTCTCATTAATTTTTAAGTTTTATATTTATTAAATTTAATATTTTTAATTAAGATGAAAATAAATCAATACGAAAAAATAAATATAATTAAAACTAGAATTGTCATATAATAGTAAAGATATTTTCCCACCTGAAATTCGTACAATAAAAATAACAAAACGAGAAAAAAAATAAAAAAAATACCAAAAATCGAATGAAAAAAGAAAAAAAGAAAAAAAGTGAGAAGCTGCATTTTGTGTGGGGGGCCAAAATAAGTTGTAATAAATGATTAAAAATGCAGAATAAATGAAAAAAAATTAGTCGATTAAGAAAAGCGCGGGACCCACCAGGCAAATCTCACTTCCGATTTTGATAGTACTTTCGCCTCCTTCACTTTCCCGAATTACTTCCCAACTTTTTTCCACTTCATTTCCCACAATTGGGACTCTAATATATCTCTCGTAGGAATATCAATTTTTATTTGTACCCGATCTTATTCGTCGTATAAATCCGTAATAGGATCAGATAGCGGTCGAACCCAAAATTTCATGATCGGATAGGATATAGGTATAGTATATTACCTGATTACTCAACCCGATTACCCTACCCGACTACTCGACCTACGTACTCATTTGAATTATATAAATATATTAATTTATATTATACATGAATTTTATATTATATTATATATTATATGTATTATTACAGAAAATATAATATTTTAAATATTTATTATATTAAATTGAATCTATTAATTACATTATATGTACATATGATATATATTAAAAAAATATTTATATTCTTAAATTTAGGATATACGGATACCCGAATACACAATGAATACCCAATTACCCGAGGATATTACTCGGACCCATCCGAATCAAATAGGGGCAGGGATCCCCTACAGTGCACAGCACCATGCTGTGCACTCCCTGCCCTCCAATCACACACACCCGCACGGGTGTGTGTGTGTGTGCCCCATCCGATGGACGGCAGTGCACAGCATGGTGCTGTGCACTGCAGGGGATCCCACCCCATCAAATAGATAGGATATGGGATGATATACATGTACCCGGCCATTGACATCTCTCTCTCTCTCTCTCTATATATATATATATATATATATATATATATGAATTCAAGTGACAATGCAATTTAAGTTAAGAAATACGAATAAATTTTATCCATAGATCTCGATAAATGGATGACCTAGATTTATTCTCACAAAAATTTGATGCATATAATGCAATATTTTAATGCATCGATATTTTGATGCATATGATGTATATTTTAATGCATTGCAATTTTTGTGCACGAAATGCATATATTTCATGCATAATTAGTACAACTCATGCATATTCACAATTCGCACGACAAGAACCATTCTCATTTGATCCTAAATCTGTATATATATAGAGAGATATTTATATTACTCACTCTTCAGCTCTTACGCTTAGTTCGCGAGTTTTAGTAAAGTAAGAAAAAAGGAAAAGAAAGTTAAGAGAGAAAAAAAGAGAAAGGAAAGTGAAAGAAAATTATATTTTGTGTTCTCGAGTTGGAAGGAAGTGAAAGGAAAATTAACTATTTTGTTCTTTTCTCTCTAAATCCTTCCAAATCGGAAAGAAAGTTAGGAAGGAAAATTTTCCTTCAATTTCTTTCCATTTCTTTTTATTAAAAAACACAGGAACACCAAATATTTTTTCTTTCTTTTTATTTTCATTCATTTTTTTTCGTTCGTTAAAGTTAAAATCAGGAACTAAGCGTTAATTTCCCTCAACCCGCAAGCTTCTTTTTCTCTGGCCTATTTGTTCGCAGGTTGAAAACCCTAAAAGAAATAGCCAGTTTGAAGTACATAGAAATCTGGGAGAAATACCATGAAATCTCTAAACAATGGAAGAAATACCATGAGCGCGGGACCGAAAGGTCACGAGTTCGATTCCCCCTACCAACACTTTATTGGTTGAGCCTGTCACACAGGGCTTGTCTAGTGTGGTTTAGCTGGTTGGCGTAGTTTGCAGGCTATTACGTCCGGATTCAGTACGCACTCGAAGAATAGCGGTTGCGGGTCCCGTCGTAAAAAAACGAGACTCTCGAGCAACTCTCCTCCCTACAAGGTGGGCCCTCGACATCAACTTCGGTTACAACTTCACCACCGACAACTTGTCGCATCCGAAAGCCGATCACGGGTGGTTCCCTAACAACACGTACGTCCAACCTCACATACGGTTTTCTTCCTGATCAGTACCAAATCTCAGAAACGTGATCACCGTGTTCAGAGATTCCTTCACGCGATGGGCCCGGCCCGCTGGCGATTTTGATTCTCAGGGCGACAATGCTGACATCCAGATACAGTTCTACAACTTCACCAAGTTAGGGATTCTAATAACAACGCGGGGAAGATTCTAGTGGACGAAACCAAGTTCTGGGCATTGCCAAGTGTAAACAAGAGCCTACTGTTGTGGGAATATAATAGAGTTTTGGATTTGGAGTGTGGGGCAATGCATCTGATTGGGCATCTACTCGGACTTGGCCATTCTTCCATGAATGAGTTTGTAACGTCTCGATTTCTTATATAAACTTATTATGGATTATAGAAAATATGTTCAATTTTATTAAATTAATGTCCGAATAATTTTATCATTTAATTTATTTTATTTTCATGATCATACAAATTCATTTATGTCATTATAATTCTTGTCAAGTCATGGGATTCATGTTGTTTCATTTCTCATTTTAATTCATCGTGTTTCACTCGTCAATTCTAGGCCAAAGTCGAATTTCATTTAATTATGCCCAAAATATTATTTAGCCTAATTACTATTATTATAGTTACCATTATTATTTTAGTTTATTTAAACCCAACAATTTTCGTTAGCCAAAACGGTTATAATTATTGATTATTATATTAAACTCAATTATTATTAATATTAATATTATTGTTGGTCCATATTAATTTTTCTGGCCCAAACTCTTTTCCTAGCCCAATTGATATATTCCTAACCTACAACTTCTCTACCCTAAACCTAAACTCTGCAGTATAAATACTATATTTTATACAGCACAAAACCTTTACAATAGTACAATACATAAAAATGAAATATAGTACTTCGCTTGTGTAGTCGCCCCTCAACCTCTTCTTCAATCAACTCGTCATCTGCAAAGGTAAACTCATACCCTCTGCACATTTATCATACAGTTTGATGTTTAAAGCTTTGATTCCTTTCTTATTCCTACTCCAAAAGTTTAAAACAACAAAACCCTAACAACTTTAGTCCTGTTCATCAACCCACGAATCCAAATCGAACCCAGGTCACAACCCGAACGCAACCTGAACCGCCGACTACCAGATTCTTAGTCGTTCTAATCAGAAACACATCAGTCAACAGATCCAAACCATAAATCCCAACGATTTGACAGTCGAACACCACCGGCAGAAAAAAAAACCCTATCACCCTTAAACATGTCAGATCCAATATTAGGGCCGCCGCCAACACCAAAACCTAGTCTGATTCCGTCGCGCGCCGTTGTCGCCATCCAATCTAGTCACCACTCGGCGGATCGTTCTTAAACCCCTTAGTGGTGCGTGTGTGTAGGTTTATGTGGGGGGTTGTGTGTGAGTATTTATGTGTGTGAGTGTGGGTGTGTTCTATAGTTATAGTGTGTGAGTGTGTGAATTTCTGCAAATCCTAGTGAGATATGAGGCGGACGATTGAGAAAGAGAAAAGAAAGAAATGAGAGTCAGCTGACTTGTGTGTTAATAGGGTTTTTATACCTGTTGTGCGGCGATTAATACGCCTCGGAAGAGGCGATTGCCTCAATCGCGATCGGCTTCCATGAAGCATCAACAGCCAGCCAACGGGCACAAAAGCCGGACGGCTGCCAGGGCGATCGTCTTTAGGTGCCTAGCGATCGTCTCATAAGGCGATTGCCTTCAGTGCCCGTTCAAAGACGACCATCTTATGCCGCACATAAAGCCGACCTCCATCAAAATCTATGGAGACTGAATCTCGGGAAGAAGGCCCACCTGCAGACCCGCAAACGGCGCAGCACGAAAAGGCTTTTTTAGTGACAAGGACAGCCTCTGACCTACTGACAAGATCCGCAAACGGCGCCATAGGAGCAGACCCTGGTCACGCAATGGACTAGGTGGGACCTCACGAGACTGAGTCGCGGGGCACGTGTTGTTTTCTAATTGGTTCGCACGGTTGGCTACCTATAGCAGTCGCGAACTTTAAGGAAACCGACCCACGTGCTGAGATGATCGACCCGATCGCCACTAATGGCGTGTCAGAAGCATTAAATGAGTATTTAATATTGGAAATGTGATCGCCCGTTTGGGATTAAGACATCTCAACTACCTCCTCTTCTATAAATAGGAGACTTCTAGCATTTGGGAGGAGAAAGAGTAAAAATTCCCCTCAAGAGAAATCCCAGAGATAAGAAAGACGTTCGGCAGAAATGAATGCTCACTATATTTAATCTTTGTAATAGGAACTCACAGAGCATTAACTCTGGTTCTTCCGGTAATCATCAGATCTTAAGCGGCTAAACCTATAGGGTTATTACACTCATTGTAATCGCATTAAAACACTAATAGTTGTACTCCAAAGTATTATTATTATTAATAATATCTCGCGAGAGCATTCAAGCCCGGGATTAATAATCCCGATAAATCTTGTGTTATTTTCATTCCATCGCTCGTGCTCTTGCATTTTGTTTGTTACTCACCCATATCCATATCCAACAAATCATTCCGAATAATATTTTGGGTAACAACAATTGGCGCTAGAAGGAGGGGTTGAACCTCCGAGAAACACTCACTGTTCTTCAAAGAAAAACCCTCGAGATAATGATGTCTGCCACCTCCTCGAAGAGAGCCATCTTACGGTCCGTCAAATGCCTTATTCCGGCCCAAACTGAGTCCCAACCTACGGTGGAAGGCAGCCGCGGCGACGCCAGACTCTCACTCCCGCCCCCGAGGGACGTCCCCAGCCTCTCACTCGATCAATTCCAAACCGCGGAACAGATCGAGGAGGCCATGGCCATCCTAAGGAAGCAATGGAGAGCATACGATGCGCCCACTATTACCCCCTCAGCCATCCGCCGCGCGGGCAAATGAAAGCTCAAGGTGTTATATGTCGAGCAATCGTCAGAAAGCCCCGATTCACAAGAAAAGGCACTTGCGAGGTGGGACAGTTCCGTCTTCTGCCGCCTAGGAAGTGATCCTTCATGGAAACCTGGGCATTCTGGCCCCAACCATGAGACGTCAGAGTCCAAATCCATCACCAGAAGTTCGGCATACCAAACTCCCCAAAAACAGGTCAGCCATTTGGCTCCCACTCGCCGAAAAATCGAGCTCGGCGGAAAAGACCTCGTCGCCTACAACGGAGCCAGGAGATCAGTACATGATCGCCTCGGCTCCCGCTCCGAGATCTAGACCGCGAGCAGCCAGGCTACGACGATGGCCGCAATGTAATGCCAGCTCGACGATATAAAAATGCTCCTAGAAACTGGGGCAGGCGCCAAGAGAAAGGTCGTCGGATCAAGTGAGCCGCTTACGGTCCAGATCGAGCTTGCCCACGTACAACCAAAGATCGCTCCTCCTCAAACACCTTTGTATGGGGGGAGATCGGACCCCTAGACTCACTTAAGCAAGTTCTGGATCTACATGACTGGATGCGGGGCGTCAGACGCGACGAAATACCGAATGTTCCCGTTAATATTGGGTAATCTTGCCCATAGGTGGTACATCTCATTGCCACCGCGCTCAATTAACTCCTTTGAAAAGCTGGCGAATGACTTCACGTCGTACTTCGCCGCCAAAGTCGCTCGGCCAGAAGGTCCCCACCGCATGACGAAGATCAGGCATGGAAAAGATGAGTCCGATGAAGATTACATTAACCGGGTGGATGAAATAGTCCTCACCGGCGAGCCCATAAGCGATGAGCTCGCCCTCTACTCGGTCCTGGGGGATTCGATGGTCTTTCGCCCATGTTCAGGCACCTCACAAAGGACATCCCCCGACCTACGCAATCTTCCACACCAAAGCCGCCGACTTTCTGGCCAGGCAGAGGTTTCTCACCCTTCGCCTAGGTGAGGGGGCAACCGGAGAGAGGAAGGCGCCATCTCCCATCCCAAAGAAGGCAATCGCTAAGCCCAGAAAGGCGGTCGCGAAGCCACCCGGTGAGTTCAAGGCCTTCGAGGATGTGGAAGTTCACCTCCTCTGCAACCTCAATCTATCTCCGGCCCATATCTTCAACGCCATCAAGGGGCGCGAATGGCTAAGCAAGCCAAAGGCGATGAGGGACAACAGTCATCTGAACCGCAATAAATTTTGTGCCTACCACAAAAGTCCCGGCCACAACACCAGCCAATGACGCGACCTCTTCAGACAACTCTGGAGATTGTTTGAGGAAGGCAAGCTGGACAATTTAGTAACCAAGCCAGAGCCCCGGGCAGAAAGGACCAGGGGCCGCGATCGGCGACAGAACGATGACCGTCAACCTAGCAATTTGGTCGCCAGAATTGAATGAAACGAGCCGGTGGACTCAGATAAGTCGATCCCTCCAGTCAACCCCGGCGGCCGGGTCAATATGCTTCAATCAAAAGGTGGAAATCTCAGAGGTCTTTCCCCGGTTTCCACCATGTCAAACAAAAAACGAAAGGCCGAGCTGAGGGCGTTCGTCGGAGTCCATGTCGTGGTGCCCCTGAAGCCAACCATCTCCAAAAATGCGCTCATCTCCTTATCCAACAAGGATAGGGAGGGAGTGCAGTGCCCTAAGGGGGATGCCTTGGTGATCTCTGCATGTATCCTTGGGAAAACGGTCGACCGCGTGCTGGTTGACAATAGGAGCTTTTGCAACATCATATACAAGTCTGCTCTGGACCAGCTCGGCAACCTGACCAAATTCATCAAGCCGTTCGAAACCATGCTTCAAGGGTTTGGCGACAACATGGTCAAAGCCTATGGAAGGATCAAGCTCTCCGTCGAGCTAGTCTGCTGTTACGATCCTAAGGTTAAGATCACTAGGAACTTGAACTTTGTAATCATAGACATGCCCAGCATCTATAATGGGTTTCTAGGTCGCCCCTTTTTAGGAAACTTTGAGGCGATCGCCTCCTCTTTATTTTATTTTATCAAGTTCCCCACTACCGAAGGGATAGTCGGTACTGTAAAAGGAGATCAGCTAATGGCAAAGAAGTGTTTGAACTACCCTTGTGTTGTAGCTTTTCCTTTAAACGTTTCTTGTCCTGTTTGTAACACTGGGACGATCGACAACCAACCAATAGAGATTAACGAGCCAAACACCTTATACCATCCCAACTCAGAAGACGGCATCTCACATCGATCGTCGGACGACATCGAATCGGCTTCGAGCCAAGCCTCGATGTTGATCCAAGGATCGAGTCCGGCGATCGCTCCAAACGAGAAGCGACCATCCCCATCGAAGAGTTGGAAAATATAACAATTGATCCGGCTCACCCGGAGCAGGAAGTGTAGATTGACTCGAGCGTCGATCCCGAGCTAAAAGACGATCTGATCAGTTTACTACCAAAGAACATCGGAATCTTTGCCTGGTCACATCAAGATATGGTCGTCATCAATCTTGGACATGCTTGCCACTATCTGAAGATCGACCCGGCAGGGAAGCCTGTTCACCAAAAACATTGAAAATTCGGTCCAGAAAAGTATGCTGCGCTAGATGCAGAAGTCAAAAAGCTGCTCGACAATAAACTGATCGGGGTAGCTACCGACGAGCCACAGTAGGTGGACAACGCGGTGCTCATCAAGAAGGCGAGCGACTCCTGGAGGTTATGCATCGATTTCACCGACCTCAACACAGCTTGTCCAAAAGATCACTTTCCAATGCCTCACATTGACCACTTGGTCGATAGCACGGCAGGTTGCGAAATGATGTCGTTTATAGACGCTTTCACCGGATTCCATCAGATCCCAATGGCGGAGAAAGACGTAAAACACATATCATTCCATACGGAAAAAGACGTGTTCTGTTGGGTCCGAATGCCGTTCGGTCTAAAAAATGCGGAGGCGACCTACCAATGCCTAGTCAACGGGATGTTTGCCGATCAAATCGGCAAAACCATGGAGGTTTAAATTGACGACATTGTGGTCAAGAGCCTCAAAAAGGAAAATCACCTCAAAGACCTTTCCGAGATGTTCGCCATCCTCGAGAGTGTCAACATGAAGCTGAACCCCAAGAAATGCAACTTTGGAGTAAGCTACGGAAAATTCCTGGGGCACATCGTGAGCCAAAGGGGGATCGAAGCGAACCCCACAAAGATCAAGGTGATCCTCAACATGCAAGAACCACGGAATGTCAAGAAGGTGCAACGCCTCACGGGGTGTTTGGCAGCCCTTAATCGTTTCATTTCGCGGCTCGGAGATAAAAGCAAGCCTTTCTTCGCCACCATAAAGGATAAAAAAATTACGTGGATGAAAGAAAGTCAAATGGCGTTCGCCAAAATCAAGGAGTATCTTTCCAACCCCCAAATTTTGGCAAAACCAATCCCCGGCGAGAAGCTGTTCCTTTACCTGGCAGCCTCGGAGGTCGCGCTAAGTACAATATTAGTGCGAGCAGAGGGACAAACCCACTTTCCGATCTACTTTGTCAGTCAAGCGCTACATGACGTGGAGACACGTTAGACGCCTCTGGAGAAGCTCGCCTACGCACTTGTCATGAGTCTTCGCAAGCTTAGAGCCTATTTCTTCGAACACCAAGTGGAGGTTCTGACGACTCTCCCTCTAAGACAAGTTCTGCACTGGCCAGACACCAACGGGCGACTCCTCAAGTGGTCGCTGGAGATCGCCCAATATGGTGTCACGTATGCTCCTCGCACGGCGATCAAGGGCCAAGCGCTGGCGGATTTTGTGGTGGAATTAACTTTCCCGCCTAGACCAACCCAAGTCGGCCATCCCGCTTGGAAACTGTTCGTAGATGGCTCGTCGACCAGCTCGCGAGCAGGGGCGGGGATTGTCCTCATCAGCCCCGACGGCCAGAGTTTCACAAATGCTGTGCGTTTCGATTTTCGAGCGACCAACAATGAAGCCGAGTACGAAGCCTTAGTAGGCGGGCTCGATCTAGCGCTCGCCATGGGCGTTCGTCGCCTTCACGTCTTCATAGACTCCCTCTTGGTTGTGAACCAAGTCAAGGGAGAATATGAGGCGCGCTGTGAACATATGATCAAATACCAAGAGTTGGTCGCCGAAATATGCACAAATTTCGAAGAAGTGCTGATCGAGCAAATCCCGAGAGAGCACAACTCCCAGGCCGATGCTCTATCCAAACTCGCATCGTCGGATGGGGTAGCAGATTTCTCTAACATTCAAATCACTAAATTGGAAAAATCGGCGATAAACAAAATCTTGGTCGCCACAGTTTCCATCGCCGAAGAAAACTGGATGACTCTGTTCATTGAATACTTGAAGAACGGAACGGTCCCCACAGATCGGGTCAAGGCTCACCAGCTTCAGCTCCGAGCGATCAGATACACCCTCTTGGACGATCGGCTTTACAAGTGAGCTTTCAGCTTCCTCTCCTCAAATGCATTTCGCCGGAGGAAGGCCGACTTGTTTTAGCCGAAATCCATGATGGGATCTGTGGAAATCACACGGGAGGGCGAGCCCTCATCCACAAGACGATCAGGCAAGGTTTTTTCTGGCCTACCCTTCGAAAGGACGCGATCGCCTACGCCCGATCTTATCACAGGTTTCAAATAATGGGTCGGAACATCAAGCTTGCCCCCGAGCAGCTCACCTCTATGTATAGTCTGTGGCCGTTCGCCCAATGGGGCATCGACCTGATCGGTCCTTTGCCAACAGCACCGGGAGGATGTAAATTCACCATTGTGGGGGTCGATTACTTCACAAAATGGGCAGAGGCCGAACCACTCAACAAGATCGGCCAAGAGCATGTAATTAAGTTCATTTGGAAAAACACCATCTGCCATTTCGGTCTACCTCAGGCTATCATCTACGACAACAGAAAGCAGTTCGACGGTTTGGAAGTTATGCAATTCTGCGAGAAATGGGGAATAAAAAAAGTTGTTCTCGGCCCCTTACCACCCTCAAACAAACGGGCAGGTACAGGTTGTAAACAAGATCCTTAAGCACACAATCAAAGCTAGACTCGAATCCAAGCAAGGGCGCTGGGCGAGCGAGCTCCCGGATGTTTTGTGGTCCTACTGAACAACGATAAGAAATTCAACCGGCGAAACCCCATTCGCCCTCGCTTTCAGAACAGAAGCAGTGATCCCATCGGAGATCGCCGTCCTCAGTCACCGAACTACACAATAACTGACGGTAGACAATGATGTAGCTCGGCGAATCGACATGGATATGCTCGAATAACGACGACTGACCTCGAAAATGAAGAACACGATCCACAAAAGGAAATCCGAAAACTTCTTCAATTCAAAGGTCAAAGAAAGGCGATTCCAAGTGGGCGACCTAGTCCTCAAAAAGATCCAGACCCACACAGGAGTATTTGGTCCGAACTGGGAGGGTCCGTTCAGGATATCCAAGTGTCTAACCAAAGGAGCCTACGAGCTCCAACACCCAGACGGCACTGCGGACCAATATCCCTGGAACTCTGTCCATTTGAAGAAGTACTATCAGTAGAAACACCCTGTATTCATTTACTCAATGTGCAAAGTGCTTAACGAGATTTTCCAATTCTCCCCAAGTGATTTTCTTCGGCAAAACAATCCAAAGGCTACTACCTGAGCAACGCCTCCAAAAAGGGGATGACTCACTCGCCCCCTAAAGTTCATCATCTAACATGATGGACCTAGGCAAGCGATCGCCTACCCTAGCACAACATATACCGTAGAGGATCGCCATCTAACATGATGATCCCAGGTAGAAAAGTGCCGCCATCGTTGTGGAGGTCGATGGAACCGACAGCCCGTCCATGCAAGGTTCCTTTAGGCGGAGATCGCTCGCCCTTTCGTTTAAATACGAGGCGAGCGTAGCCGAAGGACCCTCCAAAACAGATCTGTGGACACGCTCGCCCGCCCTCAAAGGTCTATCATCTAACATGGTGAACCCGAACAATGCGACGCATCCCGCCCCTTATCACAACGTATGCCCTCGAAGGTCCGCCATCTAACATGTTGGTCCCAGGCATAAAAATGCTAACAAGCCATGGTCGCGAAGTCGATTCATCCGACGGCGCTCCATGCAAGGACTCCTCCAGGCTGAGATCGTCCGCCCCATCGCCACATTGCGAGGCAAAACGTAGCCTACGGAGGACCCTCACAATTAAGTGAATCGCGAGACGTAGACCATCAGACGGAATGTCGCTCGCGCACAAGACATGGTCGCAGAGGTCGGTTCCATCGACCTCCACGACCATGCAAGGTTCCTCTAGGTCGAGATGGTCGGCCGTCCTCGAGGAATCTGAAAAATTGAAGATCGCAAGAACTAGACCAAAGATCGCTCGCTAAACGATTTATTTTCGTTCCCTTATTTTCACTAAGTAAACAAAAACAAAGGGGAGAGTGGATCTATACATACGACGATCAATGCCAGGTCAATGCGAGTGATTTGGAAAGACGAACATACAAACACAAAAAATCAGATAAAAAAACATTACTCAAGTCTGATGTACAAGCACGGTCACCCGAGGCCAAAATACAACAAAAGCCTGGAAAATTACAAGTAAAAAGCAAAAAAAAAACTCAGAGATCGGCGCTCGCTCCCTCACCAGCAACAAGCACTGCACCCCCGTCCTCTGGGGCACCCGGGTGAATAAGGTTGTCCAGCGACGGATACCAACTCAAGTCGACCCAATGATCCGAGGAGAGGTCGAGGATCGGCACGATGAAGGCTGGATACAGAGGGTGCTCAAGAACGTAGGCTTTGAAGTTATCAACCAAAGGGCCGACCTCGAGCTCTCCCTTCTTAGCAGCGCAGATTGCGTCAGCATAAGCCACATAATAGGCAAATTCGCTGACATATTCCACGTTGAGGTAGGGATCGGCCTCAGTCGCCTCCAGTTTCTCCCTCAGCCCCGCAAGCGTTTGGTTCACGCCCTGGAGCTCGGCAACCTTGGCAGCCACCTCTTCCTTCGACGACGTCAGCTCTCTGGTCAACCGTTCGACGATCGCCTCCAGCTCAGTGACCTCCTTCTGTGCGGTCGCGTGAGACCTGCAGGCATCCGTCATCTGATCCCTCATCCGGTCGGTCGCCGCCTGGGCCCGTTCGAGGTCATGGATCGCCTTGTTGGCCGCCTCCACGGAACTCTTCTCCATCGCCACGAGCCTGTCGGCAAGCTCAGCATTCTATTTTCGAGCAGACTCGAGGTCCGCCTGGAGATGAGCAGGGCCGCCCCTCATAGTCTTTCACAGCCTGGGCAGCCATCGTCGCCGTCTGAAGGGCTAAAGCGAAGGTCGCCTGCATCGCATCAAAAGATCGCCGACGTGCGATCGCGTCCAAGTCGGTGGACCAGGCCTTCGATAGGGTGGTGGCAGCCCGAGCGACATAGTGGGGGACATCACAAGCCTCACGAGGAGCTTCGCTCGCAAGGAAATCCAACACCAGCGGCGAGCAGTTCGGGTCGCTGCGACGTAGCCTGTGCCAAGAACAAAAGAGTTGGTATATTTCCTACATATGTGACATATCCCAGCAAAGCGACCAAGCTTACCTTGCGACGTTCTCTGGGTCGTGGCCGAAGAACGGCCTCCCGCGCGGGGTCTCAGCATTGGCGGTCGCCATGGCTTCCAGGAAAGCCGAGGAAGGCGTGGACCCCTCCACCAGGGGAATCGCGGAAAGTGGAGGCGCGGGGATCGGCGGCTCATCAACAGTGGCAGAGGCCGAGGGCTCCTCCATCCTCCATTTCTTGCGATTAATCCGAAGTTGTCCCTCCTCCCGAGGGTCTTGTTCTTCAGCGATCAGCTCCTGGAGAGGCCTCGCCTCTGGGATAGGTTGGAGCATCGCAGCAGGAGCTCGGATTATTTTCTTCCCTTGGCGAAGGCGACTCATAATCCCGGGATTTGACATAGCAATCTCGATCGGGGGATCTTGGTAGTGAGGGAAGCGGATTTCTGCAAAGAAAGCAATCAACAACGGTTAGTCACCTTCCTCAGTCAAGACGATCGTCAAGCAAAGGAAGATCGCGAAAGTTCGTACCTGGAACCCTTAGGTGGCGAGGAAAACAAACAGCCGAGCGGCCAACCAGCAGGCTTTGTTGTTAATCTGGCGAGCATCAATATGGTTGTTGGGAAGACTACGTATCCGCTCCCAGACGATCGCGAAATCAAAAGCTAGCTCGCCTGCCGCCGGAACAAGGGCACCTGCAAAAAGAAGGCCAAATTAGATCAGTTCAGAATATATCCGAACGAAGGGAGAGCCTTACTCGGATTCCTCTCCCGGAAGCCAGTGGGGATATCCAACTCGTCAGTAGGATTGTCACTCGCGGCCGACTTCCACGCACCGCTGACCTAGAACCACTTCGACAGATCGCCCCGGACTTTGTTAGGGACCCCAAGAATCACCCGGCCTGAACGACCTTGGATGTGGTAACCGCCAACGGAGCCCTTTTGAGCTGTCAGTTTGAAGAGATGGTTCATCTCAAGCGGCGAAGGAAGACGGTACAGCCGGTGACCGCCGAACAAAGTAAGGGTGCAGACGACCTGTAGCCTGGAGTTCGGCGTCAGTTGAAGCGGCGCCACATTCCAGGTGGTCAGCAGGTAGGAAACGGCAAACGGCAATGGAAACTGCAGCCCGACCTACATTATCACCTCATTAACGGCGACCATGCCCTCAGGGGGTTGATCGGCATGCTCGTTCTCGGCGGGCACATAGAGGCAAACGTCAGAGGGGACATGGAACTTCGCCCTCCAGGGGTCCAAATCTTTCCTGGTCGCCGAGCTTCTAATCTGGACAAGGGACCACGGGGAGTGGCGTGCAGCCCGGAACAGCGCCCGCCTTTTGGGTTGATAGGGATGGGCGATCGAGTATTCGCGGAAGTCAAACTTGGGAATTGGGCTGGTCAATTTCTCCATAAGTTTGGCAAAGTCTGAAAAGGCTTTGCTGAACGCACTGTTTCGCTCCCAGTACACCTTCACTTCGATCTCCTCTTCGGTCAGAAAACGCATTTGCTCGGCCTCTGTCGCCCTGGCCACATCGGCTTCGTCAAAGAGTTCTTCGACCTCCGCGGGTTCAATCCCGGCGCGAATAGCCTCGACGGCTATCTTTCATCCCGGGCGGTCGAAGTCCCGGCGGCGGAAGTGCTACCCATCTCATACACCGTTGGTTTTCCTCCGGACATCTTCAAAAAGAAAGGGAAAAGAGAGGGCTTTTGCTTACCTAAAAAGTCTGAGTCGAACGACGCTCGTCAAACACGAAGCTTCAAAGGAATCCGACGATATCTTCTTCTCAGATGAAAGTGCGAATAAAGTTTTAACCCAGAAACCCTAGCTCCTTTTTATAGGCGAAGCCAGGGGCTTCTGGGTAAATAAGCAAAGTCTCGAGGGTCGAAGCACGTAGGTTGGGAAAGACCGACTTTTATTGTCGCCCTCGAGTCCCGCGTGCACGTCGTTTCGAGAGCACGCCAGAGAATAAGTCCAACAAACCGTCGAACTCACCCAATAGGAGAATGCCATGTGCCCCAATGACGTCTCAAATCAACTTTCGCCAGCATTTCAGTGACCGAGTAGGTCGTCCGAATTCAAAATCGAAATCCGCTCAAGAAGACGATCGTCTGCTCCAAAAAGTGATGAGTCGCCGCCAGTGGAACCACCTCACCCCACATGTTTAACATCAGAGCGAGCTGGGGGCCAATTGTTGTACGGCGATTAATACGCCTTGGAAGAGGCGATTGCCTCAACCGCGATCGGCTGCCAAGAAGCATCAACAGCCCGCCAACGGGCACAAAGACCGGTCGGCCGCTAGGGCGATCGTCTTTAGGTGCCTAGCGATTGTCTCACAAGGCGATTGCCTTCAGTACCTGTTCAAAGACGACCATCTTATTCCTCACATATAGCTGACCTCCGTCAAAATCTACGGAGACTGAATCTCGGGAAGAATGTAATATCCGCAATTTCGATTTTCCGGTAATTTTATTTTTTTCGGCGGAAGTCCGTTTTGACGACTCGCTCATGACCGATTCATCATTTCGAGAATATTTAATTCTGCACTTTTTGTCATCCGATTTCGTTTCGGTATCGTTTTATTGAGTTTCGTGTTCTTAAACGGCTTTTCCGCACTCGAATTCGATTCTTGCGAATCTCATCCGAAACTGTCGTTTTGAGGTTCTCGTAAGTTCATTTAATGTTATTATTCATGTTGCGAGTTTTGGCTTGGTGTTTCGATCGTGTATCGTGTATTTCGGACGTTTTGGGCCATTTTCGTAATTTCCCAAAGTTTAGAGTAATTACTTTCCGTTGTCGAATTTCGAGCCTTCGGGTGGTCGGAATCGTGTGTTCTCTTAGCGCTTGGATTCGTCTTTGTGAGTACTTAGTAACCGTATCTTCGATTCATATTCAGGTTCGGGTTTCGGCGTCGGAGTCGGCCACGAGTCACGGCCGCACTTCTTGGAGCAGGGCTGGCACGGCCGAGTTACGGCCGTAAGGTGCGATTCTGACGTACGTGCTCAGCAATGTTCGGACGAATGCAGTTACGGCCGTAAGTTGTCGATTCTGGCCGTCTGGTGCCGTGCGATGTTCGGACGAATGCCGGTTACGGCCGTAAGGACCTGCCGGGTACGGCCGTAAGTTCCGAGTTACGGCCGTAAGGCCCTGTCGGTTACCGTAAGCAATCGGCAGGCACTGGGCGGGTTTTGACGAATGCCGATTACGGCCGTAAGGCCCTGCCGGTTACGACCGTAAACCTGTCGGCCATATATAGGCTGTGACCGTCCAGACCTCATTTTCTTCACATTTCTTCACCCGGGTGCGGCTGGCGACGGGGAAAATTGAGAAATGGAGTTTTTGGTTGATTCTACTCGATTTCTAAGTGTTTTTAATGATTCTTATCGATTATATCAAGATCAAATCATTGTTCTTCGTCGAATCGAGGTAATTTCTTGAAATCTCCTAGAATTTGATTTTTCGAGTTTTGTTCTTGATTTTCGTTGTTCGTCCGAATTTGATGAATCGGTTGATGTTAGTAAACATTATTAATCGTGTTCTCTGGATTTTGTATCCATATCTTCGATTCGTTCAACCCGATTGATGATTCTTAGGTTCTTGAGGAACCTTGAACATTTAGTGTTCGATTAAATGTCTCAAAGAGTTTCTTTCGGTCGTTGTGTTGATTTCGATTGATATTGTGTTATTGAATGAATTGTATTTAATTCAAGGTTGTTCGAGTACTTGTGTTTATCGGAGGACGCCGTTCGTTGTTCGTGGAAGGATTTCATCGCCTTCGGTTGAGGCAAGTTTTATACTAGTACTAGTCAATGAGATTAATGTTATCATATATGTGTATGAATGTGTTGTATCATTCCGAGACTTAGTCTCTTCATAAGTTCATTGATATTAGGGGATCGTTCGATGCGATACTCTTTGGCAATTATGCCAAATGTTTATTATCATTCATTAATGGCCGGTAAGGCATTGAGATATTCGTTGTTAATGTTATTATCGATCACCGGTTCGCGGTATCGATGTATCGGTTGTTGTTGTTAGTATTGATGTCGATCTAAGACGTTGTTGTAATCATTTTTATTAATGTTGGCGTCCTGTGATTCATGTTGTATTGGCCGATTGAAGGCATTGTCATATTCGTTCTCATCTTCGTCGTAGGTAGCCGATTAAAGGTGCCGAGGCATTCATTATATCATTGCTATCGATTGGCCGTTCTAAGGCAATCGAGGAGTTCAATAATTCATTGTATCATTGTTATCGATTGGCCGTTCTAAGGCAATCGAGGAGTTCAATCATTCATTGTCTCATTGTCATCGATTAGCCGTTCTAAGGCAATTGAGGTGCTCAATCATTCATTATATCATCGTCATCGATTAGCCGTTCTAAGGCAATCGAGGTGCTCAATCATTCATTGTATCATTGTCATCGATTAGCCGTTATAAGGAAATCGAGGTGCTCAATCATTCATTATATCATTGTCATCAATTAGCCGTTCTAAGGCAATCGAGGTGCTCAATCATTCGTTGTATCATTGTTATCGATTGGCCGTTTTAAGGCAATCGAGATATTGAATCATCATCATTGTTATCGGTTGGCCATTCTAAGGCAATCGAGGTATTGAATTGGGGCTGTCGAGGATAGTTCCCATCCGTTGTGTCATTGTTATCAATTGACCATTCTAAGGTAATCGAGGTATTGAATTGGGACCGTCGAGGACGGTATCCATCCGTGAGTCATTGTTATCGTGTTGGCCGACTCAAGGCAGCACACTATCATTCTCGTGAATTCGGTAATCTTGGGATCATTGCCGTTTGTGATTAATTATGTTTGGTCTCGTCTAGTGCTCATTATGGGGTAAGTTTGGTGGGGCATGAACCTTTGCGGTTGTTTCCCCCAACACCTACAACTCAGTAGGTCAACGGCCATTGGATAGTTTCATTATGGGGTAAGTTTGGTGGGGCCTGAACCTTCGCGGTTGTTTCCCCCAACACCTACAACTCAGTAGGTCAACGACCATTGGATGGTTTCATTATGGGGTAAGTTTGGTGGGGCCTGAACCTTCGCGGTTGTTTCCCCCAACACCTACAACTCAGTAGGTCAACGGCCATTGGATAGTTTCATTATGGGGTAAGTTTGGTGGGGCCTGAACCTTCGCGGTTGTTTCCCCCAACACCTACAGCTCAGTAGGTCAACGGCCATTGGATGGTTTCATTTGATATGGCTTCGTGCCGTGGCTTCGGCCTTCATTGTTACAGCTTCGGGCTGGTTTGGTTCATCCTCATGTAATTCATTGTGATTCATATTTAATTCAGTTTTGGTTCGGTTCATCTTCAGGTAATTCATTGTGATTTATATTTAATTTAGTTCTGGTTTGGTTCATGTCGTGTAATTCATTGTGGTACTCTGTGATTATGATTCGTTGTTGGGCACTTATGTTCTAACCTGTCGAACAGGTATTAATAGTATACTGTGGGCATAGTATTTCACGAATGCTCGGTTCTTACATTGGTTTGTGAGCACCTCTTATTATTATTATCATTATACCGTTTCATTCTGCCTTTGGATGCATATCATGTTATACATGTATTTGATGTTCATTATCTGGATGACTGACCCCGTGGGGGCGGAACATGTTTTCATGTTTTAGGTGCTTGCGAGGAGAGAGTTGAGACACAGGGGCATGATGATGGCGACGAGGCATTCGAGCGATACTAGTCAGAGTTGTTCATGTTGGTCAGTCAATTGGAGTGTTCTCCAGTTTGTCAGTCATTGTCATTATATATTACCCGAGCAAGGCTCGTGGGTGTGGTTGTATTTTCATTTTGGCCATGTAGGCCCATCATTGTCGTTAAAATTCCTTATCGGAATATTGTGTCGGATATCATGGTAGGGACTGTGATCTCCCTTGTTGGTTAATTTTAATGTATTTTAGTCATGTTCGCCTGGTGGATCTCCGGGTGTGGGGTCCACGGCACTGTAATAACCCAATGGGATTTGGGGGTGTTATAGAAGATGGTATCAGAGATTTTGGGTTGTGAGATACCCTGATATGTGAGTTATGTGGCTCTACCGATGCGGTAGTAGTGGGACTGTCAGGTTATGACAATCTGGACAGTCGGGTTTTGTGAGTCGTGAAATTTGTACGACTGCACGAGTCATTCATTCATCGAGTCGTCGTCAGTGAAGACTAGTATCGTGAGACCTCGAAGCTTCGTATGACCTGTGTAAGGACTCGATTCTCTTTATGTTCATACATTCATTATGTCATTGATTATACATGCTTTGTTGAAACCTATATGTGATATTAGTGTCATGATTGATTCATGGATAATTGTTTTGGAGCACATGTGACCTGTGTAAGCGTTAAGGATCAACTCATTCATTAGTTAATAATCCTAAATCATCATTTTGATCTTGTCGATCATGTTAATTCATTCATCACTCAGTTAATCTCATTATTCAGTTAGTTCATTCATCACTCAGTCAATCTCATTATTCAGTTAATTCATTCATCACTCAGTTAATCTCATTGTTCAGTTAATTCATTCATCACTCAGTCAATCCCATCGTTCAGTTAGTTCATTCATCACTCAGTCAATATCATCGTTCAGTTAATTCATTCATCACTCAGTTAATCTCATTGTTCAGTTAATTCATTCATCACTCAGTCAATCTCATCGTTAAGTTAGTTCATTCATCACTCAGTCAATCTCATCGTTCAGTTAATTCATTCATCACTCAGTTAATCTCATTGTTCAGTTAATTCATTCATCACTTAGTCAATCTCATCGTTCAGTTAATCTCATTGTTCAGTTAATTCATTCATCACTCAGTCAATCTCATTGTTCAGTTAATTCATTCATCACTCAGTCAATCACATTGTTCAGTTAATTCATTCATCACTCAGTTAATCTCATTGTTCAGTTAATTCATTCATCACTCAGTTATTCTCATTGTTCAGTTAATTCATTCATCACTTATTCAATCTCATCGTGTTAGGCGTATTTTTATACGCTTATTTATCTTTATTTTGTATTCTTTTCATGATTAAATCTGCATAAATGAGCCTTTAATGCACTATTCTTTTATGTTTTGCAGGAAATTGGAGTCCGGAAGCTGAAACGATGAAAACGGGCGAAAACGGCAAATTTTGGCCTGGGGCCGCGGCACAAACCAAGTGAGCCGCGACACACGAAGACAACCAGCGAGCCCCGAGTGGACTGTACCGGGGGCCGCGACACAAGTATACTGAGCCGCGGCCCAGAAGAAAAAAATAGCGCCCAGGCATCACGCTGAACATCGTGAGCCACGGCACAGATTTAGTGTGCCGCGGCCCACGGGGCGATTTTGGTGTGTTCTCCGCGGTTCTGGGCCGTTTTTGGAGCCTGTTCCCAACCTAATTCCCGGACGCGTTTTGGAGGCTGATGATAGTTATAAATAGGGGTTTAAGGGATGAAGACAGGAGGATCGAAATCGGAGGAAGACATCGCGGGATCGAAGAACACAAGGAGAAGATTTGTGGGCGACGACAAGACCACGAATCCCTTACGGTTTTTCTTAATTTTTCCGCATCTTATTGTCTAGATCTATTCGAGTAGGATTGTGATTGTAGCCGATTACATGACGGTTTGATTTATTTATTTTTATTTCAATTCTTTCGTTATTCTATTGAATTGGATTCTTCTTACTGTTCTCAATGCTTTCAATTGTCTGGCCAATAGTTGAATTGATTTAAATGTCTTTATGGATTCGGGAGATGAAATTTAGACATAGTTCTTGTGATAAAAATCATGATTTTCGTGAGATAGGGATATACTCATGAGAATTGTGAAGCCTGTTTATTGTGGGAATTCTTGAACTGTTTTAGCTATTAATTATCTAATTTGAATAGGGATATATCGAGTTAATAATTCTTAGTATTTTCTATCGACCATGTGAAAGGCTTTAGAATAATTTAGGAATTCCTGGCTTACAATCAATTGAATAAAAGTGACAATTGAATAAAAGTGAATTGAATTACATAAAAATCATTCCTGATTGTTTGAGGTGAAAATCATAATCCTACGCCCTTATTATTATTATTATTATTATTATTATTATTATTATTATTATTACTATTCTTATTCTCTATTTATTTTTCTGCAATTAGTTTAGAATTAAATTCTCTATAATTGTTCTTCAAATAAAATTACGAGTTGACTATATTTTGGTACTTAGTGAAATCAGTCCTTGAGGGAACGATATCTTACTTATCACTTTATTACTTGTTGACACTGTGAACTTGCGGCATAGTGTGAGGGATTTCCTCACAACAAGTTTTTGGCGCCGTTGCCGGGGACTAATTTTTCGCTAATATCAATACCAAGCGACTCTAATTTTAATTTGAAGTTTTTTATCTTTAGCCTCTATATTTTTATTTTTTATTTTTCATTATGTTTTCCTTTGATTATAGTGACCCTTGGCATTTCATAAATTTCGACGTTCTTAATAATTTGCCTAATAGGGTCAGTCAGCCCCCTCCCCCGAAACAAAAGACCATGCTTGAATAATGTATAGACGCTCTCAATAATCCTGATAGTACCCCTCTTGAGCGAGAATGTGCAAGTCGTGGTCTTGAGATTCACTACAGTTATTTTCCAGCTCATTGCTTTAGTAGTGAAGTTGAGGGGGAGGTTGAGAAGAAAGATATGCTGAGTTTTAGGGTCGATCCCTCAGCACCTGATAATTACATAAAGTGTGATGAACTTGTAGAAGAAGTTACCATTGATGATGTTTCCAAAGAAATTTCATTAAATTGTCATCAAACTTCGACTAATAAGGTGAACACTTTTGTGCCTAAAATTTTATTAACGGTGCCGCGCATAATTTTTCCTAAATCCATAATGGGAGAGATTGATCCCATCACTTGTGATTTTGTTGAGGCTGATTCCTTGAGTTCTAATGAGGTTGTTCATGATATGTCTTTATTATCTACCCATTCGAACTCTGCTTATTTTTTCATGCCTTATAATTATTACATTCTTCCATTATTTTTTGGTTGTCCAGATAATTATTCTTACTCATTATTATTGGCAACTAGGCATGAACCAAAGCCTCCCTTGTGGAATAAGAGGCTTATAGATTGCAAGAAGGGGGCATTTGGCAATCTCCCTAGAAAGAAGCCACGTTAAATTTTTTTGCCACGTCGTGCTCAAGACGTAAAATAGAGCGCTTGATGGGAGGCAACCCATCATTTTTACTTGCTTTCTAGTTAGTTGTTTTTATTTGTTTTTTTCGTTAGTAATTTGTTTTTTTCCTTTATTTTGTTATTTCGTTTGGATTCGTGTATTCTTGTTGGCCCTTATTTCTCTAATATTTTTATATAACCCCAATGAGTTATCATCCTTCATATTCTAGTCTTTCTTGGCTTAATGTCTACAGCTATTTCATGACTAGAGACTAAGTTTGGGGGTCCCTGGTGATGTTGGGCATTACGGATTGACAGACGATTCCACTCAGACATGTGCTGGCGTTCAAGAAGACATTTGGAATAAGATTCACTTTTCCTTATCTCTTTTATTTTTACATGAGTTTTATTATTGATGATGTTATGTGTAGTGGAATAAATTGAAGCATGCGATATTTTCTTAAATTTTCTTGGTTATGAATTGCGATTTCATCATTGTTTTATTTTTCTTGCATGCTGTTGATGGTTAAAAACGTGAATTTTTCGTGCTTCCGTGTGTAAAACTGATGTTACGATACTGATTTCTCTTGGAAGAAACGGTTGAGTTTTGGTCGAGTTGCAGTCAGCGATATCTGTTTTTGTTGAGTATTCATTTAGGTCCGAAATTGTTTTCGTTTTTGTAGAAATCTTAGCAGATAAGAAAGGAGACATACGTGTTTTCAAATCGCCGTCTATACGTTTGGTTACACTTTTCGCGTAGCTAGTGTCCAGTAACATGAGTCGTGTTGGCACTTTAATTGAGTTTAGAGTCGGACAGTTTTTCCCAAATAGTCGAGATATTATTTGTTCTATGATGGGAAGTCTAGTAACCAGGGATATTCACGTGACCCGTTGTTTACTCTCGCGTAAAACGACAACCCTGATTAGACTAGTGGTTTAGAGATTTCGCAAGTGCCGATGATGGGGAGCCTAGTAACCGGGGGTATTCACGTGACCCGTTGTTTACTCTCGCGTAAAACAGTGATCTTGAATCGGACATGCGGGAATAGCTATTCTAGTTTTTTTCTCCGCTGTGGAGGGGAACTTAGTAACTAGAAGCATCCCTGTGCCCCATGAGTGTCTTTTACGTCAAACGGTTTCCCAATACATGAGAATGGAATTCCACCCTAGGATTATCCCGGTGAAACATCCCGAGATCCGAACCTAGTGGTTAACTCGAATCATTTTATTGATCACATATAAGGGAATACTGTCCGAGGGTTATTTTTGATGATGAAACTCTGAAATTTTGCCATTAGACTGCGGGACTGGTCAAGTTAGCTTGTTTATTTTAACCCTTCATATTGGCGGTCGGTTAAATTCACGCTTGTTAATCTTTGAGCTTGATTTTCTTCATGAACGATTGATTAGGACTGAAATTGGTTACTTTGTGGAACCAATATCCTGGATGTGACTCACTATTACGATACTTGTATTATTCCTTGAGAATTTCAGGGTAGTATTGATTAAGTTGAGCACTATGGATTTGTACGATCATTCATGATATTCTTTTATTTGCAATCAATTCTTTTTTTTTTGCTTGAGGACAAGCAAAGGCTCAAGTTTGGGGGTATTTGTTAGGCGTATTTTTATACGCTTATTTATCATTATTTTGTATTCTTTTCATGATTAAATCTGCATAAATGAGCCTTTAATGCACTATTCTTTTATGTTTTGCAGGAAATTGGAGTCCGGAAGCTGAAACGATGAAAAAGGGCGAAAACGGCAAATTTTGGCCTGGGGCCGCGGCACAAACCAAGTGAGCCGCGGCACACGAAGACAACCAGCGAGCCCCGAGTGGACTGTACTGGGGGCCGCGGCACAAGTGTGCTGAGTCGCGGCCCAGAAGAAAAAAATAGCGCCCAGGCATCACGCTGAACATCGTGAGCCGCGGCACAGTTAGTGTGCCGCGGTCCACGGGGCGGTTTTGGTGTGTTCTCCGCGGTTCTGGGCCGTTTTTGGAGCCTGTTCCCAACCTAATTCTCGGACGCGTTTTGGAGGCTGATGATAGTTATAAATAGGGGTTTAAGGGCTGAAGACAGGAGGATCGAAATCGGATGAAGACATCGCAGGATCGAAGAACACAAGGAGGAGATTTGTGGGCGACGACAAGACCACGAATCCCTTACGTTTTTCTTAATTTTTCCGCATCTTATTGTCTAGATCTATTCGAGTAGGATTGTGATTGTAGCCGATCCTCATTAATTATGTGCAGTTGAGTCCATTTTTGTGTTGTATGTGTTATTACCGAAATTATTATCTTTTGTTTTGTTCTTTGTACAGTTCATCATGTTGAAGCCTATTGTATAGGAGGTTTCATTTGATGCTTAGTAGTAGTGCTTATCACAATAAATTTAGCCAAACTAGTACAACACTTGGATCGTTTGTTTCAAATTGGAAAGCGAAATCTCTCTCAGGCTGCATAATCTGATGCTTATATTGTTATTGCGTGTGCAGTACTAACTTGTGATCCATTTTCATTTTGTTTCTTCCCAATATATGGAAGATTAGCCAGCATGCAAGTTCATATTTTCTTAATATGAAAAGTAGAAATATACTGTCAGATAGTAACATTGAAATTTAGGACATGTTTGTTCGATAGAGTTTGAAATTGTGACTTTATTAATTTTGTTTGATGTATTAGTATGCTAGCGAACTAGTAGTATATTTTTTGAAACTACGAAAAAGTTCGACACTAAGATTCCTGTAGATTTATAATAGTGTCCATATACCCATTGGTTAGATAGCTCTCATCTGAATTGGTTATTACAATATACACAATATTTTGGCAAATGTCTTGACCCTAAGTTAGGAAAAAAAAATTGATCCTAGATTACAAATTTTACCTTCTAATGGTATAAGACCTCTGTCAAGGGCATTTTTGAACTGATAAAATCCCATAAATGCACAAGCAGTAATTGTTCACAGCAAAGAGATAGGAATTCCGAGTGAATGTGCAACATTGATCAGCTGTTAATAGTTGTTGTGTCCACACTTTTTTTTTCCTGCAGTTCACAGGCTGCTTTGATCGATTAGTTCCATTTCCCCCTTTTTTTGCAGTAATTGTAAACATAGATTTATAACTTTGACATTATTAAAAAACAGTAATATCATGGATTATGAAGTAGATATCGGAGATATCGGATTTGGAGATAATTTTGACGATATGTTGAATGTTATGTTTGGCAGCAAAGGACCAAATGAAGATGCAAAGAAATTTTATCAGCTTGTCGAGGATGGAAAACAATCCCTCTAGCCTAGTTGTAAGAAATTTTCTCGATTAAGTTTTCTAGTTAGGCTTTATCATTGGAAGTGCATTCATGGAGTAACAGAGTCACTTCTAAATGTTGGTGTATTCAACTTTTTCCAGTATTCTTCTGATGGTGTACCACACAGCTTAAATATTTTATGAAGTTGCTCAACCTAAACACAAATATCTAATTTAAAAAAATTATGGACTAAAAAATGATGAACATTAGTTCATGTGATTATTATGGACAATTTAGTATGAAAAATATTGATGATAAATGTTCCCTTTTTTATATAGGAAATTGCAGAAAGAAATTCAGAGGCACGGAAAAGAAATTACGGAGACGCATACTACTAGGTCCACGAGTTTCGCCCAAATTTCCCACAACCTGGTAATACATTTTTGATCTAATTTTAGAGATATTAATGTAGTTCTAGTATTAGCAGGATGAGTGATGTTTTTATATGTTAAATTTATTAAATTCAGCAACTTAAAAAACTTGAAAAAACTCGTGTCGATAGTGATGCTGATTTTGAGAAAGAGCCGGTTAAAATATCTGATGCTGATGTATATGTAGCGACTCGTAAAAGAAAAGATGACCGTGAGTACAAGTTACCTGAGGAGGTGCTTAAAACGGTTAAGGATAAAATTGTAAGTATTAAATAGACATTTCCCTCTGTTGATGATATTGTTTATTGTAGTTATTTTTGAATCAAATGTTCTGTTCTTTTTACAGGCTGATGTTGAGAAAGTTCTACAAAATGAAGGTGCTGAAGCTGCTAATAAATTGGTTCATGGTGGCAAGGAACATGACCCATCTTACCTGATTAGTAGATGTATTACAATGGCTTGTGGATTTATGTAGTTATTTCGGATAGTTTATATATTTGGATGGTTGTTTGATAACCTTTTATGTATTGGGATGTTCGAATTTATTTTTAATGGATAACTCTATTTTTAAATACCATATGTTTATTTTTAGCATTTAAAGTGTTGGTAAAAGACCTGCGAAAATGTAGCCATAATGATAAAGGGTGTTGCCAAGAATATCGAAGTGTTCCACAATTTTATGTTACAGTAGTACTAAACAGGTGTAGCCATAGGCCTACAACAATACTTTTAATGGTGTCACCACATAGATAACGGTGTTGGCATAGGTCTACAACAACACCTCTTAAGGTGTAGGAACAGAACCAAAAAGTGTGGGCATAGGGGTCTACAGCTACACATTTCCGCAGTGTTACGAAAAACTATAGAAGTGTTAGCGTAGACCCCTATGGTAGCGGCCATTTTTGTAACACCCTCCAATTTGGTCAAAGCGTAGCCGTAGCCTGTTTTTTTGCTTTTACCAACACTTTTTGGGCTCTGAACACACTTTTTTAGGTGTGACTGAAGCCCATATATGGCGTAGTGGTTATCATTTCACCCCGGTGAGTCATTCTTGATCCTTGTTGGATTTCGATTCATTATCATTCATTGTAATCATTCTTGTTCGTGTGTATCTCGTTGATTTTTCCTCACGGGATATTGCTTCTCCTTACTTGTTTTAAGTTTCGGGACGAAACTTCTTTTAAGGGGGGTAGTATGTAATATCCGCAATTTCGATTTTCCGGTAATTTTATTTTTTCGGCAGAAGTCCATTTTGACGACTCTCTCATGACCGTTTCGTCATTCCGAGAATATTTAATTCTGCACTTTTTGTCATCCGAGTTCGTTTCGGTATCGTTTTGTTTAGTTCCGTGTTCTTAAACGGCTTTTCCGCACTCGAGTTCGATTCTTGCGAATCTCATCCGAAACTATCGTTTTGAGTTTCTCGTAAGTTCATTTAATGTTATTATTCATGTTGAGAGCTTTGGCTTGGTGTTTCGATCGTGTATCGTGTATTTCGGACGTTTTGGGCTATTTTCGTAATTTCCCAAAGTTTGGGGTAATTAATTTCCGTTGTCGAATTTCGAGCCTTCGGGTGGTCGGAATCATGTGTTCTCTTAGCGCTTGGATTCGTCTTTGCAAGTACTTCATAACCGTATCTTCGATTCATATTCAGGTTCGGGTTTCGGCGTCGTCCGGGCCGTCGGAGTGGCCACGACCGAGTCACGACCGCACTTCTTGGAGCAGGGCCTGGCCTGGCCGAGTTACGGCCGTAAGGTGCTGGTTACGGCCGTACGTGCTCGACAGTGTTCGGACAAATTCCGTTTACGGCCGTAAGAGTGTCGATTCTGGCCGTCACGGGTGCGTGCGATGTTCGGACGAATGCGATTCTGGCCGTCGGGACTGCCGAATGCGGCCGTAAGTGCCGAGTTACGGCCATAAGGACACTGTCGGTTATGGCCGTAAGCGATCGGCGGCCCAGGCGGGTTTTGACGAATGCGGTTACGGCCGTAAGGCCACCGATTACGGCCATAACCACTCGGCCATATATGGTGTGGATCGCCAGACCTCATTTTCTTCACATTTCTTCACCCGGGTGCGGCTGGCGACGGGGAAAATCGGGAAATGGAGTTTTTGGTCGATTCCACTCGATTTCTAAGCGTTTTTGAGGATTCTTATCGATTATATCAACATCAAATCATTGTTCTTCGTCGGATCGAGGTAATTTCTTGAAATCTCCTAGAATTTGATTTTTCGAGATTTCTTCTTGATTTTCGTTGTTCGTCCGAATTTGATGAATCGGTTGATGTTAGTAAACATTATTAATCCTGTTCTATGGATTGTATATCCATATCTTCGATTCGTTCAACCCAATTGATGATTCTTAGGTTCTTGAGGAACCTTGAACATTTAGTGTTCGATTAAATGTCCCAAAGAGTTTCTTTCGGTCATTGTGTTGATTTCGATTGATATTGTGTTATTAAATGAATTGTATTTCATTCAAGGTTGCTCGAGTACTTGTGTTTATCGGAGGACGCCGTTCGTTGTTCGTGGAAGGATTTCATCGCCTTCGGTTGAGGCAAGTTTCATACTAGTACTAGTCAATGAGATTAATGTTATCATATATGTGTATGAATGTGTTGTATCATTCCAAGACTTAGTCTCTTCATAAGTTCATTGATATTAGGGGATCGTTCGGTACGATACTTTTCGGAAATTATGCCAAATGTTTATTATCATTCATGAATGGCCGGTAAGGCATTGAGATATTCGTTGTTAATGTTATTATCGATCACCGGTTCGCGGTATCGATGTATCGGTTGTTGTTGTTAATATTGATGTCGATCTAAGACGTTGTTGTAATCATTGTTAATAATGTTGGCGTCCTGTGATTCATGTTGTATTGGCCGATTGAAGGCATTGTCGTATTCGTTCACATCTTCGTCGTCGGTAGCAGATTAAAGGTGCCGAGGCATTCATTGTATCATTGTTATCGATTGGCCGTTCTAAGGCAATCGAGGAGTTCAATCATTCATTGTATCATTGTTATCGATTGGCCGTTCTAAGGCAATCGAGGAGTTCAATCATTTATTGTCTCATTGTCATCGATTAGCCGTTCTAAGGCAATTGAGGTGCTCAATCATTCATTGTATCATCGTCATCGATTAACCGTTCTAAGTCAATCGAGGTGCTCAATCATTCATTGTATCATTGTCATCGATTAGCCGTTCTAAGGCAATCGAGGTGCTCAATCATTCATTATATCATTGTCATCAATTAGCCGTTCTAAGGCAATCGAGGTGCTCAATCATTCGTTGTATCATTGTTATCGATTGACCGTTTTAAGGCAATCGAGATATTGAATCATCCGCTGCATCATTGTTATCGGTTGGCTATTCTAAGGCAATCGAGGTATTGAATTGGGGCTGTCGAGGATAGTTCCCATCTGTTGTGTCGTTGTTATCAATTGACCATTCTAAGGTAATCGAGGTATTGAATTGGGACCGTCGAGGACGGTATCCATCCGTGAGTCATTGTTGTTGTGTTGGCCGACTCAAGGCAGCACACTATCATTCTCGTGAATTCGGTAATCTTGGGATCGTTGCCATTTGTGATTAATTATGTTTGGAGGCTAGTCTCGGCTAGTGCTCATTATGGGGTAAGTTTGGTGGGGCCTGAACCTTCGCGGTTGTTTCCCCCAACACCTACAACTCAGTAGGTCAACGACCATTAGATGGTTTCATTATGGGGTAAGTTTGGTGGGGCCGGAACCTTCGCGGTTGTTTCCCGCAACACCTACAACTCAGTAGGTCAACGACCATTGGATGATTTCATTTTGATACGGCTTCGTGCCGTGGCTTCGGCCTTCATTGTTACAGCTTCGGGCTGGTTTGGTTTATCCTCATGTAATTCATTGTGATTCATATTTAATTCAGTTCTGGCTCGGTTCATCTTCATGTAATTCATTGTGATTCATATTTAATTCAGTTCTGGTTTGGTTTATTTCGTGTAATTCATTGTGGTACTCTGTGATTATGATTCGCCGTTGGGCACTTATGTTCTAACCTGTCGAACAGGTATTAATACTATGCCGTGGGCATAGTATTTCACGAATGCTCGGTTCTTACATTGGTTTGTGAGCATCTCGTATTATTATTATCATTGTACTATTTCATTCTGCCTTTGGATGCATATCATGTTATACATGTATTTGATGTTCATTATCGGGATGACTGACCCTGTGGGGGCGGAACATATTTTCATGTTTTAGGTGCTTGCGAGGAGAGAGTTGAGACACAGGGGCATGATGATGGCGACGAGGCATTCGAGCGATACTAGTCAGAGTTGTTCATATTGGTTAGTCAGTTGGAGTGTTCTCGAGTTTGTTAGTCATTGTCATTATGTATTACCCGAGCAAGGCTCGTGGGTGTGGTTGTATTTTCATTTTGGCCATGTAGGCCCATCATTGTCGTTAAAATTCCTTATCGGAATATTGTGTCGGATATCATGGTAGGGACTGTGATCTCCCTTGTTGGTTAATTTTAATGTATTTTAGTCATGTTCGCCTGGTGGATCTCCGGGTGTGGGGTCCATGGCACTGTAATAACCCAATGGGATTTGGGGGTGTTACAAAGAAGGCCCACCTGCAGACCCGCAAACGGCGCAGCAGGAAAAGGCTTTTTTTAGTGACAAGGACAGCCTCTGACCTATCGAAAAGACCCGCAAACGGCGCCATATGAGCAGACCCTGGTCAAGCAATGGATTAGGTGGGACCTCACGAGACTGAGTCGCGGGGCACGTGTTGTTTTCTCATTGGTTCGCACGGTTGGCTACCTATAGCAGTCGCGGACTTTAAAGAAACTGACCCACATGCTGAGACGATTGCCCCGGTTGCCACTAATGGCGTGTCAGAAGCATTAAATGAGCATTTAATGCAGGAAAGGCGATCTCCCGTTTGGGATTAAGACATCCCAACTACCTCCTCTTCGATAAATAGGAGACTTCCAGCATTTGGGAGGAGAAAGAGAAAAAATTCCCCTCAAGAGAAATCCCAGAGATAAGAAAGACGTTCGGCAGAAACGAACCCTCACTATAATTAATCTTTGTAAAAGGAACTCACGGAGCATTAACTCTGGTTCTTCCGGCAATCATCAGCTCTTAAGCGGCTAAACCTCTAGAGTTATTACATTCATTGTAATCGCACTAAAACCCTAATAGTTGGACTCCAAAGTAGTATTATTATTAATAATATCTCGCGAGAGCATTCAAGCCCGGGATTAACAACCCCGGCAAATCTTGTGTTATTTTCATTCCATCGCTCGTGCTCTTGCATTTTGTTTGTTACTCACCCATAGCCATATCCAGCAAATCATTCCGAATAATATTTTGGGTAACAACAATACCCAACCTTCTTTTTAGAATAATTCAACTTGAGCCCCCAATTACCATAATCTTTCAATTAAACCCCAACCTATTTATAATTCCTTCGATTCCAGTCCTCAAATTTATATTTTCAGTAATTAAAGTCAGCCCTATTTTGACATAAGCCATTAAATATGTAGACTTTTCAAATAACATTAATATTCAATTTAAGTTATGTCTTGTATACTAATTTAAATTATGGTATTATTTTAATAATAATCTATTACTATCTTTAGATAATAACAAGAACTTACGGGCCTAGGATTGTCGAATCAAGCATCTTCATCACATTCAAGTTCAAGTACTGCAATTTATCCAGATGTGGGAAATTTACTACGCTTTTGTTTATTTTAATTGCTTTATATATTGTCTTGTATATGCACATGAAAACAAATATGCAAACCAGTCAGAAGCACTTAATAGTGCAAATCAGTCAGAAGCACTTAATTGTGCAAACCAGTCAGAAGCACTTAAATATGCGAATCAGTCAGAAGCACTTAATTATGCATAAAGCCTTCGGGCTAGCCGACAGGCATCAGAATTTATCAGTCATCTTGTTTATACTTGCTAATATATTTAGAAATTAACTTAGACATATTGCGTACCCTCCACACTGAGCGAGTTGAAAGCTCAACCAATTATAGAACCTTTTCAGGTTGAGGAGATCGATGTGGCCTGCGCTTGAGTGTAGGATGATCGAGCTTCATCTATAGATGTTTATTTATTCACTATTATTTATCTGAAGCTATGCTTTATGAACAAGTGTTCGAATTATTTGAATTTTACCTCAAAGTATGTATTTATTTTATTGATGACTCGAGAATATTACTTGCGATTATTAAGTTTTTTTTTGAAATGTATTTTCGCTGCAAATTTTCATTTATTTTTTTAAAATTTGAAGAATTAATTTTCCTAGAATAGGGTGCTACATAAGTGGTATCAGAGAGGGTCTACAGTTCTGTAGACTCGTTAAAATGATTTTATTTTCCAAACTAAATTTCATTATCGCAAGTAGTTAAATATTTTTAGCAATTATGATCATCCACCTCTACCGCTCCAAGTCGACTCCAAGGTACATTAAGTTATTATTATTCATTATGTGATAAATGCAGTTTACCATATCTGTAATATCCGCGATTTCGATTTTTGGTAATTCTATTTTTTTTGGCGGAAGTCCATCTTAGTGACTCGCTTGTGACAGTTTCGTCATTCTGAGAATGATTAATTCTCCACTTTTTGATATCCAAGTTCGTTTCGGTGTCGTTTTGTTGAGTTCCGTGCTTCTTAGCGACTTTTCCGCACTTGAGTTCGATCCTTGAGAATCTCGTTCGAAATTATTGTTTCGTGTTTCCCGTAAGTCTATTTAACCTTGTTAGACGTGTTGTGAACTTCGTTTTGGTTATTCGATCACGTATCGGGATTTTTCGGACATTTGAGCCGTTTTGTAATTTCTCAAAGTTTTAGGTATTTGTTTTCATTCTCGTTTTTACCCATCTTCGATTGTCGGAATCATGTGTTTGTTTAATGCTTAAACTCGTGTTTTGATTGTTGTACTACTCATCTTGTTCGTGTAACACCCCCAATCCGCTCAGGGATATTACACGTCGTAGAACCTTTCCTCAAGGATCTACCTGGCTGGTAACAAAATCGAACATCTCAACAATGCCTTTAAGGCTAAAATGACTCCGTAAACCGATTTGGTCTTTCAATAAATACATACAGTTCAATCTCAAACATGCCCACGCAGGGGTCGAATACAACACATTCCCGTACAATGGAGAAAAAATACTGCAGTGGAAATAAAATACAATTGAACCAATACAACAACGTACGGGTCCTCATGTGATTAGTATCGATCATCTTTCATCATCCTTCATGCCGACCCTATGTTATTCTCCCCAAAACCTGAATGCAAATACAGACATCCACCCCCCGATTACTCGGGGGTTAGCAAAATTCCACTATTTTGCTAGTGCAAGTACAAAGTGCAAAATACGAGTCATGCAATTCAAATTCCAAGAATAATAACCACCAGGAATCCTCAAAGATTCAAACACAATGAAAAATACTTCCCAAAGCAAGAGTTTGGGTAAAACATTCCAAAACCGAAAGATCACAATTTAAGAGAAACAATTTATAAAATCTTTTAAAATGCGCTCGGGAGTTTTTAATGCAAAACCATTTAGGATTATCGAATACTTCTCTTTCCAAAATCAATAGGGTTCACAACCCAAAGGTTTTGTTTTCACAAATAAAACAAACAACAATTCACAGGGTCAAAACCCACGTCACATGTCCTCGACGGACATAAAATAAACACAACATAATCACCCAAGACACGCAAATCTTGGTCACACGAATACAACACCAACTCGTGAATCCAGTGTGAAGTCATAGATTCCCTCGAGGCCTCGACGGACCCTCCCGAGGTGAGCAAAAGACATTCACAATTCATATACATAATACCGTGAACACATGCCACGTCATCTCACGGTTGGATCAATCACTTGTTGTCTCCTAACCACATGATCGCATGTCATGTGTCACCGTAGGTTTACTCACACCACCATGATCACTTGCCACATCATCTCACAGTTGGATCAATCACTTGTTGTCTCCTGACCACATGATCACAAGCCATGTGTCACCGTAGGTATCCCGAGGCTCTCACGGTTGGATCAATCACTTGTTGCATCCCGACTACATGATCACATGTCATGTGTCACCTTAGAACCCCCCACATACACACATTAACACACATAACACAGCACGCCAAGGATATCCAAACAATTCACCCAAAGGCATCAAACACTTAGCAAAACACAACGTCAAACCACAATGCACCGAAATGAGGCAATATATGTACACACGCATTATCAAGCACAACAATAACACCAAGCGTATCCATAGGATT
Organism: Orobanche coerulescens; assembly: GCA_033398695.1. Lineage (NCBI taxonomy): Eukaryota > Viridiplantae > Streptophyta > Magnoliopsida > Lamiales > Orobanchaceae > Orobanche > Orobanche coerulescens. Next base: position 6,012,254 of record CM065814.1, read on the forward strand.
CACATAGTCATTTACAAACCACACAATTCACAAAACACACGCATTTTGAAAGTGAGCCTTTAACGAGGCTAAGGCGAATCTTTTGGAAGTTCATTTCAAACAACCAAACAAACACATTTAGACGATCACCGGTCATCATATCCACGAAATAAGAAATGTATGAACAAGGTACTTGCCTCTAAACCACGATCGCAATGATACAACAAATGGGATGCGGTCGAACAGCCCCGAACTCCCGAACACTATCAAGAACACGATAGTACCGCGAATACTACGAGAATAACACCATACGAATTATCAATCATTTAACGGGATTCAATTCGGAATCCTCGAGCACTTATAATCCTCCGGAAGGAACAATAAAAACATGATTACGACGAGGATCAAGACCAAAAACAATGGAGATTACAACAAACTATCAAAGGAAAACTCATTCGAACATTTGATCGAACATCAAATGTTCACTACACCTCAAGAACACCGAAACCACCCTTCAGGTTGAAACGAACCGTAGATATGGATATACAATCTATAAAACAAGTTTAATAACAACATTTGACATCAATCGATTTATCAAAATCGGATGGGAAATGAAATCAAGAACAAAACTCCCAAAACGGTCAACTCCAGAGAATCAAGAAAATACCTCGGATTAATGATGAAGAACACGAATTGATGTTGTTAATCCACACCAAGAACTTGAGGAGGATGGTATCTCTAAGACAAGTCGCCCAAAATCGCCCAAACAGTCGCCCAAAATGAGAGGAAGAAGAAGAGAGGAGAAGAAATGAAACCCTCTCCCAAAATCCCGCTGAAATAGGCCCGGATTCAGTGTGCCACGGACCGCAGCCAAAATTGCAAGCAGCAGCTAGTTTACTGCCTCAGCCCGGCCAGCAGAGGGTCGCGGCCCGCGGTACAGCCCCGCCAGGCTCACTGTGTAGTCTTAGCTATTTCGACCATAACTCCTTCGTACGGACTCCGATCGACTCACCGTTTGAACCATTGGAAAGCTAAGTTGATTTTATATAATACTTAAAATATTCAGAACTTTTGGAGTTTCCAAGAATTGATGGTGATTTTACAAAGTCGAACTCATACGTGGAAAAGTCGCTTAAGAACACGGAACTCAACAAAACGACACCGAAACGAACTTGGATGACAAAAGTCTAAAATTAATCATTCTCGGAATGACAAAACGGTCACAATAGAGTCGCTAAGATAGACTTCTGCCAAAAAAAAGAAAATTACCGGAAATCGAAATTGCAGATATTACAGTTCGATCGTAGTAATTCATGTTCATCGCGTTCCGCGATCCTTTTCGAATCTAACATCTAGCAGTTGTTCTGTACTTCTAGATGAATAACGTACGTTACCATCAGTAGCGTACACTAGTTATGCCTTTCTTACGTACGTAATGCATCATTCGTTACGTACGTTAGAGTTCAGGATTTCGGGCAGTAGGGTCTGGATGGCTCTTACGTACGTAAGGGCTTGCACCTTACATACGTTAATAATCTAGCGTACGTTAGGTTTTGCCCCTAACGTACGCAGTCTCGAGAGTCTATTTATGCTGAGGGTTGACCGATTTCGGGTCATTTCTTCCTCTTTTCTCCTTTTCTGCGTTTTTGGCGATTTGGGGTGGATTTGGATGAACTTTCATCGGCCTTTGATGATAGTAATCATATCGGTGGGCTTTCTTCATGTTCATCATCATCTATTCATCCTTTTCCTCTGAATCAAGGTATTTTCTAAAATCCTAGATTTGTGATATTTGGGAATTTGTCTTGATTTCGTGATTTTAATCCGAGATTGTTGGTTCTATTGTTGTTGCCTAGTCTTGTTGATCATAGCCCATGGTTTGGAATTTTGTTTTCATGTTTTTGTTGGGTCAATTCGTGTTCTTGGCTATTTTGGGGGAAACCCGTGCACTTTCATCGTTTGTTCCTTTAATTCAGCGGCTTTGGGTCGTGCTATGGAATTTATTTTCATTGTTATTATTGTTGTTCGTAGTTTTTGTCGCGGGTTGGCGTTCGGTGGAGTCGGCGGATTCATAGTCAGTTCGTGTCATCCTACTTCGGTCGATTCTTCGCATTTGTGATTTTCGAGGCAAGTACCTTGTCAATACACTTCTTGTTTTGTGGATACGATGATCGGTGATTGTTTTGGTGTGTTTGTTTAGTTGTTTGGAATGAACTTTCAAAATATTCGGTTTAGCCTCGTTAAAGGCTCTCTTTCAAAACCGTGTGTATTTTGTGAATGTTGTGTTTGTGAATGATTAAGTGAATCCCATGGATATGTTCGATGTTGGTGTTGTGATTTGATAATATACATATATACGTATATTATCCCATTCGGTGAGTTGTGACTTGACGATTGTGTCATGCTATGTGTTTGTTGTCTTTGAGTGAATTGTTTCGATATTCTTGGTGTTCTGTGCTATGTGTGTGAATGTGTGAATTTGGGCGGGGTCTATGGTGACACATGGCTTGTGATCATGTGGTCAGGATGTAACAAGTGATTGATCCAACCGTGAGAGCCTAAAGATACCTACGGTGACACATGACTTGCAATCATGTGGTCAGGAGACAACAAGTGATTGATCCAACAGTGAGATGATTTGGCAAGTGATCATGGTGGTATAAGAAAACCTACGGTGACACATGACTTGTGATCATTGTTGGGATTCGGTGCCTAAAACAAAGGCCCAGAGGAAGTGGTAAAACGAAAATTAATTCGATCCGAATCCCTACGAGGATCGATCGAGCTACGTATATACGAATATCAAAAAACGAATTCACAAGAGATATAGAAACTCACCCTTGTAGTCTGTTGATTAGATGGATTCCTTCTTTTGAGATATTCCCCAAGCTTTAGTTTGATCTCTACGAATTCAATCCGCTCAAAGCCCTTGAACGATCCAATGCCGAAAGCACCGCGTCTTTACTTGCCACGCGCCGAAGAAACGACCGGAATGACAATCACCTTGCTATCCTCCGAGGATACTGCTAGAGCTAAGTGATGAAGCTTCAAATATGAAATATAACTCACAATCTCTCTTTTATTTCTCAATTTTTTTCTCCAAGAAAAATCAAGAACTTGATGAATAAAGAAGAAGATGATGAAGAAGACTTTTCTCTCTCTTTCCTCTTGAACTTCACGTTGGAATCAAGTCTTTTTTAATGAAAGATGTCTTTATCCCTTTTATTCAACTTCTCCCACATGTCACAACTCATACCAATGAGAATATACCCCACCATGTTAATCATAATCCATTAAAGAATGGAACAAGAGTCCACAAGGAAGGTGGGTGGAATGTGGGGGGGGGGGGGGGGGGCATGCTAGAAATCGGACGAGTTCGGTTCGTTTCGGACTTCCGAGAGTCCAAACAGATAAACTCCAATTCCGTATCGATGTATTTATATCAATTAATTAATCCAATTAATTAAACATATAAAATACAAAATAATATAATTAATTTCTCCAAGAAATAATTATATACATGAATTAAATTAATCACCCAGTAATTTATTTAATTCATTAGTCCGTAAATCAATTTATCCAATAAATCGATTTAGACATCCAATGTCCCAAATTAGATATCCAATATCTAATATTCATAATGAGAGAATTAGCTTGATTCATTCCGTCGTCAATCCTAATGCGCGACTCGGTAGGTTCGTCTCAGTTAGCAATGGGAGGAACCAAAGAGTAGTAGCACCACCTAGCCAGCCTGGCGGCCTACACCGTACCCCAACTGAGAACGAATGATTGGGATCATTCAAGAACCATTCTGTCGTGAATACCAGTATACGTATAAACCCTTATTTTGAGCTATACATGTGTTAATGCAAATCGATATCATTGAGCTCTCGTGTATCCAATACAACTAGCTCCAATGCTTTGGCCAAAGACTTATGATCTCATCTGCCAATAACCGCATAGGACATATAACCCGTTCACTAACAGGAGAAAGAATTCTATCTTGGTATTCAGTAGGATCTACTACTTGCCCGTCAAGATGCACGTCGAGGTTGACCCCCGCCTTCCGGTTTACAGGGTTGAACTACTCTAATGAAAATCTTGACTTCACAAGCATATCCCTACTAAATCCTCAAGTCGAAGGTTCACGAATACCTATCACAACCTTTCGATTCCGTCATTGACTATCCCGGAGTGAAATCCGTGTGACGAATCGAGGGTGAGTCGGTTCGAGTATACTAATCCAATTACCATATCTATAACGTGTGCTCACACTAACCATTAGAGTTCGACAGGCACTCTCCATGTCAAAGAACACGTCATACAAGTCTTCACATAAACTTAACGCCCAGTCAAGTTTCATCGACTTGCGAACGATTAAGTATTTGAGCTATAAACCTTTCCAGTGCCGACCCCCTTATCCAATAAGGAGTGGAACGTTTTGCTCTCAGATACACGGACTAGTTTCTATATGTATATTTACGAGTTAGGAATGCCAGTAACTACCAGTAAATAAAGAAATATCCATTGCCTTATATTAGTGATTTACATAATTACAAGTACAATGCCCTCACTCAATCATCCTCTGAGTGGCATTCGAGGGCATACTCCCAACAATCTCCCACTTGCACTCAATGCCACATATTATGGTATCTAATACCCATGTTCTCCAGATGACGCTCTAAGCTAATCTGAGAAAGTGGCTTGGTCAGTGGATCAGCGACGTAGTCGGCTGACTCTACTCTATGCAGCATAATGTATCTCTATGCGAACAAATTCTCTTACGAGATGATACTCTCTCTCAATATATTTTGTACTATTGTGAAACCTCGGCTCCTAGGCCTGTGCTACCGCTCAGGCAGCGTAGCACAAAGTGTCACGAGAAGTTTACCTAGTAACTTCTTAACCCTTCCTTTGGAGGCCTCCGAGGCCGCTTTATACTCAGCCTAACTGGTGGAATCAGCAGTCGTGCTATACTTGGCACTATGTCAAGATACTGCTCTTCCATTAAGAGTAAATGTAGCCAGAAGTAGACATATAATTGTCTTTCTGTCCTTGGAAGTCTAATACAGTGAATCCCACCACATTCTGTTCTCCACCACCATATATAAGAATCAGATCTCTTAGTACTTCTAAAGTACTTGAGAACATTCTTTATGGCGGTCTAATGTTCCCTGACTGGGTTAGCCCGAAACCTACATACCACGCTTCCAGCATGCGCAATGTCAGGTCTTGTACATAATAAAGTATATGTAAGGCTACCCACTGCCGAAGCATATGGTATATAACTCATTTCCTTTCATTGTTCCTCACTATGAGGACACATCTTCAAGGTGAGTTTTATTCCATGTCGCATCGGAAGGAACCCTCTTTAAGATCTAATCTATATAGAGGGCTTGGGAAAAACTTATCATTCTCTTCGATCTATCCTAGTAGAGTCGAATCCCAAGAATATAGGTTTCTTCTTCCAAGTATTTTCTGGAGAAATTACTCGAAAGCCAAGCTTTCCCAGAACTGAGCATTCCCACATCATTTCCTATTAGTAGAATGTCATCTACATATAGTACTAAGGATGCGATCTAGCTCCCACTAAACCTCTTGTATACACAAGATTCCTCTTCATTTTGCACGAAGTCAAACTCTTTGACCGTCTCGTCAAAATGAAGGTCCCAACTACATGAAGACTGCTACAGTCCATTTCATGGAGTCTACATCCACAATTGCTAGGTCATTGGTCGCGGGTCGGTCTCTTGTTTATCACTTAGAACCTCGAGGAAATCCAGTTCCTCCAAGTGCATAAAACTATACCTCTCAGGTAATTGAGACACCCTACTTGACCTACGAGGTGGTTGTACTTGTGTTATAGAAGGTTCAGTTCCAATTTCTTGCACGGGTGTCTCCTTAGGAGTTTCATTGCATTTTTCCAAAGAAATACTTCTACGTGCTCTGCCTTCCTGAATGAACTCTTCTTCCAGGAAGTGTGCATGCAAAGCAACAACGATCTTTCGATCTTTGGGCATGTAGAATAGATAACCCATCATCCTAGATGGGAATCTAATGCAATGTCCCTTCACGGACCTAGCTTCCAACTTCTCCACCTTAGTCTTCTTGACATAGGCGGGACATCCCCAAATCATAATTGTAACACCCCAAACTAGGCGGATATTACAGTGCCGTGGACCCCCGACTGGGACCCACCAGGCGAATGAAAATTAATGAATTTAATAATATAATTGTAGTACCGAACCACATTATATCATCAATTACTCCGATGAGGAGTTTCATTACAACACACCCGAATGTCTGAGAATACATGTATATTTTATATGAAGATAAAATATACAACACTGAAATGAAATGAATATTCAAACGGAAGTCTGCAGCGGAAATAAAGTGAAAACAACATGAGTGAATGAAAAGGACTGGGCCCCCTACTAGTATCACTGGGACTCCTCGCCGTCAACATTCTTTTCCCAATCCTCAAGAGTTGAATAAACACAAACATGATATAAATTAATTATGAAATGAAGCTGAAGAGAGGCATCATAGTACACCCGTAATGGAATGTGCACGTGCACAAGACGGATGTCCGGACACACCCGCCATTGTACTTAATTAGTCTCACGGAGGTACATTACCGTGTGCACAGTCCAATGTGTCGGTGAACCCAACACATGAGCATCACGTGCCCGACTAAAAATCCCACACATCCACACCCGGCCGCGCAATATGAACCCACAAGGTCATATGAACAAGAATGACCATGAAGAATAATAATGAATAACAATCCGACAAAGTCAGGTATGACTCACCGAGATGAAATGATAGTGAAATGAATGATAGCTCAATGAAATAATTGGAACCGTCGTTCCTTGTGAATGAAGTGATTAATTGACAATTACAAGTCTCAAAACGGTTAATACATTATGAATGAATTATGATTATGAATGAACAACAACGAAAGGAATGAAAATCCTTTTAACTGAGTAAGAATTAACTTACTCAACCGGTGAAGAATGTCCTTCCTCGAACAAACGTCCTACACTGAGATGTCGGTCGCTCGAACAACCTTGAATGACAATTACCAACAAACGCTCAATATACATATCAACCACGATTATAACCAACTCAAACATTGATATAATAATATCCGAACTCATTGAGGCATTCTAGCGAACACTTAGGAAACACACAACCTTTCAAAATATCCAATCTCGAATATATCGAAACCAACAACAAAATGAGTATTTCAAACCATCAAAACACTTTCAATGATATCAATAATCCCATAGGAATCCACAATTCAAGTTAACGACAACATCTAATCGAAACCCCCAAAATATATCGAAGTCAACCCCAAAGTGTTCTTGATTCAACCCCAATATTCATGAAATCCGAAATATACGACAATAAATCCATGGGAAAACATTTATCCAAGGTAGATAATCCATATCTAACATATTCCAACAACAATCTAAGCTTACACGAATAAATCGGAAGGAATAACCCAAAATCCGAAATTCTAGATCCAAGAAGATTATTACCTTGATTTGATGTGATGGGGATGATGAAATGATGATTAATCCGAATGATAAGCTTGAAGGTGATGATTGATGATTGCACCTCAAAGAATACTCTACAAAACGCCCGGAATCGTCCAAAATCGTCGAAGGAATGAAAAGAAATGACAAATGACGAAGAAAGGATTTGGGTATCTATATAGCAAGTCGATTAGCGTGCGCTAGCTCTGTGCGTAGCGTGCGCTAACGGTGCTGAGTAGTCCAGTACCCTCTGCTCGCAACGGTAGCGTGCGCTACGTACCTTTTGTAGCGTGCGCTACAACCATTTAATTAGCGTGCGTTAACACAAATGGTTAGCGTGCGCTAACGAATTATCTGATGCCCAGTACTGGAGTCCAGAACCTCCTGTTCTCTGATCTGATTGCGGTAGCGTGCGCTACACACAAGCTACAGCATGCGCTACTTACACCGATTAGCGTACGCTAATATACTCGTAGCGTGCGCTAGGCATTTATCCAATGCAGTCCAGTAGCCACCGGACTCTGCCTGATCCGTCCTTAGCGCTCACTACACCGGCTGCATAGCATGCGGTACTCCGACCTACTAGCGCACGCTACTTACCATTCGTAGCGTGCGCTACTTATAACCCAACTGTAGTCCAGTGCCTTCTGGACTGCCTGCTTGAAACATACTCGCGTACGCTAGTGTTGAGAGGTAGCGTGCGCTACCCGTACTCAATTAGCGCACGCGAAAGAGAGTACGTAGCGTGCGCTACTCCTCACACACAGCACACTATGAAAATGACAACGATGATAAACACCGCACAATTCTCCAACTAAATTGATGATGAATGACGATTGATACACGATACAATTACTCTGAACGATGAATACAATGATTGAATATAAGTGACAAATGATCATTAATGAGTGAAAACTACTGAGTGACAATTACTGAATGATAAATACTGAATGATAATGACTGAATTACAATCGGGTATTACATACACCCCCTCTTAAAAGAGTTTCATCCCCGAAACTACAGGTCAAACAACTCGGGATAACTCTCCCACATACTATCCTCGGTTTCCCAAGTAGCCTCTTCGACTCCGTGTCTATACCACTGAATTTTAACCAAAGGAATCGTCTTGTTCCTCAACTGTTTGATTCGCCGCTCTAAAACTCGTATAGGACGCTCCTCATATGAATGATCATCGGCGATCTCGATTTCGTCGAACTGAAGTATGTGACTCGGGTCGGCAACATACTTCCGTAACTGAGAGACGTGAAACACATTATGAACTCGGCTCAACACCGGAGGTAGGGCCAATCGATAAGCTAACTCACTTACTCGATCCAAAATCTCAAACGGTCCAATGAATCTCGGTCTCAACTTTCCCATCTTCCCAAAACGGAAGATACCAAGACTCGGGGATACCTTGACCAAAACATGGTCACCTGTCTCGAATTCTAATGGTCGACGACGATTATCTGCATAAGATTTCTGTCGACTCTGAGCGGTCAACAAACGTCTCCTGATCAAATCTACCTTCTCACGGGCGGCTATAAGCATATCGGGTATTAATTCTGATAAGTCATCCCAACACAAAGGAGATCGACAACGACGACCGTACAAGGCCTCGTAAGGTGCCATCTTAATCGAAGAGTGCCAACTATTATTGTATGTGAACTCGATCAACGGTAGTTGGGCTTCCCAATCATCTTTCCAATCGAGAACACATGCCCTCAACATGTCCTCCAAAGTCTGAATAGTCCTCTCCGATTGTCCGTCGGACTGAGGATGAAAAGCTGTACTGAGATTAAGATGAGTTCCCATAGCACGATGAACTGATTTCCAGAAATGAGACACAAATCGTCCGTCACGATCGGAAACGATACTTTTAGGAGTACCGTGTAGTCTCACTATCTCTTTGATAAATAACTGGGCAAGTCTCTCGGGACCCCACGTATCCTTAATCTCAAGTAAATGAGCTGATTTAGTTAAGCGGTCCACAATTACCCAGACTGTATTCATACCACGACGACTCTTCGGCAAACTTGTGATGAAGTCCATTGAAATATCCTCCCACTTCCACTCTGTAATAGGGAGAGGTTTCAGCATACCCGCTGGTCGCTGATGCTCTATCTTGACTTGCTGACAGGTCAAACATCTCGAAATAAATTCCGCGACTTCTCGCTTCATATTACTCCACCAGTAATTTTGTTTCAAGTCTTTATACTTCTTGCTAGACCCCGGATGAACGGAATAAGAGGTAGCGTGAGCTTCTCTCAAAATCGAGTTTTTCAACTCGTCATTCGCCGGTACGCACAACCGATTCTTAAATCGCAAAAGTCCATCCTCGTGGACCACAAACCCAGGGGCTTTTCCCTGAGTCACATCATCTCGAATGCGTAACAGAAATGGGTCCAAACCCTGATTCTCCCTGATTGCCTCCTCAAGTGGCGAGGAAATCTCTAACGTACAAAGTTGCCCTTATAGTCGCTGCAACCAGACCTCGATCTCAGGTCTCAGAAATTCTTGCTGAAGTTCCTTCTGAACTATTAACCGAGTAAGCATCTGCTCCTGAACGGACTTACGAATCAAGGCGTCGGCGACAACGTTCGCCTTGCCCGGGTGGTAAAGTATCTCAATATCATAATCTTTGATTAGTTCCAACCACCGTCTCTGTCGCATATTTAACTCCTTTTGAGTGAATATATACTTTAAACTCTTATGATCGGTGAATATCTGACAGGTAACGCCATAAAGATAATGACGCCAAATCTTCAATGCGAAAACCACGGCTGCTAGCTCCAGGTCGTGGGTCGGATAATTAACCTCGTAAGGTCTCAATTGTCGCGAAGCATAAGCAATAACTCTACCATTCTGCATTAGTACACATCCGAGACCCTGTCCGGACGCATCACTATAAACCACAAATCCTTCCGTCCCTTGCGGTAAAGAAAGGACAGGTGCTGAAGTTAACCGTCTCTTGAGTTCCTCAAAACTCTGTTGACACGTGTCGGACCACGTGTATTTTATATCCTTCCGTAACAGTTTCGTCATGGGTTGAGCGATTTTAGAAAATCCCTCCACAAATCGCCGATAATAACCCGCTAATCCAAGGAAACTTCGGATTTCCTTAACATTCTTCGGAGGTAGCCAATCTCGAATAGCCTCCGTCTTCTGAGGATCGACACGAACTCCATCTGATGAAATTACGTGTCCGAGAAACGTCACTTCGGACATCCAGAACTCACATTTGGAAAACTTCCCATAAAGTTGTTCTTGTCTCAACATGTCGAGCACTTGATGAAGGTGAAACTCGTGCTCCTCCCGATCACGAGAATAAATCAAAATATCATCGATGAAGACAACAACAAACTGATCTAAAAATTCGATGAAAACCCGATTCATTAACTCCATGAATACCGCAGGTGCATTAGTCAACCCAAACGGCATAACCACAAACTCATAATGACCATAGCGTGTTCAGAACGCCGTCCTTGTGATATCCGACTCTCGAATTCGCAACTGATGATATCCAGATCTTAAGTCGATCTTGGAAAATACTGAAGCTCCCTGAAGTTGATCCAAAAGATCATCGATACGGGGTAGAGGATATTTATTCTTGATCGTCACCCGGTTCAATTCCTAGTAATCAATACATAAGCGGAACGAACCCTCATTCTTCTTGACAAATAACACTGGTGCTCCCCACGGAGATGCACTCGATCTAATATAACCCTTCTCGGTCAAATCCTCTAATTGATTCTTCAACTCCTGCATTTCGGTTGGGGCCATCCGGTACGGTGCCTTCAATATAGGGGACGTACCGGGCTCCAACTCAATCGTGAATTCCATATCTCTCTATGGAGGCAAACCAGGTAACTCGTCTGGAAATACATCGGCATATTCTCTCACCATAGGAATATCCGTCAACATTACTGATGGTTCCTCGGTCTTGGTGATATAGCACCAATAACCGACACACCCCTGATTGAGTAATATCACTGCTTTCATCAAGTTAATGACTCTCCCAGAACAACTGGGATTACCTCCCTGAAATACACATTCGACCCCATCGTCTGAAATGATAGTGACCATACGCTTACGGACACTAATGACGGCATCGTGACGATCCATCCAATCAATACCCAAGATGACGTTGTCTCTCGGTAAATCCACCACGATTAAGTCTGCTAACCAATCACGTCCATGAAGCTGAATCGGGCAATCCTTAATCTCATGATTCCCGATAATTCTTCTACCATCAAGTAGACCAATGACATAAGGCTCACAACTAGTAGCACTACCCAGACGTAGTCTACTCAAACATGACTCGGAAATGAATGAATGTGATGCACCAGTATCAAAAAGGGTACATACAGGTTGAGATAGAATATTGAGTGTACCTTAGATCATTCGGGCCTCTGGATCGTCGGTCTTCTTCATCTCATAAATTCGGGGCTTGCCGGCCCCTAAACCGGATGCTCCCGTCTGATATCTCTTGGCTCCGCCTTTATTAGCTCCTGTCGTCTTGAACGACGCGGACTGAGTGGCCTGATTCTGCACCACTGAATGTCTTGGGGCCTGATATGACGCCGTAGTAGGTTTAGAGTCTCTTCGGAAAAAACCGGCCTTATGCCCAGCAATCCCACAGTTATGGCATGTGACAGTCTGCCTCGGACACTTGGTGCTGAAATGACCCTGTTCTTCACAGTTGAAACAGGTGATGGCCGAACTGGCCACTCGTGACTGAGATTTCGTGGGTCTAGGCGCCATAGGGGGGTCGCTCAGAAAAAGTAGAGCCCGCACGAGGTTTCTTGAAAGTGGCCTGAATGCCGTCAGACTGATTACGATTCTTAGACTTCTTGCCAGCAGATGAAGGTTGTTGCTTGGCAATTTCCTTAACAGTAAGCTCATAAGTAAGAGCTTTCTCAATGAATTCGGCCAGGGTGGTGTAATTGTGATTAAGCAACTGCATCCGCATATGAGGCTTCAACCTCTTGCTGAAATACTTGATCTTGTCCGCCTCGGAGTGAATAATAGACGAGGCGAACGGAAGTAGCTCCTGAAATTTCTCGGCGATGGCGAGAACATCATCGTCCTCTGAGAGGTCGGGAGTGAGTAATTCTGACAACTTGGCCTCCCTGAGTGGGGCCGAATAATACCTCTCCATTATGAGAGTCCTGAATTAATCCCATGTACAAGATCCGTCGGTGGGCTTCAACGACAAAAACCATGAATGTGCGCCCTTACCCAGATAGTAAGCTGCAACTGAGACTTTGTGTCCCTCAGGACAGTCCACCATAGCAGACAGTTTCTCGAAATGTTCAAGCCAGTGAATGATATCCGCCAGCTCAGATGAGCCCTCGAAGGTAGGTGGCCTCTGGCGAGAGATATAGCCAATGATACTGCTCACACACCTCTCTTGCCTCTGAGGTGGCGGTGGAGGAACCTGCTGATTTTGAGTAGTTGAGTTATGCATGGTCTCCATTAGTTGTGCCATATGAGTCATTTGGGCCATCATGCCCTGCATAAAAGCAAGTGGATCAACCCGAACACCCCAAACTAGGCGGATATTACAGTGCCGTGTCATCAATTAATCCGATGAGGAGTTTCATTACAACACACCCAAGATAATACAGAATACATATATATTTTATATGAAGATAAAATATACAACACTGAAATGAAATGAATATTCAAACGGAAGTCTGCAGCGGAAATAAAGTGAAAACAACATGAGTGAATGAAAAGGACTGGGGCCCCCTACTAGTATCACTGGGACTCCTCGCCCTCAACGTTCTCTTTCCGTGCTTTAGCCTTGCCATGACCTGAAAACAATATCCCCCAACGGGGTCAGTTACACAGAACAACAATCCTCAAGAGTTGAATAAACACAAACATGATATAACTGAATTATGAAATGAAGCTTAAGAGAGGCATCATAGTACACCCGTAATAGAATGTGCACATGCACAAGACGGATGTCCGGACACACCCGCCATTGTACCTAATTAGTCTCACGGAGGTACATTCTGTGCATGATCGATGTGTCGGTGAACCCAACACATGACCATCACGTGCCCGACTAAAAATCCCACACATCCACACCCGGCCGCGCAATATGAACCCAAAAGGTCATATGAACAAGAATGACCATGAAGAATAATAATGAATAACAATCCGACAAAGTCAGGAATGACTCACCGAGATGAAATGATAGTGAAATGAATGATAGCTCAATGAAATGATTGGAACCGTCGTTCCTCGTGAATGAAGTGATTAATTGAAAATTACAAGTCTCAAAACGGTTAATACATTATGAATGAATTATGATTATGAATGAACAACAACGAAAGGAATGAAAATCCTTTTAATCGAGTAAGAATTAACTAACTCAACCGGTGAAGAATGTCCTTCCTCGAACAAACGTCCTACACTGAGATGTCGGTCGCTCGAACAAACTTGAATGACAATTACCAACAAACGCTCAATATACATATCAACCACGATTATAACCAACTCAAACGTTGATATAATAATATCCGAACTCATTGAGGCATTCTAGCGAACACTTAGGAAACACACAACCTTTCAAAATATCCAATCTCGAATATATCGAAACCAACACCAAAATGAGTATTTCAAACCATCAAAACACTTTCAATGATATCAATAATCCCATAGGAATCCACAATTCAAGTTAACGACAACATCTAATCGAAACCCCCAAAATATATCGAAGTCAACCCCAAAGTGTTCTTGATTCAACCCCAATATTCATGAAATCCGAAATATACGACAATAAATCCGTGGGAAAACATTTATCCAAGGTAGATAATCCATATCTAACATATTCCAACAACAATCCAAGCTTACACGAAGAAATCGAAAGGAATAACCCAAAATTCGAAATTCTAGATCCAAGAAGATTATTACCTTGATTTGATGTGATGGGGATGATGAAATGATGATTAATCCGAATGATAAGCTTGAAGGTGATGATTGATGGTTGCAACTTAAAGAATACTCTCCAAAATGCCCGGAATCGTCCAAAATCGTCGAAGGAATGAAAATAAATGACAAATGACGAAGAAAGGACTGGACTGTCCTATATATAGCAAGTCCCAGTTAGCGTGCGCTAGCTCCTGTGCGTAGCGTGCGCTAACGGGTGCATTGGGTAGTCCAGTACCCTCTGATCGCAACGGTAGCGTGCGCTACGTACCTTTTGTAGCGTGCGCTACAACCATTTAATTAGCGTGTATTAACACAAATGGTTAGCGTGCGCTAACGAATTATCTGATGCCCAGTACTGGAGTCCAGAACCTCCTGTTCTCTGATCTGATTGCGGTAGCGCACGCTACACACAAGCTACAGCGTGCGCTACTTATACCGATTAGCATACGCTAATCTACTCGTAGCGTGCACTAGGCATTTATCCAATGTAGTCTAGTAGCCACTGGACTCTGCCTGATCCGTCCTTAGCGCGCGCTACACCGGCTGCATAGCGTGCGCTACTCCGACCTACTAGCGCACGCTACTTACCATTCGTAGCGTGCGCTACTTATAACCCAACTGCAGTCCAGTGCCTTCTGGACTGCCTGCTTGAAACATACTCGTGTGCGCTAGTGTTGAGAGGTAGCGTGCACTACTCGTACTCAATTAGCGCACGCTAAAAAAAGTACGTAGCGTGCGCTACTCTTCACACACAGCACACTATGAAAATGACAACGATGATAAACACCGCACGATTCTCCAACTAAATTGATGATGAATGACGATTGATACACGATACAATTACTCTGAACGATGAATACAATGATTGAATATGAGTGACAAATGATCATTAATGAGTGAAAACTACTGAGTGACAATTACCGAATGATAAATATTGAATGATAATGACTGAATTACAACCGGGTATTACAATAATATGATTAAGACTTGGTTTCCTGCCCTCCCACATCTCATGTGGAGTTTTAGGAACGGATTTAGAAGGACATTTGTTCAAGATGTAAGTGGCAGTCAGGAGTGCATACTGTAATATCCGGTCGAAAGTCATGTCATTTCAAACCTTTCATATTCTTCGGATCGTGATTGTTGAGCGAACCCTTGTAATCATTGCTTGGAACCACCGTTTTGGGGTTCCCGTATTTTTATTTCGTGTTATTGTTGTCCAGACATTGAATCATATTGCTTTTATTCTCTTTCCGGGTCATTTTCCATCATTTTAGGTCCGGAAGGGGGTGTGAGCCGCGGCACAAGGAGTGTGCGCCGCGGCACACACATTTCCTATTTTTGGCCGAGCAGGCTGTACCCAGTGCCGCGGCACACATGATCTGAGCCGCGGCACACTGCCGAGCCAATGCCGCGGCACACCTATGCTGAGCCGCGGCACACTGGTGTTGCATCCCGGCCAAAACCGCTTTGTACCGGTGCGCGGCACACACGAGCTGAGCCGCGGAACACTAGAAACACAGGAACAATTTTTAGGCACGTGCGCGGCACACATATCTTGAGCCGCGGCACACAATGCGGTCAATCGCATAATTGGCTTTTTAAGCGAGATTTGACCATTCTTTCCCCATTTCTTCTTCCATCGCGAGAGAGAGAGTTGAGGGAAGAATTCTCTTCATAGCTATCACTTGTGTGTTGAAGATTTACCACTTTCAATCGGTTGGGAAGCCGGATAGTCGATCTATCGCGTATTCCTTGGATCATAGAGCTTGGATATTCAGAGGTAATTCCTTGACACCTTGACTTCTCGATTTCGTGTGGGTTTTGACGTTTTGGATGATAAAATCATTGTGTATGATGTGATATATGCGTGATTATGGACATGCTTGAGTATTCATCGGATTATTGAAATATTAATTCAAGAAAACTTTGAATTTTATGTTGGATTTTGGGGTTTTAGATTCGTCCGTTTTGTCCGATTGAAGCTTGAGAACCTTGAGATTTTGATATATATCTATACCATATGAGTGTTTTCTTCCGATTTTACGGGTTGGATTGTGCCGTTTTCGGACTTGTGGGAGTTTGGGCGATTTCTCAACCTTTAGTTATCCACCCGTATATTTTCTGGAATCGTAGACGAGTTTCGGGAGTCTCTTCGTATAATTTGAGTATGTATAATTAATTGTAATATTCCTTGCGAATCGTTTAGGTGCCGGAAGCGCGTTCTCGGACCTACCGAACTCATACCTTTCCTCCGTTCGATTTCTCGATGTCTCAAAGGCAAGTATACATTTATGATTGTACGTTCTCGACTTTGAAAGTATGAAATATTGATGATATGATTATTTCTAGCCACTCAGGGCCTATGGTTTTACGAGGGTTTCGTAGCCTGCAGTGCGATTCCATGGTTGATATGAGCGAACGTTTCTACGGCATTCATATGAAATAATGTTGGCATGTAATGAGCGAACCGTTTTGACGGCATTCCTACATGTAACGGCGTATGATATGAGCGAACCATTTTACGGCATTCACATACGTCTTGAGATTTTAGTCATTAGGAATACTAGTCTTAAATTGATGAATTGACGGAAATTGATGAATTGACGGATATTGATGAATTGACGGATTACATTTACTTTATTGTCGAGAAGTATTATGTTTCATATTGTTATACTTGCACTAGCTATTCGACGGCTAACCCCTTTATGGGGAAATACGTTTCATGTATTTCGGAGTTCCGGGAGAGCGGACGGGCGGTGTATCGGGTCGGCATAAAGATGGTGGGCAAGTGTGATCTGTGTCTTTCTTCCGATTATGGTTGGAGTTCGGTTCGATTTTGTTATCTTGGATTGTCTTTTGAATACTCGAGTATCGTTTTCCTTTTCCCTTGATGTTCGGCTGTGTTGCGAAGTATTGAATGTATTGTGATGTCCGTGAATACATTGGTTATGTTTGAATACCTTTGTATCGTTTTCATTCCTTTGTGTGTAGACCTTATCGGTCAAAATTTATGGTTACGCATATGTATAGCCTTGTGGGTCCCACGGCGGGGCTTGCAGCTGTAATATCCCTGAATAACTCGGGGTGTTACGAATATGGTATCGAGCTTAGGTCTATGGATACCTAGGTGTCGGTCTTTTGGGTCGATCGAGTCGTTAATTGTCCACAGTATCACTACTCTGCCATCATCACGGTGCGGCCGGTACTTGTAAGACCTCTCACTCTTCCGGTGTTTCCTTATTCGTTTTGCTTCCTTTTATCGGTATTCTTGAGAATCGGACACTTTGTTGATGAGTCATTGAAAAGTGCTTACGTGACTTGTGTGTTCATCATTATGTCATCTGGTAGCGGCCGTGTCCGTTGTCGTGGCCGTGTGCGAGGAAGAGGTCGTGGCGCGGCCGTTTCCATCGATTCGGTTGCGGTGTCGACCAACCCCAGATTGTCGAACTCGGTGCATCCCGTCTCCGAGAGTCAGCACGACGATTCAAATGGTCAGGGGAACATCTCAGACGTTGGAGTGGCGAATGCACTTCAACATTTGGCTACTCAGATGACTATTTTGGCCCCAAGCTGTTCAACCGAATAACCGAACCCAAACACGGATGCCACCTTGAGCGTAATCCGTATGCACCCTCCACGGTTTGGCGGTGCCACAGACCCGTTAGGTGGGAGGATTGGCTAGCAGAGATGGAGAAGATTTTCGAGGCAGTTGATTGCCCCGAGGTGAGGAAAGTACCGATTGCTCAGTATTTCCTCACTAAGGAGGCCGCTACTTGGTGGAAGGTCATCAAGCCACAGGATCGTATTGCCTCATGGGATGAATTTAAGGATCTCTTGGAGGCCGAGTTTTGTCCTTGGCCGGTGCGAGAGAGCCGAATCCGAGCCTTCTTCGAGGCTAAACCACAAGATATTCCCGTTTCGCAGGCAATCGTGGAGTATAACCAACAATTAATCCATGTGAAGGATCAAGTACGTAACGAGCGTGATAAGATTCGTTATTTCGATATGCGGATGAATTTGGACTTACGACGGTACATGGCCGGATTTGCTTGTACCACACTGAAAGAGTATCAGGACAGAGCTTTAGCCCATGATATGTTGAGCCCTGACAAAGATACCGTTGAAGAACCGAAGAAGCAGAAAGTCGGGGGAAATTTTTCTGACTCTAAGGGTGGCAACTTTCAGAAGTCACAGACGACTAACCGTTTTGCCGGACAGTCTTCACGTTAATAAAGGGAAGAGGAGTTACCGTCCCACTTCGGGTACCTCAAATCGCGCGGTGACTTGCTATAATTGTGGCCGTTCAGGCCACATTAATTTGGAATGCCACTTTCCACCGTTGAAGTGTCACACGTGCGGACAGATGGGACATAGAGCGACATATTGTTCCGAGCCGAATCAGACTTTGGACACTCGGGTTTCCGCCCCAGCTGGTCAACCTCAGCAGAATTTTGGCAGGGGCCGGGGACGGGGTCAGAACGCTGGAGGGGGGAACTCTAGCGTCGGTTCGGTGCAACCACGGGTTTATGAGATGCGTCGAACAGACGAACCCGATGCGGCGGTGGCTTCAGGTACCATCCATATTCTATCCTATCCAGTCCGTGTACTTTTTGATTCGGGTGCTACACATTCTTTTATTTCTTTGGAGTGTGTACGCCGTTTGAATATAACTTGTTTAACTGCTTGCGATCCCTTTATCGTGAGACTGCCTAGCGGGGATAGGATTGTGGGGAATCGGGAGATTAGAGAATTTCTGGTGGTTATATCCGGTATGGAATGGTGATCAAATTTAATTGTAGTTGACATGGAAGGCGAGGACGTAATCCTCGGCGAGGATTGGCTTAATAATCACCAGGCGATTATGAATTACCGTACCAAAGTTATCACTATGATGACTAAGGACGGATCTGAGTACTCATTTTTGGGATGTAAGTTGGGCCAATCCAAGTTACTTATCAGTTCCATGAAGGCCGTAAAACTTTTGAATAAAGGTTGTACGGGCTATTGGTGTTATGCATTGAAAACGGAAGGAATTGAAGTCGATTTCTCTTCAATTCCGGTTGTTAATGAGTATCCCGATGTTTTAGGACGATCTTAGGATTACCGCGAGATCGAGAGATAGATTTTTCCGTGGATTTGGAGCCGGATGCGGCCCCGATTTCTAAAGCACCTTATCGGATGGCACCTTAGAGATGCGGGGAGTGAAGACTCGGTTGGGAGAACTTTTGGAAAGCGGGTACATCGGGCCAGGCGCTTCGCCTTGGGCGCGCCCGTTCTTTCGTCGGGAAGAAGGATGGTTCACTACGTTTGTGCATTGACTACCGTGAGCTGAATAAAGTAACCATCAAGAATAAATATCCTTTGCCTCGTATAGACGATCTATTTGATCAATTGCAAGGAGTGCGGTTTTCTCGAAGATTGATTTAAGATCCGGGTATTATCAACTCAGTGAGGAATCCGACGTTCCAAAGACGGCGTTCGGACGAGATATGGGCATTATGAATTTGTAGTTATGCCTTTTGGGTTGTGAATGCGCGGCAGTATTCATGCAGTTGATGAATAAAATATTCATCGAGTATCTCGACAGGTGTGTAGTCGTCTTTATTGACGACATCTTGGTCTATTCTCGGGATAAGGAGGAACATGACCGACACTTGCGTTTGGTCTTAGACATTTTGAGAACCGAGCACCTCTATGCAAAATTCTCGAAATGTGAGTTTTGGTTGGAAGAAGTTATGTTTCTCGGCCATGTGATTTCGGCCGAAGGGGTTCGTGTAGACCCTTGAGAAGATCGAGCGGTGCTAAATTGGGCACCGCCTAAAAATGTTAAAGAGGTTCGTAGCTTTTTGGGCCTTCTTTGGGTATTACCGTCGGTTTGTCGAGGGGTTCTCGAAACTCGCTCGACCGCTTACGAAATTACTCCAGAAGACCGAAAAGTTTGTTTGGACGGATGAGAGACAGCAAAGCTTCGACGAACTGAAGAGACGATTGACTTCAGCGCCGATTTTAACTTTACCGCATGGTAGCGAAGGCTTTGCAGTTTACAGTGACGCTTCGGGTCAAGGCCTGGGCTGTGTGCTTATGCAGCATGATAAGACGATAGCTTTTGCGTCTCGTAAATTAAAGCCTTATGAGGTAAATTATCCTACTCACGATTTAGAATTGGCCGCAATTGTCTTCGCACTCAAGATTTGGCGGCATTATTTGTATGGTTCACCGTGCCGGATTTATACCGATCACAAGAGCCTGAAATATATTTTCAGCCAGAAGGAGCTGAATATGAGACAGAGACGTTGGTTAGAATTGATAAAGGATTATGATTTGGAGATTCTTTACCACCCCGGGAAAGCCAATGTCGTTGCGGATGCTTTGAGCCGCAAACCGGCATCTCTTCAAATGCTTGAGGTTCTTACGTCTCAGACGAAGATTCGTCAGGATTTAATTGAACAAAGGATCGAAGTGTGGCTTCAGCGAGTACAGGGACAGTTGTGTACTCTCGAAATTACTTCGTCCTTGGTTGATGATATCAAGGGGAAACAGTGGAGTGACCCGATGATTTCTCAACTGAAGGAAGATGTAATTAAAGGAAGAGCTCCTGGCTTTATGGTGCACGAGGATAGTATTTTGAGATTTCAGGGCAGGCTTTGCGTTCCGAATGATTTGGAATTGAGACAGAGGATTCTCCGAGAAGCTCATGCTACGCCTTACTCAATCCACCCCGGGACGAGTAAGATGTACAAAGATTTGAAGCGAAATTTTTGGTGGAATAACATGAAGAAGGATGTTACGGAGTTCGTATTACGGTGCTTGACGTGTCAACAAGTCAAGATCGAACATCGACGACCGGCGGGGTTGTTGAAACCACTCCCCATTCCCGAGTGGAAGTGGGAAGATATCTCAATGGATTTTATCACGGGCATGCCGAGAACTCGGGCTGGAATGAATATGATTTGGGTAATTGTCGATCGATTGACCAAGTCGCACACTTCTTGGGTATTAAGGATACTTGGGGACCGGATAGATTGGCTCGAACCTTTATCGCCGAGATCGTGAGGTTACACGGTACCCCCAAGACCATTGTTTCGATCGAGACGGCCGTTTCGTATCGCATTTTAGCGAGCCGTTCATCGGGCTCTGAGTGCGAGTTGAGTTTGAGCACCTCCTTTCATCCTCGGTCGGACGGTCGAGACGAGAGGACGGTCGAGACGTTGGAGGATATGTTGCGGGCTTGTGCCTTAGACTGGAGTAACGATTGGGAACTTCACTTGCCGTTGATCGAGTTTGCTTACAATAATAGTTGGCATGCGTCGATCAAAATGGCACCCTTCGAGGCACTCTATGGTAGGCGATGTAGGTCGCCATTATGTTGGGACGAGGCTTCTGAGCTAGTTGGGACGGAACCAGATATGTTGTTGGAGACCAAGGAAAAGATTTCTATCATCCGAGACCGATTACTGACCGCCCAGAGTCGTCAGAAATCCTACGCCGATACTCGTCGTCGACCCTTGGAGTTTGAAGTGGGGGATCATGTCTTGCTCAAAGTATCACCGACCAGAGGAGTTTTCCGCTTCGGTAAAAAGGGAAAACTCAGTCCAAGGTATATCGGACCTTTTGAGATTTTGGACAGAGTTGGAGACTTAGCTTATCGCTTGGCATTACCTCCAGCTTTGAGTCACGTCCATAGTGTTTTTCATGTGTCCCAGTTGAGGAAGTACGTACCGGATCCGAGCCACATTATCGACTACAGTGAGATTAATGTAGCCGAGGATATTACCTTTCCGGAGAGACCCGTGAGGATCCTTGAGCGTCGCGAGAAACAGCTTCGGCATAAGACCATTCCACTGGTTAAAGTACAATGGTCGAGGCATGGGGTCGAAGAGGCGACTTGGGAGACAGAAGAAAAGATGCGGGTGGAATACCCCGAACTATTTATTTCTTAAGTTTCGGGACGAAACTTCTTTTTAGAGGGGGAGAATGTAATATCCGGTCGAAAGTCATGTCATTTCAAACCTTTCATATTCTTCGGATCGTGATTGTTGAGCGAACCCTTGTAATCATTGCTTGGAACCACCGTTTTGGGGTTCCCGTATTTTTATTTCGTGTTATTGTTGTCCAGACATTGAATCATATTGCTTTTATTCTCTTTCCGGGTTATTTTCCATCATTTTAGGTCCGGAAGGGGGTGTGAGCCGCGGCACAAGGAGTGTGCGCCGCGGCACACACATTTCCTATTTTTGGCCGAGCAGGCTATACCCAGTGCCGCGGCACACATGATCTGAGCCGCGGCACACTGCCGAGCCAATGCCGCGGCACACCTATACTGAGCCGCGGCACACTGGTGTTGCATCCCCAGCCAAAACCCGCCTGTACCCGGTGCCGCGGCACACCTGAGCTGAGCCGCGGCACACTACCGAAACACAGGAACAATTTTAGGCTGTGCCGCGGCACACATATGCTGAGCCGCGGCACACAATGCGGTCAACTGCATAATTCGGCTTTTTAAGCGAGATTTCAGCCATTCTTTCCCCATTTCTTCTTCCATCGCGAGAGAGAGAGTTGAGGGAAGAATTCTCTTCATAGCTATCACTTGTGTGTTGAAGATTTACCACTTTCAATCGGTTGGGAAGCCCGGATAGTCGATCTATCGCGTATTCCTTGGATCATAGAGCTTGGATATTCAAGAGGTAATTCCTTCGACACCTTGACTTCTCGATTTCGTGTGGGTTTTGACGTTTTGGATGATAAAATCATGGTGTATGATGTGATATATGCGTGATTATGGACATGCTTGAGTATTCATCGGATTATTGAAAGATTAATTCAAGAACACTTTGAATTTTATGTTGGATTTTGGGGGTTTTCGTAGATTCGTCCGTTTTGTCCGATTGAAGCTTGAGAACCTTGAGATTTTGATATATATCTATACCATATGAGTGTTTTCTTCCGATTTTACGGGTTGGATTGTGCCGTTTCGGACTTGTGGGAGTTTGGGCGATTTCTCAACCTTTAGTTATCCACCGTATATTTTCTGGAATCGTAGACGAGTTTCGGAGTCTCTTCGTATAATTTGAGTATGGATAATTAATTGTAATATTCCTTGCGAATCGTTTAGGTGCCGGAAGCGCGTTCTCGGACCTACCGAACTCATACCTTTCCTCCGTTCGATTTCTCGATGTCTCAAAGGCAAGTATACATTTATGATTGTACGTTCTCGACTTTGAAAGTATGAAATATTGATGATATGATTATTTCTAGCCACTCCGGACGGGCCTATGGTCCTCTCGAGGGTTTCGTAGCCTCCAGTGCGATTCCATGGTTGATATGAGCGAACCGTTTCTACGGCATTCATATGAAATAATGTTGGCATGTAATGAGCGAACCGTTTTGACGGCATTCCTACATGTAACGGCGTATGATATGAGCGAACCGTTTTTACGGCATTCACATACGTCTTGAGATTTTAGTCATTCCGGAATACTAGTCTTAAATTGATGAATTGACGGAAATTGATGAATTGACGGATATTGATGAATTGACGGATTACATTTACTTTATTGTCGAGAAGTATTATGTTTCATATTGTTATACTTGCACTAGCTATTCGACGGCTAACCCCTTTATGGGGGAAATACGTTTCATGTATTTCAGGTTCCAGGAGAGCGGACGGGCAGGTATCGGGTCGGCATAAAGATGGTGGGCAAGTGTGATACTGTGTCTTTCTTCCAGTTATGGTTGGAGTTCGGTTCGGTTGTTGTATCTTGGATTGTCTTTTGAATACTCGAGTATCGTTTTACTTTTCCCTTGATGTTCCGGCCTGTGTTGCCGAAGTATTGAATTGTATTGTGATGTCCGTGAATACATTGGTTATGTTTCGAATACCTTTGTATCGTTTTCATTCCTTTGTGTGTAGACCTTATCGGTCAAAACTTATGGTTACGCATATGTATAGCCTTGTGGGTCCCACGGCGGGGCTTACAGCGCTGTAATATCCCTGAATAACTCGGGGGTGTTACACATACCCCCACAGATAAATCGGTAAGTCAGTATAGCCCAGCATGGAACGGACCATGTTCAACAAGGTCCGGTTCCTTCTTTCTGACACACCATTTAACTGAGTAGTACCTGGAGGTGTTAGTTGTGAAAATATTCCATGTTCATTAAGGAACTCATCAAACTCCGTACTCCTATACTCGCCACCTCGGTCCGACCGAAGTGCTTTGATATGATTACCAGTTTGTTCCTCGACTAGGGCTTTGAATTCCTGGAATTTCTCAAAAGCCTCGGATTTATGTTTCATTAAGTATACATAACCATACCTAGTATGATCATCTGTAAACGTAATGAAATATTGATATTCGTCACGTGCTGATTCCAAAACACCACACACGTCGGTATGGATTAATCCCGGTTTATCAGCGGCTTTTTCAAAGGTCCCTGTGAAGGGGGACTTAGTCATTTTGCCTTTAAGGCAAGATTCACAAGTAGGAAAGGGATCCGATCCCAATGGACCCATAAGTCCATCTTTTCCATCTTGTAAACCTTGGTCTGACCAATATGACCAAGTCTAAGATGCCATTTCAAAACTTGATTGGTTTCATCCCTACCACGTTTTCTAGTCATAGTATTCACAACTACTTTGTTGCTGAGGTTTAGATGATACAATCCATTTAACAATGTAGCAGTACCCACTAGTTTATTTCTGAAATAAATTTTGCAGGAACCATCACCAATGAAAAATGAAAAGCCCTTTCGGTCCATGACCGGAATGGATACAATGTTTTTGTGCCCCTTGGGCAAAACAAGTACATCTTCTAAAGTCAAAACAAAGCCGGATTCTAAACCCAAAAGAAGTGATCCTATGTCGGTTGCCTCGACACTATGCCCGCTTCCGACTGTGATCATAACTTCTCCAGCTCCAAGATTCCTACTTTGTTCCAGATCCTGATTCACGGTACAAATATTAGAACTAGCACCAGAATCCAGTATCCAGGAAGTAGAAAATACAGTAGCAGAACAATTTGTTTCCAAAACTAAAAGTTATGTACCTGAAGCGCCATGAAGAATCGGACAGTCTCTAGCCCAGTGGGCTCACCGCACTTGAGACAAGCGTCCTTCTTATTCTTGCCTTTTGGAACCATCGTGTAACACCCCGAGATATTCGGAATAATTACAGCGCCGTAAACCCTTTAGATAAGGATTTACAAGGCTAATTTTAAAGAAAGTGTAAAAATAATTCAATCGAACAACTGAAGTTCAAATACAGATTTGATTCAACCGATCAAATGAGTTAACTTATACAACCATATCGAAATGACCTTATTAAAACAGACGTACTCGAGTACGAAACGAACCAAGAAGACAATTCACAATAACAATAACATCAACCACATTACTGAGCCATTTCATCGTCCTGCCGGTACTGTGGTTGCCTCCCCGCTCCTCGGCTACCTGAACATCAAAACAATGTCCACCCCCGAAGGGGTTAGCAAAACAATGCTAGTACAAGTATCATCATACAATAAATCATCAATGCATCATAAAACATGCAAAATGGACTTCCGCCACCGGAATCCAACGATGCGAATCCTCACGATTCCATCAACACAATACAGGGTAATCCAGCGATCCAGCGCCCTTGGTATAGATCCCCATGATGATCCCGTCGGACCAACGCATGGTGGAAAACCCGTCCAACGATCCAGCGCCCTCAGCATAGATCCCCATGATGATCCCGTCGGACCAACACATGGTGGACATTCGATCCAGCGCCCTCAGCATAGATCCTCATGACCCCCTCGGATCATTTATACCATAAATCAACCAACTATGCATACACATATGCATTTCAATATGTTCATCAATACGAACAAATAACAACGAATATCACGAGAATTTTCAGAAATACATCTCATATTCAACAATATGAACAACACCACAAGCATGATCAAAGTTTCAATATAAATCGAACTCGACATATGATACTTGCCTCGAAAATGGCAAGGACGAAACACCTCGATGATCTCAACACACTCGAAGGCCGCCTCCTTCGATCAACGTAACAAGCTCGAACCTTAACAAAAGGAATGATATACAAATCATCTCAATTCGAATGATGGCCTAACAATTCGTTCTACGGCCCAAAAGTTCAAAATAAACAATCTGCCTGGACTACTTAGCGTGCGCTACGTATGTAATATCCGGTATTTTTTTTCTTTCCCTTGTATTTCACTTTTGGTATATTTCTCGGTCATAGTGACCCTCATGTATCTTTCAGTGTGTCCTCCCTGTCAATTGTTGTATTGTATTCTCGTTATTGTTCGTTGTTTCAATTTTCCTCACATGAATTCGACTTTGTTAGATCACCATTAATTTTTGGTGACTCCAAAAATTATAAATCTTTGCAATATTATAGATCATCGAGTTAGCTTTCCAATGGTTCAAACGGTGAGTCAATCGGAGTCCGGACGAGAGAGTTATGGTCGTTTGATTTTGGCCGAGCACTCCCAGAGCCTTTCGGCCGATAGGGGGCCGATAGACTCTCCGCCGGCATTCCGTATGGGTATCGGTTGGGCCTATCGGCCGATAGGCCGGCCGATATGTAAATTTCTTCACCTTGAACTTCGGTAGCCTTTGGACGATAAGGGGGTCGATAGACCCTACTGTCGGCATTCCGTATGGCTATCGGTTGAGCCTATCGGCCGATAGGCGGCGATAGGTTCTCGCTGCGTTACCCTATAAATGTGTCGTCTTGAGCGAGCGGCTCATTTTCTTCCCCATTTTACACAAAGATCGCGAGAGAGAGACATAGAGGGAGAGAGAGTTCTTCATCCGGGGGTCGATTTTCATCATTTCTTTTCGGTTGTGAGGCTCGGATAATCAATCTAACGCGTGTTCTACGGATCGTAATACTTGAATCACTCAAGGTAATATCTCTTGAAACCCTACCTTTTTGGATAATTGGGGATTTTGGGGTTTTGTCCGATTCTTTCCGTTTCGTTGATGGATTCATGATGAATATGATTATTCTTGTTGGTATTCTTAGTTTCCCTACGGATTCATGGTATATTTCGTGATTTTTACGGAATCGAGAGGGTTCGGTTGTGGTCCACCCTCGTTGTTGTTTGTATACGAATATACATGAATCGTAGGCGGGTTTCCGGGAGTATTCCATTTCCATAATCGTTTAGAAGTGGTTGTGATTGTGCTATTCAAATCGTTAGGTTCATTTCCGCCGGTCCCTTGCGGTCGTGTTCAACTCTTCCGTTCCGTTCGCGTTATCATCTATTTAATCGAGGCAAGTATTTTTGGAAACCTTTATGCTTAACGTGAAATAGTAATGTATATTGTGTGTGATTGCTCACCTCGGGAGGGTCCGACGGGATCACGGAGGGAATCCAATGGTATAGCCCTGGATTCACGAGCTTGTTTCGCTAGCCAGCTCGGGAGGGTCCTTAGGGATCACGGAGCGGGATCAATGGTATAGCCCTGTTCCCAAGGCGATGCGTGTGCGTGGTTTGTTTTATAATATGGCCA
The DNA here is from genome assembly GCA_033398695.1 of Orobanche coerulescens. Classification (NCBI taxonomy): domain Eukaryota; kingdom Viridiplantae; phylum Streptophyta; class Magnoliopsida; order Lamiales; family Orobanchaceae; genus Orobanche; species Orobanche coerulescens. Next base: position 6,040,255 of record CM065814.1, read on the forward strand.
GCTCGGGAGGGTCCTTAGGGATCACGGAGCGGGATCAATGGTATAGCCCTGTTCCCACGGCAAATTGTTTGACTGTTTATTTCCGGAAAAGACATGTCTAGTTTTGGTTTTAGAAAATGATATTGACGCATGTACTATGAAATGTGTAAGCGATTGGTTTGCCTTGATTACTTGTACTAGCGTAATTGCTAACCCCTCTGGGGACCCGTTTTGGGGAAATTCGTTTTATGAATTTCAGGTCAGGTTCATCGGGACGAGCGGGCGCTGGACCAGTACACGGATGATGGCCATGCGTGATGATTGTGCATAAGAGAAGTCTTAATGTCTTTTTATCTTTTCATCTTTTATGGCTTTTGAACTAATAGCTGTACTCGAGTACTTAAGAGTTCTTGTTCGTCCAGATTGTATTGTTGTGTTTATGTTGTGTTGGATGATGATGTTAAATTGACCGGTTGAACCGGGTGGATTGTTCTGTTTTGCGTCTTTAGGACGTGGTGTTATTTTATCGTTTCTGGGAGTCGTTGTGTATGATGCTGTTCAGCCTGGTGGGTCCCATATAGGGATTCACGGCGCTGTAATATACCTCGGATATCCTGGGGGTGTTACAGAAAATGGTATCGGAGCTCTAGGTTTATGGATACCTAGGCTTGTTGGTTTATTGGGTCTTGTGGTGTTTGGTCTTGCACATCATCGTCACGCTGCCATGATTCCAGATTTACCAAAGGTGTCCGTAAGTTTTCCTTCCTCTGTTCATTATTTCCTTGTATCGTACCTTTGATTCTCGACTTGTAATTGTTCTTCTCTCGTACTTACCCTCGTATGGCTTTTGCTACTTGTTTAACTCCAGCATGGATGCTGGAAGAGGTCGTGGTCGCGGTCGTGGTCGTGGACGCGCCGGGACGTGGGGCGGTGGGGCGGCCACGTCACGATCTTCGAGCCGCGATCGGGCGACCGTCATAGCCATGCTTCTTCTCAGGAGCGTGCCGATCTTGGTATCGCGGCCGTAATGCAGCAAATGGTAAACCAGATGGCGGCTATAGCTCAGGTGGTCCAGAACCCCAACCAGGCCCATGCTAATTGGGGCGGAGCGGATCGCTGGCTTCAGGACGTCATCAAGATGCATCCTCCCCAGTTTTCGGGAGCTTCGGACCCGATCGGCTGGGAAGGGTGGATCAAAGAGATATCCAAAGTATTCACTGCTACCAACTGTCCCGAGGACCGTAAAGTCCCTATTGCTCAATATTTTCTCACCGGGACGCTACGGATCGGTGGGAGGCCGTTGGGCCCAAAGACCATGCCGCTTCGTGGGCTGAGTTTCAAGAGTTGATGGAGACCGAATATTGTCCGTGGCCGCCGAGGCTCGAGTGCATGCTTTCTACGATGCTCAACCTCGGGATATTCCCGTATCCCAAGCTATTGCTGATTTCAACAAAGAGTTGGGTTATGTGAAGACCCAAGTTGTCGCAGAGCGACAAAATTTTCCATTTTTCCAGGAGGATGAAGCCGCCATTCGGGACTATATGTCCGGCTCGCCCGTACTACTGAAGGATTATCGAGTCGAGCCCTTGCTTATGATATGTCGTGACGGCGAGTGATTTGGCTCGTGAGAGCAAGAAGCGTAAGTCGGCCTAAACTTTTCTCGGTCCCAAGAGTGGAGGCGAGCAGAAATCTCGAGTGCGAATATTTCTACGGCGGTTCGGCTCGTTTCTCGGGAGCTTTCGGGTGCCGCGGAACCCCTGCTCGTGAGCTTACATGCTTTAATCGCGGCCTTTCGAGTCATAAGAATCGGGATCGCCTCGTCCGCCCTTAACTTGTCATACTTGTGGTCACGGGCCACAAGGCTTCTTTGTGATCGGCTCAGACTTCGCGGTGCCGTTCTTCTCACCCAAGACCTATGGAGCCGAGTGTGAACCAGTGGCTCATTTGCTCCGCCGCCTCCACCGAGTGCCGGCCGAGGTAGGGGTCGGGGTCAGCCCGCTAGGGGTGGAGCTTCCAAAGTCGGCTCGCTCACCACGTATCTATGAGATGAGGAGAGCCGATGATCCAAGAACATCGTGGCGGCAGTACCGTTCATATCCATTCTCATCCTCCGGTGTGCTTTTTGATTCGGGTGCTACGCATTCATTCATTTCTCTAGAGTGTGTACGCCGCTTTGAGTCTCGACGCTTGTCACCTTGTGAGCCTTTCATCGTTAAACTTCCTAGCGGTGATAGAATTGTCGGTGATCGAGAAGTCCGGACTGCTCGTGATTATTTGTGAGAGGGCTTGGCTCTCTAATCTTATTGTTGTGGGTATTGAGGGCGAGGATTTAATTCTCGGGAATGATTAGCTCGAGCGGCATGGTGCAATCATGAACTACCGCACGAGGATCATTACCATGTTAGCCGAGGACGGCCTTGAACACTCTTTCGCGGGCGAAAGAGAAACCAAGTTTGTTATTAACGCCTTGAAGGCGGTGAAACTCTGCGAAAAGGATGTCTTGGTTATTGGTGCTACGCCTTGAAGGCGGAGAATGGTGGAGTCGAGTTTTCATCGATTCCATCGTTAGTGAGTTCCCGATGTATTTCTGACGAGTTGCGGGATTGCCGCCGGATCGTGAGGTTGAGTTTACTATAGAGTTAGAGCCGGCGCGGCTCCGATTTCAAGGCGCCGTATCGCATGGCACCTTGAGAGATGGCCGAGTTGAAGAAACAGTTGAGTGAACTTCTTGAGTCGGGGTATGTTCGACCGAGCGCCGCCTTGGGGCGCACCGGTCTTGTTTGTGCGTAAGAAGGATGGTTCACTACGTTTGTGTATCGACTATCGTGAATCGAACAAGGTGACCATCAAGAACAAGTATCCTTTGCCGAGGATTGACGACTTGTTCGACCAGCCAGGAGGAGCTGCGGTATTCTCGAAGATTGATTTAAAATCGTGGTACTATCACTCCGAGTGAGAGAGTCCGACGTGCAAAACGGCTTTTCGGACGAGATACGGACATTATGAGTTTGTAGTTATGCCTTTCGGGTTAACTAACGCGCGGCGGTGTTCATGCGGTTGATGAACAAAGTCTTTATCGAGTATTTGGATAAGTGTGTCGTCGTCTTCATTGACGATATTCTTATTTATTCGAGGAACGAGGAAGAGCATGCCCATCATTTGCGGATAGTGTTAGACATTTTGAGGGCCGAGCAACTCTATGCGAAGTTCTCGAAATGTGAGTTGTGAAGGAAGTGATGTTTTGGGTCACGTGATTTCGGTAGGGGGTTCGTGTAGATCCGCAGAAAATTGAGGCGGTGTTGGATTGGGCATCGCCCACAAATGTGAAGGAGGTCCGTAGTTTCTTGGGTTTGGTGGCTACTACCGTAGGTTCGTGAGGTTTCTCAAAACTAGCTCGACCACTTACCTGATTGCTCCGAAATCCGAGAAGTTAAATGCGGACCGATGAGAGGCAGTCGAGTTTTGAGGAGCTGAAGAAGCGTTTGACTTCAGCCCCGGTTTTGGCATTGCCATGTGGCAACGAGGGTTTCGCCGTTTTTAGCGATGCTTCGGGTCAGGGTCTTGGGTGCGTATTGATGCAGCACGGCAAGACCATTGCCTATGCGTCGAGACAGTTGAGGCCGTATGAGCTTAACTACCCTACTCACGATTTGGAGTTAGCGGCGGTTGTCTTTGCACTCAAGATTTGGCGTCACTACCTTTTCGGCTCTGCATGTCAGATTTTTACCGATCATAAAAGTCTGAAGTACATATTTACTCAGCGAGAGTTGAATATGAGGCAGAGGAGGTGGTTAGAGTTGATTAAGAATTATGACCTCGAAATCCTTTATCATCCGGGTAAGGCGAATGTCGTGGCCGACGCCTTGAGTCGGAAACCGATTGCGTTGCGAACGCTTGAGGTCCTTACGCCTCAGTCTGAGCTTCGGCGGGCCTTGATCGGGTTAGATGTTGAGGTTTCTTTGCTGGATCTGTCGGGCAACTTTGTGCCTTAGAAATTTCGTCGTCCTTGATCGATGAAATTAAATCAAGCAATTAGAGGATCCGATGATTACTCAAATCCGAGAGAACGTTCTTAAAGGAAAGTCTCACGGGTTTGTGATTCACGAGGATGTCGTTTTGAGATTCAGTCGGCTTTGTGTGCGAGCGACTCGAGTTGAGGCGAGTATTTTACGGGAGGCCCATGCTACACCTTATTCCGTTCATCCTGATACGAGTAAGATGTACAAGGACACGAGGAGGAACTTCTGGTGGAATGATATGAAGGAGGAAGTCGCACGGTTGTGGCGAGATGTTTGACTTGCCCGGCAGTCAAAATCGAGCATCGGCTGGCCGGGAGTTATTGCAGTCACTTCCCGTTCCGGAACGGAAATGGGAAGATATATCGATGGATTTCGTTACGAGTTTGCCGAGATCGAGGTCGGGTATGAATATGGTATGGGTGATTGTTGATCGCCTGACCAAGTCGGCACATTTTCTGGGCATCAAGGACACTTGGGGCCCAGAGAAGTTAGCTCGTGTGTTTATTGCGCAGATCGTGAGACTTCACGGTACTCCGAAGTCTATTGTTTCGGATCGTGACGGCCGTTTTGTATCGCACTTCTGGCAGGCGGTGCATAAGGCGTTAGGTACCCGGTTGCGTTTGAGTACCTCTTTTCATCCCCAGTCAGATGGGCAGTCGGAACGCACTATCCAGACATTCGAGGACATGTTGCGTGCTTGTGCCCTCGATTGGAGTAGTGACTGGGAGGAGCATTTGCCATTGATCGAATTCACGTACAACAATAGTTGGCACGCGTCAATTCGGATGGCACCGTATGAGGCACTTTATGGCGGCGATGTCGATCGCCGTTTGTTGGAATGAGGCGTCCGATTTAGTCGGGACCGAGCCGGATGTCGTTTTAGAGACGAGGCGGAAGATAGAGTTAATTCGAGACGGATGATGGCGCCCAGTCGGCGAAGTCATATGCCGACGTCCGTCGTCGACCTTTGGAATTCGAGGTGGGAGACCACGTTTTGCTAAAGGTGTCGCCGACGAAAGGAGTTTTCGTTTTGGGAAGAAAGGAAAGTGAGCCGAGATTTATTGGACCCTTTGAGATTCTCGGCGAGTCGGTGAATTAGCGTACCGTTTGGCGTTACCTCCGGCCTAGAGTCATGTTCATAGCATTTTCATGTTTCCCGATTGAGGAAATATGTTAGGATCCTAGTCACGTCATCGATTATGGCGAGGTTGATATTGCCGAAGATATTACTTTTGAGGAGCGTCCTTTGAAGATTTTGGAGCATCGTGAGAAACGACTGAGGCATAAGACCATCCCTTTGGTCAAAGTTCAGTGGTCGAGACACGGTGTCGAGGAGGCAACTTGGGAAACCGAGGATAGCATGAGTGCTAGGTACCCGGAGTTGTTTGTTTCTTAAGTTTCGGGACGAAACTTATTTTTAGAGGGGTAGAATGTAATATCCGGTATTTTTTTTCTTTCCCTTGTATTTCACTTTTGGTATATTTCTCGGTCATAGTGACCCTTATGTATCTTTCAGTGTGTCCTCCCTGTCAATTGTTGTATTGTATTCTCGTTATTGTTCGTTGTTTCAATTTTCCTCACATGAATTCGACTTTGTTAGATCACCATTAATTTTTGGTGACTCCAAAAATTATAAATCTTTGCAATATTATAGATCATCGAGTTAGCTTTCCAATGGTTCAAACGGTGAGTCAATCGGAGTCCGGACGAGAGAGTTATGGTCGTTTCAGTTTTTGGCGAGCACTCCCGGGAGCCTTTCGGCCGATAGGGGCGATAGACTCTCTGCCGGCATTACGTATGGGTATCGGTTGGGCCTATCGGCCGATAGGCCGGCCGATATGTAAATTTCTTCACCTTGAACTTCGGTAGCCTTTCGGCCGATAAGGGGGGTCGATAGACCCTACTGTCGGCATTCCGTATGGCTATCGGTTGGGCCTATCGGCCGATAGGCCGGCCGATAGGTTCTGCTGCGTTACCCTATAAATGTGTCGTCTTGAGCGAGCAGCTCATTTTTTTCCCCATTTTACACAGCATCGCGAGAGAGAGACATAGAGGGAGAGAGAGTTCTTCATCCGGGGGTCGATTTTCATCATTTCTTTTCGGTTGTGAGGCTCGGATAATCAATCTAACGCGTGTTCTACGGATCGTAATACTTGAATCACTCAAGGTAATATCTCTTGAAACCCTACCTTTTTGGATAATTGGGGATTTTGGGGTTTTGTCCGATTCTTTCCGTTTCGTTGATGGATTCATGATGAATATGATTATTCTTGTTGGTATTCTTAGTTTCCCTACGGATTCATGGTATATTTCGTGATTTTTACGGAATCGAGAGGGTTCGGTTGTGGTCCGCCCTCGTTGTTGTTTGTATACGAATATACATGAATCGTAGGCGGGTTTCAGGGAGTATTCCATTTCCATAATCGTTTAGAAGTGGTTGTGATTGTGCTATTCAAATCGTTAGGTTCATTTCCGCGGTCCCTTGCGGTCGTGTTCAACTCTTCCGTTCCGTTCGCGTTATCATCTATTTAATCGAGGCAAGTATTTTTGGAAACCTTTATGCTTAACGTGAAATAGTAATGTATATTGTGTGTGATTGCTCACATCGGGAGGGTCCGCGGGATCACGGAGGAATCGATGGTATAGCCACTGGATTCACGAGCTTGTTTCGCTTGACTCGGGAGGGTCCTTAGGGATCACGGAGGCGGGATCAATGGTATAGCCACATTCCCAAGGCGATGCGTGTGCGTGGTTTGTTTTATAATATGGCCGGCTCGGGAGGGTCCTTAGGGATCACGGAGCGGGATCAATGGTATAGCCACTGTTCCCACGGCAAATTGTTTGATTGTTTATTTAGGAAAGGACATGTCTAGTTTTGGTTTTAGAAAATGATATTGACGCATGTACTATGAAATGTGTAAGCGATTGGTTTGCCTTGATTACTTGTACTAGCGTAATTGCTAACCCCTCCGAGGACCCGTTTTGGGAAATTCGTTTTATGAATTTCAGTCGGAGTTCATCGGGACGGCGGTATTTGGACGATACGGATGATGGCCATGCGTGATGATTGTGCATAAGAGAAGTCTTAATGTCTTTTTATCTTTTCATCTTTTATGGCTTTTGAACTAATAGCTGTACTCGAGTACTTAAGAGTTCTTGTTCGTCCAGATTGTATTGTTGTGTTTATGTTGTGTTGGATGATGATGTTATATTGACCGGTTGAACCGGGTGGATTGTTCTGTTTTGCGTCTTTAGGACGTGGTGTTATTTTATCGTTTCTGGGAGTCGTTGTGTATGATGCTGTTCAGCCTGGTGGGTCCCATATAGGGATTCACGGCGCTGTAATATACCTCGGATATCATGGGGGTGTTACAACGTATACTACGTAACGTGCACTAAGCCTGCCTGTTAGCGTACGCTATCGTATAAGACTAGCGTACGCTAGCCACGGACTGACAGTTGACTCGGCTGACATCGTAACGTACGCTACGTACGTATTGTGCGTTAACTGAACCCCGATAGCGCACGTTAATTTACAAGTGTTAGCGTGCGCTAACCTTGCATGGCAGAATACTGCTAACAGAAAACTGGATTGAAAGGTGATGAACTCATGAATTCTATGTTGATACAACAAGTCATCCTCAAGCATGTCATGCTAATAAGGTTTGAGGGAGTTCCATGATCATGAGGTACAAATATACGGATAATCATCTCAACATCATAATTTATCTTCGATCTTCAAGAAATATTCCAAGTTCCGATTATTCTAAGTCCCAAAACATATGATTCCTTACGTAAAACATACGAACTAGGTAATCTTCATATACTGGTCGATTGGTTGGAGATACATAACATGCTTAGGAATCCACATACCAAAAGGTTCAATGGATTATACGATGAATAAGTGTCGAAACGTCGAAAATATCCTTCTAACACATGATGTACGACTAATAACGAATCTAACTGACTAGATGAACATGATCAACATCCTTTAGAACACTACTAGTATTGGTGAAGAATCACCTACCTCAAGGTAGTGAAGAACACGGAGGAAATTGAAGCATTCCAACACCGAAAGCTTGAACACCAATCTCCAACGATGTACGATCTTCAATCACGAGCTAGGATGTTGATATGGAGTGTTTAGGATGAAGGAAGTTATGTTCTAAGTGTAAAAAAATTCGGGTAATGGGAGAAGAAAGAACTGAAATCACGAATAGGATGCTGGCCTATTTATAATAAATGGCTATTAGCGCGCGCTAGACCCTGCTCGTAGCGTGCGCCAACGGCTCACTGACTTAACTGTATTCAGCACTTAGCATGCGCTACGCATATACCTGTAGCATGCGCTAAGGCGTTGACTTGGCTTTTCCCGAAAGCCGTCCAGGTTCATCCCGACACGATCCGACAGGGGTCCCCCGGCCAGATCTCACCTACCGCACGTCTCAATCAAATTGACCACGCATAGCGTGCGCTAATGACCTTCTGTAGCGTGTGCTATGAATCCACGTTAGTGCACGCTAAACATAGCCGATAGCGTGCGCTACATGCGCAGAATTACTATCTTTAAATCACAAGCACGAAATTATACGCTCGACAACATCGGATTATGAAATACGGAGAATAGTACTCAGACAAAAGTACAACGATTACAATATCACAAGTTCCAAATACAAGTCAGAAATCTCGGGTATTACATCCTTCCTCCCTAAAAAGAAGTTTCGTCCCGAAACTTAAGATGAAAACAACTCTGGATATCTAGTCTTCATACTGTCCTCCGTTTCCCAAGTGGCCTCTTCGACTCCATGTCATGACCATTGTACTTTAACCAAGTGTATTGGTTTATTCCTCAATTGTTTGATCCGGCTCTCAAGTATCTTGATTGGTCTCTCTTCGAAGGTGCCATCATTAGCTATCTCGATCTCATCGAAATCAATGATGTGACCGGGGTCCGGTACATACTTCCGCAGTTGGGATACGTGAAACACATTGTGAACGTGACTCAGCGATGGCGGTAAGGCCAACCTGTATGCTAAATCTCCAACTCTCTCGAGGATCTCGAATGGTCCGATATATCTCGGACTAAGCTTGCCTCTCCTCCCAAAACGGAAAATCCCTCATGTAGGAGACACCTTCAATAGTACATGGTCCCCAGCGTAGAACTCTAGAGGGAGACGACGTACATCTGCATAAGACTTCTGTCGACTCTGGGCAGTCAACAGTCTCTCTCGAATCAAAGCTATCTTCTCTTGAGTCTGAATAATCAATTCCGGTTCCGTTCCGATCAAATCCGAAGAATCATCCCAACATAGGGGTGATCGGCATCTTCTCCCGTACAAAGCTTCAAATGGTGCCATCTTAGTTGAAGCATGCCAACTATTATTGTAGGTGAATTCAACTAATGGCAAATGAACTTCCCAATCAGTTGACCAATCCAAAGCACAGGCTCTAAGCATGTCTTCTACAGTTTGAATAGTCCTTTCGGACTGACCGTCCATTTGGGGATGATAAGCTGTGCTAAAGTTGAGCTCAGTCCCCAAAGCCCTGTGAACTGCTTTCCAGAAGTGTGACACGAAGCGACCATCTCGATCCGAAATAATGATCCTCGGCATCCCATGCAATCTGACTATCTCCGCAATAAATACTCGTGCCAATCTCTCGGGTCCCCATGTATCTTTAATTCCCAGGAAATGAGCCGACTTGGTTAGTCGATCAACTACAACCCAAATCATGTTCATTCCCGTTCTAGTCCTTGGCATACTAGTGATGAAATCCATCGAGATATCCTCCCACTTCCACTCAGGGATCGGAAGCGGCTTTAACATTCCGGCAAGTCGTTGATGTTCAATCTTAACCTGCTGACAAGTCAAACACTTCGAAACGTACTCCGCTACGTCCTTCTTCATATTCCCCCACCAGAAGTTTTGCTTCAAATCCTTATACATCTTCTTCTTTGCTGGGTGAATAGAATAGGGCGCGCTATGAGCTTCCTTTAAAATTGTCCGTCTCAAATCATCATCCTCGGGAACGCAAAGTCGACTCTGAAATCTCAGAACCCCATCGTCTTGTATCATGAATCCTGGGGCTTTTTCTTTCTTTACTTCGTCACATAATCGAAGGATCATAGAATCGTTCAATTGTTTAGATTTGATCTCCTCGACTAGTGATGAAGTCAGTTCCAGTACATAAAGTTGCCCTTGGATTCCTGGTGCCCATACTTCAATCCCTTCGCGGATCAGTTCTCGTTGAATACTGGTTTGGAACGTAAGTGCTTCCAACACTCGAAGAGAAACAGGTTTACGGCTCAAAGCATCGGCTACTACGTTTGCTTTCCCCGGATGATAGAGAATCTCCAAGTCGTAATCCTTGATCAATTCCAGCCACCTTCTCTGCCTCATGTTTAATTCTTTCTGACTGAAAATGTACATGAGGCTCTTATGATCTGTAAAGATCTGACAATGAGTGCCGTACAAATAATGTCGCCAAATTTTCAAGGCAAAGACCACAGCTGCTAGCTCCAGATCATGAGTCGGGTAATTAATCTCGTACGGTTTCAATTGCCGAGAAGCATAAGCAATCACTTTATCCTTCTGCATCAACACACAACCCAAACCCTGATTTGAAGCGTCGTTGTATACCATGAATCCATCAGTTCCCTCTGGCAGCACTAATATAGGTGCTGTCGTCAGTCTCCTCTTAAGTTCGTCAAAACCAGCCTGGCACTTCTCATTCCACGTGAACTTTTGTGTTTTCTGTAACAGCTGAGTGAGCGGACGAGCAATTTTGGAAAATCCCTCTACAAAGCGGCGATAATATCCAGCAAGTCCTAAGAAGCTTCGGACTTCTTTCACGTTTTTAGGAGCTTCCCATTCCAAGATTGCTTCGACTTTCTTCGGGTCCACCTGAACTCCGTCGGCTGATATCACATGTCCAAGGAAGGTTACTTCCTTAAGCCAGAACTCGCATTTTGAAAGTTTTGCATACAGCTGTTCCTTCCTCAAGGTGCTCAAAACCACACGTAAATGTTCAGCATGTTCCTCTGCGTCCCTCGAATATATCAGGATGTCGTCAATGAAGACGACCACAAATTTATCCAAGTATTCCAAGAATACCCGATTCATCAATTACATGAATACCGCCGGAGCATTGGTAAGTCCAAATGGCATTACTACAAATTCATAATGCCCGTACCGGGATCTGAAAGCAGATTTCGGTATATCCGACTCCTTAATTCTCAACTGGTGGTATCCTCATCGCAAGTCAATCTTCGAGAATACCTTTGCCCCTTGCAGTTGATCAAACAAGTCGTCGATCCGAGGTATAGGATACTTATTCTTGATCGTCATCTTGTTGAGCTCCCTGTAATCAATACACAGTCGGAGGGATCCGTCTTTCTTCCGGACAAAGAGAACGGGCGCTCCCCAAGGAGAAACGCTCGGTTGAATATAACCCTTCTGTAACAATTCCTCAAGTTGTTTCTTGAGTTCATACATCTCGGTTGGCGCCATGCGGTATGGTGCTCTGGAAATAGGAGCTGCTCCAGGCTCTAATTCGATAGTGAATTCCACTTCTCTCTGCGGAGGTAATCCAGGTAGTTCGTCAGGAAATACATCTGAGAACTCATTCACAACTGAAATAGACGAGAGCTCTACTCCTTCCTCTTTCCTCATGGCATAGCACCAAAGTCCCTGACATCCCTGTTTCAGTAATTTCACGGCTTTCATTGCTTTGATCAATTTTCCCGAGCTTCGGTCTCCATCCTCGGAATAAGTGTTCGATCCGTCATCGCAATGATAGAAATGACTCTCTCTCGGTAATTGACGACTCCATAACGGTTGAGCCAATCATCTCCGAGAATTAAATCGTCACCGTAGATGTCAACTACAATAAGATTCGATGGCCAATCTCTTCCTTCTATAGATACTGGGAAATCCCTAGCTTCTAGGGTTCCCAAAATTTTCTCTCCGCTCGGTAATCCCACAACATAAGGTTCACAATTATACAAGCATGAGATTTTCAAACGATTAACACAGTTTAAAGATATAAAAGAATGCGTAGCTCCCGAATCGAACAAGACACTAACTGGTTGCAAAAGGATCTGAATCGTGCACGATGCAACAGTGTATTCGATCATCCTTCTTCATCTCGTAAATACGCGAGGAACGGACCCAAAGACTGGATGTCTCTCTCTTTCCAACGCTCGCTGCTGAAATCCACTCGCTGCGTCTGGTTCACACTAGTGTCCTTCGAATCGTACAGGAGTGCGAGTACCAAAAGATCGGGTCGCATTCCCACAAAATGTTGCGCGATGTCCTTCCTGTCCACACTCAAAACAGGTCACAGCAGGCGCGAAACAATCACGTCGAACATGTCCCGCTTTGCCACAGTTATAACACTTTTTCCCTGCGTCTGAAACAGTTGGTGCTGCCCGGAACTTCTTTCCACCTCAAGAAGGATGCGGAGGTCTCCTGGATGAATGAAAAGAGGATCGACCCCTGTGAGGCCCGCTACTCTAATCCTCCGTGTATTTTCCAGACACCTACTGTTTCTTTTCTTCCGTCGATTTCTCTACTGCTGCTCCTACATATCATATGCTAACGCCGTGTCCTGATACTGTCGCAAGGTGGTACATTCAAATCCGGACATATACTGCTGAATTTCCGACTTCATTCGCATGTCAAAATGAAAAATCTTCTCCGCCTCGGTCCTGACCAAGTGGCGCACATAAGTCAGCTGGTGATTAAAAGTCTTAATCACGTCCGTCACAGATGCTTCTGAGTTCTGTGGTGAGAAAAACTCCCGAACTCGGGCTTCTCTAACTGGGCGAGGACAATACTGCGCCTCCATCATCAATTTGAATTCCGTCCAGTCAACATTGTGCTCCTCCGGTCGAATGGCCTCCCACCAGTCGAAAGCCTCCCCGGTCAGAAGATACTGGGCGACCGGAACCTTCCTATCGTTGGGACAGTTAATCCCCGCAAATATCTTCTCTAATTCCTTCAGCCAGTGATCCCAAGAAAGCGTCTCAGTCGAACCATCAAATTTCGTAGGATGCAATTTAATCAGTTCGGTAAGCCATCTATCTCCTCGATTTTCCACGTTATGCTGCTGTCCCATCGCCGTCTGCATGCGATCCACAACTTGAGCAAACTGGTTTATCTGGGCAACCACCTGCTGAAGCACTCCCGGCACGTTAGGATCTGCATTATTATTTGCCGATCCCTGCTGTCCCCCGGAATGGGAATCCGTTCGACTAGCGGTTATCTCTGGGGTAGATACCGACTCTTCTTGCCTCGCATTTCCACGTCCGCGCCCACGACCGCGTCCGCGTCCACGACCTCCTCTCAACATACTGTAAACATAAATACTCAATATCCAGGATAAACTTTCTCAAAGTACATCCATCAATGTTTATAAGACATGAATTAAATAAAACGCTAGTATTCGAGATTAGGAAACTTACAACCACGGTCCACACGACGATGCTGGCTCAGCAGTGATGTTACGAACGACCAATAATCAAATAACGTAAACAGACCCAACTAACCCGACTGCCAAGATATCCATGAATCTTAGCTCTGATACCATATTCTGTAACACCCCGAGATATTCGGAATAATTACAGCGCCGTAAACCCTTTAGATAAGGATTTACAAGGCTAATTTTAAAGGAAGTGTAAAAATAATTCAATCGAACAACTGAAGTTCAAATACAGATTTGATTCAACCGATCAAATGAGTTAACTTATACAACCATATCGAAATGACCTTATTAAAACAGACGTACTCGAGTACTAAACGAACCAAGAAGACAATTCACAATAACAATAACATCAACCACATCACTGAGCCATTTCATCGTCCCCGCGCAGATCGTGGTTGCCTCCCGCTCCTCGGCTACCCGAACATCAAAACAATGTCCACCCCGAAGGGGTTAGCAAAATAATGCTAGTACAAGTATCATCATACAATAAATCATCAATGCATCATAAAACATGCAAAACGGACTTCCGCCACCGGAATCCAACGATGCGAATCCTCACGATTCCATCAACACAATACAGGGTAATCCAGCGATCCAGCGCCCTTGGTATAGATCCCCATGATGATCCCGTCGGACCAACGCATGGTGGAAAACCCGTCCAACGATCCAGCGCCCTCAGCATAGATCCCCATGATGATCCCGTTGGACCAACGCATGGTGGACATTCGATCCAGCGCCCTCAGCATAGATCCTCATGATCCCCTCGGATCATTTATACCAGAAATCAACCAACTATGCATACACATATGCATTTCAATATGTTCATCAATACGAACAAATAACAACGAATATCACGAGAATTTTCAGAAATACATCTCATATTCAACAATATGAACAACACCACAAGCATGATCAAAGTTTCAATATAAATCGAACTCGACATATGATACTTGCCTCGAAAATGGCAAGGACGAAACACCTCGATGATCTCAACACACTCGAAGGCCGCCTCCTTCGATCAACGTAACAAGCTCGAACCTTAACAAAAGGAATGATATACAAATCATCTCAAGTCGAACGATGGCCTAACAATTCGTTCTACGGCCCAAAAGTTCAAAATAAACAATCTGCATGGACTACTTAGCGTGCGCTACGTATACTACGTAACGTGCGCTAAGCCTGCCTGTTAGCGTACACTATCATATAAGACTAGCGTACGCTAGCCACGGACTGACAGTTGACTCGGCTGACATCGTAACGTACGCTACGTACGTATTGTGCGTTAACTGAACCCCGATAGCGCACGTTAATTTACAAGTGTTAGCGTGCGCTAACCTTGCATGGCAGAATACTGCTAACAGAAAACTGGATTGAAAGGTGATGAACTCATGAATTCTATGTTGATACAACAAGTCCTCCTCAAGCATGTCATGCTAATAAGGTTTGAGGGAGTTCCATGATCATGAGGTACAAATAAGGATAATCATCTCAACATCATAATTTATCTTCGATCTTCAAGAAATATTCCAAGTTCCGATTATTCCAAGTCCCAAAACATATGATTCCTTACGTAAAACATACGAACTAGGTAATCTTCATATACTGGTCGATTGGTTGGAGATACATAACATGATTAGGAATCCACATACCAAAAGGTTCAATGGATTATACGATGAATAAGTGTCGAAACGTCGAAAATATCCTTCTAACACATGATGTACGACTAATAAAGAATCTAACTGACTAGATGAACATGATCAACATCCTTTAGAACACTACTAGTATTGGTGAAGAATCACCTACCTCAAGGTAGTGAAGAACACGGAGGAAATTGAAGCATTCCAACACCGAAAGCTTGAACACCAATCTCCAATGATGTACGATCTTCAATCACGAGCTAGGATGTTGATATGGAGTGTTTAGGATGAAGGAAGTTATGTTCTAAGTGTAAAAAAATTCGGGTAATGGGAGAAGAAAGAACTGAAATCACGAATAGGATGCTGGCCTATTTATAATAAATGGCTATTAGCGCGCGCTAGACCCTGCTCGTAGCGTGCGCTAACGGCTCACTGACTTAACTGTACTCAGCACTTAGCGTGCGCTACGCATATACCTGTAGCGTGCGCTAAGGCTTTGACTTGGCTTTTCCCGAAAGCCGTCCAGGTTCATCCCTTCACGATCCGACAGGGGTCCCCCGGCCAGATCTCACCTACCGCACGTCTCAATCAAATTGACCACGCATAGCGTGCGCTAATGACCTTCTGTAGCGTGCTCTATGAATCTACGTTAGCGCACGCTAAACATAGCCGATAGCGTGCGCTACATGCGCAGAATTACTATCTTTAAATCACAAACACGAAATTATACGCTCGACAACATCGGATTATGAAATACGGAGAATAGTACTCAGACAAAAGTACAACGATTACAATATCACAAGTTCCAAATACAAGTCAGAAATCTCGGGTATTACACATCGGGGCCTTGCCCTTGCCCTTGAAGTCCTTAACATGTGGTCCAGTCTGCTTCTTGGTCTTTTTCTTCTTGTTCTTAGACTTCCGAAGTCCAGAAGAAATCACAAGGGCAGACTCCTTCATCCGTGGAGTCTTCATCTGAGACTGAGCGGTCACCAGTTTGTTCATTAGCGCAGCTAAGTTACATGGCAGTTGAAGTTCATAACAAACTGTGAGAAGGAATTTGGGAGAGACTGAAGGATAAGGTCGGTTTGGAGAGAAGTATCCATTTTAAAATCAAGAGCCTCCAATCTCTCGATCATGGATATCATTTTGAGGACGTGTTCCCCAACCTTCTCACCTTCCTTCATCCTTGAACCGAACAGTTGCTTGGATATCTCATATCTAGCAGTTCTGCTGTGCTCACCATAAAGCTCGGTTAAGTGAGATAGAATCTGCCTAGCAGAAGTCATTTTCTCATGAGCTCTATGAAGCTCATTAGACATAGAAGCCATCATATATGCACGGACTTTTACATCATCCTTAACCCACTTTTCGTGGTTTTCGATCTCTTCCTGATTGGATCTGGTCCGCACAGGAGGTGCCGGAATGTCCATCTCCAAGACGTATCCCAGTGCCTCTATAGTGAGGACTATCATCAGATTGCGGAGCCAATCCACAAAGTTAGGTCCCATTAAGGTGTTCTTTTCGAGTAGAATTGCGAGTGGATTCATTGTCATATTGAGATTTGAGTCTGCATTAAGTACGATAGATTAATTAGTGACTCATTCAATTATGTTCTGAGTATAGAATTAAGGTCTTTTTATTCTTGTTACCCAGCTCCCACTATTTTAATCGGAACAACACACTCCCATGTGAAATCCGGAAGTATCGTCGCTCTACTTCATAGTGGTGATTGTAACACCCCCGATGTATTCAGGAATATTACAGCGCCGTAAATCCTTTACATAAGGATTTACAAGGCTAAAGAATTGAAAAGACATTAACAGGTACCAATGAATGAAAATAACGGAATTAAGATACAACAGTTCTGACCAAATACTGAAAATACGAATGTTCAACAGAAAATTATTAATACATCACCAAATTCAAATTCATCATAAATGACTACGTACTTGAGTACTTATTGAAATAACTAACAAACAACAGACAAATAAACCCGGCCGGATCATCACTCTGCACCCTCATCGTCATGCAGCTCCAGTGGTTGTTTCCCAGCTCTCCTGGATCCTAAACATAAACAAAATGTTCACCCCCGAAGGAGTTAGCACAACGATGCTAGTACAAGTACCACAACATATTATCCAACATCTCACGAAAATAATAATAATAACATACACACATGATAATCACAACATGATATCACAACATACACATGGTAATTCCAATGATCCAGCGTTCACTGCCTAGACCCCAAGATGATCCCGTCGGACAAACACGTGGTGGAAAAACCCGACCAATGATCCAGTGCACACTAACATAGATCCCAAGATGATCCCGTCGGACCAACACGTGGTGGACATACAACAACGATATACATGTACAACAATGTGTATAACATCAATACATAAAACAATTAAGGTACTTGCCTCGATTCGAAGACAAGAACAATACTTCCACAAAAACGAAACACTCGAAGGTCGCCCCTTCAATCAATCATGAAACAAGCTTGAACCTTAACAAAAGAAATAATATAGAAATTATCTCACGTCGTACGAATGTCTAACAATTCGATTTACGGCCGAAAGCTCATAAAATGTAATCTGTCTGAACTACTTAGCGTACGCTAAGTATTATACGTAGAGTGCGTTAAGTCTGTTCATTAGCGCATGCAAATAACGAAGCCTAGCGTACGCTAACTACGCAAGATCAGTACCTCAATGATCATCCGACTGACTCGCCTGATGGCCTAACGTACGTTACGTACCAAACGTGGAGTACGTTAAATCGTGCTCGATAGCGCACGTTAATCTACATAGTTTAGCGTGCGCTAACCGTGAATGGCAGTTTACTACTGGGCAGCAGATAGTTCTAACGGTGATGAAACTCATGAAATCTTCAGTGTTAATACATGTCATCTCCATGCATAATTATGTTCATACGGTTTATGAATGATCTTACGGATTACAACAACTTCAAAAATCAAGAATACGTATTATCATCACAACACCATAATCCATCTTGATATCAATTCTCATGCGAAGTTTGTTGTTCTTAAGGTCGACGTATTTCATCATGACATCTCGATTTAACCAAGGAGATAAAATAACAATTCCAGTTTATAAGGAAGGGTGCAAATCCAAGATGATTCTTTCTTAAGTCCTTATAACCAAAAGTGATATCATCTCCAAGTTCATGATCAATATAACAACATAATTCATACGGATAATGATCTTCAGAATGTTTCTCTCATCGATTGACGTACTAATATTCCAACTACGAGGTTCCAACGACAATATCATAAGCCTAAACATTCCGATCTTCTCAACATGATGTTTGTTGAATAATTCACCAATGAAATATAATATCTTGCTAGCATGATCATCTAATTCTTTAGAACCCGAATCTAAGGCTGGAGATAGAATTAACATACCTTAATATGACAAAATCACTGAACCAAAAAGATGGAATCCGACTCCGGTTGGTTGTATGCCACTCCAATGTGCTACTCCACTTCAATGGTTCATCACAAGAATATCCAATATCCAATGATTAAGTAGATGTGTTATAAGTGTGTCTAAGGAAGATGATATGCTCTCTGGTCTCTCAAGAACGAAGGATGTCCGAAAGAAATGAGAAGAAAATGAAGTGATGGCCCATATATAAACTTTCTGTACATTAGCATATTAGCGCACGCTACCATACATCCTTAGCGCGCGCTAATAAGAGTTGACTCCAAAAAGTGTCCAGGTTCATCCGCGGGAATCTTATCCGGTCCTACGTCCGGCTGGCGCATGTGCTAGCTGCCTAGCTCAATAATTGATTGCCTAGCGCACGCAAATCCTACATTCGTAGCGTGAGCTAGTAGTAGCCGATAGCGCGCGTTAAGTTACATTCTTAGCGTGCGCTATCACGAGCTTGCATGAGAAATTTTGCATGATGTTATACTTATGTACAAAGATTCCAATGTGAGAAATATCATACTCCAATTATCGAGATCACAATCCGAATAATACAGGGTTCGAATACAGATGAAATACACAATAATAAATCCGGATATTACATACTCTCCTACTAAAAAGGAGTTTCGTCCCGAAACTCAAGAGGAAAATAACTCTGGATATCTGGACTTCATGCTATCTTCCGTTTCCCATGTGGCTTCTTCCACTCCATGACGTGACCACTGAACTTTGACCAAAACGATTGGTTTGTTCCTCAACTGCTTAACTCGGCTCTCAAGTATCTTGACCGGTCTTTCTTCAAACGTCCCATCCTGAGTGATTTCGATCTCGCCGAAATCAATGACATGACTTGGATCCGGTATATATCTCCGTAACTGGGATACGTGGAACACATTATGAACATGACTCAACGACGGAGGCAATGCTAATCTGTATGCCAACTCTCCAACTCTTTCAAGGATCTCGAATGGTCCGATATATCTCGGGCTTAGCTTTCCCTTATTTCCAAAACAAAAGATTCCCCGAGTAGGAGAAACCTTTAAAAGTACGTGGTCTCCGGTACTAAACTCCAAAGGGTGACGGCGTACGTCTGCATAAGATTTCTGTCGACTCTGGGCGGTCAACAGTCTTTCAAGAATCAAGGCTATCTTCTCTCGAGTCTGTACGATCAACTCTGGTTCTGTTCCGATCAAGTCTGATGAATCGTCCCAATATAGGGGTGATCTGCATCTCCTCCTGTATAATGCCTCAAACGGTGCCATGTTAATGGAAGCATGCCAACTATTATTGTAGGTAAATTCAATCAACGGTAGATGAACTTCCCAATCAGTTGACCAATCTAAGGCACAAGCCCTCAACATATCTTCCACCGTTTGAATAGTCCTATCGGATTGTCCATCAGTCTGCGGGTGATAAGTTGTGCTAAAGTTCAATTCGGTCCCCAAGGCCTTATGAAATGCTTTCCAAAAGTGAGACACAAAACGGCCGTCTTGATCAGAAATAATGGTCTTCGGCGTACCATGCAATCGAACTATCTCCACAATAAATACTCGTGCCAATCTTTCTGGTCCCCACGTATCCTTAATGCCCAGAAAATGAGCTGATTTGGTTAAACAATCAACTATTACCCAAATCATGTTCATTCCTGTCTTGTTCTCGGCATACTAGTGATAAAGTCCATCAATATGTCCTCCCACTTCCATTCAGGAATTGGGAGCGGCTTCAACATTCCGGCAGGTCGTTGATGCTCGATTTTAACCTGCTAACAAGTCAAGCATTTCGAAACATAGTCCGCTACATCTTTCTTCATGTTGCCCCACCAGAAATTCTGCTTCAAGTCCTTATACATTTTACTGGTGCCCGGGTGGATAGAATAGGGCGAGCTGTGAGCTTTCTTGATAATTGTCTGTTTCAGAACATCGACATCGGGAACGCAGAGTCGGTTCTGAAATCTCAAAACTCCATCATCATGAATTACGAATTCGGGGGCCTTCCCTTTGATTACTTCATCACGTAACCAAATCATCAGAGGATCATCTGCCTGTCTAGATTTGATTTCTTCGGTTAGTGATGAAGTTATTTCCATCACGCACAGTTATCCTTGGACTATTTGTAACCATACTTCAATTCCTTCTCGAATCATTTCTCGTTGAAGTCTAAGTTGGGAGGTCAGAGTCTCCAGCATCTGAATAGAAAAAGGCTTGCGGCTGAGTGCATCGGCCACTACATTCGCTTTGCCTGGATGATACAAAATTTCCAAGTCGTAGTCCTTAATCAGCTCTAACCATCTTCTTTGCCGCATGTTCAACTCTTTCTGACTGAAGATGTATTTGAGACTCTTGTGATTGACACGTTCTTAGTGTAACTATCGCAAGTGCACGATATCGTATCAAGTAGTAAAGTGGACTTTTTGAGTCCGGTTTATCGATCCCACAAGGAAGTTTGGTTATAATTTGAATTATACACTATTAGTCTATTTTTATAGATACTAAGATTAGTAAAATACACAATTAAAGAGTTTGGTTTAATAATTGCATAGAAAATGCAATAATAGTTCTAATATTTTAAGGAAATAAAAATATTGTAATAATAATAGATTGATTAACGATAAAATGAAATAGTCGGGATTACAAACTTAGTTCGTCATTAGTTATAGAAGATGTATAGGAGATCATAAGATGAATTTACTTATTATGTTGTGTATATTCGATTTTCCTTAAAAAGACGGTTTCTCTTTCGAACTATAAAACGCCCCTTACATATTGAATCAATCCACTATATTTCTATGTTGATTGGCTTCAATACATAACATTAGGATTTATGAAAATAACTCAAAGAATCATCTAAGGACTAGAGGTATATTTCTATCCCCTAGAACAACTTAGAGTGAAGATCATTTGATCTAATCAAACATATTTTCTTTCGAAACATATGAAGACCATAAATATCTTCATTTATTGGCCAAATAAATAAAGATTGTTAAAACAATGAAAATCACACACAATAATAAGTAATTCACAATAGATCTTTTATACAAACAAAAATAACATGACTAACCTTGTTTATAATCCCAACTAAAGGTTACTCAGCCAATGAAGGGTTTATTACACATATTACAAGCTTGTGTGGTCATTATTAGTTGAATCAAGAGAAAGAATTGATCCTAACTCCCTTAGTAGATAAAGGAGATAGAAGCAATAAACTCTCTTAACAACATATGCTATACCACACTTACAAATATCACTCAAGAACACAAGTGTGTTCTTCACACAAAAAGAAAAGTTTACAAAAAAAATAGAAAATTATAAGATGAATGATGAATGATGAAGGATCTAAGGGGTCTATTTATACACCTAAAGTCATCTAATAGCTCCAAAACTCCAACATTATTACAATAGATCGGATCAATGCCAGCCATCTCCTCAATAATACACAAAAAGTATAAAAAATTAGACAAATCATCACAATCTGTCAAGAGTTACGGACGTAACATTAAGGAGTTACGGCCGTAACATCCAGTAGTTACGGCCGTAACTTGGCTTCGTCAATTTGATCACTGGTTGCTTTGAGAGTTACGTTTTCAGCCCAGAATTTCTCAGACTTTGCGTTTTTGCCCCAGATCTTCTTCGGATGATAACTTTTGATATATAACTCTGATTTTGAATCCAGAAAGACTGCCGAATTCATCTCGGAAAGCCCTACAACATGAATATATCAAAATTCAACAAATAGAATATTTAATAAACATGTTATTTCTAGAGTTAATCAATTATTTAATCCGATCATCATCCGATAAAAATAAAATAAAAAAACTAATTAATTAAAAGCAAAAAATGAGTAGACTAGCTCAATTATGGGTGAATTTTATCAATACAAACCATGGATAAGTGTACAAAAGTGACACTTATCACACCCCCAAACTTGAATTCTTGATAGTCCCGAGCAAGACTTTATTATTCACACAAAAATAAAAATAAAAATAAAAATAAGACGCAAAAATACTAATACACACAAAAAATATAAAAAGAGAAAAGGAGATCACAATGCCATTAATACACAACAACCAGCTATATACAGTAGATAGAAATGAATCAAGATTCAAAATAAATCTATTGATTATTTTGAAGTTAAAACACGGTTTTTATTTTGTAATTCCAAAATGCAAGGTTTTCCCCCCAAAAGGCTGATTATTTCTTTCCCACTCGTGATACACACGACTCCCTTTAATGGTTGCTCTCGATCACTCGTTTATTTTTTGACTCAATATGAAGAAGAATTTTATTGGCGTCATCAAATATTGTGATTTTCACAAAATTGAGTGTATTGAAATTTAGCTGCTAATTAATTCAAATCTGCTCATAAACTACATCCCTTTTAGTGATAGCTTTCACACCGTTATTTGCTAACGTGTAGCTCTTTTCACTAACACAATTTCTATCTCATTTTTTTAAAAGGTGATAGCTTTCACACCGTTATTTGCTAACGTGTAGCTCTTTTCACCAATTTTTCTCAGACGGCAGCTACGCAGCAACAATGGTTAGTCCTTTATTTTTCGCAAAATTTAAGACCCCCAAAATTAGGCAGTTGTTGCTGCTAAAACTTCTCCTTTTCGTCATTTTTTTTAGGTGATAGCTTTCACACTGTTATTTGCTAACGTGTAGCTCTTTTCACCAATGACTCTTTTTTTTTTTAGGGAATAGAATTTTTGCAGAAAATCATTTTTTAGTTAAGCATGAAAAATCAAAAACTCCACAAATTAAGTAAATTTCAGTTCTATTTTTCATCAACCGACTGATTCTTCTTTTCTCAAGGAAATGAATGAATCGATTTTATATGATAACTACAAGGCTTGGAAAGAGAGATTAAGGCTCAAAAAATTTTGGAATATACAATTTTTTTTTACCGGTTAAAACGATTTTAGAAGCTTGTATATAGCTAACTTATTGGTGTTATGGCCAGATCTAGAAATCTCACAAATCAAAATACTATATATATATATAAATATATATATATATTTATATATATATATATATATATTTATATATATATATATGTGTATAAAAAAATAAGGCAAATAACCAAAATAATCAAAACACACCAAAATAAAAACACACAAAAATAATTAAACAAACCACCCCAAACTTGAAAATAAACTCGTCTCGCTTTTAAAATAAAAGCAATGCGAGAAAAGCGAATACTCCCTGTTAAGAAAGTTGATGCTTGAGCTAACGCCTTTTAGAATCTGCAAGAGAATAAATATACGAGGCACACAACAAAAGAAAATAAAATATACTCGTAAGTATAACACAATTTTTAAGATGCGCATCAAGAAAGTCCGAAGAGTCGCCTTACGCTGCCATCAATGCTTTTATAAAAAACACACAATAAAAATTGCAGCAATAAAATAACAATACATAAATCGCGAATAGATGCGCGTCAAGAGATCAAGAAGAAACTCCTTAAGCTGCCATCATTTAGCACGATTATTACACACGACAGAAAATAAAAATACAAGAGGTCCGACATGGGTTATCAAAGTGAGAGGAATGAATCCACTTTTCATTTTCTCACGGTAAAATCTTCTACCCAGATAATTTTAGCTTGAGCTGGATCTGATTGAGGAACAAATTCATTGAGTTTTTTGATTAGTTCTTCTGGTGTTGTTGCAACGATTAAGATTCGTTTAGCACGCTCGGAAATAAAACCCTTTTCAGCAGAGTAGTCGATGAAAGATAGTAAACCATCAAAGAAACCATTGACATTAAGCAGACCTATTGGTTTTTGATGAACATTTAGCTGGGCTCTGGTAACCACATGAAAAAGTTCCTCAAGGGTGCCAAAACCACCGGGAAGGGTGATGAAGGCGCCAGAATTATTTATCATGTGAGTTATTCGATCTTGCATATTCTGCATCTAAACTCATCTCCAATAGTTGACCCGGTGATTTTACTTTCAGCCAGAGGTTTTGGAATTATTCCCAACACTCTTACTCCTTCCATATAGGCAGAAGCAGCAGCGCATCCCATTAATCCTAGACTTCCTCCTCCGTAAACTACATGAATACATTTTTCTCCTAAGGTACGACCCAAGTTGTGGGCTGCTTCAGTAAAGTATGCCTCTTTTCCATAACTAGCTCCACCAAAAATGCAGACTGTGCTAAATTTTTTTGTGGAAGATGATGACTCTATTTTTGAAAAGAAATTTTTTAGAGAGAAACAGAGAAAAGTGCAAGTTTGAGGGATGAATAAAAGAAACAATCACAAAGTTTATTTATAGAAGAAAAAGAAGGTAAAAATTGTTTAACAAGATTGTGATTGCGTTGATTGCGCTTCAACTACTCAATAGAATAATGAAAGCTTTTATACACAAAAAGTATAAAAAATTAGACAAATCATCACAATCTGTCAAGAGTTACGGACGTAACATTAAGGAGTTACGGCCGTAACTTGGATGACTTACGGCCGTAACATCCAGTAGTTACGGCCGTAACTTGGCTTCGTCAATTTGATCACTGGTTGCTTTGAGAGTTACGTTTTCAGCCCAGAATTTCTCAGACTTTGCGTTTTTGCCCCAGATCTTCTTCCGATGATAACTTTTGATATATAACTCTGATTTTGAATCCGGAAAGACTGCCGAATTCATCTCGGAAAGCCC
Organism: Orobanche coerulescens; assembly: GCA_033398695.1. Taxonomy (NCBI): domain Eukaryota; kingdom Viridiplantae; phylum Streptophyta; class Magnoliopsida; order Lamiales; family Orobanchaceae; genus Orobanche; species Orobanche coerulescens. The sequence goes on from CM065814.1 coordinate 6,065,485, forward strand.
TACAACATGAATATATCAAAATTCAACAAATAGAATATTTAATAAACATGTTATTTCTAGAGTTAATCAATTATTTAATCCGATCATCATCCGATAAAAATAAAATAAAAAAAACTAATTAATTAAAAGAAAAAAATGAGTAGACTAGCTCAATTATGGGTGAATTTTATCAATACAAACCATGGATAAGTGTACAAAAGTGACATTTATCACACCCCCAAACTTGAATTCTTGCTAGTCCCGAGCAAGACTTTATTATTCACACAAAAATAAAAATAAAAATAAAAATAAGACGCAAAAATACTAATACACACAAAAAATATAAAAAGAGAAAAGGAGATCAAAATGCCATTAATACACAACAACCAGCTATATACAGTAGATAGAAATGAATCAAGATTCAAAATATATCTATTGATTATTTTGAAGTTAAAACACGGTTTTTATTTTGTAATTCCAAAATGCATGGTTTTCCCCCCAAAAGGCTGATTATTTCTTTCCCACTCGTGATACACACGACTCCCTTTAATGATTGCTCTCGATCACTCGTTTATTTTTCGACTCAATATGAAGAAGAATTTTATTGGCGTCATCAAATATTGTGATTTTCACAAAATTGAGTGTATTGAAATTCAGCCGCTAATTAATTCAAATCTGCTCATAAACTACATCCCTTTTAGTGATAGCTTTCACACCGTTATTTGCTAACGTGTAGCACTTTTCACTAACACAATTTCTATCTCATTTTTTTAAAAGGTGATAGCTTTCAAACCGTTATTTGCTAACGTGTAGCTCTTTTCACCAATTTTTCTCAGACGGCAGCTACGCAGCAACAATGGTTAGTCCTTTATTTTTCGCAAAATTTAAGACCCCCAAAATTAGGCAGTTGTTGCTGCTCAACACTTCTCCTTTTCGTCATTTTTTTAGGTGATAGCTTTCACACTGTTATTTGCTAACGTGTAGCTCTTTTCTGTAATATCCGCAATTTTCGATTTTCGGTAAATTTCTTTTTCAGCCGGAGTCCGTTTTGACGACTCGCTCATGACTGTTTCGTCATTTCGAGAATGATTAATTCTGCACTTTTTGTCATCCGAGTTCGTTTCGGTATCGTTTTGTTGAGTTCCGAGCTTTTTAGCGACTTTTTCGCACTTGAGTTCGATTCTTGCGAATCTCATCCGAAACTGTTGTTTCGAGTTTCTCGTAAGTTCATTTAATGTTATTATTCATGTTGCGAGCTTTGGTTTGGTGTTTCGATCGCGTATCGTGATTTTCGGACGTTTTGGGCCATTTTCGTAATTTCCCAAAGTTTTGGGTAATTACTTCCGTTGTCGAATTCCGAGCCTTCGGGTGGTCGGAATCGTGTGTTCTATTATCTCTTAGATTCTTCTTTGCGAGTACTTCGTAACCGTAACTTCGATTCGTATTTAGGTTCGGGTTTCGGGGTCGTTCGGACGTAATTTTCGGGCTGTCGGGAGGGGCCTGCCCAGGCCTGTGCAACACGGCCCTGAAAACGGCCACAGGCGCCGTGTCTGCGCCGGGTCGGCCAGATCGGGCAGCTGCCGAGACACGGCCGAGACACACGGCGCCTGCAGGCCGTGTGCTGCGCCGTGTCCGGCAGGCCTATAAATATGGCAGAACAGACGGGTTTTTCACCCATTTTATCACTCGTTTTCTTCCCTTCCGCGGATGGAACTTGCTCAATCATGGAGGCATGTTGTTATACAATGAATCCATGAAGTTTTGAGGTTCATAACATCAATTGATCATCACGTAACATCCTTCAATCCAGCGAATCAAGGCAAGTTTTCTTAAAATCTAGTTTTGGGGATTTTGCTCGATTTGTCCGTTTAATTCGTTTTAACTCAGAATAGTGATGTATTTATGATTGTTAAACATTATTATGTAGAATTCCTTGATGTTCCTTGGTTGAATCGCCGAGGATTTGTCGTTTTATTGAATTTCTTATCGACGCCTTGAAGGTGTCCGATAAAATGTCACAAAGAGGATTCGAGCATTCTACGATTATTCTTCCTCGTTCGTTCGTTAATTTATTGATGGTATGATGTTAGGGTCAGATTTCTCGCAAAGAATTCGAGTCGAACCCTTACATTCGCTGCTTTCTTCAAACTTTTCGATCGTGGGTGTATTCGTTGTCTTCGCCGGAGAACCGTAGGTGTTCGAGGTGTCCCGACTGATCCGTGATTGTGGGAGTGTCCGACATCGATTATCGAGGCAAGTATCTTGCCCATACATTACGTGTTTTGTGGATATTATGATTGTTAATCGTCGATATGTGCTAAATAAATATTAATAACCATTTTTCAAAGAAATCGGAATATTTACCATCATGCTTTTTGTAAAGGTGACCCGTGTGTGTCGGGAATTAATGTGCTTAGTTGAATATGTGTGCTAGTGTCGAGTATAGGATCACCTTACTTTCTTGTGATGTCATTGCGTATGATTATGTCGTTGGTAAATGTAAAGTGTAATTCTTTTGTCAAATTATGTGTTTGAGTCACGTGTTTATGGGTGAATATGTGAGTTTGAGTGATATTAGTTGTGTCGTTCGGTCTTTGTTGAAATCTTGTGCTTCTTTGTGAATCGTATCATTACTTGGTCGTGAGTATATGTTGGATGAATCGCCATTCTAGTAAGGTACCTCAACTATATATCTGTGATTGACCTTCGAGGCTTGTGGTTTGCAACTGTGATTTTGGAACGTGTGTGTGTGTTGTTCCTTCCACCCGGAGTGTCCGACGGGATGTCTGGGGGTCGATACTAAGGGGTACGGCCACGGAAGTGGACTTGGGTGCGTGTGTGGATGAACTTCCACCAGGAGTGTCCGACGGGATGTCCGGGGTCGATACTAAGGGGTACGGCCGCGAAGTGGTTTCCCACCCGAGTGTCCGACGGGATGTCCGGGGTCGATACTAAGGGGTACGGCCGCGGTTACTGGGCCAGGTTATCATCTTGAAGATGACGTTGATGTTTTCGTTAATTGTGATATTGTCCGGAGTATCACAATGCTTTGTGCTTGGGGTCGAGAGACATTATATATCGAGTCTTGGTGCTTGGCTAGAATGGCATAGGATTAATGTGTTATGTGTAATGTGACCTTGTTAGTGAATTGAAGTGGATGATCGGGTCGTGGACCCTGTGTTTTGTGACCGGAATGGTTGGGTCGTGGACCCCGTGTTTTGTTAAACGGATTTGTATTTTGAAAAATGAACTTTGGGGCTGTGACCCTAAATGGATTTCGAGGAATTAAGAACATTTTTAATTTTTGATGTTTTCAAAACTCCCGAGATTTGGAAGTGTTTTCAAAGTGCTTACTTACTTCGTTTCTACTTTCAAGACTTGAACTATTTTTAACTAAATATACCTCGGAAGTCTTTCGTTGTATTCTCGGAATGTGTTGTGTATGGCTCGTATTTGCACTTTATACTTGCACTAGCGAAACAGTGGAGTTTTGCTAACCCCCGAGTAATCGGGGGGTGGATATCTGTATTGTGTCCAGGTACATGCAGGTTTTCGGGAGCAAGACACAGGATCGGCACGAGGGATGATGAAAGACGAATGATACTAATCACACGAAGGCCAGTTTGGGTTCGATTAGTCGAGTCCATTGTATTGTCTTTTCATTTGTCTTATTGTTCGTTGTTGCAAGTATTTTACCCTTGCGTGGGTATGAGTCTGGATGAGTTTATGTATTTTGATTTGTAAGTCAGTGACGAAAGACCAAATCGGTCTGTTGGTCCGTTATTTTGATTCGTCGGTATGTAATGAAATGTGTTGTTTTGATGTCTAGCCTGGTGGATCCTCACTGAGAGGGTCTGCGGCGTGTAATATTCCCGGTTTGATCTGGGGGTATTACATTTATTGTATCGGAGCATAGGTTGCGGAAACCTAGGCTGTCGGGTCCAGTCGTGTATTGTTGGGTCTTATCTTGTCAGATTCAGTCTGACCGATGTCGTGTCGCGACGCGTCGTTTGGAATGTCGGCCGTGATTAGTATCAGGGTGCAGCCATCATCTTCGTGCGATCTGTGGATGTAAGTCTCCCTACTACAGGTTGTACCACGAGCTATACGAGCCTGTGTGATTTTGTGTTATGTAGTTAATATTTGAAGGTGCATCGTGAGTAAGTGACATATATTTGTTGATTCCCGTCTTGCGCTAAAATGTAGAATGATATTGTTGAATGTATCCTTGTATAAATCCTTTTTCTTGCAAGAGTATAAACCTTGGAATTTTAAGTTTTCGAATCCTTTCGGGGAGTCACGTAAAATTTTTAAAATGCCCTCCAAGGGAGGAAAAAGTTGATTTTCGTATGTTGACCACAAGGCTGAAAGTTCTGAAAACTCGAATTATTGATAATTCTTTTCCACTGTGTACTATAAGTTTTCAAAACACGAGTTTTGAACTCAAATGAGTTCTACAAAATATACTCAAGACGTGATCCTTGCTTTTAACTTTTCGGTTTTGAATGACAATTGCCTTTTGATGGTTGCTCATGATGTGTTGTAATTATGTGAATCGATGGCTTTGGGATTCGAATATTGTTGTTGTTTAATTGTGATCTTCGATTCCAGTAATGTCGTATATATGTTCGTAATCATGTTACTAAAATAGAACCGTTAGCGCACGCTAAGTGTAAGGCTAGCGCGCGCTAATGCAGCATGGGTAGCGCACGCTAAATATGTGTTGTAGCGAGCGTTAGTCAGTCTGGGCAGAGGCTATGGAACCGCATTATAGCCGTTAGGTCTAACTTTTGCGGCCAATCACCTGTAGTTGTATTCTCTACGTGGTGTCTAGTGATAACAACTGTTGTGCGTGAATGTGTGTTAAGACTTTTCGTATTGCTAGGTGATATTTGATTGTGTTTGATGAATTGATAAATTATGTCTGCTGTGTGTGTGTTCAAAAACACTTTCCTGGAAACTTCACAAGTTTTGACGGTTGGATTAATCGGCGGCCCCATGTATACTTTGAAAATTATTTGGAATTGGCGAGCCGGCCTTAGATTCTCAAATAAAACCTCGATGGTATTTGAAAGAGTTGTTTTAAAGTACATGTAGATATTTTGTAAAATGTTACCATCGTTGATTTTCATGTAGTGTTGGGGGGGATTTTCCAAAATGATTTTTAACGTATTGTTGTATTTTCAGATAATTCGAGTACATGATTTTCAAAAATCTTTCACATCATAAAAATATTTTATTTCAAAAACCAATACGATTTTTATATTCAAAAATATATATTGAAAGATAAAAAAATCTCACTCGATGTAAACTTCAAACTCGAATTTGAGAAAGTTTTCTGTATTGATTAAAGTATGTACGAATGGTTTGATGACCTTGCGTGGCTACCTTGTTGTTATTAACGTAATGCTGGTGTGTAGTGGCGTGGTGATTTTGACAATGCCGGTTGCACAGAAAATACTATTTAGCCAATGATTTCAAAATGAGACGGTTAAAGTCTGTTGTTTAAAAGTTTTGATGAAGCAACCTGAGGTACAAAAAAATACTTTAAAGTTTTACTTTGAAGAGCACACAAATCCAAGGATTTTCAAATGATATCATTTAAAAGAATACCTCGTGGATTTTCTTATCGAGTTGTTAGTAGTTACCTTATGTGATATTGTCGTGCTGAGTTGATACTTTAGCATGTTATTTTTGCGAAGTTGTGGCATCGTATCGAGTGAGAATCCGCTTAGTATGCCGAGGGACAGAGGATGCAGTCGTGACCACGATACTAATGGCCTTGAAGATCGGATGTGGACCAAGAGGATATGGTCGGGAAGGTTGCTATTCCAGCACTTCGTTCTCGTTGTTTAGGTTCGGGTCGAAACCTCTTTTAAAGGTGATATGATGTAATACCCGCATTTTTCTTTCTTTCTCTTCTGTTTCGTCCAATCGTATCGACTCGACTGTGTTCGTTGATGCTTCTGACCTGGTGTTGTTTCTCACCTTTGTCATTCGAGCGAGTTCTGATATTGTCCCAAATTGAGCTATATATCGTTGTGACCTTTTCAAGTTCGGAAAATTAGTCTCGTTTTCGATCTTACAACCCTTGGGCGGTGGAATTCCGTATTTGTTCAGCGATTGGCTCGCGTTTTGATTGATGTACCGTTGGGTCGGTCAATAGTATTGATTCTCGTCCGTTGTGTTTTGTGATTGTTCGGATAATTGACTTGATTGTATTATCCATTTGATGACGCTTGTCACTTGTTGGTTTTGTTATATCCCTAACGGCGACGTTGTGTTGGTCGTCGTGGAGCGTGTTTTCACGCCGTATATTCCTTTGCGTTGCTTGTAACGTTTCGCCGATGGGCGTAAGTTACGCGTTTCCTTGCGTATCTCGTTGAGTTTTCCTGGCGCGATATTGCTTCTCCCTACTTGTTTTAAGTTTCGGGACGAAACTTCTTTTAAGGAGGGTAGAATGTAATATCCGCAATTTTCGATTTTCGGTAAATTTCTTTTTCAGCCGGAGTCCGTTTTGATGACTCGCTCATGACCGTTTCGTCATTTCGAGAATGATTAATTCTGCACTTTTTGTCATCCGAGTTCGTTTCGGTATCGTTTTGTTGAGTTCCGAGCTTTTTAGCGACTTTCCGCACTTGAGTTCGATTCTTGCGAATCTCGTCCGAAACTGTTGTTTCGAGTTTCTCGTAAGTTCATTTAATGTTATTATTCATGTTGCGAGCTTTGGTTTGGTGTTTCGATCGCGTATCGTGATTTTCGGACGTTTTGGGCCATTTTCGTAATTTCCCAAAGTTTTGGGTAATTACTTCCGTTGTCGAATTCCGAGCCTTCGGGTGGTCGGAATCGTGTGTTCTATTAGCTCTTAGATTCGTCTTTGCGAGTACTTCGTAACCGTAACTTCGATTCGTACTCAGGTTCGGGTTTCGGTCGTCGGACGTAATTTTCGGTGTCGGGAGGGGCTGCCAGTGCTCGTGCAACACGGCCACGAAACGGCCCTGGCAGGCGCCGTGTCCTGCGCCGGGTCGGCCAGGACTGGCAGCCTGCCGAGACACGGCCGAGACACACGGCGCTGTCTGGGCCGTTTGCTGCGCCGTGTCCGGCATGCCTATAAATATGGCAGAACAGACGGGTTTTTCACCCATTTTATCACTCGTTTTCTTCCCTTCCGCGGATGGAACTTGCTCAATCATGGAGGCATGTTGTTATACAATGAATCCATGAAGTTTTGAGGTTCATAACATCAATTGATCATCACGTAACATCCTTCAATCCAGCGAATCAAGGCAAGTTTTCTTAAAATCTAGTTTTGGGGATTTTGCTCGATTTGTCCGTTTAATTCGTTTTAACTCAGAATAGTGATGTATTTATGATTGTTAAACATTATTATGTAGAATTCCTTGATGTTCCTTGGTTGAATCGCCGAGGATTTGTCGTTTTATTGAGTTTCTTATCGACGCCTTGAAGGTGTCCGATAAAATGTCACAAAGAGGATTCGAGCGTTCTACGATTATTCTTCCTCGTTCGTTCGTTAATTTATTGATGGTATGATGTTAGGGTCAGATTTCTCGCAAAGAATTCGAGTCGGAACCCTTCCGTTCGTCGTTTTCTTCAAACTTTTCGATCGTGGGTGTATTCGTTGTCTTCGCCGGAGAACCGTAGGTGTTCGAGGTGTCCCGACTGATCCGTGATTGTGGGAGTGTCCGACATCGATTATCGAGGCAAGTATCTTGCCCATACATTACGTGTTTTGTGGATATTATGATTGTTAATCGTCGATATGTGCTAAATAAATATTAATAACCATTTTTCAAAGAAATCGGAATATTTACCATCATGCTTTTTGTAAATGTGACCCGTGTGTGTCGGGAATTAATGTGCTTAGTTGAATATGTGTGCTAGTGTCGAGTATAGGATCACCTTACTTTCTTGTGATGTCATTGCGTATGATTATGTCGTTGGTAAATGTAAAGTGTAATTCTTTTGTCAAATTATGTGCTTGGAGTCACGTGTTTATGGGTGAATATGTGAGTTTGAGTGATATTAGTTGTGTCGTTCGGTGCTGTTGAAATCTTGTGCTTCTTTGTGAATCGTATCATTACTTGGTCGTGAGTATATGTTGGATGAACTGGCCATTCTAGTAAGGTACCTCGACTATATATACTGTGATTGACCTTCGAGGCTTGTGGTTTGCAACTGTGATTTTGGAACGTGTGTGTGTGTTGTTCCTTCCACCCGGAGTGTCCGACGGGATGTATGGGGGTCGATACTAAGGGTACGGCCACGGAAGTGGACTTGGGTGCGTGTGTGGATGAACTTCCACCCGGAGTGTCCGACGGGATGTCTGGGGGTGGATACTAAGGGGTACGGCCGCGGAAGTGGTTTTCCACCCGGAGTGTCCGACGGGATGTCTGGGGGTCGATACTAAGGGGTACGGCCGCGGGTTACCAGTTGTGGTTTTCATCTTGAGGATGACGTTGATGTTTTCGTTAATTGTGATATTGTCCGGAGTATCACAATGCTTTGTGCTTGGGGTCGAGAGACATTATATATCGAGTCTTGGTGCTTGGCTAGAATGGCATAGGATTAATGTGTTATGTGTAATGTGACCTTGTTAGTGAATTGAAGTGGATGATCGGGTCGTGGACCCTGTGTTTTGTGACCGGAATGGTTGGGTCGTGGACCCCGTGTTTTGTTAAACGGATTTGTATTTTGAAAAATGAACTTTGGGGCTGTGACCCTAAATGGCTTTCGAGGAATTAAGAACATTTTAATTTTTGATGTTTTCAAAACTCCCGAGATTTGGAAGTGTTTTCAAAGTGCTTACTTACTTCGTTTCTACTTTCAAGACTTGAACTATTTTTAACTAAATATACCTCGGGAAGTCTTTCGTTGTATTCTCGGAATGTGTTGTGTATGGCTCGTATTTGCACTTTATACTTGCACTAGCGAAACAGTGGAGTTTTGCTAACCCCCGAGTAATCGGGGGGTGGTTATCTGTATTGTGTCCAGGTACATGCAGGTTTTCGGGAGCAAGACACAGGATCGGCACGAGGGATGATGAAAGACGAATGATACTAATCACACGAAGGCCAGTTTTGGGTTCAGTTAGTCGGAGTCCATTGTATTGTCTTTTCCGCTGTCTTATTGTTCGTTGTTACAAGTATTTTACCCTTGCGTGGGTATGAGTCTGGATGAGTTTATGTATTTTGATTTGTAAGTCAGTGACGAAAGACCAAATCGGTCTGTTGGTCCGTTATTTTGATTCGTCGGTATGTAATGAAATGTGTTGTTTTGATGTCTAGCCTGGTGGATCCTCACTGAGAGGGTCTGCGGCGTGTAATATTCCCGGTTTGATCTGGGGGTGTTACATTTTCACCGATGACTCATTTTTTTTAGGGAATAGAATTTTTGCAGAAAATCATTTTTTAGTTAAGCATGAAAAATCAAAAACTCCACAAATTAAGTAAATTTCAGTTCTATTTTTCATCAACCGACTGATTCTTCTTTTCTCAAGGTAACGAATGACTCGATTTTATATGATAACTACAAGGCTTGGAAAGAGAGATTAAGGCTCAAAAAATTTTGGAATATACAATTTTTTTTACCGGTTAAAACGATTTTAGAAGCTTGTATATAGCTAACTTATTGGTGTTATGGCCAGATCTAGAAATCTCACAAATCAAAATACTATATATATATAAAAAAAATAAGGCAAATAACCAAAATAATCAAAAGACACCAAAATAAAAACACACAAAAATAATTAAACAAACCACCCCCAAACTTGAAAATAAAACTGTCCTCATTTTTTAAAATAAAAAGCAATGCAGAAAAGCAGAATACTCCCTGTTAAGAAAGTTGATGCTTGAGCTAACGCCTTTTAGAATCTGCAAGAGAATAAATATACGAGGCACACAACAAAAAAAAATAAAATATACTCGTAAGTATAACACAATTTTTAAGATGCGCATCAAGAAAGTCCGAAGAGTCGCCTTACGCTGCCATCAATGCTTTTATAAAAAACACACAATAAAAATTACAGCAATAAAATAACAATACATAAATCGCGAATAGATGTGCGTCAAGAGATCAAGAAGAAACTCCTTATGCTGCCATCATTTAGCACGATTATTACACACGACAGAAAATAAAAATACAAGAGGTCCGACATGGGTTATCAAAGTGAGAGGAATGAATCCACTTTTCGTTTTCTCACGGTAAAATCTTCTACCCAGATAATTTTAGCTAGAGCTGGATCTGGTTGAGGAACAAATTCATTGAGTTTTTTGATTAGTTCTTCTGGTGTTGTTGCAACGACTATGATTCGTTTAGCACGCTCGGAAATAAAACCCTTTTCAGCAGAGTAGTCGATGAAAGATAGTAAACCATCAAAGAAACCATTGACATTAAGCAGACCTATTGGTTTTTGATGAACATTTAGTCAGCCTTGGTAACCACATGAAAAAGTTCCTCAAGGGTGCCAAAACCACCGGGAAGGGTGATGAAGGCGCCAGAATTATTTATCATGTGAGTTATTCGATCTTGCATATTTACAGATCTAAACTCATCTCCAATAGTTGACCCGGTGATTTTACTTTCAGCCAGAGGTTTTGGAATTATTCCCAACACTCTTACTCCTTCCATATAGGCAGAAGCAGCAGCGCATCCCATTAATCCTAGACTTCCTCCTCCGTAAACTACATGAATACATTTTTCTCCTAAGGTACGACCCAAGTTGTGGGCTGCTTCAGTAAAGTATGCCTCTTTTCCATAACTAGCTCCACCAAAAATGCAGACTGTGCTAAATTTTTTTGTGGAAGATGATGACTCTATTTTTGAAAAGAAATTTTTTAGAGAGAAACAGAGAAAAGTGCAAGTTTGAGGGATGAATAAAAGAAACAATCACAAAATTTATTTATAGAAGAAAAAGAAGGTAGAAAATGTTTAACAAGATTGTGATTGTGTTGATTGCGCTTCAACTACTCAATAGAATAATGAAATCTTTTATACACAAAAAGTATAAAAAATTAGACAAATCATCACAATCTGTCAAGAGTTACGGCCGTAACATTAAGGAGTTACGGCCGTAACTTGGATGACTTACGGCCGTAACATCCAGTAGTTACGGCCGTAACTTGGCTTCGTCAATTTGCTCACTGGTTGCTTTGAGAGTTACGTTTTCAGCCCAGAATTTCTCAGACTTTGCGTTTTTGCCCCAGATCTTCTTCGGATGATAACTTTTGATATATAACTCTGATTTTGAATCCGGAAAGACTGCCGAATTCATATCGGAAAGCCCTACAACATGAATATATCAAAATTCAACAAATAGAATATTTAATAAACATGTTATTTCTGGAGTTAATCAATTATTTAATCCGATCATCATCCGATAAAAATAAAATAAAAAAAACTAATTAATTAAAAGCAAAAAATGAGTAGACTAGCTCAATTATGGGTGAATTTTATCAATACAAACCATGGATAAGTGTACAAAAGTGACATTTATCACACCCCCAAACTTGAATTCTTGCTAGTCCCGAGCAAGACTTTATTATTCACACAAAAATAAAAATAAAAATAAAAATAAGACGCAAAAATACTAATACACACAAAAAATATAAAAAGAGAAAAGGAGATCAAAATGCCATTAATACACAACAACCAGCTATATACAGTAGATAGAAATGAATCAAGATTCAAAATATATCTATTGATTATTTTGAAGTTAAAACACGGTTTTTATTTTGTAATTCCAAAATGCAAGGTTTTCCCCCCAAAAGGCTGATTATTTCTTTCCCACTCGTGATACACACGACTCCCTTTAATGGTTGATCTCGATCACTCGTTTATTTTTTGACTCAATATGAAGAAGAATTTTATTGGTGTCATCAAATATTGTGATTTTCACAAAATTGAGTGTATTGAAATTCAGCCGCTAATTAATTCAAATCTGCTCATAAACTACATCCCTTTTAGTGATAGCTTTCACACCGTTATTTGCTAACGTGTAGCTCTTTTCACTAACACAATTTCTATCTCATTTTTTTAAAAGGTGATAGCTTTCACACCGTTATTTGCTAACGTGTAGCTCTTTTCACCAATTTTTCTGAGATGACAGCTACGCAGCAACAATGGTTAGTCCTTTATTTTTCGCAAAATTTAAGACCCCCAAAATTAGGCAGTTGTTGCTGCTCAACACTTCTCCTTTTCGTCATTTTTTTAGGTGATAGCTTTCACACTGTTATTTGCTAACGTGTAGCTCTTTTCACCAATGACTCATTTTTTTTTTAGGGAATAGAATTTTTGCAGAAAATCATTTTTTAGTTAAGCATGAAAAATCAAAAACTCCACAAATTAAGTAAATTTCAGTTCTATTTTTCATCAACCGACTGATTCTTCTTTTCTCAAGGTAACGAATGACTCGATTTTATATGAATACATTTTTCTCCTAAGGTACGACCCAAGTTGTGGGCTTCTTCAGTAAAGTATGCCTCTTTTCCATAACTAGCTCCACCAAAAATGTAGACTGTGCTAAATTTTTTTTGTGGAAGATGATGACTCCATTTTTGAAAAGAAATTTTTTAGAGAGAAATAGAGAAAAGTGCAAGTTTGAAAGATGAATAAAAGAAACAATCACAAAGTTTATTTATAGAAGAAAAAGAAGGTAAAAATTGTTTAACAAGATTGTGATTGCGTTGATTGCGCTTCAACTACTCAATAGAATAATGAAAGCTTTTATCGCGTATCACATTTTTTATTCAGAAAATCTCACCACACGACAAAAATAAAAGATACTTACGCGTATGTATAGTAGTTGTGATTGTGGCTCACATCTTCCTCTGATTTTACGTTCAGAAACGGCCTAAACGCCTTCTATGAGTCGGGGAGAAGCTTCCCATCCAATTTTCTTACAAATTGGCAAACAGGGTCTTTTAACGTCAGATTCCCAAGACGTTGTTCATATTCTGGTTTGAATTTATTCCACAAACATCGAATTCCATAATGTACGAGTCCACTAGGATGCATGTCAAGAGAAATTTCGATATCATCTAAATTCTCTTTATTCAGACCATCCTTAATGAATTGAATTTTATCTTCTCTGTTTGTAGATGGAATTCCCAAAGATCGACATTTTAAATTACAGTTCCATCTAGCACATTTATAACAAACGGCTATCATCTTTGCTCGTCGTTTCTTGGCATATGAACTTTTTCCTAGCCCTGGTAAAAATCTAGTCGGTGTTTCTGTGAATTCACCTTCTATTCTTACTTTGGCTTCAATTATGAATCTTATGTCAAAAGGTATGCTTTTATTCATAAGCAACCTCATCCTTTCAAGCCTTGCCTTGTAAATTTTTAAAATTGCATTTTTGCTTAGAAAGGGAAATCTTTTTTCAATTTTATACAATGCTTCTTTCATTATAAAAAAAATGAAAATAAATGGAGGAAATATTTACAAATATCAGTTGTTGTGGGAAACTGAAAAATCCGACTTTAATAGTCACGGAGTACCGTTATCCGCCACTTGACCGAACAAACACAATTGAGTACTAAGTTACAATGTCGAGAAAGTTTTACCTATAAAAATAGTTTACAATGTAAGATTTCAAATATAACTTATACTTCCCCGGCAACGGCGCCAAAAACTTGACACGTTCTTAGTGTAACTATCGCAAGTGCACGATATCGTATCAAGTAGTAAAGTGGACTTTTTGAGTCCGGTTTATCGATCCCACAAGGAAGTTTGGTTATAATTTGAATTATACACTATTAGTCTATTTTTATAGATACTAAGATTAGTAAAACACACAATTAAAGAGTTTGGTTTAATAATTGCAAAGAAAATGCAATAATAGTTCTAATATTTTAAGGAAATAAAAAATTTGTAATAATAATAGATTGATTAACGATAAAATGAAATAGTTGGGATTACAAACTTAGTTCGTCATTAGTTATAGAAGATGTATAGGAGATCATAAGATGAATTTACTTATTATGTTGTGTAGATTCGATTTTCCTTAAAAAGACGGTTTCTCTTTCGAACTATAAAATGCCCCTTACATATTGAATCAATCCACTATATTTCTATGTTGATTGGCTTCAATACATAGCATTAGGATTTATGAAAATAACTCAAAGAATCATCTAAGGACTAGAGGTATATTTCTATCCACTAGAACAACTTAGAGTGAAGATCATTTGATCTAATCAAACATATTTTCTTTCGAAACATATGAAGCCCATAAATATCTTCATTTATTGGCCAAATAAATAAAGATTGTTAAAACAATGAAAATCACACACAGTAATAAGTAATTCACAATAGATCTTTTATACAAACATAAATAACATGACTAACCTTGTTTATAATCCCAACTAAAGGTTACTTAGCCCATGAAGGGTTTATTACACATATTACAAGCTTGTGTGGTCATTATTAGTTGAATCAAGAGAAAGAATTGATCCTAACTCCCTTAGTAGATAAAGGAGATAGAAGCAATAAACTCTCTGAACAACATATGTTATACCACACTTACAAATATCACTCAAGAACACAAGTGTGTTCTTCACACAAAAAGAAAAGTTTACAAAAAAATGGAAAATTATAAGATGAATGATGAATGATGAATGATGAAGGATCTAAGGGGTCTATTTATACACCTAAAGTCATCTAATAGCTCCAAAACTCCAGCATTATTACAATAGATCGGATCAATGCCAGCCATCCCCTCAATAATACACAAAAAGTATAAAAAATTATACAAATCATCACAATCTGTCAAGAGTTACGGCCGTAACATTAAGGAGTTACGGCCGTAACTTGGATGACTTAGGGCCGTAACATCCAGTAGTTACGGCCGTAGCTTGGATTCGTCAATTTGCTCACTGGTTGGTTTGAGAGTTACGTTTTCAGCCCAGAATTTCTCAGACTTTGCGTTTTTGCCCCATATCTTCTTCGGATGATAACTTTTGATATATAACTCTGATTTTGAATCCGGAAAGACTGCCGAATTCATCTCGAAAAGCCCTACAACATGAATATATCAAAATTCAACAAAGATAATATTTAATAAACATGTTATTTCTAGAGTTAATCAGTTATTTAATCCGATCATCATCCGATAAAAATAAAATAAAAAAAACTAATTAATTAAAAGCAAAAAATGAGTAGACTAGCTCAATTATGGGTGAATTTTATCGATACAAACCATGGATAAGTGTACAAAACTGACACTTATCAGTGATCCGTAAAGATCTGACAGTGAGTTCCGTACAGATAATGCCTCCAGATCTTCAAAGCAAAAACTACTGCTGCTAGCTCCAAATCATGTGTTGGGTAATTCACTTCATAAGGTTTCAGCTGTCGCGATGCATAAGCGATCACCTTGTCATTCTGCATCAATACGCATCCGAGTCCTTCGTTCGAAGCATCAATGTAAACTATAAATCCTCCAGTTCCTTGTGGAAGTGATAGAATCGGTGCCGTCGTCAATCTCTTCTTCAATTCATCAAAGCTAACCTGACACAACTTATTCCACTCAAACCTTTGAGTTTTCTGCAGGAGACGAGTAAGTGGGCGGGAAATTTTGGAACACCCTTCCACGAACCGACGATAATACCCAGCAAGTCCTAAGAAACTTCGGACTTCTTTCACGTTCTTTGGAGGCTTCCAATCTAAAACCGCTTCAATCTTCTGAGGATATACTCGGACTCCTTCAGCTGATACCACATGACCGAGGAACATTACTTCCTTTAGCCAGAATTCACACTTAGAGAGTTTGGTGTACAGTTCCTCGCTTCTCAAAAGTTCTAATACAATCCGCAAATGCTGTGCATGCTCTTCTGGGCTCTTAGAATACACCAGAATATCATCAATGAACACGACCACAAATTTATCCAAATATTCGATGAACACTCGGTTTATCAACTGCATGAATATAGCAGGTGCTTTAGTGAGACCAAACGGCATCACTACAAACTCATAGTGTCCGTAGCGAGTTCTGAATGCTGACTTCGGAACATCAGATTCCTTAATCCTCAGCTGATGGTATCCTGATCTCAGATCGATTTTAGAAAATACTATTGCTCCTTGCAAATGGTCGAACAGATCATCAATCCGTGGCAACGTATACTTGTTCTTAATCGTCATCTTGTTCAGCTCTCGATAGTCAATACATAGTCAAAGCGATCCATCCTTCTTTCGGACAAAAAGAACTGGCGCTCCCCAGGGCGAAACGCTTGGCTGGATATAGCCTTTGTCTAGTAATTCCTCCAGTTACTTTTTCAGTTCATACATCTCAGTAGGTGCCATACAATACGGCGCCTTAGAAATTGGTGTAGCTCCGGGTTCCAGCTCAATGGTGAATTCTACATCCTGTCGTGGAGGTAGTCCAGGTAACTCGTCAGGAAATACATCTGGAAACTCGTTCACAACAGGAATAGATGAAAGTTCCACAATTTCGTCTTCTTTCTTCATTGCATAGCACCAGTATCCGTTACAGCCTTGTTTCAATAATTTGACAGCTTTCATTGCCTTGATCAACTTTCCTGAGCTTCCTGGTTTCCATCCTTCAAACAATATTTCGGAGCCATCGTCAGCGATCAGAGAGATATTCCTTCTTCGGTAGTTTACAATAGCTCCATATCTATTAAGCCAATCGTCTCCGAGTATCAGATCATCTCCTTGCATTTCTATTACAATCAGATTTGAGAGCCACTCTCTGCCTCCAAATGATACAAGTAAATCTATAGTTTCTAAGTTTCCAACAATCTTCTCTCCACTCGGTAAACCAACAACATAAGGTTCACAATTATGAAAACCAGAAACATTCAAACAATTTACACAAGATAAGGATATAAATGAATGCGTAGCTCCTGTATCGAATAAAACCATAACTGGTTGGGAAAGGATCTGAACAGTACCTGATGCGATAGCAGCATCCTGATCGTCTGTTCTCCTCATCTCGTACAGATGTGGGGGAACAGATCCGGCACTCGATGTGCCCTTTCGGTCCCACTGTCCTCTGCCTCGCCCGCGGCCAAAATTCTGAGGCATCTGAACACTTTGCTGCGTCTGTTGGATACTGGCTTCTTTCTGGACTGGCTGTGGTGTACGGGCTCTAAAAGCTTCCGCAACCTCCTCACAGAACACCGCACTATGTCCCTCTCGACCACAGTCAAAACAAGTTAGGGTAGGGAATGAGCAATCTCGTCGATAATGTCCCGTTCGGCCACAGTTAAAGCACTTCCTTGTCACATCTGTCGTGACTGATACTGCTCCAGAGTTCTTTCCGCTCTTGGATGGGTGCGGAGGTTTCTTAAACGAATGAAAAGATGACTGGGCCTTGTGGGGCCCGCTGTTCTTGTGCTCTGTAAAAGTACTAGAGACTTTCTGCTTCTTGGACTCCGTAAATTTTTCCATTGCTGCTTCCTTGATTTCGTACGCCAATGTCTTATCCTGGTATTGACGGAGAGTGGTACATTCAAAACCGGACATGTACTTCTGGATTTATGGTTTCATCCTCATATCAAAATGGATCATCATTTTCGCATTCGTTCTGACCAGGTGTCGAACAAATGCCAGCTGCTGGTTAAATGTCTTAATTGTCTGGGATACAGTTTCGTCTGACGGCTGAGCGGAGAAAAACTCCCGAACCTTGGCTTCCCTCACAGGGCGAGGGCAGTACTGAGCTTCCATCATTAATTTAAACTCTGTCCAATCAGCATCATGGTCTACAGGCCGGATGGCTCCCACCATTCAGATGCTTCCCCAATCAGAAAGTATTGAGCGATAGAGGCTCTCCGATAGTCTGGGCAGTTAATTCCGGCAAAGATTTTCTCCACTTCCTTCAACCAATGGTCCCATGTGGGAGTTTCAGAAAAGCCGTCGAATTTGGGTGGTTGCATCTTCGCCACCTCTTGCAGCCATCGGTCACCTCGATTTCCCATGTCTGGGATCCCTTGTTGTCTATCCCCCTGCTGTAATCCCACCGCCACCTGCATTCGGTCCACGACCTGAGCGAACTGAGTCATTTGGTTCACCACCTGACGAAGGATCTCTGGTACGGCAGGTTCCGGTTCGTTATTGATAGATCGTTGTGGTTACTTTGAGCTATGGTAGCTTGATTTGAAGGCGACGCTTCCCTTTCTGCATTCCTTCGTCCGCGTCCGCGACCGCGACCACGTCCATGTCCGCCTCTCAACATACTGTAAGCATAAGTACTCAATATACAGGAAACAATATCGTTCAAATGCTTAAGTACAAGGAAATATAACATATAAAGGACGAGATAGAGTTTAGGAACTTACAACCACCGCCCGCACGAAGACGTAGGCAGTACAGTGATGTTATTCGCGGCCGGTTACCTCAAAAGACATAAATGACCCCTATTTTAACCAATGGCCAAGATATCCATAATCTTAGCTCCGATACCATATTCTGTAACACCCCCGATATATTCAGGAATATTACAGCGCCGTAAATCCTTTACATAAGGATTTACAAGGCTAAAGAATTGAAAAGACATTAACAGGTACCAACGAATGAAAATAACGGAATTAAGATACAACAGTTCTGACCAAATACTGAAAATACGAATGTTCAACAGAAAATTATTAATACATCACCAAATTCAAACTCATCATAAACGACTACGTACTCGAGTACTTATTGAAATAACTAACAAACAACAGATAAATAAACCCGGCCGGATCATCACTCTGCACCCTCGTCGTCATGCAGCTCCAGTGGTTGTTTCCCCGCTCTCCTGGATCCTGAACATAAACAAAATATTCACCCCCGAAGGGGTTAGCACAACGATGCTAGTACAAGTACCACAACATATTATCCAACATCTCACGAAAAATAATAATAATAACATACACACATGATAATCACAACATGATATCACAACATACACATGGTAATTCCAATGATCCAGCGTTCACTGCCTAGACCCCAAGATGATCCCGTCGGACCAACACGTGGTGGAAAAACCCATCCAATGATCCAACGCACACTAGCATAGATCCCAAGATGATCCCATTGGACCAACACGTGGTGGACATACAACAACGATATACATGTACAACAATGTGTATAACATCAATACATAAAACAATTAAGGTACTTGCCTCGATTCGAAGACAAGAACAATACTTCCACGAAAACGAAACACTCGAAGGTCGCCCCTTCAATCAATCACGAAACAAGCTTGAACCTTAACAAAAGAAATAATATAGAATTTATCTCACGTCGTACGAATGTCTAACAATTCGATTTACGGCTCAAAGCTCATAAAATGTAATCTGTCTGAACTACTTAGCGTACGCTAAGTATTATACGTAGCGTGCGTTAAGTCTGTTCGTTAGTGCACACAAATAACGAAGCCTAGCGTACGCTAACTACGCACGGTCAGTACCTCACTGATCATCCGACTGACTCGCCTGATGTCTTAACGTACGTTACATACCAAACGTGGCGTACGTTAACTCGTGCTCGATAGCGCACGTTAATCTACATAGTTTAGCGTGCGCTAACCGTGAATGGCAGTTTACTACTGGGCAGCAGATTGTTCTAACGGTGATGAAACTCATGAAATCTTCAGTGTTAATACATGTTATATCCATGCATAATTATGTTCATACGGTTTATGAATGATCTTACGGATTACAACAACTTCAAAAATCAAGAATACGTATTATCATCTCAACACCATAATCGATCTTGATATCAATTCTCATGCGAAGTTTGGTGTTCTTAAGGTCGACGTATTATCATCATGACATCTCAATTTAACAAAGGAGATAAACTAACAATTCCAGTTTATAAGGAAGGGTGCAAATCCAAGATGATTCTTTCTTAAGTCCTTATAACCAAAAGTGATATCTGTTCTTGCCCAAAATATTTATCCGAAGATTAAATACTGCTGGAAGACGGACAAAAAATAACAATTTGCGGGAGCACTTCCGAGAGAAAATGAATAAACACAAGATTTGCCGGGTTTGTTAGGCCCCGGCTTGAATGCTCTCGCGAGATGTTATTAATACAAATATTCGTGGATACAAGTATTAATGTGAGAAATCTAAATACAATGAGTGTAAAAAGACTCTGTTAATCCGGCTCTTGAGCGAAGCTCGGTGTTCTTCGTCCCTGCCGATCGTCTGCTTGATGAGAGAGGCCGAGAGAAGTAAGTACCGAATGATAGCTGTTGCCAAGAGTTGGAGAAAGCCAAGTGTTGTGTGAAATCTCGTGGGAATGCAGAGAGTGTTTAGTGAGCCCAAAATCCCGAGAGGAATCCGAGTGCAGGGAGCCTTGTATATATAGGGGCATCGGTGCCTTGTGTTCTGGAGGGCGATCGCCTTCCGGCCATTATAATAATGGGGCGATCGACTGCCGGCCAATATTATAATGGGGCGATCACAAGGGCTGTCGGCCTAAAGTCCAAGGCAGTGGCTGACAGCCAGCTGTGTGGTCCAATGAGGAGCCAGCACGCGTCCGGGGTCACTGTCACATGCGGCCCTACTGACAACTTTCGGCGGGCTTGTCGGCTGGTGGACGGGTGCTGACAGTCTGTGGTCAACGATCCGTGAATTGCGGATCTTGTCTCGGCTCTGCACGTGGGCTCAGTCCTGAGGCTCGGCCTTTGCCGACTGGATGGCTATCGGCATGATACGGTCGTCTCTAGCTTGTCACTGAGGGTCGGCATCGGCCAGTCGCTGAGGGTCGTCATCGGTCGGTCACCAAGGGTCGGTCGGCAAGTGCCGAGGGATGATCGTCCGCTAGTCGGTCGCCAGGAGTCGGTCGCCAAGTATCGAGAGACGATCGTATTTGATGTCGATCGCTCGGCACCAGGACATGTCCTGGGACCTTCAGTTGGCCGATTCATCTTGTCTGCGGGGCTAAGGCAAGGTCGCCTGGTCGCTGGTCGGCAGTTCTGCCTCGGTTGCTCGGCAATGGCTAGGTCGCCCGATCTCCGAGGCGATCGCCGGTCGGAGAGTGTAATTCTCGACACAACAATTTCCCCCCAGCTTGCTCCTATGTTGAAGACATGGGGCGAGGTGGTTCTTGCTGGGGATCGTGTAAGATGAGGACGGGCGATCTTGTTGAGCCGACTTTGGATTCGGACTTGGGCTATCATGGTCGATTGGCTAGCTATCTTTCGGTCTTGTACCTGCAAAAAACAACATTGGCCGATCCCTCGTAGAAACTTGGTTGTTTCGTCGCTGAGGAACCGTGCACAGTCGCGGAGTTCGATGGACCGACTCCATAACCGTGTCTTGGTGCGCGAAGACATTGAGTGTCTCGTGACTCACTTTATTATGAGGGTCCTCTGTTAGGCTGCGCCTCGCCTCGTATTTAAACGAAGGGCGTGCGGTCTCGGTCTAGAGGAGTCCTTGCGCGGGGCAGCATCAGATGAATCAACTCCACGCCCGCGGCTTGTTTAGCTCTGCTTCCACCTCGGCCTGCCATGGAGATGGCGAACCTCGACGGTGTACGTTGAGACAGGGGTTGTGGCACGTGTCGCATTGTCCGGGTTCACCATGTTAGATGATGATCCTTTGAGGGCGCGCGATCGTGTCCACTGATTAATTTTGGAGGGCCCTCAGACTACGCCGGCCTCGTATTTAAACGAAGGGCGGGTGATCTCGGCCGAAAGGGACCTTGCATGGCCGAAGCAGCCGGTTCCATCGACTACCAGGAGCATGGCTTTATGACGTGCGGTGGAGGCGATCTTATGCCTTAGTCCGTCATGTTAGATGCTGGACTGTAGATGGTGATCGTGTCCTCCGGGTTGCTGATGATGTAGCGTAATGATCGGCGATCGGGCTGGAAAACTGGTGATCGTCGCTCGGCTGCCGATCGCATTATTCATAGGTTGATAACGGCGATCGGGCGGGAGATCGTCGTTCGGGCGCCGATCGCGCTGCTCATAGGCTGAGGAGAAACCTTTGTCCTGCCAGAAAGTCGGCGGCTCTAGCTCGGAAGGCTGCGTAGGTCGCAGGTTGGTTCTTCGTGAGATGCCTGAACATCGGCGAAAGACCATGAAATCCTCCTAGGACCGCGTAGAGGGCGGTCTCATCGTTTACGGGCTCGCCGTTGAGGATGATCACGTCTACCCGGTCGATGTAGTCCGAGTCGGACTCTTCTTCTCCCTGCTTGATTTGCATCATGCGAAGGGGACCTTCCGGCCGAGCGACCCTGGTGGCGAAGTACTCCGTGAAGACGTGCGCCAGCTGGTTAAAGGAGCCAATGGACCGAGGTGGCAATAAGGTGTACCACCTGTAGGCGAGGTCGTCCAGCGTCATTGGGAACATTCGGCACCTGGTCGCGTCTGATGCCCCACACCCGGTCATATAGATGTTGAACTTGCTCAGGTGCATTTGGGGGTCTGATCTCTCCTCGTACAAAGGTGTTTGCGGAGGAGCGATCTTGTGCTGCACGGGGGCGAGCTCGATGTCGATCGCGAGCGTCTCGCTTGGCTCGGCGATCGTCTTATGCTTTGCCACGGATTCCAGGCGCCTTCATGTCGTCGATCGGCGTTGCATTGCGGCCATCGTCGTGGCTCGCTCGCTTCGATCGGCTTTGGGAGGCGGGAGCCGAGGCGATCGTGTACCGATCTCGGACTCATTTGCCCGACCTCGGCTATTTGGCAAGGAGCCGGGCAGGTGAGGCCTTACGGGAGTCGGGTAGGTGAGCTCACGGTGACGGACTCAAACTCCGTCGTCTCGTAGTGAGGCCGGGCGCCCGGTCGCCAAGTCGGGTCACTTGCCCGGGCGATCGAACGAGAGTGCCCCGGCTGGCGAGCGCCTCTTCTTGCGGACGAGAGCCTCCTGGCGATCGCTCGGCCAGTAACGCCTTGAGCTTCCGCTTGGACTTCCGGCGGATGGCCGAGGGGATGATAGCGGGAGGCGCGTCGAGAGCACTCCGTCGCTCCTGAAGGACGGACAGGGCCCCTTCGATCTGTTCCTTGGTTTGGAACCGATCGAGCGAGAGGCTTGGGCCGTCGTCCAGGGACGGGATCGAGCGTCTCTGACCGCGGCGGCTACCTTCCACGATCGGCTGTGGCTCGGGTGGGGCCAGGCAGGCGTGCAGTCGGTGGCCGCGGCTTTCTTCGACGCGGAGGCGGAAGACATGATTTCTGAAGGATTTCTTTGAAGCGCAGTGAGTGTCACTTCAAGTATATGCCCCAAGAACAGTGAGTGTTCTTCGAGACGGTAGGAATAAAAATTTGAGGGTTAGAGTGTAATATCCGCATTTTTCTTTCCCTTGTATTTTTATTTTAGGTGTATTTCTCGATTTTAGTGACCCTCGTGTATCCTTCAGTGTAACTTTTCCGTCATCTTTTGATCTGATTCTCGTAATTGATGTGCGGAACCGCCGTTTCGGGGTTGCCGTGGATCCATTCTATGCTATGATGCGTTTTGAGGTGTTCCGTTTGATGTTTCGTTAAATGATACGGTGTAGTGGACCGTTTATGTTACGTACCTAGCGCACCGATTTTTACGCATAGCGCGCTAGAAGTCCCTTTGTAGCGCACGCTACGTTTACTTCGTAGCGCGCGCTAGCGAGTTAGCCCTGGGGGTGGCAGTTCAGCTCCCAGCCCTCTGGACTATCGGATTAGCGCACGCTATCTTGTCTAGCGCACGCTAATGTCGGGAGACTAGCGCACGTTAAGTTGTTCAGTAGCGCGCGCTAGCGTGACTGTCCAGTACTGGACAGTTTACTACTGAACTCGATCAGGTGCTAGTTAGCGCACGCTACGCTTGTATGGTAACGCACGCTAACGGATCATGTAACACCCCGAGATATTCGGAATAATTACAGCGCCGTAAACCCTTTAGATAAGGATTTACAAGGCTAATTTTAGAAGAAGTGTAAAAACAATACAATCGAACAACTGAAGTTCAAATACAGGTTTGATTCAACCGATCAAATGAGTTAACTTATACAACCATATCGAATTGACTTTATTAAAACAGACGTACTCGAGTACTAAACGAACCAAGAAGACAAATCACAATAACAATAACATCAATCACATCACTGAGCCATTCCATCGTCACAGCCGATGCTTGTGGTTGCCTCCCCGCTCCTCGGCTACCTGAACATCAAAACAATGTCCACCCCCGAAGGGGTTAGCAAAACAATTCTAGTACAAGTATCGTCAAACAATAAATCATCAATGCATCATAAAGCATGCAAAACGGACTTCCGCCACCGGAATCCAACGATGCGAATCCTCACGATTCCATCAACACAATACAAGGTAATCCAGCGATCCAGCGCCCTCAGCATAGATCCCCATGATGATCCCGTCGGACCAACGCATGGTGGAAAACCCGTCCAACGATCCAGCGCCCTCAGCATAGATCCCCATGATGATCCCGTCGGACCAACGCATGGTGGACATTCGATCCAGCGCCCTCAACATAGATCCTCATGACCCCCTCGGATCATTTATACCATAATCAATCAATTATGCATACACATATGCATTTCAATATGTTCATCAATACGAACAAACAACAACGAATATCACGAAAATTTCCAGAAATACATCTCATATTCAACAATATGAACAAAACCACAAGCATGATAAATCGAACTCGACATATGATACTTGCCTCGAAAATGGCAAGGACGAAACACTTCAATGATCTCGACCCACTCGAAGGCTGCCTCTTTCGATCAACGTAACAAGCTCGGACCTTAACAAAAGGAACGATATACAAATCATCTCAAGTCGAACGATGGCCTAACAATTCGGTCTACGACCGAAAATCTCAAAATAAACAATCTGCCTGGACTGCTTAGCGTGCGCTACGTACTCTACGTAACGTGCGCTAAGCGCTTTATTAGCGTCGCTATCGTAAGACTAGCGTGCGCTAGCTCTGGCCAGCGATTCGAATCGGATGATACATAACGTACGCTACGTACGTTCTGTGCGTTAACTGAACCCCGATAGCGCACGTTAACTCACATATGTTAGCGTGCGCTACCCTTGCATGGCAGAACACTGCTAACGGAAAAAATGGGTCGAAAGGTGGTGAATTCATGAATTCTATGATGATACAACAAGTCATCCTCAAGCACGTCATGCTAATAAGGTTTTTTGGAAGTTCCATGATCATGAGGTACAAATATACGGATAATCAACTCAACATCATAATCTTATCTTCGATCTTCAGAAATATTCTAAGTTCCGATTATTCCAAGTCCCAAAACATATGATTCCTTACGTAAAACATACGAACTAGGTAATCTCCGATTACTGATCATAAATCGATTTGAAAACGCTTAGGAGTCCATACTACTAAGATGGTTCAAAGGTTCATACGATGAATAAGTGTCGAAACGTCGAAAATATCCTTCTAACATGTGATGACCGATCATAAACGAAATAACTGGCTATCTAAACATGATCAGACATCCTTAAGAACATTACTAACATTGGTGAAGAATCACCTACCTCAAGTAGTGAAGAACACGGAGGAAAATGAAGCAATCCGACACCGAAAGCTTGAACACCAATCTCCAATGATATACGATCTTCAATCACGAATCAGGATGTTGATATGAAGTGTTTGGGGTGAAGGAAGTTATGTTCTAAGTGTAGGAATTCGGGTAATGAGAGTAGAGAGAACTGAAATCTCGAATAGGATGCTGTCCTATTTATAATAAATGGCTATTAGCGCGCGCTAGACCCTGTTCGTAGCGTGCGCTAACGGCTCACAGTCTAAACTGTACTCGGCACTTAGCGTGCGCTACGCATATACCTGTAGCGTGCGCTAAGGCGTTGACTCGGCTTTTCCCGAAAGCCGTCCAGGTACATCCGACACGATCCGACAGGGGTCCCCCGGCCAGATCTCACCTACCGCACGTCTCAATCAAATTGACCATGCATAGCGTGCGCTAATGACCCTCTGTAGCGTGCGCTATGAATCTACGTTAGCGCACGCTAAACACATCCGATAGCGTGCGCTACATGCGTAGATTCACAATCTTTAAATCACAACCATGAAATTAAACGCTCGACACCATCGGACTATGAAATACGGAGAATAGTACTCGGACAAAAGTACAATTATTACAATATCACAAGTTCCAATTACATAGAAATCTTGGGTATTACATCCTTCCTCCCTAAAAAGAAGTTTCGTCCCGAAACTTAAGATAAAACAACTCCGGATATCTAGTCTTCATACTGTCCTCCGTTTCCCAAGTGGCCTCTTCGACTCCATGTCGTGACCATTGTACTTTAACCAAGTGTATTGGTTTATTCCTCAATTGTTTGATCCGGCTCTCAAGTATCTTGATTGGTCTTTCTTCGAAGGTGCCATCATTAGCTATTTCGATCTCGTCGAAATCAATGACGTGACTAGGGTCCGGTACATACTTCCGCAATTGGGATACATGAAACACATTGTGAACATGACTCAGCGATGGCGGTAAGGCCAACCTGTATGCTAAATCTCCCACTCTCTCGAGGATCTCGAATGGTCCGATATATCTCGGACTAAGTTTGCCTCTCCTCCCAAAACGGAAAATTCCTCGTGTAGGAGACACCTTCAATAGTACATGGTCTCCTGCGTCGAACTCTAAAGGGCGACGACGTACATCTGCATAAGACTTCGTCGACTGGGCGATCAGCAGTCTCTCTCGAATCGAAGCTATCTTCTCTTGAGTCTGAATAATCAATTCCGGTTCCGTCCCGATCAAATCCGAAGAATCATCCCAGCACAGGGGTGATCGGCATCTTCTCCCGTATAAAGCTTCAAATGGGGCCATCTTAATAGAAGCATGCCAACTGTTATTATAGGTGAACTCGATCAAGGGCAAGTGAACTTCCCAATCAGTCGACCAATCTAATGCACAAGCTCTAAGCATGTCTTCTACTGTCTGTATAGTTCTTTCAGACTGACCAACCGTTTGGGGATGATAAGCTGTGCTAAAGTTGAGCTCAGTCCCCATAGCCCTATGAACTGCTTTCCAGAAGTGTGACACGAAACGGCCATCTCGATCCGAAATAATGGTCTTCGGCATCCCGTGCAATCTGACTATCTCCGCAATAAATATTCGTGCCAATCTCTCGGGTCCCCATGTATCTTTAATTCCCAGGAAATGAGCCGACTTGGTTAGTCGATCAACTACAACCCAAATCATGTTCATTCCCGTTCTAGTCCTTGGCATACTAGTGATGAAATCCATCGAGATATCTTCCCACTTCCATTCAGGGATCGGAAGCGGCTTTATCATTCCGGCAGGTCGTTGATGTTCAATCTTAACCTGCTGACAAGTCAAAGACTTCGAAACGTACTCCGCTACGTCCTTCTTCATATTCCCCCACCAGAAGTTTTGCTTTAAATCTTTATACATCTTACTACTGCCTGGGTGAATAGAATAGGGCGCGCTATGAGCTTCCTTTAAAATTGTCCGTCTCAAATCATCATCCTCGGGAACGCAGAGTCGACTCTGAAATCTCAGAACCCCATCATCTTGTATCACGAATCCTGGGGCTTTTCCTTTCTTTACTTCGTCACATAATCGAAGGATCAGGGAATCGTTCAGTTGTTTAGACTTGATCTCCTCGACTAGTGATGAAGTCAGTTCCATCACATAAAGTTGCCCTTGGATTCCTGGTGCCCATACCTCAATCCCCTCGCGGATCAGTTCTCGTTGAATACTGGTTTGGGACGTAAGTGCCTCCAACATTCGAAGAGAAACAGGTTTTCGGCTCAAAGCATCAGCTACTACGTTTGCTTTCCCTGGATGATAGAGAATCTCCAAGTCGTAATCCTTGATCAATTCCAGCCACTTTCTCTGCCTCATGTTTAATTCTTTCTGACTGAAGATGTACTTGAGGCTCTTATGATCTGTAAAGATCTGACAATGAGTGCCGTACAAATAATGTCGCCAAATTTTCAAGGCAAAGACCACAGCTGCTAGCTCCAGATCATGAGTCGGGTAATTAATCTCGTACGGTTTCAATTGCCGAGAGGCATAAGCAATCACTTTATCCTTCTGCATCAACACACAACCCAAACCCTGATTCGAAGCGTCGCTGTATACCATGAATCCATCAGTTCCCTCTGGCAGCGCTAATATAGGTGTTGTCGTCAGTCTCCTCTTAAGTTCGTCAAAACCAGCCTGGCACTTCTCATTCCACATGAATTTTTGAGTTTTCTGTAACAGCTGGGTGAGCGGACGAGCAATTTTGGAAAATCCTTCTACAAAGCGGCGATAATATCCAGCAAGTCCTAAGAAGCTTCGGACCTCTTTCACGTTTTTAGGAGCTTCCCAATCTAAGATTGCTTGACTTTCTTGGGTCCACTTTGAACTCCGTCGGCTGATATCACATGCCCAAGGAAAGTTACTTCCTTAAGCCAAAACTCGCATTTTGAAAATTTTGCATACAGCTGTTCCTTCCTCAAGGTGCTTAAAACCACACGTAAATGTTCAGCATGTTCCTCTGCGTCCCTCGAATATATCAGGATGTCGTCAATGAAGACGACCACAAATTTATCCAAGTATTCCAAGAATACCCGATTCATCAATTGCATGAATACCGCAGGAGCATTGGTAAGTCCAAATGGCATTACTACAAATTCATAATGCCCGTACCGGGATCTAAAAGCAGATTTCGGTATATCCGATTCCTTAATTCTCAACTGGTGGTATCCTGATCGCAAGTCAATCTTCGAGAATACCCTTTCCCCTTGCAGTTGATCAAACAAGTCATCGATCCGAGGTATAGGATACTTGTTCTTGATTGTCATCTTATTGAGTTCCCTGTAATCAATACACAGTCGGAGGGATCCGTCTTTCTTTCGGACAAAAAGAACGGGCGCTCCCCAAGGAGAAACACTAGGTTGGATATAGCCCTTCTGTAACAATTCCTCCAGTTGCTTCTTGAGTTCATACATCTCGGTTGGCGCCATGCGGTATGGTGCTCTGGAAATAGGAGCTGCTCCAGGCTCTAATTCGATAGTGAATTCCACTCCCCTCTGCGGAGGTAACCCAGGTAGTTCGTCAGGAAATACGTCTGAGAACTCATTCACAACTGAAATAGACGAGAGCTCTACTCCTTCCTCTTTCCTCATGGCATAGCACCAAAGTCCGTGACATCCCTGCTTCAGTAATTTCACAGCTTTCATTGCCTTGATCAATTTTCCCGAGCTTCCCGGTCTCCATCCCCGGAATAAGTGTTCAGATCCGTCATCAGCAATGATGGAAATGACTCTCTCTCGATAATTCAGCACAGCTCTATAACGGTTGAGCCAATCATCTCCGAGAATTAAATCGTCACCGTAGATGTCAACTACAATAAGATTCGATGGCCAATCTCTTCCTTCTATAGATACTGGGAAATCCTTAGCTTCTAGTGTTCCCACAATTTTCTCTCCGCTCGGTAATCCCACAACATAAGGTTCACAATTATACAAGCACGAGATTTTCAAACGATTAACACAGTTCAAAGATATAAAAGAATGCGTAGCTCCCGAGTCGAACAAGACACTAACTGGTTGCAAAAGGATCTGAATCGTACCTGATGCAACAGCTGTGTTCTGATCGTTAGATTTCCTCATTTCGTACAGGCGTGGAGGAACGGACCCAGCACTGGATGCCTCTCTCTTCCCAACGTTCTGCTGCTGAAATCCACTTTGCTGCGTCTGGTTCACACTCGTCTCCTTCGGGATTGGAGCTGGAGTGCGAGTACCAAAAGATCGGGTCGCATTCCCACAAAATGTTGCGCGATGTCCTTCCTGTCCACACTCGAAACAGGTCACAGCAGGCGCGAAACAATCACGTCGAACATGCCCCGCCTTGCCACAGTTGTAGCACTTCTTTCCTGCGTCTGAAACAGTCGGTTCTGCCCGGAACTTCTTTCCACCTCGAGAAGGATGCGGAGGTCTCCTGACTGAATGAAAAGAGGACTGACCCTTGTGAGGTCCGCTACTCTTATCCTCCGTGAAGTTGCCAGACACCTTCTGTTTCTTTGCTTCCGTCGCTTTCTCTACTGCTGCCTCCTTCATATCATAGGCCAACGCCTTGTCTTGAAACTGTCGCAAGGTGGTACATTCAAATCCGGACATATACTGCTGAATTTCCGGCTTCATTCGCATGTCAAAATGAAAAATCTTCTCCGCCTCGGTCCTGACCAAGTGGCGCACATAAGTCAACTGGTGATTAAAAGTCTTAATCACGTGTGTCACAGATGCTTCCGAATTTTGTGGTGAGAAAAACTCCCGAACTCGGGCTTCTCTAACTGGGCGAGGACAATACTGCGCCTCCATCATCAATTTGAATTCCGTCCAGTCAACATTGTGCTCCTCCGGTCGGATGGCCTCCCACCAGTCGAAAGCCTCCCCGGTCAAAAGATACTGGGCGACCGGAACCTTCCTATTGTTGGGACAGTTTATCCCCGCAAAAATCTTCTCTAATTCCTTCAGCCAATGATCATGAAAGCGTCTCGGTGAACCGTCAAATTTCGGAGGATGCAATTTGACCACCTCGGTAAGCCATTTATCTCCCCGATTATCCACGTTATTCTGCTGTCCCATCGCCATCTGCATGCGATCCACAACTTGAGCAAACTGGTTTATCTGGGCAACCACCTGCTGAAGCACTCCCGGCACGTTAGGATCTGCATTATTATTTGCCGATCCCTGCTGTCCCCCGGAATGTGAATCCGTTTGACTAGCGGCTATCTCTGGAGTAGATACCAACTCTTCTTGCCTCGAATTTCCACGTCCGCGTCCACGACCGCGTCCGCGTCCACGACCTCCTCTCAACATACTGTAAACATAAATACTCAATATCCAGGACAAACTTTCTCAAAGTACATTTTAGAAGACATGAATTAAATAAAACAGTAGTATTCGAGATTAGGAAACTTACAACCACAATCCACACGACGATGCTGGCTCAGCAGTGATGTTACGAACGACCAATAATCAATAACGTAAACAGACCCAACTAACCCTACTGCCAAGATATCCATAAATCTCTTCTCCGATACCATATTCTGTAACACCCCGAGATATTCGGAATAATTACAGCGCCGTAAACCCTTTAGATAAGGATTTACAAGGCTAATTTTAGAAGAAGTGTAAAAACAATACAATCGAACAACTGAAGTTCAAATACAGGTTTGATTCAACCGATCAAATGAGTTAACTTATACAACCATATCGAATTGACTTTATTAAAACAGACGTACTCGAGTACTAAACGAACCAAGAAGACAAATCACAATAACAATAACATCAATCACATCACTGAGCCATTCCATCGTCACAGCCGATGCTGTGGTTGCCTCCCCGCTCCTCGGCTACCTGAACATCAAAACAATGTCCACCCCCGAAGGGGTTAGCAAAACAATGCTAGTACAAGTATCGTCAAACAATAAATCATCAATGCATCATAAAGCATGCAAAACGGACTTCCGCCACCGGAATCCAACGATGCGAATCCTCACGATTCCATCAACACAATACAAGGTAATCCAGCGATCCAGCGCCCTCAGCATAGATCCCCATGATGATCCCGTCGGACCAACGCATGGTGGAAAACCCGTCCAACGATCCAGCGCCCTCAGCATAGATCCCCATGATGATCCTGTCGGACCAACGCATGGTGGACATTCGATCCAGCGCCCTCAACATAGATCCTCATGACCCCCTCGGATCATTTATACCATAATCAATCAATTATGCATACACATATGCATTTCAATATGTTCATCAATACGAACAAACAACAATGAATATCACGAAAATTTCCAGAAATACATCTCATATTCAACAATATGAACAAAACCACAAGCATGATAAATCGAACTCGACATATGATACTTGCCTCGAAAATGGCAAGGATGAAACACTTCAATGATCTCGACCCACTCGAAGGCTGCCTCCTTCGATCAACGTAACAAGCTCGGACCTTAACAAAAGGAACGATATACAAATCATCTCAAGTCGAACGATGGCCTAACAATTCGGTCTACGGCCGAAAAGCTCAAAATAAACAATCTGCCTGGACTGCTTAGCGTGCGCTACGTACTCTACGTAACGTGCGCTAAGCCGGCCTGTTAGCGTATGCTATTGTGTAAGACTAGCGTGCGCTAGCTACGAACTGACAGTTCGAATCGGATGATACATAACGTACGCTACGTACGTTCTGTGCGTTAACTGAACCCCGATAGCGCACGTTAACTCACATATGTTAGCGTGCGCTACCCTTGCATGGCAGAACACTGCTAACGGAAAAACTGGGTCGAAAGGTGGTGAATTCATGAATTCTATGATGATACAACAAGTCATCCTCAAGCACGTCATGCTAATAAGGTTTTGTGGAAGTTCCATGATCATGAGGTACAAATATACGGATAATCAACTCAACATCATAATCTTATCTTCGATCTTCAGAAATATTCTAAGTTCCGATTATTCCAAGTCCCAAAACATATGATTCGTTACGTAAAACATACGAACTAGGTAATCTCCGATTACTGATCATAAATCGATTTGAAAACGCTTAGGAGTCTATACTACTAAGATGGTTCAAAGGTTCATACGATGAATAAGTGTCGAAACGTCGAAAATATCCTTCTAACATGTGATGACCGATCATAAACGAAATAACTGGCTATCTAAACATGATCAGACGTCCTTAAGAACATTACTAACATTGGTGAAGAATCACCTACCTCAAGTAGTGAAGAACACTGAGGAAAATGAAGCAATCCGACACCGAAAGCTTGAACACCAATCTCCAATGATATACGATCTTCAATCACAAATCAGGATGTTGATATGAAGTGTTTGGGGTGAAGGAAGTTATGCTCTAAGTGTAGGAATTCGGGTAATGAGAGTAGAGAGAACTGAAATCTCGAATAGGATGCTGTCCTATTTATAATAAATGGCTATTAGCGCGGGCTAGACCCTGTTCGTAGCGTGCGCTAACGGCTCACGATCTAAATCAGTACTCGGCACTTAGCGTGCGCTACGCATATACATGTAGCGTGCGCTAAGGCGTTGACTCGGCTTTTCCCGAAAGCCGTCCAGTACATCCGACACGATCCGACAGGGGTCCCGGCCAGATCTCACCTACCGCACGTCTCAATCAAATTGACCATGCATAGCGTGCGCTAATGACCCTCTGTAGCGTGCGCTATGAATCTACGTTAGCGCACGCTAAACACATCCGATAGCGTGCGCTACATGCGCAGATTTACAATCTTTAAATCACAACCATGAAATTAAACGCTCGACAACATCGAACTATGAAATACGGAGAATAGTACTCGGACAAAAGTACAATTATTACAATATCACAAGTTCCAATTACATAGAAATCTCGGGTATTACAGATCAGGTGGGTTCTGGACAGTTTGTCACTGGACTCGACTGATGTCCAGGTAGCGCACGCTATTGGTCGATAGCGCGCGCTACCGAGAGGTTATTAGCGCACGCTACGTTTCGAGTAGCGCACGCTAACGGCCAAAAATCGCTCTTTGGATGGGACGCACGGGTTTGGAATCTTATCCCGTTAGCGCACGCTAACCTTGAGGTTTTAGCGTGCGCTAACACTCCCTGGCTATATAAACCAGGGAGTTGACCGAGATAAACATAATTTCTCATTTCTTCCTCTCTCCGCGGCGAAGGCGATCCCTAGGCGATTTTCTTGGCGATTTCTTCCTCCAATCATCTCATCCAACACCCTTATTGAGTTCTTGGAGTATTATATCAACATCAACACGAATCTTTCGTCCTAATCCACGGTAAATCTCTTAGAACCCTACTTTTGGATAATTTAGGGGGTTTTGGGATTTTCTTCCGATTCGTTCCGTTTTGTTGGTGGATTCATGACGATTATGATTAATCTTGTTGATATCATTAGTTTTCCTACGTATTCATGGTATATTTCCATAGCTTTGTGAAATCGAGAGGGTTTGGTTGTGGTCCGCCCTCGTTGTTATTTTTATTCGAATATACATGAATCGTATGCGGATTTCCAGGTGTATTCCATTTCCATAATCGTTTAGAAGTGGTTGTAATTGTGCTATTCGGATCGTTAGGTTCATTTTCGTCGGTTCCTCGCGGTCGTGCTTGATTCTTCCGTTCCGTTCGTGTCGCCGTCTATTTAATCGAGGCAAGTATCCTTATGAACCTACAATCTTGACATAGTAGTTTTGTGTGAGAATTGTGTGTGTGTGTGTATACTCACTACGGGTTAGATCCGACGGGGTCTCGGTAGGGCTCCACGAAGCTGTGGAACCGCGAGTTGCTTTTAACCACTACGGGTTAGATCCGACGGGGTCTCGGTAGGGATCCACGAAGCTGTGGGTCCGCGGTTAATTGTGGTGCATTTTACAAATGTGGTTTGATTATTGGCATTTCCGGAAATGAGTGTTTTGGAACTATGATTTCTTGATTGCATGCATTACTATATGTGTAAGATGTAAATTGTTCATTTGGTTACTTGTACTAGCGTAATTGCTAACCCCTCTGGGGACCCGTTTTGGGGAAATTCGTTTTATGAATTTCAGGTCAGGTTCATCGAGACGAGCGGGCGCTGGACCAGTACATGGATGATGGCCGTGCGTGATGATTGTGCACGAGTGACGTCTTAGCATCTTTTTATCTTTTCATCTTTTGTGGGTTTTGAACTAATAGTTGTACTCGAGTACTTAAGAGTTCCTGTTCATCCAGATTGTATTGTTGCCTATTATGTTTATGTTGGATGATGATGTTATGTTGACCGGTTGAACCGGGTGGATTATTCTGTTTAGCGTCTTTATGACGTGGTGTTATGTTGTTGTTTCTGTGAGTCGATGAGTATGATGCTGTTCAGCCTGGTGGGTCCCATATAGGGATTCACGGCGCTGTAATATACCTCAAATATCTTGAGGGTGTTACATAGAGGCCCCTTCCTCTAGCGCTAATTGTTGTTGCCCAAAATATTTATCCGAAGATTAAATACTGCTAGAAGACGGACAACAAACAACAACTTGCGGGAGCACTTTCGAGAGAAAATGAATAAACACAAGATTTGCCGGGTTTGTTAGGCCCGGGCTTGAATGCTCTCGCGAGATGTTATTAATACAAATATTCGTGGATACAAGTATTAATGTGAGAAATCTAAATACAATGAGTGTAAAAAGACTCTGTTAATCCGGCTCTTGAGCGAAGCTCGGTGTTCTTCGTCCCTGCCGATCGTCTGCTTGATGAGAGAGGCCGAGAGAAGTAAGTACCGAATGATAGTTGTTGCCAAGAGTTGGAGAAAGCCAAGTGTTGTGTGAAATCTCGTGGGAATGCAGAGAGTGTTTAGTGAGCCCAAAATCCCGAGAGGAATCCGAGTGCAGGGAGCCTTGTATATATAGGGGCAGCGGTGCCTTGTCTTCTGGCGGGTGATCGCCTTCCGGCCATTATAATAATGGGGTGATCGACTGCCGGCCAATATTATAATGGGGCGATCACACGGGCTGTCGGCCTAAAGTCAAGCGGTGGTGACGGCCGGTATGCGGTCGATGAGGCCGGCCACGCGTCAAGTCACTGTCACATGCGGCCCTACTGACAACTTTCGGCGGGCTTGTCGGCTGGTGGACGGGTGCTGACAGGCTGTGGTCAACGATCCGTGAATTGCGGATCTTGTCTCGGCTCTGCACGTGGGCTCAGTCCTGAGGCTCGGCCTTTGCCGACTGGATGGCTATCGGCATGATGCGGTCGTCTCTAGCTGGTCACTAAGGGTCGGCATCGGCCAGTCGCTGAGGGTCGGCATCGGTCGGTCACCAAGGGTCGGTCGGCAAGTGCCGAGGGATGATCGTCCGCTAGTCGGTCGCCAGGAGTCGGTCGCCAAGTACCGAGAGACGATCGTATTTGATGTCGATCGCTCGGCACCAGGACATGTCCTAGGACCTTCGGTTGGCCGATTCATCTTGTCTGCGCGGCTAAGGCAAGGCTGCCTGGTCGCTGGTCGGCAGTTCTGCCTCGGTTGCTCGGCAATGGCTAGGTCGCCCGATCTACGAGGCGATCGCCGGTCGGAGAGTGTAATTCTCGACACAACAATATCATCTCCAAGTTCATGATCAATATAACAACATAATTCATACGGATAATCATCTTCAGAATGTTCCTCTCATCGATTGACGTACTAAAATTCCAACTACGAGCTTCCAATGACAATATCATAAGCCTAAACATTCCGATCTTCTCAACATGATGTTTGTTGAATAATTCACCATTGAAATACAATATCTTGCTAGCATGATCATCTAATTCTTTAGAACCCGAATCTAAGGGTGGAGATAGAATTAACATACCTTAATATGACGAAATCACTGAACCAAAAAGATGGAATCCGACTCCGGTTGGTTGTATGCCACTCCAAGGTACTACTCCACTTCAATGGTTCATCATAAGAATATCCAATATCCAATGATTAAGTAGATGTGTTATAAGTGTGTCTAAGGAAGATGATATGCTCTCTGGTCTCTCAAGAACGAAGGATGCCCGAAAGAAATGAGAAGAAAATGAAGTGCTGGCCCATATATAAACTTTATGTACATTAGCATATTAGCGCACGCTACCATACATCCTTAGCGCGCGCTAATAAGAGTTGACTCCAAAAACTGTCCAGGTTCATCCGCGGGAATCTTATCCGGTCCTACGTCCGGCTGGCGCATGAGCTAGCCGCCTAGCTCAATAATTGATTGCCTAGCGCATGCAAATCCTACATTCGTAGCGTGCGCTAGTAGTAGCCGATAGCACGCGTTAAGTTACATTCTTAGCGTGCGCTATCACGAGCTTGCATGAGAAATTTTGCATGATGTTATACTTATGTACAAAGATTCCAATGTGAGAAATATCATACTCCAATTATCGAGATCACAATCCGAATAATACAGGGTTCGAATACAGATGAAATACAAAATAATAAATCCGGATATTACAGTGATCGAGTTCTTTATAAATCTTAATAGAGGGCAACCGAACAGGTTTCTAGTCTATTAATTTTCATAAAGTGGTGTCCAACACCAACCCATTTAATGGATGATTCTATCTTCTTTTTCCCCTTGTTCACTTCCCTCAACCTATACGGTTTATATAGTTTGTGAACAAGTTAAGTTTATACCATCGACGCAAATCAGTTTCACAATTGAATCTTATCCGACAACCTATCAGGTTTCTAGGGATAAAATTTACTCCAACCGAAGGCATCCAATGCGCTCCCGGTAATTTATCCATCCTCCCCGAACGACTACCCCGATAACTCGGAAGCATAGCACATCCGGTTTGGATTTCAATTTCCCGAAAGCTCGATGGAGGGAAGAAAAACCTTGAAACCTTATAAACTTAATAATTTGTTGTGGGAGAATTTTCGCGATTAACGTTACACTTTGCACATTAATTATTTAAGCACGTTTGTGGCATTCATACAATATGAAACAACCATTCACAACCTAGTTGCTACCAACATGTGGTTCGTGGACCGTTCCTAGAAAACAAAAACTTTGTAATCTAATTACAAGTCTTCGTCTTGAATCTTCGTCTTCTCGAAACGGATCTTCCTCCGGTCTTCGTCATTACATATAAATTTTACATTGAAAATTGCATCCTAGATACAAATATTTCTAGTAAAATAAATAGCGGCCTTTACAACCTATTGTTACCCAAAATATTATCCGAAGATGAATATTGCTGGAATGGTCGAGCAACAGCAAATTGCGAGAGCACGTCCGAGGGAATGGAAATAACACAAGATTTGCTGGGTTTGTTAGGCCCGGGCTTGAATGCTCTCGCGAGATGTTATTATTAAGAATACGTTTGAGTACAAATATTAATGTAAGGATGCAAATACAATGAGTGTAAAAGATCCTAGTTATCTTGCTCTTGAGTGAAGCTCTGTGTGTTCTTATTCTCATTTCTACCGACAGTCTTAGGATTAAGAGGTTCCGAGAGTGAGAAATTAACAGATGTCCGAAGTGTATAGCTTTTGCCAAGAGAGAAAGCCAAGTTTGTGAGCTCAGCTTCTGTGCTTCTGAACCCTTTTTCCAGTGCAGGGTCCCTTCTATTTATAGGAGCTGGGATGCCTTTTTTTACTGACGGGCGATCGCCTTCCTGGTAATATAATAAAGGGTGATCGTCTTTCAGCACATGGGCTGTCTGCCTTGAAGTCCGCGGCTGCTGCTGGCAGCCAGCTGTGCGGTCCAATGAGGAGCCAGCACGCGTCCTGAGTCGCTGTCACGGGAGGTCCCACTTGCACCTTTCGGCGGGTCTGTCGGTAGGTGAAAAGATGCTGACAGGCTGTGCTCAATGATCCATGTTCTGCGGCGCCTTTTCCGGATCTGCACGTGGGTCTCTATCCTGAACTTCGGCCTTTGCCGACTAGACGATCGTTGGCTTTGCGTGGCTCGAGGCGGTCGTCGTTGGCGGGCACCAGAGTCGATCGCTAGGTACCGAGAGATGATCGCCTTGGATGTCGATCGCTCGGCATCGGGCCTTGATCTAGGCCCTTCGGTCGGCCAATCTGCCTTGGTCTATTCGGCTTTGTCTAGGTCGTCTGGCCTCTAAGGCGATCGCCTGTTGAGACGTATAAATCTCGACACAACACAACCCAATCGAATAAAACGAACGATTCAAAACTAAGTCCACAAACCACATCCCCATTCAAAAGCATTCATCCAATAAATACTAAATAAATGGAAAGCGTAGAGATACATTGATCCAATCAACAATACGAACCGATCCAATCGATTCAAAACGAATTAATCCAATTAATTCAAACAACCGTCAATTTAACTTGTTCCGGACGAGAAAATATTTCATTAAATTAATTCCCCTAAGAATATAATTACCATAATTAAATCTTAGTCAAATTAAATCCAATTTAATTTGTGGGAAATTAATTATCGAACGAAATATAAAAAACGGAGTCGGAAAACACCGCCGGTCCAAGCCCGGGACACTGCCCAGCAGGCTGCCGAGCAGGGCCTGCACAGGCTACCGAGCACGGACGGAAGGATGCCGAGACCATTGCCAGATAGAGGCCGAGAGGATGCCGAGCATGACCGGCACAGGCTGCCGACTATGGCCGATCACGGGTCAGTCGCGTCTGCCGCCTCGGACGCGGACCGGCCGACCAGTGCCAGGCCCGATTATGTTTTCGGCTCGTTTTTCGCCCCGATTCCAAAAATAACATTTTTCTAATCCTTATATTACACTTTAAATCAGTTTTTCAAAAGAAAAGTAGATTTACATTGTAACATAAAATCATGAAAAAATAATTTTTTTGGATGAACAATAGAAAATCAACGATTAATACGATTAAGATTCCAAATCATACACCATCTAATCAAGCATTCCAAATTCCAATATCGTACATATAATCGCAAGACCTACGCTCCGATACCACTGTTGGGATTCGGTGCCTAAAACGAAGGCCCAGCGGAAGCGGTAAAACGAAAATTAATTCGATCCGAATCCCTACGAGGATCGATCGAGCTACGTATATACAAATATCAAAAAACGAATTCACAAGAGATATAGAAACTCACCCTTGTAGTCCGTTGATTAGATGGATTCATTCTCTTGAGCTATTCCCCAAGCTTTAGTTTGATCTCTACGAATTCAATCCGCTCCAAGCCCTTGAACGATCCAACGCCGAAAGCACCGCGTCTCTACTTGCCACGCGCCGGAGAAACGACCGGAATGACAATCACCTTGCTATCCTCCGAGGATATGGCTAGAGCTAAGTGATGAAGCTTCCAATATGAAATTATAACACTCTAAGTGTATAACTCACAATCTCTCTTTTATTTCTCAATTTTTTTCTCCAAGAAAAATCAAGAACTTGATGAATAAAGAAGAAGATGATGAAGAAGACTTCTCTCTCTCTTTCCTCTTGAACTTCATGTTGGAATCAAGTCTTTTTTAATGAAAGATGTCTTCATCCCTTTTATTCAACTTCTC
Source organism: Orobanche coerulescens (assembly GCA_033398695.1). Taxonomy (NCBI): domain Eukaryota; kingdom Viridiplantae; phylum Streptophyta; class Magnoliopsida; order Lamiales; family Orobanchaceae; genus Orobanche; species Orobanche coerulescens. Next base: position 6,105,444 of record CM065814.1, read on the forward strand.
CCACATGTCACAACTCATACCAATGAGAATCTACCCCACCATGTTAATCATAATCTATTAAAGAATGGAACAAGAGTCCACAAGGAAGGTGGGTGGAATGTGGTGGAGGGGGGGCCATGCTAGAAATCGGACGAGTTCGGTTCGTTTCGGACTCCCGAGAGTCCAAACAGATAAACTCCGATTCCGTATCGATGTATTTATATCGATTAATTAATACAATTAATTAAACATATCAAATACAAAATAATATAATTAATTTCTCCAAGAAATAATTATATACATGAATTAAATTAATCACCTAGTAATTTATTTAATTCATTAGGCCGTAAATCAATTTATCCAATAAATCGATTTAGACATCCAATGTCCCAAATTAGATATCCAATATCTAATATTCATAATGAGAGAATTAGCTTGATTCATTCCGTCGTCAATCCTAATGCGCGACTCGGTAGGTTCGTCTCAGTTAGCAATGGGAGGAACCAAAGAGTAGTAGCACCACCTAGCCAGCCTGGCGGCCTACACCGTACCCCAACTGAGAACGAATGATTGGGATCATTCAAGAACCATTATGTCATGAATACCAGTATATGTATAAACCCTTCTTTCAAATGTCCCGTTCAAGTTATAGGGTCACGGTCAGTCAAACCCTATCTGTACTTGACGTTATGCATGCGTTAATGCAAATCGAGATCATTGAGCTCTCGTGTATCCAATACAACTAGCTCCAATGCTTTGGCCAAAGACTTATGATCTCATCTGCCAATAACCGCATAGGACATATAACCCGTTCACTAACAGGAGAAAGAATTCTATCTTGGTATTCAGTAGGACCTGCTACTTGCCCGTCAAGATGCACGTCGAGGTTGACCCCCGCCTTCCGGTTTACAGGGTCGAACTACTCTAATGAAAATCTTGACGTCACAAGCACATCCCTACTAAATCCTCAAGTCGAAGGTTCAGGAATACCTATCACAACCTTTCGATTCCGTCAATGACTGTCCCGGAGTGAAATCCGTGTGACGAATCGAGGATGAGTCGGTTCGAGTATACTAATCCAATTAGCATACCTATAATGTGTGCTCCCACTAACCATTAGCGTTCGACAGGCACTCTCCATGTCAAAGAACACGTCATACAAGTCTTCACATAAACTTAACGCCCAGTCAAGTTTCATCGACTTGCGAACGATTAAGTATTTGAGCTATAAACCTTTCCAGTGCCGACCCCCTTATCCAATAAGGAGTGGAACGTTTTGCTCTCAAATACACGGACTAGTTTCTATATGTATATTTACGAGTTAGGAATGCCAGTAACTACCAGTAAATAAAGAAACATACATTGCCTTATATTAGTGATTTACATAATTACAAGTACAATGCCCTCACTCAATCATCCTCTGAGTGGCATTCGAGGGCATACTCTCAACAATCATGTGGTCAGGAGATAACAAGTGACTGATCCAACCGTGAGATGACGTGGCATGTGTTCACGGTGGTATATATATGATTTTGGATGTGTTTTGCCAAGTCGAGTACCTTGGATGTGTTACCGAGATTTCGTATCTTGGGTGGTTATATTTTGTCGACTTTATGCCCATCGAGGACACATGACGTGGGCTTTGAACCCTGTGAATTGTTGTTGGTTTTTATTTGAGAAATCAAATCTTTGGGCTGTGACCCCTGTTGATTTTGGAAAGAGAATGATTCGATAATCCTGAACGGTTTTTGTTAAAACTCCCAATGGCATTTTAAACCATTTTATAAATTGTTTCCCTTGAATTGTGATCTTTCGAATTTGGAAAGTTTTACTCAAACTTTTGCCTCGGGAAGTATTTTTCGTTATGTTTGAATCTTTGAGGATTCCTGGTTATTATTATTCATGGAATATGATTTGTATGACTCGTATTTTGCACTTTGTACTTATACTAGCAAAATAGTGGAATTTGCTAACCCCCGAGTAATCGGGGGGTGGATGTCTGTATTGCATTCAGGTTTTGGGGAGCATAACATAGGGTTGGCATGAAGGATGATGAACGATGATCGATACTAATCATATGAGGATCCGTACGATGTCGTATTAGTTTAGTTGTACTTTATTTCCGTTGCAGTATTTTTCCCCGTTGTATGAGAGTGTGTTGTATTTTGACCCCTGCGTGGTCATGTATTGAGATTGAGTTGTATGTATTAATTGAAAGACCAAATCTGTCTACTGAGTCATTTTATCCTTAAAGGCGATGTTGAGATGTTTGATTTTAGTTACCAGTCTGGTAGATCCTTGAGGAAAGGGTCTACGGCGTGTAATATCTCTGAGTGGATTGGGGGTGTTACGTAAATGGTATTGGACCCCGGGTTGTGGAAACCTAGGTTGTCAGGTCAAGTTGTGTCTGTTGAGTCTTGTCTCGTCGGATTTTGTCTGACTGAGTCGTGTCGCGATGCGTCGTTTGAGTTTGTTGGTTGTGATTAGTATCGTGGGGTGATCATCATCTTCGTGCGGCTTGTGGATGTAAGCATCCCTTCTTTGTGTTGTGCCTCGTGTGAAACGAGTTACTTGTATGATTATTTGTTAAGTGAAGGAATCTTCATGTAGACTTTTATTTTCGTGATGTGTATTTATTTGACTCTCATATTTCGTTTATATAAGGAGTGTTGTCCCTGCTTATGTCTTTTCGACTGTTGTTTTTATCCGCTGCTATTTGATATATTTTGAGTAATATTTTTATTAGTATTTTATGTATATAATTGTGTATTTTGTGTGATAATTTATTCGTTCTACCATATATTTATATTATTTCATTTTGTTAGAACTTTCTATAATTTTGTGTCATTTTTGGATAATTAATTGGAATTAAATTATATCTGCAGGTTAACCAACCGGTACAAGACAGATCAATTGGTTCAAGGGTGATATTTTTCCAAAATTCATATATAGTCACGACTGGTCTCATTTTATTCGTCTCGTCGAGACGATCGTTTTAAAAAAAAATCATCCGAATCCGAGTTCGTATGAAGAGGTTATGACCGTTCAAAGGATAATTGAATAGACGGATCATATTGTGCCACGTGTCAACACCCGATTGGACCAGAAATTCAACTCTGTGCTGATGTCATCCATGACATCAGGACCCCTTAGCAGCCGTGAAATAATTGAGGGTGGGATTTTAAAATTTTAAAAATTATTATTTTATTAATTTTGTAGTAGTATAAATAGGGGAGGAAGGTGTAGTGTTTTTGGGGAGAGGAGAAAAAAAAGAAAATAGAGAGAGTTATTGTAAGAGGGAGAAATAAAAATATTGTGTAATAAAATTATATTTGAGTAATAATATGTAATATCCGAGGATAATTTTTTTTTTCGTGTTACTGTTGAGTTGTACGTATTCATTTGGAATTGTACAAGTGTTGTTGTTTTGGACTGATACAATGTATTTTGTGTTGGGATATTTCGGGATCGAAATATTTATGCTTGTCGTCGGGTTGGTTTCGTCGTTTGTATGTTGGTTGGAGAGTTTGGAATTTCGACTAAGTTCATAGACTTAGCATATGCTACGGGTGTAGCATTACGTACGCTAGTGTGTTGCCATTACGTACGTTATGCCTGTAAGGTTACGTACGTAATGCTTGGTAGGCGGTAGGAACCTTCCTCGTAGTCACTTTCGGCCGGTGGGTCTCGAGCATCTTCCGATCGGATCTCACTATTGCAGTCAATGGACCTTTACGTACATTAAGAGGTTAGCTCTACGTACGTAATGCAGGTAGCTTGTTAACGTACGTAATAGATTTTTGTTTACGTACGTTAAGGCCTTCGTATTTTAGTTCAGTTAGTTCTGGATTTAGCTTTACGTACGTTAATGTTTTTACATAGCGTACATAAAGGCCCTTACGTACGTTAGCATGAGCGTATAATGTAACGCCCCCAAAATGAACCGGGACGCCATAGTGCCGTAGATCCCATGAGGGACCCACAAGGCAAGTTTTGAAAATATTTTCTAAAATATTTTATTAAAAGTGGTAATATACGGAAGTAATTAAGAAAGTATTCGTGCATCCCAAGGTACAAATGCAAATAGTGTCCGTACACACGGTTATTACACAACGTGGAATGTTCAAATTGATTTAAGAAATTAACAGGCCTTCTTCCAACACAGCTCACGCCTGGCCGTAACCTTCGGGGGTGTCCTGCACAAATTCAACAAATTTACCTGGCACGACATGTCGTGCCAGTAATCTAGGTCAGAAACAATCCCAACCAAACTCAAAAGTAAAATCTAATAATTTCCAAGAATAAAGTTATCACCGAATATTCCATGTTATTCCTTTTTATCAGCACATAAACTCCCAAGGTCGCAACCAAGGGTCACGGAAGTATCTACACAGGAATACTCCGGACGTGGGTACCATTCTGGTTTTATCCCGCAACACGGTCCATCAAGAAAACTCCCAAGGCCGCGGCCAAGGGTCACGGTAGTATCTACTCGGGAATACTCCGGACAAGATAATCGTAATAGCACCATTCCACAATAGTAACATTTACTATGTCTAAAATTATAAGACGTAAAGTCTGAGCAAGATTCACTTGCCTCAAATCCGACGCGAGTTATTTCCGGACAAGGCAACGGCTTGAACGATCGCACTTGGAAATCCGACCTATTACATGTTTGTCGATTAACATCTCGTGATATTAATAATGATTAACGACGTTCCTCCCCCTCCCGTATGTTAAAACCCTATCCTAGTTGTTTATGATGTCGGAATCGAATTTCTCCATTTTTTTTATCCATAATGCGTGCCATTAAGTTCTTAGGTTCGGCAACATTCTCTATAAGTTATCCATCCGGTAAACAATAGTGTTTTAACACAACATTCCTAGTTAATTATAACCGACAATCACCAAGATTTCATCATTGTCTTAATATGCAAGTCTAGAACGATTAATCCATCATTTTAACATGTTTCGGTATCTATTTAGCTAGAAATTGTTGGTAACTTCATCAAGGATTCATTAACGGTTTTATTCAACATTATAGTATGGTTATATATGAAATCCTTCAAGATGATTCCGAGAAGTTGGTGATTAGCAATATGATTATGAGTTCTACCATTATTCATCCCAATTTCAAGCTTTGATGGATATCGATTAACAATTGCGATAGCTATATACCGGTTCGATTATTACGGAGGGTTCTAAGCTACCCATCCGAGGTTTACTAAAACTTACTAAACAATACTGATATGAGTTCAAGATTGAATAAACTTACCTTAATTGACAAAAGATGATGAAGAACGACGGTGGACGAAGGAGAACGAGAAGATACACCTTCAAGACCTTCCCCGAAGCTGGATTAACGCACTCTAATAGGATAGCACTTGAATTGGGAGGCTAGAATTGGTTCAAATATGGTGGAGAGTAGTGTACAAGGAAGAGGGATGATGTTTGGGACGGGAGAAATGAAAGGCAAGGTGTTCTTTTATAAACTTAGGTTGCCCTTACGTACGTTATGCCTCACGCATTACGTACGTAAGAGGCTTTACGTACGTTATGGCAAAATACTTAACGTAGGTAAGGAACTCGCTGGAACGATTCACCCACATCGTTACATACGTAACGAAAACGGGTTTATGTACGTAACACCTCGTTGACTTGCCTGTCGCAATCACGCCGAAAGTTGGTCGGCACGCGTACTACCGGACGAAGATTCCTGTCCGAAGACCGAAGACCGTTGTTACGTACGTAAGGGCCAACATATAACGTACGTAATGGCTCAGACATAGCGTACGTAATGGGTCGGAGTATAACGTACGTAAAGGACAGTTTTGTTTGTTAAATTATCATCTCATTAATTTATTATGACACGACTCCCTCTCCATGTCGTCCGGAAATCTCTCGGGGAACAAGACGTTGGCCACCGTCATATTCGCACCGATAATTACCTAACGACATCGAGGTATGTCACTGAAAGTTCGTCAATCATCATGCCATCACAATACACGAATAATAGATACGATGCCGTACAACCATATTATACAAAATATGTTTTATTGCAATGGAGTACATTTATTTATCAAACAGGAAAAATAGACGTGAGCGCCCAAAGTAAAAAGCATGTAATACTGGTGGTATTACATATAACATACGTAATAGACTTGTCAGTCTATTTATCTTGGTTTCGTATTTCATTTCCTCACGAACCAAAACACATTTTCTCTCCCTAGAATCGTCCGTTTGGACTTGTTATTGATGTTTAGCCTCTTCCAACTCGATCTTGATCATCCTAGCTTGGATTGAAGCTTGAAGTTGGAAGCTTGTTGGTGCTCCTTTGGTGTTTGGAGGGTTCTTCTTGTTCTTCTTTCGTAAGTTCCCTCAATCTCTTGTGATTTTTGAGTTTGTTGTTGTTGTTGTTTTCTTCGGGTATTGTTTGATTGATGGAGTATATCATGCTTCTTCATAGTTTTGATAAAGTTTTAATGAAGAACATGATGGTATTGCTTGAGTTGTATTATGTTCTTGATGTTTTAGATGGTTTGGAGGTGTTAATCATGTCTAGGAAGGATTATGTTAAGATTGTTATATGATTAACATGGTCTTGAGATGATTATTGTTGGTGGTGGTGTTCTTGAAAGATTATAACCATTTTAGTAAGGATTTATGATGATCTAGGAGGTGATTATCATAATTTGAAAATGGTTGAGTGAATCTTGTTGTTTAATCCGAATTCATGATGTGTTAATGAAGGATTTTCGTTTAGACATCACGTTTGCTGGGATGATGATGTTCTTGAGGTTTTAGTGATGATATTTATGATGTTATCATTGTAGGAGAATCAATTTGATGATGATAGTGATATTATCATTTTGGAGATGTTGTTTTGATGTTGTTCTTAAGTGATTCTTGTTGAATTGTTTTCACAAGTGTTAAGAACATTTGATCATGTCAATTTTGAGGTGTTGGAGATGTTAGAATTCATAGTTGAGAACTATGATATTCGTTGGTAGAGTTTAACCGATTCGGGGTTGAATCGGGTTTGTCCTTGGTGTTGTTTTCTATTGATTTTGTGTTATTGAATGAATCGTTCTTCATTCAAGGTTGTTCGAGTGTTTGTGATCATCGGTAGGCGCCGTTCGTCGTTTCGTGCCAGGACGTTGATCTTGGAAGGACTTGCTCGCCTTCGGTTTAAGGCATGTTTTATACTTGTACTGGTCAATGAGATTAATGTTATCATATATGTGTATGAATGTATTGTATCATTTCGAGACTTAGTCTCTTCGTGATTTGTTGATATTCGGGAATTGTTTGATGCAATACCTTTTGGCAATTATGCTAAATGTTATTGTTATTCGTTAACGGCCGGTTTAAGGCATTGACATTCTTGTTGATACTGATGTTGTCGATAGCCGGTTCGCGGTATCGATGTATCGATTATTATTGTTGACGTTAATATCGTTCTGAGGCATCGTTGAATCGTTATTATCGAATTGGAACTGTTGCTATGATGTTGCATTGGCCGATTGAAGGTGTTTGATATATTCGTTTATCATCTCTATTTCGGTGGTCGGTTTAAGGTGCCGGGACATCTATTATATCGTATCATTGGTTATCGCTTGACCGTTCTAAGGTAATCGAGGTATTGAATTGGGATTATCGAAGATAATTCCCATCCGTTGTATCATTGTTTATCGATTGACCGTTCTAAGGTAATCGAGGTATTGAATTGGGATTATCTAAGATAATTCCCATCCGTTGTATTATTGGTTATCGATTAACCATTCTAAGGCAATCGACATATTGAATTGGGATTATCTAAGACACTTCCCATGCGTTGTATCGTGTTATCGATCGACCATTCTAAAATGATCGGTGTATTGAATTAGGACTGTCAAGGATAGTTCCCATACGTTGAGTCGTCGTGATCGATTGGCCATTCTAAGGTAGTCGAGGTATTTTTGAATTGGGACCGCCGAGGACGGTGCCCATCTGTGAGTGTTTTTATCGTGTTAGCCGATTCAAGGCAGCACACTATTATTCTTGTGAATTCGATAATCTGGTAATCATTGCCGTTTGCGACTGATTGTGGAGGTTAGTTGGGCTAGTGCTCGATGGGTAAGTTTGGGGCTTGAACCTTCGCGGTTGGTTTCCCAGCACCTGCAATTCAGCAGGTCACGGTTATTCAATGACCTCATTGTGATACGGCTTCGTGCCGTGGCTTCGGCCCTCATTGTGATACGGCTTCGTGCCGTGGCTTCGGCCCTCATTGTGATACGGCTTCGTGTCTTGGCTTCGGACCTCATTGATACAGCTTCGGGCTTTTTTGGCTTCGGTCCACTGTTGTGATATACAGCTTCGGCTGAGGGACTTTCAGGCCATTGTGATGTATCGGTATTTCTGTCGGAGCCTTCGGGCATTGTGATTCGTATCTATTTCAGTGTTGGCTTGGTTTACCTCCGGGTGATGTATTGTTGTGTTCTGTATTGATGATTCGCCGTTGGGCATTTGTGTTCTAACCTGTTGAGCAGGTATTTATCGTATGCCGTAGGCATAGTATTTCACGAATTCTCGATTCTTACTTTGGTTTGTGAGCATCTTGTATTACCATTACTATACTGTTCATTCTGCCCTTTGGATGCATATCATGTCGTACATGTATTTGATATTCATTATCTGGATGACTGACCCCGTGGGGGCGGAACATGTTTTCATGTTTTAGGTGTTTGCGAGGAGAGAGTTGAGACACAGGGGCATGACGATGGCGACGAGGCATTCGAGCGATACTAGTCCGAGATGTATTGGTATTCATGTCGGTCAGACAGTTTGGAGTACTCCAATTTTGTCAGTTATTGTCATTTTGTATTATCCGAGCAAGGCTCGTGGATGTCGTTGTATTTTAATTAGGCCATGTAGGCCCACTATTGTCATTGAAATTCCATATCGGAATATTATGTTGGATGTCAGTGTAGGGATTGTGATTCCCCTTTTGGTCAGCTAGTTGTATTTTTGGTCGTGTTAGCCTGGTGGATCTCCTAGTGTGGGATCCACGACACTATAATGACCCAATGGGATTTGGGGGTGTTACAGAAGATGGTATCGGAGAATTGGGTTGTGAGATACCCTGATATGTGAGTTATGTGGTTCTACCGACGCAGTAGTAGTGGACTGTCAGGTTATGACAATCTGGACAGTCGGGTTTTGTGAGTCGTGGTAGTTGGACGACTGTATGAGTCATTCTTTCATCGTGTCGTCGTTAGTGAAGACTAGTATCGCAAGACCTTGAAGCTTCGTATGACCTGTGTAAGGGCTCGATTCTCTTTTATGTTCATACATTCATTATGCCATTGATTATACATGTTTTGTTGAAACCTGTATGCAACTTTTGTGTTAGGATTCATTCATGATTATTTGTTTTGGAGCGTGTGGGATCAATATTGTCTATAATTAGCATGTTTGAGGTGACTATTTATCTTTTGAGTATGTATACTCGTGTTTGGATATTGACCTAGTATTCTGATTTGACCTTTGAGGCATATTTAAGCTTTGTTCATGATCGAGCGTTATTCTTTCAGTATGGAAAGAGGAACCCGAGGACGTGGCAGAGGGGGTAGAGGCTGCAGAGCAGGCCGAAACCCAAAACCTCATGTTTATACGCGTACGGATGCCGAGATGGATCAAAATTCGGCCGGAGATGTGACTTATGCGACCGGTTCTCCTTCGGGACGTCATACTCGAGGAGTCGATCAGACTGACATCGACCCTTTCTTGTTTATGAGGGGCATGATGACCCGGATGACTCAGATGACGCAGATAATGGAAACCATGCAGACCTCGATGGTCCGTGGTACACAGCAGCAGGGACTCCAGGTGTCGTTTTATGGACAGGCCGGGAGAGTGAGTCAGATTATCGGCGACATCTCTCGTCAGAGGCCGCATATTTTTGAGGGTTCGTCGGAACCAGCTGATATTGTTCATTGGCTTGAACATTTTGATAAACTCTTCGACATGGTTCAGTGTCCGGAAGAGAGTAAGGTGGCAGTAGCGGCTTACTATTTGAGTAAAGGCACTTATTCTTGGTGGCTTTCTGTGAAGCCCACCGGTCGTGATTGTGTTTGGAGTGAGTTCAAGACTCTCATGTTAGAGAGGTATTATCCGGCTCCACTTCGTGAAGCCAAGCTGTCAGAGGTTTTGAACCCCGAATCCGTCAAGGACGAGGGTGTTATTGTTATCGCTGAGAAGTTTAAAGGACTTCTTCAGTTTGCTTCTTCTGTTATACGTATTGAAGCGGATAAGATCAAGTATTTTAGCAAGAGGCTGAACCCTCAGTTGAGGATGCAGTTGTTCAATCATAATTGTAACTCACTTGGCGAATTCATCGAGAAGGCTCTTGGAGCAGAGCTTTTGACCAAGGAGCTTGCTCGGAAGAACCCTTCAGTTTCTTCCTGTGAGAGGACTAGGATACCGGTTCGTTCGGAGGGACATTGGGTTCCGACTTCCAGGAGGTCGTTTTCTAGTCGTCCTCGTGCTGGGAAAGCATCTTCTTCTCAGGCGACTAGTTCGACTGTTGTTTGCTTTAACTGTGATTCAGCGGGGCATGTTAGTACCCGTTGTACTGTGCCAGCTATTGTTTGTTTTCTGTGTGGGAGGCAGGGACACCTTCAGAAATACTGCAGGAGTTCTAGTGCTAGTAGATCTCAGGAGAGCTCACGGGCCTCGAGAGATTTTGTTGTTTCAGTCCGTACTTCATCCAAGGGGTCATATCGGGCTTCGGGAGCCAGAGGTATGGACAACCGAGGAGGAGCGGCGAGTTTAGATTTGGGTCTTCCTAGAGTCGATGAGATCGAGGATGTCGATGATCTGGAGGACATCGATGTCGGTTACATTTGCGATGTAACCTTGATTTGTATTTTCCTTGTTTTCGGATTGATGATTGACTCAGTCTGTATTTTAGTATTGTGGTTGCGAACCATTTGTTGTTAATCTGTCTTGTAATAATTGTATCTGAGAATCTCGAGACTTGAGTCTTTGATATGATTTTGTTTCCTTTTGGTCCTATACCCGAGATTTTTGTGATGATCTGGGTAAACGTTCATTGTGATTCGAGACGTCAAGTTGCGAGGACTTGGGCGTGCGATTGATATAGTTCCAAGGACTATATTTGTGCGTTGTTATTCTCTTTTGTGACGTAAGTCAGTGTTAGCATGGACGTTCGATGCTGATGAGAACGGGGAAGTGTACACTGATGGTTGTAGGCATGTACAATGAGCGGCTCCCTCGGGATGTGTACGCCGGTGCTACTAGTCATGCGGTTGATACGAGTTCCTGGCTGGTCTCTAGCGGGAGAGTTATGATTCGGCTGATCTCGCAGTTGGCTGAGTGTTTTTATCCCTTGATTTTCACCGTGTTCGGGCAGAGGAGACGCGGGGACCCATGGGGTTAGCCCGATTACTCAGGCGAAGTGGTTCGCAGTGAGGAGTATTCCTGGAGATGTTGTTTTCATATCCTGATGGATAATCTTTATCCCTTGTTGCGTACCCTGAGTTTCGGGGACGAAACTCTTTTTAAGGGGGGAAGTATGTAATATCCGAGGATATTTTTTTTTCTCGTGTTACTGTTGAGTTGTACGTATTTATTTGGAATTGTACAAGTGTTGTTGTTTTGGACTGATACAATGTATTTTGTGTTGGGATATTTTGGGATCGAAATATTTATGCTTGTCGTCGGGTTGGTTTCGTCGTTTGTATGTTGGTTGGAGAGTTTGGAATTTCGGCTAAGTTCATAGACTTAGCGTACGCTACGGGTGTAGCATTACGTACGCTAGCGTGTTGCCATTACGTACGTTATGCCTGTAAGGTTACGTACGTAATGCTTGGTAGGCGGTAGGAACCTTCCTCGTAGTCACTTTCGGCCGGTGGGTCCCGAGCATCTTCCGATCGGATCTCACTATTGTAGTCAACGGACCTTTACGTACGTTAAGAGATTAGCTCTACGTACGTAATGCAGGTAGCTTGTTAACGTACGTAATAGATTTTTGTTTACGTACGTTAAGGCCTTCGTATTTTAGTTCAGTTAGTTCTGGATTTAGCTTTACGTACGTTAATATTTTTACATAGCGTATGTAAAGGCCCTTACGTACGTTAGCATGAGCGTATAACGTACGTAATAGACTTGTCAGTCTATTTATCTTGGTTTCATATTTCATTTCCTCACGAACCAAAACACATTTTCTCTCCCTAGAATCGTCCGTTTGGACTTGTTATTGATGTTTAGCCTCTTCCAACTCGATCTTGATCATCCTAGCTTGGATTGAAACTTGAAGTTGGAAGCTTGTTGGTGCTCCTTTGGTGTTTGGAGGGTTCTTCTTGTTCTTCTTTCGTAAGTTCCCTCAATCTCTTGTGATTTTTGAGTTTGTTGTTGTTGTTGTTGTTTTCTTAGGGTATTGTTTGATTGATGGAGTATATCATGCTTCTTCATAGTTTTGATAAACTTTTAATGAAGAACATGATGGTATTGCTTGAGTTGGATTATGTTCTTAATGTTTTAGATGGTTTGGAGGTGTTAATCATGTCTAGGAAGGATTATGTTAAGATTGTTATATGATTAACATGGTCTTGAGATGATTATTGTTGTTGGTGGTGTTCTTGAAAGATTATAACCATAATAGTAAGGATTTATGATGATCTAGGAGGTGATTATCATAATTTGAAAATGGTTGAGTGAATCTTGTTGTTTAATCCGAATTCATGATGTGTTGATGAAGGATTTTCGTTTAGACATCACGTTTGCTGGGATGATGATGTTCTTGAGGTGTTAGTGATGATATTTATGATGTTATCATTGTAGGAGAATCAATTTGATGATGATAGTGATATTATCATTTTGGAGATGTTGTTTTGATGTTGTTCTTAAGTGATTCTTGTTGAATTGTTTTCACAAGTGTTAATAACATTTGATCATGTCAATTTTGAGGTCTTGGAGATGTTATAATTCATAGTTGAGAACTATGATATTCGTTGGTAGAGTTTAACCGATTCGAGGTTGAATCGGGTTTGTCCTTGGTGTTGTTTTCTATTAATTTTGGGTTATTGAATAAATCGTGTGTGAATGAAAATACACTAATCGGCGGCTCATTGACGAATTCCTCTTCAGATGGAGTGTCACTAGCGGAACTTCTGGCGTCTTCAGATTCTCTGTGGTAGTCGGAGTTCGACATTTTCTGGCCGGCGAAGGATTTCACGACGGGAGAGTTTTTTTGCAGAGAGATGAGGAGAGTTTTTTTGCAGAGGAAAATATTCAGTTGTGGGACCGTTTTTTATTGTTGTTTGCTTTTAATAATCTTCTTTTTTTATGTTTTTTTATCTTTTAGTGGTAGACTTTAAGGGTAATAAAGTCTTTTAACACATTTTGGTATAAAAAACTTATAGTTTTATGAATGAGGATATATAACTTGTTACTTTTATGCTTTGGTACTAAAAAAGAGAGATCACAATCTTTTATGATGTGGCTTGCGATTGAAACATAAATCAGATGAATCTAGTAATAAGATTCAAACACGGTTGGTTTGTAAAGGAAGCAACGATAGAATAAAAAAAAAAAAAAAAAAAAAAGGGTTTTGACCGAGTATGGATTGCCGTCGGATGGAGCAGCAGTAGCAGAAACAGATTGAAAAAGTTCAAAAATATAAATGTCAATAAATCTTCTATTAACGAGAAAAATATATTATAAAAATATTTAAAAATATAATTAAATATCAGAAAATTATAACAAAATTTAAAATTATTTTTTGATTCAAATATCGATTTAAAAAGTTAGAAAATTAACTTCAAAAATTTTACTTCGTAAAAAAAGATTTTAAACTTCATAAAATATAAGAACACCTAATTTTATGAAATAAGTATGTTTTTTAGATCCAGAAAATCTAAAATTTTCAATTTCTTTTTAAAAAACTTAAGCAGTTTGAAAAATATATAAAAATGTTATTTTTCTTATGATATTTTAAGTGAAATTTTGTAATTTAAAAATAGAGTCAAATCTTTTAAATAATTTTCTGATTTTTAAATAATTTTTTATTTTATAATGGGAAAAAATAAGGTTGTTAATATTTTTGAGGGAAGTTTAATGATAGGAAACCTTGTGCACACTTTCTTATAATAGAAATGGATTTCGTACAATTTATAAAATTTATGAGGGTTTTAGGAATCTTAAAATACAATCCAACAGGATTTAGACTTAAACCTTTAAAGCGTTGTAAGATAAGTCTTTCTTTATTTACTAAGTGTTCATGGTTTCAAAGGAGTCTATAATGCTGAGAGGACAATATTTAATGCAATCGAAAAGATTGTAGACTGGAGAGCATTTAATGCGGATCAAATAGAATATCTGAAGTATTAAACACGAACATCTTTAATTCAAATATTATGCAAGCCGCCAATCCGATGTGTCTAAATCTCACCAACCAGCCAACAAATACATTTATAACAAATCTATTTCAAGGTTATAAATAGCCCAAGCAAGAGCAAATTGCCCTCTCACAGATACACACGAACTTACTGATTGATCAAGAATCTGAAGCACATATCCTTGAGTAAAGATATACTAAGTCCTCAACTAAGAACAACACACCACAACCAAGATGTTTATATATAGCCTACGATTGTTGTTCTGATTCGTGTGATTCAATACCTTACTGTTCTATATAAAAAACTGTTGTATCATCAACAAGCACCACAACAAAACTGCATATGAGATATAGAATAAGAAAACTCCTATGATTGTGTATTTTTATATTTTTGGATGCATGTGTTAAGTTCTTAATAATGGGAAGGATCAACTTAAATTTTTTGATGAAAAATCCGATGAGGATATATTTGTTGGATACTCCTCTCTCAGCAAGGCATTTGGGATTTTCAACAAAAAAAACTGACTGTAGAGGAGTCAGTCCATGTGGTCTTCGATGAACCTCACTGCGATCCTACAATAATAGAAAACATAACCCAAGCTATCTAAACTTTATCTCTTGAGGAAATCCCACAGCATGAGGAAGACCCTGTTTTCAATCTAGAAATTAATCCTGCTGTTGTAAGAACAGTAGTTGAAGTTGATGTTGTGGAAGCTGGAGCTGAACCTACAACCCAACAGGACACAACAAGGGATGTTGAATTAGAACCCGACAAGAGATGGTTAAGAGATCATCCTAAGGAATTAATAATTGGTGATATTGATGGTGGTGTTTCCACCAGAAGAAGAATACAAAACGCACAAGGAACTGTACTCTTTGCACAAGAGGAAACAGAATCTGGACCTGAACAATCTACATTCCCTATATGGAAGTTCAAAGCTGAACTTAGGAGGCTTGCCATGTGCACACTGTTGGGATCCAGGCCCTACAAATGAAGGCGCAATGGAATACTAATATTGATCTAATCAATAAACCGAACCCCTGAAATAAGATCGATCAAGCATCGTATATATAAATATAATTAATCAAACTATGAATTAGAAATCATATCCTTGAAGTCATTTGATTAAATATTGAAGAAAAACAATCCAAGCTTTTTGAAAAATACCCAGCACCGATGTATCACGCGTCGGAAGATGATCGGAAAATTCTCTATCAACTTATTATCGATCAATACGACTAAAGGTAGATAGAATTGACTTATATTTATGTTATAAATACTCTAAGTATTTCATAAATAATATTTTTCTCTCAAAAATACACTTTGAACGCACGTGTAAAAACAAGAAAAAATTTCTCTCCCACTCCTCAATGTGCTCTCAGCCGAATCACTATATGCATAGATATGGAGAATGTTTTCGATGAGATAAAACTATACTCCCTCCGTCCACTTTTTAAAGTCCAATTTGCTCTCAAATATTTGTCCACAATTTAAAGTCTCACTCTACTTTTTGTACCATATTACCCTCTTTTCTTTATTTAATTACTACCTTTTCACTAATGGACCCACTACTTTTTTTTCCAAAGCACTATATTTTTCTTCCAAACTACTACTTTTCTTCCACACACTATCGTTTTCTTCCACCCACTTTACCTTTATCATTTTTTCTTAACCTTCGCGCCAAATCTCAAATGGGACTTTAAAAATTAGACGGAAGGTCAATCAATCTACGCATCAAGCCATGTTAAGCCCATTTTAATATACACACCAAATATATATAAAACTCTTTTATATCTTATCAAATCCAACATGAAGACAAATAAGATTAAAGCCCCATCGAATGGTGGGGAAGGAGGGGGAAGAATATTGTTTGTTTGTTTCTATTCATAAAACAAAAACTTGTGTATTTAGTCTGATAGATAAATATTGATACTTTTCGATATGAATACAATCAATTAATCCAATTAATTAATTATATTAAATATAAAGTCTCTAATAAATAATACGAATAAAATTAATTATCCAATAATTTATTTAATTCAACCAATTTAATTTATTCAATAAATTGAAATAGACATTCAATGTCCAATATTAACCAAGAGACAACAAGCTAAATATAATCCTTCGTCAATACCTGTGCAGTGACTCTGTAGGTTCGTCTCAGTTAGCATTGGGAGGATTCAAAGAGTGTTAGCACCACTTAGCGAGTCATGTGGCCTACACTGTAACCCAACTAAGAACGAGTGATAGGGTTGATTCCAAACCTTTACGTTATGAATACCTTATACGTATAAACCCTTCAATTATATGTTCCGATCAAGTATTATGGTCACAACAATGTCAAACCTTATTGTAACTTAACTCTGTACATTTGTTAGTACAAACCGAGATCACAGATCTCTCGTGGTTCAAACACAACTAGCTCTAAATTTCTTGGCCAAAGACTTATGATCTCTTTTGCCACTAACCCCATAGAACATATACCTGTTCATTTACAAGAGAAAGAATCCTATCTTGGTATTTAGTGGAGACTGCTATTTGCCCATGAAGTCGCACTTCGAGGTTGACCCCAACAACGGATGATTGGATCGAATTACTCTAGTGACTTACTTAATGTAACACTCCCAATCCGCTCGGGAATATTACAGCGCCGCAGACCCTCTCCATGAGGATCTACCAGGCTAGATACCAAAACAAGACATCACATTACATGCCGACATGGCTAAATAACGAACCATTAGACCGGTTTGGTCTTTCAGCACAAACATACAACTTACAGCAGACCCTCCGCGGCTCATCTCTGCCGGAACCCAACTCCTCCAACCAAGCTCAAGCCGTGATCTCTGTGTCTCGTCCTTCACCGCTATCATTTCTCATGTCACCTGAGCTAATTTTTAAGGGGATGAGGGGAGAGACGGTGTTGAGTTGAGAGGGAGAGAGACATACGGGAGGAGAGAGAGAGACAGGGTAGGTGAGAAAGAGAAGAGTGAAAAGAGAGAGAGAGAGACAGAGACGTGAGGAATCCTCCTTCTAATATACATACACACACACACACACACACACACACACACACATATATATATATATATATATATATATAAAATGGATAGTTCGGTTTATTAAGGTTCGATTATAAATTAACCGAGTAAAGACGAATCAATCTGAGGTCCATCAATCAGTCCACTGGTTCGATTATCCAAGTAATTCATACTGCATCTGATCACATCGACAGCTCACTAACACTCTAGTCTAATATCATGAGAATCCGCCTGATTTTTAAATAATCAGCTAATAATAAAAAATAAAAATAAATAAGTAACAAATATATCGTCAAAATTCGAATTTAAAATTCCCGGATATTATATTCTACCCACCTTAAAATAAGTTTCGTCCCCGAAACTTGCCAGGTCATTGACTATTTTATGATATCGTTACTCCAAATTTTTAATACGAATTGATTCAGCAGTATCGACAAATTTTTTTATTATATATGACAAATGATTAATGACGGTGACATTTTATAAAATATCGAAAGTATTTCAAAATATATCCTTCGTATTCCATCGCAAGGTTTCTATGACAGTGCTATGATACCATATTCTGTAATACCCCAATCCACTCGGGAATATTACAGCGCCGCAGACCCTCTCCATAAGGATCTACCAGGCTAGATACCAAAATAAGACATCATATTACATGCCGACATGGCTAAATAACGAACCATTAGACCGATTTGGTCTTTCAGCACAAACATACAACTTACATATACACATCTCTTTCCGGACTCATACCCATGCAAGGGTCAAATACACTAACAAACTCATACAATGGAAAATACGACAACGGAAAGGACAATACAATGAACTCTGACTAACTGCACCCAGAACTGGCCTTCATGTGATTAGTATCATTCGTCTTCCATCATCCTTTGTAACGATCCTGTGTTTAGCTCCCCAAGGACGTGCATGTACCTGGACGCAATACAGACATCCACCCCCGATCACTCGGGAGTTAGTGAAATTTCACTATTTTGCTAGTGCAAGTAATAAGTGCAAATACGAGCCATACATATCATATTCCAAGGATATAATAATCAACGAATCAAACACGGGAAAAGACTTCCCGAGATATTTTTACTTAAGAACAATTCCAAGCTCTCTCCATATCATACAATCTTAATGCCATTCTAGTCAAAGTACCCCTGATAAATATGTATTATAACCCAAGCATTATGGAAAGTCAAAATACTGTGATATTCCGGACAGATCACCAAGTTACAAAGATACTCCCAAATTAACCGTGGATCCAACCATGCGCGGATCCCTCTGAGGCTCCGTCGGACCCTCCCGGAGTGGTTAACCCCAATGTTCATAGACCTAACCATGCATGGATCCGTCCAAGGCCCCGTCGGACCCTCCCGGAGTGAATATATATATTCTCACTCAAAAGATTGTAAGACTTCCAATGTAAGGGCATAAAAAACATTAAATCAAAGTACTTGCTAGTATGGCCTCCACAATCAGACACAATCCGAGATTGATAATATAATGCACAATTTATGCAATATTCCCGATCAGGAAATAACACGATTTTGAACAATTCAATAAATACTTTCAATTTCACAATTAGTCACATAAATCCTTGCATCAAAATAACACAAGTTCATAATTACGAATTTATGCCAACACATAATTATTAAACAACATCCGGGTCTAAGAAGTGTAGCGCACCCTTACTTATTTGACACCATCCCCATGCATAGAGATGGCGCGCCGCTTCTGGACTAAGACCTAGCAACCCTCACAAATTTTTCACTACACCCGGGCCTAGAAAGTGTAGCGCGTCGCTTCTGAGGAAACGCCCCAACGATATTCAAATTATGATTCATGTCCATCAAATGTGACTGTATTTTACGCTGGCTGCCACAGACCTACGACAACCCTCCTCTTTACCCGGACTTGGGACCGATAGTAAATGTCAAAACAACAATCACAGGCGGAGTTATGTTCCCACATTTTTAAAAGATGAAAAAATAATTTGGTGTGACATCTTAGTATGGCACTACTAAATTGACTAATACCCGTAACTAGTGATTTGTCCCGAATTTTTGTTTCTATTTTTCTAAAAATACTTCTCGACAATCCAACCATACAGATGTTAATTTATATCTAATTGAGTGACATTCCCGAATTTTAAAAAAAATAAAAAAATTAATTTGATTTGAGATCTTAGCAAACCACTACTAAATTGACTAATAATAGTATCTAGTACTTTTCAAGGATTAGTGTTTCCATTTTTATAAAAACATTTATCTACGATCCAACCATATGGATGTCAGGATATATCTAATTGAGTGATGTTCCCAAATTTTCAATTAATTTGATTTGATATCTTAGCAAACCACTACTAAATTTATTACTAGTAATTAGTGTTTTGTCCTGGATTTATTTCTATTTTGTTAAAATATTTATCGACGACCCAACCATACGGATGTCAAAATATATTTAATTGAGTGATGTTTCCAAATTTTGAAAAAATAAAAAATTAATTTGGTTTAAGATCTTATTAGGGCACTACTAAATTGACTAGTACTCGTAATTAGTACTTTGTCCCAAATTTTTGTATCTATTCTTTTAAAAATACGTCTTGAGTGCCACATTGCACATTAATGAAGTAACATGTGTCTTTTCGGGTATAATAAAGTACGTGCTTTAGATAACAGTTTTAATGTTCCGTTGTTTGAAGTATGATTAAATGTAAAATATTAAAAACACGTCACACAACGTTTTTATGGCATATTGTGTGAAATGTAATAAAACAAGCATAGTAAAAAAATGCTTGTCTTATTTCAACAACGGCTTAACGTGGCATTGCCTCAAGCTAATTCCCACAATATATTTTTAAAACAGTTGCTAATCCTTCAAATTTGCACAACACCACCGACAAAAATCCTTGTCTGATTGGTTTTCTAGACAATGATTTTTAAACCATTGTAATGTACTTGGATTACACAATACTATTTTTGAGGATGAAAATAAACCATTGTCTGTTAATTTCAGCCAATACTTTTTCGGCTGACTGTTGTCTGATTAGTATTTTCTGATTGCGTTTTTCCTGTAGTGTAAGGTACGTAAGGACGAATACGAAATCATATGCTCAAAATTTTGAAAAATTACAAAATAGCCCAAAACCTCCGAAATTCACGATTCAAGATCGAATAGTAATACCGACGCTCAAAACACGACTAGATATATTGAACGAACTTATAGGATCAATGCAACGACAGTTCCTAACAACATTTACGAGAATCAGACCAAAACACGATAAAGTCACGACATTACTTGGATTCGACTAAAATGGCACCGAAACCCATTCAAATGACAAAAAGTGCATAACAAGCTAGTTTTAAAATATCGATGCAATTACAAGCGAGTCGTCAAAGGCAAAAAATACCCAAAAATGAAAATTATCAAAAGTAGAAAAATACGGGTAATATATATCTCCTTATCTTATAGAGTGGAATGTTTGCTCTCAAATGCAAGGGCAATTTTTCTCATATCAAATCACGATGCCAATTATATATAATTAATATAGCAATAATTAATGCATTATTCGATTGATGTTCATAATTATAATACAATACTCTCACTCTCATATCCTATGAGTGGCATACAAGGGCATATGCCTAATACACAATAGTTGCATTTTTAGCACAGTCTAAACCTGTCTCAACCAATGAATCTCTCAATAATTCTCATTGGATTTGATTTATGGAAGAAGAGCTTAATGGTTTCGAAAGGAACAATATTTGGTACCTAGTTCCCTGACCAACCCATCAACGTAATTGGAATTAAATCTGTATTTCGAAACAAGAAGGATGCAAATGGCCTTGTTATAAGGAACAAGTCAAGACTAGTTGCCCCAGTCTACAGGCAGGAAGAAGGCATATACTATGATGAAACATTTGCCCACGTATCCAGGCTACAAGCCATTGAGATATCCCTATCATTTTCTCCTCACAAGAATTTTAAATAGATGTTAAGAGTGCATTTCTTAATGGACACCTAGCTGAATAAGTGTATGTTGAACAACCTCCAGGGTTTTCCAACATGAAGGATTGAGATCTTGTATACATGCTAAGAAAAGGCTGTATGGTCTCAAGCAAACACCTAGGGCTTGGTACGAAACCTTGTCACTGTATCTCATCAACATTATATTTGAGAAAGGTGCTGTCGACAAGACACTCTTCAAAATCCAGGAAGGTGATGGTCTCCTTATGGTACAAATTTATGTGGATAACATTATTTTTGGTTCAACTAACCATGATCTGTGTAATAATTTCTCTCATCTCATGCAAAGTAAATTTGAAATGAGTATGATGGGAGAACTTAGCTATTTCTTAAGGTTGCTGGCCAAACAGTAACCTACAGTTATATTCATCAACCAGGAGAAATATAGTAAGGAGTTGCTAAGCAAATTTGGGATGAACGCTTAAAAGTCATCATATACCCCCATGAACACTTCCACACAGATAAGTGCTGATGAAGCTGGAAAGCTAGTGGACCAATCACTATATAGAAAGCTTATAGCCTCACTCATGAAACTAACAGCCAGTATGCCGATATTCAGTTTGTTGTAGGAGTGCGTGCTCGATATTAGGCTGCACCTAAGGAGTCACACTTCACCACAGCCAAACGAATCCTTAAATATGTAAAAAGATTAATTAATGTAGGATTGTGGTATCCTAAGGAAGGAGGATTTGATCTGGTAGGCTACAGCGACTCGAATCTCATAGGTTGTAAGCTGGACGAGAACAGTATAAGTGGGACTTGTCACTTCCTTGGACCTAGCCTTGTGTCAAGGTTTAGTAAGAAGCAATTGGCCAACTCGGTTTCTACAGCTGAATCAGAATACTATGCTGTTGGAAGCTGCTGCATGCAGATATTGTGGATGCAGCAACAACTACATGACTATGGTATCGAGCCAAGAGAAACTCCTATCATGTGCCACAACACTAGTGCAATTGCAATCACACACAATCCTGTTTTGTACAAGAACTAAGCACATCGATATGAAACATCATTTCATCTGAAATCATATGGAGAATAAATAAGTACGAATCGTAATAGTCCATACAGACATTCAGATAGCTGACATCTTCACAAAGCCTCTCAGCACAACAAAGTTTTGTATGCTTTGCCAGGAATTGAGAATGCTACACCTTGATTAATAATCCTATAAGTTTTTACTTTAATCACCAATTGAGGAGGAATACTGTAGACCCGTGAATACAATATCCACACTTATTAATCAAACATCCAGAACTAAAAGTTTTTTTCTTACTGTAGGAAGAAGATGGTACACTCACCTTCCTACAGTTGAAGTGTGCATTATTTAAGGGGGAACATAGTAGGACCCTAGAATACAGTATTAATCAACAATTTCTATAAGAATTGAATCATGTATGTACCTTTTAAGAGGGAATGCTATCCTTTTACAGATACAACACAAATACTGTACGATGTCAATTATTATTTTAATCATGTCAAATTCCATACACTTATTTTTTTCAAAATAGTTTAAGTCCACATGCATCGTTTGAATTTTAAATGATTTAACTTCTAATATTGAATTGACATATGGACTTAAGACCTTGAAACCCGCAATTTAAAATACAAACAGTTGGAACGAGCAATAGTGGAAGCTGTAATGTGTCAGAGGTGGGACCGGGTATTAAATTCTAAATTAATGGATTAGACGTACCAGTTACATTCGAATTCACCCTGTACGTTTATTCAAAAATGGTTCTACTCCCTTAAATCTGACTGTTCACTGTAATCTAGCCTCTCTACATATTATAAAAGGGCCAATATGCTGATCAAGAGACTCTTTATGCTCTCTGCAAATTAAACAATCCTACAGCATACAACCTACATACTTAGAAGTTTTTCTGCAAACTTTTCTATATCAATTTTCATCTCTTTCATTTGTGAAAAATGACTTCATCTCAGACTTCATATATATCCCTGAAGAAGAAAGAAACTAAACAATAATAGACGGCAAGATCTTCGCCCGATCTATGCGGCAAGAATGCATCATATCTGAGGAAGAAAATATGGCCTGGATGAATCTGGTGATTTCCCATGTCAAGCAACAAGGTCTTTACAAACTGGGCAGTCTACACCCAGAAAACAATGATGAATTGAAAGTGGGGGAATTTTATCTAGATGCTGACTTGAACTACGCATCAGATAATAAGGGTTCTCCTTTAACTGTCATTGTGATCACCGTGCAGGAGAAGGAGATTTCAATAACTAGGGAACTTCTGGACGAACTATACAAGTTGCCCTCTGACGACCTTTAACTAGAGGATCTGGAGACCTTTGGGTCTGACAGTATGCTTGAGGCATACTGGAATCTATTTACTGGAAATCCCAATGCTACAGACATCCACCCCTCTTGCCACATGCTACAGACATTCACTGCTATTGCCACAAGAAGAGTTTTGCTCTTTTTCTTCTATTTGCACGGATTTTTGTTGTCGAGTTGTGGAGAACAGAACTGAAGATTTTGAAATGTGCACGAACTTAAGGTTCAGAATGCTGGTGGCCATCATGAGCGGATAGGAGGTGAAGTGGTGCCAGGTAGTTATGTAGCATCTATAGGAGGAGGCCTCCAATTTAGAAATGGCAAGGAAGTCCTTCAGCCTAATGCTGAACTACATTTTGACGAGATGCTACAGCAGTAAACTACAACAAAGAAGATTCTTGCTAGAAAGTTTTTGGGTGGTTCCAAACCCACCCTACACAACTACGCCTATTGCTCACAGGACGGACCCAAACTCTATGCCGATGTCGAGTGATGCAAGAGATGTCAGTGGTCATTCTTCTAAGGTAAAAGCTGGTGACAACGATAAAAAGAAGAGGCCTGTAAGCAATAAAAGGGCAATTCCCCGTAGCATCTCACCCAAAACCGTCGAGAAGAAGAAGAATAAACAAAAGACTAAGAATGAGTCTTCAACGTCAAAAGCTATTCCTATAGCACCTCAGCCGACTAAAGCGGTCACCGAGCCAGTTCCGCCTACTGTAGCTATCCTGCAGTAGACCTGTAACAACCCCAAGACGATCGGGGCATATTACAGCGCCGTGGACCCCACACTGTGGAATCCACCAGGCTAACGTACCAACAGGACATTCGACGACGACATATAATTATTAATAAAATGACAATTCAAATAAAAGACTACGATCCGACAACTAGAATCCAACATCAATCCATTTCCCAAAATGGGAACACAACATTAACAATTTTGAAAATGAAGTACTCGAGTACTTAAACCAATTTTATAATACAGAAATCCCAAAACAAGACATCAATAATAAATGACAGAACTGAAGACCAACAAATGACTACTGAACAGTATCATGCTTGCCCATCATCCTCATACGGCTCAAGTGCTCGCTTGTCCCCACGATCGATACCTGAAATACAAAAAGTATTTCCCCCATTTAAGGGGTTAGCGACAACTGCTAGTGCAGGTACAATCCATTTGAACTACATTCTAATCAGATGAATATATGCGCCCAAAAATCATTTTAGAAAACGTTTTATATCCCGGAATATTTACAATGTACAATCACAAAACACATTATCTCCAACAATGATAATTCAAAATTAACCTTGGTACGAGACTCACGGCCACCGTACCCCGCAGAGCCCCGTCGGACATCCCTGGGTGGTTAACCACAGTTCGTGATACGCACACACACGGCAATACGTATCCCTAGAGGCCCCGTCGGACCGTCCCTAGGTGAACATACACATATCCATCCACAACAACCACGATGCAACCATAATTCAATACTAGAACATGTAAACAAATGTAAAGTACTTGCCTTTGAGACATTCTTGAAGAAACGGAAGTGAAACACGACTACGAACGGTCCGGGTGGAAAACAACGGTTCCGAAACAAAGGATCAACATAGTTCAGTCCCAACGGACAACAATACTCTATTGGAATACACCCATAACCCCGATTATAAACTACGATAATGAACGGTCAATCGATACAGGCGAGGGTTTACGCAAAATCTCCCTGTATTGATAATTTACGGATTAAAATCAAGGAAAATAGATTTGGAATCACCCAATAATCACAATCGGTAAGGAATATCATAACATAATTGAACAATTCGGAACTAATCCCTAGAATCTCGAAAATCCCCCAAATCTGTCAAAGTTAGGGTTCCTGAGGAAATACCTTGAATTCGGTTGATGAAGGGTGATTATGCTGATTATGATATGATAGCTTGACTCTACAGTGGTGGAATACGAAAAATTCTAGGATGGAAGTTGAAGGAATTCGCCCTCTGCGTCGCCCGAAGAAGAAACGAGAGAAAAGGAATGAAAAACTGACATTCTGAATTGCCCGCTGATATATATAAAATGTGAAGTTAGCGCACGCTAACTAACATAGATAGCGCACGCTAATGGGGCTGTAACCAGTCCAGTAGCTACTGCTGCCATGCGCTAGCAAACGCTAACAATAGCGAGTTAGCGTACGCTAACTGCACATCGGTAGCGCACGCAAGGTAACAGGAGTAGCGTGCGCTACCTACGCAGCAGTTCAGTACTGCTCACATCAGCAGCACACTGCTGCCGAAGGTAATTTTCTCGAAACGCACGACAAGGCCAGAATCCAGAAACATAAACACGAAGCATACAAGACGACGGAGCTAAGCGCTAAAAGAAAATATAATTCCGACCACCGGAGGGTCCGTAATGCGACAACGAAAATGAGATTCCCTAAACTATTAGGAAATTACAAAAATGGCCCAAGTGCCCGAAAATCACGAAACGACGTCGGATTTACAAACCGAAAGTCTCAAGATGACCAACTCAACCATACGAACTTGTACAAACCAAGAAACAATGAAAACGAACGAGTTTTACGAGAATCGAACGTTCATATGGCAAAACATGTCATAAAATGAAATTACGTGAAAACATCTCCAAAACTCGTCCAAATGGAAAAACTCCAAGAATAAAGTAGATTCAAAATATCGAAACGGTTACAAGCGAGTCGATAAAAATAGACATACACCAAAAATGGAAACTGCTAAAAATGGAAAGTTACGGATATTACAAGACCACCCATCGGAAGTTATTCATATGGAAAAAACAATGGATGCTCATCCAACATATCCTGAGCCAACTGCGGCTATGACGGATAACCAGTTGTTCTGCAAGCTTGAAGGAGTTGGTGAATTGGCTGCCCCTTCAGAGCCAACAACCACTTCCCCTCATAGGGTCCCTACTACTATAAGAAGCCCCTTTCCCAATAGGGCACCCCACCCTATCAGGCATCCATCTCCTTAACAGGCTCCCATACCTGTAGAGGATCCCTGTCGGGCATTAGAACACTATAATCTTCGGAACCCTCTAATGTTCAGAGTCCTTCTCCCTCAGCAATCATCAACCAAACTGTCCTCCAGGTTCAAATCGATGAAGCATTTGAACGCTTCAAAGTATGGGAAAGCTACAGATTGCTCCTGATGACATATTGTACAATTGCGAAGAATGCAAGGATGAGGATCTTTTTATGCTATAGAGGTAACCGACACCCACAATATCTAGGTCCTGATCCAGTGGAATGATCCATTTTGCCACGAGCTAATCACAAAATATTATGTGGAAAATGAGAAGGCCCAACTCAAGGGGAAACAACCATCAAATGACAGAACTTGGATCTCAAGTCACCATTATGATCCAGACTCTGACGGTGATGATGAGGCCTTACATACTGGAATGAGAATAAGCCGTGAAGAGGCCCTAGAGATGGAGTTTGCCAACATACAGGCCACCCAGGGCCAGGGGACATCCAGGCAAGCACCTGAAAAGCCTAAGTCCCCTTCCCATCAGAACGAAGCTTACCGAGTTGACAACCTATGGAAAGAATCAGTCCCTCCTGTAGCTGATGAAATTGCTGCATCTATACCACAGCAGGAGGACACAACATCTCCTGCCCAGGAGGAATCAGTCCCTCCTCACATTAAATGCCGACATGGCTATATAACGAACCATTAGACCGATTTGGTCTTTCACCATAAATATACAACTTACATATACACATTTCTATTCCAAACTCATACCCACACAGGAGTCAAAATACAACAACGCTCCCATAAGACGGGAGAACCTCACAGTAGAAAGAATAATACAATTCGACCAACGAATCACAATACTGGTCCTCATGTGATTAGTATCATTTGTCTTCCATCATCCTTCGTACCGATCCCATGGTTTGCTCCCCAAAATCTGCACGTACCTTAATGTAATACAGACATCCACCCCCCGATTACTTGGGGGTTAGCAAAATTCTACTAATTTTCTAGTGCAAGTATAAAGCGCAAATATGAGCCATACACAACATAATCCTAGAACATAATAATCGCGAATAGCCAACTAGTTAAACGTAAAAAAATACTTCCCGATATAATTCACTTGAGTAAAACAGTTCGAACCATGAAAGGTAGGAATGAAACCAATATACATCTTGTTTTGAAAACACTTGGGTTTGAAGAATCTTCAACTTATCAAAAACCGTTTAGGGACTCAGTCGAAAGATTATTTTCTAAATACAAATCCCAACACAAAACACAGGGTCCATGACCCAATCATCTACATCAACATACTCCCAATGATTTATTCGCGTTCCGTGCCAGCAAGCCATGAAACTCGGATGCTCCCACAGAACATACCCGAGTGAATAACCCAATGGGAAATTACACAGTATCATACATCACCATGACAACAGTCACATGAAAAACTCAGAGACTACAACTCTGCAACATAACCATATCATCACTCATATTACCAACCTTAAGATTAGTATTCTAGAATAACTAAATCTCATACCATACCTCAATATTAACCATGGATTCCCACTATAAGCCACGATCCCTCAGAGGACTCGAGGTCCCATCCCAGAGTGGTTAACCAAATATGTTCAATGGGATCGCACTATAAGCAATGACCCCTCAGAGGACTTGAAGTCCCATCCCGGAGTGAACATATAATTATACCAACATGATATTCAATGGATCACACTAAAAGCAACGACCCCTCAGAGGACTCGAAGTCCAATCCCGGAGTGAACATCTTAACAAACTCATATACCATACCTCATGATTAACTGTAGATTCGCACTATAAGCTACGATCCCTCAAAGGGCTCGAAGACCCATCCTGGAGTGGTTATCCCAATATGTTCAATGGATCGCACTATAAGCAACGACCCCTCAGAGGACTCGAAGTCCTATCCCGGAGTGAACATATACAATCACACCCCACGAGGAGGTATATACTTTTCGAACAACATCAAATAGCACCACCTTCTTACAAAGGGATCGACAAAGCAATACACACCACATTAAGCAATCACCAAACAAATACTTATTCCAACATACCACCCTTAATGAGGAAAATGATCTTTTATAACCACATAGCAGAAGATGATATAATTCAATTCGCAACCACAATACAACATATCCGTAAACTCATCTTTTCACAAAGTACTCAAGTATTTTGAAAGAAAGTCGTTAATGAGATTATATCAATCCTTTGAAAGTTCATTATGAGTACTCAAATAGCGCAAATAGTCGATTAAAAATTATCATATCTATGAAACACGAAGTATATGGGCAAGATACTTGCCTCGATAATCGATACCGAAAACTCCGACGAACACGGCTCGACCGGAAAACCTCGAACACCTACAACTTCCGCAAGAAACACCAAAAACATGATCACAATGAGGATCAAGACCAATAACAATGAAAATCGCCTCAAACCAACAAAGAAAAACTCATTGAGACATTTAATCGAACATTAAATATTCACGGTTCCTCAAGAACACAAGAATTGTCAACCGAGTTGAACAAGTCGGAAATATGGATATACAATCCGTAGGACATGTTTAAAAACATTATTTAACACTACTCGATTAATAAAAAATGGATTGAAATCAAAATCAAGAACAAAACCCCTAAAATACCCAAAATTAGGTTCTAAGATTTTTACCTTGATTAAAACGGTGAAAGATGTTGTGATGTTGTTAAATTCGTACAAGGAACTCAAAGATGTTGATGGATGATGATATTAGGCCAAAATCCACACTTACACACCCTCAAGATCGCCCAAATCGCCAGAAGGAAGAAAGGAGAGGAAGATGGACGAAAGTTGATGCTCACTTGGTAGTCTTTGCTATTTCGACCATAGCTCTTTCACCTGGACTCTGATTGAATCACCGTTTGAGCTATTGGAAACCTAGCTTTATGCTCTATAACACTCTAAAGTTTTGGAATTTTTAGACTCTATAAGTTTCGGTGGTGATCTTACAAAGTCGATCCAAATGCACAACAATGATACCCCTAAACAAAACATCGATCATTCAACATGCAACGAGACACTAACTGACAACACCAACGATCCAAATAAAAAACAAACAAATTACAAAGCACGACATACGATCACATAAACACAGGCACCACATATCCGCTTGAACCGGTAAATAATTCAAGATTTCCGAACACTAAAATCATGGGTATTACACTCTACCCCACTAAAAATAAGTTTCGTCCCAAAACTTAAAACATGGAACAATCAAGCAGGGCAACTCTAGATAACACTCGTTATCTGCTGCTGACAGCACACATAAAACCTCATGCAGTATAGAACTGCTACAGTCTGATTCGCTATGCCCGAGCATTAACGAAATGCAATGAACAAAAAGAACTACGGTTGATTAAGCTAAACAGCACAACAACCAAAAAATGAGTCTAACACTGAACAAGTATGAAATTCCGATAGCCCAAAGGTTTGAAAGATCAACTTACAAAGATAATTAGTTGAAACTCTAAAAAATTACGAAGTGACCCAAACGCTCAAAAATTGCGATACGGGATCGAACAATAACAATCAGACAATAACGATTGAACAACAATGATCGAACAACAACGATCAAACAACAACTCAGAAGTTCACAACTCAACTCAAGACATTAAATGAACTTGTAAGAACTACAAGACGATTATTCGCACAGGGCTCACGGGAATCGAAGTGAACTCGGAAAAGTCACAACGATAAATGGATTAATCCAAAACAATATCAAAACTCGCTCAAATGATGAAAAGTGTTGAACAAAATATGTCCAACATGTGTCAATGAACACATCGAAAAAATATAGAACCGAAAAATAGGGGTATTACATTCTACCCTACTAAAAGAAGTTTCATCCCGAAACTTAAAACGAACCACGACGCGAACAAAGGAAAAGCAAGAAAATCAATCATCAATGATCTCCATGAATAGATCTCAACACTGGCATGGAAGCGTGGGTAGTGATTGTACCAGATACTATCTCGCAGTAGTGAACTCAATGCCCCTCGCATCTATAATTATAACAAGTCACTGACGACTTCTCCCAATTGGCATAGAAATTTCCACAAACGATTGGTGCGAGGTTTGAGGTTTAGGAACCCTAGTTCCCTTACCAATAAATATCTCCACTAACATCGACATTACCACATACATCATCAAGCTCCTGACTATGTCTACGACCACAACATCGACCATGTATCCGTGGCATACCAAACATACAATCACTAAGTACTACGAAATGTAACATCACAAAGCAACTTACCAATAGGCCAACTCATCATAACACATCGCAAATCAATGTGCCAAAGTACCAACTCAGCATAACATATCAATAGAAAATTAACGACCATTATCGTTACAATCACGGCCATCATATACTACACATGGTAGCTAATTATTGATAACATTATTTTTAAAACTCCACGAGGTATTCATTTAACATTTTAAAATACTTGAGTTCGTATGATTTGAAAATACTTTTTATACCTCGGGCTGTTTTGCCAAAACCATAACCCATAGATCGTAACAGTCTCGTTTTGAAATCGCTTGCAAAACAATTACTCCAGAACATCATCCAGAGTATATCACATTTCCTTGAAAACAACATCATCAAGATAATCATGTCATCACGTATCATCATCATAAACATCAACACAAAAGGTAATCATATGTTGCCGCCCAATATCATCAAAATTAACAGCACATAAGGTAATCGCATGCTACCACTCAATATCTTCACGATCAACAGCTCATAGGGTATCCAGTGGCCATGCTCTCTTGGTATCGACCCCCAGAGGTTTCACCGAACCGTCCCCGGGTGGCAAACCCCTTCATACATGCAACAACAATTCCCATAAATCGACAATCACATCCAATTCATACAACATAATGCATCTTAATGCACGTTAAAGCTACACTTAGCGTGCATTAACTATCCAGTCAGGTTAGCGTGCGTTAAACAGCACGTTAGCGTGCGCTAACTGGCACAATTCAGCAAGATTCATCCTTCACTCTTTTCGAAATTAAAATCACGTTTTGATTTATAAATACAAAAAATTTATGGTGTGAAGGTTTTAAAATCGCTTACGCATATCATTTTCTTAAAATTCTTACAAACATGACAAAAGATTATCTACGGTAACATTTTAAAATGTCCGAAATACTTTAAAACACATTTTTCAAATACCGTCTAATGTAAATAACCAACTCGTCAAAGTTCAACCAATTTCAAAATCCATACAAAATCGTTGTTTAACCGCACCAAAAAAATTCGAAAATCGGTTTTTCCACAAACATACTCAAGCCTGTAAAATCTTTCATAAAACCATTTACCAACCTACACGCAACGGACATAATTATAACTATCCAAAAATAACAGAATTTAAAACCACATGCTCACTCGGTAAATAAGATCACCAATTCAATCAAATACAACTCGGGAACACCAAGTTTAAACATACGTCAAAACCATCCATCTGAGTTTCCCACAAACTCTACCGTCGATACATTTCCTGGAACACATCAAGGTTCACAACTTTCACATCATACCGCACCACTCAGTGCCAAACCATTAATACATTCAGCTCGACACACAAGTGGTATACCACAAATATCAAACACGGATTCCATTTCACAACACCATGTAAACAAAATTATGCACCACAAATATCGCACATAAATGAAATCATGAAATAGAGATACCTCACATAAAGGAGGAGACTTACATCCACAGGTCGCACGAAGATGATGGCTGCACCACGATACTAATTATGACCGACACGTCAAACGACGCATCGCGACATGACTTAGTCAGACATAATTCGACAAGACAATACTCAAGAATATACGAATTGACCACCCGACAGCGTAGGTTTCAGCAACCTAAGATCTGATACCATATTCTGTAACACCCCCAATTTGCTCAGGGACGGGAATATTACAGCGCCACAGACCCTCTCCGTGAGGATCTACCAGGATAGATACAGAAACAAGACCTCACATTAAATGCCAACATGGCTAAATAACAAATTATTAGACCGATTTGGTCTTTCACCACAAATATACAACTTACATATACACATCTATATTCCAAACGCATACCCGCAAAGAGGTCAAAATACAACAATGCTCCCATAAGACGGGAGAACCTTACAATGGAAAGAGTAATACAATTCGACCAACGGATACCAATACTGGCCCTCATGTGATTAATATAATTTGTCTTCCATCGTCCTTCGTACCGATCCCGTGGTTTGCTCCCCAAAATCTGCACGTACCTGAATGCAATACAGACATCTACCCCCGGTTACTCGGGGGTTAGCAAAATTCCACTTATTTGCTAGTGCAAGTATAAAGCACAAATACGAGCCATACACAACTTCGAGAACATAATAATCGCGAATAGCCAACCAGTTAAACGTAACAAAATACTTCCCGAGATAATTCACTTAAGTAAAACAGTTCGAACCATGAATGGTATGAATGAAACCAATATACATCTTGCAAAATATTTAAAGATCTCGGGAGTTTTGAAAACACTTGGGTTTGATGAATCTTCAACTAATCGAAAACTGTTTAGGGACTCAGCCCAAAGATTATTTTCCAAATATAAATCCGATCACAAAACACAGGGTCCACGACCCAATCATCCACATCAAGATACTCCCAAAGATTTATTCGCGTTCCGTGCCAGTAAGCCACGAACCTCGGATGCTCCCACATAACATACCCGAGTGAATAACCCAATGCGAAATTACGCAGTATCATACATCACCATGACAACAGTCACATGAACAACCCAGAGACTACAACTCTGCAACATAACCATAACATCATTACTCATATTACCAACTTTAAGATTAGTATTCCAGAATAACTAATTATCATACCATACCTCAAGATTAACCATGGATTCGCATTATAAGCTATGATCCCTCAGAGGACTCGAAGTCCCATCACGGAGTGGTTAACCCAATATGTTTAATGGATCACACTATAAGCAACGACCCCTTAGAGGACTCGCAGTCTCAGCTCGAAGTGAACATATAATTATACCAACATGATGTTCAATGGATCGCACTGAAAGCAGCGACCCCTCAGAGGACTCGAAGTCCCATCCCCGAGTGAACATCTTATCAAATTCATATACCATACCTCATGATTAACTGGGGATTCGCACTAGAAGCTACGATCCCTCAGAGGACTCGAAGTCCCATCCCGGAGTGGTTAATCCAATATGTTCAATGGATCGCACTATAAGCAACGACCCCTCAGAGGACTCTAAGTCCCACCCCAGAGTGAACATATACAATCACACCCCACGAGGAGGTATATACTTTTCTAACAACACCAAATATCACCACCTTCTTACAAAGGGATCAACAAAGCAATACACACCACATTAAGCAATCACCAAACAAATACTCATTCCAACATACCACCCTTAATGAGGAAAAGGAGATTTGATAACCACATAGGAGAAGACGATATATTTCAATTCGCAACCACAATATAACATATCCGTAAACTCATCTTTTCATAAAGTACTCAAGCATTTTGAAAGAAAGTCGTTAATGAGATTATATAATCATTTGAAAGTTCATTATTAGTACTCAAATAGAACACATAGTCGCTTACCAATTATCATATCTACGAAATACGAAGTGTAGGGACAAGATACTTGCCTCGATAATCGATATCGGAAGCTCCGACAAACACGGCTCGGCCGAAAAACCTCGAACACCTACAACTTCCATAAGAAACAACGAAAACATGATCATAACAAGGAGAGAGACCAATAAGAACGAAAATTGCCTCAAACCAACGAAGCAAAACTCATTGAGATATTTAATCGAACATTAAATGTTCACGGTTCCTCAAGAACACAAGAATTGTCAACCGAGTTGAACAAGTCGGAATTATGGATATACAATCCATAGAACATGTTTAACAACATCATTTAACACTACCCGATTCATTAAAAATGGATTGAAGACAAAATCAAGAACAACCCCCAAAATATCCAAAATTAGGGTTCTAAGAATTTTACCTTGATTAAAACCATGAAAGATGTTGGGATGTTGTTAAATCCGTGCTAGGAACTCAAAGATGTTGATGGATGATGATATCAGGCCAAAAATCCATGCTTACACACCCCAAAGATCCCCTAAATCGCCAGAAGGAAGAAAGGAGAGGAATAAATGACGAAAGTTGACCTCTGCAGTCCTATATAAATTGTCAACAATTAGCGCGCACTACGGGCATGTGCAGCGTGTGCTATTGGCTGAAAAATGCAGTCTATAACCTTCTTCCAGTCTATGTTAGCATGCGCTAATCAATGTATTAGTGTGCGCAAATGAGGCAGTCCAGTAAGGGACAGAACGCTCTGTCACTAACAGTTAGCGCGGTTAATAGATGCGTTAGCGTGCGCTAATTATACATTATATGCTCACTGTGTAGGCTTTTCTATTTCGACCATAACTCCTTTTTATGGACTCCGATTGACTCACCGTTTGAACCATTGGAAAGATAACTTGATGCTATATAATAGTGTAAAGTTTCAAAATTTTTAGACTATATAAGTGCCGATGGTGATCTTACAAAGTAGATCCAAATGCACAACAACGATACTCCTCGAGAAAACATCGATCATTCAACATGCAACGAAACACTAACGGACAACACCAGCGATCCAAATCAAAAATAAGTAAATAACAAACTACGACATAGGATCACATAAACACAGGCACCACATATCCGCTTGAATCGGTAAATAATTCAAGATGTCCAGATGCCAAAATCATGGGTATTACACTCTACCCCACTAAAAATATGCTTCATCCCGAAACTTAAAACATGTAACAATCAAGTAGGGCAACTCTAGATAACACTAGTTATCTGCTGCTGACAGCACAGAACAAACCTCATGCAGTACAGAACTACTACAGTCCAATTCACTACTCCAGAGCATTAACAAAATGCAACGAACAAAAATAACTACAGTTGATTAAGGTGAACAGCACTACAACCAAAACACGACTCTAACGCTGAACAAGTATGAAATTCCGATAGCCCGAAGGTTTGGAAGATCAACTTACAAAGACAATCAGTTGAAACTCTGGAAAATTACGAAGTGACCAAATGCTCAAAATCACGATACGGGATCAAACAATAACAATCAAACAATAACGGTTGAACAACAATGATCAAACAACAACTCAGAAGTTCATAACTCAACTCAAGACATTAAATGAACTTGTAAGAACTACAAGAAGTTCATTGGCATAGGGCTCACGGGAATCGAACCGAACTCAGAAAAGTCACAGCGATAAATTGACTAATCTGAAACAATATCAAAACTCGCTCAAATGACGAAAAGTGTTGAACAAAATATGTCCAACATGTGTCAATGAACACATCAAAAAAATATAGAAATGAAAAATATGGGTATTACAGATGCAACCCGCGCCATCCAACAGGAGGATTTAGTCCCTCCTAAGGAAATGCGGAAGTTGAGATCCAGCATGAGGAATCAGTCCCTTCTGTCTCCCAGACAGTAAATCATGCTGAATAGACCAAGGTTCCAACCACTGTGCATGTAGTCCCTCCAACCCAGCATGTTCATCTTCCGAACTAGATGAGTACTTCATACCTGGCAGTCCGAAGAAGCCAACCCATAATATGGTCATCGAACAGGTAGGAGAGAACTCAAACTCTCAATCTGACTCCCTTAGCACCAAAGCCAGAATCGACCAGCTGCAATGCATCAGTTTCCAAACTATCTTCCTGCAGGATCCTGTTAAAGAACTGTATGATGTCGGGAAGAATCTTGACTGGGTGCGAGGAACCACACTTCATGAATTCCACAGAATCAAGAGAGATGTGTAGAAGGTCAAAGAAGCCTTCAGGCTTATGCCCAATGCCTTATGGCAGACCATGAAACAGCTCCAATAGTAGAAAGCACAGATTCTTAGGTAGGATCAAGAGAAGCTGTGAGTGGCCAAGGTTAAACGGTCGGCTCCCGTGAGTACATCAGGTCTAGACTCGATGTCCATTATCAGAAGATTGATGACTTGAGTACAGCAGTGGCAAGCCTTGTGGACTCGGTGAAAGATATTCAGAACAAGCAGGCTGAATCAATGGATATTCTTCGGGATATTCATGGTAAAGTCAGGGATATTGACAATACCAAAAAGGGGGAAGAGGCTCGTGAAGCTGCAAGGAAATGAAGGTTGGAGAGAGAAAGGGAGATGAAAGCGATACTACATGATAGTGTAACTGCCGCGATCAAGAGACTAACTGGACCTGGGCCAGGTCAAGGAGCTAGAGGATATAAAGTGAGTGGTTCTCGTCTCGAGTTCCATGATCTAATATTCCCATAGAATAGTACAATCTAGAAGCCTATTGAGATTCCTCGTCCTACAGACAGACAGATGACAGCATAGGAACTGAAGGCATGGGAAAACAATAAACTGTTGAGATATTTATGTCTTCTAATCAGGTAGTCCACCATGTTTGATCAATTTAAGACGTTAGATGTTGCTGCGAGAGAGTACTAAAGGCTCATGGCAGAAGGAAGACTTCCACTGCAAGTAAAGCTCAAGTTAGGGCATCTGAAGGTGAACGAATAACTCACCCAGAAGATTAGATTTTAGCCCACTATATGACCCAGAAGGAAGGAACATTTATAGGGACCAAGGCAGAGATCATTAGTTAACTGGTGGAGAGGAACCGAACATGTTCCCTCCATGAAGTCATATAAACAACAAAGTATAAAAGATAATTCCTTTCTACTGTATTCTTCATGTTTTTTATTCTCTCCCAATGTAAATTTCAATTTCATAAGCACTGTAATCCAGTTTATGTTATCAATCAAACTTTGATTTACCTCAAAAGATTACATCTCGTGATCTTCACTTATTGTTTGATTGCGACATATATTAGAATATTTGGTAAGTGTGAAAATTACTTAGTCTAAAAGCTGTAAGAACTTGTCTGACAACAGTTCATAGATTACGTTGTATCAATTTATACTGTTTGATGTAAGATTGAGCTTATGAGCTAATCAAAACTTAAGCTGCAATACACTTAGTCTTGTAGGATTTAAAATTTTAGAAGTTGTCTGTGAGCAGTTCAAATTCTAGTATAAGTCTCGAAGATAAGACCATCCGACAGAAGACTTGAAGATAGCCATGTTTGTTTTAAGAGGTTTTGGCATTATCAAAAAGGGGAAATTTGTTGGGAGAAATGATACCCCAAGTGCTTGATAAATGTTTCCTACAGCCTGTCCCTACAGTGAACTCCATACATTGCCTAAAGAGCTATCATATAGCCAAATGGAGGTTCCAAGAGTACAGTTACAAAGACTGTTGGCTATAGCAAGGAAGCTGTAGGTATTTTACTTCGGAAAAGTAAAATACAATCAAACAGGATTTAGACTTAGACTTTTAAACGGTTGTGAGATAAGTTTTTATCTATTCACAAAGTATTCACGATTTCAAAGGAGAATTTAATGCTAACAGGACAATATTTAATACGGTCGAAAAGATTGTAGATTGAAGAGCATTTAATGTGGATCAAAGAGAATATCTGAAGCATTAAATGCAGACATATTTAATTCAAACATTCCACAAGCCGCCAATCCTATGTGTCTAAATATCACCAACCGACCAACGACTATATTATAATGGATCTATTTTCAAGGTTATAAATAGCCCAAGCAAGAGGACATTGCTCACTCACAGATACACACGATCTTACTGATTGATCAAGATTCTGAAGCATTCATTATGTAGGAGCAGTCTATTTATTCAAGCCTACAACGCCTATCCTTGAGTGAAGAAATACTAAGTCCTCAACTGAGAACAGCACACTACAGCCACCACTTTTATAGCCTACAACTGTTGTTCTGATTCATGTGATTCAAAACCTTACTGTTGAGATCATTACCCATGTTGGACTAAGTTGAACTATTCCGACCTATGTGGGAAGAAGATAGTTCAAAGATGAAGCTTCAACATAAGCACGTCAAAGAAGCCTACAGTCAATCCGTGTGAACGGCTCAAGCTATATACGGCTGTGTCAATCTGTGTGAACGATACAATGATCGGTTTAGTTAAAATCATATAGTTGTGTACGCCTTGAGTTTAATAAACCATTTACTCCTTTGTGGAGGACCTGTGGACATAGAGGGGTTTACCTCGAGCCATATTAAACTTGTGTTATTGTTCTGTACTTGTTATTTTCTTGATGCCTGTGATTTATCGCATACTTACTCTGAAAACCCTGTAAGCACCAAGCTGTAGGAGACTGTTTAGTTGGTGTACTTACAACAACTTAGTTTAAGACTTTTGCTACGCATAATAAACTTCAAAAAAGAGTACAACTTATTCACTCTTCTTCTAAACTGTAAGCAAAGTATACAGTGACCAACAAAGAGTCTGTCTCGCTCCCACCATTGTTTATTCTTTTTTAAAGCCCTCATGCTTCGTGTTTGGCTTGAACTTTTTCGGTCCGAGTATGAGTTTTTGTGCCCAAAATTCCAGCCCTATGTTTTACATACAAGAAAGCTCATATGTGGCTTTCTGGAAGAACAATACAAGGGAATCTATTTTCATGGATTACATGAGCAATACTTTCGCAGTTTCGAATAAGTGTTATATGTGGTCACAATTGGAAATAATGCTGGAAAAGCTAAAATTAAATAAGGGATTTAATTATTTAAAGCTTTTATTTAATTGTTCATCAAAAGATAAAATAGTGTGTTGTTGTTGAGAGAATGTGTTTTGTGAGTGGAAAAGATTCTAGCATGGAACAAACACAAAGAATTTGAGCACCTTACATGTGTAGCATTTAATAACCATTAATAAACATGTGGTAGTGGAGGGGCTATGCCATGTGGATGTGAGGTGGAGGTGAGGTGGCAAATCTATGCCATTTTTCACTCTCACATTGCTGCTCGCTGGTGTCACCACCGGCGTGTAATATCCGGTCGAAAGTCATGTCATTTCAAACCTTTCATATTCTTCGGATCGTGATTGTTGAGCGAACCCTTGTAATCATTGCTTGGAACCACCGTTTTGGGGTTCCCGTATTTTTATTTCGTGTTATTGTTGTCCAGACATTGAATCATATTGCTTTTATTCTCTTTCCGGGTCAATTTTCATCATTTTAGGACCCGAAGGGGGTGTGAGCCGCGGCACAAGGAGTGTGCGCCGCGGCACACACATTTCCTATATTTGGCCGAGCAGTGACCCGGTGCCGCGGCACACATGAGTGAGCCGCGGCGCCTGCCGAGTCATTGCCGCGGCACACCTACGCTGAGCCGCGGACACCGGGTGTTGCATCCCACCAAAACTCCTTCAGACCGGTGCCGCGGCACACTGAGCTGAGCCGCGGCACACTACCGAAACACGGGAACAATTTTTGGCCTGTGCCGCGGCACACATATGCCGAGCCGCGGCACACAATGCGGTCAATCGCATAATTCGGCTTTTTAAGCGAGATTTCACCATTCTTTCCCCATTTCTTCTTCCATCGCGAGAGAGAGAGTTGAGGGAAGAATCCTTTTCATAGCTATCACTTGTGTGTTGAAGATTTACCACTTTCAATCGGTTGGGAAGCCGGATAGTCGATCTATCGCGTATTCCTTGGATCATAGAGCTTGGATATTCAAGAGGTAATTCCTTCGACATCTTGACTTCTCGATTTCGTGTGGGTTTTGACGTTTTGGATGATAAAATCATGGTGTATGATGTGATATATGCGTGATTATGGACATGCTTGAGTATTCATCGGATTATTGAAAGATTATTCAAGAACACTTTGAATTTTATGTTGGATTTTGGGGTTTTCGTAGATTCGTCTGCTTTGTCCGATTGAAGCTTGAGAACCTTGAGATTTTGATATATATCTATACCATATGAGTGTTTTCTCCGATTTTACGGGTTGGATTGTGCCGCTGGATTTGTGGGAGTTTGGGCGATTTCCCAACCTTTAGTTATCCACCCGTATATTTTCTGGAATCGTAGACGAGTTTCAGGAGTCTCTTCGTATAATTTGAGTATGGATAATTAATTGTAATATTCCTTGCGAATCGTTTAGGTGCCGGAAGCGCGTTCTCGGACCTACCGAACTCATACCTTTCCTCCGTTCGATTTCTCGATGTCTCAAAGGCAAGTATACATTTATGATTGTACGTTCTCGACTTTGAAAGTAAGAGGAATTGATGGTATGATATGAACGAACCGTTTTTACGGCATTCATAGAAATATTGATGGCATATCATGAACGAACTGTTTTTACGGCATTCATAGATATATTGTTGGCATGTAATGAACGAACCGTTTTGACGGCATTCCTACATGTATCGGCGTATGAGGTGAGCGAACCGTTTCTACGGCATTCACATACGTAACGGCGTATGAGGTGAACGAACCGTTTCTACGGCATTCACATACGTCTTATGAGATTTAGTTATTCCGGAATACTAGTCTTTAATTGATGAATTGACGGATATTGATGAATTGACGGATTACATTTACTTTATTGTCGAGAAGTATTATGTTTCATATTGTTATACTTGCACTAGCTATTCGACGGCTAACCCCTTTATGGGGGAAATACGTTTCATGTATTTCAGGTTCCAGGAGAGCGGACGGGCAGGTATCGGGTCGGCATAAAGATGGTGGGCAAGTGTGATATCGTGTCTTTCTTCCGTTATGGTTGGAGTTCCGGTTCGTTGTTGTTGTCTTGGATTGTCTTTTGAATACTCGAGTATCGCTTTTCCTTTTCCTTGATGTTCCTACCGTGTTCTCAAGTATTGAATTGTATTGTGATGTCCGTGAATACATTGGTTATGTTTCGAATACCTTTGTATCGTTTTCATTCCTTTGTGTGTAGACCTTATCGGTCAAAATTTATGGTTACGCGTATGTATAGCCTTGTGGGTCCCACGGCGGGGCTTACGGCGCTGTAATATCCCTGAATAACTTGGGGGTGTTACAGAATATGGTATCAGAGCTTAGGTCTATGGATACCTAGGCTGTCGGTCTTTTGGGTTGATTGAGTCGTTAAATGTCCACAGTATCACTACTCTGCCATCATCACAGTGCGACCGGTACTTGTAAGACCTCTCACTCTTCTGGTGTTTCCTTATTCGTTTTGCTTCCTTTTATCGGTATTCTTGAGAATCGGACACTTTGTTGATGCGTGATTGAATTGTGCTTACGTGACTTGTGTGTTCTTCAGTATGTCAGCTGGTAGGGGCCGTGGCCGTGGTCGTGGCCGTGGGCGAGGAAGAGGTCGTGGCGCGGCCGTTTCCATCAGTTCAGTTGCGGGGTCGACCAACCCCAGTTTGTCGAACTCGGTGCATCCCGATACCGAGAGTCAGCATGACCAGTCAGATGGTCAGGGGAACAACGCAGACGTTGGAGTGGCGAATGCACTTCAACAATTGGCTACTCAGATGACTATTTTGGCCCAAACTGTTCAGCTGAATAACCCGAACCCAAACACGGATGCCCTGCTTCAGAACGTAATCCGTATGCACCCTCCACAGCTTGAGGTGCCATGCACTGCTAGCCGGGAGGATTGGCTAGCGAGTTAGAGAAGATTTTCGAGGCGCTTGATTGCCCGAGGTGAGGAAAGTACCGATTGCTCAAGATTTCCTCACTAAGGAGGCCGCTACTTGGTGGAAGGTCATCAAGCCACGGATCGTATTGCCTCATGGGATGAATTTAAGGAGCTCTTGGAGGCCGAGTTTTGTCCTTGGCCGCACGAGAGAGCCGAATCCGAGCCTTCTTCGAGGCTAAACCACAAGATATTCCCGTTTCGCAGGCAATCGTGGAGTATAACCAACAATTAATCCATGTGAAGGATCAAGTACGTAGCGAGCGTGATAAGATCCGTTATTTTGATATGCGGATGAATTTGGACTTGCGGCGGTACATGGCCGGATTTGCTTGTACCACACTGAAAGAGTATCAGGACAGAGCTTTAGCCCATGATATGTTGAGCCCCGACAATGATACCGTTGAAGAACCGAAGAAGCAGAAAGTCGGGGGAAATTTTTCCGGCTCTAAGGGTGGCAACTATCAGAAGTCATGCATTTACTAACCGCTTTGCCGGATACCGTCACGTTCTAATAAAGGGAAGAGGAGTTACCGTCCCACTCCGGTACCTCAAATCGCATAATGTGACTTGCTATAATTGTGGTCGCCTGTGCCACTTTAGTTCGGAATGCTACTTCCCACTATTAAAGTGTCACACGTGTGGTCGATGGGGTATAGAGCGGTTTATTGTTCCGAGCCGAACTGGACTTTAGACACTTAAGCTTCTCGCCCCAACACCCTTTGAAAAAGGTGTTAATCGGTGGCAATCTTCGGTCAACCTCAGCAGAATTTTGGCAGGGCCGGGACGGGT
Organism: Orobanche coerulescens; assembly: GCA_033398695.1. Classification (NCBI taxonomy): domain Eukaryota; kingdom Viridiplantae; phylum Streptophyta; class Magnoliopsida; order Lamiales; family Orobanchaceae; genus Orobanche; species Orobanche coerulescens. Next base: position 6,148,682 of record CM065814.1, read on the forward strand.
CGAACGCCGGAGGGGGAACTCTAGCGTCGGTTCGGTGCAACCACGGGTTTATGAGATGCGTCAATGCACGAACCCGATGCGGCGGTGGCTTCAGTACCATCCATATTCTATCCTATCCACCGTGTACTTTTTGATTCGGTGCTACACATTCTTTTATTTCTTTGGAGTGTGTACGCCGTTTGAATATAACTTGTTTAATCGCCATGCGATCCCTTTATCGTGAGACCGCGAAGCGGGATAGGATTATGGGGAATCGGGAGATTAGAGAATTTCCGGTGGTTATATCCGGTATGGAATGGTTATCAAATTTAATTGTAGTTGACATGGAAGGCGAGGACGTAATCCTCGGCGAGGATCGCTTAATAATCACCAAAGCGATTATGAATTACCGTACCAAAGTTATCACTATGATGACTAAGGACGGATCTCGAGTACTCATTTTGGGACGTAAGTTGGGCCAATCCAAGTTACTTATCATTTCCATGAAGTCCGTAAAACTTTTGAATAAAGTTTGTACTGGATATTGGTGTTATGCATTGAAAACTGAATGAATTTAAGTCGATTTATCTTCAATTCCTTGTTAACGAGTATCCCGATGCCCGGACGATCTTCCGGATCACCGCCAGATCGAGAGATAGATTTTTCCGTGGATTTAGAGCCGGATGCGGCCCCGATTTCTAAAGCACCTTATCGGATGGCACCTTCCGAGATGCATGAATTGAAGACTCAGTTGGGAGAACTTTTGGAAAAAGGGTACATCAGACCGAGCGCTTCGCCTTGGGGCGCGCCCGTTCTTTTCGTCAGGAAGAAGGATGGTTCACTACGTTTGTGCATTGACTACCGTGAGCTGAATAAAGTAACCATCAAGAATAAATATCCTTTGCCTCGTATAGACGATCTATTTGATCAATTGCAAGGAGCTGCGGTTTTCTCGAAGATTGATTTAAGATTCGGGTATTATCAACTCAGAGTGAGGGAGTCCGACGTTCCAAAGACGGCGTTCCGGACGAGATATGGGTATTATGAATTTGTAGTTATGCCTTTTGGGTTGACGAATGCGCCGGCAGTATTCATGCAGTTGATGAATAAAATATTCATCGAGTATCTCGACAGGTGTGTAGTTGTCTTTATTGACGACATCTTGATCTATTCTCGGGATAAGGAGGAACATGCCCGACACTTACGTTTAGTCTTAGACATTTTGAGAACCGAGCACCTTTATGCAAAGTTCTCGAAATGTGAGTTTTGGTTGGAAGAAGTTATGTTTCTCGGCCATGTGATTTCGGCCGAAGGGATTCGTGTAGACCCGCAGAAGATCGAGGCAGTGCTAAGTTGGGCACCGCCTAAAAATGTTAAAGAGGTTCGTAGCTTTTTGGGCCTTGCTGGGTATTACCGTCGGTTCGTCGAGGGGTTCTCGAAACTCACTCGACCGCTTACAAAATTACTCCAGAAGACCGAAAAATTTATCTGGACGGATGAGAGACAACAGAGCTTCGATGAACTGAAGAGACGATTGACTTCAGCGCCGATTTTAACTTTACTGCATGGTAGCGAAGGCTTTGCGCTTCTGACGCTTCGGTCAAGGCACGGCCGTGGTGCTTATGCAGCATGATAAGACGATAGCTTTTGCGTCTCGTCAATTAAAGCCTTATGAGGTAAATTATCCTACTCACGATTTAGAATTGGCCGCAATTGTCTTCGCACTCAAGATTTGGCGGCATTATTTGTATGGTTCACCGTGCCGGATTTATACCGATCACAAGAGCTCGAAATATATTTTCAGCGAGAAGGAGCTGAATATGAGACAGAGACGTTGGCTAGAGTTGATAAAGGATTATGATCTGGAAATTCTTTACCACCCGGAAAGCCAATGTCGTTGCGGATGCTTTGAGCCGCAAATCGGCATCTCTTCAAATGCTTGAGGTTCTTACGTCCCAGGCGAAGATTCGTCAGATTTAATTGAACAAGGGATCGAAGTGTGGCTTCACGAGTACGAGGACATTGTGTACTCGAAATTACTTCGCCCTTGGTTGACGATATCAAAGGAAACAGTGGAGTGACCCGATGATTTCTCAATCGAAGGAAGATGTGATTAAAGGAAAAGCTCTGGCTTTATGGTGCACGAGGATAGTATTTTGAGATTTCAGGCGTGCTTTGCGTCCGAATGATTTGGAATTGAGACAGAGGATTCTCCGAGAAGCTCATGCTACGCCTTACTCAATCCACCCCGGGACGAGTAAGATGTACAAAGATTTGAAGCGAAATTTTGGTGGAATAACATGAAGAAGGATGTTACGGAGTTCGTATTACGGTGCTTGATGTGTCAACAAGTCAAGATCGAACATCAACGACCGGGTTGTTGAAACCACTCCCATTCCCGAGTGGAAGTGGGAAGATATCTCAATGGATTTTATCACGGGCATGCGAGAACTCGTTTGGAATGAATATGATTTGGGTAATTGTCGATCGATTGACCAAGTCCGCACACTTCTTGGGTATTAAGGATACTTGGGGACCGGATAGATTGGCTCGAACCTTTATCGCCGAGATCGTGAGGTTACACGGTGCCCCAAGACCATTGTTTCGATCGAGACGGCCGTTTCGTATCGCATTTTGGCAGCCGCTCATCGTGCTCGGCACCGAGTTGAGATTGAGCACTTCCTTTCATCCTCACCGGACGGTCGACAGAGAGGACGATTCAGACGTTGGAGGATATGTTACGGGCTTGTGCCTTAGATCGAGTAATGATTGGGAGCTTCACTTGCCGTTGATCGAGTTTGCTTACAATAATAGTTGGCATGCGTCGATCAAAATGGCACCCTTCGAGGCTCTCTATGGTAGGCGATGTAGGTCGCCATTATGTTGGGACGAGGCTTCGAGCTAGTTGGGACGGAACCGAGATATGTTGTTGGAGACCAAGGAAAAGATTTCTATCATCCGAGACCGACATCGATCGCCGCAGTCGTCAAATCCTACGCCGATACTCGCCGCCGACCCTTGGAGTTTGAAGTGGGGATCATGTCTTGCTCAAAGTATCACCGACCAGAGAAGTTTTCCGCTTCGGTAAAAAGGGAAAACTCACCAAGGTATATCGGACCTTTGAGATTTTGGACAGAGTTGGAGACTTAGCTTATCGCTTGGCATTACCTCCACTTTGAGTCACGTCCATAGTGTTTTTCATGTGTCCTGATTGAGGAAGTACGTACGGATCTCGAGCCACATTATCGACTATAGTGAGATTAATGTAGCCGAGGATATTACCTTTCCGGAGAGACCCGTGAAGATCCTTGAGCGTCGCGAGAAACAAATGCATAAGACCATTCCACTGGTTAAAGTAAAATGGTCGAGGCATGGGGTCGAAGAGGCGACTTGGTAGACGGTAGAGAAGATGCGGGTGGAATACCCCGAACTATTTATTTCTTAAGTTTCGGGACGAAACTTCTTTTTAGAGGGGGAGAATGTAATATCCGGTCGAAAGTCATGTCATTTCAAACCTTTCATATTCTTCGGATCGTGATTGTTGAGCGAACCCTTGTAATCATTGCTTGGAACCACCGTTTTGGGGTTCCCGTATTTTTATTTCGTGTTATTGTTGTCCAGACATTGAATCATATTGCTTTTATTCTCTTTCCGGGTCAATTTTCATCATTTTAGGACCCGAAGGGGGTGTGAGCCGCGGCACAAGGAGTGTGCGCCGCGGCACAAGGAGTGTGCGCCGCGGCACACACATTTCCTATATTTGGCCGACCAGGCTGTACCCGGTGCCGCGGCACACATGAGCTGAGCCGCGGCACACCTACGCTGAGCCGCGGCACACTGGTGTTGCATCCCCAGCCAAAACCCGCCTGTACCCGGTGCCGCGGCACACCTGAGCTGAGCCGCGGCACACTACCGAAACCTGGGAACAATTTTTAGGCCTGTGCCGCGGCACACATATGTTGAGCCGCGGCACACAATGCGGTCAATCGCATAATTCGGCTTTTAAGCGAGATTTCACCATTCTTTCCCCATTTCTTCTTCCATCGCGAGAGAGAGTTGAGGGAAGAATCCTTTTCATAGCTATCACTTGTTTGTTGAAGATTTACCACTTTCAATCGGTTGGGAAGCCCGGATAGTCGATCTATCGCGTATTCCTTGGATCATAGAGCTTGGATATTCAAGAGGTAATTCCTTCGACATCTTGACTTCTCGATTTCGTGTGGGTTTTGACGTTTTGGATGATAAAATCACGGTGTATGATGTGATATATGCGTGATTATGGACATGCTTGAGTATTCATCGGATTATTGAAAGATTATTCAAGAACACTTTGAATTTTATGTTGGATTTTGGGGGTTTTCGTAGATTCGTCCGTTTTTTCCGATTGAAGCTTGAGAACCTTGAGATTTTGATATATATCTATACCATATGAGTGTTTTCTCCCGATTTTACGGGTTGGATTGTGCCGCTGACTTGTGGGAGTTTGGGCGATTTCCCAACCTTTAGTTATCCACCCGTATATTTTCCGGAATCGTAGACGAGTTTCAGGAGTCTCTTCGTATAATTTGAGTATGGATAATTAATTGTAATATTCCTTGCGAATCGCTTAGGTGCCTAAGCGCGTTCTCGGACCTACCGAACTCATACCTTTCCTCCGTTCGATTTCTCGATGTCTCAAAGGCAAGTATACATTTATGATTGTACGTTCTCGACTTTGAAAGTAAGAGGAATTGATGGTATGATATGAACGAACCGTTTTTACGGCATTCATAGAAATATTGATGGCATATCATGAACGAACCGTTTTTACGGCATTCATAGATATATTGTTGGCATGTAATGAACGAACCGTTTTGACGGCATTCCTACATGTATCGGCGTATGAGGTGAACGAACCGTTTCTACGGCATTCACATACGTAACGGCGTATGAGGTGAACGAACCGTTTCTACGGCATTCACATACATCTTATGAGATTTAGTTATTCCGGAATACTAGTCTTTAATTGATGAATTGACGGATATTGATGAATTGACGGATTACATTTACTTTATTGTCGAGAAGTATTATGTTTCATATTGTTATACTTGCACTAGCTATTCGACGGCTAACCCCTTTATGGGGGAAATACGTTTCATGTATTTCAGGTTCCAGGAGAGCGGGCGGGTGTAATATCTGCAAATTTTCGATTTTCGGTAAATTTCTTTTTTCGACCAAAGTCCGTTTTGACGACTCGCTTTTGACCGTTTCGTCATTCAGAGAATATTTAATTCTGCACTTTTTGTCATCCGAGTTCGTTTCGGTGCTGCTTTGTTGAGTTCCGTGCTTTTTAGCGACTTTTCCGCGCTTGAGTTCGGTTCTTACGAATCTCGTTCGAAACTGTCGTTTGGGGTTTTTCGTAAGTTCATTTAACGTTGTTATACGTGTTGTGAGCTTCGGTTTGATTATTCGTTGTCGTATGGTGATTTTCGGACATTTGGGCCATTTTCGTAATTTCCCAAAGTTTGGGGTAATTACCTTCCGTTGTCGAATTTCGAGCCTTCGGGTGGTCGGAATCGTGTGTTCTACTAGCTCTTAGATTCGTCTTTGTGAGTACGTCGTAACCGTATCTTCGGTTCGTATTCAGGTTCGGGTTTCGGTGTCGTTTTGTTGAATTCAGGATTACTAAACGACTTTTCTAAGTATGAGTTCGACTTTGTTAGATCACCATAAATTTTTGGTAACTCCAAAAATTCTAAATCTTTACAATATTATAGATCATCGAGTTAGCTTTCCAATGGTTCGAACGGTGAGTCAATCGGTGTCCGGACGAGAGAGTTATGGTCGTTCTAGCTCACCCGCTCGTTATTGGCCGATCACTGCCGGCCGAACTCGGCCGTGTCGTCCGACACGGCCCGTGCCGTGCATTTCGTCGGATAAGCCAGTCTCGCCTCAGACCCGACCGTGTCGTCTGCACGGCCGAGCCGAACTCTTCCGGATAAGCCGGAACCGTCGCGAGGCCCGACCGTGTTCAGACACGGCCGAGTCATTGCCGAGCGCCGCGACGGTCACTATCGGAAGGCGCGACCGGGCCTAGCACGACACGGCCGAGTCCCGCCCGGCCAGGGTCGGCTATTTAAGGCCTGGACCGAGTCATATCCGGCATTTTCCACTTTTCTTCGTTCCTTCCGCGATTTTTCACCATAGATCGATGGTTTTGAGTAGAATCAACTTATATAAACATGTTTTGGAAGTTGGAATCATGGATTAACATCATATTCAAACCGGATCGAAGGTAAGAACACCTAAACTTTTGGTTTTGGATGTTCTTGAGGTTTCTTGGTGTTTTGGCCGATTTGCTTCGTTTTGATTCATATTATTGTTAGAACTTGATTGTAAACTCGTAATCATTCAATACCCTTGAAGTTTTGTGGAACGGATTTGAGTATTTCTTTGAATAATCGATTGAATTGGATTACGCCTTTAAAGTGTCCGATAAAATGCTTCAATGGGTAGAAATTGGGAAGTTCCATACGTTTTCGTAGAATTGTGATTGAATTGATATCGTTGTGACTTAGGAACGAATTCTTGTGAAGAACTCGAGTCGGAACCCTTCCGTTCGTTGCCTTCTTTGGGGTTCGAGCTTCCCGATCGAACCGTGTTCTTCGGAGCGTTTGGTAGCGGTTATTAAGGCAAGTATCTTATTATACGACTTGTATCTTGCGACTAGTAATCACGTATGAGATTTATGATGATTTTGCGTGCCTTCGTAAATATGTTCCGTTTGAGTTGGTTGTGTTTTCCGAAATTTGAAGGCTTTGTGATAATAGTGTTATATAGATATATGTGTTAGGCGTTGTGCCATTTGTGCAGGATTGCGATGTACATATGAGATGGTTGTACACATGGTTGTACAATGTATTGTGTACCGAATGTGTGTTATGTTGGTTAAATGTCGTTGATTGATGATAGTTGTTGCGAGTGTTGAGGTTGTGTTATGTGCGTGCAATGTATGATTTTGTGGTGGTCAAGGTGATTGATTAATTGTGCTCATTGTTGTATGTAATGTGAATGTGATGTGCTGGAACGCTAGGTTCACTCGTGCGGGTTCGACGGGGCCTACGAGGATTCATGGCACAGGTCCATGGGATCGGAACTTAGTGTGTGGTGCTGAGGTCCAATCGTGCGGGTCTGACGAGGCCTACGATGATTCATGGCACAGGTCCATTGAATCAGGACACAGTACGTCCAACCGTGCGGGTTCGACGGAACCTACGGTGACACGTGACACAGGTTCACGGGCCTGGGACCGCTTTGTTGTGATCATTGTGTTTGCTCAATCCGTGTGGGTTGTTGAACCTACGGAGACTCGTGGCAAGCGATCACGGAGTCATGAGCATGATTGATTATTGTGATTGTTGTGTTTGCTCAATCCGTGTGGGTTGTTGAACCTACGGAGACTCGTGGCAAGCGATCACGGAGTCATGAGCATGATTGATTATTGTGATTGTTGTGTTTGCTCGATCCGTGTGGGTTGTTGAACCTACGGAGACTCGTGGCAAGCGATCACGGAGTCATGAGCATGATTGATTGTTGTGATTGTTGTGATTGGTTAAGTCCGTGCGGGTTGTTGAACCTACGGAGACACGTGACAGGGATCACGGTGTCACGAACTTTGTTTTGTAAATCAAACTTTTTGTAAGAAAGTTTTAAGAAAAGAATCATGGGCCGAGCCCCATGAGATTTATGGAAATGTTTTCGTACTGTAAATTGTTGAAATACAATTTTGAGATTTGGGTTAAGACCCTAAGATTTTCGAAAGGTTTTGTAAATTGGGACTCGAGGTCCAAAAGATTTTCTCGCTTTAAAATCCCCGAGATGATGTGTTCCTTTTCAAATATCTCTTACTTGAGTTCGAAATTCTAAAACTTCTGGGAACATTTTGATAATGGATTTCCGTATTAAATTCGTAGTTGCTATTTGCTTGTTACATTTCGTATGGTTTGATACTTGCACTAGTAAAAAGTGGAGTTTACTAACCCCGAGTATTCGGGGTGGATATCTGCTCTGCGTCCGTGTACATGCAAGTTCGGAGCGATCACAGATTGGCACAAGGGGATGACGAGTGCGATACTAATCAAGAGTTGAGAGTTGGTAGAGTTTAGTTGTATTATTAGAGTTGATTCGGTCTTAGTTGTATTGTATTTCACCCCTGTGTGGGTAATGTTTGTTAGTCATCCTGTTGATAGAGTTGTGTGACCTCACCTGGCCGTGTGTTTATGTGTAAGTGACCTTGACGGCCTGTATTATTATATTGTTTGACCCTCGACGGGCAAGCGTTTGGTTGTTTATGGACGTTTAGCTCGGTAGATCCTTGCGGAAAGGGTTTACGGCGTGTAATATTCCCATACGGTTTTGGGGGTGTTACATTTATGGTATCGAGCTTAGGTTGCGGAAACCTAGCCGTCGGGTCGAGTCAAGTCGTGATTTGTCGAGTAATGTGTTGTCTTGTCGTTCGAGTCATCAGGTGACAAGTTGAGTTGTGCGTAGTCACAACGTGTCGGTTATGTTGTCGGACGAGATTGGTATCGTGGGCGACCGTCACCTCCGTGCGACCTGTGGATGTAAGTCTCCTCTTTTATGCGAAGTACTGTGTATCTCGATTTTATCTTAGTGAGTTAATTGCGGTGCATGATTTTCTTTACATGTATTGTGTAATATAATTGTGTTTAGTACTTGTGGCATATAGTATGTGTATAGAATGGGCACATTATTGTTTTATCTTTGAACCACCGGGTGGTGTGGTATGGTGTGGAAGTTGTAAACCTTGATGGATTTCGAAAAGGTATCGGCGACTGAGTTTTATTTTGAAAATCGATTCCCTTAACCGAGTTTTGACATTATGGCCTTGATCGTTTTGGCGAAATTCTTATGACGGTATTTAGTATTTTGTAAATGGCTTTTGTGAGTTTTTGAAATATTACCGTCATCGGCCCTTTTGGCATTTTTGTAAATATTTTTATCTGGTGGGTTCCGCACGGACCCACAACGCTATAATGTTCCGTGTAATTACGAGATTTTTGGGCATTCTAGCCCATTGAATTATCTTTGAAAATCTTGAGTATCCTAGAAATAAATTTCGAGACGACGTTTAAAATGAATTGTTTTCTCATGGTACTTCCAAGGTGCCACGATATGTTTCCGAATTCTTCTACCTCGAGGACCAAAATGTTTTGAGATATTTTTCAATGTTTTATAAACACTTTTACTTAGACCCGAGGGTCGAATATTTCCGAAAGTTTTTCACGAAAAGAAAGTGTCCTCATTTTTATCGAATGCAAAATAGTTTTCCAAAGTCTCGATAACGATGTTTCACGATTGTACTTTTTTTTGAAGGGTGATACTCAAGATCAATCGGTGTTTCCAAAATTATTTTCAAAAGGAGGTTTTCGTTTTTTTAAAAAACTATCCATTCCCGTTTGAGGGCTGGGTATGTATGTATGATGTTCACGTTGTCGTTATGATGTTTGCTCCCGAGTATGATCGAATTGGTGCCATGAACGTCGAGGCGTTGCCACGCATTTGCTGTACTAGCCCTCTGTGAGAGGTGTGAACCGGTGTTTACTGTTTATCGCCTCGTGGCGATTTGCGTGTGTCGCACGAGTGTGAGATGTTGAAACTTGGGTTTTTACGTTTGTGTACATGTGTGATTGTTTCATAATGTTTGTAATTATGTGCTGATTATCGTTCGGGCCGTTGATGTCGCCGAACGATACTGTCGTTGTTGTAGTGTTTGTGTGTGTATTACTTTACGATGGTAATCGTTGTATATGATATGTGTTATGATTCTTTATTATGCTGAGTTGGCATCTCCGGTATGTTGTTTTGCGGTGTTATGTTCCATTGTATCTAGCATCTGTATTTTCGATATGCCGAGCCGAGGCATTTCGAACGTAGTGTGCCGGGGGCATGTACGTGCCAATTGTCCTTCTCGTCAGTAACGCTTTTCAAGTGTGGACCCGAGAGACACAGGATCCAGTTTTGCGAGTTGGATTCCGAGTCTTTCGGGGCGCGAACTTCAGTATAGATATGAAGATCGGATCTGAGAGGCCCATGGGAGATATTTCTGTCGTTTGTTTTTTGTGTTGTCACCTTACTCCAGTTGTTGTGAGTTGCGGGAACGACATTTCTTTTATAAGAGGTCGAATGTAATGCCTGTATCGTTTTGACTTCTGCATTTCCTCTTTCTCAGGTCTATTGACTCGTCGTGTTCGTTGATACTTTATGAACTTGTTCTGTATTTCGGTTTCATCGTTCGAACGAACTGTGATCTTGTTGTGGTTCGATCGTTTGTTTGTTCGGTTTTGTTCTCGTTTCGTGATTGTTGAGCATTCAGGCTCCTTCCTAATTCCCTTAAGTTCGGGAAATTAGTCTCGTTTTCGATCTTCCGACCCTTGGACGGTGGGATTCCGTATTTGTTCAGCGGTTGGCTCGCGTTTTGATTGATGTACCGTTGGGTTGGTCAATCATATTGATTTTCGTTAGTTGTGTTTTGTGATTGTCGGATAATTGACTTGGTTATATTATCCGTTTGATGACGCTTGTCATTTGTTGGTTTTATTATATCCCTAACGGCGACGTTGTGTTGGTCGCCGTGGAGCGTGTTTTCACGCCGTATATTCCTTTGCGTTGTTTGTAACATTTCGCCGTTGGGCGTTAGTTACGCATTCGTGTGTATCTTGTTGAGTTTTTCCTGGCGGAATATTTCTTCCCCCTACTTGTTTTAAGTTTCGGGACGATTCTTCTTTTAAGGAGGTTTGAATGTATTATCCGGAATTTTCGATTTTCGGTAAATTTCTTTTTCGACCAAAGTCCGTTTTGACGACTCGCTTTCTGCTTCGTCATTCAGAGAATATTTAATTCTGCACTTTTGTCATCCGAGTTCGTTTGGTGCCGCTTTGTTGAGTTCCGTGCTTTTTAGCGACTTTTCCGCGCTTGAGTTCGGTTCTTACGAATCTCGCTCAAACTGTCGTTTGGGGTTTTTCGTAAGTTCATTTAACGTTGTTATACGTGTTGTGAGCTTCGGTTTGATTATTCGTTGTCGTATGGTGATTTTCGGACATTTGGGCCATTTTCGTAATTTCCCAAAGTTTGGGGTAATTACCATCCGTTGTCGAATTTTGAGCCTTCGGGTGGTCGGAATCGTGTGTTCTACTAGCTCTTAGATTCGTCTTTGTGAGTACGTCGTAACCGTATCTTCGGTTCGTATTCAGGTTCGGGTTTCGGTGTCGTTTTGTTGAATTCAGGATTACTAAACGACTTTTCTAAGTATGAGTTCGACTTTGTTAGATCACCATTAATTTTTGGTAACTCCAAAAATTCTAAATCTTTACAATATTATAGAGCATCGAGTTAGCTTTCCAATGGTTCGAACGGTGAGTCAATCGGAGTCCGGACGAGAGAGTTATGGTCGTTCTAGCTCACCCGCTCGTTATTGGCCGATCACTGCCGGCCGAACTCGGCCGTGTCGTCCGACACGGCCCGTGCCGTACTCGTCCGGATAAGCCAGAAGTCTCTGCCTCAGGACCCGACCGTGTCGTCTGGCACGGCCGAGCCGAACTCTTCCGGATAAGCCGGAACCGTCTGCCCAGAGGCCCGACCGTGTTCCAGGACACGGTCGAGTCATTGCCGAGCGCCGCGGACGGGTCACTATCGGAAGGCGCGACCGTGTCTAGCAGGACACGGTCGAGTCCCTGCCGGCCAGGGTCGGCTATTTAAGGCCTGGACCGAGTCATATCCGGCATTTTCCACTTTTCTTCGTTCCTTCCGCGATTTTTCACCATAGATCGATGGTTTTGAGTAGAATCAACTTATATAAACATGTTTTGGAAGTTGGAATCATGGATTAACATCATCTTCCACCCGGATCGAAGGTAAGAACACCTAAACTTTTGGTTTTGGATGTTCTTGAGGTTTCTTGGTGTTTTGGCCGATTTGCTTCGTTTTGATTCATATTATTGTTAGAACTTGATTGTAAACTCGTAATCATTCAATACCCTTGAAGTTTTGTGGAACGGATTTGAGTATTTCTTTGAATAATCGATTGAATTGGATTACGCCTTTAAAGTGTCCGATAAAATGCTTCAATGGGTAGAAATTGGGAAGTTCCATACGTTTTCGTAGAATTGTGATTGAATTGATATCGTTGTGACTTAGGAACGAATTCTTGTGAAGAACTCGAGTCGGAACCCTTCCGTTCGTTGCCTTCTTTGGGGTTCGAGCTTCCCGATCGAACCGTGTTCTTCGGAGCGTTTGGTAGCGGTTATTAAGGCAAGTATCTTATTATACGACTTGTATCTTGCGACTAGTAATCACGTATGAGATTTATGATGATTTTGCGTGCCTTCGTAAATATGTTCCGTTTGAGTTGGTTGTGTTTTCCGAAATTTGAAGGCTTTGTGATAATAGTGTTATATTGGTATATGTGTTAGGCGTTGTGCCATTTGTGCAGGATTGCGATGTACATATGAGATGGTTGTACACATGGTTATACAATGTATTGTGTACCGAATGTGTGTTATGTTGGTTAAATGTCGTTGATTGATGATAGTTGTTGCGAGTGTTGAGGTTGTGTTATGTGCGTGCAATGTATGATTTTGTGGTGGTCAAGGTGATTGATTAATTGTGCTCATTGTTGTATGTAATGTGAATGTGATGTGCTGGAACGCTAGGTTCACTCGTGCGGGTTCGACGGGGCCTACGAGGATTCATGGCACAGGTCCATGGGATCGGAACTTAGTGTGTGGTGCTGAGGTCCAATCGTGCGGGTCTGACGAGGCCTACGATGATTCATGGCACAGGTCCATTGAATCAGGACACAGTACGTCCAACCGTGCGGGTTCGACGGAACCTACGGTGACACGTGACACAGGTTCACGGGGTCGGGACTGTTTGTTGTGATTGTTGTGTTTGCTCAATCCGTGTGGGTTGTTGAACCTACGGAGACTCGTGGCAAGCGATCACGGAGTCATGAGCATGATTGATTATTGTGATTGTTGTGTTTGCTCAATCCGTGTGGGTTGTTGAACCTACGGAGACTCGTGGCAAGCGATCACGGAGTCATGAGCATGATTGATTATTGTGATTGTTGTGTTTGCTCGATCCGTGTGGGTTGTTGAACCTACGGAGACTCGTGGCAAGCGATCACGGAGTCATGAGCATGATTGATTGTTGTGATTGTTGTGATTGGTTAAGTCCGTGCGGGTTGTTGAACCTACGGAGACACGTGACAGGGGATCACGGTGTCACGAACTATGTTTTGTAAATCAAACTTTTTGTAAGAAAGTTTTAAGAAAAGAATCATGGGCCGAGCCCCATGAGATTTATGGAAATGTTTTCGTACTGTAAATTGTTGAAATACAATTTTGAGATTTGGGTTAAGACCCTAAGATTTTCGAAAGGTTTTGTAAATTGGGACTCGAGGTCCAAAAGATTTTCTGCTTTAAAAATCCCCGAGATGATGTGTTCCTTTTCAAATATCTCTTACTTGAGTTCGAAATTCTAAAACTTCTCGGGAACATTTTGATAATGGATTTCCGTATTAAATTCGTAGTTGCTATTTGCTTGTTACATTTCGTATGGTTTGATACTTGCACTAGTAAAACAAAGGAGTTTTACTAACCCCAGTATTCGGGGTGGATATCTGATGCGTCCGGTACATGCGAGTTCGGGAGCAACACAGGATTGGCACAAGGGGATGACGAGCTGCGATACTAATCAAGAGTTGAGAGTTGGTAGAGTTTAGTTGTATTATTAGAGTTGATTCAGTCTTCCGTTGTATTGTATTTCGACCCCTGTGTGGGTAATGTTTGTTAGTCAGTCCTGTTGATAGAGTTGTGTGACCTCATCGGTCTGTGTGTTTATGTGTAAGTGACCTTGACGGTCTGTATTATTATATTGTTTGACCCTGGACGGGCAAGCGTTTGGTTGTTTATGGACGTTTAGCCTGGTAGATCCTTGCGGAAAGGGTTTACGGCGTGTAATATTCCCATACGGTTTTGGGGGTGTTACAACGGGCAGGTATCGGGTCTGCATAAAGATGGTGGGCAAGTGTGATACTGTGTCTTTCTTCCAGTTATGGTTGGAGTTCCGGTTCAGTGTTGTTGTACTGGATTGTCTTTTGAATACTCGAGTATCGTTTTCCTTTTCCCTTGATGTTCCGGCCTGTGTTGCCGAAGTATTGAATTGTATTGTGATGTCCGTGAATACATTGGTTATGTTTCGAATACCTTTGTATCGTTTTTCATTCCTTTGTGTGTAGACCTTATCGGTCAAAATTTATGGTTACGCGTATGTATAGCCTTGTGGGTCCCACGGCGGGGCTTACGGCGCTGTAATATCCCTGAATAACTTGGGGGTGTTACACGGCGATAGCGGCATCCGGCTCAGGCTTAGAGGCTTTGGTGGTGCTTTGTAGCGCACTTTGGTATTTCGGCACGCCGATCACATGGGCTCGGGGCGAGTTCGGTGAAGCGGCGCGGTCCGCGGGTTTCTCGCGGCGATTCTCGCCAACGGTCGCACCTCCTCAATTGGTGATTATTTTTTGTTGCTGTTTGAATGAACAGTCATGTCATTTCGAAACGAATAGTCATTTGTCCAACCATCGTGTTGTTAGAACGAAGTGGTGCTCCTGTTCGTCGAAACTTTTGCGAATAGGTACGATTTATTTATAAACCGAGTTCGATTTCAGAAATTGTCACTGGATTTTTGAACCTACTATTATCATTTTCTCTAAAAAAGACTTTATCCAGAAAAACATTCTTGCCTATTTTCGGATTTCACTCTGTATTAGTGCAGTCCGGAACGAAGGCTTGTCGTATCCTGCGGTATTCTTGTTCATAACCTTAAGACACATTTCAGGGTGCAAGAAATACTATAAGGAAAGCGTTTCTATGCGTGATTCAAGCTTCGACGTCTTCAATTTCGAAGAATTCTCTAAAAAATCATATGCCATATTTTCCGAAATCTTGCCTTCATTGAAATAATTACCTCGTTTAACCATTGGGATCATTTTCGGAGGTCCTGCAAGAGATAAGAAAAAAATGGGGGTTTAATAAAGTTCTTTTTTTTGGGGGGGGGGGGGGTGGAATAGAGGATTTAATTTGTTGCATTTCTTTTATTAAAAAACCAATCTAGATATTTAACTAAAATAGCACAAAACAAATGTCATAGAACAAAGTAACTATTCAAATACAACATTGCGATTAAGTTATTATAATCCAAAATTTAATTTTATTTGATTTTCATTTTTCAACTTCTATGACAAATCTATTATACTCGTTCGCAATGTTTGAAAAGGCGAATGCGTAAGCCTAGGCGTTGGCCTGCCAAAAAACGAGGCGTAAGCTTTGAGGTGCCGAGGCGTACGCACTACGTATTTTTTTTTCAAGTATAGAATAACACCTAAATAATAATCCCTTAATCAAATAAACTTCAAATACGCAATAATACAACTTAAGCAACATATACAAAGTTTAAAAATATAAAAAATTCAACCAAAACAAAATGAAATAACATAAGTTCAACGATACAAGCCACGAGTTCAACATGAAAGAAAATAAGTTCAAAAATAAATGTCTAAGTGACATCTTAATCATCAGATTCAAAGGATTCACATCGAAAATTGACACCCTCAAACTCCTCGGATTCATTCCTTCCCCCACCAAGTTCCGTATTCGCAAACACATCACTGTCCAAATTATCCATAGTATCTATGGAGATGGGGAATCGCCCACTAACGAGTTGCCTAGGGTCGATTACATCATCTTCATCTTTATCAACCAAAACTACTTGTCGCTTTCCTTTATCCACCTCCTTGCTTGAGCCTCCACCTTCTTTTCTTTTGCTCCTTGAAGATGAATGAACAACATGTGTTGGTGCTTCAGTCTCTATAGCTTCTTCAGTCGTTGAGATCGGAACATTTGTAATAGCAACTACACTAAAAATATATTCATCATCTATCCAAGCAACACTCTCTGGAAGAATCGCTTCTTCCCTCTCCACTATCCACTCATCGTCCATATCAATATCATCCACCAATATTGGGTTCATATTAGCTCTTCTTCTCATGCATCTCTCCATCAATCGAGTATTGTATTTCACATACACAAGTGCATTCAACCTTTTGTGCTCAATCATATTTCTTTTCTTTGTATGAATCGCCTGGAAGGTGCTCCAATTCGTCTCACACCCAGAAGCACTACAAGTAAGAATGAAAACTCGAATAGCAAATCTCCTCAACTCGGGCACCCCAATGCCAAATCACTCCCACCATGAAGCGGGAAATCTCATCATTCGAGACTTCTTAGAAACATAACTTCCAAATTCACCCCTTTGCTTGTCATATGACTCAAGTTGGACATCTGCTAGAACCCGGTCCTTTTGAGACATCATCCTATCCATGCATGCAAACAAGCCATTCCTCACTTCATCACAATAAAAAAAAGACTCCTCAAAGCGCAATTGATGGTTTTAGTAGTACCCAACAACATGTAAAGGTTGATGGAGTTGTGGAGTCCACCTAGAATCAATCTTCCTCCAAATTGGTTGATACTTGCGTTCTACACCATTAAAATTAGCTTTGGTATTTTCTTTTGCCTTATCCATCAACTCATAGATAAATGCCATTGCCAGTCTCTTCTCAAAATCAACCTTTCTTAGAACACAAACTAGTGGTAAAATTGCCTTGATGCAAAAGGCAACACGAGGCCAAAAATTGGGATCATACAACACAGTGTGTGTAGTATCCAAGCCCTCGGTAGTGCGAGAATAAGTTGTTTCTTGCCATTCTTTAGAAGTAAACATATTTGCTAGTGGCCTCTTTTGTTTGTATATACTTCAAAGTGTTAAGAATACAGTTGCAAATCGAGTGACTGTTGGGCGAATAAGCTCTCTATCATTTGTAAATCTCCTCATCATTGCAAGAATAATTGAATGACCATATATAAACTTCACAACTTTCTTAGCCTTTTGTAGTGTATTGTCAAAAACTTCCATCTCCCAATATCCTCCATCATTAAATCAATGCAGTGCGCTGCACATGGTGTCCATCACTTTTTTCCCCGTATTTTTCATGTTTGGAGCACCATCCGTAATAATCTGAATCGCATGCTCCTCCCCAACCTCTTTTATAATATTATCAAGAAACTTGAACATCAATTCACCATTTTTAATAGTAACTGAAGCATCAACTGATCTAAAAAAGAAAGTGCCATGAGGGATGTTAACAAGAAAATTCACAAGACACCTACTTTTACCGGCAGTCCATCCATCCGACATGATAGAGCAACCATATTCCTTCCAAGCTTTCACGTGCTCTTTTTTAAAATTGTTAATATCCACAACTTCTGCCTTAAGTATCCATGTCCTAAATTTCCACATAGATGGGGGCTTGAATCCAGGACCATACTCGGCAATAACTTCAACAGCAGGCTTCCAAAATGGGGAATTCACCACGTTGAAAAGAATCATGGTGTCATAAATAAATCGACCAATTTTTCTGCAAGCATTAATTCTCTGTTCTTTCTTGAAAGCTGAATTTATAGTTATTTGCTTTGCTTTAACATTGACAAATTGGTCCATTGGACCTCTAGATTGAGGTATTGAGCCACTACTTCGCTGAGGGCAACTACCGGAACTACCCGTCGAATAATTCTGACCAGGCCCGTCTCCTATTTCCCTTAGTAGCTCGGTTCTTTTATCTTTGGCCGAAAAGAAGGATCTCAAGGCAAGCTCGCTTTCTTTTTTTACATTCTCATGTAGTTTAGAGCAAGGTTCAACGCCTCGGTGGGTTCCAGCCCAATGATGTTTCAATCGGTTTATACCACCACTTGATTTTTTGTCACAAAACTTGCATCTCGAAAACCTTCACCTTCTTTAATATATGCATATTTCCAGAAAATATCCTTCTTGCTTGTACTCATTGTTTTGAGTTGTAAATAAAGAAACTGCTCGAGAAGTAAAAAAATAAGGTGCTAGAGAAGAAAGTTTGCTGCGTTTTATTTGATGGGAGTATTTTTTGGGCTGCTCAAGTAAAAAAAACCGGCGGGATAACAATATTTTTTGTTTGCTCGGAATTTTTTGGGATAAGTGTAACACCCCCAAATCCTATTGGGTTATTATAGTGCTGTGGACCCCACGCCAGGAGATCCACTAGGCGAACATGACTAAAATACATTAAATTAAACAACAAGGGAAAATCATAGTCCCTACCATGATATTGTAATATCCGCATTTTTTCTTTCCCTTGTATTTTCATTTTCGGTGTATTTTTCGATTGTAGTAACCCTCGTGTATCTTTTAGTGTATTTTTCCTGCCATCTATCGATCTGATTCTCATTATTGTTGTGCGGAACCGCCATTTCGGGGTTGTCGTGGGTCCGTCTCGTGTTATTATTTCCCCGATATTGATTCATATTGCTTTCATTCTCTTCCCGGATCATTTTTCATCTTTTTTGGACCCTAAGGGGGTGTGGGCCGCGGCACAAGGAGTGTGCGCCGCGGCACACACATTTTTCCAGTTTTTGGCCGAGCGGACTGTACTGTGTGCCGCGGCACACCCGTCCGGGGCCGCGGCACACTGCCGAGTCAGTGCCGCGGCACACCCGTCCGGGCCGCGGCACACTCGTGTGGCATCTTCGACCAAAACCCGACTGTACCGGGTGCCGCGGCACACGTTGGCCGGGCCGCGGCACACTGTCGAACCCTGGGAGTAGTTTTTGGGCTTGTGCCGCGGCATCCTTCGGCTGCGCCACGGCACACCATGCGGTCAACTGTATAATTTCGTTCTTTTGGGGCGAGATCGCCCATTTCCCTCATTTTCTTCACCTGCGCACGAGAGAGAGAGGGTTGAGGGGAGAACTTCTCATCATTCATCACTTGAGGGTCGATTTTCATTATTTTCGTTCGGTTGTGAAGCCCGGATAATCAATCTAACGCGTGTTCTACGGATCATAGTACTTGGATCTTCAAAGGTAATTCCTCAGGAACCCTAATTTTGACGAATTTGGGTGTTTTTTCGGGATTCTAGGGTTTAGTTTCGAATTGTTCATCTATATATCGATATTGTTTACCGATTGTGATTGTTAAGTAATTCTAAATCCAATTTCCTTGATTTTAATCCGTGAATTATCAATACGGGGAGATTTTGCGTAAACCCTCGCCCGTATCGATTGAACGTCTATTGTCGTGATTTGTAATCGGGGTTTTGGGAGTATTCCTTTCGATTATTGATGTCCGTTGGGGCTGAGTTATGCTAATTCTTCGTTTAGGAACCGTCGTTTTCCATTCGGATCATCCGAAGTCATTTTTCACTTCCGATTCTTCGAAGATGTCTCAAAGGCAAGTACTTTACATTTGTTTACATGTTCTAGTATTTGAATTATGGTTGTATCGTGGTTGTTGTGGATGGATATATGTATGTTCACCTAGGGACGGTCCGACGGGGCCTCTAGGGATACGTATTGTCGTGAGTGTGCGTATCGTGAACTATGGTTAGCCACCCAGGGATGTCCGACGGGGCTCTGCGGGGTACGGTGGCCGTGAGTCTCGTACCAACGGTTAACTTTAAATTGTGATTTGTTGAAGATAATGTGTTTTGTGATTGTACATTGTAAATATTCCGGAATATAAAACGTTTTCAAAATTGATTTTTGGCGCATTATTCATCTGATTAGAATGTAGTTCAAATGGATTGTACTTGCACTAGCAGTTGTCGCTAACCCCTTAAATAGGGGAAATACTTTTTGTATTTCACGTATTGATCATGGGGACAAGCGAGCGCTAGAGCCGTATGAGGATGATGGGCAAGCATGATATTGTCCAGTAATCGATTCTTGGTGTTTTGTTCTATCAATTATGGTTGATGTATTGTTTTGGGATTTTTATATTATAAAATTGGTTTAAGTACTCGAGTACTTCCCGTTTGAAGTGTTAATATCGTGTTCCCGCTTTGGGAAATGGATTTAATGTCAGGAGTTAATTGTCGGATTGTATTCTTATTATGAATTGTCGTCTTATTGATGGTTGTTTGTCTTTGTCGAATGTCTTGGTTGGTACATTAGCCTGGTGGATTCCACAGTGTGGAATCCACGGCGCTATAATATGCCCTGAATGTCTTGGGGGTGTTACAGAATATGGTATCAGAGCCTAGGTTTATGGATACCTAGGCTGACGGTTATTTGGGTCTAGTTAAGTGTCGTTTTTGGGACAGTATCACTGCTATGCCATCATCTCAGTACGCCGGTGCTCGTAAGTTTTTTCTAACTTGACTCGTTTCACCGTTCTGTTCTATTCCTGTCTTAGTGTCTTATTGCGTTTTGCGTTTGAGTTGTACTTATGCGTTACTTCTTCAGAATTCCTGCTGGTAGAGGATGCGGACGCGGTAGGCGACGCGGCGCAGCCGGTGGGGCGGCCATGTCCGATCACTCGGGAACTGATTCGGCGATGCCTTCTTTGTCGAACAGTGTTCCCCCTAGTTCCGGAGGTCAGCAGGACCAGTCTTCTAGCTCCGGTAATGAACATGAGAATGTTGGAGTGGCCAACATTTTGCAACAAGTAGCGAACCAGATGACGCTACTGACTCAGGCCGTTCTAGTCGGCCAAGCGAATGCCAACCCGATTCCGCCTACTGGATCCGGTAGTGATAAGTTACTTCAGGACGTGATTCGTATGCGTCCTCCGCAGTTTGATGGTGCTTCCGACCCCTCTGGTTGGGAGAATTGGCTATTCGAGATAGAGAAAGTATTTGAGGCTGCTAATTGTTCTGAGGAGAGGAAGGTACCCATTGCTCAGTACTTCCTCGCCAAGGAAGCAGCAACGTGGTGGCAAGCGGTGAAACCGTGTGACCGGGCCGCTATGTGGGCCGAATTTCGAGATATGATGGAAGATGAATTCTGTACTTGGCCAGTGAAAGAGGGGAGGATCCGAGCCTTCTTTGAGGCTAAACCCCAGGATGTTCCTATTTCTCAAGCTATCAAAGACTACAATCAACAGCTGCATTATGTTAGAAACCAAGTCCGAGATGAGCTTGATAAGATCCGCCACTTTGATATGCGGATGAAACTGAGGGTGCGCCATTACATGTCTGGTCTGGGGTGCACGACTTTGAAAGATTATCAGAATAAAGCGATGGCTTATGAGATGTCGTTTTCTGCGACAGAGACGACAACCGAAGGAAAGAAGCAGAAGACCACCGGTCGGGCGGAGGCAAGTTCGGAGGGTATCCAAGGCTCGGCCTGTTCGCGAGTCTTCGGGAGTCGGGCCGCCGTCAGTTGGGCGAGGGAACGGTTCTAGGTCTGCTCCTACTGGTTCCGTTCGTGGTCCTACGTGCTTCAACTGTAGTCGCCCGGGCCACATGATGAGTGAGTGTGATAGGCCTCCGATTCAGTGTCTTGCTTGTGGTCGGATGGGTCATCGTGCTAAGTTTTGTACGGATGCAGCTCGGGCTCCAATTACTCAGATATCAACTCCAGCCGCGGGAGAGCCGAGTGTGAATCAGGCACCGACGGGCCTCACCGCAATGAGTTTTGGTAGAGCTCGAGGACGTGGACAGCCTTCTAGAGGGGGAGCTTCGAGTGCGGGGTCTGTTCCGCCCCGAGTGTACGAGATGAGACGAGCAGGAGATCCTGACGCGACGGTGGCTACAGGTACCGTCCACATCCTTGATCATCCTGTTTCCGTATTGTTCGATTCTGGTGCTACGCATTCTTTTATATCTATGGATTGTGTGCGCCGTCTGCATATTGATTGCTTGGTTGCGTGTGAACCATTTGTTGTTAAACTGCCTAGTGGGGATAGCATCGTGGGGGATCGTGAGATTAGAGATTTTTCTGTGAGTATCGCGGGGAGGGATTGGCCTTCTAATCTGATTGCAGTAGATATTAAGGATGAGGATTTGATTCTGGGTGAGGATTGGCTGGACCGTCATGGGGCGATCATGAATTATAGAACGAGAACCGTTTCGATGTTAGCCTCTGACGGTACCGAGCATTCTTTTGTGGGGCGTAAGCGGAGTAGCCAGAGATTACTGATCAGCGCCTTGAGGGCGGTGAGACTTATTCGGGGAGGTTGCACGGGTTATTGGTGTTACGCCTTGAGATCGGAAGAAGGGGGAGTCGAGCTCTCGTCTATTCCGGTAGTGTGTGAGTATCCTGATGTCTTTCCAGACAAGTTGCCGGGTTTGCCGCCGGACCGAGAAGTTGAGTTTACCGTCGAATTAGAGTCGGGTGCAGCACCGATCTCTAAGACGCCATACCGTATGGCGCCCGCCGAGATGCTGGAGCTGAAGAAATAGTTGGGAGAGTTGCTAGACATGGGGTATATTCGACCGAGTGCTTCACCTTGGGGCACACCGGTCCTGTTTGTGAAGAAGAAAGATGGGTCACTTCGTTTGTGTATCGACTACCGAGAGTTGAACAAAGTGACCATCAAAAACAAGTATCCGCTCCCGAGGATTGATGATTTGTTTGATCAGTTGCAAGGGGCAACTGTGTTTTCGAAGATTGATTTGAGATCGGGGTATTATCAGCTCCGAGTGAAGGATACCGACATTTCGAAGACGGCCTTTCAGACGAGATACGGTCACTACGAGTTTGTGGTTATGCCTTTTGGGCTAACTAACGCCCCAGCCGTGTTCATGCAGCTTATGAAAAAAGTCTTTATCGAATACCTCGATAAGTGTGTAGTCGTTTTTATCGACGACATCTTGATTTACTCGAGGAGCGAGGAGGAGCACGCCCGTCATTTGCATATTGTGTTAGATATTTTGAGAACTCAGCATCTTTTTGCTAAGTTCTCAAAATGTGAGTTTTGGTTACGAGAGGTTATGTTTCTCGGTCATGTGATCTCGGCCGAGGGTGTTCGTGTGGACCCACATAAGGTAGAGGCAGTGTTGGATTGGGCGCCGCCCAAGAACATGAAGGAGGTCCGCAGTTTTCTGGGGTTAGCCGGGTATTACCGTAGATTCGTCGAGGGGTTCTCTAAGCTCGCTCGACCGCTGACTCAGTTGTTACAGAAGTCAGAGATGTTTGTGTGGACCGATGAGAGGCAGAATAGCTTTGAGGAGTTAAAGAAGCGGTTGACGACCGCTCCTATTTTGGCTCTACCGAGTGGTAATGATGGTTTCTCAGTTTTCAGTGATGCTTCCGGCCAAGGGCTCGGATGCGTACTTATGCAGCACGGGAGGACGATTGCCTATGCTTCCCGTCAGCTGAAACCGTACGAGTTGAATTACCCTACGCACGATCTTGAGTTGGCCGCAGTTGTATTTGCGTTGAAAATTTGGCGTCTTTACTTGTATGGCTCGTCATGTCAGATTTTCACCGATCACAAGAGCCTGAAGTACATTTTCACACAGAAGGAGCTTAATATGAGACAGAGGAGATGGTTGGAATTGATTAAGGATTACGATCTCGAGATCCTTTATCATCCGGGCAAGGCTAATGTGGTAGCAGATACCTTGAGCCGGAAATTGGTATCGTTTCGGACGCTTGAGTTACTTACGGCCCAGTCGGGACTTCAGCGAGAGTTTATGAGGTTGAGCATTGAGATTGTGCTGCCAGAGAGTTCCGGGCAGTTGCGTACTCTTGAGATTTCTTCATCTCTGGTCGATGACATTAAATCGGGACAGTTGGAGGACCCGATGTTTATTCAGCTTCGAGAGAGTGTAGGGAAGGGGAAAGCCCCAGTATTCGTTATTCATGAGGACGGAGTGTTGAGATTCCGAGGACGGTTGTGTGTTCCGAACGACTCGGAATTGAGACAGAGTATTATGCGAGAGGCTCATGCGTCACCTTACTCAGTCCATCCAGGCTCGAGTAAAATGTATAAGGATTTAAGAAAGAATTTCTGGTGGAACGACATGAACAATGAGGTAGTTCAGTTTGTGGCTAAGTGTTTGACTTGTCAGCAAGTCAAGATTGAGCATCAGCGGACAGCAGGGTTGTTGAAACCACTTCCCGTCCCGGAGTGGAAGTGGGAGGATATCTCTATGGATTTTGTCACGGGTTTGCTGAGGACGAAGACTGGTATGAATATGGTGTGGGTGATTGTAGACCGACTGACTAAGTCGGTGCATTTTCTGGGCATCAAGGATACTTGGGGTCCAGAAAAGTTGGCTCATGTTTTTATCGCACAGATAGTGAGACTTCATGGTACGCCGAGGACCATTATTTCAGATAGAGATGGCCGGTTTGTATCGCACTTTTGGCAGGCGGTACATAAGGCATTGGGGACACGGTTGCATTTGAGTACATCTTTCCACCCTCAGACTGACGGACAGTCCGAACGTACCATTCAGACGTTCGAGGATTTGTTGCGCGCGTGTGCGTTAGATTGGAGTAGTGACTGGGAGGATCATCTGGCCTTGATTGAGTTTACTTATAATAATAGCTGGCACGCGTCGATTAAGATGGCACCATATGAGGCACTTTATGGACGACGTTGCCGATCACCTATATGTTGGGATGAGCCGTCCGATTTGGTTGGCACTGAGCCGGACCTTGTGTTGGAGACGAGGGAGAAAGTTGAATTGATTAGGAAGAGAATGTTGGCTGCTCAGAGTCGGCAAAAGTCTTATGCGGATGTTAGGCGTAGACCTTTGGAGTTTGAGGTGGGAGATCATGTTCTGTTGAGAGTGTCTCCGACGAAAGGAGTTTTCCGTTTTGGGAAGAAGGGGAAACTCAGCCCGAGATATATTGGACCTTTCGAGGTATTGGAGAGAGTCGGTGAGTTGGCATACCATTTGGCTTTACCTCCGTCGCTAAGTCATATTCATAGCGTATTTCACGTTTCCCAGTTGAGGAAGTACGTTCCGGACCCGTCCCACATTATTGACTTTGGGGGCGTGGAGATCGAGAAGGATGTTACATTTGAAGAGAGGCCCGTCAAGATTTTGGAGCGTCGAGACAAACAGTTAAGGCACAAAACCATTCCTTTGGTTAAGGTACAATGGTCGAGACACGGAGTAGAAGAAGCGACGTGGGAGTTAGAGGAGGATATGCGTTCGAGACACCCCGATCTTTTTGATTCTTAAGTTTCGAGACGAAACTTTATTTTAGAGGGGGAGAATGTAATATCCGCATTTTTTCTTTCCCTTGTATTTTCATTTCCGGTGTATTTTTCGATTGTAGTAACCCTCGTGTATCTTTCAGTGTATTTTTCCTGCCATCTATCGATCTGATTCTCATGATTGTTGTGCGGAACCGCCATTTCGGGGTTGCCGTGGGTCCGTCTCGTGTTATTATTTCCCCGATATTGATTCATATTGCTTTCATTCTCTTCCCGGATCATTTTTCATCTTTTTTGGACCCTAAGGGGGTGTGGGCCGCGGCACAAGGAGTGTGCGCCGCAGCACACACATTTTTCCAGTTTTTGGCCGAGCGGATCAGATCTGTGTGCCGCGGCACACCCGTCCGGGGCCGCGGCACACTGCCGAGACAAGGCCGCGCACACCCGTCGGCCGCGGCACACTCGTGGCATCTTCGACCAAAACCCGACATGCTGGTGCCGCGGCACACGCTGGCCGGCCGCGCACACCGCGAACCCCGGGAGGCTTGGGCTTGTGCCGCGGCACACTTCGGCTGCGCCGCGGCACACCATGCGGTCAACTGTATAATTTCGTTCTTTTTGGGCGAGATCGGCCATTTCCCTCATTTTCTTCACCTGCGCACGAGAGAGAGAGGGTTGAGGGGAGAACTTCTCATCATTCATCACTTGAGGGTCGATTTTCATCATTTTCGTTCGGTTGTGAAGCCCGGATAATCAATCTAACGCGTGTTCTACGGATCATAGTACTTGGATCTTCAAAGGTAATTCCTTAGGAACCCTAATTTTGACGAATTTGGGTGTTTTTTCGGGATTCTAGGGTTTAGTTTCGAATTGTTCATCTATATATCGATATTCTTTACCGATTGTGATTGTTGAGTAATTCTAAATACAATTTCCTTGATTTTAATCCGTGAATTATCAATACGGGGAGATTTTGCATAAACCCTCGCCCGTATCGATTGAACGTCTATTGTCGTGATTTGTAATCGGGGTTTTGGGAGTATTCCTTTCGATTATTGATGTCCGTTGGGACTGAGTTATGCTAATTCTTCGTTTAGGAACCGTCGTTTTCCATTCGGATCATCCGTAGTCATTTTTCACCTCCGATTCTTCGAAGATGTCTCAAAGGCAAGTACTTTACATTTGTTTACATGTTCTAGTATTTGAATTATGGCTGTATCGTGGTTGTTGTGTATGGATATGTGTATGTTCACATAGGGACGGTCCGACGGGGCCTTTAGGGATACGTATTGCCGTGAGTGTGCGTATCGTGAACTATGGTTAGCCACCCAGGGATGTCCGACGGGGCTCTGCGGGGTACGGTGGTCGTGAGTCTCGTACCAACGGTTAACTTTGAATTGTGATTTGTTGGAGATAATGTGTTTTGTGATTGTACATTGTAAATATTCCGGAATATAAAACGTTTTCAAAATTGATTTTTGGCGCATTATTCATCTGATTAGAATGTAGTTCAAATGGATTGTACTTGCACTAGCAGTTGTCGCTAACCCCTTAAATAGGGGAAATACTTTTTGTATTTCAGGTATTGATCGTGGGGACAAGCGAGCACTAGAACCGTATGAGGATGATGGGCAAGCATGATATTGTCCAGTAATTGATTCTTGGTGTTTTGTTCTGTCAATTATGGTTGATGTATTGTTTTGGGATTTTTGTATTATAAAATTAGTTTAAGTACTCGAGTACTTCCCGTTTGAATTGTTAATGTCGTGTTCCCGCTTTGGGAAATGGATTTAATGTCAGGAGTTAATTGTCGGATTGTATTCTTATTATGAATTGTCGTCTTATTGATGGTTGTTTGTCTTTGTCGAATGTCTTGGTTGGTACATTAGCCTGGTGGATTCCACAGTGTGGGATCCACGACGCTGTAATATGTCCTGAATGTCTTGGGGGTGTTACAGATATCCGACACAATATTCCGATAAGGAATTTCAACGACAACGATGGGCCTACATGGCCAAAAATAAAATACAACATCCACGAGCATCTGCTCGGGTAATACATAATGACAATGACTGACAAACTGGAGAACACTCCAACTGACTGACCAACATGAACAACTCGGACTAGTATCGCTCGAATGCCTCGTTGCCATCATCATGCCCCTGTGTCTCAACTCTCTCCTCGCAAGCACCTAAAACATGAAAACATGTTCCACCCCCACGGGGTCAGTCATCCAGATAATGAACATCAAATACATGTATAACATGATATGCATCCAAAGGCAGAATGAAGCGGTACAATGATAATAATAATACGAGATGCTCACAAAACAAGGTAAGAACCGAGCATTGATGAAACACTATGCCTACGGCATACTATTAATATCTGTTCAACAGGTTAGAACATAAGTGCCCAACGGCGAATCATAATCATAGAGTACCATAATGAATTACACAACATGAACTAAACCAGAACTGAATTAATTATGAATCACAATGCCCGAAGGCTCCAATGAAATTACCAAGACAATCACAAAGGCCTGAAAGCCACTCAGCCGAAGCTGTCAAATATCACAATCACCTGAAGCCAAAACAGCTCAAAGCTGTATCGATTAGGGCCGAAGCCACGGCATGAAGTCGTATCACCATTAGGGCCTAAGCCACGGTATGAAGCCGTATCACAATTAGGGCCGAAGCTACGGCACGAAGCCATATCACAATTAGGGCCGAAGCCACGGTGCGAAGCCGTATCACAATGAAACCATCCAATGGACGTTGACCTACTGAGCTGTAGGTGTTGGGGGAAACAACCTCGAAGGTTCAGGCCCCACCAAACTTACCCCATAATGAAACCATCCAATGGTTGTTGATCTACTGAGTTGTAGGTGTTGGGGGAAACAACCGCGAAGGTTCAAGCCCCACCAAACTTACCCCATAATGAAACCATCCAATGGTCGTTGACCTACTGAGTTGTAGGTGTTGGGGGAAACAACCGCGAAGGTTCAGGCCCCACCAAAATTACCCCATAATGAAACCATCTAATGGACGTTGACCTACTGAGTTGTAGGTGTTTGGGGAAATAACCGCGAAGGTTCAGGCCCCACCAAACTTACCCCATAATGAGCACTAGCCGAAACTAGCCTCCAAACATAATTAATCACAAACGGCAACGATCCCAAGATTACCGAATTCACGAGAATGATAGTGTGCTGCCTTGAGTCGGCCAACACGACAACAATGACTCACGGATGGGTACCGTCCTCGGCGGTCCTAATTCAATACCTCGATTACCTTAGAATGGTCAATCGATAACAATGACACAATGGATAGGAACTATCCTCGACAGCCCCAATTCAATACCTCGATTGTCTTAGAATGGCCAACCGATAACAATGATGCAGCGGATGATTCAATATCTCGATTGCCTTAAAACGGCCAATCGATAACAATGATACAACGAATGATTGAGCACCTCGATTGCCTTAGAACGTCTAATCAATGACAATGATACAATAAATGATTGATCACCTCGGTTGCCTTAGAACAGCTAATCGATGACAATGATACAATGAATGATTGAGCACCTCGATTGCCTTAGAACGGCTAATCGATGACAATGATACAATGAATGATTGAGCATCTTGATTGCCTTAGAACGGCTAATCGATGACAGTGAGACAATGAATGATTGAACTCCTCGATTGCCTTAGAATGGCCAATCGATAACAATGATACAATGAATGATTGAGCACCTCGATTTCCTTAGCACGGCTAATCGATGACAATGAGATAATGAATGATTGAACTCCTCGATTGCCTTAGAACGGACAATCGATAACAATGATACAATGAATGATTGAACTCCTCGATTGCCTTAGAACGGCCAATCGATAACAATGATACAATGAATGCCTCGGCACCTTTAATCGGCTACCGACGATGAAGATGAGAATGAATACGACAATGTCTTCAATCGGCCAATACAACATGAATGACAGGAAGCCAACATTAATAACAATGATTACAACAATGTCTTATATCGACATCAATATTAACAACAACAACTGATACATCGATACCGCGAACCGGTGATCGATAATAACATTAACAACGAATATCCCAATGCCTTACCGGCCATTAATGAATGATAATAAACATTTGGCATAATTTCCGAAGAGTATCGTATCGAACGATCCCCTAATATCAATGAACTTATGAAGAGACTAAGTCTCGGAATGATACAACACATTCATACACATATATGATAACATTAATCTCATTGACTAGTACAAGTATAAAACTTGCCTCAACTGAAGGCGATGAAATCCTTCCATGAACAACGAACGGCGTCCTCCAATAAACACAAGTACTCGAACAACCTTGAATGAAATATAATTCATTCAATAACACAATATCAATCGAAATCAACATAACGACCGAAAGAAACTCTTTGAGGCATTTAATCGAATAGTAAATGTTCAAAGTTCCTCAAGAACCTAAGAATCATCAATCGGGTTGTACGAATCGAAAATATGGGTATACAATCCATAGAACACGATTAATAATGTTCACTAGCATCAACCGATTCATCAAAAT
This sequence comes from Orobanche coerulescens, assembly GCA_033398695.1. Classification (NCBI taxonomy): domain Eukaryota; kingdom Viridiplantae; phylum Streptophyta; class Magnoliopsida; order Lamiales; family Orobanchaceae; genus Orobanche; species Orobanche coerulescens. Next base: position 6,178,300 of record CM065814.1, read on the forward strand.
CGGACTAGAATCGAAATCAAGAATAAATCTCGAAAAATCAAATTCTAGGGGATTTCAAGAAATTACCTCGATCCGACGAAGAACAATAATTTGATGTTGATATAATCGACAAGAATACTCAAAAATGCTTAGAAATCGAGTGGAATCGACCAAAAACTCCATTTCCCGATTTTTCCCGTCGCCAGCCGCAACCGGGTGAAGAAATGATGAAAAAATGAGGTCTGACCGGTCACTGCCTATATATGGTCGACAGAGTTACGGCCGTAACCGGCAGGACCTTACGGCCGTAACCGACATTCATCCAAATCCGCCCAGCGCCTGCCGATCGCTTACGGCCGTAACCGACAGGGCCTTACGGCCGTAACTCGGCACTTACGGCCGTAACGGCATTCGTCCGAACACTGCATGGCACCCGTACGGCCGTAACTGACATTCCTTACGGCCGTAACCGGCATTCGTCCGAACACTGCCGAGCACCTACGGCCGTAACCGGCACCTTACGGCCGTAACTCGGCCAGGCCAGGCCCTACTCCAAGAAGTGCGGCCGTGACTCGGCCATGGCCACTCCGACGGCCGGGACGACACCGAAACACGAACCTGAATATGAATCGAAGATACGGTTACGAAGTACTCGCAAAGACGAATCCAAGAGCTAAGAGAATACATGATTCCGACCACCCGAAGGTTCGAAATTCGACAACGGAAAGTAATTACCCCAAACTTTGGAAAATTACGAAAGTGGCCCAAAACGTCCGAAATACACGATACACGATCGAAACACCAAGCCAAAGCTCGCAACATGAATAATAACATTAAATGAACTTACGAGAAACTCGAAATGACAGTTTCGGACGAGATTCGCAAGAATCGAACTCAAGTGCGGAAAAGCCGTTCAAAAACACGGAACTCAACAAAACGATACCGAAACGAACTCGGACGACAAAAAATGCAGAATTAAATATTCTCGAAATGACGAAACGGTCACAACAGAGCCTCTAAGATGGACTTCTGCCAAAAAAAAGAAAATTTACCGGAAAATCGAAATTGCGGATATTACAATAAGAAGTAAAAAAGGTTTGCTGGAGAAGTGAAAATCACAGTGGGAGTAATCTCCTTCTTATAAAATCGGCGGGATAGTTCTTTTTTTTTTTTAATTTTCCTTCGATTACTACTGAAAAGCGGCGGATAACAAACTAGGGTTACCTTTCTTTTTTATTTTTCTTCTTACCCTGAAACGATGTCGTTTCAAGCTAATTTTTTTAAAAAAACACAAAAAGCGTTCACTTTGGACAAAAGGCGCTGAAGGCGCACGCCATGCCTCAAAAGCGTGTGCCCCGTCCAAAAAGCGAGCGATTTTCATGCTTTTCACAGGTCGCCAGACACCTTGATGTGTTTCCAGCGAAAAACACTCCGAGGCACGCTTCAAGGCGCGCGGAGTGCCGCCTTTTCAAACATTGTCCGTTCGTGTAAAAATAAAAAATAAAGTGAAAAACAAAAAATGAAATGATTACAAGTACTTGTCTGCAATGCCTTTGTGAATAGGTCCGCTATATTATCACTTGAGCGAATACATTAAATATTAATTTTGCCATCTTTTTGGAGATCATGCATGTGGAAAAGATAGGGAAAATATGCTTTGTCCTATCGCTTTTGATATAGCATTCCTTGAGTTGTAAAATGCAAGCCGCACTATCTACATAAAATACAGTTGGATTCTCTTTTGTCGTAGTTAATCCACATGAACTTTCAATGTGATGAGCCACATTTTTCAGCCATACACATTCTTGACTTGCTTCATGGATTCCAATTATTTCAGAATGATTTGAAGTTGTTGTTGTTAGGATTTTCTTCATAAATTTCCAAAATATAGCAGTTTCTCCATGTGTGGATACATAGCCTGTTTGGGATTTGCCTTTATGGGGGTCCAAAAGATAGCCTGCATCCGCATATCCTACCATATTACTTCTAGAACTTTCAGAATAATATAATCTAAGGTTGATTGTGCCTTTCAGATAACGTAAAATATGTTTGAGACCATTCCAATATCTTATAGTGAGTGTAGAGCTACATCTTGTCAAGAGATTTACAGAAAAAGCTATATCCGATCTAGTGCAATTGGCAAGGTAATTTAATGCTTGCACTAAGATATGGTACTTCGGAACCAAGTATCATTTGCCCATCTTCAAGTGGTCAAAATGGATCTTTAGTTGCATCATGCGTTCTAACGACCATGGGTGATGTCAGAGGATGTGCTTTATCCATATAAAAATGCTTTAACACTTTTTTAGTATAAGAAGATTGATGAACAAATAATCCTCCATGGATATGTTCAATTTGAAAACCCAAACATAACTTTATTTTTCCTATAACTTTCGTCTAAAATTTATTTTTCAAGTAATTGGCAGTTTGATTGAGCTCTTCAGGAGTCCCTATTAAGTTTAAGTTATCAACATAAACTGCTATAATTGCAAATTCACTATTAGTTTTCTTTATGAAGACGCAAGGATAGACAACATCATTTTTATACCCTTCTTTCAACAGATATTCTCTAAGTCTATTGCACCACATTGTCCAGATTGTTTTAGCCGTACAATGATATTTGAAGCTTAATTGAGAACATACTTGTGAGATAAGAGTTACTTGTTACTGGTAATTTAAATCCTTGAGGGATTTTTAGGTATATGTCACTATCAATTGAACCATATAGACATGCAGTTACTACATCCATGAGGCGGATATTGAGCCTTTGTGACAAATACAGACTAATAAAAAATCTAAAAGTAATTGTGTCCATTATGAAGAGTATGTTTCCTCGCAATCAATTCCTGGTTTTTGAGAAAAACCTAGTGCTATGAGTCTTTTTATATCTCGTAATTTCATGATGTTCATTTTTCTTTTAACGACCCATTTTTATCCTACAAGGATAACATTTTTTGGAGTTTGAATTACATGTCCAAATACCTTTCGTTTTTCAAGGAATTTAATTCAGCCTTCGTGTTTTTTTTTCTATTTTGGCCAATCATCTCTATTTTGACAATATCCAATAAACTTTGGTTCATGATCCTCATTTGAAACTTCACGGGCCATATTAAAGGCAAATATATCATCCATGATGATATTTTCCATCTCAATAATTTACTAAAAGATGAATAATTTATTGAGATCTCATTATTTCCATACACTAATCATTCTTCATGAACTACATTACTTTCATTTGATTGATCAATCATCATTCTTATTTGGTTCTTATCATGCACCTTCATTTTTCTAGGTGCAGAATCTTTTGAACCATTTGGTTGACCACACTTTTGGCGTACTTTGGATTCATTTACTGCTACTGCTTGTCCTTCAGGGACATTAATTATGGATGGCATATTTTCAGCAGGTATATAGAATTTTTTAACTCTTCGTGTATCAAGGAAAGCATCAGATAATTGATTTGCAATCTTTTATAACTAAATGGTCTTTTCAACCTCTTGCTCACATTGACTATTCTGTGGATCAAAATGTGATAGATTTTTTTCACTCCAAGAGATATCCTTTTGCTTTTCCGGATGTAGTTTTGTCCCACCTAATATTGGGTATGTCATTTCATCAAAATAACAGTCTGCAAATCGTGCATTAAGTAGATCACATGTCAAAGGTTCAAGACACCTAATAATTGAAGGTGGGTCAAGTTAATATATATCTCAAGCCTTCATTGGGGGCCCATTTTTTTGCCTTGCAGAGGTGCAATTGGCACTTGAACAACATAATCGAAGGTTTGTGAATGAGAAATATGGGGTTCTCGACCAAAGACAAGCTGCATGGGGGAATACTGGTTATAAGTCCTTGATCAAATGCGAAGTAGTATTGCTGCATGTAATATGGCATTACCGCAAGGAGAAGTTGGGAGTTTTGATTTTGTAAGTAATGGTCTTTCAAACAGTTTAAGACATTAAATAAGCGACTCTGCTAGATCATTTTGAGTGTAGACATGAGCAACTGAATGTTCAACTTCAAATCCAATTGTCATGCAATAATCGTCAAATGCTTGAGATCTAAACTCACCAGCATTGTCAAGAAAAATTGCATTGATTAAATTATCAGAGAATCATGCTCGTAATTTTATTATTTGATCAAGTAGTCTAGCAAATACCATATTTCTAGTTGAAAATAAGTTCACATGGGACCATCTAGTAGATGCATCAACCAATACCACAAACAATCGAAATTTTCCACATGGTGGGTCTACTGGTTCATAAATATCTCCTTGAGTTCTTTCTAGGAAATATGGATATTCAATGCTAACTTTCGTACTTGAAGGACTAATGATTAACTTGCCTTGCCCACAAGCATCATATAAGATTTCACTTACTAAACGAATCTTTTGGTTCTTCATATTGTGCCCATATGAATTATTGATTATTCGACGCATCATTGTTGCTTCTAGGTGTCCAAATATATCACGCCAAATCATAATGGGTCATTGAACTTGATGTTCGTGACATGATTTTCCTCAATTGCTTTTATAAATGTATAATACATTCTAGACGGTAATACCGAGAACTTTTATTTTGTTTGCTTCTGGACAAATACAAAGGTATTCATTATTACCTTTTTGTATTGTCTCGTTATGGTAACCGTTACATCGGATATCCTTACAACTCAGTAAATTTCTTCTTGATTTACTAGACTAAAGTGTGTAATCTAAAATGAATTTAGTATTCTATGATAAAATAATACATGCTCTTTCGGATACATCAATGATGTTTAGTGCACCTGATATGGTGTTATCATTATCTTCTGCTAATGTTATTTGAGAAAGTATTTCTTATCTTGGAGAATAGTATGAGTAGTTGCACTCTCGGGTAGACAAATATCACAAAAATCTATTAGAATTTATGTAATGATTTAAAGAAACTTTTAGAGCAACAATTTAATTATCATGAAATAATTATTCTAATTCTCCATAAACAACCAAAAGTAAATCAAGATATTGGAGAAAATATTTATAATTCCTAACAAAAATAAACCAACAATTCTCAAACTAATCTATGTCTGTCTAGTACACCACCCAGACCCAATTAAGTGTTTAGTATCTCTCAGAGGCATTTTGTAATGCCCGGATAATTATTGTGTATTTATCTTGTAAGAATCAACTTTGTAATGTTATTATTCGGAGGTTGGTTTCCCGTATTTTTGTATCTTTACGTTTTGGTATCTACAATATTCTGCATGCATGTTTCTGCACGTGTTAACGTACGTTACCAGACGTACATAACGTGCGCTAAGACTGCAGTATTACGTACGTTATCTAGAGTGGTTAACGTACGTAAGCTAAGTCAACTTGGGATCGGATAAGGGTCGGCGTGTGGGGGCCGAGGAAGGGGCCAGGGAAGATCCGTGTGATTTCCGCATGAACCTGGACATAGGGTTACGTACGCTATGGTGCATGTGTTACGTACGCTAAGGACATGAATATTACGTACGTAAAACCCTTGCGATTACGTACGTAAGGAAATGGCGAAATCAGGCCAGTGAGTTCTGGTCAGACGACTACGTACGCTATAGTTAGGGTATAACGTACGTTAAGCTTATTACGTACATAAGGTTAATTGCATAACGTACGTAATGTCCAGAATTCTATTTATAGACTTCGACCCTATTTCATTTCTCACCTTTCCTTTGGCCGATTTTTTCGTGTTCTGGAGATCTTTCATCACCTCTTATCCTTCCTATCATCTTTTGGGACGATTCTTGGAAAGCATAGGCCTTGTAGATTGGTGTTCAAACTTCCGGTGGTTGAGTTTATTCAAGTTCTTCCTTGTTCATCCAATTGTTGAGGTATGTGATCCTTCACCAACTAAATTAGCATGGTATTAGTAACGTTTTGGACCTGTTTTGAGTAGGCCAAACCAGTTTTCTTCTTGAGGAGCCCTTCATCATGGTTTAGAAGATTGAATTCAATTATTTTCGATTCCTCTTGATTGTAGTAATCATTGAGCAACCTCTAGTGATTAGACTATTGATTAGTGTATCTTGAGATTTATAAACCAATCATATCTAGTTTTCGAAGATTATCTTCGTTCAGGAGAATGTTATGATCGAACATTTCAGTGAAGAATTTACGGATTGAACTTAAGGATTAAATTGTAGGAGGAGATGATATTGGAACTAGTCTTTATGATGATTCATCAAAGTTTGGATATCTTGTTATTATAAAACATGATTAGAATCCTCCTAGGATGAATTCCATGTTATGTAGTAACAACCAACCGAAGGAATTGTGTTAGGACAGAATAGTCCATCGCCATGATAGATGCATCATGCCTTTTTATGATTCATTTGATGATTTCAACGATTATCCGGAACCGTGGGTCATACCGACGTTATTGTTCCATGAAGGTTTGCTTTCAGGTGAGCCGACCGAGTGAGAATTCTCCGATCGGATTGAAGACTGTTGATAGTAGAAATTCTTGTCTCCATTGTTGAGGCAAGTATCGTATTTTGAAAGTTTGTGAACAATTGATGAATTTGATCATGCATATGGTTTATTCGTATTGTTGATATGAGATTATCATGACAATTGCTATCGATTTAACGTACGTTCATATTGATGAGTATGTCGATTTTCTCGCATATGTATATGCATAGTTGTGTTATGTGTAAGTTGTGATGATCCGAAGGGATCAAGCGATCTATGCTGAGGGCGCTGGATCGGATGTCCACCTCGTGTTGATCCGAAGGGATCATCTTGGGATCTAGGCTGAGGGCGCTGGATCATTGGACGGGTTTTTCCACCTCGTGTTGGTCCGACGGGATCATCTTGGGATCTATGCTGAGGGCGCTGGATCGTTGGAATACCCATGTTGTGTTGATTGAATCTTGTGGATTCGTATTGTTGGATTCCAGTAGCGGAAGTCCATATTGTGTATGATTTTATGCATTGTCGTTGCATTTTTGTGTGTTCCGATACTTGTACTAGCATTGTTTTGCTAACCCCTTCGGGGGTGGACATTTGTTTTGATGTTCAGGTAGCCGAGGAGTGGGAAAGCAGCCACAGTACCATCATGACGATGAAGTGGCCCAATGATGTTAGTTGTTCGTCGTCTTTGTGATTTGTCTTCTTGGTTCATTTTCAGTACTCGAGTACGCGTGTCTTTTTAAGATCATTTCGATATGGTTGTAATAAAGCAGTTGGAACCAATTTGTAATTTGAATTTCGGTGATATTGTTGGTTTATATTCACATTTTTTTTAATCAGCCTTGTAAATCCTTACTTAAAGGGTTTATGGCGCTGTAATTATTCCGATTATCTCGGGGTGTTACACATTTAGGTGAGTTATATCACATGGACCGTCATAATCAAGGATATTAGTTTCGATCTTCTATTTTCCCTTGATTTATTTCTGATAAAAATTCACTACGCATTTTTCCGTACGAAAGGTACGTGACCAATGCTTAGTCATGCCACATCTATGGCATTTATCTTCCTTTTCGGATGGGTTATTATCACTGGATGCTTTGAACCTTTTATTGTTGTATATTTCGCTATGGATTTTGCCACATCCAAAACCACGCCCACGTCCACGCTTGTCTCCGTGACCACGACGACGTCCATTTCCATGATTGGATGTAACATTGGTTTCAAGTAATGCTACAGAACCAGTGGGTCGTGATTCATGGTTTTGCATGAGCAACTCATTATTTTGTTCAGCAACCAACAAATAAGATAGAGTATTTTTTGAAACCACGCTCTCGATATTGTTGTTGCAGGATCATATTTGAAGCATTGAATGTGGGAAATATTTTCTCAAGCATATCTTTATCACTTATTTTTTCTCCATAAAGTTTCAATGAATTCTGAACAACTTCGAATTATAAGACTCCCGCTTTTAAAATCTTGCAAGCGAAGACGTATCCATTCAGTGTCGGGCTCTAGGGAGGACTATAGTCCTCTAATGGCCAGATCTCTTCTTTATACTTTTTCATAGCTCACTTGGGTCGTCTTTGACTGTGAGATCCTCAACTTTCAAATAATCGTGGAGATAATGACGAACGAAAATTAGTACCTTAGCACGATCATGCTCGAATTTTTTCTTTCCTTATTTTATTGTCTCACCTAGACCCTTTGAGATCAAGTGGATATCAGCATCAAGAGTACACGATAAATAGTTCTTGCCAGATATATCAAGTGCGACAAACGCAAGCTTAGTGATATTGCCATGTGTAAATCTATATAGTAAAAATAAAACAAATTATTTCAATAATTTATTGTCAATATGACACAAGAATTTAGTTTCTTTTCAGGGATAAATATGATGCCATATATCGCTCTTTATTTAAAATTTATGCTACGTCAGGAGCATAATAATTTAATAGATCAATTGTAACACCCCCAATCCACTCAGGGATATTACACGCCGTAGACCCTCTCCTCGAGGATCTACCAGGCTGGTAACAATATTTAACATCTCGACAATGCCTTCAAGGCTACAATGACTCAGTAGACCGATTTGGTCTTTCCACAAATACATACAACTCAAATACAACTCATGCCCACGCAGGGGACAAAATACAACTACACCCGTACAACGGAACAATACAAGAAATGAAAATAAAGTACAATCGAACCAACACACGATGTACGGTTCTTCATGTGATTAGTATCGATCATCTTTCATCATCCTTCGTGCCGACTCCGTGTTATGCTCCAAAACCCGAATGCAAAACAGACATCCACCCCGAATACTGGGGTTAGCAAAACTCCACTGCTTTGCTAGTGCAAATACAAAGTGCAAATACGAGCCATACACTTCACATTCCACGAATAACAATAACCGAGGATCCTCAAAGATCCAAACGAAACGAAAAGTACTTCCCGAGGCAAGGGTTTGAGAAAACATTTCAAAAACGAAATATCATAAATCAATGGGAATAATTTATAAAACGGTTTAGAATGCCATCGAGAGTTTTAATAGGAAACAATTTAGGATTATCAAATCCTACTTTTCAAAAACCAAAGACAAAAGGGGTCACCGCCCAAAGGTTTACTTTTCGAAAATGACATTAACCAAATCGTTGGGATTTTAGCCCCAAATCCAGAAACGACTTTTATAAACCATCGGGATTTTAGCCCCAAATCTCATCAACTCACAAGACACGAACGTCAACAAGGTTCGCCTTCCAACGTCCAAAATACACAAATAAATGATTTAAAACAAACAACAAAATACTCTAGTGCCATCCTAGCCAAGTAAGCCAAACGAACAACTTACCTCTTACACACTTAGTCAATGCATGCAATCATGAAAACCGCTCAAAAGCACTCATTTCGGAAATGCCAATATCGAATCACATTTGCAAAAATGCACCACAATTAACCGCGGACCCACGCCTTCGTGGATCCTCGCCGAGACCCCGTCGGATCTAACCCACGTGGTTAAAAGCAAGCTCGCGGTCCACAGCCTTCGTGGAGCCCTACCGAGACCCCGTCGGATCTAACCCGTAGTGAGCATACACACGCACACGTTACTCATGCAATACTAACATGCTAAGAATGTAAGTTCGTTAAGAATACTTACTAGAGATGGCCATTAACTCGACACCATTACCAAACTCTTCAAAAATACAATAACAAGTTTAAATAAGGAATACACGATTCCATAATCAAACAATAGGAGTATCATCCTAAAATCCTTCAATGTTCAAAATAACCAAATCATAATTAATTCTCAAAACACCGTTCACAAATCACACTGCTTTTGAAAGAAAGCCTTTAACGAGGCCAAACCAAATCCTTTGAAACTTCATTTCAAATAACCAAACAAACACGTTAAGACGACCACCGATCATCATATCCATAAACGAGAAAAGTATGGGCAAGGTACTTGCCTCGAATAAGAACAACGCGAGAATCGACCAAGTAGGTTGGCCCGAACCGACTACGAACCCGCCGACTCCACCGAACGCCAACTCACGTTCATAAACTACGAAGGACAATTAATAACAATGAAATGAATTCCATAACACGACTCAAAGCCGTTGAATTCAAAGAACGAATGACGAAAGTTCACGATTTTTCCCAAAATGGCCAAGAACACGATTCGCTCCACAAAACCCGAAAACGGAATTCCAAGTTGAAATATGGATATACAATCCATAGAATGTGTTTAACAACATCATTTAACCACAATCGATCCATCAAAAACGGATGAAAACGAGATCGAGAACAAATCCCCAAAAAGTCAACTCAAGGAAATCAAGAATTATACTTCGATTCGACGAAGAACAATGGATTAAATGATGTTAAACACAAGAATACTATCAAGATTAATCATACCCATCATGAATTAATCAACAACACGAACGAATCGACGAAAATGCAAAAATCCCCAAATTCACGAAATTAGGGTTCTAAGGAAGATTACCTTGATTCATTGGATCAAAGGTTGATAAAGGACGATCGATTGATGTTATGGACTCCGAACTTCATGGTTTTGTTGTTAAACAACATGGCTTCGTCGCCCATGAATCGCCACTCGCGGATGGAGAAGGAAGGAAATGAAAACGAAGTGAAATGTGACTGCCACCATATTTATACTGCCACTTAGCGTGCGCTAGCCTTCCTGGACTAGCGTGCGCTTATCGGCAGATCGGCCGAGTACCTCGCCAGGCCCACAACACCCGCATCACCGACCAACCCCGCCGACCGAACTCGCCGACCCAACTCCCGCTAGCGTGCGCTACGGCCGGATACTGCGCGCTAGCCGACTGGCCCAAAGAGCCACCGGATCGAATCGCCTGCCAGTAACGACGCTAGCCGGCCGACAGCAGGCGCTTACGCCGCCGACTAGCGCGCTACGCTCGGCGTAGCGTGCGCTACTCGCCGATCCCGACGAGTCCGTAACCTCGAAACCCCATCGCTTGTGCCCGAGAAGCACAGACGCTAGTTACCCGGCAGGCGCTACACTGCCGGTTAGCAAGGCCTCTTCCGGCCAGAAGGCGTGCGCTTACGCGTTCTCGCCGCACCTGTCCCGGCCGGTGCCCGCAATCGTCCGGCCATCCCGCCACCGTCCGGCCGATCCCGCCACCGTCCGCCCACTCCCGCCACCGCCTGGGCTCGACGACCCGATTTCCGAAAACAGACGGAACGAACACGACGAAAAGTTCGCGGACAATATAAACGACTCGAAATGAAAGCGTAATACCATAATTAGTCATACGCGACCAAGAAACGGGTCGAGACAACAATTACAGATACGGATACCCGTAACTTTCAAGAAATTACAAAATGGCCCAAAATGCCTAAATCACGATACGTGATCGAATAACCAAACCGAAGTTCACAACACGCCTAACAAAGTTAAACGGACTTGCGGGAAACTCAAACAACTTCGGACGAGATTCGCAAGAATCGAACTCAAGTGCGGAAAAGTCGCTAAAAAGCACGTAACTCAACGAAACGACACCAAACGAACTCGGATGTCAAAAAGTGTAGAATTAATCATTCTCGTAATGACGAACGGTCATGAGCGAAGTCGTCAAAACGGACTTCCGCGAAAAAAGAAATTACCGGAATCGAAAATTGCGATATTACATTCTACCCTCCTTAAAAGAAGTTTCGTCCCGAAACTTAAAACAAGTAGGGAGAAGAAATATTCCGCCAGGAAAACTCAACGAGACACACAAGAATGCGTAACTAACGCCCAACGGCGAAATGTTACAAACAACGCAAAGGAATATACGGCGTGTAAACACGCTCCACGGCGACCAACACAACGTCGCCGTTAGGGATATAATAAAACCAACAAGTGACAAGCGTCATCAAACGGATAATATAGCCAAGTCAATTATCCGATAATCACAAAACACAACGAACGAAAATCAATATGATTGACCAACCCAACGGTACATCAATCAAAACGCGAGTCAACCGCTGAACAAACACGGAATCCCATCGCCTAAGGGATGGAAGATTGAAAACGAAACTAATTTCCCGAACTAAAGGGAATTACGATGGAGCCTGAACGTTCAACAATCACGAAACGAGAACAAAAACCGAACAAACAAACGATCGAGACAACAAAAATCGAACAATCATGTTCGAATCACGAAGAACAATAAAGTTCAAACAATAACTCCCAGGATGATCTGGTGAGAACTACAAGACATGCATTCCCATAAGATCCACAGGAAAGGGAATAGCGATTGAAAAGTCACAACGACAAATGAGTTATTCCGAAATGATATCACACTCGTTCGATAAACAAAAACAAGGGCAGGACAAGCTCAGAAATGCCAACGAACACAAATGAGTCGACAGAGTCGAAAACATAAGAGTTCCAAATCCGATCCACTTCGAATAAAAGAACTAATAGAACCAGATGATGTCACTTCCGAACAAGGTTCACAAGAATCGAACCGAACCCGAAAAAAAAAATCACAGCGATAACCAGATCGATCCACAACAAGGTCGTAGCTCGTTCGGACGATGAAACCGAATTACAGATCAAGTTCATAAAGTATCAACGAACATGAGCGAATCGATAGACTGGAGAAAGAGAAAATACAGAAGTCAAAATAGTACGGGCATTACCTCCGACCTCGTCCACGAAATTCACAAAAACGGGAGCAAGGTAACAAGACATCAAACAATCGACGCATAACGGAACCATCACCGATGCACACGGTCATACCAAACCAAGCTCTAACAGCTCGCACATGCGCGACAACGCAGAGATTGCCATGAGGCGACAACATTCAATACCAACACTCCGCCTCTCACAGGGGCTAGCACAACCAATGTGTGGAAAGCGTCTCAACGCTCACACCGCCAATTCGATCATACTCGGGAGAAAGTATCAAAATGACAACGCGAACATCACACATACATACCCAGCCCTCAAACGGGAATGGATAGGTTTTAAAAACGAAAACCTCATTTTGAAAATAATTTAGAAGAATATTGGTTGATCTCGAGTATCACCTTTCAAAAAGTATAAACGTGAAACATCGTTATCGAGACACTGGAGAACCATTTCGCATTTGATAAGAATGAAGATACTTTCTCTTAATGAAAACTTTCAAAATATTCGACCCTCGGGTCTAAATAAGAGTGTTGAAAATATCTCAAAATATTTTGGTCCTCGAGGTAGAAAATTTTTGAAATATATTGTGGCACCTAGGATGTACCACAAGAAAATAAGTCATTTGAAAAGTATGTCTCGAAGTTTATTTTTCTAAGATACTCAAGGTTTTCAAAAATCCAATAGGCCAGAATGCCCAAAACTCACACATACCGACGTTCACTAAAACAACTCCTAGCACACGCATCAAAACGTTTAAAATCAAGACAATACATGTCTTTAAACGAAAATAAACGATAAAATACCATATTCAGAACAAAACCACTGATAAAATACCCTCCCGCACTGGCTAGTGAACAAGTCGAACGCGTATAAGCACAAAGCTTCCACAAGAGGTTTGTGAAACGTGCAAATCGATTCGAAAATTATCAACAACGGAGAAAAACAACAATAAAAAGACATCACAAACGACGACACTCCTCGTATAAATCAAATACGAGAGTCGACTAAATACATATCGTGAAATCAAAATTCACATAAGGATTCCACCACTTAACAAATAATCATAAAAATAGCTCGTGTCACACGAGGCACAACACAAAGAAGGGAGACTTACTTCCACAGGTCGCACGAAGATGATGATCGCCCCACGATACTAATCACGACCAACAAACTCAAACGACGCGTCGCGACACGACTCGATGATAAAAATCCAACGAAACAAGACTCAAACAACACAACTTGACCCGACAGCCTAGGTTTCCTCAACCTAAGCTCTGATACCATTTATGTAACACCCCCAATCCACTCAGGGATATTACACGCCGTAGACCCTCTCCTCGAGGATCTACCAGGTGGTAACAATATTTAACATCTCAACAATGCCTTCAAGGCTACAATGACTCGAGAGACCGATTTGGTCTTTCCACAAATACATACAACTCAAATACAACTCATGCCCACGCAGGGACAAAATACAACTACACCCGTACAATGGGAACAATACAGAAGCGGAAAATAAAGTACAAATGAACCAACACACGATGTACGGTTCTTCATGTGATTAGTATCTATCATCTTTCATCATCCTTCGTGCCGACCCTGTGTTATGCTCCAAAACCCGAATGCAAAACAGACATCCACCCCACGAATACTCGGGGGTTAGCAAAACTCCACTGTTTTGCTAGTGCAAATACAAAGTGCAAATACGAGCCATACACTTCACATTCCACGAATAACAATAACCGAGGATCCTCAAAGATCCAAACGAAACGAAAAGTACTTCCCGAGGCAAGGGTTTGAGAAAACATTTCAAAAACGAAATATCATAAATCAATGGGAATAATTTATAAAACGGTTTAGAATGCCATCGAGAGTTTTAATAGGAAACAATTTAGGATTATCAAATCCTACTTTTCAAAACCAAAAGACAAAAGGGGTCACCGCCCAAAGGTTTACTTTCGGAAAATAACATTAACCAAATCGTTGGGATTTTAGCCCCAAATCAGAAACGACTTTTATAAACCATTGGGATTTTAGCCCCAAATCTCATCAACTCACAAGACACGAGAACGTCAACAAGGTTCGTCTTCCAACGTCAAAATACACAAATAAATGATTTAAAACAAACAACAAAATACTCTAGTGCCATCCTAGCCAAGTAAGCCAAACGAACAACTTACCTCTTACACACTTAGTCAATGCATGCAATCATGAAAACCGTTCAAAAGCACTCATTTCCGGAAATGCCAATATCGAATCACATTTGTAAAAATGCACCACAATTAACCGCGGACCCACAGCTTCGTGGATCCCTGCCGAGACCCCGTCGGATCTAACCCACAGTGGTTAAAAGCAAGCTCGCGGTCCACAGCTTCGTGGAGCCCTACCGAGACCCCGTCGGATCTAACCCGTAGTGAGCATACACACGCACACGTTACTCATGCAATACTAACATGCTAAGAATGTAAGTTCATTAAGAATACTTACTAGAGATGGCCATTAACTCGACACCATTACCAAACTCTTCAAAAATACAATAACAAGTTTAAATAAGGAATACACGATTCCATAACTGAAACAATAGGAGTATCATCCTAAAATCCTTCAATGTTCAAAATAACCAAATCATAATTAATTCTCAAAACACCGTTCACAAATCACACTCGTTTTGAAAGAAAGCCTTTAACGAGGCCAAACCGAAATCCTTTGAAACTTCATTTCAAATAACCAAACAAACACGTTAAGACGACCACCGATCATCATATCCATAAAACGAGAAAAGTATGGGCAAGGTACTTGCCTCGAATAAGAACAACGCGGAGAATCGACCGAAGTAGGTTGGCCCGAACCGACTACGAACCCGCCGACTCCACCGAACGCCAACTCACGTTCATAAACTACGAAGGACAATTAATAACAATGAAATGAATTCCATAACACGACTCAAAGCCGTTGAATTCAAAGAACGAATGACGAAAGTTCACGGATTTTTCCCAAAATGGCCAAGAACACGATTCGTTCCACAAACCCGAAAACGGAATTCCAAGTTGAAATATGGATATACAATCCATAGAATGTGTTTAACAACATCATTTAACCACAATCGATCCATCAAAAACGGATGAAAACGAGATCGAGAACAAATCCCCAAAAAGTCAACTCAAGGAAATCAAGAATTATACTTCGATTCGACGAAGAACAATGGATTAAATGATGTTAAACACAAGAATACTATCAAGATTAATCATACCCATCATGAATTAATCAACAACACGGAACGAATCGGACGAAAATGCAAAAATCCCCAAATTCACGAAATTAGGGTTCTAAGGAAGATTACCTTGATTATTTGGATCAAAGGTTGATAAAGGACGATCGATTGATGTTATGGACTCCAGAACTTCATGGTTTTGTTGTTAAACAACATGGCTTCGCCGCCCATGAATCGCCACTCGCGGATGGAGAAGGAAGGAAATGAAAACGAAGTGAAATGTGATCGCCACCATATTTATACTGCCACTAAGCGTGCGCTAGCCTTCCGGACTAGCGTGCGCTATCGGCCGCAGATCGCCGAGTACCTCGCCGGGGCCCACAACACCCGGCATCACCGACCAACCCCGCCGACCGAACTGCCGACCCAACTCCCGCTAGCGTGCGCTACGGCCGGATACTGCGCTTAGCCGACTGGCCCAGAGCCATCGGATCGAATCGCCGGGCCAAGTAACGACGCTAGCCGGCCGAAGCTGCGGCGCTACGCCGCCGACTAGCGTGCGCTACGCTCGGCGTAGCGTGCGCTACCCGCCGATCTGGCCGAGACCGTAACCTCGAAACCCCATCGCCTGTGCCCGGAGATGGCGACGCTAGGCCACCCGGCAGGCGCTACACTGCCGGTTAGCGCAGCCTTTCTTCCACCAGAAGGCGCTTACGCGGTTCTCGCGCGCACCGTCCGGCCGGTGCCTGCAATCGTCCGGCGATCCCCGCCACCGTCGGCGGGCCCCGCCACTGTCCGGCTGCCCCGCCACCGCCAGGGCTCGGCGACCCGATTTCAAAGCAGACGGAACGAACACGACGAAAAGTTCGCGTAAAATATAAACGACTCGAAATGAAAGCGTAATACCATAATTAGTCATACGCGACCAAGAAACGGGTCGAGACAACAATTACAGATACGGATACCCGTAACTTTCAAGAAATTACAAAATGGCCCAAACGCCCTAAATCACGATACGTGATCGAATAACCAAACCGAAGTTCACAACACGTCTAACAAAGTTAAACGGACTTGCGGGAAACTCGAAACAACAGTTTCGGACGAGATTCGCAAGAATCGAACTCAAGTGCGGAAAAGTCGCTAAAAAGCACAGAACTCAACGAAACGACACCGAAACGAACTCGGATGTCAAAAAGTGTAGAATTAATCATTCTCAGAATGACGAAACGGTCATGAGCGAGTCGTCAAAACGGACTTCCGCCGAAAAAAAGAAATTACCGGAAATCGAAAATTGCGGATATTACATCAATATTCTTCGGGAATATTATATTATCATGGAGAATTATGTACAAATGTGATTCGTTCTTCCAGAACAAGTAATATTTCTCAAGAATATTACAATTAATCATGTTATTTCAGAAATATATTTAATATATGCAACGAAAAAATTGTACGAAATAACCAATGCTCGAAATAACTAAAATAAAAAAAATTGAAGCTCGAAAGTGTTTATAATATTCTATGAGAATTTTATATTATATTTACATCTTGTAGTCTTCTTCGGGAATACATCATATTAAACTATAATATGAAGAGGTAGCATCATTTTTCTTCAAGAATTCCAATGATTTAATAGCCTTCCGAACTATTAAGATTATTAGATTGTGTTTCTTCGGGGAATAACAATAATATAATTTAATAATAGATTGTTAGATCATCATATATATATAATTTATATATGATAATTGAAGAAATTAATACAACTAATAGAATATATATATATATATATATATATATACACATACATATAGGAGTTGTATTTTTTTTCGAAAATCTATATTACAGGTTATAAAGCCACATCAGAAATTTATGAAGAAAAGTTGATTTCACCTTCATGGCCCAACAGAATACTCCAAAACTAAAGCCGTCAAATGAGAAAAATAATATTCAAACCGATTTCTCAAATTTTAATATAGCAATCTAATTTACAATTGATAAGGTACAAAATTACGTAAAATAATTGATTATAGATCTAATAAGCAATTGAGAGTACCCACCATAGAACTCGTTTGTTGGGTTAGAGATCATGTTGATAACGTGTTGTAAATATAAGAAAAAAATAGTGTAAAGACAATAGAGATACTAGACTATGAGAAGAGAGTTTTTCATTCATGACATACTACAGTATGATACCTCTATTTTTAGGCTTACAAAGTTGCAACTTACAAGGTATCGTCAATGCTCATCAATGCCTAGTTAATAGCATTGTCAATTGATGTGCATCATTATCTTAATTGCATGGACTATTAGGGATATGCTCTTGTATGCCACTCAGATGATGAGAGAGTGAAAACATTATATTGTAATTATGAACATCAATCAAATAAGGCATTTATTATTGCTATATTATTGTATATCATTGGAAATCATGATTTGATATATAGAATAATTTACTTTGTATTTGATAGCAAACATTCCACTCCTTATCAGATAAGAGAATAGACACTGGAATTGTTTTAGGCTCGAATAAGATAGTGTAAAGACAATAGAGATACTAGACTATGAGAAGAGAGTTTTTCATTCATAACATACTACAGTATGATACCTCTATTTATAGGCTTATAAAGTTGCAACTTACAAGGTATCGTCAATGCTCATCAATGCCTAGTTAATAGCATTGTCAATTGATGTGCGTCATTATCTTAATTGCATGGACTGTTAGGGATATGCTCTTGTATGCCACTCAGATGATGAGAGAGTGAAAACATTATATTGTAATTATGAACATCAATCAAATAAGGCATTTATTATTGCTATATTATTGTATATCGTTGGAAATCATGATTTGATATATAGAATAATTTACTTTGTATTTGATAGCAAATATTCCACTCCTTATCAGATAAGAGAATAGACACTGGAATTGTTTTAGGCTCGACTGCTTAACTAGTTCGCAAGTCGATAAAACTTAACTGGGCATAATTTTAGACAAGACTTGTATAACGTGTCTTTGGCAAGAAGAGTGCTTGTCTTCACTAAGAGTTAGTGGGAGCACAAGTTATATGTATGATAATAGGATCAGTATACTCGGATACGACTCATCTCGATTCGGTTACATGGATTTCACCCCAGATAGTCAATGACTGAGTCGAAATGTTGTGATAGGTATACATGAACATTTGACTTGAAGATTCAGTAGGAGATGTGCTTATGATATTAAGTTAGTCACTAGAGTAGTACGATCCGATCACCGACTGGTGGGGTCAATCTTGAAGTGCGACTTGATGGACAAGTAGCAGTCCTCTGCTAAATACCAAGGATTCTCTCCTGTAAGTGAACAGGTAGATATCTTATGCGGTTAGTGGCAAATGAGATCATGAGTCTTTGGAAAAGCATTTAGAGCTAGCTGTATTTGATACACAAGAGCTTGGTGATCTTGATTTACACTAACAAAAGCATAGTGTCAAGTTATAATGAGATTTGACATTGTCGTGACCCTAGTACTTGATCGGGATATATGATTGAATGGTTTATACATATACAACATTCATCATGTAAAGATTTTTGAAATGATCCCTATCATTTGTTCTCAGTTTGGTTATAGTGTAAGCCACGAGAGTGGCTAGGTGGTGCGAATGCTCTCTGGATCTTCCTAATGCTAAGTGAGACGAACCTACAGAGTCGCGGCACAGGAATAGAGGACGGATTATATTTTGCTTATTCTCTCTTGGTTCATATATAACATTAGATGTCTAACTTAATTTATTGAATAAATTAAATTGATGTAATAAATTACTGAGTACTTAATTATATTTATTATAATTAATTAATTGGATTAATTAATTTTATTAATATTGAAATGTATTAAGATTTATCTAATAGATTAGATACATGAGGGTCCGTCTTGCGGACAAAAAACGAACCAAACCTCAGTCTTGGCCGCTCCACCCGTTCCTCACTCTTTCTTTTTTTGATTTTATTAACCATGTTGTGTATCTTACCTTTGAAGATGAAGACAAAAGAGTGTGATCTTTCAAATCACATCTTATCTCTTAAATGTACTGTTATATAATAAGACATTACATGGCACATTTGAGAGAGCTTGGCCGTGAGGTCGGAGGAAAAAGAAAGAATCACTCTTCAAGTTGTATACAAATAAATGAGGATTACTAAACATCGTTCTAAATTACTAGACATTCCTCTTAAAAAGTATTTTTTTGTCCATTTGACAATCTTTCATTATTTCTACCCAACACATAATTCTTTACCAACACACAAGTTTTTCGAATTGAAATCTAGAAGCAATTTTTCATTTATTCCACCCAACACACAATCAAATATATATCGTCAATATTATCGACAACCACGAAAATGAGCGAGAATTCACATCTGGAGGAAATTTTTTGGAGAAAATGACGCAGGCGTCTGAATATTCCGCCTGACCCATGGTCCGGGCGTCCACAGATTCCGCTTACACCATGGTACAGGCGTCTTCAACGGACGCTCAGTCCTTGATCTAGACGTCTAGACCAGACGCCTGGACCACGGTCTTGGCGTCCGATGCAGATGTATGTACCATGGTCTGGGCATCCGATTTAAACGCCTGTACCGTGGTCAGGCGTCCATGTCAGACGCCTCTGCCATAGTCCAGACGCAATTTCTGGACGCCTGGTCGCTTTTTTGCATGATTTTAAATTTTAATAATAATATTAGTCGGTATGATGTAAAAATAAATTTGTTGTATGTTCCTTAATTATTAATACTTTCGTTTTTATTGATCGTGATAGTTGATTGTTATTACAATGTATGCAGAAGAGTAAAAACAGCAAAATACAAAATACAAAAAAAAAACTACTAAAACATGAAAAAATATTACAGTGCTGGGTAATACCGTCATACGCAAAGCAAACAAAATACAAAATGTTACAGATGAAAAAAAATCAGTTGGCCAAATGCCAATCCCTCATGTACTCCTCAAGCATCGTCGTCGCTTCTGCCGCCTGGTCTGGGGGAAGGTGTCTGATACAGTGCTGGGTAATACCGGCCAATCGACTCACCCACTGTAAAAAATATAGACAATATAATACAATGAGTAATGTATGATGAATGAATAGCAGCCTGATAGTCAGCGAGAGGAAGCCTGTATGCGCCCGGAAATATCATCCAAGCATCAAATGACATCCGAATGGGATACACAACTCGGTACAATCTGCTCGTCCACGCCCGAACCTCTTTCTCCGGTCTGGTGATTGGGAAAGGGATAGTATGCACATAACCGAGCAGCCGTAATACCCGACCAGGCATGTATGGCTCGATAATATCCCGATATCATAGCCATCCAATGAATGGGGTCCTCGGGACATCCCTCACTGGATCAGGGCCATAAGGCAACCACTGTATCTGCGTACATATAATCAACAAATTAAACAAGTTATTTTTAAATGAATTGTCAGATTGTTAGAAGGAATCGTTATACCTCTGCGGATGTCAACTGATCAATACGGCGACGCAAAGACTGGAGTCGGTGCTCGTCCTTACCCTCAGCCTGGACAGTCCATGTAGAAGCTCGAGGCTGCGCGGACTCAACAATCATACGCTCTCGATGAGGTCGGAAGTAGGGAAAATACTCATAAATCCAAGCCTGAACGAGGATAAGACATCCACAAATACCCATGGAGTCACCGCGACAGGAATGCGAAGGATCTGCCACACATCAACATGATGGTCATCTCTTCGAACGACATTTTAAAATAGTTTGTATCGGGCTTCCACTGCTCAACGAACGCAGAAATCAACGGGGGTCAATGTGTCTGAACATGGCGTCCGTCAGGTGGGATAACCCAGTCCCACTGATCCGGCTCACTAAAGAGGGTGACATCACCGAGCGCCACTGACTCAAGCTCTGACAAGAAGCAATCCTGTTGTTACACTTCAGCAGACCTCTCATCTCTCCAGTCCAGATATGCGCGGCGACATGCCCACCGAAACTCGGGATAACACTACCGTCGATAGGGCCACCATGAATCTCTTCAGTAACCATCCATGATGTGTCATCCTCTTCCCTACGTCGTTTACTACTGGTAGACCCAGAAGTGACAAACCTCCCCACTCTCCTCTTCCGAACCCGGCACAAAACGGATGAAGAATCATCACTGCCCTTGTTCATGTCCTGATCGTTGTAATACCCGTAATTTCGATTTCCAGTAATTTTTTTTTCGGCGGAAGTCCATTTTGATGAATCACTCATGACCGTTTCGTCATTTCGAGAATGATTAATTCTGCACTTTTTGTCATCCGAGTTCGTTTCGGTATCGTTTTATTGAGTTTCGTGTTTTTGAGCGGCTTTTCCGCACTTGAGTTCGATTCTTGCGAATCTCGTTTGAAACTATTGTTTCGAGTTTCTCGTAAGTTCATTTAATGTTATTATTAATGTTGCGAACTTCGGTTTGGTTATTCTATCACATATCGTGATTTTCGGGCGTTTCGGGCCGTTTTCGTAATTTTCCAAAGTTTGGGGTAATTACTTTCCATTGTCGAATTTCGAGACTTCAGATGGTCGGAATCGTGTGTTCTCTTAGCGCTTAGATTCGTCTTTGCGAGTACTTCGTAACTGTATCATCGATTCATATTCAGGTTCAGGTTTCGGGGTCGTTCGGACCGTCGGAGTTGGCCACGGCCGAGTCATGGCCGCACGTGCTGAGCATTGGCACACCTGGCCGGTTACGGTCGTAAGGGTCCCGGCAGTTACGGCCGTAAGACCTGTTACGTACGTAAGGCCATGGCCGGTTACGTACGTAACACTGCCGGCATATTGGGGCAGTTTGGTTGGCCTGGCCTGTTACGTACGTAAGGCCATGACCGGTTACGGCCGTAAGCGTCCGGCAGTGTCCAACTATATAAGGCCTGGCAGCGGGTTTTTGCTCATTTCTTCACTTTTCTTGCGGCTATCGGATGGGTGCGACGGGAAATAGGGTTCTTGGTCGATTCCACTTAATTCCAAGGCATTTTGGAAGATTCTTGTTGATTATATCATCATCCAATCCGTGTTCTTCGTCGAATCAAGGTATATTTCTTGATTTTCCTTCAAGTTGACTTTTTGGGGAATTGTTCTTGATTTCGATTCTAGTCTGATTTTGATACATTGGTTGGCATAGTATGATGTTATTAATCGTGTTTCACGGATTGTATATCCATATATCGAGTTTGTTTAACTCGATTGATGATTCGAGTGTTCTTGGGAATTATTGAACATTTAGTGTTCGATTAAATGCCCCAATGAGTTCCTTTCGATTGTTTGTTGGGATTTCCGTTGTTTTCGGCCTTGATTCTCGTCGTAATCATGTTTTATTGTTCCTTACGGAGGATTATAGGTGCTCGGTGATTCCGATGTTGAATTCCGTTGGTGATTGATGATTCGTGTGGTGTTTTCCCGTAGTAATTTCGGTGCTATCGCGTTCTTGATAGTGTTCGGGCGTTCGGGGCTGTTCGACCGCATTTCATCCATCGTCTTGTTACGAACGTGGTTCCTAGGCAAGTACCTTATCCATACATTTCTTGTTTCGTGGATATGATGATTGGTGATCGTCTTGGTATGTTTGTTTGCTTGTTTGAAATGAGTTTTCAAAAGATTCGGCTAGCCTCGTTAAAGGCTCACTTTCAAAACGCGTGTGTTTTGTAAATTGTGTGGGTTGTAAGTGACTACGTGAATCTTTTGTATATATTTGGTGTTGATGTTGCACTTGATAATGCGTGTGTACGTACATTATCTCTTTTCGGTGCATTACGGTTTGACATGGTGTTTTGCTAAGTGTTTGATGCCTCCTGGTGAATTATTTGGATATCCTTGGTGTGATATGTTATTTGTACATGATTGTTTTGCTAGCCAGCTCGGGAGGGTCCTTCGAGGCCTCGAGTGGGATTTGTGGCTTCGTCCCGGTCCTAGGCGATGTGTGTGCTTGATTGTTTCGCTAGCCAGCTCGGGAGGGTCCGACGGGGCCTCGAGTGGGATTCGTGGCTTCGTCCCGGTCCTAGGCGATGCTTGTGCGTGATTTGTTTCGCTAGCCAGTTCGGGAGGGTCCGACGAGGTCTCGAGTGGGATTCGTGGCTTCGTCCCGGTCCTAGGCGATGCCTGTGCATGTATGTTTTGTGAATGTGTTTGCTCACCTCGGGAGGGTTCGACGGGGCCACGGAGGGAGTCTAATGATAGAGCCCTGGATTCACGAGTGAAACTTCACGAGTGCGTGTGTATGTTTTGTGAATGTGTTTTCTCACCTTGGGAGGGTTCGACGGGGCCACGGAGGGAGTCCAATGGTAGAGCCCTGGATTCACGAGTGAAACTTCACGAGTGCGTGTGTGTTTTGTGACTGTGTTTGCTCACCTCGGGAGGGTTCGACGGGGCCACGGAGGGAGTCTAATGGTAGAGCCCTGGATTCACGAGTGGAACTTCACGAGTGTGTGTATATGTTTTGTGAATGTGTTTGCTCACCTCGGGAGGGTTCGATGTGGCCATGGAGGGAGTCCAATGGTAGAGCCCTGGTCACGAGTGAAACTTCACGGGTGCGTGTGTATGTTTTATGTCCGTCGAGGACGCGTGACGTGCGTTTTAACCTTGGGTATTGTTGTTGGTTTCATTTGTGAAAACAAAACCTTTAGGCTGTGACCCCTGTTGATTTTGGAAAGAGAAGGATTCGGTAATCCTAAATTGTTTTCTATTAAAACTCTCGATGGCATTTTAAACTGTTTTATAAATTGTTTCCCTTGATTTGTGATCTTTCGGTTTTGGAATATTTTTCTCAAACTCTTGCCTCAGGAAGTACTTTTCGTTTCGTTTGGATCTTTGAGGATTCTTGGTTATTGTTATTCGTGGAATGTGAATTGTATGACTCGTATTTTTCACTTTGTTCTTGCATTAGCAAAACAGTAGAGTTTTGCTAACCCCCGAGTATTCGGGGGGTGGATGTCTGTTTTTGCATTCAGGTTTTGGGAGCATAACACAGGGTCGGCACGAAGGATGATGAAAGATGATCGATAGTAATCACATGTGGAACCATACTTTGTTATATTGGTTCAGTTGTATTTTTATTTCCACTGCAGTATATTTTCCCCGCTGTACGGGAGCATTTTGTATTTCGACCCCTGCGTGGGCATGTATTGAGTTGTATGTATTTATTTAAAGACCAAATCGGTCTACTGAGTCATTTTAGCCTTAAAGGCATTGTTGAGATGTTCGGCGTTGTCTACTAGCCTGGTAGATCCTTGAGAAAAGGGTCTACGACGTGTAATATCCCTGAGTGGATTGGGGGTGTTACAATCGTCGTCCTCGTCGTGCGAATAATACTAGCTCGAATCCTTAGTACCAAAGTTAGTATAAGGTATGTGATACCTACGCTCTTCCTCCCACTGTCTACGAACGGAAGCATCAACACCACGAGCTCTGGTGTGACACGCTCCAGAACCCATCAACTTTGTGACTAGCGGCATAGATTTGCCCGCTCCTCCTCTCGTCTACATTTAGCAAAACAATACAACTAATGAGTAATAATCATACAAACAATACACATTATTAATTATTAATTGAAAATTTTATTTTTTTTCGAAAAAAGGGCTGGGGCGTCCGGCCAGGACGCCTGCACCAAGGCAGGGGCATCTGGCCTGGACGCCAGGACTGTGGTTAGGGCGTCCAATGAGGACGCTGATTCCACCGCATAGGCGTCCGATCTGGACGCCTGTCCATGGTTCAGACGTCTGACCAGAACGTCTATACTAAGACTGGGTCGTCTTGTCTGGACGCCTGCGCCATGGACAGGCGGAATCGGCGGACGCCTGTGAAAAAATTCGACCAAAGTAGCAGAAACCCGAAAAAAAAATTACCGGAGCTTTTCCTTTTCCAGACATGGCGGCGGACGGCGGCGGTGCGGCGGCTGTGCGGCGGCGGCTGGTGGCTTCTTTAGAGTAGGTCGAGAGAGAAAAGTAGTGAGAAGATAATTTTATAAATCTGCTGAATATGAAGTAAGAGCAAAAATGTAATATTATAGGACGGTGACTAGTAATTTAGGGCGGTGTTTAGTAATCCAGCAAATTAAGTGTGTTTTGAGAGAAAAAATTTATTTTTTAAATATTTAGAGTATTTGTAAAATAAATATAAGCTATTTGTATTTATTTCTAGCCATATTCTTCGCGAATAAGATGATAAAAGTTATTTTGATCATCTTCCGATGCATGATATGTAGAGGCACTGTTTCGGTACTCGGAATTTTGTGAAAACTTCGATCATTTTCATCAATATGTAATCAAAGGTCTTCAAATATACAATTTTAAAATTCATGCTTTGAATTATTATATTCGTGTATATGATGCTTGATAAATCGATTTTGGTCCTGTAATGTTACCCCAAATCAAAATTGGTCCTGTATTTATACTTCAATCGGTTTTGGTCCTGTAATTTCACTTTGTCTCCACTTTTGGTCCTGTCGCCGGATGGTGATACACATGCGCCTAACTCGGTCGCCAGAAATTTTTCCGGTCACTCACACCTTTTCATTTTTAGTCCTATAATGTAGCTTGCAATCAATTTTGGTCGTGTAATTGAGCTCTCAATCGATTTTGGGACTGTAATTTAATTTTCAATCGATTTTGGTCCTATAATTGAGTTATAAATCGATTTTGTCATATAATTTAACTTTCAATCTAATTTTGTCATAGAGAAAATTATCAAATTGGTCCCGTATGTGGGACCAATTGGCCAAAAAACCCATCTGTTTCCGGCGGACCAAAAAACCCAACATCTCTCCCCTGATTTCGCCAATTTAGTCCTCGTCGCCGGTCGGAGTATTTTCCGGCCATCGGAGCTGACGTGGCTGACACGTGGCAAAAATAGCATGAGAACCTTAGTCCCAAAATGCTTTGGGGTCGGCTAACATGAATCAATCTCTGAAAACGTCAAGTCGTCTCCAATAAAACAGTCATATGAAAAGGTAAAAGTGACAGGTGAAAAGTTTAGTACGTAAAAAAAAAGTAATAATAAATATGCAAAAATATGTAAATAATAAAAAGTAAATAAAAAATAATAATAATAATAATCATAACAATTAAATTACTAATATTCAAAACAATTACAGGGATCTCCGACGGATCTCCGGTCGATCAGTTTTTTCGGCAGATGCGAGGCCGGCAGACCTCCGGTGGCTGGCCAATTCTTGTTTTTTTATGCCAGGTTGCCGGCTTGCTTTCCGACGGACCTCCAACGACATTTTTTTTTCTGTCAGGCCTGCCAGACTGCTTTCCGGCGCGCCATCGCTGGCGGCTGGAAGACCTCGGGCGGCCTTTTTTTTACGTCATGCCAGCCGGCCTACATTTTGGCGGGCCACTGCTCGCGGCCGATCATTTTTTTTAGTTAGGCCCGCCAGTCTGCTTTTATGCGGGTCATCGCCGGCGGCTTTATTTTCTTTTTTTTTACGTCAGGCCTGCCGATGATTGGCAGCCTCCTACGACCGACCATTTTTTTATGCTCGGCCCGCCGAATTCCGGCCTGTGGCTGGCTAATTTTTTTGTTTTAACGCCAGTCTGCCGACCTGCTTTTCGAGGGCAGACCATTTTTCCTTTTTTTGGGCGTGTTGGCATGCTTTTTGGCGATCCATCAAACTTTTTTTTACAGCAGGCTCGTTTGCCCCGATAGAATTTTGGAATCAACCAAAGAAATTTAGCAAGATACTCTAATAATGTAATTATTTTAATCCAATTATGGTACTGCCATCGTGCCATTATGGCACAGATTATTTCTAATATATTTATAAGAAAAAAGAATAAATACTTATTGAAAGGAGTAGAACACATTATATTCCTTCAAATTTTAGAAGGAACACTTGATCAATTAACGGCATGTAAATATAAAATCAAGTGTCAAGCATAATGTATATATGTGTTATAGAAATGAATCGACCTCACAAAATATAAAAAGTGTAATTGTCCCAAAGTCCGCATGGGCAGCTCAACTAGTATATTATTATTAAATTTAGTTTCTTATATATTTATAAATATCTATTAGAGAATTTATAAAATCAGTAATTATATAATTTAGTAAATATTAGCCTTTTTATTTATTTTGTTATTTTATATTAATTAAATAAGATTTAAAACTAAAATAGACTAATTGATTTATTCCATAGTTTCTTTGATTTATTTATAAACAATAATTAAATCCATTATTTCTATACTTTCAATAATATTTTTTATAAGATTATTTCGATTTATTTAATTGATTAGGACTTCAAGTACCTTTTTAATTATATATATTCAACACTTCTTTTGCAATACTTTCAAACATCTTTCATTTCCGTTGATATTTATTTTATTGATATACCTAATTATAGTGACAAATTAATATAGACTAATTAATTAGTAGAATATATAACATTTTCGCGAGATTTTAGGTTTAAGTTTTTAATATATAGTGTATACTACTATATTAAATTTCTCTTTGTTTGGAATTTATATTTTTTAGCCGTAGTGTGGAAGTTTTATCCCTCCAATGTGGGGATAGCTCCTTGTGGACACCAGACAATGTTCCTCCCACCTAGTGGGCCGTTGAGTCACCATGATTTAATTCCTCCACCAATCCCAGTTGGGCCGGGGGATGGGGGCTCTGGGGCGAGGAATTTCGCCTTTTGCTACAAAGAGTAATTAGCCTAAATTATTGAGCTACAAATATATTTATAGCATATTGCACCCACTAGATATTACTCCCTCCATTTTATACACTACTACAGAAAATACCTTTTAAATCGGGTAAAAAGTACCTTTTGCTACAAAGAGTAATTAGCCTAAATTATTGAGCTACAAATATATTTATAGCATATTGCACCCACTAGATATTACTCCTTCCATTTTATACACTACTACAGAAAATACCTTTTAAATCGGGTAAAAAAAACTTTCTAAGTTAGTTATTTAACCAATTTAAATCCAGTCGATGTAGAAAGTATGGACTTTCTAGATCGGTTGTTTAGAATCGGTGTAGAAAATAACTGATCTAGAAAGCCTATTTGAGCCGATTTAAAAAAATCTTATAGCTTCGTTAACCCAACAAAGGCGTATGTGTTCCAGGCAGGGCCTGAGAAAATAATTTGGCGGACATGTCGGATATCTAAGATGAAGTTATACGTGGAGCTTGTGGAGCTTGCAGAAGAGAAGAATGAGAGTCGTACCGAAGCCGAACCGAAAAAGAAGAAGAAGACCCATGGCCCATCGAAGCGCCTAACACTTGACGCTTACATTAAAAAAATGGCCATCACAAGATAGCAGTAGATAAAAAGTATCGACGACTCAATTTGGCTTGTGATGCTTGTACGGCACATTGTAGTAATTTTGGGTTTGTCATACGCGATAGGATTCCGGTACTGTGGTCTGAGTGTAAGGATTAGCCACAATGTGTCAAGGATGCATTGAACAATGCCATGTCGGTAAGTTTACATCTCAATTCCTAAAGTTGCTTTTTGTATTTAAATTCAGAATAAATTTAGTAATATATATTATATGTTAATTGAAGGGGTGGTTTGGTGTTCCTTCTTTTCTATTATATACTTGGTGTGATGAGGTGCAAACAATCAAGTAAGTAATTTTCACAATACGTAGCTGAGTAATTTCTCGAGAAATTCTGTGTGATTGATTATTATTTTTACATGTTTGGTATAGGTACAAGTCCTAGAAGAATGAGCTACACGTGTTTTGATCGGCTTGGGGTTATTCCCGCGAGGCTACTCCCGAGGAGTTAAAGTATCGGGAGTACGAGTGGAGGTGGCTATGCGCACATGTTAGCGACCTGGACTATATTGCATGTAGTCGATCAATAAATATTGTCGTAATGTTATTGTTGTTTAAAGATATGTAACATATATAAAACTTACTTGTGGTAATTTTGTTCTTTGTTAAATGAAAATTACATGTTTCTATATGTAGGTGAGCAGTTCAATCAACACTGCTAACCGTAAGGGTTTGACGGAGCACCATAGCTTAGGTTCGAGGCCACATATGATGAAAATGTGGTGAATGTCATTATCTATGTGACTCGGAAGGCATATCAGAACTGTTCGAATAGACATGTAAGTTGTAAATGTTTCCTAACCATTTTAATACTACTATCAATCTTTACCCCTGAACTTTATTAATATTCGGTTACTTTTTGTGTTCCTGCTTAATTAGGAGAGAGTGATGGGTGAGTGTCAGAGGATGTTGACAGAGATGGCGAGGGATGAGCATCCGGATTTGTACGAGACCGGCCTCAATTTAGCACACCGATAGATCGATCAGGTCAATCCCTACCTTATGGCAAGGGTGTGGGCTAACATTTACCCTCCTAAAGGGAGTCATCACCGGACGCCGATGGTGGGAGCTGAAGGCAACAAATTATTGAAGTATACTCTAAGGTTTCAGCGCAATCAAATGGGCGACACTCAAAAGGCCTATCTAGAGGAGCAATTGAGGATCGAGAGGGAGCTCCGAGCTCAGGAACAAAGGAAGTCTCAAGACTAGTTCCGGAAATTCCAAACGGAATAAAGAAAGGTTCAACGAGAGATGTTATCTCAGCAGCAGGCCATGATGCAGTATATGATGTCATTGAGTCACACCGTGACTCAATCGGGAATTCAGGCACTATTCAATCGGTTCTGGAAAAATCGATGTTAAATATCGCGATGTTTAGATTAACATCGATTGCTGTAACAACTGATGTTAAAGTCAGAATTCAACATCAATTTTGGACAGATGTTAAATGTAAAACACGATGTTAAATATTTTTTATAGTAGTGAACGATCCACTTCGCACGACCTCTTTTATGTACCTGCTCACCAAGTTTCATAACATAATATTATTTTTTCCCAATCAAACAAGTTTCTCTCGCCAATTCCATAAAATAGTGACCTTCGAATCATTAGGAAAAATGACTATCCGAAACAAAACACAAAGGCTCTCTTTCTCTCGATGCTAAACATCCTAGGAAAGAGGGGGTTCCTAAGGCTTTTATCCCTGCCACCCATTTGTCACCCGAATTTAGTAGATTTGCCATTATTTACCACTCTCACATAGTTATGTTTGAACCACCTGCTTAGACCTATACGAGGTCACACTAGATAGGCGGACTTATGTTAAGCATGGTGGTGCAAGTGCACTATCATTTTTTTTGTGTCAAAACCAAAATGACGTCTTTTTGAACAAAACGACGACGTTTTGATTTTACACAAAACGACGTCGTTTTTTGTTTTAAACAAAACGACGTTGTTTTGTGTAAAATAAAGAACGACGTCGTTTTGGTACGCGTTTTGTCTGAGTGTATTAAATAAAATTAAAAACACAATAATTATATCATTTCTTCTTTCTTTCTTCCCCGACTTTTCTTCCCTCGCTTCGCTCCTCCTTCAGGCTGAAACTACCCGCCCGTCCGCCCGCCAACCTCTAGCCGCCTCTCGCCCGCCCGGGCGCCCGCCAACTGTAATGCCCGTGTATTTTATGAGTGTTATTTTGGATGTATTTAGTGGTATTGTGGTTATTTGGACCGTATATATTGATGATTGACCTTGGCATATTCATGGCTGATAATTGTTGGGTTCTGTGATTCTCGGATTGTGCTCGTTTTAGCCGGACTTCTTGCGAATTTAAATTTGGAAAATAGCAGTTAGCGCACGCTAAGACTGTATGTCTAGCGACGCTAACGAGGTTAAGTAGCGCACGCTACTCTTGTGCAATAGCGTGCGTTAGGCCCGCTGGACGGTAAGCTTTCTGGACTCTGGAATGAGGCGTTAGCGTACGCTATGGACGGACTAACGTACGCTATTTCGACTTACTAGCGCACGTTACTTGTATGATAGCGTGCGCTAGGATGTCAGGTCAGTGAGGACAGAAACGTTTCTGGGCTGCAGGTACTTGCAAGTAGCGCACGCTACTGTATGGAGTTAGCGCGCGCTAGTAGCAATCGATAGCGCACGCTAATAATTCAGCGACGCTACGGATGCAGCGAAAGTTACGATCGCCTTTTTCTTGGCAGATGCACCGCCCTCAGCTCGTTAGCGCACGCTAAGCCTGTAGCCGTAGCGTGCGCTAATGCCTCCCAGTATATATATATAGG
Source organism: Orobanche coerulescens (assembly GCA_033398695.1). Lineage (NCBI taxonomy): Eukaryota > Viridiplantae > Streptophyta > Magnoliopsida > Lamiales > Orobanchaceae > Orobanche > Orobanche coerulescens. The sequence continues at coordinate 6,210,198 of CM065814.1, forward strand.
GGGCAGGTTCCAGAAACGTCATTTTTTTCACCTCTTCCTCTTCCCTTCGACGGCTGGGTGATTTGGAGTGTAGTTAGACGTGGTTTTCGACCAGTTTTCACCATCCAACAACATTTTCATGTTCCTAGACTCAATCTAACAAGATTTCATCCAGTGTATCATCCAAATCAAGGTAAGATTGTTCAATCCCTAGTTTTTGGAATTTTGAGGGTTTTGTTTAGATCTCGTCATTCTAGTCCGTTTTAAACCTTGAATTGGGTCAGATTATGATTGTGAAACCATAATCCCTTGTTTTTCTTGAAGTCTACGGATTTTGTTTGAGTTCCCACCTATTGATTTGAGTATGAACAACTCTGCCTTAGTAGTGTTTGATAGTTTGTCCCTAAGAGTAGAGTTTGAAGGGAATCCCTTCCATTTCCGTGGTGTTGTGTTTTGATTCCATATTTCGATGTGTTAGGATCGAATCGTTGAAGGAAGTTCGGACCGTACATTCATCCGTTCGCCGTTTCTTGTGTCGTTCAAATCGAGGCAAGTACTTTGATTGTGTTTAGTGTACATCGTGTGAATATGTAAAAATGGAATTTGTGCCAAATTGTTGATCGAGTGTGTGTGAGCCGAGTAGAACCAGTGAGGGTCCCCTGGGGTCCGGTAGGCCGCGTATCCCTACGGATCACTCGGTTGGGCTATACACCAGGGAGGGCCTGACGAGGTGTCTCTGGGGTGTGTATCTTGCTGAGAGGTACAGGGCCAGTATAGCTCGGGAGGTTGTTTTGTGATGATGATTGTGATGTGGTATTCCGGAATATCTGTGATGGCACTATGATTTTCTGTGGTTTTTGTTGATTATTCACTTGTTGTACATATTCTAGAATCATTGTACTTGCACCGGCTTCTTGCTGACCCCTTCTGGGGTGGATATACTTTTGTGTATTCAGGTACAGGTCCAGTGGGAGGACTAGCACAGGACGGACACGAGCTTGGTGGGCAGCATTGATATCGTACATCATTTTGAGTTGGTGGTCGTATGGTCATGGTCAAAGTCGTGTTTTGTTTTTGTACTCGCGCGGGTACTGTCCAGTGTTGTATGTCATGTCATTATTAATGGTTAATGATGTTGTTGTATTCCCGTGGTGAACGGTCATGTTGGTTATGATTCCTCGAGATGATATGTTGTTTGGTATTGTGATGTATGTCATGTTGAAATTGAAGTTGGTTTTGAATGTATGAACAATTATGTTTGTCGTATTTAATGTGTTTTATTTGGGTCTAAGCCTGGTAGGTTCTCCAAAAAGGATCTACGGCGCTGTAATATCTCCGTAAATCATGGGGGTGTTACAGAATATGGTATCAGAGCCTAGGTTTATGGATAGCTAGGCTGTCGGTGTTTTGGGTCTATTAAATTGAGTCAGTTGTTATCTACGATATCATTGGCATGCTACCACCTTGTGTTGCCTGTGCTGGAAGACTCTTCGGATGTTGGTTGTTTCTTTCCTTCGGAAATAACTACCTTAATATTGTGCAATCTATTATTGTAATCATTTCCTTGTTGAATCATTCTTACTCTTCAGTATGCCGAGAGGTAGAGCTATCCGTCAACGTGGTCGTGGTAGAGGCCGTGGCAGAGTGGTAGTGTCTGAGTCCGAGAGGTCCGTTTCAGAATCGGCATCTCGCTCTGCGACGAGGTCGGACCCGATTCCTTCGGGAGGTTCGAATGGAGGCTCGGAGGTCGAGGTGCCTAACGTTCTTCAACAAGTTGTAACACAAGTGCACCAACTGGCACAAGTGGTGCAGAATATTAATACTGGCAGGACGGTTGAGGACCGATGGCTTCAAGAAGTTATGAAGATGAACCCTCCCAGATTCGATGGTTCCGGTGATGCGAACAACTGGGACCATTGGTTAGTTGAGATGGAGAAGATCTTTGACGGTATTGGTTGTCCTGAAGCCAAGAGAGTTCCGATTGCTCAGTATCTGACAGTTGATGACGCTTCGGACTGGTGGCGAGCTGTTAAGCCCAAGGACCGTGATGTCACTTGGGAAGAATTTAAGGAGTTGATGGAAGCTCAGTATTGTCCAGCGCCGGTACAGCTAGCAAGAGTCAGTGAGTTCTTCAGAGCTCAACCCGAAGATGTCCCTATGTCTGAGGCAATCAGGACATACAACAAGCAGTTAGTGTATGTCCAAGACCGGGTTAAGAATGAGATAGACAAGATACTTCATTTCGATGCAAGGATGAAACCGGAGGTCCGAAAGTATATGGCGGGCCTTGGGTGTACTACTTTGAGAGAATATCAGGATAGAGCACTTGCTTACGAAATGGTGTCGATTCGGTTCCAGCGATTTGAGCTCAAGAAACCGAAATTTTCGGTAGTTTAGGCGGTGGATCGCGTAGGCCTCAACCTTCTATGCAATCTTCGCCGGTTCCCCTCGGCTAGTGGAGGAATGTCGAGGTTTGTTTTAAATGTGGAAATCCGGGACATGTCGGTTCTGTGCACTTCGCCCCATTGATTGTTTTAAGTGTGGGAAGCGGGGTCATCGCGCGTTATATTGTGAGTCGGTGGCGAATATTTTCTAACAGTCCCCTACTCCGGCACGATTCTGGGTCAGCCAACTCCGAGTGTTGGACGTGGCAGCGGCAGAGGTAAAACCGAGCATAAGGATGCATCTAGCATTGGATCAGCCCCACCCCGATTGTATGAGATGAGGCGGACTGATGACGTAGGGACTGCCACTACGTCAGGTATTGTTTATATTTTGATGCACCCAGTAGATGTATTGTTTGATTCTGGAGCTACTCATTCTTTTATATCATTATCTTGTGTGAATCGTTTGGGCCTAGACGGTCTCTCTTCATGTGAACCTTTTATTGTTGGGCTGCCAAGTGGGGAAAGGATAGTTGGGGATCAAGAGATTGCCAATTGTCCTGTAACCATTGGCAGTAAAGATTGGTCATCCGATTTGATTGTGATCGATATGATAGGAGAGGATTTAATCCTCGGTGATGATTGGTTAGATCGGCATGGAGCGATAGTAGATTATCGTCGGAAAATAATTTTGATAGTCGCGCCGGATGGTACTGAACACGTTTTTGAAGGGCAGAAACCTGGTACTTCTGGAAAGATTATTCGAGCCATGAAGGCGATGAGATTATTGCGACAAGGTTGTACCAGTTATTGGTGTTACGCGTTGAAGTCGGAAGTTGGCGGGGTACAGTTATCCTCTGTTCCAGTTGTGAATGAATTTCCAGACGTATTTCCGGATGATTTGCCGGGATTGCCACCACATCGTGAAGTGGAGTTCGTCATCGAATTAGAGCCCAATGCGGCGCCAATATCCAAGGCACCGTACAGAATGGCCCCGTCGGAAATGCTAGAATTGAAGAAACAATTGGGAGAATTGTTGGACAAAGTTTATATTCGACCTAGTGTGTCTCCGTGGGGTGCACCGGTATTGTTTGTACGAAAGAAAGATGGGTCCTTATGGTTATGTATTAACTATCGTGAGTTGAATAAACTCACTATTAAGAATAAGTATCCGTTGCCAAGAATCAATGATCTATTTGACCAATTACAAGGGGCTACGGTTTTCTCCAAAATTGATTTGAGGTCAGGATATTACCAACTACGAATTCGAGATTCGGATATTCCCAGGTCAGCATTTCGGACGAGGTATGGGCATTACGAATTCGTAGTTATGCCATTCGGTTTAACAAATGCTCCGGCGGCCTTCATGCAACTTATGAACAAAACTTTTATCGAATATCTCGATAAATTTGTAGTGGTGTTTATCGACGATATATTAATCTATTCCAAAAGTGAGACGGAGCATGCCGAACACTTGAGAATCACCTTGAGTATTTTGAGGGCTGATAAGCTTTATGCTAAATTTTCTAAGTGTGAGTTCTGGCTTAAAGAAGTTTCTTTTCTGGGACACATCATCTCAGCCGATGGTATTCGAGTAGACCCTCAAAAGGTTGAAGCAGTCTTAGCTTGGGAGCCTCCACGGAATGTTAAGGAAGTTCGAAGTTTTCTAGGATTAGCGGGCTATTATCGTCGATTTGTTGAAGGATTCTCGAAAGTTGCTCGACCGCTCACCCTATTATTGCAGAAGACACAGAAGTTTGAATGGAGTGATGAGTGTCAGAAGAGTTTTGATGAGTTGAAAAAGCGGTTGACTACGTCTCCGATCCTAGCCTTACCACAAGGAACGGAAGGTTTCGTTATTTATAGTGATGCTTCTAAACAAGGATTGGGATGTGTATTGATGCAAAATGAGAGAGTAGTGGCTTATGCGTGTCGACAATTAAAGCCATACGAGATGAATTATCCTACTCATGATCTTGAGTTAGCCGCTGTGGTGTTTGCGTTGAAAATTTGGAGGCATTACTTGTATGGTTCTTCTTGTCGAGTGTATACGGATCATAAGAGCTTGAAGTACATATTTACGCAGAAGGAGCTAAATATGCGCCAGCGGCGATGGTTGGAACTACTTAAAGATTATGATCTTGACATTCTTTACCATCCAGGTAAAGCAAATGTCGTTGCCGATGCGTTAAGCCGCAAGTCAGTCGTGTTGCAGAAGTTGGAACTACTTACCATTCAACCGAAGCTTAGACGAGAGTTGATTGATATGGAAATTGAAGTTTGGCCTCACAGATCTCAAGGACAGTTGCGTTTCCTTGAGATTACTTCCTCCGTAATGGAAGATATTAAGTCCAAGCAGTTAGATGATCTCTCAATTGTGCAGCTTCGGGAAGACATTGTTAGAGGAAAAGCTCCTGGGTTCTTAATCGATGAAGACGGAGTTCTTCGATTTCGAGGAAGAACTTGTGTACCTAATCGGGATGATCTCAAACAGGTAATTTTGAATGAAGCAAATTCTACTCCGTACTCGATTCATCCGGTATGAGTAAAATGTATAAGGACTTGAAGAAAAACTTTTGGTGGCCGAACATGAAGAAAGATGTAACAGAGTTCGTGATGAAATGCTTGACTTGTCGGAGTTAAAGCGGAACATCGAGAGACCGCGGTAAATTGCAACCGCTACAAATTCAGTAATGGAAGTGGGAAGATATAGCGATGGATTTTATTGTGGGAATGCCAAAGACGCGAACTGGAGTGAATATGATTTGGGTAATTGTTGATCGGCTAACCAAATCCGCACACTTTCTGGGAATTAGAGATATTTGGGGACCGGAGAGGTTAGCTCGGTTATTCATTGCGGAGATTGTGAGACTCCATGGTACCCCAAAGAGTATAGTGTCTGATCGCGATGGGCGTTTTGTGTCGCATTTCTGGCAAGCAGTACATCGAGCACTCGGTACCAAATTGAATTTCAGCACCGCTTATCATCCCCAGACGGACGGACAGTCGGAGAGGACGATCCAAACGCTAGAAGACATGTTGAGGGCTTGCGCGTTGGATTGGAAAGAAGATTGGGAGACTCATTTACCATTGATTGAATTTGCGTACAATAATAGTTGGCATAGTTCGATTGGGATGGCTCCGTTTGAAGCATTATATGGAAGACGGTGTAGATCGCCAATCTGTTGGGATGAACCGTACGAGTTACTTGGGGTAGAACCGGACTTGGTGGTTCATACTCGGGAAAAAGTCGCAATTATTCGGCAAAGGTTGTTGACTGCTCAGAGTCGACAAAAGTCATATGCCGACGTTCGTAAATCGGCCGTTAGAGTTCCAAAGTGAGACCATGTGTTGTTGAAAGTATCGCCGACTCGTGGAGTTCTTCGGTTTGGTAAGAAGGGGAAGCTTAGTCCTCGATATATTGGCCCCTTCGAGATCCTGGACAAGGTAGGCGATGTAGCTTATCGACTAGCATTACCTCCGACGCTTAGTCATGTTCATAATGTGTTTCATGTTTCACAACTGCGTAAGTATGTTCCCGATCCCATCCATGTTATTGATTATCAAGAGATTGAGGTTAGTGATGATGTTACGTATGAAGAACAATCGGTAACCATACTAGAGAGACGAGTGAAACAATTGCGACGGAAAGTGATTCCGTTAGTAAAGGTCCAATGGTCTAAGCATGGAATTGAGGAGGCCACGTGGGAGACCGAGGATAGTATGCGTGCCCGATACCCCGAACTTTTTGTATCTTAAGTTTCGGGACGAAACTTCTTTTTAGGGGGTAAGGGTGTAATGCCCGTGTATTTTATGAGTGTTATTTTGGATGTATTTAGTGGTATTGTGGTTATTTGGACCGTATATATTGATGATTGACCTTGGCATATTCATGGCTGATAATTGTTGGGTTCTGTGATTCTCGGATTGTGCTCGTTTTAGCCGGACTTCTTGCGAATTTAAATTTGGAAAATAGCAGTTAGCGCACGCTAAGACTGTATGTCTAGCGCACGCTAACCAGGTTCGAGTAGCGCACGCTACTCTTGTGCAATAGCGTGCGTTAGGCCCGCTGGACAGTAAGCTTTCTGGACTCTGGAATGAGGCGTTAGCGTACGCTATGGACGGACTAACGTACGCTATTTCGACTTACTAGCGCACGTTACTTGTATGATAGCGTGCGCTAGGATGTCAGGTCAGTGAGGACAGAAACGTTTCTGGGCTGCAGGTACTTGCAAGTAGCGCACGCTACTGTATGGAGTTAGCGCGCGCTAGTAGCAATCGATAGCGCACGCTAACAGATAATTCAGCGTACGCTACCGGAGTCTGGCAGAAAGTTCTGGACTGCCTTTTTCTTCAGCAGTGCACCGCCCTCAGCTCGTTAGCGCACGCTAAGCCTGTAGCCGTAGCGTGCGCTAATGCCTCCCAGTATATATATATAGGGGGCAGGTTCCAGAAACGTCATTTTTTCACCTCTTCCTCTTCCCTTCGACGGCTGGGTGATTTGGAGTGTAGTTAGACGTGGTTTTCGACCAGTTTTCACCATCCAACAACATTTTCATGTTCCTAGACTCAATCTAACAAGATTTCATCCAGTGTATCATCCAAATCAAGGTAAGATTGTTCAATCCCTAGTTTTTGGAATTTTGAGGGTTTTGTTTAGATCTCGTCATTCTAGTCCGTTTTAAACCTTGAATTGGGTCAGATTATGATTGTGAAACCATAATCCCTTGTTTTTCTTGAAGTCTACGGATTTTGTTTGAGTTCCCACCTATTGATTTGAGTATGAACAACTCCGCCTTAGTAGTGTTTGATAGTTTGTCCCTAAGAGTAGAGTTTGAAGGGAATCCCTTCCATTTCCGTGGTGTTGTGTTTTGATTCCATATTTCGATGTGTTAGGATCGAATCGTTGAAGGAAGTTCGGACCGTACATTCATCCGTTCGCCGTTTCTTGTGTCGTTCAAATTGAGGCAAGTACTTTGATTTTGTTTAGTGTACATCGTGTGAATATGTAAAAATGGAATTTGTGCCAAATTTTTGATCGAGTGTGTGTGAGCCGAGTAGAACCAGTGAGGGTCCCTTGGGGTCCGGTAGGCCGCGTATCCCTACGGATCACTCGGTTGGGCTATACACCAGGGAGGGCCTGACGAGGTGTCTCTGGGGTGTGTATCTTGCTGAGAGGTACAGGGCCAGTATAGCTCGGGAGGTTGTTTTGTGATGATGATTGTGATGTGGTATTCCGGAATATCTGTGATGGCACTATGATTTTCTGTGGTTTTTGTTGATTATTCACTTGTTGTACATATTCTAGAATCATTGTACTTGCACCGGCTTCTTGCTGACCCCTTCTGGGGTGGATATACTTTTGTGTATTCAGGTACAGGTCCAGTGGGAGGACTAGCACAGGACGGACACGAGCTTGGTGGGCAGCATTGATATCGTACATCATTTTGAGTTGGTGGTCGTATGGTCATGGTCAAAGTCGTGTTTTGTTTTTGTACTCGCGCGGGTACTGTCCAGTGTTGTATGTCATGTCATTATTAATGGTTAATGATGTTGTTGTATTCCCGTGGTGAACGGTCATGTTGGTTATGATTCCTCGGGATGATATGTTGTTTGGTATTGTGATGTATGTCATGTTGAAATTGAAGTTGGTTTTGAATGTATGAACAATTATGTTTGTCGTATTTAATGTGTTTTATTTGGGTCTAAGCCTGGTAGGTTCTCCAAAAAGGATCTACGGCGCTGTAATATCTCCATAAATCATGGGGGTGTTACAGAATATGGTATCAGAGCCTAGGTTTATGGATACCTAGGCTGTCGGTGTTTTGGGTCTATTAAATTGAGTCAGTTGTTATCTACGATATCATTGGCATGCTACCACCTTGTGTTGCCTGTGCTGGAAGACACTTCGGATGTTGGTTGTTTCTTTCCTTCGGAAATAACTACCTTAATATTGTGCAATCTATTATTGTAATCATTTCCTTGTTGAATCATTCTTACTCTTCAGTATGCCGAGAGGTAGAGCTATCCGTCAACGTGGTCGTGGTAGAGGCCGTGGCAAAGTGGTAGTGTCTGAGTCCGAGAGGTCCGTTTCAGAATCGGCATCTCGCTCTGCGACTAGGTCGGACCCGATTCCTTCGGGAGGTTCGAATGGAGGCTCGGAGGCCGAGGTGCCTAACGTTCTTCAACAAGTTGTAACACAAGTGCACCAACTGGCACAAGTGGTGCAGAATATTAATACTGGCAGGACGGTTGAGGACCGATGGCTTCAAGAAGTTATGAAGATGAACCCTCCCAGATTCGATGGTTCCGGTGATGCGAACAACTGGGACCATTGGTTAGTTGAGCTGGAGAAGATCTTTGACGGTATTGGTTGTCCTGAAGCCAAGAGAGTTCCGATTGCTCAGTATCTGACAGTTGATGACGCTTCGGACTGGTGGCGAGCTGTTAAGCCCAAGGACCGTGATGTCACTTGGGAAGAATTTAAAGAGTTGATGGAAGCTCAGTATTGTCCAGCGCCAGTACAGCTAGCAAGAGTCAGTGAGTTCTTCAGAGCTCAACCCGAAGATGTCCCTATGTCTGAGGCAATCAGGACATACAACAAGCAGTTAGTGTATGTCCAAGACCGGGTTAAGAATGAGATAGACAAGATACTTCATTTCGATGCAAGGACGAAACCGGAGGTCCGAAAGTATATGGCGGGCCTTGGGTGTACTACTTTGAGAGAATATCAGGATAGAGCACTTGCTTACGAAATGGTATCAGTTCCGGTTCCAGCAGTTTCGAGCTCGAAGAAACCGAAATTTTCTGGTAGTTTCCGAGGCAGTGGATCGCGTAGGCCTCAACCTTCTATGCAATCTTCTGTCGGTTCCCCTCAGCCTAGTGGAGGAATGCCGAGGGTTTGTTTTAATTGTGGAAATCCGGGACATGTCAGTTCTCGCTGCACTTCTCGCCCCATTGATTGTTTTAAGTGTGGGAAGCAGGGTCATCGCGCGTTATATTGTGAGTCAGTGGCGAATATTTTCTAAAGTCCCTACTCCATTTGCACGATTCACGGGTCAGCCAACTCCGAGTGTTGGACGTGGCAGCGGCAGAGGTAAAACCGAGCATAAGGATGCATCTAGCATTGGATCAGCCCCACCCCGATTGTATGAGATGAGGCGGACTGATGACGTAGGGACTGCCACTACGTCAGGTATTGTTTATATTTCGATGCACCCGATAGATGTATTGTTTGATTCTGGAGCTACTCATTCTTTTATATCATTATCTTGTGTGAATCGTTTGGGCCTAGACGGTCTCTCTTCATGTGAACCTTTTATTGTTGGGCTGCCAAGTGGGGAAAGGATAGTTGGGGATCAAGAGATTGCCAATTGTCCTGTAACCATTGGCAGTAAAGATTGGTCATCCGATTTGATTGTGATCGATATGATAGGAGAGGATTTAATCCTCGGTGATGATTGGTTAGATCGGCATGGAGCGATAGTAGATTATCGTCGGAAAATAATTTCGATAGTCGCGCCGGATGGTACTGAACACGTTTTTGAAGGGCAGAAACCTGGTACTTCTGGAAAGATTATTCGAGCCATGAAGGCGATGAGATTATTGCGACAAGGTTGTACCAGTTATTGGTGTTACGCGTTGAAGTCGGAAGTTGGCGGGGTACATTTATCCTCTGTTCCAGTTGTGAATGAATTTCCAGACGTATTTCCGGATGATTTGCCGGGATTGCCACCACATCGTGAAGTGGAGTTCATCATCGAATTAGAGCCCAATGCGGCGCCAATATCCAAGGCACCGTACAGAATGGCCCCGTCGGAAATGCTAGAATTGAAGAAACAATTGGGTGAATTGTTGGACAAAGGTTATATTCGACCTAGTGTGTCTCCGTGGGGTGCACCGGTATTGTTTGTACGAAAGAAAGATGGGTCCTTACGGTTATGTATTGACTATCGTGAGTTGAATAAACTCACTATTAAGAATAAGTATCCGTTGCCAAGAATCGATGATCTATTTGACCAATTACAAGGGGCTACGGTTTTCTCCAAGATTGATTTGAGGTCAGGATATTACCAACTACGAATTCGAGATTCGGATATTCCCAGGTCAGCATTTCGGACGAGGTATGGGCATTACGAATTCGTAGTTATGCCATTCGGTTTAACAAATGCTCCGGCGGCCTTCATGCAACTTATGAACAAAACTTTTATCGAATATCTCGATAAATTTGTAGTGGTGTTTATCGACGATATATTAATCTATTCCAAAAGTGAGACGGAGCATGCCGAACACTTGAGAATCACGTTGAGTATTTTGAGGGCTGATAAGCTTTATGCTAAATTTTCTAAGTGTGAGTTCTGGCTTAAAGAAGTTTCTTTTCTGGGACACATCATCTCAGCCGATGGTATTCGAGTAGACCCTCAAAAGGTTGAAGCAGTCTTAGCTTGGGAGCCTCCACGGAATGTTAAGGAAGTTCGGAGTTTTCTAGGATTAGCGGGCTATTATCGTCGATTTGTTGAAGGATTCTCGAAAGTTGCTCGACCGCTCACCCTATTATTGCAGAAGACACAGAAGTTTGAATGGAGTGATGAGTGTCAGAAGAGTTTTGATGAGTTGAAAAAGCGGTTGACTACGTCTCCGATCCTAGCCTTACCACAAGGAACGGAAGGTTTCGTTATTTATAGTGATGCTTCTAAACAAGGATTGGGATGTGTATTGATGCAAAATGAGAGAGTAGTGGCTTATGCGTCTCGACAATTAAAGCCATACGAGATGAATTATCCTACTCATGATCTTGAGTTAGCCGCTGTGGTGTTTGCGTTGAAAATTTGGAGGCATTACTTGTATGGTTCTTCTTGTCGAGTGTATACGGATCATAAGAGCTTGAAGTACATATTTACGCGAAGGAGCTAAATATGCGCGTAGCGATGGTTGGAACCGCTTAAAGATTATGATCTTGACATTCTTTACCATCCGTAAAGCAAACGTCGTTCTTGATGCGTTAAGCCGCAAGTCACCGTGCTGCAGAAGTTGGAACTACTTACCATTCAACCGAAGCTTAGACGAGAGTTGATTGATATGGAAATTGAAGTTTGGCCTCACAGATCTCAAGGACAGTTGCGTTTCCTTGAGATTACTTCCTCCGTAATGGAAGATATTAAGTCCAAGCAGTTAGATGATCTCTCAATTGTGCAGCTTCGGGAAGACAGTGTTAGAGGAAAAGCTCCTGGGTTCTTAATCGATGAAGACGGAGTTCTTCGATTTCGAGGCAGAACTTGTGTACCTAATCGGGATGATCTCAAACAGGTAATTTTGAATGAAGCACATTCTACTCCGTACTCGATTCATCCGGTATGAGTAAAATGTATAAGGACTTGAAGAAAAACTTTTGGTGGCCGAACATGAAGAAAGATGTAACAGAGTTCGTGATGAAATGCTTGACTTGTCAGCAGATTAAAGCGGAACATCAGAGACCCGCCGGTAAATTGCAACCGCTACCAATTCCGGAATGGAAGTGGGAAGATATAGCGATGGATTTTATTGTGGGAATGCCAAAGATGCGAACTGGAGTGAATATGATTTGGGTAATTGTTGATCGGCTAACCAAATCCGCACACTTTCTGGGAATTAGAGATATTTGGGGACCGGAGAGGTTAGCTCGGTTATTCATTGCGGAGATTGTGAGACTCCATGGTACCCCAAAGAGTATAGTGTCTGATCGCGATGGGTGTTTTGTGTCGCATTTCTGGCAAGCAGTACATCGAGCACTCGGTACCAAATTGAATTTCAGCACCGCTTATCATCCCCAGACGGACGGACAGTCGGAGAGGACGATCCAAACGCTAGAAGACATGTTGAGGGCTTGCGCGTTGGATTGGAAAGAAGATTGGGAGACTCATTTACCATTGATTGAATTTGCGTACAATAATAATTGGCATAGTTCGATTGGGATGGCTCCGTTTGAAGCATTATATGGAAGACGGTGTAGATCGCCAATCTGTTGGGATGAACCGTACGAGTTACTTGGGGTAGAACCGGACTTGGTGGTTCATACTCGGGAAAAAGTCGCAATTATTCGGCAAAGGTTGTTGACTGCTCAGAGTCGACAAAAGTCATATGCCGACGTTCGTCGTCGACCGTTAGAGTTCCAGGCGGGAGACCATGTGTTGTTGAAAGTATCGCCGACTCGTGGAGTTGTTCGGTTTGGTAAGAAGGGGAAGCTTAGTCCTCGATATATTGGCCCCTTCGAGATCCTGGACAAGGTAGGCGATGTAGCTTATCGACTAGCATTACCTCCGACGCTTAGTCATGTTCATAATGTGTTTCATGTTTCACAACTGCGTAAGTATGTTCCCGATCCCATCCATGTTATTGATTATCAAGAGATTGAGGTTAGTGATGATGTTACGTATGAAGAACAACCGGTAACCATACTAGAGAGACGAGTGAAACAATTGCGATGGAAAGTGATTCCGTTAGTAAAGGTCCAATGGTCTAAGCATGGAATTGAGGAGGCCACGTGGGAGACCGAGGATAGTATGCATGCCCGATACCCCGAACTTTTTGTATCTTAAGTTTCGGGACGAAACTTCTTTTTAGGGGGTAAGGGTGTAATGCCCGTGTATTTTATGAGTGTTATTTTGGATGTATTTAGTGGTATTGTGGTTATTTGGACCGTATATATTGATGATTGACCTTGGCATATTCATGGCTGATAATTGTTGGGTTCTGTGATTCTCGGATTGTGCTCGTTTTAGCCGGACTTCTTGCGAATTTAAATTTGGAAAATAGCAGTTAGCGCACGCTAAGACTGTATGTCTAGCGCACGCTAACCAGGTTCGAGTAGCGCACGCTACTCTTGTGCAATAGCGTGTGTTAGGCCCGCTGGACAGTAAGCTTTCTGGACTCTGGAATGAGGCGTTAGCGTACGCTATGGACGGACTAACGTACGCTATTTCGACTTACTAGCGCACGTTACTTGTATGATAGCGTGCGCTAGGATGTCAGGTCAGTGAGGACAGAAACGTTTCCGGGCTACAGGTACTTGCAAGTAGCGCACGCTACTGTATGGAGTTAGCGCGCGCTAGTAGCAATCGATAGCGCACGCTAACAGATAATTCAGCGTACGCTACCGGAGTCTGGCAGAAAGTTCTGGACTGCCTTTTTCTTCAGCAGTGCACCGCCCTCAGCTCGTTAGCGCACGCTAAGCCTGTAGCCGTAGCGTGCGCTAATGCCTCCCAGTATATATATATAGGGGGCAGGTTCCAGAAACGTCATTTTTTTTCACCTCTTCCTCTTCCCTTCGACGGCTGGGTGATTTGGAGTGTAGTTAGACGTGGTTTTCGACCAGTTTTCACCATCCAACAACATTTTCATGTTCCTAGACTCAATCTAACAAGATTTCGTCCAGTGTATCATCCAAATCAAGGTAAGATTGTTCAATCCCTAGTTTTTGGAATTTTGAGGGTTTTGTTTAGATCTCGTCATTCTAGTCCGTCTTAAACCTTGAATTGGGTCAGATTATGATTGTGAAACCATAATACCTAGTTTTTCTTGAAGTCTACGGATTTTGTTTGAGTTCCCACCTATTGATTTGAGTATGAACAACTCCGCCTTAGTAGTGTTTGATAGTTTGTCCCTAAGAGTAGAGTTTGAAGGGAATCCCTTCCATTTCCGTGGTGTTGTGTTTTGATTCCATATTTCGATGTGTTAGGATCGAATCGTTGAAGGAAGTTCGGACCGTACATTCATCCGTTCGCCGTTTCTTGTGTCGTTCAAATTGAGGCAAGTACTTTGATTGTGTTTAATGTACATCGTGTGAATATGTAAAAATGGAATTTGTGCCAAATTGTTGATCGAGTGTGTGTGAGCCGAGTAAAACCAGTGAGGGTCCCCTGGGGTCCGGTAGGCCGCGTATCCCTACGGATCACTCGGTTGGGCTATACACCAGGGAGGGCCTGACGAGGTGTCTCTGGGGTGTGTATCTTCTTTGAGAGAGGCAGTCCAGATAGCTCGGGAGGTTGTTTTGTGATGATGATTGTGATGTGGTATTAGGAATATCCGTGATGGCACTATGATTTTCTGTGGTTTTTGTTGATTATTCACTTCTTGTACATATTCTAGAATCATTGTACTTGCACCGGCTTCTTGCTGACCCCTTCTGGGGTGGATATACTTTTGTGTATTCAGGTACAGGTCCAGTGGGAGGACTAGCACAGGACGGACACGAGCTTGGTGGGCAGCATTGATATCGTACATCATTTTGAGTTGGTGGTCGTATGGTCATGGTCAAAGTCGTGTTTTGTTTTTGTACTCGCGCGGGTACTGTCCAGTGTTGTATGTCATGTCATTATTAATGGTTAATGATGTTGTTGTATTCCCGTGGTGAACGGTCATGTTGGTTATGATTCCTCGGGATGATATGTTGTTTGGTATTGTGATGTATGTCATGTTGAAATTGAAGTTGGTTTTGAATGTATGAACAATTATGTTTGTCGTATTTAATGTGTTTTATTTGGGTCTAAGCCTGGTAGGTTCTCCAAAAAGGATCTACGGCGCTGTAATATCTCCGTAAATCATGGGGGTGTTACACCAACCTCCAGTCGCTGCCCTGTCGCCCGCCAGCCCACTGCGCGTCTGCACTGCTGCCGCCGCCCGCGGCCCGCCCGCTGCTTCTTGCCGCCACCTACCTATGCCCGTGAATCATAATTAAGAGGTAGTTTTTCAGTAATTGTATTTGGTGTTTCCTTTTGTGTTTCTTAAAATTTAGGGTTTGTATTTTTTTCATATGAATTTAGGGTTTGTGTTTTTGTATTTTTCATATGAATTTAGGGCCTTGATGAATCCCTCTACGATACTGATATGTGTATTTATGGTTATGGTTATCGTTCAATATATTTTTTTTGTGGGACGGTCGGTGCACCAGTGATTTTTCGGTCCTGAATCCGCCTATGCACTAGATTCGACCACTAACCTTACAAACCTTACACCAACTCACCCACGTAATTTTCCTCTCATTTACTTCCCGATCCACTGTTGAATAAATTTGAACGATTACTTGAAAAAATAACAAAATATATATATATATATATATATATATATATATATATCCTGCAGAAAATTTGTTAGCAAAATGAAATCCACCGGTCACATAAAGAAGCGGAAGATTCGCTGTTGAGTCCAGATATTCTGTCTCCTTAAAGCAAATTCGCCATCACCACGGTGTATGACGTCTGCCTCCCAGATTAAAACAACAGCTCGATGTCGTGAATCTATGATCCACTGCACCCTCAACGAACTAGAATAAATCTGTCTACTATCACCGACCGAAAGAAAACATGAAACGAAGAAGAAAATTTATCTGACTGGAAAAGGCTCTGTATTCGTACGTATTTTTGTGTGTAAAAACGAGTCCCTCAAGCCGGGTATTTATAGATGAAGGCTGGAGGAGGTTGTGTGCTGGAGGAACTCTATACCGATCAGAATTGGTATCTGGAGGAACTCTAGACTGACCAGAATTGGTATTTCAATACTTATCCAGCTCTGTTTAGTTCGAAAATTATCAATTAAATTGATATTTATCCGTATCCGAAAAATTCGGAATTTAATTGAGGTATTTCAGTAAAATAAATTTTTGCCGAATAAAATTACAGTAAAAAGATAACTTTGAGACGCCAAGACATTTCGCCCAAATTACCCTTCGACCGAGGCCGACCCGAGCCATGCCGAGCCGAGCCGAGCCAGCCGGCTGGACGGACGACGGCGGCGGCACGCGCATATGTGTGTGTGTGCGCGAGGGGCGCCTAGTCATACATCCACTTATGTCTCATATATTAAACATGACTTTGTCCACATCTCCTTATATACTCACATTTTTTCTCTTCTTTTTCCAATGTGGGATATCATCCCAAACCCATTTCAAACTTTGGAACATTATATTTCATTCATACCTCAATCATTTTGAGTATTCTTATATGTTTTGGAAACCTCGTACGGAGTACTACATATTCCAACTAAGTCCCGACTTTAACTCGTAGTCGAGCCCACTCAAAATTTCCTCTCAAGTGGGCTGCTCAAAACAGCCCATTAACTTCATTTTTTAAAAAATCCCCCACATGAATGAGATTGATGGTCCTGGTGTATGATTTGTGGGCTTAATTATTAGTTTGGGTCATTACAATATTTTTGGGCCAATGTTAATAATAATAATAATAATAATAACAATAATAATAAAAATAATAATAGTAACAGTAGTAATAATATTAATAATACTGATACTAATAATAATAATATCGAGAGTAATATAAATGATGATATAGAAATGATAAAGATAGAAATATTAATACCATTAATATTAATACGGTTCCTATTATAAATATTATTATTAATAGTAATAATACCTCTAATTATACTATTAACAAAAATGACTAATATTTAATATTTTTGAAGTTAAATTGAGAAAATGATTCGGGCTTATAAGATATGAGATATCATGAAAATGTCTATGATCTTATTAAATGAGATTACATGAATTTGACTTGTACGTGTAGTGAAAGTAATTGTACAACAATTACTCACTCGGCAATAAAATAAGATTAAATAAAATGAAATGCATTATTAATATTATTATAAATAATAGTATTATATCATAAAAATGGCGGATATTACAGTTGAACAAGCACAATCATGAAATATCTCTTAGTTCAGACACGGAGTTGACCTGGTGATAGTTACTACGGTTAGGCATTGCATAGGATAGGTAGAGTATGCTCCTTGAACCTTCCCTCGAAAAGATATATTCTCCTTACTGGCTAGACAGTGTGACTAGATGCCTTTGAACTGTCAGACCGCTTGTGTAAGTGATCGTATATCCTTCACAAGTGCCCTTCCTAATTTGTTTTGTTCTCATTATTGTGCCCACTCTGGCCGTGGACACCGTCCTGGTTCTGCGAGAGTTTCTAAAGAATTGTGCCTTTTCAATTCTCCTTTGAAGCGGCCCCTCTTTTATCTAACATAGGTGATTCTCTTTACGTGTTTTGAGTAAACCTGTATTTTACTCCACCCGACTATACATTATTGACTTAAGAATCATTAAAAGCATAAGCTTAACCTCCCCTTACGGGTATCACTGTTTTCATCAGAGGAAGGGTCGGTTCGGGGTAACCCCCACAGTGATTGTGCCAAATTTTATGGATTGGTTGTCCCATTGAACCTAGATATTGGGATCTCCAGTCATCTTAGGTTGGGTATCCTCCATAAAATCATTAGCTCAAGGCAATAGACCCATTCCCCTTGATGATTTATCAACAAGGTCTCCTGATAACCCTTTGGTTAGCGGATCCGTAATGTTATCATTTGATGACACATAATCAATAGTGATAACTGCTGTTGATATCAATTGTCTAATAGTATTATGTATCCTCCTTATGTGACGAGACTTACCATTGTACATTACACTCTGTGCCCTGCCAATCGCAGATTGACTATCGCAATGAATACATATTGCGATCACAGGCTTTGCCCATCTTGGAGTATCTTCTAGAAAATGGTGTAGACATTCTCCCTCTTCAACAGATTTATCTAAGGCTATAAACTCGAATTCCATCATTGACCGAGATATAAGTGTCTGTTTCGAAGATTTCCATGCCACTGCTGTACCGGCTAATGTGAATACATATCTGCTTGTGGACTTGGAGTCTTTTATATCAGATATCCAATTTGCATCACTATATCCTTCAAGTACTGCTGGATATTTGGTATAGTGCAGCCCATACTCACGAGTACCCCTCAAGTATCTTAGTACCCTTATGATCGCCTTCCAGTGATCCTTTCCTGAGTTGCTCGTGTATCTACTTAGTCTACTAACTGAGTAGGCTATATCTGGTCTTGTACAGCTCATCAAGTACATCAGACTTCCTATTATGCGTGAGTACTCAAGTTGAGATACTCTTCCACCCTTATTCTTGGATAGTCTCAACGTCATCTCCACCGGGGTTTTGGCTGTGCCAGAGTCATCCTTATTAAATCTTTCAAGGATTTTGTCCATATAGTGGGCTTGACTCAGCATGAGACCTTCCGATGTTCGTGTGATTTTAATCCCTAAAATTACATCTGCGAGTCCCATATCCTTCATATCAAATCTCGACCTCAGCATTTCTTTGGTCGATTTGATTATTCTTTCATTACTGCCGGTAATGAGCAAGTCATCTAAATATAGATACAAAATGACATAGCCATCTTCTGTGTCTTTCACATATACACATTTGTGGGATTCATTAATTTTGAAGCCACCGCTTATCATGACATGATCAAATTTTTCATGCCACTGTTTTGGTGCCTGTTTCAATCCGTACAAAGATTTTACCATCTTGAAGACTTTTCTTTCTTGTCCAGGAGCAGAGAACCCCTCGGGTTGTTCCATGTAGATTTCCTCTTCTAAGTCCCCATTAAGAAAGGCAGTCTTAACATCCATTTGATGAACTTCTAAGCCTCGTAATCCTGCGATGGCAAGTATCATCCTGATGGAAGTTATTCTTGTCACAGGAGAGTAAATATCAAAATAGTCTAGGCCTTAACGTTGGTTATATCCCTTCGCTACGAGCCTAGCCTTATATTTATCAACTGCTCCATCTTTCAATTTCTTCTTGAAAATCCACTTATTTCCTAATGGTTTACACTTAGGAGGTAATTCCACTAGTTCCCAAGTATGAATATATAATACAGAATCAATCTCTTCTTTGATCGCCTCCTTCCATAGAGGTTCATCCGTCGAGCTTACAACTTCTTTGTAAGTTTAAGGTGCCTTTTCGAGCAAGTAGGTGATGAAATCTGGTTCATAAGATTTTTTCGTCCTTTGTCGCTTGCTCCTTCTAGGTTCGTCCTCATTATCTATTATTTGGTCTTCATTATCTTCATCCATTAGTTCAGAAGTCTGTTCGGATGAGATAAAGGGTTCACTTACAGTCTTACAATCTCAAAGAATGATGCATTCCTTGATTCCATAATCGTATTCTTGTGAATCTCAGGCACTTTGGGTTCATACACAATAAATCGGTAAGCATTGCTATTGTGTGCATATCCAATGAAAATGCAGTCAACCATTTTTTGGCCTATTTTAACTTTCTTAGGAATAGGTATCAGCACCTTTGCTAGACACCCCCACATTTTCATGTAATTGTAGGAAGGCTTGACTCCTTTCCACAATTCATAAGGAGTTTTGTCCCCGTTCTTACGACATATATTGTTTAAGAGATAATTCGCCGTTAAGATGGCTTCTCCCCACATATTTTGCGGAAGACCTGAATTTAGTAATATCACATTCATCATCTCTTTCAGAGTGCGATTCTTACTTTCCGCCACGCCATTTGACTGTGGTGCATATGGGGCAGTGACTTCATGAATAATCCCATGTTTCGAGCAAAAATCGCCAAATGGTTCCACATATTCACCTCCACGGTCACTCCTCAAAAATTTTATCTTAGCATTCAATAAATTCTCAACTTCTGTTTTATAGAGAACGAATTTCTATATGGCTTCATCTTTGCTATTAAGCAAGTATACATAGCAATATTTAGTACAATAATCCACGAAAGTAATAAAATATTTATTTCCACCTCTAGTTTGAACAAACTTCAAATTACATAGGTCGCTATGTATTAATTCTAAGGCTTTGGTGTTTCTTTCCACTTGTCGGAATGGAGATCGAGTTAATTTTGCCTTTACACAAGTTTCACACTTATGGTTTAAATTAATTTTAAACTTTGGTATGTGATCTAATGCAATTAGTCTACACATTGCATTAAAATTAATATATCCTAATCTAGCATGCCATAAATTAGGAGACTCAAGCAAGTAAGCAGAAGAATTCTTCATTTCATTATTGTTGATAGTCATTACACTAAGCTTAACTAGCCCATCACATTCATATCCCTTGCCTATAAACACACCATTTTTCGACAATATAACTTTATCGGACTCAAAAACTGATCTAAAGCCATGCTTCATCAAAAAGGTACCCGAAATAAGGTTCTTGCGAATGTCGGACACATATAACACTCGTTTAAGAGTCACTTCCTTTGCAGACGTCATCTTCAAAATCACCGTGCCTTCGCCCAGGATAGTTGAGGTTACAGAATTTCCCATATACAATATATCGCCGACATCCGTTTCTTCCAAGGAGGAGAACATAGTCTTGTTGGGACATATATGCCTAGTTGCTCTAGTGTCGATCCACCGCTCTTTAGGATTTGAGACAACTAGGTTCACTTCGGAGATCATGGCACATAAGTCAAGATGTTCCACTTGTTCGGTAATCAGATGTGCTGCATTACCTTCCTTTATCTTTGGTTTCTTTGGCAGCCTGCAGTCGGCCGCCCTATGACCCATCTTTTCACAGTTGTAGCATTTTCCAAGGAATTTTTCCTTCTTTTTCCCAATTCCTCCTTTAGGTCCCAGCTTGGTTCCCTTTCCAGTGTTGCCTTTCTTGGATGTTTGTCCAGTTTCCACAACATTGGCCTTTGCCACAACAGCATTTACCTTATTTTATGATCCTCGGTTGTCTTCCTCTATGCAAAGTCTAACGATCAGATCTTCCATGCTCATCTCCTTGCGATTGTGCTTGAGAGAATTCTTGAAGTCTTTTCAAGTCAAGGACAGTTTTTCGATCACAGCAGCCACTTGGAAGGATTCGTTAATGATCATTCCTTCAGCATGAATTTCGTGAATGATCACTTGTAGATCTTGTACCTGACTCACTACAGTCTTGGAGTCCATCATCTTGTAGTCGAAAAACCATCCAACAATCCACTTCTTGGCATCGGCGTCCTCGATCTTATACTTATGGTCTAGTGAGTCCCATAACGCCTTGGCTGATTTAGCACTGCTGTACACGTTGTACAGTGAATCGGCAAGGCCATTCATCACATAGTTCCGACACAAATAGTCAGAAGTTTTCCAAGCGTCAATGTAATACCCGTAATTTCGATTTCCGGTAATTTCTTTTTTCAGACGGAGTCCGTTTTGACGACTCGCTCATGACCGTTTCGTCATTCTGAGAATGATTAATTCTACACTTTTTGACATCCGAGTTCGTTTCGGTGTCGTTTTGTTGAGTTCCGTGCTTTTTAGCGACTTTTCCGCGCTTGAGTTCGATTCTTGCGAATCTCGCTCAAACTATGCTTCGAAGTTTTCCGTAAGTCCGTTTAACTTTGTTAGACGTGTTGTGAACTTCGGTTTGGTTATTCGATCACGTATCGTGATTTCAGGCGCTTTGGGCCATTTTGTAATTTCTTGAAAGTTACGTATCCGTATCTGTAATTGTTGTCTCGACCCGTTTCTTGGTCGCGTATGAATAATTATGGTATTATGTTTTCATTTCGGTCGTTGATGTCGTCCGCGAACTTTTCGGCCGTGTTCGTTCCGCGTTTCGGAAATCGAAGTCGCCGAGCCCTAGCGGTTATGGATCGCCGACGGTTGCGGATGGCCGGATGATTGCGGGCACATGCCGATGATGCGGCAGAACCGGCGAGCGCACGCTATCGCCGGAAGGTCGCGCGCTAACCGGCAAGTGTAGCGACGCTAGCTGGGTCGACCAACGACGCTATCGGGCCGGACAGTGGGGTTTCGAGGTTACGGACTCGGCCAGATCGGCAGTAGCGACGCCGCTTGTCGGTAGCGACGCTAACCGGCAGGGTAGCGACGCCGCGGCCGACTAGCGTACGTTACAGGGTAGTTTGTTAGTCCGGTGGCTCTCGGACAGTGCCGCTAAGCGCGCAGGCTTCCGGCCGTAGCGCACGCTAGCGGGAGTCGGGTCGACAGGTTTGGTCGGAAGGGTTGGTCGGTGATGCCGGGTCGTGTGGGCCCTGGCCGAGGGTACTCGGCCGATACCGGCCGATAGTCCGGGAAGGCTAGCGCACGCTAGTCTGGCCCAGTATAAATGTGGCTGAGCAGTCACATTTCATTTCGTTTTTCACTTCCTTCCTTCCCCGTCCGCGAATGGCGATTCATGGGTGACGAAGCCATGTTGTTTAACAACAAATCCATGAAGTTCTTGAGTTCATAACATCAATCAATCATCCGTTATCATCCTTTGATCCAGCGAATCAAGGTAATCTTCCTTAGAACCCTAATTTCGTGAATTTGGGGATTTTTGCATTTTCGTCCGATTCGTTCCATGTTGTTGATTAATTCATGATGGGTATGATTAATCTTGGTAGTATTCTCGTGTTTAACATCATTTAATCCATTGTTCTTCGTCGAATCGAAGTATATTTCTTGATTTCCTTCGAATTGACTTTTCGGGGGATTTGTCCCCAATCTCGTTTTTCATCCGTTTTCGATGGATCGATTATGGTTAAATGATGTTGTTAAACATATTCTATGGATTGTATATCCATATTTCAACTTGGAATTCCGTTTTCGTGATTTGACGGAACGAATCGTGTTCTTGGCCGTTTTGGGGGAAATCCGTGAACTTTCGTCATTCGTTCTTTGAATTCAACGGCTTTGAGTCGTGTTATGGAATTCATTTCATTGTTATTATTTGTCCTTCGTAGTTTATGAACGTGAGTTGGCGTTCGGTGGAGTCGGCGGGTTCGTAGTTGGTTCGGGCCAACCTACTTCGGTCGATTCTCTGCGTTGTGGTTATTCGAGGCAAGTACCTTGCCCATACTTTTCTCGTTTTATGGATATGATGATCGGTGGTCGTCTTGATGTGTTTGTTTGGTTATTTGAAATGAAGTTTCAAAGGATTTCGGTTTGGCCTCGTTAAAGACTTTCTTTCAAAGCGAGTGTGATTTGTGAACGGTGTTTTGAGAATTGATTATGATTTGGTTATTTTGAACATTGAAGGTGTAACACCCCCAAAACCGTCCGGGATATTACAGCGCCGTGGGTCCCGCGCCGGAACCCACCAGGCTAAAAACCGTTTACAAAACCAATTCAAAAACGCCAAAAGGCTGATGACGGTAATGTTTTAAATACTCAAATATTTTCAAAAGCATAATTTTGAAATACCATAAAATACCATTTGAAAAATACAAGGCGAAGTGCCAAATCTCGATAGTTCAAAATGTACGTTAAGACACCGCTTAAACGTACCGATAAAATAGTTTAGGAAAAGGTTTAACGAAATAACCCAAGTTCGCAAAGTGCCAAAAGGGCCATTTAAAATACACACACGCAGCGGATAAAGATACCGAAAAGCCATTTTGAAATATACACACGCAGCGGATAAATGCAGTTCAAAATACACATTTGCAGCGGAAATAAATAACCGGAAAAGAATACTCAATTCTCCGAAAACAAGCCACAGCCAGTATCACATTGGGAAGCTCATTCCTTCACGACCGCTACTAGCTTGATATCCGAGTACCTAAAAATAAAGCCCACGACGGGGTCAGACACAATACTCAATAATGATATCGATCACATCATCATAAATAATTACATACCAATGTAACAATATAGTAAGAATACTACCAAAGTAATCTTACCGACATAACCTTACCAATCCACAACAATCCAATCCTTACCATAATCCACATTTCGCATCCTCGAATGACGAAATAAATTCAACAACAATCATCTCTACTGTATTCCAAAAATACCGACAATCCTCAAAACATCATCATAACTCATAAGTGTGGAAATAATCCAATCTGTCAAATCCTCCGTGGGATTACACAATCAAATCTCAACATGTATAAACCAATAATACACAACATATCTGTAGATCAACTACCACATGATAATGATAACAAATCCTGAAACATCGACATATAGTCCGAATGCTTATACGATCAATAACCAGATCAACCGATAAATCAACTGAGAATATCATCGACATGATAACTCCAATACGACCAATAAAGGATCACGATAACTAAGAATACCATCAACATGATAGCTCGACCACGATCAACAAAGGATCAACAATAACCGAGAATACCATCAACAAGGTAAACTCCAAATGATCAACAAAAGACCAATAATAGCGAGAATACCATCAACAAGGTAAACTCCAAATGATCAACAATAATGGATCTCAAAGAAATAACTCGATTGTCGAACATACCCCTCGGGCGTATGAACAACGATCACAAACCGTCGAACATACCCAACCATAAAATGGAGGATGAACGACCAAACAATATGGCTCAAAGATGGAAATCATATTACGCCCGATCCGAATATGTGTCGGTGCACATGTCCACCCGTATACGGAATCGGGATATACGTGGGACAATGTACCTAATTAGCCTCAACGAACTACGTCTCGTGTGCACACCTTTCACGGAAAATATTCACGCATGACTATATATGTGCCGGCTAAAAATCCTACACAATATCCAATCGAACGCAGATATGACTCCGGATATGTCACGATGCAACATGACAACGAAACTCAAAGAAACACATATCCAATAAGGATCAAAAGACTCACCAAGTGAACAACAACAGATCGACAATGAAAAGTCGACGACTAATCAATATCCAAAACATCAATCACGGGATCATCATCCCCAAATGAATGACCAAAACATCTACGATCTCAATACAATAGTCCTGGGATCAACATCCCTCAACGAATAACCGATACGAAACTCACTACACGAAACCTCAACATATACAACAACTCAACATACTAATTATCCACATGATTGAACAAATACTTAGATTACCTCAAAGCCGAGGACCATATCCATCAACATCCCCCAATGAGACGATCAACACAACCATTAATACCAACAATAGTCCTTTCTAACAACATTGCTATATGAATTATAAATGAAATGAAAACGAAACCATTCATCAAATATTATAAACTGAACAAGTATAAACTTGCCTCGATACCGATACCACGAATCCGTTACCAAAATCCATTGCCTTTGTCTACGAGCTCCTCAATCCCGACCAAAAGCAATCTACGAACTCTTTAGCCTCAACCGCAACTCAACGGTCATAATCCACGATCAAAACATATCAACCTATTGCAATAACCGATTAACACACATTCGATAAAAATCAATAACCGACATACTCAACCAACAAACTCAACGGTTCAACGAAACCTCGATCATATACATAATACCAAATAATCCAACTCAACAAATACGAACCCATATCCACGATACAAGCCGTAACTCGATGATCACAAATAACAATCAATAACCGATCAACAAACGCAACGGTTCTACAATATCCCGATTAAACACATATCCAAACAACCCGAACCAATTAAACATGAATTCAAAACCACAATACGATTCCAAAATCCGAAGATCATATCAATAATCAATTTAAACCAACAAGGGTCTAACATTACCGATTCCAAATTTAATACAACTACAAGTTTCCTCCTTGTATAATCATAATAAAATCCAATTACCGATTATCATCATCAATCCGGACAATCCGATCAATTCAACATTATAGATAACCATATTCCAAAGGTTTCAAATAATTCCATTATCCGAATTGAACACTTGTTAAATACCTATGAATTCTCAAACTCAAAAGTGAATCATAAACTTATCAAATCCGAAATCATATTCGTATTCCTATACGAATATTTTACCAAAACACATAACTTAGTTCTAGATATGAATATTCCATATTCATATATA
Organism: Orobanche coerulescens; assembly: GCA_033398695.1. Taxonomy (NCBI): domain Eukaryota; kingdom Viridiplantae; phylum Streptophyta; class Magnoliopsida; order Lamiales; family Orobanchaceae; genus Orobanche; species Orobanche coerulescens. The sequence continues at coordinate 6,236,185 of CM065814.1, forward strand.
AAACACCAATACCTTAAAACGTATTCATCAAATCAATGATCAATTCATCTCGACATTAAGGATTTTATAACATATTCGATTCCAACTTCAACTCCAAATACGAAGACAAAACTCCTTCTTGTTCATACTTGTAAATTCGTAGAAAACAATTTACCGATTATTATCGTGAATAATCACATTCCAAATTATCCGAAATCCTTCCAAAATCATAACATGTAACTCAAGAGTTCTTTAAGAACACGAATTATCCAAATTCACGTTCATAATCCATAAAACAACATAACCCGATGTTTTCTAACATCTAAACAACCCTTAATCATAATTCAAGGTGTATATAATCATGTCCTTCAACATATACTTCTCATAACATCATGAATCGCAACAAACCACCAAGAACATCGAGAATACTAGGATTCCATAATCATAACAAAATAATCGAATCATTTGATCACCAATTCATTATCTTCCTTTAACAAAATTTCCATAATTACCAAGAATCATCACAACAATATCATTTCCATCACCATTCATATGAAAACGTGTAGAATTTTCCAAGTTCTACTCATTGAGACATTTCATCGAACACTTTGAAGGCATAGTCCAATTCAATCGATTATTCAAAGAAATACTCGAATCCGATCCACAAAACTTCAAGAACAACGAATAATCTCAAGAATACAACAAGATTCCATCAATAATCGAGTTAAAACGAATCAAATCGCCAAGACATCAAGAAACTTCAAAAATATCCAAAACCAAGTGTTTAGGTGTTCTTACCTTCGATCCGGGTGGAAGATGATGTTAATCCATGATTCCAACTTCCAAAACATGTTGCTAGATGATGATATTACTCAAATACATCCATTTTGATGAAGAAATCGCCAAAAAACGAAGAGAAAACATGAAAATGGCCGGATGACTCGGTCCAGGCCTTTAAATAGGCGGACCACGCCGGCCGCGCGTTACGCGTAACCGGCTTGCCTTACGACGTAATCGGCCATGGCTGCTCACTTTGCCCGATTCTGCCGGAACCCTTACGTGCGTAGGCGGTGGCTTACGACGTAATCGCCCTTACGGCCGTGGCATCGCCACCTTACGTAATTGGCCAGTCCTAGCCCCCAGCGAGTCACTGCCGACCGTGATCGGCCACCCCCACGAATCACTGCCGACCATGCTCGGCCATTCCAACGAGTCACGACCGGCCATGCTCGGCCATCTAGGTCATCTCGGCCACGACTCGACCGGCTACTCCGTAACGTACGTAACACTTAATCCGTTGCGTACGTAATACGTACGTTGACTTGCTACAGTATAATACTCGTATTACGTACGTAATACACCCTGTATAACGTACGTAACTCCGTCCGTTGACTCACCTGTCCACATCTGCGCCGAAGGTTGCCGACCACGGGCCCCACTGTCTGATTCCTCTTGTTACGTACGTTATGTACACTATATAACGTACGTAAGCTAACACATTTTACGTACGTAAGCTCCAAGGCTTAACGTACGTAATGGCTTTTATACTTAGCCAAAAATCCAATTGTTCCTGTCCGACGTCTCGACGTACAAAATACAAACATACGGCATACTGAATACACATCGAATCCAAAATATTCTCATACGGTATACCTGATATCCAAATCTGTTTAACCTGATACAACATATCCTGAATATATCTCTCAGTCAAAAACGATAATCACACCAGTATAGCTGTCTCGGTTCTCAATTTATTTTATCCATACTGTATAGATACCAAACTATACAGTATATCTCAGATAAAATAACGCGAAAAATTTATACTGAAAATTCGGGTATTACATACTACCCCCCTTAAAATAAGTTTCGTCCTCGAAACTTGCAACCTGTCGCCAACAACAGATAAGTCCAAAATTTTCCAACTCATCACAAAAACAATCAAGCGTCGCCACAAGCGAAATAACCAAACCAATATACTTACAGGTGCGTGAAGCCGATGATCTCCCGTGATACTAGCACACGACTCCCATACGAAGTCTCAACACAACCAACGCACACCAATATCACAAATAGCAGTTTGAAAAGAATCTCGAAAATTTTGGAAACTCCAAAAATCGGTTTGACTCAAAAGTCAGAAAACTCATTTTCAAAAATCACGCTACTACCGTACCGGTAGAGCCACATAACACACACGCCTGGGTTTCACAAAACCCAAGCTCCGATACCATCTTCTGTAACACCCCCAAAACCGTCCGGGATATTACAGCGCCGTGGGTCCCGCGCCGGAACCCACCAGGCTGAAAACCGTTTACAAAACCAATTCAAAAACGCCAAAAGGCTGATGACGGTAATGTTTTAAATACTCAAATATTTTCAAAAGCATAATTTTGAAATACCGTCATAAAATACCATTTGAAAAATACAAGGCGAAGTGCCAAATCTCGATAGTTCAAAATGTACGTTAAGACACCGCTTAAACGTACCGATAAAATAGTTTAGGAAAAGGTTTAACGAAATAACCCAAGTTCGCAAAGTGCCAAAAGGGCCATTTAAAATACACACACGCATTGGATAAAGATACCGAAAAGCCATTTTGAAATATACACACGCAGCGGATAAATGCAGTTCAAAATACACATTTGCAGCGGAAATAAATAACCGGAAAAGAATACTCAATTCTCCGAAAACAAGCCACAGCCAGTATCACATTGGGAAGCTCATCCCTTCACGACCGCTACTAGCTTGATATCCGAGTACCTAAAAATAAAGCCCACGACGGGGTCAGACACAATACTCAATAATGATATCGATCACATCATCATAAATAATTACATACCAATGTAACAATATAGTAAGAATACTACCAAAGTAATCTTACCGACATAACCTTACCAATCCACAACAATCCAATCCTTACCATAATCCACATTTCGCATCCTCGAATGACGAAATAAATTCAACAACAATCATCTCTACTGTATTCCAAAAATACCGACAATCCTCAAAACATCATCATAACTCATAAGTGTGGAAATAATCCAATCTGTGTCAAATCCTGTCCGTGGGATTACACAATCAAATCTCAACATGTATAAACCAATAATACACAACATATCTGTAGATCAACTACCACATGATAATGATAACAAATCCTGAAACATCGACATATAGTCCGAATGCTTATACGATCAATAACCAGATCAACCGATAAATCAACTGAGAATATCATCGACATGATAACTCCAATACGACCAATAAAGGATCACGATAACTAAGAATACCATCAACATGATAGCTCCGACACGATCAACAAAGGATCAACAATAACCGAGAATACCATCAACAAGGTAAACTCCAAATGATCAACAAAAGACCAATAATAACTGAGAATACCATCAACAAGGTAAACTCCAAATGATCAACAATAATGGATCTCAAAGAAATAACTCGATCGTCGAACATACCCCTCGGGCGTATGAACAACCCGATCACAAACCGTCGAACATACCCAACCATAAAATGGAGGATGAGCGACCAAACAATATGGCTCAAAGATGGAAATCATAGTACGCCCGATCCGAATATGTGTCGTGCACATGTCCACCCCGTATACGGAATCCGGGATATACGTGGGACAACGTACCTAATTAGCCTCAACGAACTACGTCTCGTGTGCCTGACCTTTCACGGAAAATATTCACGCATGACTATATATGTGCCCGGCTAAAAATCCTACACAATATCCAATCTAACGCAGATATGACTCCGGATATGTCACGATGCAACATGACAACGAAACTCAAAGAAACACATATCCATAAGGATCAAAAGACTCACCGAAGTGAACAACAACGATCGACAATGAAAAGTCGACACGACTAATCAATATCCAAAACATCAATCACGGGATCATCATCCCCAAATGAATGACCAAAACATCTACGATCTCAATACAATAGTCACGGGATCAACATCCCTCAACGAATAACCGATACGAAACTCACTACACGAAACCTCAACATATACAACAACTCAACATACTAATTATCCACATGATTGAACAAATACTTAGATTACCTCAAAGCCGAGGACCATATCCATCAACATCCCCCAATGAGACGATCAACACAACTATTAATACCAACAATAGTCCTTTCTAACAACATTGCTATATGAATTATAAATGAAATGAAAACGAAACCATTCATCAAATATTATAAACTGAACAAGTATAAACTTGCCTCGATACCGATACCACGAATCCGTTACCAAAATCCATTGCCTTTGTCTACGAGCTCCTCAATCCCGACCAAAAGCAATCTACGAACTCTTTAGCCTCAACCGCAACTCAACGGTCATAATCCACGATCAAAACATATCAACCTATTGCAATAACCGATTAACACACATTCGATAAAAATCAATAACCGACATACTCAACCAACAAACTCAACGGTTCAACGAAACCTCGATCATATACATAATACCAAATAATCCAACTCAACAAATACGAACCCATATCCACGATACAAGCCGTAACTCGATGATCACAAATAACAATCAATAACCGATCAACAAACGCATAGCGGTTCTACAATATCCCGATTAAACACATATCCAAACAACCCGAACCAATTAAACATGAATTCAAAACCACAATACGATTCCAAAATCCGAAGATCATATCAATAATCAATTTAAACCAACAAGGGTCTAACATTACCGATTCCAAATTCAATACAACTACAAGTTTCCTCCTTGTATAATCATAATAAAATCCAATTACCGATTATCATCATCAATCCGGACAATCCGATCAATTCAACATTATAGATAACCATATTCCAAAGGTTTCAAATAATTCCATTATCCGAATTGAACACTTGTTAAATACCTATGAATTCTCAAACTCAAAAGTGAATCATAAACTTATCAAATCCGAAATCATATTCGTATTCCTATACGAATATTGTACCAAAACACATAACTTAGTTCTAGATATGAATATTCCATATTCATATATAAAACACCAATACCTTAAAACGTATTCATCAAATCAATGATCAATTCATCTCGACATTAAGGATTTTATAACATATTCGATTCCAACTTCAACTCCAAATACGAAGACAAAACTCCTTCTTGTTCATACTTGTAAATTCGTAGAAAACAATTTACCGATTATTATCGTGAATAATCACATTCCAAATTATCCGAAATCCTTCCAAAATCATAACATGTAACTCAAGAGTTCTTTAAGAACACGAATTATCCAAATTCACGTTCATAATCCATAAAACAACATAACCCGATGTTTTCTAACATCTAAACAACCCTTAATCATAATTCAAGGTGTATATAATCATGTCCTTCAACATATACTTCTCATAACATCATGAATCGCAACAAACCACCAAGAACATCGAGAATACTAGGATTCCATAATCATAACAAAATAATCGAATCATTTGATCACCAATTCATTATCTTCCTTTAACAAAATTTCCATAATTACCAAGAATCATCACAACAATATCATTTCCATCACCATTCATATGAAAACGTGTAGAATTTTCCAAGTTCTACTCATTGAGACATTTCATCGAACACTTTGAAGGCATAGTCCAATTCAATCGATTATTCAAAGAAATACTCGAATCCGATCCACAAAACTTCAAGAACAACGAATAATCTCAAGAATACAACAAGATTCCATCAATAATCTGAGTTAAAACGAATCAAATCGGCCAAGACATCAAGAAACTTCAAAAATATCCAAAACCAAGTGTTTAGGTGTTCTTACCTTCGATCCGGGTGGAAGATGATGTTAATCCATGATTCCAACTTCCAAAACATGTTGCTAGATGATGATATTACTCAAATACATCCACTTTGATGAAGAAATCGCCAAAAAACGAAGAGAAAACATGAAAATGGCCGGATGACTCGGTCCAGGCCTTTAAATAGGCGGACCTGCCGGCACGTTACGCACGTAATCGGCCACTGCCTTACGTACGTAACCGGCCATGGCACGCTCGCGCCGGTCTGCGGAACCGCACGTGCGTGGCGGTGGCTTACGTCGTAATCGGCCCTACGGCCGTAGAATCGCCACCGCCTTACGTCGTAATCGGCGATCCTAGCCCCCGAAGTCACTGCCGACCGTGATCGGCCACCCCCACGAATCACTGCCGACCATGCTCGGCCATTCCAACGAGTCACGACCGGCCATGCTCGGCCATCCAGGTCATCTCGGCCACGACTCGACCGGCTACTCCGTAACGTACGTAACACTTAATCCGTTGCGTACGTAATACGTACGTTGACTTGCTACAGTATAATACTCGTATTACGTACGTAATACACCCTGTATAACGTACGTAACTCCGTCCGTTGACTCACCTGTCCACATCTGCGCCGAAAGTTGCCGACCACGGGCCCCACTGTCCGATTCCTCTTGTTACGTACGTTATGTACACTATATAACGTACGTAAGCTAACACATTTTACGTACGTAAGCTCCAAGGCTTAACGTACGTAATGGCTTTTATACTTAGCCAAAAATCGATTGTTCTGTCAGACGTCTCGGCGTACAAAATACAAACATACGGCATCTTGAATACACATCCGAATCCAAAATATTCTCATACGGTATACGATATCCAAATCTGTTTAACACGATACAACATATCCCGAATATATCATCGATCAAAAACGATAATCACACCAGTATAGCTGTCTCGGTTCTCAATTTATTTTATCCATACTGTATAGATACCAAACTATACAGTATATCTCAGATAAAATAACGCGAAAAATTTATACTGAAAATTCGGGTATTACAGAAGGATTTTATGATGATACTCCTATTGTTTAAGTTATGGAATCGTGTATTCCGTATTTAATCTTGTTATTGTATTTTTGAAGAGTTTGGTAATGGTGTCGAGTTAATGGCCATCTCTAGTGAGTATTCTTAATGAACTTACATTCTTAGCATGTTAGTATTGCATGAGTAATGTGTGTGTGTGTATGCTCACTACGGGTTAGATCCGACGGGGTCTCGGTAGGGCTCCACGAAGCTGTGGAACCGCGAGCTTGCTTTTAACCACTGTGGGTTAGATCCGACGGGGTCTCGGCAGGGATCCACGAAGCTGTGGGTCCGCGGTTAATTGTGGTGCATTTTTACAAATGTGGTTTGATTATTGGCATTTCCAGAAATGAGTGCTTTTGAAGGCTTTTCATGATTGCATGCATTGACTAAGTGTGTAAGAGGTAAGTGTTCGTTTGGCTTACTTGGCTAGGATGGCACTAGAGTATTTTGTTGTTTGTTTTAAATCCTTTATTTGTGGATTTTGATGTTGGAAGACGAACCTTGTTGTCGTTCTCGTGTACTGTGAGTTGATGAGATTTGGGGCTAAAATCCCAATGGTTTTATAAAAGTCGTTTTACGGATTTGGGGCTAAAATCCCAACGGTTTGGTAAATGTCATTTTTCGGAAAGTAAACCTTTGGGGCGGTGACCCCTTTTGTCTTTGGATTTCGAAAAGTATGATTTGATAATCCTAAATTGTTTTCAATTAAAACTCTCGATGGCGTTCTAAACCGTTTTATAAATTACTTCCATTGATTTATGATATTTCGATTTTGAAATGTTTTCTCAAACCCTTGTCTCGGGAAGTACTTTTCGTTTCGTTTGGATCTTTGAGGAACCTCGGTTATTGTTATTCGTGGAATGTGAATTGTATGGCTCGTATTTGCACTTTGTTCTTGCACTAGCAAAACAGTGGAGTTTTGCTAACCCCCGAGTATTCGGGGGGTGGATGTCTGTTTTTGCATTCAGGTTTTGGAGCATAACACAGAGTCGGCACGAAGGATGATGAAAGATGATCGATACTAATCACATGAGGAATCGTACATCGTGTGTTGGTTCAGTTGTACTTTATTTTCCGCTGCTATATTGTTCCCGTTGTACGGGTGTGGTTGTATTTTGTCCCCTGCGTGGGCATGAGTTGTATTTGAGTTGTATGTATTTGTGGAAAGACCAAATCGGTCTACTGAGTCATTGTAGCCTTGAAGGCATTGTCGAGATGTTAAATGTTGTTACCAGCCTGGTAGATCCTCGAGGAGAGGGTCTACGGCGTGTAATATCCCTGAGTGGATTGGGGGTGTTACATAAATGGTATCAGAGATTAGGTTGAGGAAAACCTAGGCTGTCGGGTCAAGTCGTGTTGTTTGAGTCTTGTTTCGTCGGATTTCGTCTGACTGAGTCGTGTCGCGACGCGTCGTTTGAGTTTGTTGGTCGTGATTAGTATCGTGGGGCGATCATCATCTTCGTGCGACCTGTGGAAGTAAGTCTACCTTCTTTGTGCTGTGCCTCGTGTGACACGAGCTATTTTATGATTATTTGTTAAGTGGTGGAATCCTTATGTGAATTTTGATTTCACGATATGTATTTAGTCGACCCTCGTGTTTGATTTATATGAGGGGTGTCGTCGCTTTTGATGTCTTTTTATTGTTGTTTTTGTCCGTGGCTGATGAATTTCGAATCGATCTGCACGTTTTACAAGTTCTATTGTGGAAGCTTTGTGCTTATACGCGTTCGACTTGTTCACTAGCCAGTGCGGGAGAGTATTTTATCAGTGGTTTTGTTCTGAATGTGGTATTTTATCGTTTATTTCCGTTTAAAGACATATATTGTCTTGATTTTAAACGTTTTGATGCGTGTGCTAGGAGTTGTTTTAGTGAACATCGATATGTGTGAGTTTTGGGCATTGTGGCCTATTGAATTTTTGAAAACCTTGAGTATCTTAGAAAAATAAATTTCGAGACATACTTTTCAAATGACTTATTTTCTTATGGTACATCCTAGGTGCCACAGTATATTTCAAAAAATTTCTACTTCGAGGACCAAAATGCTTTGAGATATTTTCAATGTTTTAGAAACACTTTTATTTAGACCCGAGGGTCGAATATTCTGAAAGTTTTCACTAAGAGAAAGTGTCCTCATTTTTATCAAATGCGAAATGGTTTTCCCAAAGTCTCGATAACGACGTTTCACGTTTATACTTTTTGAAAGGTGATACTCAAGATCAACTGGTATTCTTCAAATTATTTTCAAAATGAGGTTTTCGTTTTTAAAACCTATCCATTCCCGTTTGAGGGCTGGGTATGAATGTATGATGTTCGCGTTGTCATTTTGATACTTTCTCCCGAGTATGATCGAATTGGCGGTGTGAGCGTTGAGTCGCTTTCCACACATTGGTTGTGCTAGCCCCCTGTGAGAGGCGGGATGTTGGTGTTGAATGTTGTCGCCTCGTGGTGATTTCTGCATTGTCGCGCATGTGCGAGATGTTAGAGCTTGGTTTGGTATGACCGTGTGCATCGGTGATGGTTCCGTTATGTGTCGGTTGTTTAATGTCTTGTTACCTTGCTCCCGTTTTGTGAATTTCGTGGACGAGGTCGGAGGTAATGCCCGTACTATTTTGACTTCTGTATTTTCTCTTTCTCCAGTCTATCGATTCGCTCATGTTCGTTGATACTTTACGAACTTGTTCTGTATTTCGGTTTCATCGTCCGAACGAGCTACGAACTTGTTGTGGGTCGATCTGGTTATCGCTGTGACTTTTTCGGGTTCGGTTCGATTCTTGTGAACCTTGTTCGGGAGTGACATCATCCGGTTCTATTAGTTATTTTATTTGAAGTGGATTGGATTTGGAACTCTTATGTTTTCGACTCTTTCGACTCATTTATGTTCGTTGACATTTCTGAGCTTGTCCTACCCCTTGCTTTTGTTTATCGAACGAGTGTGGTATTGTTTCGGAATAACTCGTTTGTCGTTGTGACTTTTTAATTGCTATTCCCTTTCCTGTGGATCTTATGTGAATGCACATCCTGTTGTTTTCACCTGATCATATATTGTCTCGAGCCGAGATGTGAACCTTGGAGTTGTCGTTTGAATTTTATTATCCTTCGTGTTTCGGACATGATTGTTCGATTTTTGTTGTCTCGATCGTTTGTTTGTTCGGTTTTTGTTCTCTTTTCATGATTGTTGAGCATTCGGGCTCCTTTGTAATTCCTTAAGTTCGGGAAATTAGTCTCGTTTTCGATCTTCAAAGCCTTGGGCGGTGGAATTCCGTGTTTTGTTCAGCGATTGGCTCGCGTTTTGATTGATGTACCGTTGGGTTGGTCAATCGTATTGATTTTCGTTCGTTGTGTTTTGTGATTGTCGGATAATTGACTTGGCTATATTATCCGTTTGATGACGCTTGTCGTTTGTTGGTTTTATTACATCCCTAACGGCGACGTCGTGTTGGTCGCCGGGGAGCGTGTTTACACGCCGTATATTCCTTTGCGTTGTTTGTAACATTTCGCCGTTGGGCGTTAGTTACGCATTCTTGTGTATCTCGTTGAGTTTTTCCTGGTGGAATATTTCTTCTCCCTACTTGTTTTAAGTTTCGGGACGAAACTTCTTTTAAGGAGGGTAGAATGTAATACCCGTAATTTCGATTTCCGGTAATTTATTTTTTGACGAGTCCGTTTGTGACTTCGCTCGTGACGTTTCATCATTCGAGAATGATTAATTCTACACTTTTGACATCCGAGTTCGTTTGGTGTCGTTTTGTTGAGTTAGTGCTTTTAGCGACTTTTCCGCGCTTGAGTTCGATTCTTGCGAATCTCGCTCAAATCATTTTCGAGTTTCCCGTAAGTCCGTTTAACTTTGTTAGACGTGTTGTGAACTTCGGTTTGGTTATTCGATCACGTATCGTGATTTCCGGGCGTTTTGGGCCATTTTGTAATTTCTTGAAAGTTACGGGTATCCGTATCTGTAATTCTTGTCTCGACCCGTTTCTTGGTCGCGTATGACTAATTGTGGTATTATGTTTTCATTTCGGGTCGTTGATGTCGTCCGTGAACTTTTCGTCGTGTTCGTTTCGTGCGTTTTCGGAAATCGGGTCGTCGAGCCCTGGCGGTTGCGGGACTGGCCGGACGGTTGCGGGACTGGCCGGACGATTGCGGGCACATGCCGGACAGATGCGGCAGGAACCGGCGTAGCGCACGCTACTGCCGGAAAGCTGCGCTTAGCTAAGCAGTGTAGCGACGCTTCTGGTCGACCAACGCACGCTATCGGGCCGGACAGTGGGGTTTCTGAGGTTCTGGACTCGGTCAGGATCGGCAGGTAGCGCACGCTGCTGTAATATCCGCGTTTTCTATCCTGGGTAATTTCTATTTTGGTGCATTTTCGTTTCGGACAACTCGCCTGGCACTGTTTTGTAATTCTGAACCTATTTTATTCTTGGAGTTTTTTCGTTTAGACGGGTCTTGATAATGTTTTTACGTAATTTCATCTCGTGTTATATTCTGTCGCATGTGTATTCGTTTCTCGTTAAATTCGTTCGATTTCGTCGTTTTCTTACTTCCATGAGTTCGTATGCTTATGTAGAGCATGTTGCGAGTTTCGGATTGTTAATCCGACGTTGTGTCGTGACTTTTCGGTTGTTTGGGCCGTTTTTGTAATTTCCTAGAAGTTTAGGGAATTTGTCCCTTATTCGACTTTGGTTGTGTACCTCAGATCGTTTTGGGTTCCGTACTTCCATTTCGTGTTATTGTTGCCCAAATATCGATCCTGTTGCTTTTATTCTCCTTAGGATCATTTTTCGTCATTTTGGGACCCGAGGGTGTGGGCGCGGCACAAGAATTGTGAGCCGCGGCACACATCGCCCTTGATTGTTGCCTAAAAAAGCGTACTGTGCCGCGGCACACAAATCGATGCCGCGGCACACTTGTCCGGCCGCGGCACACCGTGTGACACTTGCCGCCAAAATCGACCGTATGCCGTGTGCAGCACGATCCCGGCAGTGCGCGGCACATGCCGAGTCGAGCCGCGGCACACTTCGGATGAGCCGCGGCAACGAGCGGTCACCACCACAGGCACAATTTTGGCTCTGTGCGCGGCAGATTTAGCCGTGGCCGCGGCACACGGCGCGGTCAGCGCTATATCTGCTTCTTATTCAGCGAGAATCGCCCATTTCCTCCCCCTTCTTCAACCGTGCGAGAGAGAGAGAGTCTTGAGAGGGAGAGTTCCTCCACACACCACTTATTTGTGTAGATTTCTTCCTCTCTTTTCGATCGGGTGGCTCGGATTGCGGATCTAACACGTGGTTTTCGGATTTGAGTGCTTGATTCTTCAAGAGGTAAGAATTCCTTTAACCCTAGTATGATTTTGGGGAGGGTTTGGTGGTGATCTTGTGTTTTAATCCAAATTAGCCGATGTTGTTGTTAGAATTGATAGTATACTCGTGACCCTTGGTTTTCTTGTTTTTGATTGGGATGAAATCCCGTTGTTATACCATTGACCGATTTCATTTCCTTTTGCACTCTTGGTGTCCGACCAATTGTCCGAACGGGTAGAATTAGGATTAATTCTTACCTTTCCGCATTATTGAGACTTGTGTATACCGTTATTGTGTTAGGATTGGATTTGGGAGGATTGTTCGGACCGAAACCTATTCCGTCGTCGTTTCCTTCGTTTCGTTTCATTCAAGGCAAGTACATGTATTACATTTCATTATGTATATTGTGATTTTCGAAATGAATGATGAATGGTGAATTTTTGGGTGCGTGAGATGTGTTCCTTCCACCCGGAGTGTCCGACGGGATGTCCGGGGTCGATACTAAGGGGTACGGCCGCAGAAGGGAACTTGTGTGCGTGTGTGATTGAACTTCCACCCGGAGTGTCCGACGGGATGTCTGGGGGTCGATACTAAGGGGTACGGCCGCGGAAGTGGTATCCCACTCGGAGTGTTCGACGGGATGTCTGGGGGTCGCTACTAAGGGGTACGGCCACGGGATACCGATTGTGATTTTGTGATATCGTGATGATTGGAAATTGATGTGATTGCCAATGTAGTATTCGGAATATATATGTGGCAAATGACTTATGTTTGAGATGATTGTGTAAAACCGCATTTTTGTATATAATGTGGTGTAATTGTGTACTTGCACTAGCTATTCGAATGCTAACCCCTTAAATGGGGAAATGCGTCTTATGCATTTAGTGCAGGAGAGCCGAGGAGCGAGGCACGGCACGCACGCGAAGGGCGGGATGGCTTGATGATAGTGGCTCGAGTCTTTTGTTTATTTCTATGTTTGGTTATTGCATATGTCGAGTATTGGAACTAAACTGTTTATTCTTGAACTTGGTTTAAGTCCCCTGCGTGGGCATCGAATTGATAATTACATTATGTTTTATGTACTCCGTTGAAATGATTTGGCCGAGGCCACGGCCCTATTTACTTTTGAGTGCATCTTTTGGGGTTTTCATTGTGGTTATGTGTCATGTGTTAGCCTGGTAGACCTCAAGAGGGTTCTACGGCGTGTAATGTCCCATTTGTGAATTGGGGTGTTACATTTATGGTATCGGAGCCTTAGGTTTTGAATACCTAGGCTGTCGGTGAATTTTGGAGTGCATCGATTGCGTCATTAGAGTCAGTCATTGAGCCTAATATCATCATGCTACCGTCTTTTCGTGCGACCCGTGGCTGTAAGTCTCCTCGAACTCTTATATCTCTGTAATTCGTTTTCTGGCGCTGTTCGGAATCGTAACTTGGGTTACCAACTTTGTGAATTGTGAATCTTTCTGATCTTGTCCTTTTCTTACTTTCCTTCAGTATGTTGAGAGGTCGTGGTAGACCGGCTAGGGGACGCGGCCGAGGCCGTGGTCGGGGTGCTGATAATGAGGAGGGCTCACTTTCTCAGTCCTCTGCGGACTCAGCCTCTCACTCAGTGCCGTCGGGTAATAATGCCGACACCGGGCTCTTGCCGTACTTGACGATTGGTAGCCCAACTTACTCAGATAGCTCAGGGTGGACGCCAGAATCCGCCCCCGACACCGGAAGAGGAGGCTAGTAAGTGGCTTCAGACGGTGACTAAGATGCACCCTCCTCGTTTCTCCGGATCCTCTGACTCCCTCGGTTGGGAGAATTGGCTCTTTCAGTTGTCCAGGACCTTCGATGCCGTAGCTTGTCCTGAAGACAAGAGGGTACATATTGCCCAGTACCTCCTGGATAAGGAAGCTGCGGAATGGTGGGAGGCCGTTATGCCCAGAGACCGTCGAGCTACTTGGGAGGAATTCAAGGCTGCTATGGAAGCAGAGTATTGTCCGCCGCCAGTCAAGGAGCGCAGAATTGTGGAGTTCTTCACCGCTACACCTCAGGACGTGCCTATTTATCAGGCCATCATTACTTACAATCAACAGTTGGGTTTCGTGAGAGATCAGGTGAGGTCGGAGGCCGATAAAATCCGTTACTTCAATATGCGCATGAAGCCGCATATTAGGCAGAGTATGGCACCGCTCATGTGTGCCACTTTGAAAGAATACCAGGATCGCGCCCTAGCGATCGAGATGGCGGTTCCGGAATCAGAGTCGGTTTCGGAAGCTAAGAAGCAGAAGACTACCGGTGGATTCTCGACCGGGAAGGGTGGTCAGTTTTCGAGGTCTCGTTCTGCTCCCATACCGGGGAAGAGGCCGTTCCATCAGGCCGGTGGATCTCAGGGTAACCGTTCAGTTCAGTCCGTCGCTTCGGGTCCCAGGGTTTGTTTTAACTGCAACCAGTATGAGCATTTGATGAAGGATTGTCCTTTTCCTCCCGTTCCTTGCTTCACTTGCGGGCAGACCGGGCATCGGGCGGCTCATTGTGAGAGAGCCACCAGGGTCGCTAGAGTTCCGACTACCACTACCGATCAGAGGGATCATAATACTCCAGCTACTCAGGTTCCGCAGGGTTCGGGTCGCGGTAGAGGTCGGGGACAGCCGGATCGCGCGCTGACCTCGAGCTCGGGTTGATCCACCCCATTTGTATCGGATGAGGCGCACTGAGGAGCGAGACATTCGGTAGCGTCAGTACCACTCGAGATCCTTACTCATCCGGTTTCGTGCTTTTCGATTCGGGTGCAACCCATTCCTTTATTGCGTCGGATTGTGTGAATCGTATTGGCTTTATTGCTTGTTTGAGTGTGAACCGTTTGTGGTGGGTACGCCTAGCGAGATCGTATGGTTGGCGGCCGGAAGTTAGGGATTGCCCCGTGAGGATCGGGAGCGAGATTGGCCCTCGAACCTCATCGTTATCGACCTTAAGGGTGAGGATTTAATCCTCGGGGACGATTAGTTAGAGCGTCACGGTGCTATCATGAACTATCGGACTCGTACTATCTCGATCGTGGCCGAGGATGGCACCGAGCATACTCGTCGGTATGGCCGAGTAGATCGGGAAGCGTGATTAGCGCCTTGAAGGCGATGAAACTTCGAACCGGAGTGTGTCGGCTCTGGTGCTATGCCACTGAAGGCGGAAGATGGTGGAGTTGACATGTCGTCAATTCCGGTTGTTAGTGAGTATCCCGATGTCTTCCTGCACGACTTACGGGATTACCACCACAGCGAGAGGTGGAGTTTCCTATCGATCTAGAGCCGAATGCAGCCCCTATTTCTCGAGCACCGTACCGTATGGCACCGTCGGAGATGTTAGAGTTGAAGAACCAGTTGGGACAATTGCTAGATAAAGGGTATAATCGACCGAGCGCATCGCCTTGGGGTGCGCCCGTACTTTTCGTTAAGAAGAAAGATGGGTCGCCGTTTATGCATCGATTATCGAGAATTAAACAAGCCGACCATCAAAAATAAATACCCTTTGCCCGGGATTGACGATTTGTTTGATCGGCTTGAGGCGGCAGTCTTTTCAAGATTGATTTGCGATCGGGCTACTACGATTGAGAATTGGACGTCGATGTTCAAGCCGCCTTCGGACGAGATATGGCCATTACGAGTTTGTGGTTATGCCTTTCGGGCTAACCAATGCCCAGCAGATGTTCATGCGGTTGATGAACAAGGTTTTATTGAGTATCTGGACAAATTCGTAGTCGTTTTATCGACGATATTCTTATCTATTCACGGAGTCGGGAGGATCACGCCTTACATCTCCGAATTGTATTAGACACTTTGAGGCGAGCGGTTGTGCGAAGTTCTCTAAGTGTGAGTTTTGGCTCGAGGAAGTGACGTTCCTCGGGCACGTGATTTCAGCAGAGGAGTTCGAGTAGATCCACGAGAAGATAGAGGCGGTGATGGCTTGGGAGCCGCCTAAGAATGTGAAGGAGGTGAGGAGTTTTCTGGTCTCGCCGGCTATTACCGCAGATTCGTTGAGGATTTTCTAAGATCGCTAGACCACTCACTCGGTTGCTCCGAAAACTCGGAAGTTCGAGTGGGCTGAGACAGGCGGGGCGGCTTTGACGAGTTAAAGAGACGTCGACTACCGCGCCCGTTTTAGCATTGCCTCGGGAACGAGGACTTCGTAGTGTATAGTGATGCTTCGGGCCTTGGTCTAGGGTGTGTTTTGATGCGGAGAGACGAGTGATTGCTTATGCATCCCGCCAATTGAAACCTTATGAAGTAAACTACCCCACACACGATTTGGAGTTAGTGCGGTCGTTTTCGCCTTAAAAATGGAGGCACTACCTCTATGGGTCATCATGTAAGATTTTACGGATCACAAGAGTTTGAAGTACATCTTCAGCCGTAAAGAGTTGAACATGAGGCGGCGTAGGTGGTTAGAGTTAATTAAAGATTACGACCTCGAGATACTTTACCATCCTGGTAAGGCCAACGTAGTGGTGATGCGTTGAGCGAGAAAACCGATGGCTTTGCAGATGTTAGAGGTACTTACACCGCAGAGTAAGATCCAGTGAGATTTCATCCGTCGAATATTGAGGTTTGGGTTCGAGAGAGTTCGGGGCGATTATGTGCATTAGAGATCACTTCGTCCTTGGTGATGATATCAAGGCGAAGCAATATGACGATCCGTTTTTGGTCAGTGAGGAGGATGTGAGGAAAGGGAAAGCCCTGGATTTGTGGTTCGCGATGATGGAGTTTTGAGGTTTCGCGAGACTTTGTGTACCATGTGATAATGGTGAGACGAGATAAGATCTTGAGCGAAGCTCATACCACACCCTACTCCATACATCCTGGTATGAGTAAAATGTACAAGGACGTGAGGAGTAACTACGGTGGAGTAATTTGAAGATGGATGTTAGCGAGTTTGTGGCGAAGTGTTTGACTGTCAACAAAGTTAAGATTGAGCATCGGCGACCCGCGGGTCTATTACGACCACTTCCTATCCCGGAGTGGAAATGGGAGGATATTTCTATGGATTTCATTACCAATATGCCCAAGACTCGGACGGGAATGAACATGATTTGGGTCGTTGTTGATCGACTAACCAAATCAGCTCATTTTCTGAGTATAAAGGACACTTGGGGGCCGGAGAGGCTTGCACGAGTGTTTGTTGCGGAAATAGTGAGATTGCATGGGACCCCTAAGAGCATTGTTTCGGATCGTGATGGCCGATTCATATCACATTTTTGGCAGGCCGTTCATAGAGCTTTGGGAACCGAGTTGAGACTTAGTACATCCTACCACCCTCAGACAGACGGACGATGCAGCGGACGATCTGCATACACTAGAAGATATGTTGAGAGCACATGCATTAGATTGGAAGGATGATTGGGAGACACACTTGCCGTTGATCGAGTTCACGTATAACAATAGTTGGCATGCCTCGATCAAAATGGCACCATTCAAGCGTTGTATGGAAGGAGGTGCGGACCCGTTGTGTTGGGATGATACGTCCGAGCTAATCGATCTGAGCCCGATCGATAGTTGAGACGAGGGAGAAGATTACCCCGATTCGTGGTAGATTCTTGACGGCCCAGTCGGCGAAGTCTTATGCCGATACACGTCGCCGACCGTTGGAGTTTGAGGTGGGAGATCACGTCTTGCTTAAGGTGTCGCCGACACGGGAGTTTACCGCCGGTCGGAAGGGTAAACTTAGTCCGAGATTTATCGGGCCGTTTGAGATTTTAGATAGAGTTGGAGAACTCGCGTATCGGTTAGGCTTGCCGCCGTCCCGAGCCACGTGCATAACGTATTTCATGTTTCTCGGCTTAGGAAGTACGTATCGGACCCTAGCCATATTATTGATTTTGGAGAGGTCGAGTTGGGGCCCGACATTACCTTCGAGGAGAGGCCGATTCGGATCGTAGAGGCGTCGGGTTAAGCAACTCGGGCACAAAACCATCCCTTTGGTCAAAGTGCGGTGGTCGAGGCATGGATCCGAGGAGGCCACGTGGGAAGCAGAGGAGAGTATGAGGTCGAGATACCCCGAGTTATTCGTATTGTAAGTTTCGGGACGAAACTTATTTTTAGGGAGATAATGTAATATCCGCGTTTTCTATCTGGGTAATTTCTATTTTGGTGCATTTTCGTTTGGACAACTACTTTGCCTTTGTTTTGTAATTGAACCTATTTTATTCTTGGAGTTTTTTCGTTTAGACGGGTCTTGATAATGTTTTTACGTAATTTCATCTCGTGTTATATTCTGTCGCATGTGTATTCGTTTCTCGTTAAATTCGTTCGATTTCGTCGTTTTCTTACTTCCATGAGTTCGTATGCTTATGTAGAGCATGTTGCGAGTTTCGGATTGTTAATCCGACGTTGTGTCGTGACTTTTCGGTTGTTTGGGCCGTTTTTGTAATTTCTAGAAGTTTAGGGAATTTGTCCCTTATTCGACTTTGGTTGTGTACCTCAGATCGTTTTGGGTTCCGTACTTCCATTTCGTGTTATTGTTGCCCAAATATCGATCCTTGTTGCTTTTATTCTCCTTAGGATCATTTTTCGTCATTTTGGGACCCGAGGGGGTGTGGGCCGCGGCACAAGAATTGTGAGCCGCGGCACACATCGCCCGATTGTTGCCTAAACAAAGCGTGCCGTGTGCCGCGGCACAAGGATTGTCTTGCGGCACACAGTAAGTCGGTCTGCGGCACACTTCTCCGGGCCGCGGCACACCCGTGTGACACTTGCCGGCCAAAATCGACTGTACCGCGTGCCGCGGCACAGTCCGGCAGTGCCGCGGCACATGCCGACTCTGAGCCGCGGCACACTTCAGATGAGCCGCGGCACAACGAGCGGTCAGCCGACCACTGGGCACAATTTTTGGCTCTTTGCCGCGGCACAGTTTAGCTGAGCCGCGGCACACGGCGCGGTCAGCGCTATATCTGCTTCTTATTCAGCGAGAATCGCCCATTTCCTCCCCCTTCTTCAACCGTGCGAGAGAGAGAGAGTCTTGAGAGGGAGAGTTCCTCCATACACCACTTATTTGTGTAGATTTCTTCCTCTCTTTTCGATCGGGTGGCTCGGATTGCGGATCTAACACGTGGTTTTCGGATTTGAGTGCTTGATTCTTCAAGAGGTAAGAATTCCTTTAACCCTAGTATGATTTTGGGGAGGGTTTGGTGGTGATCTTGTGTTTTAATCCAAATTAGCCGATGTTGTTGTTAGAATTGACAGTATACTCGTGACCCTTGGTTTTCTTGTTTTTGATTGGGATGAAATCCCGTTGTTATACCATTGACCGATTTCATTTCCTTTTGCACTCTTGGTGTCCGACGAATTGTCCGAACGGGTAGAATTAGGATTAATTCTTACCTTTCCGCATTATTGAGACTTGTGTATACCGTTATTGTGTTAGGATTGGATTTGGGAGGATTGTTCGGACCGAAACCTATTCCGTCGTCGTTTCCTTCGTTTCGTTTCATTCAAGGCAAGTACATGTATTACATTTCATTATGTATATTGTGATTTTCGAAATGAATGATGAATGGTGAATTTTTGGGTGCGTGAGATGTGTTCCTTCCTCCGGAGTGTCCGACGGGATGTCCGGGGTCGATACTAAGGGGTACGGCGCGGAAGGGAACTTGTGTGCGTGTGTGATTGAACTTCCACCGGAGTGTCCGACGGGATGTCCGGGGTCGATACTAAAGTACGGCCGCGGAAGTGGTATCCCACTCGGAGTGTTCGACGGGATGTCCGGGGGTCGCTACTAAGGTGCGGCCCACGGGATACGATTGTGATATTGTGATATCGTGATGATTGGAAATTGATGTGATTGCCAATGTAGTATTTCGGAATATATATGTGGCAAATGACTTATGTTTGAGATGATTGTGTAAAACCGCATTTTTGTATATAATGTGGTGTAATTGTGTACTTGCACTAGCTATTCGAATGCTAACCCCTTAAATGGGGGAAATGCGTCTTATGCATTTCAGGTACCGGGAGAGCTGAGGAGCAGGCACGGGGCACGCACGCGAAGGACGGGATGGCTTGATGATAGTGGCTCGAGTCTGTTTTGTTTATTTCTATGTTTGGTTATTGCATATGTCGAGTAATGGAAGTAAACTGTTTATTCTTGAACTTGGTTTAAGTCCCCTGCGTGGGCATCGAATTGATAATTACATTATGTTTTATGTACTCCGTTGAAATGATTTGGCCGAGGCCACGGCCCTATTTACTTTTGAGTGCATCTTTTGGGGTTTTCATTGTGGTTATGTGTCATGTGTTAGCCTGGTAGACCTCAAGAGGGTTCTACGGCGTGTAATGTCCCATTTGTGAATTGGGGTGTTACAGCTGCTGTCGGTCGTAGCGCACGCTAACCGGCAGGGGTAGCGCACGCTGCCGGCCGACTAGCGTACGTTACCTGGGTAAGTTTGTTAGTCCAGTGGCTACTGGACAGGTCGGCTAGCGCGCGCAGGCTTCCGGCCGTAGCGCACGCTAGCGGGAGTCGGGTCGACAGGTTTGGTCGGCAGGGTTGGTCGGTGATGCCGGGTCGTGTGGGCCCTGGCCGAGGGTACTCGGCCGATACCGGCCGATAGCGCACGCTAGTCCGGGAAGGCTAGCGCACGCTAGTCTGGCCCAGTATAAATGTGGCTGAGCAGTCACATTTCATTTCGTTTTTCACTTCCTTCCTTCCCCGTCCGCGAATGGCGATTCATGGGTGACGAAGCCATGTTGTTTAACAACAAATCCATGAAGTTCTTGAGTTCATAACATCAATCAATCATCCGTTATCATCCTTTGATCCAGCGAATCAAGGTAATCTTCCTTAGAACCCTAATTTCGTGAATTTGGGGATTTTTGCATTTTCGTCCGATTCGTTCCATGTTGTTGATTAATTCATGATGGGTATGATTAATCTTGGTAGTATTCTCGTGTTTAACATCATTTAATCCATTGTTCTTCGTCGAATCGAAGTATATTTCTTGATTTCCTTCGAATTGACTTTTCGGGGGATTTGTCCCCGATCTCGTTTTTCATCCGTTTTCGATGGATCGATTATGGTTAAATGATGTTGTTAAACATATTCTATGGATTGTATATCCATATTTCAACTTGGAATTCCGTTTTCGTGATTTGTGGAGCGAATCGTGTTCTTGGCCGTTTTGGGGGAAATCCGTGAACTTTCGTCATTCGTTCTTTGAATTCAACGGCTTTGAGTCGTGTTATGGAATTCATTTCATTGTTATTATTTTTCCTTCGTAGTTTATGAACGTGAGTTGGCATTCGGTGGAGTCGGCGGGTTCGTAGTCGGTTCGGGCCAACCTACTTCGGTCGATTCTCCGCGTTGTGGTTATTCGAGGCAAGTACCTTGCCCATACTTTTCTCATTTTATGGATATGATGATCGGTGGTCGTCTTGATGTGTTTGTTTGGTTATTTGAAATGAAGTTTCAAAGGATTTCGGTTTGGCCTCGTTAAAGACTTTCTTTCAAAGCGAGTGTGATTTGTGAACGGTGTTTTGAGAATTGATTATGATTTCGTTATTTTGAACATTGACGGATTTTATGATGATACTCCTATTGTTTAAGTTATGGAATCGTGTATTCCGTATTTAATCTTGTTATTGTATTTTTGAAGAGTTTGGTAATGGTGTCGAGTTAATGTGTAACACCCCCAATCCGCTCAGGGATATTACACGCCGTAGAACCTTTCCTCAAGGATCTACCAGGCTGGTAACGACATTTAACATCTCGACAATGCCTTCGAGGCTACAGTGACTCTGTAGACCGATTTGGTCTTTCCACAATTACATACAACTCAAATACAACTCATGCCCACGCAGGGGACAAAATACAACTACACCTGCATTGGAACAATACGGAATGAAAATAAAGTACAACCGAACCAACACACGATGTACGGTTCCTCATGTGATTAGTATCGATCATCTTTCATCATCCTTCATGCCGACCACCGTGTTATGCTCCAAAACCCGAATGCAAAACAGACATCCACCCCGAATACTCGGGGTTAGCAAAACTCCTTTGTTTTGCTAGTGCAAATACAAAGTGCAAATACGAGCCATACAATTCACATTCCACGAATAACAATAACCGAGGATCCTCAAAGATCCAAACGAAGCGAAAAGTACTTCCCGAGGCAAGGGTTTGAGAAAACATTTCGAAACGAAATATCATAAATCAATGGAAGTAATTTATAAAGCAGTTTAGAATGCCATCGAGAGTTTTAATAGAAAACAATTTAGGATTATCAAATCCTACTTTTGAAAACCAAAAGACAAAAGGGTCACCGCCCAAGGGTTTACTTTACGAAAAATGACAATAACCAACCGTTGGGATTTTAGCCCCAAATCCGTAAACGACTTTTACAAAACCATTGGGATTTTAGCCCCAAATCTCATCAACTCACGGTACACAAGAACGACCGGGAGGTTCGTATCCCAACATCAAAATCCACAAATAAAGGATTTAAAACAAACAACAAAATACTCGATTGCCATCCTAGCCAAGTAAGCCAAACGAACACTTACCTCTTACACACTTAGTCAATGCATGCAATCATGAAAACCGTTGAAAGCACTCATTTAGGAAATGCCAATATCAAATCACATTAGCAAAAATGCACCACAATTAACCGTCGATCCACACCTCCGTGGACCCCTACCGAGACCCGTCGGATCTAACCCGTAGTGGTTAAAAGCAAAGCTCGTCGATCCACACCTCCGTGGACCCCTACCGAGACCCGTCGGATCTAACCCGTAGTGAGCATACACACACACACGTTACTCATGCAACACTAATATGCTAAGAATGTAAGTTCATTAAGAATACTCACTAGAGATGGCCATTAACTCGACACCATTATCAAACTCTTCAAAATTACGATAACAAGATTAAATAAGGAAATACGATTCCGTAACTTAAACAATATGAGTATCATCATAAAATCCTCCGACGTTCAAAATAATCAAATCATAATCAATTCTCAAAACACCGTTCACCAAACACACGCGTTTTAAAAGGAAGCCTTTAACGAGGCTAAACGAAATCCTTTTGAAACTTCATTTCAAATAACCAAACAAACACATCAAGACGACCACCGATCATCATATACATAAACGAGAAAAGTATGGGCAAGGTACTTGCCTCGATACCACGAGCACCGAACCACGAACGGATACGGCTCAACGGGAGGCTTGGCGCCGATGCTAGCGAAAGGAAGACGACAATGAACGGAACGGAAGAATCAAGCACGGCCGTGAGGAAAGCGAAAATGAACCTAACGATTCGAATAGCACAATCACAACCACTTCTAAAACGATTATGGAAATGGAATACACGGAACCCCGCCTACGATTCATGTATATTCATACCGAAAACAACAACGAGGGCGGACCACAACCAAACCCTCTCGATTCCGTAAAAATCACGAAATATACCATGAATCCGTAGGGAAACTAAGAATACCAACAAGAATAATCATATTCATCAAGAATCCATCAACAAAACGGAAAGAATCGGACAAAACCCCAAAATCCCCAATTATCCAAAAAGGTAGGGTTTCAAGAGATATTACCTTGAGTGATTCAAGTGTTAAGATCCGTAGAACACGCGTTAGATTGATTATCCGAGCCTCACAACCGAAAAGAAATGATGAAAATCGACCCCCGGATGAAGAACTCTCCCCCTCTATACTTTCTCTCTCGCGGCGCAGTGGAAAATGGGGAAGGAAATGAGCTTCACGCTCAAAACAGCACATTTATAGGGTAGCAGCCAGGAACCTATCGGCCGCCTATCGGCCGATAAAGCAACCGATAGCATACGGAATGCCGTGATGGGTCTATCGACCCCCTATCGGCCGAAAGGCTCTTGGAAGTTCGAAGGTGAAGAAATTTACATATCGGCCGGCCTATCGGCCGATAGGCAACCGATACCCATACGGGATGCCGCGGAGAGTCTATCGGCCCCCTATCGGCCGAAAGGCTCCCGGGAGTGCTCGGCCAAAAGCGAAACGACCATAACTCTCTCGTCCGACTCGATTGACTCACCGTTTGAACCATTGGAAAGCTAACTCGATGTTCTATAATATTGCAAAGATTTATAATTTTTGGAGTCGCCAAAAATTAATGGTGATCTAACAAAGACGAACTCATACTTAGAAAAGTCGTTTAGTAATCCCGAATTCAACAAAACGACAGAAACCCGAACACGAATACGAACCGAAGATACGGTTACGAAGTACTCACAAAGACGGATCTAAGAGCTAGTAGGACACACGATTCCGACCGCCCGAAGGCTCGAAATTCGACAACGGCCGGTACGTCCCCCAAACGTTGGGGAATAACGAAAATGGCCCACAGGCCGAAAATCACGATACGTGATCGAATAACCAAACCGAAGTTCACAACACGTCCAACAAAGATAAACGGACTTGCGGGAAACTCGAAACAACGATTTCGGATGAGATTCGCAAGAATCGAACTCAAGTGCGGAAAAGTCGCTAAAAGCACAGAACTCAACGAAGCGACACCAAACGAACTCGGATGTCAAAAGTGTAGAATTAATCATTCTCGGAATGACGAAGCGGTCATGAGCGAGTCGTCAAAACGGACTCACCGAAAAAAGAAATTACGGAAATCGAAAATTGCGGATATTACATTCTACCCTCCTTAAAAGAAGTTTCGTCCCGAAACTTAAAACAAGTAGGAGAAGAAATATTCCGCCAGAAAACTCAACGAGACACACAAGAATGCGTAACTAATGCCCAACGGCGAAATGTTACAAACAACGCAAAGGAATATACGGCGTGTAAACACGCTCCACGGTGACCAACACAACGTCGCCGTTAGGGATATAATAAAACCGACAAGTGACAAGCGTCATCAAACGGATACTATAGTCAAGTCAATTATCCGATAATCACAAAACACAACGAACGAAAATCAACATGATTGACCAACCCAACGGTACCTCAATCAAAACGCGAGTCAACCGCTGAACAAACACGGAATCCCATCGCCTAAGGGATGGAAGATTGAAAACGAAACTAATTTCCCGAACTAAAGGGAATTACGAAGGAGCCTGAACGTTCAACAATCACGAAACGAGAACAAAAACCGAACAAACAAACGATCGAGACAACAAAAATCGAAGAATCATGTTCGAATCACGAAGAACAATAAAGTTCAACAATAACTCCCAGGATGATCTGGTGAGAACTACAAGGCATGCATTCCCATAAGATCCACAGGAAAGGGAATAGCGATTGAAAAGTCACAACGACAAATAAGTTATCCCGAATTGATATCACACTCGCTCGATAAACAAAAACAAGGGCAGGACAAGCTCAGAAATGTCAACGAACATAAATGAGTCGACAAAGTAGAAAATACAGAAGTTCAAAATCCGATCCCTTCGAATAAAAGGACTAGTAGAACCAAATGATGTTACTCCCGAACAAAGTTCACAAGAATCGAACCGACCTCGAAAAAGTCACACCGATAACCAGATCGGCCCACAACAAGATCACAGCTCGTTCGGACGATGAAACTGAAATACCGAACAAGTTCATAAAGTACCAACGAACATGAGCGAATCGATAGACTGGGGAAGAGAAAACACAGAAGTCAAAATAGTACGGGCATTACCTCCGACCTCGTCCACGAAATTCACAAAAACGGGAGCAAGGTAACAAGACATTAAACAATCGACGCATAACGGAACCATCACCGATGCACACGGTCATACCAAATCAAGCTCTAACAGCTCGCACATGCGCGACAACGCAGAAATTGCCATGAGGCGACAACATTCAATACCAACACTCCGCCTCTCACAGGGGCTAGCACAACCAATGTGTGGAAAGCGTCTCAACGCTCACACCGCCAATTCGGTCATACTCGGGAGAAAGCATCAAAAGGACAACGCGAACATCACACATACATACCCAGCCCTCAAACGGGAATGGATAGGTTTTAAAAACGAAAACCTCATTTTGAAAATAATTTAGAAGAATACTGGTTGATCTTGAGTATCACCTTTCAAAAAGTATAAACGTGAAACATCGTTATCGAGACATTGGGAACCATTTCGCATTTGATAAGAATGAAAATACTTTCTCTTAATGAAAACTGTCAAAATATTCGATCCTCGGGTCTAAATAAAAGTGTTTCTAAAATATTGAAAATATCTCAAAGCATTTTGGTCCTCGAGGTAGAAAATTTTTGAAATATATTGTGGCACCTTGGATGTACCACAAGAAAATAACCCATTTGAAAAGTATGTCTCGAAATTTATTTTTCTAAGATACTCAAGGTTTTCAAAAATCCAATAGGCCAGAATGCCCAAAACTCACACATACCGACGTTCACTAAAACAACTCCTAGCACACGCATCAAAACGTTTAAAATCAAGACAATACATGTCTTTAAACGAAAATAAACGATAAAATACCATATTCAGAACAAAACCACTGATAAAATACCCTCCCGCACTGGCTAGTGAACAAGTCGAACGCGTATAAGCACAAAGCTTCCACAAGAGGTTTGTAAAACGTGCAAATCAATTCGGAAATCATCAACAACGGACAAAAACAACAATAAAAAGACATCACAAACGACGACATTCCTCGTATAAATCAAATACGAGAGTCGACTAAATATATATCGTGAAATCAAAATTCACATAAGGATTCCACCACTTAACAAATAATCATAAAAATAGCTCGTGTCACACGAGGCACAACACAAAGAAGGGAGACTTACTTCCACAGGTCGCACGAAGATGATGATCGCCCCACGATACTAATCACGACCAACAAACTCAAACGACGCGTCGCGACACGACTCAGTCAGACTAAATCCGACGAGACAAAACTCAATAGACACCACTGACCCGACAGCCTAGGTTTCCTCAACCTAAGCTCTGATACCATTTATGTAACACCCCCAATCCGCTCAGGGATATTACACGCCGTAGAACCTTTCCTCAAGGATCTACCAGGCTGGTAACGACATTTAACATCTCGACAATGCCTTCGAGGCTACAGTGACTCTGTAGACCGATTTGGTCTTTCCACAATTACATACAACTCAAATACAACTCATGCCCACGCAGGGGACAAAATACAACTACACCCGTACGACGGGAACAATACAGCAGCGGAAAATAAAGTACAACTGAACCAACACACGATGTACGGTTCCTCATGTGATTAGTATCGATCATCTTTCATCATCCTTCATGCCGACCCTGTGTTATGCTCCAAAACCTGAATGCAAAAACAGACATCCACCCCCCGAATACTCGGGGGTTAGCAAAACTCCACTGTTTTGCTAGTGCAAATACAAAGTGCAAATACGAGCCATACAATTCACATTCCACGAATAACAATAACCGAGGATCCTCAAAGATCCAAACGAAACGAAAAGTACTTCCCGAGGCAAGGGTTTGAGAAAACATTTCGAAAACGAAATATCATAAATCAATGGAAGTAATTTATAAAACAGTTTAGAATGCCATCGAGAGTTTTAATAGAAAACAATTTAGGATTATCAAATCCTACTTTTCGAAAACCAAAAGACAAAAGGGGTCACCGCCCCAAGGGTTTACTTTCTGAAAAATGACATCAACCAACCGTTGGGATTTTAGCCCCAAATCAGAAAGCGACTTTTACAAAACCATTGGGATTTTAGCCCCAAATCTCATCAACTCACGGTACACAAGAACGACCAGGAGGTTCGTATCCCAACATCAAAATCCACAAATAAAGGATTTAAAACAAACAACAAAATACTCCAGTGCCATCCTAGCCAAGTAAGCCAAACGAACACTTACCTCTTACACACTTAGTCAATGCATGCAATCATGAAAACCGTTAAAGCACTCATTTAAATGCCAATATCAAATCACATTAGCAAAAATGCACCACAATTAACCGTCGATCCACACCTCCGTGGACCCCTACCGAGACCCCGTCGGATCTAACCCGTAGTGGTTAAAAGCAAAGCTCGTCGATCCACACCTCCGTGGACCCCTACCGAGACCCCGTCGGATCTAACCCGTAGTGAGCATACACACACACACGTTACTCATGCAACACTAATATGCTAAGAATGTAAGTTCATTAAGAATACTCACTAGAGATGGCCATTAACTCGACACCATTATCAAACTCTTCAAAATTACGATAACAAGATTAAATAAGGAAATACACGATTCCGTAACTTAAACAATATGAGTATCATCATAAAATCCTCCGACGTTCAAAATAATCAAATCATAATCAATTCTCAAAACACCGTTCACCAAACACACGCGTTTTAAAAGGAAGCCTTTAACGAGGCTAAACCGAAATCCTTTTGAAACTTCATTTCAAATAACCAAACAAACACATCAAGACGACCACCGATCATCATATACATAAAACGAGAAAAGTATGGGCAAGGTACTTGCCTCGATACCACGAGCACTGAACCACGAACGGATACGGCTCAAACGGGAGGCTTCGGAACGCCCGATGCTAACGAAAAGGAAGACGACAATGAACGGAACGGAAGAATCAAGCACGACCGTGAGGAACCGACGAAAATGAACCTAACGATTCGAATAGCACAATCACAACCACTTCTAAAACGATTATGGAAATGGAATACACCCGGAACCCCGCCTACGATTCATGTATATTCATACCGAAAACAACAACGAGGGCGGACCACAACCAAACCCTCTCGATTCCGTAAAAATCACGAAATATACCATGAATCCGTAGGGAAACTAAGAATACCAACAAGAATAATCATATTCATCAAGAATCCATCAACAAAACGGAAAGAATCGGACAAAACCCCAAAATCCCCAATTATCCAAAAAGGTAGGGTTTCAAGAGATATTACCTTGAGTGATTCAAGTGTTAAGATCCGTAGAACACGCGTTAGATTGATTATCCGAGCCTCACAACCGAAAAGAAATGATGAAAATCGACCCCCGGATGAAGAACTCTCCCCCTCTATACTTTCTCTCTCGCGGCGCGATGGAAAATGGGGAAGGAAATGAGCTTCACGCTCAAAACAGACATTTATAGGGTAACGCAGCCAGAACCTATCGGCCTATCTACGATAGGCCCAACCGATAGCCATACGGAATGCGTGGAGGGTCTATCGACCCCCTTATCGGCCAAAGGCTCTTGGAAGTTGAAGGTGAAGAAATTTACATATCGGCCGGCCTATCGGCCGATAGGCCCAACCGATACCCATACGGGATGCCGGTGAGAGTCTATCGGCCCCCTATCGGCCGAAAGGCTCCCGGGAGTGCTCGGCCAAAATCAAACGACCATAACTCTCTCGTCCGACTCGATTGACTCACCGTTTGAACCATTGGAAAGCTAACTCGATGTTCTATAATATTGCAAAGATTTATAATTTTTGGAGTCGCCAAAAATTAATGGTGATCTAACAAAGACGAACTCATACTTAGAAAAGTCGTTTAGTAATCCTGAATTCAACAAAACGACACCGAAACCCAAACCTGAATACGAACCGAAGATACGGTTACGAAGTACTCACAAAGACGGATCTAAGAGCTAGTAGGACACACGATTCCGACCACCCGAAGGCTCGAAATTCGACAACGGAAGGTAATTACCCCAAACTTTGGGAAATTACGAAAATGGCCCAAAGGCCCGAAAATCACGATACGTGATCGAATAACCAAACCGAAGTTCACAACACGTCCAACAAAGATAAACGGACTTGCGGGAAACTCGAAACAACAGTTTCGGATGAGATTCGCAAGAATCGAACTCAAGTGCGGAAAAGTCGCTAAAAAGCACAGAACTCAAGCGACACCGAAACGAACTCGGATGTCAAAAAGTGTAGAATTAATCATTCTCAGAATGACGAAACGGTCATGAGCGAGTCGTCAAAACGGACTCCGACCGAAAAAAAAGAAATTACCGGAAATCGAAAATTGCGGATATTACATAATGGCCATCTCTAGTGAGTATTCTTAATGAACTTACATTCTTAGCATGTTAGTATTGCATGAGTAATGTGTGTGTGTATGCTCACTACGGGTTAGATCCGACGGGGTCTCGGTAGGGCTCCACGAAGCTGTGGAACCGCGAGCTTGCTTTTAACCACTGTGGGTTAGATCCGACGGGGTCTCGGCAGGGATCCACAAAGCTGTGGGTCCGCGGTTAATTGTGGTGCATTTTTACAAATGTGGTTTGATTATTGGCATTTCCGGAAATGAGTGCTTTTGAACGGTTTTCATGATTGCATGCATTGACTAAGTGTGTAAGAGGTAAGTGTTCGTTTGGCTTACTTGGCTAGGATGGCACTAGAGTATTTTGTTGTTTGTTTTAAATCCTTTATTTGTGGATTTTGATGTTGGAAGACGAACCTTGTTGTCGTTCTCGTGTACTGTGAGTTGATGAGATTTGGGGCTAAAATCCCAATGGTTTTATAAAAGTCGTTTTACGGATTTGGGGCTAAAATCCCAACGGTTTGGTAAATGTCATTTTTCGGAAAGTAAACATTTGGGGCGGTGACCCCTTTTGTCTTTGGATTTGAAAAGTAGGATTTGATAATCCTAAATTGTTTTCAATTAAAACTCTCGATGGCGTTCTAAACCGTTTTATAAATTACTTCCATTGATTTATGATATTTCGATTTTGAAATGTTTCCTCAAACCCTTGCCTCGGGAAGTACTTTTCGTTTCGTTTGGATCTTTGAGGATCCTCGGTTATTGTTATTCGTGGAATGTGAATTGTATGGCTCGTATTTGCACTTTGTTTTTGCACTAGCAAAACAGTGGAGTTTTGCTAACCCCCGAGTATTCGGGGGGTGGATGTCTGTTTTTGCATTCAGGTTTTGGAGCATAACACAGGGTCGTCACGAAGGATGATGAAAGATGATCGATACTAATCACATGAGGAATCGTACATCGTGTGTTGGTTCAGTTGTACTTTATTTTTCGCTGCTATATTGTTCCTGTTGTACGGGTGTGGTTGTATTTTGTCCCCTGCGTGGGCATGAGTTGTATTTGAGTTGTATGTATTTGTGGAAAGACCAAATCGGTCTACTGAGTCATTGTAGCCTTGAAGGCATTGTCGAGATGTTAAATGTTGTTACCAGCCTGGTAGATCCTCGAGGAGAGGGTCTACGGCGTGTAATATCCCTGAGTGGATTGGGGGTGTTACAGTCAATGGCCATCAAAGTTTGTTGGTCACTGTCTTCGTCATATTTTGGCGCATCCTCCTTGAGGAATCGAGACAAGCCTAGAGTGGTCAGATAAAACATCATCTTCTGCTGCCATCTCTTGAAATTCCGCCCGTTGAATTTCTCTGGTTTGTCCGCATGGTTTATCGGAACTGAAACCGAATTAGTTATCGGAATCGAGGCAGAGTGGTTCACTGAACCCGATCTAGTTAGAGGCGCACCTCCAGTCGCTGAACCCGAGCCAATTTTCTGAGGCGCACCTCCAGAAACGTCTGTGGACTGTGTTTGGTTTTGAGAATTTATATTGCATAACTTTTTGGAAAAAGATCTGTTTTTAATCAAGTAAACAAAAAAAAATTGCTTTAAGATTGTTGAATAAATTTGAATGATTACTTGAAAAAACAACAATATATATATATATATATATAAATCCTGCAGAAAATTTGTTAGCAAAACGAAATTCGCCGGTCACGCAAAGAAACGGAAGATTCACTGTTGAGTCCAGATATTCTGTCTCCTTAAAGCAAATTCGCCCTCACCACGGTGTATGACGTCTACCTCCCAGGATAAAACAACAGCTCGATGTAGTGAATCTATGATCCGCTGCACCATCAACGAACTAGAACAAATTTGTCTACTATCACTTACCGAAAGGAAACGTGAAACGAAGAAGAAAATTTATCTGACTGAAAAAAGGCTCTGTATTCGTACGTATTTTTGTGTGTAAAAACGAGCCCCTCAAGCCGGGTATTTATAGGTGAAGGCTGGAGGAGGTTGTGTGCTGGAGGAACTCTATACCGATCAGAATTGGTATTTGGAGGAACTCTAAACCGATCAGGATTGGTATCTCAATACTTATCCAGCTCTGTTTAGTTCGATAATTATCAATTAAATTGATATTTATCTGTATCCGAAAAATTCGAAATTTAATTTAGGTGTTTCAGTAAAATAATTTTTTACCGAATAAAATTACAGTAAAATCACCCAAATCGCCCTTCGACCGAGACCGACCTGACCCGTGCCGAGCCGGTCGACCAGCCGGACGGCGGCGGCTGCGCGTGCGGGTGTGTGTGTGCGCGAGGGGCGCCTAGTCACACATCCACTCATGTCTCACATTTTGAACATGACTTTGTCCACATCTCCTTATATACTCACAATTTTTTCCTTCTTTTTCCAATATAGGACAACATCCCAAACCCATTTCAAAAGGGTTCACTTTGGAACATTATATCTCATTTATACCTCAATCATTTTGAGTGTTCTTACATATTTTGGAAACCTCGTACGGAGTACTACGTATTCCAACTAAGTCCCGACTTTAACTCGTAGTCGAGACCACTCAAAATTTCCTCTCAAG
The DNA here is from genome assembly GCA_033398695.1 of Orobanche coerulescens. Classification (NCBI taxonomy): domain Eukaryota; kingdom Viridiplantae; phylum Streptophyta; class Magnoliopsida; order Lamiales; family Orobanchaceae; genus Orobanche; species Orobanche coerulescens. The sequence goes on from CM065814.1 coordinate 6,268,913, forward strand.
TGGACTGCTCAAAACAACCCATTAACTTTATTTTTCCAACATCCACCACCCCACAAAAATCGCCTGTCGGATCGGATGGAGGTTAATATTTTTTTAGGACGGTTTTAGGGGCCTGACTATAAGAAAGGGCCTAAGAGCACTCCCAGCAGAAATCTCAAAATTTTGCTCCTAAATTCCTCCCTAAAGCTTTCCTATACTATTTTACGATCTCGATTTTATAAATCCATACACCAGATCTCCTATTTTCTACATAAAAATAATAATTATGTGTTGGCCCTACTAATTGTAAGCTTAAAATAATTTAGGGTGTGTAAATTTAGGATTGAATTTAGGGGGGTGTAAAAAAATTTGTGGGCCCCATCCAATTTAGGAGATCTGCTGGATACACTTTTCGTCCCATTTTTAATTGTTTTAGCCTAAATTTAAAGTTAGTGATGCATTTAGATGATCTGATGTGAATGCTCTAAGTACGAAGGTTTGCATGGACATAATTGATGTAGAGTTATTCTCCTACCTAATTAAAGATGCTTGTTTCTCCATCGATTGATCCTACTTTCCACTTTTCACGTTAATTCCGGAGAGGCTACTCTTGTTAAAGTTTATCTTAGGAGACCTGACCATAATTCCGAAGAATAATAATGTCATCTGCAAATTGCAAATGAGATACCTTGACATTATCCTTGCCTACATTGGATCGACCGATTTGTACAGCCCCAAATAAACGGCCTTATTAATCATTCTACAAAGACATTCCACCATAATGAGGAAGAGGAACGAAGAAATAGGGTCTCCTTGTCTGAGACCTTTTGATCGAGATTAAATTCCTTAGGGTACCATTGATTAAAATAGACATTGTTGCATAAGTGATAATAATAATAATAATAATAATAATATCATAATAATAATAATGATATTCTTGTAAGTGATTGAGAATTTGTAATGAAAGCATCTTGCTAATGTGTTGAAATCAATTAATATAGTCCTTAATTAAACTAATTTAAAAATATAAAACATCATAAAATTATATAATTATATTCATAATGAGAATTAAATCAAACCGGTACTTTCACCAGTTAGATGATGAGGTAAATTTGTTGACATTTGACGGATAATAGATATATATAATACTTATAATAGTTTTATACGTCTAAATAAATCTCAATTTCGAATAGGTGATAACTCGAACTCCACATTTTTTCACCTTCAACGTTAAATAAATGTATTAGAAATAACAGCTCAAACTAAAATTGGTTAGCTAAAATTAGGCATCTCACTTTAAAAATTCTCACAATTAGCAACAACAATAATAATATATACTTCAACAACAACAAATTAATAATAATAAGGTTAAATAATACTATAAAAAACTTATGTACAATGTTATTGATAGTATCAATATCAATTTTAACAATAATGGTAATGTTATGATAATAAGATTGATTTCTAAATCTGTTGAATTGGAATGAGTTGAACTGAATTAAATTTTGCTGAACTGAATTAAATTAAAAAATACTAAAAATGCTAAAATTAAGCTGGAACGAAGAGGGTCCGAGGACTCTTGATTGTCAATTGTCAGTAGACGACCCAAGTTGCAAACGCGATACAGTGAGTATTGCTTTTGTGTTTCACAATTCAAAATGAACATGTGTTTGTAAGTTTTGTGTGTGATTGTGTGTTTTTACTTCCTCTCAAATGATAATTCACAGGTTTTGGGGGTCTGCTCCTAAAATCATGAGTGTGTATAGGCAATTAATATCATGGACCCTCATTCATATCGAGTCATGAACTCAAGATAAATATATAAAAGAGATAAATAAATACTATAAACGCCACGTTCAATACATCCATTCAAGGCTGTTTTGGATCCATTTATATCCTAAACTCGAGTCCATGCATATGTGTGTGTGTGTGTGTCTATATATATATATATATATATATTATATATAGTTATGCTATAAACATTAACGGACCTTTTAATGTTTATAAGATAATAAAACACAAAAATAAAACAAAACCTTTGAATTTAAACTGGTAAGGAGACCCCGACGGAGCGGGAAGATACTAGTTCCTATAATTTTAAAAAAGAGTATTTCCCTTCATTATATACTGGTAAAATGCATACTACTTTTTTTTTTAAAATATTTGCAATATGTATACTAGTTTTTTTTTCGAGATCTGCAATATGTACACTAGTTGATGAACTGGTATCATAACAATGATCGATCTAGGACTTGGAAAATGCCTCTTGAAGGCTATTGCAATCAACCCAATAAGCAAAACCATAGGCCATGTTCTTCAAGCGGCCGTGCAACTCGGATGATGAGGTTGATGTTGCATCCGTTGCGAAGAAAACCCTAAACCCTCTAACAAATGCCTCTCTAGCCGTTGTCTCACAGCACAAATTGGTCATTACGCCGCTCACTATAACCTCCTTCACTCCCATCTCTTTCAGCCTCTCCTCCAAACTTGTACCTGACCATCACCACATCTATATAAGTACGAGAGCTGCGGTACAACAAATCATTTAATTTGCAAAAAAAAAAAAGAAAATAGTTCTTATTTAATTTACGCAAATACTTGGGTGAGACCAAAAATTTGGTGCCAGAATGAGCATAGCTTTTAGCTTTTAGTTGCTGTATTTCAGTTTATAGTTTTTTTTTAAGTTTTTTAGTTGCTTTTCCTGAGTGTTCATTTTCTTTTTTTAGTATGTTAGTTAATTTTTTTAGTTCTTTGGATTTTTTTTTAATTTAGAGGACCAATCTCAGGGTGATGATCTATTAGGTCTCACGTGGGACCGACTCTAGTAACCACCTTGTTGTCTCCACGGAAAGGGTAAAAATGAAATGACAAAGAATGACAATATATGTTACATGTTTCGACCAATTACATCCATGTCATGTTCAACAATGGAGAGCTCTGTTGTAAATTTCAAGATCTAAAAATTGCAAAATCCAAATAAATGAGAACATTTAACAGGAGTGTTTCGTATGATATACTTCAATTAAGGGTATAAACATATACTAAAATGGAGCCCCGAACATAACACACTCAAGTCTCAAGCTTGTTTGAAGTTTTATCAAGTTCCAAAAGTTGTGGTCGAGTTTGGTTAGATTATTAACCGCATCGAGTCCGAACTAGCTTCGGTAGAGCCAAACATACAATTTTACACAACCAAAATATTTTTTGCTAATCCGAGCCTAGCTCGAGCTAGCTTTATATCTTATTGAATGGAAAAATGTGTGCAAGCTTGATTCTTTATTAACAAACTGTTGGGAAAAACGACACAAAGACGTCACAATGAAAAATGCGGAATCTCGTTTAACAACTTTCCCAATCTCAATTGTAACTTTGAGGTTACCTACGAGTAGAGTAAATCAAATACAACTCGACAAACAATACAAATGATATCAAAAACAATAAACAACGAGACACAATTTTTAGCATGGAAAACCCCTCAAAACGAGAGTAAAAATCACGGGACCGAAGCCGCTTAAATCCACTATTCGTCCCTAATACAAACTAGAGGTATACAACGATAATCTTCAAATACTTGGTAATAAATAATCTCCAGGTATTTGGAATACACAACAACAACAAGAACGAGAAAGAAAAATATCGTAAATAGCTTACACAAAAAGCTAACAAAATACCCGAACTTCCGGGATCAAAACCTCGATCTACTCCGATGAGAAGATTTGCCCAATTGCTACAAAACTCTTGTCAAAATATCACGACGATCCGATCGATACAACTCCAGGAAATCGAACAAAATATATCTCTCTATTTTTTCTTCTCTTTTGTATATCTCTCTTGTGTATGTCTCTCAAGGTGAAGGGGTGATAAAAACCGTGGCAAAACGCAGCTAAAAAGAACATCCCAGCCATGTTGACTTTGTGTGCCTCGGCCCACACCGCGGCCCGGACAATGTGTGCCGCGGCACACTCAAGAAAATGGCCGAGTTGTAGTTCCAGGGGGCCGCGGTCCGAAGGACTTGTGCCGCGGCCCAGAGTCCAGACGGAGAGGAAGAATTTGTTCTCCCCTGGAGTCCACTGAGGGAGGGAGTATTTGAGGAAAAATTGTGTGCCGCGGCCGCGGCACACTCCCTCATGTGCCGCGGCGCGCCCTTTTCCGGCTCTATATTCCAGAAATAATACCTACAAATCTCCCCCTTTCTAGGAAGAATTCGCCATCCCGGCGATCGAGCAACATATCTTAACATTCTCTCTACTCAACGCCTAAGTTAACATATCGGAACCATTATCATCGGTGTGAACTTTATCAAGTTCAAACTAACCATCCTTCAATGCATCTCGAATTCAATAATATCTCACATCGATATGTTTTGTTCTCTTGTGAAAATTCGCATTCTTCGCCAAATGATTCGCACTCTGACTATCACAAAGAACCACGTAACGTCGTTGTCGGAAGCCCAACTCTTGTAAAAACATTTTTAACCATAAGAGCTCTTTACTCGCTTCCACCGCCGCAATATATTCGGCCTCCGTTGTTGACAAGGCAACACACTTTTGCAATCTCGATTGCCATGACACGGCTCCCCCTGCAAACGTCATCAAATAACAAAAAGTGGATTTTCTAAGTGAAACAAACGGCTTCGGTCAGGACAACCTATCCTCGTTTCCCGCCATATAGGAATCGGAATATCCAACAAGCATAGCTTTTCCATTTCCAAATATGATCCCCAATTTGGAAACCAAACCAAACCAAACATACCCAGTATATCCCGCACAAAGCAGGATCTGAGGAGGGTAAGATGTACGCAGACCATGCCCCTACTTTTTACGGTAAGGAGGCTGTTTCGTGAAAACCCCCAGCTTAGTGCACAGCAACGTAATGAGTGATATATACAAAAAAGCATATGATTCGAAAAAGCTCAAAACCATACCTGAGCTCATGGCTGAATTCACATGAGACTTACCTAAGGAGATTTTGGCAGCTACACTCCCGATGAACGCTGCTCTAACAGAAGAGAGGTTGACTCTGCGCACAGCTCCCTATAGAAAATACCCCGTAAATATCTAAATATCCACTTTACGGCTTCCCAATGCTTCTTTCCCTGATTCGATAGAAAACGGCTCACCACTCCAACGGCATGAGCAATGTCGGGCCTCGTACATATCATGGCATACATCAAACTCCCGACCGCAGAGGCATAAGGAACTCTATCCATTTCCTCAATCTCTTCCTTCGTCGTAGGGCAATGCTTACTCGTCAATTTAAAATCGTTAGTAAGAGGCGAACTAACAACCTTAGCTTTGTCCATGTTAAAACGTTTAAGCACCTTCTCAATGTATTGCTCCTGTAACATGTGCAATTTCCGGGCTGCTCTATCCCGAGTGATTCTTATCCCAAGAATCTGTTTAGCGGCCCCAAAGTCTTTCATGGCAAAAGCTCTTTCTTCAAATTGGTAATCCTTTCGGCATTCTTCAATGATCAACATGTCATCCACATAAAGTAATAGGATGATGAAATCATCACCTCCAAATTTCTTCAAAAACATACAATGGTCCAGGGTCGTCTTCTGGTAGCCTTGCTCCCCCATAACCGACTCGAACTTTTTATACCATTGTCGTGGTGCTTGCTTCAAACCGTATACTCTTTCGGAGTCTACAAACATAATCCTCTTTTCCTTTAACCTGAAACCCTTCAGGTTGCTTTATATATATATATATCTCTTTATCGAGGTCTCCATGAAGAAATGCCGTCTTGACATCCATTTGCTCAATCTCAAGGTCAGGACTAGCCGCTATACCATGAACCAATCGAATTGATCCTATCTTCACAACTGGAGAAAAAAATCTCGTCAAAATCAATGCCTTTCTTTTGAAATCGTTGGTAAGAGGCGAACTAACAACCTTAGCTTTGTCCATGTTAAAACGTTTAAGCACCTTCTCAATGTATTGCTCCTGACATGTGCAATTTCCGGGCTGCTCTATCCCGAGTGATTCTTATCCCAAGAATATCTTTAGCGGCCCCCAAGTCTTTCATGGCAAAAAACTTATTCAACTCTTTCTTCAAATTGGTAATCCTTTCGGCATTCTTGAACGATCAACATGTCATCCACATAAAGTAATAGGATGATGAAATCATCACCTCCAAATTTCTTGAAAAACATGCAATGGTCCAGGGTCGTCTTTCGGTAGCCTTGCTCCCCCATAACCGACTTGAACTTTTTATACCATTATCGTGGTGCTTGCTTCAAACCGTATACTCTTTCGGAGTCTACAAACATAATCCTCTTTTCCCTTAACCTGAAACCCTTCAGGTTGCTTCATATATATCTCTTTATCGAGGTCTCCATGAAGAAATGCAGTCTTGACATCCATTTGCTCAATCTCAAGGTCAGGATTAGCCGCTATACCATGGAGCAATCGAATTGATCCTATCTTCACAACTGGAGAAAAAATCTCGTCAAAATCAATGCCTTTCTTTTGACTAAAGCCCTTGACTACGAGTCTAGCTTTGTATCGGGACAATGAAGTATGCTCCTCCAACTTCACCTTATACACCCATTTATTTCTCCCAGCTCTCTTGCCCTTCGGCAACTTCACCAACTCGTACGTATTGTTCTCATGCAACGAACTCATCTCGTCTTGCATGGCATCCATCCACTCCTTGTTATCATCCTCCATAGCCTCCTCGAAATATTCGGACTCTCCCTCGTCGATGAGTAAAACATACTCATCGGCCGAATAACGAGTGGAGGAATGACGGTCCCTCGTCGACCGTCTAAGTGGGACAAATGATGACATGTTCGTCACGGGTAGCTCAGGATGAACTTCATCGGTATCATCTTGTACCAACTCATCATTGTCACCGGCATCATGTTGTTCTCCACCAGATGTCTCAACATGTTGTGGAGGAACGGGGTCCAAATCAATAAGATCATAATCATGTTGTGGAGCCGACTCTCCATTCTCAACATCTTTCATCGTTTGATCTTCAACAAAAACAACATCTCTCGAACGAACAAGCTTCTTAGTCACCGGATCATACAATATAACCAGACTCATCAAAGACCATAGCCAATAAAGATACATGGCTTTGTCTTGGAATCAAGCTTCGACCTCTCATCTTTCGGAATATGTACAAATGCTTTACATCCGAAAACCCGTAAGTGGTGATATGAAATGTCTTTACCGCTCCACACTTTGTCCGGGACGTCAAACTTCAAGGGAACACACGGTGTCAAATTAATCACATGAACCATCGTGTTCAAAGCTTCTCCCCAAAATGACTTTGGTAATTCGGCATGTGAGAGCAAACATCGAGCTCTCTCAACCAAAGTCCAATTCATCCTCTCCGCCAAGCCATTAAGTTGCAGAGTCTTTGGTGGTGACTTTTGATGTCGGATCTCTTGCTCTTGACAATATTCATCAAAAGGTCCAGTGTATTCTCTACCATTATCCGTCCGAATACACTTCAACTTCTTCTCGATCTCTCTCTCTACCGAGGCATGAAACTGTTTAAAGACATCTAAAACTTGATTTTTGGTCTTTAAGATGTATGCCCACACCTTCCTCGAATGATCGTCGATGAATGTGACAAAATATAGGCAACCACCAAGCGTTCTAGTCTTCATGGGACTACAAACATCGGAATGTATAAGATCAAGAACATTTTCCTTCCGTGAAGGAGTATGGCTCTTAAAAGTGACTCTCGTTTGCTTCTCAGCTAGACAGTGAGAGCACCTTTTAAGATGTACATCGTGAACCCCGGATAGCACCTCCTTCTTTGATAATAGCGCCATCCCTTTCTCGCTCATGTGACCGAGCCTCTTATGCCATAGTTCGGTCATGTCATTATTGTCAACTGTGTTCACGTAGAGTTTCCCGGTCTTCTCTCCTCTTCCGACAATCAAGGAACCTCGAGTGAGTTTCCACCAATGTTACCTGGTTCGCGGTACGTTTCGGTACGCGGAACACGTATCGAGTTGTGGTACGCTACATATACCGAAACGCGGTACGTTGGGGTAGGCTTCGTCGGGAAGCTTTTTAGGATGTGGTACGCCAATTCATTCTTCACACTACGCTAGTATTTTATTTTTTATGTATTTTTATTATATATATTTAATCACTTATAAATTTTAATTTATATCATGTTATAATTATATATATTTCCTTGTTATCATATCAATATGAGCCAACATTTACAAAAAAAATACACAGTAAGTGCAAGTTTATTAAAAATTATGAGAAGATAAATCATAATATATAAAAAGAATAAGTTAAGAAAAAAAATTAGTTAAATAAATAGGTACAAAAATGAACTAGTTGAAATTGAGTTGTTGTTTGCATTACTTTAAAAAAAATTAGAAAAAGAAAAAAGAAAAAATGATTTGCCCTTAGTCAGACACGTTTTCTTTTTCCTTCCACTGTTGTTTTCTTTCTCCAAGTCCAGTCTACTGGATATGGAGAAAGTCTACATATTTGGGGTCGCCGGATATGGAGATCCAATACGCGAATGTACTGCGTTCTGGTACGTGCGTTCCTGTTCGTGGGACGAGGGGATGGTAAAGAATTAGGTAACACTGGTTTCCACACTCCCTTGCCAAAACCGCTACAATAGCCATCATCATCGAGTAAGCCAACGGAAATCACATTTAGCCTCATATCCGGAACATGTTTCACATTACGTAAAACAAGTTCCACACAGGTGTCGTGTACGTCTCCTACTCCAACAATCTTAAATAACCCGTCGTTACCCATCTTGACTATCCCATAGTCACCCGGAGTATAAGAGGAATAGAAATCCCTACGTGATGTAACATGACACGTAGCTCCACTGTCAGCCACCCAACTCGACTCATCTCTGGCAAAGTTCACCATGTCATAATCGCGACATACAAGAACTCCTCGCTAGTAGTATTTACTTCGGCATTTTCATTATTCCCGCTCTCATTCTTTTGAGTGTTTTCTCTGCCTTGCCGATTTTCCTTCTTTAGTTGTCGGCAAAATTTCTTTGTATGCCCTTTCTTACCACAATGGTAGCATTCAATATTGGCATACTTCCCCCTGAAATTACTTCTTTGTGGCCCTCTATTACTCGGACCTCTGCTTTGACCTCTCCCCCACCTTTCGGTAACAAGAACATCCAACTGTGACGAAGATCCTTGTGTCTTTCTTCGGACCTCCTCGTTCAGCATGTTACCCTTAGCAAGTTCCATCGAAATGACACCATCAGGGGCAGAGTTAGACAACGACGTATGAAACGTCTCCCAAGTATCCGGCAATGTGGCCAACAACCACAAAACTTGAACCTCCTCTTCGAATTTAATGCCCATTCCTGCAAGTTGATTAATGATGCCTTGGATACATTCAAATGATCCGACAGAGGAGTCCCATCTCGATATTTTAGGTTCATCATTTGTTTAATGAGGAATAACTTATTATTCCCCGTCTTCCGAGCATACAATTGCCCTTCCATACATGGTAGTTCGAACCATTCAAATTCACCATTCTACTTGTATTGGCTTCCATGTTACAATTGAGATAATACAACCACGAAACAAAAATCACGTGTCTCCGATACCACTTTGTTGGGAAAAACGACACAAAGACGTCACAGCGAAAAATACGAAACCTCGTTTGACAACTTTCCCAATCTCAATTGTAACTTTGAGGTTACCGACGAGTAGAGTAAATCAAATACAACTCGACAAACAATACAAATGATATCAAAAACAATAAACAACGAGACACAATTTTTAGCGTGAAAACCCCTCAAGACGAGAGTAAAAACCACGAGACCGAAGCCGCTTAAATCCACTATTATCAATTCACAATACACGATTCGTCCCTAGTACAAACTAGAGGTATACAACGATAATCTTCAAATACTTGGTAATAAATAATCTTCAAGTATTTGGAATACACAACAGCAACAAGATCGAGAAAGAAAAACACCGTAAATAGCTTACACAAAAAGCTAACAAAATACCTGAACTTCCGGACTCAAAACCTCGATCTACTCCGGTGAAAAGACTTGCCCAATTGCAACCAAGCACTTGTCAAAATATCACGACGATCCGATCAATACAACTTCGGGAAATCAACAAGTATATCTCTCTATTTTTTTCTTATCTCTTGTATCTCTCTCTTGTGTATGTAACCGCAGCAAAATGCAGCTAAAAAGAACATCCCAGCCATGTTGACTTTGTGTGCCGCAGCCCAGACAATGTGTGTCGCGGCACACTCAAGAAAATGCCCGAGTTGTAGTTCCAGGGGGCCGCGGCCAGGAGGGCTTGTGCCGCGGCCCGGAGTCCAGACGGGGAGGAAGAATTTGTTCCAGGGGGCCGCGGCCCGGAGGGCTTGTGCCGCGGCCCGGAGTCCAGTGAGGGAGGGAATATTTGAGGAAAAATTGTGTCGCGGCACACTCCCTCCTGTGCCGCGGCGCGCCCTGTTCCGGCTCTATATTCCGGAAATAATACCTACACAAACGAGCTCAAATATGCTTTTAGCAATTGGTCTCGAGTTGCGTATCGACGAGTTTGGTTCATTATTCAGTCCAACTCCAACTTGCACTATTTGAATATTACTGCAACTACACAATGCAATATGATACCATGTGTAACAAGTTTTAGAGTTGTTATATCATGAGCCCAAGACCATGATGCAACATGGACCGAGAGGCAATACATAAAGTATGAGTGGATAGATTGACTTGAGATTTTTATGTTATTTACTCATTTGTCTCGTATATATCATCACGACCACATGGTGCATCATAAATCCGGGTCCATGATATAAATTTCCCAAATTTTTTATCCATATATAAATTTCCCAAATATTTTATCCAATTATTTTTCAATTCCTACATCCGATGAATAATACAATGGAGCAATGTGAGTGAAAGCTTTAAATTCAAAACAGAACATGCAGTAAAAGAGCCACAAAAGAAGAACTTCGTTATTTTGTTTACTTATTATTATCAAAATTGAATGAGAGACAATAGTACCTCTGAAGGCACTGTATGTGTCCTTAAGAATGACGGAGTCGGATTCTATTCGATTCAAATCGGGGATGAGTTGCGACTCGAGGGTGCCGTCAAGGATGATGTCGCCGTTCCACCACTCGTAGAGCATGGAGTCGTCGCTGCGGGACTTGTGCCGGTGACGCGTGAAGAAGACCGGGATGGACGTGCGTCGGCAGAGGTCGATTGTGGTGTTGATGGCCGGCAAAATGGGTCGGGCCATGGAATCGAAGTAATTCTGCATATCAATCACCAACAAGGCGGCGGATTTCGGGGCCGGATCCCTTTTCCGGATTTCAAATTTCTTGTAGGAAGACATTTGGAAAGGAAATAGAGCGAGTCGATACGAGTGTATTGTTTAATATAAAAGGAGGCTCGTCTGTCGTCCGAGAACGCGTGGCTCTTGTAGGTTTATTCTTATCATAAATTAATACATAAAAGAATAGCAAATTAATATTTAAGAAAATTTAAATTATAATTTATATATATATTACAAATGAAATATGTTTTTTTTTAACAAGGAAAAACGTCCAGGGTGCACGGGGGTTGAGGCGGGACCTACCAACCTATAGATAAGAAAAAAAACAAGAAATACATAGTATCAGATCCGAATTATGACCACAAATGGGCCATAATTCGGGTCCAAACATCAAAGAAGTCTACGACCCACTATAGAAATACAAAGTGCACCACAAAAGTCGTGGGATGATGTGCGGACCCGTAGACCAAGATAAATCAACCCCGAAATATGACCAAAAATGGGCCATAATCCGGAATCTAAAATCTAAAGAGCCTACAGCCCGCTATAGCGATACAAGGTGCACCACAAATACCGTGGGCTAATGAGCGGGTCAATAGGAAATCAATCAAACGAACAATAATAAAACCTATCTGAATCTAAATGTAGGATAACCAAGCTGCTCCGTCCGTATAAGGGAGAGAGGAAACAGAGGAGCAGTATCGAAAGTATAAGTGTGAATGCCGAGGGACGAATGCCGAGCTCAGATAGGTAGTCAGCCAGCCTGTTGCCCTCCCGGAAAATATGAGTAACTCTGAACTGAATATCACTGAGAATGTGACGAATGAAATATGTTATTCTTGATACAGTCACAAATTACAAATTTCTAAAAATTTCTCTATACACAACATTAATAGTTGTGCTGATACGTTTTTTCTCATCATCACAAATTAAAACTTTCAGCTCTTTTTTATTTGTGACTCGAGAAAAAACAACATATAACTGACAATGACTAGAAACAAACTTACGCAAATATAAATCAACATTAGTTAAGGATTGTCTTTGTCTTTTATTTATTGTCATTGCACAGGAAACACAGGTAGGAATTTGATGCCGTTGAAATTTAAAAGGTACTTCTTAATCGGAAGGAGTCATGGATAATCTAGGAATCAACTCCAGTTCAGCTGCACTTGCTCATGTCATGATCTTTGCTTGGAGAACATGGTCTCCAAGCCTAGTAGTAATCTTGTACCTGTAATATCCAGAAATTTTTAAATTGAAATTTTGATGGTATTAATTTTTTTTATTATTATTGATTTATTTCATTTTTATTTCGTTTAGCTGGCTGATTAAAATATCGAGCGGAGACATTAGACTAATATATTGGCGAGTTAGTATTGGTGTTAGGTGACGCAGCGTATTAATTGCATAATCGAACCAGGGGACTGATTAATGACTCTCAAATTTATCCGTTTTTACTCGGTTAATTTATAGTTAGCCTTGTTGGGTCGAATAAACCCAACTATCATATATATATATATAATATGTGTGTACAGATTGTGTGTGTATATATTATGTATATATATGTAAGAGTAGATGTGTATGGAGGAAAATCTAGGTGTCTCTCTCTCTCTCTCTCTCTCTCTCTCTATATATATATATATATATATATATATATATATATATGAGTGTGTATGTGGGTTATCTTGGTTGTGTGTATGTGGTCGTGTTGGGATTGTGAACGGGGGACGTAGACATAGATGGAGATGTTGATAAATTCGTTAATATGCGAATTTGTGTAATTAGACCCACGGAACGGGTCCGAGTTCGGAGTGTGTGTTCGGAGCAATAATTGAGATGTGGATCCGAGTTGAGTATCGTTGGCCATTTGACCCGATTGATAAATTAAAGGGAGCAAATGAGGTAATATATCGTCTAATTAATTACCTTGTAATTATAAGATATTAAATTGAACCCTTATATTAAATTGTGTATTATGTATTTATAATAAAGGTTGGGATTTCAATGGATCGATCGGGTGAGCCGTGTTCTTCAGAGCTTTCAGCATCAATTATCGAGGCAAGTATTCTTGTCTATACGATTTATATTGTGTGAATTGAGGTTGTTTAACGAATCTGTGATGGTTGTTCATTTTGTCAATTGTGCGTTATGTAAATCATCGTAGGTGTTATGTTATTAGATCGATTTAGTGTCGGTTGTTGCTTGAAGTAGAAGTACGTCATTGGAGGTGAGATGTTGGTTAGATAGTACACTTAGACGTGTGTTGAAATGTCTAGAGGATCATTGCGTCGTGTGGGTTAAATCGTGTAAAGTCATCGGTCATATTTAAGTGGTGATAGTTCGTAATCGTGAAAAGGAGTTGAGTCAGTAATAATGATTTGATTTAGTTGATTTTACTTATCAATGTGTAGTGAAGCGTCGAGGATTGTTCGGTTGTTGTGAAGTCGTGTCGGTTGTGTCGTAAGTGCTGTTTGTGGTGATTGTTGTGTGTTGACATATAATAGGGATAGTTGTTGTGTCCAATCCTTGGTCGTAGTTACGTGTCGGTAATGGCTAATTCTAGCAAGTGCCTTAATTATATATATTGTGACTAGCAATCGAGACTTGCAGTTTTGTAACGTGTGGATGTGTTGTCGTTCTTCCACCCGGGGATGGCATGTGTGGCCTCTAGGGGCCGATACTAATGGGTACGGCCACGGAAGTGGACTTGGGTGCGTGTGTTGTTGTTCTTCCACCCGAGGATGGTTCGACGGGACCTATGGGGGCCGATACTAATGGGTACGGCCGCGGAAGTGGTTTTCCACCCGGGGACGGTCCGACGGGGCCTCTGGGGGTCGATACTAATGGGTACGACCGCGGGTTACCAAGTGTGGATAGTTGTGATGTTGGAACATGTTGATATACTGTTTTGATGTAAATTGTGATATGTTCGGAATATCACGACGTTTTTGTTCTCGATGTTGAGATAGATTATATATAGGATTTTGGTATTTGGCTAGAATGGAGCTAGGTTATGTGTCGTAAGAGTTTAGCTCTTTGATTGTGAGGGTTTAGTTTTGGAAAATAAACTTTGATATTGATTTCGTGTACTTTAGTTCGAAGAAGTCTTGGGCTGAGATCCCTATGGTTGTGTTAATGTTATCTGTGGAAAATGATTTTGGGTTGAGACCTAAAGGTTTGAAATGATTTTCATAACTAAGAACGGAAGGTCCTGAAACATTTCCTATTTATAAATATTTGTTACATAAAAGAGATTTGAGTCGAGACCCTATTGTTTTGGAAAGGTTTTATACCCTCGGACTTGAAGTCCCAAAAGACTTTCTGTCATTTTCTAAAACCCCCGAGTTGACATGTATTATTTTCATAGACTTGAGTGGTACTTTAAACATTGAAAACCTCTCGGGAATTTCTTTCTCAACTGTTGTCATTTTAACGTAACTGATATTGACATGATATATATTTTGTATAGATTGAATACTTGTACTAGCCATTCCAATGCTAACCCCTTAAATGGGGAAAATGCGTATCATGCATTTCAGGTATGCTTAGTTCGTTGGAGCAACCGCAGGGACGGCATGGAGGAAGACGAGTTGCGATACTAATCAAGAGTTCAGAGTCCAGTTATTGTTGTCGTATTGTTGAGTTATCTTTAGTCTTCCGCTGTATTGTATTTTGACCCCTGTGTGGGTATGAGTTTTATGAGAGCGATGTGTATGAACTTTAATTTGTACGCTTGTGATAAAAGAGCAAATCGGTCTAATGGTTCGTTATTTAGCCAGAACGGCAAGTAGTGTGATGTCTTGTTTTGGTATTAGCCTGGTAGATCCTCGCGGAGAGGGCCTACGGCGTGTAATATTCCCAGATAGTTTATGGGGGTGTTACATTTATGGTGTTATAGCGTAGGTTGTGGAAACCTAGGCTGTCGGTTCGAGTCGAGTCATGTCTTGCCGAGTCTTGTTTTGTTGCGTCGTCCGAGTTGTCAGTTAACAAGTCGACTTGTGCGTTGTCATATCATGTCATTCGTGTTCTTGAAGATTAGTATCATGGGCAACCCTCATCTTCGTGCGACCTGTGGAGGTAAGTCTCCATATATATATATATATATATATATATATATATGTGTGTGTGTGTGTGTGTTATATTTTGCTGTTATACAATCTTGTTTGCTAGCAAGTAGTAAGATAGAACCGTATTTGATACTTGTGGTGTATTACGGATGTAACAATTGGGATATAGTGGTAAATTGAGTTTTGATTGGTACAATGTGTTGTGGAAGCTTCTGGACATTGATGTGTTCGAGGAGGCGTATTGACGACAGAGATTGTCGGAAACACAAACTGATGGTTTCGATGTATGTTGAAATTTAAGATTATACTCATGGGTGATATCAGTTAGTATGATGATTTAAATGCTAGATGGGCACATGTTTGGGAACCGAATATGTTTGACTAATTATTGCTAATTGCTACAAATGTGTTCATATTGGTAACTGTGTTAGCTGCGCGTGTATCTGATAATGTTTTTGAAAATTTCATAGAGTCGAGTACGTTGTAAAAAAAATCAGATCTTCTAAATCATTTTAGTAGTACGGTTAAACGGCATTAATGTGAATTTTTGAAAATTTTCTGGAATTTTGGACAAGCCGACCGTATATTTTCAAATAAGAGAGTTGATTGATTGTTTCTTGCTACCTCAATGTACTCTCATCGTTAGCTATATCCGCTGTGCATGTATTTTTAAATGACTTACAAGTATTTTGCAATCTGAGTTTAATTGGAAGATTTTCGTAACTATTTTATTGGTACGTGTAAGTGATGACTTAATGTATGTTTTGAAATTGTTGACTTTTGCAATTCGGTATTCACATTTTCAAATGAGATTTTCATGACGACACTCATAAAATGGATATTTGGAGAGTATTAAAATTATTGAAAAATATTACCGACTTTGCCCTTTGGCGTACTTGCAAATGACTTTCTGAAGAATTTTATAAACTTAGATATGCCTGTAGAAAAAAAAATTTGAAATCTAAAAATATTTTGTCGGTATGCATAAGTAGTGGCGTAGCGTATACATTGTTTTTAATTAAAAATGTTTTGAGTCTGGACAAAGTGATCGTGCACTTCTGTAGAAACCTTGCGACGGAATACAAAGGATATGTTTTGAAGTACCTTCGATATTTTATAAAACGTCACCGTCGTTAATCATATGTCATATTTAAAAAGGGATTTTTGAAAGTGATTTTTGTCGATTGATTATATTTTTAAGTAGCTCGAGTAAACAATTTTAAAATCCTTCACACCATGAAACTTTTGTATTTTTAAAACCAAAAATATGTGTTAATGATCTTGTGATACTTGAGATTACAATTTATCTGTGTTATGATGCTATGGAGTCGAGATATATATTGCTACTGCATAGTTGTCACTTTCGAGTATGTCACATCGCGTCGAACGAACCAAGAAAAATTATCGATATTGTTGAATCAATTCGTATAAAATATTTGGAATAGAAATATCATGAAATAGTCGATGACATGGCAAGTTTCGAGGAAGAAACTTATTTTAAGTGGGATAGTATGTAATGTCCAGAAATTTTTAAATTGAAATTTTGATGGTATTAAATTTTTTTTATTATTGATTTATTTCATTTTTATTTCGTTTAGCTGGCTGATTAAAATATCGAGCGGAGACATTAGACTAATATATTGGCGAGTTAGTATTGGTGTTATGTGACGCAGCGTATTAATTGCATAATCGAACCAGGGGACTGATTAATGAATCTCAAATTTATCTATTTTTACTCGGTTAATTTATAGTCGAGCCTTGTTGGGTCGAATAAACCCAACTATCATATATATATATATATATATATATATATATGAGAAAGGGAGAGTTTCCTCACGTTTTTCCTCTCCCTCACCTTTCACTCTTCTCTCTCCCCACCTAACCCCCCACGGGTCAACCCCACCATCATTATTCTTCCTGTTCTTCTTCAGCAACAACCGACCACTGGTGTACGGATACCGACGGGATGAGAGTGGATGAAACATAGACGGACGAGGGTCGTCGGAGCTGATGAACGATGGTGGATGTCGCGTGTGTGGTGGCTTGGGATGGAGTTTCGATCGGTGCCGGGAGGAATCAAGCAGATGTGTTCTTAATCAGTTGATTCCGATGAAGGAGATTTGGGTATTGAGTTGCCGGAGGTAGGAGAACGGAGCTCGGGTCAGCCGTGAATTATTGATAGTCGAGTTTAAAAGTGACTAGTGATTCAAGAACAATTTCTAACAGGTGATGGATGCCCGGATTCAGCGACTGATGTCGTGGTTAAGGAGTCTGGACTGTAGCTCGAGTCCGACCGGTGAGGCGGATGGAGTGCGGTGGTGGAACTGTCGGACATGGTTTCCTGTTGGCTTGTGTGTATTTGTAGTATGTGAGTGTACTGTGTGTCTATATATATATATATATATATATATATATATATATATATATATATATATGTGTGTGTGTGTGTGTGTGTGCGCGCGCGCAGAAGTGTTGTGTGTGTTGTATGTATGTATGTATATATATATATATATTATATATGTGTGTACATATTGTGTGTGTATATATTATGTATATATATGTAAGAGTAGGTGTGTATGGAGGAAAATCTAGGTCTCTTATGTATATATATATAGAGAGAGAGACCTAGATTTTCCTCCATACACACCTACTCTTACATATATATACATAATATATACACACACAATCTGTACACATATATATATATATATATATATATATATATATGTGTGCGTGTACAGATTGTGTGTGTATATATTATGTATATATATGTAAGAGTAGGTGTGTATGGAGGAAAATATAGGTCTCTCTCTCTCTCTCTCTCTCTATATATATATATATATATATATATATATATATATATATATATATATATGGTGGGGTTATTCTAAAAAGGATCTTATAATAAAAAGTGTAGGAAGGATTGTGTGAGTGACATGTGTCATCCCCATTCCACATCATATGACACATCATATGACATGTGTCACCCCCATCCCACCCCCACCCCCACCCCACCCTCCACCCCGAAATTTTTTTTTTCCCGCCAAATTTTTTTTTTGGGGCCAATTTTTTTTTTCCCGCCAAAATTTTATAACTATGGTGCACCATTTTATTTTGGTGCATCACAGTTATAAAAATTAGTTATAACTATGATGCACCAAATTTCATAACGGTGATGCACGTGGGTTTTAATGCATCATAGTTATAAGTTTACTGCATTATAGTTATAAGAAACTACATCATCCTAATTTTTCTGCATCATATGTATGTATATATATATATATATATATATATATATATATGTGTGTGTGTGTGTGTGTGTGTGTGTGTAACTGCAGTATAGTTATAAGTTATAAGTAACTGCATCATGTATGTAACTGCATTATAGTTATAAGAAATTTTCACCATCCTAAGTTTTCTGCATCATATATGTATGTAACTGCATTATAGTTATAAGTTATAAGTAACTGCATCATGTATGTAACTGCATTATAGTTATAAGAAACTGCATCATCCTAAGTTTCTCTGCATCATATATGTATGTAATTGCTTCAAAATTAAATATGATTCTTTTTTATACAAGTACTACACTTTTTTCATATCATTAGTGCATCACACTAATAAGTTTTGGTGCGTCTTTATTTTAAGTTACTGCATCATAGTTTATAGTTAAGTGCATCAACTATGATGCAGTAACTTATAACCTTAATGCACTAAAATCATAATTGTGATGTAGTAACTTTATAACTGTGATGCAGTAACTTTATAAATGTGATGCACTTATAAATTTTGGCGGGAATTTTTTTTGCCCCGAAAAAAAAAAAATTTGACAGGAATTTTTTTTTTCGCGGGGGTGGGGTGGGTGGGGGTGGGGGTGAGACATGTCATATGATGTGGAATGGGGATGACACATGTCACTCCCACAATCCTTCCTACACTTTTTATTATAAGACCCTTTTTAGAATAACCCAAACATATATATATATATATATCTATATGAGTGTGTCTGTGGGTTATCTTGATTGTGTGTATGTGGTCGTGTTGGGATTGTGAACGGGGACGTAGACATAGATGGTGTAATACCCGAGATTTCTGTTATGTAATTGGAACTTGTGATATTGTAATGATTGTACTTTTGTCTGAGTACTATTCTCCGTATTTCATAATCCGATGTTGTCGAGCGTATAATTTCGTATATGTGATATAGAGATTGAAATTCTGTGCATGTAGCGCACGCTACAGGCTGCGTGTAGCGTACGCTAACAGGGATTCATAGCGCACGCTACAGGGGATCATTAGCGCACGCTATGAGTGGTCAAATTGATTGAGACGTGCGGTAGGTGAGATCTGGCCGGGGGACCCCTGTCGGATCGTGTCGGGATGAACCTGGACGGCTTTCGGGAAAAGCCAAGTCAACGCCTTAGCGCACGCTACATGCATATGCGTAGCGCACGCTAAGTCTTGACTTGATTAAGTCGAGCGATCGTTAGCGTCGCTACGGCGAGGACTAGCGCGCGCTAATAGCCATTTATTATAAATAGGACAAAGATCCTATTCGTGATTTGATTCTTTCTCCTCCCATAACCCGAACTCTTACACTTAGAACATAACTCCCTTCGTCCTAAACACTTCGTATCAACCTCCTAGTTCGAGATTGAAGATCGTATATCATTGGAGATTGGTGTTCAAGCCTTCGGTGTTGGATTGCTTCATTTTCCTCCGTGTTCTTCACTACTTTGAGGAAGGTGATTCTTCACCGATGTTAGTAATGTTCCTAAGGAAGTTTGAATCATGTTTGGATAGCAAGTATTTCGTTATAATCGGTCATCACATGTTAGAAGGATACTTTTGACGTATCGGCACTATATATCGTATGAACCTTTGAACCATCTTATTATAAGGACTCCTAAGCATGTTCAAATCGATTTATGATCTGTAGTCGGATATTACCCAGTTGCTACGTTGTACACGTTGGAATCATGTGTTTTGGAACGTAAGACGATCGGAACTTAGATTATTTCTTGAAGATCGTAGATGGATTATGATATTGAGATGACTATCCGTATATTTGTATTTCATAATCACAAAACTTCCGCAAACCTTATTAGCATGATATGCCCGAGGATAACTTGTATTATCACGGTAGAATTCATGAGTTCTTCACCATTCAACCCAGTTTTCGGTTTGCAGTATTCTGCCATGCAAGATTAGCGCACGCTAACATGTGTGAGTTAATGTGCGCTATCGGGGTTCAGTTAACGCACGAAACGTACGTAGCGTACGTTATGAGACGGCCAAAGTCGAGCCGATCCGTGGCTAGCGACGCTAGTCTTATACGATAGCGTCGCTATGATCCGGCTTAAGCGCCGTTACGTAGAGTACGTGGCGCGCTAAGCAATCCGCATGCATTGTTTATTTTGAGCTTTTCGGCCATAGGCCGAATTGTTAGGCCATTGTTCGACTTGAGATGATTTGTATATCATTCCTTTTGTTAAGGTTCAAGCTTGCTACGTTGATCGAAGGAGGCGACTTTCGAGAGTGTTGAGATCATTAAAGTATATCGTTCTTGCCATCTTCAAGGCAAGTATCGTGATATGTTAATATCGGTATTTTTTTGAAGCATGCGTATGATTATTCATGTTGTTGAACATGATATTTACTTCGTTGATTTGCCATGATATTCGTTATATAGTGTTTATATGTTCATGTTGATGAACATAATGATTTGGCATATGTGTATGCATGAGTTGTGTTTGTATACGTTGTACGATCTATGCTGAGGGCGCTGGATCGGATGTCCACCTCGTGTTGGTCCGACGGGATCATCTTGGGATCTAGGCTGAAGGCGCTGCATCATTGGACGGGTTATTTCCACCTCGTGTTGGTCCGACGGGATCATCTTGGGATCTATGCTGAGGGCGCTGGATCGTTGGAATACCCATGCTGTGTAATGGAATCTTGTAGATTCGCATTGTCGGATTCCGGTAGCGGAAGTCCGTGTGGTGTATCTTGTTATGTATTGTTGATGCATATTCGAATTGTTTAATATGATACTTGTACTAGCATCGTTTTGCTAACCCCTTCGGGGGTGGACATTTGTTTTGATGTTCAGGTAGCCGAGAGCAGGAAATGAACAAGACTGACGTGACGAAGGGGTTCAATGATGTTTATTGTTATTGGAGATTTGTTTTCTTGGTTTGGTTTCTGTACTCGAGTACGCGTGTCTTATTGATATTAATTCGATATGGTTGTATTAATTACTCGTTGAACCAGTTGTACGTTTTCACAAACTTGAATTTCCGCAGTTTTGATGTCTTAGATTTACTTTCTTTTTAATTAGCCTTGTAAATCCTTACTTAAAGGGTTTACGGCGCTGTAATTATTCCGAATATCTCGGGGTGTTACAGATTATGGTATCGGAGCTAAGATTCATGGATATCTTGGCAGTCGGGTTTTAGTTGGGTCTGTTTACGTTATTTGATGTACGGGTCGTTTGTAACATCACTGTTCAGCCGAAGTCGTCATGTGGACCGTGGTTGTAAGTCTCTTAATCTCTTATACTACCGTTTTACTTAATTACTGTTTTGTGAGTATTGACGGACTTTATTTCGAAAAATTTTGTTCTGGATATTGAGAAATTGCGTTTACAGTATGTTGAGAGGAGGACGTGGACGCGGACGCGGTCGTGGACGCGGACGTGGTAACATGAGACATGAGGATTCCGCAACTACCCCCGAAATATCGGCTAGTCGAACCGATTCCCATTCTGGAGGGCAGCAAGGATCAGCGAATGATGACGCAAATCCTAACATGCCGGGAGTGCTTCAACAGGTGGTGGCGCAGATAAACCAGTTCGCTCAGGTCGTTGATCGCATGCAGACGGCGATGGGACAGCAGCACCACGAGGATAACCGGGGAGACAGATGGCTTGCTGAGGTGGTTAAATTGCACCCGCCAAAATTTGACGGATCTGCTGAGGCACTTACTTGGGATCACTGGCTCAAGGAGTTGGAGAAGATATTCACGGGTCTTAACTGTCCCGAGGACCGGAAGGTTCCCATTGCCCAGTATTTTCTGACTGGGGAGGCCTTTGATTGGTGGGAAGCTATTCGACCCGAGAATCATAATGCGGATTGGACGGAATTCAAACTAATGATGGAAGCACAATATTGTCCTCGTCCAGTTAGAGAGGCAAAGATCCGAGAGTTTTTCTCACCACAGAGTTCGGAGGCATCGCAGCGGATGTAATTAAAACTTTTAATCATCGGTGACTTGTGTGCGACACTTGGTCGAACGGAGGCGAAAAGATTTTTCATTTTGATATGCGGATGGAGCGGAGATTCAAAGGTACATGTCGGGATTCGAGTGTACTACGTTGCGGCAGTATCAAGACAAAGCGGCTACGACATGAAAGAGGCGGCGGTGGAGAAATCGGTAGAGGCAAAGAAGCGAAGGTGACCGGCACTTTGCGTAAAACAAGAGTGGTGGGGCCCGCAGGGCCGTCTTCCTTTATTCGGCTAGAAACCTCCACATCCTTCTAAAGGCGGAAAGAAGTTAGGACAACATCGTGATTTCGGACGCAGCAAAGAAATGCTACAATTGTGGTCGAGCAGGGCATATTCGACGTGATTGCCCCGCACCTTCTGTGACTTGTTACGATTGTGGGCAAGAAGGGCACCGTGCGGCCTTCTGTGGAACCGCTACTAGATCTTTTGGTACCCGCACTCCAGCACCAGGACTTGCAGCTACCTGACTCAAAGGTCTTTCAGAGTTCCTAAGGAGATAAGTGTGAACCAGACACAACAGAGTGGATTTCAGCAGCAGAACGTTGGGAAGAGAGAGACATCCAGTGCTGGGTCCGTTCCTCCGCGCCTGTACGAAATGAGGAGATCTGACGATCAGAACACCGCTGTTGCATCAGGTACGATTCAGATCCTTTTGCAACCAGTTAGTGTTTTATTCGATTCCGGAGCTACACATTCTTTTGTATCATTGAACTGTGTAAATCGTTTAAAAATCTCGTGCTTAATTGATTGTGAACCGTATGTTGTGGGATTGCCCAGTGGAGAGAGAATTGTGGGAACCCTAGAGGCTAGAGATTTTCCAGTATCTATAGGAGGGAAAGATTGGCCGTCGAATCTCATTGTTGTTGACATCTACGGTGACGATTTAATTCTCGGAGACGATTGGCTCAACCGTTATGGAGCTATCTGAATTACCGAGAGAGAGTCATTTCTATCATTGCGATGACGGGTCCGAACACTTATTCGAGGATGGAGACCAGAAGCTCGGGAAAATTGATCAAAGCAATGAAAGCCGTAAAATTATGAAACAGGGGATGTCATGGACTTTGGTGTTATGCCATGAGGAAAGAGGAAGGAGTAGAGCTCTCGTCTATTTCGATTGTGAATGAGTTCTCGGATGTATTTCTGACGAACTACTGTGGTTACCTCCGCAAAGAGAAGTGGAATTCACCATCGAATTAGAGCACAGAGCGGCCCCTATTTCAGTGGCACCATACCGCATGGCGCCAACCGAGATGTATGAACTCAAGAAGCAACTGGAGGAATTGTTACAGAAGGGCTATATTCAACCTAGCGTTTCTCCTTGGGGAGCGCCCGTTCTCTTTGTCCGGAAGAAAGACGGATCCCTCCGACTGTGTATTGATTACAGGGAGCTTAACAAAATGACGATCAGGAATAAGTATCCTATACCTAGGATCGACGACTTGTTTGATCAACTGCAAGGGGCAAGGGTATTCTCGAAGATTGACTTGCGATCAGGATACCATCAGTTGAGAATTAAGGGATCGGATATACCGAAATCTGCTTTCAGATCCCGGTACGGGCATTATGAATTTGTAGTGATGCCATTTGGACTTACCAATGCTCCTGCAGTATTCATGCAATTGATGAATCGGGTATTCTTGGAATATTTGGATAAATTTGTGGTCGTATTCATTGATGACATCTTGATATATTCAAAGGACGCAGAGGAGCATGCCGAACATTTGCATGTGGTTTTGAGCACCTTGAGGAAGGAACAGCTGTATGCAAAGTTTTCAAAATGCGAGTTCTGGCTTAAGGAAGTACCCTTCCTTGGGCATGTGATATCGACAAGCGGAGTTGAGTAGACCGAAGAAAGTCGAAGCAATCTTGGAGTGGGAAGCTCCTAAAACGTGAAAGAAGTCGAAGCTTCTTAGATATTATCGCCGCTTTGTAGAGGGATTTTCCAAAATTGCTCGTCCGCTCACTCATTTATTCTGAGAAAACTCAAAAGTTCACGTGGAATGAGAAATGCCAGTGGTTTTGTGAACTTAAGAGGAGACGGCGGCACCTATATTAGCTTGCCGAGGAGGGCCCGATGGATTCATGGTATACTGACGCTTCAAATCGGAGTTTTGGGTTGTGTGTTGATGCGAAGGATAAAGTGATTGCTTATGCTTCTCGGCAATTGAAACCGTACGAAGTTAATTATCCGACTCATGATCTGGAGCTAGCAGCTGTGGTCTTTGCCTTGAAAATTTGGCGACATTATTTGTACGGCACTCATTGTCAGATCTTTACAGATCATAAGAGCCTCAAATACATTTCCAGTCAGAAAGAATTAAACATGAGACAGAGAAGGTGGCTGGAATTGATCAAAGATTACGACTTAGAGATTCTCTATCATCCGGGGAAAGCAAATGTAGTAGCCGATGCATTGAGCCGTAAACCTATTTCTCTTCGAGTGTTGGAAGCTCTTACGTCCCAGACCAGCATTCAACGAGAACTGATCCGCGAAGGGATTAAAGTATGGGCACCAGGAATCCAAGGGCAACTGTATGTGATGGAACTGACTTCATCACTAGTCGAGGAGATCAAATCTAAGCAGTTGGACGATTCTTTAATCCTTCGATTATGTGATGAAGTAAAGAAAGGAAACGACCCAGGATTCGTGATACAAGATGATGGAGTTCTGAGATTTCAGAGTCGACTTTGCGTTCCCGAGGATGATGATTGGATGCGGACAATTTTGAAGGAAGCTCATAGCACGCCCTATTCTATTCACCCAGGCAGGAGTAAGATGTATAAGGATTTAAAGCAAAACTTTTGGTGGGGGAATATGAAGAAGGACGTAGCGGAGTACGTTTCGAAGTGTTTGACTTGTCAGCAGGTTAAGATTGAACATCAGCGACCTGTCGGGATGTTAAAGCGGCTTCCGATCCCTGAACGGAAGTGGGAGGACATTTCGATGGATTTCATCACCAATATGCCAAGGACTAGAACAGGAATGAACACGATTTGGGTTGTAGTTGATCGACTAACCAAGTCGGCTCATTTCCTAGGGATCAAAGATACATGGGGACCCGAGAGATTGGCGCGAGTATTTATTGCGGAGATAGTCAGATTGCATGGGACGCCGAAGACCATTATTTCGGATCGAGATGGTCGTTTTGTGTCGCACTCGGAAAGCAAGACACAAGGCTTTGGGATCGAACTCAACTTTAGTACACTTATCATCCCCAAACAGACGGTCAGTCCGAAAGGACTATTCAAACTGTAGAAGACATGCTTAGAGCTTGTGCTTTGGATTGGTCAACTGATTGGGAAGTTCATTTGCCATTAGTTGAATTCACCTACAATAATAGTTGGCATGCTTCAACTAAGATGGCACCATTTGAAGCTTTGTACGGGAGAAGATGCCGATCACCCCTGAGTTGGGATGATTCTTCGGATTTGATCGGGACGGAACCGGAATTGATTATTCAGACGCAAGAGAAGATAGCCTTGATTCGAGAGAGACTGTTGACTGCCCAGAGTCGACAGAAGTCTTATGCCGATGTACGTCGTCGCCCTCTAGAGTTCAACGCTGGGGACCACGTACTATTGAAGGTGTCTCCTACACGAGGGATTTTCCGTTTTGGGAGAAGAGGCAAGCTTAGTCCGAGATATATCGGACCATTTGAGATCCTAGAGAGAGTTGGGGATTTAGCATACAGGTTGGCCTTACCACCATCGCTGAGTCATGTTCACAATGTGTTTCACGTATCCCAACTGCGAAAGTATGTACCGGACCCCAGTCACGTCATTGATTTCGACGAGATCGAGATAGCTAATGATGGCACCTTCGAAGAGAGACCAATCAAGATACTTGAAAGCCGGATCAAACAATTGAGGAATAAACCAATACATTTGGTTAAAGTACAATGGTCACGACATGGAGTCGAAGAGGCCACTTGGGAAACGGAGGACGGTATGAAGGCTAAATATCCGGAGTTGTTTTCATCCTAAGTTTCGGGACGAAACTTCTTTTTATGGAGGAAGGATGTAATACCCGAGATTTCTGTTATGTAATTGGAAATTGTGATATTGTAATGATTGTACTTTTGTCTGAGTACTATTCTCCGTATTTCATAATCCGATGTTGTCGAGCGTATAATTTCGTATATGTGATATAGAGATTGAAATTCTGTGCATGTAGCGCACGCTACAGGCTGCGTGTAGCGTACGCTAACAGGGATTCATAGCGCACGCTACAGGGGATCATTAGCGCACGCTATGAGTGGTCAAATTGATTGAGACGTGCGGTAGGTGAGATCTGGCCGGGGGACCCCTGTCGGATCGTGTCGGGATGAACACAGGCGGCTTTCGGGAAAAGCTGTCAACGCCTTAGCGCACGCTACGAGCATATGCGTAGCGCACGCTAAGTGCTGACTTGATTAAGTCGGGCGGTAGTTAGCGCACGCTACGAGCGAGACTAGCGCGCGCTAATAGCCATTTATTATAAATAGAATGACATCCTATTCGTGATTTGATTCTTTCTCCTCCCATAACCCGAACTCTTACACTTAGAACATAACTCCCTTCGTCCTAAACACTTCGTATCAACCTCCTAGTTCGAGATTGAAGATCGTATATCATTGAGATTGGTGTTCAAGCCTTCGGTGTTGGATTGCTTCATTTTCCTCCGTGTTCTTCACTACTTTGAGGAAGGTGATTCTTCACCGATGTTAGTAATGTTCCTAAGGAAGTTTGAATCATGTTTGGATAGCAAGTATTTCGTTATAATCGGTCATCACATGTTAGAAGGATACTTTTGACGTATCGGCACTATATATCGTATGAACCTTTGAACCATCTTATTATAAGGACTCCTAAGCATGTTCAAATCGATTTATGATCTGTAGTCGGATATTACCCAGTTGCTACGTTGTACACGTTGGAATCATGTGTTTTGGAACGTAAGACGATCGGAACTTAGATTATTTCTTGAAGATCGTAGATGGATTATGATATTGAGATGACTATCCGTATATTTGTATTTCATAATCACAAAACTTCCGCAAACCTTATTAGCATGATATGCCCGAGGATAACTTGTATTATCACGGTAGAATTCATGAGTTCTTCACCATTCAACCCAGTTTTCGGTTTGCAGTATTCTGCCATGCAAGATTAGCGCACGCTAACATGTGTGAGTTAACGTGCGCTATCGGGGTTCAGTTAACGCACGAAACGTACGTAGCGTACGTTATGAGACCAGCCGAGTCGATCCCGATCGTGGCTAGCGACGCTAGTCTTATACGATAGCGTACGCTAATGATCCGGCTTAGCGCCGTTATGTAGAAATACGTGGCGCGCTAAGCAATCCGCATGCATTGTTTATTTTGAGCTTTTCGGCCATAGGCCAATTGTTAAACCATTGTTTGACTTGAGATGATTTGTATATCATTCCTTTTGTTAAGGTTCAAGCTTGCTACGTTGATCGAAGGAGGCGACTTTCGAGAGTGTTGAGATCATTGAAGTATATCGTTCTTGCCATCTTCGAGGCAAGTATCGTGATATGTTAATATCGGTATTTTTGAAGCATGCGTATGATTATTCATGTTGTTGAACATGATATTTACTTCGTTGATTTGCCATGATATTCGTTATATAGTGTTTATATGTTCATGTTGATGAACATAATGATTTGGCATATGTGTATGCATGAGTTGTGTTTGTATACGTTGTACGATCTATCTTGAGAAGCCGGATCGGATGTCCACCTCGTGTTGGTCCGCGGGATCATCTTGGGATCTAGCCGAGGCGTTGGATCATTGGACGGGTTATTTCCACCTCGTGTTGGTCCGACGGGATCATCTTGGGATCTATCCGAGGGCGCTGGATCGTTGGAATACCCATCTTGTGTAATGGAATCTTGTAGATTCGCATTGTCGGATTCCGGTAGCGGAAGTCCGTGTGGTGTATCTTTTTATGTATTGTTGATGCATATTCGAATTGTTTAATATGATACTTGTACTAGCATCGTTTTGCTAACCCCTTCGGGGGTGGACATTTGTTTTGATGTTCAGGTAGCCGAGGAGCAGGAAAGCGACCACGATCACGTGACGACGAAGGGGTTCAGTGATGTTTATTGTTATTGGAGATTTGTTTTCTTGGTTTGGTTTCTGTACTCGAGTACGCGTGTCTTAGTGATATTAATTCGATATGGTTGTATTAATTACTCGTTGAACCAGTTGTACGTTTTCACAAACTTGAATTTCCGCAGTTTTGATGTCTTAGATTTACTTTCTTTTTAATTAGCCTTGTAAATCCTTACTTAAAGGGTTTACGGCGCTGTACTTATTCCGAATATCTCGGGGTGTTACAGATGGAGATGTTGATAAATTCGTTAATGTGCGAATTTGTGTAATTAGACCCACGGAATGGGTCTGAGTTCGGAGTGTGTGTTCGGAGCAATAATTGAGATGTGGATCCGAGTTGAGTATCGTTGGCCATTTGACCCGATTGATAAATTAAAGGGAGCAAATGAGGTAATATATCGTCTAATTAATTACCTTGTAATTATAAGATATTAAATTGAACCCTTATATTAAATTGTGTATTATGTATTTATAATAAAGGTTGGGATTTCAATGGATCGATCGGGTGAGCCGTGTTCTTCAGAGCTTCGGCATCAATTATCGAGGCAAGTATTCTTGTCTATACGATTTATATTGTGTGAATTGAGGTTGTTTAACGAATCTGTGATGGTTGTTCATTTTGTCAATTGTGCGTTATGTAAATCATCGTAGGTGTTATGTTATTAGATCGATTTAGTGTCAGTTGTTGCTTGAAGTAGAAGTACGTCATTGGAGGCGAGATGTTGGTTAGATAGTACACTTAGACGTGTGTTGAAATGTCTAGAGGATCATTGCGTCGTGTGGGTTAAATCGTGTAAAGTCATCGGTCATATTTAAGTGGTGATAGTTCGTAATCGTGAAAAGGAGTTGAGTCGGTAATAATGATTTGATTTAGTTGATTTTACTTAT
Organism: Orobanche coerulescens; assembly: GCA_033398695.1. NCBI lineage: Eukaryota > Viridiplantae > Streptophyta > Magnoliopsida > Lamiales > Orobanchaceae > Orobanche > Orobanche coerulescens. Next base: position 6,298,524 of record CM065814.1, read on the forward strand.
CAATGTGTAGTGAAGCGTCGAGGATTGTTCGGTTGTTGTGAAGTCGTGTCGGTTGTGTCATAAGTGTTGTTTGTGGTGATTGTTGTGTGTTGACATATAATAGAGATAGTTGTTGTGTCCAATCCTTGGTCGTAGTTACGTGTCGGTAATGGATAATTCTAGCAAGTGCCTTAATTATATATATTGTGACTAGCAATCGAGACTTGCAGTTTTGTAACGTGTGGATGTGTTGTCGTTCTTCCACCCGGGGATGGCATGTGTGGCCTCTAGGGGCCGATACTAATGGGTACGGCCACGGAAGTGGACTTGGGTGCGTGTGTTGTTGTTCTTCCACCCGAGGATGGTTCGACGGGACCTATGGGGGCCGATACTAATGGGTACGGCCGCGGAAGTGGTTTCCCACCCGGGGACGGTCCGACGGGGCCTCTGGGTGTCGATACTAATGGGTACGACCGCGGGTTACCAAGTGTGGATAGTTGTGATGTTGGAACATGTTGATATACTGTTTTGATGTAAATTGTGATATGTCCGGAATATCACGACGTTTTTGTTCTCGATGTTGAGATACATTATATATAGGATTTTGGTACTTGGCTAGAATGGCGCTAGGTTATGTGTCGTAAGAGTTTAGCTCTTTGATTGTGAGGTTTTAGTTTTGGAAAATAAACTTTGATATTTATTTCGTGTACTTTAGTTCGAAGAAGTCTTGGGCTGAGATCCCTATGGTTGTGTTAATGTTATCTGTGGAAAACGATTTTGGGTTGAGACCTAAAGGTTTGAAATGATTTTCATAACTAAGGACAGAAGGTCCTGAAACATTTCCTATTTATAAATGTTTGTTACATAAAAGAGATTTGAGCCGAGACCCTATTGTTTTGGAAAGGTTTTATACCCTGGGACTTGAAGTCCCAAAAGACTTTCTGTCATTTTCTAAAACCCCCGAGTTGATATGTATTATTTTCATAGACTTGAGTGGTACTTTAAACATTGAAAACCTCTCAGGAATTTCTTTCTCAACTGTTGTCATTTTAACGTAACTCATATTGGCATGATATATATTTTGTATAGATTGAATACTTGTACTAGCCATTCCAACGCTAACCCCTTAAATGGGGGAAATGCGTATCATGCATTTCAGGTATGCTTAGTTCGTTGGAGCAACCGCAGGGACGGCATGGAGGAAGACGAGCTGCGATACTAATCAAGAGTTCAGAGTCCAGTTATTGTTGTCGTATTGTTGAGTTATCTTTAGTCTTCCGCTGTATTATATTTTGACCCCTGTGTGGGTATGAGTCTTATGAGAGCGATGTGTATGAACTTTAATTTTACGCTTGTGATAAAAGACCAAATCGGTCTAATGGTTCGTTATTTAGCCAGAACGGCAAGTAGTGTGATGTCTTGTTTTGGTATTAGCCTGGTAGATCCTCGCGGAGAGGGTCTGCGGCGTGTAATATTCCCAGATAGTTTCTGGGGGTGTTACAGTACCGTTGTAAAAACACTCGACTTGGATCAATATCCGTAGTAACAACACCGGAGTCCCAACTTTTAAATCTAGCTCACGATTTGGTATGCAAGAACATTTAATTCCGTTGAGAAATTTAGGAGTATGGACATTTGTCAAATCATCTATAGCCAAATCTGACTTACTTGCACTATTAGAGCTCAAATATGGACGACTATCCCCATTATATTTTTCTATCATGTACTGGTTTATAGAATCAACCACATCCAAAGTGAGCGCTAATGTAGCTCGTTGTTGTAGATATTATGTATCATGGATTCTTAGATAAGTTAGGATACGTACTTTCAACAATAGTCGCAATTGGATCAGGTCCATTCTACAAGAGTATATCATCGAGAACCTGTATTACAGAGGATCTGCTGTTTCCTTCTTCAATTGTTCCATTTCCATTATCTTGTAACCATTATGAAAATTCAGCTAAAGTATAGGCATCACTTTTTGAACTAACACTTTGCAACCTCATATTTTTTCTCAACCGAAGAACTTCGCAAGAGTTCCATATATGAGATGCGTTAATAGTTGCATTCACTATATCTTGTCTTCATCCTTTTGGTATAGCTAGAAGTACTTGACGAAAGTCTCCACCAAACACAATTGTCTTACCACCAAATGGCTTTCTTAGCATTTTCCATGTCAACGCTCTTCATCACATCTTTCATACTTTTGTCCAATGCTTGGAAGCAGAATTTGTGCATAATTGGAGCCTCGTCCAATATAATGAGCTTTGCCTTCACAATCAATTAAGCCAAGTCACTACTAGCTTGACATTGCATGATGATTTTCATGTGGAGTTAAAGGTATCTTGAAGCGAGAGTGCACAGTTCGACCTCCTAAAAGAAGCAATGATGTTACCCGCATGTAGCAACATTACAAACAACCCTCACCTTTAGATCTTATTGCCGCAGACAAAGTTCTCCAAACAAACGTTTTACCAGTACCTCCATAACCATAAAGAAAAAAAGTTTTACCCCAAGACAATGCGTTGCTCGCTGTCAACTTTGGGAGGAGCTCTTGTAGCTCCTTATCTAGTAAGGACCAATCATGGTGCAATTCCTCCTATAACAATATGTTTTGATATGCTGAAATATCATTGAAGTCAGGCAAATGCATTGTTTCAAAGTTTCTCAGACTACTTCCGCACCTTCTAGGTGAAGACTCAATTTCAATGAGAGCAAGATTCTTAATTTGAGCATCTGTTAACCTTAGGTCTAGAACATAATATAATGCATAAAGTTTCAGTATACATAATTAAATAAGATAATAGTAAACATTGAATATTACCAAAAAAAATATAATTATTAAGCCATACGTTGTTGTGATAAAATTTTCGGTGATTGTAAAGAATATCGCCTGCCAAATATTCTCAACAGTTTTCTCAAACAAATTTTGGTCTGCCCATATAATTCTCTGTCAACAAAGTTGCAAACATAGTACGTAAAGAATGTGCAGATGCTCAAAAAACTTACTTCAGTCAATCCATCTATATACTCCTAATCATCCTCCAAAAGACCAAATGCGTAGCACACATCTCTGTATTACTCATGATATATATGATGTGATATTTTCATATCATCATGATATTTAGCTCGACGAATAATATTGATCAAACATCTAAGAGAATAAGAATCACTTGCTCCTGGCGGCACATAGTAGGGCCTTCCCAAAGAAAAACCTTGGTTTCTAGGAACCCATTTCTTGTCTTGTTGTTTCCAAACAAAGTGTTGAGGATATTCTCCATATGTTAGATTATTGCCGTGCGGATACTGAATATTTGCCTTAAACCAATATTCAAACTTGCTTGTGTTGAAAGATTGACGATCAATAATAACCTCCAGGTCTTGAGTTTCTGAAAAACTACACTTTGCTCTCCTGGGAGATGAAAACTCAAACGTTCAACATGTGGATCTTTATATGCTATTTCAAATTTAAATATCCTCCATATAGACTCACATGGCGAAAATATCTACAATAATAGTACATTTGTACCTCATCAATTACTTTACTACTTTCTGCATCCTTCTTGCTCTTCAAAAATTGCACAGTTGCACGGTCACATCCTTTGCTTAGGTATTTGAGCAAATACTTAATGGATCGTGATTCGTTACACCATTCCATATTCATATGAGCTCCATACTTTAACAAAAGATAAGGAGTATGTGGAACTACCAATCTATTATCATAGGCACTCCATTTTTTATGATAATCTACCAGTATCTTTTCTTCTATAGATCGGATAGCCTTCATCACTGAAAGTAGTACAACCTACGAATTCCTTAAGGAAGAACTTGGTGCAACCATTTTCAGCCATGCATGGAGCATTCTTATTAGCAACTCCACACGTACCATGAATCATGAAGTTCTCTAAGAAGCATAGTATGCAGGATAAATATTTATATCTGGAATTTCGGCTGATATGATATTGTCTATATCAACTCCAGTAGGAAATCTATCCTTAGCAGCTAGAAACAACAATATATGTGTATGTGGTAAACTTTGCTTCTGAAATTCAACTGTATATACAACTCTATGTATATTAAAAAGAGTTAATGCAATTTAAATTGAGTCATCCACCTTTACTATTAAAAGAGAGTTAATAAACCTTTCAAAAAAAACACATGTCATTTCCATATTATTTATTTTTTAAAACTTTTTATCTACAAATCAAAAACTTTCTCTCTCTTTATTGTTTTTATTTTTAACTTTTAATATTATTTTACAATAATATGAAAATCTCATCAAATTTTATTAATATATATAAATATTTTGTATTTTTTATCGTGCATCTCATGGAAGGACATCTAGTATATATAAATCAACATACACGCATATAATTATAAAAGAATTATGGAAACAATATTACCTTCTTTGACGCGACCAAATACCCAATTTTTTCGCGAATACTTGATTATTCATCCAGTTTCATCTTAAACACTCTGCAAACGATATCTGGGCGATTTCGGGGTTCAAACCCTTTCTATCTAAATATCGAGAAATTTCAGGCCATTTATGGGCATATCAAGGTTATAAATAAATCAAGATATACAGCCCACCCACATATTGTCATTGCATCTTGTAAGTTTTGGATCATATATCGAGGACTTTCAGTGTATGAGGATGACAATACTATTGTTCACCACGAAAAAATGCAGCCTCAAGTCCTTTGTAAATTTCTCAACGGAGAGTTTTCGGATTAAGGTTAACTCATGTCAATCTTCCTGATTCTATAACAGTATATGAATACACCATTAACTGTTGGGTTAATCTTCTTAAAGATAATATGGCAAACTCTAGTAAAAGACCCGGATTCGATTCCCTTTGGGGACGAATTGGTGATAAAAAATATTGGAGTGCTTGGTGAACTAACTACTATAACACCCCCAGAGCCATCCGGGAATATTACAGCGTCGTGGGCCCTAAAACTGAACCCACAAGGCTGAAAGATATTTTTACAAATATTTCAAATACGCTTAAGCGGCGATGACGGTAATATTTTTTAAAAATATTCAAAGACTAAATTAAATACATTTATCTAATACCATCGTAAAATCTCTTTTGAAAATACAAGGCCAAAATGCCAAACTCAACGGATTCAAAGTATATTAAGCAACCGTTTACATGTACCGACAAAATAGTTTAGGAAATTGGTTTTACAGAATAAATACAAGTTCGTAAAATACCGAAGGGCCATTTTGAAAATACTCACGCAGCAGATGATAATTCCACAATTAAAAATACAATTGCAGCGGAATAGTAAATAGACAAAATACTCAATCCGTTAAACACGCATAATAGTCAGTATCCTCCGGAAAGCTCATATTTTCACGACCGCTACAAGCTCAATATCCAATAACCTAAAAATAAAACCCACGACGGGGTCAGACATAATACTCAACAATGATAACGATCCCACCACATCAATAATTACATACCAGTGAAAATACTAAGTAAGAATATTACCAATGTGATCTTACCGTCATAACCTTACCAATTCGTGATAATCCTCAACAAAGTAATCCTCACCATATTCCACTTTTCGTATTCTTAAAAACACACTGAATCGTACACAAACATTTGTACCGTATCCCAGACAATACCCAAAATTCTCAAAACATCATCATAACTCACTGATACGAAATATACCAATTTTGTTCAACCCAATCCATCGGATAATATCATCAAATATCAACATGATAATCGATTTCCAATCAACAACAAGTACCAAGAACAAAATACGGAAAGTACCTCAAGATACACAATGCCATGAGATTAAATCAATACAACATACGGACCTGGTGTAATACCCAGTTGTAATTCATTCATTATCATTCAGTATTTATCAGTCAATAATTGTCACTCAGTAATTTTCACTCATTAATAATCACTCATCATTCATGATTCATTCAATTGTGTTCATTGTTGGCATATTATAACCGTGTATCAGTTGTCGATCTTCAATTCATCTCCGTTTGAGTGTCGAGACGAGAGTATTATCATTATCATCAGGATTGGTAGTACTGTGTTGGAAGTATCATCTTTGGCATGTGTTGGACTTGTTTACTTTCACATACGTATGGTATGTCGGATCATTCATCAATCGTAGCGAGAAATCGGAGCTGTCGGATTTTTTTCATGTCTAGCAACGAGTTACGGCCGTAACTAATCATACATTACGGCCGTAACATGATTTCGTCGGATCAATGGTGTTTTGGCCGAAGGTGAGATACGGCCGTAAGGTGGGTAGGCTACGGCCGTAAGGGGTGTTCGTAATTTTCAGGTTTTGTCGGACGAGAAGGACTTACGGCCGTAAGGGTTGCGGCATACGGCCGTAAGATGAGGCAGGTACGGCCGTAAGGCTTGGCCGGATATGGTCGTACGTTACAGGCAGGGTGCCTGGTCAGTTTCGACGAAGGGGGCTTACGCCCGTAAGTTTGGCCGAGTACGGCCGTATCGTTCGAGTTACGCCCGTAAGGTGTGCGGGTACGGCCGTATGGATGTCGGCAGGTGTTTTGGACGAGGGCGAGTTACGCCCGTAAGTCTGGTGCGGGTACGGCCGTATGGCTATCGGTAATTTCTGGACGAAGCCGAGTTTCGGCCGTACGAGATGGCTGGTTACGGCCGTAAGGGTGTTGACCTGGGATGTTACGGCTGTAAGAAGGCCGAGTTACGGCCGTAACTTCCGGCAGTTTATAAGGGATTGGACGGGACTTTTTACCCACTTTCTCATTTTCTTCACTTTGTTCTGAGAGAGAGAGAGCTTGAGGGAGATATTTTTCATCATCAATCATAAGGGTGTTCGGTTTTCATCATCTTCATTCGTTTGGGGAGCTTGGATAGTCGATTTAACACGTTTTCATCGGATCGAAGTGCTTGGATCTTCAAAGGTAATTTCTTAAACATCTTGGATTTCGATTTTGTGTTGAGATATGATGTTTTGGAGGTTATAATCATGTTGTATGAAGAGATATACATATGATTATGAGTTTGTATAAATATTCATTGGATTATTGAAGGATTATTCAAGAACACTTTGAATATTGAGTTGGATTTGGGGGTTTTCGATTAATTATTGTTGAAATCACGAATTGGATATTCATATTGGATTTTGAAGATGTTTTGTTGGTTTGAAACACTTCTTGGGGATTTGATGTTGGTATAATTGAGGATTGATTGTAAACAATCGAAGTTTGGTCACAACGTGTTCGATATAATGCCCAATGAACTTGGTTTAGTCGTATCGACGTTTTGAGTTAGTTATCATCATGTTTGATTCGTATGTTGAACGGATTATTGGTAATTGTGTTATTCAAGGTTGTTCGAGCGACCGTCATCTCATTTAGGACGTTTGTTCGTGGAAGGACGTTTGTTCGTGGAAGGACATTTGTCACCGGTGTTGTGTAAGTTAATTCTTACTCGGTTAAAAGGATATTCATTCCTTTTGTTGTTGTTCATTCATAATCATAACTCATTCATAATTGTATTAACCGTATTGAGACTTGTAATTGTCGAATAATCACTTCATTCACGAGGAACGACGGTTCCAATCATTTCATTGAGCTATCATTCACTTCACTATTATTTTCATCTCGGTAAGTCATTTTTGACTTTGTCGGATTATTATTCATTGATATTCATTATGGTCATTCTCGTTCATATGACCTTCTGGGTTCATATTGCGTGGCCGGGTGCGGATGTGTGGAATTTTTAGTCGAGCACGCGATGGTCATGTATTGGGTCACCGATACATTGGACTGTGCACACGATAACGATTACCTCCGTGAGACTAATTAGGTACAAGGACGGGTGTGTCCGGTCATTCATCTTGTACACTTGCACAGAACATTACGGGCGTACTATGATGCTCCTCTTCAGCTTAAATTCATAACTACAGATATTTCATAACTAAAGATATATCATGATTGTGTATTTTCAACCTTTGAGGATTGTTGTTCTGTGTAGCTGACCCCGTTAGGGGATATTGTTTTCAGGTCATGGCAAGGCAAAGGCACGGGAATAGAACATTGACGGCGAGAAGTCCCAGTGATACTAGTAGGGGGCCCCAAATCCTTTCAGTCATTCATGTTGTTGTCATTTATTTTCCGCTGCAGATTTCCATTTGGATACTCCGTTTCATTCAGTGTTGTGTATTTTATCTTCATATAAAATATACATGTATTCGGTATTATCTTGGGTGTGTGGATATGAAACTTCTCATCGGAGTAATTGATGATATAATGTGGTTCGGTACTACAATTATATTATTTAATTCATTAATTTTCATTCGCCTGGTGGGTCCCAGTCGGGGGTCCACGACACTGTAATATCCGCCTAGTTTGGGGTGTTACAGAGTTGGTATCGGAGACTGTAGGTCACAAGTCGTCCAGGAACAAGTCTAGAGGGGGGGTGAATAGACTTGTTGAAACTCTTGAACTCTTTTTCACGAAAAGTGAGTTTCTTCAGCTGATAGTTAAACAAATGACTTGGAGTCGTTTGTTCTTGGATATGTGCGGAAGTCAGCTGATGACGAATAGAAATCAACTTGATGAAACACTTAACAATGTATGCAGCAGTTAAAGTATGATGCAAGAAACAAGAATAACGCAGGCAATTATAGTGGTCTCAGAGGTGGGGTAATCCTCTACTAATCCACTTTTCTCCAAACCAGTTGGAGATGAATTCACTATAATTTTCAACCAGTGATAAATATTACAGTGAGTCAAACCACACTACAACAGCTTCCAACCAGTGGAAATCCGTGCCGTTGTACACACTTCACTGCCTTGCACCACTTGATCCTCGATCCTCGGATGCCTTTACAGTCTCTTACTTCAACCAGTGAAGTACCCCGTACTCAAGATTATAGACAAGAGTTTTTGTCTTCTCCAACTTAAGAGCTTCCTTAAGTATGAACTTTTAGAGCTGCTCTTCTCACGATGCTATTGATTGCTTGATTGCTTTGATCGCTTGAATGTATGTTCGCACCGGTAGTTGCTCAGCTTCAAATCTCCGGATATATATAGGTCATGATCTCTGAGCTTTTTCCTTGTAGCCGTTGCAAATCTTTTGAACAAATCCGTCCGTTGGAGGGAGACTTCATTGTTTAATCTTTCTGAACGTTGCAAGGCTGGATTCCCTATTATTTTATTTTATCTTCCGACCGTTGTGAAGACTTCTGCATGTGAGCGCCGAATTTTTTGAATATAAAACGATTAAAGTCTTCAAGGTGGGTCTGGATGATTTATTTAAATCATAACTTTTGCGGGAATCACTCCAATTTGTCTCTTCACGTTGCATGTGAGCTTTTCGTAATACTTGACTTTTCAACGCATGCTGACGTGGATTTGGAGTACTTGGCTGCCTTCGAGTAGGCTGATATGCAGCTAACATCTCTGCAGAGGTCCTCTCAGCTGTTCACTGTTTGTGACTTATCTGATTAGGTGACTTTCCTGAGGTACCTTGGCTGCAGTCTGGTCAAACTTCTCTGATAAATTTTGTTTGACCAGAGCTACTCTGACTGGACTCGGCTGTTCCTCTCTGATAGACTTAGCTGTACTCAGTACTTAGCCGTCTTTCAGCCTAACTAATTTTGGCCTACAGAAGATACTCATTTGGTTCTTCTTTACATTTTGCCAAGTTTTATACTTAACATTTTTGGCCTATGGAAGATACTCATTTGGTTCTTCCTTACATTTTTCCAAGTTTAAACATTTGATTTTATATTAATGACATCATCAAAATCTAACAAGTATTCCTAACAAATTCCCCCTATTTTGATGATGGCAAAACTTTAAGTAAGGAATCAAATGACCAAGTCTGCACTTAAGTGCGAGACATAAACTAAAATCAGTCTAATATTGAGACAACTGGAAATTGTCATTCAACAGACTGTTATAAAATTTTCTGACTTGTTTATTATTGAAATTTTACAAGAAAGTTTTAAGTACATAAAACATTACAAGTAAAAGAAATAACTAAAAGTCATCTGCCTCTTCGAATAGGCTGCTTGGCAGGTTTGAAGGGTTTAGCTCCAATTGGTCTTATCTTGACTGGAGCAAGACCATATTTCCTCTTCACAACAAGTGCTGCGAAGTCTTGTTCTTGCTGGGATGTGAATCTGTTCTCAAGACACAATTGCTTGATTTCTCTTTGAAGCGCTAACTCATTAAGTTCACCGTCCAGACGGGTCGGTGCTTCCTCTGCTCTGAATGAGGGAATCATAGGATAAGCATTTTGATCTTTAGCATGCTTCTTCAGAATAGCCCAGAGCTTCGGATGGATTTCTTCCATGAAGTTTATGAAAATTTCCTGTGGGGAGAGTTTATCATCCTGGAGTAGTTCCCAGATGTAATAGTCTTTGATGAACCTCTTCTTTGCAGATCCCCACATCTCAAGAGCTTCAAATGGAATAAAGTCCTCAACATACCACAGCTCCTTCCCTTCCCATTTTAGAGTAGGCCCAAAACCTCCTCTAGTCCTCCTTCTCTTTCCTTCAGGCTGGTCAGCCTGGTCATTTGGATCCACAGCTTCCTTTCTCTTCAGACTTGAGGGTCCTTCAATTTGAAGGACATCTTGCTTCTTCTTGCTTCTTATTTCTCTCTCTTCCCCCTGAACTCTCTCTTCCCCCTTTTTGCCAGCATCAACAAGGGTAGTTAATTGCTGCTCCATTTTGCTCATCTAATCAGACATGCTAAATGGCATTCTGTTGTTGGTAGGGGGAGGGGGCTGAGGAATCTCTCTCTGCAGAAGAGTGTCGATCTTGGCATTGATTGACTGAAGGTCAGGAGTGACCTGAGAAGATAGCAGCTCTCCAATTGTGTCTTTGACGATTTGCCTAATCAGCTCAGCCATGGTAGGAGATATCTGAGCTGAGGGAGAGTGCTCTCCTGAGCCTTCTGCAAAAGAGCCACTAGACTGCAGGCTCCTGTCTGCAGCTGGTAGGTCAGAGGGAGTTTTCTCCGGGGTCCCTGACCTGGAGTCTTCAGCCAGCTCTGCGTCTAGGCTGGTGTACCGGGCAGGTACCACAGTCCTGTCTGCAGCTTCGTGAATAGGCTCTGGCTCCGGCTCTGGCTCCTTTTCTTCTTCTCTCTCTTCCTCTTTCTCCTGATCCTCCTCTTTCTCTTCTTCTGCCTTTTCTCCAGAATTTTCTTTTCCTTCCTCCTCATGTTTTTCTTTTTCATTTTCTTTTTCTGCTCCTGCATTTCCTCCATCATCATCATCATCATTGTCATCATCATTGTTATCATCATCCTTCTCCTTCTTTTCTCCTTCATCATCCTCATCCTCTTTTTCTTCTTCATCTTTTTCTTGTTCTACCTCTTCTCCTTCTTCTTCATCTCCTTCATCAGCCAATTCTTCTGTCTTCTCAATTTCTTCTGGCTGTTTTTCAACTGGAATATTTTCTTCTGTTTTTCTCTCTTCTTCTTCTTCAACCACCAAATAAATAACTTCATTATCTCCATCTACTTCTTCAATCCTAATCTCTTTTTCAACGTCCTCCTCCTCCTCCTCTCCAAAAGAACCATCAAAAATGCTAAGCATGATAGAATGGATAAAGTGGTCCATGTTTGTTTTAAAATGGGACATGAACCATTTATCCTGGAGGATTAATACTAAGTCTGATTCTTTGCAAAATTGAATCAGAACCTCCTCAGTGGCTTGGGGATATTCCCAACCACTAGTTGCAATGTAGGTTTGAAGATTTGTAAAAGTCATAGTCTTGAAAAATTTCCACTCTTCAAAAATGTGCACAAAAGAGTGTTTTAGTGCTTGTGGCTTAACAAGCTGGAGTTGTTCAATTAAAAGGTTGAAAGTATTATTTTCTAGTAGGTTAAAAGTATAATCAGCTTCAGGAATAGAGATTATGAGACCTGCTTCTTCTTCTTCGGATATGTAGACTGGGGGGGGGGGGGTGAGAACAGGTACAATCCGAGTTTCAAGTGTGTGTGGTGCAGGCAGTTCTTCCGGATGGATTGGTGATCTGACAGAGGGGCTGGCAAGGTGTTCAGACTGCTCTCCCTCGCTAAATTGCAGTTTCCTTGGCCTCTTGGGAGAGGGTTCCGGTGATGACTGCAGGGTAGAGGGTCCTTCAGGGGATGGTCCCCGTCTCTTGAATCTGACTGCAATGGGTGTATCGTCGGACTTGGTGTCGGACTCGACTATAGTTGCGACATCAGCTGCAGGTCTGTCCGACTCTCCTGATGAATAGTATCTTGGATATGTTCTTGAGTCCGGAAGCTCCTTCAACAACTGAGCTGCTTTCCCAGTGCCTCCGACTTTCTTCTTCTCATGGTCCATATGATCAAGCCTTTTATTGGGGTGGAAGGGGTCAGTGTTTCCCTTTGCCACTCCGGTCTTCTCCAAATACCAACTGAGATGCGTTCCGAACGCCAGCTTTGTCTTGAATCTTTTCTCATCGTCAAGCCACTCGACCTTGTTCACCTCGCGCATGAGTTGCCTGAAGATGTAGTCTGCCCAATCAACTTCTTCTTCCTGAATCAATGCACCCAACACCATAAACTTCGACGACAACAGTTGATCATAACTGCCCGCCATCCCCATTATTATTTTGTTGGTAATATCCAACGCAACACGGTAAATCCTCTTGAGTTCATTCCTCTTGGCTGTGAATTTCAGTTTTTCTGGGATATTTTCCACCTTAATCTTTTTCCAGGTTTCGGCGGCGGATTGCTTGAGAGCTTCGACCGCTAAACCACGATGCTTCATCCCGAAGACAGAACGAATCGTCTCTCGAGATATGCTGACTCGTACTCCGCCAACTCTGCTATGAATTCCGTCTTGAATCAGATGAGCTTCGCGATAGAACTCGACGACATCCTCTTTGAACAGATGTTGCGGGTTGATGTCGAGGAATGGGTATATCCCATTAAGCTTCATTGCCCGAATCAGATTGAGCATGTCGTAGTCCTCCAGATTGACTTCCAATAAGCCTTCAAAGTCGACAACCATCGAGAAAATGATCTGGTCTTTCACCGCCTTCAAATTCACTCCTTCGAAAGATGCCATTTCTGCAAATAGAGGATTTTAGTGTATATTTTTGCTCTGTAAAATCTAGGGTTTCTGTAAGCGTAAAGAGTAAAGTGAAAGGTCTTCTTTCCTTATAAAGAAGATGAAAAGACGTTTGTATTAATTTATTATATATTTGAACGGTGGTACGCCTTTTGATATTCTTTTGAATTTCCAATTTGAATCGGTGGCCCAATTTAAAATTCGACGGTTGATTCTGATTGGCCACCGTGGAGGTTGATTTAATAGGCGATTGACGCGTGTATTAAAATTGCCACTTGGCTTATAAAAATGTGTATTTAAATGCCATTCGTTAGCCAAAATTAATATAATAATATTAAATATTCAGAGGTCAGTTTAGAAAACTTAGCTGGTCTGATTTGTTGACTGTTGACCACTCTGTATCAGGTGAGATGACTTCTCGCCTGGTATCCTGAACAGCTAAGTTGCTTTGTCCATCCTTCGTCTTCTCGCCTGCATCAGCTAGGTCCGTCCTTCCTCTGAAATACTTTAACTTGCTTCCGTACTAGATTCCCAATCTAGTAATCCAAGGTCTCTGCTAAGCTCCAGAAATCTTTCTTCTGGCAAGGGTTTAGTGAAGATGTCAGCTATTTGGTAGTCTGTGCTGACTCTTTCAACTCTAACCCTTTTGTTAAGCACATGGTCTCTAATGAAATGGTGCTTAACATCAATGTGCTTCGTCCTTGAGTGCAAAACCGGATTGTTGGTTATTGCAATAGCACTATTGTTGTCACACCAGATTGGGACTTCGTTGGCAATGATATTATAGTCCCTTAACTGTTGTCTGATCCATAGAATCATGCTGACTACTGCGGCTAGGTATTACTCTGTAGTGGAGATAGAGTTAGAAACTGCTTCTTGCTAAACCAGGATATCGATCTGGTTCCTAGGAATTGACACGTTCCACTAGTGCTCTTCCTGTTGATTTTGCATCTGCGAAATCCGCATCCGAGTATCTGACATTTCGAAGTTATCATCCTTGGGATACCATAGTCCAACATTAATTGTAGACTTTAGGTACTTAATTATTCTCTTGGCTGCATCTAGGTGTGATTGCTTCGGCTTGGACTAGAATCTTGCACAAACTCCAACGACATATGATATGTCCGGCACCTTGCGGTGAGGTGCGAAGAGATCCAATGAGTCCTCTGTAGGGTTGAGTCATTTGATATGCCCGCCAATGCGCATCCAGGTGAGTACTTGTGCTCATTGGAATTCTTGCGGGCTTGGCTGATTCCATTCCATATCTCTTGATAAGATCTCTGGTATACTTTGCCTGGTTGATGAAAATTCCTTTTTCCATCTGCTTAACTTGTAATCCGAGAAAGAAGTTAAGCTTTCCCATCATACTCATCTCAAATTCTCCTTGCATGAGGTTGGAGAATTTCTCGCATAGCTCTGGATTGGTTGACCCGAATATGATGTCATCCACATAAATCTGGACTATTAATATATGGCCTTCATGCTCTACTCTGAATAGGGTCTTGTCCACTTTCCCTTTGCAAAATCCATTTTTCTCAAGAAACACAGATAGTGTTTCATACCACGCTCTTGGTGCTTGCTTAAGTCCATACAGAGCCTTCAGTAGCTTATAGACTTTGTCTCCCTTGACAAAACCTGGGGGTTTCTCTACATAGACTTCTTCTTCTAGGATTCCATTCAGAAAAGCACTTTTTACATCCATCTGATATACTTCAAAGTCCTTAAATGCAGCATATGCAAGGAATAATCTGATGGCCTCTAATCTTGCAACAGGTGCATAGGTTTCATCAAAATCTATTCCCTCACACTGTGCATAACCTTTTGCTACAAGCCTGGCTTTATTCCTAACAACAGCTCCGTCTTCATCACTCTTGTTTTTATACACCCATTTGGTGCCAATAACTTTCTTGTGATCAGGTCTGTCTGTTAGTTCCCAAACTTGGTTTCTTTCCATCTGCTCCAATTCCTCTTGCATGGCATTGATCCATGAATAATCTTCCAAGGCTTGTTCTGTAGTCTTGGGTTCAATTTGCGACATAAAACATGAGAACATCGCCATTCCTGCTGGTAGGGTTGACTGTCTCGTCTTAACTCCATCAGTCAACTTTCCGATAATTTGTTGAATTGGGTGATCCTTGAGCCATTTGGGGATATCGTCCTCTTCTGGGTTTGTTCCCCCTGTTGGATTGCCCTGGTGGTTATCTGCATCAGCTGGGTTCTGCTCTGCAACTGGATCAGCTATCGCCTTGTCATCTGCAGGTTGGTTCTGATCTGCAGATGAGTCTTTGTCAGCTCCATTGGGTCTTCTTCAGAGCAACTGGATCGGATAGGTTTGGTGATCTGTCGATCTGCAGTTGGGTCTTGGCACTGCGGTTGGGTCATCAGTGAGTGCAGTGAGTCTACCATTCCAGTGTCCTGTATAATGACTTCTTCAAGGGTTGCTGACTTGAGCTTGTTCTCAATTAGCTCGACTTGTTTCCTGTACTCAACGGTAGATTCATCAAAAACAACATGGGGTGTTTCCTCCACAACTAAGGTTCTTTTATTAAAAACTTTATATGCCTTGCTTCTTTGGGAATATCCCATAAAGAGACCGTCATCAGTTTTAGCATCAAAGGCATTTAGCTATGTTTTACCGTTGTTGTGGATGAAACACTTACAACCAAAGACATGAAAGTAAGCAACAGTAGGAGTTCTATTATTCCAAACCTCATAGGGAGTTTTTCCATGTCTCCCTACTATCATACTCCTGTTCTGGGTGTGACAGGCTGTGTTGACAGCTTCAGCCCAGAACCTTTTGGGTAGGTCCGCTTCTGCAATCATGGACCTTGCTGCTTCCTTCAAGGTTCTGTTCCTTCTTTCAGCAACACCATTCTGCTGGGGCGTCCTGGCTGCAGAGAGCTCATGCTAGATCCCATTCTGATCGCTGTAATCAGTTATCGCCTTGTTGAGAAACTCTCCTCCTCTATCTGATCTGATCTTGATTATGGAGAGGGATTTCTCATTCGGATCCTTCTCGGCACTCGTAACTTGGTCAGGGTTTCACTTTTCTTGTGTAGGAAGATAATCCAAGTGTACCTTGAATAATCATCTACTATTACAAGTGCATGCTTTCGGCCGCTCAAAGTCCTTGGCTTGATAGGACCAAATAGATCCATGTGGAGTAGATCTAAGATCCTTGTTGTGAGCATTGTAGGCTGAACTGGCTTGAACGATGCCTTGGTCTGCTTTCCCTTCTGACATGCATCACAGAGTGCTTCCTTCTTGAATGCTTCATTTGGAAGTCCTCTGACCAGCTTCTGAGAGCTAATCTTGTTGATGGCTTTGAAGTTCAGGTGACATAGTCTTTTGTGCCACAGCCATCCATTCTCAGCTACTGTCTTGGATAGAAAACAGGAGTTAGGTGTTCCTGTGTTCCAATCAATCATGTAGACATTTCTTCTTCTGAATCCTTGTAGCTTTATTTCTCCAGATAAGATGTCTATCACCATACACTTCAAGATGGTGAAGACTACTAGATTCTTCTCGTCACGGGCGGCTTATGCTCGGGAGGTTGTACTTGAGCCCTTTGACATAATGGACTTTGGATATCACAATGTTTCCTCGGTGCGGCTCTCCAAAGCCTTTTATGCATCCTCTAGAGCTATCTCCAAAGGTTACATCGGGACCTCTTTCTTTAATATATTTGGTCAGCATCTTCTTGTTCCCGGTCATATGCCTCGAGCATCCAGAGTCTACAAACCATTCTTCACCTCCAAAATTTGAGCTTGAGGAGATGTGGTTGTAGTCCTTCCACCTTTTCTGCAATTAAACAAGCAGAGATTTAGGTACCCAAATTTGTGTGGGTCCTTTGGGGTTAGTTGGTTTCCTGGAGAATTGATTTCTCCTTGGATTATAGAATTTGTTATTATTATTATTATAACCCTCATAAGGTGTCTGTGGTCGAGGTCTGAATCTCCTGGTTAGATTGTATACGGGATATTCCTCAAAATTTTGATAGTGTGGGCCATTTCTAAATCTAGGTTGAGACCGTTTATTAAATCTTTGTGGTCTCCACACTTGTTCATTTTGGTAATTAGGATAACCTTGAGGTTTCCATCTGCCCCTCCCATTATGAAATCTATTTTTGGGGAGTTGTTGGTAATAGTGGGCATGTTGTCTGGGCTGCTACTTTTGCGTGGGCCACTGCCTAGTCGCCTGTCTAGGTGGCTGTCTGGTGTAACCTGACTGCAGCCTAGACGTTTGACTTGACTGTTGCCTGTTTTTGAATATCAGTTTATATACAGGCTCAGGAGTCGAGACTATTGTTTCTCCCTTGATAAACATGGTTTCAGAACTAGAGGGAGTGTGAGAATCATATCCAAGGCCTGATTTGGTATATAGTGACCTTTTATAGGTACACAATTCTCCCAGGGTTGAAGACGCCTTCAGGGAGGTTATTTCCTGCGCCTGAGTTTTATTTATCTGAGCCAGCTTAGTAAACTCAGCTTTGGCATGAGCAAGTGCAGCTGATTTTTCTTTAAGTAAAATGGTTAGCCGATCTATCTCAATTTGTATTGACATTTGCACAGTTTTAAAGTCACCGTAGTTGTCTCAACCTTATTCAAATCTAGGCTGAGTTTTTCGAAATCATTTTTCAGCTGCCTATTCTCATCTTGCAGCTGAGTCTTCTCTGCTGATACAGCTTGGTGTGCAGATTTGAGTGTTTCAAAATCTTTATATAACTGATTTATCGATTTATGTAGATCCATATCTTGTGACATGGCTGAGCTATTATTTGAACCGGTGGGTTTAGAAGTTACCTCTTCATCAGCTAGGTTTGCCATCAGGCAGTCATACTCCTCGTCTTCATCAGAAAAGAATCCGCTGCTTGATTCGACATGCTCCTGGTCTTCTCCGATGAGGGCCTTTCTTCTATCTTCCTTTCTGCCCACCTCCTTCTTGGTTTCGTCCTTATTGAGCTCGGGACAATCCATTTGGATGTGTCCTATTTTATGACAGTTGTAGCATTCTACTTTCCAGCTTCCAGCCTTCTGGTTCCTTCTTGGATTCTCCTTGTAATTTTTCTTGTACTTGGAGTAGTTCTTTCTGAAATTGCTGAACCTTTGCATTATGAAAGCCATTTCTTCCTCAAAATCTAGTGGATTTGGAGGTTTCACATCAGATAGGCTCTTGGCAGGGGACTCGACTGCAAATGCGATTCCCTTCTCTGCAGGCTCAGTTGAGGATAAACTTGGAAGCTCGAACTCATAAGCCTTCAGATCAGAGAACAACTCCTGAATCTTTATCTTATTCAGGTCCTTGGACTCTCTCATGGCTACGGCCTTCATGCTCCATTCGGGGTTGAGAGATCTGAGGACCTTTAGTGCCATTTCCCTGTTGCCATAGGTTTTGCCCAGGGAGTTGATCTCATTGATAATTTCAGTGAACCGTGTGTCCACTTGATCTATGGATTCACCATTCTTCATTTTAAAGTTGTCAAATTTTTGGATAGCAATTGACAGCTTGTTTTCCTTGATCAGCTCCGTTCCTTCACAGATTAGGGCTAATGTGTCCCAAATTTCTTTGGCATTCTTACAGTTCTTGATCTTGACCATGGTGGATTTGTCAAGAGTTTGATAAAACACATCTCTGGCCCGGTTATCAAGATTGGCCAGCTTTCTTTCTTCGGGAGTCAGCTCCGTCCTCTTCTTAGGGATCTTCTCTGGCCTTCCTGCTGCGATCTCCTCTGCTGTGTTGTCCTTCTCAAAGATGAATGGACCGTCTTCAATGATGCACCACATGTCGTCATGAATTGAAGATAAGTGTGCCTGCATCCTTATCTTCCACAGATCATACTCGTCAACTGAAAACACAGGGAGTCTAGAGTGCATGTGTTCCATTATAAAGTGAGAGTAAAGATATATATATATATCTGATATAGATCTGGTTCGTGAAATAAATGAACCAACCTCTCTGATACCACTTGTAGGTCACAAGTCGTCCAGGAACAAGTCTAGAGGGGGGGTGAATAGACTTGTTGAAACTCTTGAACTCTTTTTCACGAAGAGTGAGTTTCTTCAGCTGATAGTTAAACAAATGACTTGGAGTCGTTTGTTCTTGGATATGTGCGGAAGTCAGCTGATGACGAATAGAAATCAACTTGATGAAACACTTAACAATGTATGCAGCAGTTAAAGTATGATGCAGTAAAACAGTAAATAACGCAGGCAATTATAGTGGTCTCAGAGGTGGGGTAATCCTCTACTAATCCACTTTTCTCCAAACCAGTTGGAGATGAATTCACTATAATTTTCAACCAGTGATAAATATTACAGTGATTCAAACCACACTACAACAACTTCCAACCAGTGGAAATCCGTGCCGTTGTACACACTTGACTGCCTTGCACCACTTGATCCTCGATCCTCGGATGCCTTCTGATCTCTTACTTCAACCAGTGAAGTACCCCGTACTCAAGATTATAGACAAGAGTTTTTGTCTTCTCCAACTTAAGAGCTTCCTTAAGTATGAACTTTTAGAGCTGCTCTTCTCACGATGCTATTGATTGCTTTAGATTGCTTGATTGCTTTGATCGCTTGAATGTATGTTCGCACCGGTAGTTGCTCAGCTTCAAATCTCCGGATATATATAGGTCATGATCTCTGAGCTTTTTCCTTGTAGCCGTTGCAAATCTTTTGAACAAATCCGTCCATTGGAGGGAGACTTCATTGTTTAATCTTTCACGAGCGTTGCAAGGTGGATTCCCTATTATTTTATTTTATCTTCCGACCGTTGTGAAGACTTCGCATGTGAGCGCGAATCTTTTGAATATAAAGCGATTAAAGTCTTCAAGGTGGGTCGGATGATTTATTTAAATCATAACTTTTAGGGAATCACTCCAATTTGTCTCTTCACGTTGCATGTGAGCTTTAGTAATACTTGACTTTTCAACGCATCTTGATGTGGATTTGGAGTACTTGGTGCCTTGAGTAGGTGATATGCGGCTAACATCTCTGCAGACAGTCCTCTCATTCATTCCTTTGTTTGTGACTTATCCGATCGATGACTTTCTGAGGTACCTTGGCTGCAGTCTGGTCAAACTTCTCTGATAAATTTTGTTTGACTGAGCTACTCCATTGGACTCACTGCTCCTATCGATGGACTTAGTCGTACTCAAGACTTAGCCGTCTTTATTTAACTAATTTTGGCCTACAGAAGATACTCATTTGGTTCTTCTTTACATTTTGCCAAGTTTTATACTTAACATTTTTGGCCTATGGAAGATACTCATTTGGTTCTTCCTTACATTTTGCCAAGTTTAAACATTTGATTTTATATTAATGACATCATCAAAATCTAACAAGTATTCCTAACAGAGACGTGGTTTTAAATACTACCTTCCGAGTCATGTCTCATTTGAAATCATCGTCATCAGACTAGTATCATTGGACTTTCGCGTCATGTGTGATCTGTGCAAATGCCGAGACAATCAGACCGAAAGAACTGTAAGACTTCTAACGCCATGGTATAATTTCTGGAAATAATCACTCATTCATAATTCATCAGTTAACAATCCTTAAACATCATTTTCATTTTGATCAGGACGGTCATGTTAATTCATTAATCACTCAGTTCATTTCATTACTCAGTTGTTGATCTTGAAAATCATATCATTAATCTTCTTAACCTGTTCAAGATAATCATTTCAAGAATATCATCAGATAATCATGTCACCTCAGTTAATCATTCATGTAATCACTGTGTTAGAGCGCGTATGCTCATTTTCATCATTTCATGACTTAAATCACAATGTGGTACTCATACAAGATCTATGATTATCATGCGACCTTTCTACTTCAGTATGGAGAGAGCTGTCAGGGGATGCACGGGGAGAGGCCGCGGTGCGGGCCGAAACACGGGAAATAATCACTCACTGTCAGGAAATCGTACCCAGGACTCGGCTCGATCAGAAGATGTTCGGGTTGATCCACTCACTTTTATACAGGTCATGATGACCCATATGCAATTGCTTAATCATCATTGCGCCACTCTGGCCGAATTAATTGAGAGGACTCTCCCGTATGAACCTGCTGCTAAGGAAATTGCTGAGCAACAACCTTCATCTGTCAGCAAGAAATCAACGAAGCGTAATCAGTCCGAAGGTGGTCAATCAACCTTCAAGAAGCCTCGTGTGGGCCCTAACGTTTCTGAGCGACCTCCTACAGCGCCAAATCCTGCGGGATCCCAGTCCCGAGCGGCCAGTTCGGCCATCGCCTATTTCAACTGTGGAGCGCCAGGTCATTACAGCACTAAGTGTCTGAAACCGTCTATCATGTGCCATAATTGTGGTATTGTTGGGCATAAGGCCCGTTATTGCCGAAGGGACTCCAAGCCGACTCCGGCGGCATCTCAGGCCCCAAAGCAATCAACGATTCAGAATCAGGATGCTTTGTCAGCGTCATTTAAGACGACGGAAGTGAGTAAAGGTGGAGCTCATATTTATCAGACGGGAGCGTCCGGTTCGGGGGCCGGCAAGTCCCGAATTCACGCGAGGAAGAGGACCGACGATCCGGTAGCCCGAATGACCTCAGGTATACTCGCAATTTATCTCAACCTGTGTGTACCCTTTTTGATACTGGTGCATCGTATTCATTCATTTCCGAATCATGTTTGAATAGACTTAATTTGGATAGTCCTATTGATTGTGAACCTCATATCATTGGTCTACCTGACGGTAGAAGAATTTTCGGAAATCATACCGAATTAAGCTTAATGACCGCAATTGGTTGGCGGACCTCATCGTGGTGTATTTACTTAAGGACGATGTAAAATTGGGTATTAGTTGGATGGATCGTCATGATACCATCCTCAGTGTTCGTAAGCGTTTGGTCACTATCATTTCAGTCGTTGGAGCCGAGTGTGTAATTCAGGGAAGTAATCCCCGTTGTTCCAGAAGAATTATTAATATGATGGAAGTAGTGAAATTACTCAATCGAGGTGTTCGATCATTCATTGTATCATTTTCATCGATTGGCCATTCTAAGGCGATCGAAGTGTTCAATCATTCATTGTATCATTTTCATCGATTGGCCGTTCTAAGGCAATCGAGGTGTTCAATCATTCATTGTATCATTTTCATTGATTGGCCGTTCTAAGGTAATCAAGGTGTTCAATCATTCACTATATCATTGTCATCGATTGACCGTTCTAGGGCAATCGAGGTGTTCAATCATTCGTGGTATCATTGTTATCGATTGACGATGTACTCCCAGACGAGCTACCTGGTTTACCTCCATCGAGGTACGTGGAATTCACAATAGAGTTGGAGCCTGGTACGCCCCCATTTTCAAAGGCACCATATCAGATGGCCCCGACCGAAATGCAGGAGTTGAAGATTCAACTTGAGGAATTGTTCGAGAAAGGTTATATCCGACCGAGTGTGTCCCCGTGGGGAGCACCAGTGTTATTTGTCAAGAAGAAGGATGGTTCGTTTCGTGTGTGTATTAATTATCGGGAGTTGAACAGGGTGACGATCAAGATTAAGTATCATCTACCCCGTATTGATGATCCCTTAGATCAACTTCAGGGAACTTCAGTATTTTTCCAAGATCGACTTGAGATCTGGATATCATCAGTTACGAATTAGAGAGTCGGATATCGCAAAGACAGTGTTTCGTACACGCTATGGTCATTATGAGTTAGTGGTAATGCCATTTGGTTATCTAATGCATCTGCGGTATTCATGGAATTAATGAATCGGGTTTTCATCGACTTTTGGGATTAGTTTGTGGTTGTCTTCAGTGATGATATTTTAATTTATTCTCGTGACCAGGAAGAACACTAGTTTCACCTTCATCAGGTCCTCGACGTGTTGAGACGAGAGCAAATTTATGGAAAGTTTTCCAAATGTGAGTTCTAGATGTCCGAAGTGACATTTCTCGGGCATGTAATTTCATCAGACGGAGTGCATGTTGATCCTGAGAAAATGGAGGCTATCCAAGATTGGTTACCTCCGAAGAATGTTAAGGAAATCCGAAGCTTTCTCGGATTAGCCGATTATTATCGACGGTTTGTGGAAAGATTTTCTAAAATCGCTCAACCAATGACGAACCTTTTGCGAAAGGATAAGAAATACGCGTGGTCCGACGCGTGTCAGCGGAGTTTTGAGGAACTCAAGATCCGGTTAATTTCAGCACCTGTTCTTTCCTTGCCACAAGGGACGGAAGGATTCGTGGTTTTTAGTGACGCGTCCGGACACGGTCTTGGATGTGTATTAATGCAGAATGGGAAGGTTATTGCCTATGCTTCACGACAATTGAGACCTTACGAGGCTAATTATCTGACCCACGACCGAGAGCTAGCAACCTTAGTTTTCGCGTTGAAGATTTGGCGTCATTACCTTTATGGCGTCACCTGTCAGATATTCACCGATCATAAGAGTTTGAAGTATATATTTACTCAGAAGGAGTTAAATATGCGACAGAGGCGGTGGTTGGAACTAATCAAAGATTATGATATCGAGATCCTGTACCACCCGGGTAAGGCAAACGTGGTTGCCGATGCCTTGAGTCGTAAGTCTGTTCAGGAGCAAATGCTTGCTCGTTTACTTGATTCGAAGGAGCTTGGCGAGAATTCTTTAGACCCGAGATCGAGGTCTGGCTTCAGCGAGTGTAAGGGCAATTTTGCATGTTAGAGATTTCATAACCACTTGAGGAGGCAATCAGAGTGAATCAGGGTTCAGACCCATCATTGTTGCGCATCCGTGAGGATGTGGCTCAGGGGAAGCCCCTGAATTTGTGATCCACAAGGATGGACTATTGCGATTCAAGAATCGGTTATGCGTACCGGAGAATGACGAGTTGAAAAACTCGATTTTGAGAGAAGATTCATTCGGGGTCTAGAAAGATGTACCAAGACTTGAAACAAAATTACTGGTGGAGTAATATGAAGCGAGAAGTCGCAGAATTTGTTTCGAGATGCTTAACCTGTCAGCAAGTCAAGATTGAACATCAGCGACCGTCGGGTATGCTGAAAACGCTCCCTATTCCAGAGTGGAAGTGGGAAGATATTTCCATAGACATCATCACGAGTTTGCCGACGAGTCGTCGTGGCATGAATACAATCTGGGTAATTGTGGACCGTTTGACTAAGTCAGCTCATTTCCTTGAGATTAAGGATACGTGGGGTCCCGAGAGACTAGCCCAGTTATTCATCAAAGAGATAGTGAGATTGCATGGTACTGCTAGGAGTATCGTTTCCGATCGTGACGGACGATTCGTGTCACATTTTTTGGAAATCAGTTCATCGTGCTATGGGAACTCAGCTTAATCTCAGCACCGCTTTTCATCCTCAGTCCGACGGACAATCATAGAGGACTATTCAGACATTGGAGGACATGTTGAGGGCATGCGTCCTCGATTGGAAAGACGATTGGGGAGCCCAACTACTGTTGTTTGAGTTCACGTACAATAATAGTTGGCATGCTTCGATTAAGATGGCACCTTATGAGGCATTGTACGGTCATCGTTGTCAATCTCCTTTGTGTTGGGATGACTTATCAGAATCAATCGGCATCGAGCCCGATATGCTTATAGCCGCCCGTGAGAAGGTAGCTTTGATCAGGAGTCGTTTGTTGACAACTCAGAGTCGACAGAAATCTTATGCATATAATCGTCGTCGACCACTAGAGTTCGAGACAGGTGACCACATGTTGGTCAAGGTATCCCCGAGTCGAGGTATTTTCCGTTTCGAAAAACGAGAAAAGTTGAGTCCGAGATTCATTGGACCGTTTGAGATTTTGGATCGAGTAAGCGAGTTAGCTTATCGATTGGCTTTACCTCCGGCGTTGAGCCGAATTCATAATGTGTTTCACGTCTCTCAATTGCGGAAGTATGTTTCCGACCCGAGCCACATACTTCAGTTCGACGAAATCGAGATCGTGGATGATCATTCGTATGAGGAGCGTCCTATACGAGTTTTAGAGCGGTAAATCAAACATTTGAGGAACAAGACGATTCCTTTGGTTAAAATTCAGTGGTCTAGACACGGAGTCGAAGAGGCTACTTGGGAAACCGAGGATAGTATGCGGGAGAGTTATCCCGAGTTGGTTGACCCTTAGTTTCGAGGACGAAACTCTTTTTAAGGGGGGAGTATGCAATACCCGGTTGTAATTCATTCATTATCATTCAGTATTTATCAGTCAATAATTGTCACTCAGTAATGTTCACTCATTAATAATCACTCATCATTCATGATTCATTCAATTGTGTTCATTGTTGGCATATTATAATCGTGTATCAGTTGCCGATCGTCAATTCATCTCCGTTTGAGTGTCGAGACGAGAGTATTATCATTATCATCGGGATTGGTAGTACTGTGTTGGAAGTATCATCTTTGGCATGTGTTGGACTTGTTTACTTTCACATACGTATGGTATGTCGGATCATTCATCAATCGTAGCGAGAAATCGGAGTTGTCGGATTTTCTTCATGTCCAGCAACAAGTTATGGCCGTAACTAATCATACATTACGGCCGTAACATGCTTTCGTCGGATCAAGGGTGTTTTGGCCGAAGGTGAGATACGACCGTAAGGTGGGCAGGCTACGACCGTAAGGGGTGTTCGTAATTTTCAGGTTTTGTCGGACGAGAAGGACTTACGGCCGTAAGGGTTGCGGCATACGGCCGTAAGATGAGGCAGGTACGGCCGTAAGGCTTGGCCGGATACGGCCGTACGTTACAGGCAGGGTGCCTGGTCAGTTTCGACAAAGGGGGCTTATGCCCGTAAGTTTGGCCGAGTACGGCCGTATCGTTCGAGTTACGCCCGTAAGGTGTGCGGGTGCGGACGTATGGATGTCGGCAGGTGTTTTGGACGACGGTGAGTTACGCCCGTAAGTCTGGTGCGAGTACGACCGTATGGTTGTCGGCAGTTTCTGGATGAAGCCGAGTTACGGCCGTACGAGATGGCTGGTTACAGCCGTAAGACCGTTGACCTGGGATGCTACGGCCGTAAGAAGGCCGAGTTACGGCCGTAACTTCCAGCAGTTTATAAGGGATTGGACGGGACTTTTTACTCACTTTCTCATTTTCTTCACTTTATTCCGAGAGAGAGAGCTTTAGGGAGATATTTTTCATCATCAATCATAAGGGTGTTCGGTTTTCATCATCTTCATTCGTTTGGGGAGCTTGGATAGTCGATTTAACACGTTTTCATCGGATCGAAGTGCTTGGATCTTCAATGGTAATTTCTTAAACATCTTGGATTTCGATTTTGTGTTGAGATATGATGTTTTGGACGTTATAATCGTGTTGTATGAAGAGATATACATATGATTATGAGTTTGTATAAATATTCATTGGATTATTGAAGGATTATTCAAGAACACTTTGAATATTGAGTTGGATTTGGGGTTTTTCGATTAATTGTTGTTGAAATCACGAATTTGGATATTTATATTGGATTATTGATCGTATTGAAGATGTTTGGTTGGTTTGAAACACTTCTTGGAGATTTGATGTTGGTATAATTGAGGATTGATTGTAAACAATCGAAATTTGGTCACAACGTGTTCGATATAATGCCCCAATGAACTTGGTTTAGTCGTATCGACGTTTTGAGTTATTTATCATCGTGTTTGATTCGTATGTTGAACGGATTGTTGGTAATTGTGTTATTCAAGGTTGTTCGAGCGACCGACATCTCATTTAGGATGTTTGTTCGTGGAAGGACGTTTGTTCGTGGAAGGACATTTGTCACCGGTGTTGTGTAAGTTAATTATTACTCGGTTAAAAGGATATTCATTCCTTTTGTTGTTGTTCATTCATAATCATAACTCATTCATAATTGTATTAACCATATTGAGACTTGTAATTGTCGAATAATCACTTCATTCACGAGGAACGACGGTTCCAATCATTTCATTGAGCTATCAATCACTTCACTATTATTTTCATCTCGGTAAGTCATTTCTGACTTTGTCGGATTATTATTCATTGATATTCATTATGGTCATTCTCGTTCATATGACCTTCTGGGTTCATATTGCATGACCGGATGCGGATGTGTGGAATTTTTAGTCGAGCACGCGATGGTCATGTATTGGGTCACCGATACATTGGACTGTGCACACGGTAACGATTACCTCCGTGAGACTAATTAGGTACAAGGACGGGTGTGTCCGGTCATTCATCTTGTACACTTGCACAGAACATTACGGGCGTACTATGATGCTCCTCTTCAGCTTAAATTCATAACTAAGATATTTCATAACTAAAGATATATCATGATTGTGTATTTTCAACCCTTGAGGATTGTTGTTCTGTGTAGCTGACCCCGTTAGGGATATTGTTTTCAGGTCATGGCAAGGCAAAGGCATGGGAATAGAACGTTGACGGCGAGGAGTCCCAGTGATACTAGTAGGGGGCCCCAAATCCTTTCAGTCATTCATGTTGTTGTCATTTATTTTCCGCTGCAGATTTCCATTTGGATACTCCGTTTCATTCAGTGTTGTGTATTTTATCTTCATATAAAATATACATGTATTCGGTATTATCTTGGGTGTGTGGATATGAAACTCCTCATCGGAGTAATTGATGATATAATGTGGTTCGGTACTACAATTATATTATTTAATTCATTAATTTTCATTCGCCTGGTGGGTCCCAGTCGGGGGTCCACGGCACTGTAATATCCGCCTAGTTTAGGGTGTTACACCTGGTCCTACAAGAGACCTACCAATGCATACTCACATGACAACATCAATATGCCCACAACAATAACAACAATGTATACTCATGAAAATATGATGATCCAGCGCACACAGCATAGATCCCAAGATGATCCTGTTAGATCAACACGAGGTGGATAACCAACAATATACATATGCACAACAACACATGGTAATCCAATGATCCAGCGCACACAACATAGATTCCCACGATGATCCCGTCGGACCAACACGTGGTGGAAAACCCATCCAACGATCCAGCGCACACAACATAGATACCCAAAATGATCCCGTCGGACCAACACTGGGTGGATATACGACAACAATGCACAAATACATGATAACAACAATACACAAATGCATGACAACAACAATACACGAATGTATCACAATATGATCGAAACAAAATGACAAAAATAATTAGAGTACTTGCCCGAGTCCTTCGAGCGCAATCTCGATGTCAAAACCATCACCGAAGATTATCCTCAATGCTCGATGATCAAATTTACCATGAACTATAGATAACTCATATCCTCGTCTTTACCATAATGTATCCTCGATACCTAAGTATACCAATAACAAATGTAAATTATATATATTATGATTTAATTACCAAAATCAGAAAACAACGTACAATCCCAAATCTCCAGAGTTCACAATTATAATCATTGTTATACGAATTATAAACGAATGAAACTGAAATCATTCATGAAATATTATAAACTGAGCAAGTAATAACTTGCCTCGATACCGATACGATGATAATGAAGCCGTTACCAATTTCCTTGCCTTCGTCTGCAAGTTCCTTGGCCCTGACCAAAGCAATTCACGAACATCCTCGAACTCAACCGCAACATATTATTCTAATCAACGATCAATCATCACAACCTATTGTAATAATCGATAAGCAACAAGTTCGATAACAATCAACAATCGATATAACCAATCAACAAATTCAATGGTTCCATAATATCTCGATTAAACACTAATCCGAATAACTCGATCAGTCAATCACGAATCCATAACCATAATATGAATCCACAATCCGATAAACATATCAATAATTAATCAAATACGTTCGAACATGTTGACACAAAATGTATTTTGATGATGGTTACATACAAAACATCTAATTGAATCTATCTCGGCTCGATAATATTTTGAAGGGACACAATATGGCTAGCGCACGCTACGTATCATACCGTAGCGCACGCTATCGAGACTCTCATACACAGCCCAGTCAAGTCAGCTGCAGCCTACTCAAGTCGCCTGAATCGATAGCGCACGCAAGCTATTGAATGATAGCGTACGCTAATAAACTATAGATAGCGCACGCTATACAACATACATAACGCACGCTATCGCAGGTCTCCAGAAGTCAGTGAAAGGAATTCAGAATTGGACGTTGCGCACGCTACAGACATATTCTTACGTTTGCTAAAGTGAAGACTTAGCGCACGCTAATTTTCATATCTAGCGCACGCTACCGAAATAATGGTCAGTAGTCCAGTAGCCACTGGACTCACTTCGTCTAGGTCTTTACGTACGCTACACAAGGCAACGTACGTTATTGAAATAATTGATGGCGCACGCTAAAGGAAAGGTGCTAGCGCACGCTAAATGGAATATGCGTTCTGGTTTGAAATTCAACCGTTGGAAGGAAGAGTCAATGCAGATCCGGAAAATCTGGAAATATTGGATTTAATTAATGCTAGCGCACGCTATGCATACTTGCTAGCGCACGCTAATCATGATTTAGCCGTTGGAAAAAGAGACGTTGGAGAGGAAATCGGATTTTGTCAAAGTCAAGATCGAAGACTAGTTGACCAAGACGATAGCGCACGCTACCATATCATTACTAGCGCACGCTAGACACAGAATTTTACCGTTGCAACAGTCTTTGTGACCGTTCGGAGAACTCAAGTCAAAATTCGCTAACGCACGCTACAAGGATCTATTAGCGCACGCTAATAGTATATTTTTTCAGATTTTGAAGGCTGTCTCACTCCTATAAATACCCGAAGGACTTGGGTATCAAACACACAACTTCAAGCATTCAAGCATTCTAGCATACAAGCAATCAAAGCATTCTTGAGCTCAGATTTACATATCTTATTGTATTACAAGTTGTGAGAAAAGGAAGATACAAGAGCGATTTCAATTGTATTATCCATTATTCCTTGTATTCTTTCATTTGGTTGTAAGTGTTGCATCACTTACACTTGAGCGAAAAAGAAACAAATCAAGAGTCACTAATCCGGTGTTATTAGGATCTTTGATCCGGCATTATTAGGATTATACTCCCACATTCGTACAGTGAGGATTATCTAGTTCCTATAGAACACTAGATAAACAATTATTCATATTGAGGGAAAGGTTGAGCTTGGACCGATAGAAGACAAGCGGATTGTAACGGTTGTAAACTCGGACCGATAGAAGACGAGTTAAGGTTGTGGTTTTTCTTTAGCCAATAGAAAAAGAAAGTCGGAGAGAGGACGTAGGCAAGTTGCCGAACCTCTATAAATTCTTGAGTCTTTATTTTCCGCATTATTTTCTTTTTACTCGCAAGAAATTTCGGTATTCCGCATCACCACTATTCAACCCCCCTTCTAGTGGTGAATTTATCTCTTCAGTTGGTATCAGAGCGGGTCTCTTTTTAAAGGTTTAACCACCTAGGAGAAAAAGATCCGCAAATGGCACTTCTAGGCCAAATTGAAGGAAATGCTCTCAACCGTCCTCCTTTCTTCGACGGTTCCAATTTCATGACGTGGAAAAAGAAGATGGCGATCTTCGTGCAAGCCTACGATATTGAAACGGAAAGTTATTGCTCTCGGTCCTAAACTTGCTAAGAAAGAAGATGGATCGTTGAAAAAGATCGAAGAATACAACGATGAGGATTGGAGAAACACGCATGTCAACTCCCGAGATACTCAACTCCTCTATTGCGCTCTCAATCCCGAAGAACTTAATAGGATATCGTCCTATGAAAGTGCAAAAGAAATCGGGAAATTCTCAAGTCACTCACGAGGAACCACTCAAGTCAAGGAGACCAAAATTAATATGTTACTCCATGACTACGAATTATTTTCCATGAAAGACGAGGAAACGATCACAAATATGTTGGATCGATTTTCGGATATAACAAACGGTCTTGCATCTTTTGGAAAGCCTATATCAAGCGGCTGACAAAGCTAAGAAAATTCTACGATCGTTGCCACGAGAATGGGATGCCACGGTCACCGCGATCATGGAATCCAAGGATCTCAACAAGCTCGAATTTAGTGCCCTCATCGGGTCACTCATCAACTATGAGATCGTTCTCAAGTCTAGAGGCACAAAACCAAAGCCTCGGGAAAGAGTAGTCGCATTCAATGTTGATAGCGACGTTGAGGAAGATGTTGCCGAAGATGAAGACGACGAGGAACTCGCTCTTTATGCCAAAAACTTTAGAAGGTACAAAAACCTAATTCAAAAGAGGCGAAGTTTTCTTGGTCGGGATGGCAAAACGGAGCAAAAGAAGAGTGGCTACACTCCTATCAAGAAGTTCGACAATAATTGTCGGAAATGTGGTCAAGCCGGCCATTATGCCAAAGAATGCCGAGGATCCTCTTCAAAACCGCAAATGGAAAGATTCAAAAAGAAGGAGGTTCTAATCGCTTCTTGGAGTGATGACGAGGAGGAGATTGAAAGATCTCTAGACGCAAACCTTGCATTCATGGCCCTCGACTCCGAAAGCAATATCGAGGTACCGGCACCAAGGAAAAACAAGTGGTACATTGATAGCGGATGCTCAAGGCACATGTGCGGGTCCGAGGACTTATTTGAAGACCTCGAATATCAAGATCAAGGACATGTGACCTTTGGAGATAACCAAAAGGGAAAAATCAAAGGAATCGGCAAAGTCGGTAAGGAACCTTCTCCTTCTATCAACAAAGTACTTTTTGTTGAAGGTTTGCATCATAATCTCCTTAGCGTATCGCAACTTTGTGATGAAGGTTTTAAAATTCTATTTGAGCAAACGCATTGCACGGCGTTTAGAAATAATAAAATTGCATTCATTGGCTTGAGATGCGGAAACATCTATATTGTTGATCTTAATGATAAGAGTTCATTCAATGAAAAATGCCTTATTACCTTGGATGACAATGCATATTTATGGCATCGAAAATTGGGGCATACTTCTCTACCCATTATCTCTATTTTATCTAGACACGACCTTGTTCGTGGATTGCCCAAACTCAAATTCGATAGAAAACATTTGTGTGAATCATGCATTAAAGGGAAACATACTCGAGAATCGTTTAAACCAAAATTCGAGGTTTCCACTAGTCGAGTTCTTGAACTCGTGCATATGGATTTGATCGGACCATCTAGACATGTTAGTTTAAATGGTAAACTTTATACTTTGGTTATTGTTGACGATTTCTCTCGATTTACTTGGGTTAGATTTTTAGCTCATAAAGATGATGCATTTTCCGAGTTTTCTAAATGGTGTCGTTTGGTATCAAATGAGAAAGACCTCTCCATAATTTCTATTCGTACCGACCACGGAGGTGAATTTGATTGCACCCCGTTTGAACTTTTATGTGACAAATACGGTATTAATCACAATTTTTCGGCTCCTAGAACGCCTCAACAAAATGGAGTTGTTGAAAGGAAAAACCGATCTTTGGAAGAAATGTCGAGGACAATGCTAAATGAATACTCTCTTCCACGATACTTTTGGGCCGAAGCAATTTTTACGGCATGCTATGTGATTAACCGAGTTCACGTTCGTAGAACTCATCTTAAAACTCCTTATGAATTATGGAAGGGCAAAAAGCCTAATATTGCTTACTTTCATCCCTTTGGTTGCAATGTATTTATTTTGAACAATGGCAAGGATAACTTGGGCAAGTTTGATGCCAAATCCGACTCCGGAATTTTTCTTGGCTATTGTACTAATAGCAAAGCATATCGTGTGTATAATATTAGAACGAATAAAGTTGAAGAGTCTATACACGTTAAATTCAATGATATGATCTCACCCCCGAGAAAGGT
This sequence comes from Orobanche coerulescens, assembly GCA_033398695.1. Classification (NCBI taxonomy): domain Eukaryota; kingdom Viridiplantae; phylum Streptophyta; class Magnoliopsida; order Lamiales; family Orobanchaceae; genus Orobanche; species Orobanche coerulescens. The sequence goes on from CM065814.1 coordinate 6,331,315, forward strand.
AGAATATTTTGATGATGCAGGTACCTTTCCGGATCCCTCACCCGAAGTGAAGAAAATTTCGGAAATCGAAACGAACACAATCGTTGATTTACCGAAAGATTGGAGGCACATCAAGGACCATCCGAAGGATCTCGTGATCGGAAACATTGAAGACGGTGTTCAAACCCGAAGGAGGACCACCGAGTTTATGGGTCATTGTGCTTTTGTATCCGAAATAGTTCCCAAAAATATATCGGAAGCTCTCGATGATGAAAGTTGGGTAATGGCAATGCAAGAGGAGCTTGTGCAATTCAAGCACAATAATGTATGGAATTTAGTTCCCGCGCCTAAAGATAAAACAATTATCGGAACTAAATTGGTGCATAAAATCAAGAGTGACGAAGACGGCTATCCTATTCGAAATAAATCTCGTTTGGTCGCTCAAGGATATAATCAAGAAGAAGGTCTTGATTACGAAGAAAGTTTTGCTCCCGTGGCTCGACTCGAAGCCATTCGCTTGCTTTGTGCATTTGCCGCTCATAAGAAGATAAAGCTATTTCAAATGGATGTCAAAAGTGCATTCTTGAATGGTTTCATTCAAGAAGAAGTCTACGTCAAGCAACCTCCCGGTTTTGAAGACCATCTCTTTCCGGATCATGTCTACAAGCTCAACAAGGCACTCTACGGGTTGAAACAAGCACCCCGAGCATGGTATGATCGTTTAAGTCAATTTTTAATAGCAAATGACTATAAAAGAGGCAAAGTCGATAATACCTTGTTCGTTAAAGTACTAAATGATGATATACTTGTTTGCCAAATTTACGTTGATGACATTGTTTTTGGAGCTACTAATGAATCCTTGTGCCAAGATTTTTCTAATCTTATGAAAGGAGAATTCGAAATGAGTATGATGGGAGAATTAACGTTCTTCCTCGGACTTCAAATCAAACAATGCGAAGATGGAATTTTTATCCATCAAACGAAGTACTCAAACGACCTCCTCAAGAAATTCAATATGGAAAATAGCAAGGTGATATCTACGCCAATGTCGTCATCATTAAAGCTCGAGAAAGATGAAAATGGCAAATCCGTAGATCAAAACTATATCGAGGTATGATCGGATCTTTGCTATATTTGACGCATCTAGGCGATATAATATTTGCTACATGTCTATGTGCTCGATTCCAAGCTAATCCCAAGGAATCACATTTAATTGCTTGTAAACGCATTTTTCGTTATTTGAAAGGAACTATTGGACTAGGTCTATGGTATCCTTCTTGCTCGGATTTTAATTTAATTGCCTATAGTGACGCCGATTTCGGCGGATGCAAAATTGATAAAAAGAGTACTAGTGGTACATGTCATTTTATTGGATCTTGCTTAATATCTTGGGGAAGTAAAAAGCAAACCAGCGTAGCATTGTCTACAGCTGAGGCCGAATATGTCGCTGCAGGGAGCGCCTGTGCTCAAGTGCTATGGATTAAAAATCAACTACGCGACTACGGCATTCATTTTGAAAATACCCCTATTTTATGTGATAACACTAGTGCTATTAATTTGAGCAAAATCCTGCTTTTGCACAAATGAACCAAGCATATAGATATCAGACATCACTTTTTACGTGATCATGTTCAAAAGAAAGATATCTGTTTAATTTTTGTCGGGACGAAGGATCAACTTGCTGACATCTTTACGAAACCTCTTCCCGAAGAATCTTTTAATTCCATTCGTTTACAACTTGGCATGGGACATATAGACAATTTTTGAAATAAGATTCTACTCAAAACATCAAAATCGGTGAGTCAGATCAATCGCTAGCGCGCGCTAAAATTTTATTTCGCTAGCGTACGTTAAACCTTTCCTTCTTGCGTACGCTAATTAAAGTTTCTTCGATTTTAACTGAACAGTCCAGTGAGCCTCTATTTTTCGCCTAACGTACGCTAACCTTATAAATCCTAGCGTACGCTAACTTAAAACTCGCTGACTATATATATGCCGTACAACCCTAAATCACAGCACATCCCTTAACGCACGCAAACGACTTCTCTCTTGCAAAAACCCTAGACAGTCATCCGATCCAATCTGCGATCTTCTTCCTCAAAATCTTCGATTCCCTTCGTTTTTCTCCTTCTCCGATCATGTCTAGCAAGAATCGAACCGCTATGGGAAAGCAATACAACAATCTCAAACGTCCGCTCAATGCCCAATTTGATTCGGATCGATTCGTCTCAGCCACTGCTTCAAGGGTGTTCTTCGACATACTCCCTCAAGAACACATCACGGATTGCTACTTTTTCAATCTCCTAAGTCTCGAACGGGTAAACGTTAACATCTCCAATTTTTTCTCCTCACTCGATATTTCTCGCTTCGTTGAATGCAAAAACCTTGTGTTTCCTGAGCTCGTCCGGGAATTCTATGCCAACCTTCACGTGGCCGAGAGTGAAGGTTCTTCAGCCCTTGTGCTAGGTAGTCTAGTTGGAGGAACCAAGGTGAAAGTTTCTTCCGATATCTTGTTTCAAATTTTTGGTTTGCCCAGAGATGGTCTCATTTGCACTGGAAAATCATTGGTCGATGATAATGAAATTGGTGAAATTGACGTGAAAGAATTTCTGAGCACGAAAGCCGTTATTGACATAACGGATGATTTTTTTGAGAACAACGACTTCGGAATCAACATTCGTTTGCTTTTGGTAGCCCTCACAAAATGTCTTATGCCAAAGGTCAATTCGCAGCATAAACTTGTAGGCGTGGACAAGCACGTGGTTTACCGCGTTCTAAATGACGATAAGGTTGACTTCTCCGACATCATCATTAGTTGGATGAAGGTGAAAGGAGATCTGTTCCGGTCGAAAAATTACGCCACTCGCTCTCGCAAGGCTGGAATGCCTTATGGCTCTATCTTGTCGGCTATCTTTAGCTTCCATCAAGTGGACTTGTCGAAGGACAAGGCAGTCCCCCTCTCCCTCGGGCATGAGATCTCGGACGCGTCACTTAAAGCAATGCATTACGTCCGTACGATCAACAGAGGCTGGATTCTTTTTCCATACCTTCGTGATGATGACCAAGTTGAGAAAGGGTCACGGAAGCCCACTGCCGAAGAAATGATCACTCGTCGGGGACCTCACACCCTTCGAGAAATGCAAACTGGGGAATTCATCAGGAAACCAACTTCGAAAGGCAAGCGCCCGATGCGAAATGTGGTGACGGAGGAAGAAGAGAGTGATCTCTTTGCTCGGATGCGGGGCATCGAGACTTCACACGCTGAGTTACGAGAGGACTTTCGGGCTCTCCGTTCGGAGGTCCGGGAAGTGAGTACAGAAGTCCGGGAAGTTCGTGGACTGTTATCCGAGTTTATTCGCTTCACTCACCCCTCGTTCCCTTTCCCTTCGACCTCCTCCGATCCGTAGATTTGATGAATTTTTGATGCTTGGTGTAGAATCTTCTTTTTCGAATAATATATATGTCGCTTGCCATGGAAAACTAGTTGTATTCACTGCATTTTATTATTAATGAAATTCGCATTTCTTAAATTTGGCATTTATTATGTACACGTACTTAATATCTCCTAGTATTGTTACTATCGTTGTTACTATCATTGTTGATTGCACCATTGAGTAATGGCAAAATTTAGTTAATGTTTATTAATAATGCAACAATTCAGGGGGAGTTCCTTTTTGTTTCTGTCAAAAAGGGGGAGAAAACTCCAAAAACGAAAACCGACTAACATATCGAACAAGTTTATCTTGATTCGAATCACTTCAAAACGTTTTTGCAGGTATTAATTAAATGTTTTGACATCATCAAAAAGGGGGAGATTGTTGACACAAAATGTATTTTGATGATGGTTACATACAAAACATCTAATTGAATCTATCTCGGCTCGATAATATTTTGAAGGGACACAATATGGCTAGCGCACGCTACGTATCATACCGTAGCGCACGCTATCGAGACTCTCATACACAGCCCAGTCAAGTCAGCTGCAGCCTACTCAAGTCGCCTGAATCGATAGCGCACGCAAGCTATTGAATGATAGCGTACGCTAATAAACTATAGATAGCGCACGCTATACAACATACATAACGCACGCTATCGCAGGTCTCCAGAAGTCAGTGAAAGGAATTCAGAATTGGACGTTGCGCACGCTACAGACATATTCTTACGTTCGCTAAAGTGAAGACTTAGCGCACGCTAATTTTCATATCTAGCGCACGCTACCGAAATAATGGTCAGTAGTCCAGTAGCCACTGGACTCACTTCGTCTAGGTCTTTACGTACGCTACACAAGGCAACGTACGTTATTGAAATAATTCAGTAGCGCACGCTAAAGGAAAGGTGCTAGCGCACGCTAAATGGAATATGCAGTTTACCGTTTGAAATTCAACCGTTGGAAGGAAGAGTCAATGCAGATCCGGAAAATCTGGAAATATTGGATTTAATTAATGCTAGCGCACGCTATGCATACTTGCTAGCGCACGCTAATCATGATTTAGCCGTTGGAAAAAGAGACGTTGGAGAGGAAATCGGATTTTGTCAAAGTCAAGATCGAAGACTAGTTGACCAAGACGATAGCGCACGCTACCATATCATTACTAGCGCACGCTAGACATAGAATTTTACCGTTGCAACAGTCTTTGTGACCGTTCGGAGAACTCAAGTCAAAATTCGCTAACGCACGCTACAAGGATCTATTAGCGCACGCTAATAGTATATTTTTTCAGATTTTGAAGGCTGTCTCACTCCTAAAATACCCGAAGGACTTGGGTATCAAACACACAACTTCAAGCATTCAAGTATTCTAGCATACAAGCAATCAAAGCATTCTTGAGCTCAGATTTACATATCTTATTGTATTACAAGTTGTGAGAAAAGGAAGATACAAGAGCGATTTCAATTGTATTATCCATTATTCCTTGTATTCTTTCATTTGGTTGTAAGTGTTGCATGACTTACACTTGAGCGAAAAAGAAACGAATCAAGAGTCACTAATCCGGTGTTATTAGGATCTTTGATCCGGCATTATTAGGATTATACTCCCACATTCGTACTGTGAGGATTATCTAGTTCCTATAGAACACTAGATAAACAATTATTCATATTGAGGGAAAGGTTGAGCTTGGACCGATAGAAGACAAGCGGATTGTAACGGTTGTAAACTCGGACCGATAGAAGACGAGTTAAGGTTGTGGTTTTTCTTTAGCCAATAGAAAAAGAAAGTCGGAGAGAGGACGTAGGCAAGTTGCCGAACCTCTATAAATTCTTGAGTCTTTATTTTCCGCATTATTTTCTTTTTACTCGCAAGAAATTTCGGTATTCCGCATCACCACTATTCAACCCCCCTTCTAGTGGTGAATTTATCTCTTCAGAACATATAAATCATCACATCACCATCTTTCTCAACAATCTTCAAGCAACACCAAGAATCACAACAACACTTACATATTCGTCATCATACGAAGTAAACAACGACAACAACATCAAGAATCCGAAATGAAGAAAGGGATTACATCAACATACCCCCTCAACACAATCCAAAACCACTACAATCATATCAATACCAACATCAACATGATTCGAAAATCCATCTTACAAGTACGTTTGAACGAATCACCATTGTTACAACATGAAGAATCTTAACCAACATCTTCAATCTCTTGTCACAATTCCATTTAATCACGTATAACATCATCATACATAATAGGATAAACCAACATGCTTCCTAATGTGTAAACATCCTTCTAAAATCAACTACTATCGAATGGATACGAATATTACCTTGTATTGACGAACTATGGTAAAGAACAATCGAACTCCCTCCAAGAATCATTGACAACTTTAAGAACAAAGCTCTAATACATGCTCTCAAGCTGAATGTTGTTAAAGGTGATCATTTCTACAAACGCTCAAGTGTTTGGAACCTCAAAACCTCGCCCAAGAACTCTCTCTATCGGATGAAGGGAAGAAATGGCCGAAATGAATAATAATACTGAACTGTACATATATATACTGCACATTACTAGTGTGCGCTACACTTACTAAATAGCGTGTGTTACCTGCCATAGCGTGTGCTAACTGACTTTGATAGTGTGTGCTATCGTAGTCCAGAGGCTACTGCCTTACTCTGCACAATGATTTACGTGCGCAAAACCCATGTCGTAGCGTACGTAATATCAACGTTGACTTGCTACAGTAATATACTCATTAGCGTGCGCAATTTTACAACAACCTAACAATCCTAGACGCATTACTACACATCGACAATTATAATCAACCAACTTAACTCCTTTACACAATTACGGAATATCACCATCTAACTATGAATGACGACTTTACACGAATTAATCCACCCGACACAGTAATCCTCAAGACATGGAAACACATGTCTAAGTGTACTATCTAAACAATATCACGCCTCTATTTCCAAGTCTCTACGACAAGTAACAAGCCGACGCTAACTTAACACAATAACTTAAAACCCACGGTGATTCATATAATGCACAATCGACACAATGGACAATCATTACAAATTCATTTAACAACTTCAATTCAAACGATATAAACTGTATAGACAAGAACACTTGCCTCAGAAATCAACATACGGATGCCCCGACGAATACGGCTCAACAGAACGGCCCCGGAACCTACAACCTTCACAAAAAACAACGACAACACAATCACTACAAGAACCAATACCAATAATAATGGGAAATACAACAAAAAACCGAAAAAAACCTATTGGAACATTTAATCGAACATTAAATGTTCACGGTTCAGACTCTAACTCGCTGCGGAACTAACAACAACAACGAGGGTTCAAGGGTTTCCTCATGGAAATCAAAATCATGATCCGATTGAAATAAATACGGTAAATGGAATTGTAATCATTAGATTACAACTAAAACAACTGGAATTTCTTAACCGATTCATCAACTTCAGATTAAATCGATAAATCAATCCCCAAAATTACTCACATAAGGTTCTAAGAAGGATTACCTCAATTTGGAAGAGAAGGATGAACTAGATTGTTGAATCTTCGTTATAACTCAAAGATGGTGGTAGATGATGAAAGATCGCACCAACTAGATATTGGGAAGGTAAGAAAAACTGAGGAAGAGCACGGATAACCCGATATATATACTGGACTCAATTAGCGCTACATCTGTGAAACAACTGCCCAAAACAATGGCAATGTCAACAAACCAACGAAACACCGACAATAAACTATGTGAAACAATAAATCCCGATCAACTACGACAATTATACTAATACAACTGTCTTAGTCCTTCAATTATTTTATTCATACTGTACAGATTCCGTACTGTACAATATAACTCGGATAAAATAACATTAAACAACTATAGTAGAAATTCAGGATATTATATTCTACCCCACTTAAAAAAAGTTTCGTCCTCGAAACTTGCAATCCGATCACAATCAAAAGTCCAACCACAATATCCAGAATCATCACGAAACCGATCAATCATCATCATTAACGAATAACCAAAACAGTGTACTTACAAATGCTTGAAGTCGATGATCTCATGCGATACTAGCAAATGACCCCACTTCAAAGACTCAATACGCTTACAATCACAATTTAACAAATTTCAACAAAATACATCGTTATAACTCAATTATGGAATAATCCATCTGTGTCAAAGCCTGTCTGCCTGATCGCGCAATCAAGTCCCAATCCTGATAAAAACCAATAATACACGATACATCTGTGAAACAACTGCCCAAAATAATGGCAACAAATCCCGAAATACCGACACAAAGTCCGAACGCTCATATGATCAATAGCAATGATCAACCAATAAATTAACCGAGAATATCATCGAGATGATAAACTTCAATACGACCAACCAAAGGTCAAAATACAACAGCCAATATCATCAACATGAAAAACTCTAATACTACCAACGAAGGATCAACAATTACCGAGAATATCCTCACATGGTAAGCTCCAACACGATCAACACAGAACCACAGGGACAGATATACGAAAGAATAAAATTTTCAAAATGTTACACAAATCACATATACTGGATCTCAAAGAAATACGTCCAACTGTTGAACATACCCCCCGGCGTATGAATAACTAGTCGCAAACTGACGAACATACCCAATCATACATGGAGTATGAACGACTAATCAATAAAGTTAAAAATCACTATAGCAGAATCACGTTCTACCACACCAATAGAGCCATATAGCACAAATTCCCCGGTTTCACAAAACCCGAAGTTCCAAAATCATATTCTGTACTGAATCTACAACATGCAACATATTTATCTTATGTGATCAACCAATCGGTAATACCTGGATAACCAAAATACCATACTGAAGTTCAAATATCTTTTCATCGTACCATTGATGTGTTATCCAGTTTGTGAGTCTCACTCAGAACTTCACCATGATATGCATTATGCACTACGTTTGTACGTATACCAATCACATTTTCAAAACAGCTTGAAATCATATAATCTTGTCAATAAAAATCCATGTTCGAAAGTTCTTTTAAGAATTTCAAAACCCCAAAATGTATATGTATATATCCGTGAGACTAAAATTAATTTTCAAAAATTTAAACCGGCTCGCTCATGTTAAGTTCTCGATGACAATTCTTTTCGAATACACACGATTAAATAAAATAAAATTATGCAAATAATTGACCACATCCATACTCCTATATACCAATTCGGCTCATCACCAATTCTACTGACATTCGGTCGGAAAATCATACGATAGAATCTAAAATCTTATTGTATAGACTTGTTAAAATCATATTTTCCACATATTCGTCATCATACGAAGTAAAAAACGACAACAACATCAGGAATCTGAAATGAAGAAAGGGATTACGTCAACATACCCCTTCAACACAATCCAAAACCACTACAATCATATTAATACCCATATATCAATAACAACATCAACATGATTCGGAAATCCATCTTACAAGCACGTTTGAACGAATCACCATTCTTACAACATGAAGAATCTTAACCAACATCTTTGATCTCTTGTCACAATTCCATTTAATCACGTATGCCATCATCATATATAATAGGATAAACCAACATGCTTCCTAACGTGTAAACATCCTTCTAAAACGAACTACTATCGAATGGATATGAATATTACCTTGTATTGACGAACTATGGTGAAGAACAATCGAACTCCCTCCAAGAATCATTGACAACTTTAAGAACAAAGCTCTAATCCATGCTCTTAAGCTTAATGTTGCTAAAGGTGATCATTTCTACAAACACTCAAGTGTATGGAACCTAAAAACCTTGCCCAAGAACTCTCTCTATCGTATGAAAGGAAGAAATGGCCGAAATGAATAATAATACCCAACTGCACACATATATACTGCACATTACTAGCGTGCGGTACTCTCACTAAATAGCGTGCGCTGCCTGCCATAGCGTGCACTAACTGACTTTGATAACGTGCGTTATCGTGGTCCAGAGGCTACTGCCTTACTTCGCACAATGATTTACGTGCACAAAACCATGCCATAGCATACGTAATATCGACGTTGACTTGCTACAATAATATACTCATCAGCGTGCACAATTTTCCAACAATAGCGCGCACTAATCCCTGTTGACTCGATAATCTGCACCTACTCCGAAGATGCATGGGTCCACACGCCGAAAGCAAACGACAAAGCCGGGATTCCCTTTGACTGATCTGGTATTAGCGTGCATTAAGCCCTACGCTTAGCGTGCGCTAATCCTCCATAGCAAACATCCGTTGACCTTATTAGGATATGCGCTGAAAGTAGTCGGGTCCATACGTAGATTCCCTCTGATCTGTTTTGCACTAGCGTGCGTTAACCTTATGCATTAGCGTGCGTTACATGCCGATGACTCAGGTTGGGACCTACCTGTCGGCCACAACCTGGATCCTGTCCAATATGATCTTACGTACATTAATGGTCCTTCTTAGCGTACGTAAGCTCTGCACGTTAGCGCGCACTAAGTCCTCATACTAGCGTACGTTAATCAGACTATACTTAGCCAATTCCAACCGTTCCTGTCCGTCGTCTCGACATACTGGATACATATAGATGACATGTTGAATACATATATTCATTCCAATAATATTCTCATACGATACACAATATCCTCAAATGCAATTGTTGACCAACTACGAAAATTATACTAATACAATTGTCTTTGTCCTTCAATTATTTTATCCATACTGTACAGATTCCACACTGTACAATATAACTCGGATAAAATAACCTTAAACAACCATAGTAGAAATTCAGGATATTACAACTACTAACAACTAATATTTACTGATTAAAAAAATATATGGCAAACTCTTCCCCATCTATATCGTGACATCTATAGGCGAAGACTTCTCTAGTACTCACACCTTTTCTCTTCTTTGTGCAGTACTTGTTGTGATTGATAATGATATGTCTTCCGTAGATTCATCTTCTATGCAAGGAGAGATAAGAGGGTATATACATCCGACCATCTTTATCTCTTCTTCCAATAAGCTTTAGCTTAACATTTGCCTCGCTGTACTGTTGAATTTTTGACTCTTTCCATGCGAAAGGATTGCACTAAGATACTGTTTTCATAAAGCATTTCATTTAGTTTTTCAACATTATCTTTCTGAAGCTCATTTAAATTGCCATGTGACTTGTATAGTGCATTTGGATTTCAAATATCAGGTAATGCAATAATTTTTTTAGGAAATATATAATTTAACCAAAAAAAACTTACCTAAAAGAGTTAATCCTATTCGCCACCTCATTTTCACTGTCATATATATACAACTGAGCAAATTTTGGAGCCTGATATTCGGTCGACATTAAACTTCCAATCAAGTGGTAGTTTTGACCATGCAATTTAGATATAGGTGGAGAAGTTCCCATATTAGGATTGCTATTAATTTTTCCTCCCAAAGCTGTACAAGCAAACATGCTATTGTAAAATCTATATATCTTTTATGAAGTGGTTACTTATTAGAGTTTCCTACTTAAAAGATCTACTAACAATTGTGGAGGTCTTTTCATCTTTGGAAGCTCAATTTTTCCTTGAAGACAATATGTTGAGTGTTTTGGTCTCGTTGACCCATAACTTGACCTTAACCTTTCATTATACCCAAAAAAGTGTAACACCCCCAAGATATTCGGAGTATATTACAGCGCCGTGGACCCTACATGGGACCCACCAGGCTACAACAAGAAAACACCACTTGACTAACCATCTCGGCTAGCAAGGCCACACATTTAAATAATACAACATATAAAGATACGCCCGGAACAACCGGCGTAATAAACATCAACCGACAATGTAGCAATTTAAGGTAATACGAAACGAAGTTCGAAATGAAAAGCCTAAGTACTCGCGAGTACAGTCTATAAGTTTATAAATGTGGGAAACAACCATATCGAAATAGACAAGAGAAATAAGAAGACCCAAATGCACATATCAACGACCCTGGCCAACATCCTCGTACTGTCCCAGCGCCCGCTCGTCCGGAAGAACATAACCTGAAATCCATAACAAGAATTTCCCCAAAACAGGTCCCCAAAGGGGTTAGCAATTACGCTAGTACAAGTAATCAAGGCAAACCATTCGCTTACAGGTTTCATAGTACAATGCACCGAAACATTTCAAAACCAAAACCAGACATGTCTTTTCCGGAAACAAACAGTCAAACAATTTTCCTAGGACCGGGACGAAGCCACGAATCCCACTCGAGGCCTCTAAGGACCCTCCCGAGCTGGCCACATTCATAAAACAAATCAAGCACCACACATCACCTAGGACCGGGACGAAGCCACGAATCCCACTCGAGGCCTCTAAGGACCCTCCCGAGCTGGCTAGCGAAACAAACTCATGAATCCAGGACGAAGCCGTAGATTCCCTCGAGGCCCCGTCGGACCCTCCCGAGGTGAGCAAATCACACACAATATACATTACCATTTCACGTTAAGCATAAAGGTTTCCAAAAATACTTGCCTTGAATAATTGATGACACAACGAACGGAAAGGAAAATCACCGACGAACGCTAGGAACCAACGGAACCAAACCTAAGGATTTGAAGAACATAATCACAACCAACTCTAGACGAATACGGAAATGGAATACACCCGAAAACCCGCCTACGATTCATGTATATTTGTAGAAAAATAACAACGAGGGCGGACCACAACCAAACCCTCTCGATTACACAAAACCATGAAAATATACCATGAATCCGTAGGAAAACTAATGATATCAACAAGATTAATCATACTCATCATGGATTAACCGATAAAACGGGACAAATCGGACGAAAAATCGCCAAACCCCCAAATTATCCAAAAGTAGGGTTCTAAGAGATTTACCTTGGATTAGGATGAAAGATTCGTGTTGATGTTGTTACAATACACCAAGAACTCAAGGAAAATGATGGATGAGATGATTGGAGGAAGAAATCGTCAAGAAAATCGCCCGGAATCGCCAACGCCGTGGAGGGGGAAAGAAATGAGAATAATGCGTTCATCCGGGTCAACTCCCGGGTATATATAGCCACACGGCGTAGCACGCGCTAACACTCAGAAGTTAGCGTGTGCTAACGAGGTAAAATTCTAGTCGAGAAGTTAACGTCCCAGTCCAGTAACCAGATTCTGGACCATTAGCGTGCGCTACCCGAAATGTAGCGTGCGCTAATAACCTCTCGGTAGTGCACGCTATCGGCCATAGCGTGCGTTACCTGGACAACAGCCGAGTCCAAAAGTGAACTGCCAGTACACACCTGATCCAGTTAGCGCGCGCTATCGACCAAACGTAGCGTGCGCTAAAAGTGTATCGGTAGCATGCGCTATCGGCCATAGCGTGCGCTACCTGGGCACCTGATCGAGTCCAGTAGCAAACTGTCCAGTACTGGATAGTCACGCTAGCGCACGCTACCGGGCATCTTAGCGTGCGCTGGCCCCCGACATTAGCGTGCGCTAGACTACGTAGCGTACGCTAATCCACCAGTCCAGAGGGTTGGAATCAGCACTGCCACTCCCAGGGTTAGCTCGCTAGCGCGCGCTACGAATCAGACGTAGCGTGCGCTACTAAGGGACCCCCTAGCGTGCGTTATCTAGAAAAATTAACGCGCGCTAGATACGAAATAAAAAAAGTCCAAAACACCGGAATAAGAATGAAACATCAACAAAGCATCTCAAAACGTATAATAACATGGAATGGATCCACGGCAATCCCGAAACGGCAGTTCCGTATAACAATTACGAGAATCAGACTGATGACGGAAAAGATTCACTGAAAGATACACGAGGGTCGCTACAACTGAGAAATACGCCGAAAAATGAAAATACAGGGAAAAGAAAAATGCGGATATTACATTCTACACTTCTAAAAATAAGTTTCGTCCCGAAACATAAGAAACAAACAACTCCGGGTACCTAGCACGCATGCTATCCTCGGTTTCCCAAGTTGCCTCCTCGACGCCATATCTCGACCACTGCACCTTGACCAAAGATATGGTCTTATGCCTCAGTCGCTTCTCACGATGCTCCAAAATCTTCAAACGACGCTCCTCAAAAGTAATATCCTCGGCGACATCAATCTCACCATAATCGATGACGTGACTAGGATTCGGGACGTATTTCCTCAGCTGGGAAACATGAAAAACGCTATGAACATGACTCAAGGCCGGGGGTAGTGCCAAACGGTATGCCAACTCACCGACTCGCTCGAGAATCTCAAAGGGTCCAATAAATCTCGGACTCAACTTTCCCATTTTCCCGAAACGGAAAACTCCTCTCGTCGGCGACACCTTTAGCAAAATGTGGTCTCCCACCTCGAATTCTAAAGGTCGGCGACGGACATCAGCATATGACTTCTGTCGACTCTGGGTAGTCAACATCCGTTCCCGAATTACTTCTATCTTCTGCCTCGTTTCTAAAACGACATCCGGCTCGGTCCCGACCAAATCGGATGCCTCGTTCCAACAAATCGGTGATCGACATCGCCGCCCATAAAGTGCCTCATACGGTGCCATCCAAATCAACGCGTGCCAACTGTTGTTGTATGTGAATTCGATCAATGTCAAATGCTCCTCCCAGTCATTGCTCCAATCAAGAGCACAAGCACGCAACATATCCTCAAATGTCTGGATAGTGCGTTCTGACTGTCCATCTGACTGGGGATGAAAAGAGGTACTCAAACGCAAACGAGTACCCAACGCCTTATGCACCGCCTGCCAAAAATGCGATACAAAACGGCCATCACGATCCGAAACAATAGACTTCGGAGTACCGTGAAGCCTCACAATCTGTGCGATAAACACACGAGCTAACTTCTCCGGGCCCCAAATGTCCTTGATGCCCAGAAAATGTGCCGACTTGGTTAGACGATCAAGAATCACCCATACCATATTCATGCCCGACCTCGATCTCAGCAAACTCGTAATGAAATCCATCGATATATCTTCCCATTTCCATTCCGGAACGGGAAGTGACTACAATAACCCAGTCGGTTGCTGATGCTCGATTTTGACCTGCTCACAAGTCAAACATCTCGCTACAACCTGCGCGACCTCCTTCTTCATATCATTCCACCATAAATTCCTTCTCAGGTCCTTGTACATCTTACTCGAACCAGGATGAACGGAGTAATGTGTAGCATGGGCCTCATGCAAATATTCTGTCTCAACTATGAGTCGCTCGGTACACAAAGCCGACTCTGGAATCTCAAAACACCATCCTCGTGAATCACAAACCTATGAGACTTTCCCTTAAGAACATTCTCTCGGATTTGAGTAATCATCGGATCCTCCAACTGCTTCAGCTTAATTTCATCGATCAAAGACGACGAAATCTCTAAAGCACAAAGTTGCCCGGCAGCTCCCGGCAACAAGACCTCAACATCTAACTCGATCAAAACATGCCAAAGGTCAGGCTGAGACGTAAGGATCTCAAGCGTTCGCAACGCAACCGGTTTCCGACTCAAGGCATCGGCCACGACGTTCGCCTTGCCCGGATGATAAAGGATTTCGAGGTCATAATCCTTAATCAACTCTAACCACCTCCTCTGCCTCATATTCAACTCCCGCTGAGTAAATATGTATTTCAGACTTTTATGATCGGCAAAAATATGACATGCAGAGCCGAACAGATAGTGACGCCAAATCTTGAGCGCAAAAACAACTGCCGCTAACTCTAAATCGTGAGTAGGGTAGTTAAGCTCATACGGCCTCAACTATCTCGACGCATATGCAATGGTCTTGCTGTGCTGCATCAATACGCACCCAAGACCCTGTCCCGAAGCATCACTATAAACATCAAAAACCCCGTTGCCACACGGCAACGCTAAAATCGGGGCTGAAGTCAAACGCCTCTTCAGCTCCTCAAAACTCGACTGCCTCTCGTCATTCCAGACGAACTTCTCGGATTTCTGGAGCAACTGTGTAAGCGGCCGAGCCAGTTTCGAGAAACCCTCGACAAACCTACGGTAGTAGCCATCCAAACCCAATAAACTACGGATCTCCTTCACATTCTTGGGCGGTGCCCAATCCAACACTGCCTCAATCTTCTGCGGATCTACACGAACCCCCTCGGCTGAAATCACGTGACCTAAAAACATCACTTCCTTTATCCAGAACTCACATTTCGAGAACTTCACATAGAGTTGCTCGGTTTTCAAGATGTCTAACACTACTCGCAAATGATGGGCATGCTCTTCCTCGTTCTTCGAATAAATAAGGATATCATCAATGAAGACGACGACACACTTATCCAAATACTCGATAAAGACTTTGTTCATCAACTGCATGAACACCGCCGACGCATTTGTTAACCCAAAAGACATAACTACGAACTCATAATGTCCGTATCTCGTCCGAAAAGCTGTTTTCGGCACATCGGACTCTCTCACCCGGAGCTGATAGTACCCCGATCTCAAATCAATATTCGAGAATACCGCAGCTCCCTACAACTGATCGAACAAGTCATCAATCCTCTGCAAAGGATACTTGTTCTTGATGCTCACCTTGTTTAGTTCGCGATAGTCGATACACAAACGCAGTGAACCATCCTTCTTTCGCACAAATAGGACCGGTGCGCCCCAAGGCGAGGCGCTCGGCCGAACATACCCCGACTCAAGAAGCTCACTCAATTGCTTCTTCAACTCGGCCATCTCTGAAGGTGCCATGCGATACGGCACCTTTGAAATCAGAGCGGCGCCCGGCTCTAACTCTATAGCAAACTCGACCTCACGATCCGGTGGCAATCCCGGCAACTCGTCAGGAAATACATCAGGAAACTCACTAACGACTGGAATCGACGAAAGCTCGACTTCACCATCCTCCGCCTTCAAGGCATAGCACCAATAACCAGTACACCCCTTTCGCAGGAGTCTCATCGCCTTCAAGGCGTTAATAACGAACTCCTGGTTTCCCCTCTTTCGTCTCGCGAAAGAGTGCTCGGTGCCGTCCTCGGCTAACATAGTGATGATTCTCGTGCGGTAGTTCATGATTGCGCCATGCCGCTCGAGCCAATCATCCCCTAGAATCAAGTCCTCACCCTCAATATTAACGGCAATAAGATTAGAGAGCCAAGCCCTCTCACAAATAAACACAGAGCAGTCTCGGACCTCTCGATCTCCAACGATCCTATCACCACTAGGAAGTTTAACGATGAAAGTCTCACAAGGCGACAAACAATCGAGACTCAGACGGCGCACACACTCCAGCGATATGAATGAATCTGTAGCATCAGAATCGAAAAGCACACTGACAGGATGAGATTGGATATGAACGGTACCTGTCGCCATAGTAGCTGCTGGATCATCGGTCCTCCTCATCTCATAGATACGCGGCTGGGCAGAGCCGACACGGGAAGCTCCTCCCCTAGCGGGCTGACCCAGACCCCTACCTCGGCCGGCACTCGGCAGAGGCTGCGGAGTAAATGAGCCCTGGTTCACACTCGGCTCCATAGGTGCTGGGTGAGAAGAACGGGCGCCGCGAAACTGTCTGAGCTGTTCACAAAAAGAAGCCTTGTGGCCCGACTGACCACAAGTATGACAAGTCAAAGGCGGACGAGGACACTCCCGGTTCATATGGCCTAGCTTGCCACAGTTAAAGCATCTGGGGTCCCGGACGAAGGTTCCGGCGGCACCTCAAAAACTCCTAGAGAAACGAGCCGAACCGCCCGTAGAAATATTTGCAGATTGAGATTTTTGCTGACTTCCACCCTTGTAACCCGAGAAATTCCCAACGGATTTCTGCTTCTTACTCTCTCGGACTGCCGCACTGGCCATCACCGACATATCATAAGCAAGAGCTCGACTCTGATAATCCTTCAAAGTAATACATACGATCCCAAACATGTAGTCCCGAATTGACAGTTTCATCCTCCTGGAAAAATGGAAAATTTTGTCGCTCTCTTCGACAACTTGGGTCTTCACATAGCCCAACTCATTGTTAAAATCGGCAATAGCTTGGGATACGAGAATATCCTGTGGTTGAGCATCATAGAAGGCATGGACTCGAGCTTGTCTAACTAGCCACGGGCAGTATTCAATCTCCATCAATTCCTGAAATTCGGCCCACGAAGCAACATGATCGTTGGGCCCAACGGCCTCCCACCAATCCGTAGCGTCCCCATTGAGAAAGTACTGGGCAATAGGGACCTTACGGTCCTCGGGACAGTTGGTGGCAACGAAGAATTTAGATATCTCCTTGATCCACCCCTCCCAGTCGATCGGGTCTGATGCTCCCGAAAACTGAAGAGGATGCATCTTGATGACATCTTGGAGCCAACGGTCTGCTCCGCCCCGATTAGCATGGGCCGTATCCGGGTTCTGAACCACCTGAGCTATCGCCGCCATTTGGTTTACCATTTGCTGCATAATGGCCACAATACCAAGGTCGGCGCGCTCCTGAGAAGAAGCATGATTGTGACGGTCACCGGTACTGCCGGATCCCGAAGAATGCGACGTGGCCGCCCCACCGGCTGCCCCACGTCCCCGACCGTGTCCACGGCCACGACCACGACCACGGCCC
The DNA here is from genome assembly GCA_033398695.1 of Orobanche coerulescens. Taxonomy (NCBI): domain Eukaryota; kingdom Viridiplantae; phylum Streptophyta; class Magnoliopsida; order Lamiales; family Orobanchaceae; genus Orobanche; species Orobanche coerulescens. The sequence goes on from CM065814.1 coordinate 6,349,325, forward strand.
CTTCCAGCATCCATGCTGGTGATAAGAGGTGGCAAAAGCAACTCGATGATAAGTAAAAGAGAGAGAATAACCACAGTTCACGAAACGGAAATACAGTACGAGAAAGTAAAGAATCGAGTAAGGAAACTTACGAACACTGGAAGTACTGAGATGCCGGCAGCGGTGTGACAATGTGCAAAACAAAACACGACTAGACCCAAATAACCGACAAGCCTAGGTATCCATAGACCTTGCTCCGATACCATTTTCTGTAACACCCCATATTACAGCGTCGTGGACCCCTACATGGGACCCACCAGGCTACAACAAGAAAACACCACTCGACTAACCATCTCGGCTAGCGAGGACACACATTTAAATAATACAACATATAAAGATACGCCCAGAACAACCGGCGTAATAAGCATCAACCGACAATGTAGCAATTTAAGGTAATACGAAACGAAGTTCGAAATGAAAAGCCTAAGTACTCGTGAGTACAGTCTATAAGTTTATAAATGTGGGAAACAACCATATCGAAATAGACAAGAGAAATAATAAGACCCAAATGCACATATCAACGACCCTGGCCAACATCCTCGTACTGTCCCAGCGCCTGCTCGTCCGGAAGAACATAACCTGAAAATTGTGGGAACCCTAGAAGCTAGGGATTTTCCAGTGTCTACAGGAGGGAGAGATTGGCTATCGAATCTTATTGTAGTTGACATCTACGGTGACGATTTAATTCTCGGAGACGATTGGCTCAACCGTTATGGAGATGTTCTGAATTACTGAAAGAGAGTTATTTCTATCATTGCTGATGACGGATCTGAACACTTATTCCGAGGATGGAGACCGGGAAGCTCGGGAAAATTGGTCAAAGCAATGAAAGCCGTGAAATTACTGAAGCAGGGATGTCATGGACTTTGGTGCTATGCCATGAGGAAAGAGGAAGGAATAGAGCTCTCATCGATTCCAGTTGTGAATGAATTCTCCGACGTATTTCCTGACAAACTACCTGGGTTACCTCCGCAGAGAGAGGTGGAATTCACTATCGAATTAGAGCCTGGAGCCGCTCCTATTTCCAGAGCACCATACCGCATGGCGCCAACCGAGATGTATGAACTCAAGAAGCAACTGGAGGAATTGTCACAGAAGGGTTATATTCAACCTAGCGTTTCTCCTTGGGGAGCGCCCGTTCTCTTTGTCCGGAAGAAAGATGGATCCCTCCGACTGTGTATTGATTACAGGGAGCTCAACAAGATGACGATCAAGAATAAGTATCCTATACCTCGGATCGACGACTTGTTTGATCAACTGCAAGGGGCAAGGGTATTCTCGAAGATTGACTTGCGATCAGGATACCATCAGTTAAGAATTAAGGAATCGGATGTACCGAAGTCTACTTTCAGGTCCTGGTACGGGCATTATGAATTTGTAGTGATGCCATTTGGACTTACCAATGCTCCTGCGGTATTCATGCAATTGATGAATCGGGTATTCTTAGAATACTTGGATAAATTTGTGGTCGTATTCATTGATGACATCTTGATATATTCGAAGGACGCAGAGGAGCATGCTGAACATTTGCGTGTGGTTTTGAGCACCTTGAGGAAGGAACAGCTGTATGCAAAGCTTTCCAAATGCGAGTTCTGGCTTAGGGAAGTAACTTTCCTTGGGCATGTGATATCAGCTGACGGAGTTCAGGTGGACCCGAAGAAAGTCGAAGCAATCTTGGAATGGGAAGTTCCTAGTAACGTGAAAGAAGTCCGGAGTTTCCTAGGACTTGCTGGATATTATCGCCGCTTTGTAGAGGGATTTTCCAAAATTGCTCGTCCGCTCACTCAGCTGTTGCAAAAAACTCAAAAGTTCACGTGGGATGAGAAGTGCCAGGCTGGTTTTGACGAACTTAAGAGGAGACTGACGACAGCACCTATATTAGCGCTACCAGAGGGAACTGATGGATTCATGGTATACAGCGACGCTTCAAATCAGGGTCTGGGATGTGTATTGATGGAAAAGGATAAGGTGAGTGCCTATGCTTCTCGGCAATTGAAACCGTATGAGGTTAATTACCCGACTCATGATCTGGAGCTAGCAGCTGTGGTCTTTGCCTTGAAAATTTGGCGACATTATTTGTACGGTACTCGTTCCCAGATCTTTACAGATCATAAGAGCCTCAAATACATTTTCAGCCAGAAAGAATTAAACATGAGGCAGAGAAGGTGGCTGGAATTGATCAAGGATTACGACTTGAAGATTCTCTATCATCCGGGGAAAGCAAACATAGTACCCGATGCTTTGAGCCGTAAACCTGTTTCTCTTCGAGTGTTGGAAGCACTTACATCCCAAATCAGCATTCAGCGGGAACTGATCCGCGAAGGGATTGAAGTATGGGCACCAGGAATCCAAGGGCAACTATATGTGATGGAACTGACTTCATCACTAGTCGAGGAGATCAAATCTAAGCAGTTGAACGATTCTATGATCCTTCGGTTATGTGACGAAGTAAAGAAAGGAAAGGCCCCAGGATTCGTGATTCAAGATGATGGAGTTCTGAGATTTCAGAGTCGATTTTGCGTTCCCGACGATGATGGTTTGAGACGAACAATTCTGAAGGAAGCTCACAGCGCGCCCTATTCTATTCACTCGGGCAGCAGTAAAATTTATAAAGATCTTAAACAAAACTTCTGGTGGGGGAATATGAAGAAGGACGTAGCAGAGTACGTTTCGAAGTGTTTGACTTGTCAGCAGGTTAAGATTGAACATCAGCGACCTGCCGGAATGTTAAAGCCGCTTCCGATCCCTGAGTGGAAGTGGGAGGATATCTCGATGGATTTCATCACCAGCATGCCAAGGACTAGAACGGGAATGAACATGATTTGGGTTATAGTTGATCGAATAACCAAGTCGGCTCATTTCCTAGGAATTAAAGATACATGGGGACCCGAGAGATTGGCGCGAGTATTTATTGCAGAGATAGTCAGATTGCATGGGACGCCGAAGACCATTATTTCGGATCGAGATGGTCGCTTCGTGTCGCACTTCTGGAAGGCAGTTCACAGGGCTTTGGGGACTGAGCTCAACTTTAGCACGGCTTATCATCCCCAAACGGACGGTCAGTCCGAAAGGACTATACAAACAGTAGAAGACATGCTTAGAGCCTGTGCTTTGGATTGGTCAACTGATTGGGAAGTTCATTTGCCATTGATTGAATTCACTTACAATAATAGTTGGCATGCTTCTATCAAGATGGAACCATTTGAAGCTTTGTACGGGAGAAGATGTCGATCACCCCTGTGCTGGGATGATTCTTCGGACTTGATTGGGACAGAACCGGAATTGATAGTTCAGACTCAAGAGAAGATAGCTTTGATTCGGGAAAGACTGTTGACTGCCCAGAGTCAACAGAAGTCTTATGCAGACGTACGTCGTCGCCCTCTAGAGTTCGACGTCGGGGACCATGTACTATTGAAGGTGTCTCCTACACGAGGGATTTTCCGTTTTGGGAGGAGATGTAAGCTAAGTCCGAGATATATCGGGCCATTTGAGGTCCTAGAGAGAGTTGGGGATTTAGCATACAGGTTGGCTTTACCACTATCACTGAGTCACGTTCACAATGTGTTTCACGTATCCCAATTGCGGAAGTATGTACCGGACCACAGTCACGTCATTGATTTCGACGAGATCGAGATAGCTAATGATGGCACCTTCGAAGAGAGACCAATCAAGATACTTGAGAGTCGGATCAAACAATTGAGGAATAAACCAATACACTTGGTTAAAGTACAATGGTCACGACATGGAGCCGAAGAGGCCACTTGGGAAACAGAGGACAGTATGAAGGCTAGATATCCAGAGTTGTTTTCATCTTAAGTTTCGGGACGAAACTTCTTTTTAGGGAGGAAGGATGTAATACCCGAGATTTCTGATATGTATTTGGGAACTTAAGATATTGTAATTGTTGCACTTTAATCTGAGTATTATTCTCCGTATCTCATAGTTCGGTGTTGTTGAGCGTATGATTTCTTGAATGTGATTTAAAATTGTGATTCTGCGCATGTAGCGCACGTTATCGGCTATGTGTAGTGTACGCTAACATGGATCCATATCGCACGCTACAAAGGAACATTAGTGCACGCTATGCGTGGTCAATATGATTGAGACGTGTGGTAGGTGAGATCAGGCCGGGGATCTTGGTCGGATTGTGTCGGGATGAACCTGGATGGCTTTCGGGAAAAGCCAAGTCAACGCCTTAGCGCACGCTACTGGCATGTGAATAGCGCATGCTAAGTGCTGAGTACAGTGAAGTCAGTAAGACGTTAGCGCACGCTACGAGTATGGACTAGCGCGCGCTAATAACCATTTTCTATAAATAGGACAGCATCCTTTTCGTATTTTCAGTCTTTTCTCTTCCAACATCCGAATCCTTATACTTAGAGTATTACTCTCTACATCCTAAACACTTCCTATCAGCATCCTAGCTCGTGTTGAAGATTGTAGATCATTGAGGATTGGTGTTCAAGCCTTCGACGTTGGATTGCTTCAATTTCCTCCTTGTTCTTCACTACTTTGAGGTAGGTGATTCTTCACCAATATTAGTAGTGTTCTAAAGGACGTTTGATCATGCTTATCTAGTCAGTTAGATTCGTTAATAGTCGATCATCATGTGTTAGAAGGATATTCTCGACGTTTCGGCACTTATTCATCGTATAATCCTTTGAACCTTTTTAGTGTTGGACTCCTAAACGTATTCATGTATCTTCAAAACTGTTTATGACCAGTATGGGGAGAACATCAAGTTCTTATGTTTTGAAATGATAGAATCATACGTTTGGGACATGAAATGGATTGGACTTAGGATGTTTCTTGAAGATCAAAGATGAATTATGGTGTTGTGATGATTATACGTACCCTCGTATCTTGTAGTCATTTAATCAGTAACAAACCGTATGAGCATGATATACACTGAGATGGCTTGTATTAACACTGAGGATTTCATGAGTTTTCATCACCTTTAGCTCAAGTTTTACCCGGTAGGATCGCCATGCACGATTAGCGCACGCTAAGATGTATATATTAACGTGCGCTATCGGGAACGAGTAACGTGCGCTACGTTGGATACGTAACGACGTTATATCATCAGCAGGCGATCGCTCGAGAAGATCACAAGATACACAGCTAGCGCACGCTAAACCTGGCCATTTGCGTACGTTATCGGGCAGGCTTAGCGCACGTTACGTATAGTACGTAGCGCGCGCTAAGTAGTTCAGGCAGAATTCATTTTTAGAGCTTGCGGTCGTTAACCGGATTATTAGACGTTCGTACGACTTGAGGGGACTTCTTTATTATTTCTTAGGTCCGAGCCTTGCATAGGGGACGATCGAGGGGCGGCGGCATACGGACGCGTGTCATTTGTTGGAGTATTTCCATTCTTGCCATTTTCGAGGCAAGTATCATATGTCGAGTTCGATTTATATTGAAACTTGGCTCATGCTTGTGGTTTTGTTCATATTGTCGAATATGATATGTATTTCTGTAATTTCTCGTGGTATTCGTTGTTAATTGTTCGTATTGATGAACATATTGAAATGCATATATGTGTGCATAATTGATTGATTTATGGTATAAATGATCCGAGGGGATTATGAGGATCTATGCTGAGGGCGCTGGATCGAATGTCCACCATGCGTTGGTCCGACGGGATCATCATGGGGATCTATGCTGAGGGTGCTGGATCGCTGGATGGGTTTTCCACCATGCGTTGGTCCGACGGGATCATCATGGGGATCTATACCAAGGGCGCTGGATCGCTGGATTACCCTGTACTGTGTTGATGGAATCGTGAGGATTCGCATCGTTGGATTCCAGTGACGGAAGTCCGTTTTGCATGTTTTATGATGCACTGATGATTTATGTATTATGATACTTGTACTAGCATTGTTTTGCTAACCCCTTCGGGGGTGGACATTGTTTTGATGTTCAGGTAGCCGAGGAGCGGGGAAGCAACCACAGTACCGACAGGACGATGAAATGGCTCAGTGATGTGGTTGATGTTTATTGTTATTGTGATTTGTCTTCTTGGTTCATTTAGTACTCGAGTACGTCTGTTTTAATAATGTCATTTCGATATGGTTGTATAAGTTAACTCATTTGATCGGTTGAATCAAATCTGTATTTGAACTTCAGTTGTACGATTGGATTATATTTACAATTCTTTTAAATTAGCCTTGTAAATCCTTACTTAAAGGGTTTACGGCGCTGTAATTATTCCGAATATCTCGGGGTGTTACAGAATATGGTATCGGAGCTAAGATTCATGGATATCTTGGCAGTCGGGTTAGTTGGGTCTGTTTACGTTATTTGATTATTGGTCGTCAGAACATCACCGAGCCAAAGATCGTCGTGTGGACCGTGGTTGTAAGTTTCCTAAATCTCAAATACTACCGTTTTATTTAATTCATGTTTGTGAACATTGATAGATGTACTTTTAGAAAGTTTGCCCTGGATATTGAGTATTTGTGTTTACAGTATGTTGAGAGGAGGTCGTGGACGCGGACGCGGTCGTGGAAACGCGAGACAAGAAGACTCGGTGTCTACCCCAGAAATAACCGCTAGCCGAACGGATTCCCATTCCGGGGGACAACAGGGATCAACAAATAATAATGCAGATCCTAACGTGCCGGGAGTGCTTCAGCAGGTGGTTGCCCAGATAAACCAGTTTGCTCAAGTTGTGGATCGCATGCAGACGGCGATGGGACAACAGCATAACGTGGATAATCGAGGAGATAAATGGCTTATTGAGGTGATCAAATTGCATCCTCCGAAATTTGACGGTTCTGCTGAGACGCTTTCTTGGGATCACTGGCTGAAGGAATTAGAAAAGATTTTTGCGGGGACTAACTGTCCCAACGACAGAAAGGTTCCGGTCGCCCAGTATCTTCTGACAGGGGAGGCTTTCGACTGGTGGGAGGCCATTTGACCGGAGGAGCATAATGTTGACTGGACGGAATTCAAATTAATGATGGAAGCGCAGTATTGTCCTTGCCCAGTTAGAGAGGCCCGAGTTCGGGAGTTTTTCTCACCACAAGATTCAGAAGCATCTGTGACGGACGTGATTAAGACTTTTAATCACCAGCTGACTTATGTGCGCCACTTCGTCAGGACCGAGGCAGAGAAGATTTTTCATTTTGACATGCGAATGAAGCCGGAAATTCAGCAATATATGTCCGGATTTGAATGTACCACTTTACGATAGTATCAGGACAAGGCGTTGGCCTATGATATGAAGGAGGCAGCAGTAGAGAAATCGACGGAAGCAAAGAAGCAGAGAGTGGCTGGCAACTTCACGGAGAATAAGAGTAGTGGGCCTCGCAGGGCCACCCTCTTTTCATTCATCCAGAGGCCTCCGCATCCTTCTCGAGGAGGAAAGAAGTTCCGGCAGACCAACCGCTTTGACGCAGGGAAGAAATGTTATAACCGTGGCAAAGCGGGTATATTCGACGGATCAAGCTTTCGCGCCGTGGACTGCTTCGAGTGTGGACAGAAGGACATCGCGCAACATTTTGTGGGAATGCGACTAGATCTTTTGGCACTCGCACTCGCACGGTTCCAAGGACACTAGTGTAAACCAGACGCAGCAGAGCGGTTTCCCGCAGCAGAATGTTGGGAAGAGAGAGGCATCCAAATACCGGGTCCGTTCCTCCGCGTATTTACGAGATGAAGAAGGATGATCAAAACACAAATTGTGCATCGTGCGATCTGAGATCCTTTTGCAACCGCTAGTGTCTTGTTCGATTCGGGAGCTACGCATTCTTTTATATCTTTGAACCGTGTTAATCGCTTTGAAAATCTCGTGCTTGTATAATTGTGAACCTTATGTTGTGGGTTTACCGAAATGAGAGAAAATTGTGGGAACCCTAGAAGCTAGGGATTTTCCAAGTGTCTATAAGAGGGAGAGATTGGCTATCGAATCTTATTGTAGTTGACATCTACGGTGACGATTTAATTTCTGAGACGATTGGCTCAACCGTTATGGAGTCGCTCAATTACCGAAAGAGAGTTATTTCTATCATTGCCGATGACGGATCTCGAACACTTATTCCGAGGATGGAGACCGGGAAGCTCGGGAAAATTGGTCAAAGCAATGAAAGCCGTGAAATTACTGAAGCAGGGATGTCATGGACTTTGGTGCTATGCCATGAGGAAAGAGGAAGGAATAGAGCTCTCATCGATTCCAGTTGTGAATGAATTCTCCGACGTATTTCCTGACGAACTACCTGGGTTACCTCCGTAGAGAGAGGTGGAATTCACTATCGAATTAGAGCCTGGAGCCGCTCCTATTTCCAGAGCACCATACCGCATGGCGCCAACCGAGATGTATGAACTCAAGAAGCAACTGGAGGAATTGTCACAGAAGGGTTATATTCAACCTAGCGTTTCTCGTTGGGGAGCGCCCGTTCTATTTGTCCAGAAGAAAGACGGATCCCTCCGACTGTGTATTGATTATAGGGAGCTCAACAAGATGACGATCAAGAATAAGTATCCTATACCTCGGATCGATGACTTGTTTGATCAACTGCAAGGGGCAAGGGTATTCTCGAAGATTGACTTGCGATCAGGATACCATCAGTTAAGAATTAAGGAATCGGATGTACCGAAGTCTGCTTCCAGGTCCCGGTATGGGCATTATGAATTTGTAGTGATGCCATTTGGACTTACCAATGCTCCTGCGGTATTCATGCAATTGATGAATCGGGTATTCTTAGAATACTTGGATAAATTTGTGGTTGTCTTCATTGATGACATCTTGATATATTCGAAGGACGCAGATGAGCATGCTGAACATTTGCGTGTGGTTTTGAGCACCTTGAGGAAGGAACAGCTATATGCAAAGCTTTCCAAATGCGAGTTCTGGATTAGGGAAGTAACTTTCCTTGGGCATGTGATATCAGCTGACGGAGTTCAGTGGACCCGAAGAAAGTCGAAGCAATCTTGGAATGGGAAGTTCCTAGTAACGTGAAAGAAGTCCGGAGTTTCCTAGGACTTGCTGGATATTATCGCCGCTTTGTAGAGGGATTTTCCAAAATTGCTCGTCCGCTCACTCAGCTGTTGCAGAAAACTCAAAAGTTCACGTGGGATGAGAAGTGCCAGGCTGGTTTTGACGAACTTAAGAGGAGACTGACGACAGCACCTATATTAGCGCTACCAGAGGGAACTGATGGATTCATGGTATACAGCGACGCTTCAAATCAGGGTCTGGGATGTGTGTTGATGCAAAAGGATAAGGTGATTGCCTATGCTTCTCGGCAATTGAAACCGTATGAGGTTAATTACCCGACTCATGATCTGGAGCTAGCAGCTGTGGTCTTTGCCTTGAAAATTTGGCGACATTATTTGTACGGCACTCGTTGCCAGATCTTTACAGATCATAAGAGCCTCAAATACATTTTCAGTCAGAAAGAATTAAACATGAGGCAGAGAAGGTGGCTGGAATTGATCAAGGATTACGACTTGGAGATTCTCTATCATCCGGGGAAAGCAAACGTAGTAGCCGATGCTGGGAGGATATCTCGATGGATTTCATCACCAGTATGCCAAGGACTAGAACGGGAATGAACATGATTTGGGTTATAGTTGATCGACTAACCAAGTCGGCTCATTTCCTAGGAATTAAAGATACATGGGGACCCGAGAGATTGGCGCGAGTATTTATTGCAGAGATAGTCAGATTGCATGGGACGCCGAAGACCATTATTTCGGATCGAGATGGTCGCTTCGTGTCGCACTTCTGGAAGGCAGTTCACAGGGCTTTGGGGACTGAGCTCAACTTTAGCACGGCTTATCATCCCCAAACGGACGGTCAGTCCGAAAGGACTATACAAACAGTAGAAGACATGCTTAGAGCCTGTGCTTTGGATTGGTCAACTGATTGGGAAGTTCATTTTCCATTGATTGAATTCACCTACAATAATAGTTTGCATGCTTCTATCAAGATGGCACCATTTGAAGCTTTGTACGGGAGAAGATGTCGATCACCCCTGTGCTGGGATGATTCTTCGGACTTGATCGGGACAGAACCGGAATTGATAGTTCAGACTCAAGAGAAGATAGCTTTGATTCGGGAAAGACTGTTGACTGCCCAGAGTCGACAGAAGTCTTATGCAGACGTACGTCGTCGCCCTCTAGAGTTCGACATCGGGGACCATGTACTATTGAAGGTGTCTCCTACACGAGGGATTTTCCATTTTGGGAGGAGAGGTAAGCTAAGTCCGAGATATATCGGGCCATTTGAGGTCCTAGAGAGAGTTGGGGATTTAGCATACAGGTTGGCTTTACCACCATCACTGAGTCACGTTCACAATGTGTTTCACGTATCCCAATTGCGGAAGTATGTACCGGACCCCAGTCACGTCATTGATTTCGACGAGATCGAGATAGCTAATGATGGTGTAACACCCCGAGATATTCAGAGTATATTACAGCGCCGTGGACCCCCATATGGGACCCACCAGGCTACAAACAAGAAAACTCCACTCGACTAATCATCCCGGTTAGCGAGGACACACATTTAATTATAAGACATAAGAAGTTACGCCCGGAGCAACCGGCGAAATGATCATCAACCAACAATGTAACAATTTAAAAGTAGTACAATACGGAGTTTGAAATGACAAACCTAAGTACTCGCGAGTACACTCTATAGGTTTATAATTATTAGAACAACCAAATCGAAATGGACGAAAGAAATAGAAAGACCCAAATGCACATGTCAACGACCCTGGCCAACGTCCTCGTACTATCCGGGTGCCCGCTCGTCCGGATAATCATAACCTGAAATCCATAACAAGAATTTCCCCAAAACGGGTCCCCAGAGGGGTTAGCAATTACGCTAGTACGAGTAATCAAGGCAAACCAATCGCTTACACATTTCATAGTACATGCACCAATATCATTTCAAAAACCAAAACCAGACATGTCTTTTCCTAAACAAACAAATAACAAATTTTGCCGTGGGAACAGTGGCTATACCATTGATCCCGCTCCGTGATCCCTAAGGACCCTCCCGAGCCGGCCATATTATAAAACAAATCACGCACACGCATCGCTCGGGGAATGTGGCTATACCATTGATCCCGCCCGTGATCCCTAAGGACCCTCCCGAGTGGCTAGCGAAACAAACTCGTGAATCCGTGGCTATACCATTGGATTCCCTCCGTGATCCCGCTGCACCCTCCCGAGGTGAGCAATCACACACAATATACATTACTATTTCACGTTAAGCATAAAGGTTTCCAAAAATACTTGCCTTGAATATTTTGATGACGCAACGAACGGAAAGGATAATCACCGACGAACACTAGGAATCAACGGAACCGAACCTAACGATTCAAAGAACATAATTACAACCAACTCTAGCCGAATACGGAAATGGAATACACCCGAAAACCCGCCTACGATTCGTGTATATTCGCACAAAATAATAACGAGGGCGGACCACAACCAAACCCTCTCGATTCCGCAAAACTATGATAATATACTCAATCCGTAGGAAAATTTATGATAGCAACAAGATTAATCATATTCATCAAGAATCTATCAACAAAACGGAAAGAATCGGACAAAAACCCCAAAATCCCCAATTATTCGAAAGTAGGGTTCTAGAGATGTTACCTTCGGAGATTCAAGTACTAAGGTCCGTAGAACACGCGTTGGATTGATTGTCCGGGCTTCACGATTGAAAGGAGATGAAGAAAATCAAACACTCAAATGATTTGTGAAGGAAAAACCCTCCCTCAAGCTCTCTCTCTCGGTTGTAGGTGAAGAAAAGGGAAAGAAATGAGCTGAAATGCTCAAAAAATGAATTTATAGGGGTTGACTGCCCTGCCGGACACGGCCCGCGCCGATCGGCACGGTCGTGTCGCACAGCTGGCCGACAGGGACTCGGCCGTGTCTTGCTTGACACGGTCGCGGCGCGGAGGGCCTTCCGATAGTGACCCGTCCGACAGCGACTCGGCATGACTCGACCGTGTCCTGGAACACGGTCGGGCGTGTCGGCAGTCGGTTCTGGCTTATCCGGAAGAGTTCGACTCGGACGTGCCAAACGACACGGTCGAGTCCTGTGGGCAGAGACTTCGGCATTTCCGGACGAGTACGGCACGGGCCGTGTCGGACGACACGGCCGAGTTCGGTCGGCAGTGATCGGCCAATAATTGAAAAATGAGCGGGTGAGCTAAAACGACCATAACTCTCTCGTCCGGACTCCGATTGACTCACCGTTTGAACCATTGGAAAGCTAACTCGATGTTCTATAATATGGCAAAGACTTAGAATTTTTGGAGTCACCAAAAATTAATGGTGATCTAACAAAGTCGAACTCATATGAGGAAAGTTGAAACAATGAACAATAACGATACACAACTCGAAGTTTTTCCGAACGGTGAACACGGTGAACGAACATGATTGATGAATGATTATAAATGAGTGAAAATCCACTGAGTGAAAATCACCGAATGAAATTACTGAATGATAATGACTGAATTACAACCGGGTATTACAGATGGCACCTTCGAAGAGAGACCAATCAAGATACTTGAGAGTCGGATCAAACAATTGAGGAATAAACCAATACACTTGGTTAAAGTACAATGGTCACGACATGGAGCCGAAGAGGCCACTTGGGAAATATAGGACAGTATGAAGGCTAGATATCCAGAGTTGTTTTCATCTTAAGTTTCGGGACGAAACTTCTTTTTAGGGAGGAAGGATGTAATACCCGAGATTTCTGATATGTATTTGGGAACTTATGATATTGTAATTGTTGCACTTTAATCTGAGTATTATTCTCCGTATCTCATAGTCAGGTGTTGTTGAGCGTATGATTTCTTGAATGTGATTTAAAATTGTGATTCTGCGCATGTAGCGCACGCTATCGGCTATGTGTAGCGTACGCTAACATGGATCCATATCGCACGCTACAAAGGAACATTAGCGCACGCTATGCGTGGTCAATATGATTGAGACATGTGGTAGGTGAGATCAGGCCGGGGATCTTGGTTGGATTGTGTCGGGATGAACCTGGACGACTTTCTGGAAAAGCCAAGTCAACACCTTAGCGCACGCTACTGGCATGTGAATAGCGCACGCTAAGTGCTGAGTACAGTGAAGTCAGTAAGACGTTAGCGCACACTACGAGTATGTACTAGCGCGCGCTAATAACCATTTTCTATAAATAGGACAGCATCCTTTTCGTATTTTCAGTCTTTTCTCTTCCAACATCCGAATCCTTATACTTAGAGTATTACTCTTGTTGGGAAAAACAAACACCCTGTATCGAATCAGCCGGGATACCCGATCCCTGTATCGATTGTTATTTGTTATTGAGAAGGTTTTGACATATATGCCAAATATACAGTAAAGGAAACTATATCGAGGCTTCAAGGCTTTATCCTATATCGAAAACCTGCCTCGAATCAGCATAAGTGAAGCTCGTCAGTACAGCAAGAAGACTTGTAAAAGACCAAGTATGGAAACTGTCTCGATGCTCTAAATACAGTCATCTTCCATACAGTTCACAAAAGGAGAAGAAAGAACACAAGTCAAGTTCCGTTGAACAAAGAAGTATTTAAATACTCAAGGATAAAGTATTTAAATACCGTCGCCTTCGATCTTCGTAATCCCGCGAAATCCGGATCATGTCATATTCCCGTTGAAGGAAATCTTATTCAAACGGACATCTCAACGGATACTTTCTTCAGAGGCTATATATCCTTGAAGACATTGAAGATCAGTAACAACATTACCAATTGAAGTAACCTAACTCTCAAGCTATCAAAGTTATCATCTGAGCAAACATATCTCCTAAGCATATCGCAAGTTAGAACGAAAGAGATATACAGTGCTCAACATCAAGAACAGCCATCATCAGCTCAAGATCTTGATATTCAAAGTCACGTTTCTTACAGGTTACCTACCTTTTACCTCTGTGTAAAAACCGAGCTCTGTGTGAACTCAACAAGTTATTCTGACCTGTGTGGGACGAATAAGGACGAAGCTTTGGAACTGTGTGTGAAGAAGCTAGTCAAGAAGGAAGCTTTAACCAATCTGTGTGAACGGTTGAAAGTGATATTCTTTGTATCAATCTGTGTGAACGATACAAGGATATGTTTGTTTATAATTACGTAGTTGTGTACGCAGTAATTATATAATAAACTTTTTTACTCCTGTGTGGAGGACCAGTGGACGTAGAGGGGTTTACCTCGAACCACTTAAATTACTGTGTCATTTACCTTCAGCTTTTACTGTTTGAAATTACTGTGATATATATTAAGTATACACCAAACACTTCGTTGCTGTATCCACGGCAACTAACTGTATCCAAGACTTCCGCTACGCACTCAGATTTAGATTCCATACAGTTTGTTTAAACGATTTTCCAAACTGTATCCAGTATACTTAAGTGGCCAACAAGTGGTATCGGAGCGGTTGATTCTAAAAAGAATCAGTCGTATTTCTTTCTAACCGAATCAGATTCAAATCACTTATTTTCAAAACAGTTTCTTTCATTCCTATATTATCAGTATGGATACTTCTATGATTAACAAAGTCCCTATGTTCTCTATTAACGAATTTGACGACTGGAGAATTAGAATGGAAGCTCATCTTGCAGCAATGCACGAAGAGATGATTTTTGTTATACAGGATGGTCCGATCAAGATCATGAAGGTCAATCCAGCCGAAAGGATTGAGGGCCAAGCCCATGCTGAAATGCTCGAGAAGGAACGCGAGCAATGGACAACCGATGAAAGGAAGCGAGCCAATCTCGACAACATGGCTAAGAACGCGTTATTTGTCACTCTTGACAAAGGCACGTTCTCAAAGGTAAAGAGCTGCAAAACAGCCAAAGAAATCTGGGATAAACTCAAGTTAATTTGTGAGGGAACTGAGCTCTCAAAAGAAAACAAAATTTCAAAACTCACTCAGCAATTCGAATCTTTTGAAATGAAACCAACGGAAACACTTGAGGAACTTGACCTCAGATTTACTGGTATTGTTGGTGAACTTGAAGCGTTGGGCAAGATTTACACCCAAAAGAAGAAGAACTTAAAAATTTTCAGATCTCTCCCAGCCCGATGGGACATTAAGACCACAGCTATGCGTGTATCCTGTAATCTAAATGAAATATCCACTTTTGATCTTTTCTCTGACCTTAAAGCTTTTGAGTATGACATTGACAGAAGAGAGAAAGCTGAAGAATCTCCTTCAAAGGTCACACTCCGCCGTCAGTATCGAACCGTCGACACAAAGATGCCTAGCTCGTCGAAACCCGGTCACAAGAGCGCTGACAATGACGCATTTACATCCCGTCACAAGATGAAATGGCGCTTCTAATGCATAAATTCAAAATTTCATTAAACGATCTGAAAGACTCCTACAGTCCAAACTCGTCAACAAGGTAAGTACCGAAACATCATCCGGTGATGCTAACTCGTGTTATAATCTGCAGGAAACCGTGCCATTATGCAAACAAATGTCCTCATCCCAAAGTCCAAAGATTGCCGAGGCCGAGCAACAAGAGAGAGATGAAAGAAGACGTGCTTGGAAAGACAAGCTCAAGGCCCCGATTGGAGAATCGAAGCCTCCCCACACCATCCAAATCACAGAATGTCTTGGTGGTCATCGAAAGTGATTCATCTGACGATGAGTTCGATGATAAAGCATACATGTGCTTTATGGCCAAAGATGTTCCAGAAGGTGAAGACAGCGACGATGAGGTAAGTTCAACCTCAGTTATTCCATCTAATGCATCTCATACTTTCGAAAATATGATGAATGAATTCAAAAACATTCAAAAGGCCCATGAGACTCTAAAAACTGAGAATATACTGACTTCAATTAACAAATCTAGAGTGAAAGATGAAAATGACTTGCTGAAAATAAACTATGAAAATATGTCTCTTGATTGTGAAACCAAAGAAGGTCGATTTTGAAAAACTCATGGAGAGCAATCATCAACTTGCTCATGAACTAAATGAGGTTAAAACCCATAATGAGAGCAAGACAAATGATTTGGTTCTACTACAAACCAAAATTACAACTCTCGAGAAGCGAGAAAATGAACTTGAGACCATTCTGAAGTCTTTTGAAAAATCGTCCAAAAGAATGGAAGAAATTCTGAGCACTGGGCAACATGCTCATGATAAAAGTGGCTTAGGATACAGTTCATGTTCGAATAAAGGTAAAACTGGTACTGTGTTCGTCAAGAGTGTGGAACACATTCCAGAATCAGAAGATACTCCTAGTCCCATAAAGGAACCTGCTGTACCGAGAAAACCGAAAGCTGCAATTCCGCCCCCTCAACTCTACTATTCGAGACAGTGGAACCAACAACCACTCAGAAGGCGCAATCTACAGCATGCTCCACAAGCATATCATCAAAGCCGACAGTCATTCAGAAAGAAGACGGTATCCAACCACCAAAGGCCCGCACGGCAGTACCCTCAGTACAGTGCGCCTAGGTATTGGATACAGGAGCCCCGTTATCCCTCAAGACAGCAGATGCCAGTTCAGTATCAACAACAGCATTGGGAATCCAACTGGAGACCCAGAAGACAAGCTGTTAGGCCTAGGAAAATGGCTCCACCTCCTAGACGGCACTCGTACTGGAATGATAACAATAACCCTGATTTTTACATGCATAGTAATTATCATGATTATAACAACTACGGATATGCCCCCAGTAGATATCGCAATACTGTACCGAGTACATCCTACAGTAAACCAATTGCTGTCAGGAAAATCTGGGTACCTAAAGGAACTAACATATATGGACCCAAAAATCAAAGGGGACCTAAATCTACCTAATTTCTTTGTTACAGGACATCCTAGAGGAGGATACTTGGTACTTCGATAGTGGATGCTCTCGTCACATGACTGGAGACAGGAGCAAGCTATCTGATTTTGTAGAAGGTTGCGGTCCAAAAGTTCGCTTCGGTGATAAGTCTAAAGGAAGAACAAGAGGGAAAGGAAACCTACTTGTCGGGAAATTCAAGGTCACCGATGTTGCATATGTTGAAGGCTTACAGTATAATCTACTTAGTATTAGCCAGTTCTGTGATAAACAGTTCTCGGTGAAGTTCTATATAGATCGCTGTAGAGGCAAGAACATCCAAACCAAGGAAGTTGTGCTTACAGGAAGCAGATCAGGTAATATGTACATTGCTGACTGGAAGCCTATGAGCTCCTCAATTCCATGTTTTGTTGCCAAAGGCACTGCAGATCTTAGCTGGCTATGGCACAAGAGGATGTCTCACGTCAACTTCAAGACAATCAACAAGCTTTCAAGGCAGGGTATGGTTAGAGGTTTGCCGATGTGTCATTCAAGAAGGACGTCTGCGGACCATGCCAGAAAGGCAAGCAAATCAAGTCAACCCTGAAAAGCAAATCCTACCTTTCAACCCAAAGAGTGTTGGAAATGCTACACATGGATCTCTACGGTCCTGTAGACCCAGTAAGTTTGGGAGGTAAGAAATATTGCATGGTTGTTGTTGATGATTATTCCAGGTATGCTTGGACGATCTTTCTTAGCAAGAAGAAGGAAACAACATCAAGGCTGCCCGAGCTCCTAAGAAAGTTGCAGAATGAAAAAGCATCGAGTATCGTGTGCATTCGTTCCGACAGAGGTACTGAATTTACTAACCGCTTTATAGAGCAATACTGTTCGGAGAATGGAATATAGCACGAATACTCAGCTGCCCGTACACCTCAACAAAATGGTGTTGCCGAGCGAAAGAATAGGACGTTGAAAGAAGCAACAAGGACAATGATTGCCGCAAGCAAATTGCCGCAGCGTTTCTGGGGTGAAGCAACCAATACAACGTGCTACACTCAAAACCGCTGTATCATCAACAAGCACCACAACAAAACAGCTTATGAGGTATGGAATAACAAAACTCCATTAGTTTCGTATTTTCACATTTTTGGATGCAGGTGTTATGTATTGAACAACGTGAAGGACCAACTTAGAACCTTTGATGAAAAATCAGATGAAGGAATATTCGTAGGATACTCTTCCGTCAGCAAAGCTTTCAGAATCTTTAATAAAAGGAAGCTGACGATCGAGGAATCAGTTCATGTAGTGTTCGACGAACCACACCATGACCCTACAGGAGTAAATGATATCACTCAGGACATTCACCATCTATCTATCTTGGATCCACCTACACCCATAGAACCTGTAGTTGATTTAGAAATCAACCCCGCAGCTGTAAGAATCGATGTGGATGAAGCTGACGCTATACAAGCTGAAGCTGTACCCACAGAAACTTTCGATACAGTACGGGATCCTGAACTAGAACCCGACCGAAGATGGTTGAGAGATCACCCGCAAGATCTGATCATCGAAAACATTAATGCCGGTGTTTCTACTCGTAGGAGAATACAGAGTACACAAGGAAATGTACTTTGTGCACAAGAAGAATCTAATGCTGAAGTCTCACAGTTTCCTGAATGGAAATCTCAATCCGAACTTAGGAGACTCAATATGTGCACTATCGTTGTATTCTTAGCCCGATCCGAACTGTTTCGACCATAGACGCTCTTAACAACTCTCATTGGATAACATCTATGGAAGAAGAGCTTAACGGTTTCGAAAGAAACAATGTATGGTATCTTGTACCCAGACCGACACACCAATCGGTTATAGGAACCAAATGGGTATTTCGAAACAAAAAGGATGGAAATGGACTTATCATAAGGAACAAATCCAGACTAGTAGCACAAGGCTATTGTCGGGAAGAAGGAATCGACTATGATGAAACCTTCGCCCCAGCGAGACTAGAAGCCATTAGGATATTTTTAGCCTTTGCCGCTCATAAGAGTTTTATCGTATACCAAATGGACGTCAAAAGTGCTTTCTGAATGGAGAGATTACATAAGAAGTTTATGATGAACAAACACCATGGTAAGCAAACACAGAAGGTATCGATCTAGTTTACAGGCTAAGGAAAGCCATGTACGGACTAAAACAAGCCCCTAGAGCACAGTACGAAACCCTGTCCCAATATCTAACCAACAACGGATTTGAGAAAGGTGCTGTCGACAAAACCTTGTTCAAGATACAGGAAGGTGATGACCTTCTAATGGTACAAATCTATGTCGATGATATTATTTTTGGTTCAACTAACCTTGCTCTATGTCAAAGGTTCTCACATCTCATGCAAAGCAAATTTGAAATGAGTATGATGGGGGAACTTAGTTATTTCCTAGGTTTGCAGGTAAAGCAGTTGCCTACAGGAATATTCATCAACCAGGAGAAATACAGCAAGGAGCTTCTCAACAAATTTGGAATGAACAATTCCAAATCCTCGCCAACCCCCATGAGCACTTCCGTGCAAATTAGTGCTGATGAAGCCGGAAAGCCGTTTGACCAATCACTCTACAGGAAGCTCATTGGTTCGCTCCTGTACCTAACGGCTAGCAGGCCCGATATCCAGTTTGCTGTTGGAGTGTGTGCGAGATATCAAGTTGCACCTAAGGAATCACACTTCAATACAGCTAAACGAATCCTGAAATACGTCAAAGGAACAGTCGATGCAGGACTGTGGTATCCTAAGGAAGGCGGATTCGATTTAGTTGGATCTGACTCGGATCTCGGAGGTCGCAAGCTAGATAGGAAGAGTACAAGTGGAACTTGTCACTTTCTCGGACCTAGACTTGTTTCTTGGTTCAAGAAGAAGCAATTGGCTAACTCTCTTTCCACGGTGAATCAGAGTACTATCTGCTGGTAGTCGCTGTATGCAGATCCTTTGGATGCGGAACAATTGTCGATTACGGAATCGATGCTAGAGAGACTCCAATCATGTGTGATAGCACGAGTGCAATTGCAATCACGCACAATCCTGTTTTGCACTCGCGCACTAAGCATATCAACATGAAGCATCATTTCATCAGGAATTATGTCGAGAACAAGGATGTTCGCTGGAAAAAGTTCATACAGACATCCGGTGGCCGACATTTTCACCAAGCCTCTCGACACGGCAAGATTCAACATGCTAAGAACAGAATTGGGAATACTACGGCGGACTCCTGTAAGTAAATTTTGCTTTTACTCAACAATTGAGGGGAATGTCAGTAAGATCCGTGAATACGATATCAACATTAATTATCTGTACACTCGTAATCATCAATACAAGATCTTGTGAGCGAAGGCATCCGAATCATACGGTGATGTGTGCAATAATTAAGGGGGAATCTTGTAGGACCCATGAATACAAACATTAATCCAAATATTTCGTATGGAATTCAAAACCTATTAGTACCTTTTTAAGGGGAACGATGTATCGACGGAGAACAAGACATGCTATAGGATTTCGATTCAAGATATAATATAATATTATTTCCTTTTTAAAATAATTTTTGTCCACGTGCCTGCTTTTATGTCAAACGTCATGTTCATTAAATGCCTTACACGACATCCGGACAATCGAATCTCAAAAGCCGCGATGTTTTTAAATTGTTTATTATTTTTAAACCGCTTTAGGCATTTAGGGTAATCAACCTATGTCGAAGTGGGACCCATTGTATTTTAAAACCTTTTAATGGATTAGCGTACGATTACACTAAATCCATCCCGACCGCCGATTTCAAAACCGGTTCCCATCCCTTAAAATCGACCATTCGTACTGCAAAACCCTATTTCGCCGCCCAAGTATAAAAGGATCAGATTCGCCATTAGAGACTCTTTACGCTTTCTGCAATTACAAGAGATCTCAAGCAAACAGCCTACATATTTTCTGCATATTCACTGCAAATTTCTACCGTTTTCTTCCTCCTTCGTTTTAAGAAAACATCCATGGCTAGTCAATCTTCTTCCCCCGTTCTGAAGAAAACCTCCAACATCATTGATGGCCGGATCTTCTCGAAACCTGTCATCATCGAGCGTATCATCTCGGAAATCAACGACACCGAACCAATGGAGTATATCATTACTCGTCTTGAACAACAAGGTCTTTATTGCTTCGGGAGCAAAACTGCCGACAAATACGACGCCCATCTGGTTGAGGAATTCTACCTCAACGCCGCCGTTCGTTTTCTGTCACTAGCCCAGGGAGGACATGTTGCTGACATCACTGCAACAGTCCAAGGAGTGCAAATCTGCATCAATAGCGACCTACTTCAGAGAATCTACAGGCTGCCCGCCGACGGCCTGACCATGGACCAGCTTGAGACGTTTGGGTCTCAAGAGCTGATTACCAAGTTTTATGGACTATTTACCGGGTCCAAAGTGGTTGATATGGTGACAACCACTTGTCTCAAGAAAAATTTTCTTCTTCATTTCGTTTATCTGCATGACTTCTGTTCCAGGATCATTGAAAATCGAACCGGTGCGTTCGAGATGTGCACGAATCTAAGGTTCAGAATGATGGTAGCTATTTTGACCTGTGAAAAGGTCAATTGGTGCCAAATCATTTTGAAACGACTTCAAGAAGAGGTGTGCAAACCTGCCACCCAAAAGAAATCCTTTGGTTTAATGCTGAACTTCATCCTCACGAAGTGCGGAGTCAAGCAATCCGCCGATGCCAAGAAAAATAGCTCCAGGATATATTTAGGAGGCGTCAAGCCCACTGCTTATAACCAGAGCACAATGCATGCCAACCATCCGCGAACCAGGCACATGCCTATTTCTGACAACCCCAGAGATGAAACCGTGAAGGTCCCAGAAATGGAATCTTCAAAGAAGAAGCGCATGCGTTCTCACAGCAAGAAGCACTCTGCTGGTGAGAAGTCCAAGAAGAGACTCCGGAGGCTCTCAAAAATCAAAGCCAAACACTCCGAGGATGTCTCGCCCGTGGCACAACCCACTGATGAAGAACCCCAGGGCCCAACCCCTGCGGAAGAGGTGTCTCCTACTGCATCGACAGTAGATCCCGAGCCTTTGGCGGCTACGACGGATATAGAGACATCTGCCAACATTCAAGACGTTAGCACGTCTACGCCCATTCGAGCCAAAAGCTACCTCTCCTCTACGGATCCCACACCCGCACAGATCCAATTTCCTTCGGGGCACCATCCCCGCAAGGAGTCCATCTTCCGCACAGATCCCATACTGCACTGAATCCTCAAACAAAGATCTCCAGACGTGATTCAAGTCCCTCCCCGACTCAATCATAAATCAAACACTTCTTTCGGTTCAAATTGAACAATCGTACGAAAGATTTACGCAATGGAAAGGCTATAGGCTAGCTCCGCATTTACACACCTGCATAACCGGGAGTGAATGGAGCCACGAAGAGCGGTTTGTCTCCGAAGTAACAGACTCAACTGAAATTGAGGCCCTGCTTCGATGGGACAACGCTTCTTGCAAGGATCTCATCGAAAGCCACCTGCTGCACAAATCTGACGCCAGAAGAAAAGGAAAGAAGAAGTCAGAGGACTCTCCCATTAATCCAAAAACTGACGAAGATGTCGACTCAGACAACGATGACGATGCTCTTCAAGCAGGTCTGAGAATGAGCCGCGAAGAGGCTGAAGCCCGAGCCGCCTCTCCACTCAGAAAAGACGAAGGACCATCTACCCAAGCCAATCCACCTTCGCCACAGCCGGAGAACATTCCCGAACAGGAGGAATCAGTCCCTCAAGTCGAGGAAAATCAAGAAATTTTGGAACAGGCACCCGAGCCTGTTGCGACCGAAGAAGCCATTCCTGCTAGCCAACAGGAGGATTCAATCCCTCCTGCATCCTTATCTGCCGAAGAACCTTCGCCACAGGACGCTTCTGAACCAACTGTCGCCATACCACAAGAAGCTTCTCTGAGGACGGTAACGAACCTGAGGATGTCCAACTTACTTCACGTCCATCCGTGAATGTAAGGAGGTGGAACGGTGCTGAAGACTTCGCCCAGCCTGACTCTCCTATCTCTGCTGCACGTAAAGAGCGCCTGCGAGCTCTTGGCCTTCAGACTGTATTTATCCAAGATGCAGTTAACGCTCTGTCTTCTGTTGAAAAGGCACTGAATTGGATGCACACCTCTGCCGTAGAAGAAATGACCACTCTTCAACACGAAGTATCTCGAGTTGTCGACGCATTCATTCTTTTGCCAGAAGTGTTCAAGCAAGCCTTGAAGATCATGCAAGATAAACAAGAGCAACTGCTGAAGGAGGAAGCTACGAAGACAAGGATCGCTGAATCCAAGACTGCATGTGCAATGATTGAGAACAGCTCTCAGCTGCGTGCGCACGATAAAAGCATTCAAGAAATGTCGCAGACTCTTTCCTCCCTTGTTGAAAGAATAAATAGCATCGAGACCAAACAGGACGCCGCTCTTGAAATCCTGCAAAGTCTTGATGAAGCCAAAAAGGGGGAAGAGGCACGAGAAGCTGCAAGGAGAATAAGACTGCAACAGGAAAGGGAATTTGAGGTCGCTCGAGCAAGATCGCCGCCGAATTGAACAAGCTAGCACCTCAATCCCAAAGCTTTAGAATTTCGTGCTCAGCACTGAATTCCATGACCCAAATGTCCCTTGGCAAAATCTTGTTTAAAGACCTTCTAAATACGTGCACGACCAACCGCAACCCAACTGCCGAAGAAGTGAAGCACTGGAGGAAGAATGAACTGATGAGATATTTTGTCAGACTCATCAGGGAATCCGCCATCTTCAAAAATTATAAAATGTTAGCGGAAGCGGCAGATAAGTTTTCAAAGATGCTAGAAGAAGGTAAGCTCCCTCTCCAAGTCGAAATGAAATCAAAACATAGAAGAGGAGATCAGGTCACCCATCCAGAAGATTGGATACTTGCCTTTGATCGTTCATATGAAGGAAGAGCGATTTACCAGGAACGAGGCAATGATTCACTTCAAAACTGGTGGCGCGGCACCGAGTACGAGCAAGGAAAGAGACCATGGAGGCATGCGGATTATAAATAAAGAGCTGAAATTTATGTATATTATTTTTGTTTTTGTAATTTTTATTCAACACAGCAAACTTTGTACTCAATCATTTTGAATATCAATAAAATAGTTTGTTTGTCTTGAAAGATTACAACTCGTAATCTACTGTGTTAATGTATGATTACTTGAAATTATTTGATAGGAATCTCAAGTTAGATAAACTTGATTGAAAAAAATTAAGCTGTACGAACTAGTCTACGAACAGTTCATAGTTTCAGTTGTAAACTTAGAATATATTGTAAGATTGTGCCTGCGCGCCAATCATAAGCTTAAGTTGTAATAAATCTCAAACTGTATCGAACGTGCTCATGAAAGCGCTTCATTATTGTAGACTAAGTCACTAAGTCAGACCTATTAACAAAAGACCAAGAAATCTGCCAGAAGTCATCGAAGAAGAATGCTTCATGAAGAAGGTTTTGGCATCATCAAGAAGACTCGAAGAGTTGAAGTAAGTTAGTCTTGGAAAATTGTCAAAAAGGGGGAAATTGTTGGGAAAAACAAACACCCTGTATCGAATCAGCCGGGATACCCGATCCCTGTATCGATTGTTATTTGTTATTGAGAAGGTTTTGACATATATGCCAAATATACAGTAAAGGAAACTGTATCGAGGCTTCAAGGCTTTATCCTATATCGAAAACCTGCCTCGAATCAGCATAAGTGAAGCTCGTCAGTACAGCAAGAAGACTTGTAAAAGACCAAGTATGGAAACTGTCTCGATGCTCTAAATACAGTCATCTTCCATACAGTTCACAAAAGGAGAAGAAAGAACACAAGTCAAGTTCCGTTGAACAAAGAAGTATTTAAATACTCAAGGATAAAGTATTTAAATACTGTCAGTCTTCAGATCTTCAGAATCCCGCGAAATCCGGATCATGTCATATTCCCGTTGAAGGAAATCTTATTCAAACGGACATCTCAACGGATACTTTCTTTAGAGGCTATATATATCCTTGAAGACATTGAAGATCAGTAACAACATTACCAATTGAAGTAACCTAACTCTCAAGCTATCAAAGTTATCATCTGAGCAAACATATCTCCTAAGCATATCGCAAGTTAGAACGAAAGAGATATACAGTGCTCAACATCAAGAACAACCATCATCAGCTCAAGATCTTGATATTCAAAGCTGCTGTTCTTACCTGGTTACCTACCTTTTACCTCTGTGTAAAAACCGAGCTCTGTGTGAACTCAACAAGTTATTCTGACCTGTGTGGGACGAATAAGGACGAAGCTTTGGAACTGTGTGTGAAGAAGCTAGTCAAGAAGGAAGCTTTAACCAATCTGTGTGAACGGTTGAAATTGACATTCTTTGTATCAATTTGTGTGAACGATACAAGGATAGGTTTGTTTATAATTACGTAGTTGTGTACGCAGTAATTATATAATAAACTTTTTACTCCTGTGTGGAGGACCAGTGGACGTAGAGGGGTTTACCTCGAACCACTTAAATTACTGTGTCATTTACCTTCAGCTTTTACTGTTTGAAACTACTGTGATATATATTAAGTATACACCAAACACTTCGTTGCTGTATCCACGGCAACTAACTGTATCCAAGACTTCCGCTACGCATTCAGATTTAGATTCCATACAGTTTGTTTAAACGATTTTCCAAACTGTATCCAGTATACTTAAGTGGCCAACAACTCTCTACATCCTAAACACTTCCTATCAGCATCCTAGCTCGTGTTGAAGATTGTAGATCATTGAGGATTGGTGTTCAAGCCTTCGACGTTGGATTGCTTCAATTTCCTCCTTGTTCTTCACTACTTTGAGGTAGGTGATTCTTCACCAATATTAGTAGTGTTCTAAAGGACGTTTGATCATGCTTATCTAGTCAGTTAGATTCGTTAATAGTCGATCATCATGTGTTAGAAGGATATTCTCGACGTTTCGGCACTTATTCATCGTATAATCCTTTGAACCTTTTTAGTGTTGGACTCCTAAACGTATTCATGTATCTTCAAAACTGTTTATGACCAGTATGGGGAGAACATCAAGTTCTTATGTTTTGAAATGATAGAATCATACGTTTGGGACATGAAATGGATTGGACTTAGGATGTTTCTTGAAGATCAAAGATGAATTATGGTGTTGTGATGATTATACGTACCCTCGTATCTTGTAGTCGTTTAATCAGTAACAAACCGTATGAGCATGATATACACTGAGATGGCTTGTATTAACACTGAGGATTTCATGAGTTTTCATCACCTTTAGCTCAAGTTTTACCCAGTAGTGACTGCCATGCACGATTAGCGCATGCTAAGATGTATATATTAACGTGCGCTATCGGGAACGAGTAACGTGCGCTACGTTGGATACGTAACGTACGTTATATCATCAGCAGGCAATGCTCGAGAAGATCACAAGATACAGCTAGCGCACGCTAAACCTGGTCATTTGCGTACGTTATCTGGCAGGCTTAGCGCACGTTACGTATAGTACGTAGCGCGCGCTAAGTAGTTCAGGCAGAATTCATTTTTAGAGCTTGCGGTCGTTAACCGGATTATTAGACGTTCGTACGACTTGAGGGGAATTCTTTATTATTTTTTAGGTCCGAGCCTTGCATAGGGGACGATCGAGGGGCGGCGGCATACGGACGCGTGTCAGTTGTTGGAGTATTTCCATTCTTGCCATTTTCGAGGCAAGTATCATATGTCGAGTTCGATTTATATTGAAACTTGGATCATGCTTGTGGTTTTGTTCATATTGTCGAATATGATATGTATTTCTGTAATTTCTCGTGGTATTCGTTGTTAATTGTTCGTATTGATGAACATATTGAAATGCATATATGTGTGCATAATTGATTGATTTATGGTATAAATGATCCGAGGGGATCATGAGGATCTATGCTGAGGGCGCTGGATCGAATGTCCACCATGCGTTGGTCCGACGAGATCATCATGGGGATCTATGCTGAGGGCGCTGGATCGCTGGACGGGTTTTCCACCATGCGTTGGTCCGACGGGATCATCATGGGGATCTATACCAAGGGTGCTGGATCGCTGGATTAACCTGTACTGTGTTGATGGAATCGTGAGGATTCGCATCGTTGGATTCCGGTGACGGAAGTCCGTTTTGCATGTTTTATGATGCACTGATGATTTATGTATTATGATACTTGTACTAGCATTGTTTTGCTAACCCCTTCGGGGGTGGACATTGTTTTGATGTTCAGGTAGCCGAGGAGCGGGGAAGCAACCACAGTACCGACAGGACGATGAAATGGCTCAGTGATGTGGTTGATGTTTATTGTTATTGTGATTTGTCTTCTTGGTTCATTTAGTACTCGAGTACGTTTGTTTTTATAATGTCATTTCGATATGGTTGTATAATTTAACTCATTTGATCGGTTGAATCAAATCTGTATTTGAACTTCAGTTGTACGATTGGATTATATTTACAATTCTTTTAAATTAGCCTTGTAAATCCTTACTTAAAGGGTTTACGGCGCTGTAATTATTCCGAATATCTCGGGGTGTTACACCTAAGACCGGGACGAAGCCACGAATCCCACTCGAGGCCTCTAAGGACCCTCCCGAGCTGGCCACATTCATAAAATAAATCAAGCACCACACGTCACCTAGGACCGGGACGAAGCCACGAATCCCACTCGAGGCCTCTAAGGACCCTCCCGAGCTGGCTAGCGAAACAAACTCATGAATCCAGCACGAAGCCATAGATTCCCTCGAGGCTCCGTCGGACCCTCCCGAGGTGAGAAAATCACACATAATATACATTACCATTTCACGTTAAGCATAAAGGTTTCCAAAAATACTTGCCTTGAATAATTGATGACGCAACGAACAGAAAGGAAAATCACCGACGAACGCTAGGAACCAACGAAACCAAACCTAACGATTCGAAGAACATAATCACAACCAACTCTAGACGAATACGGAAATGGAATACACCCGAAAACCCGCCTACGATTCATGTATATTCGTAGAAAAATAACAACGAGGGCGGACCACAACCAAACCCTCTCGATTACACAAAACCATGAAAATATACCATGAATCTGTAGGAAAACTAATGATATCAACAAGATTAATCATACTCATCATGGATTAACCTATAAAACGGGACGAATCGGACGAAAAATCCCAAAACCCCCAAATTATCCAAAAGTAGGGTTCTAAGAGATTTACCTTGGATTAGGATAAAAGATTCGTGTTGATGTTGTTACAATACACCAACAACTCAAGGAAAATGATGGATGAGATGATTGGAGGAAGAAATCGTCAAGAAAATCGCCCGGAATCGCCAACGCCGCGGAGGGGGAAAGAAATAAGAATAATGCGTTCATCTCGGTCAACTCCCGGGTATATATAGCCACACGGCTTAGCGTGCGCTAACACTCAGAAGTTAGCGTGCGCTAATGAGGTAAAATTCTAGTCCAGAAGTTAACGTCCCAGTCCAGTAACTAGATTTTGGACCATTAGCGTGCGCTACCCGAAACGTAGAGTGCGCTAATAACCTCTCGGTAGCGCGTGCTATCGGCCATAGCGTGCGTTACCTGGACAACAGCCGAGTCCAGAAGTGAGCTGCCAGTACACACCTGATCCAGTTAGCGCGCGCTATCGACCAAATGTAGCGTGCGCTAAAAGTGTATCGGTAGCGTGCGCTATCGGCCATAGCGTGCGCTACCTGGGCACCTGATCGAGTCCAGTAGCAAACTGTCCAGTACTGGATAGTCACGCTAGCGCACGCTACCGGGCATCTTAGCGTGCGCTGGCCTCCGACATTAGCGTGCGCTAGACTACGTAGTGTACGCTAATCCGCCAGTCCAGAGGGCTGGAATCAGCACTGCCACTCCTAGGGTTAGCTCGCTAGCGCGCGCTACGAATCAGACGTAGCGTGCGCTACTAAGGGACCCCCTAGCGTGCGCTATCTAGAAAAATTAATGCGCGCTAGATACGAAATAAAAACAGTCCAAAACACCGGAATAAGAACGAAACATCAACGAAGCATCTCAAAACGTATAATAACATGGAATGGATCCACGACAACCCCGAAACAGCGGTTCCGTATAACAATTACGAGAATCATACTGATGACGGAAAAGATACACTGAAAGATACACGAGGGTCGCTACAACTGAGAAATACGCCAAAAAATGAAAATACAGGGAAAAGATAAATGCGGATCTTACAAAAAGCTGCACAATACTCGCACTTATGATCAGCATCACCGAGATCCCAATATTATGAAACAAAGTTTAATATTATAAGTATCAATTTTTTCTGAGTTAATACATTTGATATAAAATATTAATTCATATCTACATAAAATTTATCAAGTAAGCACATGTGAAGTTCCTATGGCGAAAATACAAATTTTCATCCTCATTTTGTAAGACAAAGGTTGGTGACTGTGCAAGTTCGAGTGGAGTTGGTACATCACTAAACAAACAAATAAGTTAGTAAATATATTTTTAAATTATTACAATAATCAAATTAATAGTATCTTAAATTTTTCTGCATCAAATATTTATTTTCCAGATATCATGTATATTATAAAATCTTATAAATTAAATAATACTAAAAGTAACAAATAATAACATAAACTATTACAAAATGGTATAACAAATATATATATATATATATATATGTACGACATATACATCATATGTTTGATAATTTAACTATATATGATTAAACCGTTAAAAAAAATTAACTATTTTTGAAGGGAAAACCATAACTGTACATTATTTTTTCTCATATAAAAAATTATTGACGTTAATTATTTACAAACATCATCTCACTAAGTTAAAAATTACATAATAATAAATAGTAGCTTAAATAGAAAATAAAGTCTATTGCCATTATCAATTGAAAAAAACTACTGAAATGCATTTTGTATTATTCAATTTATTAAATTATCTAAACAATGAATATAGCATAGAACACCAAATTCATATTAAAAGTAGTGACAATTTTTAGGTAGCTACAGATTTAGAAATTTGAAAAAAAAAAGTTATATAAACAAATAATGCAGTAAATATAATATAATATACCTGAATTAGTTCTAACTAAAGTAGAATATGTAATAACTCAAGTTAAACCATTTGATATAAATCTTTCTATTCGTTCACCATGCAGCTTACCTAAATTATATTCAAGCACTTGTTAATAATTTTGTACAACAAATAAAAAAATGAATACCACTATCATTGTTAGTATATTAATAAGTTTAAAAATAATAACGACAAGTTTAAAAAAAATGAATAAAAATACCCATTTGTGTCAATTGCAACTGGTATGGTATGGAGGATGATGATGATCCTATATATTGTTGTAATACCCCCATCAATATATGCACTTTCATTTATTCCTAAACACAATTCACCTTAAAAAATAATGAAAAAAAATTGCAAACACGTTTAGCTAATAATATTTCATAGTAAAGTTAAAAATAATTGAGTTACATAAAAAATAAAATTTGTTACCAGGTAATGTTCCTTTATGTTTTTTTTTTAAAATTTACTTTTGCGCATATTTCTTGCTTCTGTTGCTTTAGATTCGTCTATTTTGCGCTAAATATATGATAGAATGTAATATAAAATGTTGTTAAGTCAGTATATTAAAATATAATATTATAAATTAGGGACATTCCAATAAAGTAACTAATTACACATTCGAAATATAAAGTTTCTTAATAAATAAAGTAAACATATAATTTAATGAATTGCACCTACAGATATCAAAATATATCACCATATTCGTTTTAAAATATTTTATAATACTTATTTTTTGATTTTTTTCCATATAATTAGTAATTTTTTGATATAATTTTTATATAGTTTTATAAATATAATTTTTATATACCAACTAAAGTTAAGTACAATATAGTTTTTTTGATATAATATTTATATGGTTTTATATATATAATATTTATATACCTACTTTAGTTAAATGAAGTGTCATAATATCTTAAAATTTAGAGATGATGTGTTACACTCTTGTCACTACATGTAAATTAATTTAAAAAAAGCAAAATTTTGTGTTAAACATTGAACTATTAACAAAAAAACTAATGTTAGTTACAAAGTAATTCAATCTATATTTTTTAAAATATTTTAAATATCTAATGTCCGAATATCGACTTATACTACATCTCAATATTTGTGTATTTGAGATAATCATATATTAAATATATATTTAGTTTATGATTATTTTAAATATAAAAAATTAACTATTTAATTCATGAGTTTACTATTAAAATTTTAGTTTAGTGGCATTAATCTTTCCAGTTATTTTTATTTTCTTCATATCAGAAAGATTATTAATTAAATTTATTAACTAAATAATAACATCAAGTCTCTAGAATTATTAACTAAATTTATTAACTTATAATAAGTAAATAATAAATAACAAATTATTAACTAAATAACATATACCACCTAATCCACCCCCAAAACCACATGCGAGCCCCCACCAAACCAAGTGGCCGTTTCTAGAAAACCCTAGAGACACCCCTCCTTTTTCAATCGCCGCTCATTTCCTATATAAAACCCCCCGACTCTTCCCTACCCCATTTACTGCGAGCAGCCGACTCTGTACCCCCCACCACGTAGGTGTCTCTTGAAAACCTAGGGGACGCTCGTCCCTCTACTCTAGTCGCGGCCCACTTCATTGTAAGAAGTCCACCGACTCTTTTCTCTCCCCTTTACCACGTGAAAGTCTCTAGAAACCCTAGATGAGACACTCGTCTCTCTACTCTAGTTTTCGTCCACCTCCGGTACAATGAGCATTTTTATTATCTATCTATGTCTTTTACATTTATACGGACATATGAAGAAGTAATATCTTCATATACCTTAACGAATTCCATCACCTTACATAAATTAATAGGTGATATCACTGTATCTGAAAAATAAAAAAGAAATATTCGTAGTTTTCAACTAAGTAATAGCTTTAAACTATGATTACATTTTCTTCCGATAAATATACTTGTTTATACTTAATATATGAGTTTATATTATTTTATATACCTAAATTATGTAAATCAAAAAATCTATATTCTCTATAATTTTATTTAGATGTGTTTTCAGTGTATATGAAAAAGAAAACGAAAGTATTCATAGTTTTTAGCTAAATAGTAGCTTCAAACTATGAATACCTTGTTCTTCGGACATATTTATGTATTCCATACTTGATAAATGAATTTATATTATTTTATATACATAAATCATTTAGATCTATTTATTTATGGTTTCTATAATTTAAGTGTACTGTTTTAAATTAATTGAGAATAAAATATAAGAAAAATCTTCAATAGATCTCTTTCTTTCCATCTAAATGGATATATGAAGGATTAGTCTAGAAATCTTTTTTTTCTGGATATGAATCCCAAATAAAAGGGATTGATTCTTTTTTACCCGATTATTTCGGTTGATAAAAAGATGAAAATTAATATTCTTCAGTCACGTATGTAAATACTTGTATATCACTGTAATTCAAAAAGAAAAAGAAAAAAGATTCATAGTTTTCAGGAGAGTAATAGCTCCAAACTATGAGTTCAATTTCCTTCCGATATAGATTTATTAATATGTCGTTTACTTCTACTGTTCTAAGTTAATTTAGAACTATAGTAGCAGCAAAATCTTGGATACACCGCTATGTTTTCTATCCGACTGAATAAAAATTAATATTTGTTTCATGAGAGGATATATGCAGTACATATAATTTATATCAATAGATCTGATGAAAACATACTTAGTTTTTAAAGAGGAAATACACTCCTTTATCCACTTTGCCATAGTCAATGACAATATTTATCAATGGACTTAGTTTGTACAAATTCTAGCCAAAAATGACATGGTTTGACCAATATACCCTTACTTTTCAATAAAACTAACCCACTTTATGTAACACCCTCAAGATATTCGAGGTATATTACAGCGCCGTGAATCCCTATATGGGACCCACCAGGCTGAACAGCATCATACTCATCGACTCATATAAACGACAGAACAATGTCATGTCATAAAGACGCAAAACAGAACGATCCACCCGGTTCAACCGGTCAACATAACATCATCATCCAACACAACATAATAAGCAACAATACAATCCAAACGAACAAGAACCCCTTAAGTACTCGAGTACAACTATTAGTTCAAAACCACAAAAAGACAAAAAGGTAAAAGACACCAAAACGTCACTCGTGCACAATCATCACGCACGACCATCATCCGTGTACTGGTCCAGCGCCCGTTCGTCTCGATGAACCTGACCTGAAATTCATAAAACGAATTTCCCCGAAACGGGTCCCCAGAGGGGTTAGCAATTACGCTAGTACAAGTAACCAGATGAACAACTTACATCTTACACATATAGTAATACATGCAATAAAGAAAACCGTTCGAAACACTCATTTCCGGAAATGCCATAATCAAAACACATTTGTAAAAATTCACCACAATTAACCATCGATCCACACCTCCGTGGACCCCTACCGAGACCCCGTCGGATCTAACCCGTAGTGGTTAAAAGCAAAGCTCGTCGATCCACACCTCCGTGGACCCCTACCGAGACCCCGTCGAGTCTAACCCGTAGTGAGCATACACACATACACAATTTCTCATACAAAACTACTATGCCAAGATTGTAAGTTCATAAGGATACTTGCCTCGATTAATTAGACGATGACACGAACGGAACAGAAGAGTTGAACACGACCGCAAGGAACCGGCGGAAATGAACCTAACGATTCGAACAACACAATCACAACCAACTCTAGAAGATTACGGAAAAGGAATACACCCGGAAACCCGCCTACGATTCATGTATATTCATACCAAAATAACAACGAGGGCGGACCACAACCAAACCCTCTCGATTCCGTAAAAATCCACAAAATATCCATGAATCCGTAGGAAAACTAACGATACTAACAATATTAATCGTATACGTCATGAATCCACCAACGAAACGGAACTAATCGGAAGAAAATCCCAAAACCCCCAAATTAATCGAAATAGGGTTTTAGAACATTACCTTAGGAGATTCAAGTACCAAGATCCGTAGAACACGCGTTAGATTGATTGCCCGAGCTTCACAATCGGAAAGAAATGATGAAAATCGACCCCCGGATGAAGAACTCTCCCCCTCTATACCCTCTCTCTCGCAGCCTTGAATGAAAAATGGGGATGGAAATGGCGATTCGCCTAATAAAGACGAATCGCACTGATTGGCGCCGTGTGCGCGGCACAACCAAAGTGTGCCGCGGCACGAGCCAAAAATACTCCTGAGGTTTTCGCGTTGTGCCGCGGCACGGCTGCGTGTGCGCGGCACACAGTCTGATTGGGTTTTGGTCGCGGAAGACACACGAGTGTGCCGCGGCCGGACAGTGTGCGCGGCCTTGGCTGTGCCGCGGCTTGCCGGATGGGTGTGCCGCGGCACATCTGGATTGTCCGACCAACATTTGGAGAAATTTGTGCCGCGGCGCATGCACCTTGTCCGCGGCCCACATCCCATATAGTTAACCAAAATGATAAAAATGATCCGGAAAGAGAATAAAACGATAGGAATCCATATTTAGGGACTAATAACACGAAACGGATCCACAGCAACCCCGAAACGGCGGTTCCGCATCACAATAACGAGAATACAGTTCAACAGTTTGACAGGAAGGACACGCTGAAAAGTACACGAGGGTCACCATGATTGAGAAATACACCAAAAACGAAAATACAAGGGAAAGAAAAATACGGATATTACATTCTACCCCTCTAAAAATAAGTTTCGTCCCGAAACTTAAGAAACAAACAACTCCGGGTACCTAGCACGCATGCTATCCTCGGTTTCCCAAGTTGCTTCCTCGACACCGTGTCTCGACCACTGCACCTTGACCAAAGGTATGGTCTTATGCCTCAATCGTTTCTCACGATGCTCCAAAATCTTCAAAGGACGCTCCTCAAAAGTAATATCTTCAGCAATATCAATCTCGCCATAATCGATGACGTGACTAGGATCCGGAACATATTTCCTCAACTGGGAAACATGAAAAATGCTATGAACATGACTCAAGGCCGGAGGTAACGCCAAACGGTACGCCAATTCACCGACTCGCTCGAGAATCTCAAAGGGTCCAATAAATCTCGGGCTCAGCTTTCCTTTCTTCCCGAAACGAAAAACTCCTCTCGTCGGCGACACCTTTAGCAAAACGTGGTCTCCCACCTCGAATTCCAAAGGTCGACGACGGACGTCGGCATATGACTTCTGTCGACTCTGGGCAGTCAACATCCGTTCTCGAATTAACTCTATCTTCCGCCTCGTCTCTAAAACGACATCCGGCTCGGTCCCGACCAAATCGGACGCCTCATCCCAACAAATCGGTGATCGACATCGCCGCCCGTAAAGTGCCTCATACGGTGCCATCCGAATCGACGCGTGCCAACTGTTGTTGTACGTGAATTCAATCAGCGGCAAATGTTCCTCCCAGTCACTACTCCAGTCGAGAGCACAAGCACGCAAAAAGTCCTCGAACGTTTGGATAGTGCGTTCCGACTGTCCATCTGACTGGGGATGAAAAGAGGTACTCAAACGCAACCGGGTACCCAACGCCTTATGCACTGCCTGCCAGAAGTGTGATACAAAACGGCCATCACGATCCGAAACAATAGACTTCGGGGTACCATGAAGTCTCACAATCTGCGCGATAAACACACGAGCTAACTTCTCCGGGCCCCAAGTGTCCTTGATGCCCAGAAAATGTGCTGACTTGGTCAGGCGATCAACAATCACCCATACTATATTCATGCCCGACCTCGATCTCGGCAAACTCGTAACGAAATCCATCGATATATCTTCCCATTTCCATTCGGAGCGAAGTGGCGCAATAACTTGACGGTCGGCGATGCTCGATCTTGACCTGCTGACAAGTCAAACATCTCGCTACAAACTGTGCGACCTCATCCTTCATATCATTCCACCAGAAATTCCTTCTCAAGTCCTTGTACATCTTACTCGAACCAGGATGAACGGAGTAAGGTGTAGCATGGGCCTCCCGTAAAATATTCTGTCTCAACTCTGAGTCGTTCGGCACACAAAGCCGGCTCTGGAATCTCAAAACACCATCCTCGTGAATCACAAATCCGGGAGACTATCCTTTAAGAACGTTCTCTCGGATTTGAGTAATCATCGGATCCTCTAACTGCTTCAGCTTAATTTCATCGATCAAAGACGACGAAACCTCTAAAGCACGAAGTTGCCCGACGGCTCCAGGCAACAAAACTTCAACATCTAACTCGATTAAAGATCGCCGAAGCTCGGACTGAGACGTAAGGATCTCAAGCGATCGCAGTGCAATCGGTTTCCGGCTCAAGGCGTCGGCCACGACATTCGCCTTGCCCGGATGATAAAGGATTTCGAGGTCATAATCCTTAATCAACTCCAACCACCTCCTCTGCCTCATATTCAATTCTCGCTGGGTAAATATGTATTTCAGACTTTTATGATCGGTAAAAATCTGACATGCAGAGCCGAAAAGATAATGACGCCAAATCTTGAGCGCAAAAGCATTGCCGCTAACTCCAAATCATGAGTAGGGTAGTTAAGCTCATACGGCCTCAAGCTGTCTCGATGCAAAGGCAATGGTCTTACCGTCTTGCATTAATACGCACCGAGACCACGACCAAGCATCGCTATAAGCGGCAAAACCCTCGTTGCCACATGGCAACGCCAAAGCTGAGTGAAGTCAAACGCTTCTTGACTCCTCAAAACTCATCGCCTCTCGTCATTCCGACGAACTTCTCGGATTTACGGAGCAAGCTGTGTAAGTGGTCGAGCCGGATTTCGAAAACCCTCGGCGAACCTACGGTAGTAGCCAGCTAAACCCAAGAAACTACGGAGCTCCTTCACATTCTTGGGCGGTGCCCAATCCAACACGGCCTCAATCTTCTGCGGATCCACACGAACCCCCTCGGCTGAAATCACATGACCTAAAAATATCACTTCCTTCAGCCAGAACTCACATTTCGAGAACTTTGCATAGTGTTGCTCGGTCCTCAAAATGTTTAATACTACCCGCAAATGATGGGCATGCTCTTCCTCATTCTTCGAATAAATAAGAATATCCTCAATAAAGACGACGACGCACTTATCCAAATACTCGATAAAAACTTTGTTCATCAACTGCATGAACACCGCCGGCGCATTAGTTAACCCGAAAGGCATAACTACAAACTCATAATGTCCGTATCTCGACCGAAAAGCTGTCTTCGGCACATCGGACTCTCTCACCCGGAGTTGATAGTATCCCGATTTCAAATCAATTTTCGAGAATACCGCAGCTCCCTGCAACTGGTCGAACAAGTCGTCAATCCTCGGCAAGGGATACTTGTTCTTGATGGTCACCTTGTTTAGTTCGCGATAGTCGATACACAAACGTAGCGAACCATCCTTCTTCCGCACAAACAGGACCGGTGCGCCCCAAGGCGAGGCGCTCGGTCGAATATACCCCGACTCAAGAAGCTCGCTCAACTGCTTCTTCAACTCTGCCATCTCTGAAGGTGCCATGCGATACGGCGCCTTCGAAATAGGAGCCGCGCCCGGCTCTAACTCTATAGCAAACTCAACCTCACGGTCCGGTGGCAATCCCGGTAACTCGTCAGGAAATACATCAGGAAACTCATTAACGACTGGAATCGACGAAAGCTCGACTCCACCATCCTCCGCCTTTAAGGCATAGCACCAATAACCAGTACACCCCTTTCGCAGGAGACTCATCGCCTTCAAGGCATTAATAACAGATCGGTTTCCCCTCTTTCGCCCGCGAAAAGAGTGCTCGATCTTGTCCTCGGCTAACATAGTGATGATTCTCGTGCGGTAGTTCATGATCGCACCATGCCGCTCGAGCCAATCATCACCAAGAATCAAATCCTCACCCTCGATACTCACAACAATAAGATTAGAGGGCCAAGTCCTCTCACAAATAAGTACAGAGCAGTCTCGAACCTCCTGATCACCAACGATCCTATCGCCGCTAGGAAGCTTAACGATGAAGGGTTCACAAGGCGTCAAACGGTCGAGACTCAAACGACGCACACAATCCAGAGATATGAACGAATGCGTAGCACCGGAATCGAAAAGCACACTGACAGGATGAGAAAGAATATAAACGGTACCTGTCGCCACGGTAGCCGCTGGATCATCGGCTCTCCGCATCTCATAGACACGCGGGTGGGCGGAGCCAACACTAGAAGCTCCCCCTCTTGAGGGCTGACCCCGACCTCTCCCCCGACTAGCACTCGGCGGAGATTGAGGAGCAAACGACCCCTGATTCACACTTGGTTCCCTAGGCGCTGGAATGGAAGCCCGGGCACCAAGAATTTTCTCTCTCTCGGCACAGAAAGCAGCCTTGTGGCCCGGCTGGCCACACTGATTACACGTCAGCAAAGGGCTCAAACAAGTACGACTGATGTGGCCCGTACGACCACAATTGAAACACTTCACATCACGGAAAGGAGCACTGGTAGTTCCACGAGGACCCCGGAAGGCAGTGGACCACCGCCGGCGGGAAGTTAGCGGTGGGATCTCTGCTGACCCCCACTCTTGTGGCCCGAAAAGTTCCCAGCGGACTTCTGCTTCTTACTCTCGCGGGCCGCCTCACTCGCCGTCACCGACATATCATAAGCAAGGGCCCTACTCTGATAATCCTTCAATGTAGTACATACGAGCCCCGACATATAGTCCCGAATCGGCAACTTCATCCGTCTGGAGAAATGAAAAATCTTGTCACTCTCCTCGACAACTTGGGTCTTCACATAACCCAACTCCTTATTAAAATCGGCAATGGCTTGAGACACGGGGATATCCCGCGGTTGAGCATCATAAAAAGCATGTACCCGAGCCTGTCTGACCGGCCACGGGCAATATTCAGTCTCCATCAACTCCTGAAACTCAGCCCACGAAGCAGCATGGTCTTTGGGCCCAACGGCCTCCCACCAATCCGTAGCGTCCCCCGTGAGAAAGTATTGAGCAATAGGGACTCTACGTTCCTCGGGACAGTTAGTGGCAACGAAGACCTTAGATATCTCCTTAATCCACCCTTCCCAGCCCATCGGGTCCGAAGCTCCCGAAAACTGAGGAGGATGCATCTTGATGACATCTTGGAGCCAACGGTCCGCTCCGCCCGATTAGCATGGGCACGATCCGGATCTGAACCGCTGAGCTATTGCCGCCATTTGGTTCACCATTTGTTGCATTACGGCCGCAATACCAAGATCGCACGCTCACGAGAAGAAGCATGGCTATGACGGTCGCCCGTGCTGCCGGCTCGAAAGATCGTGGCGTGGCCGCCCCAGGTGCCCCACGTCCCCGGCCGCGTCCACGACCACGACCGCGACCACGACCTCTTCCAGCATCCATACTGGAGTTAAATAAGTAGCAAAAGCCATACGAGGGTAAGTACGAGAGAAGAACAATCACAAGTCGAGAATCAAAGGTACGATACAAGGAAATAATGAACAGAGGAAGGAAAACTTACGGACACTGGTAGTAACGGAATCATGGCAGCGTGACGATGATGTGCAAAACAAACACCACAAGACCCAATAAACCAACAAGCCTAGGTATCCATAAACCTAGAGCTCTGATACCATTTTCTGTAACACCCTCAAGATATTCGAGGTATATTACAGCGCCGTGAATCCCTATATGGGACCCACCAGGCTGAACAGCATCATACTCATCGACTCATATAAACGACAGAACAATATCATGTCATAAAGACGCAAAACAGAACGATCCACCCGATTCAACCGGTCAACATAACATCATGATCCAACACAACATAATAAGCAACAATACAATCCAAACGAACAAGAACCCCTTAAGTACTCGAGTACAACTATTAGTTCAAAACCACAAAAAGACAAAAAGGTAAAAGACACCAAAACGTCACTCGTGCACAATCATCACGCACGGCCATCATCCGTAATCTTGGTCAGTAGCCGTTCGTCTCGATGAACGACTGAAATTCATAAAGCGAATTTCCCAAACGGTCCCGGAGGGTTAGCAATTACGCTAGTACAAGTAACCAGATGAACAACTTACATCTTACACATATAGTAATGCATGCAATAAAGAAAACCGTTCGAAACACTCATTTCCGGAAATGCCATAATCAAAACACATTTGTAAAAATTCACCATAATTAACCGTCGATCCACACCTCCGTGGACCCCTACCGAGACCCCGTCGGATCTAACCCGTAGTGGTTAAAAGCAAAGCTCGTCGATCCACACCTCCGTGGACCCCTACCGAGACCCCGTCGAGTCTAACCCGTAGTGAGCATACACACATACACAATTTCTCATACAAAACTACTATGCCAAGATTGTAAGTTCATAAGGATACTTGCCTCGATTAATTAGACGATGACACGAACGGAACGGAAGAGTTGAACACGACCGCAAGGAACCGGCGGAAATGAACCTAACGATTCGAACAACACAATCACAACCAACTCTAGACGATTACGGAAAAGGAATACACCCGGAAACCCGCCTACGATTCATGTATATTCATACCAAAATAACAACGAGGGCGGA
Organism: Orobanche coerulescens; assembly: GCA_033398695.1. Lineage (NCBI taxonomy): Eukaryota > Viridiplantae > Streptophyta > Magnoliopsida > Lamiales > Orobanchaceae > Orobanche > Orobanche coerulescens. The sequence continues at coordinate 6,389,823 of CM065814.1, forward strand.
CCACAACCAAACCCTCTCGATTCCGTAAAAATCCACAAAATATCCATGAATCCGTAGGAAAACTAACGATACTAACAATATTAATCGTATACGTCATGAATCCACCAACGAAACGGAACTAATCGGAAGAAAATCCCAAAACCCCCAAATTAATCGAAATAGGGTTTTAGAACATTACCTTAGGAGATTCAAGTACCAAGATCCGTAGAACACGCGTTAGATTGATTGCCCGAGCTTCACAATCGGAAAGAAATGATGAAAATCGACCCCCGGATGAAGAACTCTCCCCCTCTATACCCTCTCTCTCGCGACGCAGATGAAAAATGGGGATGGAAATGGCCGATTTCGCCTAATAAAGACGAACTGCACAGTTGACCGCTTCGTGTGCCGCGGCACAGCCAAAGTGTTCCGCGGCACAGGCCAAGAAAATACTCCCAGGTTTTCGCGTTGTGCAGCACGGCTGCGTGTGCGCGGCACACGTCTGATTGGGTTTTGGTCGCGGAAGACACACGAGTGTGCCGCGGCACGGACAGTGTGCCGCGGCACTGCTCGTGGCTGTGCCGCGGCACGGATGGGTGTGCCGCGGCACACGATGCATTGTCCGACCAACATTTGGAGAAATTTGTGTGCCGCGCACGCACCTTGTGCCGCGGCCCACACCCCATTTTGGTTCCCAAAATGATAAAAATGATCCGGAAAGAGAATAAAACGATAGGAATCCATATTTAGGGACTAATAACACGAAACGGATCCACAGCAACCCCGAAACGGCGGTTCCGCATCACAATAACGAGAATACAGTTCAACAGTTTGACAGGAAGGACACGCTGAAAAGTACACGAGGGTCACCACGATCGAGAAATACACCAAAAACGAAAATACAAGGGAAAGAAAAATACGGATATTACACTTTATATCTCTCCTTATCTTTTCTGACTTTCTGGGTTACGACGTATGTATTTCGTACCGTTTCATTACCATGTGTTGTTTACCTTTTGTGTTATTGTATCGTAACTTCGTATCTTATTTACCGTGTCGGAATATTGCACACGAGGTACCAGTAAGCGGATACGATATTTGTTTTTCGTTACATTACCCGATTAATAATTGATCATTTATTATTTATTTTTCGTTACATTTCGTTACGTTCGTTACCAATATAGTAACATGTTAAGTTTAAATGGTACACTCGGTAAGAAGTTATAATTTCTTACCAATATACCAGAGTGTAAACAGTGACACCCTTACAAATTCGTAGCTGGAAATAGTTACGGTTACACTAATACGAAGTCATTAATTCGTAACTTCGTACTAGTTACACTTGGTAAGAAGTTACAATTTCTTACCAATACACCAGAGTGTAAACAGTGACATCCTTACTAATTTGTAGCTGAAATAGTTACAGTTACACTAATACGAAGTCATTAATTCGTAACTTCGTACTAGTTACACTTGGTAAGAAGTTACAATTTCTTACCAATATACCAGAGTGTAAACAGTGACACCCTTACTAATTCGTAGCTGGAAATAGTTACGGTTACACTATCTGAAGTCATTAATTCGTAACCGTACTAGTTACACTTGGTAAGAAGTTACAATTTCTTACGATTAATGTGATTCTGAATTCGTAACATGTATACCAAATCTCCAATACGAAAATTTCAAATCGGCATAAATGTGTTATGAAATTCGAATTTCGTAACTTCATACTGATATGAAATGATAAAATGTTAACAGAAAATCAAGGCATAGTGATACGAAATGACAATATTGTAACATGGTAACCCAGTATGAAATGAATAAATCGTACCAACTGTAAATTCGTAACCACGTATGCAAACTTGCCAAAAACTAGATCTAAAATACCAATACATACAAATCGATCTGAATCACTTCAAATATACCACGAATCACGAGAAATCATATGAAAACTTGTAAATCATCAAAAACAAATACAAAAATAACATTATTTCAAGATAGATCTTGGATTTTTCTAGAGAGAGAAAGTTGGAGAAAGAGAAATAAAATCGAATGAGAGAGTAGGGAAGATTCGGAGCTGCTGGCGGTCGTCGGAGCTGCTGGCGGTCGTCGGAGCTGCTGGCGGTCGTAGGGAAGATTCAAAGTAGGGAAGATTCGGAAAGAACTGGAACTCCGGCGAAATCGGATCCGGAAATAGCTAGATTCCGGCGAGATATGAAGATGGTTGTGAGAGCCATGGTGGTCACCTGAGAACATGGCCGACGACGGTGATGGGTGGCGCGGCCATTCGATGGGAAGGGAGGGATTGAGAGAGAAGAGAGAGACCGGGGGGGGGGGGGGAGAATGAGAGAGACGTGGGGGGGAGAGAAAGAAAGACAGAGAGAGAAATAGAGACGTGGGGGAATGAGAGAGAGAGAGAGGCAGTGGGAGAAAGAAATAAGCGGGTGAGGGTAAATTGGTCCGAATTTGCTCTTTTTGGATACAATTTGTACAAACTAAGTTGCATGACAAATATTATAATTTACTAAGCAATATGGCTAGATTATGCCTTCTCTCGTTTTTAAACTTCATATAGTTTGACATGTCTATATGTCTTTATAATATTTAATTTACTGTGTATATTGAATATAGTCAAAAAGCTCTATATTATATAATTTTGTTTCACCAGGCATAGTCAATTTAAACACACAATTTATTCTGATAACTACTATTTAGTTATATCGAATGAAATTATGCCATTAAAAAATTTATACTTTCAAGAAATTTTATGAACATTTAAATTATAAACGAAACTCTTCAACTCAAACTCGATAAAATTTACACGACATGTAACTTACTCGTAAAATCTACTGAAACTTATATCATTTTTGCCCCGATTATTTCTGTTGGTATCGTCTTCAATGCTCTAAAATTTATGCGAAAAGTATTCGTCTCGTCTCTAACCTTGCTGCCCCTTGGCTGTTGTAATATTCATACTTTCTATCTTTAGAAATTTCTATTTTTGGTGTATGTCTATTTTAGCGACTCGCTTGTAATCGTTTCGACATTTTGAAACTATTTTGTTCTTGGTATTTTTCCATTTTGGACGAGTTTTGGAGGTATTTTTACGTATTTCGCTTTATGTTATGATGTTCGCCGCATGTACGTTCGATTCTCGTAAAACTCGTTCGATGGCGTTGTTTCTTTGTTCCCATGAGTCCGCAAGGTAGAATTATTCATGTCGTGAACTTCGATTCAGCATTTCGATGTCGTATCGTGATTTTCGGACGGTTGGGCCATTTTGTAATTTCGTATAAGTTTAGGAAAATTACTTCCATTGTCGTATTCCGAGCCTTCGAGTGATCGGAATAGTGTTTTATTTTAGGCGTATAGTAAAGACTGCTACTGTAATATCCGGATTAATTATTGAGTATTTCATCTGTAATTGAACCCTGTATTATTCGAAATTGTGATATCGATAATCGAAGTATGATATTTCTCGTATTTGTATCTTTGTACATGAGTATGGCAATATGTAAATTTTTCCATGAAAATACGTGATAACGTACGCTAAGAATATAGCTTAACGTACGTTATCGGCCAGAGTTAGCGCACGCTACGAATGAAGCATAGCGTACGTTAGACAGTCAATAATTGAGCTGGGCGGCTATCACATGCGCTAGCTGGACATGGGTCCGGATAAGATTCCCTCGGACGAACCTGGACACTTTTGAAGTCAACGTTTGTTAACGTACGCTAAGGAGCATGTCTAGCGTATGCTAAAGGGTGTTGCTTACGTACGTAACTTGATGGTGTAATGTACGTAATCGAGTACAGAATGAGAACAGTTATATCAGTGGACGATAGCGTACGCTAAGAGACTAACATACGTTATGCATGAAGGCTAACGTACGTTAAGGTCAGAAAATTATAAATAAGACAGCACCCCATGTTATGTTGTTTACATTTTCTTCACTTATCCTTCAGTCTAGAGAGCCTCCCCTCCTTCATAAACATCCATAGGCCATCCATACTTGATCTTTGAAGATTGGAGATTACTTATATTGATCATTGAAGTGGAGAATCATTTTGGATTGACACACAAGCAACCGGAGTTGGACTCTACCTATTGTTTCGGTGTTTTCTTCATCTTAATGTATGTTATGCTATCCCCAATCTTGGATTCATGTTCTTAGGGATGTTATAATCATACTACCGAGAATAGTAGATCCCTTAGACGACTTATGCAACCAAATATCATGTTTAGATGTTGGGATGATTATGCTTGAGTTATCAATGTTGGGAATATCGTAGTTGGAATCTTGTTATGTCAAATGATGAGAATAGTGTTCTGAGATTGATAATCTGCATCGAATGTTATCGTCATGTTAGACTTAGTGTTGATGCCATCTTTGCTAAAATGGACTTAACATAGAATCATCAAGTTGTATCCTTTCTTATAGTTGGATTGATTAGTTCATCTTTAAGATAAAGTTTAAATATAATGATGTTATTGGGAACAAATGCATCAACCTTAGATCATCCGAACTTCACATGAGAATGGTAATCAAGATTGAATATAAGTGTTGTGATTATATACATTTCCTTGAATTCGAAGATGTTTATATCCATAAGATCATTCACAATTGTATGAGCATGATATGTAGAAGAGTAACGTAGGTTAATCACTGAGGATTTCGTATGCTTCATCATAAATCCAAACAATCGAGTGTTTAGTGAGAGACTCTCGGATGCTTATTTAGCATACACTATGCTCTGAAGCTTACATACACTAACGGGCAAGGTTAACGTACGCTACGTTTGGTACGTAACGTACGTTACATCATCAGACGAGTCAGTCGACTGATCAGAGAGGAACTGGCGATACATGGTTAGCGTACACTAGACTTCGTAGCTTACGTACGCTAACGAGTAGGTTTAACATACGCTATAAAGGATATGTAACGTACGTTATGCATGTCATACATGATACGTTTTATGAACTTCCGACCGTAATTTGAATTGTTAGATGTTCGTACGACATGAGATGAACTTCATATTATTTCTTTTGTTTGAGGTTCGAGCTTTGCTACCTGATTGATCAAAGGGGCGACCTTCGAGTGTTTTGATATTCGTGGAAGTATTATTCTTTTCATCGAATCGAGGCAAGTACTTTAATTGTTCTATGTATTGATGTTATACATATTGTTGCGCATATATGTTGTTGTTGTATGTCCACCTCGTGTTAGTCCGACGGGATCATCGGGGGATCTATGCTAGCGTGCGCTGGATCATCGGACGGGTTTTTCCACCACGGGTTGGTCTGACGGGATCATCGTGGGTTCTAGGCAGTGAACGCTAGATCATCGGAATTACCATGTGTATATCATGATATCATGTTGTGATTATCATTGTGTATGTTGTTTATGAGTTTCTCGTAGGAGAAGACTCGTTGGTATATTATCATTTATGTTATTATTATTATTCTTCGCGAAATGTTGAATAATTGTTGTGGTACTTGTACTAGCATCGTTGTGCTAACCCCTTCGGGGATGAACGTTTGTTTATGTTCAGGATCCAGGAGAGCAGGGAAACAACCACTGGAGCTGCATGATGACGAGGGTGCAGAGTGATGTTCTGGCCGAGTTTAATTGTCTGTTGTTGTGTTGTTTTTAATAAGTACTCGAGTACGTCGTCGTTCGTGATGATTGATTTTGGTGATGTATTAATATTCTCCTTTCAGATATTTGTATTCTCGGTATTGGCCCAGAAACTTTGTATTTTATTTACTTTCATATGTTGGTATCTGTGGTTGTCTTTTCATATCTTCAGCCTTGTAAATTCTTATGTAAACGATTTACGGCACTGTAATATTCCTGAATATATCGGGGTGTTACAGAATATGGTATCGGAGCTAAGATTAAGGATATCTTGGCCATTCGGTTAAAATAGGGGTCATATGTGTCTTTTGAGGTAACCGGTCGTGAATAACATCACTGTACTGCCTACGTCTTCGTGCAAACGGTGGTTGTAAGTTCCTAAACTTTATCTCGTCTTTTACCTGTTATACTTCTTTATACTTGAACATTTGAACGAAATTGTTTTCTGTATATTGAGTATTTATGCTTACAGTATGTTGAGTGGTGGACGTGGATGTGGTCGCGGTCGCAGACGCGGAAGAAGGAATGCTGAAAGAGAAACTTCGCCTTCTAATCAGGCCAGCCATAGCTCAGGCGAACCACAGAGATCTATTAATAATGAACCGGAACCTGCTGTACCCGAAATCCTTCGTCAGGTGGTTAACCAGACGACTCAGTTTGCCCAAGTCGTGGACCGAATGCAGGTGGCAGTAGGATTACAACAGGGAAATCGACAGCAAGGTATCCCGGACATGGGAAATCGAGGCGACTGATGGCTGCAAGAGGTGGCGAAGATGCAACCACCCAAATTCGATGGCTTTTCGGAGACACCAACGTGGGATCATTAGTTAAAAGAACTAGAGAAAATTTTGCCGGGATTAATTGTCCTGACGACCGGAGAGCCTCTATTGCTCAGTACTTTCTGATAGGGGAAGCGTACGAGTGGTGGGAAGCCATCCGACCTGTAGATCATGATGCTGACTGGGCAGAATTTAAATTGATGATGGAAGCTCAGTACTGCCCTCGTCCAGTGAGGGAAGCCAAAGTTCGGGAGTTTTTCTCCGCTTAGCCTTCGGATGTGCCAGTATCTCAGGCGATTAAGACATTTAACCAGCAGCTGACATTTGTTCGACATCTGGTCAGAACAGATGCAGAAATGATGATCCATTTTGATATGAGAATGAAACCAGAAATTCAGAGGTACATGTCCGATTTTGAATGTACCACTCTCCGTCAATATCACGATAAAGCATTGGTGTATGAAATCAAGGAAGCAGCAATGGAGAAGTTTGCAGAATCCAAGAAGCAGAATGTCTCCGGTAGTTTCACGGAGCACAAGAGTAGTGGGCCCTGCAAGGCCTAGTCATCCTTTCATTCTTTTAAGAAACCTCCGCACCCATCTAAGAGCAGAAATAACTTCGGAGCAGTATTAGCCACGACAGATGTGACAAGGAAGTGCTTTAACTGTAGTCAGACGGGACACTATCGGCGAAATTGCCCCCTTCCTGCCATGACTTGTTTTGATTGTGGTCGAGAGGGACATCGTGCGGTGTTATGTGAAGAGGTTGCAAAGTATTTTAGAGCCCGTACATCACAGCCAGTTCAGAAGAAAGTTAGTATCCAACAAACGGAGCAAAGTGTTCAGCTGCCCTAGAATTTTGGTCGCGGACGAGGCAGAAGACACTGGGACCGAAAGGGGACATTGAGTGCCAGATCTGTTCCCCCACGTCTATACGAGATGAGAAGAACATACGATCAGAATGATGTTGTCGCATCAGGTACTGTTCAGATCCTTTCACAGCCAGTTAGCGTTTAATTCGATACTGGAGCTACGCATTCATTTATATTCTTATCTTGTGTAAATCATTTGAATATTTCTGGTTTTCATAATTGTGAGTCTTATGTTGTGGGTTTATCGAGTGGAGAGAGGATTGTGGGAAACTTAGAAGCTAGAGATTTCCCTGTATCATTTGGAGACATAAAGTGGCCCTCAAATCTGATTGTGATAGAAATGTAAGGAGACGACCTGATACTCGAAGATGATTGGCTTAATCGATATGGAGCTGTTGTAAACTACCGAAAGAGGAATATCTCAGTGATAGCTGACAATGGTTCCGAAATACTGTTTGAAGGATGGAAACCAGGAAGCTCAGGAAAGATGATCAAGGCGATGAAAGCTGTCAAATTATTGAAATAGGGCTGTACCGGATACTGGTGCTACGCAATGAAGAAAGAAGACGGAAAAGTAGAACTCTCATCCATTCCAATTGTGAACGAATTTCCGGATGTGTTTCCTGAAGAATTACCTGGACTACATCCACGACGGGATGTAGAATTCACCATCGAGCTGGAACCAGGAGCTACACCAATTTCTAAGTTGCCGTATCGTATGTCACCTACTGAGATGTATGAATTAAATAAGCAACTCGAAGAGTTACTGGACAAAGGCTATATCCAGCCAAGCGTTTCGCCCTGGGGTGCACCAGTTCTTTTCGTGCGGAAGAAGGATGGATCGCTTAGATTGTGTATTGACTATCGAGAGCTGAACAAGATGACAATCAAGAAAAAGTGTCAGTTGCCACGGATTGATAATTTGTTTGACCAGTTGCAAGGAGCAACAATGTTTTCTAAGATTGATATGAGGTCGGGATATCATCAGTTGAGGATTAAGGAATCCGATGTTCCAAAATCAGCATTCAGAACTCGCTACGGACACTATGAGTTTGTAGTGATGCCGTTTGGTCTCATTAACGCACCTGCTGTATTCATGCAATTGATGAATCGAGTGTTCATAGAGAATTTGGACAAGTTTGTGGTTGTGTTCATTGATGACATTCTGGTGTATTCTAAGAACCCGGAAGAGCATGCACAACATTTGCGGATTGTTCTAGACCTTCTGAGAAATGTGTAATTTTACGCTAAGCATTCTAAGCGTGAATTATGGCTAAAGGAAGTAATGTTCCTCGGTCATGTGGTATCAGTAGAAGGAGTCCGAGTATATCCCCAGAAAATCGAAGCAATTATGGATTGGAAGTCTCCTAAGAACGTGAAAGAAGTCCGGAGTTTCTTAGGACTTGCTGGGTATTATCGTCGGTTCGTGGAAGGGTTTTCCAAAATTACCCGTCCACTTACTCGACTACTATAGAAAACCCAAAAGTTTGAGTGGAACGAGATGTGCCTGAATAGCCTTGATGAATTGAAGAAGAGATTGACGATGGCACCGATTTTAGCACTCCCACAGGAAACTAGAGGATTCATAGTTTACAGTGATGCTTCGAACCAAGGACTCGGATGTGTATTGATGCAGAATGAGAAGGTGATCGCCTATGCGTCACGACATCTTAAACCTTATGAAGTGAATTACATAACGCATAATTTGGAGTTGGCAGCAGTAGTTTTTGCTTTAAAAATCTGGAGACATTACCTATACGGGACTCACTGTCAAATCTTTACGGATCACAAGAGTCTCAAATACATCTTCAGTCAGAAAGAGTTGAACATGCGGCAAAGGAGATGTCTGGAACTGATTAAGGACTACGACTTGGAGATTCTTTATCATCCAGGCAAAGCAAATGTAGTGGCCGATGCACTTAGCCGTAAGCCTGTTTCTTTTCAAATGCTGGAGACTCTGACCTCCCAGCCCGGCATTCAACGAGAATTGATTCGCGAAGGAATTGAAGTATGGTTGCAAAGAGTCCAAGGAAAACTGTGTGTGATGGAAATAACTTCATCATTAACCATAGAAATTAAATCTAAGCAATTGGATGATCCTCGGATGACTCGGTTGCGTGATGAACTGAACAAGGAAAAAGCCCCAGGATTTGTAATTCATGATGATGGAGTCTTGAGATTTCAGAACCCACTTTGCGTTCCCAATGTCGATGTTCTGAAGCAGACAATTATGAAGAAAGCTCACAACACGCTCTATTCTATCCACCCTGGAACCAGTAAGATTTATAAGGACCTGAAGCAGAATTTCTGGTGGGGCAACATGAAGAAAGATGTAGCGGATTTTGTCTCGAAATGTTTAACTTGTCAGCAGGTTAAGATCGAGAATCAACGACCTGCCGGAATGCTGAAGCCGCTCCTGATTCTTGAATGGAAGTGGGAGGACATATCGATGGACTTTATCACTAATATGCCGAGAACCAAGACAGGAATTAACATGATTTGGGTGATAGTTTATCGTATAACCAAATCCGCTCATTTTCTAGGCATTAAGGACACTTGGGGACCCGAGAGGTTGGCACGAGTATTTATTTCAGAGATAGTCCGATTGCATGGTACGCCGAAGACCATTAATTCTGACCGAGACGATCGCTTTGTGTCTCATTTTTAGAAATCAGTTCATAAGGCCTTGGGGACCTAATTGAACTTCAGCACAGCTTATCACCCGCAGACAGACGGACAATCCGAGAGGACTATTCAAACGGTGGAAGACATGCTGAGGGCTTGTGCCTTAGATTGGTCAGCTGACTGGTAAGTTCATCTACCGTTGATTGATTTCACCTACAAAAATAGTTGGTATGCTTCCATTAAGATGGCACCGTTTAAGGCATTATACGGGAGGAGATGCAGATCGCCCCTATGTTGGGACGATTTATCAGACTTGATCGGAACGGAACCAGAATTGATTGTACAAACACGACAGAAGATAGCCTTGATTCGCGAAAGGCTGTTGACCGCCCAGAGTCGACAGAAATCCTACGCAGACATATACCGTCGCCCATTGGAGTTCAGTACTGGAGATCACGTACTTTTAATGGTTTCTCCTACTCGGGGAATCTTTCATTTCGGATGAAAGGGGAAGTTGAGTCCGAGATATATCGGACCGTTCGAAATTCTTGAGAGAGTTGGAGAGTTGGCATACAGGTTGGCATTACCACCGTCATTGAGCCATGTTCATAATGTGTTCCACATATCCCAGTTACGGAAGTATATACCAGATCCTAGTCATGTCATTGATTTCGGCGAGATCGAAGTCTCTCAGGATGGCACGTTTGAGGAGAGACCGATCAGGATACTCAAGAGTCGAGTTAAACAATTGAGAAACAAACCGATCGCTTTGGTTAAGGTTCAGTGGTCGCGTCACGGAGTGGAAGAAGCCACTTGGGAAACAGAAGATAGTATGAAGTCCAGATATCCAGAGTTATTTTTGTCTTGAGTTTCGGGACGAAACTCCTTTTTAGTAGGAGAGTATGTAATATCCGGATTAATTATTGAGTATTTCATCTGTAATTGAACACTGTATTATTCGGAATTGTGATATCGATAATCGAAGTATGATATTTCTCGTATTTGTATCTTTGTACATGAGTATGGAAACATGTAAATTTTCCCATGCAAATACGTGATAACGTATGCTAAGAATGTAGCTTAACGTACGTTATCGGCCAGAGTTAGCGTACGCTATGAATGAAGCGTAGCATACATTAGACAGTCAACAATTAAGCTGGGCCGCTATCACATGCGCCAGCCGGACATGGGTCCGGATAAGATTCCCTCGGATAAACCTGGACACTTTTGAAGTCAACATTTGTTAACGTACGCTAAGGAGCATGTCTAGCGTACGCTAAAGGGTGTTGCTTACGTACGTAACTTGATGGTGTAACGTACGTAATCGAGTACAGAATGAGAACAGTTAACTATCAGTGGACGATAGCGTACGCTAAGAATATTGGGTAGCGTACGCTAAGAGACTAACGTACGTTATGCATGAAGGCTAACGTACGTTAAGGTCAGAAAATTATAAATAAGACAGCACCCCATGTTATGTTGTTTACGTTTTCTTCACTTATCCTTCAGTCCAGAGAGCCTCCCCTCCTTCATAAATATCCATAGGCCATCCATACATGATCTTTGAAGATTGGAGATTACTTATATTGATCATTGAAGTGGATAATCATTTTGGATTGACACACAAGCAACCGGAGTTGGACTCTACCTATTGTTTCAGTGTTTTCTTCGTCTTAAGGTATGTTATGCTATCCCCAACCTTGGATTCATGTTCTTAGGGATGTTATGATCATACTACCGAGAATAGTAGATCCCTTAGGCGACTTATGCAACCAAATATCATGTTTAGATGTTGGGATGATTATGATTAAGTTATCATTGTTGGGAATATTGTAGTTGGAATCTTGTTATGTCAAATGATGAGAATAGTGTTCTGAGATTCATAATCCGCATCGAATGTTATCGTCATGTTAGACTTAGTGTTGATACCATCTTTGCTAAAATGGACTTAAGATAGAATCATCAAGTTGTATCCTTTCTTATAGTTGGATTGATTAGTTCATCGTTAAGATAAAGTTTGAATATAATGATGTTATTGGGAACAAACGCATCAACCTTAGATCATCCGAACTTCACATGAGAATGGTAATCGAGATTGAATATAAGTGTTGTGATGATATACATTTCCTTGAATTCGAAGATGTTTGAATCCATAAGATCATTCACAATTGTATGAGCATGATATGTAGAAGAGTAACGTACGTTAATCACTGAGAATTTAAATGCGATTCATCATAAATCGAGAAACGATCATTGTTGGTGAGAAGTATCGGATGCTTGTTTAGCGTACGCTATGCTCTGAAGCTTATGTACGCTAACGGGCAAGGTTAACGTATGCTACGTTTGGTACGTAATGTACGTTACATCATCAGACGAGTCAGTCGACTAATCAGAGAGGAACTGGCGATACATTGTTAGCGTACACTAGACTTTGTAGTTTACGTACGATAACGAGTAGGTTTAACGTACGCTATAAAGGTTATGTAACGTACGTTATGCATGTCAGATAGGATACATTTTATGAACTTCCGATCGTAATTGGAATTGTTAGATGTTCGTACGACATGAGATGAACTTCATATTATTTCTTTTGTTTGAGGTTCGAGCTTTGTTATGTGATTGATCGAAGGGGCGACCTTCGAGTATTTTGATATTCGTGGAAGTATTATTCTTGTCATCGAATCGAGGAAAGTACTTTAATTATTCTATGTATTGATGTTATACATATTGTTGTGCATATATGTCGTTGTTGTATGTCCACCTCGTGTTGGTCCGACGGAATCAGCGGGGGATCTATGCTAGCATGCGCTGGATCATCGGACGGGTTTTTCCACCACGAGTTGGTCTGACGGGATCATCGTGGGTTCTAGGCAGTGAATGCTGGATCATCAGAATTACCATGTGTATGTCGTGATATCATGTTGTGATTATCATTGTGTATGTTGTTTATGAGTTTCTCGTAGGAGGAGACTCGTTAGTATATTATCATTTATGTTATTATTATTCTTCGCGAAATGTTGAATAATTGTTGTGGTACTTGTACTAGCATCGTTGTGCTAACCCCTTCGGGGGTGAACGTTTGTTTATGTTCAGGATCCAGGAGAGCAGGGAAACAACCACTGGAGCTGCATGATGACGAGGGTGCAGAGTCTATGCAAAGTCTAACGATTAGATCTTCCATGCTCATCTCCTTGCGATTATGCTTGAGAGAATTCTTGAAGTCTTTTCAAGTCGAGGGCAGTTTTTCGATCACAGCAGCCACTTGGAAGGATTCGTTAATGATCATTTCTTCAGCATGAATTTCGTGAATGATCACTTGTAGCTCTTGTACCTGACTCACTACAGTCTTGGAGTCCATCATCTTGTAGTCGAGAAACCATCCAACAATCCACTTCTTGGCATCGGCGTCCTCGATCTTGTACTTATGGTCTAGTGAGTCCCATAACGCCTTGGCTAATTTAGCACTGTTGTACACGTTGTACAGTGAATCGGCAAGGCCATTCATCACATAGTTCCGACACAAATAGTCAGAAATTTTCCAAGCGTCAATGGCCATCAAAGTTTGTTGGTCACTGTCTTCGTCATATTTTGGCGCATCCTCCTTGAAGAATCGAGACAAGCCTAGAGTGATCAGATAAAACATCATCTTCTGCTGCCATCTCTTGAAATTCTGCCCGTTGAATTTCTCTGGTTTGTACGCATGGTTGATCGGAACCGAAACCGAATTAGTTATCGGAACCGAGCCAGAGTGGTTCGCTGAACCCGATCCAGTTAGAGGCGCACCTCCAGTCGCTGAACCCGAGCCAATTTTCTGAGGCGCACCTCCAGAAACGTCCGTGGACTGTGTTTGGTTTTGAGAATTTTTATTGCATAACTTTTTGGAAAAAGATCTATTTTTAATCAAGTAAACAAAAAAAAATTGCTTTAAGATTGTTGAATAAATTTGAACGATTACTTGAAAAAACAACTATATATATATATATCGAATATATATATAAATATAAATCCTGCAAAGAAGCAAAACGAAATTCGCCGGTCACGCAAAGAAGCGGAAGATTCGCTGTTGAGTCCAGATATTCTGTCTCCTTAAAGCAAATTCGCCCTCACCACGGTGTATGACGTCTGTCTCCCAGGATAAAACAACAGCTCGATGTAGTGAATCTATGATCCGTTGCACCATCAACGAACTAGAACAAATCTGTCTACTATCACCTACCGAAAGGAAACGTGAAACGAAGAAGAAAATTTATCTGACTGAAAAAGGCTATGTATTCGTACATATTTTTGTGTGTAAAAACGAGCCCCTCAAGCCGGGTATTTATAGATGAAGGCTGGAGGAGGTTGTGTGCTGTAGGAACTCTATACCGATCAGAATTGGTATTTGGAGGAACTCTAAACCGACCAGGATTGGTATCTCAATACTTATCCAGTTCTGTTTAGTTCGATATTTATCAATTAAATTGATATTTATCCGTATCCGAAAAATTCGAAATATAATTTAGGTGTTTCAGTAAAATAAATTTTTACCGAATAAAATTGCAGTAAAATCACACAAATCGCCCTTCGACCGAGACCAATCGACCTGCCGGTTTGCGGCCGACCGTCCGGACGGCGGCCATACAGGCGTGGTGTGTGTGTGTGCGCGAGGGGCGCCTAGTCACACATCCACTCATGTCTCACATTTTGAACATGACTTTGTCCACATCTCCTTATATACTCACAATTTTTCCCTTCTTTTTCCAATATAGGACAACATCCCAAACCCATTTCAAAAGGGTTCACTTTGGAGCATTATATCTCATTCATACCTCAATCATTTTGAGTGTTCTTACATATTTTGGAAACCTCGTACGGAGTACTACGTATTCCAACTAAGTCCTGACTTTAACTCGTAGTCGAGACCACTCAAAATTTCCTCTCAAGTGGGCTGCTCAAAACAACCCATTAACTTTATTTTTCCAACATCCACCACCCCACAAAAATCGCCTGTCGGATCGGATGGAGGTTAATATTTTTTTAGGACGGTTTTAGGGGCCTGACTATAAGAAAGGGCCTAAGAGCACTCCCAGCAGAAATCTCAAAATTTTGCTCCTAAATTCCTCCCTAAAGCTTTCCTATACTATTTTACGATCTCGATTTTATAAATCCATACACCAGATCTCCTATTTTCTACATAAAAACAATAATTATGTGTTGGCCCTACTAATTGTAAGCTTAAAATAAATTTAGGGTGTGTGTAAATTTAGGATTGAATTTAGGGGGGTGTAAAAAAATTTGTGGGCCCCATCCAATTTAGGAGATCTGTTGGATACACTTTTTGTCCCATTTTTAATTATTTTAGCCTAAATTTAAAGTTAGTGATGCATTTAGGTGATCTGATGTGAATGCTCTAAGTACGAAGGTTTGCATGGACATAATTGATGTAGAGTTATTCTCCTACCTAATTAAAGATGCTTGTTTCTCCATCGATTGATCCTACATTCCACTTTTCACGTTAATTCCGGAGAGGCTACTCTTGTTAAAGTTTATCTTGGGAGACCTGACCGTAATTCCGAAGAATAATAATGTCATCTGCAAATTGCAAATGAGATACCTTGACATTATCCTTGCCTACATTGGATCGACCGATTTGTACAGCCCCAAATAAATGGCCTTATTAATCATTCTACAAAGACATTCCACCATAATGAGGAAGAGGAACGAAGAAATAGGGTCTCCTTGTCTGAAACCTTTTGATCGAGATTAAATTCCTTAGGGTACCATTGATTAAAATAGACATTGTTGCATAAGTGATAATAATAATAATATCATAGTAATGATAATAATAATAATAATAATAATAATAATAATGATATTCTTGTAAGTGATTGAGAATTTGTAATGAAAGCATCTTGCTAATGTGTTGAAATCAATTAATATAGTCCTTAAATAAACTAATTTAAAAATATAAAACATCATAAAATTATATAATTGTATTCATAATGAGAATTAAATCAAACCGGTACTTTCACCAGTTAGATGATGAGGTAAATTTGTTGACATTTGACGGATAATAGATATATATAATACTTATAATAGTTTTATACGTCTAAATAAATCTCAATTTAGAATAGGTGATAACTCGAACTCCACATTTTTTCACCTTCAACGTTAAATAAATGTATTAGAAATAACAGCTCAAACTAAAATTGGTTAGCTAAAATTAGGCATCTCACTTTAAAGATTCTCACAATTAGCAACAACAATAATAATATATACTTCAACAACAACAAATTAATAATAATAAGGTTAAATAATACTATAAAAAATTTATGTACAATGTTATTGATAGTATCAATATCAATTTTAACAACAATGGTAATGTTATGATAATAAGATTGATTTCTAAATCTGTTGAATTGGAATGAGTTGAACTGAATTAAATTTTGCTGAACTGAATTAAATTAAAAAATAGGCTAAAATGTTCCTGCGGTCCCTTAACTTAATTTTAGGTAACGATTCAGTCCTTTATCTTTTTTTTTGTCCCAACTAAGTCCTTTATCTTTTTAATTTTAAGCAAATTCAGCCTTGGTTATGCTTTTCCGTTGACGGCGTTAATTGTAGTTCAGGTGGATATCAAGTTGCTCACGTGGATGCCAAATCAGATTCTGAGTATCATTTTCTTCATTTAAACCGTAGATCTCATCTTTCACCATTGTTGAGTTCTGAAAGTTTGAAAATCTGAAAATCTGAATTAAATCATTAACTAAATTTAATCAAAGTTAAATTAAAAATAGTTGAGTTTAAAGTTTTAAGTCCAAAATAAATTACTAAATTATTTATTTATTTATTTATTTCAAATAAATAATTAATTAAATGATTAAAGTAATTAATTTTAGAAATAATTCGAATTTATAGAACTTATTCAAAATAATTAGTAATTAAAATAAAATAAATTATATTACTAATTAAATGAATTAGAAATAATTTTAGAATTTAAATTTTGATTTTTTTAGAATTTTTTTAAATCTTTAAGTCCAAAAACACTGTTTGAAACTGAAATTAGGGTTTAGGAAGATCAAACTGAAATTTATCAAGAACAATTAGGAATTTTATTAACATCACGGAAAAGCGAAAAAAATCCTGATTCCTGATCGAGTAATCCGGCTACTAGAAACCTGGCTGCATCAAACTCAACCAAGCTGACCACAAAACGTTGCTTGTTAACTGGGCAATCATATTACACAACCAAACAGTCAAAAACACTGCTGGAACTCAAAATCCGATAAAAAAAACCAAGAACTCCGGTGAGCATTCATAAAAACCGATCTACAAATTTACTGAACCAAAATTAACAAACTAATATGCAAAATGACCGTGAGGACACGATCTACAACATGGTATAAACAAGAATCATGAAACAAACCAAACCCAAGCCATCTGCCATCGCCTTTACCCATATCCACAGATTTCCATCCACCACCAAACCAGAATGGAACAGCCCGCACGAAATCCCAACCTCCACGAGTGGCTCATTGGATTTCAAACTTTGAGAGAGGCGACCTGGAGTGGCACGACAGATGGAGAAATTCAGAGGAACGGAGAAACTCGCCACGGACGCTGGATATATTCGGATTTCCTCAATTCCTCCGCCGAGCTGTCCGGAGGCGCCGCGGCCCCATGAGAATAACTGAAGAGTCATCGATTAATCGGCGATGGGAGAGACGAAGTTGCTGGAGGAGTGATCATAGAGAAGAGGAGGGGACTTGGTGGCGGCGGAGGATAATGAAACAAGAATCATGAAAAATGGGTGAAAATGAAGAATCGAATAATTAAAAAAAATAACAACAAAATCACCAGAATTCAAAGTGTTTGTTCGTGCAGTGAGAAAAAATGCACGTGAACTGCAGGAGAGAGAAATGCTTTGACTGTGAGATGTTTTGACACATAGGTTAAGTATTTGACACGCAGGTATGTTTATAGCCACGTAGGCAACTTAACAGCTACCTGGACAACAGTTAACGGAGACCAACGAAAAAGGCTGAATTTGCTTAAAATTAGAAAGATAAAGGACTTAGTTGGGACAAAAAAAAGATAAAGGACTGAATCGTTACCTGAAATTAAGTTAAGAGACCGCATGAACATTTTAGCCTAAAAAATACTAAAAATGCTAAAATTAAGCTGGAACGAAGTGGGTCCGAGGACTCTTGATTGTCAATTGTCAGTAGACGACCCAAGTTGCAAACGCGATACAGTGAGTATTGCTTTTGTGTTTCACAATTCAAAATGAACATGTGTTTGTAAGTTTTGTGTGTGATTGTGTGTTTTTACTTCCTCTCGAAAATGATACTCCCTCCGTCCACGATCTTTCTTTACATTTGCCATTTTCGTCCGTCCACAACCTTTCTTTACACTTCACTTTTTCTAGATAAGGAAACTTTTTAATTCCACTTTTATCCTTACACATCAACATCATTACTTTTTTAATTCCACCTTTATCTTCACACATCAACATCATTACTTTATTTACACTACATTACTAATAAACATACACCCACACTACAACAAAAAGAGGCATTGACAACGTTTTTTTTAACAACGTTTTTAAAAAAACGTTGTCATTTAGGCTTTCAACAACATTTATTTTAAAAACGTTGTAGTATTTCTCTTTTGACAACGTTTATAAAAGAAACGTTGTGGTAAAGAAAATAGACAACGTTTAGCGAAGAAACGTTGCACTATATTACAACGTTTAATTTTTAAACGTTGTGAAAACAGAAATACTACAACGTTTTTTTATAAACGTTGTGTTATTGTTTCACTAAAACAATAGCATTAAAAGGAGAAGCCGTTCTCCTTTGCTCCTTTCACTAAAACAATAGCAGAAAAAGGAAAAAAAAAAACAAAAACACAGCTTCTCCCCACAGAGGCATCGCAGCGATAGGAGGCGGGAGGCGGGAGGCGGGAGACGGCGCTGCTCTTAACACCAACAACACTGTATCATCTCTCTTCCTTCCCCGTTTGTTTCCCCTATACCCTAGCCCTCGTGATTTTGAGATTTTGAGCGAGCATTGATTCAGAGTCTGATTCTGAGGTAAATTTAGGGTTTGTAAATAATGACGATGATAATTCAGAGAGCACTTTAGAGTTTGAGTATACTGATGTGACTTTGGGTTTTTCATCTATAGAAATAGAACGAATTTCCGCATTAGGACAAAAAAGCTTTTCCAGACACGTTAAATCGGTTCTTTGTTCCTTTCCTTGTGAACCAGTAATGTCATCATGGTTATTTCTAAGCCACATAACCTAGTGCAACTCTTCGGTTTAGTTCAACATGAATTTTAACAAGTTACCCTTCATAGTATCACATTAAGACACATGTTGAGAGTCACATTGAAGTAGTCAAGTAGACATACTTGAGTGGTTTCCAATTAACTTCAACTATTTGAAAAGTTGAAAGCAGTGATTAGTTCGAGTCATTCCTCAGGACGTGTACCACGCTTCACACGAGCATCTAACAAAGTGGTCGTCGTGTTATACAAATTGTTAAAATGGTCGGGCTGAGCCCGCCTGGTCACATGGAAAACCGACCAGACTCAAAAAAAGTCGGGTTGCAATTTTGACGGCCCAGTCCGACCATACAGTGTAGAATTTCATCAGGTCTGTCGCGGCATAGACTTGTCCGGTCCGTCGGGCTGCTGGGTCGAACCAAAAGGTGCAGTGGTTTTCCGGCTTGGAAAATTAAAGCTCAATCCAAGCCAAATACCGAATCGGGTGGGGCCGGACCATGGGTCGAAATGTATTTTGACAGTCTATAAAACTTCTCATACACTCGTCACAATGTCATACCATAGAGAGAATATCTCCTATTTATACACACTTGCATAAACTTGTCATACTTGTCTTAAACTTAAAATCTCTCGTACTTTCCGTACACTTATTTATATCATAGAGAAATATATAAGGTATATTGAGATGCGAGATAAAATTTATCGCAAGTCATGTCTATTAATCTATAGATGAAAAACCCAAAGTCGGAAATTCGTTCTATTTCTTTTCCGACTTAACATTGTGTGGATCCATCATATGCGCATGTATGTTTGATGTATATGATTTTCGGTCTTATCTGGGTCGATTACCCTGGTTTTCAATTTACTTTAGGTCGATTTAACAAAAAAATCGAATTTGAAGGTCATAGAAATAATAATCACAACAAACACCGTATGAACCATCAAACATACGGAGTTTAAATATTATTATCTCTGGTTTTCACATTTTTTTGTTAGCTTTTGGCTAGCTTAAGGTACAATGAGATGTACTAAATTATTAATTCTTCAAACCGTGCTAATATTATTATCTCTTGTAGTGTTCTCGGTGTACTCATAATTCATATCGATGGATAAATCGTGGGTGAATGCCTGTGTTTTCACTCTAAGCTTAAATAGTAGTTTCATAGCTTCTTGTTGTCTTATGCCGGCTATGTAATATGTATAATTTTGTTTGTAGGCCAACCGCCGCTTACAGGGAAGGAGTAAGAAATTTTGTAGAGTAAGTTTGGAAAGTCTAGGAAATCCCTCTAAAATTAGATGTCCTTGTACTCGATGCGAAATTTGGATTACCGGTCTAGTGATGTTGTAGTCTCGCACGTTGTTATATATGTTATGGATAAGACATACGATGTTTGGATTTTTCACGGGGAAGAACGTCCTAGCACTTCCTCCAAAAGGACATTTGATCTTGATGATATATCAGATACATATAGGATGTTCATAGATGCACGTGTTAACGAGGAAACGATTCCAAATTATATTGAAGCAATGGGAGATGAGGGGTTTTCAAAATTATTAGAAGATGCGTAAACTCCCTTATATATGGGTTGTAGTGACTATACAAAGTTGATAAATGACAGTTGTGCTTTTCAAACATAAAGCCGTTAACGGCATTTCGACAAAGCATTCTTGATCTTCTCAAAATTTTAGGTCACATGTTGCCACGAAGAATGTACTTCCTAGTTCCACATATACCGCAAAAAATTACTTAAGAGCTTTGACTTGGGTTATGAAAAATACATGCATGTGCTAATGATTGTTGTTTATTTAGAAAAGACTTGGCAGATCTAGACAATTGTCCAAGGTGTGGGAAATCCAGTGGAAAGTGGTAGGAAAAGGAGATGAGCGTAAAATTAAAAAGGGGGTACCACCAAGGTGTTGAGATACTTTCCTATTATTCCCGATTTAGAAGGATGTTCGGATCATTAGATAATTGAACAATTATTGTGGCATAGCAGTCATCATAGTAACGATAACAAAATGCGACATCTGTTGACTCGCCACGGTGGAAGTCTATTGATAGTAGGTGGCCTTGTTTTTCATCCGATCCTAGGAATTTAAGACTTGGACTTGCCACGAGATGGATTTAATCCTTATAGTAATCTTAGTTCTACACATAGTTGTTGGCCCGTGATGCTTATTAATTACAACCTCCCCCTGTTTGTGCATGAAAAGGGAAAATATGATGTTAACTTTGCTAATCCTGGTCCAAGGCAACCGAAATGATATTGATGTATATTTAAGGCCATTGATTGAAGATTTGAAAGAGTTATGGATAAGTGGGGTTGAGGTGTACGATGCATTTACGAAGAGCATTTTCAATCAAGGTTATTCTCATGTGGACGATTAATGATTTTCCGGCTTATGGAAATCTAGTGGGTGTACGACTAAGGGTAAGATGGCATGTCCTATTTGTGGTGCTAATACTTGTTCAATTTATCTACCTCACAGTCACAAGTGTGCGTATATGGGTCATCGACGGTTTCTTATACCCAATCATCCTTACCGAAAGAAGAAGAGTTGGTTTGATGGAACCCATGAGAAGAGGGGGAACCTCATATATTATGCAGTTACGAAATTTTAGCGATTGTTAATGGGATTGAAAATGATTTTGGAAAATGGGATGAAATGAGCGGTGATGAAGAACCGAGACAAGGAAGGGCAAAAGGTAAGAGAAAGAAGAAAAGGAGGAGGAAGATTATAAAGAAAGTTAAGGTCCTGAATTGGAAGAAAAAATCAATTTTTTTTGAGTTGCCATATTACGAGGTATAACAAATTTTGTGCTTTAATGTTAATTCAATATAATGACATAGTTAATAGCTAGCTGATAACTAATAAAATATCTTTTTTTTAGCATTCGTTGGTACGTCACTGTTTGGATTTAATGCACATCGAAAAAAATTGTGGTGAGAGTTTACTGTGCACTTTGCTTGATATAAAAGGAAGATCAAAAGATGGCCATAGTGCTCGTAAAGACTTGGAAAGTATGGGAATTCGGCCAGAGTTGCACCCAAGGCTTGATGAGAATAGTAAGTTAGCCCTTCCACCAGGCCAACATACGTTAACAAGTTCTGAGATAGAGACATTTTATTGGCGACTAAGAAATTTGAAAGTTCCCGACGGGTATAGCTCTAATATTGCAAACAGTTTTGCACAGAATGACAAGATACTTGGACTCAAGTCCCATGATTACCATGTATTGATGCAACAGTTATTGCCGGTCGCATTGAGAGGACTTCTACCAAAAGGGCCAAGAAATGCATTACTTCGTTTCTGTTCATTTTTCTATGATATAAGCCAAAGAGTGGTTGATGTCGAAAAAATTGAAGCTGCAGAAAAGGAGATAATTGATACATTGTGCATTCTTGAAAGATATTTTCCTCCTTCATTCTTTGATATTATGATTCACTTGACAATACATTTAGGCCGAGAAACTCGTCTTTGTGGATCAAATCAATTTCATTGGATGTACCCGTTTGAAAGGTATTTGATATCCCTTTATTATCTGGTAATAGGCTTGAATGATATTTTCCTTCCTAATTTATATCCAATATTTTTAGATTTATGAAGCCGCAAGGAATATGTTAGAAATCCCGCACGACCCGAAGGATGCATATGTGAAGGCTATCTTCTCAAGAATCCATACGATTTTGTTGTGAGTACATTAAGGAAAGTTGTGCACTATTTGAAACACATAAACGCAATGAGGAATACCAAAATGAAAACACATTTGAAGGACGACCAATTTCTAAAGGAGAGCATACTACATTGTCTAATGAAGACATCCAAAATGGTCATCGATATGTGTTGTTTAATACGGCAGAAGTGGAACCATATGAAGTGTAAGTTTAAGTTATATGCAATTTTGTCTAGTTTGTTTCTTAGGAATATTTTCACATTATTTGTTTTTAGGATGCATATGGAAGAGTTGAAGATGTTACATACTGATCTATCCGATGATCAACTTTCAAAGATGCATTCAGACACTTTCTCTAGTTGGTTTACAAAAAGGTTTTTACATATTATTTGGACTTTATTAGTTTATACATTGTGAATAAGTATGTTATTTATTTAAAATAAATATACGGGTTAAAGACCAAATAGCCTCGTGCGAAGTAGAAGTTCTGAAACAATAAAGTGGTTATCATATGGGCACAGAAGGCAAGCGCTCTCATATTCGCTATATAATAAATGGTCGTCGATTTCGTACCAAGGACACCGAAAAGGCCACATAGAATAGTGGTGTTTCACTTGAAGCAACTACAATACGTCAACTGTCCAAATGACAATTGCCAATCTAGTAGCAACACAATAGGTCATTACGGGATCTTGCGTAACATTATAGTGTTGGACTATCTTATGTTTGATTCCCTTATTTAAGTGTGATTGGGCAAATATCTATCGTGGAGTGAAGGTTGAAGATGGATTTACATTAGTCAACTTTGCTCAATTTCAAGATCAATTTAAAGGAGATCCTTTTATACTAGCAACGCAAGCCTCACAAGTATTCTATTGGAGAGAAAGCAAAACATCTAATTGGCAAGTTGTTGTCAGACCACCACCAAGGGGCTATCATGATATGGAGATCTATGATAAGAGTGATGATGAGAATAATGAATTGTCGTGTAATCCACTTGATGTATCTTTGCTTGATAAACCGATGATTGCCAAGATAGTACTTGCGCAAGAGTGGGATGTGATGACAAATTGGTATATTTGATAAGTATTTATGTTATTATGACTATTTTTTCTTAATTATAGTGTCATTATGTTTGTTTATTACATTACTTGTACTACCATATTTACAAAATTATTTGATTGCTTTTCTTTCATATAACAGGTAGAGGCTGAGTAGGAGGATCTTTAGATAACTCTATCAAAGTTTGTTGACGTGATCACAATGGGTAATGATGGGATAGAGGTAAGAGTTAGTGTTACCATAATGATTTTACATGTGTATGTCATTGTTTTTAGTTATAAAATATATACTCCCTCCGTCCCAAATGCTAACAATAGTGTCATTATGTTTGTTTATTGCATTTTTTCAAAGATTTTAAAATTAGTTCCATGTCCAAGATAGAAAGGGGAGTAGGCGCTTGAAGAAAATACGATTTTTCAAAGCGATTTTTCATGTCCAGATTTTTCAAAGCAGATTTTAAAATTAGATTTTAAAGCAGATTTTTCAAAGCGATTTTAAAATTAGTTCCATGTCGATTTTTCAAAGCAGATTTTTCATGTCCAGATTTTTCAAAGCGATTTTAAAATTAGATTTTAAAGCGATTTTTCAAAGCGATTTTAAAATTAGTTCCATGTCCAGATTTTTCAAAGCATTTTAAAATTACTAACTTTACAATGATCTATGCGAGTTCAAGAAAGGGGAGTAGGCGCTTGAAGAAAATACATTTAGCATCGGTTGCAATTTCGCAACAACAAGGGAATGAATGCATTCGAATTTGTGAAAGAGGGTCGAATCCCTCTCTGAACGTGTTTATACTGAAGTTCCTAATGAATATACTGTGAAGAGCAGTTGGTTGAAGAACAAGAGGCATTGGGAAAGAAAAAAAGAGGCCCAACAAGGTTGAGAGAATTATGCTCAAATCCTACGGAACTAATAGAGGTGGATTTCAATGAAAGAGGACAGCCTATCGGTGAGCATTCCGAGTGGTTATCTTCATTCTTGGGTGCTTTAGCACGACAATTTGTACCGGTCAATATTGATGATTGGAGGAAAGTTCCTAATGAAACAAAGAAAGATTTGTGGACATGTGTTAAGGTAATGATAATATATTTAATTGGGTTTGAACATAAAAATTAAAGTGTACATGTTCCCGTATTTGTGATATGATGTTTATGTACAGGGGAGATTCAAGATTGATGACATGCACGAGAAGCTTATTATTCAACAAATGGGCACTCGTTGGAGGCAGTCTAAATCGAAGCTGATAGAATCTCTTAGAGATGCATCAAAAATGCGAGATAAAGAGTCAAAATTTGCAGCCTTAAACCAGATAACATATCTCTTGAAGAGTGGAGCACTTTTATCTTGAAAAGTTATCAAATGAATTTGAGGTAAATTCAGTTTTTTATAATTAGTTTATGTTGTATATTTTTTGTTTGTAACATAAGAAATGGCGTAGGTGAAGAGCAAAATGTATAAGGAGATTAGGGCGAACAATCATGCCCCACATACAATGAGTCGGAAGGGGTATGCTCGACTAGAGGATGAAATGGTAACTTTCTATAAATTGATCAATACTCCTTCCATCCCACCTCACGTGATTATTACATATTTTCAGTTTTGTATTTTAACTTAAATAGTACTTATTCTTTTTAGAGAAAGGAGAATCCAGAAAAGCCTCTAAGGAGAGAAGATATTTGGTGTAAAGCACACACTAAAAAGAATGGTGAAGTACCAACTCCATTTATTGCCGATTGTATGGTAAGTGACATTTCAACTAAATCATACTTTATTTTTTACTCCCTCCGCCCAAAATGCCAATCTTTTATGTCATTATTACGAATGAACTTTGAGTAATTATTTTAGGATGATTTAACTATCCTATTAAAAATACAAAAACTTGTTATTGATATTATAATCAAATCAATCCATGTTTATTTCTCAAAGTTCAATTGTAGTAACAATAAAGAAAAAATAGAAGATTATTTTGGGATGGAGGGAGTATTTTGCCTAATCTATCATTTAATACTTGTTTGTTTACTAATTTTCAAGAGTAAAATACAAGAGATCACATCCTCTCCAACCTCCCATTTGACATCAATTAATGAGGACGCACTCTCTCAAATACTCGGGCCCGAGAGAAATGGAAGAGTTAGAGGGATGGGATTTGGTATTACCCCATCAAAAATGGGTATCCACATGAATAGTTCAAAGAAAGTCCAAGCACTTGAGAATCAAGTTTCAGAACTGAATAAAAAAATGGAGAAGTTTGAACATTTAGAAAATGAAATGGCGGAGATGAGACACTTTATGCGTATGCAGGCAAGTATTTTGTAGTCAAGCACATTGTTTTTAGAGTTATTTATAGTTTTCACTTACATGTTAACTCGTGATTGTTCCTAGGGTTTCGCGTCAAAGGAGAAAGCAAATTCAAAGATGGCCTCTCCGCATTTGCATAATATTGGTTCAAGGGAAAATTTGAATGGGAAGTCACCCACTCCGTCGTCACATAATGGTAGCTCTAATGCTCGTGATTGTTATGGTTCAACTTTAAGAGATGCCCGTACAAGTGTCACTGTTGATCGCAAATGCAAATTATTGGATTGGCGAAAGAAGGTTCTTGCTGAAGCTACAATTGCATCCACGGATCCTAATGCTATGGTGCACGGTGTTCCCGTTGGAAATGATGCTTGGAAGGTTTGGGTTCAAGTAGCTTTGGTTCCTAATGCTGATTTGTGGAGGCCTAACTCAGATATGTCAGTCATCGCGGATGCAGTTGGGAGTACGACCGGATGGCCTAAGGAATTCGTTTCTTTTAATTAGTTAAGAACCTTATGTCTGGACTTCTATTTTGGATTTCTATTTTGATGCACAATATGTGTCATATGTTGGTTTATTGCTAAACATTTAGAACTTGGTATTACTTGTTTTTTTAAGATGTTTGCCCGACTTATTAACTAACCCCTTTTTAACTCCGCCAATGCAATTGTTGTATATTGCATTGCATTGCCGGTCCCAAGCCCGGATAAAGGAGGAGGGGAAAGGTATGGCTTTGGTCTTCATATTCGTTTTTGCTCGTGATGTGTTTATGAAACATCATCTGAAGTTCTGGCACATAACCGGAGATCTTTGGCATATGATTTACGATGTACACTTAATATTTAAGGAATACTTAATTGTGTCACTGGATGATGTTTCTATTCAGTAGTTTTAAATTATTTTCTTGTATATGACATAGTTATTGCATCTACATATTCAAAGAATATCTTGAGGTGTTTCGAACACATAGATTACATTCTCCAATGGATTCATTTTTCTTGCTTATTTCAGAGGAAGTGACCATTTGGAAAATTGGTCGGTCGATAATGTTCCATCGATTGTGGTGACCCAAAATGATTTGCCTCCATCAATTGGCTTGTCTAGCCGAGGAACTACTGATGTCATCTTCTAAACCTAAGTTCGAGTCAATACGAGTCTTGTTTTCGTGTGAATGAGTTGCTCACCAAGTATGTTATCATTGGATTTTCCCAGACATGGTAACATTAGCGAGACAATTGTCTGTTGGTAGAATAATTGGTCATTATTATTTTATGAATTCAAGCACCGTACTCTTTCCTCTCAATCTTTCGTTTACAATTTATCACTGATCTGCAGGCATGAATTTTATCGAAACCGGAAGAAGTGGTGGTAACGATATTTGCAAAGGGCATACCAAAAACAATGTCGTAGTTGATTTCGGTGAACAAATTGTAAGTAGTTCACCTTCTACTAAATTTTCCTCCCACTCTATTACGAATGGCTCTTTGATCAACTTGGTGACTTTCCAACTCCCTTTGGTTTGGTATTCGGTGAGTGTTCTTGTTGAGGTGCACAGTGAAGAAGCATATCATTTGCAACCTAGGTTATTTGGAAAGGTGATGTACAAATTCCACGGTTATTTATTATTTTATTACCTTTGAATTTGTTCGATTCATGTTTTTGTTTTTCCTCACCATACAACTCTTATCCATACAAAAACAGGTGGTTCGGACTTTCTACCGTATTTCACATTTGTGTTTGGTGTTTGCTATGATATTAGAAGAATGTGCACTTTATGCTTGTTTTTGTTACTTAATTCTTTGTCTTTATATTATCTTGGTTGAGCAGATAGTTCCTTCAAAATGTAGATATGAAGTCATGTCTACGAAAATTGAGATTCGACTTGCTAAGGCGGATCTTTGTCTGATGGACATCACTGGAGTTTAAGAGGGATGTTGCTGTTGTACAGAAAGCGAACGTAACATCAGGTAGTTGGTTGTTTTGGAAATGCTGAGTTCCACATCCATTTCCGCATATGGTTTACATCTCAGGTATTACATCTAATTCCTGTACATTTTCCACTTTCTATTACATCTCATTACTAACAATTATCTGTGACTTTTTCCACTTTCTATTTTTTTTTTTTTACCATTGGAGATTTATATTGAGATTCGTATTTCATCCGTGACAACAAATTGGCATCATTGACGATCAAGGATAAGAAGAGATGCTGAGAAAAGCTCTTGCTTCTTACTTGTGCTATTCCACTATCTGTACATATTTTTAGTTTTTCTCTTCTAACTTGATTTAGAAGGCTTAGTTTTATTTGGATTACGCATTACGGTTATATTGTTTCCATTAAATCTATTTTGTTCATCTTTCTGCATTGTTGTAATGCATGCTTTTAGCTATGTTGTGCAAATATTCAGAAGAGTTTGGGTGTCTTGCATAAAGAGGCCATGAATGTGGTTTTTATCTAAAAAGATCTTCCCAGATGGTTTTAATATTTATTTTATGTACTTCGTATTGTATGGGGTCTTGTAGGCTTAAAAATTTTTAGAATTGTATCAGAGGAAGGATTTGAGAGTTTGGATATAGGTTGATATATTACTTTGTGTATATATCCACTTGCATTTAAGCTAATATATTAGGGTCATACTCGCTTCCCATCCTAGCCCATGAAATTTCATTACTTGATTTGCATATGTAATTCATCGCCTTCTTCCGTGTCTTTAACAATCCAAGGGAGAAGTCTGTCAACTTTCTCCAAACTTCCCACTGTTTGCGAGAAGCTACCCAGTTTCCTTTCTTAGTAGGCAACATCCCATGTTAAAAAAAATTATATATGGTGGTGGAGTATGCATCGAGTTTGACATCCTGAAGATATTTGTCTAATTATGTGATTCTCGATTGGCGACAACTACAAAAACTATTGTTGGAGGTTTGAAGTAACATATTTCCCGGTTACTGTTTGCTCTTTTAGTAAAAATTATGAATTTACATTTTTCAAAATTAGAGTTTTTACCAATCTATTTTTGTTTCAGTTTTTGGGTGTTTTAGGTTTTCTCATGGCAGAGAAGTTAGCCTGTTTGAGTCATCGATTGGATTTCGCTCTACTCGGGGCAACTATAGTCGCTTTTTATGGAATGGATTTAAAGAGGTATGAGCGAAATTTTTGTTTTTGCTTTTTTTAAATATAATTTTTGTAGGCTATATATTATTTGTGTGTCTTTTTTGTTGCTCGAGAAATTTATTTGATTTCCAATAATAAGCTACAAAAGAAAAATATAATGTTGTTGACAAAGTTGCGTCCCTCTCCAATGTTGCGTCCCTCTCCAATGTTGCGTCCCTCTCCAATGTTCGTATCATCCACATCTACCGAGAGGCCAACAAAGTTGCTGACAAGCTTGTAAATATGGGGTGCCCTCGTAGTCGTTATTTCTTTGTTTATTTTGCGTGTGCCCTGTATTGATTTATGTTCATGAGGACTTGAAGTGAGTAAGAAGTCCATTGACACACTTTATTGTAGTAGGTGCAATAGGTGAATTTGGGGGTGGATATTTTTTTTAGAAAAATAACTTTATACAACGTTTATGTAAAACGTTGTGAATAATCAAAGACAACGTTTTTACAAACGTTGTGGAAGTGGATATTTTTTTAGAAAAATAACTTTCTACAACGTTTTACATAAACGTTGTTAATACTAAAAGACAACGTTTTTTCATAAACGTTGTTAATACTAAAAGACAACGTTTTTTCAAACGTTGCGGAACTTATTAACAACCTTTTCAGAACGTTGTCAATAATAAAGGACAACGTTTACGTAAACGTTGTTGAAGTTAGTAACAACGTTTTGTAA
This sequence comes from Orobanche coerulescens, assembly GCA_033398695.1. NCBI lineage: Eukaryota > Viridiplantae > Streptophyta > Magnoliopsida > Lamiales > Orobanchaceae > Orobanche > Orobanche coerulescens. Next base: position 6,419,859 of record CM065814.1, read on the forward strand.
ACGTTGTTAAAGGTTTTTAACAAAAAACGGGATCGCTATTACAACAACGTATCCGCAACGTTTAAAAAACGTTGTCATAAAAATGGACCTAAGACAACGTCGGATAATACAACGTTTTACGAAACGTTGTCAAATACTAATTACAACGTTTAAAAAACGTTGTTAAAGACCTTTTTTGTTGTAGTGCCAAGTGGGACCCAAATTACACTCACTACATATATCTACTCAAAACCAATAAGAATTATTAAAACTCGTGCCGGGTCAAACTGTAAAGGAAGATCATGGAAGGAGGGAGTAGTAATTCACAGGTTTTGGGGGTCTGCTCCTAAAATCATGAGTGTGTATAGGCAATTAATATCATGGACCCTCATTCATATCGAGTCATGAACTCAAGATAAATATATAAAAGAGATAAATAAATACTATAAACGCCACGTTCAATACATCCATTCAAGGCTGTTTTGGATCCATTTATATCCTAAACTCGAGTCCATGCATATGTGTGTGTGTGTGTCTATATATATATATATATATTATATATAGTTATGCTATAAACATTAACGGACCTTTTAATGTTTATAAGATAATAAAACACAAAAATAAAACAAAACCTTTGAATTTAAACTGGTAAGGAGACCCCGACGGAGCGGGAAGATACTAGTTCCTATAATTTTAAAAAAGAGTATTTCCCTTCATTATATACTGGTAAAATGCATACTACTTTTTTTTTTTAAAATATTTGCAATATGTATACTAGTTTTTTTTTCGAGATCTGCAATATGTACACTAGTTGATGAACTGGTATCATAACAATGATCGATCTAGGACTTGGAAAATGCCTCTTGAAGGCTATTGCAATCAACCAAATAAGCAAAACCATAGGCCATGTTCTTCAAACTGGCTTCGTGCAACTCGGATGATGAGGTTGATGTTGCATCCGTTGCGAAGAAAACCCTAAACCCTCTAACAAATGCCTCTCTAGCCGTTGTCTCACAGCACAAATTGGTCATTACGCCGCTCACTATAACCTCCTTCACTCCCATCTCTTTCAGCCTCTCCTCCAAACTTGTACCTGACCATCACCACATCTATATAAGTACGAGAGCTGCGGTACAACAAATCATTTAATTTGCAAAAAAAAAAAAGAAAATAGTTCTTATTTAATTTACGCAAATACTTGGGTGAGACCAAAAATTTGGTGCCAGAATGAGCATAGCTTTTAGCTTTTAGTTGCTGTATTTCAGTTTATAGTTTTTTTTTAAGTTTTTTAGTTGCTTTTCCTGAGTGTTCATTTTCTTTTTTTAGTATGTTAGTTAATTTTTTTAGTTCTTTGGATTTTTTTTTTTAATTTAGAGGACCAATCTCAGGGTGATGATCTATTAGGTCTCACGTGGGACCGACTCTAGTAACCACCTTGTTGTCTCCACGGAAAGGGTAAAAATGAAATGACAAAGAATGACAATATATGTTACATGTTTCGACCAATTACATCCATGTCATGTTCAACAATGGAGAGCTCTGTTGTAAATTTCAAGATCTAAAAAATGCAAAATCCAAATAAATGAGAACATTTAACAGGAGTGTTTCGTATGATATACTTCAATTAAGGGTATAAACATATACTAAAATGGAGCCGAACATAACACACTCAAGTCTCAAGCTTGTTTGAAGTTTTATCAAGTTTCAAAAGTTGTGGTCGAGTTTGGTTAGATTATTAACCGCATGGAGTCTGAACTAGCTTCGGTAGAGCCAAACATACAATTTTACACAACCAAAATATTTTTTGCTAATCCGAGCCTAGCTCGAGCTTGCTTTATATCTTATTGAATGGAAAAATGTGTGTAAGCTTGATTCTTTATTAACAAACTGTTGGGAAAAACGACACAAAGACGTCACAACGAAAAATGCGGAACCTCGTTTGACAACTTTCCCAATCTCAATTGTAACTTTGAGGTTACCTACGAGTAGAGTAAATCAAATACAACTCGACAAACAATACAAATGATATCAAAAACAATAAACAACGAGGCACAATTTTTAGCGTGGAAAACCCCTCAAAATGAGAGTAAAAACCACGGGACCGAAGCCGCTTAAATCCACTATCACCAATTCACAATACACGATTCGTCCCTAATACAAACTAGAGGTATACAACGATAATCTTCAAATACTTGGTAATAAATAATCTCCAGGTATTTGGAATACACAACAACAACAAGAACGAGAAAGAAAAACACCGTAAATAGCTTACACAAAAAGCTAACAAAATACCCGAATTCCAGAATCAAAACCTCAATCTACTCCGATGAAAAGATTTGCCCAATTGCTACCAAACTCTTGTCAAAATATCACGACGATCCGATCGATACAACTCCAGGAAATCGAACAAAGTATATCTACCTATTTTTTCTTCTCTTTTGTATCTCTCTCTTTGTGTATGTCTCTCAAGGTGAAGGGGTGATGAAAACCACGGCAAAACGCTGCTAAAAAAAAATATCCCAGCGTTGTTGACTTTGTGTGCCGCGACCCGGACAATGTGTGCCGCGGCACACTCAAGAAAATGGCCGAGTTGTAGTTCCAGGGGGCGGCGGTCCGGAGGACTTGTGCCGCGGCCCGGAGTCCAGACGGAGAGGAAGAATTTGTTCCAGGGGACCGCGGCCTAGAGTCCACTGAGGGAGGGAGTATTTGAGGAAAAATTGTGTGCCGCGGCGCGCCCTGTTCCGGTTCTATATTCCGGAAATAATACCTATAAATCTCTCCCTTTCTAGGAAGATTTCGCCATCCCGGCGATCGAGCAACATATCTTAACATTCTCTCTACTCAACGCCTAAGTTAACATATCGGAACCATTATCATCGGTGTGAACTTTATCAAGTTCAAACAAACCATCCTCCAATGCATCTCAAATTCAATAATATCTCACATCGATATGTTTTGTTCTCTTGTAAAAATTCGCATTCTTCGCCAAATGAATCGCACTCTGACTATCACAAAGAACCACGTCACGTCGTTGTCGGAAGCCCAACTCTTGTAAAAACATTTTTAACCATAAGAGCTCTTTACTCGCTTCCACCGCCGTAATATATTCGGCCTCCGTTGTTGACAAGGCAACACACTTTTGCAATCTCGATTGCCATGACACGGCTCCCCCTGCAAACGTCATCAAATAACCAAAAGTGGATTTTCCATTATCCTCGTTTCCTGCCATATCGAAATCGGAATATCCAACAAGCATAGCCTTCCCATTTCCAAATATGATCCCCAATTTGGAAACCAAACCAAACCAAACCAAACATACCCAGTATATTCCGCACAAAGCAGGATCTGGGGAGGGTAAGATGTACGCAGACCATGCCCCTTCTTTTTACGGTAGGGAGGCTGTTTCGTGAAAACCCCCAGCTTAGTGCACAGCAACGTAATGAGTGATATATACAAAAAAGCTTATGATTCGAAAAAGCTCAAAACCATACTTGAGCCCATGGCTAAATTCACATGAGACTTACCTAAGGAAACTTTGGCAGCTACACTCTCGATGAACGCTGCTCTAACAGAAGGGAGGTTGACTCTGCGCACAGCTCCCTATAGAAAATACCCCGTAAATATCTAAATATCCACTTTACGGCTTCCCAATGCTTATATCCCAGATTCGATAGAAAACGACTCACCACTCCAACGGCATGAGCAATGTCGGGCCTCGTACATACCATGGCATACATCAAATTCCCGATCGCAGAGGCATAAGGAACTCTATCCATTTCCTCAATCTCTTCTTTCGTCGTAGGGCAATCCTTACTCGTCAAGTTAAAATCGTTAGTAAGAGGCGAACTAACAACCTTAGCTTTGTCCATGTTAAAACGTTTAAGCACCTTCTCAATGTATTGCTCCTGTGACATGTGCAATTTCCGGGCTGCTCTATCCCGAGTGATTCTTATCCCAAGAATCTGTTTAGCGGCCCCCAAGTCTTTCATGGCAAAAGACTTATTCAACTCTTTCTTCAAATTGGTAATCCTTTCGGCATTCTTCAACGATCAACATGTCATCCACATAAAGTAATAGGATGATGAAATCATCACCTCCAAATTTCTTCAAAAACATACAATGGTCCAGGGTCGTCTTCCGGTAACATTGCTCCCCCATAACCGACTCGAACTTTTTATACTATTGTCGTGGTGCTTGCTTCAAACCGTATAGACTCTTTCGGAGTCTACAAACATAATCCTCTTTTCCCTTAACGTGAAACCCTTCAGGTTGCTTCATATATATCTCTTTATCGAGGTCTCCATGAAGAAATGCCGTCTTGACATCCATTTGCTCAATCTCAAGGTCAGGACTAGCCGCTATACCATGGACCAATCGAATTGATCCTATCTTCACAACTGGAGAAAAAAATCTCGTCAAAATCAATGCCTTTCTTTTGAAATCGTTGGTAAGAGGCGAACTAACAACCTTAGCTTTGTCCATGTTAAAACGTTTAAGCACCTTCTCAATGTATTGCTCCTGTGACATGTGCAATTTCCGGGCTGCTCTATCCCGAGTGATTCTTATCCCAAGAATCTGTTTAGTGGCCTCCAAGTCTTTCATGGCAAAAGACTTATTCAACTCTTTCTTCAAATTGGTAATCCTTTCGGCATTCTTGAACGATCAACATGTCATCCACATAAAGTAATAGGATGATGAAATCATCACCTCCAAATTTCTTGAAAAACATGCAATGGTCCAGGGTCGTCTTTCGGTAGCCTTGCTCCCCCATAACCGACTCGAACTTTTTATACCATTGTCGTGGTGCTTGCTTCAAACCGTATAGACTCTTTCGGAGTCTACAAACATAATCCTCTTTTCCCTTAACCTGAAATCCTTCAGGTTGCTTCATATATATCTCTTTATCAAGGTCTCCATGAAGAAATGCCGTCTTGACATCTATTTGCTCAATCTCAAGGTCAGGACTAGCCGCTATACCATGGACCAATCGAATTAACTACGGTTTCTTCACAACTGGAGAAAAAATCTCGTCAAAATCAATGCCTTTCTTTTGACAAAAGCCCTTAACTACGAGTCTAGCTTTGTATCGGGGCAATGAAGTATGCTCCTCCAACTTCACCTTATACACCCATTTATTTCTCCCAGCTCTCTTGCCCTTCGGCAGCTTCACCAACTCGTACGTATTGTTCTCATGCAACGAACTCATCTCATCTTGCATGGCATCCATCCACTCCTTCTTGTTATCATCCTCCATAGCCTCCTCGAAATATTCGGACTCCCCCTCGTAGGTGAGTAAAACATACTCATCGGACGAATAACGAGTGGAGGAATGACGGTCCCTCGTCGACCGTCTAAGTGGGACAAATGATGGCATGTTCGTCACGGGTAGCTCAGGATGAACTCCATCGGTATCATCTTGTACCAACTCATCATTGTCACCGGCATCATGTTGTTCATTGTTTTGGCCATCATCTCCACCGGATGTCTCAACATGTTGTGGAGGAACGGGGTCCAAATCAATAAGATCATAATCATGTTGTGGAGCCGACTCTCCATTCTCAACATCCTTCATCGTTTGATCTTCAACAAAAACAACATCTCTAGAACGAACAAGCTTCTTAGTCACCGGGTCATACAATCAATAACCAGACTCATCAAAGACCATAGCCAATAAAGATACATGGCTTTGTCTTGCAATCAAGCTTCGACCTCTCATCTTTCGGAATGTGTACAAATGCTTTACATCCGAAAACCCGTAAGTGGCGATATGAAATGTCTTTACCGCTCCACACTTTGTCCGGGACGTCAAACTTCAAAGGAACACACGGCGTCAAATTAATCACATGAACCGCCGTGTTCAAAGCTTCTCCCCAAAATGACTTTGGTAATTCGGCATGTGAGAGCAAACATCGAGCTCTCTCAACCAAAGTCCAATTCATCCTCTCCGCCAAGCCATTAAGTTGCAGAGTCTTTGGTGGTGACTTTTGATGTCGGATCTCTTGCTCTTGACAATATTCATCAAAAGGCCCGGTGTATTCTCTACCATTATCCGTCCGAATACACTTCAACTTCTTCTCGATCTCTCTCTCTACCGAGGCATGAAACTGTTTAAAGACATCTAAAACTTGATCTTTGGTCTTTAAGATGTATGCCCACACCTTCCTCGAATGATCGTCGATGAATGTGACAAAATATAGGCAACCACCAAGCGTCCTAGTCTTCATAGGACTACAAACATCGGAATGTATAAGATCAAGAACATTTTCCTTCCGTGAAGGAATGGCTCTTAAAAGTGACTCTCGTTTGCTTCCCAGCTAGACAGTGAGAGCACCTTTTAAGATGTACATCGTGAACCCGGGATAGCACCTCCTTCTTTGATAATAGCGCCATCCCTTTCTCGCTCATGTGACCGAGCCTCTTATGCCATAGCTCGGTCATGTCATTATTGTCAACTGTGTTCACGGCATTAATCGTGACCTTTGGAAGTGTCACGTAGAGTTTCCCTGTCTTCTCTCCTCTTCCGACAATCAAGGAACCTCGAGTGAGTTTCCACCAATGTTACCTGGTTCGCGGCACGTTTCGGTACGCGGAACACGTATCGGGTCGTGGTACGCTACATATACCGGAACGCGGTACGTTGGGGTAGGCTTAGTCGGGAAGCTTTTTAGGATGTGGTACGCCAATTCATTCTTCACACTACGCTAGTATTTTATTTTTTTATGTATTTTTATTATATATATTTAATCACTTATAAATTTTAATTTATATCATGTTATAATTATATATATTTCCTTGTTATCATATCAATATGAGCCAACATTTACAAAAAAATACACAGTAAGTGTAAGTTTATTAAAAATTATGAGAAGATAAATCATAATATATAAAAAGAATAAGTTAAAAAAAATTAGTTAAATAAAAAGGTACAAAAATGAACTAGTTGAAATTGAGTTGTTGTTTGCATTACTTTAAAAAAAATAGAAAAAGAAAAAAGAAAAAGTGATTGGAGAAAGTCTACATATTTGGGGTCGTCGGATATGGAGATTCAATACGCGAATGTACCGCGTTCTGGTACGTGCGTTCCTGTTCGTGGGACGAGGGGGTGGTAGAGAATTAGGTAACACTGGTTTCCACACTCCCTTGCCAAAACCGCTACAATAGCCAAGGTTGTCACGGCGGCCTGTCAAGTCGCGGCGCCACCAGACCGCCTGGACGCCTAGGCGACTAGGCGCCCGCCTAGGCGACGTCCAGGCGACCAATTTCATATAAAATATATAAATTTTATAATATATATAATATATGAATTATTCTAAAATCATGATGAGTTAGATAATAAATAACATTCATCCCACTCAACAAAGGTTACAAAACACACCATAAACAATATAAATATATAATAAATGACAACTAGAGTTTCATATCAAATTCTTCCTCTCCAATAAGTCTCAAATATCATCAAACAAGTCATCAATAAACCCCTCATTTTCACGAGCATGATCATCATTAGTAGTCACATCCTCTTGTCCTTCAAGCTCATCGTCATCCTCAATATCTTCATCATCATGTGGAAAAGGTTCAACCACTTCATCCTCGTCAATCAACCTAGACGTAGTTGCATTACGGCGTCGAGAATAACTCAAGATCGATGAGCCCGGAACTTGACCAACATTAGCTCTCCTAGAAAGACTACGACCCTCAAGATTGCTCGATGCACCAATTGCTTCATCAACAAGACGCCACGAAAGATCTTCCCCGGCATGAACAACATCATCACCACTATCAACCCATTCATTATCCCATTGAAAATCTTCTATGATCAAAGGGTTAAAGTTAGACCCTTCTTCACGCCTCTTTTGAAATCTCGTTGCAATCTTTCGATTATATTGAATGTAAACCAAATCATTCAATCTCTTATGCTCTAACCGATTTCTTTTCTTCGTGTGGATCTAAAAATCAAAAAAAAAAAATCACTTATAGTTTCGAAAGTTTAATATTTTACTTATTGATGATAATAATAATAATTTAATACTTACAAATTCAAATGTGCTCCAATTGCGCTCACAACCCGAAGATGAACAACAAAGACTAATGATGCGCATAGCAAGTGATTGGAGCTCGATATGTAGGCCACCAAAAGCATTCCACCAATCAACTAAAATGTCAAAAACAATAATGAATACTTAGTTCAAAGAATATTCAAAAAAACGTTCCAAAAAAAATAATATAGATTATATGAATAATATAATACTTGGTTTAACGAATGTAAAAAGGCTTACGAGGATTCTTTGTCTTTTGTTGCTTGATTGCCAATTGCTTTCCAAAGCTTCCTCGCATATTGTCATAATCATCCACTTGGTCACTTATCTTGACTTGCAAATCATTATCAGTGATCATTTTTTCAAGCACATCGTTTTAACATAGCTCGTTGTGCACGAGCATATGCATTATCACTTACTTTAAGATCAAAATATTTGGAAGGATTTAAGAATACTGCGGCCCCATATAATTTCACTTCCATTTGATCCGTCCATCGGGTCTCAAGAATTTCTGTCAATTTTTTCAGCAATCTTGGATTGTGCGCAAATGACTCCTTGATTTTGTTCTTGGCAACGATCATAGCCATGGAAACCTCGGGCATAGCTGGAGTTTCATCACCATCAACTATCCTCAATACAATAAGAAGCTGGTGGGATGCTCTTATACAATCTTCAACTGAGCTCCAAAACCTAGAAGAAAGTACAGTGTCACACACCCTTTTTCCCGCTTCCGTGTTGGCTAATTTTGAACTGTACCAATCTTCACTAACAAATAGACTTCTCAAAGCATCTTTATGCTTGTACAAACTTTGCAAAGTAAGAAAAGCAGTGGCAAATCGAGTAGCCCCGGGTCGCACTAGATCCTTACCACCCGTCTTCTCCCTCATAGCATAATGAATCCTCCCATGTCTATAGATAAATGTAGTGACACGCCTAGCACTTTCAATCTTAGACTTGAATTCATTCAATTTTCCAATGTTTTCCAACATAAGGTCAAGGCAATGCGCAGCACAGGGAGTCCAATAAAGTGTAGGTATTCTCTGCTCCAGTTGTTTACCGGCCGCCTTATAATTGGCACCATTATCCGTCACAACTTGAACAACAAGGTCCTTGCCGATTTCTTCAATTTTCTTCTCAAGCAAGTACGCCAACATTTTTGCATCATGTGATTGTCCGGATGCATCAACGGACTCCAAGAAAAAAGTCCCTTCTGGACTATTGACAAGAAAATTAATCAAGTGTCGATTCCTTCTATCTGTCCATCCATCCGACATAAGTGTGCACCCATACTGCTTCCAAGCTACTTTATGCTTCTCTTTCACCAAGTCTGTCTCTTTTTTGGCTTTCTCAAGTAGAGTTCCCCGCAAATCATGATAACTAGGCGGCTTTACCCCAGGTCCCATTTGGGCAATCGACTCAACCATTATTTCATAGCTCCTTGAATTTGCGGCGTTGAATGATATGCCGTTCTCGTAGAAGAAATTGGCGATGTGCATATGCATTCTCTCTTTCTCTTCCGGGCTCTTCGTACAACCTTCAATTGTCGTCTGGATACTACCCTTAGTATGTCTCTCTTCGACGACCTCTTCAGGAGTTTTTCGAACCATTGCAGAAATTGACATGTTTTGTTTTCCTACTCTTGGTTGCAGTTCTTCAAAATTTAAATCCGAATGCTTTCTTTTAACGGCTGTTCCAGAACTTGGTTGAGTAATAGAGCCACGAGACGATGGTTGAGTATTAATGTCACTATCACTATTATCACCATCATCCAAAATGACTTGTTTATTCCGTGTAGTCTTAGATATGTACTGTTGCATCTCCCTCATTATTTCTGTGGTTGTTTGGGAACATTTAACAACATCTCCATAACCGGCAGCTAGGTGTTGCTTCAATCTCTTTATTCCCGAGTGCATTTGTTTGTGACAAAGCGAACATTCAACCAAATCTTTGTTGTTCAAGTCTGGCCAAAAACCGTATTTCCATCCCGGATCATTCGATTTGGCCTTTCTTTTCGGATCTTTGGACATATCGTAATTTTCGGTAGAATTAGTTTCAGCCATGATGCTTGGGCCTGTAAATAAATATATCAAAAAATAATTAGACAAAGATAGGAAACAGAAAAAAAAAACAGAAAAAAAAACAGAACATGGCACATTAATCAGAACAGGAAAGAAAAAATTAAGACTGGTCGAATAGTAATTAAGACTAATAAATTGAGACCTAGGGAGTATAAATTTTTCTTCACAGTTGAATTTTTTCATAATTATTTTATAAAATAAGCACAGAATCCTTTTTCTAATATCAGTTTCTTTCAATTCACATTAATTGATAACAATAACGGTCTGCCCCAAAATTTAAGTGATGAAATCTAAATACAACGGAGGTACTGCACCTCCAAAATCTGATGTCATCAGTACTAATCAATGTCAACATGATTATCAACACACCCCCAACAACTACCTAATAATAACATTAATCAGGAAACAACAAAGAAAAAACAGAAAAAACAAAGAAAGAAAAATAACAGGAAACAGAAAAAAAAAACATAAAAAAAGCACCAGAAAAAAAAAGAAAAAACTGAAAAGAACGGGAAACAGAAAAGAACAAAGAGTTCATCTTTTCTTATATCTATACTTGAAGACTTGAAAGGCCGAGCCGCAGCGTGATAAAAGCAATGTTCCCATTTGACGAAGACAAAAAAAATAACAGGAAACAGAAAAAAAAAAAACAGAAAAAAAAGCACGGAAATAGGAAACGAAAAACAGAAAAGGACATTAAACAGATGAGAAAAACGGGAAAGAACAAAGAAAGAAAAAGAAAAAAAAAAGTACAGAACAAAGTAAAATGAAGAAGAGTACCTGGTGGGCGGCGGGCGGCGATCGGCGGCGAGAGGCGATCGACGGCGGGCGGCGAGGTGCGGCGACGGGCGAGTGATTGGAGTTGGAGTTGGATGACCTCTGAAGCAGTCGGGACTGGAGTTCTTATAGACTCCTGCGCTAGGGCTAGCCGCCAGGTTAACAACTTAAGTAATATATTTTTTTTTTAATTTCGGTTTATACCCAGGCATCCCAGGCGAACCAGGCGTCGACTTTTACGCCTGGGCGACGCCTAGGCGGCGACTTGGAATTCCTGGCGGGGCGAATCATCCAGGCGCACCAGAGAAATCGCCTGGACGCCTAGGCGGCGACTAGGCGTCGCCTAGGCGACGCATTAACAACAATGACAATAGCCATCATCATCGAGTAAACCAACGGAAATCACATTTAGCCTCATATCATGTTTCACATTAAAACAAGTTCCACACAGGTGTCGAACCTTAAGTGTACGTCTCCTACTCCAACAATCTTAGATAACCCGTCGTTACCTATCTTGACTATCCCATAGTCACTCGGAGTATAAGAGGAATAGAAATCCCTACGTGATGTAACATGACACGTAGCTCCATTGTCGGCCACCCAACTCGACTCATCTCTGGCAAAGTTCACCATATCATAATCGCGACATACAAAGAACTCCTCGCTAGTAGTATTTACTTTGGCTTTTTCATTACTCCCGCTCTCATTCTTTTGAGTGTTTTCCCTGCCTTGCCGATTTTCCTTCTTTAGTTGTCGGCAAAATTTCTTTGTATGCTCTTTGTTACCACAATGGTAGCATTCAATGTTGGCATACTTCCCCCAGAAATTACTTCTTTGTGGCCCTCTATTACTCGGACCTCTGCTTTGACCTCTCCCTCACCTTTCGGTAACAAGAACATCCAACTGTGACGAAGATCCCTGTGTCTTTCTTCGGACCTCCTCGTTCAGCATGTTACCATTAGCAAGTTCCATCGAAATGACACCATCAGGGGCAGAGGACAACGACGTACGAAACGTCTCCCAAGTATCCGACAATGTGCCCAACAACCACAAAACTTGAACCTCCTCTTCGAATTTAATGCCCATTCCTGCAAGTTGATTAATGATGCCTTGGAATACATTCAAATGATCCGACAGAGGAGTCCCATCTCAATATTTTAGGTTCATCATTTGTTTAATGAGGAATAGCTTATTATTCCCCGTCTTCCTAGCATACAATTGCCCTTCCATACATGGTAGTTCGAACCATTCAAATTCACCATTCTACTTGTATTGACTTCCATGTTACAAATTAGATAATACAACCACGAAACAAAAATCACGTGTCTCCGATACTACTTTGTTGGGAAAAACGACACAAAGACGTCACAGCGAAAAATACGGAACCTCGTTTGACAACTTTCCCAATCTCAATTGTAACTTTGAGGTTACCGACGAGTAGAGTAAATCAAATACAACTCGACAAACAATACAAATGATATCAAAAACAATAAACAACGAGACACAATTTTTAGCGTGGAAAACCCCTCAAGACGAGAGTAAAAATCACGGGACCGAAGCCGCTTAAATCCACTATTATCAATTCACAATACACGATTTGTCCTTAGTACAAACTAGAGGTATACAACGATAATCTTCAAATACTTGGTCATAAATAATCTTCAAGTATTTGGAATACACAACAACAACAAGATCGAGAAAGAAAAACACCGTAAATAGCTTACACAAAAAGCTAACAAAATACCTGAACTTCCGGACTCAAAACCTCGATCTACTCTGGTGAAAAGACTTGCCCAATTGCAACCAAGCTCTTGTCAAAATATCACGACGATCCGATCAATACAACTTCGGGAAATCAACAAGTATATCTCTCTATTTTTGCTTCTCTCTTGTATCTCTCTTGTGTATGTCTCTCAAGGTGAAGGGGTGATGAAAACCGCAGCAAAATGCTGCTAAAAAGAACATCCCAGCCATGTTGACTTTGTGTGCCGCGGCCCGGACAATGTGTGTCGTGGCACACTCAAGAAAATGCCCGAGTTGTAGTTCCAGGGGGCCGCGGCCAGGAGGGCTTGTGTCGCGGCCCGGAGTCCAGACGGGGAGGAAGAATTTGTTCCAGGGGGCCGCGGCCCGAGTCCAGTGAGGGAGGGAATATTTGAGGAAAAATTGTGTGTCGCGGCACACTCCCTCCTGTGCCGCGGCGCGGCCTGTTCCCGCTCTATATTCCGGAAATAATACCTACACAAACGAGCTCAAATATGCTTTTAGCAATTGGTCTCGAGTTGCGTATCGACTAGTTTGGTTCATTATTCAGTCCAACTCCAACTTGCACTATTTGAATATTACTGCAACTACACAATGCAATATGATACCATGTGTAACAAGTTTTAGAGTTATATCATGAGCCCAAGACCATGATGCAACATGGACCGAGAGGCAATACATAAAGTATGAGTGGATGGATTGACTTGAGATTTTTATGTTATTTACTCATTTGTCTCGTATATATCATCACGACCACATGGTGCATCATAAATCCGGGTCCATGATATAAATTTCCCAAATTTTTATCCATATATAAATTTCCCAAATATTTTATCCAATTATTTTTCAATTCCTACATCCGATGAATAATACAATGGAGCAATGTGAGTGAAAGCTTTAAATTCAAAATGTAACATGCGGTAAAGAGCCACAAAAGAAGAACTTCGTTATTTTGTTTATTTATTATTATCAAAATTGAATGAGAGACAATAGTACCTCTGAAGGCACTGTATGTGTCCTTAAGAATGACGGAGTCGGATTCTATTCGATTCAAATCGGGGATGAGTTGCGACTCGAGGGTGCCGTCAAGGATGATGTCGCCGTTCCACCACTCGTAGAGCATGGAGTCGTCGCTGCGGGACTTGTGCCGGTGACGCGTGAAGAAGACCGGGATGGACATGCGTCGGCAGAGGTCGATTGTGGTGTTGATGGCCGGCAAAATGGGTCGGGCCATGGAATCGAAGTAATTCTGCATATCAATCACCAACAAGGCGGCGGATTTCGGGGCCGGATCCCTTTTCCGGATTTCAAATTTCTTGTAGGAAGACATTTGGAAAGGAAATAGAGCGAGTCGATACGAGTGTATTGTTTAATATTGTTGGTAGTCGATCCGCCTTGGCATCCACTTAAGCGCTTCGGGCAGCCGAACGACCGAGCAGATCCCGAAGCCGAACCGGTCATAAACTTGATCGTTTCTCGGGTTCGCACAAAAAACCGGACCGGGCAAAGACCTTAGAGCCGACCCGGAATCCGGACCAGAAAGGCCGAGCAGACCCTATATGAATACGCTCCATAACCACGAATAAGGCCGACCAGAGTAGCAGGAGGCTCGAGGGCCGACCTCGTTGTCGGTCATAACAGATAAATATCGAAAGCCCAAAGAACAGGCAGACAGGACAGTAAAAGAGAGTTGTCATGTCCTTTCCCAAAGCACACTTAAGAAGGTGACACGTGTCAGAGGAGTCACCTTCATTGTGACAAATGTCATCAGCATATTCATCTCAATCTTCCTACTGTCATCTCATGAATGGCTGACATTGCCTATATATATGCCAGGAGAAAGTACAGAAAAAGGACTTTGGAAAAAAGGGAGAAAAAAGAGAGATATATGGAGAGAGAGAAAAAAGGGATTTGAGATATACTGAAAAAGAACAAGTAAGACTTGTAATTAACAAGCAAACTGAATAGACTGGCACACATTATTCTGCCCGGCTCTATGCTATCGAAAGGTCATTAATAAAAATTTAGTGATCAAATGTCTTCCATTTTATTTATTATTTTCTACGTGTCTTCGATCCATTCGTCCAGATCAGCACACGTGACATTGACCAAATCAGACGTCAACAGAATGGCGCTAGAGGAAGGGGGGCACCTCAGGGAGCTTGAGCGAGTCACTCAAGTTATGACCAATTTCAATGATGATCAGCCCGCCGCTAAGAATGGAAACCCGTTCCAGCCGGCGGGGCACTTTGACACACCTTGCGTTCATCCGGGAATAACCACACCCACCAAGGGATGGTAAGATGAAAGCATAGGAATCATCGTAACTACGAGTCGAAAGCATAGGAATCATCGTAATATGAAGTTGAAAGCACAGGAGCCATTGTGACCACGGGCTCCTGCTCGGCTCGGCTGACCTCCTAGAGGTCATAATTTGAAGGATATTGAGCGTCGCTCAAAATTCCAGAGAAGGTCTCAAAGAGTCCTCGTATCCTTCAAATTAAAGTTGCAGTCAACATATACTGCAACATCTGAAAACTCCTTCGGAATTCCTATCCACGCCCGCGAAGGTCCCGTAATCTGACGGTGACCGGGGCCACCGAAAACATCTCCAAGTATTGAGCCATGTGTCAGAAAAGCAGCGGCGGCCCTTACAAGGGAATCGGGAGTCGAAGTAAAAGTAATCTGTAAAGGAGTTTTCCCCATTATCACCCGACCAGCGGTCGTTAGGATGCCACCGACGAAACTCAAAACTCAAAGTGATGAAAAAACCGCGGAAAGTGGAAAATACCAGTAAAACTAAAATGAGCCAAGGAATAACCTATATAAGAAAAGAGGGGCCCGGCCGACCGAGTCACTAACAATCCTGCAACGGCCGACCCAAGAAGAATCTCAGGCGTTCTACGATGACCCCGGTCGAAATTGGGACACACCCACAAGAGAATTCGTTTCAAAAAACAAGGTCAATGTGACCCCAAGAACCTGGACCTCGTCGCCCAAAAAGGCGGACCGTCTTCTACAAAACATCCGAGGATCATCAGAGTATCCAGGCCAATGATCTCGTTATTAAACGAGCACTGGGGCCCTACACGGGACCTCCTGAATCCAAGTAACGAAGCCGGTCAGAACGGAGGTTGCTAGTTAGAATATGTAAAGGACCAAGGATTAATTCGTTTGTTGAATGCCATGAAGGTACAATCAATAAAATTCGACTCTATTTTCATCTTGGAATCAAATGCACTGTGAGACCGAGTTCGTCTCGGCACCTCGAATGACCGGCTCCTCCGGCACTGTAAGACCGAGCTCGTCTCGGCACCTCGAATGACCGGCTCCTCCGGCACTGTAAGACCGAGCTCGTCTCGGCACCTCGAATGACCGGCTCCTCCGGCATTGTAAGACCAAGTTCGTCTCGGCACCTCGAATGACCGGCTCCTCCGGCACTGTAAGACCGGGTTCGTCTCGGCACCATAAATGACCGGCTCCTCCGGCACTGTAAGACCGAGTTCGTCTCGGCACCTCAAATGACCGGCTCCTCCGGCACTGTAAGACCGAGTTCGTCTCGGCACCACGAATGACCGGCTCCTCCGGCACTGTAAGACCGA
Organism: Orobanche coerulescens; assembly: GCA_033398695.1. Classification (NCBI taxonomy): domain Eukaryota; kingdom Viridiplantae; phylum Streptophyta; class Magnoliopsida; order Lamiales; family Orobanchaceae; genus Orobanche; species Orobanche coerulescens. The sequence goes on from CM065814.1 coordinate 6,436,092, forward strand.
GCTCGCCTCGGCACCTCCAAAGACCGGTCCACCCGGCACTGAATGTCCGAGCTCGCCTCGGCACCTCAAACGACCGGTCCACCCGGCACTGAAAGTCCGAGCTCGCCTCGGCACCTCAAAAGACCGGTCCACCCGCATCAATGTCCGAGCTCGCCTCGGCACCTCATAAGACCGGTCCACCTGCACCGAAAGTCCGAGCTCGCCTCGGCACCTCAAAAGACCGGTCCACCCAAAGATCCGAAAGTCCGAGCTAGCCTCGCACCTCAAAGGACCGGTCCACCCAAGATCGAAAGTCCGAGCTAGCCTCGGCACCTCAAAAGACCGGTCCACCAAGACCGAAAGTCCGAGCTCGCCTCGGCACCTCAAAAGACCGTCCACCCGCATCGAAAGTCCGAGCTCGCCTCGGCACCTCAAAAGACCGGTCCACCCGGCACTGAAAGTCCGAACTAGCCTCGGCACCTCAAAAGACCGGTCCACCCGGCACTGAAAGTCCGAGCTCGCCTCGGCACCTCAAAAGACCGGTCCACCCGGCACTGAAAGTCCGAGCTAGCCTCGGCACCTCAAAAGACCGGGTCCACCTGCAAGATCGAAGTCCGAGCTCGCCGCACCTCAAAAGACCTGGTCCACCTGCAGACCGAAAGTCCGAGCTCGCCTCGGCACCTCAAAAGACCGGTCCACTGCAGACCGAAAGTCCGAACTAGCCTCAAGACTCAAAAGACCGTCCACCCAAGACCGAACGTCCGAGCTCGCCTCGGCACCTCAAAAGACCGGTCCACCCGGCACTGAAAGTCCGAACTCGCCTCGGCACCTCAAAAGACCGGTCCACCCGGCACTGAAAGTCCGAACTCGCCTCGGCACCTTACAAGACCGGTCCACCCGGCACTGAAAGTCCGAGCTCGCCTCGACGCCTCAAAAGACCGGTCCATCCGGCACGATCAACGAAGGGTGAGCAGAAAAAACGGCGGTCTGACCAACAGGGCCCAAACGCAAAAAAGCAACAAAGGCCATAAAAAGATTTTATTCATTCAAAATAAGCTCCATGTCAGAATACAAAAGAAATCAAGGAAAAATGGCACGCAGGCCATACATGGAATAAAACAAAAAATCTACTCGGCCTTGTCCTCCTGATCGGTCGCCTGAGAAGACTGCCCTCCACCTTCGCCAGACACGGTCTCCACCGGATCTTCGACAGCTTCGGCGGCCTTCGGCTCATCATCTCCGAGAGCTTCAACCTTCAGGTCGGCCGCCTGAGACTTTATGTAGGCCTGGACCTCCTCAACGGTCTTCCCTCCCTTCATGAGATCCAATATCTCATAACAAGTGGAGACGTAGTTAAGGTTGATCAATTCCTCGTACTCAGGTGTCTTCTGAAAAGCAGCCGCCCCGTCAGCAAGGCCCCTGTCATAACCAGCAGACTCGCAAGTCTGAACCCGCTCGGTCAATTGCTCAAGCTGGGCCTTAGCACTTTGCAAATGGGCCTCGTACTCGGCCCTGATATCCAGGCACTGTTTTTGCGCCTTCCCAGCCGCCGTGGCCATCTCGTCAGCCTTCCCTTTCCATACATCGGCCTCAAAGGCCCGGCTCTCCAGAAGCTCCATCTTACCCTTCAGAGAAGCCATCTCCTCCTCCAAAGATTTGATGAGCGAAGGGCAGAGATGGTGTTCCTCCTGTAAGGCCTTGAGATCGGCCTCTGCCTTTTTATGTTTCCCAGCCGAGGCGGTCAGCTCCCCAGCGGCCTTCACATAGGTGCACAACGCCCGGCCCAAGATAGCGTTTCCAAAATGGATCTGCTCATCCGGATCCATGTCGTTGGTCACCATCTCCATCTTCGGCGTCCAACCCAAAATGGGGACATAGCTGGACTCAACTACCGATGGGGGGACCCGGTCGAGCATCTCGGCAGTTGGGGTGGCTGCCCGGACGTAGTCGAGGAACCAGCGCGGTCTCCGCCCTTTCATCCGGGCACAAGGTTCTTCCCGATCCTTATTCACCGGGAGATAGTGGCCCTCCAAATCAATCAAGGGCTCCTTACCCTTCGCCCGGCCCGTCCGTACAGGGCTCGGGGCAGGCACAACAATCTCAGGAATGGAGAAACCCTCGGCCCTGGTCACGTTATCCTCAGGCCCGGCCTCTACTCGCTTCCGCTTGCCCGCGCGCTCCCTACGCTCGGCGGCTTCAGCAGCCAGCCTCGCCACCCGCTGCGCAGGCGTCTCTTTCCGTCCAGATGAACTCCTACCCCTAGGGACTGGATGGGGAAGAAGTGTTAAAAAAAAAAATAGGGGCTACCTGACGAAGACATTTTGTTCGGGTTAGTGGATCGAAGCCCCACGGCCCAAAGATTATCCTCAGTAACCAGAAGGTATGACTTCCTCTGGTCAGCGGGAAGGTCCAAGAGCTGTTCAACCCGGTCGTCGAACAAAGAAGAGGTCTCTGAAGCCGGGGATACGTTCTGCACAAACAACGAATTATGAGCGTTAGACAAAAAAGGAACAACAGCAAAAAACACGACACTTACTCATTTTAGCAGTAAAGTATTCGGGGACCCGAAGCTCGGCGTCTATTACGCCAGGTTCCCACTCATCCACCGAGCTCATCCACGGCCCCCCTACATAGAACCACTGTTCTTTCCAGCTATGTATAGTCTCCGGCACCTCCACCAATTCTTTATACATCGCGTGCCGGGCTGTCAAGTAAAACCAGCCAGAACCAGATCGGCCGACCGACCTCCATAGGAAGAGACTGTTAATCTCTTCAAAATCGGCCTGGTCCATCCATGCTGACTAAAAAGGATCAAAAGACCCACCATCCGAGCCCAAGAATTCGGATGAATTTGGGCAATGCAAAGGCCCCACTGCCTCAGCCACCGAGAAAGCACCAACGGAAGAGGAAACCGTAGCCCGGACAGCAGGGAGCGGTAATACACTGCCGTATAGCCGACAGGAGGGGTGTGGGGTCTCTCCTCTGGGTCCGGAACAAACATCCGCACCACCGCGGGTATCTTAAATCGCCCCCGCCAAGCCTCCAACTGCCCATCGGTGACCGTGCTGCGTATTGAGGCCGAATCCCATTCCGCCTCAACAAAAGGAGACGGCCGAGGCCGAACCTGTGCCCTGGGCCTCGCCAACCGCCGACGACGCCGCCACCTCCACGTCTCCAGACCTGCATCTCCAATCCGGGGATCGTGCGTCCTCGCCTCGATTCTCATGGCTCCACCAACGGAGCATCACCTATCGACAAATCCGCCACTCCCGTGCGGTGCAGGGACACAACCGACTCCTCCGCCGTAATCCTCCGCTCCGACATCGTGAAATAAGAAAAAGGGGAGGAAGAGCAAGCTTACTGTGAAAGTCTGCGAAACCAGAAAAGAAGAAAAATTGCCGGAAATGATCTCTCTCTGCAATAAAAATGGCGAAGGAAGCAATGAAGAAGAAGACTCTCTATATTTATAGGATGAGACAGGAGCATTAAATACTAAAGCGGCGATTCATAATCATCGCGAAGATTAAGAACGCATGAGCCACCGCGACGAATCACATCCCGCCACGCGTCCCCCTCACTATGACTCTTGGAGATCCCGAAGTCAAATCGATGCGACTCTCAAAGATATGTCCCTTCAAGGGATCTTATCCACCTCCAAATCGGATCGACCTCAATCTGAAACGATTCCAGCACCGGCCAACCCGACACGACCCTGGACTCGGGGGCCCTTGTTGGTAGTCGATCCGCCTTGGCATCCACCTAAGCGCTTCGGGCAGCCGAACGGCCGAGCAGATCCCGGAGCCGAACCGGTCATAAACTTGATCGTTTCTCGGGTTCGCACAAAAAACCGGACCGGGCAAAGACCTTAGAGCCGACCCGGAATCCGACCAAAGGCCGAAAGGCACTTATATGAATACGCTCCATAACCACGAATAAGGCCGACCAGAGTAGCAGGAGGCTCGAGGGCCGACCTCGTTGTCGGTCATAACAGATAAATATCGAAAGCCCAAAGAACATGCAGACAGGACAGTAAAAGAGAGTTGTCATGTCCTTTCCCAAAGCACACTTAAGAAGGTGACACGTGTCAGAGGAGTCACCTTCATTGTGACAAATGTCATCAGCATATTCATCTCAATCTTCCTACCGTCATCTCATGAATGGCTGACATTGCCTATATATATGCCAGGAGAAAGTACAGAAAAAGGACTTTGGAAAAAAGGGAGAAAAAAGAGAGATATATGGAGAGAGAGAAAAAAGGGATTTGAGATATACTGAAAAAGAACAAATAAGACTTGTAATTAACAAGCAAACTGAATAGACCGGCACACATTATTCTGCCCGGCTCTATGCTATCGAAAGGTCATTAATAAAAATTTAGTGATCAAATGTCTTCCATTTTATTTATTATTTTCTACGTGTCTTCGATCCATTCGTCCAGATCAGCACACGTGACGTTGACCAAATCAGACGTCAACAAATATAAAAGGAGGCTCGTCTTTAGGAATGGCAATGGGGCGGGTTCCGGGCGGGGCAGGCTATCCCGTCTCCGAACCCAAAATCTGAATCCTGCCCTGTTCCCGCCCCGTTCCCCATCGGGGATCTTATCGGGGCGCTCTATTGGGCTACAGCATACCCCGAACCCCGCCCCGTTCCCCATTCCCCGTTTTTGCCCCGTTTTATATAGAATTATATTATATATATATAATATAAAAAATATATATAAAATAATATATATAATATATTATTTTATAAAAAAATATATATAATATATTATATATAAAAAATATATATAAAAAATATATTATATATATTATTTTATATATATTATTTTGCCCCGTTCTATATATTTAATATATATATATATATAATATAATTTTATATATATAAAAAAATATAAACAATATATATAATATAATATCGGGGCGGGGCACGATCACCCCAGTCACCACCCCGAACCCCGAAAAAATCCCCGTTAACGCCCCGATCCCCGCCCCGTAACCCGATAATGTCTGCCCCGCCCCGCCCCATTAAGATCGTGTTTCGGATTTTCCCGTCGGATTCGGGTTTTTTTGCCATCCCTACTCGTCTGTCGTCCGAGAACGCGTGGCTCTTGTAGGTTTATTCTTATCATAAATTAATACATAAAAGAATAGCAAATTAATATTTTTGAGAATTTAAATTATAATTTATATATATATTACAAATGAAATATGTTTTTTTTAACAAGGAAAAATGTCCAGGGTGGACGGGGTTGAGGCGGGACCCACCAACCTGTAGATAAGAAAAAAACAAGAAATACATAGTATCAGACCCGAATTATGACCACAAATGGGCCATAATTCGGGTCCAAACATCAAAGAAGTCTACGACCCACTATAGAAATACAAAGTGCACCACAAAAGTCGTGGGCTGATGTGCGGACCCGTAGACCAAGATAAATCAACCCCGAAATATGACCAAAAATGGGCCATAATCCGGAACCTAAAATCTAAAGAGCCTACAACCCGCTATAGCGATACAAGGTGCACCACAAATACCGTGGGCTAATAAGCGGGTCAATAGGAAATCAATCAAACGAACAATAATAAAACCTATCTGAATCTAAATGTAGGATAACTAGGGGTGGAAAATAATACCGAAATACCGAAATACCGGAGTTACCGTACCGACAAATACCTAAAAAATACCGAATTATCGGTATACCGCAGGATACGGTACGGTATATTACCGTACCGGATATTTTCGGTACGGCAACGGTTTGAATATTTGCATACCGGCGGTATACCGTACCGTACCGAAATTACGGTATACCGTTACGTACCGATATATACCGCGGTACGGTATATACCGTAAACACGGTATATTACTAAATTCCATACCGTCACTTACAAAACCGATAACGTCACTTACATTAACTGCTTCCTTATTCATATGGTACAGTATATAAATTATATTATCTTAATAATTAATATTAAGATAACGTTTAGGACGGCTAAACCTAATTCACAAAGTCAAAGTGTCAAACTCACACCTAACACACCTCACACCTAACACACTAACATACCCTAAACACACTGCCTTCACTTCTGACTTCACGACTCACACACCTCACGCAGTCACACTCACACACACACACACACACACACACACACACACACACACTGTCTTCACTTTCAACACAACGGTGCGGCGGTGCTATTTCACGGCGACGAAATCCTTTCCTTTCAAATTCCTTTCAATCTGAGGCTCTTTCACGACGAAGAGTCGACGATGAATATGCACGACGAGCTCTTTCACGGCGGATCAACCTGTACGTCGGAGATCTTTCACGGCAGAGCTCTTTCACGATGGGCAGTCAGTCCGTATTTTCATGGTGAGTTCGAGTTCTACTGTTCTAGTGTCTCTTAAATTTGTGGTGATTCTTATTTCTCAATCTTCAATTTATAGAGTTTGAATTTTGATTAAATATAATCCCTAATCTTAATCCCCATTTTTCATTTCTCTAACTTAGCTTCGAGTATAGAATAAATTTACAGTGTTTCTGCTTGCTTGTATAGAATAAATTTACAGTATTAGAATAAATCTTAAAGATTCTGGACAAAGCGTATCGTGATTTAGAAAAGGACATGGGATGCGCAAAAGAAATAACAGGGAAGAGTTTATTTCTAGACTTCCTAATGTGCATGGCATATGATTTCATAGGTAGGAATAAGATGCATCAGAAGACAAATTTTGACCCTTTTGATATTACTGATAACTGGTCCAGCATGAATAAGGAAGCAGTTAATGTTTATGAATTCTGAAGCTCTCTTTGAGAATAAATCTGAAGGGGTTTAGTAATCTGGCTTGCTGCGAAAAGAAGGGGTTGATAATTTACAGGGATATTATCTATTTGTTAGCATAAAATGATCAAAGTTAGCATAAAAAAATTGGGGGCTAATTAAACGAAATTCCAAGCATTCATTGATAAGGTTAAAAAAGACTTTGTAACTTTGTGGGTGGAGTACAATGGAATAAATGATACCTTAGATATTGAGAGGAGCTATGTCCAAATAGGGTGTAATGATGGAGATGGTAGTACTAGTACCGGTGGCGGTCTTTGGGATGAATTGTTTAATAATGTTCAAGCACAAAATGAAGAGGAACAACTTCAAGAGATATCCAATGAAATGGACAAGTACCTATCCGATGAGATTGAAAAACTATCTAATCAATCTTTCAATTTGTTGGAGTGGTGGAGAGGAAGTGAGGCTAGGTACCCCGTTCTTTCAATGATTGCGAAGGATATTTTTGTAATTCCAAGTTCAACCGTTGCTAGTGAGTCCGCTTTTAGTTTAGGAAAAAGAGTTGTGGATCTGTTTAGGATTAGTTTGAGTTCTAAAATGGTAGAAGCTTTGGTGTGTACTAATGATTGGTTAAGAGCGGAGTTCGACTTTCGTATGGATCCAACCGAAGATGACCTTATTTTATATAAGGAAATTGAAGAAATTGAAAAAGAGTAAGAGTTTATTTATTTAATTATGTGTAAATATAAATTATATTTCTTTAAGTATAATGTAATTTGATGCGTACTAATAATTTCATTTAATTTTGCAGCTGCAAATGCCGTTCAAGATCGTTCGTAGATTTGTACAAGCGTTAGTTGATTGTTCCAGGGGTTCTTTTGTTTACAAGCAGTGAGGTGTTGGTGCCTTGGTGGTATACCTCATGTTTACAAGCAGTGATTAGTTGGTTGATTGTTCCAGGGGTTATTTTGTTTACAAGCAGTGAGGTTCTTTAAGTGAAAGCTGAAACCATCTTTTTGTTTACAAGCAGAGCAGTGCAGTCACTCATGTTGTAATTTTTTATTGTAATGCGTTTGTTTTATGTTTCTGTGTAAGAGTTCTTTTTTTATGTTTCATGGTGCCTTATTCAAACCGTGGATGTATGTTTTGTTTTGACTTTTGAGTATATCAACATGTCGATTCGGTACAGAACGGTATGACGGTAATTTCGGTATACCTTGAATATACGGTATGCCGAATTACCGTGTGTAATACCGAAAAACGGTACGGCAACGGTATATGTTATGTTTCATACCGATATCTCGGTATACCGAGTCTCGGTATGCCGAACAGTTCGGTACGGTATCGGTATATAATTTTATATAACGAAAGTTTCGGTACGATATACGGTATGATTAAAATAAATCGGTACGGTACGGTATACCACCCCTAAGGATAACCAAGCTGCTCCATCCGTATAAGGGAGAGAGGAAACAGAGGAGCAGTATCGAAAGTATAAGTGTGAATGCCGAGGGACGACATGCCGAGCTCAGAAAGGTAGTCAGCCGGCCTGTTACCCTCCCGAAAAATATGAGTAACTCTGAACTGAATATCACTGAGAATGTGACAGATGAAATATGTTATTCTTGATACAGTCACAAATTACAAATTTCTAAAAATTTCTCTATACACAACATTAATAGTTGTGCTGATACGTTTTTTCTCATCATCACAAATTAAAACTTTCAACTCTTTATTTGTGACTCGAGAAAAAACAACATATAACTGACAATGACTAGAAACAAACTTACGCAAATATAAATCAACATTAGTTAAGGATTATCTTTGTCTTTTATTTATTGTCATTGCACAGGAAACACAGGTAGGAATTTGACGCCGTTGAAATTTAAAAGGTACTTAATCGGAAGGAGTCATGGATAATCTAGGAATCAACTCTAGTTCAGATGCACTTGCTCCTGTCATGATCTTTGCTTGGAGAACATGGTCTCCAAGCCTAGTAGTAATCTTATACCGTTGCAAAAACACCCGACTTGGATCAATATCCGTAGTAACATCACCGGAGTCCCAACTTTTAAATCTAGCTCACGATTTGGTATGCAAGAACATTTAATTCCGTTGAGGAATTCAGGAGTATGGACATTTGCCAAATCATCTACAGCCAAATCCCCAGTATATTTTTCTATCATGTACTGGTTTATAGAATCAACCACATCCAAAGTGAGCGCTAATATAGCTCGTTGTTGTAGATATTCTGTATCATGGATTCTCAGATAAGTTAGGATACGTACTTTCAACAATAGTCGCAATTGGATCAGGTCCATTCTGCAAGAGTATATCATCGAGAACCTGTATTACAGAGGATCCGCTGTTTCCTTCTTCAATTGTTCTATTTCCATTATCTTTTAACCATTCTGAAAATTCAGCTAAAGTAGAGGCAACGCTTTTTGAACTAACACTTTGCAACCTCATATTTTTTTCTCAACCGAAGAACTTCGCAAGAGTTCCATGTAATATCCGGATTTATTACAGTGTATTTCATCTGTATTCAACCATATATTATTTCGGATTGGTGATTTTGATTATTGGAATATGATATTTAGTGCATTGATATCATTGTGCATAAGTATAGAAACATGCAAAATTGCTCAAGAAACCTTGTGATAGCGCACGCTAAGAATGTATCTTAACGCGCGCTATCGGGCCATTATTAGCGCACGCTATGAAGGTAGGGGTTGCGTGCGCTAAGAACTCAATTATTGAGCGGGACAGCTAATACATGCGCCAGCCGGGACATGGGTCCGGATAAGATTCCCGCTGACGCATCCGGACAAACTCTGAAGTCAACCATTATTAGCGCACGCTAAGGGATGCTTAGTAGCGTGCGCTAACTTGTCAATAATGCGTAATTTTATAAATGGGACAAAGAACCGCTTTGGCTTTCATTTCCTTCGTCTATACTTCACCTTTGAGAGTCCAGAGCAAGTATATCCCTTCTAAACACTTAGAACATATATTAGTGATCATTGAATGATTGAGTATCACTTGTGAGTGATCATTGAAGAGGAGTAACACCTTGGAGTGGCACATAACCAAGCGGAGTCGGATTATACCTCGTGGTTCGGTGATTTCGGCATTCTAAGGTATGTTCAACCTATCACCGCCTTAGATTTGGTTTTCCAATGGATACGATGATCATATTATCGAGGTATTGAATTTCATTAGTGAATTATTCAACAACATCATGTTTAGAAGATTGGAATGTCTACAAATACGATATTATTGTTGGAACCTTGAAGTTGGGATCCTAGTACTTCAAATGATGAGAGTAATATTCAAGTTAACAATCCGTATGATTTATGTTATCTTTGTGATCATGATTTGGAAGAGATGTTATAAGAACTTAAAGGAAGAATCATCTTAGGAAATATTCTTTCGTATAAGTCGGAATTGTTAGTTCACCTCAAGATGAAGTCTGAATATGTATAATGATAGTAGCATCTAATACATCAACCGGAGATCACCAACTTTGCATGAGAATTGTAATCAAGATGGATTATGGTGTCATGAAGATTATACGTATATTTGCATCTTGAAATTGATATCATCACGAGATCATTCATAAGAGTAAGAACTTGGTATTCATGGAAGTAACATGAATTATCACGAAGGATTTCATTGTTTGAACATGGCAAGAACATTCTTGCATCGGCAAGAAATCGCCATGCAGAGATAGCGCACGCTATGTTATGCAGTTCAACGTGTGCTATCGTGTACTAGTTAGCGTGCGCTACGTTTGGTACGTAACGTACGCTAGACCATCAGTCGAGTCAGTTGGCTGATCAGTGATGTACTGACCATGCATTATTAGCGTGCGCTAATATACGAGATTTAACGTGCGCTATCGAGTACGTTTAGCGAACGCAACGTTTTGGACTTAGCGTCGTTAAATCATCGGCCGAGTCGGCTGATCGCTGAGGCATCGATAACGCCGGGTTAGCGACGCTAGGCGGTGTATCTGCGACGCTAACGAGTAGCATTAACGTACGCTACATATGATTCGTAGCGTGCGTTAACTGTCCCGCAGTTGCCTATTAAGGACTTCCTACCGTAATTGTTGAATTGTTAGACGGCCAAATGCAATACGAAATGAATTCTATACTTTTTTTCTTTTGTTAAGGTTCGAGCTTAACACGTGACTGATCGAAGGGGACGACCTTCGAGTATTTTGATATTCCTGGAAGTTTATTCTTGTCAACGAACCGAGGCAAGTACTCTAATTATTTGTACTATGACAATTGTGATGGTATCGTGTAAATATGTTGTGTATATATATGTCCACCATGTGTTGATCCGACGGGAATCATCATGGGAATCTATATTTGTGTGCTACTGGATCGTTGGACAGTAGTTCCACCATGTGTTGGTCCGACGGGATCATCATGGGAATCTATAGTTGTGTCTTGGATCGTTGGAATACCATCCGTATGTTGGAAATGTTATGATATGATATGTGTTGTGGATATTCTCGTTGGAGAAACTTGTTATGATATAATTGTTGATTATATCAACGCTTTTATGATTATTGTACTTGTACTAGCATCGTTGTGCTAACCCCTTCGGGGTGAACATTTGTGTATGTTCGGGATCCGGGAGAGCGGGAAACAACCACCGGAGAGGCATGACGACGAGGGTGCGGAGTGATGTTTCGACCGGTTTCTTCGTTATATATTGGTTATTTTCAATAAGTACTAGAGTACGTTGTCGATTTATAATTATTTGATTTGATGATGTAAAATAACTATTCATGGTATATTTGTAATTTCGATTTTGAACCAGTCGGTTGAATTTCATTTCAGTAATTTCATAAACTGGTATCTGTTATTGTCATTCCTTTTATTCAGCCTTGTAAATTCTTATGTAAAGGATTTACGGCGCTGTAATATTCCTGAATATATCGGGGGTGTTACAGAATATGGTATCGGAGCTAAGATTATGGATATCTTGGCCGTTGGGTTAAAATAGGGGTCATTTATGTCTTTTGAGGTAACCGGTCATGAACGACATCACTGCACTGCCTACGTCTTCATGCGAACAGTGGTTGTAAGTTCCTAAACTCTATCTTGTTCTTTACATGTTGTGTCTCTTTATACTTGAATATTAGAACGATGCTGTTTCCGGTGTATGAAGTACTTGTGCTTACAGTATGTTGAGAGGCGGACGTGGACGTGGTCGCGGTCGTGGACGCGGACGAAGGAATGCTGAAAGGGAGGCATCGCCTTCTAATCAGGTTAGTCATAGCTCAGGCGAGCCGCAACAATCCATCAATAACGAACCGGAACCTGGTGTGCCAGAAATCCTTCGTCAAGTCGTGAACCAGATGACTCAGTTCGCTCAGGTCGTGGACCGAATGCAAGTGGCGGCAGGAATTCAGCAGGGAGATGGACAACAAAGAATTCCAGAAATGGGAAATCGAGGTGACCGATGGTTACAAGAGGTGGCAAAGATGCAACCACCCAAATTTGACGGCTTTTCCGAGACTCCCACTTGGGACCATTGGTTGAAGGAACTGGAGAAAATTTTTGCTGGAATTAATTGCCCGGACGACAGGAGAGCTCCTATTGCCCAGTACTTTCTGATAGGGGAAGCATCCGAGTGGTGGGTAGCTATCCGACCTGCAGATCATGATGCCGATTGGACGGAATTTAAAATGATGATGGAAGCTCATTATTGCCCTCGTCCTGTGAGGGAAGCCAAAATTCGGGAATTTTTCTCCGCTCAACCATCAGACGAACCCGTGTCCTGCATTTATTAAGACTTTTAACCAGCAGTTAGCATTTGTTCGACATCTGGTCAGAACAGATGCGGAAATGATGATTCATTTTGAAATGAGGATGAAACCAGAAATCCAGAGGTACATGTCCGGTTTTGAATGTACCACTCTCCGCCAGTACCAGGATAAGGCGTTGGCGTATGAAATAAAAGAAGCAGCAATGGAGAAGTTTATGGAGTCGAAGAAACAGAAAGTCTCTGGTACTTTTACAGAGCACAAGAGCAGTGGGCCCCGCAAGGCCCAGTCTTCTTTTTCTTTCAAGAAGCCTCCGCACCCAGCTAAGAGCGGAAAGAATTACGGAACAATGTCAGCCACAACGGATACAGCTAGGAAGTGCTTTAACTGTGGTCGCCCAGGCCACCTTTGGCGTGATTGTTTGCGCACTCCAGTTACATGTTTTGAGTGCGGACAGGAAGGGCACCGTGCGACGTTTTGTAAGGACGCCACTAAGTACAATGGAACCCGCTCATCACAGCCAGTTCAGAAGGAAGCCAGTGTCCAACAGACGCAGCAAAGTGTTCAGATGCCTCAGAATTTTGGCCGCGCAAGCAGGCAGAGGACAATGGGACCGAAAGGGGACATCGAGTGCGGATCTGTTCCCCACGTTTGTATGAGATGGGGAGGACAGATGATCGTGATGTCTTTGCCGCATCGTGCAATCGGCCCAAATCTTTTCCCAGCCAGTTAGCGTTTTGTTCGATACAGGAGCTACACATTCTTTCATATCTTTGTCTTGTGTAAATCGTTTGAATATTTCCGGTTTTTATACTTGTGAACCTTATGTTGTTGGTTTACCGAGTGGAGAGAGAATTGTCGGAAATTTAGAAACTAGAAATTTCCCTGTATCATTTGGGGGCAGAGAGTGGCTCTCAAATCTGATCGTGATAGAAATGCAAGGAGATGACCTGATACTCGGAGACGATTGGCTTAATCGGTGTGGAGCAATTGTAGACTACCGAAGGAGGAATATTTCACTGATCGCTGATGATGGCTCCGAAGTACTGTTTGAAGGATGGAAACCGAGAAGCTCAGGAAAATTGATCAAAGCGATGAAAGTGTCGATTCTTGAAACAAGGTGCATCAGATGCTGGTGTTATGCAATGAATAAAGAAGACAAAATGGTGGAACTTTCATCTATTCTGTTGTGAACGAATTTCCAGATGTATTTCTGATGAATTACAGGCTACCTCCACGAAGGGATGTAGAATTAACGATTGAGCTGGAACATGGAGCGACACCAATTACTAAGGCACCGTATCGTATGGAACCTACCGAGATGTACGAATTGAAGAAGCGGTGGAGGAGTTCTTGGACAAGGGCTATATTCACCAAGCGTTTCACCCTGGGGAGCGCCAGTTCTTTTTGTCCGAAAGAAGGATGGATCGCTCCGACTGTGTATTGACTATCGAGAGCTGAACAAGATGACGATTAAGAACAAATATCCGATACCACGGATTGATGATCTGTTTGACCAGCTGCAAGGGGCAACGGTATTTTCTAAAATTGATCTGAGATCAGGATACCATCAACTGAGGATTAAGGAGTCTGATGTTCGAAATCGCTCGTAACTCGCTACGGGCATTATGAGTTTGTGGTGATGCCGTTTGGTCTCACTAACGCACCTGCTGTATTTATGCAATTGATGAACAGAGTGTTCATTGAAGTTTTGGACAAATTTGTGGTCGCGTTTATTGACGACATCCTGGTGTATTCTAAGAGTCCGGAAGAACATGCGCAGCATTTGCGGATTGTATTGGAACTTTTGAGAAACGAGCAATTGTATGCCAAACTTTCTAAGTGTGAATTCTGGCTAAAGGAAGTAATGTTCCTTGGCCATGTGGTGTCAGCTAAAGGAGTCCGAGTAGATCCTCAGAAGATCGAAGCAATATTGGATTGGAAGCCTCCAAAGAATGTGAAAGAGGTCCGAAGCTTCTTAGGACTTGCTGGATATTATCGTCGATTCGTGGAAGGGTTTTCTAAAATTTCCCGCCCACTTACTCGACTTTTGCAGAAAACTCAAAAGTTTGAGTGGAGCAGTCGTGTCGGACTAGTTTTGATGAGTTAAAGAAGAGATTGGACGGCACCGATTCTATCACTTCCGCAGGCGAAATCAAGGATTCATAGTTTCTGATGATGCTTGAATCAAGGACTTGGGTGCGTGTTGATGCAGAATGATAAGGTGATCGCTTATGCGTCGCGACAACTGAAACCTTATGAAGTGAATTACCCGACACATGATTTAGAGCTAGCGGCAGTGGTTTTTGCCTTGAAGATCTGGAGGCATTATCTGTACGGGACTCACTGTCAGATCTTTACGGATCATAAGAGTCTCAAGTACATATTCAGTCATAAAGAGTTGAACATGCGGCAAAGAAGATGGTTGGAAATGATTAAGGACTATGACTTGGAGATTTTATATCATCCAGGCAAAGCAAATGTAGTGGCCGATGCACTTAGCCGCAAGCCTGTCTCTATTCGAGATCTCGGAGACGCTGACATCCCAACTTAGCCTTCAACGAGAGATGATTCGTGAAGGAATTGAGGTATGGTTACAAAGAGTCCAAGGACAACTGTGCGTGATGGAGATAACTTCATCTTTAACCGAAGAAATCAAATCTAGACAGGTAGATGATCCTCTGATGGTTCGGTTACATGATGAAGTGATCAAAGGAAAGGCCCCCGGATTCATAATTCATGACGATGGAGTTTTGAGATTTCAGAACCGACTCTGCGTTCCCAATGTTGATGTTAAAGCAGACGATTATGAAGGAAGCTCATAGTTCGCCCTATTCTATCCACCGGGCACCAATAAAATGTATAAGGACTTGAAGCGAGAATTTACGGTGGGGCAACATGAAGCAAGGCGTAGCGGACTATGTTTGAAATGCTTGACTTGTCGGTAGGTTAAGATCGAGCATCAACGGCTCTGGAATGTTGAAGCCGCTCCCGATTCCTGAATGGAAGTGGGAGGACATATCAATGGACTTTATCACTAATATGCCGAAAACCAGGACAGGAATGAACATGATTTGGGTGATAGTTGATCGTTTAACCAAATCGGCTCAATTTCTAGGCATTAAGGATACGTGGGGACCAGAGAGGTTGGCACGAGTCTTTATTTCGGAGATAGTTCGATTGCATGGTACGCCGAAGACCATTGTTTCTGATCGAGACGGCCGTTTTGTGTCTCAGTTTTGGAAGGTAGTTCATAAGGCCTTGGGGACCGAATTGAACTTGATCTGACTTATCACCCGCATGATCGGACGGACAATGCGAGAGAACTATACAAACGGTGGAAGATATGCTAAGGGCCTGTGCCTTAGATTGGTCAAACGATTGGGAAGTTCATCTACCGTTGATTGAATTTACCTACAATAATAGTTGGCATGCTTCCATTAAGATGGCACCGTTTGAGGCATTATACGGAAGGAGATGCAGATCGCCCCTATCTTTGGGACGATTCGCCGGACTTGATCGGAGCAGAACCCGAGTTGATCGAGCGGACTCGAGAGAAGATAGCCTTGATACTTGAAAGGCATTAGCGCCCCAGTCGCCAGAAATCCTATGCGGACGTACGCCGCCGTCCATTGGTGTTCAGTACTTGAGAACACGAACTTTTGAATGTTTCTATTACTCGGGTTTTCTTTCGTTTTGGAAATATTGGAAAGCTGAGTACGAGATATATCGTACCATTTGAATTCCTCGAGAGAGATGGGGAGTTGGCATCTGATTGACATTGCCGCCGTCATTGTGTCATGTTCATAACGTGTTCCACGTATCCCGATTACGGAGATATATACGGATCCCTCATATCATTGATTTCGGCGATTTCGTTGTCGAGGAGGTTGGGTCATTTGAAGAAAGACCAGTCTAGATTCTCGAGTGTCGAGTCTAGCAACTGAGGATCTAGTCTATCGTTTTGGTCAAAGTTCAGTGGTCACGTCACGGAATGGAAGAAGCCACTTGGGAAGCGTTGATATGAAGTCTAGATATCCCGAGTTATTTTCGTCTTGAGTTTGGGACGAAACTCCTTTTTAGTAGGAGAGTATGTAATATCCGGATTTATTACGGTGTATTTCATCGTATTCAACCATGTATTATTTCGGATTGGTGATTTTGATTATTGGAATATGATATTTAGTGCATTGATATCATTGTGCATAAGTATAGAAACATGCAAAATTGCTCAAGAAACCTTGTGATAGCGCACGCTAAGAATGTATCTTAACGCCGCTATCGGGCCATTATTAGCGCACGCTATGAAGGTAGGGGTTGCGTGCGCTAAGAACTCAATTATTGGCGGGGCGGCTAATACATGCGCCCGGTACATGGGTCCGGATAAGATTCCCGGACGCATCCGGACAAACTCGAAGTCAACCATTATTAGCGCACGCTAAGGGATGCTTAGTAGCGTGCGCTAACTTGTCAATAATGCGAGAATTTTATAAATGGGACAATAGCTTTGGCTTTCATTTCCTTCGTCTATACTTCACCTTTGAGAGTCCAGAGCAAGTATATCCCTTCTAAACACTTAGAACATATATTAGTGATCATTGAATGATTGAGTATCACTTGTGAGTGATCATTGAAGAGGAGTAACACCTTGGAGTGGCACATAACCAAACGGAGTCGGATTATACCTCGTGGTTCAGTGATTTCGGCATTCTAAGGTATGTTCAACCTATCACCGATCTTAGATTTGGTTTTCCAATGGATACGATGATCATATTATCGAGGTATTGAATTTCATTAGTGAATTATTCAACAACATCATGTTTAGAAGATTGGAATGTCTACAAATACGATATTATTGTTGGAACCTTGAAGTTGGGATCCTAGTACTTCAAATGATGAGAGTAATATTCTGAAGTTAACAATCCGTATGATTTATGTTATCTTTGTGATCATGATTTGGAAGAGATGTTATAAGAACTTAAAGGAAGAATCATCTTAGGAAATATTCTTTCGTATAAGTCGGAATTGTTAGTTCACCTCAAGATGAAGTCTGAATATGTATAATGATAGTAGCATCTAATACATCAACCGGAGATCACCAACTTTGCATGAGAATTGTAATCAAGATGGATTATGGTGTCATGAAGATTATACGTATATTTGCATCTTGAAATTGATATCATCCTGGAGATCATTCATAAGAGTAAGAACTTGGTATTCATGGAAGTAACATGAATTATCACGAAGGATTTCATTGTTTCGAACATGGCAGAAACGATTCTTGCTTTCGTGATGCGCCATGCGAGATAGCGCACGCTATGTTATGCAGTTCAACGTGCGCTATCGTGTACTAGTTAGCGTGCGCTACGTTTGGTACGTAACGTACGCTAGACCATCAGTCGAGTCAGTTGGCTGATCAGTGATGTACTGACCATGCATTATTAGCGTGCGCTAATATACGAGATTTAACGTGCGCTATCGAGTACGTTTAGCGGACGCAACGTTTTGGACTTAGCGTGCGTTAAATCATCAGCCGAGTCAGTCGGCTGATCGATGAGGCACCGACAACGCCGGGTTAGCGACGCTAGGCGGTGTATCTGCGACGCTAACGAGTAGCATTAACGTACGCTACATATGATTCGTAGCGTCGTTAATGCATCCCGAACAGTTACTATTCAGGACTTCCTACCGTAATTGTTGAATTGTTAGACGGCAAATGCGGCCGAAATGAATTCTGTACTTTTTCTTTTGTTAAGGTTCGAGCTTAACACGTGGTGATCGAAGGGGACGACCTTGAGTATTTTGATATTCGTGGAAGTTTATTCTTGTCAACGACGAGGCAAGTACTCTAATTATTTGTACTATGACAATTGTGATGGTATCGTCTAAATATGTTGTGTATATATATGTCCACCATGTGTTGATCCGACGGGAATCATCATGGGAATCTATAAATGTGTCTTATTTGGATCGTTGGACAGTAGTTCCACCATGTGTTGGTCCGCGGGATCATCATGGGAATCTATATTGTGTCTTGTTGGATCGTTGGAATACCATCTGTATGTTGGAAATGTTATGATATGATATGTGTTGTGGATATTCTCGTTGGAGAAACTTGTTATGATATAATTGTTGATTATATCACTGTTTTTATGATTATTGTACTTGTACTAGCATCGTTGTGCTAACCCCTTCGGGGGTGAACATTAGTGTATGTTCAGGATCCAGGAGAGCGGGGAAACAACCACTGGAGAGGCATGACGACGAGGGTACGGAGTGATGTTTCGACCGGGTTTACTGTCTGTTATTTATTGGTTATTTTCAATAAGTACTCGAGTGCGTTGTCGATTTATAATGCTTGGATTTTGATGATGTAATATAACTCTTCATGGGATATTTGTAATTTCGATTTTGAACCAGTCGGTTGAATTTCATTTCAGTAATTTCATAAACTGGTATCTGTTATTGTCATTCCTTTTATTCAGCCTTGTAAATTCTTATGTAAAGGATTTACGGCGCTGTAATATTCCTGAATATATCGGGGGTGTTACATTCCATATATGAGATGCATTAATAGTTGCATTCACTATATCTTGTCTTCAGCCTTTTGGTATAGCTAGAAGTACTTGACGAAAGTCTCCACCAAACACAATTGTCTTACCACCAAATGGCTTTCTTAGCATTTTCCATGTCAACGCTCTTCATCACATCTTTCATACTTTTGTCCAATGCTTGGAAGCAGAATTTGTGCATAATTGGAGCCTCGTCCAATATAATGAGCTTTGCTTTCACAATCAATTAAGCCAAGTCACTACTGGCTTGACATTGCATGATGATTTTCATGTGGAGTTAAAGGTATCTTGAAGCGAGAGTGCACAGTTCGACCTCCTGAAAGAAGCAATGATGTTACCCGCATGTAGCAACATTACAAACAACCCTCACCTTTAGATCTTATTGCCGCAGACAAAGTTCTCCAAACAAATGTTTTACCAGTACCTCCATAACCATAAAGAAAAAAAGTTTTACCCCAAGACAATGCATTGCTCGCTGTCAACTTTCGGAGGAGCTCTTGTAGCTCCTTATCTAGTAAGGACTAATCATGGTGCAATTCCTCCTGTAACAATATGTTTTGATATGCTGAAATATCATTGAAGTCAGGCAAATGCATTGTTTCAAAGTTTCTCAGACTACTTCTGCACCTTCTAGGTGAAGACTCAGTTTCAATGAGAGCAAGATTCTTAATTTGAGCATTTGTTAACCTTTGGTCTAGAACATAATATAATGCATAAAGTTTCAGTATACATAATTAAATATGATAATAGTAAACATTGAATATTACCAAAAAATATAATTATTAAGCCATACGTTGTTGTGATAAAATTTTCGATGATTGCAAAGAATATCGCCTGCCAAATATTCTCAACATTTTTCTCAAACAAATTTTGGTCTGCCCATATAATTCTCTGTCAACAAAATTGCAAACATAGTACGTAAAGAATGCGCAGATGCTCAAAAAACTTGCTTCAGTCAATCCATATATATACTCCTAATCATCCTCCAAAAGACCAAATGCGTAGCACACATCTCTGTATTACTCATGTTGTATATGATGTGCTATTTTCATATCATCATGATATTTAGCTCGACGAATAATATTGATCAAACATCTAAGAGAATAAGAATCACTTGCTCCTCGCGGCACATAGTAGGGCCTTCCCAAAGAAAAACCTTGGTTTCTAGGAACCCATTTCTTGTCTTGTTGTTTCCAAACAAAGTGTTGAGGATATTCTGCATATGTTAGATTATTGCCGTGCGGATACTGAATATTTGCCTTAAACCAAGATTCAAACTTGCTTGTGTTGAAAGATTGACGATCAATAACCACCTCCATGTCTTGAGTTTCTGAAAAACTACACTTTGCTCTCCTGGGAGATGAAAACTCAAACGTTCAACATGTGGATCTTTATATGCTATTTCAAATTTAAATATCTTCCACATAGACTCACATGGCAAAAATATCTACAATAATAGTACATCTGTACCTCATCAATTACTTTACTACTTTCTGCATCCTTCTTGCTCTTCAAAAATTGCACAGTTGCACGGTCACATCCTTTGCTTAGGTATTTGAGCAAATACTTAATGGATCGTGATTCGTTACACCATTCCATTTTCATATGAGCTCCATACTTTAACAAAAGATAAGGAGTATGTGGAACTACCAATCTATTATCATAGGCACTCCATTTTTCATGATAATCTACCAGTATCTTTTCTTCTATAAGCCTACGAATTCCTTAAGGAAGAACTTGGTGCAACCATTTTCAGCCATGCATGGAGCATTCTTATTAGCAACTCCACACGTACCATGAATCATGAAGTTCTCTAAGAAGCATAGTATGCAGGATAAATATTTACATCTGGAATTTCGGCTGATATGATATTGTCTATATCAACTGCAGTAGGAAATCTATCCTTAGCAGCTAGAAACAACAATATATGTGTATGTGGTAAACTTTGCTTCTGAAATTCAACTGTATATACAACTCTATGTATATTAAAAAGAGTTAATGCAATTTAAATTGAGTCATCCACCTTTACTATTAAAAGAGAGTTAATAAACCTTTCAAAAAAACACATGTTATTTCCATATTATTTATTTTTTAAAACTTTTTATCTACAAATCAAAAACTTTCTCTCTCTTTATTGTTTTTATTTTTAACTTTTAATATTATTTTACAATAATATGAAAATCTCATCAAATTTTATTAATATATATATAAATATGTTGTATTTTTATCGTGCATCTCATGGAAGGACATCTAGTATATATAAATCAACATACATGCATATAATTTTAAAAGAATTATGGAAACAACATTACCTGCTTTGACGCGACCAAATACCCAATTTTTTCGCGAATACTTGATTATTCATCCAGTTTCATCTTAAACACTCTGCAAACGATATCTGGGCGATTTCGGGGTTCAAACCCTTTCTATCTAAATATCGAGAAATTTCAGGCCATTTATGGGCATATCAAGGTTATAAATAAATCAAGATATACAGCCCACCCACATATTGTCATTGCATCTTGTAAGTTTTGGATCATATATCGAGGACTTTCAGTGTATGAGGATGACAATACTATTGTTCACCACGGAAAAATGCAGCCTCAAGTCCTTTGTAATTTTCTCAACGGAGAGTTTTCGGATTAAGGTTAACTCATGTCAATCTTCCTGATTCTATAACAGTATATAAATACACCATTAACTGTTGGGTTAATATTCTTAAAGATAATATGGCAAACTCTAGTAAAAGACCCGGGTTCGATTCCCTTTGGGGACGAATTGGTGATAAAAAATCCTGGAGTGCTTGGTGAACTAACTACTATAACACCCCCAGAGCCATCCGGGAATATTACAGCGTCGTGGGCCCTAAAACTGAACCCACAAGGCAGAAAGACATTTTTACAAATATTTCAAATACGCTTAAGCGGCGATGACGGTATATTTTTTAAAAATATTCAAAGACTAAATTAAATCCATTTATCTAATACCATCATAAAATCTCTTTTGAAAATACAAGGTCAAAATGCCAAACTCAACGAATTCAAAGTATATTAAGCAACCGTTTACATGTACCGATAAAATAGTTTAGGAAATTGGTTTTCCAGAATAAATACAAGTTCGTAAAATACCAAAGGGCCATTTTGAAAATACTCACGCAGCAGATGATAATTCCACAATTTAAAATACAATTGCAGCGGAATAGTAAATAGACAAAATACTCAATCTGTTAAACATGCATAATAGTCAGTATCCTCCGGAAAGCTCATCTTTTCACGATCGCTACAAATTCAATATCCAATAACCTAAAAATAAAGCCCACGACGGGGTTAGACATAATACTCAACAATGATAACGATCCCATCACATCAATAATTACATACCAGTGAAAATACTAAGTAAGAATACTACCAATGTGATCTTACCGTTATAACCTTACCAATTCGTGATAATCCTCAACAAAGTAATCCTCACCATATTCCACTTTTCGTATTCTTAAAAACACACTGAATCGTACACAAACATTTGTACTGTATCTCTTACAATACCCAAAATTCTCAAAATATCATCATAACTCACTAATACGAAATATACCAATTTTGTTCAACCCAATCCATCGGATAATATCATCAAATATCAACATGATAATCCATTGCCAATCAACAGACAAGTACCAAGAACAAAATACGGAACGTACCTCAAGATACACAATGCCATGAGATCAAATCAATACAACATACGGACCTGGTCCTACAAGAGACCTACCAATGCATACTCACATGACAACATCAATATGTCCACAACAATAACAACAATGTATACTCATGAAAATATGATGATCCAGCGCACACAACATAGATCCCAAGATGATCCTGTTAGATCAACACGAGGTGGATAACCAATAATATACATATGCACAACAACACATGGTAATCCAATGATCCAGCGCACACAACATAGATTCCCACGATGATCCCGTCGGACCAACACGTGGTGGAAAACCCATCCAACGATCCAGCGCACACAACATAGATACCCAAAATGATCCCGTCGGACCAACACTGGGTGGACATACGACAACAATGCACAAATACATGATAACAACAATACACAAATGCATGACAACAACAATACACGAATGTATCACAATATGATCGACACAAAATGACAAAAATAATTAGAGTACTTGCCTGAGCCCTTCGAGCGCAATCTCGATGTCAAAACCATCACCGACGATTATCCTCAATGCTTGATGACCAAAAATACCATGGACTATAGATAACTCATATCCTCGTCTTTACCATAATGTATCCTCGATACCCAAGTATACCAATAACAAATGTAAATTATATATATATATTATGATTTAATTACCAAAATCAGAAAACAACGTACAATCCCAAATCTCCAGAGTTCACAATTATAATCATTGCTATACGAATTATAAACGAATGAAACTGAAATCATTCATTAAATATTATAAACTGAGCAAGTAATAACTTGCCTCGATACTGATACGATGATAATGAAGCCATTACCAATTTCCTTGCCTTCGTCTACAAGTTCCTTGGCCCTGACCAAAGCAATTCAGGAACATCCTCGAACTCAACCGCAACATATTATTCTAATCAACGATCAATCATCACAACCTATTGTAATAATCGATAAGCAATAAGTTTGATAACAATCAACAATCGATATAACCAATCAACAAATTCAATGGTTCCATAATATCTCGATTAAACACTAATCCGAATAACTCGATCAGTCAATCACGAATCCATAACCATAATATAAATCCACAATCCGATAAACATATCAACAATTAATCAAATACGTTCGAACATATAAATCATCACATCACCATATTTCTCAACAATCTTCAAGCAACACCAAGAATCACAACAACACTTACATATTCGTCATCATACGAAGTAAACAACGACAACAAGATCAAGAATCCGGAATGAAGAAAGGGATTACATCAACATACCCCCTCAACACAATCCAAAACCACTACAATCATATCAATACCAACATCAACATGATTCGAAAATCCATCTTACAAGTACGTTTGAACGAATCACCATTGTTACAACATGAAGAATCTTAACCAACATCTTCAATCTCTTGTCACAATTCCATTTAATCACATATAACATCATCATACATAATAGGATAAACCAACATGCTTCCTAATGTGTAAACATCCTTCTAAAATGAACTACTATCAAATGGATACGAATATTACCTTGTATTGATGAACTATGGTAAAGAACAATCGAACTCCCTCCAAGAATCATTGAGAACTTTAAGAACAAAGCTCTAATCCATGCTCTCAAGCTGAATGTTGTTAAAGGTGATCATTTCTACAAACGCTCAAGTGTTTGGAACCTCAAAACCTCGCCCAAGAACTCTCTCTATCGGATGAAGGGAAGAAATGGCCGAAATGAATAATAATACTCAACTGTACATATATATACTGCACATTACTAGTGTGCGCTACACTTACTAAATAGCGTGTGTTACCTGCCATAGCGTGTGCTAACTGACTTTGATAGTGTGCGATATCGTAGTCCAGAGGCTACTGCCTTACTCCGCACAATGATTTACGTGCGCAAAACCCGTGTCGTAGCGTACGTAATATTGATGTTGACTTGCTACAGTAATATACTCATTAGCATGCGCAATTTTACAACAACCTAACAATTCTAGACGCATTACTACACATCGACAATTATAATCAACCAACTTAACTCCTTTCCACAATTACGGAATATCACCATCTAACTATGAATGACGACTTTACACGAATTAATCCACCCGACACAGTAATCCTCAAGACATGGAAACACATGTCTAAGTGTACTATCTAAACAATATCACGCCTCTATTTCCAAGTCTCTACGACAAGTAACAAGCCGACGCTAACTTAACACAATAACTTAAAACCCACGGTGATTCATATAATGCACAATCGACACAATGGACAATCATTACAAATTCATTTAACAACTTCAATTCAAACGATATAAACTGTATAGACAAGAACACTTTCCTCAGAAATCAACACACGGATGCCCCGACGAATACGGCTCAACAGAACGGCCCCGGAACCTACAACCTTCACAAAAAACAACGACAACACAATCACTACAAGAACCAATACCAATAATAATGGGAAATACAACAAAAAACCGTATAAAACCTATTGGAACATTTAATTGAACATTAAATGTTCACGGTTCAGACTCTAACTCGCTGCGGAACTAACAACAACAACGAGGGTTCAAGGGTTTCCTCATGGAAATCAAAATCATGATCCGATTGAAATAAATACGGTAAATGGAATTCTAATCAATAGATTACAACTAAAACAACTGGAATTTCTTAACCGATTCATCAACTTCAGATTAAATCGATAAATCAATCCCCAAAATTACTCACATAAGGTTCTAAGAAGGATTACCTCAATTTGGAAGAGAAGGATGAACTAGATTGTTGAATCTTCGTTATCACTCAAAGATGGTGGTAGATGATGAAAGATCACACCAACTAGATATTGGGAAGGTAAGAAAAACTGAGGAAGAGCACGGCTAACCCGATATATATACTGGACTCAATTAGCGCTACATCTGTGAAACAACTGCCCAAAACAATGGCAATGTCGACAAACCAACGAAACACCGACAATAAACTCTGTGAAACAATAAATCCCGATCAACTACGACAATTATACTAATACAAATGTCTCTGTCCTTCAATTATTTTATTCATACTGTACAGATTCCGCACTGTACAATATAACTTGGATAAAATAACATTAAAAAAACTATAGTAGAAATTCAGGATATTATATTCTACCCCACTTAAAAAAAGTTTCGTCCTCGAAACTTGCAATCCGATCACAATCAAAAGTCCAACCATAATATCCAGAATCATCACAAAACCGATCAATCATCATCATTAACGAATAACCAAAACAGTGTACTTACAAATGCTTGAAGTCGATGATCTCATGCGATACTAGCAAATGACCCCACTTCAAAGCCTCAATACGCTTACAATCACAATTTAACAAATTTCAACAAAATACATCGTTATAACTCAATTATGGAATAATCCATCTGTGTCAAAGTTTGTCTGCCTGATCGCACAATCAAGTCCCAATCCTGATAAAAACCAATAATACACGATACATCTGTGAAACAACTGCCCAAAATAATGGCAACAAATCCCAAAATACCGACACAAAGTCTGAACGCTCATATGATCAATAGCAATGATCAACCAATAAATTAACTGAGAATATCATCGACATGATAAACTCCAATACGACCAACCAAAGGTCAAAATACAACAGTGAATATTATCAACATGATAAACTCTAATACTACCAACGAAGGATCAACAATTACCGAGAATATTCTCACATGGTAAGCTCCAACACGATCAACACAGAACCACAGGGACAGATATACGAAAGAATAAAATTTTCAAAACGTTACACAAATCACATATAGTGGATCTCAAAGAAATACGTCCAACTGTTGAACATACCCCTCGGCGTATGAATAACTAGTCGCAAACTGACGAACATACCCAATCATACATGGAGTATGAACGACTAATCAATAAAGTTAAAAATCACTATAGCAGAATCACGCTACTACCACACCAATAGAGCCATATAGCACAAATGCCCCGGTTTCACAAAACCCGAAGTTCCAAAATCATATTCTGTACTGAATCTACAACATGCAACATATTTATCTTATCTGATCAACCAACCGGTAATCCCTGGATAACCAAACTACCATACTGAAGTTCAAATATCTTTTCATCGTACCATTGATGTGTTATCCAGTTTGTGAGTCTCACTCAGAACTTCACCATGATATGCATTATGCACTACGTTTGTACGTATACCGATCACATTTTCAAAACAGCTTGAAATCATATAATCTTGTCAATAAAAATCCATGTTCGAAAGTTCTTTTAAGAATTTCAAAACCCCAAAATGTATATGTATATATCCGTGAGACTAAAATTAATTTTCGAAAATTTAAACCGGCTCGCTCATGTTAAGTTCTCGATGACAATTCTTTTCGAATACACACGATTAAATAAAATAAAATTATGCAAATGATTGACCACATCCATACTCCTATATACCAATTCGGCTCATCACCAATTCTACTGATATTCGGTCGAAAAATCACACGATAGAATCCAAAATCTTATTGTATAGACTTGTTAAAATCATCTTTTCCACATATTCGTCATCATACGAAGTAAAAAACGACAACAACATCAAGAATCCGAAATGAAGAAAGGGATTACGTCAACATATCCCTTCAACACAATCCAAAACCACTATAATCATATTAATACCCATACATCAATAACAACATCAACATGATTCTGCACCCATCTAAGAGCAGAAAGAACTTTGGAGCAGTATCAGCCACGACAGATGTGACAAGGAAGTGCTTTAACTGTAGTCAGACGGGACACTATCGGCGAAATTGCCCCCTTCCTGCCGTGACTTGTTTTGATTGTGGTCGAGAGGGACATCGTGCGGTGTTCTGTGAAGAGGTTGCAAAGTATTTTAGAGCCCGTACATCACAGCCAGTTCAGAAGGAAGTCAGTATCCAACAGACGGAGCAAAGTGTTCAGCTGCCCTAGAATTTTGGTCGCGGACGAGGCAGAGGACAGTGGGACCGAAAGGGGACATTGAGTGCCAGATCCATTCCCCAACGTCTATACGAGATGAGGAGAACAGACGATCAGGATGCTGCTGTCGCATCAGGGACTGTTCAGATCCTTTCACAGCCAGTTAGCGTTTAATTCGATACTGGAGCTACGCATTCATTTATATCCTTATCTTGTGTAAATCATTTGAATATTTCTGGTTTTCATAATTGTGAGCCTTATGTTGTGGGTTTACCGAGTGGAGAGAGGATTGTTGGAAACTTAGAAGCTAGAGATTTCCCTGTATCATTTGGAGGCAGAGAGTGGCCATCAAATCTGATTGTGATAGAAATGTAAGGAGACGACCTGATACTCGGAGATGATTGGCTTAATCGATATGGAGCTGTTGTAAACTACCGAAAGAGGAATATCTCAGTGATAGATGACGATGGTTCCGAAATACTATTTGAAGGATGGAAACCAGGAAGCTAAGGAAAGATGATCAAGGCGATGAAAGCTGTCAAATTGTTGAAACAGGGCTGTACCGGATACTGGTGCTACGCAATGAAGAAAGAAGATGGAAAAGTAGAACTCTCATCCATTCCTATTGTGAACGAATTTCCGGATGTGTTTCCTGACGAATTACCTGGACTACCTCCACGACGGGATGTAGAATTCACCATCGAGCTGGAACGAGGAGCTACACCAATTTCTAAGGTGCTGTATCATATGGCACCTACTGAGATGTATGAATTAAAGAAGCAACTGGAAGAGTTACTGGACAAAGGTTATATCTTGCCAAGCGTTTTGCCCTGGGGTGCACCAGTTCTTTTCGTGCGGAAGAAGGATGGATTGCTTCGATTGTGTATTGACTATCGAGAGCTGAACAAGATAACAATCAAGAACAAGTATCCGTTGCCACGGATTGATGATTTGTTTGACCAGTTGCAAGGAGCAACAATGTTTTCTAAGATTGATCTGAGGTCGGGATATCATCAGTTGAGGATTAAGGAATTCGATGTTCCAAAATCAGCATTCAGAACTCGCTACGGACACTATGAGTTTGTAGTGATGCCGTTTGGTCTCACTAACGCACCTGCTGTATTCATGCAATTGATGAATCGAGTGTTCATAGAGAATTTGGACAAGTTTGTGATTGTGTTCATTGATGACATTCTGGTGTATTCTAAGAGCCCAGAAGAGCATGCGCAGTATTTGCAGATTGTTCTAGACATTCTGAGAAATGTGCAATTTTACGCTAAGCTTTCTAAGTGTGAATTCTGGCTAAAGGAAGTAATGTTCCTCGGTCATGTGGTATAAGCAGAAGGAGTCTGAATAGATCCCCAGAAAATCGAAGCAATTATGGATTAGAATTCTCCTAAGAATGTGAAAGAAGTCCGGAGTTTCTTAGGACTTGCTGGGTATTATCGTCGGTTCGTGGAAGGGTTTTCCAAAATTACCCGTCCACTTACTCGACTACTGCAGAAAATCCAAAAGTTTGAGTGGAACGAGATGTGCCAGAATAGCTTTGATGAATTGAAGAAGAGATTGATGATGGCACCGATTTTAGCACTCCCACAGGAAACTGGAGGATTCATAGTTTATAGTGGTGCTTCGAACCAAGGACTCAGATGTGTATTGATGCAGTATGAGAAGGTGATCGCCTATGCGTCACGACATCTGAAACCTTATGAATTGAATTACATAACGCATGATTTGGAGTTGGCAGCAGTAGTTTTTGCTTTAAAAATCTGGAGACATTACCTATACGGGATTCATTGTCAAATCTTTACGGATCACAAGAGTCTCAAACACATCTTCAGTCAGAAAGAGTTGAACATGCGGCAAAGGAGATGGCTGGAACTGATTAAGGACTACGACTTGGAGATTCTTTATCATCCAGGCAAAGCAAATGTAGTGGCCGATGTACTTAGCCGTAAGCCTGTTTCTATTCAAATGCTGGAGACTCTGACCTCCCAGCCCGACATTCAACGAGAATTGATTCGTAAAGGAATTGAAGTATGGTTGCAAAGAGTCCAAGGACAACTGTGTGTGATGGAAATAACTTCATCATTAACCATAGAGATTAAATCTAAGCAATTGGATGATCCTCTGATGATTCGGTTGCGTGATGAACTGAACAAGGGAAAAGCCCCAGGATTTGTATTTCATGATGATGGAGTCTTGAGATTTCAGAACCGACTTTGCGTTCCCAATGTCGATGTTCTGAAGCAGACAATTATG
Organism: Orobanche coerulescens; assembly: GCA_033398695.1. Lineage (NCBI taxonomy): Eukaryota > Viridiplantae > Streptophyta > Magnoliopsida > Lamiales > Orobanchaceae > Orobanche > Orobanche coerulescens. The sequence goes on from CM065814.1 coordinate 6,466,148, forward strand.
AAGAAAGCTCACAGCACGCCCTATTCTATCCACCCGGGCACCAGTAAGATGTATAAGGACCTGAAGCAGAACTTCTGGTGGGGCAACATGAAGAAAGATGTAGCGGATTTTGTCTCGAAATGTTTAACTTGTCAGCAGGTTAAGATCGAGCATCAACGACCTTCCGGAATGCTGAAGCTGCTCCTGATTCTTGAATGGAAGTGGGAGGACATATCGATGGACTTTATCACTAATATGCCGAGAACCAAGACAGGAATTAACATGATTTGGATGATAGTTTATCGTCTAACCAAATCGGCCCATTTTCTAGGCATTAAGGACACTTGGGGACCCGAGAGGTTGGCACGAGTATTTATTTCAGAGATAGTCCGATTGCATGGTACGCCGAAGACCATTATTTCTGACCGAGATGGTCGCTTTGTGTCTCATTTTTAGAAAGCAGTTCATAAGGCCTTGGGGACCGAATTGAACTTCAGCACAGCTTATCACCCGTAGACAGACGGACAATCCGAGAGGATTATTCAAATGGTGGAAGACATGCTGAGGGCTTGTGCCTTAGATTGGTCAGCTGACTGGTAAGTTCATCTACCGTTGATTGAATTCACCTACAACAATAGTTGGTATGCTTCCATTAAGATGGCACCGTTTGAGGCATTATACGGGAGGAAATGCAGATCGCCCTTATGTTGGGATGATTCATCAGACTTGATCGGAACGGAACCAGAATTGATTGTATAGAAATGACAGAAGATAGCCTTGATTCGCGAAAGGCTGTTGACCGCCCAGAGTCGACAGAAATCCTACGCAGACATATGCCATCGCCCATTGGAGTTCAGTACTGAAGATCACGTACTTTTAAAGGTTTCTCCTACTCGGGGAATCTTTCATTTTCGAAGAAAGGGGAAGTTGAGTCCGAGATATATCGGACCGTTCGAAATTCTTGAGAGAGTTGGAGAGTTGGCATACAGGTTGAGATTACCACCGTTATTGAGCCATGTTCATAATGTGTTCCACATATCCCAGTTACGGAAGTATATACCAGATACTAGTCATGTCATTGATTTCGGCGAGATCGAAGTCTCTCAGGATGGCACGTTCGAAGAGAGACCGATCAGGATAATCGAGAGTCGAGTTAAACAATTGAGAAACAAACCGATCGCTTTGGTTAAGGTTCAGTGGTCGCGTCACAGAGTGGAAGAAGCCACTTGGGAAACGGAAGATAGCATGAAGTCCAGATATCCAGAGTTATTTTCGTCTTGAGTTTCGGGACGAAACTCCTTTTTAGTGGGTGAGTATGTAATATCCGGATTAATTATTGAGTATTTCATCTGTAATTGAACCCTGTATTATTCGGAATTGTGATATCGATATCGAAGTATGATATTTATCATATTTGTATCTTTGTACATGAGCATGTAAATTTTCCCATGCAAATACGTGATAACGTACGCTAAGAATGTAGCTTAACGTACATTATCGGCCAGAGTTAGCGTACGCTATGAATGAAGCGTAGCGTACGTTAGACAGTCAATAATTAAGCTGGGCGGCTATCACATGCGCCAGCCGGACATGGGTCCGGATAAGATTCCCTTGGATAAACATGGACACTTTTGAAGTCAACATTTGTTAACGTACGCTAAGGAGCATGTCTAGCGTACGCTAAAGGGTGTTGCTTACGTACGTAACTTGATGGTGTAACGTACGTAATCGAGTACAGAATGAGAGCAGTTAACTATCAGTGGACGATAGCGTACGCTAAGAATATTGGACTCTACCTATTATTTCGGTGTTTTCTTCGTCTTAAGGTATGTTATGCTATCCCCAACCTTGGATTCATGTTCTTAGGGATGTTATGATCATACTACCGAGAATAGTAGATCCCTTAGACGACTTATGCAACCAAATATCATGTTTAGATGTTGGGATGATTATGATTAAGTTATAATTGTTGGGAATATCTTAGTTGGAATCTTGTTATGTCAAATGATGAGAATAGTGTTCTGAGATTGATAATCCGCATCGAATGTTATCGTCATGTTAGACTGTGTTGATACCATATTTGCTAAAATGGACTTAAGATAGAATCATCAAGTTGTATCCTTTCTTATAGTTGGATTGATTAGTTCATCTTTAAGATAAAGTTTGAATATAATGATGTTATTGGGAACAAACGCATCAACCTTAGATCATCCGAACTTCACATGAGAATGGTAATCGAGATTGAATATAAGTGTTGTGATGATATACATTTCCTTGAATTCAAAGATATTTGAATCCATAAGATCATTCACAATTGTATGAGCATGATATGTAGAAGAGTAACATACGTTAATCACTGAGGATTTCGTACGCTTCAACATAAATCAGAATAGTCGACTGTTCAGTGAGAGACTGTCGGATGCTTATTTAGCGTACGCTATGCTCTGAAGCTTATGTACGCTAACGGGCAAGGTTAACGTATGCTACGTTTGGTACGTAATGTACGTTACATCATCAGACGAGTCAGTCGACTGATCAGAGAGGAACTGGCGATAGATGGTTAGCGTACAGTAGACTTTGTAGTTTACGTACGCTAACGAGTATGTTTAACCTACGCTATAAAGGTTATGTAACGTACGTTATGCATGTCAGATAGGATACGTTTTATGAACTTCCGACCGTAATTTGAATTGTTAGATGTTCGTACGACATGAGATGAACTTCATATTATTTCTTTTATTTGAGGTTCGAGCTTTGTTACGTGATTGATCGAAGGGGCGACCTTCGAGTATTTTGATATTCGTGGAAGTATTATTCTTGTCATCGAATCGAGGAAAGTACTTTAATTATTCTATGTATTGCTGTTATACATATTGTTGTGCATATATGTCGTTGTTGTACGTCCACCTCGTATTGGTCCGACGGGATCATCGGGGGATCTATGCTAGCATGCGTTGGATCATCGGACGGGTTTTTCCACCATGGGTTGGTCTGACGGGATCATCGTGGGTTCTAGGCAGTGAATGCTGGATCATCGGAATTACCATGTGTATGTCGTGATATCATGTTGTGATTATCATTGTGTATGTTGTTTATGAGTTTCTCGTAGGAGGAGACTCGTTGGTATATTATCATTTATGTTATTATTATTATTCTTCGCGAAATGTTGAATAATTGTTGTGGTACTTGTACTAGCATCGTTGTGCTAACCCCTTCGGGGGTGAACGTTTGTTTATGTTCAGGATCCAGGAGGGCAGGGAAACAACCACTGGAGCTGTATGATGACGAGGGTGCAGAGTGATGTTCCGGCCGGGTTTAATTGTCTGTTGTTGTGTTGTTTCTAATAAGTACTCGAGTACGTCGTCATTTGTGATGATTGATTTTGGTGATGTATTAATACTCTCCATTCGGATATTTCTATTCTCGGTATTGGCCGAGAAACTTTGTATTTCATTTACTTTCATATGTTGGTATCTGTGGTTGTCTATTCATATCTTCAGCCTTGTAAATTCTTATGTAAAGGATTTACAGCGCTGTAATATTCCTGAATTGTAGGTCACAAGTCATCTAGGAACAAGTCTAGAGGGTGGTGAATAGACTTGTTGAAACTCTTGAACTCTTTTTCACGAAGAGTGAGTTTCTTCAGCTGATAGTTAAACAAATGACTTGGAGTCGTTTGTTCTTGGATATGTGCGGAAGTCAGCTGATGACGAATAGAAATCAACTTGATGAAACACTTAACAATGTATGCGCAGCTTAAAGTATGATGCAAGAAACAAGAATAACGCAGCAATTATAGTGGTCTCGAGGTGGGGTAATCCTCTACTAATCCACTTTTCTCCAAACTAGTTGGAGATGAATTCACTATAATTTTCAACCAAGTTGATAAATATTACGTTGATTCAAACCACACTACAACAGCCTTCCAACCGGTGGAAATCCGTGTTGTACACACTGACCGCTTGCACCACTTGATCCTCGATCCTCGGATGCCTTTACAGTCTCTTACTTCAACCAGTGAAGTACCCCGTACTCAAGATTATAGACAAGAGTTTTTGTCTTCTCCTACTTAAGAGCTTCCTTAAGTATGAACTTTTAGAGCTGCTCTTCTCACGATGCTATTGATTGCTTTAGATTGCTTGATTGCTTTGATCACTTGAATGTATGTTCGCACCGGTAGTTGGTCAGCTTCAAATCTCCGGATATATATAGGTCATGATCTCTGAGCTTTTTCCTTGTAGCCGTTGCAAATCTTTTGAACAAATCCGTCCGTTGGAGGGAGACTTCATTGTTTAATCTTTTTGAACGTTGCAAGGCTGGATTCCCTATTATTTTATTTTATCTTCCGACCGTTGTGAAGACTTCTGCATGTGAGCGCCGAATCTTTTGAATATAAAACGATTAAAGTCTTCAAGGTGGGTCTGGATGATTTATTTAAATCATAACTTTTGCGGGAATCACTCCAATTTGTCTCTTCACGTTGCATGTGAGCTTTCCGTAATACTTGACTTTTCAACGCATGTTGACGTGGATTTGGAGTACTTGGTTGCCTTCGAGTAGGCTGATATACAGCTAACATCTCTGCAGACAGGTCCTCTCGGCTGTTCACTGTTTGTGACTTATCTGATCAGGTGACTTTCTTGAGGTACCTTAGCTGCAGTCTGGTCAAACTTCTCTGATAAATTTTATTTGACCAGAGCTACTCTGACTGGACTCGGCTGTTCCTCTCTGACGGACTTAGATGTACTTAGTACTTAGCCGTCTTTCAGCCTAACTAATTTTGGCCTACAGAAGATACTCATTTGGTTCTTCTTTACATTTTGCCAAGTTTTATACTTAACATTTTTGGCCTATGGAAGATACTCATTTGGTTCTTCCTTACATTTTGCCAAGTTTAAACATTTGATTTTATATTAATGACATCATCAAAATCTAACAAGTATTCCTAACAAATTCCCCCTATTTTGATGATGGCAAAACTTTAAGTAAGAAATCAAATGACCAAGTCTGCACTTAAGTGCAAGACACAAACTGAAATCAGTCTAATATTGAGACAACTGGAAATTGTCATTCAACAGACTGTTATAAGATTTTCTGACTTGTTTATGATTGAAATTTACAAGAAAGTTTTTACAGGTACAGAAAATAAAATTACAAACATAAAGTCATCTGCCTCTTCCTCTGCCTCTGCGTATAGGCTGTTTGACAGGCTTGAATGGTTTGGCTCCAATTGGTCTTATCTTGACTGGAGCAAGACCATATTTCCTCTTCACAACAAGTGCTGCGAAGTCTTGTTCTTGCTGGGATGTGAATCTGTTCTCAAGACACAATTGCTTGATTTCTCTTTGAAGCGCTAACTCATTAAGTTCACCGTCCAGATGGGTCGGTGCTTCCTCTGCTCTGAATGAGGGAATCATAGGATAAGCATTTTGATCTTTAGCATGCTTCTTCAGAATAGCCCAGAGCTTCGGATGGATTTCTTCCATGAAGTTTATGAAAATTTCCTGTGGGGAGAGTTTATCATCCTCGAGTAGTTCCCAGATGTAATAGTCTTTGATGAACCTCTTCTTTGCAGATCCCCACATCTCAAGAGCTTCAAATGGAATAAAGTCCTCAACATACCACAGCTCCTTCCCTTCCCATTCTAGAGTAGGCCCAAAACCTCCTCTAGTCCTCCTTCTCTTTCCTTCAGGCTGGTCAGCCTGGTCATTTGGATCTACAGCTTCCTTTCTCTTCAGACTTGAGGGTCCTTCAATTTGAAGAACGTCTTGCTTCTTCTTGCTTCTTATTTCTCTCTCTTCACCCTGAACTCTCTCTTCCCCCTTTTTGCTAGCATCAACAAGGGTAGTTAATTGCTGCTCCATTTTGCTCATCCAATCAGACATGCCAAATGGCATTCTGTTGTTGGTAGGGGGAGGGGGTTGAGGAATCTCTCTCTACAGAAGAGTGTCGATCTTGGCATTGATTGACTGAAGGTCAGGAGTGACCTGAGAAGATAGCAGCTCTCCAATTGTGTCTTTGACGATTTGCCTGATCAGCTCAGTCATGGTAGGGGATATCTGAGCTGATGGAGAGTGCTCTCCTGAGCCTTCTGCAAAGGAACCACTAGACTGCAGGCTCCTGTCTGCAGCTGGTAGGTTAGATGGAGTTTTCTCTGGGGTCCCTGACCTGGAGTCTTCAGCCAGCTCTGCGTCTAAGCTGGTGTACCGGGCAGGTACCACAGTCCTATCTGCAGCTTCGTGAATAGGCTCTGGTTCCGGATCTGGCTCCTTTTCTTCTTCTCTTTCTTCCTCTTTTTCCTGATCCTCCTATTTCTCTTCTTCTGCCTTTTCTCCAGAATTTTCTTTTCCTTCCTCCTCATGTTTTTCTTTTTCATTTTCTTTTTCTGCTCCTGCATTTCCTCCATCATCATCATCATTGTCATCATCATTGTTATCATCATCCTTCTCCTTCTTTTCTCCTTCATCATCCTCATCCTCTTTTTCTTCTTCATCTTTTTCTTGTTCTACCTCTTCTCCTTCTTCTTCATCTCCTTCATCAGCCAATTCTTCTGTCTTCTCAATTTCTTCTGGCTATTTTTCAACTGGAATATTTTCTTCTGTTTTTCTCTCTTCTTATTCTTCTTCAACCACCAAATCAATAACTTCATTATCTCAATCTACTTCTTCAATCCTAATCTCTTTTTCAACTTCCTCCTCCTCCTCCTCTCCAAAAGAACCATCAAAAATGCTAAGCATGATAGAATGGATAAAGTGGTCCATGTTTGTTTTAAAATGGGACATGAACCATTTATCCTGGAGGATTAATACTAAGTCTGATTCTTTGCAAAATTGAATCAGAACCTCCTCAGTGGCTTGGGGATATTCCCAACCACTAGTTGCAATGTAGGTTTGAAGATTTGTAAAAGTCATAGTCTTGAAAAATTTCCACTCTTCAAAAATCTGCACAAAAGAGTGTTTTACTGCTTGTGGCTTAACAAGCTGGAGTTGTTCAATTGAAAGGTTGAAAGTATTATTTTCTAGTAGGTTAAAAGTATAATCAGCTTCAGGAATAGTAATTATGAGACCTGCTTCTTCTTCTTCTTCGGATATGTAGACTGGGGGGGTGAGAACAGGTACAATCCGAGTCTCAATGGTGTCTGGTTCAGGCAGGTCTTCCGGATGGATTGGTGATCTGACAGAGGGGCTGGCAAGGTGTTCAGACTGCTCTCCCTTGCTAAATTGCAGTTTCCTTGGCCTCTTGGGAGAGGGTTCCGGTGATGACTGCAGGGTAGAGGGTCCTTCAGGGGCTGGCCCCGTCTCTTGAATCTGACTGCAATGGGTGTATCGTCGGACTCGGTGTCGGACTCGACTGTAGTTGCGACATCAGCTGCAGGTCTGTCCGACTCTCTTGATGAATAGTATCTTGGATATGTTCTTGAGTCCGGCAGCTCCTTCAACAACTGAGCTGCTTTTCCAGTGCCTCCGACTTTCTTCTTCTCATGGTCCATATGACCAAGCCTTTTATTGGGGTGGAAGGGGTCAGTGTTTCCCTTTGCCACTCCGGTCTTCTCCAAATACCAACTGAGATGCGTTCTGGACGCCAGCTTTGTCTTGAATCTTTTCTCATCGTCAAGCCACTCGACCTTGTTCACCTCGCGCACGAGTTGCCTGAAGATGTAGTCTGCCCAATCAACTTCTTCTTCCTGAATCAATGCACCCAACACCATAAACTTCGACGACGACAGTTGATCATAACTGCCCGCCATCCCCATTATTATTTTGTTGGTAATATCCAACGCAACACGGTAAATCCTCTTGAGTTCATTCCTCTTGGCTGTGAATTTCAGTTTTTCCGGGATATTTTCCACCTTAATCTTTTTCTAGGTTTCGGCGGCGGATTGCTTGAGAGCTTCGACCGCTAAACCACGGTGCTTCATCCCGAAGACAGAACGAATCGTCTCTCGAGATATGCTGACTGGTACTCCGCCAACTCTGCTATGAATTCCGTCTTGAATCAGATGAGCTTCGCGATAGAACTCGACGACATCCTCTTTGAACAGATGTTGCGGGTTGATGTCGAGGAATGGGTATATCCCATTAAGCTTCATTGCCCGAATCAGATTGAGCATGTCGTAGTCCTCCAGATTGACTTCCAATAAGCCTTCAAAGTCGACAACCATCGAGAAAATGATCTGGTCTTTCACCGCCTTCAAATTCACTCCTTCGAAAGATGCCATTTCTGCAAATAGAGGATTTTAGTGTATATTTTTGCTCTGTAAAATCTAGGGTTTCTGTAAGCGTAAAGAGTAAAGTGAAAGGTCTTCTTTCCTTATAAAGAAGATGAAAAGACGTTTGTATTAGTTTATTATATATTTGAACGGTGGTAAGCCTTTTGATATTCTTTTGAATTTCAAATTTGAATCGGTGGCCCAATTTAAAATTCGACGGTTGATTCTGATTGGCCACCGTGGAGGTTGATTTAATAGGCGATTGACGCGTTTATTAAAATTGCCACTTGGCTTATAAAAATGTGTATTTAAATGCCATTCGTTAGCCAAAATTAATATAATAATATTAAATATTCAGAGGTCAGTTTAGAAAACTTAGCTGGTCTGATTTGTTGACTGTTGACCACTCTGTATCAGGTGAGATGACTTCTCGCCTGGTATCCTGAACAGCTAAGTTGCTTTGTCCGTCCTTCGTCTTCTCGCCTGCATCAGCTAGGTCCGTCCTTCCTCTGAAATACTTTAACTTGCTTCCGTACTAGATTCCCAATCTAGTAATCCAAGGTCTCTGCTAAGCTCCAGAAATCTTTCTTCTGGCAAGGGTTTAGTGAAGATGTCAGCTATTTGGTAGTCTGTGCTGACTCTTTCAACTCTAACCCTTTTGTTAAGCACATGGTCTCTAATGAAATGGTACTTAACATCAATGTGCTTCGTCCTTGAGTGCAAAACCGGATTGTTGGTTATTGCAATAGCACTATTGTTGTCACACCAGATTGGGACTTCGTTGGCAATGATATTATAGTCCCTTAATTATTGTCTGATCCATAGAATCTGTGCACAACTACTGCTGACTAGGTATTCGACTCAGAGTGGAGATAGAGTTAGAAACCTGCTTCTTGCTAAACCAGGATATCAGTCTGGTTCCTAGGAATTGATACGTTCCACTAGTGCTCTTCCTGTTGATTTTGCATCTTGCGAAATCCGCATCTGAGTATCCCGACACTGGGTTATCATCCTTGGGATACCATAGTCCAACATTAATTGTAGACTTTAGGTACTTAATTATTCTCTTGCCGCATCTAGGTGTGATTGCTTCGGCTTGACTGAATCTTGCACAAACTCCAACGGCATATGATATGTCCGGCTCGCTTGCGGTGAGGTACGAAGAGATCCAATGAGTCCTCTGTAGTGGGTTGAGTCCACCGATATGCCCGCCTGCCTCGCATCCAGTGAGTACTTGTGCTCATTGGAATTCTTGCGGGCTTGGTGATTCCATTCCATATCTCTTGATAAGATCTCGGTATACTTTGCACGGTTGATGAAAATTCCTTTTCCATCCGCTTAACTTGTAATACGAGAAATAAGTTAAGCTTTCCCATCATACTCAAATCAAATTCTCCTTGCATGAGGTTGGAGAATTTCGCATAGCTCTGGATTGGTTGACCGAATATGATGTCATCCACATAACCGATTTGTTAATATGTGGCCTTCGTGCTCTACTCTGAATAGGGTCTTGTCCACTTTCCCTTTGCAAAATCCATTTTTCTCAAGAAACACAGATAGTGTTTCATACCACGCTCTTGGTGCTTGCTTAAGTCCATACAGAGCCTTCAGTAGCTTATAGACTTTGTCTCCCTTGACAAAACCTGGGGGTTGCTCTACATAGACTTCTTCTTCTAGGATTCCGTTCAGAAAAGCACTTTTTACATCCATCTGATATACTTCAAAGTCCTTAAATGCAGCATATGCAAGGAATAATCTGATGGCCTCTAATCTTGCAACAGGTGCATAGGTTTCATCAAAATCTATTTTCTCACACTGTGCATAACCTTTTGCTACAAGCCTGGCTTTATTCCTAACAACAGCTCCATCTTCATCACTCTTTTTTTTTATACACCCATTTGGTGCCAATAACTTTCTTGTGATCAGGTCTGTCTGTTAGTTCCCAAACTTTGTTTCTTTCCATCTGCTCAAATTCCTCTTGCATGGCATTGATCCATGAGTAATCTTCCAAGGCTTGTTATGTAGTCTTGGGTTCAATTTGCGACATAAAACATGAGAACATCGCCATTCCTGCTGGTAGGGTTGACTGTCTCGTCTTAACTCCATCAGTCAACTTTCCGATAATTTGCTGAATTGGGTGATCCTTGAGCCATTTGGGGATATCGTCCTCTTCTGGGTTTGTTCCCCCTGTTGGATTGCCCTGGTGGTTATCTGCATCAGCTGGGTTCAGTGCCAGAATCGGATCAGCTATCGCCTTGTCATCTGCAGATTGGTTCTGATCTGCAGATGAGTCTTTGTCAGCTCCGGCTGGGTCTTCTTCAGGAGCAACTGGATCAGATAGGTTTGGTGATCCTGTCTGATCTGCAGTTGGGTCTTCAGCAGCTGCAGTTGGGTCATCAGGCTGGTCTGCAGGTGAGTCTACCATTCGAGTGTCCTGTATAATGACTTCTTCAAGGGTTGCTGACTTGAGCTTGTTCTCAATTAGCTCAACTTGTTTCCTGTACTCAACGGTAGATTCATCAAAAACAACATGGGGTGTTTCCTCCACAACTAAGGTTCTTTTATTAAAAACTCTATATGCCTTGCTTCTTTGGGAATATCCCATAAAGAGACCGTCATCAGTTTTAGCATCAAAGGCATTTAGCTGTGTTTTATCGTTGTTGTGGATGAAACACTTACAACCAAAGACATGAAAGTAAGCAACAGTAGGAGTTCTATTATTCCAAATCTCATAGGCAGTTTTGCCATGTCTCCCTACTATCATACTCCTGTTCTGGGTGTGACAGGCTGTGTTGACAGCTTCAGCCCAGAACCTTTTGGGTAGGTCCGCTTCTGCAATCATGGACCTTGCTGCTTCCTTCAAGGTTCTGTTCCTTCTTTCATCACACCATTCTGCTGGGGCGTCCTGGCTGCAGAGAGCTCATGCTGGATCCCATTCTGATCGCTGTAATCAGTTATCGCCTTGTTGAGAAACTCTCCTCCTCTATCTGATATGATCTTGATTATGGAGAGGGATTTCTCATTCTGGATCCTTCTCAGCAGCTCAGGTAACTTGGTCAGGGTTTCACTTTTCTTGTGTAGGAAGATAATCCAAGTGTACCTTGAATAATCATCTACTATTACAAGTGCATGCTTTCGGCCGCTCAAAGTCCTTGGCTTGATAGGACCAAATAGATCCATGTGGAGTAGATATAAGATCCTTGTTGTGAGCGTTGTAGGCTGAACTGGCTTGAACGATGCCTTGGTCTGCTTTCCCTTCTGACATGCATCACAGAGTGCTTCCTTCTTGAATGCTTCATTTGGAAGTCCTCGACCCGGCTTCGAGAGCTAATCTTGTTGATGGCTTTGAAGTTCAGGTGACATAGTCTTTTGTGCCACAGCCATCCATTCTCAGCTACTGTCTTGGATAGAAAACAGGAGTTAGGTGTTCCTGTGTTCCAATCAATCATGTAGACATCTCTTCTTCTGATGTCTATCACCATACACTTCAAGATGGTGAAGACTACTAGATTCTTCTCGTCACAGAACTGGCTTATGCTCAGGAGGTTGTACTTGAGCCCTTTGACATAATGGACTTTGGATATCACAATGTTTCCTCAGTGCAGCTCTCCAAAGCCTTTTGTCTGTCCTCTAGAGCTATCTCCAAAGGTTACATCGGGACCTCTTTCTTTGATATATTTGGTCAGCATCTTCTTGTTCCCGGTCATATGCCTCGAGCATCCAGAGTCTACAAACCATTCTTCACCTCCAAAATTTGAGCTTGAGGAGATGTGGTTGTAGTCCTTCCACCTTTTCTGCAATTAAACAAGCAGAGATTTAGGTACCCAAATTTGTGTGGGTCCTTTGGGGTTAGTTGGTTTCCTAGAGAATTGATTTCTCCTTGGATTATAGAATTTGTTATTATTATTATTATAACCCTCATAAGGTGTCTGTGGTTAGGGGTGTTCAAAACCGGATATCCGGACTTTCGGATATCCGAAATTTCGGATATCCGAAAATTCGGATAGTAGATTTTGATATCCGAAAAAAAATAAAAATTTTATTCGGATATCCTTATATTCGAAAAAAATATTCGGATTTGGATATCGGATATCCGAATATCCGAAAAAAACTTCGGATATGGATATCGGATATCCGAATATCCGAATACTTTTTATTATTTAAAATATAAAAAAATAAAAATTTTCGGTTTTATAGGATATTTCTTATATCCGAATATCAGATTTTTCTGAAAACTACTATCCGATATCCGAATCCGAAGTTCCGGATATCCGAACTTCGGATATCCGAATTATCGGATATCCGAATTTTCGGATATCCGGAACTTCGGATTTTCGGATATTTCGGATCGGATATCGGATATCGGATATTTTTGAACACCCCTATCTGTGGTCGAGGTCTGGATCTCCTGGTTGGATTGTATACGGGATATTCATCAAAATTTTGATAGTGTGGGCCATTTCTAAATCTAGGCTGGGACCATTTATTAAATTTTTGTGGTCTCCACACTTGTTCATTTTGATAATTAGGATAACCTTGAGGTTTCCATCTGCCCCTCCCATTATGAAATCTATTTTTGGGGAGTTGTTGGTAATAGTGGGCATGTTGTCTGGGCTGCTGCTTTTGCCTGGGCCACTGCCTAGTCGCCTGTCTAGGTGGCTGTATGGTGTAACCTGACTGCAGCCTAGACGTTTGTCTTATTGCTACGCTTTTGAATATCGGTTTATATACTGTGCTCGAATGAGACTATTGTTTCTCCTTGATAAACTTGGTTTCGTAACTAGAGGGAGTGTGAGAATCATATCCAAGGCCTGATTTGGTATATAGTGACCTTTTATAGGTACACAATTCTCCTGTGGTTGAAGACGCCTTCGTGGGAGGTTATTTCCTGCGCTGAGTTTTATTTATCCGAGCTACTTAGTAAACTCGGCTTTGCCATGAGCAAGTGCGGTGATTTTTCTTTAAGTAAAATGGTTAGCCGATCTATCTCAGCTGTATTGACATTTGCCTGGTTTTTAAAGTCAGCTGTAGTTGTCTCAACCTTATTCAAATCTAGGCTGAGTTTTTCGAAATCATTTTTCAGCTGCCTATTCTCATCTTGCAGTGAGTCTTCTCTCGATCTGACTTGGTGTGCAGATTTGAGTGTTTCAAAATCTTTAAATAACTGATTTACCGATTCATGTAGATCCATATCTTGTGACATGGCTGAGCTATTATTTGAACCGGTGGGTTTAGAAGTTACCTCTTCATCATCTAGGTTTGCCATCAGGCAGTCATACTCCTCGTCTTCATCAGAAAAGAATCCGCTGCTTGATTCGACATGCTCCTGGTCTTCTCCGATGAGGGCCTTTCTTCTATCTTCCTTTCTGCCTACCTCCTTCTTGGTTTCGTCCTTCTTGAGCTCAGGACAATCCATCTGGATGTGTCCTATTTTGTGACAGTTGTAGCATTCTACTTTCCAGCTTCCAGCCTTCTGGTTCCTTCTTGGATTCTCCTTGTAATTTTTCTTGTACTTGGAGTAGTTCTTTCTGAAATTGCTGAACCTTTGCATTATGAAAGCCATTTCTTCCTCAAAATCTAGTGGATTTGGAGGTTTCACATCAGATAGGCTCTTGGGGGGACTCGCTGCAAATGCGATTCCCTTCTCTGCAGCTCGGTTGAGGATGAACTTGGAAGCTCGAACTCATAAGCCTTCGATCGAGAACACTCTCCGAATCTTTATCTTATTCAGTCCTTGGACTCTCTCATGGCTACGGCCTTCATGCTCCATTCGGGGTTGAGAGATCCGAGGACCTTTAGTGCCATTTCCTGTTGCCATAGGTTTTGCCCAGGAGTTGATCTCATTGATAATTTGGTGAACCTTGTGTCCACTTGATCTATGGATTCACCATTCTTCATTTTAAAGTTGTCAAATTTTTGGATAGCAATTGTGACTTGTTTTCCTTGATCAGCTCTCCGTTCCTTCACACATTAGGGCTAATGTGTCCCAAATTTCTTTGGCATTCTTACAGCTTCTTGATCTTGACCATGGTGGATTTGTCAAGAGTTTGATATAACACATCTACGGCCCGATTATCAAGATTGGCACTTTCTTTCTTCGGGAGTCAGCTCCGTCCTCTTCTTAGGGATCTTCTCTGGCCTTCCTGCTGCGATCTCCTCTGCTGTGTTGTCCTTCTCAAAGATGAATGGACCGTCTTCAATGATGCACCACATGTCGTCATGAATTGAAGATAAGTGTGCCTGCATCCTTATCTTCCACAGATCATACTCGTCAACTGAAAACACAGGGAGTCTAGAGTGCATGTGTTCCATTATAAAGTGAGAGTAAAGATATATATATCTGATATAGATCTGGTTCGTGAAATAAATGAACCAACCTCTCTGATACCACTTGTAGGTCACAAGTCGTCCAGGAACAAGTCTAGAGGGGGGGTGAATAGACTTGTTGAAACTCTTGAACTCTTTTTCACGAAGAGTGAGTTTCTTCAGCTGATAGTTAAACAAATGACTTGGAGTCATTTGTTCTTGGATATGTGCGGAAGTCAGCTGATGAAGAATAGAAATCAACTTGATGAAACACTTAACAATGTATGCAGCAGTTAAAGTATGATGCAGTAAAACAGTAAATAACGCAGGCAATTATAGTGGTCTCAGAGGTGGGGTAATCCTATACTAATCCACTTTTCTCCAAACCAGTTGGAGATGAATTCACTATAATTTTCAACCAGTGATAAATATTACAGTGATTCAAACCACACTACAACAGCTTCCAACCAGTGGAAATCCGTGCCGTTGTACACACTTGACTTCCTTGCACCACTTGATCCTCGATCCTCGGATGCCTTTACAGTCTCTTACTTCAACCAGTGAAGTACCCCGTACTCAAGATTATAGACAAGAGTTTTTGTCTTCTCCAACTTAAGAGCTTCCTTAAGTATGAACTTTTAGAGCTGCTCTTCTCACGATGCTATTGATTGCTTTAGATTGCTTGATTGCTTTGATCGCTTGAATGTATGTTCGCACCGGTAGTTGCTCAGCTTCAAATCTCCGGATATATATAGGTCATGATCTCTGAGCTTTTTCCTTGTAGCCGTTGCAAATCTTTTGAACAAATCCGTCCGTTGGAGGGAGACTTCATTGTTTAATCTTTCTGAACGTTGCAAGGCTGGATTCCCTATTATTTTATTTTATCTTCCGACCGTTGTGTAGACTTCTGCATGTGAGCGCCGAATCTTTTGAATATAAAACGATTAAAGTCTTCAAGGTGGGTCTGGATGATTTATTTAAATCATAACTTTTGCGGGAATCACCCCAATTTGTCTCTTCACGTTGCATGTGAGCTTTCCGTAATACTTGACTTTTCAACGCATGCTGACGTGGATTTGGAGTACTTGGCTGCCTTCGAGTAGGCTGATATGCAGCTAACATCTCTGCAGACAGGTCCTCTCGGCTGTTCACTGTTTGTGACTTATCTGATCAGGTGACTTTCCTGAGGTACCTTGGCTGCAGTCTGGTCAAACTTCTCTGATAAATTTTGTTTGACCAGAGCTACTCTGACTGGACTCGGCTGTTCCTCTCTGATGGACTTAGCTGTACTCAGTACTTAGCCGTCTTTCAGCCTAACTAATTTTGGCCTACAGAAGATACTCATTTGGTTCTTCTTTACATTTTGCCAAGTTTTATACTTAACATTTTTGGCCTATGGAAGATACTCATTTGGTTCTTCCTTACATTTTGCCAAGTTTAAACATTTGATTTTATATTAATGACATCATCAAAATCTAACAAGTATTCGTAACATGAATATATCGGGGTGTTACAGCTATGTGCCCGTATAGTTCGCACTTCGAGGTTGACCCAACGGTTAAGCGAATGAGTCTAACTACTCTAATGACAAACTAAACATCACAGGCATATCACTTACTGAATCATCAAGTCAAAGGCCCACGTATACTATCACAACCGTTCGATTCGTCATCGACTCTCCAAGAGTGAATACCGTGCGACTGAATCAAGTATGAGTCATGTTCGAGTACACTGTTCCTACCAATATACTTTTTTATAACTATACTATCAAGACATACACATATCCTAACATTAATTATACAAGTCTTACTCAAAACTTAATGCCTAATTAAGTTTATCGACTTGTGAACAGTTTACGTAAATAAACTTTAAACACTTCCAGTGCATTTTGTCTTATCCGATAACGAGAGTGGAATATTTTCTCTTATTTACATGGACTTCACTTCAATGTCTACCAAATCAAGAACGCATTTGAAATACAATAAACAATGAAGGAATCATATAACCTTTTATTAATTATTCCATAATTACAAGTACAATGCCCCTTCTCTCTCATCCCCTGAGTGGCATTCGAGGGCATATTCCTAACAATCTCACACTTGCACTCAATGCCACACATCATGGTATCCAATACCCATGTTCTTCAAATGTCTTTCCAAGACAGCCTGAGATAACGGCTTAGTCAGTGGGTCAGAGACATTGTCTTATGAGTCTACTCTTTGCAATGAAACATATCCTTTTTCAACCATCTCATGAATGATTTGATACGTTCTCTCTATATGCTTGGTGTTGTGGTGAGCCATTGGATCTTTGGCTTAGGCTACAGCTCCATCATTATCACATAATAGTGATATAAGCAGCTCCGCATTAGGCACCACTTGAAGTTCTTGCACAAACTTTTGCATCCAAAATGCTTCCTTGCTATCCTCTGAGGCAGCTTGGAACTCTGCTTGGCAGGTGGAATCTGCTCACTTTAAGGACATATTTTCTTGGTGAGATGAATTCCATGTCGCATGGGAAGGAACCCTCTTTTAGAATCATCCATGTCGAATCTTCTCAGGATCTTATATATATAGAGGGCTTGGGAAAGTCCTATCATTCTTCGCGGTCTATCTCTGTAAATATGGATCCCTAGAATATAGGAAGCTTCTCCCAAGTCTTTCATGGAGAACGTTTTAGAAAGCCAAGCTTTCACAGCGCTGAGCATTGCTACGTTATTTCGTATAAGTAGAATATCATCTACATATAGTACTAAGAACGCAATTTTTCTCCCACTGACCTTTTTTTAAACACATGGATCCTCCTCGCTTTGCACGAAATCAAAGTCCTTGACTGCTTCGTCAAATTGAAGGTTCCAACTCCAAGAAGCTTGCTTCAGTCCATAAATGGCTCGTTGCAGCTTACACACCTTATGAATATTAGCTTTGGACACAAAAATCTTAGGTTGTTCCATATAGATTTCCTCCTCGAGGTATATATTTATAAAAGCCATTTTGACGTCCATTTTCCATATTTCATAATCGTAATGGGCAGCAATGGCAAGCATCATGTGAATCGACTTGATCATAGCTACATGTGACAAGGTATCATGATAATCGATCCCTTCCATTTGGGTATAACCCTTTGCCACAAGCCTGGCCTTATAGGTGTTAACCTTGCCATCCCCATTAGTCTTTCTCTTATAGATCCATTTACTTCCAATAGGCTTCATGCCGGTTGATAAATCTACTAGAGTCCAGAACTGATTGGCATGCATCGAGTCTATTTCAGCTTCCATAGCTTCTTGCCATTTATCAGAGTCCACATCCACTATTACTAGGTCATAGGTGACAGGTGTAATGCCCAGATAATTATTGTGTATTTCATCTATATTTGAACATTTTGGTATAGCATGTTGTACTTCGATTTGAGTAGAAACCTCCGCATTCTGGATCCTGTATTGATGAAGCTTTAATCCATGCTTTTAAGCTTAATGTTGCTAAAGGTGATCATTTCTACAAACACTCAAGTGTTTGGAACCTAAAAACCTCGCCCAAGAACTCTCTCTATCGTATGAAAGGAAGAAATGGCCGAAATGAATAATAATACCCAACTGCACACATATATACTGTACATTACTAGCGTGCGCTACTCTCACTAAATAGCGTGCGTTGCCTGCCATAGCGTGCACTAACTGGCTTTGATAGCATGCGTTATCGTGGTCCAGAGGCTACTGCCTTACTTTGCACAATGATTTACGTGCACAAAACCATGCCATAGCGTACATAATATCGACGTTGACTTGGTACAGTAATATACTCATCAGCGTGCACAATTTTCCAACAATAGCGCGCGCTAATCCCCATTGACTCGATAATCTAAACCTACTCCGAAGATGCATGGGTCCACACGCCGAAAGCAAACGACAAAGCCGGGATTCCCTTTGACTGATCTGGTATTAGCGTGCATTAAGCCCTATGCTTAGCGTGCGCTAATCCTCTATAGCAAACATCCGTTGACCTTATTAGGATATGCGCCGAAAGTAGCCGGGTCCATACGTAGATTTCCTCTGATCTCTTTTGCACTAGCGTGTGTTAACCTTATGCATTAGCGTACGTTAAATGCTGATGACTCAGGTTGGGACCTACCTGTCGGCCACAGCCTGGATCCTGTCCAATATGATCTTACGTACATTATGTAATATCCGCAATTTCGTATTTCGGTAATTTTCTTTTCTTTCGGCGGAGGTCCGTTTCGATGACTCACTTGGGACCATTTCATCATTCTGAGAATGATTAATTCTTCACTTTTTGTCATCCGAGTTCGTTTCAGTATTGTTTTGTTGAGTTCCGTGTTTCTTAACGACTTTTCCGCACTCGAGTTCAATTCTTATGAATCTCATTCGAAATTACTGTTTCGAGTTTCCCGTAAGTCCGTTTAACTTTGTTAGACGTGTTGTGAACTTCGGTTTGGTTATTCGATCACGTATTGTGATTTTCGGACGTTTTGGGCTATTTTCATAATTTCCCAAAGTTTGGGGTAATTACCTTTCGTTGTCGAGTTCCGAGCCTTCGGGTGGTCGGAATCGTGTGTTCTCTTAGTGCTCAAATTCGTCTTTGTGAGTACTTCGTAACCGAATCTCCGATTCGTATTCAGGTTCGGGTTTCGGGGTTGTTCGGATCGTCGTTGTGGTTCTTTCGTAATTTTCGGTTTGTGTCGGAATCATTTTGCATCTGGAGGTTGCTGGCCGGACCTGTGCGAAACGGCGCTGAAAACGGAACTGCCGAGCAAGTCTGCCGAGACACGGACGAGAACCCGCGCAAGATTTGCGCCGGGTGTTGTGCCGTGTCGGTCAGGTCGCGCACTGACCCGCAACCCGGCGGTAGACACGGCGCTGGTGTGGGCCGTTTGCTGCGCCGTGTTCGGCAGGAGTATATATATGGCAGGACAGTCGGGTTTACACCCATTTTTCCCATTTCTTCACTTCCTTTCCGCAGCTGGGATTTGGGGGGGGCACGAGGAGATGTTGTTCCACTATAAATCCATGAAGTTCCTGAGTCCATAACATCGATTAATCATTCCATAACTTGCTCCGATCGACCGAATCAGGGTAAGTTTTCTTAAAATCTAGTTTTGAGGATTTTGTTCGATTTCTCCGTTTAATCCGTTTTAACTCAGAATAGTGATGGATTGAGGATTGTTAAGCTATATTATATCGAATTCCTTGTTATTCCACGGTTGGATTGCCATGGATTTGTCGTTTTATTGAGTATCTTATTGACGCCTTGAAGGTGTTCGATAAAATATCACAAAGAGAATCCGAGCATTCTACGATTATTCTTCCTCGTTCGTTCGTTAATTTATTGACGGTATGATGTTAGGGTCAGATTCCTCGCAAAGAACTCGAGTCGGAACCCTTCCGTTCGTTGCCTTCCTTGGGGTCCGAGCTTCCCAGTCCAACCGTGTTCTTCGGAGCGTTCGGTAGCGGTTATTAAGGCAAGTATCTTATTATACGACTTGTATCTTCCGACTAGTAATCACGTATAAGATTTATGATGATTTTGCTTCCCTTCGTAAATATGTTCCGATTGAATTGGTTGTGTATTCCGCAATTTGAAGGCTTTGTGATAATAGTGTTATATTGGTATACATGTTAGGTGTTGTGCCATTTGTGCAGGATTGCGACGTACATATGGGATGGTTGTACACTTGGTTGTGCAATGTATTGTGTACCGATCGTGTGTTATGTTGATTGATGATAGTTGATGCGAGTGTTGACATTGTGTTATGTGCGTGTGATGTACGATTTTGTGGTGATCAACGTGATTGATTAACTGTACTCATTGTCGTATGTAATGTGAATGTGAATGTGAATATGTATGTGACCGCTAAGTTCACTCGTGTTGGTTCGACGGGACATACGAGGATTCGTGGCAGTGGACTACGGGGTCAGAACTTAGTGAGGTACTGAGGTCCAATCGTGCTGGTCTGACGAGGACCATGAGTTTCGGACACAGTACGTCCAACCGGGTGAGCTCGACGGGGCTTACGGTGACACGTGGAAGTGGACTACAGTGTCAGGACTGTGTGTGTGATTGTTGTGATTGATATAGTCCGTGTGGGTTGTTGATCCTACGGAGACACGTGACAGTGGATCACAGTGTCGGAATTGCTTATGTTTGGTTAATAGTCCGTGTGGGTTGTTGAACCTACGGAGACACGTGACAGTGGATCACGGTGTCGGAATTGATTATGTTTGTTTAATTGTGCGTAGTGTAGTCCGTGTGGGTTGTTGAACCTACGGAGACACGTGACAGTGGATCACGGTGTCATGAACATGATTATTTTCAAATCAAAGTTTTGCAAGGAAAAGTTTTATGAAAATGAATGTTGGACCGAGTCCTAAGCTTTGAGTAAATGTTTTTCGATATTGTGAACTGTTGATTTAGTGAAACGAGATTTGAGTTGAAGCCCTCAACTCTTCTTTTGAAAGGTTTGGTGAACCAGGACTCAGAGTTTTAAAGGTTTTGTAATTCCAAAAATTCCCGAGGTGATGAACTTATTTTCGAAATGCTTCATAGCTTAAATTCCCTTATTAAAACCCCCGGGAATAATTTAATACTTGAATATTGTGTTTGATTCTTGATTAATGTTTGCTCGTTACTTTTCGTATGATTTGATACTTGCACTAATAAAACAATGGAGTTTTACTAACCCCCGAGTAATCGGGGGGTGGTGTCTGTTTTGCGTCCAGGTACATACAGGTTCAGGCGAGCAGTCACAGGATTGGCACAAGAGGATGACTAGCTGCGATACTAATCAAGAGTCGAGAGTTGTTTAGATTTTTGTTGTGTTGTCAGAGTTGATTTCAGTCTTCCACTGTATTGTTTTTCGACCCCCTATGTGGGTGATGTTGTTTGAGTCAGTTTGTTGATTGAGTTGTGTGACCTCATCGGTATGTATTAATTTATTATTTGACCTTGGCTGGGCAAGCATTTGGTCGTTTTGTAAGGTATAGCATGGTAGATCCTCGTGAAAAGGGATCTACAGCGTGTAATATTCCCATATGGTTTTGGGGGTGTTACATTTATGGTATCAGAGATCAGGTTGCGGAAACCTAGGCTGTCGGGTCGAGTCAAGTCACGATTTGTCGAGTAATGTGTTGTCTTGTCGTTCGAGTCATCAGGTGACAAGTTGAGTTGTGCGTAGTCACAACATGTCGGTTATGTTATCAGACGAGATTAGTATCGTGGGTGACCGTCACCTCTGTGCGGCCTGTGGATGTAAGTCTCCTCCTTTATGCGTAATACCTGTGTATCTCGATTTTATCTTAATGAGTTAATTGCGGTGCATAATTTTATTTACACGGTGTTGTGTAATATAGTTGTATATAATACTTGTGACACATAGTATATGTATAAAAACTGGGCGTATTGTTGTCTTACATTTGAACCACCGTATGGGGTGGTATGGTGTGAAAAATTGAGAACCTTGATGGGTTTCGAATAAGGTATCGATGATTGAGTTCGTGAGAAACTCCGAGGAATGGTTTTGTTGTATGTCTAAACTTGATGCTGTGTGATGTATTCAATTGGATTGGCGATCCTATTTGCCGTTTGGGCATGTGATTTTTAGTTTGATTGTTTTTAGATTGTTATGTTTATGCCGTTACGGGTAGGTTTTAGAATGTTCTTCCTCGAGGACTTCACGAGTTTGAACATTTTGTGGAAATCGTTTGCTACTGTTTAAAATATTTTGATGGTGCGGTTAAAACCACGGTTTATATGGATTTTAAAATCGGTTAAATTTTTGACAAATTGGTTGTGTATTTTCAAATGACACCATTAGACGATATTTGGAAAATGTGTTTTGAAGTACTTCGGATATTGTAAAATATTACTGTCGTTTTGGTTATGAACCAAATGATTTTGGAAAATTTCTGTTTTGCAAAACAACTTTGGCTTTCATAAATTAGAATGTCATGTGTTTATTTATTGAGGTTAAGTCGTGCAGTGAGTTGCTATGTTATTATTCTCGTCAGAAAATTTGGGTTGTATGCCCAAGTGGTGGGATACGTTGTTAGGTATCGTTCCCCACTTCAAAGACCGAGGTATTAAATAAAGTGTTTTCAAAATTTCATCCCAGTAAAATCTTTCGAAACTCGCGAATCTTAAAATATTAATATTTGAATAAATACCTCGGAAAAAATTTATTTTTAAAGAATGTTACAAGTGTCTAGTCTCAATGACATGTATGTGGTCTCAACCGTGTTTATTTTGGTAAAAGTCGTGCACCTCTATTGGTGTAACCGTGCGAATTACTTATGAATTTAAGCCTATTATTGCATTGTTAGTTCGTGTACTCGTGTGATGACTTGGAGTGAATACTTTATTGTGCTACTGGTTGTTGCCCTTTGTCGACTATGTGGTATTTATTTTGTTGTTCTGAATGGTTGCCCATTCAGTATGCTGAGGGGTCGAGGCCGAGGCCGTGGTGGTGGTGGTCGTCGTAATCAGGAGTGTGAGAGGGCGACTCACTCCTTGCCGAGTACCAATCATCTCGGTACAGATCACGGACATTCTCATTCAGCCAGCATTAATGTTGACGTTGACGCCGCCACCATCCTTCGTCAGGTGGTAGACCAGTTAGTGCAGATGAATCTGGCCGTACGTCGGAATGAGAACCCAAATGGGGATAACGGAGCTAGTAAGTGGTTACGAGATGCGATGAGGATGCAGCCGCCCCATTTTGTGGGTTCGTCTGACTTGTTAGGTTGGGGAAACTGGCTCTTCCAGTTGGACAAAATATTTGATGCTGTAGCTTGTCCGGATGAAAGGAGGGTACCCATTGCTCAGTACCTGCTCGACAAAGAAGCTGCAGACTGGTGGCAGGCTGTAGTGCCTGCAGATCGTGCACCTACAAGGACTGAGTTTAAGACTGCCATGGAGGCAGAGTATTGCCCGTTGCCTGTTCGTGAACGCAGGATCGTTGAGTTTTTCTCCGCTACGCCCCAGGATGTGTCAATATCCCAGGCGATAGTCGATAATAATCGACAATTGGCTTATGTTCGTGATCAAGTGAGAAGTGAAGCGGACAAGGTCCGATACTTCAATATGCGCATGAAACCTCATATCCATGAGAGTATGGCTCCGCTTATGTGTACCACCCTGAAGGAATATCAGGACCAAGCTTTAGCCATTGAGATGGCCGTTTCTGTGACGGAATCTGGTTCAGAGAGTAAGAGACACAAGACCTCGAGTAATTTTCAAGAGGCCAGAGAAGTGAGATCCATGAGCCTGTTGCTTCGCAGTTTCCTTATGGGAGCACTCCTCGTTCGGTTGACCAGTCTAATAACCTTACTCCAGAGGCGAGTAAGACGATCGGTGTGAAGACCTTCTTTAACTGCAGCCGTGTGGGCCATGCGAGACAGAATTGTCGTTCGCCACCGGTTAATTGTTTTAAGTGCGGCCAACTGGGGCACCAAGCGGTGCATTGTGAGACCGTTGCCAAGATGTTCGGGAATCGGGTTTTCGTTCCTACTCGGGGAGTGCCCGGTGGTGTCCAGTGATGTAGTTGTGTATCGTGCTTTGTGTTGTAATTCGTGTAGAGATTGATATTTGTTGCGTGAACTTTTTGGTTTTGTTTGTATTCTACCATGATGTTTTATTTTAAGTTTCGGGACGAAACTTATTTTTAATAGGATAGCATGTAATATCCGGTATTCTCATTTTTTGTTATCTTAAATTGTTTGTGTCTTGACGTCGGACATTTTCTTGTTGACGAGAATCGGAGTGAATTCTATCGTAGTACTATATTTGTTTCTACCGCATAGTCGTTATGGTCGGGTGCGTCTTGTTGTCGCGTGCGTTTCTTTGATTAAATGTGTGCATGTGATGTGTTGTTAATTACTCGTTGTTGTTTTGAATCATAGTCGGTGGCGTTGCGTTAGTCGTCGTGGGGCGTGTTTTCACGCCGTATATTCCTTTGCGTTGCTTGTAACATTTCGCCGTTGGGCGCGATTTTTTTTGGTTCTTGTGTATCTCGTTGAGTTTTCCTGGCAGGATATTGCTTCTCCCTACTTGATTTAAGTTTCGGGACGAAACTTCTTTTAAGGGGGGTAGAATGTAATATCCGCAATTTCGGATTTCGGTAATTTTGTTTTCTTTCGGCGGAGGTCCGTTTCGACGACTCGCTTGGGTCCGTTTCATCATTATGAGAATGATTAATTCTGCACTTTTTGTCATCCGAGTTCGTTTCGGTATTGTTTTCTTGAGTTTCGTGTTTCTTAACGACTTTTCCGCACTCGAGTTCGATTCTTGTGAATCTCGTTCGAAATTAATGTTTCGAGTTTCCCGTAAGTCCGTTTAACTTTGTTAAACGTGTTGTGAACTTCGGTTTGGTTATTCGATCACCTATCATGATTTTCGGACGTTTTGGGCTATTTTCGTAATTTCCCAAAGTTTGGGGTAATTACCTTCCGTTGTCGAGTTCCGAGCCTTTGGGTGGTCGGAATCGTGTGTTCTCTTAGTGCTCGAATTCATCTTTGCGAGTACTTCGTAACCGAATCTCCAATTCGTATTCAGGTTCCGGTTTCGAGGTCGTTCGGATCGTCGTTGTGGTTCTGTCGTAATTTTCGGTTTGTGTCGGAATCATTTTGCATCTGGAGGTTGCTGGCCGGACCTGTGCGAAACGGCGCTGCCGAGCGCCGTGTCTTGCGCCGGGTCGGCCAGGACCAGCAAGTCTGCCGAGACACGGCCGAGAACCCGCGCAAGATTTGTGCCGGGTGTTACGCCGTGTCGGTCAGGTCGCGCACTGACCCGCAACCCGACGGTAGACACGGCGCTGGTGTGGGCCGTTTGCTGCGCCGTGTTCGGCAGGAGTATATATATGGCAGGACGGCCGGTTTACACCCATTTTTCCCATTTCTTTACTTCCTTTCCGCGGCTGGGATTTGGGGGGGCACGAGGAGATGTTGTTCCACTGTAAATCCATGAAGTTCCTGAGTCCATAACATCGATTAATCATTACATAACTTGCTCCGATTGGCCGAATCAGGGTAAGTTTTCTTAAAATCTAGTTTTGAGGATTTTGTTCGATTTGTCCGTTTAATCCGTTTTAACTCAGAATAGTGATGGATTGAGGATTGTTAAGCTATATTATATCGAATTCCTTGTTATTCCACGGTTGGATTGCCATGGATTTGTCGTTTTATTGAGTATCTTATCGACGCCTTGAAGGTGTTCGATAAAATGTCACAAAGAGAATCCGAGCATTCTACGATTATTCTTCCTCGTTCGTTCGTTAATTTATTGACGGTATGATGTTAGGGTCAGATTCCTCGCAAAGAACTCGAGTCGGAACCCTTCCGTTCGTTGCCTTCCTTGGGGTCCGAGCTTCCCGGTCGAACCATGTTCTTCGGAGCGTTCGGTAGCGGTTATTAAGGCAAGTATCTTATAATACGACTTGTATCTTGCGAATAGTAATCACGTATAAGATTTATGATGATTTTGCTTGCCTTCGTAAATATGTTCCGTTTGAATTGGTTGTGTATTCCGCAATTTGAAGGCTTTGTGATAATAGTGTTATATTGGTATACGTGTTAGGTGTTGTGCCATTTGTGCAGGATTGCGACGTACATATGGGATGGTTGTACACTTGGTTGTGCAATGTATTGTGTACCGATCGTGTGTTATGTTGATTGATGATAGTTGATGCGAGTGTTGAGATTGTGTTATGTGCGTGTGATGTACAATTTTGTGGTGATCAACGTGATTGATTAACTGTACTCATTGTCGTATGTAATGTGAATGTGAATGTGAATATATGTGTGACCGCTAAGTTCACTCGTGTTGGTTCGACGGGACCTACGAGGATTCATGTCAGTGGACTACGGGGTCAGAACTTAGTGAGGTACTGAGGTCCAATCGTGCTGGTCTGACAAGGCCTACGATAACGCATGGCAGTGGACCATGAGTTTCAGACACAGTACGTCCAACCAAGTTAGCTCGACGGGGCTTACGGTGACACATGGCAGTGGACTACGGTGTCAGGACTGTGTGTGTGATTGTTGTGATTGATATAGTCCGTGTGGGTTGTTGAGCCTACAGAGACACGTGACAGTGGATCACGGTGTCGGAATTGGTTATGTTTGGTTAATAGTCCGTGTGGGTTGTTGAACCTACGGAGACACGTGATAGTAGATCACGGTGTCGGAATTGATTATGTTTGTTTAATTGTGCGTAGTGTAGTCCGTGCGGGTTGTTGAACCTACGGAGACACGTGACAGTGGATCACGGTGTCATGATCATGATTATTTTCAAATCAAAGTTTTGCAAGGAAAAGTTTTATGAAAATGAATGTTGGACCGAGTCCTAAGCTTTGAGTAAATGTTTTCCATATTGTGAACTGTTGATTTAATGAAACGAGATTTGGGTTAATGACCTCAACTCTTCTTTTGAAAGGTTTGGTGCACCAGGACTCAGAGTTTTAAAGGTTTTGTAATTCCAAAAATTCCCGAGGTGATGAACTTATTTTCGAAATGCTTCATAGCTTAAATTCCCTTTATTAAAACCCCCGGGAATAATTTTATACTTGAATATTGTGTTTGATTCTTGATTAATATTTGCTAGTTACTTTTCGTATGATTTGATACTTGCACTAATAAAACAATGGAGTTTTACTAACCCCCGAGTAATCGGGGGGTGGATGTCTGTTTTGCGTCCAGGTACATACAGGTTCAGGGGAGCAGTCACAGGATTGGCACAAGAGGATGACGAGCTGCGATACTAATCAAGAGTCGAGAGTTGTTTAGATTTTTGTTGTGTTGTCAGAGTTGATTTCAGTCTTCCGCTGTATTCTTTTTCGACCCCCTGTGTGGGTGATGTTGTTTGAATCAGTTTGTTGATTGAGTTGTGTGACCTCACCGGTCTATATTAATTTATTATTTGACCCTGGCCGGTCAAGCATTTGGTCGTTTTGTAAGGTATAGCCTGGTAGATCCTCGTGAAAAGGGGTCTACGGCGTGTAATATTCCCATATGGTTTTGGGGGTGTTACACATTAATGGTCCTTCTTAGCGTACGTAAGCTCTGCACGTTAGCGCGCACTAAGTCCTCATACTAGCGTATGTTAATCAGGCTATACTTAGCCAATTCCAACCATTCCTGTCCGTCGTCTCGACATACTGGATACGTATAGATGACATGATGAATACATATATTCATTCCAACAATATTCTCATACGATACACAATATCCTCAAATGCAATTGTCGGCCAACTACGAAAATTATACTAATACAATTGTCTTAGTCCTTCAATTATTTTATCCATACTATACAGATTCCACACTGTACAATATAACTCGGATAAAATAACATTAAACAACCATAGTATAAATTCAGGATATTACAACTACTAACAACTAATATTTACTGATTAAAAAAAATATGGCAAACTCTTCCCCATCTATATCGTGACATATGTAGGCGAAGACTTCTCTAGTACTCACACCTTTTCTCTTCTTTGTGCAGTACTTGTTGTGATTGATAATGATATGTCTTCCGTAGATTCATCTTCTATGCAAGGAGAGATAAGAGGGTATATACATCCGACCATCTTTATCTCTTCTTCCAATAAGCTTTAGCTTAACATTTGCCTCGCTGTACTGTTGAATTTTGACTCTTGCCATGCGAAAGGATTGCACTAAGATACTGTTTTCATAAAGCATTTCATTTAGTTTTTCAGCATTATCTTTTTGAAGCTCATTTAAATTGCCATGTGACTTGTATAGTGCATTTGGATTTCAAATATCAGGTAATGCAATAATTTTTTTTAGGAAATATATAATTTAACCAAAAAAAACTTACCTAACAGAGTTAATCCTATTCGCCACCTCATTTTCACTGTCATATATATACAACTGAGCAAATTTTGGAGCCTGATATTCGATCGACATTAAACTTCCAATCAAGTGGTAGTTTTGACCATGCAATTTAGATATAGGTGGAGAAGTTCCCATATTAGGATTGCTATTAATTTTTCCTCCCAAAGATGTACAAGCAAACATGCTATTGTAAAATCTATATATCTTTTATGAAGTGGTTACTTATTGGAGTTTCCTACTTAAAAGATCTACTAACAATTGTGGAGGTCTTTTCATCTTTGGAAGCTCAATTTTTCCTTGAAGACAATATGTTGAGTGTTTTGGTCTCGTTGACCCATAACCTGACCTTAACCTTTCATTATACCCAAAAAAGCTGCACAATACTCGCACTTATGATCAGCATCACCGAGATCCCAATATTCTGAAACAAAGTTTAATATTATAAGTATCAATTTTTTCTGAGTTAATACATTTGATATAAAATATTAATTCATATCTACATAAAATTTATCAAGTAAGCACATGTGAAGTTCCTATGGCGAAAATACAAGTTTTCATCCTCATTTTGTAAGACAAAGGTTGGTGACCGTGCAAGTTCGAGTGGAGTTGGTACATCACTAAACAAACAAATAAGTTAGTAAATATATTTTTAAATTATTACAATAATCAAATTAATAGTATCTTGAAGCCTACGGCTTAACTCAGTCCGACGAAAAGTAGATATTTATTTTCCAGATATCATGTATATTATAAAATCTTATAAATTAAATAATATTAAAAGCAACAAATAATAACATAAACGATTACAAAATGGTATAACAAATATATATATATATATATATATATATTTATGTACGACATATACATCATATGTTTGATAATTTGACTATATATGATTAAACCGTTAAAAAAAGGAAATTAACTATTTTTGAAGCGAAAACCATAACTGTACATTATTTTTTCTCATATAAAAAATTATTGACGTTAATTATTTACAAACATCATCTCACTAAGTTAAAAATTACATAATAATAAATAGCAGCTTAAATAGAAAATAAAGTCTATCTTGCCATTATCAATTGAAAAAAACTACTGAAATGCATTTTGTATTATTCAATTTATTAAATTATCTAAACAATGAATATAGCATAGAACACCAAATTCATATTAAAAGTAGTGACAATTTTTAGGTAGCTACAGATTTAGAAATTTGAAAAAAAATTATATAAACAAATAATGCAGTAAATATAATATAAATTTACCTGAATTAGTTCTAACTAAAGTAGAATATGTAATAACTCAAGTTCAACCATTTGATATAAATCTTTCTTCACCATGCAGCTTACCTAAATTATATTCAAGCACTTGTTAATAATTTTGTACAACAAATAAAAAAAAATGAATACCACTATCATTGTTAGTATATTAATAAGTTTAAAAATAATAACGACAAATTTAAAAAAAATGAATAAAAATACCTATTTGTGTCAATTGCAACTTGTATGGAGGATGATGATGATCCTATATATTGTTGTAATATCTCCATCAATATATGCACTTTCATTTATTCCTAAACACAATTCACCTTAAAAAATAATGAAAAAAAATTGCAAACATGTTTAGCTAATAATATTTCATAGTAAAATTAAAAATAATTGAGTTACATAAAAAATAAAATTTGTTACCAGGTAATATTCCTTTATGTTTTTTTTTTAAATTTACTTTTGCGCATATTTCTTGCTTCTGTTGCTTTAGATTCGTTCATTTTGCGCTAAATATATGATAGAATGTAAAATAAAATGTTGTTAAGTCAGTATATTAAAATATAATATTATAAATTAGGGACATTCCAATACAGTAACTAATTACACATTTGAAATATAAAGTTTCTTAATAAATAAAGTAAACATATAATTTAATGAATTGCACCTACAAATATCAAAATATATCCCCATATTCGTTTTAAAATATTTTATAATACTTATTTTTTGATTTTTTTCCATACTATTAGTAATTTTTTGATATAATTTTTATATAGTTTTATAAATATAATTTTTATATACCAACTAAAGTTAAGTACAATATAGTTTTTTTGATATAATTTTTATATAGTTTTATATATATAATATTTATATACCTACTTTAGTTAAATGAAGAGTCATAATATCTTAAAATTTAGAGATGATGTGTTACACTCTTTTCACTACACGTAAATTAATTTAAAAAAAGCAAAATTTTGTGTTAAACATTGAACTATTAACAAAAAAACTAATGTTAGTTACAAAGTAATTCAATCTATATTTTTAAAATATTTTAAATATCTAATGTCCGAATATAGACTTATACTACATCTCAATATTTGTGTATTTGAGATAATCATATATTAAATATATATTTAGTTTATGATTATTTTAAATATAAAAAATTAACTATTTAATTCATGAGTTTACTATTAAAATTTTAGTTTAGTGGCATTAATCTTTCTAGTTATTTTTATTTTCTTCATATCACAAAGATTATTAATTAAATTATTAACTAAATAATAACATCAATTCTCTAGAATTATTAACTAAATTTATTAACTTATAATAAGTAAATAATAAATATTAAATTATTAACTAAATAACATATACCACCTAATCCACCCCAAAACCACATGCGAGCCCCACCAAACCAAGTGGCCGTTTGTAGAATACCCTAGAGACACCCCTCCTTTTTCAATCGCCGCTCATTTCCTATATAAAACCCCCCGACTCTTCCCTACCCCATTTACTGCGAGCAGCCGACTCCGTACCCCCCACCACGTAGGTGTCTCTTGAAAACCTAGGGGACGTTCGTCCCTCTACTCTAGTCGCGGCCCACTTCATTATAAGAAGTCCACCGACTCTTTTCTCTCCCCTTTACCACGTGAAAGTCTCTAGAAACCCTAGATGAGACACTCATCTCTCAACTCTAGTTTTCGTCCACCTCCGGTACAATGAACCTTTTTATTATCTATCTATGTCTTTTACATTTATACGGACATATGAAGAAGTAATATCTTCATATAACTTGACAAATTCCATCACCTTACATAAATTAATAGGTGATATCACTGTATCTGAAAAATAAAAAGGAAATATTCATAGTTTTCAACTAAGTAATAGCTTTAAACTATGATTACATTTTCTTCCGATAAATATACTTGTTTATACTTAATATATGAGTTTATATTATTTTATATACCTAAATCATGTAGATCAAAAAATCTATATTCTCTGTAATTTTATTTAGATGTGTTTTCAGTGTATATGAAAAACAAAACGAAAGTATTCATAGTTTTTAGCTAAATAGTAGCTTCAAACTATGAATACCTTGTTCTTCGGACATATATATGTATTCCATACTTGATAAATGAATTTATATTATCTTATATACATAAATCATTTAGATCTATTTATTTATGGTTTCTATAATTTAAGTGTACTGTTTTAAATTAATTGAGAATAAAATATAAGAATAATCTTTCATAGATCTCTTTCTTTCCATCTAAATGGATATATGAAGGATTAATCTAGTTTTTTTTTCTGGATATGAATCCCAAATAAAAGGGATTGATTCTTTTTTACCCGATTATTTCGGTTGATAAAAAGATGAAAATTAATATTCTTCAGTCACGTATGTAAATACTTGTATATCACTGTAATTCAAAAAGAAAAAGGAAAAAGATTCATAGTTTTCAGGAGAGTAATAGCTCCAAACTATGAGTTCAATTTCCTTCCGATATAGATTTATTAATCTGTCATTTACTTCTATTGTTCTAAGTTAATTTAGAACTATAGTAGCAGCAAAATCTTGGATACACCACTATGTTTTCTATCCGGCTGAATAAAAATTAATATTTGTTTCATGAGAGGATATATCCAATACATATAATTTATATCAATAGATATGATGAAAACATACTTAGTTTTTAAACTTCATATAGTTTGACATGTCTATATGTCTTTATAATATTTAATTTACTGTGTATGTTGAATATAGTCAAAAAGCTCTATATTATATAATTTAGTTTCTCAGGCATAATCAATTTAAACACATAATTTATTCTGATAACTACTATTTAGTTATATCGAATGAAATTATACCATTAAAAAATTTATACTTTCAAGAAATTTTATGAACATTTAAATTATAAACGAAACTCTTCAACTCAAACTCGATAAAATTTACACGACATGTAACTCACTCGTACAATCTACTGAAACTTATATCATTTTTGCCCCGATTATTTCCATTGGTATCGTCTTCAACGCTCTAAAATTTATGCGAAGAGTATTCGTCTCGTCTCTAACCTTGCTGCCCCTTGGCTGTTGTAATATTCGTACTTTCTATCTTTAGAAATTTCTATTTTTGGTGTATGTCTATTTTAGCGACTCGCTTGTAACCCTTTCGACATTTTGAAACTATTTTGTTCTTGGTATTTTTCCATTTGGACGAGTTTTGGAGGTATTTTTACGTATTTCGCTTTATGTTATGATGTTCGTCGCATGTACGTTCGATTCTCGTAAAACTCGTTCGATGGCGTTATTTCTTTGTTCCCATGAGTCCGCAAGGTAGAATTATTCATGTCGTGAACTTCGATTCAGCATTTCAATGTCGTATTGTGATTTTCGGACGTTTGGGCCATTTTGTAATTTCCTATAAGTTTAGGAAAATTACTTCCACTGTCGTATTCCGAGACTTCGAGTGATCGGAATAGTGTTTTATTTTAGGCGTACAGTAAAGACTGCTACTGTAATATCCGAATTAATTATTGAGTATTTCATCTGTAATTGAACCCTGTATTATTCGAAATTGTGATATCGATAATCGAAGTATGATATTGCTCGTATTTGTATCTTTGTACATGAGTATGGCAACATGTAAATTTTTCCATGCAAATATGTGATAACGTACGCTAAGAATGTAGCTTAACGTACGTTATCGGCCAGAGTTAGCGCACGCTACGAATGAAGCATATCGTACGTTAGACAGTCAATAATTGAGTTGGGCGGTTATCACATGCGGTAGCCGGATATGGGTTCAGATAAGATTCCCTCGGATGAACCTAGACACTTTTGAAGTCAAAGTTGTCAATGATTCTTGGAGGGAGTTCGATTGTTCTTCACCATAGTTCGTCAATACAAGGTAATATTCATATCCATTCGATAGTAGTTCGTTTTAGAAGGATGTTTACACGTTAGGAAGCATGTTGGTTTATCCTATTATATATGATGATGTTATACGTGATTAAATGGAATTGTGACAAGAGATCGAAGATGTTGGTTAAGATTCTTCATGTTGTAAGAATGGTGATTCGTTCAAACGTGCTTGTAAGATGGATTTCAGTTTGTTAACATACGCAAGGAGCATGTCTAGCGTACGCTAAAGGGTATTGCTTACGTACATAACTTGATGGTGTAACGTACGTAATTGAGTACAGAATGAGAACAGTTAACTATCAGTAGACGATAGCGTACGCTAGGAACGCTAACCGTTGGTTTTAGCGCACGTAAGGCTGTTTAGCATACGCTAACCCGAGATCAGTCAGAGTCAGTAGGCTGCAAGCTCGTTAGCGCACACTAGGGATAGAGCCGTAGCGCGCGCTAATAACCCTTTTTTATAAATAGGACAACACCCATCTTCATTTTTTTTCAGTTTCCACCACTTCCTGTATTCGATTTATGAGACTTAGAGAGTCACTCTCTCCATCCTAAACCTGCAAATCAGCCTTCTAACATATCATTGAGGGCAAAAAGCTTTGAGGATTGGTATTCTAGCGTCCAACGTTGGGTTCACCAAGTGTTTTCATCTTTTCTTCCCGTATAAGGTATGTGTTGCTGCCCGAGCTTAGAATTCGTGTTCTGTTGCGATATTTCTTACACGCAAGTGCACGTCATCGTTTACAAGTAATAAAGTGATAAGTAGAGTATCGTTCCCACGAGGACTGGATCTCTAACTACCGATTTCTGTGTATTCCAATTTTATCTGAACAATCGAATTTGGGATTTTGCAATTAATAACTAGAAGAATTACTAAAAGACTAGTAGAAAACGATGGTTTGAATAAAATAAATCAAATGATGAAAAAGTCTAGGATTCTGAATCCACCTTAGTTTATCCGAATTTACTCTCGATTATCCGTAATAAATAATTTTCCCAGTTTATTGAAGGCGGAGATTGCTAATATATTCTACCGCCTCTCCCGAGGTCAATAGATTTATCTAAAGGCGAATAACGCACTCTATCCCTAGGTGAATTAATTCGTCGATAGGCAAAAAGCATGAAATCTCCCAAAGGCCACGTAGTTCCTATGAGTATATTCCTATCTCACAGAATAAAACGGTCCTCACCAATAGTTCCTCACCAAATCTTCTCTCCCGATTCGAAGTGAATGATTAAATCAATACAACTATTGGCCAGATAATTGCAAGCATTAAACACAATTGGGAAAACTCAATAAAAAGGTAATTAATTGGATAATCTCAATCAATTCGTCAAAACATAGATTTCATCAAAACCCTAGATTAGGGCTTTAGCCTGACATACTACTAATTGAAAATACAGAATAAATAAATGAAAGCATAAAATTCAAATGCAGATGAAGCTCGGATTCCTCCGTTCTTCAGCTTCCGCCCTCTGCCCTTGAAGTCTTCTGCTTCCCTCTTCTTCTTCCGTCTCCAAGCTTAATCTCTCCAAGATTAAAGATCCAATGATCATTTAATTAGGGTCTTAAACCCTATTTATAGGTCAGCACAACTCCAAATCGCGTCCGTATCAGTCGGTCGAAAACTGGCTTCGAAACGGCTCAAAATCCGTGCGGACAACCAAAAACCGCCAAGTGTGCCGCGGCGCACTAAACCTGTGCCGCGGCACATCGCCTTCAGCTGAATGCCTGGGCGTTAATTAATTCTTCTGTGCCGTGGCACAGAGTACAGTTTACTCGTTCTTCGGCTGGGTGTCTTCCTGTGCCGCGGCTCAACTTCCTTGTGCTGCGGCTCAGAGTCCAGATTTGCCGTTTCCGCCCGTTTTGCCTCGTTTTAGCTTCCGGACATCAATTTCCTGTCAATCATACAAAATTAAGGCATTAAAAGCTCATTTAGACAATTTCAGTCTCTAAAATACTACAAAATAATGATAAATAAGCGTATAAAAATACGCCTAATAAATACCCCCAAACTTAAGCCTTTGCTTGTCCTCAAGCAAAAAGAATTTAATTCAATAAAAGAATGTCGTGAATCATCGTGCAACTCATAGTGTTCAACCTAATCAATACTATCCTGTAATTCTCTCTGAATAATACAAGTGTCATAATAGCAAGCTGCACTCAGAATAATGATTCCGCAAAGTAATCAAGTTCAGTCCTAATCACTCGTTCATGAAGAAAATCCAGCTCAAAGATTAACAAAACGTGAGTCAAATCAACCGTCAATATGAAAGGCTAAAATAAACAAGCTAGTTCGTCCCGTTCCACAGTCTAATGGCACAATTTTCACGAGTTTCATAACAAATAAACCTCGGACAGTATCCCCTTATATATATGTTCAAGAATTTGATTCGAGTTGACCACTAGGTTAGGATCTCGGGATATTTCATCGGGATAATCCTAGGGTGGAACTTCCATTCTCATGTATTATGAAACCGTTTGACATAAAAGGCACTCATGGGGCACATGGATGCTTCTAGTTACTAAGTTCCCGTCTACAGCGGAGAAACAACTCGAATATATAATTTCCGCATGTCCGAATCAAGGTTGCCGTTTTACGCGAGAGTAAACAGCGGGTCACGCGAATACCCCCGGTTACTAGGCTCCCTATCATTGGCACATGTGAAATATCTAAATCACTAGTCTAATCAGGGTCGTATTTTTACGCGAGAGTAAACAACGGGTCACGCGAATGCCCCCGGTTACTAGACTTCCCTTCATAGAACAACATTATCTCGACTTTTGGGAAAAACTGACCGACTCTAAACTCAATCTAAGTGCCAACACGACTAAAGAAACAGTACGACTCACTATCCGGAAAATGTAACCAAACGTATTGACGGTGATTTTAAAACAAGTATGTATCGTCTCTTATCTGCCTAGACCTCTACAATCACGAAAATTTTTGGACCTAAATGAATACTAAGCAGAACAGAAATAACTGACTACAACGCGACTAAAACTCGACCGTTTCTTCAGAGAGAAAAACAGTGTCGTAACATCAGTATCACACAAATAGAAGCACGAAAAATTCACGAATAAAGAAAAACTAAGACAAGCAAGGCTATCTAAAAAAATTTTTTACGCAAAGTAATGAAAAGTGCAACGAAATAAAGTACAGCAATGAAATAAAGTGCAGCAATGAATGTAGCAACTGAAAGTAAATCCCCCCCAAACTTAGGACGTACATTGACCTCAATGGACAAAAGATGATATGCAATAAAAGTAAAGGTCAAGTACTCCCCTCCAGTCTGCTCAGGAGCTGGTGCCGGCATCATCCGGTGAGGAGGGTGGTGTGGCTGGTCGGGCGGGTGCAATAAAAGGCCCGTCGGGATGCATGATATGGGCCGTCCATGCGGCGAGGTGCTCCTGATGATAAGCATCCCTCGCAGCCAGACGCCTCGCCTCTCGTCGGCTGGCCCGGCGAGCCTGCTCTCGCATCTCGGCTCTGACGGCAGCAATAACGCTCTCCCGCTCCGCCCGCTGCTCCTCCCGCATGGCAGCCATCAAGCTCTCTCTCTCTCTCCTCATCTCATCTCTCTCTCTCCTCGTCTCCTCTCTCAGCTCCTCTCTCTCTCTCCTCAGATCCTCTCTCTGCTCCTCTCTCTGTCTCCTCAAATCCTCCCTCAGCCCATCAAACAACTCCTGCAACCTCGCTCTGTCGGGTGGCGGGCCGGCATCTCCATGTGTCAACAAAAGCGGCTCGGGGGACCCCTCATGGGCCTCCTCTAGCAGAAATTTTTTCCCCCGAGCGTGCGCCGGCGCTCCTCCCCACTGGTCAAAGTGCGATATGATGCGGTGGTCGATCGGGGCCTGGGGGGCAAGCATCGGCTCGTCATCTGACCACGTCAGCCCCGACTGCCGGCATAAAGCGCAGATGAGAGAGGGGTGCTTCAACCCCGTCTTGGCCCCCCCTGGATACACTGGAAGATAGATCGGACCAGGATGGGGGCCACATCGAAACGCAGCCCGGAAGTGATAGCGAAAAGTGTCCGGGCGCGGGAGAGAAAGACTGTACGGATCTGGGAGGTGGGGTCAATGCGTGCGCAAATAAAATAAAGCCAGGCATGCCCGAGCCGGCTGAGGCGCGAGCTCCTGAAGTGAAAAGTGGAAGAACCCTGTGCTCGCTGCTCCCAGTCGGTATCGGGCTGTGCAATGGTCTCAAGCAGGGCCTCCTTCGTGAGGCTGGTCATCACTCGGTCATAGGCTGACTCATCAACCACCGGAAGCCCAAAAAGCCTCCGAATAGCAGCCGTGGAGAAATCAACCGTAACCCCTCGGACGTCGACCTGAGTCCGAGACTCTAAAGACGGCAACGTATGCCTTGCCCGAATGTGCTTCAGCAGTGCACTGGCGTAGAACTCCTGCACAATCGAGATAACCGCTGGCTCGGGAGGTGCAGTAAATCTCGCCCACCCCATCTCATCAATCATAGCGAGCAATTCCTCGTCCTGAGGAGCTGGAGTAAAACCCCTCTCTGGAATAAGTGGTCGTGGCCGGATCTTTTCATTGAATATCTTGTGAATTTCAGGGTCCGAAAATTGGTGCCCCTCCGCCTCGGCCCGACCACGAGAGGTCTCCCCTCGAGTAGGGGATGACTTGGTCCTAGCTCTCTTGCTTAGCTTCTTTGTTCTCGCCATAATCAGTCCTGAAAAGTAAAACACGAGGGTTTATTTACGCAACAATAATAACAATGATCTACGCTCGGCTAAGGATGTCCAGTCAGAAATCCCGAATTTAACAAAATAGCGCATACGTGAGAGAAGGATGAAATTGGACTTAAACGTTTAACCTGGATGTAAGGGTAGAGCTTGTTGTAAATTCAAAACGTATACGTTGCACGAAAAATTCAAAAGATTGCTTTTTCAAAGAAAATTTCACTTAGGCAATTTATCAAACACCTTGAGGGCACAAGTTTAATTGAAGATTAAACATAGCTATAGCTCGATTCCACCCCCAAGAACAAAAACATAATTCAACCATCATCAACACAACACACTCAACTCATTGATATTCCGATTTAACCATGAAAATTCGATAAAACTACCATGTTATTCTCTAGCAATCCTAAAACTTTTTGAAGGAAAATAACATGTTCAATTCATCCACAGCATAAACAACTTCCAAATTTAAGCCATAAGCAAGTAAAGATTAAAGATTGGAACGTACCTTTTGGTTGGTTTTGTGAAGAATGCAAGAAGAAATCGCAAAAAAATTGGAAGATAACGTCGGCCGAGTCGCGCGCTGGGAGGGAAGAAGAAGGGAAGAAGGCGTACCTGGTATGGCCGGCCAACTGCGCGTTATATGATACCTGGCCCTTTCAGATTCCGCATAGTGTGCCGCGGCACAGATAAAGTGAGCCGTGGCACAGGGTACAGTCCCTTTTACCTGTGTTCTCGTGTTGTAGTGTGCCGCGGCACAGATTACGTGTGCCGCGGCTCAATGCTCAAGTGTGCCGCGGCTCATTTATGCCGTGCCGCGGCACAGGGTACAGTTGGTCTAGCTTCCCCTTGCGATTTATGTGTGCCGCGGCTCACAATACCTGTGCCGCGGCTCATACTTCAGTTTCTTCCCTGGGACTTTTCTGCACAGAATTTTGAGAAAAACACGTTAAAAGCGAGAGGCAGAAGCAAATTGAAGCACAAAAATGATGAAAAATAAGAATCACGAGTGCAAGAAAAATAAAGAAACGCAAAATCTACAACTACGAACTCGGGTTGCCTCCCGAGAAGCGCTAAGTTTATAGTCTTCAGCCGGACCTATTGGAAAACATTAGTTCGCTTTTTGCAAACTCCAATTGGTTTCCGCCCCGTTCATCGAACCGTTCGTATTTTTGTTAAAATTATGACCATTGGTCATTAGCGATTCGACTTTCGGTT
This sequence comes from Orobanche coerulescens, assembly GCA_033398695.1. NCBI lineage: Eukaryota > Viridiplantae > Streptophyta > Magnoliopsida > Lamiales > Orobanchaceae > Orobanche > Orobanche coerulescens. The sequence continues at coordinate 6,505,608 of CM065814.1, forward strand.
CGGTCATCAAATGTTGTTCAGGGAAAGGTTTCGACGTGAACAACTTTCCGAAACACCCGGTTTTTCCACGACTAATTGTCCGCTGGGCTTTCGGCTCACTCTCCTCCTTCACAAACGCACTCAAGACTGCAGCAGATTTTTCCTCATGCTCGAGGAACTCCACTCGTTCTACCTCCTTCTTAAGACTTAGACCATTTAACACAAAATCTGAATTTTCCCACCGACGATGTTTTCGGTGCTTTCCTCTTTCAATGACATCCACACTTTCAATTTGTGACCTTTTATCAACACTTCCGGGACATGGAAACGATTTGAATACTTGAAAAGTAACTTGCTCGTCTTGGACCCTCAGAGTTAACTCCCCCTTTTCCACGTCTATAAGGGTTCGGCCAGTCGCTAAAAATGGTCATCCCAAGATGATTGGAATATTTTCATCTTCCTCCATGTCGAGTACGATGAAATCGGCCGGAAAGATGAACTTATCAACTTTGACTAAAACATCCTCAATCACTCCCCGTGGGTACTTAATCGATCGATCCGCCAATTGTAAGGAGACTGTTGTTGGCTTGGCTTCCCCAATGTCCAGCTTTTTGAAAATCGACAGAGGCATGAGGTTGATAATCGCACCAAGATCGCATAGTGCCTTATCGAAAGAAAGATTCCCCATGGTGCACGGTATGTTGAAGCTTCCCGGATCTTTCAATTTAGGTGGGAGCTTCTTTTGAAGAATGGCACTGCACTCCTCTGTCAAGGCGACCGTTTCAAACTCCTCAAGCTTTCTTTTCTTCGATAATATCTCTTTCATGAACTTAGCGTAACTCGGCATCTGTTCCAACGCATCGGCGAACGGAATGTTTATGTGAAGCTTTTTAAACACATCAAGGAACTTAGAAAATTGTTTGTCCGCCCTTCTTTGCTATAATCTCTGCGGAAACGGAACGGGGGGCACACATGTCTTCGAGTTATCTGGCAAATTTATTGAAGGTTTCAAATCCTTCGACTCCTCTGGCTTTAAATCCTTCTCTTCCTCAATTTCCTTCTTCTTTTCACACCGCTCGGGCTGATCCAGCACCTCTTTCCCGTTTCTCAAGCTGATTGTGTTTAGACTCTCTCTAGGATTTGTCTCTGTTGTACTTGGCAATGCTCCCTCCGGGCGAGCTGTCAGCACATTAGCAATTTGGCCCAGCTGGACCTCCAAATTCCGAATGGAAGCGGAATGATTTTGCAATGTTGCTTCAGTACGAGTCATAAATTGACTCGTGTTTGCCGCCAATTTTGCAAGTGCTTCCTCGAGAGACACTTTGGGAGCAGGAGGGGGCTGCTGTTGATTCTGGGCGAACGGGGGCTGGTGTGAGTTCTGTCCATTTCTCCATGAAAAGTTGGGATGATTGCGCCACCCCAGATTAAGTGTTGGAGTACGGGTTATTCGGCCGATTCCCATTTCCCACGAATTGAGCCTGCTCCATCTGATGTTGCTCGAACGGGTTTCCAACTTGACACTCCGCGCTCGAGTGTGATCCGTTACACCAATTGCATGTCTCTATGGTGACGGGGGCTGGTGCGTGCGAGAATGCTTGGAGCTGTTGGGTCAAAGCGGCGACTTGAGCTGACAAGGTGGAAATCGGATCATTGCTTGAAACTTCCATGACTCTCTTCGGTGTCAATCTTTCCGATGGCCATTGGTATGTGTTAGCGGCCATATCTTCCAAAAGCACGTGTGCCTCGGCCATAGACTTTCCCATGAAGGCCCCACCAGAGGCCGCATCCACGAGGGTGCGTGTAGAAGCACTCAAACCATTATAGAACGTATGAAGCTGAAGCCAATCAGGAAGGCCGTGATGAGGGCATCTTCGTAGCAAATCTTTATATCGCTCCCATGCCTCATGGAGCGATTCCATATCGTACTGACCAAAGGTGGTTATTTCGTTTCTCAACCTTGCCGTCTTAGCTGGTGGGAAGAATTTGGCAAGGAAGGCTTGCGCTAACCTCTCCCATGTTGTAATTGACCCCGGCGGTAAGGAATTTAACCAAGACTTTGCTTTATCCCTCAAAGAGAAAGGGAAAAGCCTCAATCTGATGGCATCGTCGGTGACACCACTAGTCTTGAACGTGTCGCATATCTCAAGGAAAGAAGCAATATGGGCATTCGGGTCGTCATTCGGCAGTCCGCAGAATTGGCTCGCCTGCACCATCTGAATAATAGCAGGCTTGATCTCAAAATTATTAGCTTGGATAGTGGGACGCCGAATTCCCGAAAAATTAGCATTGATCTGCGGTATGGCATAATCTCGAAGGGCTAGTTCCGGTTGAACTTGCCGCACTTGGTTATCTCCTCCTTGGACTTCAATATTCTCAGCCATTTTGACCGTCATCTGCAACTCTCTTTTCTCCTTTTTGTTCCTTCTTAGCGTGCGCTCAAGCTCGATATCCAAAGGTAGTAGGCCTTCGTTACCGAGTTTTCTCATGCACTACACGAAAGGCCCTGAAAGGAAAAAACAAATAAACGAAATTAAATACACAAAAAAATAAAAATAAAACATTCAAATTAAGACTGGAAATACTTAAATCGATATTAGAAATTTTCAATCCCCAGCAACGGCGCCAAAAACTTGTTGCGATATTTCTTACACGCAAGTGCACGTCATCGTTTACAAGTAATAAAGTGATAAGTAGAGTATCGTTCCCACGAGGACTGGATCTCTAACTACCGATTTCTGTGTATTCCAATTTTATCTGAACAATCGAATTTGGGATTTTGCAATTAATAACTAGAAGAATTACTAAAAGACTAGTAGAAAACTATGGTTTGAATAAAATAAATCAAATGATGAAAAAGTCTAGGATTCTGAATCCACCTTAGTTTATCCGAATTTACTCTCGATTATCCATAATAAATAATTTTCCCAGTTTATTGAAGGCGGAGATTGCTAATATATTCTACCGCCTCTCCCGAGGTCAATAGATTTATCTAAAGGCGAATAACGCACTCTATCCCTAGGTGAATTAATTCGTCGATAGGCAAAAAGCATGAAATCTCCCAAAGGCCACGTAGTTCCTATGAGTATATTCCTATCTCACAGAATAAAACGATCCTCACCAATTGTTCCTCACCAAATCTCCTCTCCCGATTCGAAGTGAATGATTAAATTAATACAACTATTGGCCAGATAATTGCAAGCATTAAACACAATTGGGAAAACTCAATAAAAAGGTAATTAATTGGATAATCTCAATCAATTCGTCAAAACATAGGTTTCATCAAAACCCTAGATTAGGGCTTTAGCCTGACATACTAATAATTGAAAATATAGAATAAATAAATGAAAGCATAAAATTCAAATGCAGATGAAGCTCGAATTCCTCCGTTCTTCAGCTTCCGCCCTCTGCCCTTGAAGTCTTCTGCTTCCATCTTCTTCTGCCGTCTCCAAGCTTAAGCTCTCCAAGATTAAAGATCCAAAGATCATTTAATTAGGGTCTTAAACCCTATTTATAGGTCAGCACAACTCCAAATCGCGTCCATATCAGTCGGTCGAAAACTGGCTTCGAAACGGCTCAAAATCCGCGCGGACAACCAAAAACCGCCAAGTGTGCCGCGGCGCACTAAACCTGTGCCGCGGCACATCGCCTTCAGCTGAATGCCTGGGCGTTAATTAATTCTTCTGTGCCGCGGCTCACCTGGACTGTGCCGCGGCACAGAGTACAGTTTACTCGGCCTTCGGCTGGGTGTCTTCCTGTGCCGCGGCTCAACTTCCTTGTGCCGCGGCTCAGAGTCCAGATTTGCCGTTTTCGCCCGTTTTGCCTCGTTTTAGCTTCCGGACTTCAATTTCCTGTCAATCATACAAAATTAAGGCATTAAAAGCTCATTTAGACAATTTCAGTCTCCAAAATACTACAAAATAATGATAAATAAGCGTATAAAAATACGCCTAACATGTTCTTATTCGGATTATGATCTTTCTCCTAGAATAATTAAGGTTGTTGATAACTCATTAGGTTGAACACCGTACCTTAGGAATTCAAAGTAATCTTATTAGAACTCCTTTGAGTAAGAAGATTGTAACCGAATCCTGTTGAGTTGAATCCAGGATTTTGATTTCTGAGATTTTAGTATATTTTAGGATGTCTTATCCGAATCACTTGCATGTCGGTGTATTGTTATTATCATCACTTAGAATGAGATTTTTTTCGAGAAGATGAATTCTTAGAGTGGTCTAGAAATGATCGTTGGATACTATGAGGTGACCTTCAGCGTAATTCATAACTCATAGTGATTTCTGGATATGGTTATCTTTATGTTGATGATTCGAACAAAGGGTGTTGATGGGTATTGCTATGAATGTAAAATTTGGCAAGGAAGATAAATTGTAGAAGAACGAAGTGTAGGGATGATTAAACCTTAAACTCGGACTGAAACGTGTTATATAATCGAACCTGGTGATGGAATCGATAATCAGGAATCGAAGTACGAATTTATAATGATTTGAATATCGCTAGCTCGACCGATCGTTCGTCGGGTGAGTTGAACCGTGAGCCCGCTAACTTAGAGTGTTAATCCGGCCGTAGTAGATGTTAGATGTTTGTGCGTTTAAATTGTTTTGAGTTGTCGTTATTTTTTCTATTTGTTTAGAGGGCCGAGCGTTGCGAACGATTGACCGAAGGAGGCGGCCTTCGAGTTTGTTGAAATTCTTGAAGTATTTACCTTTCTTGCCACCTTTTAAGGAAAGTATCGTATTTCGAATTTGGTTTAATATCGGTGATTTTGATCATGCATATTGTTTATTCATGTTGATTATTTTCATGGATATGTCATGATATTCGTTATCAAATTACTTGTATGTTCATGTCGATGGGCATATCAATTGTTGCATATGTGTATGCTTAGTGGTGTTGGTGTTTGTTGTGTTGATCCGAAGGGATCAATCGATCTATGCTGAGGGCGCTGGATCGGATGTCCACCTCATGTTGGTCCGACGGGATCATCTTGGGATCTATGCTGAGGACGCTGAATTATTCGATGGGTTTTTCCATCTCGTGTTGGTCCGACGGGATCATCTTGGGATCTATGCTGAGGGCACTGGATCGTTGGAATATCCATGTCGTGTTTATGAAATCATGTGGATTCTCATTGTTGGATTCCGGTAGCGGAAGTCCGTATTGTATATTTTATTATGCATTGTTGTTACATATTCAATTTATGTATTATGATACTTGTACTAGCATCGTTTTGCTAACCCCTTCGGGGGTGGACATTTGTTTTGATGTTCAGGTAGCCGAGGAGCGGGAAAGCAGCCACAGTACCGACATGATGGCGAAGGGGCTCAATGATATTAATTATTGTTGGCTTGTCTTTCTGGTTTATTTGCAGTACTCGAGTACGCGTGTCTTGTTGATGTTTTGAGATGCTTGTAATAATGAACTCATTTGAACTGTTTGAACTGGTTTAGTATTTTAAATTTTAATGGTACTTTGGTATTTTTCTGCATATTTCAAATTAGCCTTGTGAATTCTTATATAAAGGATTTACGGTGCTGTAATTATTCCGAATATCTCGGGGTGTTACAGAAAATGGTATCGGAGCTAAGATTCATGGATATCTTGGCAGTCGGGTTTAGTTGGGTCTGTTTACATCATTCGGTTTATGGGTCGTTCGTAACATCACTATACAGCCAGCGTCGTTATGTGGACCGTGGTTGTAAGTTTCCTTATCTCATATACTACCGTTCTATTTATTTCCTGCGTTATGGATATTGACGGACATTCTTTTAGAAAATTTTGCCCTGCATATTGAGTACTTGTGTTTACAGTATGTTTAGGGGAGGTCGTGGATGCGGACGCGGTCGTGAACGCGGACGTGGTAATGCGAGGCAGGAGGTTTCAGCGTCTACCCCAGAATTATCGGCTAGTCGAACTGATTCCCATCCTGGAGGACAGCAGGGATCAGAGAATAATGACGCAAATCCTAACATGCCGGGAGTGCTTAAACAGGTGGTTGCCCAGATAACCCAGTTTGCTCAGGTGGTCGACCGCATATAGACGACGATGGACCAGCAGCGCAATAAGGATAACCGAGGGGACAAATGGCTTACGGAAGTGGTCAAGTTACATCCACCGAAATTTGATGGTTCTGCCGAGACGCCTACTTGGGATCACTGGCTGAAAGAGTTAGAGATGATATTTGCGGGGATTAACTGTCCCAAGGACCGGAATGTTCCGATCGCCCAGTATTTTCTGACTGGGGAGGCTTTCGACTGGTGGGAGGCCGTTCGACCGGAGGATCATAATGTTGACTAGATGGAATTCAAACTAATGATGGAAGCACAATATTGTCCTCATCCAGTTAGAGAGGCTAGAGTCCGAGAGTTTTTCTCACCGCAAAGTTCAGAGGCATCTGTAACAGATATAATCAAGACTTTTAATCACGAGCTAACCTGTGTGCGGCATTTGGTCAGAACCAAGGCAGAAAAGATTTTCCATTTGGATTCGAGTGTACTACTTTGCGACAATATCAGGACAAAGCGCTGGCCTACGACATGAAAGAGGCGGCGCTGGAGAAATCAATGGAAGCGAAGAAGCAGAAAGTGTCCGACAACTTCACGGAGAACAAGAGTAGTGGGCCCCGCAAGGGCCAGTCTTCATTTCATTTATTTAGGAAACCTTCGCATCCTTCTCGAAGTGGAAAGAAGTTCCGGACAACACCAACGGTTTCAGACGCATCGAAGAAGTGTTATAACTGTGGTCGAGCAGGGCATATTCGGCGTGATTGCACCGGACCTTCTGTGACTTGTTTCGATTGTGGGCAGGAAGGGAACCGTGCGACTTTTTGCGGAAATGTGACTAAATCTATTGGTACTCGCACTTCTCCGCCAGTTCTGAAAGAGACAAGTGTGAATCAGATACAGCAAAGTGGGTTCCAGCAGCAGAATGTTGGGAAAAGAGAGGCGTCCAGTGCTGGGTGCATTCCTCCGCGCCTTTACGAGATGAGGAGATCAGACGATCAAAATACTGCTGTTGCATCAGGTACGATTCAGATCCTTTTGCAACCAGTTAGTGTCTTATTCGATTCAGGAGCTACGCATTCTTTCATATCTTTGAACTGTGTTAATCATTTGAAAATCTCATGTTTACATGATTGTGAGCCTTCTATTGTGGGATTACCGAGTGGAGAGAGAATTGTGGGAATCCTAGAAACTAGAGATTTTCCAGTATCTATAGGATGGAGAGAGTGGCCATCAAATCTTATTGTGGTAGACATACATGGTGACGATTTAATTCTCGGAGACAACTGGCTCAATCGCTATGGGGTTATTTTGAATTACCGGAAGAGGGTCATTTATATCATTGCTGATGACGGATATGAATATTCAAAGGATGGAGACCAGAAAGCTCCAGAAAATTGATCAAAGCCATGAAAGCAGTGAAATTACTGAAGCAGGGTTGTCACGGATTGTGGTGTTATGCCATGAAGAAAGAAGGAGTAGAAATCTCATCTATTCCAGTTGTGAACGAGTTCTCAGACGTGTTCTCTAACGAACTACCTGGGTTACCTCCGCGGAGAGAAGTAGAGTTCAATATCGAATTAGAGCCTGGAGCCGCACCTATTTCCAGAGCACCATACCGTATGGCGCCAACCGAGATGTATGAACTAAATAAGCAGCTTGAGGAATTATTGGAGATGGGTTACATTCAACCTAGCGTTTCTCCTTGGGGAGTACCCGTTCTCTTTGTCCGGAAGAAAGACGGATCCCTCTAATTATGTATTGATTACAGGGAGTTAAACAAGGTGACGATCAAGAACAAGTATCCTATACCTCGAATCGATGACTTGTTTGACCAACTTCAGGGGGCCAGGGTATTCTCGAAGATTGACTTGCGATCAGGATACCATCAGTTGAGAATTAAGGAATTGGATATATCGAAATCTTCTTTCAGATCCCGGTACGGGCACTATGAATTTGTGGTAATGCAATTCGGACTTACCAATGCTCCTGCGGTATTTATGCAATTGATGAATCGGGTATTCTTAGAATACTTGGATAAATTCGTGGTCATTTTCATTGATGACATATTGATCTAGTTGAAAGACCCAGAGGAGCATGCAGAGCATTTGCGTATTGTTTTGAGCACCTTGAGGAATGAACAGCTTTATGCGAAACTTTTTAAATGCGAATTCTGGCTTACGGAAGTAACCTTCCTGGGGCATGTGATATCAGCTGACGGAGTTCAAGTAGACCCGAAGAAAGTCGCGCAATCTTGGAGTGGGAATCTCCTAATAATGTGAAAGAAGTCCGGAGTTTCTTAGGACTTGCTGGATATTATTGCCGTTTTGTTGAAGGATTTTCTAAAATCGCTCGTCCGCTTACTCAGCTGTTGCAGAAAACTCAGAAATTCCTGTGGAATGAGAAATGCCAAGCTAGTTTTGATGAACTTAAGAGAAGACTGACGACAGCGCCTATACTAGCGTTACCAGATGGAACTGATAGATTCATGGTATGGAGCAATGCCTCAAATCAGAGTCTGGGATGTTTATTGATGCAAAAGGATATGGTGATTGCCTATGCCTCTCGACAGTTGAAACCATACAAAGTTAATTACCCGACTCATGATCTGGAGCTAGCCGCTGTAGTCTTTGCCTTGAAGATTTGGTGACATTATTTGTACGACACTCATTGTCAGATCTTCACAGATCATAAGAGCCTCAAGTATATTTTCAGTCAGAAGGAATTAAACATGAGGCAGAGAAGGTGGCTAGAATTGATCAAGGATTACGACCTGGAAATCCTCTATCATCCAGGCAAGGCGAACGTGGTAGCTGATGCACTAAGCCGCAAACCTGTTTCTCTTCAAGTATTGGAAGCACTTACGTCCCAAACCAGCATTCAACGAGAACTAATCCGTGAAGGGATTGAAGTGTGGTCACAAGGAGTCCAAGGGCAACTGTGCGTGATAGAACTAGTTTCATCGTTAGTCGAAGAAATCAAATCTAAGCAGTTGGATGACTCTCTGATTCTTCAGTTACATGACGAAATAAATAAAGGGAAGGCCCCGGGATTCGTGATAGAGGATGATGGAGTTCTGAGATTTCAGAGTCGACTTTGCGTCCCCGATAATGATGCTTTGAGACAGACAATCTTGAAGGAAGCTCACAGCGTGCCCTGTTCTATTCACCCGGGCACCAGTAAGATGTACAAGGATCTAAAGCAAAATTTCTGGTGGGGAAACATGAAGAAGAACGTAGCAGAATATGTTTCGAAATGTTTAACCTGTTAGTAGGTTAAGATTGAACATCAGCAGCCTGCCGGGATATTAAAGCTACTTCCGATTCCTGACTGGAAGTGGAAGGATATATCGATGGACTTCATCACCAGTATGCCAAGGACCAAGATGGGAATGAACATGATTTGGGTTATAGTTGATCGACTAACCAAGTCGGCTCATTTCCTGGGTATTAAAGACACTTGGGGACCCGAGAAATTAGCACGAGTGTTTATTGCGGAAATAGTCCGATTGCATGGTACACCGAAGACCATTATTTCGGATCAAGATGGCCACTTCGTGTCGCATTTTTGGAAGGCAGTTCATAAGGTCTTGGAAACCGAGCTAAACTTTAGCACGGCCTATCATCCTCAGATAGATGGTCAGTCCGAAAGGACTATACAAACAGTAGAAGATATGCTAAGAGCTTGTGCCTTTGATTGGTCAACCGATTGGGAGGTTCATTTGCCGTTGATTGAATTCACCTACAACAATAGTTGGCATGCTTCCATTAAAATGGCACCATTTGAAGCGTTGTATGGGAGAAGTTGTAGATCACACCTGTGTTGGGATGATTCGTCCGACTTGATTGGGACGGAACCAGAGTTGATAGTTCAGACTCAAGAGAAGGTAGCGCTGATTCGTGAAAGGCTGTTGACTGCCCAGAGTCGACAGAAGTCTTATGCGGACGTGTGCCGTCGCCCGTTGGAATTAGAGGTTGGGGATCACGTGCTATTGAAGGTTTCTCCTACTAGGGGAATTTTTCGCTTTGGGAAGAAAGGGAAGCTGAGTCCGAGATATATCGGACCATTATAGGTTCTTGAAAGAGTTGGTGAATTGGCGTACAGATTGGCCTTACCGCCGTCACTGAGTCATGTTCACAATGTATTCCACGTGTCCCAATTACGGAAATATGTATCGGATCCTAGTCATATCATCGATTTTGGTGAGATCGAAGTGGCTAATGATGGCTCGTTCGAAGAAAAGCCAATCAAGATACTAGAAAGTCGAATGAAACAATTGAGAAATAAACTGATCTCCTTGGTAAAAGTTCACTGGTCACGACATGGAGTCGAAGAAGCAATTTGGGAGACTGAAGATAGCATGAAGTCGAGATACCCAGATTTATTTTTGTTTTAAGTTTCGGGCCGAAACTTATTTTTAGAGGGGTGGTATGTAATGCCAAGATAATTATTGTGTATTTCATATATATTTGAACATTTTGGCATAGCATGTTGTACTTCGATTTGAGTAGAAACCTCCGTATTCTGGATCCTGTATTGATGAGCGTATAATTTCATAGATGCTGTCTCATGCTTGTAATTTTACACATATAGCGCACGCTAACGTTTAAGTGCAGCGCGCGCTAATTATGTGAACTAGCGCGCGCTACTTTTTGAGGCCTAGCGGGCGCTATACGTGGTAAACCTGATTGAGACGGGTTGGTAGGTGAGATCAAACCGCGGAATTTGTTGGGGACATGTTGGGATGAATCTGGACGGCTTTTTGGAAGAGTCGAGTCAATGGTACTTTGCGCACGCTAAGGGTTTGAGGCTGGCGCACGCTAAGTTGAGGACAATGAGGTCAGTGAACTTTCGTTTTATAGTTAGCGCACGCTAAAAATAGTCGTTAGCGTACGCTAACCATTAGTTCTAGCGTCCAACATTGAGTTCATCAAGTATTTTCATCTTTTCTTCCCGTATAAGGTATGTGTTGTTGCCCGAGCTTAGATTTCGTGTTCTTATTCGGTTTATGATCTTTCTCCTGGAACTATTAAGGTTGTTGATAACTCATTAGGTTGAACACCGTACCTTAAGAATTCAAAGTAATCTTATTAGAACTTCTTTGAGTAAGAAGATCGTAACTGAACCCTATTGAGTTGAATCCATGATTTTGATTTATGAGATTTTAGTATATTTTAGGATGTCTTCTCCGAATCACTTGCATGTCGGTGTATTGTTATTATCATCACTTAGAATGAGATTTTTTGCAAGAAGATGAATTCTTAGAGTGGTCTAGAAATAATCGTTGGATAGTATGAGGTGACCTTCAGCGTAATTCATAACTCATAGTGATTTCTGGATATGGTTATCTTCATGTTGATGATTCGAACAAAGGGTGTTGATGGGTAACCATTGCTATGAACGTAAAATTTGGCAAGAAAGATAAATTGTAGAAGAACGAATTGTAGGGATGATTAAACCTTAAACTCGGACTGAAACGTGTTATATAATCGAACCTGGTGATGGAATCGATAATCAGGAATCGAAGTACGAATTTATAATGATTTGAATATCGCTAGCTCGACCGATCGTTCGTCGGGTGAGTTGAACCGTGAGCCCGCTAACTTAGAGTGTTAATCCGGCCGTAGTAGATGTTAGATGTTTGTGCGTTTAAATTGTTTTGAGTTGTCGTTATTTTTCCTATTTGTTTAGAGGGCCGAGCGTTGCGAACGATTGACCAAAGGAGGCGGCCTCCGAGTTTGTTGAAATTCTTGAAGTATTTACCTTTCTTGCCACCTTTTAAGGAAAGTATCATATTTCGAATTTGGTTTAATATCGGTGATTTTGATCATGCATATTGTTTATTCATGTTGATTATTTTCATGGATATGTCATGATATTCGTCATCAAATTACTTGTATGTTCATGCCGATGGACATATCAATTGTTGCATATGTGTATGCATAGTGGTGTTGGTGTTTGTTGTGTTGATCCGAAGGGATCAAGCGATCTATGCTGAGGGCGCTGGATCGGATGTCCACCTCATGTTGGTCCGACGGGATCATCTTGGGATCTATGCTGAGGATGATGGATTATTCGATGGGTTTTTCCACCTCGTGTTGGTCCGACGGGATCATCTTGGGATCTATGCTGAGGGCGCTGGATCGTTGGAATATCCATGTCGTGTTTATGAAATCATTTGGATTCTCATTGTTGGATTCCGGTAGCGGAAGTCCGTATTGTGTATTTTATTATGCATTGTTGTTACATATTCGATTTATGTATTATGATACTTGTACTAGCATCGTTTTGCTAACCCCTTCGGGGGTGGACATTTGTTTTGATGTTCAGGTAGCCGAGGAGCGGGAAAGCAGCCACAGTACCGACATGACGGCGAATGGGCTCAATGATGTTAATTATTGTTGGCTTGTCTTTGTGGTTTATTTGCAGTACTCGAGTACGCGTGTCTTGTTGATGTTTTGAGACGCTTGTAATAATGAACTCATTTGAACTGTTTGAACTGGTTTAGTATTTTAAATTTTAATGGTACTTTGGTATTTTTCTGCATATTTCAAATTAGCCTTGTGAATTCTTATATAAAGGATTTACGGCGCTGTAATTATTCCGAATATCTCGGGGTGTTACAGAATATGGTATCGGAGCTAAGATTCATGGATATCTTGGCAGTCGGGTTTAGTTGGGTCTGTTTACATCATTCGGTTTATGGGTCATTCGTAACATCACTATACAGCCAGCGTCGTTATGTGGACCGTGGTTGTAAGTTTCCTAATCTCATATACTACTGTTCTATTTATTTCCTGCGTTATGGATATTGACGGACATTCTTTTAGAAAATTTTGCCCTGGATATTGAGTATTTGTGTTTACAGTATGTTTAGGGGAGGTCGTGGATGCGGACGCGGTCGTGAACGCGGACGTGGTAATGCGAGGCAGGAGGTTTCAGCGTCTACCCCAGAATTATCGGCTAGTCGAACTGATTCCCATCCTGGAGGACAGCAGGGATCAGAGAATAATGACGCAAATCCTAACATGCCGGGAGTGCTTCAATAGGTGGTTGCCCAGATAACCCAGTTTGCTCAGGTGGTCGACCGCATATAGACGACGATGGACCAGCAGCGCAATGAGGATAACCGAGGGGACAAATGGCTTACGGAAGTGGTCAAGTTACATCCACCGAAATTCGATGGTTCTGCCGAGACGCCTACTTGGGATCACTGGCTGAAAGAGTTAGAGAAGATATTTGCGGGGATTAACTGTCCCAAGGATCGGAATGTTCCGATCGCCCAGTATTTTCTGACTGGGGAGGCTTTCGACTGGTGGGAGGCCGTTCGACCGGAGGATCATAATGCTGACTGGATGGAATTCAAACTAATGATGGAAGCACAATATTGTCCTCATCGAGTTAGAGAGGCTAGAGTCCGAGAGTTTTTCTCACCGCAAAGTTCGGAGGCATCTGTAACAGATATAATCAAGACTTTTAATCACGAGCTAACCTGTGTGCGGCATTTGGTCAGAACCGAGGCAGAAAAGATTTTCCATTTCGATATGCGGATGAAGCCGGAGATTCAGCAGTATATGTCCGGATTCGAGTGTACTACTTTGCGACAATATCAGGACAAAGCGCTGGCCTACGACATGAAAGAGGCGGCGCTGGAGAAATCGATGGAAGCGAAGAAGCAGAAAGTATCCGACAACTTCACGGAGAACAAGAGTAGTGGGCCCCGCAAGGGCCAGTCTTCATTTCATTTATTTAGGAAACCTTCGCATCCTTCTCGAAGTGGAAAGAAGTTCCGGACAACACCAACGGTTTCAGACGCATCGAAGAAGTGTTATAACTGTGGTCGAGCAGGGCATATTCGGTGTGATTGCACCAGACCTTCTGTGACTTGTTTCGATTGTGGGCAGGAAGGGAACCGTGCGACTTTTTGCGGAAATGTGACTAAATCTATTGGTACTCGCACTTCTCCGCCGGTTCTGAAAGAGACAAGTGTGAATCAGATACAGCAAAGTGGGTTCCAGCAGCAGAATGTTGGGAAAAGAGAGGCGTCCAGTGCTGGGTACATTCCTCCGCGCCTTTACGAGATGAGGAGATCAGACGATCAAAATACTGTTGTTGCATCAGGTACGATTCAGATCCTTTTGCAACCAGTTAGTGTCTTATTCGATTCAGGAGCTACGCATTCTTTCATATCTTTGAACTGTGTTAATCATTTGAAAATCTCATGTTTACATGATTGTGAGCCTTCTATTGTGGGATTACCGAGGGGAGAGAGAATTGTGGGAATCCTAGAAACTAGAGATTTTCCAGTATCTATAGGATGGAGAGATTGGCCATCAAATCTTATTGTGGTAGACATACATGGTGACGATTTAATTCTCGGAGACAACTGGCTCAATCGCTATGGGGTTATTTTGAATTACCGGAAGAGGGTCATTTATATCATTGCTGATGACGGATATGAATATTCAAAGGATGGAGACCGGAAAGCTCCAGAAAATTGATCAAAGCCATGAAAGCAGTGAAATTACTGAAGCAGGGTTGTCACGGATTGTGGTGTTATGCCATGAAGAAAGAAGAAGGAGTAGAAATCTCATCTATTCCAGTTGTGAACGAGTTCTCAGACGTGTTCCCTGACGAACTACCTGGGTTACCTCCGCAGAGAGAAGTAGAGTTCAATATCGAATTAGAGCCTGGAGCCGCACCTATTTCCAGAGCACCATACCGTATGGCGCCAACCGAGATGTATGAACTAAATAAGCAACTTGAGGAATTATTGGAGATGGGTTACATTCAACCTAGCGTTTCTCCTTGGGGAGTACCCGTTCTCTTTGTCCGGAAGAAAGACGGATCCCTCTAATTATGTATTGATTATAGGGAGTTAAACAAGGTGACGATCAACAACAAGTATCCTATACCTCGAATCGATGACTTGTTTGACCAACTTCAGGGGGCCAGGGTATTCTCGAAGATTGACTTGCGATCAGGATACCATCAGTTGAGAATTAAGGAATTGGATATATCGAAATCTTCTTTCAGATCACGGTACGGGCACTATGAATTTGTGGTAATGCAATTCGGACTTACCAATGCTCCTGCGGTATTTATGCAATTGATGAATTGGGTATTCTTAGAATACTTGGATAAATTCGTGGTCATTTTCATTGATGACATATTGATCTAGTTGAAAGACCCAGAGGAGCATGCAGAGCATTTGCGTATTGTTTTGAGCACCTTGAGGAATGAACAGCTTTATGCGAAACTTTCTAAATGCGAATTCTGGCTTAAGGAAGTAACCTTCCTAGGGCATGTGATATCAGCTGACGGAGTTCAAGTAGACCCGAAGAAAGTCGCGCAATCTTGGAGTGGGAATCTCCTAATAATGTGAAAGAAGTCCGGAGTTTCTTAGGACTTGCTGGATATTATTGCCGTTTTGTTGAAGGATTTTCTAAAATCGCTCGTCCGCTTACTCAGCTGTTGCAGAAAACTCAGAAATTCCTGTGGAATGAGAAATGCCAAGCTAGTTTTGATGAACTTAAGAGAAGACTGATGACAACGCCTATACTAGCGTTACCAGATGGAAGTGATGGATTCATGGTATGCAGCAATGCCTCAAATCAGGGTCTGGGATGTTTATTGATGCAAAAGGATATGGTGATTGCCTATGCCTCTCGACAGTTGAAACCATACAAAGTTAATTACCCGACTCATGATCTGGAGCTAGCCGCTGTAGTCTTTGCCTTGAAGATTTGGTGACATTATTTGTACGACACTCATTGTCAGATATTCACAGATCATAAGAGCCTCAAGTATATTTTCAGTCAGAAGGAATTAAACATGAGGCAGAGAAGGTGGCTAGAATTGATCAAGGATTACGACCTGGAAATTCTCTATCATCTAGGCAACGCGAACGTGGTAGCTGATGCACTAAGCCGCAAACCTGTTTCTCTTCAAGTATTGGAAGCACTTACATCCCAAACCAGCATTCAACGAGAACTAATCCGTGAAGGGATTGAAGTGTGGTCACAAGGAGTCCAAGGGCAACTGTGCGTGATAGAACTAGTTTCATCGTTAGTCGAAGAAATCAAATCTAAGCAGTTGGATGACTCTGTGATTCTTCAGTTACGTGACGAAATAAATAAAGGGAAGGCCCCGGGATTCGTGATACAGGATGATGGAGTTCTGAGATTTCAGAGTCGACTTTGCGTCCCCGATAATGATGCTTTGAGACAGACAAACTTGAAGGAAGCTCACAGCGTGCCCTGTTCTATTCACCCGGGCACCAGTAAGATGTACAAGGATCTAAAGCAAAATTTCTGGTGGGGAAACATGAAGAAGGACGTAGCAGAATATGTTTCGAAATGTTTAACCTGTTAGTAGGTTAAGATTGAACATCAACAGCCTGCCGGGATGTTAAAGCTACTTCCGATTCCTGACTGGAAGTGGGAGGATATATCGATGGACTTCATCACCAGTATGCCAAGGACCAAGACGGGAATGAACATGATTTGGGTTATAGTTGATCGACTAACCAAGTCGGCTCATTTCCTGGGTATTAAAGAGACTTGGGGACCCGAGAAATTAGCACGAGTGTTTATTGCGGAAATAGTCCGATTGCATGGTACACCGAAGACCATTATTTCGGATCAAGATGGCCACTTCGTGTCGCATTTTTGGAAGGCAGTTCATAAGGTCTTGGAAACCGAGCTAAACTTTAGCACGGCCTATCATCCTCAGATAGATGGTCAGTCCGAAAGGAATATACAAACAGTAGAAGATATGCTAAGAGCTTGTGCCTTTGATTGGTCAACCGATTGGGAGGTTCATTTGTCGTTGATTGAATTCACCTACAACAATAGTTGGCATGCTTCCATTAAAATGGCACCATTTGAAGCGTTGTATGGGAGAAGATGTAGATCACACATGTGTTGGGATGATTCGTCCGACTTGATTGGGACGGAACCAGAGTTGATAGTTCAGACTCAAGAGAAGGTAGCGATGATTCGTGAAAGGCTCTTGACTGCCCAGAGTCGACAGAAGTCTTATGCGGACGTGTGCCGTCGCCCGTTGGAATTAGAGGTTGGGGATCACGTGCGATTGAAGGTTTCTCCTACTAGGGGAATTTTTCGCTTTCGGAAGAAAGGGAAGCTGAGTCCGAGATATATCGGACCATTATAGGTTCTTGAAAGAGTTGGTGAATTGGCGTACAGATTGGCCTTACCGCCGTCACTGAGTCATGTTCACAATGTATTCCACGTGTCCTAATTACGGAAATATGTACCGGATCCTAGTCATATCATCGATTTTGGTGAGATCGAAGTGGCTAATGATGGCTCGTTCGAAGAAAAGCCAATCAAGATACTAGAAAGTCGAATGAAACAATTGAGAAATAAACTGATCTCCTTGGTAAAAGTTCACTGGTCACGACATGGAGTCGAAGAAGCAACTTGGGAGACTGAAGATAGCATGAAGTCGAGATACCCAGATTTATTTTTGTTTTAAGTTTTGGGCCGAAACTTATTTTTAGAGGGGTGGTATGTAATGCCAAGATAATTATTGTGTATTTCATATGTATTTGAACATTTTGGCATAGCATGTTGTACTTCGATTTGAGTAGAAACCTCCGTATTCTGGATCCTGTATTGATGAGCGTATAATTTCATAGATGCTGTCTCATGCTTGTAATTTTACACATATAGCGCACGCTAACGTTTAAGTGCAGCGCGCGCTAATTATGTGAACTAGCGTGCGCTACTTTTTGAGGCCTAGCGGGCGCTATACGTGGTCAACCTGATTGAGACGGGTTGGTAGGTGAGATCAAACCGCGGAATTTGTTGGGGACATGTTGGGATAAATCTGGACGGCTTTTTGGAAGAGTCAAGTCAACGGTACTTTGCGCACGCTAAGGGTTTGAGGCTGGCGCACGCTAAGTTGAGGACAATGAGGTCAGTGAACTTTCATTTGATAGTTAGCGCACGCTAAAAATAGTCGTTAGCGTACGCTAACCATTAGTTCTAGCATCCAACATTGAGTGCATCAAGTTTTTCATCTTTTCTTCCCGTATAAGGTATGTGTTGTTGCCCGAGCTTAGATTTCGTGTTCTTATTCGGTTTATGATCTTTCTCCTGGAACTATTAAGGTTGTTGATAACTCATTAGGTTGAACACCGTACCTTAAGAATTCAAAGTAATCTTATTAGAACTTCTTTGAGTAAGAAGATCGTAACCGAACCCTATTGAGTTGAATCCATGATTTTGATTTATGAGATTTTAGTATATTTTAGGATGTCTTCTCCGAATCACTTGCATGTCGGTGTATTGTTATTATCATCACTTAGAATGAGATTTTTTGCAAGAAGATGAATTCTTAGAGTGGTCTAGAAATAATCGTTGGATAGTATGAGGTGACCTTCAGCGTAATTCATAACTCATAGTGATTTCTGGATATGGTTATCTTCATGTTGATGATTCGAACAAAGGGTGTTGATGGGTAACCATTGCTATGAATGTAAAATTTGGCAAGGAAGATAAATTGTAGAAGAACGAAGTGTAGGGATGATTAAACCTTAAACTCGGACTGAAACGTGTTATATAATCGAACATGGTGATGGAATCGATAATCAGGAATCGAAGTACGAATTTATGATGATTTGAATATTGGTAGCTCGACCGATCGTTCGTCGGGTGAGTTGAACCGTGAGCCCGCTAACTTAGACTGTTAATCCGGCCGTAGTAGATGTTAGATGTTTGTGCGTTTAAATTTGTTTTGAGTTGTCATTATTTTTCCTATTTGTTTAGAGGGCCGAGCATTGCAAATGGTTGACCGAAGGAGGCGGCCTTCGAGTTTGTTGAAATCCTTGAATTATTTACCTTTCTTGCCACCTTTTAAGGCAAGTATCATATTTCGAATTTGGTTTAATATCAGTGATTTTGATCATGCATATTGTTTATTCATGTTGATTATTTTCATGGATATGTCATGATATTCGTTATCAAATTACTTGTATGTTCATGTCGATGGACATATCGATTGTTGCATATGTGTATGCATAGTGGTGTTCGTGTTTGTTGTGTTGATCCGAAGGGATCAAGCGATCTATGCTGAGGGTGCTCGATCGGATGTCCACCTCGTGTTGGTCCGATGGGATCATCTTGAGATCTATGCTGAGGGCGCTGGATCATTGGATGGGTTTTTCCACCTCGTGTTGGTCCGACGGGATCATCTTGGGATATGCTGAGGGCGCTGGATCGTTGGAATACCCATGTCGTGTTGATGGAATCATGTGGATTTGCATTTTTGGATTCCGGTAGCGGAAGTCCGTATTGTGTATTTTATTATGCATTGTTGTTGCATATTCGATTTATGTATTATGATACTTGTACTAACATCGTTTTGCTAACCCCTTCGGGGGTGGACATTTGTTTTGATGTTCAGGTAGCCGAGGAGCGGGAAAGCATCCAGAGTATCGACATGATGATGAAGGGGTCAGTGATGTTAATTATTGTTGTCTTGTCTTTCTGATTTATTTGCAGTACTCGAGTACGCGTGTCTTGTTGATGTTTTGAGATGCTTGTAATAATGAACTCATTTAACTGTTTGAACTGGTTTAGTATTTTAAAATTTAATGGTACTTTGGTATTTTTCTGCATATTTCAAATTAGCCTTGTGAATTCTTATATAAAGGATTTACGGCGCTGTAATTATTCCCAATATCTCTGGGTGATACAATAGGGTCGTCCTCATGGATATGAGGAACGTCGTGGAGACACAGTTCCTCGACATGTGTATAGCCATACCTCTCAGGTAAGTGAGACACCCTATCAGACCTTCGAAGTGGAGGTTGTGTTACAATAGGTTCGGTTCGTGATCCCTGATCAGATGTCTCATCAGGACTTTCATTATGCTCTTCCAAAGAGACATTTCTACCCGAGCCACCTTCCTTAATGAATTCATCCTCAAGGAAGTGCGCTTGTAAATCCACAACGACCTTATGGTCTTCTGGCATGTAGAATAGATAACTCATTGAGTCCTCTGGGTATCCAATGAAACGTCCCTTGACGGACCTCGCTTCCAGTTTGTCCACCTTAGCCTTCTTGACATAGGCTGGACATCCCCAAACCCTTATGTGATTAAGACTTGGTTTCTTACTCTTCCACATCTCATGCGGCGTGATAGGAACAAATTTGGAAGGACATATATTAAGGATATAAGCAACGGTAAGTAAGGCATACCCCCATAGGTAAATTGGTAAATCAGTGTAATTCAACATGGAGAGGACCATGTCCAACAAAGTCCGATTTCTCCTTTCTGAAACACCATTTAACTGTGGGGTTCCTGGCGGCATGAATTATGAAACTATTCTATGTTCCTTAAGGAACTCATCAAACTCTGTGCTCATATATTCGCCACCTCGGTCCGACCGAACTGATTTGATATGAAATCCAGTTTGTTTTTCAACTAGGGCCTTAAATTCCTTGAATTTATTAAAGGCTTCAGATTTATGTTTCATCAACTACATAATCCCATACCTAGTATGATCACCTGTGAACGTTATGAAATATTGATATCCGTCTCGGGCTGCTTTCAAAGCACCACAAACATCGGTATGTACCAACCCAAGTTTCTCAGCAGCCCTTTCAAATGTCCCTGTGAAGGGGGACTGTGAAGGGGGACCTAGTCATCTTGCCTCTAAGGTAGGATTCACAAGTTGGATAGGGTTCTTCACCCAATATACTTAAAAGTCCATCTTTCTCCATTTTGTGAACCTTGGTCTGACCACGTGACCAAGTCTAAGGTGCCACTTAAGAGCATGATTAGTATCATCTCTGCCAAGTTTCCTAGTTATAGTGTTCACTGTTGATTTATTTTGTAAGTTCAGATAATATAAACCATTCAACTATGTAGTTGTGCCAACCAATTTATTTCGAAAATTAATTTTATAACTACCATTGCCAATGAAGAAATAAAATCCTTTCCGGTCCAAGACTGGAATGGATACAATGTTTTTATGCCCCTTGAGCAAAACCAGTACTTCATCTAACGTCAAAATAAAACCAGATTCCAAACCCAGTAGGAGTGATATAATATCGGTTGCCTCAACACTTTGTCCGCTTCCGACAGTGACCATCACTTCCCTAGCTTCAAGCTGCCTACTTCGTTCCAGATCCTGATTCATAGTACAAATATGAGAAGTAGCACCTGAATCCAAAATCCATGAAGTAGAATATACAGTAGCGGAACAATTGGTTTCAAAAACAAAAAGTTTAGTACCTGATGCGCCATTGATCTTGGGACAAGTCCTGCGCCAGTGGCCTAGCTCACCGCATTCAAGACATTTGTCCGTAGGTTTGGGACCGCCTACCTTCTGAACCTTTAGGGCCTTGCCCTTGCCTTTCTGCACCCCTTTCTTGGGTTTATACTGCTCGTAGGTCCTTTTCTTTTTGTTCTTGGCCCTCCAAGGCCCATAAGAAATCACAAGAGCAGTCTCCCTCAGCTTAGTCTTCATGTTAGACTGTGCCATCACCAGTTTGTTCATTAGCCCAGCGAATATACACGAAATTTCATTAGAGTTGAAACTCATTACAAACTGCATGAAGGAGTCAGGTAGAGATTGAAGAATGAGAACAATTTGGAGGGATAAATCATGTGAAAGTTGAGTACCTCGAGCCTCTCAATCATAGAGATCATCTTGAGGACGTGGTCTCCCACTTTCTCCCCTTCCTTTATCCTAGCACTAAATAACTGCTTCGATATCTCATATCTAGCAGTCCTACTATGCTCTCCATAAAGCTCAGTCAAGTGTGCGAGAATCTGCCTAGCAGAAGTTATTTTTTCGTGCACTCCCTGCAGCTCATTAGTCATTGAGCCCATCATAAAGCCACGGACTAGCACATCATCCTTGACCCATTTTTCATGGACGCCAATTTCTTCCTAATTACCCTAGGTCCAGATTGGAGTCGGTGGAATGTCCGCCTCTAAGACGTATTCCAGAGACTCCATGCTGAGTACAATCATCAGATTCCGCAACCAGTCAACAAAGTTGGGGCCAGTAAGGAGAATCTTTTCAAGTAGTATTGCGAGTGGGTTCTTTGCTATTTTTATAGAGATATTATTTCGTTTCTCTGCATTGATTTAGACAAGATTGAATTAGTGACTTATTTTATTATGAACGAGTATAGAATTTAAGGGCTTGTATAATTCTTGTCTCGGTTCCCACTAATTTTATCGAAATTATACACTCCCATGTTATAACATGTAAGTCATGTTAAGATCGACTTCTTAGTGGTGATTGAGTTCTTTACAAATTTTAACAGACGCAACCTGTCAGGTTTCTTGCCTATTAATTTCTGTAAAGTGGTGTCCAACACCAACCCGTCCAACGGATGATTCGATCTTATTTTACCCCTAGTCTTCATGCCCTCAACCTATCAGGTTTCTTGGCAATTCGAACTATCTAAGTTGACCATCAACGTCTACCAGTCTGACTATTGAATCTCGCCCGACAACCTATCAGGTTTCTAGGTGCGAAATTTATCACCAACCGAAGGCATCTAATGCACTCAAGAATTATCAACCTCTACCAAAATGTACTATTCCGATAACTCGGAAGCATAGCACACCGGATCGGGTATCAATTCTCTACGAGTTTGATGGAGGGTAGGAAACCTCGTAACCTTTTCAAAACTTAGTTTGTTTGTTGTCGGGAGAATTTCGCGATTAATGTTACACTTTGCACATTAATTCATTTATAAGCGCGTTTGTGTTTGTCAATCATTCAAAATGAAAAACAGTAAATAGCAACCTAGTTACTACCAACATATAGCTCATGGACTTTTTCCTAAGTACTGGGCCAAGCGAATGACCCAAATGAAGAAAATAAAAACAGTCTTCGATTCTTCGTCTTCTTAGTCGGTTGTCTTCGGTCTTCGTTATAGCCAAAATAAATAATTACATCATTGAAAAATGCATCCTATTATACAAATTTTCTAGTAAAAATAAATAGGCTCAAAACGGCCTTTACAACACAATCGAATCGAACAAATCAAAAACTAAGTCCACGAGCTATATCTCCATCACATAAGGCATTCCATAAAACATGTAACGATAATTAAATTAAATAATTAATTTAATATATTAATCCAATTAATATACGAGATTGATCTATTTAATTTCTACAATATTAATCCAATTTTAAAAGTAACCTATTCAATATTAATGGTATTAATCCAAGCAATACTTATAATCGTCATTTTAATTCGTTCAAAATAATCCTGCCAAAATAATATTCTCGTTTAATTTATTTTCCATTAATAAAAATAGTCCATATATATATATATATATATATATATATATATATATATATATATATATATTAAGTCAAATTAAATCCAATTTAAATTTTGGGAAATAATTACAATGAAAAATAAACTCAAAATGGAGTCCCGGACAATCCGGTATCAGGCCCAGCCCGCGGCCCGATTCAAAATCGGGCCAAAACCCGAGAGCCATATGGCTCGGCCGTCCCTGGGCAGCAGGCCCAGACTGTGCTGGCGGCAGCCCCATTTTTCTAGTTTTTCCGTCTCGTTTCCAAAACGTGATGTTACAACGAACAATTAAATATCTCTGATTATACCAATTATGATACAAAACCATAAACATCAACCAATAGCATTCAAGATTCATATATAATCGTATATATGGTATCATTGACCTCGCTCCGACACCACTGTTGGGATTCCAGATACAAAACGAGTATGCAGCGGAATAATAAAAAATTAAAATAAAGAATCCCAAACAGGATCGATCAAGTAACGTATATACGAAAAATAAATACAAATGAAGACAAAGGATCAAAGTCCCATACCTTTGAAGCCTTTGATAATATCTTCGTAAGTTGATGATGATCACGAACCCATGCATGAGCACGAAATCCCTTCATCCCAAACACCAAAAATACGATGCCTCTACGTCGCCACGCGGTGGAACTTGACCGGAAAAAATATATAGCTATCCGTTCTTGGAAGAACACGGCTAGGAATTACTATATGATTTTTTCACTCTTATTTTTTCTTGATTTTCTTTCACCTCTAAGATGAAGAACATATGAAAAAATTTCTCCCCCTCTCTCTTGGAAGCTCTCGGCCGAACCAAGGTATGGCAGTGGTGTGATGTTTTTGGTTTTGATACCTTATATTAATAATGAGATCCCACCATATATTGTCATTATGGCATGAAGTGTTGACAATATCATGGTGGGATCACACACCACAAAACAGCATAAAAGGAAACCTCCAAGCAAGATGAGATGGGGGGGGGCATGTGAAGTTTCTAAGAAACGGGCCGAGTCACTCGACTCGTGTACCAGACGTTCGTCAAACGACTCTGTTAAATACACTCTGTTTTATCTCCAATGTATTTATACTAATTAATTAATCTAATTAATTAATATTATCAAATACAAATATATTTCTCTAAGAAATATACTTTATGAATTAAATTAAATACCCATAACTTAATTTCAATTCATAAGACCGCTATTTGATTTATCTATTAAATCATAATTAGATATTCAATATCTAATATTAATAGAGAGATGATAAATTCTTATTTATCCGTCAACGATCCTGATGCACGACTCTGTAGGTCCGTCTCAGCCGGCATTGGAGGAACTAATGAGTGCGGGCAGCACTTAGCCAGCCTAACAGGCCGTACTGTAAACCCCGACTGAGAATGAATGAAGGGATCATTCCAGAACCATTATGTCGTGAATACCATATACGTATAGACCCTTCATGAGATGTCTCGATCAAGCCTTTGGGTCACGATAAAGTCAAACCCTACTGTTCACTAGACACTATACACGTGTTAATGCAAATCAAGACCGACTGATTATAAGTGTATCCAATGCGACTAGATCAGAATGCTTTGGCCAAAGACTTATGATCTTATTTGCCATTAACCGTATAAGACATTTGCCTGCTCACTAACAGGAGATAGAATCCTTTCTTGGCGTACAGTAAAGACTACTACCTGCCCGTATAGTTTGCACTTCGAGGTTGACCCAACGATTAAGCAAATGAGTCTAACTACTCTAATGACAAACTAAACGTCACAGGCACATCTCTTACTAAATCCTCAAGTCAAAGGCCCACGTATACTATCACAATGTAACACCCCCAATCCACTCAGGGATATTACATGCCGTAGACCCTTTCCTCAAGGATCTACGAGGCTGGTAACTAAAATCAAACATCTAAACATCGCCTTTAAGGCTAAAATGACCCAGTAGACCGATTTGGTCTTTCATAAATACATACAGCTCAATCTCAATACATGACCACACAGGGGTCAAAATACAACACACTCCCGTACAACGAGGAAAATACTGCAGCGGAATAAAATACAACCCGAACCAATACAACAACGTACGGGTCCTCTTGTGATTAGTATCGTTCATCTTTCATCATCCTTCATGCCGACCCTGTGTTATGCTCCCCAAAACCTGAATGCAATACAGACATCCACCCCCCGATTACTTGGGGGTTAGCAAAATTCCACTATTTTGCTAGTGGAAGTACAAAGTACAAATACGAGTCATACAAATCATATTCCAAGAATGACAATAATCAGGAATCCTCAAAGATTCAAACATAACGAAAATACTTCCCGAGGTAAGAGTTTTAGTAAAACTTTCCAAATTCGAAAGATCACAAATCATGAGAACAATTTGTAAAACGGTTTAAAATGCCCTCGGGAGTTTTAACGGAAAATAATTTAGGATTATCGAATCCTTCTCTTTCTAAAATCAACAGGGGTCACATCCCAAAGGTTTTGTTTTCACAAATAAAACCAACAACAATTCACCGGGGTCAAAACCCATGCCACATGTCCTCGACGAACATAAAAATCAACACAACATAACCACCCAAGATATGAAATCTCGGTCACACCCAAGGTACTCGACCTGGTCAATACATCCAAATCATATACATAACACCATGAACACATGCCATGTCATCTCACGGTTGGATCAATCACTTGTTGTCTCCTTGCAACATGATCACATGCCATGTGCCACCGTAGGTTTCTTACACCACCGTGATCACTTGCCACGTCATATCACCGTTGGATCAATCACTTGTTGTCTCCTGGCCACATGATCACATGCCATGTGCAACCGTAGGTATTCTATGGTGGTCACGGTTGGATCAATCACTTGTTGCATCCTGACCACATGATCACAAGCCATGTGTCACCGTAGTTTTTCTTAGGCTCTCACGGTTGGATCAATCGCTTGTTGCATCCTGACCACATGATCACATGCCATGTGTCACCGTAGGTCCCGCCCACATTCACACATTCACACACAGCACAATACAACAAAGATATCCAAACTATTCACCCAGAGGCATCAAACACTTAGCAAAACACAACGTCAAACCACAACGCACCAAAATGAGGCAATATACGTACACACCTATTACCCAGCGCGACATCAACACCAAACATATCCATTGGATTCACATAGTCATTTCCGAAAACACACCAATCACAACATACACACGAGTTTGAAAGGGAGCCTTTAGCGAGGCTAAACCAAATCTTTTGAAAATTCATCTCAAACAACCAAACGAACACATTTAAGAAATAATAAATGTATGGACAAGGTACTTGCCTCGAAATCGGCACGTAAGTACTCCGTCGTACACGGCTCGACCGGGAAGCTTCGAAACCCTCGATGCTATCGAAAATAAAGACGACGACGAACGGAAGGGTTCAACACGGGTTCTTCGCAAGAAACTCGACCCTAACATCATATAATTAATAAATCAACGATCATACGAGGAATAATAATCGTATAACATCCAAAAACCCCTCTATGACATTCTACCGGACACCTTCAAGGCGTCGATTAGGAATTCAACAAAACAACGAATCCTTGGCAATCAAACCATGGAACAACGAGGAAATTGGTAAAATACAACTTAATAATCAACAATCCATCATTAACATAGGTTAAATAGGATTAAACGGACGAAATCAAAGAAAATCCACAATTTCCCCAAAACTAGATTTGTAGAAAATCTAACCTTGATTCGTTCGATTGGAGGAGGTTATGGAATGATTAATGGATGGTAGAAACTCAAGAACTTCGTGGATTGATAGAAAAACATCATGCCTTCATGTTCTCCAAGTCTTGGCCACGGAGGAGGTGAAATGAGTGAGAAAATGGGTGAAGAAGTAGCTTGCCCGACCATATATATACTGTCCAGCGACGCACGAGCAGGCACGCACGAGCGGCCGGTCGGGCGCCAGGTCGTGCGCGCCACTGCCAGGCGTCTGCCGAGATGCTCGAGCACCGAGCACGAGCACCCGCTCGTGCGCGTGCAGTCAGGGCCGCACGAGCGCCGGATCGTGTGCCATGCTCGTGCACGCCTGGCCGGTTCCTGCCGTACCTGGCCGGCCACTGCCCAGCCGCCATGACTAGACGACTCAAATTCCCGAAAATGTACGGAACGAACACGGCGAATAGTATAAAATTCAAAACACGAGTTAAGAACTAAACAA
This sequence comes from Orobanche coerulescens, assembly GCA_033398695.1. NCBI lineage: Eukaryota > Viridiplantae > Streptophyta > Magnoliopsida > Lamiales > Orobanchaceae > Orobanche > Orobanche coerulescens. Next base: position 6,533,168 of record CM065814.1, read on the forward strand.
ACACATGGTTCCAACCACCCGAAGGTTGAAAGGACGATACGAAGACAAACACCCCAAAACTTTGGGAAATTACGAAATGGCCCAAACGCCCGAAACATCACGATACGACAACAGATAACCAAACCGAAGCTCACAACACGTATAACGTTAAAAGAACTTACGAGAAACCCGAAACAACAGTTTTGAACGAGATTCGCATGAATCGAACTCAAGTGCGGAAAAGTCGCCTAAGAACACGGAACTCAACAAGACACTGAAACGAACTCGGATGTCAAAAAGTGTAGAATTAATCATTCTCGGAATGACGAAACGGTCACAAACGAGTCGTCAAAACGGACTCTCGCCGAAAAAATAAAATTACCGGGAATCAAAATTGCGGATATTACATACTACCGTCCTTAAAAAAAGTTTCGTCCTGAAACTTAAAATAATACCCTGCCAGGAAAACTCAACGAGATACACAAGAACCGAAAACTTGCGCCCAATGGCGAAACGTTACAAGCATCGTGAAGAAACATACGGCGTGAAATCAAGCTCTACGACGACCATCACAACGCCACAGGTAGAGACATAATAAGACCAACAAGTGTCAAGTATCACCAAATAGGTAGCATAATCAAATCAATTATACGAATAATCACAAAACAAAAGGCACATATTACAAGAAAACACGCACAGTCGAAAAATAAGAATTAAGCACACTACGATTCGTGAGGGTTACCACGAAGAACTCCGACCACGCAAAAATCTCGAAACCACACTAGGCATCTCGGTGTCCTTTCGGAGCAGAGACGCAAACTCAATCCCCAAACCTCTCGGCTATCGTCTCGCAATGCACAGCTCGGTGTCCCAAATGACCGTAATCAAAACAGCTGACTAACGGTGAATGACAATCCTTCACAGTACCAGATCAGACAGCAACAATCGGACAACCACGATTGAACAACAATGATTGAATAATAACGGTCTAACAACCACTCCGAAGTTCACACTTCTACCATATATATATATATATATATAAAACTTGTAGAAACTAAAGGACGTTAATTTCGGATAAGGTTCACAAGAATAGAACCGAGCTCAGAAAAGTCACAACTATAAACAAATTGATCGGAAACAAGGTCACAACCCATTCGAACGATGGCAACCGAGATACCAAACAAGTTCAGAAGCTATCAACGAACACGAGCAAGTCGATAGAATTGAGAAAGAGAAAATGCAGAAGTAAAAAATAATATGGGTAATACATTCGACCTCTTATAAAAGAAATGTCGTCCCCGTAACTCACAAAAACGGAAGCAAGGTAACAACACGAAAAGCAACCGACAAAAACATCTCTCATGGGCCTCTCAGAGTCGATCCTGATATTGGTGCTGAAGCTCGTACCCCGGAATGTTAGGAATACTTGTTAGATTTTGATGATATCATCATTGTATTTGTTTATTCAAATGTATGTTTAATACTTAGAAAAATGTAAGGAAGAACGAGATGAGTATCTTCCATAAGCCAAATAGTGTTAAGTTAGATACTTGGCAAAATGTAAAGAAGAACCAAATGAGTATCTTCTATAGGCCATATAAGTTAGGCTTTAAAATCGGCTAAGTACAAACCACAAATAAGTATCTATTAGCCGAGTCTTGGTCAACTCAACTGTTCGGATAAGGTTAACCACAGACGAGCTATATCAGGCAACCCTTATCAGAGAAGTTTTGGTCAACAATTTAATCAGCGAAGTTGGACCAGACTGCAGTCAAGAAGATAAGTCAAGTCATTTGAAGTTTGACCGTCAGATCAGTCAAGTCCATCAGGTCAGAAGACTTCAGATCGGATAAGTCAACCGATCAGAGAAGTCGACATCAGAGAAGGTTGACTGCGCATCAGAAAGTTTGACCACAGAGAGATCAGTTAAGTGATCAGCCAAGTAAACCTGTCCACGTCATCATGCGTTGAATAGTCAATAATTACGGAAAGTTGCATGCGGACATTAAGGGACAGATTGGAGAGATTCCCGGAAGGATATGATTTAAATAAATTATCCAGACCCACATCTGAAGACTTTATTCATATTAAAATCAAAAGATTCGGCGCCATCACATGGAAGTCTTCACAACGGTCAGAAATGGATTAAAATATGGGAATCCAGCCTTGCAACTTTCAGAAAGAAACACAAAGAAGTCTATTTCTCTAATGGACGGATTTGTTACATATTTGTAACGGCTATGAAGAAATGCTCAAAGGATCGACACCTATATATATATCCGAAGATTTGAAGTTAAGCAGCACGGTGCGAACTATACTTTCAAGCGATCAAAGCAATCAAAGAAAACAAAAATCTATAGCATCGTGAAGAGGAGTATTCACATTCATATATGAAGAAAGCTCTTAGTTGGAGAAGAAAAAACACTCTTGTCTTAAAATCTGAGTAAGTGGTACTTCACTGGTTGAAGTTTCGCGACTGATAGGCATCCAAGGATTTGAAGATCAAGTGGTGCTAGGTAGTCAGAAAGGAGTTGCAAAGACAGGATTTCCACTTGTTGGAAGTTGTTGTAGCTAAGTTGTAGAATCACTCTAATATTTATCACTGGTTGAGAATTATAGTGGATTCACCTTCAACTGGCTTGGAGAAAGTGGATTAGTAGAGGATTACCCCACCTCTGAGACCACTATAAATTGCCTGCGTACTTTACAGTTTTAGCTTTATACTTAACTGTTCCATTAGATATTTGCTTTCGTCATCAGCTGACTTCCGCATACATATCACCTGAGAAACTCATCCTTTATGGAAAAGAGTTTCAATAAGTCTATTCACCCCCCTCTAGACTTATTCCTGGACGACTTGTGACCTACAAGTGGTATCAGAGTGGTTGGTTCATTTATTTCTAGAACCAGATTCATATATATTGCATATATTGTATCTCTCATTTAGAATGGAACACATGCATTGTAGACTACCTGTGTTTTCAGTTGACGAGTATGATCTTTGGAAGATAAGGATGCAGGCACACTTATCTTCTATCCATGATGACATGTGGTGCATTATCGAAGATGGTCCTATCATATTCGAGAAAGACAAAACTCCTGAGGAGATTGCAGCCGGAAAGCCAGAAAAGATCCCTAAGAAGTGGACAGAGATGACCATTGAAGAAAGGAAGCTGGCTAACCTTGACAACTGGGCCAGAGATGTGCTATATCAAACCCTTGACAAATCAACTCTGGTCAAGATCAAGAACTGCCAAAATGCCAAGGAGATTTGGGATACCCTTGCTTTGATGTGTGAAGGTACAGAGCTGATAAAAGAAAACAAGTTGTCAATGGATACCCAGAAGTTTGACAACTTCAAAATGAAGACCGGAGAATCCATAGACTAGGTGGACACAAGGTTCACAAAGATCATCAACGAAATCAACTCCCTTGGAAAAACTTATGGCAATAGGGAGATGGCCTTGATAGTACTAAGATCTCTTAGCCTCGAATGGAGTATGAAGGCAGTGGCCATGAGGGAATCCAAAGACCTCAATAAAATAAAAATTCAAGAACTATTCTCTGACCTGAAGGCTTATGAATTCGAACTCCCAAGTTCATCATCAAACGAGCCTGCAGAGGAGGGAATAGCATTTGCAGCCGAGTCCCCCCAAGAGCCTATCTGATGTAAAACCTCCAAATCCACTCTATTTCAAGGAAGAAATGACATTTATAATGCAAAGATTCAATAATTTCCAAAAGAATTACTCTGGATATAAGAAGAATTATAAAGAGAATCCCAGGAGAAATTAGAAGGCTGGAAGCTGGAAGGTGGAGTGTTATAATTGCCACAAGACAGGACACATCCAAATCGACCGTCCTGATCTCAAAAAGGACGAGAACAAAAAAGAAGACCGGAGAAAGGCCCTCATTGGAAAAGACCAAGAGCGAGTAGAATCAAGAAGTGGATTCTTCTCTGATGATGATGGAGAATATGATTGTCTGATGGCCAACCTATCTGATGAAGAGGTAACATCTAAACCCTCAGCTTCAAATAATAATAGCTCAGACATGTTACAATACATGGAGTTACACGAGTCTGTAAATCAGCTCCTCAAAGATTTTGAGAGATTAAAATCTGCACACCAATCTGTATCAACCGAGAGGACCCAACTGCAAGATGAGAATCGGCAGCTGAAAAATGATTTTGAAAAACTCAGCCTATAATTGAATAAAACCAAAGATGATCTTGAAAAACAGGCTGCAAACAACTCTACAAACCAGGCTGATAACACCACAGTTGAGATAAAACGATTAACTAGTTTGAATAGTGAAAAATCAGTTGCACTTGCTCATGTCAAAGCTGAGTTTACTAAACTGACTCAGCTAAGTAAAACTCAAGCGAAGGAAATAACCTCCCTGAAGGCATCTCTAACCCTGGACGAATTGTGTATGAATTAAAGGCCATTATATTCCAGAGCAGGCCTTGGATATGACCCCCACACTCCCTCTTATTCTAAAACCACTTTCATCAAGGGAAAAACAATTGTCTCGTCTGCTGAGCCAATATACAAATTTGTATTTCAAAATAGGCAGCAACCAAGTCACAAGTCTAGGCTGCAGCCAAGGTATACCAGGCATCCACCTATACAAGAGACTAAGCAGTGGCCAAGGTAGAAGCAGCAGCCCAAACAACATGCCCATTATTATCAAAGACTCCCCAAAAACAGATTTCAAAATGGGAGGGGCAAATGGAAACCTCAAAGTTATCCTAATTTTCAAAATGAACAGATGTGGAGACCCCAAAGATTTTATAAATGGTCTCAGCCTAGATTTAGAAATGGCACACATCAATTTTATGAGGCATATCCAGTACACAATCCTAAACGAGGATATAGTCCCAGACAATACACACCTTTTAGGGGTAATAACATCAACTTTCACAATCCCAGGAGAAATCAGTTCTCCAGGAAACCAACTAACCCCCGAGGACCCACACAGATTTGGGTACCTAAATCTCTGCTTGTCTGATTGCAGAAAAGGTGGAAGGATTACTGCCACATCTCCAAAAATTCAAACATTGGAGGTGAAGAGTGGTTTGTAGATTTCGGATGCTCAAGGCACATGACCTAGGGAACAAGAAGGTGCTGAAAAATTATATCAAAGAAAGAGATCCAGACGTAACCTTTGGAGATAGCTCTAGAGGACAGACTAAAGGTTTAGGTTTTGGAGAGTTGCACAGAGGAAACATCACCATATCCAAAGTTCATTATGTCAATGGACTCAAGTATAATCTTTTGAGCATAAGCCAGTTTTGTGATGAGAAGAATCTAGTAGTCTTCACCATTTGGAAATGCATGGTGATAGATATCCTATCTGGATAAGTGAAGCTACAAGGATTCAGAAGGAGAGATGTCTATATGATAGATTGGAACACAGGAACTCCTAATACCTATTTTCTATCCAAGACAATAGCTGAGAATGGATGGTTGTGGCACAAGAGACTATGTCACCTAATGGAGGTGAATTTATCAACAAAGAAATCACTAATTATAGTGATCAGAATGGGATCCAGCATGAAGTCTCTACAGCCAGGACTCCACAACAGAATGGTGTTGCCGAAAGAAGAAACAGAACCTTGAAGGAAGCAGCCAGGTCTATGATTGCAGAAGCAGACCTGCCTAAGAGGTTCTGGGCTGAAGCTGTCAACACAGCATGCCACACTCAAAATAGGAGTATGATAGTAGAGAGACATAGAAAAACTCCCTATGAGGTTTGGAATGGCAGAACACCTACAGTTGCTTATTTTCATATTTTTGGTTGTAAGTGTTTCATCCACAACAACGGTAAAACCCAACTAAATGCCTTTGATGCTAAAACTGATGATGGTCTCTTTATGAAATAATCACAAAGAAGCAAGGCATATAGAGTTTTTAATAAAAGAACCTTAGTTATGGAGGAAACACCTCATGTTGTATTTGATGAAACTACTGCTGAGTACAGGAAAAAGGTGGAGCTAATAGAGAATAAGCTCAAATCTGCCACCCTAGAAGAAGTCATTGTCCATGACACAGGAATGGTGGACTCACCTGCAGACCAGCCTGAAGACCCAACTACAGATCAGATAGGACCACAGAACCTACCTGATCCAGTTGCTGCTGATGAAGACCAATCTGTAGCTGATAAAGACCCATCTGCAGATCAGACAGTAGCTGATCCAGTTGCAGACCAAGGAGATCAGAACCAAGCTGATGCAGAGAGAGAAGAAACCTACCAAAGCAAATCTACAGGGGGAACAAACCCTGAATAAGACATTCCTAAGTGGATCAAAGATCATCCTATCCAACAGATCATTGGGAAGCTAACTGATGGAGTCAAGACAAGACAGTCTACTCTACCCGTAGGAATGGCAATGTTTTCATGCTTTATGTCTTAAATAGAACCCAAGACAATAGAGCAAGCCTTGGAAGACTACTCTTGGATCAATGCAATGCAAGAAGAGCTTAATCAGATGGAAATGAACAATGTTTGGGAACTAACAGACAGACCAGATCATAAGAAGGTTATTGGCACCAAATGGGTGTATAAGAACAAATGCGATGAAGATAGAGATGTAGTTAGGAATAAAGCCAGACTTTTTGCTAAATTCTATGCACAATGCGAAGGAATAGATTTTGATGAAACTTATGCACCTGTTGCAAGATTAGAAGCCATCATAGTATTCCTTGCATATGCAACATTAAAAGATTTCATAGTCGACCAAATGGATGTGAAGATTGCCTTTTTTAATGGAATTCTAGAAGAAGAAGTCTATGTGGAGCAACCCCCTGGATATGCCAAAGGAGACAAAGTCTACAAGCTTTTGAAATCTCTCTATGGACTTAAGCAGGCACCAAGAGCATGGTATGAAACATTATCTGTGTTTCTTGAGAAGAAGGGTTTTAGCAAAGGAAAGGTAGACAAGACCCTATTCAGAGTGGAGCATGAAGACCACATATTATTAGTTCAAATATATGTGGATGATATGATATTTGGCTCAGCCAACCCTGAACTGTGTGAGAAGTTCTCAAATCTCATGCAAGGAGAGTTTGAGATGAGCATGATGGGAAAGCTTAATTTCTTTCTAGGACTGCAAGTTAAGCAGATGGAAAATGAAATTTTCATAAATCAAGCCAAATACACCAGGGATCTAATCAAGAGATTTGGAATGGAATCAACCAAGTCAGTAAAAATTCCTATGAGCACAAGCACACACCTAGATGTAGATAAAGAAGGCATAGCAGTGGATTCAACCCACTACAGAAGACTCATTGGATCACTTCTTTATCTGACTGCAAGCAGGCCTGACATTTTGATATGCTGTAGGTGTATGTGCACGATTTCAGTCCAAACCCATGCAGTCACACCTGGAAGCAGCTAAGAGGATCATTAAATATCTTAAGTCTACCATTAATGTCGGTTTATGGTATCCTAAAGATAACAACTTTGAGCCGTCAGGATATTCAGATGCAGATTTTGCAGGATGCAAGATTAATAGAAAAAACACTAGTGGAACGTGCCAATTCTTTGGAACAAGGCTGATATCCTGGTTTAGCAAAAAACAGATATCTAAATCTATCGGAACAACAGAGTCAGAATACCTACCTGCAGGTAGCTGTTGTGCCCAGATCTTGTGGATCAGACAACAGTTAAGGGACTACAACATCATTGCAAATGAAGTCCCAATTTGGTGTGATAACAATAGTGCAATTGCAATCACCAACAACCTGGTATTGCACTCAAGGACGAAGCACATTGATGTTAAGCATCATTTCATAAGAGACCACGTGCTTAATAAGAGAGTCAGAGTTGAAAGAGTCAGCACACAATACCAGATTGCTGACATATTCACCAAACCTTTACCCGAAGAAAGTTTTTTGGAGTTGAGCAGGGAACTTGGATTAATAGATTAGGAATCTAGTACAGACGAGAAAGCTAGCTGAAGTAGATCAGACGAAGGAAGGACTAAGCTGACCTTAGGCATCATATTGTTGAAGCAGACAAGGAGAGTTACCTGATGCAGAGCAGTCAAACAGTCAACGGTCAACCAGCTAAGTTTTCTAACCTTGACCAAGACTCTTGAATATTTTATTATTATTCATTTACACGTGGCAGTCACATATTTACACGTTTGCATGCTCGCACGCTTACACGTTCACACGACCCCACTAATACAAATTAAAAATTCCAACCGTCATACGATTTTAAAATTTGAACCGACTTATAAATTAATTTAATATTAAAACATCGCTTCACTTTCTTTTTAAAGACGGGAAAAGTCATTTCACTTTACCTTCTTCAATCTTACAAACCCTAGTTTTTCAAGAGCGAAAATACACTCAGAAAATTTGTTTTCTTGTGCAGAAATGGCGTCGTATTTCGAAGGAGTGAATCTTAAGGCGGTGAAGGACCAGATTATTTTCTCTCTGGTAGTCGATTTCGAGGGGCTACTCGAAATGAATCTGGACAATAATGTGCACTATCTTATCAGATCGATGAAGCTGAACGGGGTCTACCCATTTCTAGATATCATCCCTAAATATCTTTTCAAAGAGGCTGTTATCGCGTTCTACAAAAAAGCTCGTGTTCTGGAATCGGGCATCAGGAGTACAGTCTTTGGAGAGGAGGTGTAAATTACTCCACAGTCAATCAGAAAGGCGTTCAGAATGAAATCCCATGGCATGGCCGTCGAAGCCCTGAAACAAAACACAACCGACACCTGGCTAAAGATCAAGGCTTACGAGCAGCCATCAAAGCTGAAGCTAACTGCCAAGCGAAGCGAGCTAAAGAAAGAATATCGCTATGCGCTGGATATTACCAACAAAATAGTGATGGGCATGGCTAGGAGTTATGACCAATTGTCGTCAGCCAAATTTATGGTTTTGGGGGCTCTTATTCAAGAAGAACCGATCGATTGGTCTGACTACATTTTCAGACAATTGGTGCGAGAGGTAAACAAAGTCCAGTGTCTAGACGATGAAAAGTGATTAAAAAATAACCTGGCATTTGGAATGCAGCTTAGTTGGATTTTGGAGCGATTTGGAATGGCGAAGGGAAACCCTGACCCCTTCCACATTAATAAGAGGCTTGGTCACTTAGACCAAGAGACCCTAAGGATATTAGGCGGAGAAAGGAAAGCAACTCAATTGCTAAGTGAAATGTCTGTAGAGCTAACTCCCTACAGATACCCATCGAGCTCAGGCGAGTCAGTTGGAGATCAAGCTGCAGCCAGGGACCAACCTGCAGCTCAGTCTGACTCAGATTCAGACGATACCTCAATCGTCATTCGTTTCAAGAAAAGGGGACCAGCTCCTGGAGAACCATACTTAATCGAATCCTCACCAGAACTATCCCCCAAGAGGCCCAAGAAATTAGATTTTGAAGAGGAGGAGCAACCATAATACTTATCTACTCGTGCACCAGATCATATGGAGGATCAGCCTGCTCCCTCCAGCCTGGAAACTCAAATAGTTCCTATTCTATCCCCTCATTTCATACCTGAAGAAGAAACAGGTTTGATTATTCACATCCCAGAATCAAATTATTCGTTCAACCTACTCGAAAACAATTCCTTCAACTTGTCTATAGAGCAGCTTTTATTAGTAAAACAACACACTCTCAAACATTCTTTTATCGATATTTTTGAGGAATGGAAAACTCTGAAATCTGTTCATTTACTTAACTGCAAGCTTTTATTGAAATGAGTAGCTGGGACTATCCCCAGGCTACGGAGGATATACTCATACATTTTTGCAACGAGTCAGACCTAATTTTAATACTCCAGGAAGACTGGTTCATGTCCCATTTTAAAACCAACATGGACCAGCTCACCCACATTATTATGGGAAGTGTTTTTGATGGTTTTATCAATAAGGATAGAGAAGTAGTAGAAAAAGAAATTAGAATCGAAGAAATAGTGGAGGAAGAAGTAGGAGTTGAAAAAGAAGAAAAAGAAGAAAACATCATAGTTGAAGAAAAAGAAGAAGAAAAGGAAAAAGCAGAAGAAGTTGAAAAACAAACTGAAAAAGAGGAAGTGGAAAAGACAGAAGAGTTGGCAGAAGAAGATGAAGAAGAAGGAGAAGAAGTTGGAAAAGAAAAAGATGATGGTGATGATGATAATGATGAGGATAAGAAAGGTGATGAGGATGAAAAGAAGGAAGAGAAGGAAGAAGAGAAGGAAGAAGAGAAGGAAGAAGAGAAAGAAGAAGAAGAGAAAGAGGAAGAAGAGAAGGAAAAGGAGGGTGAAGGAGAAAAAGAAGGCAAAAATGAAGACAGAGCCGATGAGGCTAGGGCACCTGCCCGATACACCAACCTAGATGAAGAAGAAGAAGAAAAATCGGGGACCCCAGAGCAGACCACATCTGATCAGCCACCTGCAGACAGGAGTCTGAAGACAGGTAGGTCAACTGCAAACCTACCTGCAGGCGCAGAAAGCTCAGGTGAACACTCTCCTCAACCATCACCCATCTCACCTGTGATGACTGAGCTGATCCGCAACATTGTCAAAGAATCTGTTGAAGAGTTGCTTGCCACAAAAATCTCACCTGACCTGCAGACCATCAACGCCAAAATTGATACCTTAATGCAGTAGAATGTTCCTCAACCACGTCCCCCTACAAACTCCAGAATGCCCCTGGGCATGTCTGACTGGATGCACCGAGTTGAGCAGCAATTGACTATACTGGTTGATGCTGGCAAAAAGGGGGAAGTAAGTAAGTAGGGGGAAGTAAGAGAAGTATCAGGCCAAGTACAGGCTCAGGAGCTCAGATCTAAGAAGAGGCAAGATATCCCATTAATTGAATCTGGGACATCAAGCTAAAAGAGGAAGGAAGTAGCTGATCCTGAGCAGACTGAAGATCAGCCTACAGAGAAGAAGAGGAGAACAAGGCAAGGAGAAGAGCCAAGGTTCGACTGGGAAGGCAAACAAATGTGGTTTGTTGAAGAAATTCTGCCTACAGAATTTATGACTAGATGGGCAGACACCAAGAAGGAGTTTATAGAGAAGTATTATCTCTGGGAAATACTTCAGGACAGAGAAAGCTCTCCTCAACAGTCATTCATCAAATACATGGAGACCAAATGGCCTACTCTTTGGAAGATCACGCATAAATATGCAGCCAAATGGGATGTTTATCCTATGATCCCTTCATTCAGAGCAGAAGAAGCCCCTACCCGTTTGGACAATGAATTGGATGAGCTAATCCTGCAGAAAGAAATCAGAGCTCTCTACGAGAAAAATAATTTCTCAACCACAGACGAGCAAGAGTTCACCTCCCAGTTCATCAAAAGGAAATATGGTCTGGCACCTGTCTGTAAGAGGCCTATTGGAGCTAAGTTATTTAGGCCTCCTAAGCAAACTGTCCGAAGAGGCAGAGGCAGATAGGATTTTCTTTGTAATTTTTGTTTTTGAAGTACTTGTAATTTTTTTCTGTATTTGTTTGTCCATTCGAAGCATATGTACGTGTAAACAAACTCAGAAAAATTATATAAACAATCATTTGAACGACAACCTCTAGTTGTCTCAAAACAAAGATTGATTTTAGTTTGTGTCTTGCACTTATGTGCAGACCTGTTATTCATTTGAATAATTTCTTAAGTTTTGCCATCATCAAAATAGGGTGAATTTATTAGGAATACTTGTTAGATTTCGATGATGTCATCATTGTATTTATTTATTCAAATGTATGTTTATTACTTGGCAAAATGTTAGGAAGAACGAGATGAGTATCTTCCATAGGCCAAATAGTGTTAAGTTAGATACTTGGAAAAATGTAAAGAAGAACCAAATGAGTATCTTCTATAGGCCATATAAGTTAGGCTTTAAAAATCGGCTAAATACAAACCACAAATAAGTATCTATTATCCGAGACTTGGTCAACTCAATTGTTCGGATAAGGTTGACCACAGACGAGCTATATCAGGCAACCCTTATCAGAGAAGTTTTGGTCAACAATTTAATCAGCAAAGTTGGGCCAGACTGCAGTCAAGAAGATAAGTCAAGTCATCTGAAGTTTGACCATCAGATCAATCAAGTCCATCAGGTCAGAAGACTTCAGATCAGATAAGTCGACCCATCAGATAAGTCGGCATTATAGAAGGTTTGCTGCACATCAGAAAGTTTGACCACAGAGAGATCAGTTAAGTGATCAGCCAAGTAAACCTGTCCACGTCAGCATGCGTTGAATAGTCAATAATTACAGAAAGTTGCATGCGGACGTTAAGGGACAGATTGGAGAGATTCCCGGAAGAATATGATTTAAATAAATTATCCAGACCCACATCTGAAGACTTTATTCATATTAAAATCAAATGATTCGGCGCCATCACATGGAAGTCTTCACAACGGTCGGAAATGGATTAAAATATGGGAATTCAGCCTTGCAACGTTCAGAAAGAAAAACAAAGAAGTCTATTTCTCCAACGGACGGATTTCTTACAGATTTGTAAAGGCTATGAAGAAATGCTCAAAGGATCGACACCTATATATATCCGAAGGTTTGAAGTTAAGCAGCACGGTGCGAACTATACTTTCAAGCGATCAAAGCAATTAAAGCAAACAAAAATCTACAGCATCGTGAAGAGCAGTATTCACATTCATATACGAAGAAAGCTCTTAGTTGGAGAAGACAAAACACTCTTGTCTTAAAACCCGAGTAAGGGGTACTTCACTGGTTGAAGTTTCGCGACTGATAGGCATCCAAGGATTTGAAGATCAAGTGGTGCTAGGCAGTCAGAATGGAGTTGCAACGATTTCCAGTGGTTGGAAGTTGTTGTAGCTAAGTTGTAGAATCACTGTAATATTTATCACTGGTTGAGAATTATAGTGGATTCATCTCCAACTGGTTTGGAGAAAGTGGATTAGTATAGGATTACCCCACCTCTGAGACCACTATAAATTGCCTGCGTACTTTACAGTTTTAGCATCATACTTAACTGCTGCATTCATACTTAACTATTCCATTAGATATTTGCTTTCATCATCAGCTGACTTCCGCATACTTATCAGCTGAGAAACTCACCCTTTGTGGAAAAGAGTTTCATTAAGTCTATTCACGCCCCTCTAGACTTATTCCTGAACGACTTGTGACCTACACGGAAGACTCGGTAATTAATTCGCAAAACTGGATTCTGTGACCCTCGAGTCCACACTTGAAACGCGTTACTAGCGAGAAGGACAATTTGTACGTACATGCCCCTGCACATTACAGTCTAAGCACCTCGGCATACCGAATATGCAACTGCTAGGTACAATGGAATATAACATCGCAAAACAACATACCGGAGATGCCAACTCAGCACAACCTATCAACATAAAGCAACCCACATACGAAAATCACAACAACGATGGTATCGCTCGGCGATCTCAACAGCCGAACGATAATCAGCACACAATTACAAAACATCATGAAACAATCACACATGTACACAAACGTTCACACCCAAGTTCCAACAGCTCGCACATGTCCGATGACACGCAATTTACCACGAAGCGACAAACATTAAACACCAACATCACACCTCTCACGGAGGGCTAACACAACAAATGCATGGCGAACGACTCGACGCTCCCACCACCAATTCAATCACAACTCGGAGGGCTAACAACCTAACGACAATGTTAACATCGTGCACACCTTCTCTGCCCATAAGCAGGAAGTGATAGGTTTTAAAAACGAGGACCACCTTTTAAAAATAATTTTGGAAACACCAGTTGATCTTGAGTATCACCTTTCAAAAGTAGTACAAACATCATTATCAAGACTTGGAAAAACCATCTTGTATTTGACAAAAATGAGGACACCATTCTTTTAAGTGAAAAACATTCAGAAATATTCGACCCTCGGGTCTAAGCAAATGCGTTTCTAGATCATTGAGAATATCTGAAAATATTTTGGTCCTCAAAGTAGAAGAATTCTGAAACATATAATTGCGCTAGTAGGCGCCCCGAAAATATAATCCATTTAAAAGTACGTCTCGAAATTTATTCTCTACGATACTCAAGCTTTTCAAAAATCTATTACGCTAGAATGCCCAAAAACTCACGTGTAACCACATTCGTTTAAACATATCATAGTACACACATCAAATCGTTCAAAATCAAGACAATACATGTCTTTTACCGGAAAACAAACAGTCAATAATCAATTTGCCTAGGACCGGGGTGAAGCCACTGGTCCCACTCGAGGCCTCTAAGGACCCTCCCGAGCTGGCTAGCGAATCAAGCTCATGAATCCAGAGTGAAGTCATAGATTCCCTCGTGGCCTCGTCGGACCCTCCCGATATGAGCAAAGCACACATAATTGCATCACTATTTTATGTTATGCATAAAGGTTTCCAAAAATACTTTCAAAACAAGCAAATCATTTTGAAAATGATTAGCAGTGGACAAAAACAACAATAAAAAAGATATAAACAGCGACAACACTCCTCATATAAACAAAATATGAGAGCCGAATAAACACATATCACGGAACCAAAAATATACATAAGGATTCCATCGCTTAACTCATAATCATACCAGTAACTCGTGTCACACGAGGCACAACACAAAGAAGGGAGACTTACATCCACAGGTCGCACGAAGATGATGATCGCCCCACGATACTAATCACGACCAAGAAACTCAGACGACGCGTCGCGACACGACTCAGTCAGACAAAATCCGACGAGACAAAACTCAACAGACACCACTAAACCCGACATCCTAGGTTTACACAACCTAAGCTCCGATACCATTTATGTAACATCCCCAATCCACTCAGGGATATTACACGCCGTAGACCCTTTCCTCAAGGATCTACCAGGCTGGTAACTAAAATCAAACATCTAAACATCGCCTTTAAGGCTAAAATGACTCAGTAGACCGATTTGGTCTTTCATAAATATATACATCTCAATCTCAATGCATGCCCACGTATGGGTCAAAATACAACACACTCCCGTACAACGGGGAAAATACTGCAGCGGAATAAATACAACTCAAACCAATACAACAACGTACGGGTCCTCTTGTGATTAGTATCGTTCATCTATCATCATCCTTCATGCCGACCCTGTGTTATGCTCCCCAAAACCTGAATGCAATACAGCATTCCACGCCCGATTACTCGGGGGTTAGCAAAATTCCACTATTTTGCTAGTGCAAGTACAAGTGCAAATACGAGTCATACAAATCATATTCCAAGAATGACATTAACCGGGAATCCTTAAAGATTCAAATATAATGAAAATACTTCCCGAGGCAAGAGTTTGAGTAAAACTTTCCAAATTTGAAAGATCACAAATCATGAGAACAATTTTCAAAATGGTTTAAAATGCCCTTGGGAGTTTTAACGGAAAACAATTTAGGATTATCGAATCCTTTTCTTTCCAAATTCAACAGAGCTCACAGCCCAAAGGTTTTGTTTTAACAAATAAAACCAACAACAATTCACCGGGGTCAAAACCCACGCCACGTGTCCTCGAAGGACATAAGCATCAACACAACATAACCACCCAAGATACGAAATCTCGGTTACACCCAAGGTACTCGACCTGGTTAATACATCCAAATAATATACATAACACCATGAACACATGCCATGTCATCTCATGGTTGGATCAATCACTTGTCTCCTGGCCACATGATCACATGCCATGTGCCACCGTAGGTTTCTTACACCACCATGATCACTTGTCACATCGTCTCACGGTTGGATCAATCACTTGTTGTCTCCTGGCCACATGATCACATGCCATGTGCCACCGTAGGTATTCTTTGGTGCTCACGGTTGGATCAATCACTTATTGCATCCTGACCACATGATCAGAAGCCATGTGTCACCATAGTTTTTCTTGGGCTCTCACGGTTGGATCAATCGCTTGTTGCATCCTGACCACATGATCGCATGTCATGTGTCACCGTAGGCCCCGCCCACATTCACACATTTACACACATAGCATAATACAACAAAGATATCCAAACAATTCACCCGGAGGCATCAAACACTTAGCAAAACACAACGTCAAACTACAACGCACCGAAATGAGGCAATATACGTACACACCCATTACCAAGCGCAACATCAACACAAAACATATCCTTAGGATTCACATAGTCCGCGCTTCTCGTAGAGGATATTTAGAGTGACTGTAGAGAGAGGTCTTGCAGAGCCTCCTCCAATTCATGAATTTATCTAGGTTTTATGAGGAGTAGACATTCACTTGACTGCCTTTGATTGCCGTGGACAATCTCTCCTTTTGGGCATTTTCTAAGAGACGAGATCCGATCTACCCTTTTATAAGGGCTTTTGCCATATCTATCAAGTTCAAGAGCCCCTCTGATTCACCTCCTTTTCATTTGGATATCCGTCTCAACATGGAAATGTTCCAGCGCCGCTACAACCTTTTTTCGTGCTATGTACTTGCTCATTCCCCGATTGCCCTTTGGTTGAGGGCAAGAAAGCATGAATCCTGTTGAGAAAACACACCAATCACAACATACACACGAGTTTGAAAGGGAGCCTTCAGCGAGGCTAAACCAAATATTTTGAAAATTCATCTCAAACCAAACGAACACATTTAGACGATCACCGATCATCATATCCCCAAAACAAGAAATGTATAGACAAGGTATTTGCCTCGAAATCGGCACGTAAGTACTCCGTCGCACACGGCTCGACCGGGAAGCTTCGAGACCCTCGATGCTATCAAAAATGAAGACGACGACAAACGGAAAGGTTCAACACGGGTTCTTCGCAAGAAACTCAACCCTAACATAATATAATTAAGAAATCAACGATCATGCGAGGAAGATTAATTGTAGAACGTCCGAAAACCCCTCTATGACATTCTACTGGACACCTTCAAGCCGTAGATTAGGAATTCAACAAAACAACGAATCCTTGGCAATCAAACCATGGAACAACAAGGAAATTGGTAGAATACAACCTAATAATAAACAATCCATCACTAACATAGGTTAAATCGGATTAAATGGACGAAATCAAACAAAATTCCCAATTTCCCTAAAACTAGATTTGTAGAAAATCTAACCTTGATTCGGTCGATTGGAGGAGGTTATGGAATGATTAATCGATGTTAGAAACTCAAAAACTTCGTGGATTGATAGAACAACATCATGCCTTCGTGTTCTCCAAGTCTTGGCCACGCAGGAGGTGAAATGAGTGAGAAAATGGGTGAAAAAGTAGCCTGCCCGATCATATATATACTGCCCAGCGATGCACGAGCGGGCACGCACGAGCGGCCAGTCGGGCGCCGGGTCGTGCGCGTAACTGCCAGGCGTCTGCCGAGATGCACGAGCACCCGCTCAAGCGCCGGATCGTGCACCCAGCTCGTACGCCATGCTCGTGCGCGCCTGGCCGGTCCCTGCCGCACCTGGCCGGCCAGTGCCCAGCCGCCATGACTCGATGACTCAAATTCCCTAAAACGTACGGAACGAACACGACGAATAGTATAAAATTCAAAACACGAGTTAAGCACTAAACAAACACATGGTTCCAACAACCCGAAGGTTGAAAGGATGATACGAAGGAAAACACCCCAAAACTTTGGGAAATTACGAAATGGCCCAAACGCCCAAAACATCACGATACGACAACGAATAACCAAACCGAAGCTAACAACACGTATAACAACGTTAAATGAACTTACGAGAAACCCGAAACAATAGTTTCGAATGAGATTCGCATGAATCAAACTCAAGCGCGGAAAAGTCGCCTAAGAACACGGAACTCAACAAAACGACACCGAAACAAACTCGGATGTCAAAAAGTGTAGAATTAGTCATTCTCAGAATGACGAAACGGTCACAAACGAGTCGTCAAAATGGACTCTCGCCAAAAAAAAATTATCGGGAATCAAAATTGCGGATATTACACACAACCTTTCGATTCGTCATCGACTCTCCAAGAGTGAATACCGTGTGACTGAATCGAGTATGAGTCGTGTTCGAGTACATTGGTCCCACCAATATACTTTATTACTATACTATCAATACATGCACATGTCCTAGCATCAATTATACAAGTCTTACTCAAAATTTAATGCCGAATTAAGTTTATCGACTTGCGAACGATTTAAGTAAATAAGATTTAAACACTTCCAGTACATTTTCTATTATCCGATAATGAGAGTGGAATGTTTGCTCTTATTTATATAGACTTCACTTCAATGTTAACCAAATCAAGAATGCATTTGAAATACAATAAACAATGAATGAATCATATTGCCTTTTATTAATTATTCCATAATTACAAGTACAATGCCCCTCCTCTCTCATCCCCTGAGTGGCATTCGAGGGCATATTCCTAACAGGATCCGAGCCTTCTTTGAGGCAAACCCCCTGGATATTCCCATCTCACAGGCAATTAAGGATTATAATCAGCAGCTACATTACGTGAGGAATCAGGTCTGAGATGAACAAGACAAGATCCGCCACTTCGACATGCGGGTGAAACCGAGGCTTCGCCACAACATGGCAGGCCTCATGTGTATGAATTTGAAGGACTATCAGAATAAGGCGATGGCTTATGAGATGTCTTTTTCTGCGATGGAGGGTAAAAAGTAGAAGACTTCCGGTCAGTTTTCACGAAGTAATTATGGCGGACATCAGAAGACTCAGTCTAGATTGCATCCTATAGGGAGTCAGCCCCGATCATTTGGGGGAGGCCATGGTTCTAAGTCTGGTCCGACTATTCCTGCTCGTGGTCATACTTGTTTAACTGTGGTCGTCCAGGGCATATGATGAGTGAGTGTGACAGGCCGCTGCTACAGTGTCATAACTGTGGTCGTATGGGGCATCGTGCTACATATTGTGGAGATACGAGTCGGGCACCAGTTTCTCAAATGTCGGCCCCGGCTACGATAGAACCGAGCGTGAATCAGTCTCCGACAGCTAATCCGCCTCAGCAGAGTTTCGACAGGGGTCGATGATGTGGGCATATTTTTAGAGGGGGAGTGTCTAGTGTGGGGTCTGTTCTGCCCCGTGTGTATGAGATGAGACGAGCTGAGGATCCTGACACGACAGTGGCTACAGGTACCGTCCACATACTTGACCATCCTATTTTTGTACTTTTCGATTCTGGTGCTACACATTCTTTTATCTCCTTGCATTGCATGCTTCATCTGTGTGTTGATTGTTTGGTTGCATGTAAACCATTTATCATTAAACTGCCTAGCGGAGATAGAATCGTGGGGGATCGTGAGGTTAGAAATTTTTTGGTGAGTATCACAGGGAGGGATTGGCCTTCTAATCTGATTGTGGTAGACATTAAGGACGCGGATTTGATCCTTGGTGAGGATTGGTTAGACAGGCATAGGGCGATTATGAACTATCGAACGAGGACCATTTCAATGTTATCCTCTGACAGTACCATACACTCATTTGTGAGACGCAAACGGGGTAGTCATAAATTATTGATCAGTGCTTTGAGGGCGGTGAAACTTCTTCGAGGAGGGTGCATTGGTTATTGGTGCTATGCCATGAGGTCGGATGAATGGGGAATAGAACTTTCGTCTATTTCGGTAGTAAATGAATATCCTTATGTTTTTCAAGACGAGTTGCCGGGTTTGCCACCAGACCGTGAGGTTGAGTTCATCGTTGATTTAGAGCCGGGCGTGGCTCCGATTTCTAAAAAACCGTACTGCATGGCACCTGTGGATATACGAGAATTGAAGAAACAGCTGGGGGAATTTCTAGACATGGGTGACATTCGACCGAGTGCTTCCCATTAGGGCGCACCGGTCTTGTTCATAAGGAAGAAGGATGGGTCACTCGGTTATGCATCGATTACCGATAGATGAATAAGGTAACTATCAAAAACAAGTATCCGCTTCCGAGAATTTACAACTTGTTCGACCAATTGGAGGGGGCTACAGTGTTCTCGGAAATCGATTTGAGGTCGGTATATTACCAGCTCCGAGTGAAGGATTCAGATATTCCGAAAATGATTTTTCGGACGAGGTACGGCCATTACAAGGTTTTGGTTATGCCATTCAGGCTAACCAATGCCCCAGCCGTGTTTATGCAGTTAATGAACAAGGTCTTCATCGAGTATCTTGATAAGTGTGTAGTCGTCTTTATCGACGATATCCTGATCTATTCAAGGAACTAAGAGGAGCATGGGCATCATCTACGTATAGTGTTGAACATTTTGAGAACTCAGCGCCTTTAGGCGAAGTTCTCTAAGTGTGAGTTTGGTTGAGAGAGGTTATGTTTTTCGGTCATGTAATCTCGGCCGAGGGCCTTCGTTTGGACCCACACAAAATAGAAGCAGTATTGGATTGGGCACCACCCAAGAACGTGAAGGAGATTCGTAGTTTTCTGGGTCTAGCCAGATATTACCGGAGATTCGTTGAGGGATTCTCTAAGCTTGCTCGACCACTCAGTCAGTTGTTGCAGAGGTCAGAGAAGTTTGTGTGGACAGACGAGAGGCAGAAGAGTTTTGAGGAGTTGAAGAAGCGGACTACCACTCCCGTCTTAGCCTTACCATGCGATAATGAGGGTTTTTTCAGTTTATAGAGATGCCTCAGGCCAAGGATTCACTCAGAAAGAGTTGAGCATGAGACAGAGGAGGTGGCTAGAACTGATCAAGGATTACGACCTCGAAATCCTTTATCACCCGCTCAAGGCAAATGTGGTGGCAGATACCTTGAGTCAGAAAACGGTATCGCTTCATACACTTGAGTTACTCACAGTTCATCTAGAGCTCCAGCGGGAGCTGATGGAGTTGGGGATCGAGGTTGTGTTACTGGGGAGCGGGGGACAGTTGTGCACTCTTGATATTTCTTCGTCGCTGGTTGACGACACCAAATCGAGACAGTTATAGCATCCGATGTTTATCCAGCTTCGTGACAATGTAGTTAAAGGAAAAGCCCCGAGATTTGTGATTCATGAAGATGCTGTGCTAGGATTCCAAGGTCGGTTGTGTGTACCAAACGAATTAGAATTGGGACAGAGCATTATGCAAGAGGCTCATGCGTCACCTTACTCAGTTCATCCGGGCTCGAGTAAAATGTATAAGGATTTGAGGAAGAATTTTTTGTGGAATGACATGAAGAATGAGGTAGTGCAGTTTGTGGTTAAGTGTTTGACTGCCAGCAAGTCAAAATCGAGCATCAGCGACCAGTTGGGTTGTTGAAACCACTTCCCGTTCCATAATGGAAATGGGAGGACATCTCTATGGATTTTGTCACGAATTTGCCGAGGACGAAGATGGGAATTAAAATGGTATGGGTGATCGTGGATTGAATAACTAAGTCAGCACATTTTCTGGGCATCAAGGATACTTGGGGTCCAGAGAAATTGGCTCGTATATTTATTGCACAGATCGTGAGGCTTCATGGTACGCAGAAAACTATTATTTCGGATAGGGATGGCTAGTTTATATCGCATTTATGGTAGGTGGTACATAGAGCATTGGGGACACATTTACGTTTGAGTACTTCTTTCCACTCTCAGACCGATGGACAATCTGAGCGTACCATTTAGACGTTCGAGGATATGTTACATGCGTGTGCGTTAGATTGGAGTAACGACTGGGAAGAACATCTGGCCCTGATCGAGTTCACTTATAATAATAGCTGGCATGCATCGATTAAGATGGAACCGTATGAGGCACTTTTTGGCCGACGATGTCGATCACTGATATGTTGGAATGAAACATTCAATTTAGTTGGCACCTAGCCGGATCTTGTGTTGGATACTAGGAGGAAAGTCGAGTTGATTAGAGAGAGAATGCTGGTGGGTCAGAGTCGACAAAACTCCTATGCGGATGTTAGGCATCGACCCTTGGAATTTGAGGTAGGGGATCACGTCTTGTTGAGAGTGTCTCCATCGACGGGAGTTTTCCGTTTTTGGAAAAAAGGGGAAGCTTAGTCCAAGGTATATTGGACCTTTCGAGATATTGGAGAAAGTTGGCGAGTTGGCCTACCGTTTGGCAGTACCTCCGTCGTTGAGCCATGTGCATAGTGTTTTTCACGTTTCTAAGTTGAGAAAGTATGTTCCAGACCCAACTCACTTTATCGATTTTGGGGATGTGGAAATCGAGAAGGATGTCACGTTTGAGGAGAGGCCAGTGAGAATTTTGGAACGTCGGGATAAACAGTTAAGGCACAAAACTATCCCTTTGATTAAGGTGCAATGGTCGAAATATGGAGTTAATGAAGGGACATGGGAATTGGAGGACGATATGCGTGCAAGATACCCCGTGCTTTTTGGTCCTTAAGTTTCTGGACGAAACTTATTTTTAGAGGGGGAGAATGTAATATTCGGACTTTCTATCTTTAGCAATTTCTATTTTTGGTGTATGTCTATTTTTAGCGACTCGCTTGTAACCGTTTCGACGTTTTGAAACTATATTGTTCTTTGTGTTTTTCCATTTGGACGAGTTTTGGAGGTGTTTTTACGTATTTTGCTTTATTTTATGACGTTCGCCGCATGTACGTTCGATTCTCGTAAAACTCGTTCAATGGCATTGTTTCTTTGTTCTCATGAGTCCGTAAGGTAGAATTATTCATGTTTTGAACTTCGGTTCAGAATTTTGATGTCGTATCGTGTTTTTCGGACGTTT
Source organism: Orobanche coerulescens (assembly GCA_033398695.1). Taxonomy (NCBI): domain Eukaryota; kingdom Viridiplantae; phylum Streptophyta; class Magnoliopsida; order Lamiales; family Orobanchaceae; genus Orobanche; species Orobanche coerulescens. The sequence continues at coordinate 6,555,739 of CM065814.1, forward strand.
GGGCCATTTTGTAATTTCCTATAAGTTTAGGAAAATTACTTCCATTGTCGTATTCTGAGCCTTTGGGTGGTCGGAATAGTATTAGGTTCGTCGTTGCAAATACTTCGTAATGGTGTCTTCGGATTCCATCTTTTGTCGCATTTCAACTTCGTGCTTCCTCGGGCAGTGGACTGCACTCAGCAGTACTGAACTGCTGCATGCATAACTTACGTTATGCATGATCTCTTACGTACGCTATGTGTTAACCGTTAATGTATGTTAACACTTAGTTGTAACGTATGTTAACATCTTCAGCGATTTGGGCAGTAGCTTCTTCCGAATCCTTACGTATGTTAAGCACATAGGATTATGCACGTAAACACCTTAACGTACGGTAACCCCACTTATTAACGTACGTTAACGTCTGTCAGGTATTTAAAAACCTGAACAGACCCCAGACACGTCATTTTCTTTCTTTTTTCTCCCTTGTCCGCGATTTGAGTTCCTTTGAGTGCTTTGGAGCGATTTGTGAAGAGCAATATGTGGAGTTCCTCAATAGATTGATTATTGTGCTCCAAACGAAGTTGTCCATCATCTAAATCCATATTTCTCCGCCCAAATTCAAGGTATTTTGGCTTAGAACCCTAACTTTGTCAATTTTGGGGGTTTTCGGTATTTGTCCATCCAAACTCGAAATGTTCGTTTGTGTTGTAATACTTCTTATTGATTATTCCCAATCCGTTTCCATCGAGTTAAGTCCGTGAGTTGTTGATTCGGGAAGGTTTTGTGAAAACCCTCGCCCATGTGATCATACAAGTATTGTTATGATTCGTAATTGGGGTTGTGGGCGTATTTCGTTCAGTTATTAATGTCGTTTAGGACTGATCCGTGTTAACCTTTCGTCTAGGAACGGATGTTGTCATTTCGGGTCATTCCCAGTCCTCATGGATCTTCCGTTTCGATCATAATCTCTCAAAGGCAAGTACTTTACATTTGTTTATGTATTCTAGCATCGATTTATGGCTTTGCGTGTATGTATGGATGTGAATGTGTATGTTCACCCAGGGATGGTCCGACGGGGCCGCCAGGGACACGTAGTGCCGTGTGTGTGCGTATCGTGAAGTGGGGTTAACCACCCAGGGATGGTCCGACGGGGCCTCTGTGGGGTGCAGTGGCCGTGAGTCTTGTACCAACGGCTAACCTTAATATTTTGTTGGAAAACTATGTTTTGTGCATGTTCACCTTAATATTCCGGAATATAAATGTTTATGAAAATGTTTCTGGTGCATATATCATGTGTATAAAATGGTAGTTAAAATGTTATTGTACTTGCATTAGCAGTTGGCGCTAACCCCTTAAATGGGGGAAATACTTCTATATTTTAGGTACAGGTCCAAGGGATGAGCGAGCACGCAGTTAGTATGAGGATGATTGGCAAGAGTGACACTGTTCAGTTGGTCGATTGAGTCATGTCCTATCGCTTGGGTTTTATTTATTATATTATTTGCTTCAGTACTCGAGTACTTCCTTCATTTTTATTTTGTATAGTTTTCGGACCCAGTTTTTGTTGGAAGTAAAACGCAGCGGAAGCGAAGTTTGTGAAAGTTTGATAAACTCGTTTTACGCATCCACGAGAATAAGATCTATTTAGGCATGATAATTAATTAACTACTAAGACTAATAAGTAATTTAAATATTATTTTTTATTTATTAAATAAATATGTTGGTAATTGAAATATCCTAATCTAGATCTACGAGATCATATGATATTACCTTTGAAGCGAAGTGGTTACTTTCGTCTTGATCACCTTGTATTTCTACCTTCAGACCTTCTAGAGTATGATCCGCCTTAACCCGGACGTTGTGTGGGCAACGATCTACCGGATATTTCTTGGACAACTTTGTGATCAGCCGAAATTCCTTCTTGAGAGTCGCTCGATTTTATTCTTCTTTTCTACTATTGTGAATTCACTCTTAGAAAATTAATGCGTTATCTAAATTGTGGAATTAAAGACAAAAGTCAAGATCCACCATTAAACACAAGACAAAATCGACCTCACAAGCCCTTGGAATAGATGAAAATCGGCGAACCCCAAGTGTGCTATATATAGGCTTTTGAACTACTAATAGGGATGTTAAGGAGGATTATGGAAGAACTCCCAATAGATTTCATCTTACCATATTAGGACTCTTCCTAATATAATGAATCTTATATCAACTTAGTCCACTAAAAGGTTGATATTGCACTTTCTACCAAAATCCCAAATTACAAAATGGGCTCCTTATTAAATATATTATTTTCCGGGTTTAAGATATCGAACCATTAATTAATTATAAGCTACTGACAGCTTTAATTAATTAATATCTTATCCAAGAGTAGTACTATTCGAACCTTATTATTATATCGGAATTAAATCCACCTGCAGGGTAATATAATAATCATTATTGAGCTCCTCAAGAGGACATCATCAACCCGTACGAGTCAGGACACGATTTCTAGTAATAATAATAACTATCATATAAATAATATTATTGCCCAAGATACGAGTCTTATTGAGTCGATCATTTTGACTCTCACCTATGGTAAATCAAAGCAATAAGTATTATAAATACACAATTAAATATTATATACTTAGAATTAAGAAATAATAATAATCTGAGATTTACGATGTTCTTACAGTTAGTACAGAAGACACTATCTCACCTCGATCCAGTTCAACGTATGCAAATACGCTAATGTATGCGAATAGTCAATACCAACTAATCACAAGCATACGCTACAACCTTTCATATAATTTGTCTAATAATTATATAGGTTGTGAAATATTATATTATTTTATAAGGTACCGATAATATGATCTTCCGTGTGACACCAACACACCACATTCTCTATAATATAAAATAATTAAACATTTCATTTGCATAACCACAACGTGAATAAATATGCAAATCATGTGATTAAATGTAATTAATATTCTCATAGGTAGTTACAGGGAAATAGGGTAATACAAGCATAAAATATTCTTTGCAGTATACAACCCTAACAATCTCCCACTTATACTCAAAACATGCTTTTAAGTATATTTCTCTATTACATAGTCTCTCATTTCTCCCACGTATGCTCAAAGCAATGCTGCCATACACCATAATCCCATTCATTCCACATGCCTTTCAAAAAATTTTGAGGGTAGGCCTTTCGTGAAAGGATCAGCAAGATTATCGTCCGATGCAACCCTGGCTACAACTACGTCTCCTTCCTTTATGAAGTGTCGTATGATATGGTACTTGCGGTTGATATGTTTACTTGACTTGTGGGCTCGTGGTTCTCTCGAATTTGCGACTAAACCAGTATTATCATAATAAAGTGTAATACCCTTTGGCAAATTGGGAATCACATCTAAGTCCTGCAGGAAGTACTTGAGCCATACCGCCTCCTTGGCTGCCTCAGAGGCTGCCACGTACTCGTCTTCCATGGTAGAGTCCGAGATGCATTTCTGCTTCACACTCCTCCAACTAATGGCTCCACGTCCCTGGCTAAACACATAACCCGAAGTAGACTTGGACTTTTCTTTGTCCGATGAAAAATCTGAGTCAGTGTAACCCACCTGACGCATAAGGGACCATTTTCATGTCATCTATATCCTTTTGTGTCTTGGGACACATATCCTTAGATAGTTGAATTCCATGTCTATAAGGTAGAAAACCTTTCTTGGAATTCTCCAAGCTAAACTGCTTTAGCACTATATCTGTAACACCCCCAATCCACTCAGGGACATTAGTCGCCGTAGACCCATTCTTCAAGGATCTACCAGGCTGGTAACAAAATCGAACAGCTTAACAATGTCTTTAAGGCTAAAAACACTCAGTATACAGATTTAGTCTTTCAATAAATACATATCACGAAATCTCAATACATGCCCACACAGGGGTCAAAACACACTCCCGTATAATGGGGAAGAATACTGCAGCGGAAAATAAAGTACAACTGAACCAATATAACAACGTACGGGTCCTCATGTGATTAGTATCGATCATCTTTCATCATCCTTCATGCCAACCATGTGTTATGCTCCCCAAAATCTGAATGCAATACAGACATCCACCCCCCGATTACTCAGGGGTTAGCAAAATTCCACTATTTTGCTAGTGCAAGTACAAAGTGCAAAATACGAGTCATACAAATCATATTACAAGAATAACAATAACCAGGAATCCTCAAAGGTTCAAACATAACGAAAGGTACTTCCCGAGGCAAGAGTTTGAGTAAAACTTCCCAAATTCGAAAGATAACAATTCACGAGAACAGTTTGTAAAATGGTTAAAAATGCCCTCGGGAGTTTTAATAGAAAAATCATTTACGATTATCGAATCCTTCTATTTCTAAAATCAACAAGGGTCACAGCCCAAAGGTTTGCTTTCTCGAATAAAAACCAACAACAATTCACAGGGTTCAAAACCCACATCACGTGTCCTCGACGGACATAAAGTCAGCAAAACATAACCACCCAAGATACGAAATCTCGGTCACACCCAATGTACTCGACCTGGTCAATACATCCAAAATCATATACACACCAGCGTGATCACTTGTCATGGCATCTCACGGTTGGATCAATCACTTGTTGTCTCCTTACCACATGATCACATGTCATGTGTCAGTGTAGGTATTCTTTGGCGTTCACGGTTGGATCAATCACTTATTCCATCCTGACCACATGATCACAAGCCATGTGTCACCGTAGTTTTTCTTAGGCTCTCACGATTGGATCAATCACTTGTTGCATCCTGACCACATGATCGCATGCCATGTGTCACCGTAGGCCCCGCCCACATCCACACATTCACACACATAGCGTAATACAACAAATATATCCAAACAATTCACCCAGAGGCATCAAAACACTTAGCAAAACACAACGTCAACCACAACGCACCGAAATGAGGCAATATACGTACACATGCATTACCAAGCGCAACATCAACACCAAGTGTATTCATAGGGTTCACTTATCCATTCACAAACCACACCATTCGCAAAACACACGCGTTTTGAAAGTGAGCCTTTAACGAGGCTAAACCGAATCATTTGAAAGTTTATTCCAAACAACCAAACAAACATACCAAGACGATCACCAATCATCATATCCACAAAACAAGTAATGTATGAACAAGGTACTTGCTTTGAATAATCATAAACGCGGAGAATTGACCGAAGTTGGTTGGCTCGAACCGACTATAAACCCACCCACTCCACCGAACGCTAATCTGCGACAATAAACTACGAACAACAATAACAACGACGAAAATGAATTCCTTAGCACGACCCAAAGCCACTGAATTAAAGGAACAAACGACAAGGGTTCAAGGGTTTCCCCCTAAATGGCGAAGAACGTAAACCGTCCCGACGAAACACGAAAATGGAATTCCAAACCGAAATATTGATATACAATCCATATGATATGTTTAACAATATCATTTAACAACAATCGATTTATCAAAATTAGATGAAAAACGAAATGAAGAACAAAACTTCCAAAAAGTCAACTGTAGGGAATCAAGAAAAATACCTTGATTCGGCGAAGACCAATGGATTAGATGATGTTATAATCACCTAGGATACTCCAAAACACCTTTGGATTGAACAAAATCGGCCAAGATCGCGATCCCTAGTCGTCCTTGACTTACTTCCGTGGAGATAAGAGGAAAAATGAGTGAAAATGAGAATAATGACTGGTGTCCGGTTTATATACACTGGACAGCTTAGCGTGTGCTATCGCGGCACCGAACAAAACTCCTGACCAAAAAATACACTGTTAGTGTGCGTTAACCACAAGTGTTAGCGTGTGCTAACGATACCTTCAGACCCGGTCCAGTATCTCCTGGACTACCCCTGAACTACCAGGTAGCGTGCGCTATCCTCACCCTAGTGTGCGCTACTAATGCACCCTAGCGCGCGCTATATTACTAAATAGCATGCGCTGATCAACGTTCTAACACAGTCCAGTAGCCTTTGGACTGTTTCTGCACCTCCAGTTAGCATGTGCTACCACACCCGTTGCGCTAACAACTGCACCTTAGCGTGCGCTAACCACTAGTGTTAGGTGCGCTAACCACAAGTGTTAGCGTGCGCTATCGACTTAGGGTTAAGAATACGGAACTCAACAAAACGACACCGAAACGAACTCGGATGACAAAAAGTGCAGAATTAATCATTCTCATAATGATGAAACAGTCACAAGTGAGGCTTCAAAACGGACTCTCTCCAAAAAAAAGAAAATTACCAGAAATCGAAATTGCGGATATTACATACTACCCTCCTTAAAAGAAGTTTCGTCCCGAAACTTAAAACAAGTAGGGAGAAGAAATATCCCACCAGGAACATCTCAATGAGATATACAGGAACTTACGCCCATCGGCGAAACATTACAAGAGACGCAAAGAGACATATGGCATGAAAGCATGCTCAACGACAATCATCACAATACCACAAGCAGAGACATAACAAAACCAACAAGTGTCAAGTATCACCAAACAGATAATACAATCAAGTCAATTATCCGAACAATCACAAGATATAAAGCACCTATGACAAGGAAACATGCACAGTCAAGAAAACAGAAAATAAACATAAAACGATCCACGAGGTCAACCACAAGCAATTCGGACTACGCCGAAATCCTCAAAAACCACACTAGGCATCACCATGTCCGTCGGACTACGCTGAAATCCTCAAAAACCACACTAGGCATCACCATGTCCTTTCGGAGCAGAGACGCAACCTCGATCCTCAAATCTCTCAGCTACCATCTCGCAATGCACGACTCGGTGACCTACCTAGCCACAGTCGAAACAGCTGATTAACGGTGAACGACAATTCTTCACAGTATGAGATCAGGCAACAACAACCGGATAACCATGATTGAACAATAATGATCGATCAACAATGATCAAACAATAACGATCAAACAACAACGATCAAATAACAATGATCGAATAACAATGATCGAATGACAATGGTCGAGCAACGACTCCGAAGTTTATATTTCAACTAAAGATATAAACAAAACTTGTAGAAACTAAAGGACGTTAATTTCGGACAAGGTTCACAAGAATCGAAGCGAACTCAAAAAAGTCACAACGATAAATAGATGGATCCAAAACAAGGTCACAACCCGTTCGAATGATGGCAACCGAGATACCAAACAAGTTCACAAAGTATCAACGAACATGAGCGAGTCAGTAGAATTCAGAAAGAGAAAATGCAGAAGTAAAAAATAATACGGGTATTACATTCGACCTCTTTATAAAAGAAGTGTCTTCCCCGAAACTCACAACAATGAAAGCAAGGTGACAACACAACAAGCAACCGACAGAAATATCTTTCAAAGGCCTCTCAAAGCCGATCCTGATAACTGTGCTGAAGTTCGTACCCCGGAAGACTCGGTAACCAACTCGCAAAACTGGATTCTGTGTCCCTCGAGCCCACACTTGTAATATGCTACTGGCGGGGAAAGACAATTTGCACGTACATGCCCGCACACATCACAGATGAAACATCTCGGCATACCGAAAATACAACTGCTAGGTACAATGGAATATAACATCGCAAAACAACATACCGGAGATGCCAATTTAACACAACATATCAACGTAAGGTAACCCACATACACAGAATCACAGCAACGACGGCATACATTCGGCGATTTTAACGGCCTGAATGATAACCAGCACACAATCACAAAACATCGTGGAACAATCACAGATGTACACAATCATACAAACCCAAGCTCTAATAGCTCCCACAGGTGCGATAGCACGTAAATCACCACGAAATGACAACATTAAAGATCAGCATCACACCTCTCACAGAGGGCTAACACAGCAAATGCGTGGCGAACGACTCAAAGCTCACACCACTATTTCAATCACAACTCAGGGGTTAACACCCTAACGAAAGTGCGAACATCATACATACATTCCCGGACCGCAAACAGGAATGATAGGTCTTAAAAATGAAAACCACCTTATTGAAAACAAATTGGGAACATCAGTTGATCTTGAGTATCATATTTCAAAAAGTAATACAAGCATGAAACATCGTTATCGAGACTTTGAAAAACCATCTTGCATTTGATAAATATTCGACCTTCGGGTCTAAGCAAATGCGTTTCTAAATTAATGAAAATATCCTAAAATATTTTGGTCCTCAAGGTAGAAGAATCTTGAAACATACTGCGGCACTAGTAGGCACCTTGAAAATGTAATCCTTTTAAAGTACGTCTCGAAATTTATTTTCTAAGATACTCAAGGTTTTCAGAAATCCAATAGGCTAGAATGCCCAAAAACTCACATGTAACAACATTCATTTACATATTTCATAGTACATGCATCGAAGAATTTTGAAATCAAAACAAGGCACGTCTTTTCCGAAAAACAAACAGTCAATAAACAATTTGCCTTAGGACCGGGGCTATACCACTGGTCCCACTCGAGGCCTCTAAGGACCATCCCGAGATGGCTAGTGAATCAAACTCGTGAATCCAGGGCTATACCATTGGATTCCCTCGAGGCCTCGACCGACCCTCCCGAGGTGAGCAAAGCACACACAATTACACCACCATTCCGTATTAAGCACAAAGGCTTCTAAAAATACTTGCATAACGAGCAAATCATTTTGAAAATTATTAGCAGCGGACAAAAACAACAGTCGAAAAGACATAAACAGTGACACCACTCCTCATATAAACAAAATATGAGAGTCGAATAAACACATATCACGAAACCAAAAATCTACAAAAGGATTCCATCACTTAACACATAATCATACCAGTAACTTGTGTCACACGAGGCACAACACAAGGAAGGGAGACTTACATCCACAGGTCGCACGAAGATGATGATTGCCCCACGATACTAATCACGACCAACCAACTCAGACGACGCATCACGACACGACTCAGTCAGACAAAATCCGACGAGACAAAACTCAACAGACATAACTTGACCCGACAGCCTAGGTTTCCACAACCTAAAGCTCCGATACCATTTATGTAACACCCCCAATCCACTCAGGGACATTACACGCCGTAGTCCCTTTCCTCAAGGATTTACCAGGCTGGTAACAAAATCGAACATCTCAACAATGCCTTTAAGGCTAAAAAGACTCAGTAGACCGATTTGGTCTTTCAATAAATACATACTACTCAATCTCAATACATGCCCACGCAGGGGTCAAAACACACTCCCGTAAAACGTGGAAGAATACTGCAGCGGAAAATAAAGTACAACTGAACCAATACAACAATGTATGGGCCCTTATGTGATTAGTATAGATCATCTTTCATCATCCTTCATGCCAACCCTGTGTTATGCTCCCCAAAACCTGAATGCAATACAGACATCCACCCCCGATTACTCGGGGGTTAGCAAAATTCCAGTATTTTGCTAGTGCAAGTACAAAGTGCAAAATACGAGTCATACAAATCATATTCCAAGAATAATAATAACCAGGAATCCTCAAAGGTTCAAAAATAACGAAAGGTACTTCCCGAGGTAAGAGTTTGAGTAAAACTTCCCAAATTCGAAAGACCACAATTCACGAGAACAGTTTGTAAAATGGTTTAAAATGCCCTCTGGAGTTTTAATAGAAAAACAATTTAGGATTATCGAATCCTTCTCTTTCCAAAATCAACAAGGTTCACAGCCCAAAGGTTTGCTTTCTCGAATAAAAAGCAACAACAATTCACAGGGTTCAAAACCCACATCACGTGTCCTCGATGGACATAAAGTCAGCAAAACATAACCACGCAAGATACGAAATCTCGGTACCAAGGTAATCGACCTGGTCAATACATCCAAAATCATATACACTCCAGCGTGATCACTTGTCACGGCATCTCAAGGTTGGATCAATCACTTGTTGTCTCCTTACCACATGATCACATGTCATTTGTCACCGTAGGTATTCTTTGGCGCTCACGGTTGGATCAATCACTTGTTTCATCCTGACCACTTGATCACAAGCCATGTGTCACCGTAGTTTTTCTTAGGCTCTCACAGTTGGATCAATCGCTTGTTGCATCCTGACCACATGATCGCATGCCATGTGTCACCGTGGGCCCCGCCAACATCCACACATTCACACACATAGCACAATACAACAAATATATCCAAATGACCCAGAGGCATCAAACACTTAGCAAAATACAACGTCAACCACAACGCACCGAAATGAGGCAATATACGTACACACACATTACCAAGCACAACATCAACACCAAGTGTATTCATAGGGTTCACTTATCCATTAACAAACCACACCATTCGCAAAACACACGCGTTTTGAAAGTGAGACTTTAACGAGGCTAAAGTGAATCTTTTGAAATTTCATTCCAAACAACCAAACAAACATACCAAGACGATCACTAATCATCATACCCACAAATCAAGTAATGTATGAATAAGGTACTTGCCTCGAATAATCATACACGCGGAGAATCAACCGAAGTAGGTTGGCACGAACCGACTATGAACCCGCCGACTCCACCGAATGCTAACCCGCGATGATAAACTACGAACAACAATAACAACAATGAAAATGAATTCCATAGCACGACCCAAAGCCATTGAATTGAAGGAACAAATGACAACGGTTCAATGGTTTCCCTCAAAATGGCCAAGTATGCAAACCGTCCTGACGAAACACGAAAATGGAATTCCAAACCGAAATATGGATATACAATCCATAAGATATGTTTAACAACATCATTTCACAACAATCGATTTATCAAAATCGGATGGAAAATGAAATCAAGAACAAAACTTCCAAAAAGTCAACTCTAGGGAATCAAGAAAAATACCTTGATTCGGCGAAGAACAATGGATTAGATGATGTTATAATCACTTAGGATACTCCAAAACACCTTTAGATTGAACAAAATCGGCCAAGATCGCAATCCCTAGTCGTCCTTAGCTTACTCCTGCGGAGAGAATAGGAAAAATGAGTGAAAATGAGAATAATGACTGTTGTCCAATTTATATACACTGGACAGCTTAGCGTGCGCTAATTTTTAAGATTAGCGTGCTCTATCGCGGCACCGAACAAAACTCCTGACCAAAAATACACTGTTAGCGTGCACTAACGATACCTTCAGACCCAGTCCAGTAGCTCTTGGAATTCCCCTGAACTACCAGGTAGCGTGCGCTACTAATGCACCCTAGCACACGCTATATTACTAAATGGCGTGCGCTGATCAACATTCTAACCCAGTCCAGTAGTCTCTGGACTGTTTCTGCACCTCCAGTTAGCGTGCGCTACCACACCCATAGCGTGCGCTAACAAATGCACCTTAGCGTGCGCTAACCACAAGTGTTAGCGTGCGCTATCGACTCAGGATTAAGAATACAGAACTCAACAAAACGACACCGAAACGAACTCCAATGACAAAAGGTGCAGAATTAATTATTCTCAGAATGATGAAACAGTCATAAGTGAGTCATCAAAATGGACTCTCGCCAAAAAATAAAATTACCGGAAATCGAAATTGCGGATATTACAGTATTGATATAGGATGCCTGGGATAAGCACAATATCCTTTTCTTCCGATCATGAAAGATCCTGATTCGAAGCATGTGTCCTGCTTCTCGCAGATCCTTCTTATCGAACTGCTTAGATAGCCATACCCGTACGTCCGACAATTCCTTCACGTTGTTTCCAATCAGAAGGATATCGTCTACATACATTACAAGAAACACCAATACGTTTCCATCGCATTTCTTATACACACAACTCTCACTTGGACATTGGATGAATCTATATGACTGGACAACCTCATCAAAACGAGTGTTCCAAGATCTAGATGCTTGCTTAAGTCCATAAATGGATCTCTTAAGCTTGCACACCAAGTGCTCTTCTCCTTCAGCAATGAATCCCTCTGGTTAGCGCATATAGATTTCCTTGTCTAGACTCCCATTCAAGAATGAATTCTTGACATCCATTTGCCAAATCTCCAGATCTAAATGTGCAACTATAGCTAAAAGAATCTGGATTGACTTAAGCATGGCTACCGGCAAAAAGGTTTCATCATAGTCGATGCCCTCTTTTTGAGTGTAACCTTTCGCAACAAGACTCGCTTTGAAGTTTTCAACCTTCCCATCACATCCTTTCTTTCGCTTATAGACCCATTTACTCACAACTGCTTATACACCATCAGGTAGGTCTACTAGCTCCCACACTTGACTGGAATCCATAGATCCCATTTCTGATTCCATTGCTACTTTCCAGGAGTCAGCATTTTTATCTTGGATTGCCTCCTTGTAGGTCCAGGGATCTGATTCATCTTCACCTGGGATTGAGTCCGTAGACTTTCTCATGCCTATGAATCATTTCAGTTGATGAACAACCCTCCCACTACGACGAGGCAAATCCTGAGTTGGTGTAAAAGTCTCAGAATCGATATGTGGTGCAATGTTAGTTGGCGCTTGTACGATTGGTATAGACGGAGTCTCGCCCCTTAGCTCTTCCAGAATTATCTTGCTCATGGGCTTGTGACTAATCATAAAATCCTCTTCCTGGAATCGGGCATTGGTGCTAACAATGACCTTATGATCCTGGAATCGGGCATTGGTGCTAACAATGACCTTATGATCCTGGGGACTATAGAACAAGCCACCCTTCATTTCCTTAGGATATCCTACAAACACTCGCAATTCTGTACGAGATGCCAACTTATTAGCTTCCTTATTCAGCACATGTGCTGGAGTACCCCAAATCCGAACATGTCCTAGACTGGGTTTTCGCCCACTCCATAGTTATGTGGGTGTTTTTGGAACTTATTTCGAAGGCACCAGGTTCAGAATGTACGCCGCTGTTTCTAAGGTGTATTCCCAAAATGAAATAGGTAAATCTGAATAACTCATCATTGACCTAACCATTTCTAAAAGAGTTCTATTCCTTCTTTCAGCAACACCATTTTGTTGTGTAGTTCCCGGCGCGTTGAGCTGGGACGAAATCCCCTCATTCGCCAAGAAATCCAAAAACTCTCCACTAAGGTATTCGCCACCACGATCAGATCGTAGTGACTTGATACTCTTCCCATGATGCTTTTGCGTTTCACCATTGAAGTCTATGAACTTGTCAAAGGCTTCAGACTTACGTCGCATCAAATAGATGTATCCATATCTCGAATAATCATCTATAAACGTGATGAAGTATTCGAAACCACCCATAGCCTGGATATTCATTAGTTTACATATATCCGTATGAACCAATTCTAACACATTCTGAGCATGGTTTCCCTTAGTTTTAAAAACCCTTTTGATCATCTTACCTTCCAGACAGGATTCACAAATTAGAAATGACTCAACTTGGAGATCATCCAATGGGCCATCATCTAACAATCTTTGAATTCTCCCAAGATTTACATGCCCTAACCGTAAATGCCACAGATATGTTTGATTTATGCTTGAAGGTTCTTTTCTCTTTTTAGGTTTAGACAAAGAGTTAAGTGATTTGTGCATGGGATTTTGTGCAGTATTAACGACATACAGTCCATCATTAAAAGTACCTTTGCAAACATATTCACCGTTTCTTTTCCTAAAAATAGCATCATCATCAAAAGAAACTGAATAACCATCGCATTTTAATTTAGAAATCAAAATTAAATTCACTCTAAAATCCGCTACTAATAATACATTATTGAGGACTAATAATTTATCATCAATCTTCAACTGCACGACTCCCACTACAACAGCCATAAGCCTGGAATAATCACCCCAGTTAATGGTAATCTCGCCCGCACTAAGCTTCTTGGTTACCTGAAAACCATGCGAGTCAAAGCAAACATGATCAGTGGAGCCTGAATCAACTATCCACGAAGTGGAAGAACAAGCTGCCAAACATGTTTTCACTACTAGTGCACGAGACATACCTTTCTTAAGAGCAGGGTAGTCCGCTTTAAAATGTACTTTCTGACCGCACTTGTAGCACTTTCCCTTTAGCTTTTTGTTCGCCTCGGGGTGATGAGCCTTTCTTTTAACCTTGAGAATTGCCACTTGCTTCTGGACAACCTGCTTTTTCTTCTTTCCCCATTTGGGTTTCAAAGAAGCAGCACCGGTTGCCGCAAGAATCTAATGATAACCTTGTTTGAAGAGACCTTCAGCATATTGAAGCTATGTCAGAAGTTCCGCCAAAGTATATGTCATACGGTTCATATTGTAGTTAGACAGAACTGCTCAAACCTTCTTAGTAAGCTGCCCAAGATAATATCGACATGTGACTCCACATCGTTAGTAGCCCCCAGTATGCTCAGTTTGTTCAAATGAGACATCATTTTCAGAACATGATCCCTTACTGGGGTCCCTTCAGACATTTGGTTTGACATCAACACCCTCATTGCATTTTGTCTAGCCTCCCGATTCAATTGACCAAACATATCGGTGGGATTTCTCATCATTTCCGCGGCTGAGCCCATAGTCTGATGCTGGTGCTGCAATATATTTGTCAGTGAAGCCAAAATATAACAGCGAGCCATCTCATCAGACTTCTTCCATTTTCGGAATTCATCCAACTCTCCAGGAGTGGCATCCGGTTCTGGATCCAGAGGGCTCTCCTCAGTTAAGACAAATTTATGCCCCTCAGCAATCAGGACAATGTCAAGATTTCTTTTCCAATCGGCAAAGTTAGTGCCATCAAGTTTACTTTCTTTGAGAATAACAGCTAGTGGATTGAAAGACATCTGAGATAAAAATTAAAAACATCCATCACATAATGCATAGCAAAATATATCGAAAAACCTCAAAACACAATATATATGCTAGGAACCAACACTTCGAAAAATCCGCATATGCAAGCCACGATTGTGTCGACGTTTACACACACATTTTCAAGTAGAGTTTTACGTCTTTAATTTTACTATCTAGTCAACTTACATTATGACAAGTAAAATTAATAGTTGGGAGCTTATTAATTAATACACATAAGTGAATACCATAATTTAACATCCTTAAAATATTATTTTTTAAATAATAGTCCTACAGATGGAGAGGTCCTATCATAAAAAAAGAATGGTTACTTATGTTATCATTTGAAATTATAACTAGTGAACCTAAAATTATCACATCCGATATGGATGAAGACCCTAATGTCAACGCGCATGCTAATTACTTCACAATTTAAATTAATTATCGAGGCCAATTTGATTTTATTTTAAATAAATCAATTTAATCACTAAGTTATTTTAAATTTAATGTTTTTTAATTTTCCCGTCCTAACATGCAGAAAACATATCACGCATACATTCATACATGCCATACATCAAAACAAAAAAAATCAAAAATAAAGCATGGATAATTAAATTATCCAATTATCATGGTTTTCTTCCTTGAATTGAATCTCGTCACTCCTCCAGCGGACGCAACGAACAGCGGCGAAACGGACCGGACCAAAAACTGGACGACCCGACCCGAACCGGCGAACCGGCCTGGACCAGACTGCCTGCGGCTCCTGGCAACATGCTCGGCGCTGCTGTCGGCTGCGGCTACCCAGCAGTCCCGGCAGTCCCGGTTCTGCTCAATTTCTCTGTGATCCCGTCTTTTCCGAATTCGATTACAATTTTACACAAAATAAAATTCATCGAAATTACAGCAAGATTACACGAAAAATAAAATACGTAGAACTACCCGCGGATTTTCTCACGGGAAAAAACATTACATGCCTCAAACCGTGTCAAACCAACAATTGCATAAATCATAAAATTAAATAAATTAATAAACCATTCATACCATAATAATTGGATCATATCACCTGCAAGAACACATCTAGCATAATATTCCAACATCAAATTACATGAATATTTAAATTGCTATCAGTTAATCACCAAAATTAATTAAAATAGCAAAAAACCTAAAAATCCGGCTCTAATACCAATTGTTGGAAGTAAAACGCAGCGGAAGCGAAGTTTGGGAAAGTTTGATAAATGCGTTTTACTCATCCACGAGCATAAGATCTATTTAGGCATGCTAATTAATAAATTACTAAGACTAATAAGCAATTTAAATATTATTTATTATTTATTAAATAAATATGTTGGTAATTAAAATATCCAAATCTAGATCTACAAGATCATAGGATATTACCTTTGAAGCGAAGTGGTTTCTTTCATCTTGATCACCCTGTATTTCTACCTTTAGACCTTCTAGAGTATGATCCGCCTTAACCCGGACGTTGTTTGGGCAACGAGATACCGGATATTTCTTGATCAACTTTGTGATCGGCTGAAATTCCTTCTTGAGAGTCACTCGATTTTATTCTTCTTTTCTACAATTGTGAATTCACTCTTACAAAATTAATGTGTTATCTAAATTGTGGAATCAAAGACACAAGTCAAGATCCACAATTAAACACAAGACAAAATCGACCTCACAAGCCCTTAGAATAGATGAAAATCGGCCAACCCCAAGTGTCCTATATATAGGCTTTTAGACCATTACTAGGGATCTTAAGGAGGATTATGGAAGGACTCCCAATAGATTTCATCTTACCATATTAGGACTCTTCCTAATATAATGAATTTATTAATATCAACTTAGTCCACTAAAAGGTTGATATTGCACTTCCTACCAAAATCCCTAATATATTATTTCACGTGTTTAAGATCTCGAATGTCCATTAATTAATTATAAGCTATTGACAATTTTAATTAATTAATATCTTATCCAAGAGTAGTACCACTCGAACCTTATTATTATATCGGAATTAAATCCACCTGCAGGGTTTAATATAATAATCATTATCGAGCTCCTCAAGGGGACATCATCAACCAGTACGAGTCGGAACACGATTTCTAGTAATAATAATAACTGTCATATAAATAATATTATTGCCCAAGATACGAGGTTTATTGAGTCGATCATTTTGACTTTCACCCATGGTAAATCAAAGCAATAAGTATTATAAATACACAATTAAATATTATATACTTAGAATTAAGAAATAATTATAATCCGAGATTTACGCTCTTGTTACAATCAGTACAGACACTATCTCACCTCGATCCAGTTCAACGTATACAAATGCGCTAATGTATGCTAATAGTCAAGACCAACTAATCTCAAGCATACACTACTGTAATACCTGTAATTTCGATTTTCGGTAATTTTCTTTTTTTGGCGCAAGTCCGTTTTGACGGCTCGCTCATGACCGTTTCATCATTCTGAGAATGATTAATTCTGCACTTTTTGTCATCCGAGTTCGTTTCGGTATCGTTTTGTTGAGTTTCGTATTTCTTAGCGACTTTTCGGTACTTGAGTTCGATTCTTGCGAATCTCGTTCTAAACTGATGTTTCGAGTTTCCCGTAAGTCCGTTTAAATTTGTTAGACGTGTTGTTTACTTCAGTTTGGTTATTCGATCATGTATCCTGATTTTCGGGAGTTTTGGGCCATTTTTGTAATTTCCCAAAGTTTGAGGTAATTACTTCCGTTGTCGAATTCCGACACTTCGGGTGGTCGGAATCGTGTGTTCTCTTAGCTCTTAGATTCGTCTTTGCGAGTACTTCGTAACCGTATCTTCGGTTTATATTCAGGTTTGGGTTTCGGGGTTGTCCGGGCCGTCGGAGTGGCCACGGCCGGAGCAGGGCCTGGCCTGGCCGAGTTACGGCCGTAAGGTGCCGGTTACGGCCGTACGTGCTTGGCATTCATGGATGGACGAATGCTGGTTATGGACGTAAGGGCTGTCAGTTACGGCCGTACGGGTGCCAGGCAGTGTTCGGACGAATGCCGGTTACGGCCGTAAGGACCTGCCGGGTACGGCCGTAAGTGCCGAGTTACGACCGTAAGGCCCTATCGGTTACGACCGTAAGCGATCGGCAGGCGCTGGGCGGGTTTGGACGAATGCCGGTTACGTCCGTAAGGCACTGCCGGTTACGGCCGTAACCCTGTCGGCTATATATAGCCTGGGCTCGACCAGACTTCATTATTTACTCGTTTTTCTCCTTTTTTCGGCGGCTGGCGACGGAGGCTCGGTAAATCGAGTTCTTGGCCGATTCTAATCAATTCCAAGACGTTTTGGAAGATTCTTGATGATTATATCATCATCCAATCCGTGTTCTTCGTCCGAATCAAGGTATTTTCGCTTAAACCCTTGTTTTTGAAGATTTTAGGGATTTTCCTTTTGATTTCGATTCTAATCCATTTTTGTTCAATTAATTGTTGTATAAACATTGTTTTGGAACATGTTCTACGGATTGGATACTCGTATCTTTGATTCGTTCGACCTGAGGAGTGATTTCTTTGTTCTTGGAGGGTCTCGAACATTTAATGTTCGATTAAATGTTCGAATGAGTTCCTTTTGATAGTTTGTTGGGATTCCCGTTATTTTCGGCCTTGATGCTCGTCATAATCATGTTTTATTGTTCCTTACGGAGGATTATAGGTGCTCGATGATTCCGATGTTGAATTCCGTTAGTGATTGATGATTCGTGTGGTGTTTTCCCGTAGTAATTTCGGTGCTATCGCGTTCTTGATAGTGTTCGGGAGTTCGGGGCCGTTCGATCATATTTCATCGGTCGTCTTGTTGCGATCGTGGTTTTGAGGCAAGTACTTTGTCCATACATTTCTTGTTTTGTGAATATGATGATTGGTGATCGTCTTGGTATGTTTGTTTGTTTGTTTGTTTGAAATGAGTTTTCAAAAGATTCGGTTAGCCTCGTTAAGGGCTCACTTTCAAACGCGTGTGTTATGTGAATATTGTGCCCTGTGAGTGATTAAGTGAACCCTATGAATTCGCTTGTTGTTGTTGTTGTTGTTGATTGTTATGCTTTGATAATATATATACACACAAATTATCTCTATTCGGTGCGTTATGGTTTGACGTGATGTTTTGCTAAGTGTTTGATGCCTCTGGGTGAATTGTTTGGATATTTTTGGTGTGATATGTTATTTGCGCATGATTTCTTCGCTCACCTCGGGGGTCCCGACGGGATAACGGAGGGAATTCCAATGGTTTCACCCTGGATTCACGAGTGGTGAATGTATTTTACTCACCTCAGGGGGTCCGACGGGATCACGGAGGGAATTCCAATGGCTTCACCCTAGATTCACGAGTAAAAACTTCACGAGTTGTTGTGTGTGTTTTGTGAATGTATTTTGCTCACCTCGGGAGGGTTCGACGGGGCCACGGAGGGAATTCCAATTGCTTCACCCTCGATTCACGAGTAAAAACTTCACGAGTGCGTGTGTATGATTTGTGAATGTGTTTGCTCACCTCGGGAGGGTTCGACGGGGCCACGGAGGGAGTCCAATGGTTTCGCCCTGGATTCACGAGTGAAACTTCACGGGTGCGTGTGTATGTTTTATGTCCGTCGAGGACGCGTGACGTGGGTTTTAACCTTGTGTATTGTTGCTGGTCTCATTTGTGAAAACAAAACCTTTGGGCTGTGACCCTGTTGATTTTTAGAAAGATAAGGATTTGATAATCCTAAATTGTTTTCTATTAAAACTCTCGATGGCATTTTAAACCGTTTTATAAATTGTTTTCCCTTGATTTGTGATCTTTCGGTTTTTGAAATGTTTTACCCAAACTCATGCCTCGAGAAGTACTTTTCGTTATGTTTGGATCTTTAAGGATTCCTAGTTATTGTTATTCGTGGAATGTGAATTGTATGGATCGTATTTGCACTTTGTTCTTGCACTAGCAAAACAGTGGAGTTTTGCTAACCCCCGAGTATTCGGGGGGTGGATGTCTGTTTTTGCATTCAGGTTTTGGGAGCATAACACAAGGTCGGCACGAAGGATGATGAAAGATGATCGATACTAATCACATGTGGAACCGTACGTTGTGGTATTGGTTCAGTTGTATTTTATTTCCACTGCAGTATATTTTCCCCGTTGTACGGGAGCATTTTATATTCGACCCCCTGTGTGGGCATGTTTTGAGTTGTATGTATTTATCGAAAGACCAAATCGGTCTAATGGTTCGTTATTTAGCCATATCGGCATGTATTGTGTTGTTGTGTTTTCTGTATTTATCCTGGTAGATCCTCACGGAGAGGGTATGCGGCGCTGTAATATTCCCGAACGGTTTGGGGGTGTTACAGAATATGGTATCGGAGACAAGTTATGTAAACCTAGGCTGTCGGGTCAGTTGTGTTTGTTGAGTTTTGTCTCGTCGGATTTTGTCTGACTGAGTCGTGTCGCGACGCGTCGTCTGAGTTTGTTGGTCGTGATTAGTATCATGGGGCGATCATCATCTTCGTGCGATCTGTGGATGTAAGTCTCCCTTCTTTGTGTTTGTGCCTCGTCTGATGCGAGTTATAGGTATGATTATGTGTTAATCGACGGAATCCTCTTATGGATTTTGATTTCGTGATATGTGGTTATTTGACTCTCATATTTCGTTCATATGAAGAGTAGTGTTGCTGGATTGTGCATGTTGGACTGTATTTCTTTTATCCGTTGCGTGAGTTCTTTTGTAATGGCTTTCGGTATTTTACCAACTGAGTTTTATTTCGAAAACCGATTTCCTTAACCGAGTTTTTGGCATTATGGCCTTGATCGTTTTGGCGAAATTCTTATGACGGTATTTAGTATTTTGTAAATGGCTTTTGTGAGTTTTTGAAATATTACCGTCATCGGCCTTTTTTTGGCGGTTTTTGTAAATGGTTTTTAGCCTGGTGGGTTCCGGCGCGGGACCCACGGCGCTATAATGTTCCGTGTAATTACCTGAAATTTTTGGGCATTCTAGCCCATTGAATTAGCTTTGAAAACCTTGAGTATCTCAGAAAATAAATTTCGAGACGTAATTTTAAAATGAATTATTTTCTCGTGGTACATCCAAGGTGCCACAATGTGTTTCAAAATTCTTCAACCTCGAGGACCAAAATGTTTTGAGATATTTTCAATTTTTTAGAAACACTTTTACTTAGACCCGAGGGTCGAATATTCTGAAAGTTTTTCACTAAAATAAAAGTGTCCTCATTTTTGTTCAAACGCAAGATGGTTTTCAAAGTCTCGATAATTGTGTTTGTACTACTTTTTGTAAGGTGATACTCAAGATCTACCGGTGTTTCCAAATTGTTTTCAAAAAGGTGGTTTTCATTTTTTTAAAAAAACTATCAATTCCTGTTTGCGGTTTGGGAACGTATGTATGATGTTTGCTTTGTCGTTATGATGTTAACTTCCGAATATGATCAAATTGGTGGCATGAACATTGAGGCGTTGCCACACATTTGTTGTACTAGCCCTTTGTAAGAGGTGTGAACTGGTATTCACTGTTTGTCGCCTCGTGGTGATTTGTGTGTTGTTGTCGCATGAGTGTGAGCTGTTAAAGCTTACGTTTATATGATTGTGTACATCTCTGATTGTTTCATGATGTTTTGTGTTTGTGTGCTGGTTATCATTCGGGCCGTTGTAATCGTCGAACGATGCCGTGGTTGTTGTGATTTTAGTATGTGTTGATATGTTATGCCAAATTGGCATCTCTGGTTTGTTGCTTTGTGATGTTATGTTCCATTGTATCGAGTATTTGTATATTCGGTATGCCGAGCCGAGGTGTTTCAACCGTGGTGTGCCGGGGGCATGCACGCACCAATTGCCCTTCTCGCCAGTAATGCATTTCAAGTGTGGACCCGAGAGACACAGGATCCAGTTTTGCAAGTTGGGTTCCGAGTCTTTCGGGGCACGAACTTCAGCACAGATATGAGGATCGGCTCTAAGAGGCCCATGGGGAATGTTTCGTCAGCTGCCTTTGTGTTGTTGCCTTGTTTCCGTTATTGTGAGTTGTGGGGAGGACCTTCTTTTATAAGAGGTCGAATGTAATACCCATATTGTTTTGAACTTCTGCATTTCCTCTTTCTTAGGTCTATCGACTCGCTCGTGTTCGTTGATATTTTCTGAACTTGTTCCGTATTTCGGTTTCATTGTTCGGACGAGCCGTAATCTTGTTTTGGGTTGATCTGATTATCGCTGTGACTCTTCCGAGTTCGGTTCGATTCTTGTAAACCTTGTTCGGAAGTAACATCTTTTGATTCTACTAGTTCTTTTAATGTCTTGAGTTGAAGTGTGAACTTTGGAGTCATTGTTCGATCGTTGTTATTCGATCATTGTTGTTCGATCGTTGTTGTTTGATCGTTGTTACTCGATCATTGCTTTTTGATCGTTGTTGTTCCGATCATTGTTATTTGATCATTGTTATTCGATCGTTGTTGTTCGTTCGTAGTTGTTCGATCGTTGTTGTTCGATCGGGGTTGTCTGACTGTTGTTGCCTGATCTCGTACCGCGAAGAATTATCGTCCACTGTTAGTCAGCTGGTTCAAGTATGGCCAGGTGGGTCACCGAGCCGTGCAATGCGAGACAGTAACTGAGAGATTTGGGGGATCGAGGTTGCGTCCCTGATCCGAAAGTACACGTAGATGCCTATTGTGGTTTTGAGTATTTCGGCGTAGTCCGAATTGATTGTAATTGTCCTGGTGAATCGCTTTGTGTTTATTTTCTGTTTCTTGACTGTGCGTGTTTTCCATGTCATAGGTGCCTTGTGTTCTGTGATTGTTTGGATGATTTACTTGATCGTATTATCTGTTTGATGACGCTTGTCACTTGTTGGTTTTATTATGTTTCTACCGGTGGCGTTGTGTTGGTCGTCGTGGGGCGCGTTTTCACGATGTATATTCCTTTGTGTTGCTTGTAACGTTTCGCCGATGGGCGTAAGTTACACGTTTCTTGTGTATCTCGTTGAGTTTTCCTGGCGGGATATTGCTTCTCCCTACTTGTTTTAAGTTTCGGGACGAAACTTCTTTTAAGGAGGGTAGTGTGTAATACCCGTAATTTCGATTTCCGGTAATTTTCTTTTTTTTAGCAGAAGTCCATTATTACGACTCGGTCATAACCGTTTCATCATTCTGAGAATGATTAATTCTGCACTTTTTGTCATCCGCGTTCGTTTCGGTATCGTTTTGTTGAGTTTCGTGTTTCTTAGCGACTTTTCCACACTTGAGTTCGATTCTTGCGAATCTCGTTCGAAACTGCTGTTTCGAGTTTCCCGTAAGTCCGTTTAACTTTGTTAGACGTGTTGTTTACTTCGGTTTGGTTATTCAATCACGTATCGTGATTTTCGGGCGTTTTGGGCCATTTTTGTAATTTCCCAAAGTTTGGGGTAATTACTTCCGTTGTCGAATTTCGATACTTCGGGTGGTCGGAATCGTGTGTTCTCTTAGCTCTTAGATTCGTCTTTGCGAGTACTTCGTAACCATATCTTTGGTTTATATTCAGGTTTGGGTTTCGGGGTTGTCCGGGCCGTCGGAGTGGCCACGGCCGGAGCAGGGCCTGGCCTGGCCGAGTTACGGCCGTAAGGTGCCGGTTACGGCCGTACGTGCTCGACAGTCATGGCTGGACGAATGCCGGTTACGGCCGTAAGGGTCGATTCTGGCCGTCTGGGTGCCGTGCGGTGTTCGGACGAATGCGATTACTGGCCGTAAGGACTGCCGATACGGCCGTAAGTGACGAGTTAGGGCCGTAAGGCCCCCGCCGGTCTGACCATAAGCGATCGGCAGGCGCTGGGCGGGTTTGGACGAATGCCGGTTACGGCCGTAAGGCACTGCCGGTTACGGCCGTAACCCTGCCGGCTATATATAGCCTGGGCTCGGCCAGACTTCATTTTTTACTCGTTTTTCTCCTTTTTTCGGCGGCTGGCGACGGGAGGCTCAGGAAATCGAGTTCTTGGCCGATTCTAATCATTTCCAAGACATTTTAGAAGATTCTTGTTGATTATATCATCATCCAATCCGTGTTCTTTGTCCGAATCGAGGTATTTTGGCTTGAACCCTTGTTTTTGAAGATTTTGGGGATTTTCCTTTTGATTTCGATTCTAATCCGTTTTTGTTCAATTAATTGTTGTATAAACGTTGTTTTGAACATGTTCTACGGATTGGATATTCGTATCTTTGATTCGTTCGACCTGATGAGTGATTTCTTTGTTTTTGGAGGGTCTCGAACATTTAATGTTCGATTAAATGTTCGAATGAGTTCCTTTTGATAGTTTGTTGGGATTCCCGTTGTTTTTGGCCTTGATTCTCGTCGTAATCATGTTTTATTGTTCCTTACGGAGGATTATAGGTGCTCGATGATTCCGATGTTGAATTCCGTTAGTGATTGATGATTCGTGTGGTGTTTTCCCGTAGTAATTTCGATGCTATCGCGTTCTTGATAGTGTTCGGGAGTTCGGGGCCGTTCGACTGCATTTCATCCGTCGTCTTGTTGCGATTGTGGTTTCGAGGCAAGTAACTTGTCCATATATTTCTTGTTTTGTGAATATGATGATTGGTGATCGTCTTGGTATGTTTGTTTGTTTGTTTGTACGAAATGAGTTTTCAAAAGATTCGGTTAGCCTCGTTAAGGACTCACTTTTAAACGCGTGTGTTTTGTAAATATTGTGCCCTGTCAGTGATTAAGTGAACCCTATGAATTCGCTTGTTGTTGTTGTTGATTGTTATGCTTTGATAATATATATATATATATATATACACATATTATCTCTATTCGGTGCGTTATGGTTTGACGTGATGTTTTGATAAGTGTTTGATGCCTCTGGGTGAATTGTTTGGATATCTTTAGTGTGATATGTTATTTACGCATGATTGCTTCGCTCACCTCGGGGGTCCGACGGGATCACGGAGGGAATTCCAATGGCTTCACCCTGGATTCACGAGTGGTGAATGTATTTTACTCACCTCGGGGGGTCCGACGGGATCACTGAGGGAATTCCAATGGCTTCACCCTGGATTCACGAGTAAAAACTTCACGAGTTGTTGTGTGTATTTTGTAAATGTATTTTGCTCACCTATGGAGGGTTCGACGGGGCCACGGAGGGAATTCCAATGGCTTCACCCTGGATTCACGAGTAAAAACTTCACGAGTACGTGTCTATGATTTGTGAATGTGTTTGCTCACCTCGGGAGGGTTCGACGGGGCCACCGAGGGAGTCCAATGGTTTCGCCCTTGATTCACGAGTGAAACTTCACGATGCGTGTGTATGTTTTATGTCCGTCGAGGACGCGTGACGTGGGTTTTAACCTTGTGTATTGTTGTTGGTTTCATTTGTGAAAACAAAACCTTTGGGTTGTGATCCTGTTGATTTTTAGAAAGATAAGGATTTGATAATCCTAAATTGTTTTCTATTAAAACTCTTGATGGCATTTTAAACCGTTATATAAATTGTTTTCCCTTGATTTGTGATCTTTCGGTTTTTGAAATGTTTTACCCAAACTCATGCCTCGGGAAGTACTTTTCGTTACGTTTGGATCTTTGAGGATTCCTGGTTATTGTTATTCGTGGAATGTGAATTGTATGGCTCGTATTTGCACTTTGTTCTTGCACTAGCAAAACAGTGGAGTTTTGCTAACCCCCGAGTATTCGGGGGGTGGATGTCTGTTTTTGCATTCAGGTTTTGGGAGCATAACACAAGGTCGGCAAGAAGGATGATGAAAGATGATCGATACTAATCACATGTGGAACCGTACGTTATTGTATTGGTTCAGTTGTATTTTATTTCCGCTGCAGTATATTTTCCCCATTGTACGGGAGCATTTTGTATTCGACCCCCTGCGTGGGCATGTTTTGAGTTGTATGTATTTATCGAAAGACCAAATCGGTATAATGGTTCGTTATTTAGCCATGTCGGCATGTATTGTGTTGTTGTGTTTTCTGTATTTAGCCTTGTAGATCCTCACGGAGAGGGTCTGCGGCGCTGTAATATTCCCGAAAGATTTGGAGGTGTTACAACTACAACCTTTCATATAATTTGTCTAATAATTATATTGGTTGTGAACTATTATATTATTTTATAAGGTACCGATAATGTGATCTTCCGTGTGATACCAACACACCACATTATCTACAATATAAAATAATTAGACATTTTATTTGCATAACCATAACGTGAATAAATATGAAAACCATGTGATTAAATTTAATTAATATTCTCATAGGTAGTTATAGGGAAATAAGGTAATACAAGCATAAAGTATGTTTTACAGTATACAACCCTAACAGTTTTTGGGATGATGTTTGATCATTGAGTTAATATTGTAAGATAGTATATTTGTTATCGTTGTCTTTATTTAGCATCGTTGTGCTTATCTCGTAGTGTTTGTCGATGGTTGGGTGGTCGATATGTGTGTGAGCCTTGTGGACTCAAAGGGCTGGTCCACAACACTGTAATATACCCTGAATGTCTTGGGGGTGTTACAGCTGTGAAGTATTACAGTGCACAGATCATCAAATCAAGGTAATCAACAATTAAAGTATTCAAACTTGTAGCAAATTCTTCTTTTTTTATAAACTGTGCGGATGTGTAAAAATGCAGAACGAAAAGAATATTATGTATTATATGTATTGAAATTAAAATATTAACATAAACAAACTAACCCTTTGATACGAATCGGTCCTTTGATATTATATGTTTACTTCTATACTCTAATATGACATTTTGTTAAAACAAATTTGTATAAAATATAAATAATATAAGCCATTTGATGTAAACAAACTGAAAGTAAAGGATAGCAGTTTTTCAACTAATTGATCACATAGTGGTGGAGATAGTAAGTTTGATTTAGTCAATTACAGTACATATTCGGTTTTATTTAATTTGAATTGTAGCTTGAAAGGAATGAAGGTGACAAAAATAAATAAAATAGACTTTTAAGGTAAGTGATATGATTATAAGAGAAGAAACACATATTTCAATAATGTGAACTTTATCACGATCTTTACTATAATGCTTAACTAACATGAGATTTTGAAATTAGAAATGAACTAAGACATATTAGATTTTGACAATTGGAAATGTATACATTTTAAGTCTATAGTGTTTTTACTTAACTATCGTTTTTTAAATTTTATATTTCGGAAGGAACATATCACTTTTATTTTTATTAATATGAACTTATATATTGTATATTGTTACTTTTTAGCTTGTAACAAAAAAGTTGTAACAATCATGATTTGCATTAATTTGTAGCTTCTCATGTATATTATTTGACAAGTAGATAGAATATTTGATTATTATAAAATAATTTGCATTGCCTTATAGATTATGGTATATTTTTCTTTGCCATATATAAATAAAGATAGAATAATTAATGACATTAACAATAAATAGTAAATAGAAGAGTTACTCTCATATAAATAAAAACAACAGGTATTAAAAGAATAGGAAGTATAACTAAAAGCATTGAAAGTCTGCTGGAATTATAAGCAAGCAATCGAAGTAAATTAAAATCCAAATAGAACAACTAATTGATGAAGTCTTTGAAACATACATAGCTTTAATCTTAAACTGCTACTAACCTAAAACAAACTTTAGAAAATGTAAATAAATACTTCAATAATGCATATGAAAATAACTATTTTTTTCATTTCTCTTTCTTCCCACACTTCTTCATTCTCTTTCCAAAACCGCTGTCCAATGCACCTTCCGTATTAAATATTTTTTCTTGTCATTCTTGAAGTTCCTCATCAACAACTTTGTTGCCTCGAATTAAGGATCATGTTTCCATTGCCTTCAGTTTCTTCAATATGGTATAACTACCTCACTTCCTAAAAAATACATAAAAAACATAACCAAAAAAAAATAATTCTTTAATAAAAAATTATTATAACAAACCTTTTTTTGAATGTACTTCTCATTGTAAACAGATATAATCTTTGCATCTGCTATAAGTTTGGTCACATTATAGATCACAGAGTTGCGGATCTGATTTGTCTCTCTAACTTGCATCTTAAAAAGCCCAACACGGCCAGTCAAGGCCTTTTCAATCTTATTTGGAACCAAACCCAATGCATCAGTCTGTATTCAAACTAAAAATATTACGTGTTAGTTCCTTAAAATGTTTTATTTTTCTTTTATATTTTTTTACAGTACAACACACATTAGATTTCATGACATTTCATGTTGTATTCTAAAACGACCCACTCTAACTACCTAACCTGACAATCCCATATCATATTAACACTTATAAAATGCCGCAAAATTTCGGCAGAGTCTCCCATGAACTAGTACCTATACCCAAATATGTGATATAAAACCAATACAACTATCACATAGAGACATCCAGTCTCAATCCGAATCAAACTCACATCAATATCCCCGTAGATATAACCACAAGATATTAGTAAATAATAAAATTCTAATCTTCTCAAATTACTCATTTATTATACGTTACGGTATTTAAACAACCTCACAAGTTGCATAGACATACTAAGTGAACTTAAAGTACACATCACACTATCAACGACACTCGAACATATGAGTACATTACTACAATACCTATTTAGAAAACAAGGTTCAGGAACAAGAACTAAAATATGTTAAGCCCATGGTTAAGCCCTACAGGTCGTCATCCATGTACGTCGACCCTCAACAACAGTAGAAATCCAACCCTTCCAGAGAATATGCTCAAGCATCAAGATTACCTACAATGCATAAACTACGTGAGGTGAAGCCCAATAAGTAGAAATCATGCATGTATCATATGTAACACCCCCAAGATGTTCAGGTCATATTATAGCGCCGTGGACCCCACTCCTTGGAATCCACCAGGCTAACACACAACTCGACATGGCAACAATGATAGAAATCATCAACATACAAAAAATTTCTCTATCCAAGACACACAAAAAGTAAACCGGACTCGACAATGCATTACGACATCAACCAAAATCAAAATCAAGTACACAACATTCACAATGTTCCAAAAGAAAGAAGTACTCGAGTACTGAAGTAAACAACAAGATTCATAAAGTTTAAAAGACAAGACATCAACGAACGACCATTTGAACAGATTCACCCTTGCCCATCATCCTCATACTGCCCGCATGCTCGTTCGCCTCCAAGACCTGAACCTGAAATACAAAAGTATTTCCCCCATTTAAGGGGTTAGCGACAACTGGTAGTGCAAGTACAATCCATTTGAACTACCATTCTAATCAGATGAAATATGCGCCAAAATCATTTTAGAAAACATATATATTCCGGAATATTACGGTGCATGAGCACAAAACACATTTCTCCAACAAAACATTTCAAAGGTTAACCGTTGGTACGAGACTCACGGCCACCGCACCCTGCAGGGACCCCTTCGGACCATCCCTCGATGGTTAACCCCCGTTCGTGATACGCATACTCATGGTGTAACACCCCCAATATATTCAGGAATATTACAACGCCGTAAATCCTTTACATATGTAATACCCGAGATTTCTGATATATATTTGGAACTTGTGATATTGTAATCGTTGTACTTGATCTGAGTATTATTCTCCATATTTCATAATCCGATGTTGTCAAGCGTATGATTTCATGTATGTGATTTAAAAATTGTAATTCTGCGCATGTAGCGCACGCTATCGGCCATGTGTAGCGTACGCTAACATGGACTCAATAGCGCACGCTACAAAGGAACATTAGCGCACGCTATGCGTGGTCAATTTGATTGAGACATGCGGTAGGTGAGATCTGGCCGGGGACCCTTGTCGGATCGTGTCGGGATGAACCTGGACGGCTTTCGGGAAAAGCCGAGTCAACGCCTTAGCGCACGCTACAGGCATGTGCATAGCGCGCACTAAATGTTGAGTACAGTTAAGTCAGTAAGCCATTAGCGCACGCTACGAGCAGGGACTAGCGCGCGCTAATAGCCATTTCTTATAAATAGGACAGCATCCTATTCGTGATTTCAGTTCCTTCTTCTCCCATACCCGAATTCTTACACTTAGAGCATAACTTCCTTCATCCTAAACACTTCATATCAACATTCTAGTTCGTGATTGAAGATCGTATATCATTGGAGATTGGTGTTTAAGCCTTCGGCGTTGGATTGCTTTGATTTCCTCCGTGTTCTTCACTACTTTGAGGTAGGTGATTCTTCACCAATACTAGTAGTGTTCCAAAGGACATTTGATCATGCTTATCTTGTCAGTTAGATTCTTAAGTAGTCGAACATCATGTGTAGAAGGATATTTTCGATGTTTCGATACTTATTCACCGTATAAACCATTGAACCTCTTGGTGTTTGAACTCCTAGCATATTCTGAAGCTTCAAACCTATTTGTGATCAGTAGACGGATTTACCTAGTTGTTACCTTTTACACATTGGAATCATGCGTTTTGGAACGTAGGACGAACAGAACTTAGAGTATTTTCTTGAAGATCGAAGATGAATTATGATGTTGAGATGATTATCCGTATATTTGTATCTCATAATCATAGAACTTCCACAAACCTTATTAGCATGATATGCTTGAGGATGACTTGTTTTATCACCAGAGAATTCATGGGTTCATCACCATTCAACCTAGTTTTCTGTCAATAGTAATCTGCCATGCACGATTAGCGCACGCTAACATACGTTAGTTAACGTGCGCTATCGGGGTTAAGTTAACGCACGATTACGTACGTAACGTACGTTATGAGATCAGCCGAGTCAAACTGTCAGTCCGTGGCTAGCGTACGTTAGGCTTATACGATAGCGTACGCTAACAGGTAGGCTTAGCGCACGTTACGTAGAGTACGTAGCGCACGCTAAGCAGTCTAGGCAGATTGTTTATTTTGAGCTTTTTGGCCGTAGACCGAATTGCTAGGCCATCGTTCGACTTGAGATGATTTATATATCATTCCTTTTGTTAAGGTTCGAGCTTGTTACGTTGATCGAAGGAGGCGGCCTTCGAGTGTGTTGAGATCATTGAAGTATTCCATTCTTGCCATTTTCGAGGCAAGTATCATATGTCGAGTTCGATTTATATTGAAACTTTGATCATGCTTGTGGTGTTGTTCATGTTGTTGAATATGAGATGTATTTCTGAAATTTCTCGTGGTATTCGTTGTTATTTGTTCGTATTGATTAACATATTGAAATGCATATATGTATGCATAGTTGATTGATTTATGGTATAAATGATCCGAGGGGATCATGAGGATCTATGCTGAGGGCGCTGGATCGAATGTCCACCATGCGTTGGTCCGACGGGATCATCATGGGGATCTATGCTGAGGGCGCTCGATCGCTGGATGGGTTTTCCACCATACGTTGGTCCGACGGGATCATCATGGGGATCTATACCAAGGGCGCTGGATCGCTGGATTACCCTGTACTGTGTTGATGGAATCGTGAGGATTCGCATCATTGGATTCCGGTGGAGGAAGTCCATTTTGCATGTTTTATGATGCATTGATGATTTATATATTACGATACTTGTACTAGAATTGTTTTTGCTAACCCCTTCGGGGGTGGACATTGTTTTGATGTTCAGGTAGCCGAGGAGCGGGGAAGCAACCACAGTACCGACAGGACGATGAAATGGCTCAGTGATGTGGTTGATGTTTATTGTTATTGTGATTTGTCTTCTTGGTCTATTTAGTACTCGAGTACGTCTGTTTTTAATAACGTCTTGTCGATATGGTTGTATAAGTTAACTCATTTGATCGGTTGAATCAAATCTGTATTTGAACTTCAGTTGTACGATTGGATTATATTTACACTCCTTTTAAAATTAGCCTTGTAAATCCTTACCTAAAGGGTTTACGGCGCTGTAATTATTCCGAATATCTCGGGGTGTTACAGAATATGGTATCGGAGCCAAGATTCATGTATATCTTGGCAGTCGGGTTAGTTGGGTCAGTTTACGTTATTTGATTATTGGTCGTTCGTAACATCACTCTCGAGCCAAAGATCGTCGTGTGGACCGTGGTTGTAAGTTCCTAAATCTCAAATACTACCGTTTTATTTTATTCATGTTTTGTGAACATTGATGGATGTACTTTTAGAAAGTTTGCCCTGGATATTGAGTAATTATGTTTACAGTATGTTGAGAGGAGGTCGTGGACGCGGACGTGGTCGTGGACGCGGACGTGGAAATGCGAGACAAGAAGAGTCGGTATCTACCCCAGAGATAACCGCTAGTCGAACGGATTCCCATTCCGGGGGACAGCAGGGATCGGCAAATAATAATGCAGATCCTAACGTGCCGGGAGTGCTCCAGCAGGTGGTTGCCCAGATAAACCAGTTTGCTCAAGTTGTGGATCGCATGCAGACGGCGATGGGACAGCAGCATAACGTGGATAATCGAGGAGATAAATGGCTTACCGAAGTGATCAAATTGCATCCTCCGAAATTTGAAGGTTCTGCTGAGACGCTTTCTTGGGATCACTGGCTGAAGGAATTAGAAAAGATTTTTGCAGGGATTAACTGTCCCAATGATAGGAAGGATCCGGTCGCCCAGTATCTTCTGACAGGGGAGGCTTTCGACTGTTGGGAGGCCATTCGACCGGAGGAGCACAATGTTGACTGGACGGAATTCAAATTGATGATGGAAGCGCAGTATTGTCCTCGCCCAGTTAGAGAAGCCCGAGTTCGGGAGTTTTTCTCACCACAAAATTCAGAAGCATCTGTGACGGACGTGATTAAGACCTTTAATCACCAGCTGACTTATGTGCGCCACTTGGTCAGGACCGAGGCGGAAAGGATTTTCCATTTTGACATGCGAATGAAGCCGGAAATTCAGCAATATATGTCCGGATTTGAATGTACCACCTTGCGACAGTATCAGGACAAGGCGTTGGCCTATGATATGAAGGAGGCAGCAGTAGAGAAATCGACGGAAGCAAAGAAACAGAAGGTGTCTGGCAACTTCACGGAGAATAAGAGTAGCGGGCCTCGCAGGGGTCAGTCCTCTTTTCATTCATCCAGGAGACCTCCGCATCCTTCTCGAGGTGGAAAGAAGTTCCGGGCAGCACCAACTGTTTCAGACGCAGGGAAGAAGTGTTATAACTGTGGCAAAGCGGGACATGTTCGACGTGATTATTTCGCGCCTGCTGTGACCTGTTTCGAGTGTGGACAGGAAGGACATCGCGCAAAATTTTGTGGGAATGCGACCCGATCTTTTGGTACTCGCACTCCTGTACCGGTTTCGAAGGACACTAGTGTAAACCAGACGCAGCAGAGCGGTTTCCCGCAGCAGAATGTTGGGAAAAGAGAGGCATCCAGCGCTGGGTCCGTTCCTCCGCGTATTTACGAGATGAAGAAGGATGATCAGAACACAGCTGTTGCATCAGGTACGATTCAGATCCTTTTACAACCAGTTAGTGTCTTGTTCGATTCGGGAGCTACGCATTCTTTTATATCTTTGAACTGTGTTAATCGTTTGAAAATCTCGTGCTTGTATGATTGTGAACCTTACGTTGTGGGATTACCGAGCGGAGAGAAAATTGTGGGAACCCTAGAAGCTAGGGATTTTCCAGTAACTATAGGAGGGAGAGATTGTCTATCGAACCTTATTATGGTTGACATCTACGGTGACGATTTAATTCTCGGAGACGATTGCCTCAACCGTTATGGAGCTATTCTGAATTACCGAGAGAGAGTCATTTCTATCATTGCTGATGACGGATCTGAACACTTATTCCGAGGATGGAGACCAGGAAGCTCGGGAAAATTGATCAAAGCAATGAAAGCCGTGAAATTACTGAAGCAGGGATGTCACGTACTTTGGTGCTATGCCATGAGGAAAGAGGAAGGAGTAGAGCTCTCGTCTATTTCAGTTGTGAATGAGTTCTCAGATGTATTTCCTGACGAACTACCTGGGTTACCTCCGCAGAGAGAAGTGTAATTCACTATCGAATTAGAGCCTGGAGCAGCTCCTATTTCCAGAGCACCATACCGCATGGCGCCAACCGAGATGTATGAACTCAAGAAGCAACTGGAGGAATTGTTATAGAAGGGCTATATCCAACCTAGCGTTTCTCCTTGGGGAGCGCCCGTTCTCTTTGTCCGGAAGAAAGACGGATCCCTCCGACTGTGTATTGATTACAGGGAGCTCAACAAGATGACGATCAAGAATAAGTACCCTATACCTCGGATCGACGACTTATTTGATCAACTGCAAGGGGCAAGGATATTCTCGAAGATTGACTTGCGATCAGGATACCACCAGTTGAGAATTAAGGAATCGGATATACCAAAATCTGCTTTCAGATCCCGGTACGGGCATTATGAATTTGTAGTAATGCCATTTGGACTTACCAATGCTCCTGTGGTATTCATGCAGTTGATGAATCGGGTATTCTTGGAATACTTGGATAAATTTGTGGTCGTCTTCATTGATGACATCTTGATATATTCGAAGGACGCAGAGGAGCATGCCGAACATTTGCGTGTGGTTTTGAGCACTTTGAGGAAGGAACAGTTGTATGCAAAGCTTTCTAAATGCGAGTTCTGGCTTAGGGAAGTAACCTTCCTTGGGCATGTGATATCAGTCGACGGGGTTCCGGTGGACCCGAAGAAAGTCGAAGCAATCTTGGAATGGGAAGTTCCTAGTAATGTGAAAGAAGTCAGGAGTTTCTAGGACTTGCGGGATATTATCGCCGCTTTGTAGAGGATTTTCCAAAATTTCTCGTCCGCTCACTCATTTATTACAGAAAACTCAAAAGTTTAAGTGGGATGAGAAATGCCAGTGGTTTTGATGAGCTTAAGAAGAGGTGATGGACACCTATATTAGCGCTACGGAGAGGAACGATGGATTCATGGTATACTGACGCTTGAATTAAGTGCAGGTTGTGTGTTGATGCAAAAGGATAAGGTGATTGCCTATGCTTCTCGGCAATTGAAACCGTATGAGGTTAATTACCCGACTCACGATCTGGAGCTAGCAGCTGTGGTCTTTGCCCTGAAAATTTGGCGACATTATTTGTACGGCACTCATTGTCAGATCTTTACAGACCATAAGAGCCTCAAGTACATTTTCAGTCAGAAAGAATTAAACGTGAGGCAGAGAAGGTGGCTGGAATTGATCAAGGATTACGACTTGGAGATTTTCTATCATCCGGGGAAAGCAAACGTAGTAACCGATGCTTTGAGCCGTAAACCTGTTTCTCTTCGAGTGTTGGAAGCACTTACATCCCAAACCAGCATTCAGCGGGAACTGATCCGTGAAGGGGTTGAAGTATGGGCACCAGGAATGCAAGGGCAACTTTATGTGATGGAACTGACTTCATCACTAGTCGAGGAGATCAAGTCTAAGCAGTTGGACGATTCTCTGATCCTTCGATTATGTGACGAAGTAAAGAAAGGAAAAGCCCCAGGATTCGTGTTACAAGACGATGGAGTTCTGAGATTTCAGAATCGACTTTGCGTTCCTGATGATGGTGATTTGAGACGGACTATTCTGAAGGAAGCTCACAGCGCGCCATATTCCATTCACCCGGGCATCAGTAAGATGTATAAGGATTTAAAACAAAATTTTTGGTGGGGGAATATGAAGAAGGACGTAGCAGAGTACGTTTCGAAGTGCTTGACTTGTCAGCAGGTTAAGATTGAACATTAGCGACCTGCCGGAATGTTAAAGCCGCTTCCGATCCCTGAATGGAAGTGGGAGGACATCTCGATGGATTTCATCACCAGTATGCCAAGGACTAGAACGGGAATGAACTTGATTTGGGTTGTAGTTGATCGACTAACCAAGTCGGCTCATTTCCTAGGGATTAAAGATACATGGGGGCCCGAGAAATTGGCGCGAGTATTTATTGCGGAGATAGTCAGATTGCATGGGACGCCGAAGACCATTATTTCGGATCGAGATGGTCGTTTTGTGTCGCACTTCTGGAAAGCAGTTCACAGGGCTTTGGGGACTGAGCTCAACTTTAGCACGGCTTATCATCCCCAAATGGACGGTCAGTCCGAAAGGACTATACAGACGGTAGAAGACATGCTTAGAGCTTGTGCATTAGATTGGTCAACTGATTGGGAAGTTCACTTGCCCTTGATCGAGTTCACCTATAATAATAGTTGGCATGCTTCTATTAAGATGGCACCATTTGAAGCTTTGTACAGGAGAAGATGCCGATCACCCCTGTGTTGGGATGATTCTTCGGATTTGATCGGGATGAAACCGGAATTGATTATTCAGACTCAAGAGAAGGTAGCTTTGATTCGAAAAAGATTGTTGACTGCCCAGAGTCGACAGAAGTCTTATGCAGATATACGTCGTCGCCCTCTAGAGTTCGACGCTGGGGACCATGTACTATTGAAGGTGTCTTCTACACGAGGGATTTTCCGTTTTGGGAGGAGAGGCAAGCTTAGTCCAAGATATATTGGACCATTCGAGATCCTCGAGAGAGTTGGAGATTTAGCATACAGGTTGGCCTTACCGCCATCGCTGAGTCACATTCACAATGTGTTTCATGTATCCCAATTGCGGAAGTATGTACCGGACCCCAGTCACGTCATTGATTTCTACGAGATCGAGATAGCTAATGATGGCACCTTCGAAGAGAGACCAATCAAGATACTTGAGAGCCGGATCAAACAATTGAGAAATAAATCAATACACTTGGTTAAAGTACAATGGTCACGACATGGAGTCGAAGAGGCCACTTGGGAAACAGAGGACAGTATGAAGGCTAGATATCCAGAGTTGTTTTCATCTTAAGTTTCGGGACGAAACTTCTTTTTAGGGAGGAAGGATGTAATACCCGAGATTTCTGATATGTATTTGGAACTTGTGATATTGTAATCGTTGTACTTGATCTGAGTATTATTCTCCGTATTTCATAATCCGATGTTGTCAAGTGTATGATTTCATGTATGTGATTTAAAAATTGTAATTCTGCGCATGTAGCGCACGCTATCGGCCATGTGTAGCGTACGCTAACATGGACTCAATAGCGCACGCTACAAAGGAACATTAGCGCACGCTATGCGTGGTCAATTTGATTGAGACATGCAGTAGGTGAGATCTGGCCGGGGACCCTTGTCGGGTCGTGTCGGGATGAACCTGCCGAGTCAACGCCTTAGCGCACGCTATAGGCATGTGCATAGCGCGCGCTAAGTGTTGAGTACAGTTAAGTCAGTGAGCCGTTAGCGCACGCTACGAGCAGGGACTAGCGCGCGCTAATAGCCATTTCTTATAAATAGGACAGCATCCTATTCGTGATTTCAGTTCCTTCTTCTCCCATACCCGAATTCTTACACTTAGAGCATAACTTCCTTCATCCTAAACACTTCATATCAACATCCTAGTTCGTGATTGAAGATCGTATATCATTGGAGATTGGTGTTCAAGCCTTCGGCGTTGGATTGCTTCGATTTCCTCCGTGTTCTTCACTACTTTGAGGTAGGTGATTCTTCACCAATACTAGTAGTGTTCTAAAGGACGTTTGATCATGCTTATCTTGTCAGTTAGATTCTTAAGTAGTCGAACATCATGTGTAGAAGGATATTTTCGATGTTTCGATACTTATTCACCGTATAAACCATTG
Organism: Orobanche coerulescens; assembly: GCA_033398695.1. NCBI lineage: Eukaryota > Viridiplantae > Streptophyta > Magnoliopsida > Lamiales > Orobanchaceae > Orobanche > Orobanche coerulescens. Next base: position 6,593,010 of record CM065814.1, read on the forward strand.
AACCTCTTGGTGTTTGAACTCCTAGCATATTCTGAAGCTTCAAACCTATTTGTGACCAGTAGACGGATTTACCTAGTTTTTACGTTTTACACATTGGAATCATGCATTTTGTAACGTAGGACGAACGGAACTTAGAGTATTTTCTTGAAGATCGAAGATGAATTATGATGTTGAGATGATTATCCGTATATTTGTATCTCATAATCGTAGAACTTCCACAAACCTTATTAGCATGATATGCTTGAGGATGACTTGTTTTATCACCAGAGAATTCATGAGTTCATCACCATTCAACCCAGTTTTCTATCAGTAGTAATCTGCCATGCACGATTAGCGCACGCTAACATACGTTAGTTAACGTGCGCTATCGGGGTTAAGTTAACGCACGATTACGTACGTAACGTACGTTATGAGATCATCCGAGTCAAACGGTCAGTCCGTGGCTAGCGTACGCTAGGATTATATGATAGCGTACGCTAACAGGCAGGCTTAGCACATGTTACGTAGAGTACGTAGCGCACGCTAAGCAGTCCAGGCAGATTGTTTATTTTGAGCTTTTTGGCCGTAGACCGAATTGCTAGGCCATCGTTCGACTTGAGATGATTTGTATATCATTCCTTTTGTTAAGGTTCGAGCTTGTTACGTTGATCGAAGGAGGCGGCCTTCGAGTGTGTTGAGATCATTGAAGTATTCCATTCTTGCCATTTTCGAGGCAAGTATCATATGTCGAGTTCGATTTATATTGAAACTTTGATCATGCTTGTGGTTTTGTTCATGTTGTTGAATATGAGATGTATTTCTGAAATTTCTCGTGGTATTCGTTGTTATTTGTTCGTATTGATGAACATATTGAAATGCATATATGTATACATAGTTTATTGATTTATGGTATAAATGATCTGAGGGGATCATGAGGATCTATGCTGAGGGCGCTGGATCGAATGTCCACCATGCGTTGGTCCGACGGGATCATCATGGGGATCTATGCTGAGGGCGCTGGATCGGTGGACGGGTTTTCTACCATGCGTTGGTCCGACGGGATCATCATGGGGATCTATACCAAGGGCGCTGGATCGCTGGATTACCCTGTATTGTGTTGATGGAATCGTGAGGATTCGCATCGTTGGATTCCGGTGGCGGAAGTCCGTTTTGCATGTTTTATGATGCATTGATGATTTATGTATTAAGATACTTGTACTAGCATTATTTTTGCTAACCCCTTCGGGGGTGGACATTGTTTTGATGTTCAGGTAGCCGAGGAGCGGGGAAGCAACCACGATGCAAACGGAGACGATGAAATGGCTCAGTGATGTGGTTGATGTTTATTGTTATTGTGATTTGTCTTCTTGGTCTATTTAGTACTCGAGTACGTCTGTTTTTAATAACGTCTTTTCGATATGGTTGTATAAGTTAACTCATTTGATCGGTTGAATCAAATCTGTATTTGAACTTCAGTTGTACGATTGGATTATATTTACACTCCTTTTAAAATTAGCCTTGTAAATCCTTACCTAAAGGGTTTACGGCGCTGTAATTATTCCGAATATCTCGGGGTGTTACAATATAAGGATTTACAAGGCTGAAGAATTGAACAGACATTAAAAGGTACTAACGAATGGAAATAACGGAATTAAGATACAACGGTTCTGACCAAATACTGAAAGTACAGTTGTTCAGCAGGAACTTAATAATACATCACCAAATTCAAATTCAGCATAAATGACTTCGTACTCGAGTACTTATTGAAATAACAAATAAACAACAGACAAATGAACCCGGCCAAAACATCACTCTGCACCCTCGTCGTCATGCAGCTCCAGTGGTTGTTTTCCCGCTCTCCTGGATCCTGAACATAAACAAAATGTTCACCCCCGAAGGGGTTAGCACAACGATGCTAGTACAAGTACCACAACATATTATTCATATCTCACGAAGAATAATAATGTAAACGACAAAATACCAATGAGTCTTCTCCTACAAGAAACTCATAAATGACATACACAACTGATAATCACAACATGATATCATAACATACACATGGTAATTCCGTCGATCCATCGTTCACTGCCTAGAACCCACGATGATCCCGTCAGACCAACCCGTGGTGGAAAAACCCGTCCGATGATCCAGCACACGCTAGCATAGATCCCCCGATGATCCCGTCGGACCAACACGAGGTGGACATACAATAACGACATACATGCACGACAATATGTATAACAACAATACATAAAACAATTAAGGTACTTGCCTCGATTTGGAGACAAGAACAATACTTCCACAAAAACGAACACTCGAAGGTCGTCCTCCTCAATCAATCACGCAACAAGATCAAACCTTAACAAAAGAAATGATATAGGATTTATCTCACGTCGTACGAATGTTTAACAATTCGATTTACGGCCAAAAGTTCATAAAATGCAATCTGCCTGAACTGCTTAGCGCACGCTAAGTACTCTGTGTAGCGTGCGTTAAGTCTGCTCGATAGCGCACGCAAACAATAAAGCCTAGCGTACGCTAACTATCCATGGTCAGTACTTCACTGATCAGTCGACTGACTCGTCTGATGTCTTAGCGTACGTTACGTACCAAACGTAGCGTATGCTAACTCGTGCTCGATAGCGCACGTTAATCTTCATAGCTTAGCGTGCGCTATCTATGCATGGCAGTTTACTGATGGGCAGTAAACTGTTCTCGTCATGATCAAAACAATGAAATCTTCCGTGATAATTCATGTTACCTCCATGAATATCATGTTCATACGATTATGAATGATTTTACGGATAGCAACAACTTCGGATTCGAGGATATGCATACCATTATAAAACCATATTCTATTTCGACTACAAATCTTCATACGACAATTCGAAAGGCTTAACGGTTGATATCAACAACTCTATATCAATCAATATTATCATCCTGAAGTTGTTAAACGTTCCATCTATACTAGATAAATCCTTCCATGATCAATCCTTTAGATTTATCTAACAATAATGATGTTAAAGTCAAGTCCAAGATTGCTATGAAGTCATCTACTAGATTCGGATTACCAATGATAGAAGCTTCCGTTACATATTCAATTTAATAAGATTCGAATCATGATGATCATAATCAAGGTACTTAAGGCTTATTCATCTCAATACTTCAAACATGATGTACTTTGGATAAATCACTTATGAAAATCAATATCTCGTTACTATGATCATCCAATTCTTTAGAATCCAACTCTGAGTCTGGAGATAGGTTGAACATTCCTTAATATGATGAAAATCACTGAACCGTAGGGTAGAATCCGACTCCAGTTGGTTGTATGCCACTCCAAGGTGTTATTCCACTTCAATGATTACTCCCAAGTGATAACCAATATACAAACACCAACAAGATGTGTTCTAATTGTGTAGAAGGATTATTTCAGCTCTCTGGCCTCTCAAGAATGCAGAATGGACGAGTAAAATGTAAGCCAAAACGGGTTGTTGTCCCATTTATAATATTCTGCATTTTAACAAGTTAGCGCACGCTACTAAGCTTTCCTTAGCGTGCGCTAATAATGGTTGACTTTGCATAGCGTGCGCTAATAGTAGCCCGATAGCACGCGTTAAGATACATTCTTAGCGTGCGCTATCACGAGTTTGCATGAGAAATTTTGCATGCTTCTATACTTATGTACAATGATATCAATGCAATAAATATCATACTCCAATAATCAAAACCACAAATCCGAATAATACAGGGTTGAATACAGATGAAATACACCGTAATAAATCCGGATATTACATACTCTCCTACTAAAAAGGAGTCTCGTCCCGAAACTCAAGATGAAAATAATTCGGGATATCTAGACTTCATATCAGCTTCCGTTTCCCAGGTGGCTTCTTCCATTCGGTGACGTGACCATTGAACTTTGACCAAAACGATTGGCTTGTTCCTCAGCTGTTTAACTCGACTCTCGAGTATCTTGACCGGTCTTTCTTCAAACGTCCCATCCTGCTCGACTTTGATCTCACCGAAATCAATGATATGACTGGGATCTGGTATATACCTCCGTAACTGGGATACGTGGAACACGTTATGAACATGGCACAATGACGGCGGCAATGCCAATCTGTATGCCAACTCCCCCACTCTCTCGAGGATCTCAAATGGTCCGATATATCTCGGACTCAGCTTTCCTTTCCTTCCGAAACGAAAGATTCCCCGAGTAGGAGAAACCTTCAAAAGTACATGGTCTCCAGTATTGAACTTCAATGGGCGACGGCGTACGTCCGCGTAGGATTTCTGGCGACTCTGGGCGGTCAACAGTCTTTCACGAATCAAGGCTATCTTCTCTCGAGTCTGCACGATCAACTCTGGTTCTGTTCCGATCAAGTCTGACGAATCGTCCCAGCATAGGGGCGATCTGCATCTCCTTCCGTATAATGCCTCAAACGGTGCCATCTTAATGGAAGCATGCCAACTATTGTTGTAGGTAAATTCAATCAACGGTAGATGAACTTCCCAATCGTTTGACCAATCTAAGGCACAAGCCCTCAGCATATCTTCCACCGTTTGAATGGTCCTCTCGGATTGCCCGTCAGTCTGCGGGTGATAAGCTGTACTGAAGTTCAATTCGGTCCCCAAGTCCTTATGAACTGCCTTCCAAAAGTGAGACACAAAACGGCCGTCTCGATCAGAAACAATAGTTTTCGGCGTACCATGCAATCGAACTATCTCCGAAATAAACACTAGCACCAATTTCTCTGGTCCCCACGTGTCCTTAATGCCTAGAAAATGAGCTGATTTGGTTAAACGATCAACTATCACCCAAATCATGTTCATTTCCATCTTGGTTCTCGGCATACTAGTGATAAAGTCCATCGATATGTCCTCCCACTTCCATTCAGAATTGGGAGCGGCTTCAACCTTCCGGCAGCCGTTGATGCTCGATCTTAACCTGCCGACAAGTCAAGCATTTGAAACATAGTCCGCTACGTCTTTCTTCATGTTGCCCCACGAAATTCGCTTCAAGTCCTTATACATTTCTTGGTGCCCGGGTGGATAGAATAGGGCGAACTATGAGCTTCCTTCATAATCGTCTGTTTCAGAACATCAACATCGGGAACGCAGAGTCGGTTCTGAAATCTCAAAACTCCATCATCATGAATTATGAATCCGGGGGCCTTTCCTTTGATCACTTCATCACGTAACCGAATCATCAGAGGATCATCTGCCTGTTTATATTTGATTCCTTCGGTTAATGATGAAGTTATCTCCATCTCGCACAGTTGTCCTTGGACTCTTTGTAACCATACTTCTATTCCTTCACGAATCATCTCTCGTTGAAGGCTAAGTTAGGAGGTCGGCGTCTCCAGATTCGAATAGAAACAGGCTTGCGGCTAAGTGCATCGGCCACTACATTCGCTTTGCCTGGATGATATAAAATCTCCAAGTCATAGTCCTTAATCAGTTCTAACCATCTTCTTTGCCGCATGTTTAATTCTTTCTGACTGAATATGTACTTGAGACTCTTGTGATGCGTAAAGATCTGACAGTGAGTCCCGTACAGATAATGCCTCCAGATCTTCAAAGCAAAAACCACTGCTGCTAGCTCCAAATCATGTGTTGGGTAATTTACTTCATAAGGTTTCAGCTGTCGTGACGCATACGCGATCACCTTATCATTCTGCATCAATACGCACCCGAGTCCTTGGTTCGAAGCATCACTGTAAACTATAAATCCTCCAATTCCCTGTGGAAGTGATAGAATCGGTGCCGTCGTCAATCTCTTCTTTAATTCATCAAAGCTAATCTGACACAACTCATTCCACTCAAACTTTTGGGTTTTCTGCAGGAGTCGAGTAAGTGGGCGGGAGATTTTAGAAAACCCTTCCACGAATCGACGATAATATCCAGCAAGTCCTAAGAAGCTTCGGACTTCTTTCACGTTCTTTGGAGGCTTCCAATCCATAATTGCTTCGATCTTCTGAGGATCTACTCGGACTCCTTTAGCTGACACCACATGGCCGAGGAACATTACTTCCTTTAGCCAGAATTCACACTTAGAAAGTTTGGCGTACAATTGCTCGTTTCTCAAAAGTTCCAATACAATCCGCAAATGCTGCGCATGTTCTTACGGGCTCTTAGAATACACCAGAATGTCATCAATGAACACGACCACAAATTTATCCAAAAATTCAATGAACACACGGTTCATCAATTGCATAAATACAGCAGGTGCGTTAGTGAGACCAAACGGCATTACTACAAACTCATAATGTCCGTAGCGAGTTCTGAATGCTGATTTCGGAACATCAGATTCCTTAATCCTCAGCTGATGATATCCTGATCTCAGATCGATTTTAGAAAATACTGTTTCCCCTTGCAGCTGGTCAAACAGATCATCAATCCATGGCAACGGATACTTGTTCTTAATCGTCGTCTTGTTCAGCTCTCGATAGTCAATACACAGTCGGAGCGACCCATCCTTCTTTCGGACAAAAAGAACTGGCGCTCCCCAGGGTGAAATGCTTGGCTGAATATAGCCCTTGTCCAGTAACTCCTCCAGCTGCTTCTTCAGTTCGTACATCTCAGTAGGTGCCATACGATACGGCGCCTTAGAAATTGGTGTAGCTCTGGGTTCCAGCTCAATGGTAAATTCCACATCCCTTCGTGGAGGTAGTCCAGGTAACTCGTCAGGAAATACATCTGGAAATTCGTTCACAACAGGAATGGATGAAAGTTCCACAATTTCGTCTTCTTTCTTCATTGCATAACACCAGTACCCGATACAGCCCTGTTTCAACAATCTGACAGCTTTCATCGCTTTGATCAATTTTCCTGAGCTTCGGTTTCCACCTTTCCAACAATATTTCGAACCATCATCGGCGATCAGCGAGAGATTCCTCCTTCGGTAGTTTACAATTGCTCCATATAGATTAACCCAATCGTCTCCGAGTATCAGGTCGTCTCCTTGCATTTCTATCACGATCAGATTTGAGAGCCACTCTCTGCCTCCAAATGATATAGGAAAATTTCTAGTTTCTAAGTTTCCGACAATCCTCTCTCCACTCGGTAAACCAACAACATAAGGTTCACAAGTATGAAAACCGGAAATATTCAAACAATTTACACAAGACAAAGATATAAAAGAATGTGTAGCTCCTGTATCGAATAAAACGCTAGCCCGGGAAAGGATCTGGGCGATGCACGATGCGGCAAGACATCACGATCGTCTGTCCTCCTCATCTCGTCTGCAGGCGTGGGAGCAGATCCGGCACTCGATGTCCCCTTTGGTCCCATTGTCCTGCCTCGTCCGCGGCCGAATTGCGAGGCATCTGAACAATTTCTTGCATCTGTTGGATCTTGGCTTCCATACGGGTATTTGTGGTGTACGGGCTCTAAAAGACTTTGCGGCCTCTTCAAAAATCGCCCGATGTCCCTCTCGTCCACAATCAAAACAAGTCACGGCGGAAGGGGGCAATTAGTCGATAGTGCCCGTCAGGCGCAGATTAAAGCATTTCTGGTAACATCGGTAATAGTTGATGTCGCTCGAAGTTCTTTCCGCTCCTAGCTGGGTGCGGAGGTTTCTTGAAAGAGTGAAAGGATGACTGGGCCTTACGGGGCCCGCTATTCTTGTGCTCTGTAAAAGTACCAGAGACTTTCTGTTTTTGGATTAGAAAATTTCTCCATATTGCTTCCTTGATCTAAATGCGCCAACGCCTTATCCTGGTATTGACGGAGTGTGGTACATTCAAATACGGACATGTACCTCTGGATATATGGTTTCATCATCATATCGAAATGGATCATCATTTACGCATGCATTACGACCAAATGTCGAACAAATGCCCATTCTTTGTTAAACGTCTTAATTACAGGATACGGCACATCGAAGGCCGAGCGGAGAAAAACTCCCAAATTTTGGCTTCCCTCACAGACGAGGGCAATCGAACTTCCATCATCAATCTAAACTCTGTCCAATCGGCACCATGGTCTATAGGCCGGATGGCTTCCCACCATTCGGACGCTTCCCCTATCATAAAATATTGAGCGATAGAGGCTCTCCGGTCGTCTGGGCAGTTAATTCCGGCAAAGATTTTCTCCAGTTCTTTCAACCAATGATCCTGGTGGGAGTCTCGGACATACCGTCGAATTTGGGTGGTTGCATCTTCGCCACCTCTTGCGGCCACGGTCACCTCGATTTCCCATGCAGGATCCCTTGCTGTCTCTCTCCTGCTGTAGTCCCACCGCTACTTGCATTCGGTCCACGACTTGGCGGCCAGGTCATCTGGTTCACCACTTGACGAAGGATCTGAGTACAATGAGGATCTGTTCGTTATTAATAGATTGTTGCGGCTACTTTGAACTATGATGGCACGATTAGAAGCGACGCTTCCCTTTCGGCATTTCTTCGTCGCGTCACGACCGCGACCACGTCCACGTCCGCCTCTCAATATACGTAAGCATAAATACTCAATATACGAAACAACATCGTTCTAATATTCGAGTATAAAGAGACACAACATGTAAAGAACGAGATAGAGTTTAGGAACTTACAACCACCGTTCGCATGAAGACGTGGCGGTGCGGTGATGTCATTCACGGCCGGTTACCTCAAAAGACATAAATGACCCCTATTTTAACCCAACGACCAAGATATCCATAATCTTAGCTCACGATACCATATTCGTAACACCCCAATATATTCGGGAATATTACAGTGCCGTAAATCCTTTACATAAGGATTTACAAGGTGAAGAATTGAGCAGACATTAAAAGGTACTAACGAATGGAAATAACGGAATTAAGATACAACGGTTCGACCAAATCTCGAAAGTACGGTTGTTCAATAGAACTTAATAATACATCACCAAATTCAAATTCAGCATAAATGACTTCGTACTCGAGTACTTATTGAAATAACCAATAAACAACAGACAAATGAACGGCCAAAACATCACTCGCACCCTGTCGTCATGCGGCTCCGGTGGTTGTTTTCCCGCTCTCTGGATCCTGAACATAAACAAAATGTTCACCCCCGAAGGGGTTAGCACAACGATGCTAGTACAAGTACCACAACATATTATTCATATCTCACGAAGAATAATAACGTAAACGACAAAATACCAACGAGTCTTCTCCTACAAGAAACCCATAAATGACATACACAACTGATAATCACAACATGATATCATAACATACACATGGTAATTCCGTCGATCCAGCGTTCACTGCCTAGAACCCATGATGATCCCGTCAGACCAACCCGTGGTGGAAAAACCCGTCCGATGATCCAGCGCACGCTAGCATAGATCCCCCGATGATCCCGTCGGACCAACATGAGGTGGACATACAATAACGACATACATGCACGACAATATGTATAACAATAATACATAAAACAATTAAGGTACTTGCCTCGATTTGGAGACAAGAACAATACTTCCACGAAAACGAACACTCGAAGGTCGTCCTCCTGAATCAATCACGCAACAAGATCAAACCTTAAAAAAAAAGAAATGATATAGGATTTATCTCACGTCGTACGAATGTTTAACAATTCGATTTACGGCCAAAAGTTCATAAAATGCAATCTGCCTAAACTGCTTAGCGCACGCTAAGTACTCTGTGTAGCGTGCGTTAAGTCTGCTCGATAGCGCACGCAAACAATAAAGCCTAGCGTACGCTAACTATGCATGGTCAGTACTTCACTGATCAGTCGACTGACTCGTCTGATGTCTTAGCGTACGTTACTTACCAAACGCAGCCTACGCTAACTCGTGCTCGATAGCGCACGTTAATCTTCATAGCTTAGCGTGCGCTATCTATGCATGGCGATTTCTTCGGGCGATGCTTATTCTCGTCATGATCAAAACAATGAAATCTTCCGTGATAATTCATGTTACCTCCATGAATATCATGTTCATACGATTATGAATGATTTTACGGATAGCAACAACTTCGGATTCGAGGATATGCATACCATTATAAAACCATATTCTATTTCGACTACAAATCTTCATACGACAATTCGAAAGGCTTAACGGTTGATATCAACAACTCTATATCAATCAATATTATCATGCTGAAGTTGTTAAACGTTCCATCTATACTAGATAAATCCTTCCATGATCAATCCTTTAGATTTATCTAACAATAATGATGTTAAAGTCAAGTCCAAGATTGCTATGAAGTCATCTACTAGATTCGGATTACCAATGATAGAAGCTTCCGTTACATATTCAATTTAATAAGATTCGAATCATGATGATCATAATCAAGGTACTTAAGGCTTATTCATCTCAATACTTCAAACATGATGTACTTTGGATAAATCACTTATGAAAATCAATATCTCGTTACTATGATCATCGATTCTTTAGAATCCAACTCGAGTCCGGAGATAGGTTGAACATTCCTTAATATGATGAAAATCACCGAACCGTAGGGTAGAATCCGACTCCAGTTGGTTGTATGCCACTCCAAGGTGTTATTCCACTTCAATGATTACTCCCAAGTGATAACCAATATACAAACACCAACAAGATGTGTTCTAATTGTGTAGAAGGATTATTTCAGCTCTCTGGCCTCTCAAGAATGCAGAATGGACGAGTAAAATGTAAGCCAAAACGGGTTGTTGTCCCATTTATAATATTCTGCATTTTAACAAGTTAGCGCACGCTACTAAGCTTTCCTTAGCGTGCGCTAATAATGGTTGACTTTGCATAGCGTGCGCTAATAGTAGCCCGATAGCACGCGTTAAGATACATTCTTAGCGTGCGCTATCACGAGTTTGCATGAGAAATTTTGCATGCTTCTATACTTATGTACAATGATATCAATGCAATAAATATCATACTCCAATAATCAAAACCACAAATCCGAATAATACAGGGTTGAATACAGATGAAATACACCGTAATAAATCCGGATATTACATACTCTCCTACTAAAAAGGAGTCTCGTCCCGAAACTCAAGATGAAAATAATTCGGGATATCTAGACTTCATATCAGCTTCCGTTTCCCAGGTGGCTTCTTCCATTCGGTGACGTGACCATTGAACTTTGACCAAAACGATTGGCTTGTTCCTCAGCTGTTTAACTCGACTCTCGAGTATCTTGACCGGTCTTTCTTCAAACGTCCCATCCTGCTCGACTTTGATCTCACCGAAATCAATGATATGACTGGGATCTGGTATATACCTCCGTAACTGGGATACATGGAACACGTTATGAACATGGCACAATGACGGCGGCAATGCCAATCTGTATGCCAACTCCCCCACTCTCTCGAGGATCTCAAATGGTCCGATATATCTCGGACTCAGCTTTCCTTTCCTTAGAAACGAAAGATTCCCGAGTAGGAGAAACCTTCAAAAGTACATGGTCTCCAGTATTGAACTTCAATGGGCGACGGCGTACGTCCGCGTAGGATTTCGCGACTACGGGCGGTCAGCAGTCTTTCACGAATCAAGGCTATCTTCTCTCGAGTCCGCACGATCAACTCTGGTTCTGTTCGATCAAGTCGGACGAATCGTCCCGGATAGGGCGATCTGCATCTCCTTCCGTATAATGCCTCAAACGGTGCCATCTTAATGGAAGCATGCCAACTATTGTTGTAGGTAAATTCAATCAACGGTAGATGAACTTCCCAATCGTTTGACCAATCTAAGGCACAAGCCCTCAGCATATCTTCCACCGTTTGAATGGTCCTCTCGGATTGCCCGTCAGTCTGCGGGTGATAAGCTGTACTGAAGTTCAATTCGGTCCCCAAGTCCTTATGAACTGCCTTCCAAAAGTGAGACACAAAACGGCCGTCTCGATCAGAAACAATAGTTTTCGGCGTACCATGCAATCGAACTATCTCCGAAATAAACACTAGCACCAATTTCTCTGGTCCCCACGTGTCCTTAATGCCTAGAAAATGAGCTGATTTGGTTAAACGATCAACTATCACCCAAATCATGTTCATTTCCATCTTGGTTCTCGGCATACTAGTGATAAAGTCCATCGATATGTCCTCCCACTTCCATTCAGGAATTGGGAGCGGCTTCAACCTTCCGGCAGGCCGTTGATGCTCGATCTTAACCTGCTGACAAGTCAAGCATTTCGAAACATAGTCCGCTACGTCTTTCTTCATGTTGCCCCACCAGAAATTCTGCTTCAAGTCCTTATACATTTTACTGGTGCCCGGGTGGATAGAATAGGGCGAACTATGAGCTTCCTTCATAATCGTCTGTTTCAGAACATCAACATCGGGAACGCAGAGTCGGTTCTGAAATCTCAAAACTCCATCATCATGAATTATGAATCCGGGGGCCTTTCCTTTGATCACTTCATCACGTAACCGAATCATCAGAGGATCATCTGCCTGTTTATATTTGATTCCTTCGGTTAATGATGAAGTTATCTCCATCACGCACAGTTGTCCTTGGACTCTTTGTAACCATACTTCAATTCCTTCACGAATCATCTCTCGTTGAAGGCTAAGTTGGGAGGTCAGCGTCTCCAGCATCTGAATAGAAACAGGCTTGCGGCTAAGTGCATCGGCCACTACATTCGCTTTGCCTGGATGATATAAAATCTCCAAGTCATAGTCCTTAATCAGTTCTAACCATCTTCTTTGCCGCATGTTTAATTCTTTCTGACTGAATATGTACTTGAGACTCTTGTGATCCGTAAAGATCTGACAGTGAGTCCCGTACAGATAATGCCTCCAGATCTTCAAAGCAAAAACCACTGCTGCTAGCTCCAAATCATGTGTTGGGTAATTTACTTCATAAGGTTTCAGCTGTCGTGACGCATAAGCGATCACCTTATCATTCTGCATCAATACGCACCCGAGTCCTTGGTTCGAAGCATCACTGTAAACTATAAATCCTCCAGTTCCCTGTGGAAGTGATAGAATCGGTGCCGTCGTCAATCTCTTCTTTAATTCATCAAAGCTAATCTGACACAACTCATTCCACTCAAACTTTTGGGTTTTCTGCAGGAGTCGAGTAAGTGGGCGGGAGATTTTAGAAAACCCTTCCACGAATCGACGATAATATCCAGCAAGTCCTAAGAAGCTTCGGACTTCTTTCACGTTCTTTGGAGGCTTCCAATCCATAATTGCTTCGATCTTCTGAGGATCTACTCGGACTCCTTTAGCTGACACCACATGGCCGAGGAACATTACTTCCTTTAGCCAGAATTCACACTTAGAAAGTTTGGCGTACAATTGCTCGTTTCTCAAAAGTTCCAATACAATCCGCAAATCTCGCGCATGTTCTTCCGGGCTCTTAGAATACACGAATGTCATCAATGAACACGACCACAAATTTATCCAAAATTCAATGAACACACGGTTCATCAATTGCATAAATACAAAGGTGCGTTAGTGAGACCAAACGGCATTACTACAAACTCATAATGTCCGTAGCGAGTTACGAATGCCGATTTCGGAACATCGATTCCTTAATCCTCGGTGATGATATCACGATCTCGATCGATTTTAGAAAATCTTGTTTCCCTTGCGGTGGTCAAATGGATCATCAATCCATGGCAACGGATACTTGTTCTTAATCGTCGTCTTGTTCAGCTCTCGATAGTCAATACACAGTCGGAGCGACCCATCCTTCTTTCGGACAAAAAGAACTGGCGCTCCCCAGGGTGAAATGCTTGGCTGAATATAGCCCTTGTCCAGTAACTCCTCCAGCTGCTTCTTCAGTTCGTACATCTCAGTAGGTGCCATACGATACGGCGCCTTAGAAATTGGTGTAGCTCTGGGTTCCAGCTCAATGGTAAATTCCACATCCCTTCGTGGAGGTAGTCCAGGTAACTCGTCAGGAAATACATCTGGAAATTCGTTCACAACAGGAATGGATGAAAGTTCCACAATTTCGTCTTCTTTCTTCATTGCATAACACCAGTACCCGATACAGCCCTGTTTCAACAATCTGACAGCTTTCATCGCTTTGATCAATTTTCCTGAGCTTCCCGGTTTCCACCTTTCGAACAATATTTCAGAACCATCATCAGCGATCAGCGAGATATTCCTCCTTCGGTAGTTCACAATTGCTCCATATCGATTAAGCCAATCGTCTCCGAGTATCAGGTCGTCTCCTTGCATTTCTATCACGATCAGATTTGAGAGCCACTCTCTGCCTCCAAATGATATAGGGAAATTTCTAGTTTCTAAGTTTCCGACAATCCTCTCTCCACTCGGTAAACCAACAACATAAGGTTCACAAGTATGAAAACCGGAAATATTCAAACAATTTACACAAGACAAAGATATAAAAGAATGTGTAGCTCCTGTATCGAATAAAACGCTAACTGGCTGGGAAAGGATCTGGACAAGACTGGCGCGACAAAGAAGATCACGATCGTCTGTCCTCCTCATCTCGTACAAACGTGGGGGAGCAGATCCGCACTCGATGTCCCTTTCGGTCCCATTGTCCTCTCGCCTCGTCCGCGGCAAATTCCGAGGCATCCGAACAATTTCTGCATCTGTTGATACTTGGCTTCCTTCTCGATCGGCTGTGGTGTACGGGCTCTAAAAGACTTTGCAGCCTCTTCAAAAAATACTGCCCGATGTCCCTCTCGTCCACAATCAAAACAAGTCACGGCAGGAAGGGGGCAATTCCGTCGATAGTGCCCCGTCTGGGCGCAGTTAAAGCATTTCCTGGTAACATCAGTAATAGTTGATGTCGCTCCAAAGTTCTTTCCGCTCCTAACTGGGTGCGGAGGTTTCTTGAAAGAGTGAAAGGATGACTGGGCCTTACGGGGCCCGCTATTCTTGTGCTCTGTAAAAGTACCAGAGACTTTCTGTTTTTTGGATTCCGAAAATTTCTCCATAGCTGCTTCCTTGATCTCGTACGCCAACGCCTTATCCTGGTATTGACGGAGTGTGGTACATTCAAATACGGACATGTACCTCTGGATTTATGGTTTCATCCTCATATCGAAATGGATCATCATTTCTGCATCTGTTCTGACCAAATGTCGAACAAATGCCAGCTGCTGGTTAAACGTCTTAATTACCTGGGATACTGGCACATCAGAAGGCTGAGCGGAGAAAAACTCCCAAATTTTGGCTTCCCTCACAGGACGAGGGCAATACTGAACTTCCATCATCAATCTAAACTCTGTCCAATCGGCACCATGGTCTACAGGCCGGATGGCTTCCCACCATTCGGACGCTTCCCCTATCATAAAATATTGAGCGATAGAGGCTCTCCGGTCGTCTGGGCAGTTAATTCCGGCAAAGATTTTCTCCAGTTCTTTCAACCAATGATCCCAGGTGGGAGTCTCAGACATACCGTCGAATTTGGGTGGTTGCATCTTCGCCACCTCTTGCAGCCACCGGTCACCTCGATTTCCCATGTCTGGGATCCCTTGCTGTCTCTCTCCCTGCTGTAGTCCCACCGCTACTTGCATTCGGTCCACGACTTGGGCGAACTGAGTCATCTGGTTCACCACTTGACGAAGGATCTCTGGTACAGCAGGATCTGGTTCGTTATTAATAGATTGTTGCGGCTCGCCTGAACTATGACTGGCCTGATTAGAAGGCGACGCTTCCCTTTCAGCATTTCTTCGTCCGCGTCCACGACCGCGACCACGTCCACGTCCGCCTCTCAATATACTGTAAGCATAAATACTCAATATACAGGAAACAACATCGTTCTAATATTCGAGTATAAAGAGACACAACATGTAAAGAACGAGATAGAGTTTAGGAACTTACAACCACCGTTCGCATGAAGACGTAGGCAGTGCAGTGATGTCATTCACGGCCGGTTACCTCAAAAGACATAAATGACCCCTATTTTAACCCAACGACCAAGATATCCATAATCTTAGCTCTGATACCATATTCTGTAACACCCCCAATATATTCAGGAATATTACAGCGCCGTAAATCCTTTACATAAGGATTTACAAGGCTGAAGAATTGAACAGACATTAAAAGGTACTAACGAATGGAAATAACGGAATTAAGATACAACGGTTCTGACCAAATACTGAAAGTACAGTTGTTCAGCAGGAACTTAATAATACATCACCAAATTCAAATTCAGCATAAATGACTTCGTACTCGAGTACTTATTGAAATAACCAATAAACAACAGACAAATGAACCCGGCCAAAACATCACTCTGCACCCTCGTCGTCATGCAGCTCCAGTGGTTGTTTTCCCGCTCTCCTGGATCCTGAACATAAACAAAATGTTCACCCCCGAAGGGGTTAGCACAACGATGCTAGTACAAGTACCACAACATATTATTCATATCTCACGAAGAATAATAACGTAAACGACAAAATACCAACGAGTCTTCTCCTACAAGAAACCCATAAATGACATACACAACTGATAATCACAACATGATATCATAACATACACATGGTAATTCCGTCGATCCAGCGTTCACTGCCTAGAACCCATGATGATCCCGTCAGACCAACCCGTGGTGGAAAAACCCGTCCGATGATCCAGCGCACGCTAGCATAGATCCCCCGATGATCCCGTCGGACCAACATGAGGTGGACATACAATAACGACATACATGCACGACAATATGTATAACAATAATACATAAAACAATTAAGGTACTTGCCTCGATTTGGAGACAAGAACAATACTTCCACGAAAACGAACACTCGAAGGTCGTCCTCCTGAATCAATCACGCAACAAGATCAAACCTTAAAAAAAAAGAAATGATATAGGATTTATCTCACGTCGTACGAATGTTTAACAATTCGATTTACGGCCAAAAGTTCATAAAATGCAATCTGCCTAAACTGCTTAGCGCACGCTAAGTACTCTGTGTAGCGTGCGTTAAGTCTGCTCGATAGCGCACGCAAACAATAAAGCCTAGCGTACGCTAACTATGCATGGTCAGTACTTCACTGATCAGTCGACTGACTCGTCTGATGTCTTAGCGTACGTTACTTACCAAACGCAGCCTACGCTAACTCGTGCTCGATAGCGCACGTTAATCTTCATAGCTTAGCGTGCGCTATCTATGCATGGCAGTTTACTGCTGGGCAGTAAACTGTTCTCGTCATGATCAAAACAATGAAATCTTCCGTGATAATTCATGTTACCTCCATGAATATCATGTTCATACGATTATGAATGATTTTACGGATAGCAACAACTTCGGATTCGAGGATATGCATACCATTATAAAACCATATTCTATTTCGACTACAAATCTTCATACGACAATTCGAAAGGCTTAACGGTTGATATCAACAACTCTATATCAATCAATATTATCATGCTGAAGTTGTTAAACGTTCCATCTATACTAGATAAATCCTTCCATGATCAATCCTTTAGATATATCTAACAATAATGATGTTAAAGTCAAGTCCAAGATTGCTATGAAGTCATCTACTAGATTCGGATTACCAATGATAGAAGCTTCCTTTACATATTCAATGTAATAAGATTCGAATCATGATGATCATAATCAAGGTACTTAAGGCTTATTCATCTCAATATTTCAAACATGATGTAATTTGGATAAATCACTTATGAAAATCAATATCTCGTTACTATGATCATCCAATTCTTTAGAATCCAACTCTGAGTCTGGAGATAGGTTGAACATACCTTAATATGATGAAAATCACTGAACCGTAGGGTAGAATCCGACTCCAGTTGGTTGTATGCCACTCCAAGGTGTTATTCCACTTCAATGATTACTCCCAAGTGATAACCAATATACAAACACCAACAAGATGTGTTCTAATTGTGTAGAAGGATTATTTCAGCTCTCTGGCCTCTCAAGAATGCTGAATGGATGAGTAAAATGTAAGCCAAAATGGGTTGTTGTCCCATTTATAATATTCTGCATTTTAACAAGTTAGCGCACGCTACTAAGCTTTCCTTAGCGTGCGCTAATAATGGTTGACTTCAAAATTGTCCGGGTTCATCCGCGGGAATCTTATCCGGACCCATGTCCCGGCTGGCGCACGTGTTAGCTGTCCCGCCCAATAATTGAGTTCTTAGCGCACGCAACTCCTGTCTGCATAGCGTGCGCTAATAGTAGCCCGATAGCGCGCGTTAAGATACATTCTTAGCGTGCGCTATCACGAGTTTGCATGAGAAATTTTGCATGCTTCTATACTTATGTACAATGATATCAATGCAAGAAATATCATACTCCAATAATCAAAACCACAAATCCGAATAATACAGGGTTGAATACAGATGAAATACACCGTAATAAATCCGGATATTACACATGGCACTACGTATCCCCAGAGGCCCCGTCAGACCGTCCCTGGGTGAACATACACATACACATCCACAACATACACGGAAAGCCATAATCCAAATACTAGAATATGCAAACAAATATAAAGTACTTGTCTTTGAGACATCTTCGACGAAATAGGAATGAACAACGACTAGGAATGACTCGGAGGGAACACGACCGTTCCTAAACGAAGGATTAACACAACCCATTCCTACACGATAACAATAACCGAATGGAATACGCCCAAAACCCCGACTAATAATCATAAACATACACGGACGACGAATACAGGCGAGGGTTTTCACAAAACCTCCCCAAATCGATAATCCACGGATTAAAGACGATGGAAACGGGTTGGGAATCACCCGACAACAATTATCGATAAGAAATATCACAACTTAAACGAATAATTCGATTTCAATCTAGCCAAATCCCTAAAACCCCCCCAAATGGATAAATGTAGACCTCGCAAATGGGCGGGCTCGGCCCAAACGGGCCGGGCAAAAAACGGGCGGGCTTTTTTTGGTCCGGGCCTAAACGGCTCGTTTTTTTCTGGGCCTAAAATATTAGGCCCATGGCCGGCCCAGGGCGGGCCTGTCCCGGCCCGCGGGCCTTAACTTTTTTTTTTAAGAAAAATAAGAAATATAATATTCTAAATAAATGTACAAAAAATTTTAGATCATTAATCATTATATTATTCACTACACTATCATAATCAAACAAAATAAATATACAAATATTTTTATTTTATAATTACATTATTTACTACATTACCACAATCAAAAAATAAATATACAAATATTTTTATTTGATCATTATATCATTTATTATTACTAATATTTAAAAAAAAAATCATAAAATAATAGTATATATTGATGTGATATACTACAAAGTAATCACAAAGTCACATAAAAAAATAAAATTACATCAATAATTAACATATAGATGTAATATAATCTAATAAAATAAATAAGGAAAAAATTTAAATATTATAATTACTCATAACTATTAAAAAAAAACTGGGCCGGGCCGGGCCTGATCGGGCGGGCAAAAACTGGACCGGGCCAAAAAGGCCCGTTTTTTTTGGGCCACAAATGTGGAGCCCAATGCCCGCCCAAAAACAGGCGGGCTGGCCCGGCCCGCGGGCCTGGGCCTATTTTGCCGGGTCTAGATAAATGTAAGGTTCTAAGCCAAATACCTTGGATTCGTATGGAGAAAGAGGATTAAGATGATGATAAACTTCACTTGGAACACAGCAATCAAAATCTCAATGAATTCTACGGACAAAGATTGAAGAATCTCTCAAATCTCTCCTTGGAACACCGCTCTCAGACGAAGGAAGAAAAAGAATGAAGAATGGCGAAATGAAGGTCAACTCAGGTTTATAAAACCTGACCCTTCATTACGTACGTAACACTCAGGTGTTAACGTACGCTATGATCATTACGTATGTAACACTCATGTGTTAACGTACGTAATAGCTCGACAGAACAATCTGCCCAATCTGCTGTGGCCGATAGCGTACGCTACACTATCCAGTTTAGCGTACGCTAAGAGGAACTTACGTACGTAACAGCTCCGTGTTAACGTACGTAAGGGCTTGGCAAAAACTGGACAGAAGCCACTACCCAAAACGCTGAAGGCCATAATGTACGTTAACACTGAGGTATAACATACGATATGCAGGTACCGATAGCATACGCAAGAAAGCATGCATAACGTACGTTATGCATGCAGCAGTTTAACACTGCTGAATGCATTAAACTGCATCGGGTGGTACAAAGTTGAGACGCAACACCAGGACAGAACCCAAAAACGTAGATACGAAATATACACGTCGACGAAGCTATGTGCTGAAAGAAAATACAATTCCGAATATCGGGGAATCCGAAATACGACAAAGAAGATGAAATTCCCTAAACTTATAAGAAATTACAAAACGGCCCAAACGTCCGAAAATCCCGATAAAACATCGGATCAACAAACTAAAACTCACAACATGAACAACTCAACCATACGAACTTATGTAAACAAAGAAACAACGAAATCGAATGACTTTTACGAGAATCGAACATACATGTGACAAAACATATCGTAAAGTGAAATTACATAAAAACACCTCCGAAACTCGCCCAAATGGAAAAAGTCCAAGAACAAAATAGATTCAAAACATCGAAATGGTTACAAGCGAGTCAATAAAAATAGACATGCACCAAAAATGGAAACTGCTAAAAATGGAAAGGTACGGATATCACATCATGTTTGACGCTACACATGACATATGATCATCAATGAGAATTTCTCTCGAAATAATTTCTTATCTTTGGGCCGGTTGACCAAAATACCAGGTACTGGAAAGATATCAATATCATATCATATGATAACGTATGCATCTATCAAGCCAGATATATAAGGCATGCATCTATCACAACATATATACTGTGAGAACATGCATCTACCAGGCCTCACACATCATATAAACACACATCTACCGTGCTAAATATATCATAAAATCATACATCTACCATGCCTCGGTGCTCTAGCAGTGGCCAACAAAAAGATTTTCTTTTCTTTCTTTCCATGATCATACCATGCATGCAGACACTAGTGAATCTCCTGTTATGCATGCATGTGGAGATGCTAATGGATGTCATGTTCATGTAAGGTGCAACCAGATACTTTAAGAATAATTCAAATCAATCATAACATACAATGAAACACTATCAAGATATCATCAAAAACAACAACTAGTTATACAAACAATATTATATTTATGCATTGTAGTTGCAGATGGATTTCTACTTGCCTTGATCGGGTAATACCCTTACTTTTATACCAATATGGGGTGGTTGTGATGATCTATCTTCAGACCATGTTTCAAGTAATGTGTTTATAGGAATTACAGGCTATACATAGAGTTTAACTCTCTACATATAAACAGGGCTTTACCAATTCCTACGTAGATGCCTAATCGGTGTTCTACAGATTAATGTCTATCTATCCATATATATCAGCCGATTAACCAATTAATTTTGGAATTTTAAGTCATTAGTGAATCTATTAGATTTTGTTTATAATGTCCATTCAACTCTCACAACCAAATACTCTAAGCTTCTATACAATATACTTGATTAAGAGAGTTTATCAAAGTCTTGCCATAATCAGCTTTTATTTTGCCTATAACTACTTGAATATAAGTTTTGCACCAATTTTGACATAATATTCCTAAGATACTAATATATGAAAACCCCTGACACTAAAACACAATATTTAAGTACCATATACAAATAGTCCCAAAAGGTGGTAGAATTGACTCTTTTATTGTCTTAGTGAGTTTTAAGCCTTATAGATCCATAATAAACACAAGGGTAAGCAATTGATGAGTTCTTGACATAATTATAACATATTTAAGAATGTATACAAGCTCTTACATCTTCAGAATACCTAATAAACATAGCAGGAATAAGGGAGAAATAAAGGAAACTCACCTTGATTAACAAAGAAAAATCACCTTGTTCAAGATCAGACCGTAAATGAGGGTTTAGAGTCAGTTTTTATCACTTATCCAAGTGAGAGAGGCGGTTTTAAGGTGAAATATCCAAAATACCCCTCGAATAGTTTCTAGAAATCAGGATTGGAAGAATGGATCGGTTAAGCAGTTACCGTATGGTTCTTGGAGTGTTTGCACCGACTCATAGTATATAATGACCTCATTTAGGGTATGGATGATCTGTCCAAAGCGTTTCGTAGAAGTTTAGGGTGTATTTTTATTACTTAAACTCGGTTACTCATGTGAACAGTGTTGAAAATGCTAGTGAAAGAGTTTATTATCAAACTTTCTAAAACTTCACACATACTACACTATAGATAAGAATTGAAGGACTCATTTATTAATATGATATAATTGTTATAATAAACTAAAAAATGAGTTCAATTCCTACCGCAGTTGGAGCGAATAGGGTATAGACAGTGATAATATTTTATCACCGTTACCACATGCAATCATAAATTGCATCCTATAGGGTATTGGCAAGAATCAAGGTACTTGACAAGCGTTATTATATTAAACTATGGTTATTTACTTGAACCATCAATCTAAAGTGACCCATTACACGCACCAGCTAAAATCTCGAGATAAGCTAGTTAACCTCCGGCAGACACGTCAGTGACACCGTTAGTACTTCTAGGCTTACCATGTGTACTCAGAGTTATATAATATCTTTACATATATTTTATTTTCGTATCAAAGTAATGTCCATGAAAATCAGTTCCATAATAGATACCAGGATAGGGTCTTAGAGTTTAGCTCAAATGTTTAACACACTTCGGTGCAGTGAGAATAACAATAAGATAAAGTGAATGACATGTCCAACAATGTAAATAACACATAATTAACAAGTAATGCATAAATCATATTGACCAAATGAGTAGTGTGAGGCTCGGGTATCACATTCTCCCCTCCTTAAAAAAATTTCATCCCCCAAATTTAACTTACCTGAAAAGATTAGGGTATTTAGCCCTCATTTCATCTTCTCTCTTCCAAGTGGCTTCTTCTGCAAGTTAATTCCTCCACAACACCTTGACTAGTGGTATTTCTTTATTTATGAGTTTCTTTACTTCTCTCAACAAGATTTCTACAGGTACTTCTTTGTAACTCAAATATGCTGTTAACTCAACTGGTTCATTCCTGACAATGTGGGATGGATTCCTAATGTTTTTGTTAGTAGAGAAACGTGAAATACATTGTGTATCTGAGACAATGGTGCGGGCAACTCTAGTCCATAAGCTACTTCACTACCCCCCTCAGTAATAGGGAATGGCCCAATATATCTTGGACTCAGTTTTCTTTTCTTACCAAATCTCATTATTCTCTTCACTGGAGAAATTTTCAGGAATATCCGATCACCCACGACAAATTCCAGTGCTCTTATCCTAGTATCTGCATAACTCTTTTGTCTACTTTGCGCTATTCTCATTCTTTCTATAATCAATGAAATTGCTTCTGTCATTTCTTGAATCATATAAGGACCTAAAATTTTCCTTCACCAACCTCATCCCAATGTACTGGTGATCGACACTTTCGGCCATACAAAGCTTCATAAGGAGCCATTCCAATTGTACTTTGATAACTGTTATTGTAGGAGAATTTAATTAGGGGTAAATGGTTACTCCACTGTCCCTGAAAGTCCATAACACATGATCTGAGCATATATTCAAGAGTTTGTATAGTTCTTTCTGATTTCCCATCCGACTGTGGATGATAAGCAGTGCTGAAAGACAAGTGGATAGCCAATGCTCTATGCAAGCTCTTCCAAAAAGCCGATACAAATCGTGAATCTCTGTCGGATACAATAGATAATGGAACTCTATATAGTCTGACTATTTTCTGTATATATGGTTGAGAATAGCAATATATGGAGTATGCCGTAAAAAATGAAAGAAAGTGAGCAGATTTGGTCAATCGATCAACTATAACCCAAATAGAATCATATCCCTTCACTATTCTTGGTAAACCCGTCACAAAATCCATCGTAATGTCATTCCACTTCCATTTAGGAATAAATAAAGGTTGCAAGGTGCCTACTGGTCTTTGATGCTCTGCTTTTACTTGTTGACATGTTAGATATTGCTCCACATATTGTGCAATATCTTCTTTCATACCTGGCCACCAATAGTAGAATTTCAAGTCTCTGTACATTTTGGTTCCTCCTGGATGTACTGAATATGGTGTTGAGTGCGCCTCTAATAATATTTCTTTGTGAACATCTTCAACATTAGGCACATATATACAATTTTTTAATCGAATAATACCATCTTCTGACAATTGGAAGTCTGACGATGTTCCTAATTCAATGTTCTTCTTTATTTTCTCTAAGTCTTGATCATCTTTCCACCCTTGCTGAATTATATCAATTAAGGTAGGTCAAAGGGTTAATGCTGACAACTTTGCCTCTAGCCATCTATGTTGGATAATTTCTACATCCATATTCATCAAATCCTATAACTCTGGCTTCTGGATCAAAGTCATGGCTGCAATGGATTGTGCTGATTTTCTGCTTAAGGCATCTTCTACCAAAAGAAAATAAAGTCACACCAAACCATCTCAAATCTCAAATCATGATTAACCCGGATTATAAAAAAATCTCAGGTACAACACCAAAATAAAATAAAGTCACATCAAACCATCTCAAATCTCAAGATTCTCAAATCCTATCGTTACAAGATAGATCAACAACAAATGGTTCACAACCACAATACATTATTACAGATTAAGTTAAAAATTAATCCGAAAATTAAAGAAAGGAATACACAAATCAAGGCAACATCTCAAATGTACCCGACATCAATATCCTCCAGATCACCAATCTCCTCCATCTCATTGATTAGAGGAAGACCCAAATCTTAGCTAGATGCTCCTCCTCAGTTGTCCTTACCTCTGGCTCCCGAAGCCTGATAGGACCCTTTGGACGAAGTATGGACTGGAGTAAATCCCTTGAGATCTACTGGCACTAGAACTCCTGCAGTATTTCTGAAGATGTCCCTGCCTCCCACACAGAAAATAAGTAATAGTCTACATCGAGCACCGGGTACTGCGATGTCCTACTGTATCACAGTTAAAGCAAACAACGGTCGAACTCGTCTTTTGAGAGGAAGATGCTTTCCCAGCATGAACACGAATAGAAAACGACCTCTTAGACGTCGGATACTGATGTCCCTCTGAATGAACCGGCATCCTAGTCCCCTCACCAAAAGGAACTGAAGGGTTCTTCCGAGCAAGCTCCTTGGTCAAAAGCTCTGCTCCAAGATCCTTCTCAATGAATTCACCAAGTGAGTTACAATTATGATTGAACAACTGCATCCTCAACTGCGGGTTTATCCTCTTGCTAAAATACTTGATCTTATCCACCTCAGTACGGATAACAGACGAAGCAAACTGAAGAAGTCCATGAAACTTCTCAGCAATGACAACAAACACCCTCATCCTCAACGGATTCGGGGTTGAAAACCTCTAATAATTTGGCTTCACGAAGTGGATCCGGATAATACCTCTCTAACATGAGAGTCTTGAACTCACTCCAAACATAATCACGATTGGTGGGTTTCACAGAAAGCCACCAAGAATAAGCGCCCTTACACAAATAGTAAGCCCCTACTGCCACCTTACTCTCTTCTGGACACTGAACCATGTCGAAGAGTTTATCAAAATGTTCAAGCCAATGAACAATGTCAGCTGGTTCCGACGAACCCTCAAAAGTAGGAGGCCTCTGATGAGAGATATCGCCAACAATCTGACTCACACCCCAGTCTGCCCATGAAACGGCACCTGAAATCCCTGCTGCGGCGGATGATGAACCATCAAGGCCTGCATGGTCTCCACTATCTCTGTCATGTGGTCCATCATGCCCCTCATAAGCAAGAAAGGATCAATGTCTTCACTATCATTCTGCTCGACTTCTCGAGTATTGTTGGAACAATATTTTTTCATAACTCATTTTAAATGTTTTGATTATGTGTTATTAAAGTAAAATTAACTTTCCATATTTTTCTGTACTTAACGTACGTAATCTTACTATACCTAACGTACGTAATAAGCTTTTCATAACGTACATACTAGACTGTTCCTAACGTACGTAACATTAACAATTTCAGTGAGTATATTGACTGCACGTAACGTACGTAATGTTCGAAATCAACCCGTTACCAGTCAACACAATTAGTCATCAACCGTTACATAAAGTTATCTCATCCAAAGGCTCTTTGACCAAGTATAATGAACGTAATGTGTTCTTCATAACGTACGTAGCAAAATTCAGCTATGCTACTGCCCAGTTTTAGGGGTTTCGTTACGGCCGTTACACAGAAGGTGTAATGTACGTAAAAACGGATAACATACGTAACAGATGTTATATAACGTACATAACACTTACCACTGATCCAACGGGAAATTGAACCTCAAGAGGCTATAAATATAGGTACTTCAAAGGGTTGGGATACACAAGCAATATCAAGCATACATCCTTTCATCTGAGCTTTCCAAGCAAATAATTTCGAGAGACATACATTCTATATTGTGATACAAGAAGAAGTGTTCTACATTTTTATATACACATTCTTTTATCCACGAGTGCTATCTTTTGTAAAGTCGAGTTTCCTACTCGCAACTGTTTATTGTGAGGTTGTCTTGTATCCTGAAAAACAAGAGTGATTTTAGTGAGGTTGTTCTTGAGCCCATAAATCAATAAACTATAAAGTTCGGCACTAAACTTGAAAGTGCTATTGTAAGAGTTGGCACTAAACTAGAAAGAGCATTCAAGGTTTTTATAAAAGTCCTAGTTGATAAAATTAGGTAGGGGACGTAGGCTTCGTTAATAGCCGAACCTCTTGAACAATTTCGTGTGTTCTTTCTTTTCTGCATTCTTTTTACTCCGATTAATAGCTTCCTCACAAAAAGAGTTCAAAACTCTAAACAGCACTATTCAACTCCCCTTCTAGTGGCGGTACCAATCCAACAATTGGTATCAGAGCGGTCTCTTTTTCACTGGTTTAACTCCCGCTAGAGAAAAGATCCAGAAATGGCCTTTATCCACTCTTCTCTTGAAGGCAACGCTCTTAACCGCCCTCCTTTCTTCGATGGCTCAAACTTTATGACATGGAAGAAGAAAATGTCTATCTTCATCCGAGCTCACGATATTGAAATTTGGAAGGTCTTTGCTCTTGGACCTACCATTCCAAAGAAGGCAGATGGATCGCTCAGAAGCTTTGAATAGTACGATGATGCCGACTGGAAGAATGATCACTTCAATAGTAAAGGTACTCAAATGCTTTACTGTGCTCTTAATCCATAAGATCACAACAGAATCTCCTCATGCGAGACGACCAAAGAAATTTGGAAGATGCTCGAGATTACCCACGAAGGTACGAGTCAAGTGAAAGAAACAAAAATCAATATGCTTCTTCACGATTATGAACTCTTCACTCTGAAAGAAGAAGAAAACAATACTACTATGCTTGACCGTTTCTCGGCTATCACAAATGGGCTAGCCTCCTTCGACAAACCGATCTCAAGTAGTGATAAAGCCAAGAAAATCCTTCGATCTCTACCGAAAGAATGGGACGCTACTATTACGGCTATCACGGAATCGAAAGATCTAAACACCATGGAATTCAGCGCTCTCATCGGATCTCTTATAAATTATGAGATTGTCATCAAATCTCGTAATTCGAAACCAAAGCCTAAAGAGAGAGAAAGACCGATCACATTCAAAGCCAAAGAGGATAGTGATCTAAAAGATGAACCAACAGAGGAAGATGATGAAGAGACGGCCTTTTATGCTAAGAACATAAAGAAATTCAAAAATATTTTACAAAGGCACCAAAGATATATCAAACAAGAACCGCGGGATGAATTCAAAAAGGTTCACTTCCCACAAAATAAACGGTTCGACAATACTTGTTGAAGGTGCGGCGTTCCAGGTTATTTTGCTAAAGATTGTTGTGCTGATGCGCCTATGAGTTCATCAAAACCACCTCATGAGAAGTTCAAAAAGAAAGAATTCTATGTTGCAACATGGAGCGATGATGATGAGGATGATGAACCACAAGTTCAAACCAATCTTGCTCTAATGGCCCGCGCATCTGAAGACAGCGATGGAGAAGACGGGGTAATTGATTCTTCTCATGAAGAACTTCTTGCTTCTCTCAAATCTTTAAATAATGAATACGAAAAGGTTTGAAATATTAATAAAGATTTGAAAAAGAAAATAGTCCCTCGAAAATGAAAATTTTAAATTATTGGAAAACAAGGATGTATCCTTTGATCATTCAAATTGTTTGGAAACCGAGAAAATTCTGAGAGAGGAGTTACACAATACTCAGAAAGAACTCAAACTTTATGTTAGAAAATTCTCGTGTGGTAATGATAAATTTGAGCAACTATTATTTGGTCAAAAATTTTCTCTTTCAAAACAAGGACTCGGGTATAATTCATTTCCAATAAAAAGGTCCTTAGATATTACCATAAAAGATTCGGATATTTTAAAAACGGGAATTCCATCATGTCCAAAATATTTAAAACCAGGACATACCGAAACTTACTATAGAAGTTCTAGATGAACTATGAAAGTCAAACAGATTTGGGTACCTAAAAGGACCATTGTTCAAAACCAAGTTTTTATGTCTAACTCTACAGGACCCAAATTAGCCTGGCTACCTATAAAATGGAAGCAAATAGTTTTTGTAGGTACAAGCAAGGAAAATAATATTATCAAATAAATGGTATGTTGATAGTGGATGTTCAAATCACATGAGTGGGAACGAACATCTCTTCACGGAGCTGAAAAAGGAAGATCGAGGATGTGTAACATTTGGTGATAATAAAAAGGGCCAAATAAAAGGGATAGGTAAGATAGGTAAGAAACCTTTTGTAACACCCCAATAAGGCGGCCATTACAGTGCCGTGGACCCCAAACTGGGACCCACCAGGCGATACCCAAAATACAGATTAAATACACAATACATGTGATACCGAACCACAAACATAGTACTTACTCCGATTTGGAGTTTACAGTAATATGGCCAACGGCCTTATTATACACAGGTTCCAAAATATAAGTATAATCCATATGGAGATGGAATATACTTTAAATAACAATACATTTGTTGATACTTAAAATAAAGCGGAAAGATAGCATTACACGGTACGAACATGACCGGACACGAAAGACTTGGGGCCCCTGAACTAGTATCCTTCGAACCCTTCGCCATCATCCTGATCTTCCCGTGCCTTGCCTTTTCCTCGACCTAAAATACAATACAAGTATTTCTCCCAACACAGGGTCAGATATACATGATAAATTATTCTCAAGATATTATAGAATTCACATATATAAGATTTCAAGGAAACAACCCGACTAACGAATATACCCCTCGGGCGTATGAACGCTTAGTCACAACACGTCGAACACATCCAAATATATATAAATGGACTATGAACGACTAAGATAGTACGGCTCAAGAAGGACATCACAGTACGCCCGATCCGAATATGTGTCAGTGCACATGTCCACCCCGTATACGGAATCCAGGATATACGTGGGACAATGTACCTAATTAGCCTCAACGAAATCCGTCTCGTGTGCACAGCCCAACACGAAAAATATTCACGCATGACTATATATGTGTCCGGCTAAAAATCCTACACAATATCCAATCGGAATGTAGATATGACTCCGGATATGTCACGATGCAACATGAAAACGAATTCAATAATTCACAAATCCGATTAAGGATCGAGGACTCACCGAAATGACAATAAGATCAACAATATCAAGGGTTCGAAAGTGACGAACTTGGGAATACAATCCCACGATGAAAACGGGACATCATTAAGAACAACCTCAAATCACAAGACACAAGTTTATAAGTGTTTCATTTACATGAAATGCATAATCATCATAAGAATACACACATCATTATAACCAAGCAAGATAATTTGCCTCAATACGGAGGCGAGAATAGTCCTTTCCTTGTCGAACGAACGAACGGACGGCCCTCGATTCAAAATCGGTTACTCGAACAATCAACCTTGAATGAAGTATATTTTACTCAATAATACGTTCATATGATCATCTATACCAAATTGAAGTGTTACTCCAAGAACCTTATTCATACCATTCTATTCTTACAATTGATTACAAGGTGGTACCAATTGTTTGCTGGATTAAGAATTAATCTATAATGTGTTAAACAATAATCTTGTACCATTTAAACTTATTAAGAACATCTCAATTGATTACAAGTAAAAATTTGCATTACACACAATTACTTATGTTGAGTTAATTAGTTGTAAATCCATATCATGATTATGAAGACTATCTCAAGTTTAACACCATCCTTATAATCTTCTAACTAACTTGGAGATTCAAATATCATACCTCTGAATTCACTTAGCTTAGGTTCAAGAAGATCATTTCATTCTTCTAATGATCAACAAGGGTTTCTTAAAACATTTTATGGTAATTATTCCAATAAGTTATTTACATTATAATGAAGCAAGGACTATTATTATTCCAATAGTGTTATTAGTCCAGCAAGAAGAGTGTGGTTTAACTAAACATGATCATAACCATTTAAAACACCAAGAACACATCATTACAAATCCCCTAATCATCATATTCATCATTAAGTTTGTTGAAAGCTTAACTACAAACATGTTTAGCTTGATTAATTCATCACTAGGTGGAGTATACTTAATTACTATCATTACAATTACGAGATTATAGGGTTAAATCGTATAACATACCTTCAAAAATGAAGAACAATACACCAAAACCACAAGAACACAATCTAAGCTTCAAGAATGTCTCCAACTTCCAATCAACAAGCTCCAAAATCAAAATGTAAAGCTCAAACACAAGTTGGAGGAAGGTAAATTTGATCTAGGGATGCAGGGGGATGATTATATGGGTGATAAATCAGAGTTTGGACGTGCAAAATGAAAGACACAAGTTGCCTTTTTATAACAGCATAGTTTGTTCCGTACGTTATCACAAGAGGATAACGTACGTTAACAGCTTTATGTACGCTACACAAAAAGTGTTACGTACGTAAGCTAAGTCTAGAGGCTACTGGACTGAAATACGAACATCATTACGTACGTTACTGCTTGAGGCTTTACGTATGTAATGTAGGTCAACTAGGTTGCCTCCAAAAGATCAGATATTCGAATCCCGACCGGCCCCACATGCCGAAAGTTGAGATCGGATACGATTACACTGGTTACGTAATTAACAGGTGCCTCTTTACGTACGTAAAGGCCTTAAAATAGCGTACGCTATGTCTAAGGATTAGCGTACGTTAGGCTCAGGTTACATAGCTCAAAAATGTACTTATTTATACAACGTTGAGAATTCAATCATAGTGCGAGTGATCGTTTTTATTAAGTCTATTATGATATATTCTAACATCAATATTCATTACACAAATGCAACAAGACTACAACAGTATTGAATTATCCGAATAATATAACAGTAAGTAAAAATTTCCGTCGGATATTACATACTCCCCCCTTAAAAGGGGTTTCGTCCCCGAAACTAAGGGCTAAACAATTCAGGATACCTCTCTTGAATGCTGCTCTCCGTCTCCCATGTGGCCTCTTCGACCCCGTGTCGTGACCACTGAACCTTCAGTAGGGGAATCGTCTTATTCTGCAATTGTTTGATCCTCCTCTCAAGTATCCGTACGGGGCGCTCCTAATACGAATGATCCTCTGCTAAATCGATCTCATCGAACTGAAGTACATGGCTCGGATCAGCAACATATTCCTTAACTGGGAGACATGGAACACGTTTTGAATCCGGCTCAGGACTGGTGGTAAAGCCAGGCGATAGGCTAAATCGCCTACTCGTTCCAAAACCTCAAACGGCCCGATATACCTCGGACTCAGCTTACCTCTCTTCCCAAAACAAAAAACTCCTCGAGTAGGGGACACCTTTATTAGTACATGGTCGCCGACCTCGAACTCAAGCGGTCGGCGGCGGTTGTCTGCGTAAGACTTCTGTCGGCTTTGAGCCATCAACAAACGACTCCTAATCAGAGTGATCTTTTCACGGGCTGCTAACAACATATCCGGTTCCGTACCCAAGGTTTCAGATGGATCGTCCCAACACAGAGGGGATCTACAACGACGGCCATACAACGCTTCATAAGGTGCCATCTGAATCGAAGTGTGCCAGCTATTATTATAAGTGAATTCCACTAAAGGTAGTTGGGCCTCCCAATCATCCTTCCAATCGAGAACGCACACCCTCATCAAATCCTCTAAAGTTTGGATAGTCCTCTCAGTCTGACCATCCGTCTGCGGGTGAAATGTTGTGCTGAAGTTCAATTGCGTACCCATCGCACGATGAACTGCTTTCCAAAAATGTGACACGAATCGCCCATCACGATCTGATCCAATACTCTTAGGGGTGCCATGTGTAACACCCCCAAGTTATTCAGGGATATTACAGCGCCGTAAGCCCCGCCGTGGGACCCACAAGGCTATACATACGCGTAACCATAAATTTTGACCGATAAGGTCTACACACAAAGGAATGAAAAACGATACAAAGGTATTCGAAACATAACCAATGTATTCACGGACATCACAATACAATTCAATACTTCGGCAACACAGGCCGGAACATCAAGGGAAAAGGAAAACGATACTCGAGTATTCAAAAGACAATCCAGTACAACAACACTGAACCGGAACTCCAACCATAACTCGAAGAAAGACACAGTATCACACTTGCCCACCATCTTTATGCCGACCCGATACCTGCCCGTCTGCTCTCCTGGAACCTGAAATACATGAAACGTATTTCCCCCATAAAGGGGTTAGCCGTCGAATAGCTAGTGCAAGTATAACAATATGAAACATAATACTTCTCGACAATAAAGTAAATGTAATCCGTCAATTCATCAATATCCGTCAATTCATCAATATCCGTCGATTCATCAATTAAAGACTAGTATTCCGGAATAACTAAATCTCATAAGACGTATGTGAATGCCGTAGAAACGGTTCGTTCACCTCATACGCCGTTACGTATGTGAATGCCGTCAAAACGGTTCGTTCACCTCATACGCCGATACATGTAAGAATTCCGTCAAAACGGTTCGTTCATTACATGCCAATCAATATATCTATGAATGCCGTAAAAACGGTTCGTTCATGATATGCCATCAATATTTCTTACTTTCAAAGTCGAGAACGTACAATCATAAATGTATACTTGCCTTTGAGACATCGAGAAATCGAACGGAGGGAAGGTATGAGTTTGGTAGGTCCGAGAACGCGCTTCCGGCACCTAAACGATTCGCAAGGAATATTACAATTAATTATCCATACTCAAATTATACGAAGAGACTCCTGAAACTCGTCTACGATTCCAGAAAATATACGGGTGGATAACTAAAGGTTGGGAAATCGCCCAAACTCCCACAAGTCCGAAAACGGCATAATCCAACCCGTAAAATCGGGAGAAAACACTCATATGGTATAGATATATATCAAAATCTCAAGGTTCTCAAGCTTCAATCGGACAAAACGGACGAATCTACGAAAACCCCCAAAATCCAACATAAAATTCAAAGTGTTCTTGAATAATCTTTCAATAATCCGATGAATACTCAAGCATGTCCATAATCACGCATATATCACATCATACACCATGATTTTATCATCCAAAACGTCAAAACCCACACGAAATCGAGAAGTCAAGATGTCGAAGGAATTACCTCTTGAATATCCAAGCTCTATGATCCAAGGATTACGCGATAGATCGACTATCCGGGCTTCCCAACCGATTGAAAGTGGTAAATCTTCAACACACAAGTGATAGCTATGAAAAGAATTCTTCCCTCAACTCTCTCTCTCGCGATGGAAGAAGAAATGGGGAAAGAATGGCTGAAATCTCGCTTAAAAAGCCGAATTATGCGATTGACCGCATTGTGTGCCGCGGCTCGGCATATGTGTGCCGCGGCACAGGCCTAAAAATTGTTCCTGTGTTTTGTAGTGTGTGCGGCTCAGCTCGGGTGTGCCGCGGCACCGGGCAAAGCGGAGTTTTGGCGGGATGCAACACCCGGTGTGCGCGGCTCGGCGTAGGTGTGCCGCGGCAATGACTCGGCAGTGTGCCGCGGCTCGGCTCATGTGTGCCGCGGCACCGGGTACTGACTGCTCGGCCAAGTATAGGAAATGTGTGTGCCGCG
This sequence comes from Orobanche coerulescens, assembly GCA_033398695.1. NCBI lineage: Eukaryota > Viridiplantae > Streptophyta > Magnoliopsida > Lamiales > Orobanchaceae > Orobanche > Orobanche coerulescens. The sequence continues at coordinate 6,626,991 of CM065814.1, forward strand.
GCGCACACTCCTTGTGCCGCGGCTCACACCCCCTTCGGGTCCTAAAATGATGAAAATTGACCGGAAAGAGAATAAAAGCAATATGATTCAATGTCGGACAACAATAACACGAAATAAAAATACGGGAACCCCAAGCGGTGGTTCCAAGCAATGATTACAAGGGTTCGCTCAACAATCACGATCCGAAGAATATGAAAGGTTTGAAATGACATGACTTTCGACCGGATATTACATTCTCCCCCTCTAAAAAGAAGTTTCGTCCCGAAACTTAAGAAATAAATAGTTCGGGGTATTCCACCCGCATCTTCTCTTCCGTCTCCCAAGTCGCCTCTTCGACCCCATGCCTCGACCATTGTACTTTAACCAGTGGAATGGTCTTATGCCGAAGCTGTTTCTCGCGACGCTCAAGGATCTTCACGGGTCTCTCCGGAAAGGTAATATCCTCGGCTACATTAATCTCACTGTAGTCGATAATGTGGCTCGGATCCGGTACGTACTTCCTCAACTGGGACACATGAAAAACACTATGGACGTGACTCAAAGCTGGAGGTAATGCCAAGCGATAAGCTAAGTCTCCAACTCTGTCCAAAATCTCAAAAGGTCCGATATACCTTGGACTGAGTTTTCCCTTTTTACCGAAGCGGAAAACTCCTGCAGTCGGTGATACTTTGAGCAAGACATGATCCCCACTTCAAACTCCAAGGGTCGACGACGAGTATCGGCGTAGGATTTCGACGACTGCGGGCGGTCGATGTCGGTCTCGGATGATAGAAATCTTTTCCTTGGTCTCCAACAACATATCTGGTTCCGTCCCAACTAGCTCAGAAGCCTCGTCCCAACATAATGGCGACCTACATCGCCTACCATAGAGAGCCTCGAAGGGTGCCATTTTGATCGACGCATGCCAACTATTATTGTAAGCAAACTCGATCAACGGCAAGTGAAGCTCCCAATCATTACTCCGATCTAAGGCACAAGCCCGTAACATATCCTCCAACGTCTGAATCGTCCTCTCTGCCCGACCGTCCGAGGATGAAAGGAAGTGCTCAATCTCTACTCGGTACCCGAGCACGATGAACGGCTGCCAAAATGCGATACGAAACGGCCGTCTCGATCGAAACAATGGTCTTGGGGGCACCGTGTAACCTCACGATCTCGGCGATAAAGGTTCGAGCCAATCTATCCGGTCCCCAAGTATCCTTAATACCTAAGAAGTGTGCGAGACTTGGTCAATCGATCGACAATTACCCAAATCATATTCATTCCGGCCGAGTTCTCGGCATGCCCGTGATAAAATCCATTGAGATATCTTCCCACTTCCACTCGGGAATGGGGAGTGGTTTCAACAACCCCACGGTCGTTGATGTTCGATCTTGACTTGTTGACACGTCAAGCACCGTAATACGAACTCCGTAACATCCTTCTTCATGTTATTCCACCAAAAATTTCGCTTCAAATCTTTGTACATCTTACTCGTCCGGGGTGGATTGAGTAAGGCGTAGCATGAGCTTCTCGGAGAATCCTCTGTCTCAATTCCAAATCATTTGGAACGCAAAGCACATACTGAAATCTCAAAATACTATCCTCGTGCACCATAAAGCCAGAGCTTTTCCTTTAATCACATCTTCCTTCGGTTGAGAAATCATCGGGTCACTCCACTGTTTCCCTTTGATATCGTCAACCAAGGAAGTAATTTCGAGAGTACACAACTGTCCTCGTACTTGAAGCCACACTTCGATCCCTTGTTCAATTAATTCTGACGAATCTTAAATGCAGGGACGTAAGAACCTCAAGCATTTGAAGAGATGCCGATTTGCGGCTCAAAGCATCCGCATAGCGACATTAGCTTTCCGGTGGTAAAGAATTTCAAGATCATAAACCATTAACAACTCTAGCCAACGTCTTTGTCTCATATTCAGCTCCTTCTGGCTGAAAATATATTTCAGGCTCTTGTGATCGGTATAAATCCGGCACGGTGAACCATACAAATAATGCCGCCAAATCTTGAGTGCGAAGACAATTGCGGCCAATTCTAGATCGTGAGTAGGATAATTTACCTCATAAGGCTTTAATTGACGAGACGCAAAAGCTATCGTCTTATCATGCTGCATAAGCACACAGCCCAGGCCTTGACCCGAAGCGTCACTGTAAACTGCAAAGCCTTCGCTACCATGCGGTAAAGTTAAAATCGGCGCTGAAGTCAATCATCTCTTCAGTTCATCGAAGCTCTGTTGTCTCTCATCCGTCCAGATAAATTTTTCGGTCTTCTGGAGTAATTTTGTAAGCGGTCGAGCGAGTTTCGAGAACCCCTCGATGAACCGACGGTAATACCCAGCAAGGCCCAAAAAGCTACGAACCTCTTTAACATTTTTAGGCGGTGCCCAACTTAGCACTGCCTCGATCTTCTGCGGGTCTACACGAACACCTTCGGCCGAAATCACATGACCGAGAAACATAACTTCTTCCAACCAAAACTCACATTTCGAGAACTTTGCATAAAGGTGCTCGGTTCTCAAAATGTCTAAGACTAAACGCAAGTGTCGGGCATGTTCCTCCTTATCCCGAGAATAGATCAAGATGTCGTCAATAAAGACGACTACACACCTGTCGAGATACTCGATGAATATTTTATTCATCAACTGCATGAATCCGCCGGCGCATTCACAACCCAAAAGGCATAACTACAAATTCATAATGCCCATATCTCGTCCGGAACGCCGTCTTTGGAACGTCGGACTCCCTCACTCTGAGTTGATAATACCCGGATCTTAAATCAATCTTCGAGAAAACCGCAGCTCCTTGCAATTGATCAAATAGATCGTCTATACGAGGCAAAGGATATTTATTCTTGATGGTTACTTTATTCAGCTCACGGTAGTCAATGCACAAACGTAGTGAACCATCCTTCTTCCTGACGAAAAGAACGGGCGCGCCCCAAGGCGAAGCGCTCGGTCTGATGTACCCTTTTTCCAAAAGTTCTCCCAACTGAGTCTTCAATTCCTGCATCTCGGAAGGTGCCATCCGATAAGGTGCTTTAGAAATCGGGGCCGCATCCGGCTCTAAATCCACGGAAAAATCTATCTCTCGATCTGGCGGTAATCCCGGAAGATCGTCCGGAAAAACATCGGGATACTCGTTAACAACCGGAATTGAAGAGAAATCGACTTCAATTCCTTCCGTTTTCAATGCATAACACCAATAGCCCGTACAACCTTTATTCAAAAGTTTTACGGCCTTCATGGAACTGATAAGTAACTTGGATTGGCCCAACTTACGTCCCAAAAATGAGTACTCAGATCCGTCCTTAGTCATCATAGTGATAACTTTGGTACGGTAATTTATAATCGCCTGGTGATTATTAAGCCAATCCTCGCCGAGGATTACGTCCTCGCCTTTCATGTCAACTACAATTAAATTTGATAACCATTCCATACCGGATATAACCACCGGAAATTCTCTAATCTCCTGATTCCCCACAATCCTATCCCCGCTAGGCAGTCTCACGATAAAGGGATCGCAACTAGTTAAATAAGTCATATTCAAACGGCGTACACACTCCAAAGAAATAAAAGAATGTGTAGCACCCGAATCAAAAAGTACACGGACTGGATAGGATAGAATATGGATGGTACCTGACGCCACCGCCGCATCGGGTTCGTCTGTTCGACGCATCTCATAAACCCGTGGTTGCACCGAACCGACGCTAGAGTTCCCCCCTCCAGCGTTCTGACCCCGTCCCCGGCCCCTGCCAAAATTCTGCTGAGGTTGACCGAAAGATTGCCGCTGATTAACACCTTGATCAGAGGGTGTTGGGGCAGAAGCCCGAGTGTCTAAAGTCTGGTTCGGCTCGGAACAATAAACCGCTCTATGCCCCATCTGACCACACGTGTGACACTTTAATAGTGGGAAGTAGCATTCCGAACTAAAGTGGCCTGGACGACCACAATTATAGCAAGTCACTGTACGATTTGAGGTACCCAGAGTGGGACGGTAACTCCTCTTCCATTTATTAGAACGTGACATTTGTCCGCAAAGCGGTTAGTCGTGACTTCGATAGTTGCCACCCTTAGAGCCGGAAAAATTTCCCGACTTTACGCTTCTTGGTTCTTCAACGGTATCATTGTCGGGGCTCAACATATCATGGGCTAAAGCTCTGTCCTGATACTCTTTCAGTGTGGTACAAGCAAATCCGGCCATGTACCTCCGCAAGTCCAAATTCATCCGCATATCAAAATAACGGATCTTATCACGCTCGCTACGTACTTGATCCTTCACATGGATTAATTGTTGGTTATACTCCACGATTGCCTGCGAAACGGGAATATCTTGTGGTTTAGCCTCGAAGAAGGCTCGGATTCGGCTCTCTCGTACCGGCCAAGGACAAAACTCGGCCTCCAAGAGCTCCTTAAATTCATCCCATGAGGCAATACGATCCTGTGGCTTGATGACCTTCCACCAAGTAGCGGCCTCCTTAGTGAGGAAATACTGAGCAATCGGTACTTTCCTCACCTCGGGGCAATCAACTGCCTCGAAAATCTTCTCCACCTCTGCTAGCCAATCCTCCCAGCCTAACGGGTCTGTGGCACCGCCAAACTGTGGAGGGTGCATACGGATTACGTTCTGAAGCAGGGCATCCGTGTTTGGATTCGGGTTATTCAGCTGAACAGTTTGGGCAACGAATAGTCATCTGGGTAGCCAATTGTTGAAGTGCATTCGCCACTCCAACGTCTGCGTTGTTCCCCTGACCATTTGACTGGTCGTGCTGACTCTCGGTATCGGGATGCACCGAGTTCGACAAACTGGGGTTGGTCGACCCCGCAACCGAACTGATGGAAACGGCCGTGCCACGACCTCTTCCTCGCCCACGGCCACGACCACGGCCACGGCCCCTACCAGCTGACATACTGAAGAACACACAAGTCACGTAAGCACAATTCAATCACGCATCAACAAAGTGTCCGATTCTCAAGAATACCGATAAAAGGAAGCAAAACGAATAAGGAAACACCAGGAGAGTGAGAGGTCTTACAAGTACCGGTCGCACTGGGATGACGGCAGAGTAGTGATACTGTGGACATTACACGACTCAATCGACCCAAAAGACCGACAGCCTAGGTATCCATAGACCTAAGCTCCGATACCATATTCTGTAACACCCCCAAGTTATTCAGGGATATTACAGCGCCGTAAGCCCCGCCGTGGGACCCACAAGGCTATACATACGCGTAACCATAAATTTTGACCGATAAGGTCTACACACAAAGGAATGAAAAACGATACAAAGGTATTCGAAACATAACCAATGTATTCACGGACATCACAATACAATTCAATACTTCGGCAACACAGTAGGAACATCAAGGGAAAAGGAAAACGATACTCGAGTATTCAAAAGACAATCCAAGACAACAACACCGAACCGGAACTCCAACCATAATGGAAGAAAGACACGGTATCACACTTGCCCACCATCTTTATGCCGACCCGATACCCGCCCGTCCGCTCTCCTGGAACTCGAAATACATGAAACGTATTTCCCCCATAAAGGGGTTAGCCGTCGAATAGCTAGTGCAAGTATAACAATATGAAACATAATACTTCTCGACAATAAAGTAAATGTAATCCGTCAATTCATCAATATCCGTCAATTCATCAATATCCGTCAATTCATCAATTAAAGACTAGTATTCCGGAATAACTAAATCTCATAAGACGTATGTGAATGCCGTAGAAACGGTTCGTTCACCTCATACGCCGTTACGTATGTGAATGCCGTCAAAACGGTTCGTTCACCTCATACGCCGATACATGTAGGAATGCCGTCAAAACGGTTCGTTCATTACATGCCAATCAATATATCTATGAATGCCGTAAAAACGGTTCGTTCATGATATGCCATCAATATTTCTTACTTTCAAAGTCGAGAACGTACAATCATAAATGTATACTTGCCTTTGAGACATAGAGAAATCGAACGGAGGGAAGGTATGAGTTTGGTCGGTCCGAGAACGCGCTTCCGGCACCTAAACGATTCGCAAGGAATATTACAATTAATTATCCATACTCAAATTATACGAAGAGACTCCTGAAACTCGTCTACGATTCCAGAAAATATACGGGTGGATAACTAAAGGTTGGGAAATCGCCCAAACTCCCACAAGTCCGAAAACGGCACAATCCAACCCGTAAAATCGGGAGAAAACACTCATATGGTATAGATATATATCAAAATCTCAAGGTTCTCAAGCTTCAATCGGACAAAACGGACGAATCTACGAAAACCCCCAAAATCCAACATAAAATTCAAAGTGTTCTTGAATAATCTTTCAATAATCCGATGAATACTCAAGCATGTCCATAATCACGCATATATCACATCATACACCATGATTTTATCATCCAAAATGTCAAAACCCACACGAAATCGAGAAGTCAAGATGTCGAAGGAATTACCTCTTGAATATCCAAGCTCTATGATCCAAGGAATACGCGATAGATCGACTATCCGGGCTTCCCAACCGATTGAAAGTGGTAAATCTTCAACACACAAGTGATAGCTATGAAAAGAATTCTTCCCTCAACTCTCTCTCGCGATGGAAGAAGAAATGGGGAAAGAATGGCTGAAATCTCGCTTAAAAAGCCGAATTATGCGATTGACCGCATTGTGTGCCGCGGCTCGGCATATGTGTGCCGCGGCACGAGCCTAAAATTGTTCCTGTGTTTCGGTAGTGTGCCGCGGCTCAGCTCAGGTGTGCCGCGGCACCGGGTACAGGCGGGTTTTGGCTGGGGATGCAACACCAGTGTGCCGCGGCTCAGCGTAGGTGTGCCGCGGCAATGACTCGGCAGTGTGCCGCGGCTCAGATCATGTGTGCCGCGGCACCGGGTACAGCCTGCTCGGCCAAGTATAGGAAGTGTGTGCCGCGGCGCACACTCCTTGTGCCGCGGCTCACACCCCCTTCGGGTCCTAAAATGATGAAAATCGACCCGGAAAGAGAATAAAAGCAATATGATTCAATGTCTGGACAACAATAACACGAAATAAAAATACGGGAACCCCAAAACGGTGGTTCCAAGCAATGATTACAAGGGTTCGCTCAACAATCACGATCCGAAGAATATGAAAGGTTTGAAATGACATGACTTTCGACCGGATATTACACCATGTAACCTTACAATCTCTTTGATAAATAGCTGGGCCAATATCTCAGGTCCCCAAGTGTCTTTAATCTCCAGAAAGTGGGCTGATTTGGTCAGACGATCCACAATCACCCAAATCGTATTCATCCCTCGATGACTCGTCGGCAAGTTGGTGATAAAATCCATTGATATGTCCTCCCATTTCCACTCGGGGATCGGAAGTGGTTTCAGCATTCCTGCGGGTCGCTGGTGCCCCATCTTAACTTGTTGACAGGTTAAACACCTCGAAATGAATTCCGCAACTTCACGTTTCATACTTCCCCACCAAGAATATTGTTTCAAATCCTTATACATTTTGCTAGACCCCGGGTGGATAGAGTACGGGGTAGCATGAGCTTCTCTCAGGATAGAATTCCTTAATTTGTCGTCTGCGGGTACACAAACTCGGTTCCTGAATCGTATCAATCCATCCTCGTGGATCACAAAGCCAGGGGCTTTCCCTTGAGTTACTTCATTCTGAACTCGAGATAAGAATGGGTCCGTAACTTGTTTCGATCTAATTATATCCTCAAGGGACGATGAAATCTCAAGTGTACAGAGTTGTCCTTGAATACGCTGTAACCAGACTTCAATTTCCGGCCTCACCAATTCTAACTGCAATTCCCTCTGAGTTGTTAGGCGGGCAAGTATCTGCTCCTGTACTGTTTTACGACTCAAAGCGTCGGCAACTACATTTGCTTTGCCCGGATGATAAAGGATCTCGATATCATAATCTTTGATGAGTTCTAGCCACCTTCTCTGCCTCATGTTTAACTCCTTCTGAGTAAAAATGTACTTTAGGCTCTTGTGATCAGTAAAAATCTGACAGGTAACTCCATACAGATAATGACGCCAGATTTTTAAAGCAAACACCACGGCTGCGAGTTCTAAATCATGGGTGGGGTAGTTGACCTCGTAAGGTCGTAGCTGTCTCGATGCATAGGAGATCACCTTCCCGTTCTGCATTAGTACACACCCAAGGCCCTGTTTAGATGCGTCACTATACACTACAAACCCTTCTGTTCCTTTCGGTAGGACTAAAATAGGTGCCGAAATCAAACGACTCTTAAGTTCATCAAAACTCCACTGACATGCCTCTGACCATAAATACTTCTTATCTTTCCTCAGCAAATTAGTCATTGGTTGGGAAATTTTGGAAAAACCTTCCACGAACCGTCGATAATAACCTGCTAGCCCCAAGAAACTGCGTACTTCCTTAACGTTCTTTGGTGGTAGCCAGTCTCGGATAGCTTCTGTCTTCTGTGCGTCTACTCGCACCCCATCATCTGATATCACAAGTCCGAGAAAGATAACTTCACGCATCCAGAATTCACATTTAGAAAATTTTCCATAAAGCTGCTCCCGCATTAACGACTCGAGAACTAGGTGGAGATGACGCTCGTGCTCTTCATGGTCACGAGAGTAAATCAGAATGTCATCAATAAAAACAACTACAAAGCGATCCAGATAATTAATAAAAACTCGATTCATCAGCTCCATGAATACTGCCGGTGCATTCGTCAGTCCAAAAGGCATCACTACGAACTCATAATGTCCATAGTGAGTACTAAAAGCGGTCTTCGAAATATCAGACTCACGAATCGTCAACTGATGGTAACCAGACCTCAAGTCGATCTTAGAAAGCACAACAGCCCCTTGAATCTGATCCAATAAATCATCAATACGCGGCAATGGATATTTGTTCTTAATGGTTACCCTGTTCAGCTCACGATAATCAATACACAGATGTAGGGATCCGTCCTTCTTTCGTACAAATAGTACTGGTGCTCCCCAAGGGGACGCGCTAGGTCTAATGTAGCCCTTCTCGGTCAAATCCTCAAGTTAGCTCTTCATCTCATGCATCTCAGTCGGAGCCATACGATACGGTGTTTTTGAAAGTGGGGACGTACCAGGCTCTAACTCAATATTGAATTCTACATCACGATGTGGAGGTAAGCCTGGCAACTCATCTGGAAATACGTCTGGGTAGTCTCGGACTACCGAAATATCGATCAATTCAACTGGTCGATCCGTTGTCTTGGTCATGTAACACCAATAGCCAATACATCCCTGATTAAGCAGTTTCACTATTTTCATAGCGCTGATGACTCTCCCGGAACGACTGGGATTGTCACCCTGGAAGGTGCACTCAATACCATCGTCAGATGTGACGGTCACTATTCGCTTGCGGACACTAATTATGGCATTATGAAGGTCCATCCAATCGATACCCAAGATCACATCATCTTTAGGTAAATCGACCAAAATTAAATTTGCAACCACTCACGGTCATTCATACGAATCGAGCAGTCCTGAACTTCACGATTTCCAAAAATTCTTATACCATCGGGTAGACCAATTATATAAGGTTCACAATTGATAACATGCTCTAATTGCAAACGACTCAAACAAGAAGCAGATAAAAAGGAGTGTGAAGCACCAGTATCAAAAAGAACACAGACAGGCTGAGATTGGATCTCGAGAGTACCTGCAACCATGCTGGCTTCGGGATCTTCAGCCTTCTTCATCTCGTAGACTCTGGGTTTTGCAGCCCCGGCACCAAAGGTACCAGCTTGATTTCCACGCCCCATCCCTTTGTTTGCCCCGGTAGTCTGATAAGAAGCGGATGGAGGTACACGGTCCTGAACTGAAGACTGTACTGGAGCATGAGGTGCTGTGGGAGTACGTCCTGGTCCACTCGTGCAATAACGAACACGATGTCCATTTTTCCCACAAGTATGGCATGACACGGCTGGCCTTGGGCATTTCGAATTGATGTGCCCCTAGTCTCCACAGTTATAGCACACAACAGATAGGCTGACTGCTCGAGGTTGCGATCCAGTTGGCTTCGATGCCGTAGGTTCCCGTTCAAAAGGATTTGGCACTGGTTGGGGTCTCTTGAATGTTCCCCGATTGCTGTTTGTCTGGTTCTGGTTCCTGAATTTCTTGTTGCTAGACTGCGGTTGCTTCTTGGAAATTTCTTTCACGGTCAATTCGTACTCCAGACCTTTCTCAATGAACTCTGGCAGGATCACACAATGATGGTTCAACAGCTGCATTCTCATTCGGGGTTTAAGCCTTTTGAGAAAGTATTTGATCTTATCTTCCTCCGTTTGGACAATCGTCGCGGCAAAAAGAAGAAGTGCCTGTAATTTCTCGGCGATAGATAGTACGTCATCATCTTCGGATGGGTCTGGATTCAGCAACTCTGATAGTTTGGCCTCAAGGAGAGGACCCGGATAGTAACGGTCTAGCATGAGATTTTTAAATTCTTCCCAAGTACATACGCCATCAGCTGGCCTCACCGAAATCCACCAAGTGTGGGCGCCCTTGCCCAAGTAGTAAGATGCTACGGAGACGCGATTCTCTGCTGGACAGTCTACCATATCGAACAATTTCTCAAAGTGTTCGATCCAATGCACGATATCAGCCGGCGCAGAGGAACCTTCAAAAATTGGGGGTCGCTGGCGAGAGATGTCGCTGATGATCCAACTCACCGGTCCGCCATGTACAGGAGGTGGCCCCTGATGCTGGTCGGTAGCAGCTCTCTGCATAGTTTCCATTAACTGACCCATTTGGGTCATCTTAGCCATCATGCCCTGCATCACAGTGTAAGGATCCACACGAGCATCTTCGCGTCTAGTGTGGTGCAATTGGTCCCTAGAAGGCGAATCACTGCCTGCGGAACTATGCTCTGCATTCGCACGCCTGTTGGCTCGTGGTATCGGGATCCGGCCCCTTCCGTGGCCTCGTCCCCCTCTGCCACGGCCCCTCAAATTTCTTTCCATACTGAAAGAATCAATTCGTAAAGATAACCATAAGTACAGTTCGTGATACCAATCAGAATTCATGCTAAGTTAATGGCAGTAAGAAATTACATATTCAAGAAAACAGTTCGTAATGAGTTATCGACACTACGAGGGTCACACAGAATATCATATGGATGTTTGAGTCGAACAATGTCAATCATATAATCAATCCAGAATTTTATTCGTATCATCAATCAGATAATTCCTGCCACAAACCCTTTAACATGTCAAGATCAACAAAGAGATCCATTCAGATATCAATATCATGTCAGTAATTTAATCATGGTTCATAAAGTACATACCGCATTTCGCTCGTAGGATCAGGCGCTCACACGGGTCACACGTGACACGAAGGTCTCTTGATACTAGTTCAATACACAAAGACTTAAAGAAAAAAAAATGACAACTCTCTGATACCATCTTCTATAACACCCCAATAAGACGGCCATTACAGTGCCGTGGACCCCACACTAGGACCCACCAGGTGATACCCAAAATACAGATTAAATACACAATACATGTGATACCGAACCACAAACATAGTACTTACTCCGATTTGGACTTTACAGTAATATGGCCAACGGCCTTATTATACACAGGATCCAAAATATAAGTATAATCCATATGGAGATGGAATATACTTTAAATAACAATACATTTGTTCATACATAAAATAAAGCGGAAAGATAACATTACACGGTACGAACATGACCGGACACGAAAGACTTGGGGCCCCTGAACTAGTATCCTTCGAACCCTTCGCCATCATCCTGATCTTCCCGTGCCTTGCCTTTTCCTCGACCTAAAATACAACACAAGTATTTCGCCCAACACGGGGTCAGATATACATGATAAATGATTCTCAAGATATTATAGAATTTACATATATAAGATTTCAAGGAAACAACCCGACTAACGAACATACCCCTCGTGTGTATGAACGCTTAGTCACAACACGTCGAACACATCTAATATAAATGGACTATGAACGACTAAGATAGTACGGCTCAATAAGGACATCACAGTACGCCCGATCCGAATATGTGTCAGTGCACATGTCCACCCCGTATACGGAATCCAGGATATACGTGGGACAATGTACCTAATTAGCCTCAACGAACTACGTCTCGTGCGCACAGCCCAACACAGAAAATATTCACGCATGACTATATATGTGCCCGGCTAAAAATCCTACACAATATCCAATCGGAACGTAGATATGACTCCGGATATGTCACGATGCAACATGGCAACGAATTCAATAATTCACAAATCTGATTAAGGATCGCGGACTCACCGAAATGACAATAAGATCAACAATATCAAGGGTTCGAAAGTGACGAACTTGGGAATACAATCCCACGATGAAAACGGGACATCATTAAGAACAAACTCATATCACAAGACACAAGTTTATAAGTGTTTCATTTACACGAAATGCATAATCATCATAAGAATACACACATCATTATAACCAAGCAAGATAACTTGCCTCAATACGGAGGCGAGAATATTCCTTTCCTTGTCGAACGAACGAACGGACGGCCCTCGATTCAAAATCGGTTACTCGAATAATCAACCTTGAATGAAGTATATTTTACTCAATAATACGTTCATATGATCATCTATACCAAATTTTAACGAGACAACATCCTAATTCCCATTTGAGTAGTTCAACTTTTAAGATATTGAAGTGTTACTTCAAGAACCTTATTCATACCATTCTATTCTTACAATTGATTACAAGGTGTTACCAAATGTTTTCTGGATTAAGAATTAATCCATAATGTGTTAAACAATAATCTTGTACCATTTAAACTTATTAAGAACATCTCAATTGATTACAAGTAAAAATTTGCATTACACACAATTACTTATGTTGAGTTAATTAGTTGTAAATCCATATCATGATTATGAAGACTATCTCAAGTTTAACACCATCCTTATAATCTTCTAACTAACTTGAAGATTCAAATATCATACCTCTGAATTCACTTAGCTTAGGTTCAAGAAGATCATTTCATTCTTCTAATGATCAACAAGGGTTTCTTAAAACATTTTATGGTAATTATTCCAATAAGTTATTTACATTATAATGAAGCAAGGACTATTATTATTCCAATGGTGTTATTAGTCCAGCAAGAAGAGTGTGGCTTAACTAAACATGATTATCACCATTTAAAACACCAAGAACACATCATTACAAATCCCCTAATCATCATATTCATCATTAAGTTTGTTGAAAGCTTAACTACAAACATGTTTAGCTTGATTAATTCATCACTAGGTGGAGTATACTTAATTACTATCATTACAATTACGAGATTATAGGGTTAAATCGTATAACATACCTTCAAAAATGAAGAACAATACACCAAAACCACAAGAACACAATCTAAGCTTCAAGAATGTCTCCAACTTCCAATCAACAAGCTCCAAAATCAAAATGTAAAGCTCAAACACAAGTTGGAGGAAGGTAAATTTGATCTAGGGATGCAGGGGGATGATTATATGGGTGATAAATCAGAGTTTGGACATGCAAAATGAAAGACACAAGTTGCCTTTTTATAACATCACAGTTCGTTACGTACGTTATCACAAGAGGATAACGTACGTTAACAGCTTTACGTACGCTACACAAAAAGTGTTACGTACGTAAGCTAAGTCCAGAGGCTACTGGACTGAAATACGAACATCATTACGTACGTTACCGCCGAAGGCTTTACGTACGTAATGTAGGTCAATTAGGTTGCCTCCAAAAGATCAGATATTCGAATCCCGTCCGGCCCCACACGCCGAAAGTTGAGATCGGATACGATTACACTGGTTACGTACGTAACAGGTGCCTCTTTACGTACGTAAAGGCCTTAAAATAGCATACGCTATGTCTAAGGATTAGCGTACGTTAGGCTCAAGTTACATAGCTCAAAAATGTACTTATTTATACAATGTTGAGAATTCAATCATAGTGCGAGTGATCGTTTTTATTAAGTCTATTATGATATATTCTAACATCAATATTCATTACACAAATGCAACAAGACTACAACAGTATTGAATTATCCGAATAATACAACAGTAAGTAAGAATTTCCATCGGATATTACACCTTTACCCACTATAGAAAATGTTCTCTTTGTTGATGGTCTTTGTCATAATTTTCTAAGTGTTTCCCAACTTTGTGATACTGGTCTTAAATTAATTTTTGAAATTACGCATTGTACTGCAATGAGAAAAGACCAAATTGTTTTTATTGGATTGCGTTATGGAAATATCTATATTGTTGATCTTCAAGATGAATCTTATTTTAAAAATGCTTACTTTCATATGATGAAAATGCCGTTATTTGGCAACGAAAATTGGGTCATGCCTCTTTATCACTTCTTTCAAAATTGGCCAAAAATGATATTGTCTGTGGTCTACCAAAATTAAATTTCAAAAAAGACCACATTTGTGAGGCCTGTATTAAAGGTAAACATGCTAGAAGCTCGTTTAAACCAAAATGGAAATTTCCACTAGCTGCATTCTTGAATTAATTCATATGGATTTGATTGGTCCATCTCGGCATGCTAGCTTAACTGGTAAAATCTATACATTGGTGCTTGTTGATGATTTTTCGAGATTTACTTGGGTAAAATTCTTAACAAATAAAAATGATGCATTCAACGAGTTTGTTAAATGGTGTAAGGTTACCCATAAGGAAAAAGAGTTACCAATTATCGCCATCAGATCCGATCATGGTGGAGAATTTGATTCAAATGATTTTGATGATTGGTGCGATAAATATGGTATTGGGCACAATTTTTCGGCACCTCGGACACCTCAACAAAATAGAGTTGTCGATAGGAAGAATCGCTCTCTAGAAGAAATGAGCCGAACAATGCTCAATGAATATGGGCTACCTAAATATTTCTGGGCCGAAGCCGTCAACACCGCATGCTATGTTTTTTAATAGAGTCCATCTCCGGAGAAACAAGATGATGACTCCATATGAGTTATTCAAAGGTAAAAAGCCCAATTTATCTTATTTTCATCCATTTGGTTGTAAGGTATTTATTCATAATAATGGTAAGGATAATTTGAAAAAATTTAACTCTAAATCGGATATTGGAATATTTCTTGGTTATTCGACTAATAGTAAAGATTATCATGTATTTAATTGTAGAAGAGGCTCGGTAGAAGAGTCAATTCATGTAAAATTCGATGATACAATTTTACCCCCGAGAAAGGTTGTTTTTGATGATGATGCAGGTATGGTTCCGGCTAAAGAAGTGTCAGAAGCGTCAAAAGAATTAGAGAAGCTCGACTTAAGTTTGGACAACCAAGAGAAAAATCCTTTCAACCTTCCTAAGGAATGGGCTAATGTGAAAGATCATCCCATGGAGCAAATTCTTAGAAAAATCGATGAAGGTGTGCGAACTAGGAGAAATATAAACGATTATCTAAAAAGTATTATATTTATTTCTCTTACAGAATGACGAGAATTGGGCTAGTGCTATGCAAGAAGAGCTCAATCAATTCTAAAGGAATAAAGTTTGGGAATTGGTTCCGGCACCAGTGGACAAAACAATCATTGGTACTAAGTGGGTTCATAGAGTAAAAACCGATGATAATGGTCTCCCAATAAAGAATAAATCAAGATTGGTCGCCCAAGGATACAATCAAGAAGAAGGTTTGGACTATGAAGAAACTTTTGCTCCTATTGCCCGTCTTGAGGCTATCCGACTTCTTTGTGCCTTTGCCGCTTACAAGAAAATCAAACTCCATCAAATGGATGTAAGAGTGCGTTCCTAAACGGAGTCATCCACGAGGAAGTGTATGTCAAGCAACCGCCAGGATTTGAAGACTATGATCATCCAGATCATGTTTACAAGCTCCATAAAGCTCTCTATGGGTTAAAACAAGCCCCGAGAGCATGGTATGAACGTCTAAGCTCTTTTCTTATTTCTAATGGGTATAAAAGAGGTAACATTGATAATACCCCATTTATTAAAAATTATGGTGATAATATGCTTATTTGCCAAATCTATGTCGATGATATTGTTTTTGGAGCAACTAACGAATCTCTGTCCTTAGAATTTTCAAATATTATGAAGGGAGAATTCGAAATGAGTATGATGGGAGAGTTAAAATACTTTCTCGGACTCCAAATTAAACAACTCAATGACAGGATATATTCACCAATCAAAGTACGTCAATGAGCTCTTAAAGAAATTTAAGATGGAAGGGTGTAAAGAAATTTCTACTCCTATGTCTTCCGCTCTTAAGCTCGATAAAGACGAGAAAGGTAAGTATGTTGAGCAGAAACAAGATCGAGGTATGATTGGCTCTCTACTTTATTTAACTGCTTCTAGGCCTGATATTATGGTTGCTACTTGTCTGTGTGCTCGTTTTCAAGCTAATCCGAAAGAATCTCATCTTTGCATGCAAACGAATTTTTCGATATTTAAAAGGTACTACTGGCTTAGGTCTGTGGTATACATCAAGCATTGATTTTGAACTTTTTGCATACAGTGATGTTGATTTCGGTGGATGCAAAATTGAGAGAAAAACCACCACTGGAACTTGTCATTTCATGAGTTCTTCTCTAATTTCATGGGGGAGTAAGAAACAGACTAGTGTCGCTACTTCCACAGCTATAGCAGAATATGTGGCTGTGGGAAGAGCGTGTGCACAAGTTCTATGGATTAAAAATCAATTACTAGATTATGGCATTGAGCTTAAAAATACACCTATTTTTTGTGATAATACAAGTGCCATAAATTTGAGAAAAACCCCCATATTGCATAGTAGGACTAAACATATTGAAATTCATCACCATTTTATTCGTGACCATGTCCAAAATGGGAATGTGCGTCCTCAATTTGTTGTTACTAATGAACAATTGGCGGATATTTTTACAAAACCATTACCTGAGGATGCTTTCAATTTCATTCACATAAATTTAGGAATGGGTCATGTTGATCATTTTTAATTTTGGC
This sequence comes from Orobanche coerulescens, assembly GCA_033398695.1. Taxonomy (NCBI): domain Eukaryota; kingdom Viridiplantae; phylum Streptophyta; class Magnoliopsida; order Lamiales; family Orobanchaceae; genus Orobanche; species Orobanche coerulescens. The sequence continues at coordinate 6,643,956 of CM065814.1, forward strand.
ATACTCATCATATACAGGAAAAATGGTCATTGAAAAACGATCGGATATCATCAGAAGAAATTCACTGTTCATTTGGTTAGTCTTACGGCCGTTATACTCAGAAAATTACGTACGTAAAAGGAATTACGTACGTAACGCAGGGAAAGGATACATACATTACGCAACACATAAAATTGGTCAGATTGTTTTGGGTATTTTTTACATACGTTACACCATACTATAACGTACGTTATTAATCCTTCTTACGGACGTAATAGGACATTACGTACGTAACACTGTTTAAACCTGCTACTTTAATTCCCAACCTGTCTTTTTTTTTTTCTCACTTCCCTAAATCCCTGATTTCATCCTGATTGCCCCTCTCCCAAATCTAACACAAAATCCAACCAAACTCCACTGATTTCATCCCTTTTTCATCTTCAAGCATCATGGCAACAAGATCAGGGAAGAAAAGTAGAGGAGATACCTCCCAAACCTCATCCACACCAACCGACAGACCACAGTTCCGAAACTCCCAAGCCGCCAAAATTTTCAACGAGATTCTAATCGATGAAGAGGTAACTCCTAGTCACCACTTCGATTTCGAGTCCTTGAAATCCATTGGTATTGATATAGAAGAATTATTTGATATGCTTGGTATTAATCGGTTCGTGAGTCTCGCTCGTCCGGTGTTTGTTGAATGTGTCCGTGAATTTTATGCCAACTTCTTAACATCATATGATTCAGATAGATTTGTTATTTTAAACTCACTTGTTCATGGAAAACAAGTTGTTTTTGATGCTGTGAAATTATCCGAACTTTTTGGTCTTCCGAATGAAGGAGTTTGTTGTAAAGGGACGTTTGCTTCACCCGATGAAGTTCATGACAGTTTTTTCGATGACGAATGTGATAATATGCATGAGTTTGCTGTTTATGATTTCTTGAAAACTCAAGCGGTGCTTGAAGTTAATACCAGTCGATTTGAGAATAACGATTTTGGCTTGAATATTTGTCTACTTCATGATGCAATAACTAGATGCTTAATGCCGAAAGTAAATGCACAACAGCGCTTATTTAACATTGACATGGAAATTATGTATCATGTTTTGAAAGATCATTAAGTTTATTTTGCCTCGATCGTGATGAAGTGGTTTGTAGAGAAAGGAATGATTTTCCATAAGAAAGGTTATGCCAAGATTAACGGGCAACGCAAATCTGGGATGCCATTTGGATCCATTTTGACAGAGATTTTTGAGAAAGCTGGAGTTGATTTATCTGGGCTGCATGGGGTAGCCATCCCGAGGGGGAGTCTGATTCACGAAGGAACTATTCGAACAATGAAATATTTTCAGACTCGTAACCATGGATGGCTGTATTTTTCCTACCTCCAGGACGATGATCGATTGATTGATGGTGAAGCTTTGCCTTGCCCAGAGGAGAGAGTTTCATCCCGAGGTATTGAGCATGAGAGGGCTCGTCTTCGCACTCATCTAGGCACTTCACGACCGAGTCGGGCGATCTCCTCTTCTCAGATGGATGTTCGTATGGATAGGCTTGAAAAGGAGATGAGTGAAATCAAGCTTATGGTCAAGAGCATCTGCACTCATTTCGGGATTCCACCTTCGCCTCCCGATGCCGACCTTGATTAGTGGACCACTCTTCATCATGATGATTTTCTTGTTTTTCTACATACCGACATTTCATGCATACCTTGTTTTTATTCCGGATACTTGATTACTTGCCTTGGTGTTTTGGTTATTATGCTTATATGATTGAACATTCTTTTCGTATATTTTGCGCCTTGGTAATTTTGCTTTGATCATTGGATATCTTGTGTTTTGATGACTTTCTCTTGCAGGTTCTCTTATCTTTTTGTTAATGACAAAAAGAGGGAGGAAAAATATGTTAAGTTTTTGAATTTTTTATCCCTTGTTCATTTCAGGGGGAGTATTATTTTCATGGGGAGCTTTTCTTATTTTTTCAAAAGTTTTACCGACCCTCAAAATCTTACCTTCAAAAACTCCCATATAAATTTTGTCATAAAAAAAAAAGGCGAGATTGTTGGAACAATATTTTTTCCTAACTCATTTTAAATGTTTTGATGATGTGTTTAAAGCAAAATTAACTTTCCATATTTTTCTGTACTTAACGTATGTAATCTTACTATACCTAACGTATGTAATAAGCTTTTCATAACGTACGTACTAGACTGTTCCTAACGTACGTAACATTAACAATTTCAGTGAGTATATTGACTGCAGGTAACGTACGTAATACAAGCAGTATAACGTACGTAATGTTCGAAATCAGCCCGTTACCAGTCAACACAATTAGTCATCAACCGTTACATAAAGTCATCTCATACAACGGCTCTTTGACCAAGTATAACGTACGTAATGTGTTGTTCATAACGTACATAGCAAAATTCAGCCTATGCTACTGCCAGTTTTAGGGGTTTCATTATGGCCATTACACAGGAGGTGTAACGTACGTAAAAACGGATAATGTACATAACAGATGTTATATAATGTATGTAACACTTACCACTGCTCCAATGGGAAATTGAACCTCAAGAGGCTATAAATAGAGGTACTTCAAAGGGTTGAGATACACAAGCAATATCAAGCATATATCCTTTCATCTGAGCTTTCCAAGCAAATAATTTCGAGAGACATACATTCTATATTGTGATACGAGAAGAAGTGTTCTACATTTTTATATACACATTCTTGTATCCACGAGCGCTATCTTTTGTAAAGTCAAGTTTCCTACTCGTAACTGTTTATTGTGAGGTTGTCTTGTATCCTGAAAAACAAGAGTGATTTTAGTGAGGTTGTTCTTGAGCCCGGATATCAAGAAACTGTAAAGTTCGGCACTAAAATTGAAGGTGCTATTGTAAGAGTTGGTACTAAACTAGAAAGTGCATTCAAGGTTTTTAGAAAAGTCCCAGTCGATAAAACTAGGTAAGGGACGTAGGCATCGTTAATAGCCGAACCTCTCGAACAATTTCGTGTGTTCTTTCTTTTCTGCATTCCTTTTACTCCGATTAATAGCTTCCGCATAAAAAGAGTTCAAAACTCTAGACCGCACTATTTAACCCCCCTTCTAGTGGCGGTACCAATCCAACAAGTATGACATCCTGAAGGAGAATCAGTCGCGTAGGTAACATCACCGGTCGAACGCTGATCCATCTCAACATCCGCACGCGCATAAAGATGAGGTTCTAGGTTACGGCCCACTCTGTAGCCTTTACCCCCTCTGTCACGTCCTCGTGTTCCTCTTTCCATACTGAAAGAATAACATTCGATCATGATCATAGCTCAAATATGCCTCAAAGGCCAATCCAGAATGCTAAGTCAATAGTCAAACACGAGTATACATACTCAACAGATAGACAATCACATCAATCGCGCTAATCATAGCCGATATAGAGCCCACACGCACCAGAAGAAATATTCATGAATCAATCGTACCACAAATATCACATACAAGTTTCAACAAAACATGTATAATCAATGACATAATGAATCTATGAACATAAAAGAGAATCGAGTCCTTACACAGGTCATACGAAGCTTCGAGGTCTTGCGATACTAGTTTTCACTGACAACGACTCTATGAAAGAATGACTCAAACAGTCGTTCAACTATCACGACTCACATAACCCGACTGTCCAGATTGTCATATGTAACACCCCCAAAATATCTCGAGGTATTACAGTTCCGTGAAATCCACGTGGGACCCACAAGGCTAGTTGGAATAATAGGCATTTGAAGAAAATCGCGATAAAACATTAAATTCAAGGTTTACATAACGTGAGTCGAAAGATTTAAGGAAAAATGTAGTTTGTAGTCCAATTATTACACAACAAAAGTTTTTCCAAAGAAAACAATTTATTTCAATCTGAGCAGCGGCTAGAGATAATTCCAACACCGTTCAAGTCTGATCGGACCCCTCGGGAATGTCCTGCACATGATGAACAATTTTACCTGGTACGACGAATCATACCAGGTAACCAAGGTCAGAGAATGCATACCAAATAACAGTTACTAACATTGATATACGTCATCTTTACAATCACAGTATCTAGTAATCACATGGAATATTTCATCACTCGACCGACGTTGTCTCTCTCTTTTATCACATAAGCCCCAAGGTCGCAACCAAGGGTCACAGAAGTATCCACACGGGAATACCCCGGAACATAGGCGCCCAATTCGTGTCTTACCCCCTAACACATTTCCACACGGGTACCATACAGGTTTTATCCCCAACACATCGGCCCATTAATAACATTTTTAGAGAAAGACGAACATCGACTTTTATCAAAATGGCACATACGCACATACGGTATAACATTGATATTAGAAAATTCTCGAGCAAGGTTTCACTTGCCTGTGATCCGATAGTAGGTGTTTTGTGATAAGGAGTCCCCACGCCGTCTCTAGCTTAACCTAGCCACGAAATATCCGATTAACACCTCGTACGGATTATGATGAATAAAACTAGTCTCCCTTCCCTAATCGGATTCCTAGTGTAGTTTTGGTTGTCGATATAAGTATCGTTTCTAAGTTTTAACGCATTGCGTACCATTACCCCGTTCAATCCTATAATTATCATTGGGTATATCGATTTACTTAAGAAGATAATCCTATCATTCTTCGATTGACAATGAATTATTATGGCGTAATCGAATCTCATGCCTTCTAATTCAATTCTATATTCCGAATACTATAATCGACGGATTCTATTGCACAATAACTTTGGTGGTTTGATACCCAATATTAATTATACTATCGAATCATTTTCCTTAGTTTGCTAAGTGTCAAAAATCACAAGGTAAGGGTGGCTACGAACAATGGAACATACGGTAACGGATTACTACGACTTTTCCCACAATTGATTCGTCAAATTTTACATTCTTAGCGATGATTTGAAGTGAAATTTCGTATGATAGATATGATTTGCATGAAACGAAACATATGAGAAACGATACTTCCGGTTACTACAATTCCATCCGACAAGATTTTTAACGAAGTTTAGAAAAATCTACCCAATACCCGCAATCTAATAAGTATAAATACGAAAACATCAAAGATATAACTCGAGGGATTGGTGGCTTACCTTATTGGAAGAAGAATAATGAAGATAGTTGACAGATTCACAATAACTACGGGGAAAACGAGAAGTGACTTGAACGACTTGGATAATCTTCACCGGAGCTCAAGAATCCACCTCCTCAATGCTAGTTCAAGTGTATAAGAGGCTTAAGAACCGGGTATAGGGCTAGGAATTTCTCCAAGGGTGATAGTTTGTGAAGTTGGGTCGTGCAAATGAAGAAGGGAATTGCCATTTTATAAAACTTGTTTTTGGTAACGTACGTTAACGATAAGAGTGTTACGTACGTAAGGTGTGTTACGTACGTAACAGTGTAATGACAACGTACGTAAAGAACTCACTGCCCGAAATGTGCCCAAGTGTTACGGACGTTAAATTTGGGACATAACGTACGTAACGAATAGTTGACTCGTTTGTCCTCTAGCCCGCCGAAAGTAACTCTGTCCGTGTCAAAGGAAAGATTCTGGTCGGGAGACCGACCCACCCGTTACGTACGTAATATAGCTACCCTAACGTACGTAACAATCAAAATATAGCGTACGTTATGCATGAGTGATAGCGCGCGTTAGACAGAACTTTAACGTGCGTTAGACAGAACTCCTTAGCCTCAAACCACATTCTAACCATCTCGGGGTGACTATCCCTTCCACTCGTCAACAATTATCGGGGAACAAGACGTTGGCCACCGTCATATTCGCACCGACGATCGTCCCACAGCGTCAAGGCGTGTCACCCCCGTTTCATTCACATCGTACAATTATATAGCACTCAATGGAATACATAAATAGAAATGACGTCACATTACCAAACATTCACACAGTACAAAGTAATCAAGCATGGAATACTGGAGGTATTACATATCACCCCTCTTAAAAATAGTTTCGTCATGAAACTTAAGAAAATAACTCGGGATGACTCTCCTTCATGCTCGACTCGGTTTCCCAAGTCACTTCTTCTGTGCCGTGGTGCGACCATTGAATCTTCACGAGGGGTATGGCTTTATTTCTTAACATCTTCACACGCCGGTCCAAAATGGCGGTCGGTATCTCTCTAAAGGTAGCGTCATCGGAAATTTCCACTTCTTCGAAATTGAGCTTGTGACTCGGGTCATAGACATACTTCTTTAACTGGGAGACGTGAAAAACGTTATGCACTCCATCCAGATGCGGCGGTAGAGCTAATCGATACGCGAGTTTCCCTACTCGGTCCAATATCTCAAACGGAACTATAAATCTCGGGCTTAACTTGCCCTTCTGGACGAAACGCTGGATACCTCGCATAGGTGATACTTTGACCCAAACATGATCCCCGACCGTAAATTCTAACGGTCGTTGTCGGTTTTCGGCATAAGATTTCTGTCGGCTCTGCGCGGCTATCATGTGTTTCCGAACGATAGAGATCTTCTTAATGGACTCCTGGATAAGATCCAGCTCGGTAACCACGGTGTCGGAGGCATCATCCCAGCATAACGGTGACTTGCAGCTTTTCCGATACAGGGCCTCGAATGGTGCCATGCCTATGCTTGTATGCCAGCTGTTGTTGTACGAGAACTCCACTAACCCCAAATGTCTAGCCCAATCCTTTCCCCAATCGAGCACGCATGCCCTCAACATATCTTCCAAGGTTTGAATCGTACGCTCGGTCTGTCCATCTGTCTGAGGATGATAAGCCGTGCTAAAGTGTATTTGGGTCCCCATAGCTTTATGGACGGCTTTCTAAAAACGAGACACATATCTGGTGTCCCTATCCGAAATGATGGACGAGGGAACACCATGTAGCCTTACGATCTCTCTGATGAAAATGACGGCCAGCTGTTCTGTCCCGGTTGTCTCTTGAATAGGAATGAAATGTGCTGATTTTGTCAATCGATCAACAATGACCCAAATTGTATCCTTTCCTCCCACTGCCGTAGGTAGCTTAGTGACAAAGTCCATAGATATGCTCTCCCATTTCCACTCCGGGATGGGTAGGAGTTGCATAATTTGGGCTGGTCTGCGATGTTCAATTTTCACTTGTTGGCACGTCATACATCGGGCGACGAACCTAGCAACTTCCCATTTCATATTTTTCCACCAAAAACTCTGTCGCAAATCTTTGTACATCTTGCTTGCTCCGGGGTGAATAGAATAGGGAGTGGAGTGCGCCTCTTTCAGTATAGTTTGCTTCAGCCCGTCATTCGGTGGAATACATATCCTGTTCTTGAACCTCACCAAATCACCCTGAATCTTATAGTCGGAAACATCTCCTTTCTCGATTTTTGCACCAATCGCACGTAATTCAGGATCTTCCATCTGTGCTAGACGTATCTCATCTAGTAAGGACGAAAGTATATTGATTGAGCATAATTGTCCTTGCCTACGTTGTACCCATACTTCGGTGTTGCTTCTCCTGATATCTTGCTGCAGTTTGGCACTACACCATATATGGGTTTCAGCAACACTTGAAAAACTGTGTTCAAAAGTCCAAAAAGTGTTGCTGAAGGCCAAAAAACAGGCTACGGCTACACTTTGACCAAATTTGAAGGTGTTACAAAAACAGCCGCAACCATAGGGGTCTAAGGTAACACTTTTCTTGTTTTTGGTAACATGTGAAAAAAGTGTAACAATAAACCCCTATGCCAACACTTTTCTTGTCTGTGCCTACACTAAATTTTGTGTTGCTGTAGACTTAAGGCCACACTTTTATATATTTAGTGACACAAATATTTGTGTAGCTGTAGGCCTATGCTAACACTCATGAGGTCTAGTGTAACATTAAATTGTGAAACACTTTGACATCTTTAACAACCACTTTAACACTATGGCTACACTTATATATGAACAAGTTTTTACCAACATTTTTCATGGTAAAAAACAACATGTTATATTGGAAAAAACAACATTTTTCATGAATATTTTACCAAATATTCAATATATAATCAATCAGCCAACTACGTAACCCAACATCCAAAATCTAACTTAAAATGTCATTCAACAATTAACTTAAGTACTATTTAATAGCTAAGAACAAGTTACCATCGCAATCCATAAATATAACAAAACTACTTGAGTCACTTAGCAAAATTTCATCATCTCAGCCCCCCAAAAAAAAAAAAACGACAACTCTAGTTGCCTCATGGTCTACGTCAAGCAGAACATTTTGCGTCTCCAACTTCTTTCCTCGCACTATCAGTTGTAGAGCATGTTGTTGTATTTGAGAAGAGCATGCATTATCTCCCTCAGTTGAAGAAGTTCCTAGCCTCCACTGCTATGCTGGCCAGTTTGTGGTATATGGTTGCCCTTTATGAAAGGAAGTTCCCTGCCTCAGTTGGTCAGTATACCAAAAACACTTGCATACAATTTCAAAATTATTATCAAAGAAAATAAACCTTGAACTTGGTGCAAACTAATGACAAAAAATAAACCTTGACTAGCACGTTTGCAAACATCTTCACTCATATATACTATGTTTAACAGTGAGAATCATAATGACATGTTCAAAATATATTAGTATAACTTAAGTGACAAGCCAGAACTCAAGCGTAACAATAAGTTAGATCCTGCTATAGTGAAATGAAAGACTATGCATTCCGTTTAGTCCTGCTGATATTGCATAGCAGGGACAAAACGGTGATAACAACATACCGGGAAACAATGCAGCCTAACAGGAGACACAACATAGCGACATTCAAAAACAAGAACACCCATTGAGTTATAACATTTCTCCATCACTATACCAAGGACACTTGAATGCAATTTCAACAGTGATTATGAGAGATAATTAATTGCTCATTCCAGGCACATAGGAACCCCAAGTTCTCGAGACACCCACTTCGATGTGCAACATACCCGGAAATATCATTATGCATACGCACTGTCATACAATTTCAAAAATAATTATCAAAGAAAATGCACTGCTCATTTCAGGGACACAGGAACTTCAAGTTCCAAGACAAACAACACATATGAACGCTCACTTAGATATGCACATCATATATTGTGGGGAAAGCATAACGACATGATACGACATAAATGGAAATATTACCCGGATGAGCTGACTCTGTTGCTCTACCTACCGGCGACTCCTTCTGCACAGAGAAAATTGCAAAAAGAGGCAATTGAGTTCAGTGTATCGATCAATGGAGAATATAAAGAAAGGAAACGTCATAACAAGGAAAATATGTGTAGAACCACAAATTCAGGATTACAATTATAGATGCAGAAAACAAAATTTCTTCAACAAAAATAAATTTTACCTATGCCACATTCAGAAAGGATACATCAAATTTCAATAAATACAATTTAAATAAAACTTCAATATCCATATTCAGTGGAAAAAAATTGAACCGAAAATGAGGGGATAAGGACCTTGGTGGTGTAAACTTTGTCACCATTTTCGTTGATGTAAAATCGGAGATACATCTTCAGCAAGCGTTCAAAACCATCTTAATCTGCAAAATATCTATCATAAATATATCATTCCTGAGAAGAAAAAATCGAGATATAATCTAAAACCAAAACATATATAATTCCTAAACCACAAAATTCAAAATCAGCTCAACAAATTGAGTCAACAACTGCACAACCACACAAATTGGAAATATAAGATGATTGTCTCGTTGAGGAGAAATCTCAAATTGTGATAGCAGTACATCATAGCAGATTCAGAAATGTCATAACAAGTAAAAAATTGGTGCAAATGATTCAGCAACTAGAACGGCCAAACCACACTTGTATTTCGAATGAATAGCCTTCAATGCTGCCAGTTTCAGAAATTGCCGCAGCCATCACGAGGGTCGTTGATGTCAACCCAGAAATAAAGACCAACCCTGAGACGCATTCCGAGTGTGACCCGGTCGTGATTGACTCAGCAAGAGTGAGTGAGTCAAATCGGAACCCAACTCAATGAGTAGAAAAAGCAAGTCGCGACGAGAAACAGCCGGGATGCACCGTAAGTACAGATGCGGTAGATCGGACTATGCTCCAGTGAAAATCAGGGCAAACCCTAATCACGCGCCGCCAAGAATCGCGGCTGGAATTGCCCAGAAATAAAAAGTGAAAGAGAAACCAAGCGGCTCCGAATTTCAAATCGCGAGACCCAATCCAGTCCGAGAAATACAGAAAAGAGTACAGAGGGTCGGAAATGGAGGAAACTGCCGCGGCCGAGAAGGAACCTGGGTTAGGTTTTTGTGTGTGTGAAAATCTCACGTAGTATACGTTTCTGTGTGTGTGAAAATCGCGATTACAATTTTGTGGGGCAAACTAGTACAGTGCAGCTAAGCGGACTTGATGTTTCTTATCTATTGGGATGTCAATGGATCGGGTAGGGTACGTGTATGCCTACTCCATATCCTCCTATTTCGAGTTCGAGTATTGCCTATCCAGTAATCGGGTACCCAGTGGGTATTCGAGTACCCGTATACCTTATATTTGAGAATATAAATATTTTTTAATATATATCACATATACATAATTAATAAATTCAATCTAGTATAATAAGTATTTAAGATATAATATCTTATATAATATATAATATATAATGTAATATAATATTTATGTATAATATAATAATAATAATATATTTATATATTTCAAACGGGTACGCGGATCGGGTAATCGGATCAGATAATTAGGTAATATACTATGCACATACCCTACCCGTACTCGATTATAAAATTTCGAGTTCAGTCGATACCCGACCCGATTTCGGGTTTATCAGACGAGTAGGATCGGGTACGCGTAAAGTCGACATCCCTACTTATCTCTACCATTTAACCTTGGAAAATTTTCTAACCATAAAAAGTATGGTGTAATTATACAATCAATTCAAAATAAATTAAAAGAACTATACGGGGTAGGGCAGACCGACATATGATAAATATATTTAATGTTACATATTTCTTTTAAATTCCGCTCAAGTTAATATGAAACAATTAACCTTGTTTTTGACATTATTTTCCGCTGCTGGATTTTACGGTTGTAATGGAGATTTGAAATCATTTTAAAATTCGCAAATATTTTAGAAAATGTATGTTTCGTAACAACTTGAAATTTCTACAAGTTTTCCTTATTATAAAAAAATATACTCATAAAATACCTTAGAAAAATCGGGTCGTTATAGTTGAAAATAATTTATTTGGACCGCCTAAAATATTTTAGCAAGCCCGCCTATTTCTTTTAGTGTTTAGTTACACTTCTTTTAAATAGCAACAGCTACACCAAATTTGATGTTAGCGTAGATATTCAATTTAGTCTATGGTAACACTAATTTATATCAATAATAACGTTAGAAAAATATGTAGCCTTAAATCAAATTTGACCAATTTTAAGGTATCTAAGGCTACACTTTTGCTTGTAACATCAAAAAAAATGTTGTTGAAAGCCATATATGGTGTAGTGTGGGCTGAACTGTTATGCTGGATACCATTACCTCTTGTGTGGTTTTCTGACTAAGAGCATCAGCCACCTCGTTGGCTTTTCCGGGATGATAAGAGATTTCCACATCGTAGTCCTTGATTAGCTCCAACCAACGCCTCTGTCTCATGTTTAATTCTCTCTGCGTGAAGATATATTTCAAACTCTTATGATCCGTGAAAACTTTGCAAGTAACTCCGTAGAGATAGTGCCTCCAAATCTTGAGGGCATGCACCACCGCGGCAAGCTCCAAGTCATGTGTCGGGTAATTTACTTCGTACGGCTTCAGTTGTCGGGATGCGTACGCAACGACTCTGCCATTCTGCATGAAGACACACCCTAGTCCATGCTTGGATGCATCCGTGTATATAACGAATCCTTCTGTACCCTGTGGTAACACTAGTACTGGGGCGGTAGTTAGCCTACTCTTGAGCTCGTCGAAGCTCTTGTGGTAGTCTGCAGTCCATACAAATTTGGTGTTCTTTCTCAGTAGGTTCGTTTACGGTCGGGCGATACAGGAAAAAGCCTCGACGAATCTTCGATAGTAACCCGCCAGTCCCAGTAAGCTCCTAACCTCCTTGACATTCTTCGGCGGTTCCCAACTCGTTATTGTCTCGATCTTTTGTGGGTCGACCTTGACACCTTCTGCCGAGACAACATGTCCGAGAAAAATTACCTCCGGCATCCAGAATTCGCACTTGGATAGTTTCGCATAAAGTTGGTGTGGCCTTAACACGCTCAACACTTGCCTCAAATGTTCCTCGTGTTCCTGTCGGCTTCGAGAATATATCAGGATGTCGTCGATAAAAACCACCACGCATTTATCGAGGAACTCAATCAAAACTCTATTCATCAGTTCCATGAAAACGGCTGGGGCATTAGTCAACCCGAATGATACCACGATATACTCGTAATGCCCATACCTCGACCGAAATGCAGTCTTGGGTATATCTTCCTCCCGAATCCTCAATTGGTGATATCCGGACCGTAAATCGATCTTTGAAAACACGACTGCCCCTTGTAGCTGATCCAATAGGTCATCAATTCTTGGTAGTGGATAACGATTCTTGATAGTAACCTTATTCAACTCCCTGTAGTCGATGCATAAGCGTAGAGAGTTGTCTTTCTTCTTAACGAAAAGTACCGGCGCGCCCCACGGCGAGGTGCTTGGGCGGATCAATCCTTTCTCCAACAGATCTTCGAGCTGTATCTTGAATTCCTTCATCTCGGCCGGTGCCATCCTGTAAGGAGCTTTGGAAATAGGCCTCGTCCCCGGCTCGAGTTCAATGGAAAGGTCAACTTCTCGGTGCGGTGGCAGCCCTGTTAGTTCATCAGGAAAAATGTCTGGAAACTCATTCACCACCGGAATGTTTGTGATTGCAAGTTGTGAAGTGTCCTCTCGAAGAACATAACACCAATAGTACTCACTTCGAGAGCTGCAGGAGGCTTCTGTTGCGATAATGCTGAGAGACCCTTTCGTACTAAAGTGTTCACGTCTGCTGATGACATGTGTGGTACCGTCATGAGCCGAAATGGAAATAGTCAAGTGGTAGGTATCCAAGATCGTTTTGTGCAATGGCATCCAGTCCATACCTAATATGATATCTTCATTCTGGAGTGGAAAGACCATAAGATTAGCGGTCCAGCTATGATTGTTGATGCAGATCCGACAGTCTCGAACCTTTTGATCGCCACTTAATCTACTACCCTCGGGTAGTTTAACAGTAAAGGGCTCACAAGGTACACAAACAAGATTTAAGCATTCAACACATTCCACAGATATAAACGAATGGGTGGCTCCGGTATCAAATAGTACATGCACTGTCTGAGAGTTAACAAGAAGAGTACCTGAGATAGCTGGCGCAGACAGACCATCCGTAGCCCTCAGCTCAAATACACGAGACGGCACTGACTCCGAAAAGGACGAGGTACCTCCGTCGCGCCCACGGCCTCGTTCGGCACCGTGTAGTGGTGGTTGGTTCTGGTGGGATGGGGCTCGGTAGTTGGAAACAGCAGGCGTCCTAGGGGATTGCACAGAGCCTTGTTGACTTGGTTGGGAAGCTGGGCTCTGAGTGGAATTGGCCCGCCAGCAGTAACGAGACATGTGTCCACTCTTTCCGCAAGTGAAACATTTGGTAGCCGTCTTCTGACACCGATCCTTAGTATGCCCGGTCATACCACAATTGAAGCAGTCCCTACGGTAAGGCCGATCAGATACACCCTTCTGTTGGTACGAAACCGCCGACTTGAAAGAAGATACGGGCCCCAAATTCGTTTCTTTGTTGCTCCCAGGCTGAACTGATGTCTTCTGCTTCTTCGAGTTATGCCCGATGTCGGTATTAACAACTGTACCGGCATATGTTATGACTACGTCTTCGTATGCTCTCAGGGTCGTGCAGTGAAATCCGGCGGCATAGCGTTGTACATCCTCCGGTAACCTCTGTGCAAGATGGCATATTCGTTGATCTTCTGATGGAACCATCTGGGAGATGTAACTAAGCTCAATTCGGTAGGCCCGAATGATCTTTGGTACTGGCATGTTCTGAGGCCCGGTACTGAAAAAGTCTCGTGCGCGAGCGGTTTGGGCTGATCTGGGACAGTACTCGCTCCATAGTAGTCGGGCAAATTCGGTCCACCCAACCACTCGGTCCTCTGGCCTGTAAGTCCTCCACCAACGTGCAGCAGTGTCACGGAGTTGATTAATTCCGAGCGGCACCTTTCTGTTCTCTGGACATCCGATTACCTCGAATGCAGTCTCTATTTCAGAAATCCAGTCGTCCACATGTTTCTCTCCTGTTCCGTCAAATAATGGAGGCCTAGCCATCAACATCTCTCCCAACCATCGATCTCTTCCTGCGTTTTCTTCCACATTGATGACCGGTATCCGTTCCGCCTGATTGACCTGAGAAATTCCCATGGCGATGGCCTGGACAAGGGCCTGAACAAAAGCTGGGTCCATACCCCCCGGGTTGTTATTCTGGCGCTCCGCCTCCTGATCGTTTTGATTAACTGGTGGCGGCTGGCCCCCAGCAGGATGGGTCTCGGCAGTGTTCCCGTCCTCATTGTGGTTCGCGCCTGAACCCTGAGCGTCATTCACCATCCTCCTAGCTCCTCGGCGTGCCATCACTAACGGTATTAATCTAAAGCCAGTTCCACGCACGGTTTACAATCAAATGTTGTACAAAAAATAGAAACACAAACATATCACTTACTTGCATTCCCATGAGGAGTTTCGATCGCTTGGGGTGTTGGACTTTGAAGAAAAAAAAGGAGAAAGTTTATTCAAACCAGGAGTTTTGGCTCCGATACCATTTTCTGTAACACCCCTAAAATATCTCGAGGTATTACAGTGCCGTGAACCCCACGTGGGACCCACAAGGCTAGTTGGAATAATAGGCATTTGAAGAAAATCGCGATAAAACAATAAATTCAAGGTTTACATAACGTGAGTCGAAAGATTTAAGGAAAAATGTAGTTTGTAGTCCAATTATTACACAACAAAAGTTTTTCCAAAGAAAACAATTTATTTCAATCTGAGCAGCGGCTAGAGATAATTCCAACACCGTTCAAGTCTGACCGGACCCCTCGGGAATGTCCTGCACATGATGAACAATTTTACCTGGTACGACGAATCATACCAGGTAACCAAGGTCAGAGAATGCATACCAAATAACAGTTACTAACATTGATATACATCATCTTTACAATCACAGTATCTAGTAATCACATGGAATATTTCATCACTCGACCGATGTTGTCTCTCTCTTTTATCACATAAGCCCCAAGGTCGCAACCAAGGGTCACGGAAGTATCCACACGGGAATACCCCGAAACATAGGCGCCCAATTCGGGTCTTACCCCCTAACACATTTCCACACGGGTACCATATAGGTTTTATCCCCAACACATCAGCCCATTAATAACATTTTTAGAGAAAGACAAACGTCGGCTTTTATCAAAATGGCACATACGCACATACGGTATAACATTGATATTAGAAAATTCTCGAGCAAGGTTTCACTTGCCTGTGATCCGATAGTAGGTGCTTTGTGATAAGGAGTCCCCACGCCCGCTCGAGCTTAACCTAGCCACGAAATATCCGATTAACACCTCGTACGGATTATGATGAATAAAACTAGTCTCCCTTCCCTAATCGGATTCCTAGTGTAGTTTTGTTTGTCGATATAAGTATCGTTTCTAAGTTTTAACGCATTGCGTACCATTACCCCATTCAATCCTATAATTATCATTAGGTATATCGATTTACTCAAGAAGATAATCCTATCATTCTTCGATTGACAATGAATTATTATGGCGTAATCGAATCTCATGCCTTCTAAATCAATTCTATATTCCGAATACTATAATCGACGGATTCTATTGCACAATAACTTTGGTGGTTTGATACCCAATATTAATTATACTATCGAATCGTTTTCCTTAGTTTGCTAAGTGTCAAAAATCACAAGGTAAGGGTGGCTACGAACAATGGAACATACGGTAACGGATTACTACGAATTTTCCCACAATTGATTCGTCAAATTTTACATTCTTAGCGATGATTTGAAGTGAAATTTCGTATGATAGATATGATTTGCATGAAACGAAACATATGAGAAACGATACTTCCGGTTACTACAATTCCATCCGACAAGATTGTTAATGAAGTTTAGAAAAATCTACCCAATACTCGCAATCTAATAAGTATAAATACGAAAACATCAAAAATATAACTCCAGGGATTGGTGGCTAACCTTATTGGAAGAAGAATAATGAAGATAGTTGACGGATTCACAATAACTACGGGGAAAACGAGAAGTGACTTGAACGACTTGGATAATCTTCACCGGAGCTCAAGAATCCACCTCCTCAATGCTAGTTCAAGTGTATAAGAGGCTTAAGAACCGGGTATAGGGCTAGGAATTTCTCCAAGGGTGATAGTTTGTGAAGTTGGGTCGTGCAAATGAAGAAGGGAATTGCCATTTTATAAAACTTGTTTTTGGTAACGTACGTTAACGATAAGAGTGTTACCTACGTAAGATGTGTTACGTACGTAACAGTGTAATGACAACGTACGTAAAGAACTCACTGCCCGAAATGTGCCCAAGTGTTAGGTACGTTAAATTTGGGACATAACGTACGTAACAAATAGTTGACTCGTTTGTCCTCTAGCCCGCCGAAAGTAACTCTGTCCGTGTCAAAGGAAAGATTCTGGTCAGGAGACCGACCCAACCGTTACGTACGTAATATAGCTACCCTAACGTACGTAACAATTGAAATATAGCGTACGTTATGCATGAGTGATAGCGCGCGTTAGACAGAACTTTAACGTGCATTAGACATAACTCTTTAGCCTCAAACCACATTCTAACCATCTCAGGGTGACTATCCCTTCCACTCGTCAACAATTATCGGGGAACAAGACATTGGCCACCGTCATATTCACACCGACGATCGTCCCACGGTGTCAAGACGTGTCACCCCCGTTTCATTCACATCGTACAATTATATAGCACTCAATGGAATACATAAATAGAAATGACGTCACATTACCAAACATTCACACAGTACAAAGTAATCAAGCATGAAATACCGGAGGTATTACACATAACCTGACAGTTCCACAACAACCGCATCGATAGAGCCACATAACTCACATATAAGGGTATTTCACAACCCGTTTCTCGGATACCATCTTCTGTAACACCCCCAAAATCCCATTGGGTTACTACAGTGTCGTGGATCCCACAACAGGAAATCCACCAGGCGAACACGACTAAAATACATCAAACTGACAAACAAGGAAAAATCACAGTCCCTAATATGATATCCGACACAATATTCCGATGTGGAATTTCAATGATAATTATGGGCTTATATGGCCAAAAATAAAAATACAACATCCACGAGCATTGCTCGGATACACAAAATGACAACAACTGACAAACTGGAGAACACTCCATACTGACTGTCCATCATGAACACCGAAACAACTCAGGACTAGTATTGCTCGAATGCCTCGTCGCCATCGTCATGCCCCCGTGTCTCAACTCTCTCCTCGCAAACACCTGAAACATGAGAACATGTTCCACCCCCACGCGGTCAGTCATCCAGATAATGAATATCAAATACATGTACAACATGATATGTATCCAAAAGCAAAATAAATGGTACAACAATGGTAATACGAGATGCTCACAAACCAAGGTAAGAACCGATCATTCGTGAAACACTATGCCACGACATACGGTCAATACCTGCTCAACAGGTTATGTAATACCCGCTATTTTCATAATGCAATATTATTATTTATAATAATATTATAATGCATTTCATGTTATTTAATTTCATTTAGAGGATCACGAATATTTATTTCGACGTATCACAAGTCCTAGCCCGAATCATTTTGTCAGATATATATTCAAGTGGTCATTATTTATTTTATGATAGTGTTATTAATTATCCGAGAATAATACTAATATTATTATTATTATTAATATTATTATTAGTAATAATATTATTAATACCATTTTTTTATAAAGTATTAATATTAATATTAATATCTTTATTATTTTCAGATTTTTATTATCGACATTACCAATTAATTGTTATTCTACAATTACTATTATTAGTATTATTATTATACCATTTATGTTCTAACAATGAGTTAGAATTTAACCAAACTATGATTAAATTTAACTAACCAACCATGATTAAACTAAACGAATCACAATTAAGAAGTCTCCCAAACCATCGTTCCCTTCCATTCCCCTCACTCCATCAAACTCCTCAATACTTATCCAAAGCAAATTCTAATGCAACTTAAACACTTTAAAACTACACCTATCAATACAAATTCTGCAGTGCCGAAACTCTTTACAACATCAAACATCAAAAAAAAAAATATAATACACAAATTCTGCAACACAGTTCATCACCAGAATTTACAAAGAAGAAGGAGAAGAAGGGTCGAATCTGCTCCAGATTTTATCAAGGTCACTAAGAACGATCCTCTTTTTCTGCTCGTGCATCTCATCTATTTCCAGACTCAATCATCAAACCCTGCAATTCGAAAAGATAGCCATCAGATCCCATCTCTCAATATATTATTTTTGATAATTTCCTGCTATGAAATCAACAACCTTCATTTCACTATTAAAATCTGAAGTAAACCATACTTATTCACCTTCATGTTTTTACAAGAGTATGTTTAGTCTTGAATATATCTATACTGCCGTTCGTGGGAACCCAAAACTCTGATTTTTCTTCAACCCACTTCACAGAAATTATCGAACATCAGACCCAGTCCCTTCGGTGTTCCGATCAAACCCATTGAGCCCGACACATAAAATCCCTGTTCTTCCAGTCCCGGCTTAAATTCAGAAAAGCAAGAATAAAATCAACAAAACTAAAACTAAATCAGATTTAAATCCATCTCCAGAATTTGTCAAAATCAGAAACTAATTATCCATATCAGACCCGAGGCCAGAAATCCGCACCCTGCCCATTTTAGATCTTTCGGATGTGGGCCGAACCCACTGCCCGAGCCCGAAACCTTCAAACTCGAATCCAATCCTAATCCCAAATCGACACTCAATCGAAAATATTAGCCATCACAACCGAAACCCTTTTAGCCGGAAAAACAATAGAATCGAACTTACCTTTTTCCACGTCCAAAACCTCGCGTAGGCCGCCGCGACACTGATCTGGAGTTAGCCATCCCCTGAACCCGCAACGTGCGTCGGACATGCACCGTACCACAAGCTCACCGTCAATCATCGCCACCGTCCTTTTGTTGTGAGGCGCGCACTTTTGTGATTGACCGATTTTCTGTGTGTGGGTGAGTTTTATGTTTTATGTGTTATGTGTGGGTTTCTGCCTGTTACTTCCGGACGATTGGAGAGGTGAGATAAGAGGGAGAGTTTTGGGGTGAGGAACAGATGAGAAGAAATGGGAGGTGTAGAAGGAGAGGTGTCGGCCGAAGGTCAGGTTAGAGAGAGGAGAGGGCAGAGTGAGAAAAGGAGATGCGGGAGGTGAAATGAGCTCTTGTCGGCTGAGGATTAGATTTAAGAGAATTTATAGCCGTGAGATTTTAGGGTTTTCAATTTAGCCCTCACATTTTTTAGAAACATTCAATTTAATCCCAGACTTTTAATTACTTCGATTTTTATCCCAGATGGATTTCAACTATTCTTCAATCAACCCCAACATATTTTAAAATTCACTTCCAGTTCTATTTTGACCCAAAACATTAAAATGCTGACTTTCAATTAATATTAATAATTAATCTGAATTATTGCATAAATATTTTAATTCCAGTCATTAATAATGTTAACTCTTCGAGTAATATTATAAGCAACTGTAATTTATTTTTAGTTATTATATAGTGATATTCGTATCTTTTCATTTATTATATAGATAGTAAATTGTAAGGGTTATAATTATTATTATACGTAGACTTTATCGAGGATTTACGGGCTTAGGACTATGAGTCGAGCATCTTCATTTCAAGTGAGACATCATCATTTATTCAGGTGGGAATTTTCACTATCACTTTAATTGCTTTAATTGGATTGCATATGTGATATTCAATTCATGTTTATAAATTGACGATGCACGTTGTAAATCAGGCTCACCTGTATTCGTGTAAGAGGTTATCTTAAGATTCATGTTATGTGGGGACACCTTCACAACCCAATATTCATATACGTGATCGATTCATGTTATATGCGATATTGCGTGTATGTTTCATATTGTTGCGGGGGCACCTGCGCAACCTCAATATTCATGTTATGCGTGCTCGATTCATGCTGTACGTAATATTGTAAGTATGCATTCATGTTGAGGAAAGATATGATAGTTTATTCATATTATGTTTTCCATGAGATTGTATATTACTGTGATCAGTGTGATTTCCACAAGCTGAAGGAAGCTCACCCCCACCTTTATTGATCCCGCAGGTTGAACCGAGCCGGATGGATGAAGGAGTGAGCCGAGAAGGCATATGAAAGTGGATTTAATATATGATGTTTTTCGTTCTGTCGTGTTTTGAAACTTATTTGTGAAAACTTTGACTAGAAATTTTAAATTATGATTTATTTTCTTCCGCCGCAAATTTTTATCTCGTATCTATGATGAAATATTACCTTATTTAAAGGTATTAAATTTTATGTCAGTGTAGCGACTCGACTTTGTAGGTGAGAATTTTTATATTCTCAAAAGAAATTATTTTTCGCCAGAATTACCCTTTAATTTATTTCCCCAATAATTACCCTAGAAAGTCGGGGCGTTACATAGTGGTATCAGAGCGAGGTTTTAATTTTCTGTAGACTCGCTAAAATGTAAAAGTATCATATGCTCTCAGCTTCGCCACTTCGTCACTCTGTCAAAGGTACCAAATTTCAGTCATTATTGATGCATATGTCATATCATTTTTACTTACATAATTATATATGTATGTACGAACTGTTAGAATGGCCAAAACTAGGATGACGCAACGTAAGAAGGTCCCAGCTACTTTTGACTCGCGTCTTCTAGCACGTAAAGACTAGTGCGACGACCATAGCCTACCAGAAAATGCACCACACTATGTCATTAATAGTCTGAGTAAGTGGCTGCAATCTGGGAAACAAGGTTCCGTCACTCGCCAGCTAGAGCACCTGATGGAGAAGTTATCTAGAGACTGGAGTTGCTGCATCTTCCGGCTTTGGAAAATGGCCATCAGGAGATCGCTAGAGGAGCGAGAGGCCGCGGATGATTTCCAGTTCGTCACTGGATGCTTATTGGATTTGTTTGCTCGAGAGGCGATTCCAGCTGCAAATTGGGATGCCGACTCTACGGACGAGGAAGACTCATAGGAGAATCCGGAAGAAGACCCAGAGAAGGATCCCGAAGAAGATCCAGAAGAAGTTCTTGATGAAAGCTCAAATATGAATCTCGCCGAAAATATGAAGGACGTGTTGATGGCAGATATCGAGTCTGAAGATGAAGTCATTTCGTGGATTGAGCCACGACCCCCTATTCCCATTGTAGAAATCATTAGCAGTGACGATGAGGAGTAGTCGTAGGCCTAGATCATGCTAATATATCTATTAGTGTTAAAATTTCCAGTGGATGTTCCAAACACATTATATTAATAAAAAATCAGTTCTTTTATTGCATTTATATATTTCTATGTGTTACGACTATTATATGCATTCTACATATCTCCTCATTCTTTATTTCTCGCACTGCGTCGACTAATGGGTTTTACAACTCGTTGGCAGACTAATGGCTAACCGAGGAAATCGCAATGCTCCACCAACCCAAGATCAACTTTTGGATAGATTGGCCACCTTACTTCAAGGCGCGACCATCGTACTGCCCAATAACCCTGAGCAAGCTCAAACTCAAGTGATCAAGCGGTTCAACCAATTCAAGCCGCCCGTCTTTCTTAGTCGTGAGGGACCAGCAGCCATAGAAGAATGGTTGTTGAACCTAGATAGCATCTTTGACTAGATGGCGTGCACCGATGCTCAGAAGGTGTCATGTGCCGTGTTCCAGCTCAAGGAAGATGCTAGGACATGGTGGATTGGAGTGTGGAGGCTCAAGACCCAAGACGAGAAGGACACATTCACTTGGGACCAGTTCAAGGAGACGGTTATGGATAAGTACTACCCGAGGGCATACAAAATCAAGATGCAGAAGGAATTCCTCGATCTGACCCAAGGTGAAATGTCGATGACCGAGTATGAACGCAAGTTTAACCACATGTGACGTTTTTCTCCTCATATGGTCGAGATGGATGACATGAAGTCTCAGAAATTCTGGGATGGGCTTCGTGACCGGATTCTTCACCATTTGGCTGGTCATGGTCGTCTGAGCTACAATGAAGCCGTTTCAAGGGCCGAGGACATTTCTGCCAGTTTGGATGTGGAGAAGGCAAGGGCACCACCAGTTGCAACAAATAACAAGCGCAAGTGCCACGAGCAAGGAGGTGGTAGTAAGAAGAATGTTAAGACTGGATTCTCGGGGGCGAAACCACAGTTCGATAACCCTACATGTGCTACTTGTGGCAAAGGGCATAAAGGTGCATGTATGCTTGGTCAGAAGCGGTGCTACTATTGTCGTGAGGAGGGACACATGGCCTCAGCGTGTCCGAAGAAGGGAAAAGGCCCAAGCAATAATGTGCAAGGTCAAGGCTCAGGAGGCATAGCTCGAGTTTATAGCATGGCCGAGGTTGAAGCAGAGACTGAACCCCAAACCATGTCAGGTATGTTATCAGTTGCAAATATTCCTGCTTTGGTGTTGTTTGATACGGGTGCATCTCATTCATTCATCTCTAGGAAGCTTTGCACTGTGATTGGTTGTAGAAGTAGTAAAGCCCCTAGAACTTTGTTAGTTAGCATGCCTGTGGGGGGAGTAGTGCGTGTAGACTCGATAACTAACAATGTGAAGATAGAGATTAACGAACATAGCTTCTTAGCCAACTTGCACATAGTGGAACTTAGCGATTTTGATGTTATTTTGGGTATGGATTGGTTGGACAAACATAGAGCTGTAGTTGAATGCTCCGAAAGGAGAGTAACTTTATGTCCGTCTATCGATATCAAGACCATATTTGAGGGAGTTAGACACAGCAGTACCCCGAAGGTGATTTCAGCCATGAAAGCTGTGAAGATGTTGAAGAAGCGTAATTGCCAAGGATTCATGGTGAATGTGATGGGTAAAACAACTTCGGAAAAGATGGTAGCTGATGTACCTATCGTCAAGGAGTATCTATATGTCTTTCCCGAAGACTTGCCCGGAGTTACACCGAATTGTAAAGTTGAGTTCTCGATTGATTTAGTGCCAGGAGTGGCACCAATATCGAAGGCTCCCTATCGGATGGCGCCTAAGCAATTGCAAGAGCTGAAAGTGAAACTCCAGGAACTGATCGACTCTGGATTTATCCGACCGAGTGTTTCACCATGGGGTGCGGCAGTGCTCTTCGTGAAGAAGAAGGACGAAAGTTTGAGGATGTGCATAGATTATCGTGAACTTAATCGACTCGCGATAAAAAATAAATATCCACTTCCTAGAATAGAGGACCTATTCGATCAACTTGGAGGCTCGGGAGTATTCTCTAAAATAGATTTGAGATCTGGATATCACCAATTGAGGATTAAGGATGATGATATCCCGAAGACAGCATTTCGAACTCGATATGGACACTATGAGTTTATAGTGATGCCATTTGTTTTGACTAATGCGCCAGTAGTATTTATGGACCTCATGAACCGTGTATTTCAACCTTATTTGGATAAGTTTGTCATTGTGTTCATAGATGACATACTTGTATATTCAAAGACCAAGGTTGAACATAAGCAGCATCTTAGAATAGTATTGGGAATACTGCGCAAGGAGAAGTTGTATGCAAAGTTCAACAAGTGCGAATTCTGGCTTAACCGAATTGCCTTTTTGGGACATGTGGTCACTTCTAAAGGAATTGAGGTTGACCCGATTAAAGTTGAGGCAGTCAATGATTGGAAAGTATCGAGAAATGCGAATGAAGTTCGCAGCTTCTTGGGATTGGCCGGTTATTATTGAAGATTTACCGAGGGATTTTCGAAGATAGCTGCACCTATGACTAGATTGACTAGTAAGGGAGAAGTTTTCTTATGGAATGAGAAATGCGAAAAGAGTTTCCAAGAACTTAAGCGAAGATTGACTGCTGCACCAGTGTTGACGATTCCTGATCCGACGAAAGAGTTCATCATTTACAGTGATGCATCCAAGCAAGGCTTGGCATGTGTATTGATGCAGGAGGGCAAGGTAGTTGCCTACGCTTCGAGACAGTTGAAACCGCACGAGCTGAACTACCCTATGCATGATTTTGAATTAGCAGAGGTAGTTCATGCCTTGAAGATTTGGATGCATTATCTGTATGGAGGTAAGTGTGAAATCTATACAGACCACAAAAGTCTGAAATATATTTTCACACAAGAGGAATTGAATATGAGGCAGCGCAGATGGCTTGAGTTAGTCAAAGACTACGATTGTACAATTCATTACCACCCCGGTAAAGCAAACATAGTTGCTGATGCACTGATCCGTAAGGCGAGAGGAGACTTAACTTGTTTGCTGACCAAGGAGGAAAGCTTGGTCAAGGAATTTGGAAGGATGAACCTTGAGATGGCTACACCATCGAGTCCAATTGAGTCGTTATTGGATAATTTGGCGGTACAACCAACCGTGAGGGAACAGATCAGAGAAGGTCAAGGACATGACGACTTCTTGGTCAAAATGAAAGAATGTACTCTTTCAGGTGAGGATAAGGGATTCAGTGTGTATGATGATGGCACAATGTACTATGAAGGGAGGATTTGTGTGCCCAATGTTGTCAAGTTGAGAGAAGAAATAGTGAAGGAGGCACATAATACCCCGTATACAGCATACCCTGGAAGTACCAAGATGTACCAAGATCTTAAGGGGACATTTTGGTGGGAAGGTTTGAAGAGAGATGTGGCAGACTTTGTCAGAAAGTGTATAGTTTGTCAGCAAGTGAAGGCAGAACACCAACATCCCTTCGGATTACTTAAATCACTTCATATTCCGGAATGGAAATGGGAACACATTACGATGGACTTTGTGGTAGGTTTACCTCGAACGGAAAGAGGAAACCACGCTATTTGGGTTGTTGTGGACCGACTCACAAAGTCAGCTCACTTCATCCCAGTTAAGATGAACTTTTGAATGGATCAGTAGGTTCAACTTTACATCCATGAGATTGTTAAATTGCACGGAGTGCCAGTCTCTATAGTATCCGACAGGGATACTCGTTTCACATTGCGTTTTTGGGAGAGTTTGCAAGAAGCCTTAGGAACGCAGTTGAATTTTAGTACGGCCTATCATCCTCACACTGATGGTCAATCCGAGAGGACCATCCAGATCCTTGAGAATATGTTACGAGAATGTGTATTAGACATGGGAAATAATTGGGAATGACTGTTGGCATTAGTGGAATTTGCTTACAACAACAGTTATCAGTCGACGATCGGTATGGCACCTTATGAAGCCTTATACGGTAGGAAGTGTCGATCACCACTGTATTGGGATGAGGTAGGTGAAAGGAGGATTTTGGGTCCCGAGATGATTGAACAGGCAGTTGGTATGGTGGATAAGATTCGTGAGAGGATCAAGATAGCACAGGATCATCAGAAGTCTTACGCCGACAAGCGTAGGAAGGATATCGAATTCTATGTTAGCGACAAGGTATTCCTAAAGGTATCTTCTACCAAGGGAATTGTTCGTTTTGGTCCAAGGAGCAAGTTGAGACCAAGATACATTGGACCGTTCGAAATTCTTGAACGGATTGGAGAATTAGCTTACTGTTTGGCTTTACCCCCAGAACTTTCGGCTGTGCACAACGTCTTCCACGTATTGCTGTTGAGAAAGTATGTGCACGATCCCAGCCACGTCATCAACTATACCGCCGTGGAGATGAACAAAGATCTTACCTATGAAGAACAACCAGAACTGATTCTCGACCGATCAGTCCGACAGTTGAGGAACAAAGAGAAGGTGTTTGTCAAGATCCAATGGCGTAACCACAGTAAAGATGAAGCCACTTGGGAGCGCGAGGAAGAAATTCAATCTCGTTATCCGAATTTCTTCAATCGAGGTATGTCATTTATTTTCGAGGACGAAAATTTTTCTAAGAGGGGTAGGATGTAATACCCGCTATTTTCATAATTCAAAATTATTATTTATAATAATATTATAATGCATTTCATGTCATTTAATTTCGTTTAGAGGATCATGAATATTTATTTCGACGTATTACAAGTCCTAGCCCGAATCATTTTGTCAGATATATATTCAAGTGGTCATTATTTATTTTATGATAGTGTTATTAATTATCCGAGTATAATACTAACATTATTATTATTATTAATATTATTAATAATAATAATATTAATATCTTTATTATTTTCAGATTTTTATTATCGACATTACCAATTAATTTTTATTCTACAATTACTATTATTAGTATTATTATTATACCATTTATGTTTTAACCATGAATTATAATTTAACCAAACTATGATTAAATTTAATTAACCAACCATGATTAAACTAAACTAATCACAATTAAAAAGTCTCCCAAACCATCGTTCCCTTTCATTCCCTTCACTCCATCAAACTCCTCAATACTTATCCAAAGCAAATTCTAATGCAACTTAAACACTTTAAAACTACACCTATAAATACAAATTCTGCAGTGTAGAAACTCTTTACAACATCAAACATCGAAAAAAAATATAATACACAAATTTTGCAACACAGTTCATCACCAGATTTTACAAAGAAGAAGAAGGAGAAGAAGGGTCGAATCTGCTCCAGATTTTATCAAGGTCACTAAGAACGATCCTCTTTTTCTGCTCGTGCGTCTCATCCATTTCCAGCCTCAATCATCAAACCCTGCAATTCGACAAGGTATCCATTAGATCCCATCTCTCAATATAATATTTTTTATTATTTCCTGCTATAAAATCAACAACCTTCATTTCACTATTAAAATCTGAAGTAAACCATACTTATTCACCTTCATTTTTTTACAAGAGTATGTTTAGTCTTGAATATGTCTGTACTGCCGTTCGTGGGAACCCAAAACTCAGATTTTTCTTCAACCCACTATACAGAAATTATCGAACATCAGACCCAGTCCCTTTGGTGTTCTTATCAAACCCATTGAGACTGACACATGAAATCCCTGTTCTTCCAGTCCCGTCTTAAATTCAAAAAAGCAAGAATAAAATCAACAAAACTAAAACTAAATCAGATTTAAATCCATCTCCAGAATTTGTCAAAATCATACACCAATTATCCATATCAGACCCGAGGCCAGAAATCCGAAACCTGCCCGTTTCAGATCTTTCGGATGTTGGCCGAACCCACTGCCTGTAACACCCCAGATCCGACCGGGAATATTACAGTGTCGTGGGCCCCGGAATGGAACCCACAAGGCTAAAAGAAATTTTCGCAAATATTTACAAATGCCCAATAGGCCAACGACGGTACTATCTTTAAAATATTTGAGGACTATATAAAATCTGTTTATCAAAACCGTCGTAAAATCTCGTTTGAAAGGACAAGGCGAGCTGAAATGCCAGAACTCAATAGTTTAAAAACATACGTTAAGCTATCGCTTACACGTACCGACGAAATAGTTTAGAAAACGGTTGCCAAAGTAACCTAAGTTACCAGATACCAAAAGGCCAAAATTACTCACGCAGCGGAAAAGACAAATAATTGAAATACTCTAGCAGCGGAATACAACAACTGATCAGGAAACTCAATACACAATTACATGCCCTAGCCAGTATCCTCCGGGAAGCTCATCTCTCCACGATCGCTACAAGCTCGATATCTCAAGAACCTAAAAAGAAAGCCACGACGGGGTCAGCCATAATATCCACAATGATAACCGTCACATCAGATTAATAATTACATACGAATGAGAATACAAAATAAGAATACGAACAATATAATCTTATCGTCATAACTTTAATTACTCAAATAATTCTCAACAGAATAACCTTTATCACATTTCACATCTCGTACTCGATAAACCAATAAATTCGAACATAATATCTGTATTGTACCTCAGATAATACTCAAGATTCTCAAACTATCATCGCCAACTCACGATACAGAAATATACCAGTTCTGACCAATACAATCCGTCGGATAGTATCATCAAATCCCAAGACGATAACCGGTTGTCCATCAGGAGACAAATACCAAAGGAAATACGGAACATACCTCGAGATATGAAGTGCCATGACAATCATATCAGTCTAATACAAGATCATATCAATGCAATACGGACACGGTCCTAACACAATACCTACAGATGCATACTCATATGACCACGTCAATATGCTCAAAACAATAACAACATTGTATATTCAATGGAAATCCCATGATCCAGCGCCCTCAGCATAGATCCCAAGATGATCCTACTAGATCAACACGAGGTGGATAACCAACAATATACATATACACAAAAACATATATAAAACCAACGATGCGAATCCACATGATTCCATCAACACAATACTAGGTAATCCAACGATCCAGCTGTAATACCCGTACTTTTTTTTGACTGTTTGACCTTACCGTTCTTCCTGTCTTGTCGCTCTGTAAACTCTTTGTGATGGTGTCGGCATTGATCTAGAGTTTCATTCCTTGTTTGGATCATGATCGTGCTGTTTAGACCTTTCGGAAGTGCTCTGGGTCAAGGAGGTAGCGCACGCTAGGCCTATGCTAACGCACGCTAATTCTGCGTGAGTAGCGCACGCTAGTTTTGAACCTTAGCGCGCGCTAGCGGACTGAGTCAGAAGAGGCAGTGAGGTTTCAGACTTTCTGGACTAGCAGGTATCGCACGCTAAGCAGCCGCTAGAGCACGCTATATGTGTTGTATAGCGTGCGCTAGTGCACAGTGTTAATGCACGCTATCGGGCTGAGTCAGTGAACTGGGACTTTGGCAGGACACCAGTTAGCACACGCTAAGGATGTTGAGTAGCGCGCGCTAATGTCTGTGGATAGTATCCACTGGACTACCGGGTGACCCGTTAGCGCACGCTAAAATTAGGCGTAGCGTGCGCTAGACTGGGCGAGTATATAATGGACAGTTGACTTCCATTTCGTCATTTTTCACACTCTTCTCACATTTCCGATCGGGAGCAGCGGGTTTGGGTGATTCGGGGAGTTTGGAAGCGATCTTTCTTCAGATAACAACATCTTTGGTTGGAGAACAAAGATTTCACAACATCAAATCCATTCCATCTTCCAAATCAAGGTAAAAATCCTTAGAACCCTATTTTTGGGGAATTTTGGGGTTTTTCTTAAATTCGTCCGATTTATCTGGTTTGAGGCTTGAGAATCTTGAGACTATGATGTATCTACCCCGTATTCATGCTTTTCCTATGATTTTACGGATTGGTTTGTGCCGTGTTCGGACTTGTGAGGGTTTGGGTGATTTTCTAACCTCTAGTTGTTTACCCTTGTATTTTCGTGATTCGTAGACGGGTTTGGGAGTTTCTTCGTGAATTATGAGTATGGATTATTGATTATCATATCCCTTACGAATTGTTTAGGTGCCGGAAGCGCGTTCTTGGATCTACCAAACTCATACTCTTTTCTGTTCAATTTCTCGATGTCTCAAAGGCAAGTATATATTTATGATTGTACGTTCTCGACTTTGAAAGTAAGATATATGAATGACATGTTTATTTATATCCACTCTGGGGTGGGCCGACAGGTCCCCTGAGGGTTTCGTATCCTTTGGTGCGATTCCACGGATAATTTGGGTTAACCACTCTGGGGCGGGCCGACGGGTCCCCTGAGGGTTCCGTAGCCTTTGGTGCGGTTCCATGGTTGATCATGTATGCATTGTTGTGATGCTATGAGATTTAGTTATTCCGGAATACTAGTCTTGAATTGATGAATTGACGGTTACTTTTACTTTATTGTTGAGGAGTATTGTGTTTCATACTTGATATACTTGCACTAGCTATTCGACGGCTAACCCCTTTATGGGGGAAATACTTTTTATGCATTTTAGGTTCCAGGAGAGCGGATAGGCAGGTATCGGGTTGGCATGAAGATGATGGGCAAGCGGGATACTATGTCTTATCTCCGGTTATGTTTTGTGTTCCTCCATTCAGTGTTGTTGTACTGGAATGGTTATTGAATACTCGAGTATTGTTTGTTTTCAGTCTTCCTTGATGTTCCGGCCTGTATTGCCGAGGTTTTGATTCTGTGCTGTGATGTATTTGGATGCATGGGACATGGTATGAATACCCTTTGTATCGTCTTTCATTTCATTGTTTTGGACCTTCTCGGTCAAGTTTTATAGTTCCGCGTATGATTAGCCTTGTGGGTCCCACGGTGGGGTTCACGGCGCTGTAATATACCCTGAATAACTTGGGGGTGTTACAGAATATGGTATCGGAGCTTAGGTTTATGGATACCTAGGCTGTCGGTCGTTTGAGTCGATCGAGTCATCGTTTGCCTGCAGTATCACCACTTTGCCGTCATCACAGTGCGACCGGTACTTGTAAGTCCTCTCACTCTTCTTGTATTTTTTTTAATCGTTTCGTTTTTAGCTTGGTATTCTTGGGAATCGGTCACTTCGAGAATGTGCGATTTGGATTATACTTACGCACGTGTGTGCCCTTCATAATTTTGGTTGAAAGGAGGCAGAGTCGTGGTCGTGGTCACGGACGTGAACTCTTCCTTGAGATCTTGTTAAATTGCTAATTGCGATATTGGTGAGTATCGGTATTATGTTGAGACTTTGTTTCGGAGTCGCATGCTAGTATCACGGGAGATCATCGGCTTCACGTACCTGTAAGTATACTGTTTCGGTTATTCGCTTGCGGCGATGTTTGATTGCTTTCGTGATGACTTTGGAAATTTTGGATTGATCTGTTGTTTGTGACAAGATTGCAAGTTTCGAGGACGAAACTTATTTTAAGGGGGGTAGAGTGTAATATCCCGATTTCTACTATATAATATCCGGAATTTCAGTATAAATTTTTCGCGTTATTTTATCTGAGATATACTGGATAGCTTAGTGTCTATACAGTATGGATAAAATAATTTGAAGACTGAGACAGCTGTATTGGTATCATTATCGTAGTTGGTCGACAATTACATTTGAAGATATCGTGTATCAAGTTATCGTACTTTTGATATTGGGTATATCATATGAGAATATTATCAGGTTGTATATATGTATTCAGTATTTCGTGTATATACATCTAGTATATCAAGACGACGGACAAGAATAGCTGGAAATGGCTAAGTACAGCCACGTTAGCGCACGCTACAAGGTATGCCTAGCGCGCGCTAAGATATATACTTAGCGTACGCTACGGTGCATACTTAGCGCACGCTAAGATGTTTGCGTTACGTATGCTAAGGAGGACCCCTAACGTACGTAAGGTATTTTGGATAAGGTCTGGAAGGTGGCCAACAGGTAGGCCCAGAATGTTTATTATCGGCGATTAGCGCACGCTAACGCATGTTTGTAGCGCACGCTAATTTCAGATCATCAGCAAGGAATCTTGGCTTTATTGGTTGCTTTCGGCGTGTAGGACCCGTGCATCTTCTGGGAAGGTACAGATTGTTAGGTCAACGACGATTAGCACGCGCTAAGGTCGAGGAATAGCACACGCTACTGAGCATTTCACTGTAGCAAGTCAACACCGGTTTGCGTACGCAAATACGTGGGCATTACGTATGTTAGATGATGTGCGAAGCAATACAGTAGCCCCTGAACTGCCCGATAACGCATGCTATCGAGGAAGGATAACGCACGCTAGTAATGTGTTTTATAAAAGGGGACAGATGGTTCTGAGAAGAATTTTGTCCATTATCCTTCCTTCAGTTGATAGAGAGAGCTTTGGGAGGTATTTGAAGCTCCCAAACACTCCGAGATGATGGTTTTTAACAAGATTAAGATGAAGAGCATGGTTTAAAGCCTTGTTCTTAAAGTTATTCATGATTCTTGGAATGGAGTTCAATGGTTGTTCTTCTTGATTTGGCTATTCAAGGTAACTCTCGTATCCCTTTGATAATGGTTCGTTTTAAAGGATGATTCTTGGTATTCCATGGGAAGTTTGTTGAAGAAGATAATGACATGATGACTTATATGTTAGGTTATGTTATATTGTCATGAACATGGTCAGGGAATCATGTTGTCCTTGGCAGTATTGTTGTGATTCTTGATATTATGATGATATATGCCTTAGATTGTGAGTTATATGTAGGCTTAGATGTTGGAACATCGAATTATGTCGTTTGGTCGATTATGGACGTGATTGCGGATTAATCCACATGCTTGAGGGACTCCTGAATTATACGAGATGATGAATATTTATAATAAGTGTTGGTGCTTTGAATATGAATATGGAATATTCATATCTAGGGCTAAATTATGTGTTTTGAAATAATATTCATATAGGAATATGAATATAATTACGAGTTTGTTGAAACTATTATTCATCCCTGAATTTGGAAGCCCGTACGTATGAAACAAAGGTTTAAGTCGAATGATTGGATTTTTTGATAACCTTTTAATATGATTATCTATTATATTGAAATATTTGGATTGTTCGAATTGATGACGATCAGAGGTAAATTTTAATAATGGATTTACGAGAAGGAACCTTGTCAATTCGCATTTAAGAATCGAGTTTGGAATCGATAACATTTAGACCCTTATTATTGGTTCGAATTGGTTGCTGATATGATCATCAGATTTCGGCTCGTATTGTGGACAGGGATTCGTGAGGGTCTGAGTTGGATGGTTCAGACTGTGTTTAGTCGAGATATTGTGGAACCGATGAATTTTGGCCTGGTTGTATTGATATTGATTGTAACACCCCCGGTTCAGCCCAGGAATATTACACGCCGTGGATTCCGCGCCGGAACCCACCAGGATAAAAATCATTTTTAAAAACGTTCAAAATGCCAAAAGGCCGGTGACGGTAGTATTTTCCAAAACTCACAAAATCATTTGTCAAACCGTCATAAAACGTTCAAGGCCAAAATGCCAAAACTCGATCTAGGGAATCGGTTTTACGAAATAAAACTCAATTTGCAAAATACCGAAAGTCATTTTGAATGAACTCACGCAGTAGATAAAATATAGTTCGAAAATACATTTTACATCAAGAATAAATAAATAGTCAATACACGATTCCCCACTATATGCCATAGCCAGTATCATCCGGGATCCTCGTCTCTTCACGACCGCTCTATCAAATCTCCAATACCTGAAAAATAAGTCCCACAACGGGGTCAACCATAATGCCCGACAAATAACCGCAAATACATAAACATAATTAATCATATGTCATGCATCGTGAGGATGATAACCACAAACTATAACCTTACCACTCCCAATTTATCCAACGATTCTCTTCAAAATCCCAATATCACAACAATACCGTATAATACCTCAATAATGAATACTTTCCTGTACACAATCCTCTATGTACAATTACCACAAAAACATACCTCTATTCGGATTCATGTACGATTACCACAAAAAAACATACCTCTATTCAGATTCCTTCCAAACGCACCTCATCGACCAAGAATATCCAAATATCATCAACAACATCTACTGCATACTACAATCCTCACAAGATTCCATACATTCGTCAATATGCAATACAACACAGAATACTTATGACATGTAATTGAAATTACTTATCGAAACACTATAACTGAACAAGTAATAACTTGCCTCAATGTCGATACGATGAAGCCGAATCTGCCCGGTAACGTGCATTAGCAATAACTCACAATATAGAACTCCAATGCATGATCCAACCGGTCAAAATGAAGGACCATGAGTCGGCAACAATCTATCCAAAATTAAGTAAAATCGGACTACATCTTGCCCTTCATCGAGCTATTCAATCACGGCTGCTCCACCGAAAATGGAACTCCAAATACGGAAGAAATCCACGATCCACTCAAAAGAGACTTCACTATATGATAAATTTCTAAAATCATATAGAATTTATTTCTTTTAACTCGACAACCCTACACTATTACAATTCTACATGATTCTCACCCTTCTCACCACTCTCTTTAAAGAGAATACAAGAAAGGAATTTAATTTGAATCAAATAAGACTAAAGTGTATTACTTGGGTGTACTTGTGAGAAATGCATCAAGACTCCTTATATAGAATAAGAAGGATTTTCCCCTTTGTTCCCAACTGATGTGGGATAAAAATACATTCTTATAGCGTAAGCAAGGCTTCTCATCTTTATTCTCAACCGATGTGGGACAAAACACATCCTTCAAAACACAACTACTGTCCGAGAGCCATAACTCTTACAAATAAAATCCAAATATAATATCCACCGTTAATATTATATCAAACTATTTTATAATAACATATCCAAAATTCAGCACAATCCAACGGTTAAATCTTCGGAAATCTATAAAATACCGAGACTTCTCAATATGAATCCGAAAAACAGGAACCTCTCGTTCTTTTAATTATTACGGTCACAATGTACATCCACATCCAATCTCCACCGTCCAAAATAGACTTTACGGTGTTTAGAACTGACTGTAAAAATTCCATATTAATCCGACAGTTGGATTTTTATGAATTATGTCTGTAACATCGCTGCACGGGTGAATGTTCGTTGACGGAACTAAAGTTCTGAAAATAGTTTTTACTAATTTGACCATAACTTTCTCGTCCAAACTCGGATTGACTCGCTGTTTTGACCACTAGAAAGCTAACTCAAATCTGTATAATACTGTTAATTTTCAGAATTTTCGAACATCCCAAAAATCCGTGGTGATTTTTCAAAGTTGATACTTATCCACGACACCTCCGAGAAAATGTCCAATCTTGTTTCTACTAACATTTCCGATATCCCTTTCTTATTTTAAATATTCCAAGACCAGAAATGTATCTCCAATACATTCAAATAAATTTACAAGTCCCGTATTTAGTCGGTATGTATTCCTAAAATTCAGGATATTACATTGATCGTCATCGAACTTGTTGATTATTAATCCTTCTTTTTACAATAAGTTGTGATGTTTGATCGTGGGTTATGACTGTTGTGTTGCGTTTGAGATTGAAGAGTTCGTAGATTACTTTGGTCGGGGCTGAAGAACTTGTAGACGAAAGCAACTGAATTGGTAACAGTTCATGGTGTTGATATCGAGGCAAGTTTTATACTTGTACTAGTCAATGAGATTGATGTTATCATGTACGCGTTTGAATGTGTGTATCATTTTGAGACTTGGTCTCTTTATGATTTTGTTGATATCAGGGGATTGTTTGATACGATATCCTTCGGAAAGTTATGCCAAATGTTATTGTTGTTCATAAATGGACGGTTCAGGGCATTGCGGTACTTGTTGGTTATATTGTTGTCGATAGCCGGTTCGCGGTATCGACGTATCAATTGTTATTGTTGATTGATGTTCCATTTGGATATTGTTGTGAATCGTCGTTATTGATATCAGTGTTTTTTCTGCTGCTGTTGTATTGGCCGATTGAAGGCATTGACGTATTCGATTATCATCTTCGTTATCGGTAACCGATTAGAGGTGCCGAGACATCCGTTGTATTGTTGTTATCAATTGGTCGTTCTAAGGCAATTGGTGTATTGAATTGGGATTATCGAAGATAATTCCCATCCGTTGTATAATTGTTATCGATTGACCGTTTTAAAGATAATCGGCGTATTGAATTGGGACTGTCGAAAACATCTCCCATCCGTTGTATCGTTATCGATTGGCTATTCTAAGGCAATCGAGGTATTCAATTGGGATCGCCGAGGACGGTGCCCATCCACGAGTTATTATTGTCGTGTTGGCCGACTCAAGGCAGCACACTATCATTCTTGTGAACTCGGTAATTTTGTGATCGTTGAGGGTTGAGGATTTACAGATTGTTGTTCGTGTTAATCGGTCCTTAGGGATTGTGATCCCAGGATGGTTGCGTTGGATATTGTTGGTCGTGCCGATTGGTTATGTGTATGATTTTTAGCTAGGCACGCGATGGTCATGCATGGATGTTTTCGCATTGGACCGTGCACACGGGACGTCGTTCGTGAGGCTAATTAGGTACATTGTCCCACGTATATTCTGGATTCCGTATACGGGGTGGACATATGCACAGACACATTTCCGTATCGGGCGTACTGTGATGTCCCCCTTGAGCCTTATTATTGTGGTCGTTCATAGTCCATGTTGTATTGGATATGTTTGACTGTTTGCGACTGGTTGTTCATACGCTCGAGGGGCTTGTTCGACAGTCGGGGTTATTTATTTGATATCCATTATTGTTGATCGTTTATAGTTACCTTGTTGATGGTACTCTCGGTCATTGTTGATCCCTTATTGATCGTGTTGGGGGTTATCATGTTGATGGTATTCTCGATTATTGTGGATCTTTCGCTGATAGAATTGGAGTTTATCATGTCGATGATATTCTCGTTTGGTTTATGGGTTGATCATTGTTATTGAAAGTGTGAGCATTCGGGTTGTACGTCAGTGTTTCGCGACTTGTTGTCATTGTTTCGTGTGTTATTGTTTTTTGTCCATATTGAGCTTTATCGGTACAATCTGACGGACAGGATTTGGCACAGATAGTTCATGCTACACTTATGAGTTATGATATTGTTTTGAGAATTCTTGGTATTGTTGAATACAGTACAGACAATTGTAGTTGAGTTCTTTTCGTATTTTGAGGTGCCCTTCAACATATCAATCGTATATCGATACTCGTCGTCGACCTTTGGAATTCGATTTTGGAGACCATGTCCTACTCCAGGGTTGGAGACTTAGCTTATCGCTTGTCATTACCCCATGTGTTGGGTCTTGTTCATATCGTTTGTCCTGTTTCTCAGTTGAGAAGGCATATGCCGGATCCAAGTCATGTTTTTTACTACAATGAGATTTACGTACCCAAGGATGTTACCTATCCGGAGAAACCAGTGAAGATTCTTGAACGTCGTAAGAAGTAGCTTTAGCACAAAACCATCCCGTTGGTTTTAGTGTAATGGTCGAGACATGGAGTCGAGGAGGCAATTTGGGACAAGGAAGAGAATATGCGATCGGAGCACCCCGAACTTTTTATTTCTTAAGTTTCGGGACAAAACTTCTTTTTAGAGGGGAAGCATGTAATACCCGTACTTTTTATTGACTGTTTGACCTTACCGTTCTTCCTTTCTTGTCGCTCTGTAAACTCTTTGTGATGGTGTCGGCGTTGATCTAGAGTTTCATGTCTTGTTTGGATCATGATCGTGCTGTTTAGACCTTTCGGAAGTGCTCTGGGTCAAGGAGGTAGCGCACGCTAGGCCTATGCTAACGCACGCTAATTCTGCGTGAGTAGCGCCCGCTAGTTTTGAACCTTAGCACGCGCTAGCGGATTGAGTCGGCAGAGGCAGTGAGGTTTCGGACTTTTTGGACTAGCAGGTATCGCACACTAAGCAGCGGCTAGCGCACGCTATATGTGTTGCGTAGCGCGCGCTTGTGCACAATGTTAACGCACGCTATCGGGCTGAGTTAGTGAACTGGGAATTTGGCAGGACACCAGTTAGCGCACGCTAAGGATGTTGAGTAGCGCGCGCTAACGTCTGTGGACAGTAGCCACTGGACTACCGGGTGACCCGTTAGCGCACGCTAATATTTAGGCGTAGCGTGCGCTAGACTGGGCGAGTATATAATGGACAGTTGACTTCCATTTCGTCATTTTTCACACTCTTCTCACATTTCCGATCGGGAGCAGCGGGTTTGGGCAATTCGGGGAGTTTGGAAGCGATCTTTCTTCAGATAACAACATCTTTGGTTGGAGAACAAAGATTTCACAACATCTAATCCATTCCATCTTCCAAATCAAGGTAAAAATCCTTAGAACCCTATTTTTTGGGAATTTTGGGGGTTTTCTTAGATTCGTCCGATTTATCCCATTTGAGGCTTCAGAATCTTGAGACTATGATGTATCTACCCCGTATTCATGCTTTTCCTATGATTTTATGGATTGGTTTGTGCCGTGTTCGGACTTGCGAGGGTTTGGGTGATTTTCCAACCTCTAGTTGTTTACCCTTGTATTTTCGTTATTCGTAAACGGGTTTTGGGAGTTTCTTCGTGAATTATGAGTATGGATTATTGATTATCATATCCCTTACGAATCGTTTAGGTGCCGGAAGCGCGTTCTTGGACCTACCGAACTCATACTCTTTTCTGTTCAATTTCTCGATGTCTCAAAGACAAGTATATATTTATGATTGTACGTTCTCGACTTTGAAAGTAAGATATATGCATGGCATGTTTATTTATATCCACTCAGGGGTGGGCCGACAGGTCCCCTGAGGGTTTCGTAGCCTTTGGTGCGATTCCACGGATAATTTGGGTTAACCACTCTGGGGCGGGCCGACGGGTCCCCTGAGGGTTCCGTAGCCTTTGGTGTGGTT
The DNA here is from genome assembly GCA_033398695.1 of Orobanche coerulescens. Classification (NCBI taxonomy): domain Eukaryota; kingdom Viridiplantae; phylum Streptophyta; class Magnoliopsida; order Lamiales; family Orobanchaceae; genus Orobanche; species Orobanche coerulescens. The sequence continues at coordinate 6,682,441 of CM065814.1, forward strand.
CATGGTTAATCATGTATGCATTGTTGTGATGCTATGAGATTTAGTTATTCCGGAATACTAGTCTTGAATTGATGAATTGACGGTTACCTTTACTTTATTGTCGAGGAGTATTGTGTTTCATACTTGATATACTTGCACTAGCTATTCGACGGCTAACCCCTTTATGGGGGAAATACTTTTTATGTATTTCAGGTTCTAGGAGAGCGGATAGGCAGGTATCGGGTCAGCATGAAGATGATGAGCAAGCGTGATACTGTGTCTTATCTCCGGTTATGTTTTGTGCTCCTCCATTCAGTGTTGTTGTACTGGAATGGTTATTGAATACTCGAGTATTGTTTGTTTTTAGTCTTCCTTGATGTTCCGGCCTGTATTGCCGATGTTTTGATTCTGTGCTGTGATGTATTTGGATGCATGGGGCATGGTTTGAATACCCTTTGTATTGTCTTTCATTTCATTGTTTTGGACCTTCTCGGTCAAGTTTTATAGTTCTGCGTATGATTAGCCTTGTGGTTCCCACGGTGGGGTTCACGGCGCTGTAATATACCCTGAATAACTTGGGGGTGTTACACCAGCGCCCTCAGCATAGATCCCAAGATGATCCCGTCGGACCATAACGAGGTGGAAAAACCCGTCCAATGATCCAGCGCCCTCAGCATAGATCCCAAGATGATCCCGTCGGACCACAACGAGGTGGACATCTGATCCAGCGCCCTCAGCATAGATCACATGATCCCAACGGATCAACACAATATAAACAATGCAATTATGCATACACATATGTAACTCAATATGTTCATCGACACGAACAACATATGAATCAAAATATGAACGACACTATCATGACGCAGCTAAGACGACTTCATGTTCAGCAACATGAATGACAACCTGCATGATCAACAACATCAACACTAAACCGAATCAATCTAGAATACTTGTCCCGAGTCCTTCGGAAGAAATCTCGATGCCAAATCACCACCGACGATTATCCGCAATGCTCGGCAACCCAAACGTACCATGGACTGCAGATACTCACATCCTCGTCTTTATCAGAATGTATCCTCGATACCCAAAATTCCAATAACCGAAATGAATCATAAACCTTATGATTTAACTCCCAGAATCGGAAAGGCAACACATAATCCAAATCTCCAGAATTTGCAGTAATAATCATTGTTATATGCATTATAAACTAAATGAAACTGAAACCATTCATTAAACATTATAATTGAGCAAGTAATAACTTGCCTCGATACCGATGAATCCGTTACCAATTCCCCGTCATCGAGTACAAGTTCATCATCTCCCGGCCCAAAGCGATTCACGAACGCACTCGAACATGACCGCAACATACGGTTACAATCACCGATCAATAATCTCAACCTATTGAAGTAATCAATGAACACATATCCGATAAAAATCAACAACCGACACGACTAACCAATCAACTCGACGGGTCAAAGATACCACGATCATATAAAACCAAATAATATACTCAAACCATTTACGAATTTATAACCCAAAATACGATTACGGATACGAATGTAAAGGAAATCATATTCGGTGATCAATCACAATCTTTCCGGCTTCCCAATTAATATCATGATTCGTATTTCATCAAGAACATACGAATTCTACCACTACAATCAACAAACATTCGATCTTCATATCTAAAGATACCGATAATTCAACATATGATCGTCTTGCTATGTTCAATTCATCAAGGAGTTTCTCAAGAACACTAAATGATTCGAAACCTTGTTCATAGCCATCAAAACAACGTAATTCGATATCCTCTAACATCTAAACAATCCTTATTCACAATTCAAGGTGTATATAATCATGTTCTTCAACATATACTTCTCATAACATCATGAATCGCAACAAACCACCAAGAACATCGAGAATACTACGATTCCACAATCATAACAACATAATCAAGGCATTTGATCATCAATTCATTATCTTCCCTTAACAAAATTCCCATAATTACCAAGAATCATCACAACAATATCAATTCAATCACCATTCATACGAAAACATGTAGAATTTCCTGAGTTCTACTCATTGAGGCATTTTATCGAACACTTTGAGGGCATAATCCAATTTAATTGATTTAACAGAGAAATACTCGAATTTGTTCCACAAAACTTCAAGAATAATGTATAATCTCAAGAATACAACAAGGTTCCATCAATAATCTGAGTTAAAATGAATCAATTCGGCCAAAACATCAAGAAACTCCAAAATATCCAAAACCAAGTGTTTAGGTGTTCTTACCTTCGATCTGAGCGGAAGAAGATGTTAAACACGAATCCAACTTCCAAAATATGTTGCTACATGATGTTCTTACTCAAATACATCAATTCTTGCTGAAGGAATCGTGAAGAAACGAAGAAAAAATGAAAAATGGCAAGTGATCCGTGTCCAGGCCTTATATAGGCCGAGACCAGCCGGTTCCTTACGTACGTAACTGGCAGCGTCCTTACGTACGTAGTCAGTCCTTGAAAACAAACCGCCCAGTTTGGTCGACATCCTTCCGTACGTAACCGGCAGCTGCTTACGCATGTAGCAGGCCCTTACGACCGTAATCGGCCACAGCCTTACGTACGTTATCGGCCAGTCCTTGCCCCCAGCGAGTCACTGCCGACTGTGATCGGCCATCCCTGCGAGTCACTGCCGACCATGCTCGGCCACTACAGGTCATCTCGGCCACGACTCGGCCAGCCGCCCCGTAACGTACGTAACACTTAATCCGTTGCGTACGTAATACATACATTGACTTGCTACAGTATTATACTCGTATTACGTACGTAATACACCCTGTATAGCATACATAAATCCATCTGTTAACTCACCTGTCCACATCCGCGCCGAAAGCCTCCGACCACGGGCCCCACTATCCGATCACAAGTCTGATTCCTCTTGTTACGTACGTAATGCCTTATGCATAACGTACGTAAAGCGTACCAACTTAGTGTACGTTAGCCTATAAACTTAACGTACGTAATGGCCTTTTGTACTTAGCCAAAATCCAACTGTTCCGATCCGACATCTCGACATACTGGATACGAACATACGTCATATTGAATACACATATACTCAACCCATTATATTCTTAAATGTTATTGTCGACCAAATACGACAATTACACAAGTACAGTTGCTTCAGTCTTTCTATTATTTTATACATACTGTACAGATTCCATTCTGTACAATATAACTCGGATAAAATAACATTAAACAATCGCAGTAGAATTTCAGGATATTACACTGCCCGAGCCCGAAACCTTCGCACTTGAATCCAATCCTAATCCCAAATCGACACTCAATCGAAAATATTAGCCATCACAACTGAAACCCTTTTAGCCGGCAAAACAATAGAAATCAACAACCTTCATTTCACTATTATAATCTGAAGTAAACCATACTTATTCACCTTCATTTTTTTACCAAAGTATGTTTAGTCTTAAATATGTCTGTACTGCCGTTCGTGGGAACCCAAAACTCAGATTTTTCTTCAACCCACTACGCATAAATTATCGAACATCAGACCCAGTCCCTTTGGTGTTCTGATCAAACCCATTGAGCCTGACACATGAAATCCCTGTTCTTCCAGTCCTGGCTTAAATTCAGAAAAGCAAGAATAAAATCAACAAAACTAAAACTAAATCAGATTTAAATCCATCTCCAGAATTTGTCAAAATCAAAAACCAATTATCCATATCAGACCCGAGGCCAGAAATCCGAAACCTGCCCATTTTAGATCTTTCAGATGTGGGCCGAACCCACTGCCTGTAACACCCCCAGATCCGACCGGGAATATTATAGCGCTGTGGGCCCCGGAATGAAACCCACAAGGCTAAAAGAAGTTTTCGCAAACATTTACAAATGCCCAATAGGCCAACGATGGTACTATCTTTAAAACATTTGAGGACTATATAAAATATGTTTATCAAAACCGTCGTAAAATCTCGTTTGAAAGGACAAGGCCAGCTGAAATGCCAGAACTCAACAGTTTAAAAACATACGTTAAGATATCGCTTACACGTACCGACGAAATAGTTTAGAAAACGGTTGCCAAAGTAACCTAAGTTACCATATACCAAAAGGCAAAAATTACTCACGCAGCGGAAAAGACAAATAATTGAAAATACTCTAGCAGCAGAATACAACAACTGATCAGGAAACTTAATACACAATTACATGCCCTAACCAGTATCCTCGGGGAAGCTCATCTCTCCACGATTGCTACAAGCTCGATATCTCAAGAACCTAAAAAGAAAGCCCACGACGGGGTCAGCCATAATATCCACAATGATAACCATCACATCACATTAATAATTACATACCAATGAGAATACAAAATAAGAATACGACCAATATAATCTTATCGTCATAACTTCACTTACTCAAATAATCCTCAAAAGAATAACCATTATCACATTTTACATCTCGTACTCGATTAACCAATAAATTCGAACATAATATCTGTATTGTACCTCAGACAATACTCAAGATTCTCTAACTATCATCGCCAACTCACGATACGGAAATATACCAGTTCTGACCAATACGATCCATCGGATAGTATCATCAAATCCCAAGACGATAACCGGTTGTCCATCAAGAGACAAATACAAAAGAAATACAAAACATACCTCGAGATATGAAGTGCCACGACAATCATATCAGTCTAATCCGAGATCAGATCAATGAAATACAGACACGGTCTTAACATAAGACCTACAGATGCATACTCATATGACCACATTGTTGGCCACTAAGTATACTGGATACAGCTTGGAAAGTGTTTTAAACAACAAGTTGTACTGATTTTAAATCTGAGTGCGTAGCGGAAGTCTTAAATACAGTAAGTTGCTGAGGATACAGCAACTCGATATGCAGAGTATACTTAAATAATCACAATTATTAAAACAATAAAGCCATAAGGTAAATAGCACAATATTTAAAGCTGTTCGAGGTAAACCCCTCTACGTCCACTGGTCCTCCACACAGGAGTAAAAAGTTTATTATAATTACTGCGTACACAACTACGTAATTATAACAACACACAATCAATGTATCATTCACACGGATTGATATAAAGATCTTAGCTTCAACCGTTCACACAGATTGGTTTGAGCTAACACTTGACTGGATTCTTCACACACAGTTCTGAAGCTTTGTCTTCTTCGATGCAAATCCTTCACACACAGTTTGTGAGAAGCAAAGATTACTCAGTCCACACGGGGCTGATCTGGGTTTGTTCAAGGATTAGAACAATGTATGAACAACAGCTTTGACTTTCTGAGCTTCTAGCTGATGATGTGTTGTTCACGATTTGAGCATTGTATATCTCTTATATCTGAATAGCAGTGAGCTTTGGAGATATGTTTTACTCTGATGTATATGATAATAACTTCGTAAGCTTTTTGAAAATGGGTAACTTCGTGTGTCAGATCTTCAATGCCTTGAGGAGATATATATATATAGTCTTCGAAATATATCCGTTGAGATAAATCCGTTGAGAAAGATTCCGTTCCAATGGGAGGATGTGTTTGAATAAAACACGATCCGGATTTTGCGCTTTTTTGAAGATCTTCTAACTTACAGTATTTAAATACTTTATCCTTTAGTATTTAAATCCTATTTTATCAACGGGACTTGACTTCTAGCGAATACTGAAGATTCCTTCTTGTCCTGTTGAGAGCTGTATGGAAGGATTACTGTATTGATATTCGAGACAACTTCCATACTTAGTCTTTATAAGACTTCTTTGATGTACAGATAAGTTCCACTGAATGCTGGATCTATGACAGGTCTTCGATACAGGTTGACACTTTAGCTTTTCGATACAGTTTGTTTACTGTATGCTGGATTTGGCATATTGTCAAAACCTCTTATCACCACTACTCGATCAGGGGTTGTTTATCCTAACTATTTCGATACTGGATATTGTTATCTCAACAATTTCCGATAAGGGCTGTTATCCCAACAATTTCCCCCTTTTTGACAATTTGCTAAGACTTAAATCTTTCAAGCCTTCTTGATGATGCCAAAACCTTCTTCATGAAGCTAATGACCTTCTTGATGACTTTGGGCAGATATCTTGGTCTTCTGTCAAAATATCTGGCTTTCAGCAACTTAGTCTAATTTGTGAACTGCTCACAGGCGAGTTCGATGCAGCTAAGAGTTTTTACAGCTTAAGCTTATGATTGGCGCGCAGGCACAATCTTATAATGTATTCTAGATGCATACAACTGAATCTATGAACTGTTCGCAGACAAGTTCGTACAGCTTAATTTTTGAACAAGTTTCTATACTTGTGATTAATTACAGCAATTAAATTTAAAGTACGTAATCATACAATAACATAGTAGATTACGAGTTGTAATCTTTCAAGACAGGCAAATATTTTATTGATATTCAAAATAGAGTACAAAAATTGCTGTTTTGAAAGTAAATTACAAACAAAAAATAATACACTAAGGATTTCAGCTCCTATAGTCCGAGTGTCTCCATGGCCTTTTCTCGGGGTCGTTCTCGGTTCCACGCCACCAGTGCTATAGAGAATCGTTGCCTCGATCTAAGTAGATTGCTCTACCATCGTATGATTTGTCAAAGGCAAGAATCCAGTCTTCTGGATGGGTGATCCGATCTCCTCTTCTGTGTTTGGACTTCATATCTTGCTGGAGAGGAAGCTTTCCTTCTTCTAACATCTTCATGAATTTGTCTGCAGCCTCCGCCAATGTTTTATAACCTTTGAAGATGGCGGATTCCCTAACGAGTTTAACAAAATATCTCATCAGTTCATTTCTCCTCCATTGCTTCACTTCTTCAGCAGTGGGATGGCGGTTGGTTGGCAAATGAATTTCAGAAGGTCTTTGGATTAAGCTTTACCATGGGACGCTGGGATCATGGAACTCAGGTCGAGAACCTGAAATCCTGAAACTTTGTGCTGGTGCAGCCAGTTTATTTAACTCTGCAGTAATGCTGTCTTGAGCAGCATTAAATTCCCTTTCGTGCTGAAGCCTTGTTCTCCTTGCGGATTCCCTCGCTTCTTCCCCCTTTTTGGCATCATCAAGACGTCCTAGGGTCTCCAGTGCGACATCCTATTTCGTCTCAATGTTTGACATTCTCTTGACAAGGGAGGAGAGCACCTGCGACATATCTTTGATACTTTTGTCATGTGCTCGCAGATGAGAAGTTGTTTCGATCATGGCTGATGCTGTCTTGGCCTCGGATATGTGAGTTTTAGATTCCTCTTCTCTCGGGATCTTTTCTTGCTTTTCTTGCAGATTGGACAGGGCTTGCTTGAAGACATGTGGCAGGACAGTGAAGGCTTCGACAACATGAGAGACTTCATGCCTTAAACCAGTCATTTCTTCAACTGCAGATGTGTGCATCCAATCCAAAGCTTTTTCCACTGAGTGAAGGGCATTCACTGCATCTTGAATGAATACTGTCTGGAGGCCAAGAGCACGCAATCGCTCTTTCCTAGCTTCGGTGCAAGGAGAATCTGGCTGAGCAAAGTCCTCTACTCCATTCAACCTTCTTAAATTCACGTTAGGGCGTGAATTGAGTTGGACATCCTCACGTACAGTACCTTCGTCGGATTCCATAGTTTATGGGGCGGGAGCAGCTGTTGCGGGTTCGGCGGCAGGAGGTGAGGTATCCTCCTGTTGCGAAGAGGTGTCTGTAGACATGGGTACAGGAGGGACTGATTCCTCCTGGTGTCTCTCAGCTTCCGCCTGTTCCGTCAGAGGGACTAATTCCTCTTGCTGGACGGCGCGTGATTCTTCTTCTTCTTATGCGGCAGCAGGCTCGGGTGCCTGTTCTGAAACATTTTCTTCTTCCACGACATGAGGGACTGATTCCTCATCGTCAGGAATATTTTCTTGCTGTGGCGAAGGGGGATCACTGCGGCTTGATGGCCCTTCGTCATTCTTGGTTTGGGAGACATCTCTTTCCTGAGCCTCCTCACGGCTCATTCTGTGACCTGCCTGTAAGGCATCGTCGTCTTCGTCTGAGTTGTGGTCTTCTTTTGGATCTTGGGGAGAGTCTTCAGACTTATCTTTTCCTTTTATTCTGGCATCTGATTTGTGCAAGATATGGCTTTCAATTAACGATTTGCAACAAAGATCATCCCATTGGATCAGGGCTTCCACTTCTGCCGAGTCCGTCACTTCCAATACGAATCTTTCTTCATTGCTCCAGTCGCTCCAGTTGTATAGGGTGTCGTATGGAGCCAGCCTTTAGCTTTTCCATTGAAGGAATCTTTCATATGCCTGATCAATTTGCACAGAGAGAAGGGTTGCATTGATAATCGATTCCGGGGAGGGACTTCGTATAACGTTTGTATCCACTGTATCGATTGGTTCCTGTACAGGTGTGGGATCCTGTATGTAGGAGGGATTCCTTACAGGGGATGCTACCCCGAAGGAAGGTGGATCCTGTACGGGTGTGGAATCCCGCATAGGAGAGTTAGCTGTTGGCTCCAAAGGGGCAGCCGACTCGCTAGAGTCTTCTAAGTTTGCAGATGTCCTCTCATCCGTCGTTGCCGCCAAAGGCTCGGGATTTACTGTCGATACAATAACGTACATCTCTTCCACAGGGGTTGGGCCCTGGGGTAATTCATCGGTGGGTTGCGCCACGCTAGAAGTATCCTTGGAGGGTTTGGTAGATTTAACTTTTGTAAGCCTCCTCTGCTTCTTTTTCGACTTCTCAGCAGCAATAGGTGTCTTGCTGTGAGATCTCTTGCGTTTCTTGGAAGATTCCACACTCTCGGATTTCGAAGAAACATCCTCGATCTTCAAACGGGCATACCGCGATGGATGGTTGGTTGGCGACTGTGGTGCTCGTTAAAGGCCGAAGGCTTGACGCCTCCTAAGTAGATCCGGGAGCTTATTTTCTTAGCATCTCGCGGATTGTGGTAATCCGCATTTCACAAAATGTGGTTTAGAAACAGACAAAACGATTTCTTTTGTGACGCAGTTTTCGACACTTCTTCCGCAGACGCTTTAGAATTATCTCGACACCAATTGACCTTTTCACATGCCATAATTGCAACCATCATACTAAATCTAAGATTCGTGCACATCTCAAAGGCACCGGTGATTTTAGATGATACGGCAACAAAAGTCATGCAAGTACATGTATGGCAAACAAATTTTTCTTGTGATGTAGTGTGAACAGATTCAATCGATGCCGATCCCGGAATGTGCCATAATACTTGGTCAATGTACTTGAGACCCAAAAGTCTCAAGATCTTCCATGGTCAGGCCATCAGCGGGCAGCTTGAAGATTTTCTGGAGAAAATCTCGGTCGATGCGGATCTCCACTCCGTGGATGAAAGCGGTGATGTCAGCGAGGTGGCCTCCCTGGGCCAGAAACATAAAGCGGACGGCGGCATTGAGGTAGGAGTCCTCAACCAAATGGACGTCGTATTTCTCGGCAGTGTGGCTCCCAAGGCGGTAGAGGCCTTGCTGACGTATTCTGGTGATGATGAACTCCATGGGTCCGACGTTATTTGTTTCAGTGAGAATTCGTTCGATGACGATAGATCTGGAGAAGATTCGTCCGTCAATGATGTTCGAGACTTTCTTGAGAGCGGTGGCAGAGGTCTGAGCAGACGCCATTGATGAATCTCAGGAAAAGAACAAAGAGATTAAGAGAAATTTGCAATAAAACACAAAGAAAACTTGTAGTCTGTATTTGCTTGAGTGCTCGAAAAATATCTAGAAGGCATAAAGAGTCTCAAATGGCAATTTCAAATTTTTTATAGTGGGTGGCGAAGAAGGGTTTTTCAGAGAACGAATGGTCAGATTTAAGGGATGGGAACCGACGTTTGAAATGAACGGTCATGATGGACTGAGTGTAACTGGTACACTTATCCATTAAAATATGAACGGATCCCACTTCTGACATTTGTTGTTACCCTTAATGCCGGAAATGGCAGTTTTAAACATTAAACAATTTGAAAGCATCGCGACTTTTGAGATTCGATTGTCTAGATGTCGTGTAAGGCATTTAATGTAAATGACGTTTGACATGAAAACAGGGCACGTGGACAAAAATTATTTTTAAAATGAAATATTATAATATAATATATATACTGAATTGAAATCCTATAGTATGTGTTGTATCCGCGACGATACAGTGTTCCCCCTTAAAAGGTACATATAGGTTTTAATTCCATACAAAGAACTTTTGATTAATGTCGTATTCATGGGTCATATCGTATTCCCCTTAATTATTGCACACGTCACCGTAGGATGATTCATATTACTTTGTTCACTACGGTTGTATTGATTTCTCCGAGTGTACAGATAATTAATGGTGGATACTGTATTCTTGGGTCTTACAGCATTCCCCCTCAATTGTTGAGTAAAAACAGTAAATACTTACAAGGAGTCAGGCTGTAGCAGTCCCAATTCTTGTCGAAGCATGTTGAATCTTGCTGTGTCGAGAGGTTTGGTGAAGATGTCGGCCAACTGAATATCTGTATGCACCTTTTCTAGCCGAACATCCTTGTTCTCGACATGATTCCTTATGAAATGATGCTTCATGTTGATGTTCTTAGTGTGCGAGTGCAGGACAGGATTGTGCATTATTGCAATTTCACTCGTGCTATCACACATGATTGGCGTTTTCTTGGCTTCAATCCCATAATCTGATAATTGTTGCTGCATCCAAAGGATCTGCATGCAGCAACTACCAGCAGCATAGTATTTTGATTCATCTGTGGAAAGTGAGTTTGCCAATTGCTTCTTACTGAACCAAGAAACAAGTCTAGGTCCAAGAAAGTGACAAGTTCCACTTGTACTCTTCCTATCTAGCTTGCAGCCTCCGAGATCCGAGTCGCTGTATCCAACTAAATCGAATCCGCCTGCTTTAGGATACGACAGTCCCACATCGACTGTTCCTTTAATGTACTTCAGGATTCGTTTAGTTGTATTGAAGTGTGATTCCTTGGGTGCTACTTGATATCTCGCACACACTCCTACAACAAACTGGATATCGGGCCTGCTAGCCATTAGGTACAGGAGCGAGCCAATAAGCTTCCTGTAGAGTGATTGGTCAACCGACTTTCCAGCTTTATCAGCACTAATTTGCACGGAAGTGCTCATGGGAGTTGGCGAAGATATGGAAGTGTTCATTCCAAATTTGTTGAGAAGCTTCTTGCTGTATTTTTCCTGGTTGATAAAGATCCCTGTAGGCAACTGCTTTACCTGCAAACCTAGGAAATAACTAAGTTCTCCCATCATACTCATTTCAAATTTACTTTGCATGAGATAAGAGAACCTTTGACACAAAGCAAGGTTAGTTGAACCAAAAATTATATCATCTACATAGATTTGTACCATCACAAGGTCATCGCCTTCCTGTATTTTGAACAAGGTCTTGTCCACAGCACCTTTCTCAAATCCGTTATCGGTTAGATACTGGGACAGGGTCTCATACCAAGCTCTAGGGGATTGCTTAAGTCCATACAGTGCTTTCCTTAGCCTGTATACTAGGTCGATGCCGTCTGTGTTGGCAAACCCTGGTGGTTGTTCAACATAAACTTCTTCGGCAAGGTATCCATTCAGGAATGCACTTTTGACGTCCATTTGGTATACAATGAAGCTCTTATGGGTGGCAAAGGATAAAAATATCCTAATGGCTTCTAGTCTGGCTACAGGGGCAAACGTTTCATCATAGTCTATGCCTTCTTCATGTCTATAGCCTTGTGCGACTAGTCTGGATTTATTCCTTATGATTAGTCCATTTCGATCCTTCTTGTTTCTAAATACCTATTTGGTTCCTATAACCGATTGATGCGTAGGTCTGGGTACAAGATACCATACATTATTTCTTTCGAAACCGTTAAGCTCTTCTTCCATAGATGTTATCCAATGAGAATTATTAAGAGCGTCTATGGTAGAAACAGGTTCGGATTGGGCTAAGAATACAGCAATAGTGCACATGTTGAGTCTTCTAAGCTCGGATTGAGATTTCCATTCAGGAAATGGTGATTTCTCAGTATCTAGTTCTTCTTGTGCACACAGTACATTTTCTTGCAGGTGATCTCTCAACCATCTTCGGTCGGGTTCTAATTCAGGGTCCTGTACTGTATCTTTAGTTGCAGTAGATACAGCTTCAGCTTGTACAACATCGGCTTCGTCTACGTCGATCCTTACAGCTGCGGGGTTGATTTCTAGGTCAACAACAGGTTCTATGGGAGTTGGTAGATTTAAGATGGAAAGTTGTTGGATGTTCTAAGTAACATCTTATATTCCTGTAGGGTCATGGTGAGGTTCGTCGAACACTACATGAACTGATTCCTCAATCGTCAGCTTCCTTTTATTAAAGATCCTGTAAGCTTTGCTGACGGAGGAGTATCCTACAAATATTCCTTCATCTGATTTCTCATCAAAGGTTCTAAGTTGATCCTTCCCATTATTCAACACATAGCACCTGCATCCAAAAATGTGAAAATATGAAACTAACGGACTTTTGTTGTTCCATACCTCGTATGATGTTTTGTTGTGATGCTTGTTTACGATACAGCGATTTTCAGTGTAGCATGCTGTATTGGTTGCTTCACCCCAGAAACGCTGTGGCAACTTGCTTGCGGCAATCATTGTCCTTGTTGCTTCTTTCAACGTCCTATTCTTTCGCTCGGCAACACCATTTTGTTGAGGTGTACGAGCAGCTGAGTATTCTTGTTGTATCCCATTTTCCGAACAGTATTGCTCTATAAAGCGATTAGTAAATTCTGTACCTCTGTCGGAACAAATGGACACGATACTCCATGCCTTTTCATTTTGAACCTTTCTCAGGAGCTCGGGCAGCTTTGATGTTGTTTCCTTCTTCTTGCTTAAGAAGATTGTCCAAGCATACCTGGAGTAATCATCAACAACAACAAGAAAATATTTCTTACTTCCCAAACTTACCAGGTCTACAGGACCATAGAGATCCATATGTAGCATCTCCAACACTCTTTGAGTTGAAAGGTAGGATTTGCTCTTCAGGGTTGACTTGATTTGCTTGCCTTTCTGACATGGTCCGCAGACGCTGTCCTTTTTAAATGACACGTTTGGCAATCCTCTTACCATTCCCTATCTTGAGAGCTTGTTGATCGTCTTGAAGTTGACGTGAGACATCCTCTTGTGCCATAACCAAATTAGATCTGCAGTGCCTTTGGCAACAAAGCATGGAATTAAGGAGCTCATAGGCTTCCAGCCAGCAATATACATGTTACCTGATTTGCTTCCTGTAAGCACAACTTCTTTGGTCTGGATGTTCTTGACTCTACAGTGATCTATATAGAATTTCACCGAGAACTATTTGTCACAGAACTGGCTAATACTAAGTAGATTGTACTATAAACCTTCAACATATGCAACGTCGGTGACTTTGAATTTTCCGACAAGAAGGTTTCCTTTCCCTCTTGTTCTTCCTTTAGATTTATCACCGAAGCGAACTTTTGGACCGTGACCTTCTACGAAATCTGATAGCTTGCTTCTATCTCCGGTCATGTGCCGAGAGCATCCACTATCGAAGTACCAGGTGTCCTCCTCTAGGATGTTCTGTATGCAAAGAGATTAAGTAGATTTAGGTCCCCTTTGATTTTTAGGTCCATGAATGTTAGTGCCTTTAGGTACCCAAATTTTCCTAACAAAGAATTGGTTTACTATATGTCACATTCGCACATGTGTTGCGGTATCTACGTGGGGCATATACGTAGTCTCTATAACCATGATAATTGTTATGCATGTAAAATTCAGGGTTATTATTATTAGTCCAGTATGAGTGCCGTCTCGGAGGTGGAGCCATTTTCTTTGACCAAACAGCTTGCCTTCTGGGTCTCCAGTTAGATTCCCAACGCTGTTGTTGATATTGTGCGGACACGTGTTGTCTCGAGGAATAACGGGGCTCCTGTATCTAATACCTAGGCGTGCTGTATTGATAGTACTGTCGTGCGGGCCTTTGGTATTTGGATACAGCCTTCCTTCTGAACGGCTGTTGGTGCTGTTGATATGCTCGGGGATCATGCTGTTGTGTGCACCTTTCAGGTCTGAATGGATGGTGATTCCATTGCTTGGAGTATGATTGAGGTGGCCGAATGGCGCCTTTGTCTGTCAGGCAACATGTGTTCCTTCACAGACTCAAGTTTCTTTCGACACAGAATGTGTTCCACACTCTTGACAAACACTATACTAGTTTTCCTTTGTTTGAACATGAGCTGTATCCTAAGCCACTTTTATCATGAGCATGTTGTCTAGTGCTCAGAATTTCTTCCATTCTTTTAGACGATTTCTCGAATGATTTCAGAATGGTCTCAAGTTCATCTTCTCGTTTTTTGAGAGTTTTGACTTTGGCTTGAAGTAGAACAAAATCATTTGTCTTGCTTTCATTGTGAGTTTTAACCTCACTTAGTTCATGAGCAAGTTGATGATTGCTTTCCATGAGTTTTTCATAATCGACTTTGCTGGTTTCACAATCAATAGACATATTTTCATAATTTATTTTCAGCAAGTCATTTTCATCTTTTAGCTCTAGGTTAGACAGTTGGAGCTGTATATTCTCATTTTTCAATGTCTCATGGGCCTTTTGAATGTTTTTAAACTCATTCATCATGTTTTCAAAAGTATGAGATGCATTTAATGGAATAGCTGAGGTTGAGCTTACCTCATCGTCGCTATCTTCACCTTCCGGAATGTCCTTGGCCATAAAGCACATATATGATTTATCATCGAACTCATCGTCAGATGAATCACTTTCAGTGACCACCTGAATACATTCTTCGGATTTGGATGGTGTGGGGGAGGCTTGTGATTCTCCAATCAGGGCCTTGAGCTTGTTTTCCAAGCACATCTTCGTTTATCTCTCTCTTGTTGCTCGGCCTCCGACAACCTTTGAACTTTGGGATGATGACATTTATTTGCATAATGTCCTAGTTTCCTGCAATTATAGCACAGGTTAGCATCACCGGATGAAATTTCAGTACTTACCTTGTGGACATGTTTGGGCCTGTAGGGAGTTTTTCCCGATTGCTTGATGAACTTCTTGAACTTACGCATGAGAAGCGCCATTTCATCTTGAGACAGGATGTCGCTGCCATCACAAGCATTTTTGTGATCGGGTCTTCGATGAGCCGGGAATGTCGTGGTCGACGGTTCGATATAGCGGCTAGTGTCAGAATCCTTTGAAGGAGATTCCTTAGCTTTCTCTCTCACAATATCATACTCAAAAGCTTTGAGGTCGAGAAGAGATCAAAAGTACATATTGTAATACCTCGCCTTTAATATTGTATTTCATGATTTAAGTTAAGTATTTTCGCACCATATCCGTGATGTTGTAGCAAGTACCGTAATTATGTTAAGTTGGATTCATGGTCATTCATACTATATTAGTTGTTGGGTGATATTGCGAGAATTCCATTTATGCTTGTTATAGTACTTAACGTACGTTAACATGTATTCTTAACATACGCTATGTAGGCCGCCTTACGTACGTAACATCAATACGTTAACGTACGTAATGCGGAAGTTCCTCCAGCAGTCCGCCTTTCGGCGGGTGGGGCCGAGCAGGGGTAGGTGGTCGGGAGTCGATCGCGACAGCCAAGTCAACGGCTATTACGTACGTAATAGCTGCCTGGTTACGTACGTAACGAACTGCGTGTTTTTAGGCAGGGAGATTTGATGAAATTGGTTACGTACGTAATGATCATAAGATTACGTACGTAAAGGCTATAACGTACGTTAACCACGTTCGTTAACGTACGTAATGTCAAGTTCAGATTATAAATGTATGACTTGCCATTCACTTCCTACTCGACCCTTTTCAACCTTTCAACTGAGGAACGTTTCTTTTCCCCTCCAACTTCATTTCTAAGCCTTCCTAACTTGTGTTGGAGCTTCAACACTTGATTGGTGACTTGGAGAGCTAGAGATTGAAGTGTATCCCTTGAAGTGTTGGTGTTGTTCTTCATTTTAAGGTTGGTCTTTCTTTAACTCATATCAATTCCATGCTTATGATGATGTTAGTAGATAAATACTTCACATAATGTTAGTTTAAACTAGTGTAAACATGATAAGTTAATTGAATCATACACAAACTAAGTGAAGATTAACTTTGAAGGTATTAGTGTTACTTCTTGATGTAACTAACTTCATATGGTGATTGTGTTGATAATGATATACATAAAACCTGAGGTATAGCATGATAATCGGAAGTTTATTTTAGCCTCCACACTAGGAACATGTAGGGATGATATCCTTAATGATTAAAAGTGAGAAATGTTAAATTTGTTTTGAACATTCTATTGATTCTTGAAGGTAGTATGGAACCATGATTTTTGGCCTCTAAAATCTTTGTAATAAAATTGTTGGAAAGTTGATGTTAAGCCTTTGTAGATGATCTTTGTTAGATGGATGAAGTTACTTCAAAAATCTCAAGTATCAAATGATATAACTAGGCTTTTAATAAATTCTTCAAAGTAAAACAATGAATGTTGATAGAAGGAAGTTGTAATCTTCATATGTTCGAATTTATCGATTTCGTTAAAGGGTGTTAATCACTACATTAATAGGTTGATAATGTTCTTAAGAGAATTGTGTTGAATATGATGATACAAATGCGGTATATGAGTAGCCGAATTCCATTTCATTAATCCGTGCGTGTCAAGAGGCGTAAATTAAGATGATGTTCTTAATTCACTAAAAACTTAAACTTATGTTTCTTATAGTAATCAAGTTTTGAATGAAATCGTTGGTAAAATAATGAAGAATGTAATTAAACACAACTTATATCGTAATTGGAAGTGTCGATGATTTGAAAAGATATTTTCACGATATTGCATTGATGATAAACTAGACATCAAGAATTTGACATTAAGGTTAGAATATGTAATGAGCATGATAAACATACGATGATTTGTAATAAGAAGATTAAAATGATCAATAGGATAATCGATTTATTCAAGTAAATTTACGAATGTTGTTTATGCGATAGTACCATTATCGTACGAATGTGTTGTTGAATGAATTATATTTCATTCAAGGTTGCTTGTTCACGTGAGTATTGTTAGACGAGGATACCGTTCGTTTGACCATTCAAGGAAGGATTATTCGTCTACGGAATTGAGGCAAGTTATCTTGCTTGGTTATAATGATGTGTGGATTCTTATGATGATTATGCATTTCATGTATATGAAACACCTATAAACTTGTGTCTTGTGACTTGAGGTTGTTCTTAATGATGTCCCGTTTTCATCATGGGATTGTATTCCCAAGTTCGTTACTTTTGGACCCTTGATATTGTTGAGCTTGCTGACACTTCGGTGAGTTGTTCGATTCCTTGGTAAAAGTGTAATTCGTTGAGTTTCGTTGTCATGTTGTATCGTGTCATCTCTCGAGTCATATCTGCGTGCCGATTGGTTATGTGTAGGATTTTTAGCCGAACTTGATGATCACGCGTGGATGTTTTCCGCATTTAGATCGTGCACACGAGACGTAGTTCGTGAGGCTAATTAGGTACACCGTCCCCACGATATTCGGATTCCGTATACGGGCGTGGACATGTGCACGACACATTACCGGATCGGGCGATCGTGACGTCCGTCTTTGAGCCATAGTATATGGTCGTCAGATATTTGGTTATGTTCGATACTTGGGATCGATTGTTTATACGCCTTCTGGGTATATTCAAGAGTCGATGGATTTCTTTGAGATCAAGATATGTATGAATTGTATAATGTCATGAGAATTATTATCATTTATAGCCGACTCGTGGTTTGGGGCGAAATACTTGTATTTGTGGCAGGAAAGGGCAAGGCACAGGAGGAGCACAATGGCGACAGAGAGGATTCTCGATGTATGCTATTTCGGGGCCCCAGTCTTTTGGTTGTTCGGTTATGTTTTAATTGTGACTTTCGCTTTATTTTTGTGTCGGATGAATGTACTAAAATTTGTTAGGTATTGCCCATCGTCATATGGTCCGTACTCAAGTTTGATCCCGTATGTTTGCTCGTATTTAAAAAAACATGAATAACTCATACTCCACACCGGTTTTGATAAATATTGTGGTACGGTGCCACGTTGTCGCTTTTAAACGTATATTGTGATATCGCCCGGTGGGTCCCAAGAGGTTCACGGCACCGTAATAGCCACTGCTGGGTCACATGTAAGATGGTATCGGAGAGTGTGTTTTTATTTTGAGTCATTGTAGAATCGAAATAGCATCAAGAAAACTTTGTGCCACGTGTAACCTGTGCAAGCGCCTGACCCGTCGAATACGGTATGTTCTCATGAACCATAATTTGATTACTGGCATGATATTTACGATGTATTGGTCTCCTTACTTATCTTGGCATCTTGCTACCATGAGGCAAAATTCATCTGTTTGAGGAGAACCTAAATTAATTATGTGATTGGAATTGTTTCGACTTAATGTTGATATGATATTGAATGTGTAACACTTGTAGTGCCGGTGATTCTTTACAACTGCTTTGCTGGATAGTAAATTCCCTGTTGCTATTAACTTAGCATGAATTATGATTGATAAATCGAACTGTACTTGTGACTTGATTCTTTCAGTATGGAAAGGAACCTTAGAGGCCGTGGCAGAGGGGGACGAGGCCGCGGAAGAGGCCGAATTCCGATACCACGAGCTAATAGACACGCGAATGTGGAACAGAGTTCCGCAGGCAGTGATTTGCCTTCTAGGGACCAATCACACCACACCGGAGAGAATGCACGTGTCGATCCTTACACCGTGATGCAGGGCATGATGGCCCAGATGACCCAAATGGGTCAGCTGATGGAAACTATGCAGAGAAATACTACTGGTCAACAGCAGGGACAACAGCCTCCGCCTCTGGTGCCTGGCGGGATCGTGAGCCGGATTATTAGCGACATATCACGTCAGCGACCTCCGACATTTGAAGGCTCATCTGAGCCTGCTGACATTGTACACTGGATAGAGCATTTCGAGAAACGGTTCGAGATGGTGGAGTGCCCATAGGAAAATCGAGTTGCTGTGGCAGCCTACTACCTTAGTAAGAGTGCCCATACTTGGTGGCTTTCTGTGAGGCCTGCCGAAGGCGCGAGTACTTAGGAGGAATTCAAGAATCTTATGCTAGATCGTTACTATCCTGCACCCCTCCGTGAAGCCAAACTGTCCGAATTACTAAACCCCGACCCATCTAAGACGAGGATGTGTTAGCAATTGCCGAAAAGTTCCAAGCACTTCTCCCTTTTGCTACGTTAGTTGTCCGTTCGGAAGCTGATAAGATCAAATATTTCCTCAAGAGGCTTAAACCCCGAATGTGGATGCAATTACTCAATCACCACTGTACGACCTTACCGGAGTTTATTGAGAAGGCTTTGGAGTATGAACTTACTGCGAAAGAGATTTCTAAGAAGCAAATTTCGCTTTTCCAATAAGAGATCCAGAACTGCACTCCAAGGAGATAGTAACCGGGGTATTCAAGAAACCCTAGCCTGTACCAAATCCTTCCGAGCGGCCACCTATGGCACCGAAACCGGCAGAACGCACTCGGCAATCACCACCCGTCGTGTGTTATAACCGTGGGGACCAGGGCATATCACCCAAGTGTCCGGCCGGCCGTTGCTCGTCACACTTAAGGGAAGAACGGCCATCGTGCTCGCTATTGCCGGGTGGACTCGGCGTGCTCCAAGAGCATCTCTTGCTCCAATACGCCTTCTGTTCAGGAACGTGCTCCTCCATCCGCTTCTTACCAGACTACCGGGGCGAACAAAGGGATGGGCCGTGGAAATCAAGTTGGTACACCTGCTTCCGGGGTTGCAAAACCCAGAGTCTACGAGATGAAGAAAGCCGATGATCCCGAAGCCAGCATGATTGCAGGTACTCGAGATCCACTCTCACCCGCTTGTGTTCTTTTTGATACCGGTGCTTCACACTCCTTTTGTCTAGTTCTTGTTTGAGTCGTTGCATTTGAATCGTGTTACCGATTGTGAACCTTATGTAATTGGTCTACCCGATGGTAGAAGAATTATCGGGAGTCGTGAAGTACGTAATCGTCTGACAAGCATGAACAACCGTGAGTGGTTGTCCGACTTAATTGTAGTTGATTTACCTAAAGATGATGTAATCTTGGGTATCGATGGATGGATCGTCACGATGCCGCCCTTAGCGCCCATAAGCGAATGGTGACCTTCACATCGGATGATGGCGTCGAGTGTATTTTTCGGGTGATAATCCCAATCATTCTCGGGAGAGTCATCGCGCTTATGAAGGCTATGAGATTACTGAACTGTGGATGCATTGGTTATTGGTGTTACATGACTAAGACAAATTGACCGACTACCAAATTGATTGATATTCCAGAGTTCGAGATTATCCAGATGTATTTCCAGACGAGCTTCCAGAATACCCCACAATGAGAGGTGGAATTCACCATTGAGTTGGAGCCAGTGGACGTCTCCGCTTTCGAAAGCACCATATCGTATGGCCCCGATCGAGATGCAGGAGTTGAAAAGACAACTCAAGAATTAATCGAGAAAGGATATGTTCGCCCAAAGGCATCCCCTTGGGGAGCGCCGGTGTTATTCAGACGAAGAAGGACGGATCGCCGCGTTTGTGTATTGATTAATGGAGCCGAACAAAGTAACAATTAAGAACAAGTATCCTTTACCTCGCATCGATGATCTATCGGATCAGCTCCAGGAGCCGCCGTATTTTCCAAGATCGACTTGAGGTCCGGTACCACCAATTACGGATTCGAGAGTCCGACGTCCCAAGACAGCCTTTTCGCACTCGCTATGGGCATTATGAGTTCGTTGTCATGCCATTCGATCGACTAATGCACCCGCAGATTCATGGAATTGATGAATCGGGTTTTTATTAATTATCTGGATCGCTTTGTAGTCATTTTTATTGACGATATCTTGGTCTACTCTCGTGATCATGAGGAGCATGAGTGTCACCTCCGCTGTGTTCTCGATGCGTTAAGGCGAGAACAACTCTATGGAAAATTTTCTAGGTGTGAATTCTGGATGCCCGGTTATTTTTCTAGGTCATGTGATATCACGGAGGGAGTGAGAGTAGACCCACAAAAGACGGAAGCTATCCGAGACTAGCTACCCCCGAAGAACGTGAAGGAAGTTCGTAGTTTTCTGGGTCTAGCAGGCTATTACTGCATTTATCTGTGGAAGGATTTTCCAAAATTGCTCAACCGATGACTAACTGCTGAGAAAAGATAAGAAGTACTTGTGGTCGGAAGCCCGCCAACAAAGTTTTGATGAACTCAAAGGTCGATTAATTTCAGACTGTCTTGGTACTACCTAGAGGAACTAAGGATTCGCGATATATAGCGATGCATCGAGGCAGGGCCTTGGCCGCGTGTTAATGCAGGACGGGAAAGTGATCGCCATGCGCCCGCATAGCCAAGGCCCTTATGAGGTCAACTACCCGACTCATGACTTGGAGTTAGCAACAGAGTGTTTGCTTTAAAAATCGCGCCACTATCTCGTATGGAGTTGCCCGCGATTTTTACGGACCACAAGAGCCTCAAGTATATTTTTACCTGTATGAGTTGAATATGAGACATCGGAGGTGGTTAGAGCTAATCATAGACTATGATATCGAGATCCTTTATCATCCGTGCAAGGCAAACGTGGTTGCCGATGCCTTGAGCCGCACACGGTGTAGGAGCATATACTAGCTCGCTTGACCGCCTGCAGGGAGTTGCAATTAGAGTTCATGAGACCAGAGATTGAGGTCCTGGATACAACGATTCAGTGGACAACCGTGCATGCTTGAGATTTCACCGTACCTTGATGAGACGATCGTGATGAAACAGATGACGGACCCATTCTTATCCGTAGTTCGAGGAGAAATCGATCGTGGAAGGCCCCGGATTTGTGGTTCACGAGGATGGACGTTACGCTTTAAAAATCGAGTATGTGTACCACAGACGAAGAGTTGAGGAATACTATTCTAAAGGAGGCTCATGCTACCCCGTATTCCATACACCCGGATCGAACAAAATGTATAAGGATTTGAAGCCGTATTATTGGTGGAGTAACATGAAACGGAGGTTGCCGAATTGCTTTCAAAATGTTTGACTTGTCACAGGTCAAGATTGAGCATCAACGACAAAGCAGTATGATGAAACCGCTTCCGATTCCCGAGTGGAAGTGGGAAGACATATCGATGGATTTTATTACTAGTTTGCCGCCGAGCCGCCGAGGCATGAATACGATTTGGGTGGTTGTGGATCGATTGACTAAATCAGCCCACTTCTTGGAGATCAAGGACACTTGGGGCCCTGAGAGATTGGCCCAATTATTCATCAAAGAGATTGTGAGACTGCATGGCACCCCTAAGAGTATTGTATCAGATTGGGACGGATGGTTCGTGTCTCACTTCTGGAAGGCGGTTCATCGTGCTATGGGTACACAGTTGAACTTCAGTACGACTTTTCATCCTCAGACCGACGGTCAGTCTGAGAGGACAATTCAAACTCTAGAGGATATGTTGAGGGCATGTGCTCTCGATTGGAAGCCTGACTGGGAAGCCCAACTGCCGTTGGTAGAATTCACATACAATAATAGCTGGCACGCCTCGATCATGATGGCACCTTATGAAGCATTGTATGGTCGTCGTTGTAGGTCCCCTTTGTGCTGGGACGAATTGTCTGAATCTATTGGTACGGAACCTGACATGTTATTGGCAGCCCGCGAGAAGATTTCCCTGATCAAGAGCCGTCTATTAACGGCCCAAAGCCGCCAGAAATCATATGCAGATAATCGTCGACGACCACTCGAGTTTGAGGTTGGTGACCATGTACTAGTCAAAGTATCTCCTACTAGAGGTGTTTTCCGATTCGGGAAGAGAGGCAAATTGAGCCCAAGGTATATTGGTCCGTTTGAGATCCTGGAACAAGTAGGCGACCTAGCCTATCGTTTAGCATTACCACCAGCTTTGAGTCGGATTCACAACGTATTCCATGTATCTCAGTTAAGGAAGTATGTTGCTGATCCAAGTCATGTTATTCAATTCGACGAGGTCGAAATAGCCGACGACCATTCGTATGAAGAACAGCCTGTGCAGATACTCGAGAGAAGAATTAAACAGCTGAGGAACAAGACGATTCCCTTATTAAAAATTCAGTGGTCAAGACATGGAGTCGAGGAAGCTACGTGGGAGACTGAAGATAGCATGCGAGAAAAATACCCCGAACTATTTACCCCTTAGTTTCAGGGACGAAACTCCTTTTAAGGGGGGGAGTATGTAATACCCTCGCCTTTAATATTGTATTTCATGATTTAAGTTAAGTATTTTCGCACCATATCTGTGATGTTGTAGCAAGTACCGATTTAATTATGTTAAGTCGATTCATGGTCATTCATACTATATTAGTTGTTGGGTGATATTGCGAGAATTCCATTTATGGTTGTTATAGTACTTAACGACGTTAACATGTATTCTTAACGCACGCTTATGTAGCCGCCTTACGACGTAACATCAATACGTTAACGCACGTAATGCGGAAGATCCTCCGTAGCCGCCTTCGGCGGGTGGGGCCGAGCAGGGGTAGGTGGTCGGGAGTCGATCGCGACAAATTAAGTCAACAGCTATTACGTACGTAATAGCTGCCTGGTTACGTACGTAACGAACTGCGTGTTTTTAGGCAGGGAGATTTGATGAAATTGGTTATGTACGTAATGATCATAAGATTACGTACGTAAAGGCTATAACGTACGTTAAACACGTTCGTTAACGTACGTAATGTCAAGTTCAGATTATAAATGTATGACTTGCCATTCACTTCCTACTCGACCCTTTTCAACCTTTCAACTGAGGAACGATTCTTTTCCCCTCCAACTTCATTTCTAAGCCTTCCTAACTTGTGTTGGAGCTTCAACACTTGATTGGTGACTTGGAGAGCTAGAGATTGAAGTGTATCCCTTGAAGTGTTGGTGTTGTTCTTCATTTTAAGGTTGGTCTTTCTTTAACTCATATCAATTCCATGCTTATAATGATGTTAGTAGATAAATACTTCACATAATGTTAGTTTAAACTAGTGTAAACATGATAAGTTAATTGAATCATACTCAAACTAAGTGAAGATTAACTTTGAAGGTATTAGTGTTACTTCTTGATGTAACTAACTTCATAAGGTGATTGTGTTGATAATGATATACATAAAACCTGAGGTATAGCATGATAATCGGAAGTTGATTTTAGCCTCAACACTAGGAACATGTAGGGATGATATCCTTAATGATTAAAAGTGAGAAATGTTAAATTTGTTTTGAACATTCTATTGATTCTTGAAGGTAGTATGGAACCATGATTTTTGGCCTCTAAAATCTTTGTAATAAAATTGTTGGAAAGATGATGTTAACCCTCTGTAGATGATCTTTGTTAGATGGATGAAGTTACTTCAAAAATCTCAAGTATCAAATGATATAACTAGGCTTTTAATAAATTCTTCAAAGTAAAACAATGAATGTTGATAGAAGGAAGTTGTAATCTTCATATGTTCGAATTTATCGATTTCGTTAAAGGGTGTTAATCACTACATTAATAGGTTGATAATGTTCTTAAGAGAATTGTGTTGAATATGATGATACAAATGCGGTAGATGAGTAGCCGAATTCCATTTCATTAATCCGTGCGTGTCAAGAGGCGTAAATTAAGATGATGTTCTTAATTCACTAAAAACTTAAACTTATGTTTCATATAGTAATCAAGTTTTGAATGAAATCGTTGGTAAAATAATGAAGAATGTAATTAAACACAACTTATATCGTAATTGGAAGTGTCGATGGTTTGAAAAGATATTTTCACGATATTGCATTGATGATAAACTAGACATCAAGAATTTGACATTAAGGTTAGAATATGTAATGAACATGATAAACATACGATGATTTGTAATAAGAACATTAAAATGATCAATAGGATAATCGATTTATTCAAGTAAATTTACGAATGTTGTTTATGCGATAGTACCATTATCGCATTTAATGTGTTGTTGAATGAATTATATTTCATTCAAGGTTGCTTGTTCACGTGAGTATTGTTAGACGAGGATACCGCTCGCTTGACCATTCAAGGAAGGATTATTCGCCTATGGAATTGAGGCAAGTTATCTTGCTTGGTTATAATGATGTGGATTCTTATGATGATTATGCATTTCGTGTATATGAAACACCTATAAAATTGTGTCTTGTGACTTGAGGTTGTTCTTAATGATGTCCCGTTTTCATCATGGGATTGTATTCCCAAGTTCGTTACTTTTGGACCCTTGATATTGTTGAGCTTGTTGACACTTAGGTGAGTTGTTCGATTCCTTGGTAAAAGTGTAATTCGTTGAGTTTCGTTGTCATGTTGTATCGTGACATCTCTGGAGTCATATCTGCGTGCCGATTGGTTATGTGTAGGATTTTTAGCCGGGCACTTGATGATCATGCGTGGATGTTTTCCGCATTTAGATCGTGCACACGAGACATAGTTCGTGAGGCTAATTAGGTACATCGTCCCACGTATATTCTGGATTCCGTATACGGGGTGGACATGTGCACGGACACATTACCGGATCGGGCGTACTGTGACGTCCGTCTTTGAGCCATAGTATATGGTCGTTCGTATATTTGGTTATGTTCGACAGTTGGGACTGATTGTTTATACGCATTCGGGGTATATTCAGTAGTCGGTGGATTTCTTTGAGATCAGTATATGTATGAATTGTATAATGTCATGAGAATTATTATCATTTATAGCTGACCCTGTGGTTTGGGGCGAAATACTTGTATTTCAGGGCGAGGAAAGGGCAAGGCATAGGAGGAGCACAATGGCGACGGAGGATTCTGATGTATGCTATTTCGGGGCCCCCGAGTCTTTTGGTTGTTCGGTTATGTTTTAATTGTGACTTTCGTTTTATTTTTGTGTCGGATGAATGTACTAAAATTTGTTAGGTACTGCCCATCGTCATATGGTCTGTACCAAGTTTGGATCCTGTGTATGTTTGCTCGTATTTAAAAAAACATGAATAACTCATACTCCACACCGGGGTTTTGATAAATATTGTGGTACGGTGCCACGTTGTCAGTTTTTAAACGTATATTGTGATATCGCCTGGTGGGTCCCAGTAGGGGTTCACGGCACTGTAATAGCCACTGTTTTTGGGCTGTTACACATATTTCATTTAGATTACATGACACACGCATAGCTGTGGTCTTAATGTCCCATCGGGCAGGGAGAGATCTGAAAATTTTTAAATTCTTCTCCTTTTGGGTATAACTTTTGCCCAAAGCTTCAAGTTCACCAACAATACCAGTGAATCTGAGGTCAAGTTCCTCAAGTGTCTCAGTTGGTTTCATTTCAAAAGATTTAAATTGCTGAGTCAGTTTTGAAATTTTGTTTTCTTTGAGAGCCTGGCCTCATAAATCAACTTGAGTTTATCCTGCATTTCCCGGGCCGCTTTACAAAGACTTTACCTTTGAGAACGTGCCTTTGTCAAGAGTGACAAATAACGCGTTCTAGCCACATTGTCGAGATTGGCACGCTTTCTTTCATCTCGTAGTCCATTGCTCGCGCTCCTTCTCTAGATCTCAAAGATGGGCTTGGCCTTCAATCCTTGCGGCCGTGTTTACCTTCATGATCTTAATGGGGCCATCCTGTATAACAAAAATCATTTCATCGTGCATTGCTGCAAGATGAGCCTCCATCCTGATTCTCCAATCATCAAATTCATTAATAGAGAACATGGGTACTCTGTTGATCATAGATGTATCCATAAAGGAATGAAAAAGACTGTTTTAAAAATTAAGTGATTTTGGATCTGATTCGGTTAAATATACGACTGATTCTTTTTAGAATTAACCGCTCCGATACCACTTGTTGGCCACTAAGTATACTGGATACAACTTGGAAAGTGTTCTAAACAACAAGCTGTACTGATTTTAAATCTGAGTGCGTAGCGGAAGTCTTAAATACAGTAAGTTGCTGAGGATACAACAACTCGATATGCATAGTATACTTAAATAATCACAATTATTAAAACAATAAAGCCAGAAGGTAAATAAAACAATATTTAAAGTGGTTCGAGGTAAACCCCTCTACGTCCACTGGTCCTCCACACAGGAGTAAAAAGTTTATTATAATTACTGCGTACACAACTACGTAATTATAACAACACACAATCAATGTATCATTCACACGGATTGATATAAAGATCTTAGCTTCAACCGTTCACACAGATTGGTTTGAGCTAACACTTGACTGGATTCTTCACACACAGTTCTGAAGCTTTGTCTTCTTCGATGCAAATCCTTCACACACAGTTCGGGAGAAGCAAAGATTACTCAGTCCACACAGGGCTGATCTGGGTTTGTTCAAGGATTAGAACAATATATGAACAACAGCTTCGACTTTCTGAGCTTCTAGCTAATGATGTGTTGTTCACGATTTGAGCACTGTATATCTATTATATTTGAATAGCAGTGAGCTTTGGAGATATGTTTTGCTCTGATGTATATGATAATAACTTCGTAAGCTTTTTGAAAACTGGTAACTTCGTGTGTCAGATCTTCAATGCCTTGAGGAGATATATATAGTCTTCGAAATATATCCGTTGAGATAAATCCGTTGAGCAAGATTCCGTTGCAACGGGATGATGTGCTTGAAAAAAACACGATCCGGATTTTGCGCTTGTTTGAAGATCTTCTGAATTACAGTATTTAAATACTTTATCCTTTAGTATTTAAATACTTCTTTATCAACGGGACTTGACTTCTAGCGAATACTGAAGATTCCTTCTTGTCCTGTTGATAGTTGTATGGAAGGATTACTGTATTGATATTCGAGACATCTTCTATACTTAGTCTTTATAAGACTTCTTTGCTGTACAGATAAGTTCCACTGAATGCTGGATCTATGACAGGTCTTCGATACAGGTTGACACTTCAGCTTTTCGATACAGTTTGTTTACTGTATGCTGGATTTGGCATATTGTCAAAACCTCTTATCACCACTACTCGATACAGGGGTTGTTTATCCTAACTGTTTCAATACCGGATATTGTTATTCCAACAATTTCCGATAAGGGTTGTTATCCCAACACACGTTAATACGCTCAAAACAATAACAACAGTGTATACTCAATGGAAATCCCATGATCCAGCGCCCTCAGCATAGATCCCAAGATGATCCTACTAGATCAACACGAGGTGGATAACCAACAATATACATATACACAAAAACACATATAAAACCAACGATGCGAATCCACATGATTCCGTCAACACAATACTGGGTAATACAACGATCCAGCTTCTCAAAGATAGATCCCAAGATGATCCCGTCGACCATAACGAGGTGGAAAACCCGCCCAATGATCCGGCCTCAAAGATAGATCCCAAGATGATCCTGTCGGACCATAACGAGGTGGACATCTGATCCAGCGCCCTCAGCATAGATCACACGATCCCAACAGATCAACACAACATAAACAATACAATTATGCATACACATATGTTCATCGACACGAACAACATATGAATCAAAACATGAACGACACTATGATGACACAACAAGGACGAATTCATGTTCAGCAACATGAATGACAACCTGCATGATCAACAACATCAACACTAAACCGAATCAATCTAGAATACTTGTCCCGAGTCCTTCGGAAGCAATCTCGATGCCAAATCACCACCGACGATTATCCGCAATGCTCGGCAACCCAAACATACCATGGACTGCAGATACTCATATCCTTGTCTTTATCATAATGTATCCTCGATACCCAAAATTCTAATAACTGAAAAGAATCATAAACCTTATGATTTAACTCCCAGAATCTAAAGGCAACACATAATCCAAATCTCCATAATTTGCGTAATAATCATTGCTATATGCATTATAAACGAAATGAAACCGAAACCATTCATTAAACATTATAATCGAGAAAGTAATAACTTGCCTCGATACCGATGAACTGCTACCACCCCCGTCGCCGAGTACAAGCTCCTCGGCTCCCGGCCCAAAGCGATTCACGAACGCACTCGAACACGACCGCAACATACGGTTACAATCACCGATCAATAATCTCAACCTATTGAAGTAATCAATGAACACATATCCGATAAAAATCAACAATCGACACGACCAACCAATCAAATCGACGGGTCAACGATACCACGATCATATAAAACCAAATAATATACTCAAACCATTTACGAATTTATAACCCAAAATACGATTACGGATACGAATGTAAAGGAAATCATATTCGGTGATCAATCATAATCTTTCCGGATTCCCAATTGATATCATGATTCGTATTTCATCAAGAACATACGAATTCTACCACTACAATCAACGAACATTCGATCTTCATATCTAAAGATACTGATAATTCAACATACGGTCGTCTTGCTATGTTCAATTCATCAAGGAGTTTCTCAAGAACACTAAATGATTCGAAACCTTGTTCATAGCCATCAAAACAACGTAATTCGATATCCTCTAACATCTAAACAATCCTTATTCACAATTCAAGGTGTATATAATTATGTTCTTCAACATATACTTCTCATAACATCATGAATCGCAACAAACCACCAAGAACATCGAGAATACTACGATTCCACAATCATTACAACATAATCAAGGCATTTGATCATCAATTCATTATCTTCCCTTAACAAAATTCCCATAATTACCAAGAATCATCACAACAATATCAATTCAATCACCATTCATACGAAAACATGTATAATTTCCCGAGTTCTACTCATTGAGGCATTTTATCGAACACTTTGAGGGCATAATCCAATTTAGTCGATTTAACGAAGAAATACTCGAATTTGTTCCACAAAACTTCAAGGATAATGTATAATCTCAAGAATACAACAAGGTTCCATCAATAATCTGAGTTAAAACGAATCAATTCGCCAAAACATCAAGAAACTCCAAAAATATCTAAAACCAAGTGTTTAGGTGTTCTTACCTTCGATCCGGGTGGAAGAAGATGTTAAACACGAATCCAACTTCCAAAATATGTGGCGACATGATGTTCTTACTCAAATCCATCAATTCTTGTCAAGGAATCGTGAAGAAACGAAGAAAAAATGAAAATGGCAAGTGATCCGTGTCCGTGCCTTATATAGGCCGAGACTGCCGGCTCCTTACGTACGTAATCGGCAGGTCCTTACATACGTAGTCGGTCCTTGAAAACAAACCGCCCACTTTGGTCGACATCCTTCCGTACGTAATCGGCAGCTACTTACGACGTAGCGCCCTTACGCCGTGAATCGGCCGCACTTTACGTACGTTATCGGCCGCCCTGCTCTGGCCGAGTCACCGCGACCGTGATCGCCATCCTCGCAGTCACCGCCGACCATGCTCGCCACTACGAGTCGAGCATCTTCATTTCAAGTCGACATCATCATTTATTCGTGGGAATTTTCACTATCACTTTAATTGCTTTAATCGATTGCATATGTGATATTCAATTCATGTTAATAAATTGACGATGCACGTTGTAAATCGTGCTCACCGTATTCGTAAGAGGTTATCTTAAGATTCATGTTATGTGGGGACACCTTCACAACCCAATATTCATATACGTGATCGATTCATGTTATATGCGATATTGCGTGTATGTTTCATATTGTTGCGGGGGAACCTGCGCAACCTCAATATTCATGTTATGCGTGCTCGATTCATGCTGTACGTAATATTGTAAGTATGCATTCATGTTGAGGAAAGATATGATAGTTTATTCATATTATGTTTTCCATGAGATTGTATATTACTGTGATCAGTGTGATTTCCACGAGCTGAAGGAAGCTCACCCCCACCTTTATTGATCCCGCAGGTTGAACCGAGCCGGATGGATGAAGGAGTGAGCCGAGAAGGCATATGAAAGTGGATTTAATATATGATGTTTTTCGTTCTGTCGTGTTTTGAAACTTATTTGTGGAAACTTTGACTAGAAATTTTAAATTATGATTTATTTTCTTCTGCCGCAAATTTTTATCTCGTATCTATGATGAAATATTACCTTATTTAAAGGTATTAAATTTTATGTCAGTGTAGCGACTGACTTTGTAGGTGAGAATTTTTATATTCTCAAAAGAAATTATTTTTCGCCAGAATTACCCTTTAATTTATTTCCCCAATAATTACCCTGAAAGTCGGGGCGTTACATAGTGGTATCAGAGCGAGGTTTTAATTTTCTGTAGACTCGCTAAAATGTAAAAGTATCATATGCTCTCGCCTTCGCCACTTCACACTCACAAAGGTACCAAATTTTAGTCATTATTGATGCATATGTCATATCATTTTTACTTACATAATTATATATGTATGTACGAATCGTTAGAATGGCCAAAACTAGGATGACGCAACGTAAGAAGGTCCCACTACTTTTGACTCAAGGCCTTCTAGCACGTAAAGACTAGTGCGACGACCATAGCCTACCAGAAAATGCACCACACTATGTCATTAATAGTCTGAGTAAGTGGCTGCAATCTGGGAAACAAGGTTCCGTCACTCGCCAGCTAGAGCACCTGATGGAGAAGTTATCCGGAGACTGGAGTTGCTGCATCTTCCGGCTTTGGAAAATGGCCATCAGGAGATCGCTAGAGGAGCGAGAGGCCGCGGATGATTTCCAGTTCGTCACTGGATGCTTATTGGATTTGTTTGCTCGAGAGGCGATTCCAGCTGCAAATTGGGATGCCGACTCTACGGACGAGGAAGACTCATAGGAGAATCCGGAAGAAGACCCAGAGAAGGATCCCGAAGAAGATCCAAGAAGTTCTTGATGTAAGCTCATTTATGATTCTCGCCGAAAATATGAAGGACGTGTTGATGGCAGATATCGAGTCTGAAGATGAAGTCATTTCGTGGATTGAGCCACGACCCCCTATTCCCATTGTAGAAATCATTAGCAGTGACGATGAGGAGTAGTCGTAGGCCTAGATCATGCTAATATATCTATTAGTGTTAAAATTTCCAGTGGATGTTCCAAACACATTATATTAATAAAAAATCAGTTCTTTTATTGCATTTATATATTTCTATGTGTTACGACTATTATATGCATTCTACATATCTCCTCATTCTTTATTTCTCGCACTGCGTCGACTAATGGGTTTTACAACTCGTTGGCAGACTAATGGCTAACCGAGGAAATCGCAATGCTCCACCAACCCAAGATCAACTTTTGGATAGATTGGCCACCTTACTTCAAGGCGCGACCATCGTACTGCCCAATAACCCTGAGCAAGCTCAAGCTCAAGTGATCAAGCGGTTCAACCAATTCAAGCCACCCATCTTTCTTAGTCGTGAGGGACCAGCAGCCATAGAAGAATGGTTGTTGAACCTAGATATCATCTTTGACTAGATGGCGTGCACCGATGCTCAGAAGGTGTCATGTGCCGTGTTCCAGCTCAAGGAAGATGCTAGGACATGGTGGATTGGAGTGTGGAGGCTCAAGACCCAAGACGAGAAGGACACATTCACTTGGGACCAGTTCAAGGAGACGGTTATGGATAAGTACTACCCGAGGGCATACAAAATCAAGATGCAGAAGGAATTCCTCGATCTGACCCAAGG
Source organism: Orobanche coerulescens (assembly GCA_033398695.1). Lineage (NCBI taxonomy): Eukaryota > Viridiplantae > Streptophyta > Magnoliopsida > Lamiales > Orobanchaceae > Orobanche > Orobanche coerulescens. The sequence goes on from CM065814.1 coordinate 6,715,050, forward strand.
TGAAATGTCGATGACCGAGAATGAACGCAAGTTTAACCACATGTGCCGTTTTTCTCCTCATATGGTTGAGATGGATGACATGAAGTCTCAGAAATTCTGGGATGGGCTTCGTGACCGGATTCTTCACCATTTGGCTGGTCATGGTCGTCTGAGCTACAATGAAGCCGTTTCACGGGCCGAGGACATTTCTGCCAGTTTGGATGTGGAGAAGGCAAGGGCACCACCAGTTGCAACAAATAACAAGCGCAAGTGCCACGAGCAAGGAGGTGGTAGTAAGAAGAATGTTAAGACTGGATTCTCGGGGGCGAAACCACAGTTCGATAACCCTACATGTGCTACTTGTGGCAAAGGGCATAAAGGTGCATGTATGCTTGGTCAGAAGCGGTGCTACTATTGTCGTGAGGAGGGACACATGGCCTCAGCGTGTCCGAAGAAGGGAAAAGGCCCAAGCAATAATGTGCAAGGTCAAGGCTCAGGAGGCATAGCTCGAGTTTATAGCATGGCCGAGGTTGAAGCAGAGACTGAACCCCAAACCATGTCGTATGTTATCGCTGCAAATATTCCCGCTTTGGTGTTGTTTGATACGGTGCATCTCATTCATTCATCTCTAGGAAGCTTTGCACCGTGATTGGTTGTAGAAGTAGTAAAGCCCTAGAACTTTGTTAGTTAGCATGCCCGTGGGGAGTAGTGTAGACTCGATAACTAACAATGTGAAGATAGAGATTAACGAACATAGCTTCTTAGCCAACTTGCACATAGTGGAACTTAGCGATTTTGATGTTATTTTGGGTATGGATTGGTTGGACAAACATAGAGCTGTAGTTGAATGCTCCGAAAGGAGAGTAACTTTATGTCCGTCTATCGATATCAAGACCATATTTGAGGGAGTTAGACACAAAGCATTCTCGAAGGTGATTTCAGCCATGAAAGCTGTGAAGATGTTGAAGAAGCGTAATTGCCAAGGATTCATGGTGAATGTGATGGGTAAAACAACTTCGGAAAAGATGGTAGCTGATGTACCTATCGTCAAGGAGTATCTATATGTCTTTTCCGAAGACTTGCCCGGAGTTACACCGAATTGTAAAGTTGAGTTCTCGATTGATTTAGTGCCAGGAGTGGCACCAATATCGAAGGCTCCCTATCGGATGGCGCCTAAGCAATTGCAAGAGCTGAAAGTGAAACTCCAGGAACCGATCGACTGGATTTATCCGACCGAGTGTTTCACCATGGGGTGCGGCAAAGCTCTTCGTGAAGAAGAAGGACGAAAGTTTGAGGATGTGCATAGATTATCGTGAACTTAATCGACTCGCGATAAAAAATAAATATCCACTTCCTAGAATAGAGGACCTATTCGATCAACTTGGAGGCTCGGGAGTATTCTCTAAAATAGATTTGAGATCCGGATATCACCAATTGAGGATTAAGGATGATGATATCCCGAAGACAAAGATTTCGAACTCGATATGGACACTATGAGTTTATAGTGATGCCATTTGTTTTGACTAATGCGCCAAAGAGTATTTATGGACCTCATGAACCGTGTATTTCAACCTTATTTGGATAAGTTTGTCATTGTGTTCATAGATGACATACTTGTATATTCAAAGACCAAGGTTGAACATAAGCAAAGATCTTAGAATAGTATTGGGAATACCGCAAGGAGAAGTTGTATGCAAAGTTCAACAAGTGCGACTCGCTTAACCGAATTGCCTTTTGGGACATGTGGTCACTTCTAAAGGAATTGAGGTTGACCCGATTAAAGTTGAGGCAACAATGATTGGAAAGTATCGAGAAATGCGAATGAAGTTCGCAGCTTCTTGGGATCGGCTTGCTATTATCAAGATTTACCGAGGGATTTTCAAGATAGTCGCACCTATGACTAGATTGACTAGTAAGGGAGAAGTTTTCTTATGGAATGAGAAATGCGAAAAGAGTTTCCAAGAACTTAAGCGAAGATTGATCACCGCACCAAAGGTTGACGATTCCCGATCCGACGAAAGAGTTCATCATTTACAATGATGCATCCAAGCAAGGCTTGGCATGTGTATTGATGCAGAGGGCAAGGTAGTTGCCTACGCTTCGAGACGCTTGAAACCGCACGAGCTGAACTACCCTATGCATGATTTTGAATTAGCAGAGGTAGTTCATGCCTTGAAGATTTGGATGCATTATCTCAGATGGAGGTAAGTGTGAAATCTATATGCATCACAAAAGTCTGAAATATATTTTCACACAAGAGGAATTGAATATGAGGCAGCGCAGATGGCTTGAGTTAGTCAAAGACTACAATTGTACAATTCATTACCACCCCTAAAGCAAACATAGTTGCCGATGCACCGATCCGTAAGGCGAGAGGAGACTTAACTTGTTTGCCGACCAAGGAGGAAAGCTTGGTCAAGGAATTTGGAAGGATGAACCTTGAGATGGCTACACCATCGAGTCCAATTGAGTCGTTATCGATAATTTGGCATACAACCAACCGTGAGGGAACAGATCGTAGAAGGTCAAGGACATGACGACTTCTGGTCAAAATGAAAGAATGTACTCTTTCGTGAGGATAAGGGATTCAGTGTGTATGATGATGGCACAATGTACTATGAAGGGAGGATTTGTGTGCCCAATGTTGTCAAGTTGAGAGAAGAAATAGTGAAGGAGGCACATAATACCCCGTATACAAAGATACTGGAAGTACCAAGATGTACCAAGATCTTAAGGGGACATTTTGGTGGGAAGGTTTGAAGAGAGATGTGGCACACTTTGTCGAAAGTGTATAGTTTGTCGCCAAAGTGAATGCAGAACACCAACATCCCTTCGGATTACTTAAATCACTTCATATTCCTAATGGAAATGGGAACACATTACGATGGACTTTGTGGTAGGTTTACTCGAACGGAAAGAGGAAACCACGCTATTTGGGTTGTTGTGGACCGACTCACAAAGTCACCACTTCATCCCGCTTAAGATGAACTTTTGAATGGATCAAGAGGTTTAACTTTACATCCATGATATTGTTAAATCGCACGGAGTGCCGCCTCTATAGTATCCGACAGGGATACTGCTTCACATTGCGTTTTTGGGAGAGTTTGCAAGAAGCCTTAGAACGCAGTTGAATTTTAGTACGGCCTATCATCCTCACACTGATGGTCAATCCGAGAGGACCATCCAGATCCTTGAGAATATGTTACGAGAATGTGTATTAGACATGGGAAATAATTGGGAATGACTGTTGACATTAGTGGAATTTGCTTACAACAACAGTTATCGGGCGACGATCGGTATGGCACCTTATGAAGCCTTATACGGTAGGAAGTGTCGATCACCACCGTATTGGGATGAGGTAGGTGAAAGGAGGATTTTGGGTCCCGAGATGATTGAACAGCAATTGGTATGGTGGATAAGATTCGTGAGAGGATCAAGATAGCACAGATCATCGTAAGTCTTACGCCGACAAGCGTAGGAAGGATATCGAATTCTATGTTAGCGACAAGGTATTCCTAAAGGTATCTTCTACCAAGGGAATTGTTCGCTTTGGTCCAAGGAGCAAGTTGAGACCAAGATACATCGACCGCTCAAATTCTTGAACGGATTGGAGAATTAGCCATCGCTTGGCTTTACCCCTTAACTTTCTACGTGCACAACGCCTTCCACGTATTGTCGTTGAGAAAGTATGTGCACGATCCCACCACGCCATCAACTATACCGCCGTGAGATGAACAAAGATCTTACCTATGAAGAACAACCGTAATCGATTCTCGACCGATCAGTCCGACAGTTGAGGAACAAAGAGAAGGTGTTTGTCAAGATCCAATGGCGTAACCACAGTAAAGATGAAGCCACTTGGGAGCGCGAGGAAGAAATTCAATCTCGTTATCCGAATTTCTTCAATCGAGGTATGTCATTTATTTTCGAGGACGAAAATTTTTCTAAGAGGGGTAGGATGTAATACCCGCTATTTTCATAATTCAAAATTATTATTTATAATAATATTATAATGCATTTCATGTCATTTAATTTCGTTTAGAGGATCATGAATATTTATTTCGACGTATTACAAGTCCTAGCCCGAATCATTTTGTCAGATATATATTCAAGTGGTCATTATTTATTTTATGATAGTGTTATTAATTATCCGAGTATAATACTAACATTATTATTATTATTAATATTATTAATAATAATATTAATATCTTTATTATTTTCAGATTTTATTATCGACATTACCAATTAATTTTTATTCTACAATTACTATTATTAGTATTATTATTATACCATTTATGTTTTAACCATGAGTTATAATTTAACCAAACTATGATTAAATTTAATTAACCAACCATGATTAAACTAAACTAATCACAATTAAAAAGTCTCCCAAACCATCGCTCCTTTCATTCCATTCACTCCATCAAACTCCTCAATACTTATCCAAAGCAAATTCTAATGCAACTTAAACACTTTAAAACTACACCTATAAATACAAATTCGCAGGTAGAAACTCTTTACAACATCAAACATCGAAAAAATATAATACACAAATTTTGCAACACGCCATCACCAGATTTTACAAAGAAGAAGAAGGAGAAGAAGGGTCGAATCTGCTCCAGATTTTATCAAGGTCACTAAGAACGATCCTCTTTTTCGCTCGTGCGCCTCATCCATTTCCAAATTCAATCATCAAACCCCGCAATTCGACAAGGTATCCATTAGATCCCATCTCTCAATATAATATTTTTTATTATTTCCTACTATAAAATCAACAACCTTCATTTCACTATTAAAATCAAGTAAACCATACTTATTCACCTTCATTTTTACAAGAGTATGTTTAGTCTTGAATATGTCTCAGATCGCTGCTCGTGGGAACCCAAAACTCGATTTTTCTTCAACCCACTATACGTAAATTATCGAACATCGACCTACCTTTGGTGTTCTTATCAAACCCATTGAGATCGACACATGAAATCCTGCTTCTTCCAAATTCCGCCTTAAATTCAAAAAGCAAGAATAAAATCAACAAAACTAAAACTAAATCAGATTTAAATCCATCTCCGTAATTTGTCAAAATCATACACCAATTATCCATATCGCACTCCGAGGCCGTAAATCCGAAACTCCGCCTGCTTCGCATCTTTCTGATGTTGGCCGAACCCACCGCCCGTAACACCCCGCATCCGACCGAATATTACAGGTCGTGGCCCCGAATGGAACCCACAAGGCTAAAAGAAATTTTCGCAAATATTTACAAATGCCCAATAAAGCCAACGACGGTACTATCTTTAAAATATTTGAGGACTATATAAAATGCTTATCAAAACCGCCGTAAAATCTCGCTTGAAAGGACAAGGCGAAATAAAATGCCGTAACTCAATAGTTTAAAAACATACGTTAAGCTATCGCTACACGCATCGACGAAATAGTTTAGAAAACGGTTGCCAAAGTAACCTAAGTTACCGATACCAAAAGGCCAAAATTACTCACGCAATGAAAAGACAAATAATTGAAATACTCTAGCAATGAATACAACAACCGATCAGAAACTCAATACACAATTACATGCCCTAGCCAAGATCCTCCGGAAGCTCATCTCTCCACGATCGCTACAAGCTCGATATCTCAAGAACCTAAAAAGAAAGCCACGACTGGTCACCATAATATCCACAATGATAACCGTCACATCGATTAATAATTACATACGAATGAGAATACAAAATAAGAATACGAACAAGATAATCTTATCGTCATAACTGTAATTACTCAAATAAGTCTCAACAGAATAACCTTTATCACATTTCACATCTCGTACTCGATAAACCATTAAATTCGAACATAATATCTGTATTGTACCTCAGAGAATACTCAAGATTCTCAAACTATCATCGCCAACTCACGATACGTAAATATACCAGCTTCACCAATACAATCCGCTTGATAGTATCATCAAATCCCAAGACGATAACCTTGTCCATCAGAGACAAATACCAAAGGAAATACGGAACATACCTCGAGATATGAAGTGCCATGACAATCATATCAGTCTAATACAAGATCATATCAATGCAATACGGACACGGTCCTAACACAATACCTACAGTTGCATACTCATATGACCACGTCAATATGCTCAAAACAATAACAACATTGTATATTCAATGGAAATCCCATGATCCAAATACTTCAAGATAGATCCCAAGATGATCCTACTAGATCAACACGAGGTGGATAACCAACAATATACATATACACAAAAACATATATAAAACCAACGATGCGAATCCACATGATTCCATCAACACAATACTAGGTAATCCAACGATCCATGTAATACCCGCATTTTTTTCGACTGCTTGACCTACCGCTCTTCCCGCCTTGTCGCTCCGTAAACTCTTTGTGATGGTGTCGGCATTGATCTAGAGTTTCATTCCTTGTTCGATCATGATCGTGCCGTTTAGACCTTTCAAGTGCTCGGGTCAAGGAGGTAGCGCACGCTAGCCTATGCTAACGCACGCTAATTCGCGTGAGTAGCGCACGCCAGTTTTGAACCTTAGCGCGCTAGCGGATCGAGTCAAGAGGCAAGTGAGGTTTCGACTTTCTCGACTAGCAGTATCGCACGCTAAGCAGCAGCTAGAGCAAGCTAGATGTTAAGAATAGCGTGCGCTAGTGCACACTGATAATGCACGCTATCGGCCGAGCCGCTGAATCGACTTTGGCAGACACCAGCTAGCACACGCTAAGGATGTTGAGTAGCGCGCTAATGTCTCAGGGATAGTATCCACTGGACTACGGGTGACCTGTTAGCGCACGCTAAAATTAGGCGTAGCGTGCGCTAGATCAAGCAGTATATAATGGACAGTTGACTTACATTTCGTCATTTTTCACACTCTTCTCACATTTCCGATCGGGAGCAGCGGGTTTGGGTGATTCGGGGAGTTTGGAAGCGATCTTTCTTCAGATAACAACATCTTTGGTTGGAGAACAAAGATTTCACAACATCGAATCCATTCCATCTTCCAAATCAAGGTAAAAATCCTTAGAACCCTATTTTTGGGGAATTTTGGGGTTTTTCTTAAATTCGTCCGATTTATCTGGTTTGAGGCTTGAGAATCTTGAGACTATGATGTATCTACCCCATATTCATGCTTTTCCTATGATTTTACGGATTGGTTTGTGCCGTGTTCGGACTTGTGAGGGTTTGGGTGATTTTCTAACCTCTAGTTGTTTACCCTTGTATTTTCGTGATTCGTAGACGGGTTTGGGAGTTTCTTCGTGAATTATGAGTATGGATTATTGATTATCATATCCCTTACGAATTGTTTAGGTGCCTAAGCGCGTCGGATCTACCAAACTCATACTCTTTCTCGCTCAATTTCTCGATGTCTCAAAGGCAAGTATATATTTATGATCAGACGTTCGACTTTGAAAGTAAGATATATGAATGACATGTTTATTTATATCCACTGGGGTGGGCCGATGTGTCCCCCGAGGGTTTCGTATCCTTTGGTGCGATTCCACGGATAATTTGGATTAACCACTGGGCGGGCCGACGGGTCCCCGAGGGTTCCGTAGCCTTTGGTGCGGTTCCATGGTTGATCATGTATGCATTGTTGTGATGCTATGAGATTTAGTTATTCCTAATACTAGTCTTGAATTGATGAATTGATTACTTTTACTTTATTGTTGAGGAGTATTGTGTTTCATACTTGATATACTTGCACTAGCTATTCGACGGCTAACCCTTTATGGGGGAAATACTTTTATGCATTTTAGGTTCCAGGAGAGCGGATAAAGTGTATCGGGTTGGCATGAAGATGATGGGCAAGCGGGATACTATGTCTTATCTCCTTATGTTTTCAGGTTCCTCCATTCAAAGGTTGTTGTACCGAATGGTTATTGAATACTCGAGTATTGTTTGTTTTCGCCTTCCTTGATGTTCCTACCGTATTGCCGAGGTTTTGATTCTCAGGCCGTGATGTATTCGATGCATGGGACATGGTATGAATACCCTTTGTATCGCCTTTCATTTCATTGTTTTGACCTTCTCGGTCAAGTTTTATAGTTCCGCGTATGATTAGCCTCGTGGGTCCCACTGGGGTTCACGGCGCCGTAATATACCCGAATAACTTGGGGTGTTACGTATCATGGTATCGAGCTTAGGTTTATGGATACCTAGTCAGCCGGTCGCTTGAGTCGATCGAGTCATCGTCACCGCAGATCACCACTTTGCCGCCATCACAAAGGCGACCGTACTTGTAAGTCCTCTCACTCTTCTTGTATTTTTTTAATCGCTTCGCTTTTAGCTTGGTATTCTTGGGAATCGGTCACTTCGAGAATGTGCGATTTGATTATACTTACGCACGTGTGTGCCCTTCATAATTTTGGTTGAAAGGAGGCGTAGTCGTGGTCGTGGTCACGACGTGAACTCTTCCTTGAGATCTTGTTAAATTGCTAATTGCGATATTGGTGAGTATCGGTATTATGTTGAGACTTTGTTTCGAGTCGCATGCTAGTATCACGGAGATCATCGCTTCACGCACTGTAAGTATACTGCTTTGCTATTCACTTGCGGCGATGTTTGATTGCTTTCGTGATGACTTTGGAAATTTCGATTGATCCGTTGTTTGTGACAAGATTGCAAGTTTCGAGGACGAAACTTATTTTAAGGGGGTAGAGTGTAATATCCCGATTTCTACTATATAATATCCTAATTTCAAGATAAATTTTTCGCGTTATTTTATCCGAGATATACCGGATAGCTTAGTGTCTATACAAAGATGGATAAAATAATTTGAAGACCGAGACAACAGATTGGTATCATTGTCGTAGTTGGTCGACAATTACATTTGAAGATATCGTGTATCAAGTTATCGTACTTTTGATATTGGGTATATCATATGAGAATATTATCAGGTTGTATATATGTATTCAGTATTTCGTGTATATACATCTAGTATATCAAGACGACGGACAAGAATAGATGGAAATGGCTAAGTACAGCCACGTTAGCGCACGCTACAAGGTATGCCTAGCGCGCGCTAAGATATATACTTAGCGTACGCTACGGTGCATACTTAGCGCACGCTAAGATGTTTGAGTTACGTATGCTAAGGAGGACCCCTAACGTACGTAAGGTATTCTGGATAAGGTCTGGAAGGTGGCCAACAGGTAGGCCCAGAATGTTTATTATCGGCGATTAGCGCACGCTAACGCATGTTTGTAGCGCACGCTAATTTCAGATCATTAGCAAGGAATCTTGGCTTTATTGGTTGCTTTCGGCGTGTAGGACCCGTGCATCTTCTGGGAAGGTACAGATTGTTAGGTCAACGACGATTAGCGCGCGCTAAGGTCGAGGAATAGCACACGCTACTGAGCATTTCACTGTAGCAAGTCAACACCGGTTTGCGTACGCAAATACGTGGGCATTACGTATGTTAGATGATGTGCGAAGCAATACAGTAGCCCCTGAACTGCCCGATAACGCATGCTATCGAGGAAGGATAACGCACGCTAGTAATGTGTTTTATAAAAGGGGACAGATGGTTCTGAGAAGAATTTTGTCCATTATCCTTCCTTCAGTTGATAGAGAGAGCTTTGGGAGGTATTTGAAGCTCCCAAACACTCCGAGATGATGGTTTTTAACAAGATTAAGATGGAGAGCATGGTTTAAAGCCTTGTTCTTAAAGTTATTCATGATTATTGGAATGGAGTTCAATGGTTGTTCTTCTTGATTTGGCTATTCAAGGTAACTCTCGTATCCCTTTGATAATGGTTCGTTTTAAAGGATGATTCTTGGTATTCCATGGGAAGTTTGTTGAAGAAGATAATGACATGATGACTTATATGTTAGGTTATGTTATATTGTCATGAACATGGTCAGGGAATCATGTTGTCCTTGGCAGTATTGTTGTGATTCTTGATATTATGATGATATATGCCTTAGATTATGAGTTATATGTAGGCTTAGATGTTGGAACATCGAATTATGTCGTTTGGTCGACATGGACGTGATTGCGGATTAATCCACATGCTTGAGGGACTCCTGAATTATACGAGATGATGAATATTTATAATAAGTGTTGGTGCTTTGAATATGAATATGGAATATTCATATCTAGGGCTAAATTATGTGTTTTGAAATAATATTCATATAGGAATATGAATATAATTACGAGTTTGTTGAAACTATTATTCATCCCTGAATTTGGAAGCCCGTACGTATGAAACAAAGGTTTAAGTCGAATGATTGGATTTTTTGATAACCTTTTAATATGATTATCTATTATATTGAAATATTTGGATTGTTCGAATTGATGACGATCATAGGTAAATTTTAATAATGGATTTACGAGAAGGAACCTTGTCAATTCGCATTTAAGAATCGAGTTTGGAATCGATAACATTTAGACCCTTATTATTGGTTCGAATTGGTTGCTGATATGATCATCAGATTTCGCTCGTATTGTGATGTGGATTCGTGAGGGTCCGAGTTGATGGTTCAGATCGTGTTTAGTCGAGATATTGTGGAACCGGCGAATTTTGGCCTCGGTTGTATTGATATTGATTGTAACACCTGCTCAGCCCAGAATATTACACGCCGTGATTCCGCGCCGAACCCACCAGATTAAAATCATTTTTAAAAACGCTCAAAATGCCAAAAGGCCGGTGACGGTAGTATTTTCCAAAACTCACAAAATCATTTGTCAAACCGTCATAAAACGTTCAAGGCCAAAATGCCAAAACTCGATCTAGGGAATCGGTTTTACGAAATAAAACTCAATTTGCAAAATACCGAAAGTCATTTTGAATGAACTCACGCAGTAGATAAAATATAGTTCGAAAATACATTTTACATCAAGAATAAATAAATAGTCAATACACGATTCCCCACTATATGCCATAGCCAGTATCATCCGGGATCCTCGTCTCTTCACGACCGCTCTATCAAATCTCCAATACCTGAAAAATAAGTCCCACAACGGGGTCAACCATAATGCCCGACAAATAACCGCAAATACATAAACATAATTAATCATATGTCATGCATCGTGAGGATGATAACCACAAACTATAACCTTACCACTCCGGATTTATCCAACGATTCTCTTCAAAATCCCAATATCACAACAATACCGTATAATACCTCAATAATGAATACTTTCCTGTACACAATCCTCTATGTACAATTACCACAAAAACATACCTCTATTCGGATTCATGTACGATTACCACAAAAAAACATACCTCTATTCAGATTCCTTCCAAACGCACCTCATCGACCAAGAATATCCAAATATCATCAACAACATCTACTGCATACTACAATCCTCACAAGATTCCATACATTCGTCAATATGCAATACAACACAGAATACTTATGACATGTAATTGAAATTACTTATCGAAACACTATAACTGAACAAGTAATAACTTGCCTCAATGTCGATACGATGAAGCCGAATCTGCCCGGTAACGTGCATTAGCAATAACTCACAATATAGAACTCCAATGCATGATCCAACCGGTCAAAATGAAGGACCATGAGTCGGCAACAATCTATCCAAAATTAAGTAAAATCGGACTACATCTTGCCCTTCATCGAGCTATTCAATCACGGCTGCTCCACCGAAAATGGAACTCCAAATACGGAAGAAATCCACGATCCACTCAAAAGAGACTTCACTATATGATAAATTTCTAAAATCATATAGAATTTATTTCTTTTAACTCGACAACCCTACACTATTACAATTCTACATGATTCTCACCCTTCTCACCACTCTCTTTAAAGAGAATACAAGAAAGGAATTTAATTTGAATCAAATAAGACTAAAGTGTATTACTTGGGTGTACTTGTGAGAAATGCATCAAGACTCCTTATATAGAATAAGAAGGATTTTCCCTTTGTTCCCAACTGATGTGGGATAAAAATACATTCTTATAGCGTAAGCAAGGCTTCTCATCTTTATTCTCAACCGATGTGGGACAAAACACATCCTTCAAAACACAACTCCTGTCCGAGAGCCATAACTCTTACAAATAAAATCCAAATATAATATCCACCGTTAATATTATATCAAACTATTTTATAATAACATATCCAAAATTCAGCACAATCCAACGGTTAAATCTTCGGAAATCTATAAAATACCGAGACTTCTCAATATGAATCCGAAAAACAGAACCTCTCGTTCTTTTAATTATTACGGTCACAATGTACATCCACATCCAATCTCCACCGTCCAAAATAGACTTTACGGTGTTTAGAATCGATCAGTAAAAATTCCATATTAATCCGACACTTGGATTTTTATGAATTATGTCCGTAACATCGCCGCACGGGTGAATGTTCGTTGACGGAACTAAAGTTCTGAAAATAGTTTTTACTAATTTGACCATAACTTTCTCGTCCAAACTCGGATTGACTCGCTGTTTTGACCACTAGAAAGCTAACTCAAATCTGTATAATACTGTTAATTTTCAGAATTTTCGAACATACCAAAAATCCGTGGTGATTTTTCAAAGTTGATACTTATCCACGACACCTCCGAGAAAATGTCCAATCTTGTTTCTACTAACATTTCCGATATCCCTTTCTTATTTTAAATATTCCAAGACCAGAAATGTATCTCCAATACATTCAAATAAATTTACAAGTCCCGTATTTAGTCGGTATGTATTCCTAAAATTCAGGATATTACATTGATCGTCATCGAACTTGTTGATTATTAATCCTTCTTTTTACAATAAGTTGTGATGTTTGATCGTGGGTTATGACTGTTGTGTTGCGTTTGAGATTGAAGAGTTCGTAGATTACTTTGGTCGGGGCTGAAGAACTTGTAGACGAAAGCAACTGAATTGGTAACAGTTCATGGTGTTGATATCGAGGCAAGTTTTATACTTGTACTAGTCAATGAGATTGATGTTATCATGTACGCGTTTGAATGTGTGTATCATTTTGAGACTTGGTCTCTTTATGATTTTGTTGATATCAGGGGATTGTTTGATACGATATCCTTCGGCAAGTTATGCCAAATGTTATTGTTGTTCGTAAATGGCCGGTTCAGGGCATTGCGGTACTTGTTGGTTATATTGTTGTCGATAGCCGGTTCGCCGTATCGACGTATCAATTGTTATTGTTGATTGATATTCCATTTGGATATTGTTGTGAATCGTCGTTATTGATATCAGTGTTTTTTCTGCTGCTGTTGTATTAGCCGATTGAAGGCATTGACGTATTCGATTATCATCTTCGTTATCGGTAACCGATTAGAGGTGCCGAGACATCCGTTGTATTGTTGTTATCAATTGGTCGTTCTAAGGCAATTGGTGTATTGAATTGGGATTATCGAAGATAATTCCCATCCGTTGTATAATTGTTATCGATTGACCGTTTTAAAGATAATCGGCGTATTGAATCGGGACCGCCGAAAACATCTCCCATCCGTTGTATCGTTATCGATCGCTATTCTAAGGCAATCGAGGTATTCAATCGGGATCGCCGAGGACGGTGCCCATCCACGAGTTATTATTGTCGTGTTGGCCGACTCAAGGCAAGACACTATCATTCTTGTGAACTCGTAATTTTGTGATCGCTGAGGGTTGAGGATTTGCGATTGTTGTTCGTGTTAATCGTCCTTAGGGATTGTGATCCCGTGATGGTTGCGCTGATATTGTTGGTCGTGGCCGATTGGTTATGTGTATGATTTTTAGCTAGGCACGCGATGGTCATGCATGGATGTTTTCGCATTGACCGCACACGGACGCCGCTCGTGAGGCTAATTAGGTACATTGTCCCACGATATTCTCGATTCCAGATACGGGGTGGACATATGCACGCACATTTCCGTATCGGCGATCGTGATGTCCCCTTGAGCCTTATTATTGTGGTCGCTCATAGTCCATGTTGTATCGATATGTTTGATCGCTTGCGATCGGGTTGTTCATACGCCGAGGGGCTTGTTCGACAATGGGGTTATTTATTTGATATCCATTATTGTTGATCGCTTATAGTTACCTTGTTGATGGTACTCGGTCATTGTTGATCCCTTATCGATCGTGGTCGGGGTTATCATGTTGATGGTATTCTCGATTATTGTGGATCTTTCACGATAGAATTGGAGTTTATCATGTCGATGATATTCTCGCTTGGTTTATGGGTTGATCATTGTTATTGAAAGTGTGAGCATTCGGGTTGTACGCCGTTGTTTCGCGACTTGTTGTCATTGTTTCGTGTGTTATTGTTTTTTGTCCATATTGAGCTTTATCTGCATAACTGACGACAGATTTGGCATGTATAGTTCATGCTACACTTATGAGTTATGATATTGTTTTGAGAATTCTTGGTATTGTTGAATACAAGATGCATAATTGTAGTTGAGTTCTTTTCGTATTTTGAGGTGCCCTTCAACATATCAATCGTATATCGATACTCGCCGCCGACCTTTGGAATTCGATTTTGGAGACCATGTCCTACCTGTGGTTGAGACTTAGCTTATCGCTTGTCATTACCCCATGTGTTGGGTCTTGTTCATATCGTTTGTCCTGTTTCTCAGTTGAGAAGGCATATGCCGGATCCAAGTCATGTTTTTTACTACAATGAGATTTACGTACCCAAGGATGTTACCTATCCGGAGAAACCAAGAAGATTCTTGAACGTCAGAAGAAGTAGCTTTAGCACAAAACCATCCCGTTGGTTTTAGTGTAATGGTCGAGACATGGAGTCGAGGAGGCAATTTGGGACAAGGAAGAGAATATGCGATCGGAGCACCCCGAACTTTTTATTTCTTAAGTTTCGGGACAAAACTTCTTTTTAGAGGGGAAGCATGTAATACCCGCATTTTTATCGATCGCTTGACCTTACTGCTCTTCCTTTCTTGTCGCTCCGTAAACTCTTTGTGATGGTGTCGGCGTTGATCTAGAGTTTCATGTCTTGTTCGATCATGATCGTGGCCGCTTAGACCTTTCGGAAGTGCTCGGGTCAAGGAGGTAGCGCACGCTAGGCCTATGCTAACGCACGCTAATTCGCGTGAGTAGCGCCCGCTAGTTTTGAACCTTAGCACGCGCTAGCGGATTGAGTCGGCAGAGGCAGTGAGGTTTCGGACTTTTGACTAGCAGGTATCGCACACTAAGCGCTGCCAGCGCACGCTATATGTGTTGCGTAGCGCGCGCTTGTGCACAATGTTAACGCACGCTATCGGGCCGAGTTAGTGAATCGGGAATTTGGCAGACACCGCTAGAGCACGCTAAGGATGTTGAGTAGCGCGCGCTAACGCCTGTGGACGAGCCACCGGACTACCGGTGACCCGTTAGCGCACGCTAATATTTAGGCGTAGCGTGCGCTAGATCGGCAGTATATAATGGACAGCTGACTTCCATTTCGTCATTTTTCACACTCTTCTCACATTTCCGATCGGGAGCAATGGGTTTGGGCAATTCGGGAGTTTGGAAGCGATCTTTCTTCGTATAACAACATCTTTGGTTGAGAACAAAGATTTCACAACATCTAATCCATTCCATCTTCCAAATCAAGGTAAAAATCCTTAGAACCCTATTTTTGGGAATTTTGGGGTTTTCTTAGATTCGTCCGATTTATCCCATTTGAGGCTTCAGAATCTTGAGACTATGATGTATCTACCCCGTATTCATGCTTTTCCTATGATTTTATGGATTGGTTTGTGCCGTGTTCGGACTTGCGAGGGTTTGGGTGATTTTCCAACCTCTAGTTGTTTACCCTTGTATTTTCGTTATTCGTAAACGGGTTTTGGGAGTTTCTTCATGAATTATGAGTATGGATTATTGATTATCATATCCCTTACGAATCGTTTAGGTGCCGGAAGCGCGTTCTGGACCTACCGAACTCATACTCTTTTCTGCTCAATTTCTCGATGTCTCAAAGACAAGTATATATTTATGATCAGACGTTCTCGACTTTGAAAGTAAGATATATGCATGGCATGTTTATTTATATCCACTGTGGGTGGGCCATGTGTCCCCCGAGGGTTTCGTAGCCTTTGGTGCGATTCCACGGATAATTTGGGTTAACCACTGGGCGGGCCGACGGGTCCCCGAGGGTTCCGTAGCCTTTGGTGTGGTTCATGGTTAATCATGTATGCATTGTTGTGATGCTATGAGATTTAATTATTCCTAATACTAGTCTTGAATTGATGAATTGACGGTTACCTTTACTTTATTGTCGAGGAGTATTGTGTTTCATACTTGATATACTTGCACTAGCTATTCGACGGCTAACCCCTTTATGGGGGAAATACTTTTATGTATTTCGTGTTCTAGGAGAGCGGATAAAGTGTGTATCGGGTCAAGCATGAAGATGATGAGCAAGCGTGATACCGTGTCTTATCTCCTGGTTATGTTTTGTGCTCCTCCATTCAAAGGTTGTTGTATCGAATGGTTATTGAATACTCGAGTATTGTTTGTTTTTAGTCTTCCTTGATGTTCCTATCAGATTGCCGATGTTTTGATTCTCAGGCCGTGATGTATTCGGATGCATGGGGCATGGTTTGAATACCCTTTGTATTGTCTTTCATTTCATTGTTTTGACCTTCTCGGTCAAGTTTTATAGTTCTCGCGTATGATTAGCCTTGTGGTCCCACTGGGGTTCACGGCGCCGTAATATACCCCGAATAACTTGGGGTGTTACACCGCCTCAAAGATAGATCCCAAGATGATCCCGCTGACCATAACGAGGTGGAAAACCCGTCCCAATGATCCGGCCTCAAAGATAGATCCCAAGATGATCCCGTCGGACCACAACGAGGTGGACATCTGATCCAGCGCCCTCAGCATAGATCACATGATCCCAACGGATCAACACAACATAAACAATACAATTATGCATACACATATGTAACTCAATATGTTCATCGACACGAACAACATATGAATCAAAATATGAACGACACTATCATGACGCAGCTAAGACGACTTCATGTTCAGCAACATGAATGACAACCTGCATGATCAACAACATCAACACTAAACCGAATCAATCTAGAATACTTGTCCGAGTCCTTCGGAAGAAATCTCGATGCCAAATCACCACCGACGATTATCCACAATGCTCGCAACCCAAACGTACTCATGGATCGCAGATACTCATATCCTCGCCTTTATCATAATGTATCCTCGATACCCAAAATTCCAATAACCGAAATGAATCATAAACCTTATGATTTAACTCCTTAATCTAAAGGCAACACATAATCAAAATATCCATAATTTGCAGTAATAATCATTGTTATATGCATTATAAACTAAATGAAACTGAAACCATTCATTAAACATTATAATTGAGCAAGTAATAACTTGCCTCGATACCGATGAATCCGTTACCAATTCCCCGTCATCGAGTACAAGTTCATCATCTCCCGGCCCAAAGCGATTCACGAACGCACTCGAACATGACCGCAACATACGGTTACAATCACCGATCAATAATCTCAACCTATTGAAGTAATCAATGAACACATATCCGATAAAAATCAACAACCGACACGACTAACCAATCAACTCGACGGGTCAAAGATACCACGATCATATAAAACCAAATAATATACTCAAACCATTTACGAATTTATAACCCAAAATACGATTACGGATACGAATGTAAAGGAAATCATATTCGGTGATCAATCACAATCTTTCCGGCTTCCCAATTAATATCATGATTCGTATTTCATCAAGAACATACGAATTCTACCACTACAATCAACAAACATTCGATCTTCATATCTAAAGATACCGATAATTCAACATATGATCGTCTTGCTATGTTCAATTCATCAAGGAGTTTCTCAAGAACACTAAATGATTCGAAACCTTGTTCATAGCCATCAAAACAACGTAATTCGATATCCTCTAACATCTAAACAATCCTTATTCACAATTCAAGGTGTATATAATCATGTTCTTCAACATATACTTCTCATAACATCATGAATCGCAACAAACCACCAAGAACATCGAGAATACTACGATTCCACAATCATAACAACATAATCAAGGCATTTGATCATCAATTCATTATCTTCCCTTAACAAAATTCCCATAATTACCAAGAATCATCACAACAATATCAATTCAATCACCATTCATACGAAAACATGTAGAATTTCCTGAGTTCTACTCATTGAGGCATTTTATCGAACACTTTGAGGGCATAATCCAATTTAATTGATTTAATAGAGAAATACTCGAATTTGTTCCACAAAACTTCAAGAATAATGTATAATCTCAAGAATACAACAAGGTTCCATCAATAATCTGAGTTAAAATGAATCAATTCGGCCAAAACATCAAGAAACTCCAAAATATCCAAAACCAAGTGTTTAGGTGTTCTTACCTTCGATCTGAGCGGAAGAAGATGTTAAACACGAATTCAACTTCCAAAATATGTTGCTACATGATGTTCTTACTCAAATACATCAATTCTTGCTGAAGGAATCGTGAAGAAACGAAGAAAAAATGAAAAATGGCAAGTGATCCGTGTCCAGGCCTTATATAAAGCCGAGACCAAATGCTCCTTACGTACGAATCGGCAGCCGCCCTTACGTACGTAGTCGGGCCTGAAAACAAACCGCCCAGTTTGGTCGACATCCTTCCGTACGGAACCGGCAGCTGCTTACGCATGTAGCAGGCCCTTACGACCGTAATCGGCCACATCCTTACGTACATTATCGCCGGCCCTGCCCTCCGAGTCACCGCGACCGTGATCGCCATCCTCGCAGTCACCGCCGACCATGCTCGGCCACTACAGTCATCTCGGCCACGACTCGGCCAGCCGCTTCGTAACGCACGTAACACTTAATCCGCTATGCACGTAATACATACATTGACTTGCTACAAGATATACTCGTATTACGACGTAATACACCCTGTATAGCATACATAAATCCATCTGTTAACTCACCTGTCCACATCCGCGCCGAAAGCCTCCGACCACGGGCCCCACTATCCGATCACAAGTCTGATTCCTCTTGTTACGTACGTAATGCCTTATGCATAACGTACGTAAAGCGTACCAACTTAGTGTACGTTAGCCTATAAACTTAACGTACGTAATGGCCTTTTGTACTTAGCCAAAATCCAATTGTTCCGATCCGACGGCTCGACATACTGGATACGAACATACGTCATATTGAATACACATATACTCAACCCATTATATTCTTAAATGTTATTGTCGACCAAATACGACAATTACACAAGTACAGTTGCTTCAGTCTTTCTATTATTTTATACATACCGCATGCATTCAATTCTGTACAATATAACTCTGATAAAATAACATTAAACAATCGCAGTAGAATTTCAGGATATTACACTGCCCGAGCCCGAAACCTTCGCACTTGAATCCAATCCTAATCCCAAATCGACACTCAATCGAAAATATTAGCCATCACAACTGAAACCCTTTTAGCCGGCAAAACAATAGAAATCAACAACCTTCATTTCACTATTATAATCTGAAGTAAACCATACTTATTCACCTTCATTTTTTTTACCAAAGTATGTTTAGTCTTAAATATGTCTCAGATCGCTGCTCGTGGGAACCCAAAACTCGATTTTTCTTCAACCCACTACGCATAAATTATCGAACATCGACCTCCCTTTGGTGTTCGATCAAACCCATTGAGCCCGACACATGAAATCCTCGTTCTTCCACTTCCGGCTTAAATTCGTAAAAGCAAGAATAAAATCAACAAAACTAAAACTAAATCGATTTAAATCCATCTCCGTAATTTGTCAAAATCAAAACCAATTATCCATATCGCACTCCGAGGCCGTAAATCCGAAACTCCGCCCATTTTAGATCTTTCAGATGTGGGCCGAACCCACTGCCTGTAACACCCCCAGATCCGACCGGGAATATTATAGCGCTGTGGGCCCCGGAATGAAACCCACAAGGCTAAAAGAAGTTTTCGCAAACATTTACAAATGCCCAATAGGCCAACGATGGTACTATCTTTAAAACATTTGAGGACTATATAAAATATGTTTATCAAAACCGTCGTAAAATCTCGTTTGAAAGGACAAGGCCAGCTGAAATGCCAGTACTCAACAGTTTAAAAACATACGTTAAGATATCGCTTACACGTACCGACGAAATAGTTTAGAAAACGGTTGCCAAAGTAACCTAAGTTACCATATACCAAAAGGCAAAAATTACTCACGCAGCGGAAAAGACAAATAATTGAAAATACTCTAGCAGCAGAATACAACAACTGATCAGGAAACTTAATACACAATTACATGCCCTAGCCAGTATCCTCGTGGAAGCTCATCTCTCCACGATTGCTACAAGCTCGATATCTCAAGAACCTAAAAAGAAAGCCCACGACGGGGTCAGCCATAATATCCACAATGATAACCATCACATCACATTAATAATTACATACCAATGAGAATACAAAATAAGAATACGACCAATATAATCTTATCATCATAACTTCACTTACTCAAATAATCCTCAAAAGAATAACCATTATCACATTTTACATCTCGTACTCGATTAACCAATAAATTCGAACATAATATCTGTATTGTACCTCAGACAATACTCAAGATTCTCAAACTATCATCGCCAACTCACGATACGGAAATATACCAATTCTGACCAATACGATCCGTCGGATAGTATCATCAAATCCCAAGACGATAACCGGTTGTCCATCAAGAGACAAATACAAAAGAAATACAAAACATACCTCGAGATATGAAGTGCCACGACAATCATATCAGTCTAATCCGAGATCAGATCAATGAAATACAGACACGGTCTTAACATAAGACCTACAGATGCATACTCATATGACCACATTGTTGGCCACTAAGTATACTGGATACAGCTTGGAAAGTGTTTTAAACAACAAGTTGTACTGATTTTAAATCTGAGTGCGTAGCGGAAGTCTTAAATACAGTAAGTTGCTGAGGATACAGCAACTCGATATGCAGAGTATACTTAAATAATCACAATTATTAAAACAATAAAGCCAGAAGGTAAATAACACAATATTTAAAGCTGTTCGAGGTAAACCCATCTACGTCCACTGGTCCTCCACACAGGAGTAAAAAGTTTATTATAATTACTGCGTACACAACTACGTAATTATAACAACCCACAATCAATGTATCATTCACACGGATTGATATAAAGATCTTAGCTTCAACCGTTCACACAGATTGGTTTGAGCTAACACTTGACTGGATTCTTCACACACAGTTCTGAAGCTTTGTCTTCTTCGATGCAAATCCTTCACACACAGTTTGTGAGAAGCAAAGATTACTCAGTCCACACAGGGCTGATCTGGGTTTGTTCAAGGATTAGAACAATGTATGAACAACAACTTTGACTTTCTGAGCTTCTAGCTGATGATGTGTTGTTCACGATTTGAGCATTGTATATCTCTTATATCTGAATAGCAGTGAGCTTTGGAGATATGTTTTACTCTGATGTATATGATAATAACTTCGTAAGCTTTTTGAAAATGGGTAACTTCGTGTGTCAGATCTTCAATGCCTTGAGGAGATATATATATAGTCTTCGAAATATATCCGTTGAGATAAATCCGTTGAGAAAGATTCCGTTCCAATGGGAGGATGTGTTTGAATAAAACACGATCCGGATTTTGCGCTTTATTGAAGATCTTCTAACTTACAGTATTTAAATACTTTATCCTTTAGTATTTAAATCCTATTTTATCAACGGGACTTGACTTCTAGCGAATACTGAAGATTCCTTCTTGTCCTGTTGAGAGCTGTATGGAAGGATTACTGTATTGATATTCGAGACAACTTCCATACTTAGTCTTTATAAGACTTCTTTGATGTACAGATAAGTTCCACTGAATGCTGGATCTATGACAGGTCTTCGATACAGGTTGACACTTTAGCTTTTCGATACAGTTTGTTTACTGTATGCTGGATTTGGCATATTGTCAAAACCTCTTATCACCACTACTCGATCAGGGGTTGTTTATCCTAACTATTTCGATACTTGATATTGTTATCTCAACAATTTCCGATAAGGGCTGTTATCCCAACAATTTCCCTTTTGACAATTTGCTAAGACTTAAATCTTTCAAGCCTTCTTGATGATGCCAAAACCTTCTTCATGAAGCTAATGACCTTCTTGATGACTTTGGGCGATATCTTGGTCTTCTGTCAAAATATCCGCTTTCAAAGAACTTAGTCTAATTTGTGAACCGCTCACAAAGTAGTTCGATGCAGCTAAGAGTTTTTACAGCTTAAGCTTATGATTGGCGCGCAGGCACAATCTTATAATGTATTCTAGATGCATACAACTGAATCTATGAACTGTTCGCAGACAAGTTCGTACAGCTTAATGTTTGAACAAGTTTCTATACTTGTGATTAATTACAAGAATTAAATTTAAAGTACGTAATCATACAATAACATAGTAGATTACGAGTTGTAATCTTTCAAGACAGGCAAATATTTTATTGATATTCAAAATAGAGTACAAAAATTGCTGTTTTGAAAGTAAATTACAAACAAAAAATAATACACTAAGGATTTCAGCTCCTATAGTCCGAGTGTCTCCATGGCCTTTTCTCGGGGTCGTTCTCGGTTCCACGCCACCAGTGCTATAGAGAATCGTTGCCTCGATCTAAGTAGATTGCTCTACCATCGTATGATTTGTCAAAGGCAAGAATCCAGTCTTCTGGATGGGTGATCCGATCTCCTCTTCTGTGTTTGGACTTCATATCTTGCTGGAGAGGAAGCTTTCCTTCTTCTAACATCTTCGTGAATTTGTCTGCAGCCTCCGCCAATGTTTTATAACCTTTGAAGATGGCGGATTCCCTAACGAGTTTAACAAAATATCTCATCAGTTCATTTCTCCTCCATTGCTTCACTTCTTCAGCAGTGGGATGGCGGTTGGTTGGCAAATGAATTTCAGAAGGTCTTTGGATTAAGCTTTATCATGGGACGCTGGGATCATGGAACTCAGGTCGAGAACCTGAAATCCTGAAACTTTGTGCTGGTGCAGCCAGTTTATTTAACTCTGCAGTAATGCTGTCTTGAGCAGCATTAAATTCCCTTTCGTGCTGAAGCCTTGTTCTCCTTGCGGCTTCCCTCGCTTCTTCCCCCTTTTTGGCATCATCAAGACGTCCTAGGGTCTCCAGTGCGACATCCTATTTCGTCTCAATGTTTGACATTCTCTTGACAAGGGAGGAGAGCACCTGCGACATATCTTTGATACTTTTGTCATGTGCTCGCAGATGAGAAGTTGTTTCGATCATGGCTGATGCTGTCTTGGCCTCGGATATGTGAGTTTTAGATTCCTCTTCTCTCGGGATCTTTTCTTGCTTTTCTTGCAGATTGGACAGGGCTTGCTTGAAGACATGTGGCAAGACAGTGAAGGCTTCGACAACATGAGAGACTTCATGCCTTAAACCAGTCATTTCTTCAACTGCAGATGTGTGCATCCAATCCAAAGCTTTTTCCACTGAGTGAAGGGCATTCACTACATCTTGAATGAATACTGTCTGGAGGCCAAGAGCACGCAATCACTCTTTCCTAGCTTCGGTGCAAGGAGAATCTGGCTGAGCAAAGTCCTCTACTCCATTCAACCTTCTTAAATTCACGTTAGGGCGTGAATTGAGTTGGACATCCTCACGTACAGTACCTTCGTCGGATTCCATAGTTTATGGGGCGGGAGCAGCTGTTGTGGGTTCGGCGGCAGGAGGTGAGGTATCCTCCTGTTGCGAAGAGGTGTCTGTAGACATGGGTACAGGAGGGACTGATTCCTCCTGGTGTCTCTCAGCTTCCGCCTGTTCCGTCAGAGGGACTAATTCCTCTTGCTGGACGGCGCGTGATTCTTCTTCTTCTTATGCGGAAGCAGGCTCGGGTGCCTGTTCTGAAACATTTTCTTCTTCCACGACATGAGCGACTGATTCCTCATCGTCAGGAATATTTTCTTGCTGTGACGAAGGGGGATCACTGCGGCTTGATGGCCCTTCGTCATTCTTGGTTTGGGAGACATCTCTTTCCTGAGCCTCCTCACGGCTCATTCTGTGACCTGCCTGTAAGGCATCGTCGTCTTCGTCTGAGTTGTGGTCTTCTTTTGGATCTTGGGGAGAGTCTTCAGACTTATCTTTTCCTTTTATTCTGGCATCTGATTTGTGCAAGATATGGCTTTCAATTAACGATTTGCAACAAAGATCATCCCATTGGATCAGGGCTTCCACTTCTGCCGAGTCCGTCACTTCCAATACGAATCTTTCTTCATTGCTCCAGTCGCTCCAGTTGTATAGGGTGTCGTATGGAGCCAGCCTTTAGCTTTTCCATTGAAGGAATCTTTCATATGCCTGATCAATTTGCACAGAGAGAAGGGTTGCATTGATAATCGATTCC
Source organism: Orobanche coerulescens (assembly GCA_033398695.1). NCBI lineage: Eukaryota > Viridiplantae > Streptophyta > Magnoliopsida > Lamiales > Orobanchaceae > Orobanche > Orobanche coerulescens. The sequence continues at coordinate 6,739,434 of CM065814.1, forward strand.
GGGGAGGGACTTCGTATAACGTTTGTATCCACTGTATCGATTGGTTCCTGTACAGGTGTGGGATCCTGTATGTAGGAGGGATTCCTTACAGGGGATGGTACCCCGAAGGAAGGTGGATCCTGTACGGGTGTGGAATCCCGCATAGGAGAGTTAGCTGTTGGCTCCAAAGGGGCAGCCGACTTGCTAGAGTCTTCTAAGTTTGCAGATGTCCTCTCATCCGTCGTTGCCGCCAAAGGCTCGGGATTTACTGTCGATACAATAACGTACATCTCTTCCACAGGGGTTGGGCCCTGGGGTAATTCATCGGTGGGTTGCGCCACGCTAGAAGTATCCTTGGAGGGTTTGGTAGATTTAACTTTTGTAAGCCTCCTCTGCTTCTTTTTCGACTTCTCAGCAGCAATAGGTGTCTTGCTGTGAGATCTCTTGCGTTTCTTGGAAGATTCCACACTCTCGGATTTCGAAGAAACATCCCTTGGATCTTCAGAAACGGGCATACTGCGGATGGATGGTTGGTTGGCGACCAGGGTGCTCTGGTTAAAGGCCGAAGGCTTGACGCCTCCTAAGTAGATCTGGGAGCTTATTTTCTTAGCATCTGCGGATTGTGGTAATCCGCATTTCGTCAAAATGTGGTTTAGAAACAAACCAAACGATTTCTTTTGTGACGCAGGTTTTGACACTTCTTCCTGCAGACGCTTTAGAATTATCTGACACCAATTGACCTTTTCACATGCCATAATTGCAACCATCATACTAAATCTAAGATTCGTGCACATCTCAAAGGCACCAGTGTGATTTTAGATGATACGGCAACAAAAGTCATGCAAGTACATGTATGGCAAACAGAAATTTTTCTTGTGACAGGTAGTGTGAACAGATTCAACTGATGGCCGATCCCGTGGAATGTGCCATAATACTTGGTCAATGTACTTGAGACCCAAAAGTCTCAAGATCTTCCATGGTCAGGCCATCAGCGGGCAGCTTGAATATTTTCTGGAGAAAATCTCGGTCGATGCGGATATCCACTCCGTGGATGAAAGCGGTGATGTCAGCGAGGTGGCCTCCCTGGGCCAGAGACATAAAGCGGACGGCGGCATTGAGGTAGGAGTCCTCAACCAAATGGACGTCGTATTTCTCGGCAGTGTGGCTCCCAAGGCGGTAGAGGCCTTGCTGACGTATTCTGGTGATGATGAACTCCATGGGTCCGACGTTATTTGTTTCAGTGAGAATTCGTTCGATGACGATAGATCTGGAGAAGATTCGTCCGTCAATGATGTTCGAGACTTTCTTGAGAGCGGTGGCAGAGGTCTGAGCAGACGCCATTGATGAATCTCAGGAAAAGAACAAAGAGATTAAGAGAAATTTGCAATAAAACACAAAGAAAACTTGTAGTCTGTATTTGCTTGAGTGCTCGAAAAATATCTAGAAGGCATAAAGAGTCTCAAATGGCAATTTCAGTCCTTTTATAGTGGGTGGCGAAGAAGGGTTTTTCAGAGAACGAATGGTCAGATTTAAGGGATGGGAACCGACGTTTGAAATGAACGGTCATGATGGACTGAGTGTAACTGGTACACTTATCCATTAAAATATGAACGGATCCCACTTCTGACATTTGTTGTTACCCTTAATGCCGGAAATGGCAGTTTTAAACATTAAACAATTTGAAAGCATCGCGACTTTTGAGATTCGATTGTCTAGATGTCGTGTAAGGCATTTAATGTAAATGACGTTTGACATGAAAACAGGGCACGTGGACAAAAATTATTTTTAAAATGAAATATTATAATATAATATATATACTGAATTGAAATCCTATAGTATGTGTTGTATCCGCGACGATACAGTGTTCCCCCTTAAAAGGTACATATAGGTTTTAATTCCATACAGCAACTTTTGGATTAATGCTGTATTCATGGGTCATACTGTATTCCCCCTTAATTATTGCACACGTCAGCTGTAGGATGATTCATATTACTTTGTTCACTACAGTGTTGTATTGACGGTTCTGAGTGTACAGATAATTAATGGTGGATACTGTATTCTTGGGTCTTACAGCATTCCCCCTCAATTGTTGAGTAAAAACAGTAAATACTTACAAGGAGTCAGGCTGTAGCAGTCCCAATTCTTGTCGAAGCATGTTGAATCTTGCTGTGTCGAGAGGTTTGGTGAAGATGTCGGCCAACTGAATATCTATATGCACCTTTTCTAGCCGAACATCCTTGTTCTCGACATGATTCCTTATGAAATGATGCTTCATGTTGATGTTCTTAGTGTGCGAGTGCAGGACAGGATTGTGCGTTATTGCAATTTCACTCGTGCTATCACACATGATTGGCGTTTTCTTGGCTTCAATCCCATAATCTGATAATTGTTGCTGCATCCAAAGGATCTGCATGCAGCAACTACCAGCAGCATAGTATTTTGATTCATCTGTGGAAAGTGAGTTTGCCAATTGCTTCTTACTGAACCAAGAAACAAGTCTAGGTCCAAGAAAGTGACAAGTTCCACTTGTACTCTTCCTATCTAGCTTGCAGCCTCCGAGATCCGAGTCGCTGTATCCAACTAAATCGAATCCGCCTGCTTTAGGATACGACAGTCCCACATCGACTGTTCCTTTAATGTACTTCAGGATTCGTTTAGCTGTATTGAAGTGTGATTCCTTGGGTGCTACTTGATATCTCGCACACACTCCTACAACAAACTGGATATCGGGCCTGCTAGCCATTAGGTACAGGAGCGAGCCAATAAGCTTCCTGTAGAGTGATTGGTCAACCGACTTTCCAGCTTTATCAGCACTAATTTGCACGGAAGTGCTCATGGGAGTTGGCGAAGATATGGAAGTGTTCATTCCAAATTTGTTGAGAAGCTTCTTGCTGTATTTTTCCTGGTTGATAAAGATCCCTGTAGGCAACTGCTTTACCTGCAAACCTAGGAAATAACTAAGTTCTCCCATCATACTCATTTCAAATTTACTTTGCATGAGATAAGAGAACCTTTGACACAAAGCAAGGTTAGTTGAACCAAAAATTATATCATCTACATAGATTTGTGCCATCACAAGGTCATCGCCTTCCTGTATTTTGAACAAGGTCTTGTCCACAGCACCTTTCTCAAATCCATTATCGGTTAGATACTGGGACAGGGTCTCATACCAAGCTCTAGGGGATTGCTTAAGTCCATACAGTGCTTTCCTTAGCCTGTATACTAGGTCGATGCCGTCTGTGTTGGCAAACCCTGGTGGTTGTTCAACATAAACTTCTTCGGCAAGGTATCCATTCAGGAATGCACTTTTGACGTCCATTTGGTATACAATGAAGCTCTTATGGGTGGCAAAGGATAAAAATATCCTAATGGCTTCTAGTCTGGCTACAGGGGCAAACGTTTCATCATAGTCTATGCCTTCTTCATGTCTATAGCCTTGTGCGACTAGTCTGGATTTATTCCTTATGATTAGTCCATTTCGATCCTTCTTGTTTCTAAATACCTATTTGGTTCCTATAACCCATTGATGCGTAGGTCTGGGTACAAGATACCATACATTATTTCTTTCGAAACCGTTAAGCTCTTCTTCCATAGATGTTATCCAATGAGAATTATTAAGAGCGTCTATGGTAGAAACAGGTTCGGATTGGGCTAAGAATACAGCAATAGTGCACATGTTGAGTCTTCTAAGCTCGGATTGAGATTTCCATTCAGGAAATGGTGATTTCTCAGTATCTAGTTCTTCTTGTGCACACAGTACATTTTCTTGCAGGTGATCTCTCAACCATCTTCGGTCGGGTTCTAATTCAGGGTCCTGTACTGTATCTTTAGTTGCAGTAGATACAGCTTCAGCTTGTACAACATCGGCTTCGTCTACGTCGATCCTTACAGCTGCGGGGTTGATTTCTAGGTCAACAACAGGTTCTATGGGAGTTGGTAGATTTAAGATGGAAAGTTGTTAGATGTTCTAAGTAACATCTTATATTCCTGTAGGGTCATGGTGAGGTTCGTCGAACACTACATGAACTGATTCCTCAATCGTCAGCTTCCTTTTATTAAAGATCCTGTAAGCTTTGCTGACGGAGGAGTATCCTACAAATATTCCTTCATCTGATTTCTCATCAAAGGTTCTAAGTTGATCCTTCCCATTATTCAACACATAGCACTGCATCCAAAATGTGAAAATATGAAACTAACGGACTTTTGTTGTTCCATACCTCGTATGATGTTTTGTTGTGATGCTTGTTTACGATACAACGATTTTCAAAGGTAGCATGTCAGATTGGTTGCTTCACCCCAGAAATGCTGTGGCAACTTGCTTGCGGCAATCATTGTCCTTGTTGCTTCTTTCAACGTCCTATTCTTTCGCTCAGCAACACCATTTTGTTGAGGTGTACGAGCAGCTGAGTATTCTTGTTGTATCCCATTTTCCGAACAGTATTGCTCTATAAAGCGATTAGTAAATTCTGTACCTCTGTCGGAACAAATGGACACGATACTTCATGCCTTTTCATTTTGAACCTTTCTCAGGAGCTCGGGCAGCTTTGATGTTGTTTCCTTCTTCTTGCTTAAGAAGATTGTCCAAGCATACCTGGAGTAATCATCAACAACAACAAGAAAATATTTCTTACTTCCCAAACTTACCAGGTCTACAGGACCATAGAGATCCATATGTAGCATCTCCAACACTCTTTGAGTTGAAAGGTAGGATTTGCTCTTCAGGGTTGACTTGATTTGCTTGCCTTTCTGACATGGTCCGCAGACGCTGTCCTTTTTAAATGACACGTTTGGCAATCCTCTTACCATTCCCTATCTTGAGAGCTTGTTGATCGTCTTGAAGTTGACGTGAGACATCCTCTTGTGCCATAACCAGCTTAGATCTGCAGTGCCTTTGGCAACAAAGCATGGAATTAAGGAGCTCATAGGCTTCCAGCCAGCAATATACATGTTACCTGATTTGCTTCCTGTAAGCACAACTTCTTTGGTCTGGATGTTCTTGACTCTACAGTGATCTATATAGAATTTCACCGAGAACTATTTGTCACAGAACTGGCTAATACTAAGTAGATTGTACTATAAACCTTCAACATATGCAACGTCGGTGACTTTGAATTTTCCGACAAGAAGGTTTCCTTTCCCTCTTGTTCTTCCTTTAGATTTATCACCGAAGCGAACTTTTGGACCGTGACCTTCTACGAAATCTGATAGCTTGCTTCTATCTCCGGTCATGTGCCGAGAGCATCCACTATCGAAGTACCAGGTGTCCTCCTCTAGGATGTTCTGTATGCAAAGAGATTAAGTAGATTTAGGTCCCCTTTGATTTTTAGGTCCATGAATGTTAGTGCCTTTAGGTACCCAAATTTTCCTAACAGCAATTGGTTTACTATATGTCACATTCGGTACAGTGTTGCGGTATCTACGTGGGGCATATACGTAGTCTCTATAACCATGATAATTGTTATGCATGTAAAATTCAGGGTTATTATTATTAGTCCAGTATGAGTGCCGTCTCGGAGGTGGAGCCATTTTCTTTGACCAAACAGCTTGCCTTCTGGGTCTCCAGTTAGATTCCCAACGCTGTTGTTGATATTGTGCGGACACGTGTTGTCTCGAGGAATAACGGGGCTCCTGTATCTAATACCTAGGCGTGCTGTATTGATAGTACTGTCGTGCGGGCCTTTGGTATTTGGATACAGCCTTCCTTCTGAACGGCTGTTGGTGCTGTTGATATGCTCGGGGATCATGCTGTTGTGTGCACCTTTCAGGTCTGAATGGATGGTGATTCCGCTGTTTGGAGTATGATTGAGGTGGCGGAATGGCAGCCTTTGCTGTTCGCTGTGCAACAGGTTCCTTCACAGGACTCGAAGTTTCTTTCGACACAGGAATGTGTTCCACACTCTTGACAAACACTATACTAGTTTTCCCTTTGTTTGAACATGAGCTGTATCCTAAGCCACTTTTATCATGAGCATGTTGTCTAGTGCTCAGAATTTCTTCCATTCTTTTAGACGATTTCTCGAATGATTTCAGAATGGTCTCAAGTTCATCTTCTCGTTTTTTGAGAGTTTTGACTTTGGCTTGAAGTAGAACAAAATCATTTGTCTTGCTTTCATTGTGAGTTTTAACCTCACTTAGTTCATGAGCAAGTTGATGATTGCTCTCCATGAGTTTTTCATAATCGACTTTGCTGGTTTCACAATCAATAGACATATTTTCATAATTTATTTTCAGCAAGTCATTTTCATCTTTTAGCTCTAGGTTAGACAGTTGGAGCCGTATATTCTCATTTTTCAATGTCTCATGGGCCTTTTGAATGTTTTTAAACTCATTCATCATGTTTTCAAAAGTATGAGATGCATTTAATGGAATAGCTGAGGTTGAGCTTACCTCATCGTCGCTATCTTCACCTTCCGGAATGTCCTTGGCCATAAAGCACATATATGATTTATCATCGAACTCATCGTCAGATGAATCACTTTCAGTGACCACCTGAATACATTCTTCGGATTTGGATGGTGTGGGGGAGGCTTGTGATTCTCCAATCAGGGCCTTGAGCTTGTTTTCCAAGCACATCTTCGTTTATCTCTCTCTTGTTGCTCGGCCTCCGACAACCTTTGAACTTTGGGATGATGACATTTATTTGCATAATGTCCTAGTTTCCTGCAATTATAGCACAGGTTAGCATCACCGGATGAAGTTTCAGTACTTACCTTGTGGACATGTTTGGGCCTGTAGGGAGTTTTTCCCGATTGCTTGATGAACTTCTTGAACTTACGCATGAGAAGCGCCATTTCATCTTGAGACAGGATGTCGTCGTCACTGTCAGCATTCTTGTGACTGGTCTTCGATGAGCTGGGAATGCTGTGTCGACGGTTCGATATAGCGGCTAGTGCTGTAACCTTTGAAGGAGATTCCTTAGCTTTCTCTCTTCTGTCAATATCATACTCAAAAGCTTTGAGGTCAGAGAAGAGATCAAAAGTACATATTGTAATACCCTCGCCTTTAATATTGTATTTCATGATTTAAGTTAAGTATTTTCGCACCATATCTGTGATGTTGTAGCAAGTACCGACGAATTATGTTAAGTTGGATTCATGGTCATTCATACTATATTAGTTGTTGGGTGATATTGCGAGAATTCCATTTATGCTTGTTATAGTACTTAACGTACGTTAACATGTATTCTTAACATACGCTATGTAGGCCGCCTTACGTACGTAACATCAATACGTTAACGTACGTAATGCGGAAGTTCCTCCAGCAGTCCGCCTTTCGGCGGGTGGGGCCGAGCAGGGGTAGGTGGTCGGGAGTCGATCGCGACAGCCAAGTCAACGGCTATTACGTACGTAATAGCTGCCTGGTTACGTACGTAACGAACTGCGTGTTTTTAGGCAGGGAGATTTGATGAAATTGGTTACGTACGTAATGATCATAAGATTACGTACGTAAAGGCTATAACGTACGTTAACCACGTTCGTTAACGTACGTAATGTCAAGTTCAGATTATAAATGTATGACTTGCCATTCACTTCCTACTCGACCCTTTTCAACCTTTCAACTGAGGAACGATTCTTTAGAAGGAAGTTGTAATCTTCATATGTTCGAATTTATCGATTTCGTTAAAGGGTGTTAATCACTACATTAATAGGTTGATAATGTTCTTAAGAGAATTGTGTTGAATATGATGATACAAATGCGGTATATGAGTAGCCGAATTCCATTTCATTAATCCGTGCGTGTCAAGAGGCGTAAATTAAGATGATGTTCTTAATTCACTAAAAACTTAAACTTATGTTTCTTATAGTAATCAAGTTTTGAATGAAATCGTTGGTAAAATAATGAAGAATGTAATTAAACACAACTTATATCGTAATTGGAAGTGTCGATGATTTGAAAAGATATTTTCACGATATTGCATTGATGATAAACTAGACATCAAGAATTTGACATTAAGGTTAGAATATGTAATGAGCATGATAAACATACGATGATTTGTAATAAGAAGATTAAAATGATCAATAGGATAATCGATTTATTCAAGTAAATTTACGAATGTTGTTTATGCGATAGTACCATTATCGCATTTAATGTGTTGTTGAATGAATTATATTTCATTCAAGGTTGCTTGTTCACGTGAGTATTGTTAGACGAGGATACCGTTCGTTTGACCATTCAAAGAAGGATTATTCGTCTACGGAATTGAGGCAAGTTATCTTGCTTGGTTATAATGATGTGTGGATTCTTATGATGATTATGCATTTCATGTATATGAAACACCTATAAACTTGTGTCTTGTGACTTGAGGTTGTTCTTAATGATGTCCCGTTTTCATCATGGGATTGTATTCCCAAGTTCGTTACTTTTGGACCCTTGATATTGTTGAGCTTGCTGACACTTCGGTGAGTTGTTCGATTCCTTGGTAAAAGTGTAATTCGTTGAGTTTCGTTGTCATGTTGTATCGTGACATCTCTGGAGTCATATCTGCGTGCCGATTGGTTATGTGTAGGATTTTTAGCCGGGAACTTGATGATCACGCGTGGATGTTTTCCGCATTTAGATCGTGCACACGAGACGTAGTTCGTGAGGCTAATTAGGTACACCGTCCCACGTATATTCTGGATTCCGTATACGGGGTGGACATGTGCACGGACACATTACCGGATCGGGCGTACTGTGACGTCCGTCTTTGAGCCATAGTATATGGTCGTTCGTATATTTGGTTATGTTCGGCTTGGGATCGATTGTTTATACGCCTTGGGTATATTCGAGTCGATGGATTTCTTTGAGATCAGTATATGTATGAATTGTATAATGTCATGAGAATTATTATCATTTATAGCTGACCCTGTGGTTTGGGGCGAAATACTTGTATTTCAGGGCGAGGAAAGGGCAAGGCACAGGAGGAGCACAATGGCGACAGAGGATTCTGATGTATGCTATTTCGGGGGCCCCGAGTCTTTTGGTTGTTCGGTTATGTTTTAATTGTGACTTTCGTTTTATTTTTGTGTCGGATGAATGTACTAAAATTTGTTAGGTATTGCCCATCGTCATATGGTCTGTACCAAGTTTGGATCCTGTGTATGTTTGCTCGTATTTAAAAAAACATGAATAACTCATACTCCACACCGGGGTTTTGATAAATATTGTGGTACGGTGCCACGTTGTCAGTTTTTAAACGTATATTGTGATATCGCCTGGTGGGTCCCAGTAGGGGTTCACGGCACTGTAATAGCCACTGTTTTTGGGCTGTTACAGAAGATGGTATCGGAGAGTGTGTTTTTATTTTGAGTCATTGTAGAATCGAAATAGCATCAAGAAAACTTTGTGCCACGTGTAACCTGTGCAAGCGCCTGACCCGTCGAATACGGTATGTTCTCATGAACCATAATTTGATTACTGGCATGATATTTACGATGTATTGGTCTCCTTACTTATCTTGGCATCTTGCTACCATGAGGCAAAATTCATCTGTTTGAGGAGAACCTAAATTAATTATGTGATTGGAATTGTTTCGACTTAATGTTGATATGATATTGAATGTGTAACACTTGTAGTGCCGGTGATTCTTTACAACCGCTTTCTTTGGATAGTAAATACCTGTTGCTATTAACTTAGCATGAATTATGATTGATAAATCGAACTGTACTTGTGACTTGATTCTTTCAGTATGGAAAGGAACCTTAGAGGCCGTGGCAGAGGGGGACGAGGCCGCGGAAGAGGCCGAATTCCGATACCACGAGCTAATAGACACGCGAATGTGGAACAGAGTTCCGCAGGCAGTGATTTGCCTTCTAGGGACCAATCACACCACACCGGAGAGAATGCACGTGTCGATCCTTACACCGTGATGCAGGGCATGATGGCCCAGATGACCCAAATGGGTCAGCTGATGGAAACTATGCAGAGAAATACTACTGGTCAACAGCAGGGACAACAGCCTCCGCCTCTGGTGCCTGGCGGGATCGTGAGCCGGATTATTAGCGACATATCACGTCAGCGACCTCCGACATTTGAAGGCTCATCTGAGCCTGCTGACATTGTACACTGGATAGAGCATTTCGAGAAACGGTTCGAGATGGTGGAGTGCCCAGAGGAAAATCGAGTTGCTGTGGCAGCCTACTACCTTAGTAAGAGTGCCCATACTTGGTGGCTTTCTGTGAGGCCTGCCGAAGGCGCGAGTACTTAGGAGGAATTCAAGAATCTTATGCTAGATCGTTACTATCCTGCACCCCTCCGTGAAGCCAAACTGTCCGAATTACTAAACCCCGACCCATCGGAAGACGAGGATGTGTTAGCAATTGCCGAAAAGTTCCAAGCACTTCTCCCTTTTGCTACGTTAGTTGTCCGTTCGGAAGCTGATAAGATCAAATATTTCCTCAAGAGGCTTAAACCCCGAATGTGGATGCAATTACTCAATCACCACTGTACGACCTTACCGGAGTTTATTGAGAAGGCTTTGGAGTATGAACTTACTGCGAAAGAGATTTCTAAGAAGCAGCCTCAGTTTTCCAATAAGAGATCCAGGAACCAGACCCAAGGAGATAGTAACCGGGGGGTATTCAAGAAACCCTAGCCTGTACCAAATCCTTCTGAGCGGCCACCTATGGCACCGAAACCGGCAGGAACGCACTCTTGGGCAATCAGCTCACCCGTCGTGTGTTATAACTGTGGGGACCAGGGGCATATCAGCTCCAAGTGTCCGAAGCCGGCCGTTGCCTGTCACACTTGCGGGAAGAACGGTCATCGTGCTCGCTATTGCCGGGGTGGACTCGGGCGTGCTCCAGTAGCATCTCTTGCTCCAATACAGTCTTCTGTTCAGGAACGTGCTCCTCCATCCGCTTCTTACCAGACTACCGGGGCGAACAAAGGGATGGGCCGTGGAAATCAAGTTGGTACACCTGCTTCCGGGGTTGCAAAACCCAGAGTCTACGAGATGAAGAAAGCCGATGATCCCGAAGCCAGCATGATTGCAGGTACTCTCGAGATCCACTCTCAGCCCGTTTGTGTTCTTTTTGATACTGGTGCTTCACACTCCTTTTTGTCTAGTTCTTGTTTGAGTCGTTTGCATTTGAATCGTGTTACCGATTGTGAACCTTATGTAATTGGTCTACCCGATGGTAGAAGAATTATTGGGAGTCGTGAAGTACAGAACTGTCCGATTAGCATGAACAACCGTGAGTGGTTGTCCGACTTAATTGTAGTTGATTTACCTAAAGATGATGTAATCTTGGGTATCGACTGGATGTATCGTCACGATGCCGTCCTTAGCGTCCATAAGCGAATGGTGACCGTCACATCGGATGATGGCGTCGAGTGTATTTTTCGGGGTGATAATCCCAATCATTCTGGGAGAGTCATCAGCGCTATGAAGGCTATGAGATTACTGAACCAGGGATGCATTGGTTATTGGTGTTACATGACTAAGACAGCTGACCGACCAGTCAAATTGATTGATATTCCAGTAGTTCGAGATTATCCAGATGTATTTCCAGACGAGCTTCCAGGAATACCCCCACAGCGAGAGGTGGAATTCACCATTGAGTTGGAGCCAGGGACGTCTCCGCTTTCGAAAGCACCATATCGTATGGCCCCGACTGAGATGCAGGAGTTGAAAAGACAACTCGAAGAATTAACTGAGAAAGGATATGTTCGGCCCAGTGCATCCCCTTGGGGAGCGCCGGTGTTATTCGTACGGAAGAAGGACGGATCGCTGCGTTTGTGTATTGATTACCGGGAGCTGAACAAAGTAACAATTAAGAACAAGTATCCTTTACCTCGCATCGATGATCTATTGGATCAGCTCCAGGGAGCCGCTGTAGTTTCCAAGATCGACTTGAGGTCCGGGTACCACCAATTACGGATTCGAGAGTCTGACGTCCCGAAGACAGCTTTTCGCACTCGCTATGGGCATTATGAGTTCGTTGTCATGCCATTCGGACTGACTAATGCACCTGCAGTATTCATGGAATTGATGAATCGGGTTTTTATTAATTATCTGGATCGTTTTGTAGTCATTTTTATTGACGATATCTTGGTCTACTCTCGTGATCATGAGGAGCATGAGTGTCACCTCCGCCAGGTTCTCGATGCGTTAAGGCGAGAACAACTCTATGGAAAATTTTCTAGGTGTGAATTCTGGATGCCTGAAGTTATTTTTCTAGGTCATGTGATATCAGCGGAGGGAGTGAGAGTAGACCCACAAAAGACGGAAGCTATCCGAGACTAGCTACCCCCGAAGAACGTGAAGGAAGTTCGTAGTTTTCTGGGTCTAGCAGGCTATTACAGACGATTCGTGGAAGGATTTTCCAAAATTGCTCAACCGATGACTAATCTGTTGAGAAAAGATAAGAAGTACTTGTGGTCGGAAGCCTGCCAACAAAGTTTTGATGAACTCAAAGGTCGATTAATTTCAGCACCTGTCTTGGTACTACCTAGAGGAACGGAAGGATTCGCGATATATAGCGATGCATCGAGGCAGGGCCTTGGCTGCGTGTTAATGCAGGACGGGAAAGTGATCGCCTATGCGTCCAGACAGTTGCGTCCTTATGAGGTCAACTACCCGACTCATGACTTGGAGTTAGCAGCCGTAGTGTTTGCTTTAAAAATGCGCGCCACTATACGTATGGAGTTGCACGCGATTTTACGGACCACAAGAGCCTGAAGTATATTTTTACCCAGAAGGAGTTGAATATGAGACAACGGAGGTGGTTAGAGCTAATCAAAGACTATGATATCGAGATCCTTTATCATCCAGGCAAGGCAAACGTGGTTGCCGATGCCTTGAGCCGCAATACGGTGTAGGAGCATATACTAGCTCGTTTGACCGCCCAGAGGGAGTTGCAATTAGAGTTCATGAGACCAGAGATTGAGGTCTGGATACAACGCATTCAGGGACAACTGTGCATGCTTGAGATTTCACCGTACCTTGATGAGACGATCAGGATGAAACAGATGACGGACCCATTCTTATCCAGAGTTCGAGGAGAAATCGATCAGGGGAAGGCCCCTGGATTTGTGGTTCACGAGGATGGACTGTTACGCTTTAAAAATCGAGTATGTGTACCAGCAGACGAAGAGTTGAGGAATACTATTCTAAAGGAGGCTCATGCTACCCCGTATTCCATACACCCGGGATCGAACAAAATGTATAAGGATTTGAAGCCGTATTATTGGTGGAGTAACATGAAACGGGAGGTTGCCGAATTCGTTTCAAAATGTTTGACTTGTCAGCAGGTCAAGATTGAGCATCAACGACCAGCAGGCATGATGAAACCGCTTCCGATTCCCGAGTGGAAGTGGGAAGACATATCGATGGATTTTATTACTAGTTTGCCGACGAGCCGCCGAGGCATGAATACGATTTGGGTGGTTGTGGATCGATTGACTAAATCAGCCCACTTCTTGGAGATCAAGGACACTTGGGGCCCTGAGAGATTGGCCCAATTATTCATCAAAGAGATTGTGAGACTGCATGGCACCCCTAAGAGTATTGTATCAGATTGGGACGGATGGTTCGTGTCTCACTTCTGGAAGGCGGTTCATCGTGCTATGGGTACACAGTTGAACTTCAGTACGGCTTTTCATCCTCAGACCGACGGTCAGTCTGAGAGGACAATTCAAACTCTAGAGGATATGTTGAGGGCATGTGCTCTCGATTGGAAGCTTGATCGGGAAGCCCAACCGCCGTTGGTAGAATTCACATACAATAATAGCCGGCACGCCTCGATCATGATGGCACCTTATGAAGCATTGTATGGTCGTCGTTGTAGGTCCCCTTTGTCTTTGGGACGAATTATGCGAATCTATTGGTACGGAACCCGACATGTTATTGGCAGCCCGAGAAGATTTCCACGATCAAGAGCCGTCTATTAACGGCCCAAAGTGCCGAAATCATATGCGAGATAATCGTCGACGACCACTCGAGTTTGAGGTTGGTGACCATGTACTAGTCAAAGTATCTCCTACTAGAGGTGTTTTCCGATTCGGGAAGAGAGGCAAATTGAGCCCAAGGTATATTGGTCCGTTTGAGATCCTGGAACAAGTAGGCGACCTAGCCTATCGTTTAGCATTACCACCAGCTTTGAGTCGGATTCACAACGTATTCCATGTATCTCAGTTAAGGAAGTATGTTGCTGATCCAAGTCATGTTATTCAATTCGACGAGGTCGAAATAGCCGACGACCATTCGTATGAAGAACAGCCTGTGCAGATACTCGAGAGAAGAATTAAACAGCTGAGGAACAAGACGATTCCCTTATTAAAAATTCAGTGGTCAAGACATGGAGTCGAGGAAGCTACGTGGGAGACTGAAGATAACATGCGAGAAAAATACCCCGAACTGTTTACCCCTTAGTTTCAGGGACGAAACTCCTTTTAAGGGGGGGAGTATGTAATACCCTCGCCTTTAATATTGTATTTCATGATTTAAGTTAAGTATTTTCGCACCATATCTGTGATGTTGTAGCAAGTACCGACGAATTATGTTAAGTTGGATTCATGGTCATTCATACTATATTAGTTGTTGGGTGATATTGCGAGAATTCCATTTATGCTTGTTATAGTACTTAACGTACGTTAACATGTATTCTTAACGTACGCTATGTAGGCCGCCTTACGTACGTAACATCAATACGTTAACGTACGTAATGCGGAAGATCCTCCGGCGATCCGCCTTTGGTAGTGGGGCCGGCGAGGTAGGTGGTCGGAGTCGATCGCGACAGCCAAGTCAGCGGCTATTACGTGCGTAATAGTTTGCTGGTTACGCATGCGTAACTGCGTGTTTTTAGGCAGGGAGATTTGATGAAATTGGTTACGTACGTAATGATCATAAGATTACGTACGTAAAGGCTATAACGTACGTTAAACACGTTCGTTAACGTACGTAATGTCAAGTTCAGATTATAAATGTATGACTTGCCATTCACTTCCTACTCGACCCTTTTCAACCTTTCAACTGAGGAACGATTCTTTTCCCCTCCAACTTCATTTCTAAGCCTTCCTAACTTGTGTTGGAGCTTCAACACTTGATTGGTGACTTGGAGAGCTAGAGATTGAAGTGTATCCCTTGAAGTGTTGGTGTTGTTCTTCATTTTAAGGTTGGTCTTTCTTTAACTCATATCAATTCCATGCTTATAATGATGTTAGTAGATAAATACTTCACATAATGTTAGTTTAAACTAGTGTAAACATGATAAGTTAATTGAATCATACTCAAACTAAGTGAAGATTAACTTTGAAGGTATTAGTGTTACTTCTTGATGTAACTAACTTCATAAGGTGATTGTGTTGATAATGATATACATAAAACCTGAGGTATAGCATGATAATCGGAAGTTGATTTTAGCCTCAACACTAGGAACATGTAGGGATGATATCCTTAATGATTAAAAGTGAGAAATGTTAAATTTGTTTTGAACATTCTATTGATTCTTGAAGGTAGTATGGAACCATGATTTTTGGCCTCTAAAATCTTTGTAATAAAATTGTTGGAAAGATGATGTTAACCCTCTGTAGATGATCTTTGTTATATGGATGAAGTTACTTCAAAAATCTCAAGTATCAAATGATATAACTAGGCTTTTAATAAATTCTTTAAAGTAAAACAATGAATGTTGATAGAAGGAAGTTGTAATCTTCATATGTTCGAATTTATCGATTTTGTTAAAGGGTGTTAATCACTACATTAATAGGTTGATAATGTTCTTAAGAGAATTGTGTTGAATATGATGATACAAATGCGGTAGATGAGTAGCCGAATTCCATTTCATTAATCCGTGCGTGTCAAGAGGCGTAAATTAAGATGATGTTCTTAATTCACTAAAAACTTAAACTTATGTTTCATATAGTAATCAAGTTTTGAATGAAATCGTTGGTAAAATAATGAAGAATGTAATTAAACACAACTTATATCGTAATTGGAAGTGTCGATGGTTTGAAAAGATATTTTCACGATATTGCATTGATGATAAACTAGACATCAAGAATTTGACAATAAGGTTAGAATATGTAATGAACATGATAAACATACGATGATTTGTAATAAGAACATTAAAATGATCAATAGGATAATCGATTTATTCAAGTAAATTTACGAATGTTGTTTATGCGATAGTACCATTATCGTACGAATGTGTTGTTGAATGAATTATATTTCATTCAAGGTTGCTTGTTCACGTGAGTATTGTTAGACGAGGATACCGTTCGTTTGACCATTCAAGGAAGGATTATTCGTCTATGGAATTGAGGCAAGTTATCTTGCTTGGTTATAATGATGTGTGGATTCTTATGATGATTATGCATTTCGTGTATATGAAACACCTATAAAATTGTGTCTTGTGACTTGAGGTTGTTCTTAATGATGTCCCGTTTTCATCATGGGATTGTATTCCCAAGTTCGTTACTTTTGGACCCTTGATATTGTTGAGCTTGTTGACACTTCGGTGAGTTGTTCGATTCCTTGGTAAAAGTGTAATTCGTTGAGTTTCGTTGTCATGTTGTATCGTGACATCTCTGGAGTCATATCTGCGTGCCGATTGGTTATGTGTAGGATTTTTAGCCGGGCACTTGATGATCATGCGTGGATGTTTTCCGCATTTAGATCGTGCACACGAGACATAGTTCGTGAGGCTAATTAGGTACATCGTCCCACGTATATTCTGGATTCCGTATACGGGGTGGACATGTGCACGGACACATTACCGGATCGGGCGTACTGTGACATCCGTCTTTGAGCCATAGTATATGGTCGTTCGTATATTTGGTTATGTTCGACAGTTGGGACTGATTGTTTATACGCATTCGGGGTATATTCAGTAGTCGGTGGATTTCTTTGAGATCAGTATATGTATGAATTGTATAATGTCATGAGAATTATTATCATTTATAGCTGACCCTGTGGTTTGGGGCGAAATACTTGTATTTCAGGGCGAGGAAAGGGCAAGGCACAGGAGGAGCACAATGGCGACGGAGGATTCTGATGTATGCTATTTCGGGCCCCAGTCTTTTGGTTGTTCGGTTATGTTTTAATTGTGACTTTCGTTTTATTTTTGTGTCGGATGAATGTACTAAAATTTGTTAGGTACGCCTATCGTCATATAGTGTACCAAGTTTGGATCTGTGTATGTTTGCTCGTATTTAAAAAAACATGAATAACTCATACTCCACACCGGGGTTTTGATAAATATTGAGGTACGGTGCCACGTTGTCAGTTTTTAAACGTATATTGTGATATCGCCTGGTGGGTCCCAGTAGGGGTTCACGGCACTGTAATAGCCCTTTGTTTTGGGTACATTACACATATTTCATTTAGATTACATGACACACGCATAGCTGTGGTCTTAATGTCCCATCGGGCAGGGAGAGATCTGAAAATTTTTAAATTCTTCTCCTTTTGGGTATAACTTTTGCCCAAAGCTTCAAGTTCACCAACAATACCAGTGAATCTGAGGTCAAGTTCCTCAAGTGTCTCAGTTGGTTTCATTTCAAAAGATTTAAATTGCTGAGTCAGTTTTGAAATTTTGTTTTCTTTTGAGAGCTCAGTTCCCTCATAAATCAACTTGAGTTTATCCCAGATTTCCTGGGCTGTTTTACAGCACTTTACCTTTGAGAACGTGCCTTTGTCAAGAGTGACAAATAACGCGTTCTTAGCCACATTGTCGAGATTGGCACGCTTTCTTTCATCTGTAGTCCATTGCTCGCGCTCCTTCTCTAGCATCTCAGCATGGGCTTGGCCTTCAATCCTTGCGGCCGTGTTTACCTTCATGATCTTAATGGGGCCATCCTGTATAACAAAAATCATTTCATCGTGCATTGCTGCAAGATGAGCCTCCATCCTGATTCTCCAATCATCAAATTCATTAATAGAGAACATGGGTACTCTGTTGATCATAGATGTATCCATAAAGGAATGAAAAAGACTGTTTTAAAAATTAAGTGATTTTGGATCTGATTCGGTTAAATATACGACTGATTCTTTTTAGAATCAACCGCTCCGATACCACTTGTTGGCCACTAAGTATACTGGATACAACTTGGAAAGTGTTCTAAACAACAAGCTGTACTGATTTTAAATCTGAGTGCGTAGCGGAAGTCTTAAATACGATGAGATTCTTTGAGGATACAACAACTCGATATGCATAGTATACTTAAATAATCACAATTATTAAAACAATAAAGCCAGAAGGTAAGTAAAACAATATTTAAAGTGGTTCGAGGTAAACCCCTCTACGTCCACTGGTCCTCCACACAGGAGTAAAAAGTTTATTATAATTACTGCGTACACAACTACGTAATTATAACAACACACAATTAATATATCGTTCACACAGATTGATATAAAGATCTTAGCTTCAACCGTTCACACAGATTGGTTTGAGCTAACACTTGACTGGCTTCATCACACACAGTTCTGAAGATTCATCTTCTTCGATGCAAATCCTTCACACACAGTTCGGGAGAAGCAAAGATTACTCAGTCCACACAGGGCTGATCTGGGTTTGTTCAAGGATTAGAACAATATATGAACAACAGCTTCGACTTTCTGAGCTTCTAGCTAATGATGTGTTGTTCACGATTTGAGCACTGTATATCTATTATATTTGAATAGCAGTGAGCTTTGGAGATATGTTTTGCTCTGATGTATATGATAATAACTTCGTAAGCTTTTTGAAAGCGGTAACCGTGTGTCGGATCTTCAATGCCTTGAGGAGATATATATAGTCTTCGAAATATATCCGTTGAGATAAATCCGTTGAGCAAGATTCCGTTGCAACGGGATGATGTGCTTGAAAAAAACACGATCCGGATTTTGCGCTTGTTTGAAGATCTTCTGAATTACAGTATTTAAATACTTTATCCTTTAGTATTTAAATACTTCTTTATCAACGGGACTTGACTTCTAGCGAATACTGAAGATTCCTTCTTGTCCTGTTGATAGTTGTATGGAAGGATTACTGTATTGATATTCGAGACATCTTCTATACTTAGTCTTTATAAGACTTCTTTCTTTGTCTGAGATAAGTTCCTTTGAATCTGGATCTATGACGGGTCTTGATACGAGTTGACACTTGACTTTTCGATACGGTTTGTTTCTTGTATCTTTGGATTTGGCATATTGTCAAAACCTCTTATCACCACTACTCGATACAGGGGTTGTTTATCCTAACTGTTTCAATACCGGATATTGTTATTCCAACAATTTCCGATAAGGGTTGTTATCCCAACACACGTTAATACGCTCAAAACAATAACAACAGTGTATACTCAATGGAAATCCCATGATCCAGCGCCCTCAGCATAGATCCCAAGATGATCCTACTAGATCAACACGAGGTGGATAACCAACAATATACATATACACAAAAACACATATAAAACCAACGATGCGAATCCACATGATTCCGTCAACACAATACTGGGTAATACAACGATCCAGCGCCCTCAGCATAGATCCCAAGATGATCCCGTCGGACCATAACGAGGTGGAAAAACCCGTCCAATGATCCAGCGCCCTCAGCATAGATCCCAAGATGATCCTGTCGGACCATAACGAGGTGGACATCTGATCCAGCGCCCTCAGCATAGATCACACGATCCCAACGGATCAACACAACATAAACAATACAATTATGCATACACATATGTTCATCGACACGAACAACATATGAATCAAAACATGAACGACACTATGATGACACAACAAGGATGAATTCATGTTCAGCAACATGAATGACAACCTGCATGATCAACAACATCAACACTAAACCGAATCAATCTAGAATACTTGTCCCGAGTCCTTCGGAAGCAATCTCGATGCCAAATCACCACCGACGATTATCCGCAATGCTCGGCAACCCAAACATACCATGGACTGCAGATACTCATATCCTTGTCTTTATCATAATGTATCCTCGATACCCAAAATTCTAATAACTGAAAAGAATCATAAACCTTATGATTTAACTCCCAGAATCGGAAAGGCAACACATAATCCAAATCTCCATAATTTGTAGTAATAATCATTGCTATATGCATTATAAACGAAATGAAACCGAAACCATTCATTAAACATTATAACTGAGAAAGTAATAACTTGCCTCGATACCGATGAATCCGTTACCAATTCCCCGTCGTCGAGTACAAGCTCCTCGGCTCCCGGCCCAAAGCGATTCACGAACGCACTCGAACACGACCGCAACATACGGTTACAATCACCGATCAATAATCTCAACCTATTGAAGTAATCAATGAACACATATCCGATAAAAATCAACAATCGACACGACCAACCAATCAAATCGACGGGTCAACGATACCACGATCATATAAAACCAAATAATATACTCAAACCATTTACGAATTTATAACCCAAAATACGATTACGGATACGAATGTAAAGGAAATCATATTCGGTGATCAATCATAATCTTTCCGGATTCCCAATTGATATCATGATTCGTATTTCATCAAGAACATACGAATTCTACCACTACAATCAACGAACATTCGATCTTCATATCTAAAGATACCGATAATTCAACATACGGTCGTCTTGCTATGTTCAATTCATCAAGGAGTTTCTCAAGAACACTAAATGATTCGAAACCTTGTTCATAGCCATCAAAACAACGTAATTCGATATCCTCTAACATCTAAACAATCCTTATTCACAATTCAAGGTGTATATAATCATGTTCTTCAACATATACTTCTCATAACATCATGAATCGCAACAAACCACCAAGAACATCGAGAATACTACGATTCCACAATCATTACAACATAATCAAGGCATTTGATCATCAATTCATTATCTTCCCTTAACAAAATTCCCATAATTACCAAGAATCATCACAACAATATCAATTCAATCACCATTCATACGAAAACATGTATAATTTCCCGAGTTCTACTCATTGAGGCATTTTATCGAACACTTTGAGGGCATAATCCAATTTAGTCGATTTAACGAAGAAATACTCGAATTTGTTCCACAAAACTTCAAGGATAATGTATAATCTCAAGAATACAACAAGGTTCCATCAATAATCTGAGTTAAAACGAATCAATTCGGCCAAAACATCAAGAAACTCCAAAAATATCTAAAACCAAGTGTTTAGGTGTTCTTACCTTCGATCTGGGTGGAAGAAGATGTTAAACACGAATCCAACTTCCAAAATATGTTGCTACATGATGTTCTTACTCAAATCCATCAATTCTTGCTGAAGGAATCGTGAAGAAACGAAGAAAAAATGAAAAATGGCAAGTGATCCGTGTCCAGGCCTTATATAGGCCGAGACCTGCCGGTTCCTTACGTATGTAACCGGCAGGGTCCTTACATACGTAGTCGGTCCTTGAAAACAAACTGCCCAGTTTGGTCGACATCCTTCCGTACGTAACCGGCAGCTACTTACGTACGTAGCGGGCCCTTACGGCCGTAACTGGCCGCAGCCTTACGTACGTTATCGGCCAGTCCTTGCCCCCAGCGAGTCACTGCTGACCGTGATCGGCCATCCCTGCGAGTCACTGCCGACCATGCTCGGCCACTACGAGTCGAGCATCTTCATTTCAAGTCAGACATCATCATTTATTCAGGTGGGAATTTTCACTATCACTTTAATTGCTTTAATTGGATTGCATATGTGATATTCAATTCATGTTTATAAATTGACGATGCACGTTGTAAATCAGGCTCACCTGTATTCGTGTAAGAGGTTATCTTAAGATTCATGTTATGTGGGGACACCTTCACAACCCAATATTCATATACGTGATCGATTCATGTTATATGCGATATTGCGTGTATGTTTCATATTGTTGCGGGGGCACCTGCGCAACCTCAATATTCATGTTATGCGTGCTCGATTCATGCTGTACGTAATATTGTAAGTATGCATTCATGTTGAGGAAAGATATGATAGTTTATTCATATTATGTTTTCCATGAGATTGTATATTACTGTGATCAGTGTGATTTCCACGAGCTGAAGGAAGCTCACCCCCACCTTTATTGATCCCGCAGGTTGAACCGAGCCGGATGGATGAAGGAGTGAGCCGAGAAGGCATATGAAAGTGGATTTAATATATGATGTTTTTCGTTCTGTCGTGTTTTGAAACTTATTTGTGGAAACTTTGACTAGAAATTTTAAATTATGATTTATTTTCTTCTGCCGCAAATTTTTATCTCGTATCTATGATGAAATATTACCTTATTTAAAGGTATTAAATTTTATGTCAGTGTAGCGACTCGACTTTGTAGGTGAGAATTTTTATATTCTCAAAAGAAATTATTTTTCGCCAGAATTACCCTTTAATTTATTTCCCCAATAATTACCCTGAAAGTCGGGGCGTTACATAGTGGTATCAGAGCGAGGTTTTAATTTTCTGTAGACTCGCTAAAATGTAAAAGTATCATATGCTCTCAGCTTCGCCACTTCGTCACTCTGTCAAAGGTACCAAATTTTAGTCATTATTGATGCATATGTCATATCATTTTTACTTACATAATTATATATGTATGTACGAACTGTTAGAATGGCCAAAACTAGGATGATGCAACGTAAGAAGGTCCCAGCTACTTTTGACTCGCGTCTTCTAGCACGTAAAGACTAGTGCGACGACCATAGCCTACCAGAAAATGCACCACACTATGTCATTAATAGTCTGAGTAAGTGGCTGCAATCTGGGAAACAAGGTTCCGTCACTCGCCAGCTAGAGCACCTGATGGAGAAGTTATCCGGAGACTGGAGTTGCTGCATCTTCCGGCTTTGGAAAATGGCCATCAGGAGATCGCTAGAGGAGCGAGAGGCCGCGGATGATTTCGATTCGTCCTTTGGATGCTTATTGGATTTGTTTGCTCGAGAGGCGATTCAGTGCAAATTGGGATGCCGACTCTATGGACGAGGAAGACTCATAGGAGAATCAGGAAGAAGACCCGAGAGAAGGATCCGAAGAAGATCGAGAAGAAGTTCTTGATGAAAGCTCAAATATGAATCTCTTGAAAATATGAAGGACGTGTTGATGGCGGATATCGAGTCGAAGATGAAGTCATTTCGTGGATTGAGCCACGACCCCTATTCCCATTGTAGAAATCATTAGCAGTGACGATGAGGAGTAGTCGTAGGCCTAGATCATGCTAATATATCTATTAGTGTTAAAATTTCCAGTGGATGTTCCAAACACATTATATTAATAAAAAATCAGTTCTTTTATTGCATTTATATATTTCTATGTGTTACGACTATTATATGCATTCTACATATCTCCTCATTCTTTATTTCTCGCACTGCGTCGACTAATGGGTTTTACAACTCGTTGGCAGACTAATGGCTAACCGAGGAAATCGCAATGCTCCACCAACCCAAGATCAACTTTTGGATAGATTGGCCACCTTACTTCAAGGCGCGACCATCGTACTGCCCAATAACCCTGAGCAAGCTCAAGCTCAAGTGATCAAGCGGTTCAACCAATTCAAGCCGCCCGTCTTTCTTAGTC
This sequence comes from Orobanche coerulescens, assembly GCA_033398695.1. Taxonomy (NCBI): domain Eukaryota; kingdom Viridiplantae; phylum Streptophyta; class Magnoliopsida; order Lamiales; family Orobanchaceae; genus Orobanche; species Orobanche coerulescens. The sequence continues at coordinate 6,762,902 of CM065814.1, forward strand.
GTGAGGGACCGTGACCATAGAAGAATGGTTGTTGAACCTAGATAGCATCTTTGACTAGATGGCGTGCACCGATGCTCAGAAGGTGTCATGTGCCGTGTTCCAGCTCAAGGAAGATGCTAGGACATGGTGGATTGGAGTGTGGAGGCTCAAGACCCAAGACGAGAAGGACACATTCACTTGGGACCTGTTCAAGGAGACGGTTATGGATAAGTACTACCCGAGGGCATACAAAATCAAGATGCAGAAGGAATTCCTCGATCTGACCCAAGGTGAAATGTCGATGACCGAGAATGAACGCAAGTTTAACCACATGTGCCGTTTTTCTCCTCATATGGTCGAGATGGATGACATGAAGTCTCGAAGTGCAGGATGGGCTTCGTGACCGGATTCTTCACCATTTGGTGGTCATGGTCGTCGAGCTACAATGAAGCCGTTTCAAGGGCCGAGGACATTTACGCGATTTGGATGTGGAGAAGGCAAGGGCACCACCAGTTGCAACAAATAACAAGCGCAAGTGCCACGAGCAAGGAGGTGGTAGTAAGAAGAATGTTAAGACTGGATTCTCGGGGGCGAAACCACAGTTCGATAACCCTACATGTGCTACTTGTGGCAAAGGGCATAAAGGTGCATGTATGCTTGGTCAGAAGCGGTGCTACTATTGTCGTGAGGAGGGACACATGGCCTCAGCGTGTCCGAATAAGGGAAAAGGCCCAAGCAATAATGTGCAAGGTCAAGGCTCAGGAGGCATAGCTCGAGTTTATAGCATGGCCGAGGTTGAAGCATATACTGAACCCCAAACCATGTCAGGTATGTTATCAGTTGCAAATATTCCTGCTTTGGTGTTGTTTGATACGGGTGCATCTCATTCATTCATCTCTAGGAAGCTTTGCACTGTGATTTGTTGTAGAATTAGTAAAGACACTAGAACTTTGTTAGTTAGCATGCCTGTGGGGGGAGTAGTGCGTGTAGACTCGATAACTAACAATGTGAAGATAGAGATTAACGAACATAGCTTCTTAGCCAACTTGCACATAGTGGAACTTAGCGATTTTGATGTTATTTTGGGTATGGATTGGTTGGACAAACATAGAGCTGTAGTTGAATGCTCCGAAAGGAGAGTAACTTTATGTCCGTCTATCGATATCAAGACCATATTTGAGGGAGTTAGACACAGCAGTACCCCGAAGGTGATTTCAGCCATGAAAGCTGTGAAGATGTTGAAGAAGCGTAATTGCCAAGGATTCATGGTGAATGTGATGGGTAAAACAACTTCGGAAAAGATGGTAGCTGATGTACCTATCGTCAAGGAGTATCTATATGTCTTTCGAAGACTTGCCGGAGTTACGAATTGTAAAGTTGAGTTATAGATTGATTTAGTGCCAGGAGTGGCACCAATATCGAAGGCTCCCTATCGGATGGCGCCTAAGCAATTGCAAGAGCTGAAAGTGAAACTCCAGGAACTGATCGACTCTGGATTTATCCGACCGAGTGTTTCACCATGGGGTGCGGTAGTGCTCTTCGTGAAGAAGAAGGACGAAAGTTTGAGGATGTGCATAGATTATCGTGAACTTAATCGACTCGCGATAAAAAATAAATATCCACTTCCTAGAATAGAGGACCTATTCGATCAACTTGGAGGCTCGGGAGTATTCTCTAAAATAGATTTGAGATCTGGATATCACCAATTGAGGATTAAGGATGATGATATCCCGAAGACAGCATTTCGAACTCGATATGGACACTATGAGTTTATAGTGATGCCATTTGTTTTGACTAATGCGCCAGTAGTATTTATGGACCTCATGAACCGTGTATTTCAACCTTATTTGGATAAGTTTGTCATTGTGTTCATAGATGACATACTTGTATATTCAAAGACCAAGGTTGAACATAAGCAGCATCTTAGAATAGTATTGGGAATACTGCGCAAGGAGAAGTTGTATGCAAAGTTCAACAAGTGCGAATTCTGGCTTAACCGAATTGCCTTTTTGGGACATGTGGTCACTTCTAAAGGAATTGAGGTTGACCCGATTAAAGTTGAGGCAGTCAATGATTGGAAAGTATCGAGAAATGCGAATGAAGTTCGCGGCTTCTTGGGATTGGCAGTTATTATTGAAGATTTACAGGGATTTTCGAAGATATTTGCACCTATGACTAGATTGACTAGTAAGGAGAAGTTTTCTTATGGAATGAGAAATGCGAAAAGAGTTTCCAAGAACTTAAGCGAAGATTATTGCTGCACGGTGTTGACGATTCTGATCCGGCGAAAGAGTTCATCATTTACGGTGATGCATCCAAGCAAGGCTTGGCATGTGTATTGATGCGGGAGGGCAAGGTAGTTGCCTACGCTTGAGGCAGTTGAAACCGCACGAGTGAACTACCCTATGCATGATTTTGAATTAGCGGTAGTTCATGCCTTGAAGATTTGGATGCATTATACGTATGGAGGTAAGTGTGAAATCTATACGAGACCACAAAAGTCAAATATATTTTCACACAAGAGGAATTGAATATGAGGCGGCGCGAGATGGCTTGAGTTAGTCAAAGACTACGATTGTACAATTCATTACCACCCGGTAAAGCAAACATAGTTCTTTGATGCAGCGATCCGTAAGGCGAGAGGAGACTTAACTTGTTTGTGACCAAGGAGGAAAGCTTGGTCAAGGAATTTGGAAGGATGAACCTTGAGATGGCTACACCATCGAGTCCAATTAGTCGTTATTGGATAATTTGGCGGTACAACCAACCGTGAGGGAACAGATCAGAGAAGGTCAAGGACATGACGACTTCTTGGTCAAAATGAAAGAATGTACTCTTTCAGGTGAGGATAAGGGATTCAGTGTGTATGATGATGGCACAATGTACTATGAAGGGCGGATTTGTGTGCCCAATGTTGTCAAGTTGAGAGAAGAAATAGTGAAGGAGGCACATAATACCCGTATCTGACATACCCTGGAAGTACCAAGATGTACCAAGATCTTAAGGGGACATTTTGGTGGGAAGGTTTGAAGAGAGATATGGCACACTTTGTCAGAAAGTGTATAGTTTGTCAGCAAGTGAAGGCAGAACACCAACATCCCTTCGGATTACTTAAATCACTTCATATTCCGGAATGGAAATGGGAACACATTACGATGGACTTTGTGGTAGGTTTACCTCGAACGGAAAGAGGAAACCACGCTATTTGGGTTGTTGTGGACCGACTCACAAAGTCAGCTCACTTCATCCCAGTTAAGATGAACTTTTGAATGGATCAGTAGGTTCAACTTTACATCCATGAGATTGTTAAATTGCACGGAGTGCCAGTCTCTATAGTATCCGACAGGGATACTCGTTTCACATTGCGTTTTTGGGAGAGTTTGCAAGAAGCCTTAGGAGCGCGGTTGAATTATAGTTCGGCTTATCATCCTCACACTGATGGTCAGTCCGAGTGGACCATCCGGATCCTTGAGAATATGTTACGAGAATGTGTATTAGACATGGGAAATAATTGGGAATATTTGTTGACATTAGTGGAATTTGCTTACAACAACGGTTATCGATCGACGATCGGTATGGCACCTTATGAAGCCTTATACGGTAGGAAGTGTCGATCACCACTGTATTGGGATGAGGTAGGTGAAAGGAGGATTTTGGGTCCCGAGATGATTGAACAGGCAGTTGGTATGGTGGATAAGATTCGTGAGAGGATCAAGATAGCACAGGATCATCAGAAGTCTTACGCCGACAAGCGTAGGAAGGATATCGAATTCTATGTTAGCGACAAGGTATTCCTAAAGGTATCTTCTACCAAGGGAATTGTTCGTTTTGGTCCAAGGAGCAAGTTGAGACCAAGATACATTGGACCGTTCGAAATTCTTGAACGAATTGGAGAATTAGCTTCTTGTTTGGCTTTACCCCAGAACTTTGGTGTGCACAACGTCTTCCACGTATTCTTTGTTGAGAAAGTATGTACGCGATCGACCACGTCATCAACTATACGCCGTGGAGATGAACAAAGATCTTACCTATGAAGAACAACGAGGCGATTCTCGACCGATCGGTCAAGCGGTTGAGGAACAAAGAGAAGGTGTTTGTCAAGATCGATGGCGTAACCACGGTAAAGATGAAGCCACTTGGGAGCGCGAGGAAGAAATTCAATCTCGTTATCGAATTTCTTCAATCGAGGTATGTCATTTATTTTCGAGACGAAAATTTTTCTAAGAGGGTAGGATGTAATACCCGCTATTTTCATAATTCAAAATTATTATTTATAATAATATTATAATGCATTTCATGTCATTTAATTTCGTTTAGAGGATCATGAATATTTATTTCGACGTATTACAAGTCTGGCCGAATCATTTTGTCAGATATATATTCAAGTGGTCATTATTTATTTTATGATAGTGTTATTAATTATCCGAGTATAATACTAACATTATTATTATTATTAATATTATTAATAATAATATTAATATCTTTATTATTTTCAGATTTTATTATCGACATTACCAATTAATTTTTATTCTACAATTACTATTATTAGTATTATTATTATACCATTTATGTTTTAACCATGAGTTATAATTTAACCAAACTATGATTAAATTTAATTAACCAACCATGATTAAACTAAACTAATCACAATTAAAAAGTCTCCCAAACCATCGTTCCCTTTCATTCCATTCACTCCATCAAACTCCTCAATACTTATCCAAAGCAAATTCTAATGCAACTTAAACACTTTAAAACTACACCTATAAATACAAATTCTGCAGTGTAGAAACTCTTTACAACATCAAACATCGAAAAAAAATATAATACACAAATTTTGCAACACAGTTCATCACCAGATTTTACAAAGAAGAAGAAGGAGAAGAAGGGTCGAATCTGCTCCAGATTTTATCAAGGTCACTAAGAACGATCCTCTTTTACGCTCGTGCGTCTCATCCATTTCCAGCCTCAATCATCAAACCCTGCAATTCGACAAGGTATCCATTAGATCCCATCTCTCAATATAATATTTTTTATTATTTCCTGCTATAAAATCAACAACCTTCATTTCACTATTAAAATCTGAAGTAAACCATACTTATTCACCTTCATTTTTTTACAAGAGTATGTTTAGTCTTGAATATGTCTGTACTGCCGTTCGTGGGAACCCAAAACTCAGATTTTTCTTCAACCCACTATACAGAAATTATCGAACATCAGACCCAGTCCCTTTGGTGTTCTTATCAAACCCATTGAGACTGACACATGAAATCCCTGTTCTTCCAGTCCCGTCTTAAATTCAAAAAAGCAAGAATAAAATCAACAAAACTAAAACTAAATCAGATTTAAATCCATCTCCAGAATTTGTCAAAATCATACACCAATTATCCATATCAGACCCGAGGCCAGAAATCCGAAACCTGCCCGTTTCAGATCTTTCGGATGTTGGCGAACCCTAACACTGTAACACCCCAGATCCGACCGGGAATATTACAGTGTCGTGGGCCCCGGAATGGAACCCACAAGGCTAAAAGAAATTTTCGCAAATATTTACAAATGCCCAATAGGCCAACGACGGTACTATCTTTAAAATATTTGAGGACTATATAAAATCTGTTTATCAAAACCGTCGTAAAATCTCGTTTGAAAGGACAAGGCGGGCTGAAATGCCAGAACTCAATAGTTTAAAAACATACGTTAAGCTATCGCTTACACGTACCGACGAAATAGTTTAGAAAACGGTTGCCAAAGTAACCTAAGTTACCAGATACCAAAAGGCCAAAATTACTCACGCAGCGGAAAAGACAAATAATTGAAATACTCTAGCAGCGGAATACAACAACTGATCTGGAAACTCAATACACAATTACATGCCCTAGCCAGTATCCTCCGGGAAGCTCATCTCTCCACGATCGCTACAAGCTCGATATCTCAAGAACCTAAAAAGAAAGCCACGACGGGGTCAGCCATAATATCCACAATGATAACCGTCACATCAGATTAATAATTACATACGAATGAGAATACAAAATAAGAATACGAACAATATAATCTTATCGTCATAACTTTAATTACTCAAATAATTCTCAACAGAATAACCTTTATCACATTTCACATCTCGTACTCGATAAACCAATAAATTCGAACATAATATCTGTATTGTACCTCAGATAATACTCAAGATTCTCAAACTATCATCGCCAACTCACGATACAGAAATATACCAGTTCTGACCAATACAATCCGTCGGATAGTATCATCAAATCCCAAGACGATAACCGGTTGTCCATCAGGAGACAAATACCAAAGGAAATACGGAACATACCTCGAGATATGAAGTGCCATGACAATCATATCAGTCTAATACAAGATCATATCAATGCAATACGGACACGGTCCTAACACAATACCTACAGATGCATACTCATATGACCACGTCAATATGCTCAAAACAATAACAACATTGTATATTCAATGGAAATCCCATGATCCAGCGCCCTCAGCATAGATCCCAAGATGATCCTACTAGATCAACACGAGGTGGATAACCAACAATATACATATACACAAAAACATATATAAAACCAACGATGCGAATCCGCATGATTCCATCAACACAATACTAGGTAATCCAACGATCCAGCTGTAATACCCGTACTTTTTTTTGACTGTTTGACCTTACCGTTCTTCCTGTCTTGTCGCTCTGTAAACTCTTTGTGATGGTGTCGGCATTGATCTAGAGTTTCATTCCTTGTTTGGATCATGATCGTGCTGTTTAGACCTTTCGGAAGTGCTCTGGGTCAAGGAGGTAGCGCACGCTAGGCCTATGCTAACGCACGCTAATTCTGCGTGAGTAGCGCACGCTAGTTTTGAACCTTAGCGCGCGCTAGCGGACTGAGTCAGAAGAGGCAGTGAGGTTTCAGACTTTCTGGACTAGCAGGTATCGCACGCTAGCGGCCGCTAGAGCACGCTATATGTGTTGTATAGCGTGCGCTAGTGCACGTGTTAATGCACGCTATCGGGTGATCGATGGCCCAGGACTTTGGCGGGACACCGGTTAGCACACGCTAAGGATGTTGAGTAGCGCGCGCTAATGTGCGTGGATAGTATCCACTGGACTACCGGGTGACCCGTTAGCGCACGCTAAAATTAGGCGTAGCGTGCGCTAGGCTGGGCGAGTATATAATGGACAGTTGACTTCCATTTCGTCATTTTCACACTCTTCTCACATTTCCGATCGGGAGCGGCGGGTTTGGGTGATTCGGGGAGTTTAGGCGATCTTTCTTCAGATAACAACATCTTTGGTTGGAGAACAAAGATTTCACAACATCGAATCCATTCCATCTTCCAAATCAAGGTAAAAATCCTTAGAACCCTATTTTTGGGGAATTTTGGGGTTTTTCTTAAATTCGTCCGATTTATCTGGTTTGAGGCTTGAGAATCTTGAGACTATGATGTATCTACCCCGTATTCATGCTTTTCCTATGATTTTACGGATTGGTTTGTGCCGTGTTCGGACTTGTGAGGGTTTGGGTGATTTTCTAACCTCTAGTTGTTTACCCTTGTATTTTCGTGATTCGTAGACGGGTTTGGGAGTTTCTTCGTGAATTATGAGTATGGATTATTGATTATCATATCCCTTACGAATTGTTTAGGTGCCGGAAGCGCGTTCTTGGATCTACCAAACTCATACTCTTTTCTGTTCAATTTCTCGATGTCTCAAAGGCAAGTATATATTTATGATTGTACGTTCTCGACTTTGAAAGTAAGATATATGAATGACATGTTTATTTATATCCACTGCAGGGTGGGCGACGGGTCCACGAGGGTTCGTATCCTTTGGTGCGATTCCACGGATAATTTGGGTTAACCACTCTGGGGCGGGCCGACGGGTACCCTGAGGGTTCCGTAGCCTTTGGTGCGGTTCCATGGTTGATCATGTATGCATTGTTGTGATGCTATGAGATTTAGTTATTAGGAATACTAGTCTTGAATTGATGAATTGACGGTTACTTTTACTTTATTGTTGAGGAGTATTGTGTTTCATACTTGATATACTTGCACTAGCTATTCGACGGCTAACCCCTTTATGGGGAAATACTTTTATGCATTTTAGGTTCCGGGAGAGCGGATAGGCGGGTATCGGGTTGGCATGAAGATGATGGGCAAGCGGGATACTATGTCTTATCTCGGTTATGTTTTGTGTTCCTCCATTCGGTGTTGTTGTCTTGGAATGGTTATTGAATACTCGAGTATTGTTTGTTTTGATCTTCCTTGATGTTAGCTTTGTATTGCGAGGTTTTGATTCTGTCTTTGTGATGTATTTGGATGCATGGGACATGGTATGAATACCCTTTGTATCGTCTTTCATTTCATTGTTTTGGACCTTCTCGGTCAAGTTTTATAGTTCCGCGTATGATTAGCCTTGTGGGTCCCACGGTGGGGTTCACGGCGCTGTAATATACCCTGAATAACTTGGGGTTGTTACAGAATATGGTATCGGAGCTTAGGTTTATGGATACCTAGGCTGTCGGTCGTTTGAGTCGATCGACTCATCGTTTGCCTGCAGTATCACCACTTTGCCGTCATCACAGTGCGACCGGTACTTGTAAGTCCTCTCACTCTTCTTGTATTTTTTTTAATCGTTTCGTTTTTAGCTTGGTATTCTTGGGAATCGGTCACTTCGAGAATGTGCGATTTGGATTATACTTACGCACGTGTGTGCCCTTCATAATTTTGGTTGAAAGGAGGCAGAGTCGTGGTCGTGGTCACGGACGTGAACTCTTCCTTGAGATCTTGTTAAATTGCTAATTGCGATATTGGTGAGTATCGGTATTATGTTGAGACTTTGTTTCGGAGTCGCATGCTAGTATCACGGGAGATCATCGGCTTCACGTACCTGTAAGTATACTGTTTCGGTTATTCGCTTGCGGCGATGTTTGATTGCTTTCGTGATGACTTTGGAAATTTTGGATTGATCTGTTGTTTGTGACAAGATTGCAAGTTTCGAGGACGAAACTTATTTTAAGGGGGGTAGAGTGTAATATCCCGATTTCTACTATATAATATCCGGAATTTCAGTATAAATTTTTCGCGTTATTTTATCTGAGATATACTGGATAGCTTAGTGTCTATACAGTATGGATAAAATAATTTGAAGACTGAGACAGCTGTATTGGTATCATTGTCGTAGTTGGTCGACAATTACATTTGAAGATATCGTGTATCAAGTTATCGTACTTTTGATATTGGGTATATCATATGAGAATATTATCAGGTTGTATATATGTATTCAGTATTTCGTGTATATACATCTAGTATATCAAGACGACGGACAAGAATAGATGGAAATGGCTAAGTACAGCCACGTTAGCGCACGCTACAAGGTATGCCTAGTGCGCGCTAAGATATATACTTAGCGTACGCTACGGTGCATACTTAGCGCACGCTAAGATGTTTGAGTTACGTATGCTAAGGAGGACCCCTAACGTACGTAAGGTATTCTGGATAAGGTCTGGAAGGTGGCCAACAGGTAGGCCCAGAATGTTTATTATCGGCGATTAGCGCACGCTAACGCATGTTTGTAGCGCACGCTAATTTCAGATCATTAGTAAGGAATCTTGGCTTTATTGGTTGCTTTCGGCGTGTAGGACCCGTGCATCTTCTGGGAAGGTACAGATTGTTAGGTCAACGACGATTAGCGCGCGCTAAGGTCGAGGAATAGCACACGCTACTGAGCATTTCACTGTAGCAAGTCAACACCGGTTTGCGTACGCAAATACGTGGGCATTACGTATGTTAGATGATGTGCGAAGCAATACAGTAGCCCCTGAACTGCCCGATAACGCATGCTATCGAGGAAGGATAACGCACGCTAGTAATGTGTTTTATAAAAGGGGACAGATGGTTCTGAGAAGAATTTTGTCCATTATCCTTCCTTCAGTTGATAGAGAGAGCTTTGGGAGGTATTTGAAGCTCCCAAACACTCCGAGATGATGGTCTTTAACAAGATTAAGATGGAGAGCATGGTTTAAAGCCTTGTTCTTAAAGTTATTCATGATTATTGGAATGGAGTTCAATGGTTGTTCTTCTTGATTTGGCTATTCAAGGTAACTCTCGTATCCCTTTGATAATGGTTCGTTTTAAAGGATGATTCTTGGTATTCCATGGGAAGTTTGTTGAAGAAGATAATGACATGATGACTTATATGTTAGGTTATGTTATATTGTCATGAACATGGTCAGGGAATCATGTTGTCCTTGGCAGTATTGTTGTGATTCTTGATATTATGATGATATATGCCTTAGATTATGAGTTATATGTAGGCTTAGATGTTGGAACATCGAATTATGTCGTTTGGTCGATTATGGACGTGATTGCGGATTAATCCACATGCTTGAGGGACTCCTGAATTATACGAGATGATGAATATTTATAATAAGTGTTGGTGCTTTGAATATGAATATGGAATATTCATATCTAGGGCTAAATTATGTGTTTTGAAATAATATTCATATAGGAATATGAATATAATTACGAGTTTGTTGAAACTATTATTCATCCTGAATTTGGAAGCCCGTACGTATGAAACAAAGGTTTAAGTCGAATGATTGGATTTTTTGATAACCTTTTAATATGATTATCTATTATATTGAAATATTTGGATTGTTCGAATTGATGACGATCATAGGTAAATTTTAATAATGGATTTACGAGAAGGAACCTTGTCAATTCGCATTTAAGAATCGAGTTTGGAATCGATAACATTTAGACCCTTATTATTGGTTCGAATTGGTTCTGATATGATCATCGATTTGGCTCGTATTGTGGACGAGGGGATTCGTGAGGGTCGAGTTGGATGGTTGTTGTGTTTAGTCGAGATATTGTGGAACAGATGAATTTTGGCTTTGGTTGTATTGATATTGATTGTAACACCCGGTTCGGCCAGGGAATATTACGCCCGTGGATTAGCGCGGAACCCACGAGGATAAAAATCATTTTTAAAAAGCGTTCAAAATGCCAAAAGGCGGTGACGGTAGTATTTTACAAAACTCACAAAATCATTTGTCAACCCGTCATAAAGCGTTCAAGGCCAAAATGCCAAAACTCGATCTAGGGAATCGGTTTCTGAAATAAAACTCAATTTGCAAAATACGAAAGTCATTTTGAATGAACTCACGATAGATAAAATATAGTTCGAAAATACATTTTACATCAAGAATAAATAAATAGTCGATACACGATTCCCACTATATGCCATAGCGGTATCATCAGGGATCCTCGTCTCTTCACGACCGCTCTATCAAATCTCGATACACGAAAAATAAGTCCCTGGCAGGGTCAACCATAATGCCCGACAAATAACCGCAAATACATAAACATAATTAATCATATGTCATGCATCGTGAGGATGATAACCACAAACTATAACCTTACCACTCCGGATTTATCCAACGATTCTCTTCAAAATCCCAATATCACAACAATACCGTATAATACCTCAATAATGAATACTTTCCTGTACACAATCCTCTATGTACAATTACCACAAAAACATACCTCTATTCGGATTCATGTACGATTACCACAAAAAAACATACCTCTATTCAGATTCCTTCCAAACGCACCTCATCGACCAAGAATATCCAAATATCATCAACAACATCTACTGCATACTACAATCCTCACAAGATTCCATACATTCGTCAATATGCAATACAACACAGAATACTTATGACATGTAATTGAAATTACTTATCGAAACACTATAACTGAACAAGTAATAACTTGCCTCAATGTCGATCTGATGAAGCCGAATCTGCCCGGTAACGTGCATTAGCAATAACTCACAATATAGAACTCCAATGCATGATCCAACCGGTCAAAATGAAGGACCATGAGTCGGCAACAATCTATCCAAAATTAAGTAAAATCGGACTACATCTTGCCCTTCATCGAGCTATTCAATCACGGCTGCTCCACCGAAAATGGAACTCCAAATACGGAAGAAATCCACGATCCACTCAAAAGAGACTTCACTATATGATAAATTTCTAAAATCATATAGAATTTATTTCTTTTAACTCGACAACCCTACACTATTACAATTCTACATGATTCTCACCCTTCTCACCACTCTCTTTAAAGAGAATACAAGAAAGGAATTTAATTTGAATCAAATAAGACTAAAGTGTATTACTTGGGTGTACTTGTGAGAAATGCATCAAGACTCCTTATATAGAATAAGAAGGATTTTCCCCTTTGTTCCCAACTGATGTGGGATAAAAATACATTCTTATAGCGTAAGCAAGGCTTCTCATCTTTATTCTCAACCGATGTGGGACAAAACACATCCTTCAAAACACAACTCTTGTCAGAGCCATAACTCTTACAAATAAAATCCAAATATAATATCCACCGTTAATATTATATCAAACTATTTTATAATAACATATCAAAATTCAGCACAATCCAGCGGTTAAATCTTCGGAAATCTATAAAATACGAGACTTCTCAATATGAATCCGAAAAGCAGGAACCTCTCGTTCTTTTAATTATTACGGTCACAATGTACATCCACATCCAATCTCCACCGTCCAAAATAGACTTTACGGTGTTTAGAACTATGTAAAAATTCCATATTAATCCGAGTTGGATTTTTATGAATTATATACGTAACATCGCTGCAGGTGAATGTTCGTTGACGGAACTAAAGTTCTGAAAATAGGTTTTACTAATTTGACCATAACTTTCTCGTCCAAACTCGGATTGACTCGCTGTTTTGACCACTAAAAAGCTAACTCAAATCTGTATAATACTGTTAATTTTCAGAATTTTCGAACATCCCAAAAATCCGTGGTGATTTTTCAAAGTTGATACTTATCCACGACACCTCCGAGAAAATGTCCAATCTTGTTTCTACTAACATTTCCGATATCCCTTTCTTATTTTAAATATTCCAAGACCAGAAATGTATCTCCAATACATTAAAATAAATTTACAAGTCCCGTATTTAGTCGGTATGTATTCCTAAAATTCAGGATATTACATTGATCGTCATCGAACTTGTTGATTATTAATCCTTCTTTTTACAATAAGTTGTGATGTTTGATCGTGGGTTATGACTGTTGTGTTGCATTTGAGATTGAAGAGTTCGTAGATTACTTTGATCGGGGCTGAAGAACTTGTAGACGAAAGCAACTGAATTGGTAACAGTTCATGGTGTTGATATCGAGGCAAGTTTTATACTTGTACTAGTCAATGAGATTGATGTTATCATGTACGCGTTTGAATGTGTGTATCATTTTGAGACTTGGTCTCTTTATGATTTTGTTGATATCAGGGGATTGTTTGATACGATATCCTTCGGCAAGTTATGCCAAATGTTATTGTTGTTCGTAAATGGCGGTTCGGGCATTGCGGTACTTGTTGGTTATATTGTTGTCGATAGCGGTTCGCGGTATCGGCGTATCAATATTATTGTTGATTGATGTTCCATTTGGATATTGTTGTGAATAAATCGTTATTGATATCGGTGTTTTTTAACTGCTTGTTGTATTGGCGATTGAAGGCATTGGCGTATTCGATTATCATCTTCGTTATCGGTAACCGATTAGAGGTGCGAGACATCCGTTGTATTGTTGTTATCAATTGGTCGTTCTAAGGCAATTGGTGTATTGAATTGGGCTGATCGCAGATAATTTCCATCTGTTGTATAATTGTTATCGATTGGCCGTTTTAAAGATAATCGGCGTATTGAATTGGGGTATCGAAAACATCTCCCATCCGTTGTATCGTTATCGATTGGCTATTCTAAGGCAATCGAGGTATTGATGGGATCGCGAGGGCGGTGCCCATCCACGAGTTATTATTGTCGTGTTGGCCGACTCAAGGCGGCACACTATCATTCTTGTGAACTCGGTAATTTTGTGATCGTTGAGGGTTGAGGATTCTGATTGTTGTTCGTGTTAATCGGTCCTTAGGGATTGTGATCCCGGGATGGTTGCGTTGGATATTGTTGGTCGTGCCGATTGGTTATGTGTATGATTTTTAGCTAGGCACGCGATGGTCATGCATGGATGTTTCGCATTGGACCGTGCACTGCGGGCGTCGTTAAATGAGGCTAATTAGGTACATTGTCCCACGTATATACTGGATTCCGTATACGGGGTGGACATATGCAAAGACACATGTCCGTATCGGGCGTACTGTGATGTCCCCCATGAGCCTTATAATAGTGGACGTTCAAAGTCCAAGGTGTATTGTATATGTTTGGTGTTTGCATTGGTTGTTCATACGCTCGAGGGCTTGTTCGTGATCGGGGTTATTTATTTGATATCCATTATTGTTGATCGTTTATAGTTACCTTGTTGATGGTACTCTCGGTCATTGTTGATCCCTTATTGATCGTGTTGGGGGTTATCATGTTGATGGTATTCTCGATTATTGTGGATCTTTCGCTGATAGAATTGGAGTTTATCATGTCGATGATATTTTCGTTTGGTTTATGGGTTGATCATTGTTATTGAAAGTGTGAGCATTCGGGTTGTACGTCAGTGTTTCGCGACTTGTTGTCATTGTTTCGTGTGTTATTGTTTTTTGTCCATATTGAGCTTTATCGGTACAATCGTGGACGATTTGGCACAGATAGTTCATGCTACACTTATGATTTATGATATTGTTTTGAGAATTCTTGGTATTGTTGAATACAGTACAGACAATTGTAGTTGAGTTCTTTTCGTATTTTGAGGTGCCCTTCAACATATCAATCGTATATCGATACTCGTCGTCGACCTTTGGAATTCGATTTTGGAGACCATGTCCTACTCCAGGGTTGGAGACTTAGCTTATCGCTTGTCATTACCCCATGTGTTGGGTCTTGTTCATATCGTTTGTCCTGTTTCTCAGTTGAGAAGGCATATGCCGGATCCAAGTCATGTTTTTTACTACAATGAGATTTACGTACCCAAGGATGTTACCTATCAGGAGAAACCGGTGAAGATTCTTGAACGTCGTAAGAAGTAGCTTTAGCACAAAACCATCCCGTTGGTTTTAGTGTAATGGTCGAGACATGGAGTCGAGGAGGCAATTTGGGACAAGGAAGAGAATATGCGATCGGAGCACCCCGAACTTTTTATTTCTTAAGTTTCGGGACAAAACTTCTTTTTAGAGGAAGCATGTAATACCGTACTTTTTATTATTTGTTTGACCTTACCGTTCTTCCTTTCTTGTCGCTCTGTAAACTCTTTGTGATGGTGTCGGCGTTGATCTAGAGTTTCATGTCTTGTTTGGATCATGATCGTGATGTTTAGACCTTTCGGAAGTGCTATGGGTCAAGGAGGTAGCGCACGCTAGGCCTAAGCTAACGCACGCTAGTGCGTGAGTAGCGCCCGCTAGTTTTGAACCTTAGCACGCGCTGGTGGAGTCGCGAGGCGGTGAGGTTTCAGACTTTTTGGACTAGCAGGTATCGCACACTAAGCAGCGGCTAGCGCACGCTATATGTGTTGCGTAGCGCGCGCTTGTGCACAATGTTAACGCACGCTATCGGGCTGAGTTAGTGAACTGGGAATTTGGCAGGACACCAGTTAGCGCACGCTAAGGATGTTGAGTAGCGCGCGCTAACGTCTGTGGACAGTAGCCACTGGACTACCGGGTGACCCGTTAGCGCACGCTAATATTTAGGCATAGCGTGCGCTAGACTGGGCGAGTATATAATGGACAGTTGACTTCCATTTCGTCATTTTCACACTCTTCTCACATTTAGATCGGGAGCGGCGGGTTTGGGCAATTCGGGGAGTTTGGGCGATCTTTCTTCAGATAACAACATCTTTGGTTGGAGAACAAAGATTTCACAACATCTAATCCATTCCATCTTCCAAATCAAGGTAAAAATCCTTAGAACCCTATTTTTTGGGAATTTTGGGGGTTTTCTTAGATTCGTCCGATTTATCCCATTTGAGGCTTCAGAATCTTGAGACTATGATGTATCTACCCCGTATTCATGCTTTTCCTATGATTTTATGGATTGGTTTGTGTCGTGTTCGGACTTGCGAGGGTTTGGGTGATTTTCCAACCTCTAGTTGTTTACCCTTGTATTTTCGTTATTCGTAAACGGGTTTTGGGAGTTTCTTCGTGAATTATGAGTATGGATTATTGATTATCATATCCCTTACGAATCGTTTAGGTGCCGGAAGCGCGTTCTTGGACCTACCGAACTCATACTCTTTTCTGTTCAATTTCTCGATGTCTCAAAGACAAGTATATATTTATGATTGTACGTTCTCGACTTTGAAAGTAAGATATATGCATGGCATGTTTATTTATATCCACTCGGGGTGGGCAGCGAGGTCCCACTGAGGTTTCGTAGCCTTTAGTGCGATTCCACGGATAATTTGGGTTAACCACTGCAGGGGGCGGGCAGCGGGTCCCTGAGGGTTCGTAGCCTTTGGTGTGGTTCATGGTTAATCATGTATGCATTGTTGTGATGCTATGAGATTTAGTTATTCCGGAATACAAGTCTTGAATTGATGAATTGACGGTTACCTTTACTTTATTGTCGAGGAGTATTGTGTTTCATACTTGATATACTTGCACTAGCTATTCGGCTAACCCCTTTATGGGGAAATACTTTATGTATTTCGGGTTCTAGGAGAGCGGATAGGCGGTATCGGGTCAGCATGAAGATGATGAGCAAGCGTGATACTGTGTCTTATCTCCGGTTATGTTTTGTGCTCCTCCATTCAGTGTTGTTGTACTGGAATGGTTATTGAATACTCGAGTATTGTTTGTTTTTAGTCTTCCTTGATGTTCCGGCCTGTATTGCCGATGTTTTGATTCTGTGCTATGATGTATTTGGATGCATGGGGCATGGTTTGAATACCCTTTGTATTGTCTTTCATTTCATTGTTTTGGACCTTCTCGGTCAAGTTTTATAGTTCTGCGTATGATTAGCCTTGTGGGTCCCACGGTGGGGTTCACGGCGCTGTAATATACCCTGAATAACTTGGGGGTGTTACACCAGCGCCCTCAGCATAGATCCCAAGATGATCCCGTCGGACCATAACGAGGTGGAAAAACCCGTCCAATGATCCAGCGCCCTCAGCATAGATCCCAAGATGATCCCGTCGGACCACAACGAGGTGGACATCTGATCCAGCGCCCTCAGCATAGATCACATGATCCCAACGGATCAACACAACATAAACAATACAATTATGCATACACATATGTAACTCAATATGTTCATCGACACGAACAACATATGAATCAAAATATGAACGACACTATCATGACGCAGCTAAGACGACTTCATGTTCAGCAACATGAATGACAACCTACATGATCAACAACATCAACACTAAACCGAATCAATCTAGAATACTTGTCCCGAGTCCTTCGGAAGAAATCTCGATGCCAAATCACCACCGACGATTATCCACAATGCTCGGCAACCCAAACGTACCATGGACTGCAGATACTCATATCCTCGTCTTTATCATAATGTATCCTCGATACCCAAAATTCCAATAACCGAAATGAATCATAAACCTTATGATTTAACTCCCAGAATCGGAAAGGCAACACATAATCCAAATCTCCAGAATTTGCAGTAATAATCATTGTTATATGCATTATAAACTAAATGAAACTGAAACCATTCATTAAACATTATAATTGAGCAAGTAATAACTTGCCTCGTCTGCGATGAATCCGTTACCAATTCCCGTCATCAGTACAAGTTCATCATCTCGGCCCAAAGCGATTCACGAGCACTTTCGAACATGGCCGCAACATACGGTTACAATCACCGATCAATAATCTCAACCTATTGAAGTAATCAATGAACACATATCCGATAAAAATCAACAACGAAACGACTAACCAATCAACTCGACGGGTCAAAGATACCACGATCATATAAAACCAAATAATATACTCAAACCATTTACGAATTTATAACCCAAAATACGATTACGGATACGAATGTAAAGGAAATCATATTCGGTGATCAATCACAATCTTTCCGGCTTCCCAATTAATATCATGATTCGTATTTCATCAAGAACATACGAATTCTACCACTACAATCAACAAACATTCGATCTTCATATCTAAAGATACCGATAATTCAACATATGATCGTCTTGCTATGTTCAATTCATCAAGGAGTTTCTCAAGAACACTAAATGATTCGAAACCTTGTTCATAGCCATCAAAACAACGTAATTCGATATCCTCTAACATCTAAACAATCCTTATTCACAATTCAAGGTGTATATAATCATGTTCTTCAACATATACTTCTCATAACATCATGAATCGCAACAAACCACCAAGAACATCGAGAATACTACGATTCCACAATCATAACAACATAATCAAGGCATTTGATCATCAATTCATTATCTTCCCTTAACAAAATTCCCATAATTACCAAGAATCATCACAACAATATCAATTCAATCACCATTCATACGAAAACATGTAGAATTTCTGAGTTCTACTCATTGAGGCATTTTATCGAACACTTTGAGGCATAATCGATTTAATTGATTTAATAGAGAAATACTCGAATTTGTTCCACAAAACTTCAAGAATAATGTATAATCTCAAGAATACAACAAGGTTCCATCAATAATCTGAGTTAAAATGAATCAATTCGGCCAAAACATCAAGAAACTCCAAAATATCCAAAACCAAGTGTTTAGGTGTTCTTACCTTCGATCTGAGCGGAAGAAGATGTTAAACACGAATCCAACTTCCAAAATATGTTGCTACATGATGTTCTTACTCAAATACATCAATTCTTCTTTGAAGAAATCGCGAAGAAACGAAGAAAAAATGAAAAATGGCAAGTGATCCGTGTCCAGGCCTTATATAGGCCGAGACCTGCCGGTTCCTTACGTACGTAACTGGCAGCGTCCTTACGTACGTAGTCAGTCCTTGAAAACAAACTGCCCAGTTTGGTGACATCCTTAAATGCGTAGCCGTGCTTACGCATGTAGCAGGCCCTTACGGCCGTGTCGGCCACGGCCTTACGTGCGTTATCGGCGATCCTTGCCCCGTAGTCACTGCCATTGTGATCGGCCATCCTGCGAGTCGCTGCCGACCATGCTCGGCCCTCTGGTCATCTCGGCCACGACTCGGCGGCCGCCCGTAACGTCGTAACACTTAATCCGTTGCGTACGTATTACATAAATTGACTTGCTTCAGTATTATACTAGTATTACGTACGTATTACAACCTGTATAGCATACATAAATCCATCTGTTAACTCACTGTCCACATCGCGCCGAAAGCCTCCGACCACGGGCCCCACTATCCGATCACAAGTCGATTCCTCTTGTTACGTACGTAATGCCTTATGCATAACGTCGTAAAGCGTACCAACTTAGTGTCGTTGCTTTATAAACTTAACGTACGTAATGGCCTTTTGTACTTAGCGAAAATCCATTGTTCGATCCGGCGTCTCGACATGCGGATACGAACATACGTCATATTGAATACACATATACTCAACCCATTATATTCTTAAATGTTATTATCGACCAAATCGACAATTACACAAATCTGATTACTTGATCTTTCTATTATTTTATACATCTTGTCTGATTCCATTACATACAATATAACTCGGATAAAATAACATTAAACAATCATGATAGAATTTGAGGATATTACCTTTGCCAGGCCGAAACCTTCGCACTTGAATCGATCCTAATCCCAAATCGACACTCAATGAAAATATTAGCCATCACATTGAAACCCTTTTAGCAAAACAATAGAAATCAACAACCTTCATTTCACTATTATAATCGAAGTAAACCATACTTATTCACCTTCATTTTTACCAAAGTATGTTTAGTCTTAAATATGCATCTTTGCCGTTCGTAGGAACCCAAACTCGATTTTCTTCAACCCACTACGCATAAATTATCGAACATCGGACCAGTCCCTTTGGTGTTACGATCAAACCCATTGAGCGACACATGAAATCCTGTTCTTCGATCTGGCTTAAATTGAGAAAAGCAAGAATAAAATCAACAAAACTAAAACTAAATCGATTTAAATCCATCTCGAATTTGTCAAAATCAAAAACCAATTATCCATGCTCGGACCGAGGCGAAATCCGAAACACGCCCATTTTAGATCTTTCGGATGTGGGCGAACCCATTACTGTAACACCCCGAGATCCGGCCAGGGAATATTATAGCGTCGTGGGCCCGGAATGAAACCCACAAGGCTAAAAGAAGTTTTCGCAAACATTTACAAATGCCCAATAGGCCAACGATGGTACTATCTTTAAAACATTTGAGGACTATATAAAATATGTTTATCAAAACCGTCGTAAAATCTCGTTTGAAAGGACAAGGCCAGCTGAAATGCCAGTACTCAACAGTTTAAAAACATACGTTAAGATATAAACACACGTGAAGCGAAATAGTTTAGAAAGCGGTTGCCAAAGTAACCTAAGTTACCATATACCAAAAGGCAAAAATTACTCACGCGTGGAAAAGACAAATAATTGAAAATACTCTAGCGTGAGAATACAACAACTGATCAGGAAACTTAATACACAATTACATGCCCTAGCCAGTATCCTCGTGGAAGCTCATCTCTCCACGATTGCTACAAGCTCGATATCTCAAGAACCTAAAAAGAAAGCCCACGACGGGGTCAGCCATAATATCCACAATGATAACCATCACATCACATTAATAATTACATACCAATGAGAATACAAAATAAGAATACGACCAATATAATCTTATCGTCATAACTTCACTTACTCAAATAATCCTCAAAAGAATAACCATTATCACATTTTACATCTCGTACTCGATTAACCAATAAATTCGAACATAATATCTGTATTGTACCTCAGACAATACTCAAGATTCTCAAACTATCATCGCCAACTCACGATACGGAAATATACCAATTCTGACCAATACGATCCGTCGGATAGTATCATCAAATCCCAAGACGATAACCGGTTGTCCATCAAGAGACAA
Organism: Orobanche coerulescens; assembly: GCA_033398695.1. Lineage (NCBI taxonomy): Eukaryota > Viridiplantae > Streptophyta > Magnoliopsida > Lamiales > Orobanchaceae > Orobanche > Orobanche coerulescens. The sequence goes on from CM065814.1 coordinate 6,783,892, forward strand.
ATACAAAAGAAATACAAAACATACCTCGAGATATGAAGTGCCACGACAATCATATCAGTCTAATCCGAGATCAGATCAATGAAATACAGACACGGTCTTAACATAAGACCTACAGATGCATACTCATATGACCACATTGTTGGCCACTAAGTATACTGGATCTGACTTGGAAAGTGTTTTAAACAACAAGTTGTCTTGATTTTAAATACGAGTGCGTAGCGGAAGTCTTAAATACGATGAGATTCTTTGAGGATCTGACAACTCGATATCTGAGTATACTTAAATAATCACAATTATTAAAACAATAAAGCCGAAGGTAAATAACACAATATTTAAAGTGCATTCGAGGTAAACCCATCTCGTCCTTTGGTCCTCCACACGGGAGTAAAAGTTTATTATAATTCTGCGTACACAACTACGTAATTATAACAACCCACAATCAATGTATCATTCACGGATTGATATAAAGATCTTAGCTTCAACCGTTCACACAGTTGGTTTGAGCTAACACTTATTGGATTCTTCACACACAGTTACGAAGCTTTGTCTTCTTGATGCAAATCCTTCACACACGGTTTGTGAGAAGCAAAGATTACTCGATCCACACAGGGCTGATGCAGGTTTGTTCAAGGATTAGAACAATGTATGAACAACAACTTTGACTTTACGAGCTTCTAGGTGATGATGTGTTGTTCACGATTTGAGCATTGTATATCTCTTATATACGAATAGCGGTGAGCTTTGGAGATATGTTTTACTCTGATGTATATGATAATAACTTCGTAAGCTTTTTGAAAATGGGTAACTTCGTGTGTCAGATCTTCAATGCCTTGAGGAGATATATATATAGTCTTCGAAATATATCCGTTGAGATAAATCCGTTGAGAAAGATTCCGTTCCAATGGGAGGATGTGTTTGAATAAAACACGATCCGGATTTTGCGCTTTATTGAAGATCTTCTAACTTACAGTATTTAAATACTTTATCCTTTAGTATTTAAATCCTATTTTATCAACGGGACTTGACTTCTAGCGAATACTGAAGATTCCTTCTTGTCCTGTTGAGAGCTGTATGGAAGGATTACTGTATTGATATTCGAGACAACTTCCATACTTAGTCTTTATAAGACTTCTTTGATGTCTGAGATAAGTTCCCTTTGAATCTTTGGATCTATGACGGGTCTTCGATACGAGTTGACACTTTAGCTTTTCGATACGGTTTGTTTCTTGTATCTTTGGATTTGGCATATTGTCAAAACCTCTTATCACCACTACTCGATCAGGGGTTGTTTATCCTAACTATTTCGATACTTGATATTGTTATCTCAACAATTTCCGATAAGGGCTGTTATCCCAACAATTTCCCCCTTTTTGACAATTTGCTAAGACTTAAATCTTTCAAGCCTTCTTGATGATGCCAAAACCTTCTTCATGAAGCTAATGACCTTCTTGATGACTGTGGGCGGATATCTTGGTCTTGTCAAAATATCAGGCTTTCAGCAACTTAGTCTAATTTGTGAACTGCTCACAGGCGAGTTCGATGCAGCTAAGAGTTTTTACAGCTTAAGCTTATGATTGGCGCGCAGGCACAATCTTATAATGTATTCTAGATGCATACATTGAATCTATGAGCTGTTCATGAGACAAGTTAAATGCTGACTTAATTTTTGAACAAGTTTCTATACTTGTGATTAATTCTGACAATTAAATTTAAAGTATGTAATCATACAATAACATAGTAGATTACGAGTTGTAATCTTTCAAGGCAGGCAAATATTTTATTGATATTCAAAATAGAGTACAAAAATTCTTTGTTTTGAAAGTAAATTACAAACAAAAAATAATACACTAAGGATTTCAGCTCCTATAGTCAGTGTCTCCATGGCCTTTTCTCGGGGTCGTTCTCGGTTCCACGCCACAGTGCTATAGAGAATCGTTGCCTCGATCTAAGTAGATTGCTCTACCATCGTTTGATTTGTCAAAGGCAAGAATCCGGTCTTACGGATGGGTGATCCGATCTCCTCTTACGTGTTTGGACTTCATATCTTCTTTGGAGAGGAAGCTTTCCTTCTTCTAACATCTTCGTGAATTTATCTGCAGCCTCGCCAATGTTTTATAACCTTTGAAGATGGCGGATTCCCTAACGAGTTTAACAAAATATCTCATCAGTTCATTTCTCCTCCATTGCTTCACTTCTTGGCGGTGGGATGGCGGTTGGTTGGCAAATGAATTTGAAGGTCTTTGGATTAAGCTTTACCATGGGGCCTGGGATCATGGAACTCAGTCGAGAACACGAAATCCTGAAACTTTGTCTTTGGTGCGGCCGGTTTATTTAACTCTGCGATAATCTTTGTCTTGGCGACATTAAATTCCCTTCGTCTTTGAAGCCTTGTTCTCCTTGCGGCTTCCCTCGCTTCTTCCCCCTTTTTGGCATCATCAAGGCGTCTAGGGTCTCGGTCGACATCTATTTCGTCTCAATGTTTGACATTCTCTTGACAAGGGAGGAGAGCACTGCGACATATCTTTGATACTTTTGTCATGTGCTCATGAGATGAGAAGTTGTTTCGATCATGGTGATCTTTGTCTTGGCCTCGGATATGTGAGTTTTAGATTCCTCTTCTCTCGGGATCTTTTCTTGCTTTTCTTGCAGATTGGACGGGGCTTGCTTGAAGACATGTGGCAAGGCAGTGAAGGCCGACAACATGAGAGACTTCATGCCTTAAACGATCATTTCTTCAGCTGAGATGTGTGCATCCAATCAAGCTTTTCCATTGAGTGAAGGGCATTCACTACATCTTGAATGAATGCATGCGGAGGCCAAGAGCACGCAATCGCTCTTTCCTAGCTTCGGTGCAAGGAGAATCTGGCTGAGCAAAGTCCTCTACTCCATTCAACCTTCTTAAATTCACGTTAGGGCGTGAATTGAGTTGGACATCCTCACGTACAGTACCTTCGTCGGATTCCATAGTTTATGGGGCGGGAGCAGCTGTTGTGGGTTCGGCGGCAGGAGGTGAGGTATCCTCCTGTTGCGAAGAGGTGTCTGTAGACATGGGTACAGGAGGGTGATTCCTCTGGTGTCTCTCGGCTTCACTTTGTTAGTCGGAGGACTAATTCCTCTTCTTTGGACGGCGCGTGATTCTTCTTCTTCTTATGCGGAAGCAGGCTCGGGTGCTGTGCAGAAACATTTTCTTCTTCCACGACATGAGCGTGATTCCTCATCGTCGGGAATATTTTCTTCTTTGTGGCGAAGGGGGATCACTGCGGCTTGATGGCCCTTCGTCATTCTTGGTTTGGGAGACATCTCTTTCCTGAGCCTCCTCACGGCTCATTCTGTGACCTGCCTGTAAGGCATCGTAAATCTTAAATGCGAGTTGTGGTCTTCTTTTGGATCTTGGGGAGAGTCTTCAGACTTATCTTTTCCTTTTATTCTGGCATCTGATTTGTGCAAGATATGGCTTTCAATTAACGATTTGCAACAAAGATCATCCCATTGGATCAGGGCTTCCACTTCTGCCGAGTCCGTCACTTCCAATACGAATCTTTCTTCATTGCTCCAGTCGCTCCAGTTGTATAGGGTGTCGTATGGAGCCAGCCTTTAGCTTTTCCATTGAAGGAATCTTTCATATGCCTGATCAATTTGCACAGAGAGAAGGGTTGCATTGATAATCGAGTCCGGGGAGGGACTTCGTATAACGTTTGTATCCACTGTATCGATTGGTTCCTGTACAGGTGTGGGATCTGTATGTAGGAGGGATTCCTTACGAGGATGGTAGCCCGAAGGAAGGTGGATCTGTGCGGGTGTGGAATCCCGCATAGGAGAGTTAGTTGTTGGCTCGAAAGGGGCGGCCGACTCGCTAGAGTCTTCTAAGTTTGCGAGATGTCCTCTCATCCGTCGTTGCCGCCAAAGGCTCGGGATTTCTTGTCGATACAATAACGTACATCTCTTCCACGGGGTTGGGCCTGGGGTAATTCATCGGTGGGTTGCGCCACGCTAGAAGTATCCTTGGAGGGTTTGGTAGATTTAACTTTTGTAAGCCTCCTCTGCTTCTTTTCGACTTCTCGGCGGCAATAGGTGTCTTCTTTGTGAGATCTCTTGCGTTTCTTGGAAGATTCCACACTCTCGGATTTCGAAGAAACATCCCTTGGATCTTCAGAAACGGGCATACTGCGGATGGATGGTTGGTTGGCGACCAGGGTGCTCTGGTTAAAGGCCGAAGGCTTGACGCCTCCTAAGTAGATCTGGGAGCTTATTTTCTTAGCATCTGCGGATTGTGGTAATCCGCATTTCGTCAAAATGTGGTTTAGAAACAAACCAAACGATTTCTTTTGTGACGCAGGTTTTGACACTTCTTCCTGCAGACGCTTTAGAATTATCTGACACCAATTGACCTTTTCACATGCCATAATTGCAACCATCATACTAAATCTAAGATTCGTGCACATCTCAAAGGCACCAGTGTGATTTTAGATGATACGGCAACAAAAGTCATGCAAGTACATGTATGGCAAACAGAAATTTTTCTTGTGACAGGTAGTGTGAACAGATTCAACTGATGCTGATCCTGTGAACAGGCCATAATACTTGGTCAACAGCTCTTGAGACCCAAAAGTCTCAAGATCTTCCATGGTCAGGCCATCAGCGGGCAGCTTGAATATTTTCTGGAGAAAATCTCGGTCGATGCGGATATCCACTCCGTGGATGAAAGCGGTGATGTCAGCGAGGTGGCCTCCCTGGGCCAGAGACATAAAGCGGACGGCGGCATTGAGGTAGGAGTCCTCAACCAAATGGACGTCGTATTTCTCGGCAGTGTGGCTCCCAAGGCGGTAGAGGCCTTGCTGACGTATTCTGGTGATGATGAACTCCATGGGTCCGACGTTATTTGTTTCAGTGAGAATTCGTTCGATGACGATAGATCTGGAGAAGATTCGTCCGTCAATGATGTTCGAGACTTTCTTGAGAGCGGTGGCAGAGGTCTGAGCAGACGCCATTGATGAATCTCAGGAAAAGAACAAAGAGATTAAGAGAAATTTGCAATAAAACACAAAGAAAACTTGTAGTCTGTATTTGCTTGAGTGCTCGAAAAATATCTAGAAGGCATAAAGAGTCTCAAATGGCAATTTCAGTCCTTTTATAGTGGGTGGCGAAGAAGGGTTTTCGAGAGAGCGAATGGTCGATTTAAGGGATGGGAACCGGCGTTTGAAATGAGCGGTCATGATGGTGAGTGTAAGCGGTACACTTATCCATTAAAATATGAGCGGATCCCACTTCGACATTTGTTGTTACCCTTAATGCGGAAATGGCGTTTAAACATTAAACAATTTGAAAGCATCGCGACTTTTGAGATCGATTGTCTAGATGTCGTGTAAGGCATTTAATGTAAATGACGTTTGACATGAAAACAGGGCACGTGGACAAAAATTATTTTAAAATGAAATATTATAATATAATATATATCTTGAATTGAAATCCTATAGTATGTGTTGTATCATGACGATACGGTGTTCCCCCTTAAAAGGTACATATAGGTTTTAATTCCATACGGCAACTTTTGGATTAATCTTTGTATTCATGGTTCATCTTGTATTCCCCCTTAATTATTGCACACGTCAGTGTAGGATGATTCATATTACTTTGTTCACTACGGTGTTGTATTGACGGTTACGAGTGTACAGATAATTAATGGTGAATCTTGTATTCTTGGGTCTTCTGACATTCCCCCTCAATTGTTGAGTAAAAACAGTAAATACTTACAAGGAGTCAGGCTGTAGCAGTCCCAATTCATGTCGAAGCATGTTGAATCTTGCTGTGTCGAGAGGTTTGGTGAAGATGTCGGCCAACTGAATATCTATATGCACCTTTTCTAGCCGAACATCCTTGTTCTCGACATGATTCCTTATGAAATGATGCTTCATGTTGATGTTCTTAGTGTGCGAGTGCAGGACAGGATTGTGCGTTATTGCAATTTCACTCGTGCTATCACACATGATTGGCGTTTTCTTGGCTTCAATCCCATAATCTGATAATTGTTCTTTGCATCGAAAGGATGCATGCGGCAACTACCGGACATAGTATTTTGATTCATCTGTGGAAAGTGAGTTTGCCAATTGCTTCTTCTTGAACCAAGAAACAAGTCTAGGTCAAGAAAGTGACAAGTTCCACTTGTACTCTTCCTATCTAGCTTGCGACCTCAGAGATCCAGTCATTTGTATCCAACTAAATCGAATCCACTTTGCTTTAGGATACGACAGTCCCACATCATTGTTCCTTTAATGTACTTCAGGATTCGTTTAGCTGTATTGAAGTGTGATTCCTTGGGTGCTACTTGATATCTCGCACACACTCCTACAACAAACTGGATATCGGGCCTGCTAGCCATTAGGTACAGGATCGAGCCAATAAGCTTCCTGTAGAGTGATTGGTCAACCGACTTTCCGGCTTTATCGGCACTAATTTGCACGGAAGTGCTCATGGGAGTTAGCGAAGATATGGAAGTGTTCATTCCAAATTTGTTGAGAAGCTTCTTCTTGCTGTATTTTTCCTGGTTGATAAAGATCCCTGTAGGCAACTGCTTTACCTGCAAACCTAGGAAATAACTAAGTTCTCCCATCATACTCATTTCAAATTTACTTTGCATGAGATAAGAGAACCTTTGACACAAAGCAAGGTTAGTTGAACCAAAAATTATATCATCTACATAGATTTGTGCCATCACAAGGTCATCGCCTTCCTGTATTTTGAACAAGGTCTTGTACACAGCACATTACTCAAATCCATTATCTGTTGAATCTTTGGGACAGGGTCTCATACCAAGCTCTAGGGGATTGCTTAAGTCCATACAGTGCTTTCCTTAGCCTGTATACTAGGTCGATGCCGTCTGTGTTGGCAAACCCTGGTGGTTGTTCAACATAAACTTCTTCGGCAAGGTATCCATTCAGGAATGCACTTTTGGCGTCCATTTGGTATACAATGAAGCTCTTATGGGTGGCAAAGGATAAAAATATCTAATGGCTTCTAGTAAGCTACGAGGGCAAGCGTTTCATCATAGTCTATGCCTTCTTCATGTCTATAGCCTTGTGCGACTAGTCTGGATTTATTCCTTATGATTAGTCCATTTCGATCCTTCTTGTTTCTAAATACCTATTTGGTTCCTATAACCGATTGATGCGTAGATGCAGGTACAAGATACCATACATTATTTCTTTCGAAACCGTTAAGCTCTTCTTCCATAGATGTTATCAGTGAGAATTATTAAGAGCGTCTATGGTAGAAACAGGTTCGGATTGGGCTAAGAATACAGCAATAGTGCACATGTTGAGTCTTCTAAGCTCGGATTGAGATTTCCATTCAGGAAATGGTGATTTCTCAGTATCTAGTTCTTCTTGTGCACAGAGTACATTTTCTTGCAGGTGATCTCTCAACCATCTTCGGGCGGGTTCTAATTCAGGGTCTGTCTTGTATCTTTAGTTGCGGTAGATACGGCTTGGCTTGTACAACATCGGCTTCGTCTACGTCGATCCTTACAGCTGCGGGGTTGATTTCTAGGTCAACAACAGGTTCTATGGGAGTTGGTAGATTTAAGATGGAAAGTTGTTGGATGTTCTAAGTAACATCTTATATTCCTGTAGGGTCATGGTGAGGTTCGTCGAACACTACATGAACTGATTCCTCAATCGTCAGCTTCCTTTTATTAAAGATCCTGTACGCTTTCTTGTGGAGGAGTATCTACAAATATTCCTTCATCGATTTCTCATCAAAGGTTCTAAGTTGATCCTTCCCATTATTCAACACATAGCTTTGCATCGAAAATGTGAAAATATGAAACTAACGGACTTTTGTTGTTCCATACCTCGTATGATGTTTTGTTGTGATGCTTGTTTACGATACGGCGATTTTCGGTGTAGCATCTTTGTATTGGTTGCTTCACCCGAAACGCTGTGGCAACTTGCTTGCGGCAATCATTGTCCTTGTTGCTTCTTTCAACGTCTATTCTTTCGCTCGGCAACACCATTTTGTTGAGGTGTACGGCGGTGAGTATTCTTGTTGTATCCCATTTTCCGAGCAGTATTGCTCTATAAAGCGATTAGTAAATTCTGTACCTCTGTCGGAACAAATGGACACGATACTCCATGCCTTTTCATTTTGAACCTTTCTCGGGAGCTCGGGCGACTTTGATGTTGTTTCCTTCTTCTTGCTTAAGAAGATTGTCCAAGCATACGGAGTAATCATCAACAACAACAAGAAAATATTTCTTACTTCCCAAACTTACGAGGTCTGAGGACCATAGAGATCCATATGTAGCATCTCGAACACTCTTTGAGTTGAAAGGTAGGATTTGCTCTTGAGGGTTGACTTGATTTGCTTGCCTTTCGGACATGGTCATGAGCATTGTCCTTTTTAAATGACACGTTTGGCAATCCTCTTACCATTCCCTATCTTGAGAGCTTGTTGATCGTCTTGAAGTTGACGTGAGACATCCTCTTGTGCCATAACCGACTTAGATCTGCGGTGCCTTTGGCAACAAAGCATGGAATTAAGGAGCTCATAGGCTTCGGCCCCAATATACATGTTACTGATTTGCTTCTGTAAGCACAACTTCTTTAGTCTGGATGTTCTTGACTCTACGGTGATCTATATAGAATTTCATGAGAACTATTTGTCCAGGCTGGCTAATACTAAGTAGATTGTACTATAATCCTTCAACATATGCAACGTCGGTGACTTTGAATTTTCCGACAAGAAGGTTTCCTTTCCCTCTTGTTCTTCGTTTAGATTTATCAGCGAAGCGAACTTTTGGACCGTGACCTTCTACGAAATCTGATAGCTTGCTTCTATCTCCGGTCATGTGCCGAGAGCATCCACTATCGAAGTACCAGGTGTCCTCCTCTAGGATGTTCTGTATGCAAAGAGATTAAGTAGATTTAGGTCCCCTTTGATTTTTGGGTCCATGAATGTTAGTGCCTTTAGGTACCCAAATTTTCCTGACAGCAATTGGTTTACTATATGTCACATTCGGTACAGTGTTGCGGTATCTACGTGGGGCATATACGTAGTCTCTATAACCATGATAATTGTTATGCATGTAAAATTCAGGGTTATTATTATTAGTCCAGTATGAGTGCTGTCTCGGAGGTGGAGCCATTTTCTTTGACCAAACAGCTTGCCTTCTGGGTCTCCAGTTAGATTCCCAACGCTGTTGTTGATATTGTGCGGACACGTGCTGTCTCGAGGAATAACGGGGCTCCTGTATCTAATACCTAGGCGTCTTTGTATTGATAATCTTGTCGTGCGGGCCTTTGGTATTTGGATCTGACCTTCCTTACGAGCAGTGTTGGTCTTTGTTGATATGCTCGGGGATCATCTTTGTTGTGTGCACCTTTCAGGTCTGAATGGATGGTGATTCCATTGTTTGGAGTATGATTGAGGTGGCGGAATGGCGGCCTTTCTGTTCATTGTGCAACAGGTTCCTTCACAGGACTCGAAGTTTCTTTCGACACAGGAATGTGTTCCACACTCTTGACAAACACTATACTAGTTTTCCATTTGTTTGAACATGAGCTGTATCCTAAGCCACTTTTATCATGAGCATGTTGTCTAGTGCTCAGAATTTCTTCCATTCTTTTAGACGATTTCTCGAATGATTTCAGAATGGTCTCAAGTTCATCTTCTCGTTTTTTGAGAGTTTTGACTTTGGCTTGAAGTAGAACAAAATCATTTGTCTTGCTTTCATTGTGAGTTTTAACCTCACTTAGTTCATGAGCAAGTTGATGATTGCTCTCCATGAGTTTTTCATAATCGACTTTGCTGGTTTCACAATCAATAGACATATTTTCATAATTTATTTTCAGCAAGTCATTTTCATCTTTTAGCTCTAGGTTAGACAGTTGGAGCTGTATATTCTCAAATTTCAATGTCTCATGGGCCTTTTGAATGTTTTTAAACTCATTCATCATGTTTTCAAAAGTATGAGATGCATTTAATGGAATAGCTGAGGTTGAGCTTACCTCATCGTCGCTATCTTCACCTTCCGGAATGTCCTTGGCCATAAAGCACATATATGATTTATCATCGAACTCATCGTCAGATGAATCACTTTGATGACCACTGAATACATTCTTCGGATTTGGATGGTGTGGGGGAGGCTTGTGATTCTCCAATCAGGGCCTTGAGCTTGTTTTCCAAGCACATCTTCGTTTATCTCTCTCTTGTTGCTCGGCCTCCGACTACCTTTGAACTTTGGGATGATGACATTTATTTGCATAATGTCCTAGTTTCCTGCAATTATAGCACAGGTTAGCATCACCGGATGAAGTTTCAGTACTTACCTTGTGGACATGTTTGGGCCTGTAGGGAGTTTTTCCCGATTGCTTGATGAACTTCTTGAACTTACGCAAGAGAAGCGCCATTTCATCTTGAGACACGATGTCGTCGTCACTGTCAGCATTCTTGTGACTGGTCTTCGATGAGCTGGGAATGCTGTGTCGACGGTTCGATATAGCGGCTAGTGCTGTAACCTTTGAAGGAGATTCCTTAGCTTTCTCTCTTCTGTCAATATCATACTCAAAAGCTTTGAGGTCAGAGAAGAGATCAAAAGTACATATTGTAATACCCTCGCCTTTAATATTGTATTTCATGATTTAAGTTAAGTATTTTCGCACCATATCTGTGATGTTGTAGCAAGTACCGACGAATTATGTTAAGTTGGATTCATGGTCATTCATACTATATTAGTTGTTAGGTGATATTGCGAGAATTCCATTTATGCTTGTTATAGTACTTAACGTACGTTAACATGTATTCTTAACATACGCTATGTAGGCCGCCTTACGTACGTAACATCAATACGTTAACGTACGTAATGCGGAAGTTCCTCGGCTGATCCGCCTTTGGCGGGTGGGGCGGCAGGGGTAGGTGGTCGGGAGTCGATCGCGACGGCCAAGTCAGCGGCTATTACGTGCGTAATATTGCTGGTTACGTACGTAGTGACTGCGTGTTTTTAGGCAGGGAGATTTGATGAAATTGGTTACGTACGTAATGATCATAAGATTACGTACGTAAAGGCTATAACGTACGTTAACCACGTTCGTTAACGTACGTAATGTCAAGTTCAGATTATAAATGTATGACTTGCCATTCACTTCCTACTCGACCCTTTTCAACCTTTCAACTGAGGAACGATTCTTTTCCCCTCCAACTTCATTTCTAAGCCTTCCTAACTTGTGTTGGAGCTTCAACACTTGATTGGTGACTTGGAGAGCTAGAGATTGAAGTGTATCCCTTGAAGTGTTGGTGTTGTTCTTCATTTTAAGGTTGGTCTTTCTTTAACTCATATCAATTCCATGCTTATGATGATGTTAGTAGATAAATACTTCACATAATGTTAGTTTAAACTAGTGTAAACATGATAAGTTAATTGAATCATACACAAACTAAGTGAAGATTAACTTTGAAGGTATTAGTGTTACTTCTTGATGTAACTAACTTCATAAGGTGATTGTGTTGATAATGATATACATAAAACCTGAGGTATAGCATGATAATCGGAAGTTGATTTTAGCCTCAACACTAGGAACATGTAGGGATGATATCCTTAATGATTAAAAGTGAGAAATGTTAAATTTGTTTTGAACATTCTATTGATTCTTGAAGGTAGTATGGAACCATGATTTTTGGCCTCTAAAATCTTTGTAATAAAATTGTTGGAAAGTTGATGTTAAGCCTTTGTAGATGATCTTTGTTAGATGGATGAAGTTACTTCAAAAATCTCAAGTATCAAATGATATAACTAGGCTTTTAATAAATTCTTCAAAGTAAAACAATGAATGTTGATAGAAGGAAGTTGTAATCTTCATATGTTCGAATTTATCGATTTCGTTAAAGGGTGTTAATCACTACATTAATAGGTTGATAATGTTCTTAAGAGAATTGTGTTGAATATGATGATACAAATGCGGTATATGAGTGGCGAATTCCATTTCATTAATCCGTGCGTGTCAAGAGGCGTAAATTAAGATGATGTTCTTAATTCACTAAAAACTTAAACTTATGTTTCTTATAGTAATCAAGTTTTGAATGAAATCGTTGGTAAAATAATGAAGAATGTAATTAAACACAACTTATATCGTAATTGGAAGTGTCGATGATTTGAAAAGATATTTTCACGATATTGCATTGATGATAAACTAGACATCAAGAATTTGACATTAAGGTTAGAATATGTAATGAGCATGATAAACATACGATGATTTGTAATAAGAAGATTAAAATGATCAATAGGATAATCGATTTATTCAAGTAAATTTACGAATGTTGTTTATGCGATAGTACCATTATCGTACGAATGTGTTGTTGAATGAATTATATTTCATTCAAGGTTGCTTGTTCACGTGAGTATTGTTAGACGAGGATACCGTTCGTTTGACCATTCAAGGAAGGATTATTCGTCTACGGAATTGAGGCAAGTTATCTTGCTTGGTTATAATGATGTGTGGATTCTTATGATGATTATGCATTTCATGTATATGAAACACCTATAAACTTGTGTCTTGTGACTTGAGGTTGTTCTTAATGATGTCCCGTTTTCATCATGGGATTGTATTCCCAAGTTCGTTACTTTTGGACCCTTGATATTGTTGAGCTTGCTGACACTTCGGTGAGTTGTTCGATTCCTTGGTAAAAGTGTAATTCGTTGAGTTTCGTTGTCATGTTGTATCGTGACATCTCTGGAGTCATATCTGCGTGCCGATTGGTTATGTGTAGGATTTTTAGCCGGGAACTTGATGATCATGCGTGGATGTTTTCCGCATTTAGATCGTGCACACGAGACGTAGTTCGTGAGGCTAATTAGGTACATCGTCCCACGTATATTCTGGATTCCGTATACGGGGTGGACATGTGCACGAACACATTACCGGATCGGGCGTACTGTGACGTCCGTCTTTGAGCCATAGTATATGGTCGTTCGTATATTTGGTTATGTTCGATGATTGGGGTGATTGTTTATACGCCTTCGGGGTATATTCGATGGTCGATGGATTTCTTTGAGATCGGTATATGTATGAATTGTATAATGTCATGAGAATTATTATCATTTATAGGTGACCACTGTGGTTTGGGGCGAAATACTTGTATTTCGGGCGAGAAAGGGCAAGGCACGGGAGGAGCACAATGGCGACAGAGGATTCTGATGTATGCTATAACGGGGGCCCCGAGTCTTTTCTGTGTTCGGTTAAGTTTAAACTGTGACTTTCGTTTTATTTTTGTGTCGGATGAATGTACTAAAAATTGTTAGCAAATGCCCATCGTCAAATTGTCTGTACCAAGTTTGGATCTGTGTATGTTTGCTCGTATTTAAAAAAACATGAATAACTCATACTCCACACCGGGGTTTTGATAAATATTGTGGTACGGTGCCACGTTGTCAGTTTTTAAACGTATATTGTGATATCGCCTGGTGGGTCCCAGTAGGGGTTCACGGCACTGTAATAGCCACTGTTTTTGGGCTGTTACAGAAGATGGTATCGGAGAGTGTGTTTTTATTTTGAGTCATTGTAGAATCGAAATAGCATCAAGAAAACTTTGTGCCACGTGTAACTTTGTGCAAGCGCCTGACCCGTCGAATACGGTATGTTCTCATGAACCATAATTTGATTACTGGCATGATATTTACGATGTATTGGTCTCCTTACTTATCTTGGCATCTTGCTACCATGAGGCAAAATTCATCTGTTTGAGGAGAACCTAAATTAATTATGTGATTGGAATTGTTTCGACTTAATGTTGATATGATATTGAATGTGTAACACTTGTAGTGCCGGTGATTCTTTACAACTGCTTTGTTGGATAGTAAATTCCCTGTTGCTATTAACTTAGCATGAATTATGATTGATAAATCGAACTGTACTTGTGACTTGATTCTTTCAGTATGGAAAGGAACCTTAGAGGCCGTGGCAGAGGGACGAGGCCGCGGAAGAGGCCGAATTCGATACCACGAGCTAATAGACACGCGAATGTGGAGCGAGTTCGCAGCGGTGATTTGCCTTCTAGGGACCAATCACACCACACCGGAGAGAATGCACGTGTCGATCCTTACACCGTGATGCGGGGCATGATGGCCCAGATGACCCAAATGGGTGGTGATGGAAACTATGCAGAGAAATACTCTTGGTCAACGGCGGGGACAACGACCTCCGCCTCTGGTGCTGGCGGGATCGTGAGCCGGATTATTAGCGACATATCACGTCAGCGACCTCCGACATTTGAAGGCTCATCGAGCTGCGACATGTACCTTTGGATAGAGCATTTCGAGAAACGGTTCGAGATGGTGGAGTGCCCAGAGGAAAATCGAGTTCTTTGTGGCGACTACTACCTTAGTAAGAGTGCCCATACTTGGTGGCTTTCTGTGAGGCTGCCGAAGGCGCAGTACTTAGGAGGAATTCAAGAATCTTATGCTAGATCGTTACTATCTGCACCCCTCCGTGAAGCCAAGTATCAGAATTACTAAACCCCGACCCATCGGATGACGAGGATGTGTTAGCAATTGCCGAAAAGTTCCAAGCACTTCTCCCTTTTGCTACGTCGGTTGTCCGTTCGGAAGTGATAAGATCAAATATTTCCTCAAGAGGCTTAAACCCCGAATGTGGATGCAATTACTCAATCACCAGCATGCGACCTTCAGGAGTTTATTGAGAAGGCTTTGGAGTATGAACTTCTGCGAAAGAGATTTCTAAGAAGCGGCCTCGGTTTTCCAACAAGAGATCCAGGAACCGGACCCAAGGAGACGATGGCAGGGGTATTCAAGAAACCCTAGCCTGTACCAAATCCTACGGCGGCCACCTATGGCACGAAACCGGCAGGAACGCACTCTCGGGCAATCGGCTCACTGTCGTGTGTTATAGCTGTGGGGACCAGGGGCATATCAGCTCCAAGTGTCGAAGCCGGCCGTTACTGTCACACTTGCGGGAAGAACGGTCATCGTGCTCGCTATTGCCGGGGTGGACTCGGGCGTGCTCCGGTAGCATCTCTTGCTCAATACGTCTTACATTCAGAACGTGCTCCTCCATCCGCTTCTTACCGGACTAAGGCGAACAAAGGGATGGGCCGTGGAAATCAAGTTGGTACACTGCTTAGGGGTTGCAAACCCGAGTCTACGAGATGAAGAAAGCCGATGATCCCAAAGCCGGCATGATTGCGGTACTCTCGAGATCCACTCTCGGCCGTTTGTGTTCTTTTTGATCTTGGTGCTTCACACTCCTTTTGTCTAGTTCTTGTTTGAGTCGTTTGCATTTGAATCGTGTTACCGATTGTGAACCTTATGTAATTGGTCTACCCGATGGTAGAAGAATTATTGGGAGTCGTGAAGTACAGAACTGTCCGATTAGCATGAACAACCGTGAGTGGTTGTCCGACTTAATTGTAGTTGATTTACCTAAAGATGATGTAATCTTGGGTATCGACTGGATGGATCATCACGATGCCGTCCTTAGCGTCCATAAGCGAATGGTGACCGTCACATCGGATGATGGCGTCGAGTGTATTTTTCGGGGTGATAATCCCAATCAACCTGGGAGAGTCATCAGCGCTATGAAGGCTATGAGATTACTGAACCAGGGATGCATTGGTTATTGGTGTTACATGACTAAGACAGCTGACCGACCAGTCAAATTGAATGATATTCCAGTAGTTCGAGATTATCCAGATGTATTTCCAGACGAGCTTCCAGGAATACCCCCACAGCGAGAGGTGGAATTCACCATTGAGTTGGAGCCAGGGACGTCTCCGCTTTCGAAAGCACCATATCGTATGGCCCCGACTGAGATGCAGGAGTTGAAACGACAACTCAAAGAATTAGCCGAGAAAGGATATGTTCGGCCCGGTGCATCCCCTTGGGGAGCGCCGGTGTTATTAAATGCGGAAGAAGGACGGATCATTGCGTTTGTGTATTGATTCTGGGAGCTGAACAAAGTAACAATTAAGAACAAGTATCCTTTACCTCGCATCGATGATCTATTGGATCAGCTCGAGGGAGCATTTGTATTTTGCAAGATCGACTTGAGGTCCGGTACCACCAATTACGGATTCGAGAGTCGGCGTCCGAAGACTTTTTCGCACTCGCTATGGGCATTATGAGTTCGTTGTCATGCCATTGGATGACTAATGCACTGCGGTATTCATGGAATTGATGAATCGGGTTTTATTAATTATCTGGATCGTTTTGTAGTCATTTTTATTGACGATATCTTGGTCTACTCTCGTGATCATGAGGAGCATGAGTGTCACCTCCGCCAGGTTCTCGATGCGTTAAGGCGAGAACAACTCTATGGAAAATTTTCTAGGTGTGAATTCTGGATGCCTGAAGTTATTTTTCTAGGTCATGTGATATCAGCGGAGGGAGTGAGAGTAGACCCACAAAAGACGGAAGCTATCCGAGACTAGCTACCCCCGAAGAACGTGAAGGAAGTTCGTAGTTTTAAGGGTCTAGCAGGCTATTACAGACGATTCGTGGAAGGATTTTCCAAAATTGCTCAACCGATGACTAATCTGTTGAGAAAAGATAAGAAGTACTTGTGGTCGGAAGCCTGCCAACAAAGTTTTGATGAACTCAAAGGTCGATTAATTTCATCACCTGTCTTGGTACTACCTAGAGGAACGGAAGGATTCGCGATATATAGCGATGCATCGAGGCAGGGCCTTGGCTGCGTGTTAATGCAGGACGGGAAAGTGATCGCCTATGCGTCCAGACAGTTGCGTCCTTATGAGGTCAACTACCCGACTCATGACTTGGAGTTAGCAGCCGTAGTGTTTGCTTTAAAAATCTGGCGCCACTATCTGTATGGAGTTGCCTGCCAGATTTTTACGGACCACAAGAGCCTGAAGTATATTTTTACCCAGAAGGAGTTGAATATGAGACAACGGAGGTGGTTAGAGCTAATCAAAGACTATGATATCGAGATACTTTATCATCCAGGCAAGGCAAATGTGGTTGCCGATGCCTTGAGCCGCAATACGGTGTAGGAGCATATACTAGCTCGTTTGACCGCCCAGAGGGAGTTGCAATTAGAGTTCATGAGACCAGAGATTGAGGTCTGGATACAACGCATTCAGGGACAACTGTGCATGCTTGAGATTTCACCGTACCTTGATGAGACGATCAGGATGAAACAGATGACGGACCCATTCTTATCCAGAGTTCGAGGAGAAATCGATCAGGGGAAGGCCCCTAGATTTGTGGTTCACGAGGATGGACTGTTACGCTTTAAAAATCGAGTATGTGTACCAGCAGACGAAGAGTTGAGGAATACTATTCTAAAGGAGGCTCATGCTACCCCGTATTCCATACACTCGGGATCGAACAAAATGTATAAGGATTTGAAGCCGTATTATTGGTGGAGTAACATGAAACGGGAGGTTGCCGAATTCGTTTCAAAATGTTTGACTTGTCAGCAGGTCAATATTGAGCATCAACGACCAGCAGGCATGATGAAACCGCTTCCGATTCCCGAGTGGAAGTGGGAAGACATATCGATGGATTTTATTACTAGTTTGCCGACGAGCCGCCGAGGCATGAATACGATTTGGGTGGTTGTGGATCGATTGACTAAATCAGCCCACTTCTTGGAGATCAAGGACACTTGGGGCCCTGAGAGATTGGCCCAATTATTCATCAAAGAGATTGTGAGGCTGCATGGCACCCCTAAGAGTATTGTATCAGATTGGGACGGATGGTTCGTGTCGCACTTCTGGAAGGCGGTTCATCGTGCTATGGGTACACAGTTGAACTTCAGTACGGCTTTTCATCCTCAGACCGACGGTCAGTCTGAGAGGACAATTCAAACTCTAGAGGATATGTTGAGGGCATGTGCTCTCGATTGGAAGCTTGTTGGGAAGCCCAACTGCCGTTGGTAGAATTCACATACAATAATAGCTGGCACGCCTCGATCATGATGGCACCTTATGAAGCATTGTATGGTCGTCGTTGTAGGTCCCCTTTGTGCTGGGACGAATTGTCTGAATCTATTGGTACGGAACCTGACATGTTATTGGCATCCCGCGAGAAGATTTCCCTGATCAAGAGCCGTCTATTAACGGCCCAAAGCTGCCAGAAATCATATGCAGATAATCATCGACGACCACTCGAGTTTGAGGTTGGTGACCATGTACTAGTCAAAGTATCTCCTACTAGAGGTGTTTTCCGATTCGGGAAGAGAGGCAAATTGAGCCCAAGGTATATTGGTCCGTTTGAGATCCTGGAACAAGTAGGCGACCTAGCCTATCGTTTAGCATTACCACCAGCTTTGAGTCGGATTCACAACGTATTCCATGTATCTCAGTTAAGGAAGTATGTTGCTGATCCAAGTCATGTTATTCAATTCGACGAGGTCGAAATAGCCGACGACCATTCGTATGAAGAGCGACTGTGCAGATACTCGAGAGAAGAATTAAGCAGTGAGGAACAAGACGATTCCCTTATTAAAAATTCGGTGGTCAAGACATGGAGTCGAGGAAGCTACGTGGGAGGTCAAGATAACATGCGAGAAAAATACCCCGACTGTTTACCCCTTAGTTTCGAGACGAAACTCCTTTTAAGGGGGAGTATGTAATACCTCGCCTTTAATATTGTATTTCATGATTTAAGTTAAGTATTTTCGCACCATATCTGTGATGTTGTAGCAAGTACCGACGAATTATGTTAAGTTGGATTCATGGTCATTCATACTATATTAGTTGTTGGGTGATATTGCGAGAATTCCATTTATGCTTGTTATAGTACTTAACGTACGTTAACATGTATTCTTAACGTACGCTATGTAGGCCGCCTTACGTACGTAACATCAATACGTTAACGTACGTAATGCGGAAGATCCTCCAGCAGTCCGCCTTTCGGCGGGTGGGGCCGAGCAGGGGTAGGTGGTCGGGAGTCGATCGCGACAGCCAAGTCAACGGCTATTACGTACGTAATAGCTGCCTGGTTACGTACGTAACGAACTGCGTGTTTTTAGGCAGGGAGATTTGATGAAATTGGTTACGTACGTAATGATCATAAGATTACGTACGTAAAGGCTATAACGTACGTTAAACACTTTTGTTAACGTACGTAATGTCAAGTTCAGATTATAAATGTATGACTTGCCATTCACTTCCTACTCGACCCTTTTCAACCTTTCAACTGAGGAACGATTCTTTTCCCCTCCAACTTCATTTCTAAGCCTTCCTAACTTGTGTTGGAGCTTCAACACTTGATTGGTGACTTGGAGAGCTAGAGATTGAAGTGTATCCCTTGAAGTGTTGGTGTTGTTCTTCATTTTAAGGTTGGTCTTTCTTTAACTCATATCAATTCCATGCTTATAATGATGTTAGTAGATAAATACTTCACATAATGTTAGTTTAAACTAGTGTAAACATGATAAGTTAATTGAATCATACTCAAACTAAGTGAAGATTAACTTTGAAGGTATTAGTGTTACTTCTTGATGTAACTAACTTCATAAGGTGATTGTGTTGATAATGATATACATAAAACTGAGGTATAGCATGATAATCGGAAGTTGATTTTAGCCTCAACACTAGGAACATGTAGGGATGATATCCTTAATGATTAAAAGTGAGAAATGTTAAATTTTTTTTGTACAATCTATTGATTCTTGAAGGTAGTATGGAAACTTTATTATTGTCATCTAAAAACTTTGTTATAAAAGTGTTGGAAAGATGATGTTAACCCTCTGTAGATGATCTTTGTGAGATGGATGAAGTTACTTCAAAATCTCAAGTATCAAATGATATAACTAGGCTTTTAATAAATTCTTCAAAGTAAAACAATGAATGTTGATAGAAGGAAGTTGTAATCTTCATATGTTCGAATTTATCGATTTCGTTAAAGGGTGTTAATCACTACATTAATAGGTTGATAATGTTCTTAAGAGAATTATGTTGAATATGATGATACAAATGCGGTAGATGAGTAGCCGAATTCCATTTCATTAATCCGTGCGTGTCAAGAGGCGTAAATTAAGATGATGTTCTTAATTCACTAAAAACTTAAACTTATGTTTCATATAGTAATCAAGTTTTGAATGAAATCGTTGGTAAAATAATGAAGAATGTAATTAAACACAACTTATATCTTAATTGGAAGTGTCGATGATTTGAAAAGATATTTTCACGATATTGCATTGATGATAAACTAGACATCAAGAATTTGACATTAAGGTTAGAATATGTAATGAACATGATAAACATACGATGATTTGTAATAAGAACATTAAAATGATCAATAGGATAATCGATTTATTCAAGTAAATTTACGAATGTTGTTTATGCGATAGTACCATTATCGTACGAATGTGTTGTTGAATGAATTATATTTCATTCAAGGTTGCTTGTTCACGTGAGTATTGTTAGACGAGGATACCGTTCGTTTGACCATTCAAGGAAGGATTATTCGTCTATGGAATTGAGGCAAGTTATCTTGCTTGGTTATAATGATGTGTGGATTCTTATGATGATTATGCATTTCGTGTATATGAAACACCTATAAAATTGTGTCTTGTGACTTGAGGTTGTTCTTAATGATGTCCCGTTTTCATCATGGGATTGTATTCCCAAGTTCGTTACTTTTGGACCCTTGATATTGTTGAGCTTGTTGACACTTCGGTGAGTTGTTCGATTCCTTGGTAAAAGTGTAATTCGTTGAGTTTCGTTGTCATGTTGTATCGTGACATCTCTGGAGTCATATCTGCGTGCCGATTGGTTATGTGTAGGATTTTTAGCCGGGAACTTGATGATCATGCGTGGATGTTTTCCGCATTTAGATCGTGCACACGAGACGTAGTTCGTGAGGCTAATTAGGTACATCGTCCCACGTATATTCTGGATTCCGTATACGGGGTGGACATGTGCACGGACACATTACCGGATCGGGCGTACTGTGACGTCCGTCTTTGAGCCATAGTATATGGTCGTTCGTATATTTGGTTATGTTCGACAGTTGGGACTGATTGTTTATACGCCTTCGGGGTATATTCAGTAGTCGATGGATTTCTTTGAGATCAGTATATGTATGAATTGTATAATGTCATGAGAATTATTATCATTTATAGCTGACCCTGTGGTTTGGGGCGAAATACTTGTATTTCAGGGCGAGGAAAGGGCAAGGCACAGGAGGAGCACAATGGCGACAGAGGATTCTGATGTATGCTATTTCGGGGGCCCCGAGTCTTTTGGTTGTTCGGTTATGTTTTAATTGTGACTTTCGTTTTATTTTTGTGTCGGATGAATGTACTAAAATTTGTTAGGTACTGCCCATCGTCATATGGTCTGTACCAAGTTTGGATCCTGTGTATGTTTGCTCGTATTTAAAAAAACATGAATAACTCATACTCCACACCGGGGTTTTGATAAATATTGTGGTACGGTGCCACGTTGTCAGTTTTTAAACGTATATTGTGATATCGCCTGGTGGGTCCCAGTAGGGGTTCACGGCACTGTAATAGCCACTGTTTTTGGGCTGTTACACATATTTCATTTAGATTACATGACACACGCATAGCTGTGGTCTTAATGTCCCATCGGGCAGGGAGAGATCTGAAAATTTTTAAATTCTTCTCCTTTTGGGTATAAATTTTGCCCAAAGCTTCAAGTTCACCAATAATACCAGTGAATCTGAGGTCAAGTTCCTCAAGTGTCTCAGTTGGTTTCATTTCAAAAGATTCAAATTGCTGAGTCAGTTTTGAAATTTTGTTTTCTTTTGAGAGCTCAGTTCCCTCATAAATCAACTTGAGTTTATCCCAGATTTCCTGGGCTGTTTTACAGCACTTTACCTTTGAGAACGTGCCTTTGTCAAGAGTGACAAATAACGCGTTCTTAGCCACATTGTCGAGATTGGCACGCTTTCTTTCATCTGTAGTCCATTGCTCGCGCTCCTTCTCTAGCATCTCAGCATGGGCTTGGACTTCAATCCTTGCGGCCGTGTTTACCTTCATGATCTTAATGGGCCATCCTGTATAACAAAAATCATTTCATCGTGCATTGCTGCAAGATGAGCCTCCATCCTGATTCTCCAATCATCAAATTCATTAATAGAGAACATGGGTACTCTGTTGATCATAGATGTATCCATAAAGGAATGAAAAAGACTGTTTTAAAAATTAAGTGATTTTGGATCTGATTCGGTTAAATATACGACTGATTCTTTTTAGAATCAACCGCTCCGATACCACTTGTTGGCCACTAAGTATACTGGATACAACTTGGAAAGTGTTCTAAACAACAAGCTGTACTGATTTTAAATCTGAGTGCGTAGCGGAAGTCTTAAATACAGTAAGTTGCTGAGGATACAACAACTCGATATGCATAGTATACTTAAATAATCACAATTATTAAAACAATAAAGCCAGAAGGTAAATAAAACAATATTTAAAGTGGTTCGAGGTAAACCCCTCTACGTCCACTGGTCCTCCACACAGGAGTAAAAAGTTTATTATAATTACTGCGTACACAACTACGTAATTATAACAACACACAATTAATATATCGTTCACACAGATTGATATAAAGATCTTAGCTTCAACCGTTCACACAGATTGGTTTGAGCTAACACTTGACTGGCTTCATCACACACAGTTCTGAAGATTCATCTTCTTCGATGCAAATCCTTCACACACAGTTCGGGAGAAGCAAAGATTACTCAGTCCACACAGGGCTGATGTGGGTTTGTTCAAGGATTAGAACAATATATGAACAACAGCTTCGACTTTCTGAGCTTCTAGCTAATGATGTGTTGTTCACGATTTGAGCACTGTATATCTATTATATTTGAATAGCAGTGAGCTTTGGAGATATGTTTTGCTCTGATGTATATGATAATAACTTCGTAAGCTTTTTGAAAACTGGTAACTTCGTGTGTCAGATCTTCAATGCCTTGAGGAGATATATATAGTCTTCGAAATATATCCGTTGAGATAAATCCGTTGAGCAAGATTCCGTTGCAACGGGATGATGTGCTTGAAAAAAACACGATCCGGATTTTGCGCTTGTTTGAAGATCTTCTGAATTACAGTATTTAAATACTTTATCCTTTAGTATTTAAATACTTCTTTATCAACGGGACTTGACTTCTAGCGAATACTGAAGATTCCTTCTTGTCCTGTTGATAGTTGTATGGAAGGATTACTGTATTGATATTCGAGACATCTTCTATACTTAGTCTTTATAAGACTTCTTTGCTGTACAGATAAGTTCCACTGAATGCTGGATCTATGACAGGTCTTCGATACAGGTTGACACTTCAGCTTTTCGATACAGTTTGTTTACTGTATGCTGGATTTGGCATATTGTCAAAACCTCTTATCACCACTACTCGATACAGGGGTTGTTTATCCTAACTGTTTCAATACCGGATATTGTTATTCCAATAATTTCCGATAAGGGTTGTTATCCCAACACACGTTAATATGCTCAAAACAATAACAACAGTGTATACTCAATGGAAATCCCATGATCCAGCGCCCTCAGCATAGATCCCAAGATGATCCTACTAGATCAACACGAGGTGGATAACCAACAATATACATATACACAAAAACACATATAAAACCAACGATGCGAATCCACATGATTCCATCAACACAATACTGGGTAATACAACGATCCAGCGCCCTCAGCATAGATCCCAAGATGATCCCGTAGGACCATAACGAGGTGGAAAAACCCGTCCAATGATCCAGCGCCCTCAGCATAGGTCCCAAGATGATCCTGTCGGACCATAACGAGGTGGACATCTGATCCAGCGCCCTCAGCATAGATCACACGATCCCAACGGATCAACACAACATAAACAATACAATTATGCATACACATATGTTCATCAACACGAACAACATATGAATCAAAACATGAACGACACTATGATGACACAACAAGGACGAATTCATGTTCAGCAACATGAATGACAACCTGCATGATCAACAACATCAACACTAAACCGAATCAATCTAGAATACTTGTCCCGAGTCCTTTGGAAGCAATCTCGATGCCAAATCACCACCGACGATTATCCGCAATGCTCGGCAACCCAAACATACCATGGACTGCAGATACTCATATCCTTGTCTTTATCATAATGTATCCTCGATACCCAAAATTCTAATAACTGAAAAGAATCATAAACCTTATGATTTAACTCCCAGAATCGGAACGGCAACACATAATCCAAATCTCCATAATTTGCAGTAATAATCATTGCTATATGCATTATAAACGAAATGAAACCGAAACCATTCATTAAACATTATAACTGAGAAAGTAATAACTTGCCTCGATACCGATGAATCCGTTACTAATTCCCCGTCGTCGAGTACAAGCTCCTCGGCTCCCGGCCCAAAGCGATTCACGAACGCACTCGAACACGACCGCAACATACGGTTACAATCACCGATCAATAATCTCAACCTATTGAAGTAATCAATGAACACATATCCGATAAAAATCAACAATCGACACGACCAACCAATCAAATCGACGGGTCAACGATACCACGATCATATAAAACCAAATAATATACTCAAACCATTTACGAATTTATAACCCAAAATACGATTACGGATACGAATGTAAAGGAAATCATATTCGGTGATCAATCATAATCTTTCCGGATTCCCAATTGATATCATGATTCGTATTTCATCAAGAACATACGAATTCTACCACTACAATCAACGAACATTCGATCTTCATATCTAAAGATACCGACAATTCAACATACGGTCGTCTTGCTATGTTCAATTCATCAAGGAGTTTCTCAAGAACACTAAATGATTCGAAACCTTGTTCATAGCCATCAAAACAACGTAATTCGATATCCTTTAACATCTAAACAATCCTTATTCACAATTCAAGGTGTATATAATCATGTTCTTCAACATATACTTCTCATAACATCATGAATCGCAACAAACCACCAAGAACATCGAGAATACTACGATTCCACAATCATTACAACATAATCAAGGCATTTGATCATCAATTCATTATCTTCCCTTAACAAAATTCCCATAATTACCAAGAATCATCACAACAATATCAATTCAATCACCATTCATACGAAAACATGTATAATTTCCCGAGTTCTACTCATTGAGGCATTTTATCGAACACTTTGAGGGCATAATCCAATTTAGTCGATTTAACGAAGAAATACTCGAATTTGTTCCACAAAACTTCAAGGATAATGTATAATCTCAAGAATACAACAAGGTTCCATCAATAATCTGAGTTAAAACGAATCAATTCGGCCAAAACATCAAGAAACTCCAAAAATATCTAAAACCAAGTGTTTAGGTGTTCTTACCTTCGATCTGGGTGGAAGAAGATGTTAAACACGAATCCAACTTCCAAAATATGTTGCTACATGATGTTCTTACTCAAATCCATCAATTCTTGCTGAAGGAATCGTGAAGAAACGAAGAAAAAATGAAAAATGGCAAGTGATCCGTGTCCAGGCCTTATATAGGCCGAGACCTGCCGGTTCCTTACGTACGTAACCGGCAGCGTCCTTACGTACGTAGTCGGTCCTTGAAAACAAACTGCCCAGTTTGGTCGACATCCTTCCGTACGTAACCGGCAGCTGCTTACGTACGTAGCGGGCCCTTACGGCCGTAACCGGCCACAGCCTTACGTACGTTATCGGCCAGTCCTTGCCCCCAGCGAGTCACTGCCGACCGTGATCGGCCATCCCTGCGAGTCACTGCCGACCATGCTCGGCCACTACAGGTCATCTCGGCCACGACTCGGCCAGCCGCCCCGTAACGTATGTAACACTTAATCCGTTGCGTATGTAATACGTACGTTGACTTGCTACAGTATTATACTCATATTACGTACGTAATACACCCTGTATAGCATACGTAAATCCATCCATTAACTCACCTGTCCACATCCACACCGAAAGCCACCGACCATGGGCCCCACTATCCGATCACAAGTCTGATTCCTCTTGTTACGTACGTAATTCCTTATGCATAACGTACGTAAAGCGTACCAACTTAGCGTACGTTAGCCCATAAACTTAACGTACGTAATGGCCTTCTGTACTTAACCAAAATCCAACTGTTCCTGTCCGACGTCTCGACATACTCGATACGAACATAAGGCATACTGAATACACATATACTCAACCCATTGTATTCTTAAATGTTATTGTCGACCAAATACGACACAAGTACATTTGCTTCAGTCTTTCTATTATTTTATCCATACTGTACAGATTCCATTTTGTGCAATATAACTCGGATAAAATAACATTAAACAATCGCAGTATAATTTCAGGATATTACACTGCCCGAGCCCGAAACCTTGTCACTCGAATCCAATCCTAATCCCAAATCGACACTCAATCGAAAATATTAGCCATCACAACCGAAACCCTTTTAGCCAGCAAAACAATAGAATCAAACTTACCTTTTTCCCCATCCGAAACGTCGCGTAGGCCGCCGTGACACCGAGCCGGAGTTAGCCATCCCTTGAACCCGCAACGTGCATCGGACCTCCACTGTACCACGAGCTCACCATCAATCATCGCCATCGTCCTTTTGTTGTGAGGCGCGCACTTTCGTGATTGAACGATTTTCTGTGTGTGGGTGAGTTTTATATTTAATGTGTTATGTGTGGGTTTCTGCCTGTTACTTCTGGCCGATTGGAGAGGTGAGATGAGAGGGAGAGTTTTGGGGTGAGGAACATACGAGAAGAAATGGGAGATGAAGAAGGAGAGGTGTCGGCCGAAGGTCAGGTTAGAGAGAGGAGAGGGCAGAGTGAGAAAAGGAGATGCGGGAGGAGAAATGAGTTCTTGTCGGTTGAGGATTAGATTAAAGAGAATTTATAGCCACGATATTTTAGGGTTTTCAATTTAGCCCTCACATTTTTCAGAAACATTCAATTTAACCCCAGACTTTTAATTACTTCGATTTTTATCCCAGATGGATTTCAAATATTCTTCAATCAATCCCAACATATTTTAAAATTCACTTCCAGTCCTATTTTGACCCAAAACATTAAAATGCTGACTTTCAATAATATTAATAATTAATCTGAATTATTGCATAAATATTTTAATACCAGTCTTTAATAATGTTAACTCTTCGAGTAATATTATAAGCAACAGTAATTTATTTTCAGTTATTATATAGTGATATTCGTATCTTTTCATTTATTATATAGATAGTAAATTGGAATGGTTATAATAATTATTATTATTATATGTATACTTTATCGAGGATTTACGGGCTTAGGACTGTGAGTCGAGCATCTTTATTTCAAGGCAGACATCATCATATATTCAGGTGGAAATTTTCACTATCACTTTAATTGCTTTAATTGGACTGCATATGTGATATTCAATTCATGTTTATAAATTGACGATGCATGTTGTAAATTAGGCTCACCTGTATTCGTGTAAGAGGTTATCTTAAGATTCATATTGTGTGGGGACACATGCACAACCTAATATTCATATACGTGCTCGATTCATGTTATATGCGGTATTGCGTGTATGTTTCATTTTGTTGCGGGGGCACCTGCGCAACCTCAATATTCGTGTTATGTGTGCTCGATTCATGCTGTATGTAATATTGTGAGTATGCATTCATGTTGAGGAAAGATATGATAGTTTATTCATGTTATGTTTTCCATGAGATTGTATATTACTGTGATCAGTGAGATTTCCACGAGCTGAAGGAAGCTCACCCCCACCTTTATTGATCCCGCAGGTTGAACCGAGCCGGATGGATGAAGGAGCGAGCCGACAGGGCATATGAAAGTGGATTTAATATATGATGTTTTTCATTCTGTCATATTTTGAAACTTATTTGGGGAAACTTTGACTAGAAATTTTAAATTATGATTTATTTTCTTCCGCCGCAAATTTTTATCTCGTATCTATGATGAAATATTACCTTATTTAAAGGTATTAAATTTTATGTCAGTGTAGCGACTCGACTTTGTAGGTGAGAATTTTTATATTCTCAAAAGAAATTACTTTTCGCCAGAATTATCCTTTTATTTATTTCCCCAATAATTACCCTAGAAAGTCGGGCGTTACAGGTTACAACACAAGTGCCCAACGGCGAATCATCAATATAGAACACAACAACGAATTACCCTAAGGTAAACTAATCCAAAACTGAAACAGAGAACAACAATGATGCCCGAAGGCTCCAACTGAAATACCAATACATCGCACATGGCCTAAAAACCCTCAGCTAAAGCTGAAAAATATCACAATGGCCTGAAAGCTACTCATCCGAAACTGAAAATCATCACAATGGCCTGAATCCTAACAGCCCGAAGCTGTATCACATGAGGTGCCGAAGCCACACAACCGAAGTTGTAACATAATGAGGTCATCCAATGACCGTGACCTGGTAAATTGCAGGTGCTGGGAAACCAACCGCGAAGGTTCAATCCCCAGACTTTCCCATAGTGAGATCATCCACTGACCGTGACCTACTGAACTGTAGGTGTTGGGAAACCAACCGTGAAAGTTCAAGCCCCAAACTTACCCATAATGAGATCATCAACATGACTGTGACCTGCTGAATTGCAGGTGCTGGGAAACCAACCGCGAAGGTTCAAGCTGTAACACCCCCGATATATTCAGCAATATTACAGCGCCGTAAATCCTTTACTTAAGAATTTACAAGGCTGGAGGAATGAAAAGACAATAATAGATACCAACATATAAAACTAACTGAATTAAAATACAATAGTTCTGGGCCAATACCGAGAATACAAATATTCAAAGGAAGAATATTAATACATCAACAAAATCAATCATCACAACGACAACGTACTCGAGTACTTATTAAAAACAACACAAATAGCAGGCAATTAAACCCGGCAGGAACATCACTCTGCACCCTCGTCGTCATGCAGCTCCAGTGGTTGTTTCCCTACTCTCCTGGATCCTGAACATAAACAACTATTCACCCCCGAAGGGTTTAGTGTTAGGAATGCTTGTTAGATTTTGATGATGTCATTAATATAATTCAAATATTTATTACTTGGCAAAAATGTAAGAAATAACCAAATGAGTATCTTCCATAAGCCAAATTATGTTACGTTAAATACTTGGCAAAATTTAAGGAAGAACCAAATGAGTATCTTCTATAGGCCAAATAAGTTAGGCTCAAATCGGCTAAGTACAAAGGTATAGATAAGTACATCAGAGAAGTACAGCCGAGTCAAGTTAGAGAAGTTATGGTCAACAAAAATTCATCAGAGATGTTTGACCAGACTGCAGTCAAGTGACTTCAGACAAGTCATCTGATCAGGCAAGTCTCAAACAGTCACCATCAGAGAAGTCCAAACTGCAGAGAAGATGACTGTACATCAGCCAACTTGACTTATAAGAGATCAGCCAAGTACTCTAAGTCTACGTCAGCATGCGTTGAATAGTCAAATATTACGGAAAGTCACATGCAAGCGTGAAGAGACAAATTGGAGAGATTACCACAAGGATATGAATTAAATAATTCATCCAGACCTACCACTGAAGACTTTAATCTTATTGTATTCAAAAGATACGGAGCCTCACATGTAAAGTCTTCACAACGGTCGAAAGATAGATTAAAATAAAGGGAACCTAGCCTTGCAACGTTCAGAAAAATAAACAAAGAAGTCTATTTCTCCAACGGACGGATTTGTTACAAGATTTGCAATGGCTATGAAGAATGCTCAAGGATCCACACCTATATATATCCGAAGATTTGGAGTTGAGAAACATTGGTGCGAACAAAATCTCAAGCAATCAAAGCATTCGAAGCAATCAAAAACCAAACTATAGCATCGTGAAAAAGAGCAGAACTCAAAGTTCATATTTGAAGAAGCTCTTAGTTGGAGAAGACAAAAACTCATGTCTATAATCCTGAGTTCGGGGTACTTCACTGGTTGAAGTTCAAGACTGTAAAAGCATCCAAGGATCACGGATCAAGTGGTGCAAGGCAGTCAAGGGAGTTGCAATGGCAAGGATTTCCACTGGTTGGAAGATATTGTAATTGGTTGAATCACTGTAATCTTTATCACTGGTTGACAATTATAGTGAATTCATCTCCAACTGGTTCGGAGAAAAGTGGATTAGTAGAGGATTACCCCACCTCTGAGACCACTATAAACTGCCTGCATGTTTTACTATTTTCAGCATCATATTTAACTATTGCATTCATTCATTACTGTTCCATTGTTTTGTCTTGATTTCGTCATCAGCTGATTTCCGCATATCTATCAGTTGAGAAACTCACTCTTCATGAAAAAGAGTTTAAGAGTTTCAATAAGTCTATTCACCCCCCTCTAGACTTATTCCAGGATGACTTGTGACCTACAAGTGGTATCAGGGAGGTTGGTTCATTAATTTTACGAACCAGATCCATATATCGAAGACTTATATTTTTTAAACTCTCATTGTAAAATGGAACACATGAAACACATGCACTCTAGATTACCTGTGTTTTCAGTTGACGAGTATGATCTTTAGAAGATAAGGATGCATGCACACTTATCCTCAATCCATGATGACATGTGGTGTATCATAGAGGATGGCCCGTTCATATTCGAGAAGGATAACACTCCTGAGGAGATTGCAGCTGGGAAGCCTGAAAAGATCCCAAAGAAGAGGACGGAGCTGACCCCAGAAGAAAGAAAGCTGGCCAACCTAGACAACCGTTCCAGAGATGTGTTATACCAAACCCTTGACAAATCAACAATGGTCAAGATTAAAAATTGCAAAAATGCCAAGGAGATTTGGGATACCCTTGCTGTGATGTGCGAAGGTACCGAGCTAATAAAAGAAAACAAGTTGTAAATCGCTACCCAGAAGTTTGACAAATTCAAGATGAAGACCGGAGAATCCATAGACCAGGTGGACACAAGGTTCATAGAGATCATCAACGAAATCAATTCTTTGGGAAAATCCTATGGCAACAGGGAGATGGCCCTGAAGGTTCTGAGATCACTCAACCCAGAGTGGAATATGAAGGTGGTATCCATGAGGGAATCCAAAGACCTCAATAAAATCAAGATTCAAGAACTATTTTCTGACCTGAAGGCTTATGAATTCGAACTCCCAAGTTCATCATCAAACGAGCCTACAGATAAGGGAATGGCGTTTGCAGCCGAGTCTCCCGCCAAAAGCCTATCTGAAGTTAAACCTCCAAATACACTCGATTTCGAGGAAGAGATGGCGTTCATCATGCAAAGGTTCAGCAACTTCAGGAAGAATTACTCCAAATATAAAAAGAATTATAAGGAGAATCCCAGAAGAAACCAAAAAGCCGGAAGCTGGAAAGTGGAGTGTTACAACTGCCATAAGACAGGACACATTCAAATCGACTGTCCTGATCTTAAGAAGGACGAGAGCAAGAAGGAGGTGAGCAGAAAAGAAGACCGAAGGAAGGCCCTCATCGGAGAAGATCAAGAGCGTGTAGAGTTAAGCAGCGGATTCTTCTCTGATGATGATGAAGAGTATGATTGCCTGATGGCCAACCTAGCTGATGAAGAGGTAACATCAAAACCCTCTGTTTCAAATAATAGTTCAGCCATGTCACAAGATATGGACTTGCACGAATCTGTAAATCAGCTACTTAAGGATTTTGAGACATTAAAATCTGCACACTTATCTGTATCAGCCGAGAAGACTCAGCTGCAAGATGAGAATAGGCAGCTGAAAAATGATTTTGAAAACTCAGCCTAGAATTGAATAAAGTAAAATCTGATTTTGAAAACCAGGCTGCAGTTAACTTGAAAAACCAGGCTGATGTCACTACAGCTGAGATAAAACGATTAACTGTTTTGAATAGTGAAAAATCAGCTGCACTTTCTCATGTCAAAGCCGAATTTACTAAACTAACTCAGGTAAGTAAGACTCAGGCACAGGAAATAACCTCCCTGAAGGCGTCCCTAACTCTGGACGAACTGTGCACTAATAAAAGGCCACTGTATTCCAGATCAGGCCTTGGATATGATCCTCACACTCCCTCTAGTTCTAAAACCACGTTCATCAAGGGAGAAACAATTGTCTCGTCTGCTGAGCCTATATACAAACCGGTATTTAAAAATAGGCAACAACCAGGTCTCAAGTCTAGGCTGCAGCCAAGGTATACAAGGTAGCCACCTAGACAAGCGACTAGGCAATGGCCAAGGCAGAAGCAGCAGCCCAGACAACATGCCTATTATTATTATCAAAAACTTCACAAAAACAGATTTCAAAATGGGAGGGGCAAATGGAAACCTCAAGGTTATCCTAACTTTCAAAATGAAAAGGTGTGGAGACCTCAAAGATTTAATAAATGGTCTCAGCCAAGGTTTAGAAATGGCCCACACTACCAATATTATGAGGCATATCCGATATACAATCCTAACAGAGGATATAGCCCCAGACCTTACACACCTTATAGGGGAAATAACAACAATTTTCACAATCTAAGGAGAAATCAATTCTCCAAGAAACCGTCTAACCCTAGAGGACCCACACAGATTTGGGTACCTAAATCTCTGCTTGTATGATTGCATAAAAGGTGGAAGGACTACTACCACATCTCCACAAATTCAAACCTTGGAGGTGAAGAATGGTTTGTAGATTCTGGATGCTCGAGGCACATGACCGGGAACAAGAAGATGTTGACAAAATATACCAAAGAAAGAGGTCCAGACGTAACCATTGGAGATAGCTCTAGAGGACAAACAAAGGGCTTTGGAGAGCTGCACCAAGGAAATATCGTTATATCCAAAGTTCACTATGTCAAATGGCTCAAGTATAATCTCCTGAGCATAAGCGAGTTTTGTGATGAGAAGAATATAGTAGTCTTCACCATTTGGAAATGTATGGTGATAGATATCCTATCTGGAGAAGTGAAGCTACAAGGATTCAGAAGGAGAGATGTCTACTTGATAGATTGGAACACAGGAACCCCTAATACCTGTTTTCTATCTAAGACAATATCTGAGAATGGATGGCTGTGGCACAAAAGATTATGTCATCTGATCTTCAAAGCCATCAACAAGATTAGTTCTCAGAAGCTGGTCAGAGGACTTCCAGAGGAAGCATTCAATAAGGAAGCTCTGTGTGATGCGTGTCAGAAAGGAAAGCAGACCAGAGCATCATTCAAGCCAGTCCAGCCTACAACTCTCACATCGAGAATCTTAGACCTACTTCATATGGATCTATTTGGCCCTATCAAGCCGAGGACTCTAAGTGGCAGAAAGCATGATCTAGTAGTAGTGGATGACTACTCAAGGTACACATGGATTATCTTCTTGTATAAGAAGAGTGAAACCTTGACCAAGCTACCTGAGCTGTTGAGAAGGATCCAAAATGAGAAATCCCTCTCAATCATCAAGATCAGATCAGATAGAGGAGGAGAATTTCTCAACAAGGCAATCACTGATTACAGCGATCAGAATGGAATACAGCATGAGCTCTAAGCAGCCAGGACCCCCCAGCAGAATGGTGTTGCCGAAAGAAGAAACACAACCTTAAAGGAAGCAGCCAGGTCCATGATTGCAGAAGCAGACCTGCCCAAGAGGTTCTGGGCTGAAGCTGTCAACACAGCTTGCCATACTCAGAACAGGAGTATGATAGTAGGGAGACATGGCAACACTCCCTATGAGGTTTGTAATAACAGAACACCTATTGTTGCTTACTTTCATATTTTTGGTCGTAAGTGTTTCATCCACAACAACGGTAAAACGCAACTAAATGCCTTTGATGCTAAAACTGATGATGGTCTCTTTATGGGATATTCACAAAGAAGCAAGGCATATAGAGTCTTTAACAAAAGAACCTTAGTTGTGGAGGAAACACCCCATGTTGTATTTGATGAATCTACTGTTGAGTACAGGAAAAAAGTAGAGCTTATCAAGGATAAGCTCAAATCCGCAACCCTCGAAGAAGTCATTGTACATGACACAGGAATGGTGGACTCATCTGCAGATCAGCCTGAAGACCCAACTGTAATTGCTGAAGACCCAACTGCAGATCAGACAGGAACACCAAACCTACCTGATCCAGTTGCCGCTGATGAAGATCAAAATGTAGCTGATAAAGATTCATCTGCAGACCAGACCAGATCCCAACCTGCAGATGACAAGACGGTAGTTGATCCAGTTGCAGACCAAGGAGACTAGATCCAAGCTGATGCAGACAGAGAGGAAATCCACCAGAGCAAATCTACAGGGGGAACAGACCCTGAAGAAGAAGATATCCCCAAGTGGCTCAAAGACCATCCAATCCAACAAATCATTGGAAAGCTGACTGACGGAGTTAAGACAATACAGTCTACTCTACCTGCAGGAATGGCAATGTTCTCTTACTTCATGTCCCAGATAGAACCCAAAACAACACAATAAGCCTTGGAAGATTATTCTTGGATCAATGCCATGCAAGAGGAGATTGAACAAATGGAAAGGAACAATGTTTGGGAACTAACAGACAGAACAGATCATAAGAAGGTTATTGGCACCAAATGGGTGTACAAAAACAAAAGCAACGAAGATGGAGCTATTGTTAGGAATAAAGCCTAACTTGTTGCTAAAGGATATGCACAGTGTGAAGGAATAGATTTTGATGAAACCTATGCACCTGTTTCAAGATTAGAAGCCATCAGACTATTCCTCGCATATGCTGCATTCAAGGATTTTGAAGTCTATCAGATGGATGTAAAGAGTGCATTTCTTAATGGAATCCTAGAAGAAGAAGTCTATGTGGAGCAACCCCCAGGATTTGTCAAAGGAGACAAAGTCTACAAGCTGTTGAAAGCTCTATATGGACTTAAGCAGGCACCAAGAGCTTGGTAGGAAACCTTATCTGTATTTCCTGAAAAGAACGGTTTCTTCAAAGGGAAAGTGGACAAGACCCTATTCAGAGTGGAGCACGAAGGCCACATATTAATAGTTCAGATATATATGGATGACATCATATTTGGCTCAACCAACCCAGAGCTGTGTGAGAAATTCTCAAATCTCATACAAGGAGCATTTGAGATGAGTATGATGGGAAAGCTTAACTTCTTTCTTGGATTACAAGTCAAGCAGATGGAAAATGGAATTTTCATCAATAAAGCCAAATATACCTGAGCTCTAATCAAGAGATTTGGAATGGAATCAGCCAAACCAACAAGAATTCCTATGAGCACAAGTACTCACCTAGATGCAGATGAGGGAGGCATATCAGTGGACTCAATCCACTACAGAGGACTTATTGGATCATTGCTATACCTCACTGCAAGCAGACCAGACATATCTTATGCCGTAGGAGTATGCGCGCGATTTCAATCCAAGCCAAAGCAGTCTCACCAAGATGCAGCCAAGAGAATAATTAAATACCTTAAGTCTACAGTCAATGTTGGACTATGGTATCCTAAGGACGATAACTTCGAGCTATCAGGATATTCAGATGCAGATTTCACAGGATATAAAATTAATAGGAAAAGCACTAGTGGAACGTGCCAATTCCTAGGAGCCAGACTGATATCCTGGTTTAGCAAGAAGCAGGTTTCTAACTCTATCTCCACCACAGAGTCAGAATACCTAGCTGTAGGTAGTTGTTGTGCCCATATCTTATGGATCAGACAACAGCTAAGGGACTACAACATTATTGCCAATGATGTTCCTATCTGGTGTGAAAACAACAGTGCTATTGCAATAACCAACAACCCGGTATTGCATTCAAGGACCAAGCACATTGATGTTAAGCATCACTTCACTAGAGATCACGTGCTTAACAAGAGAGTAAGAGTTGAAAGAGTCAGCACAGACTACCAAATTGCTGATATCTTCACCAAACCTTTGCTAGAAGAAAGGTTTTTGGAGCTGAGCAGGGAACTTGGATTACTAGATTGGGTATCTAGTACATAGGAAAAAGCTAGCTGAAGGAGATCAGACGAAGGACGGACTAAGCTGACCATATGAATCAGAACCTACCTGATGCAGACAAGAA
The DNA here is from genome assembly GCA_033398695.1 of Orobanche coerulescens. Taxonomy (NCBI): domain Eukaryota; kingdom Viridiplantae; phylum Streptophyta; class Magnoliopsida; order Lamiales; family Orobanchaceae; genus Orobanche; species Orobanche coerulescens. The sequence continues at coordinate 6,819,863 of CM065814.1, forward strand.
GACGAAGGATAGACGAAGGAACCTAGCTGATCAAAACCACAGGCGAGAAGTCAATGGAGTGAACTCACCTGATGCAGAGCAGTCAACAATCAACGGTGAACCAGCTAAGTTTTCTAAACCTAACCGACTTCTGAATATTATATTATTATCTGCTATTTGTATAATAGTATCATATTATTTTTTAGATCACAAGTGGCATAATTCTATATGCTTAAAATACACGTGGCAATCACAGGTTCAATCGACCTCCACTATGACCAATTAAAATCCAACCGTCCATTTTCAAACTCAAAACCTGGACCACCGATTACTAAATTTGAATTTTAAAAATCCTCAAAAGTTGGACCACCGATTAAAATAAATGATTATTTAGTTACACCGTCGTTTCATTTTCCTTTTAAGGACGGGAAAACCCTTTCACTTTACCTTCACCAAACTTTCGGAAACCCTAATTTACAGAGCAGAAATTCTTTCGAACTCTCAATACACTAAGAAATCGCTTATCTTACAGAAATGGAATCCTACTTTGAAGGCATATATCTGAAGGCAGTCAAGGACTAGATCATTTTCTCCCTGGTCGTTGATTTTGAGGGACTCCTGGAATCAAATTTGGAGAACAACGATGTGCTCGACCTTATTCGCATGATGAAGATGAATGGGATCTACCCATTCTTGGACATCAGTCCCAAGCACCTGTTCAAGGAGGACGTTATTGCGTGTTTTTGAGAGGCCCGAGTGATTGAATCGGGGATTCGAAGCACTATCGGCGGAATCCAAGTGGACATATCACCGGAAACGATCGGAAAAGCATTTGGAATGAAGAATTGCGACGTGGCGGTCGAGGCCCTTAGACAGAGCGCAGCCGATACTTGGCTGAAGATTAAGGCGGTCGACCAACCGGAGAAACTAAAGCTAACCGACAAGAGGAGTGAAATAAAAAGGGAGTATCGCTATGTGTTGGACATAACCAACAAAATAGTCATGGGCATGGCCGGTAGCTACTACCAACTATCGTCAGCTAAGTTCATCAAATACTTGTTAGATTTTGATGATGTCATTAATGTAATTCAAATATTTATTACTTGGCAAAAATGTAAGGAAGAACCAAATGAGTATCTTCCATAGGCCAAATTATGTTAAGTTAAATACTTGGCAAAATGTAAGGAAGAACCAAATGAGTATCTTCTATAGGCTAAATAAGTTAGGCTCAAATCGACTAAGTACAAAGGTACAGATAAGTACATCATAGAAGTACAGCCGAGTCGAGTCAGAGAAGTTCTGGTCAACAAAAATTAATCAGACATGTTTGACCAGACTACAGTCAAGTGACTTCAAACAAGTCATCTGATCAGGCGAGTTTCAAATAGTCACCATCAAAGAAGTCCAAACTGCAGAGAAGATGACTGTACATCAGCCAACTTGACTTATAAGAGATCAGCCAAGTATTCCAAGTCCACGTCAGCATGCGTTGAATAGTCAAATATTACGGAATGTCACATGCAAGCGTGAAGAGACAAATTGGAGAGATTCCTGCAATGATATGAATTAAATAATTCATCCAGACCTACCACTGAAGACTTTAATCTTATTGTATTCAAAAGATACGGCGCCTCACATGCAAAGTCTTCACAACGGTCGAAAGATGGATTAAAATAAAGGGAACCCAGCCTTGCAACTTTCATAAAAATAAACAAAGAAGTCTATTTCTCCAACGGATGGATTTGTTACAAGATTTGCAACGGCTATGAAGAATGCTCAAGGATCAACACCTATATATATATATCCGAAGATTTGAAGTTGAGCAACATTGGTGCGAACAAAATCTCAAGCAATCAAAGCATTCAAAGCAATCAAAAAGCGAACTATAGCATCGTGAAAAAGATCAGTACTCAAAGTTCATATTTGAAGAAGCTCTTAGTTGGAGAAGACAAAAACTCGTGTCTTTAATCCTGAATTCGGTGTACTTCACTAGTTGAAGTTCAAGACTGTAAAGGCATCCAAGGATCGCGGATCAAGTGGTGCAAGGCAGTCAAGGGAGTTGCAACGGCAAGGATTTCCACTGGTTGGAAGCTATTGTAATTGGTTGAATCACTGTAATCTTTATCACTAGTTGACAATTATAGTGAATTCATCTACAACTGGTTTGGATAAAAGTGGATTAGTAGAGGATTACCCACCTCTGAGACCACTATAAACTGCCTGCATGTTTTACTGTTTTCAGCATCATATTTAACTGTTGCATTCATTAATTACTGTTCCATTGTTTTGTCTTGATTTCGTCATTAGTTGATTTCCGCATATCTATCAGTTAGAAACTCACTCTTCATGAAAAAGAGTTTAAGAGTTTCATTAAGTCTATTAACCCCCCCTCTAGACTTATTCCTGGACGACTTGTGACCTACAGTTAGCACAACGATGCTAGTACAAGTACGATAATATCCGCAATTTCGGATTTCCGGTAATTTTCTTTCTTCGGCGGAGGTCCATTTCGACGACTCACTTTTGACCGTTTTGTCATTTTGAGAATATTTAATTCTGCACTTTTTGTCATCCGAGTTCATTTCGGTATCGTTTTGTTGAGTCCGTGTTCTTAAACGACTTTTCCGCACTTGAGTCCGATTCTCGCGAATCTCACCCGAAACTGTTGTTTCGAGTTTCTCGGAACTTCATTTAATGTTATTATTCATGTTGTAAGCTTCGGTTTGGTGTTTCGATCGTGTATCGTGTATTTCGGACGTTTTGGGCCATTTTCGTAATTTCCCAAAGTTTGGGGTAATTACTTCCGTTGTCAAAATTCGAGCCCTCGGGTGGTCGGAACCGTGTGTTCACTTAGTGTTAGGATTCGTCTTTGCGAGTACTTCGTAATCGTGTTTTCAGTTTATGTTCAGGTCTGAGTTTCGGGATTTTCCGGACCGTCGGATCGACCGAGGCCTGGCTGGCCAGGCCTGGCCGAGTAACGGCCATAATGGCCCGGCAGTAACGGCCGTCAGGCCGGTTACGTACGTAACAGCCTACCGGTTACATACGTAACATGTCCGGCAGACCAAGACAGAGTTCGGCCTCGCCGACATTACATAGGCCTCGCCGATTACGTACGTAAGCGGTCGTCCAGGGTCGGCTATTTATAGGCCTGGATCGAGTCATCTGGCCATTTCTCATTTTTCCTTCATTCCTCCGTGATTTCTTCAGCATAAGTGGATGGATTTGAGTAAGAGAAACATAGAACAACATGTTTTGGAAGTTTGATTCATGGATTAACATCATCTTCCGCCCGGATCGAAGGTAAGAACACCTAAACTTTGGATTTTGGACGTTCTTGGGGTTTCTTGGTGTTTTGGCCGATTTGCTTTGTTTTGATTCAGATTATTTATGAAACTTGATTGTAAACTCGTATTCATTCAATACCCTTGAAGTTTTGTGGAACGAATTTGAGTATTTCTTTGAATAATCGATTGAATTGGACTACGCCTTCAAAGTGTCCGATAAAATGCTTCAATGGGTAGAACATAGGAAGTTCCATACGTTTTCGTAGAATTGTGATTGAATTGATATCGTTGTGACTTAGGAACGAATTCTTGTGAAGAACTCTAGTCGGAACCCTTCCGTTCGTTGCCTTCTTTGGGGTCCGAGCTTCCCGGTCGAACCGTGTTCTTCGGAGCATTCGGTAGCGGTTATTAAGGCAAGTATCTTACTATACGACTCGTATATTGCGACTAGTAATTACGTATGAGATGTGTGATGATTTTGCTTGCCTTCGTAATTATGTTCCGTTTGAGTCGGTTGTGTTTTCCGTAATTTGAAGGCTTTGCGATAATATTGTTATATTAGTATACGTGTTAGTCGTTGTGCCATTTATGCAGGACTGCGACGTACATATGGGATGGTTGTACACTTGGTTGTGCAATGTATTGTGTACCGAATGTGTGTTATGTTGGTTATGTGTCGTTGATTGACGATAGTTGTAGCGAGTGTTGAGATTGTGTTATGTGCGGGTGATGTACGATTTTGTGGTGATCAATGTGATTGATCAATTGTGCTCATTGTTGTATGTAATGTGAATGTGAATATGAATATGTGTGTGACCGCTAAGTTCACTCGTGTTAGTTCGACGGGACCTACGAGGATTCGTGGCAGTGGACTATGGGGTCAGAACTTAGTGAGGTACTGAGGTCCAATCGTGCTGGTCTGACGAGGCCTACGATAACGCATGGCAGTGGACCATGAGTTTCGGACATAGTATGTCCAACCGAGTGAGCTCGATGGGGCTTACGGTGACACGTGGCAGTGGACTACGGTGTCAGGACCGTGTGTGTGATTGTTGAGATTGATATAGTCCGTGCGGGTTGTTAAGCCTACGGAGACACGTGACAGTGGATCACGGTGTCGGAATTGGTTATGTCTGGTTAATAATCCGTGCGGGTTGTTGAACCTACGAAGACACGTGACAGTGGATCACAGTGTCGGAATTGATTATGTTTGTTTAATTGTGCGTGATGTAGTCCGTGTGGGTTGTTGAACCTACGGAGACACGTGACAGTGGATCACGGTGTCATGAGCATGATACTATTCAAATCAAAGTTTTGAAAAGAAAGTTTTAAGAAAGGAATGTTGGGCCGAGCCCCACGAGATTTATGGGAATGTTTTTGTACTGTAAATTGTTGTAATACAATTTGAGATTTGGGTTAAGACCCTAAGACTTTCGAAAGGTTTTGAAATTCTAAAAATTACCGAGATGATAATCTTATTTTCGAATGCTTCATAGCTTATCTTTCCTTGTGAAAACCTCCCGGGGATATTTGTTACTTGATTATTATATTTGATTCACGATTATTAATTGCTTGTTACATTTCATATGATTTGATACTTGCACTAGTAAAACAGTGGAGTTTTACTAACCCCCGAGTAATCGGGGGGTGGATGTCTATTTTGCGTCCAGGTACATGCAGATTCAGGGGAGCAGTCATAGGATTGGCACAAGAGGATGACGAGCTGCGATACTAATCATGAGTCGAGAGTTGTTCTGATTTTTGTTGTGTCGTCAGAGTTGATTTCAGTCTTCCGCTGTATTGTATTTCGACCCCTGTATGGGTAATGTCGTTTAAGTAAGTTTTTTTGATTGGGTTGTGTGACCTCATCGGTCTGTGTATTCACGTATAAGTGACCATAACAGTCTGTATTATTATATTGTTTGACCCTGGCCGGGCAAGCATTTGGTTGTTTATGGATGTTTAGCCTGGTAGATCCTTGTGGAAAGGGTCTACGACGTGTAATATTCCCATACGGTTTTGGGGGTGTTACATTTATGGTATCGGAGCTTAGGTTGCGGAAACCTAGGCTGTCGGGTCGAGTCAAGTTTGTGAATTGTCGAGTAATGTGTTGTCTTGTCATTCGAGTCGTCAGTGACAAATTGAGTTGTGCGTAGTCACAACGTGTCGGTTATGTTGTCGGATGAGATTAATATCGTGGGCGACTGTCACTTCCGTGCGACCTGTGGATGTAAGTCTCCTCCTTTATGCGTAATACCTGTGTATCTCGATTTTATCTTAGTGAGTTAATTGCGGTGCTTAATTTTATTTACACAGTGTTGTGTAATGTAGTTGTGTTTAATACTTGTGACACATAGTATGTGTATAGAACTGGGCACGTTATTGTTTTATCTTTGAACCACCGGGTGGGGTGGTATGTTGTGAAAGTTGTAAACCTTAATGTGTTTCGAAAAGGTACCGACGGTAGAGTTTGTGAGAAACTCCGATGAATAATTTTGCTGTGTGTATAAACTTGATACCACGAGATGCATTTGATTGAATTGGCGACCCTAGTTGCCATTTGAGTACGTGGTTTTAAATTCGACTGTTTTTTTTGGAATGTTGTAATTTTTGTCCACTATGGGTAAGTTTGAGAATATTTTCCGAAGGACCTTACAGTTTGAGAATTTTTGTAGAAATCGAATTTTGGAAAATATTTTGGTGGTGCGGTCAAACCACGGTTTATATGAATTTTTAAAATTTGTTAAATTTTGACAAATGGGCCATGTATTTTCAAATGACACAATCAGACGGTATTTGAAAAATGTGTTTTGAAATACTTCGGACATTGTAGAATATTACCGTCGTTTTGGTTATGAACTAAAGGATTTTGGAAAATTTCTATTTTGCAAAACAACTTTGGCTTCCGTAAATTAGAACGTTATGTGTTATGCATTGAGGTTAAGTCGTGCAGTGAGTTGCTATATTATTATTCTCGTCAGAAAAATCTGGGTTATATGCCCAAGTGGCGGGATATGTTGTTAGGTATCGTTCCCCACTTCACTGACCGAGGTATTAAATAAAGTGTTTTCAAAAATTTCATTTCACCAAATTTTTCAAACTTGAGAATTTTAAAATTTTATCATTTGAATAATACCCGGAAATGTTTATCTTTGCTACTGGTGTTTGATCCCTACATTACGTGTGTGGTTTTGACTGTGTTTGATTTGGTAAAATCCAAACACCTCTGTTGATGTGACTGTGTGAATTATTTTTGAATGAAGTTCTTAAATTACAGTGTTAGTTCGTGCACTTGTGTGATGATTTGGAGTTGATGCTTTATCGTGCTGCTATTATCGTCCTATGTTGACGTTGTGACATTTGTTTGGTTGCGTTATTCTGTTTGGTCGTCCGTTCAGTATGCCGAGAGGTCGTGGCCGAGGACGTGGTCGTAGTCGTGGTCGTGATCAGGAGCATGAGAGGGCGACTCCCTACTTGCCGAGTACCAATCAGCTCAGTACAGATCAGGGATATTCGACTAGTGTTAATGTTGACGTTGGCGCCGCCACCATCCTTCGTCAGGTGGTTGATCAGTTAGTGCAGATGAGTCAGGCCGCACATCGGAATGAGAATCCAGATGGGGATAACGGGGCTAGTAAGTGGTTACGAGATGTGATGAGGATGCAGCCGCCCCGTTTTGTGGGTTCGTCTGACTTGTTAGGTTGGGAAAACTGGCTCTTCCAGTTGGACAGAATATTTGATGATGTAGCTTGTACGGATGATATGAGGGTACCCATTGCTCAGTACCTGCTCGACAAAGAAGCTGCAGACTGGTGGCACGCTGTAGTGCCTGCAGATCGTACACCTATATGGGCTGAGTTTAAGACTGCCATGGAGGCAGAGTATTGCCCGTTGCCTGTTCGTGAACGCAGAATCGTTGAGTTTTTCTCGGCTACGCCCCAGGATGTGTCAATATCCCACGCGATAGTCGATTATAATCGACAGTTGGCTTATGTTTGGGATCAAGTGAGAAGTGAAGCGGACAAGGTCCGATACTTCAATATGCGCATGAAACCCCATATCCATGAGAGTATGGCTCCGCTTATGTGTACCACCCTGAAAGAATATCAGGACCGAGCTTTAGCCATTGAGATGGTTGTTTCTGTGTCGGAATCTAGTTCAGAGAGTAAGAGACAGAAGACCTCGAGAAATTTTTCAAGAGGCCAGAGAAGTGAGATCCGTGAACCTGTTGCTTCGCATTTTCCTTCTGGAAGCACTCCTCGTTCGGTTGACTACCTAAGAACCTTACTCCAGAGGCGAGTAAGACGATCGGTGTGAAGACTCGCTAAGCAGGTCGTGTAGGCCATGCGAGACAGAATTGTCGTTCGCCACCGGTTAATTGTTTTAAGTGCGGCCAACTGGGGCACCAAGTGGTGCATTGTGAGACCGTTGCCAAGATGTTCGGGAATCGGGTTTTCGTTCCTACTCGGGGAGGGCCCGGCGGTGTCCAGTGATGTAGTTGTGTATCGTACTTTGTGCTGTGATTCATGTAGAGATTGATATTTGTTGCGTGAACTTTTTGGTTTTGTTTGTATTCTACCATGATGTTTTATTTTAAGTTTCGGGACGAAACTTATTTTTAATAGGATAGAATGTAATGTCCGGTATTCTCGTTTTATGTTAACTTGAATTGTTTGTGTCTTGACGTCGGACATTTTCTTGTTGACGAGAATCGGAGTGAATTCTATCATAATACTATATTTGTTTATACCGCATAGTCATTGTGGTCGGGTGCGACTTGTGGTCGCGTGCGTTTCTTGGATTAAATGTGTGCATGTGATGCGTCGTTAATTGCTCGTTATTGTTTTGAACCATTGCCGGTGACGTTGTTATGATCGTCGTGGGGCGTGTTTTCACGCTGTATATTCTTTCGCGTTGCTTGTAACGTTTCGCCAATGGGCGAAAGTTACGCGTTTCTTGTGTATCTCGTTGAGTTTTCCTGTCGAGATATTGCTTCTTCATACTGGTTTTAAGTTTCGGGACGAAACTTCTTTTAAGGAGGGTAGAATGTAATATCCGCAATTTCGGATTTTGGTAATTTTCCTTGTTTGGTGGAGGTCCGTTTCGACGACTCGCTTTTGACCGTTTCGTCATTCTAAGAATATTTAATTCTACACTTTTTGTCATCCGAGTTCGTTTCGGTATCGTTTTGTTGAGTTCTGTGTTCTTAAACGACTTTTCCGCACTTGAGTTCGATTCTCGCGAATCTCGCCCGAAACTGTTGTTTCAAGTTTCTCGGAAGTTCATTTAATGTTATTATTCATGTTTTAAGCTTCGGTTTGGTGTTTCGATCGTGTATCGTGTATTTCGGACGTTTTGGGCCATTTTCGTAATTTCTCAAAGTTTGGGGTAATTACTTCCGTTGTCGAAATTTGAACCCTCGGGTGGTCGGAATCGTGTGTTCTCTTAGTGTTCGGATTCGACTTTGCGAGTACTTCGTAATCGTGTTTTCGGTTTATGTTCAGGTCTGAGTTTCGGGATTTTCCGGACCGTCGGATCGACCGAGGCCTGGCTGGCCAGGCCTGGCCGAGTAACGGCCGTAATGGCCCGACAGTAACGGCCGTAAGGACGGTTACGTACGTAACAGCCTACTGGTTACGTACGTAACATGTCCGGCAGAATCAGTACAGAGAGTTCGGCCTTGGCCGATTACGTACGTAGGCCTTGGCCGATTACGTACGTAAGCGGTCGGCCAGGGTCGGATATTTATAGGCCTGGACCGAGTCATCCGGCCATTTCTCATTTTTCCTTCGTTCCTCCGCGATTTCTTCAGCATAAGTGGATGGATTTGAGTAATAGAAACATAGAACAACATGTTTTGGAAGTTTGATTCATAGATTAACATCATCTTTCGCCCGGATCGAAGGTAAGAACACCTAAACTTTGGATTTTGGATGTTCTTGGGGTTTCTTGGTGTTTTGGACGATTTGCTTTGTTTTGATTCAGATTGTTGATGAAACTTGATTGTAAACTCGTATTAATTCAATACCCTTGAAGTTTTGTGGAACGAATTTGAGTATTTCTTTGAATAATCGATTGAATTGGACTACGCCTTCAAAGTGTCCGATAAAATGCTTCAATGGGTAGAACTTAGGAAGTTCCATACGTTTTCGTAGAATTGTGATTGAATTGATATCGTTGTGACTTAGGAACGAATTCTTGTGAAGAACTCTAGTCGGAACCCTTCCGTTCGTTGCCTTCTTTGGGGTCCGAGCTTCCCGGTCGAACCGTGTTCTTCGGAGCGTTCGGTAGCGGTTATTAAGGCAAGTATCTTACTATACGACTCATATCTTGCGACTAGTAATTACGTATGAGATGTGTGATGATTTTGCTTGCCTTCGTAATTATGTTCCGTTTGAGTCGGTTGTGTTTTTCGTAATTTGAAGGCTTTGCGATAATATTGTTATATTAGTATACGGGTTAGGCGTTGTGCCATTTATGCAGGACTGCGACATACATATGGGATGGTTGTACACTTGGTTGTGCAATGTATTGTGTACCGAACGTGTGTTATGTTGGTTATGTGTCGTTGATTGACGATAGTTGTTGCGAGTGTTGAGATTGTGTTATGTGCGGGTGATGTACGATATTGTGGTGATCAATGTGATTGATCAATTGTGCTCATTGTTGTATGTATTGTGAATGTGAATATGAATATGTGTGTGACCGCTAAGTTCACTCGTGTTGGTTATACGGGACCTACGAGGATTCGTGGCAGTAGACTACGGGGTCAGAACTTAGTGAGGTACTGAGGTCCAATCGTGCTGGTCTGACGAGGCCTACGATAACGCATGGCAGTGGACCATGAGTTTCGGACACAGTACGTCCAACCGGGTGAGCTCGACGGGGCTTACGGTGACACGTGGCAGTGGACTACGGTGTCAGGACCATGTGTGTGATTGTTGAGATTGATATAGTCCGTGCGGGTTGTTAAGCCTACGGAGACACGTGACAGTGGATCACGGTGTCGGAATTGGTTATGTCTGGTTAATAATCCGTGCGGGTTGTTGAATCTACGGAGACACGTGACAGTGGATCACGGTGTCGGAATTGATTATGTTTGTTTAATTGTGCGTGATGTAGTCCGTGTGGGTTGTTGAACCTACGGAGACACGTGACAGTGGATCACGGTGTCATGAGCATGATACTTTTCAAATCAAAGTTTTGAAAAGAAAGTTTTAAGAAAGGAATGTTGGGCCGAGCCCCACGAGATTTATGGGAATGTTTTTGTACTGTAAATTGTTGTAATACAATTTGAGATTTGAGTTAAGACCCTAAGACTTTCGAAAGGTTTTGAAATTCTAAAAATTCCCGAGATGATAATCTTATTTTCGAATGCTTCATAGCTTATCTTTCCTTGGGAAAACCTCCCGGGGATATTTGTTACTTGATTATTATATTTGATTCACGATTATTAATTGCTTGTTACATTTCATATGGTTTGATACTTGCACTAGTAAAACAGTGGAGTTTTACTAACCCCCGAGTAATCGGGGGGTGGATGTCTGTTTTGCGTCCAGGTACATGCAGATTCAGGGGAGCAGTCACAGGATTGGCACAAGAGGATGACGAGCTGCGATACTAATCATGAGTCGAGAGTTGTTCTGATTTTTATTATGTCGTCAGAGTTGATTTCAGTCTTCCGCTGTATTGTATTTCGACCCCTGTATGGGTAATGTCGTTTAAGTAAGTTTTGTTGATTGGGTTGTGTGACCTCATCGGTCTGTGTATTCACGTGTAAGTGACCATAACGGTCTGTATTATTATATTGTTTGACCCTGGCCGGGCAAGCATTTGGTTGTTTATGGTTGTTTAGCCTGGTAGATCCTTGTGGAAAGGGTCTACGGCATGTAATATTCCCATACGGTTTTGGGGGTGTTACACATACAACAATGATTTAATCAACAATAATCATGACAAGTTTCTCTAACGAGAAATAATAACAACATATATCGCATCATAACAGTCTCAACATACTCATGGTATTCCAACGATCCAGCGCACACAGCTATAGATGCCCATGATAATCCCGTCGGACCAAAACATGGTGGAACTACCTGTCCAACGATCCAGCGCACACAACTATAGATTTCCCATGATGATTCCCGTTGGATCAACGCATGGTGGAAAATTAATCACAACACATGTACACAGTACAATCATAACATAACTGACATAATACGAACAATTCTAATTAAAGTACGTGCCTCGATTCCATGACAAGAATAAAACTTCCATGAATATCAAAACGCTCGAAGGTCGCCCCTTTCGATCAATCACGTTGCTAAGCTTAAACCTTAACAAAATAAATAATATAGAATTCATCTCACATCGAATGAACATATAACAATCCAAACTACGGTTAAAAGTTCATAAAACGTAATCTGTCTCACCTTCATAACCTACGTTACATATCCTTTGTAGCGTACGTTAAATCTACTCGTTAGCGTACATAAGCTACGAAGTATAGCATACGCTAACCATGTATCTGTAATATCTAGGGGTAATTTTTTTTTCGTTTCACTGTTGAGTTGTACATATTCATTTGGAATTGTACAAATGCCGTGGTATTGTATCATTCGGGTTTGTTGAGGTGCGTTGGATTGTAGTTCGTTTATTCCGGTTGAGAGTTGTTGGAACAACTTGGTTGTCCAATTTGTTGAGATAACGTACATTAGCTTATGCGCTTAACGTATGTTAGGCTTTAGGTGTTACGTACGTTATGATGTTCATGCTATGTACGTAATGAGTGGTAGGTGGAGGGAACCTTCCTCGGACTCGACTTTCGGACGGTGGGTCCTGGGCATCTTTGATCCGATCTTACTATTACAGACAACAGATCCTTACGTATGTTAAGAGGTGAACTCTACGTACGTAATCCATGTAGCTTTCTAACGTACGTAAATGTTTTTTGTTTACATATGTTAAGGTCTTCGTATTTTTGGTCAGTTGGTTCTGGAGTTAGCATTACGTACGTTAATGTTTTGGCATAGCGTACGTAATGGCCCTTACATACGTTAACCTTGGTGTAGAGCGTACGTAATGTTTTTGTCAGATTATATAATTTGGTTTTGTATTTCATTTCTTCACGAACCAAAATAATTTTTCCATCCCTAGAATCGTCCTCCTGAACTTGTTCTTGATATTCAGCCTCTTCCAACACGATTTTGATCATCCTAGCTTGGATTGAAGTTTGAAGTTGGAAGCTTGTTGGTGCTCCTTTGGTGTTTGGAGAGTTCTTCTTGTTCTTCTTTGGTAAGTTCTCTTAGTCTCTTGTTCTTCAAGTAATTTTCGAGTAAGATATTGTTGTTGTTGTTTTCTTCGGGTGTTGATCGATTGTTGGCGTATATCATGATTCTTGATGAGTTTTTAAAACTTGTGATGAAGAACATGATGATTTTGTCTTTAAGAGGAGTTGTTCTTGATGTTTTAGAATGTTTGGAGGTTATAATCATGTCTAGGAAGGATTATGTTAAGATTGCTATATGATTAACATAGTCTTGATATGATTGTTGTTGTTATTTGTGTTTTTGGAGGGATTATAACCATTTTTGTAAGGAATTATGATGAATTATGTAATGATTATCATAATCTTGAAATGGTTGAGTGAACCTTGTTGATTAATCTGAATTCATGATGAATTGTTGATTGATTTTGGTTTAGACATCATGTTTGTTGAGATGATGATGTTCTTGAGGTATTGATGATGATATTAGTGATATTATCATGTTTGTTTTGATGATTGTTCTTAAGTGATTCTTGCTGAATCAATTTCACAAGTGTTAAGAACGTAATGATCATGTTAATCGATCATTGAGGTCTTGGAGGATGTTAGAATTCATAGTTGAGAACTATGATATTTGTTGGTGGAGTTTAATCGATTCGGGGTTGAATCGGGATTATTCCTAGTGTTGCTTTCTATTGATTTTGTGTTATTGAATGAATTGTATTTCATTCAAGGTTATTCGAGTGGTTGTGATCGTCGGAAGATGTCGTAGGTCGTTTCGTGGAAGGACGTTGATCGTGGAAGGACTTTCTCGCCTTCGGTTTGAGGCAAGTTTTATACTTGTACTGGTCAATGAGATAAATGTTATCATATATGTGTATGAATGTATTGTATCATTTCGAGACATAGTCTCTTCGTGATTTGTTGATATATGGGGATTGTTTGATGCAATACCCTTCGGCAATTATGCTAGATGTTATTGTTATTCGTTAACGGCCTGTTTAAGGCATCGAAACTCTTATTGTTATTGTTGTTGTCGATAGCCGGTCCGCGGTAGCGATGTATCGATTATTATTGATGACGTTGATGTCAGTCTAAGACATCATTGGGATCTTTGTTATCAAATTGGTATTGTTGCTATTGTATTGGCCGATTGAAGGCATTTGACATATTCGATTATCATCTCTGTTTTCGGTGGTCGGTTTAAGGCACCAGGACATCTATTCTAATTGAGTCATTGTTATCGATTGGTCGTTCTAAGACAATCGAGGTATCGAATTGGGATTATCGAAGATAATTCCCATCTGTTGTGTTGTTGTTATCGATTGGCCATTCCAAGGCAGTCTAGGTATTTGAATTGGGATTATCGAAGATAATTCCCATCCATTGTATCATTGTTTATCGATTGACCGTTCTAAGGTGATCGACATATTGAATTGGGATTATCGAAGATAATTCCCATCCATTGTGTTGTTTTTATCGATTAGACATTCTAAGGCAATCGAGGTATTAAATTGGGATTATTGAAGATAATTCCCATCCGTTGTATCATTGTTTATCAATTGACCGTTCTAAGGTAATCGACGTATTGAATTGGGACTGTCAATGACATTTCCCATTCGTTGAGTCATCGTCATCGATTAACCATTCTAAGGTAATCGCGGTGTTTAATTGGGACTGTCAAGGATAGTTTCCATCCATTGAGTTGTTGTGATCGATTGGCCATTCCAAGGCAGTGGAGGTATTTGAATTGGGACCGCCGAAGACAGTACCCATCCGTGAGTTATTATTGTCGTATTGTCCGACTCAAGGCAGCACACTATTATTCTTGTGAATTCGGTAATCTTGGGATCGTTGTTATTGTGATTAATTTTGTTTTGGAGGCTAGTCGCGGCTAGTGCTCAATGGAGAAGTTTGGGTCTTGAACCATCGCGATTGGTTTCCCAACACCTACAGTTCAGTAGGTCACGGTTATTGGATGGCCTCATTGTGATACGGCTTCGTGCCATGGCTTCGGCCCTCATTGTGACACGGCTTCGTGCCGTGGCTTCGGCCCTCATTGTGATACGACTTTGTGCCGTGGCTTCGGACCTCATTGTGATACGGCTTCGTGTCGTGGCTTTGTCCCTCATTGTGATACGACTTCGTATCGTGGTTTCGACCCTCATTGTGATACGGCTTCCTACTGTGGCTTCGACCCTCATTGTGATATGGCTTCGTGCCATGGCTTCGGCCCTCATATGTTACAGCTTCGGGCTAATTTTGGCTTCGGACCACTGTGGTGTTTGACAGTTTCGGCTGAGTGCTTTTCAGACCATTATGATACTTTGGCAGCTTCGGCTGAGGGGCTTTCAGGCCATTGTGATGTATTTGTATTTCTGTGGGAGCCTTCGGGCACTATGATTTGTATCTAGTCAGCGTTGGTTTTGTTAAGTTTCGGGTAATTTCATGGTTGTGTTCTATATTGATGATTCGCCGTTGGGCACTTGTGTTCTAACCTGTTGAGCAGGTACCGATCGTATGCTGTGGGCATAGTATTTCACGAATGCTCGATTCTTACTTTGGTTTGTGAGCATCTCGTACTACCATTGTTGTAATGTTTATTCTGCCTTTAGATGCATATCATGTTGTAAATGTATTTGATATTCATTATCTGTATGACTGACCCCGTGGGGGCAAAACATGTTTACATGTTTTAGGTGCTTGCGAGGAGAGAGATGAGACACAGGGGCATGACGATGGCGACGAGGCATTCGAGCGATACTATTCCGAGATGTTTTGGTGTTCATGTCAGTTAGACAGTTTGTAGTACTCCTGTTTTGTTCAGTCGTTGCCATTTTGTATTATCCAAGCAAGGCTCGTGGATGTTGTTGTATTTTTTATTTTGGCCATGTAGGCCCACTTTTGTCGTTGAAATTCCATATCGGAATATTAGGTCGGATGTCATAGTATGGACTGAGATTCCCCTTTTGATCAGTTTGTTGTATTTTTGGTCGTGTTCGCATGGTGGATCTCCTGGTGTGGGGTCCACGGCACTGTAATGACCCAATGAGATTTGGGGGTGTTACAGAACATGGTATCAGAGAATTGGGTTATGAGATACCCTGATATGTGAGTTATGTGGCTCTACCGACACGGTAGCAGTGGGGCTGTCAGGTTATGACAATCTGGACAGTTGGGTTTGTGAGTCGTGATAATTGGACGACTGTATGAGTCATTCCTTCATCGAGTCGTCGTCAGTGACGACTAGTACCGCAAGACCTCGAAGCTTCATGTGACCTGTGTAAGGACTCGATTCTCTTTTATATTCATACATTCATTATGTCATTGATTATACATGTTTCGTTGAAAACCTGTATGTAACATTTGTGTTACGATTCATTCATGATTATTTGTTTTGGAGCGTGTGGGCTCAGTATTGGCTACAATTAGCATGTTTGAGGTGATTGTTTATCTTTTGAGTATGTATACTCGTGTTTGTCGATTGACTTAGCATTGTGGATTGGCCGTTGAGGCATATTTGAGCTTTGTTCATGATCGAGTGTTATTCTTTCAGTATGGAAAGAGGAACCGGAGGACATGGCAGAGCGGGTAAAGGCTGCAGAGCAGGCCGAAACCCAGAACCTCATGTTTATACGCGTACAGATGCCGAGATGGATCAAAATTCGGCCGGATATGTGACTTATGCGACCGGTTATCCTTCAGGACGTCATACTCGAGCAGTCGATCAGACTGACATCGACCGTTTCTTACTTATGAGGGCATGATGGCCCAGATGACTCACATGACGCAGATAATGGAAACCATGCAGACCTCAGTGGTTCGTGGTCCACCGCAGCAGGGACTCCAGGTCCCGTTTTATGGACAGGCCGGGAGGGTGAGTCAGATTGTCGGCGACATCTCTCGCCAGAGGCCACCTATTTTTGAGGGTTCGTCGGAACCAGCTGATATTGTTCATTGGCTTGAACATTTTGATAAACTCTTCGACATGGTTCAGTGTCCGGAAGAGAGTAAGGTGGCAGTAGCGGCTTACTATTTGAGTAAAGGCGCTTACTCTTGGTGGCTCTTTGTGAAGACCACCTATCGTGATTGTGTTTGGAGTGAGTTCAAGACTCTCATGTTAGAGAGGTATTATCTGGCTCCACTTCGTGAGGCCAAGTTGTCAGAGGTTTTGAACCCCAAATCCGTCGAGGACGAGGGTGTTATTTTTATTGCCGAGAAGTTTCAAGGACTTCTTTAGTTTGCTTTATCTGCTATCCGTAGTGATGCAGATAAGATCAAGTATTTTAGCAAGAGGCTAAACCCGCAGTTGAGGATGCAGTTGTTCAATCATAATTGTAATTCACTTGGTGAATTCATAGAGAAGGCTCTTGGAGCAGAGCTTTTGATCAAGGAGCTTGCTCAGAAGAACCCTTCAATTTCTTCTGGTGAGAGGACTAGGATGCCAGTTCGTTCAGAGGGACATCGGGCTCCGACATCCAAGAGGTCGTCTTCTAGTCATCTTCGTGCTGGGAAAGCATCTTCTTTTCAGACGATGAGTTCGACTGTTGTTTTCTTTAACTACGATTCAGCGGGGCATGTTAGCACTCGATGTATTGTGCCAGCTATTGTTTGTTTTCTGTGTGGGAGGCAGGGACACCTTCTGAAATACTGCAGGAGTTCTAGTGCCAGTAGGTCTCGATAGAGATCACGGGCCTCGAGAGATTTCGTTACTCCAGTCCTTACTTCATCCAAGGGGTCCTATCAGGCTTCTGGAGCTAGAGGAAAGGACAGCCGAGGAGGAGGAGCGAGGTTAGATTTAGGTCTTCCTCGAGCCGTTGAGATCGAGGATGTCGATGATCTAGAGGATATTGATGCTGGGTACATTTGAGATGTAGCCTTGATTTGTATTTTCCTTGTTTTTCGGATTGATGTTTGACTCAGTCTGTATTGTAGTGTTGTGGTTGTGAACCATTTGTTGTTGATATATCTTGTAATGATAGCTTTTGAGAATATTGAGATTTAAGGTCATCTGATGCGTTTTTATTTCCTTTTTGGTATTATACCCGAGATTTTTGTGATAATCTGGGTAATTGTTCATTGTGATTCGAGACGTCAAGTCGTAAGGACTTGGGCGTGCGGTTGATATGGTCCCGAGGACTATATGTGCGTTGTTATTTTCCTTTTGTGGCGTGAGTCAGTGATTGCATGGGCGTCCGATGCTGATGAGGACGGGGGAATGTACACTGATGTTACGAGTCACCCACGGGGTGTGTACGCCGGTGTTACGAGTCATGTGGTTGGTACAACTTTCTAACTGGTCTCTGGCGAAGGAGTCATGATTCGACTAATCTCGTACTTATTTGAGTGTTTTCATCACTTGTTTTTCGCCGTGTTCGGGGGGGAACGCGGGGACCCAAGGGGTTGGCCTGATTACTCAGGCGAAGTAGTTCGCATTGAGGAGTATTCCTGGAGATGTTGTTTTCAGATCCTGATGGATAGTTCGTACCCCGTGTTGTGCGCCCTGAGTTTCGGGGACGAAACTCTTTTTAAGGGGGGGAGTATGTAATATCCGGGGGTAATTTTTTTTTTCGTTTCACTATTGAGTTGTACATATTCATTTGGAATTGTACAAATGTCGTGGAATTGTATCATTCGTGTTTGTTGAGGTGCGTTGGATTATAGTTCGTTCATTCCAGTTGAGAGTTGTTGGAACAACTTGGTTGTCCACTTTGTTGAGCTAACGTATGTTAGCTTGTGCGCTCAACGTACGTTAGGCTTTAGGCTTTACGTACGTTATGATGTTCATGCTACGTACGTAATGAGTGGTAGGTGGAGGGAACCTTCCTCGGACTCGACTTTCGGACGGTGGATCCCGGGCATCTTTGATCCGATCTTACTATTGCAGTCAACGGATCCTTACGTACGTTAAGAGGTGAACTCTACGTACGTAATCCATGTAGCTTGTTAACGTACGTAAATGGTTTTTGTTTACGTACGTTAAGATCTTCGTATTTTTGGTCAGTTGGTTCTGGAGTTAGCATTACGTACGTTAATGTTTTGGCATAGCATACGTAATGGCCCTTACGTACGTTAACCTTGGTGTATAGCGTACGTAATGTGTTTGTCAGATTATATAACTTGGTTTCGTATTTCATTTCTTCACGAACCAAAATCATTTTTGTCTCCCTAGAATCGTCCTCCTGGACTTGTTCTTGATATTTAGCCTCTTCCAACACGATTTTGATCATCCTAGCTTGGATTGAAGCTTGAAGTTGGAAGCTTGTTGGTGCTCCTTTGGTGTTTGGAGAGTTCTTCTTGTTCTTCATTGGTAAGTTCTCTTAATCTCTTGTTCTTAAAGTGATTTTCGAATAAGATGTTGTTGTTGTTGTTTTCTTCGGGTGTTGATCGATTGTTGGAGTATATCATGATTCTTGATGAGTTTATATAACTTGTGATGAAGAACATGATGATTTTGTCTTGAAGAGGAGTTGTTCTTGATGTTTTAGAATGTTTGGAGGTTATAATCATGTCTAGGAAGGATTATGTTAAGATTGTTATATGATTAACATAGTCATGATATGATTGTTGTTGTTTGTGTTTTTGGAGTGATTATAACCATTTTTGTAAGGAATTATGATGAATTATGTAATGATTATCCTAATCTTGAAATGATTGAGTGAACCTTGTTGATTAATCTGAATTCATCATAAATTGTTGATTGATTTTGGTTTAGACATCATGTTTGTTAAGATGATGATGTTATTGAGGTATTGATGATGATATTAGTGATGTTATCATGTTTGTTTTGATGATTGTTCTTAAGTGATTCTTGTTGAATCGATTTCACAAGTGTTAAGAATGTAATGATCATGTTAATCGATCATTGAGGTGTTGTAGGATGTTAGAATTCATAGTTGAGAACTATGATATTCGTTGGTGGAGTTGAACCGATTCGGGGTTGAATCGGGATTATCCTTAGTGTTGCTTTGTATTGATTTTTTGTTATTGAATGAATTGTATTTCATTCAAGGTTGTTCGAGTGGTTGTGATCGTCGGAAGACGCCGTACATCGTTTCGTGGAAGGATGTTGATCGTGGAAGGACTTTCTCGCCTTCGGTTTGAGGCAAGTTTTATACTTGTACTAGTCAATGAATGTTATCATATATGTGTATGAAAGTATTGTATCATTTCGAGACATAGTCTCTTCGTGATTTGTTGATATATGGGGATTGTTTGATGCAATACCTTTCGGCAATTATGCTAGATGTTAATGTTATTCGTTAACGGCCTATTTAAGGCATCGAAACTCTTGTTGTTATTGTTGTTGTCTATAGTCGGTCCGCGGTAGGGATGTATCGATTATTATTGTTGACGTTGATGTCAGTCTAAGACATCATTGGGACCGTTGTTATCAAATTGGTATTGTTGCTATTGTATTGTCCGATTGAAGGCATTTGACGTATTCGATTATCATCTCTGTTTTCGGTGGTCGGTTTAAGGCACCAGGACATCTATTCTAATTGAGTCATTGTTATCGATTGGTCGTTTTAAGACAATCGAGGTATCGAATTAGGATTATCGAAGATAATTCCCATCTGTTGTGTTGTTGTTATCGATTGGCCATTCCAAGACAGTCGAGGTATTTGAATTGCGATTATCGAAGATAATTCCCATCCGTTGTATCATTGTTTATCGATTGACCGTTCTAAGGTGATCGACGTATTGAATTGGGATTATCGAAGATAATTCCCATCTATTGTATTGTTGTTATCGATTGGCCATTCTAAGGCAATCGAGGTATTGAATTAGGATTATCGAAGATAATTCGCATCCGTTGTATCATTGTTTATAAATTGACCGTTCTAAGATAATCGACGTATTGAATTGGGACTGTCGAAGACATTTCCCATCCGTTGAGTCGTCATCATCGATTTACCGTTCTAAGGTAATCGAGGTGTTGATTTGGGACTGTCAAGGATAGTTTTCATCCATTGAGTTGTTGTGATCGATTGGCCATTCCAAGGCAGTCGAGGTATTTGAATTGGAACCGCCGAAGACGGTACCCATCCGTGAGTTATTGTTGTCGTATTGGTCGACACAAGGCAGCACACTATTATTCTTGTGAAGTCAGTAATCTTGGGATCGTTGCTATTGTGATTAATTATGTTTTGGAGGATAGTCGCGGCTAGTGCTCGATGGATAAGTTTGGGTCTTGAACCTTCGCGGTTGGTTTCCCAACACCTACAGTTCAGTAGGTCACGGTCATTGGATGGCCTCATTGTGATACGGCTTCATGCCGTAGCTTCGGCCCTCATTGTGATACGACTTCGTGCCGTGGCTTCGGCCCTCATTGCAATACGGCTTCATGCCGTGGCTTCGGCCCTCATTGTGATACGGCTTCGTGCCGTGGCTTCGGCCCTCATTGTGATACGGCTTCGTGTCGTGGCTTCGGCCCTCAGATGTTATAGCTTCGGGCTGATTTTGGCTTCGGACCACTGTGGTGTTTGACAGTTTCGGCAGAGTGGTTTTCAGACCATTATGATATTTTGGCAGCTTCGGCTGAGGGGCTTTCAGGCCATTGTGATGTATTTGTATTTCTGTGGTAGCCTTCGGGCACTGTAATTTGTATCTAGTCAGCATTGGTTTGTTTTAGTTTCGGGTAATTTCATGGTTGTGTTCTATATTGATGATTCGCCGTTGGGCACTTGTGTTCTAACCTGTTGAGCAGGTATCGATCGTATGCCGTGGGCATAGTATTTCACGAATGCTCGATTCTTACTTTGGTTTGTGAACATCTCGTACTACAATTGTTGTAATGTTTATTCTGCCTTTGGATGCATATAATGTTGTATATGTATTTGATATTCATTAACTGGAAGACTGACCCCATGGGGGAGGAACATGTTTACATATTTTAGGTGCTTGCGAGGAGAGAGTTGAGACACAGGGGCATGATGATGGCGACGAGGCATTCGAGCGATACTAGTCCGAGATGCTTTGGTGTTCATGTCAGTTAGACAGTTTGGAGTACTCCGGTTTTGTTCAGTCGTTGCCATTTTGTATTATCCGAGCAAGGCTCGTGGATGTTGTTGTATTTTTTATTTTGGCCACGTAGGCCCACTTTTGTCGTTGAAATTCCATATTAGAATATTAGGTCGGATGTCATAGTAGGGACTGAGATTCCCCTTTTGATCAGTTTGTTGTATTTTCGGTCGTGTTCGACTGGTGGATCTCCTGGTGTGGTGTCCACGGCACTATAATGACCCAATGGGATTTAGGGGTGTTACAGTATCGACAGTTCCTCTCTGATTAGTCGATTGACTCATCTGATGATATAACGTACGTTACATACCAAATGTAGCATACGTTAACCTTGCCAGTTAGCGTACGTAAGTTGCAGAGCCTAGCGTACGCTAAACAAGAATTCGACAGTCTCTCACTGATCAGTCGACTGTTCTGATTGAAGATGAAGCGTACGAAATCCTCAGTGATTAATGTACGTTACCCTTCCACACATCATGCTCATACAATTATGAATGATCTTACACATTCAAACATCTTCGATTTCAAAGAAATGTATATCATCACAACACTTATATTCAATCTCGCTTACCATTCTCATGTAAAGTTCGTTGATCTAAGGTTGATGCGTTTGATTCCAATATCATCATTACATTTAGACTTCATCTAAAAGATGAACTAACAAATCCAACTTATAAGAAAGGATACAACTTTTGATGATTCTATCTTAAGTCCTTTTAACAAAAGTGATATCAACTCCAAGTCTACAATCAATATGGCAACACTACTCAATACGGATAATCAATCTCAGAACATTACTCTCATCATTTGACGTAATATGATTCCAACTATGATGTTTTCAACAATGATATCTTAAGCATAATCATCCCAACTTCTAAACATGATGTTTAGTTGAATAATCCATCAATGGAACTTAATATCTTGATAGCATGATCATCATATCCTTAAGAACACAAATCCAAGGTTGGAGATAGTATTAACATACCTTAAGATGAAGAAAACACTGAGACAATAGGTAGAATCCAACTCCGCCAATCCAAAATGATTCTCCACTTCAATGATCAAGTATAAGTAATCTCCAATCTTCAATGATCAAGTAGATATGGTTTATATGTGTTTAAGGAGGCTGGGATCTCTCTGGGCATGAAGTATAATGGATGCTAAGTGAAACAAATGAGCTGAAATGAAATGGGGTGATGTCCTATTTATAATTTTCTGACCTTAACATATGTTAGCCTTCATGCATAACGTGCGTAAGTCTCTTAGCGTATGCTACCCATATGTCCTTAGCGTACGCTATCGTCACTGATAGTCAACTGTCCTCATTCTGAACTCGATTACGTACGTTACACCATCAGGTTACGTACGAAAGTGACACACATTAGCGTACGCTAGACACATTCCTTAGCGTACGTTAACAATCGTTGACTTCAAAAGTGTCCAGGTTCATCCGCGGGAATCTTATCTGGACCCATGTCTGGCTGGCGCATGTGCTAGCCGCCCAGCTCAATTATTGACTGCCTAACGTACGCTACGCTCCATTCGTAGCATACGCTAACTCTAGCCGATAACGTATGTTAAGCTACATTCTTAGCGTACGTTATCTCGTATTTGCATGAGAAAAATTCACATGTTGCCATACTCATGTACAAGGATATAAGTACGAGAAATATCATACTTCTATTATCGATATCACAATTCCGAATAATACAGGGTTCAATTACAGATGAAATACTCAATAATTAATCCGGATATTACATACTCTCCTACTAAAAAGGAGTTTCGTCCCAAAACTCAAGACAAAAATAACTTTGGATATCTGGACCTCATGCTATCTTCCGTTTCCCAAGTGGCTTCTTACACTCCGTGACGTGACCACTGAACCTTGACTAAAGCGATAGGTTTGTTCCTCATTTGTTTAACTCGACTCTCGAGTATCCTGATCGGTCTGTCTTCAAACGTGCCATCCTGATCGACTTCGATCTCGTCGAAATCAATGACATGACTAGGATATGGTATATACCTCCGTAACTGGGATACGTGGAACACGTTATGAACATGGCTCAATGACGGTGGTAATGCCAACCTGTATGCCAACTCTCCAACTCCCTCAAGAATTTCGAATGGTCCGATATATCTTGGACTCAGGTTTCCTTTCTTCCCAAAACGAAATATTCCCCGAGTAGAAGAAACCTTTAAAAGTACGTGATCTCCAGTACTGAACTCTAATGGGCGACAGCGCACATCTGCGTAAGATTTCTGTTGACTCTGGGCGGTCAACAGCCTTTCGCGAATCAAGGCTATCTTCTCTTGTGTCTTCACGACCAATTCTGGTTCCGTCCCGATCAAGTATGATGAATTGTCCCAACATAGGGGTGATCTGCATCTCCTTCCGTATATTGTCTCAAATGGTGCCATCTTAATAGAAGCATGCCAACTATTGTTGTAGGTAAATTTAATCAACGGTAGATGAACTTCCCAAATAGTTGACCAATCTAAGGAACAAGCCCTCAACATGTCTTCTACTGTTTGAATAGTCCTCTCGGATTATCCGTCCATCTGTAGATGATAAGCTGTGCTGAAGTTCAATTCGGTTCTCAAGGCTTTATGAACATCTTTCCAAAAATAAGACACAAAGCGACCGTCACACACAGTTGTCCTTGGATTCTTTGCAACCATACTTCAATTCCTTTGAGAATCAATTCTCGTTGAATGCTGGGATGGGAGGTCAGAGTCTCCAGCATCTGAATAGAAACAGGCTTGAGGCTAAGTGCATCGGCCACTACATTCGCTTTGCCTGGATGATAAAGAATATCCATGTCGTAGTCCTTAATCGGTTACAGCCATCTCCTTTGCCGCATGTTCAACTCTTTCTAATTGAAGATGTATTTGAGACTCTTATGATCCATGAAGATCTGACAGTGAGTCCCGTACAGGTAATTTCTCCAGATTTTCAAAGCAAAACCTACCGCTGCCAATTCCAAATCATGTGTTGGGTAATTCACTTCATAAGGTTTCAGCTGTCGTGACGCATAGGCGATTACCCTCTCATTCTTCATCAATACACATCCGAGTCCTTGGTTCGAAGCATCACTGTAAACTATGAATCCTCCAGTTCCCTGTGGAAGTGATAAAATTGGTGCTGTCGTCAATCTCTTCTTCAATTCATCAAAGCTGGTCTGACACATCTCGTTCCACTCAAACTTTTGAGTTTTCCGAAGTAATCGAGTAAGTGGGCGGGTAATTTTGGAAAACCCTTCCATGAACCGACGATAATACCCAGCAAGTCCTAAGAAACTCTGGACTTCCTTCACGTTCTTAGGAGGCTTCCAATCCATAACTGCTTCGATTTTCTGGGGGTCTACTAGGACTCCTTCAGATGATACTACATGGCCGAGGAACATCACTTCCTTTAGCCAAAATTCACACTTAGAAATCTTGGCGTACAATTGCCCATTTCTGAGAAGGTCTAAAACGATCCGCAGATGTTGTGCATGCTCTTCCGGGCTCTTGGAATAAACTAGGATGTCATCAATGAACACAACCACAAACTTGTCCAAATACTCTGTGAACACTCGATTCATCAATTGCATAAACACGATAGGTGCATTAGTGAGACCAAACGGCATCACTACAAACTCATAATGTCCGTAACGAGTTTTGAATGCTGACTTCGGAACATCAGATTCCTTAATCCTCAGCTGATGATACCCTGGTCTCCGATCGATTTTAGAAAACAATGTTGCTGCTTGCAACTGGTCAAACAAATCATCAATCCGTGGCAACGGATACTTGTTCTTAATCGTCATCTTGTTCAGTTCTCGATAGTCAATACACAATCGAACCGATCCATCCTTCTTCTGGACGAAAAGAACTGGCGCACCCCAGGGCGAAACGCTTGGCTGGATATAGCCTTTGTCCAGTAGTTCTTCCAGTTGCTTCTTCAATTCATACATCTAAGTAGTTTTCATACGATATGGCACCTTAGAAATTGGTGTAGCTCCGGGTTCCAGCTCGATGGTGAATTCCACATCCCGTCGTAGAGGTAGTCCAGGCAATTCGTTAAGAAACACATCTGGAAATTCGTTCACAACAGGAATGGATGAAAGTTCTACTTTACGTCTTCTTTCTTCATTGCATAGCACCAGTATCCGGTACAGCCCTGTTTCAACAATTTGACAGCTTTCATTGCCTTCATCACCTTTCCTGAGCTTCCTGGTTTCCATCCTTCAAACAGTATTTCAGAACCATCGTCAGCTATCACTGAGATATTCCTATTTCGGTAGTTTACAATAGCTCCATTTCGATTAAGCCAATCATCGCCGAGTATCAGGTCGTCTCCTTGCATCTCTATCACAATCAGATTTGAGGGCCACTCTCTGCCTCGAAATGATACAGGAAAATCTCTAGTTTCTAAGTTTTCCACGATCCTCTCTCCACTCGGTAAACCCACAACATAAGGCTCACAATTATGAAAACCAGAAATATTCAAATTATTTACACAAGGCAAGGATATAAATGAATGTGTAGCTCCTGTATCGAATAAAACGCTAACTGGCTGTGAAAGGATCTGAACAGTACCTGATGCGACGACAGCATCCTGATCGCCTGCGCTCTTCAACTCGTACAGACATGGGGGAGTGGATCTGACACTCGAGGCTCCCTTGCGGTTGAATTGTCCTCTGCCTCGACCTCGACCAAAATTTTGGGGCAGCTGAACACTCTACTGCGTCTGTTAAATACTTGATTCCTTCTGACCTGGCTGTGATATACGGGTTCCATTAAACTTTGTGGCATCCTTGCAAAACATCGCATGGTGCCCTTCCTGTCCACAATGAAACATGTAACTGGAGTACGGAAACAATCACGCCAAAGGTGGCCTGGGCGACCACAGTTAAAGCACTTTCTAGTTGAATCCGTCGTAGCTGATACTGCTCCGGAGTTCTTTCCGCTCTTGGATGGGTGCGGAGGTTTCTTGAATGAATGAAAGGATGACTGGGCCTTGCGGGGCCCATTGCTCTTGTGCTCTGTGAAACTACCAGAGACTTTCTGCTTCTTGGATTCTGCAAACTTTTCCATTGCTGCTTCTTTGATTTCATACGCCAATGCTTTATCCTGATATTGACGTAGAGTGGTACATTAAAAACCGGACATGTACCTCTGGATTTCTGGTTTCATTCTCATATCAAAATGGATCATCATTTTCGCGTCTGTTCTGACCAGGTGTTGAACAAACGCCATCTGCTGATTAAACTTTTTAATTGTCTGGGATACTGGCTCGTATGACGGCTGTGCGGAGAAAAATTCCCGAACTTTGGCTTCCCTCACGGGACAAGGGAAGTACTGAGCTTCCATCATCAATTTAAACTATGCCCAGTCAGCATCATGATCTACAGGCCGGATGGCTTCCCACCACTTGGATGCTTCCCTTATCAGAAAGTACTGAGTAATAGAGGCTCTCCGGTCGTTTGGGCAATTAATCCTAGCAAAAATTTTCTCCAGTTCTTTTAACCAATGATCCCACGTTGGTGTCTCAGAAAAGCCATCGAATTTGGGTGGTTGCATCTTCGCCACCTCTTGAAGCCGTCGGTCGCCTCGATCTCCCATGTCTGGGATACCTTGCTGTCGATCTCCCTGTTATAATCCTACTGCCACCTGCATTCGGTCCACGACCTAGGCAAACGGAGTCATCTGGTTCACCACCTGACGAAGGATTTCGGGCACAACAGGTTTTGGTTCATTGTTAATAGATCTTTGTGGCTCGCCTGAACTGTGGCTGGCCTGATTAGAAGGCGACGCTTCTCTTTCAGCATTCCTTCGTCCGCGACCGCGACCACGTCCACGTCCACCTCTCAACATACTGTAAGCATAAATACTCAATATACAGGAAACAATATCGTTCTAATGTTCAAGTGTAAAGAAGTATAACATGCGAAGGACGAGATAGAGTTTAGGAACATACAACCACCGCTCGCATGAAGATGTAGGCAGTACAGTGATGTTATTCATGGCCGGTTACCTCAAATGACATATATGACCCCTATTTTACCCAAATGGACAAGATATCCATAATCTTAGCTCCGATACCATATTCTGTAATACCCCCGATATATTCAGGAATATTACAGCACCGTAAATCCTTTACTTAAGAATTTACAAGGCTGAAAGAATGAAAAGACAGTAACAGATACCAACATATAAAAGTAACTGAATTAAAATATAACAGTTCTGGGCCAATACCGAGAATACAAATATCTGAAGGAAGAATATTAATACATCACCAAAATCAATCATCACAACGACAACGTACTCAAGTACTTATTAAAAACAACACAAACAACAGGCAATTAAACCCGGCCGGAACATCACTCTGCACCCTCGTCGTCATGCAGCTCCAGTGGTTGTTTCCCTGCTCTCCTCGATCCTGAACATAAACAAATGTTCACCCCCGAAGGGGTTAGCACAACAATGCTAGTACAAGTACGATAATCATCCAACAATGATTTAATCAACAATAATCATGACAAGTTTCTCCAACGAGAAATAATAACAACACATATCGCATCATAAAAGTCTCAACATACTCATGGTATTCTAACGATCCAGCGCACACAACTATAGATTCCCATGATAATCCCGTCAGACCAAAACATGGTGGAACTACCTGTCCAACGATCCAGCGCACACAGCTATAGATTTACCATGATGATTCCCATCGGATCAACGCATGGTGGACAATTAATCACAACACATGTACACAGTACAATCATAATATAACCGACATAATACAAACAATTCTAATTAAAGTACTTGCCTCGATTTGATGACAAGAATAAAACTTCCACGAATATCAAAACACTCGAAGGTCTCCCCTTTCGATCAATCACGTTGTTAAGCTTAAACCTTAACAAAATAAATAATATAGAATTCATCTCACGTCGAACTAACATCTAACAATCCAAATTACGGTCGAAAGTTCATAAAACGTAATCTGTCTGACCTTCATAACGTACGTTACATATCCTTTGTAGCATACGTTAAACCTACTCGTTAGCGTACGTAAGCTACAAAGTCTAGCGTACGCTAACCATATATCGACAGTTCCTCTCTGATCAGTCGACTGACTCGTCTGATGATATAACGTACGTTACGTACCAAACATAGCGTATGTTAACCTTGCCCGTTAGCGTACGTAAGCTGCAGAGCCTAGCGTATGCTAAACAAGAATCCGACAGTCTCTCACTGATCAGCCGACTGTTCTGATTGATGATGAAGCGTACGAAATCCTTAGTGATTAACGTACGTTACCCTTCCACATATCATGCTCATACAATTATGAATGATCTTACACATTCAAACATCTTCGATTTCAAGGAAATGTATATCATCACAACACTTATATTCAATCTCGCTTACCATTCTCATGTAAAGTTTGGTGATCTAAGGTTGATGCATTTGATTCCAATATCATTATTACATTTAGACTTCATCTAAAAGATGAACTAACAAATCCAACTTATAAGAAAGGTTACAACTTTTGATGATTCTATCTTAAGTCCTTTTAACAAAAGTGATATCAACTCCAAGTCTACAATCAATATGGCAACACTACTCAATACAGATAATCAATCTCAGAACATTACTCTCATCATTTGACGTAATAGGATTCCAACTATGATGTTTTCAACAATGATATGGTAAGCATAATCATCCCAACTTCTAAACATGATGTTTGGTTGAATAATCCATCAATGGAACTTAATATCTTGATAGCATGATCATCATATCCTTAAGAACAAGAATCCAAGGTTGGAGATAGTATTAACATACCTTAAGATGAAGAAAACATCGAGACAATAGGTAGAATCCAACTCCGGTTGCTTGTGTGCCAATCCAAAATGATTCTCCACTTCAATGATCTAGTATAAGTAATCTCCAATCTTCAATGATCAAGTAGAGATGATTTATATCTGTTTAAGGAGGCTGGGATCTATCTTGGCATGAAGTATAATAGAGGCTAAGTGAAACAAAGGAGCTGAAATGAAATGGGGTGATGTCCTATTTATAATTTTCTGACCTTAACGTACGTTAGCCTTCATGCATAACGTGCGTAAGTCTCTTAGCGTATGCTACCCAGATGTCCTTAGCGTACGCTATCATCACTGATAGTCAATTGTCCTCGTTCTGAACTCGATTACGTACATTACACCATCAGGTTACGTACTGTAATATCCGCATTTTTCTTCTTTGTCCGATATTCCCGTTTTGGTTTGGGTGATTGTTGATCGTCTGACCAAGTCGGCACATTTTCTGGGCATCAAGGACACTTGGGGCCCAGAGAAGTTGGCCCGTATATTTATCGCACAGATTGTGAGGCTTCACGGTACTCCGAAGTCTATTGTTTCGGATCGTGATGGTCGTTTTGTATCCCACTTTTGGCAGGCGGTGCATAAGGCGTTAGGTACCCGTTTGCATTTGAGTACCTCTTTTCATCCCCAGTCAGATGGACAGTCGGAGCGCACCATCCAGACATTTGAGGATATGTTGCGTGCTTGTGCTCTCGATTGGAGCAATGACTGGGAGGAGCATTTGCCATTGATCGAATTCACGTACAACAATAGTTGGCACGCGTCGATTCGGATGGCACCGTATGAGGCACTTTATGGGCGACGATGTCGATCGCCGATTTGTTGGAATGAGGCGTCCGATTTGGTCGGGACCGAACCGGATGTCGTTTTAGAGACGAGACGGAAGATAGAATTAATTCGAGAACGGATGTTGACTGCCCAGAGTCGACAGAAGTCATATGCCGATGTCCGTCGTCAACCTTTAGAATTCGAGGTGGGAGACCACGTCTTGCTGAAGGTGTCGCCGATGAGAGGAGTTTTCCGTTTCGGGAAGAAGGGGAAGTTGAGTCCGAGATTTATTGGACCCTTCGAGATTCTCGAGCGAGTCGGTGTGTTAGCATACCGTTTGGCGTTACCCCCGCCCCGAGTCATGTTCATAACGTTTTTCATGTTTCCCACCGAGGAAATATGTCCCGGATCCTAGTCACATCATCGACTATGGTGAGATTGACGTTGCCGAGAATATTACTTTTGAGGAGCGTCCTTTGAAGATTTTAGAGCATCGGGAGAAACGACTGAGGCATAAGACCATTCCCTTGGTCAAGGTGCAGTGGTCGAGGCATGGTGTCGAGGAGGCGACCTGGGAAACCGAGGATAGCATGCGTGCTAGATACCCCGAGTTGTTTGTTTCTTAAGTTTCGAGACGAAACTTATTTTTAGAGGGGTAGAATGTAATATCCGCATTTTTCTTCTTTGTCCGATATTCCCGTTTTGGTGTATTTTTATTTCTGGTAGCTCGCTTGTAACCATGTCGACATTTTGAATCTATGCTATTCTTGGAGTTTCTCCATCGGGGATGATCTTGGTGATGTTTTGATATTATTCCGTTTTATGTCATGTATTATGGCACGGACGTTCGATTCTCGTAGAACTCGCTCGCTTTTCTAATCCCTTTGGTTTCACGAGTTCGTATAGTTGAGTTGTTCGTATCGTGAGTTCCGGTTTGTTAATCCGACGTCATATCGCGGTTTTGTGAACGTTTGGGCCATTTCGTAATTTTCCTAAGTTTAGGGTATTCTTGTTATCTTTGTTGTTCCTGAACCTTCGACATTCGGAATCACGTTTCATTTTATATCTTTTGTCGTTGGCGTGAATCATGGAAGTATATCGGTTGGTAGCAGATACGTCTCGTTACTTCCCGATCATTTCCTCGCCGAGAAGTGATTCGATTTCTTCTTCCGTCTCGTGCTATGTTACGGCCGTAAGCCGCATTGTTACGGCCGTAATGCTTGAGAGTTACGGCCGTAAGTTTCCCTTATACGGCCGTAATATGAGTTCGCTTTCAGTACTTGATTCCAGTGGGGGTTACGCGTAACATGCTAGAGTTACTACCGTAAGTATTGATACGGCCGTAATGGTGTCTTGATACGGCCGTAAGTGTCGTCGTAAATTTTACCCAGCTTCTTTCCAGAGGCCGCCACGGCCGTAAGAGAGTCGGGTTACGGCCGTAATGTTCCCGTGTTACGGCCGTATGTGGGTTGTGTTACCGTAACACTGCCAAGATATAAACCGGCAGCCCGCTTTTCCTCATTTCTCACTTCTCTCTTTCCTTTTCGCGACGGGAGCGACGACTGGAGCTAGGGTTCGACCGATTTCGATCCAAACTCCATTGTAAGAGCATATTCAAGTATCATACCATCCACCTATCACTAATCATCCATCGTTCATCTTCAAATCAAGGTAAAATCTCTTATAACCTACCTTGGAGGATTTGGGGATTTCGGGTGTATTGTTCGATTTGCTTCGTATTGTTGATTAATCCTTGTTGATTATGATTAATCTCGTCATTGTTCTTGTTCTCCTACGAACTCATGATGTATTTCGTGATATTTACATAATCGAGAGGGTTTGCTGCGATCCGCCCTCGCCGTTGTTTGATACGAATACACATAAATCGTAGGAGGGTTTTCGGTGTTTCCAATTCCGTATTTAGTTAGAATTGGTGATGATTGTGTTCTTCGTATCGTTAGGTTCGTGATTACCGCTCCTATCGGTCGTCGGTGTTTTCCTTCCGCTCGCGCCGTCTCTTATTCAAGGCAAGTATTTTTAGAAACCTTTAAGCTTAACATGAAATGGTGATGTATATTACTTGTGTGTAACTCACCTCGTGTTGACGGGGTCAAGGAGGGAAATCTATGCCGCGCCCGGATTTCACGAGTTTGTTTAGCTAGCCATGCGGGAGGGTCCTTAGAGTCCTCGTAAGGGAATCTATGATATTACTGCTCCCAAGGCGATGCATGTGCGTGTTTTGTTTTATAATGTAGCAGTATGGGAGGGTCCTTAGAGGCCTCGTGCGGGAATCTATGATATTACTCGTTCCCAAGGCAAATTGTTTGACTGTTTGTTTCCTAAAAGACATGTCTAGTTTTGATTTTTGAAACGATATTGGTGCATGTACTATGAAATGTGTAAGCGATTGGTTTGCCTTAATTACTTGTATTAGCGTAATTGCTAACCCCTTTGGGGACCCGCTTGGGGAAATTCTTGTTATGGATTTCAGTTATGATTATCCGGACGAGCGAGCACCGTGACAAGACGAGGATGTTGGCTGTGGTCGTTGACATGTGCATTTGGGTCTACTATTTCCTTTGTCCATTTCGATATGGTTGTTCCCACGCTTTAAACTTATAGATTGTACTCGCGAGTACTTAGGCTTTTGTTTCAAACTCCGTATTGTATTGCTTTAAATTGTCATGTTGTTGGTTGATGCTTATTTTGCGGTTGCTCCGGGCGTATCTTTATATGTCATGTTATTTAATTGTGTATCCTCGCTAACCAAGATGGTTAGTCGAGTGGAGTTTTTCTATTGTAGCCTGGTAGGTCCCATGTAGGGGTTCACGGCGTAACATATTCCGAATATCTCGGTGTGTTACAGTAAATGGTATCGGAGCTCTAGGTTTATGGTTACGTATGCTTGTTGGTTATTTTGGTATAGTAATGTTTTGTTTGCACATTGTCACACCGCCAAAGATCTCGGTACTTCCAGGTGCTCGTAAGTTTTCTTACTCACCCTTTGTTTTCTTACATTGTATTTCGCCGAGTTGAAGTTGCTTTTTCCTCCCTTACTCATCATCAATGTACTTCTGTTATCTCTTAACACCAGTATGGACGCCGGAGGTAACCGTGGTCGTGGTCGTGGTCGTGGTTGTGGACGCGGCCGAGGATGTGGGGCAGCCGGTGGGGCGGCCACGTCACATTCTTCGGGAGCCGGCAGTACCGGTGACCGTCATAGTCATGCTTCTTCTCAGGAGCGCGCCGATCTTGGTATTGCGGCCGCAGGCAAAGAAATGGTTAACCAGATGGCGGCTATAGCTCGTGGTCCGTAACCCCAACCGTGCCCATGCTAATCGGGGCGGAGCGGATCGCCGCTTCAGGATGTCATCAAGATGCATCCTCCTCGCTGGGAGCTTCGGACCCGATCGGCTGGGAAGGGTGGATCAAGGAGATATCCAAAGTTTTCACTGCTACCAACTGCCCCGAGGACCGTAAGGTCCCTATTGCTCAATACTTCCTCACGGGAGATGCTACAGATTGGTGGGAGGCCGTCGGTCCCAAAGATCATGTTGCTTCGTGGGCCGAGTTTCAGGAGTTGATGGAGACTGAGTATTGTCCGTGGCCGGCCGATGTGCTCGAGTGCATGCTTTCTACGATGCTCAACCACGGATATCCCCGTATCTCGTGCCATTGCCGACTTTAACAAGGAGTCAAGTTATGTGAAGACCCAAGTTGTCGCTGAGAGCGACAAAATTTTCCATTTTTCCAGGAGGATGAAACTGTCCATTCGGGACTATATGTCTGGGCTCGTCTGTACTACCTTGAAGGATTATCAGATTCGAGCTCTTGCTTATGATATATCAGTAACGGCGAGTGATTTGGCTCGTGAGAGCAAGAACCAGAAGTCGGTCGGAAATTTTTCTGGTCCCAAGAGTGGAGGCCAGCAGAAATCTCAAGCTGCAAGTATTTCAACGGGCGGTTCGGCCTGCTTTCCGGGAGCTGGGTGCCGCCGAACCTCCGCTCGTGAACCCACATGTTTTAACTGTGGTGTGCAGGGCCATAGGAGCCGGCAGTGTTCTCGTCCGAAGTTTACCTGTCATACTTGTGGACAGCTAGGCCACAAGGCCCCTTTTTGTGAGCAGATCAAACAGCTTCGTGGCGCCCGTTCTTCTCAACCAGTACCGTTGGAGCCGAGTGTGAACCAGGGCTCATTTGCTCCGCCGCCTCCACCGAGTGCCGGCCGAGGTAGGGGTCGGGGTCAGCCCGCTAGGGGTGGAGCTTCCATGTCGGCTCGCCTGCACCGCGTATCTATGAGATGAGGAGGGCCGATGATCCAAGAACATCGTGGTGACAGTACTGCTCATATCCATTCTCATCCCGGGCTGTGCTTTTGATTCGGGTGATACGCATTCATTCATTTCTCTAGAGTGTGTACGCCGTTTGAGTCTCGACTGCTTGTCACCTTGTGAGCCTTTCATCGTTAAACTTCCTAGCGGTGATAGAATTGTCGGTGATCGAGAAGTCCGGGACTGCTCGTGATTATTTGTGAGAGGGCTTGGCTCTCTAACCTTATTGTCGTGGGTATCGAGGGTGAGGATTTGATTCTCGGGGATGATTGGCTCGAGCGGAATGGCGCGATCATGAACTACCGCACGAGAATCATCACTATGTTAGCCGAGGACGGCACCGAACACTCTTTCGCAGGCGTAAGAGGGAAACCAAGTTCGTTATTAATGCCTTAAAGGCGGCGAAACTCCCGCCAAGGGGTGTACCGTTATTGGTGTTACGCCTTGAAGGCTGATAATGGTGGGGTCGAGCTTTCGTCGATTCCAAGTTAGTGAGTTTGCCGATGTATTTCTGACGAGTTACCGGGATTGCCACCGAATCGTGAGGTCGAGTTTACTATAGAGTTAGAGCCAGGCGCGGCTCCTATTTCAAGGCGCCGTATCGCATGGAACCTTCAGAGATGTCGAGTTGAAGAAGCAGCTGAGTGAGCTTCTTGAGTCGGGTATGTTCGACCGAGCGCCGCCTTGGGGCGCACCGGTCCTGCTTTGTGCGGAAGAAAGATGGTTCACTACGCTTGTGTATCGACTATCGCGAACTAAACAAGGTGACCATAAAGAACAAGTATCCTTTGCCGAGAATCGATGACTTGTTTGACCAGCAGGTGGAGTCATGTATTCTCGAAGATTGATTTGAAATCGGGTACTATCACCGGGTGAGAGAGTCCGACGTGCCGAAACAAATTTTTCTGGACGAGATACGGACATTACGAGTTTGTAGTTATGCCTTTCGGGTTAACTAATGCGCGGTGTTCATGCAATTGATGAACAAAGTCTTTATCGAGTATTTGGATAAGTGTGTTGTCGTCTTCATTGACGATATTCTTATCTATTCGAGGAATGAGGAAGAGCATGCCCATCATCTCATGGATAGTGTTAGACATTTTGAGGACCGAGCAACTCTATGCGAAGTTCTCGAAATGTGAGTTCGGTCAAGGAAGTGATGTTTTTGGGTCACGTGATTTCAGCCAAGGGAGTCCGTGTGGATCCGCAAAATTGAGGCAAGTTGGATTGGGCACCGCCAAGAATGTGAAGGAGATTCGTAGTTTCTTGGGTTTGGTGGCTACTACCGTAGGTTCGCCGAGGGTTTCGAAATCGCCTCGCCACTTACACAGCTTGCTCCATAAGTCCGAGAAGTTCGTCTCGGAATGACGAGAGGCGATGAGTTTTGAGGAGTCAAGAGGCGTTGACTTCAGCCCGGTTTTGGCATTGCCGTGCGGCAACGAGGGTTTTGCCGCCTATAGCGATGCCGGGCCGTGGTCTTGGGTGCGTATTGATGCAAAGACGGGCAAGACCATTGCCTTTGCGCCGAGACGCTTGAGGCCATATGAGCTTAACTACCCTACTCATGATTTGGAGTTAGCGGCAATGCTTTTGCGCTCAATATTTGGCGTCACTATCTTTTCGGCTCGGCATGTCGATTTTTACCGATCATAAAAGTCTCAAATACATATTTACTCACGGGAGTTGAATATGAGGCAGAGGAGGTGGTTAGAGCTGATTAAGGATAATGACCTTGAAATCCTTTATCATCCGGCAAGGCGAACGCCGTGGCCGACGCCTTGAGCCGAAACCGATTGCGTTGCGAACGCTTGAGGTCCTTACGTCTCACCGAGCTTCGGACTTTGATCGAGTTAGATATTGAGGTTTTGTTGCTCGGGACTGCCGGGCAACTTTGTGCTTTAGAGATTTCGCTGCCTTTGATCGATGAAATTAAGTCAAGCTTGGAGGATCCGATGATTACTCAAATCCGAGAGAACATTCTTAAGGGAAAGTCTCCGCCTTTGTAATCCATGAGGATGGTGTTTTGAGATTCCAGTCGGCTTTGTGTACCGAACGACATAGAGTTGAGACAGAGTATTTCGCGCGAGGCCCATGCTACACCTTACTCCGTTCATCCCGTTCGAGTAAGATGTATAAGGACCGAGGAGGAATTTCGTGGAATGATATGAAGGAGGAGGTCGCAGCTTTGTAGCAAAATGTTTGACTTGTCGCCAGGTCAAAATCGAGCATCGACCATCAAGGGTTATTGCGTCACTTCGCTCCGAATGGAAATGGGAAGATATATCGATGGATTTCATTACGAGTTTGCCGAGGTCGAGATCGGGCATGAATATGGTTTGGGTGATTGTTGATCGTCTGACCAAGTCGGCACATTTTCTGGGCATCAAGGACACTTGGGGCCCAGAGAAGTTGGCCCGTATATTTATCGCACAGATTGTGAGGCTTCACGGTACTCCGAAGTCTATTGTTTCGGATCGTGATGGTCGTTTTGTATCCCACTTTTGGCAGGCGGTGCATAAGGCGTTAGGTACCCGTTTGCATTTGAGTACCTCTTTTCATCCCCAGTCAGATGGACAGTCGGAGCGCACCATCCAGACATTTGAGGATATGTTGCGTGCTTGTGCTCTCGATTGGAGCAATGACTGGGAGGAGCATTTGCCATTGATCGAATTCACGTACAACAATAGTTGGCACGCGTCGATTCGGATGGCACCGTATGAGGCACTTTATGGGCGACGATGTCGATCGCCGATTTGTTGGAATGAGGCGTCCGATTTGGTCGGGACCGAACCGGATGTCGTTTTAGAGACGAGACGGAAGATAGAATTAATTCGAGAACGGATGTTGACTGCCCAGAGTCGGCGTGTCATATGCCGATGTCCGTCGTCGACCTTTAGAATTCGAGGTGGGAGACCACGCCTTGTCAAGGTGTCGCCGATGAGAGGAGTTTTCCGCTTTGGGAAGAAGGGAAGTTGAGTCCGAGATTTATCGACCCTTCGAGATTCTCGAGCGAGTCGGTGTGTTAGCATACCGCTTTGGCGTTACCCCGCCCCGAGTCATGTTCATAACGTTTTCATGTTTCCCACCGAGGAAATATGTCTCGGATCCTAGTCACATCATCGACTATGGGGAGATTGACGTTGCCGAGAATATTACTTTTGAGGAGCGTCCTTTGAAGATTCTAGAGCATCGGGAGAAACGACTGAGGCATAAGACCATTCCCTTGGTCAAGGTGCAGTGGTCGAGGCATGGTGTCGAGGAGGCGACCTGGGAAACCGAGGATAGCATGCGTGCTAGATACCCCGAGTTGTTTTTTTCTTAAGTTTCGGGACGAAACTTATTTTTAGAGGGGTAGAATGTAATATCCGCATTTTTCTTCTTTGTCCGATATTCCCGTTTTGGTGTATTTTTATTTCTGGTAGCTCGCTTGTAACCATGTCGACATTTTGAATCTATGCTATTCTTGGAGTTTCTCCATCGGGGATGATCTTGGTGATGTTTTGATATTATTCCGTTTTATGTCATGTATTATGGCACGGACGTTCGATTCTCGTAGAACTCGCTCGCTTTTCTAATCCCTTTGGTTTCACGAGTTCGTATAGTTGAGTTGTTCGTATCGTGAGTTCCGGTTTGTTAATCCGACGTCATATCGCGGTTTTGTGAACGTTTGGGCCATTTCGTAATTTTCCTAAGTTTAGGTATTCTTGTTATCTTTGTTGTTCCCGAACCTTCGGACATTCGGAATCACGTTTCATTTTATATCTTTTGTCGTTGGCGTGAATCATTGGAAGTATATCGGTTGGTAGCAGATACGCCTCGTTACTTCCCGATCATTTCCTCGCCGAGAAGTGATTCGATTTCTTCTTGCCTCGTGCTATGTTACGGCCGTAAGCCGCATTGTTACGGCCGTAATGCTTGAGAGTTACGGCCGTAAGTTTCCTTATACGGCCGTAATATGAGTTCGCTTTACGTACTTGATTCCTGGGGGTTACGCGTAACGTGCTAGAGAGTTACTGGCCGTAAGTATTGATACGGCCGTAATGGTGTCTTGATACGGCCGTAAGTGTCGTCAGTAAATTTTACCTGGCTTCTTTCCAGAGGCGATTACGGCCGTAAGAGAGTCGGGTTACGGCCGTAATGTTCCCGTGTTACGGCCGTATGTGGGTTGTGTTACGGCCGTAACACTGCCAGTATATAAACTGGCAGCGGCCCAGTTTTTCCTCATTTCTCACTTCTCTCTTTCCTTTTCGCGACGGGAGCGACGACTGGAGCTAGGGTTCGACCGATTTCGATCCAAACTCCATTGTAAGAGCATATTCAAGTATCATACCATCCACCTATCACTAATCATCCATCGTTCATCTTCAAATCAAGGTAAAATCTCTTATAACCTACCTTGGAGGATTTGGGGATTTCGGGTGTATTGTTCGATTTGCTTCGTATTGTTGATTAATCCTTGTTGATTATGATTAATCTCGTCATTGTTCTTGTTCTCCTACGAACTCATGATGTATTTCGTGATATTTACATAATCGAGAGGGTTTGGTTGCGATCCGCCCTCGTCGTTGTTTGATACGAATACACATAAATCGTAGGAGGGTTTTTGGGTGTTTCCAATTCCGTATTTAGTTAGAATTGGTGATGATTGTGTTCTTCGTATCGTTAGGTTCGTGATTACCGGCTCCTATCGGTCGTCGGTGTTTTCCTTCCGCTGCGCCGTCTCTTATTCAAGGCAAGTATTTTTGGAAACCTTTAAGCTTAACATGAAATGGTGATGTATATTACTTGTGTGTAACTCACCTCGTGTTGACTTCGACGGGGTCAAGGAGGGAAATCTATGCCGCGCCCGGATTTCACGAGTTTGTTTAGCTAACCAAAGGCGGGAGGGTCCTTAGAGGCCTCGCAAGGGAATCTATGATATTACTCTGCTCCCAAGGCAATGCATGTGCGTGTTTTGTTTTATAATGTAGCCAAGTGGAGGGTCCTTAGAGGCCTCAAGGGGAATCTATGATATTACTGTTCCCAAGGCAAATTGTTTGACTGCTTGTTTTTAAAAGACATGTCTAGTTTTGATTTTTGAAACGATATTGGTGCATGTACTATGAAATGTGTAAGCGATTGGTTTGCCTTAATTACTTGTACTAGCGTAATTGCTAACCCCTTTGGGGACCCGTTTTGGGGAAATTCTTGTTATGGATTTCAGGTTATGATTATCCGGACGAGCGAGCACCAGGACAGTACGAGGATGTTGGCCAGGGTCGTTGACATGTGCATTTGGGTCTACTATTTCCTTTGTCCATTTCGATATGGTTGTTCCCACAGTTTTAAACTTATAGATTGTACTCGCGAGTACTTAGGCTTTTTGTTTCAAACTCCGTATTGTATTGCTTTAAATTGTCACGTTGTTGGTTGATGCTTATTTTGCCGGTTGCTCCGGGCGTATCTTTATATGTCATGTTATTTAATTGTGTATCCTCGCTAACCAAGATGGTTAGTCGAGTGGAGTTTTTCTATTGTAGCCTGGTAGGTCCCATGTAGGGGTCTACGGCGCTGTAACATATTCCGAATATCTCGGGGTGTTACACGTACGTAAGTGACACACATTAGCGTACGCTAGACACATTCCTTAGCGTACGTTAACAATCGTTGACTTCAAAAGTGTCCAGGTTCATCCGCGGGAATCTTATCCGGACCCATGTCCAGCTGGCGCATGTGCTAGCCGCCCAGCTCAATTATTGACTGCCTAATATACGCTACGCTCCATTCGTAGAGTACGCTAACTCTAGTCGATAACGTACGTTAAGCTACATTCTTAGCGTACGTTATCACGTATTTGCATGAGAAAAATTCACATGTTGCCATACTCATGTACAAGGATACAAATACGAGAAATATCATACTTCGATTATCGATATCACAATTCTGAATAATAAAGGGTTCAATTGCAGATGAAATACTCAATAATTAGTCCGGATATTACACAAGCCCCAGACTTACCCATAATGAGATCACCCAGTGGCCGCGACCTATTGAACTATAGGTGTTGGGAAACCAACCGTGAAGGTTCAATCCCCAAACTTACCCATAATGAGATCATCGAAATGACTGTGACCTACTGAACTATAGGTGTTGGGAAACCAACCGCAAAGGTTCGAGCCCCAAACTTACCCATAATGAGATCACCCAGTGGCCGTGACCTACTGAACTGTAGGTGTTGGGAAACCAACCATGAAGGTTCAAGTCCCAAACTTACCCATCAAGCACTAGCCGAGACTAGCCTTCGAAACACAATTAATCACAAACGGCAATGATCACAAGATTACCGAATTCACAAGAATGATTGTGTGCTGCCTTGAGTCGGACAACACGACAATAATAACTCACGGATGGGTACCATCCTCGGTGGTCTCAATTCAAATGCCTCGATTGCCTTCGAATGTCCAATCAATAACAACGACTCAACAGATGGGAACTATCATCGACAATCCCAATTTAATACCTCAATTGTCTTAGAACGACCAATCGATAATAACGACTCGGCGGATGGGAACTATCCTGGACAGTCCCAATTCAATACCTCGATTGTCTTAGAACGACAAATCAATAACAACGACTCGGCAGATGGGAACTATCCTTAACAGTCCCAATTCAATACCTTGATTGTCTTAGAACAACCAATTTATAACAACGAATCAACGGATGACTCAGTACCTTTAATTGGTTACCGACGACGGAAATGATAATCAACTATGCTAATGCCTTCAATCGGCCAATACAACATCGATAGCAAAACACCAACATCAATAGCAACACTCATATCGATGTCTTCATCGAACATCAATATCAATAATAACAATAGATACATCGATACCGCGAACCGGCTACCGACAACAACAATAACATCAAAGCGATCAACAATAACATTTGGCATAATTATCGAAGGGTATCGTATCAAACAATTCCCTGATATCAACAAAAATCATGAAGAGACTACGTCTCGAAATGATACGACACATTCATACACATACATGATAACATTAATATCATTGACCAGTACAAGTATAAAACTTGCCTCAAACCGAAGGCGATGAAATCCTCCCACGAACGACGAACGACGTCCTCCGACAATCACAAGCACTCGAACAACCTTGAATGAAATATAATTCATTCAATAACACAATATCGATCGAAAACAACACAATAGATAACCTTGGTTCAATCGCGAATCAATCAAACCACATAAACGAATATCATAGTCCTCAACTATGAATTCTAACATTCTCCAATCACTCCAATGATCAATTAACATGATCATAATGTTCTTAACACTTGTGAAAAACAATTCATCAAGGATTATCAAGAACAACACCAAATAAATCATCCCATAATGATAATATTACCAATATCATCACTGTCACTTCAAGAACATCATCATCACAACAAACATGATGTCTCCACCAATATCAATCACCAATTCCTCCAGAAGTTCGGATTAATCAACAAGATTAACTTAACTATTTTAAGATTATGACAATTACCTACATAACTCATGATAATCCTATACAAAAATGATTATAATCTCTCAAGAACACAATCATCAACAATAATCATCTCAAAGCTATGTTAATCATCTAAAAAAATCTTTAACATAACTCTTCCTAGACATGATTATAATCTCCAAGTATTCTTAAACATCAAGAACATAATCAACCTCAAGTCATCGACATCATATTCTTCATCCTAAGTTCATAAAAACTATGAAGAATCATAATATCCTCCAACAATCCATCAATACACGAAGTAGTCGGCCACAACATCATCATAATCTCGAGTTAAACACAAGATTAGCCAACATACCTCTTGAAAGTTAATAACAACCTCAAACATTCAAGAATCCACTCCAATCTTCAAGCTCCGAAGCTCCAATCCAAGTTAGGAAGCTCCAAAACAAGTTGGAAAGGGGTTGGAGATCACTAAGGAATGCAGGGGGATGATTACTAGGGAGAGAAATCGAAAATGGGTCGTGAAGAAATGAAAGACGAAACGTGTCTTTATAATCTGTACAGTTCATTACGGCCGCTAACCTGAATGCATAACGTATGTTATATCCCTTACGTATGTTATGCTCACTACGTAGCGTACGCTAGGCCCTGCCAGAACTCACTGTCTCAAAATGGAACTCCCTTACATACGTTAGCAAAAAGACATACGTACCAACCACAACATTACGTATGTTAGCATCCATGCATAGCGTACGTAATGGGCATTGACAAAGCTGCCTTGAAAAGCCAAATATCCAGATCGTGCATGGCCCTACATGCCTAAAATCAGATACGATCTGATACCCATCGTTATGTACGTAACCCTCGCGATTTAACGTATGTGAGCCTCAACACATAGCGTACGTAATGCTATAAATATAGTGTATGCTATGGCTAATATACTTACCTAAAAATCCAAACTCACCAAGCAACAACCAAACGACGAATACAATACCGATGACAAGTATAAATATTTCGATACTGAAATACCCCAATACAATATTACATTGTGTCAGACAAATACAACAATACTTGTATAATTCCAAATGAATACGTACAACACAACAGTAAAAATGAAAAAAGTTCAGACCCCGTTTCAAGGAATGTGTTTATAGGATTTACAGGCTATACATAAAGTTTAGCTCTCTACATATAAAAAGGGCTTTACCAATTCCTATGTAGAAGCCTAATCGGTGTTCTACGGATTTTATGTTTGTCTATCCATATATACCAGCCTATTAACCAATCAATTTTGGAATATTAAGTCATTAACGAATCCATTGGATTCTGTTCATAATATCCATTCAACTCTCACAACCAAAGACTCCAAGCTTCCATACAATTTACTTGATTAAGAGAGTTTATCAAAGTCTTTCCATAATTAGATTTTATTTTGCTTATAACGACTTGAATATAATTTTGATTTGCATCAATTTTTGACATAATATTACTAAAATACTTAAGAACAAATATGTAGAAACCCCTGACCCTTAAATACAATAATTCAATACCATATACAAACAGTTCCAAAAGGTGGCAGAATTGACTCTTTTATTGTCTTAGTGAGTTTTAAGCCTTATAGATCCATAATAAGCACAAGGATAAGCCATCGCTGGGTTCTTAACATAATTATAACATGTATAAGAACATATAAAAGCTCTTGCATCTTCTGAATACCAAATAAAAATAGCAAGAATGAGGGAGAAACAAAGGAAACTCACCTTGATTGTCAAATTGAGGTGTTGATGTTTTGATGGTTTATTCTTAAATTTTAGGTGAATTTTTGAAGTGTGGAGCTTATTGTTCAAGATCATACTGCAAATAAGGTTTGATGGTCGGTTTTTATCACTTATCAAAGTGAGAGAGTCAGTTTTAAAGGTGAAATGTCCAAAATACCCTCAAAAAGTTTCTAAAAATCAGGTCTGAGAGAATGGATCGGTTTAAATAGTTATTGTCCGGTTCTTAGAGTGTTTGGACCGGTTCCTAGTAGATCTTGACCTAATTAGTGTATGTATGATCTATACAAGGGTTTCGTAGAAGTCCAGGGTGTATTTTTATTGCTTAAACTCGGTTACTCATGCGAACAGTGTTGAAAATACTAGTGAAGTAGTTTATTGTCAAACTTTCAAAAATTTCACACATACGACACTATGGATAAGAATTTAAGGACTCATTTACTAATATTATATAATTAATACAATAAACTATAAGATAAGTTCAATTCCTACCACAACTGGAACGAATAGGGTATAAACAGATGATAATATTTTACCACCATTACCACATGCAATCATAGATTGCATCTTATAGTGTATTGACAAGAAGCAAGGTACTTGACAAGCGTTATTATATTAAATGATGATTATTT
The DNA here is from genome assembly GCA_033398695.1 of Orobanche coerulescens. Lineage (NCBI taxonomy): Eukaryota > Viridiplantae > Streptophyta > Magnoliopsida > Lamiales > Orobanchaceae > Orobanche > Orobanche coerulescens. The sequence goes on from CM065814.1 coordinate 6,864,294, forward strand.
ACTTGAACCATCAATCTAAAGTGACCCAGTACATGCACCAGCTAAAATCCCGAGATAAGCTAGTTAACCCTCGACAAACACGTCAGTAACACCATTAGTACTTCTAGGCTTACCATGTGTACTCAGAGTTATATAAGATCTTTACATATATTTTATTTTCGTACCAAAGTAACGTCCATGAAAATTAGTTCCATAATAGATACCAGGATAGGGTCTCAGAGTTTACTTCAAATTTATAACGCATTTCGGTGCAGTGAGATTAATTATTAGATAAAGTGAATGAAATGCCAAGCAATGCAAATAACACATAATTAACAAGTAATGCATGAATCATATTGACCAGATGAATAGTGTCAGACTTGGGTATCACATATTCCCTATCAACTCATACCACTCCTTATCCCACAACATGAACCTTGCACTTCCACTTTCATCAAGTACCAGCACTTCAATTTTGTACCTATTTTTATAATAGTAAAAGATAATTGTCAGGTTGAATAGGACATATTAAACTTTTTAAATAGAAAGTGAACTGGTAATATCATATTTGTATTGTCCTTGATGATCTTTCATTCCACACTTTGCACACTGAAAACTGGTAGAGGCATGTGATAGTTTCTTAGAAAACTTATTGCAGGCTAAGTAGCACCAGTCCTTCAAACTCTCAAATTGAATTATGGTAGAAGATATCAAAGAATGACCGTCCTTAGCATATTCAATAACATCAACTAAGTTTTTCACATCAACTTCCATGTTTTTGAAAGCATCGCAGACATTTGGAGCAGAAATACTTTCAACTATTGTTAATGAAGCACAAACTCAGCCAGAGTTGGCTAATTTGATTTCAAAATTGGTATTACATTAGTTAAACCATATCAACTTCTAGAAGAACTGCTGATATAAAATTTTATAAAAATGTAGTATGTACCCTTCATTAAAGTTTTAGAAAATTCTTGATTCCCCAATCACTATTACCTTGGTAATATTAGAGCAATTGCATAACCTTACTTGATCTATAATATCATAAACAATTAGTATTCAGTTTTAAATTGCAATCGACAAACAAAAATCCATTTTCTATACCTCCAAAAGTAGAAACCCTGCCAAATTCAATGAGCACAATGATATTTTCTTCGGAATCTTCTTCAACAAAGGGAAGAAGATCATCAACATAGTTGTCCCCGAGGGTGCATTTGATATTGTTATTGAGACAATCTTAAGTGTGAACTCCATCCTTTTTCCTCTCTCTGTTGCCATAGGGGAAAGATGGCATGAAAAAGCTCCGCCAATCAGATCTACCCAAAACATATTACAGTTTATTAATATTAAAGATAATAAATTGCAAAAGGATATGAATATATAATGCGAAAAAAATCTCACTAAAAAGGAGAAACTGAGAATTTTCCTTATCCTCTTCTAACTGATGAAAGGATTTAAGGTTGTAAATAGTTTCAGGGAATTTTTCATCAAATATCTCCTCCATTTTTATTTTCCGTAAGAAATTAATTTTATAAGAGTGGACAGTTGTTTTGAACTTGCTCCTATTTTCCAGTACAATGAAATAATTCAATGCATAAAGATAACCCTCAACTGATTTTGCTTTCAGAAACTTCATTGTTGGCCTATTACAGAAGCGTGTACTCGGTCGCCCTTAAATGTATAACACAAAACATGGTAAGTATCTAAAACATAATCTTAATTAGTGAAGTATATTTTAAAAATTAACCTCTTTGTCTTGAAAGATGAATCCAAAGTTTACAACTTTATTTTTGTTCTTGTATGCAGGAACATTAAAACTTTTGACCAGACAAGGCCGCACTGCCCATAATGTGGGTGATGGGTTCATATCCTACACCAAATTGAAAGAAAAACAGGCATTGATTTGTCTCTGTATATTCGTATTACTATTCTTTTTGTATTGTAAAGGTGGATTGCAATTGTAATTGTAATAGTACTGTAGGTGAAATAGGTATTATATAGCTGTAGAGTCAGGAGGTACCCATACAACTGCCATATAAGTGGGGGTGAGCAGTTGTTTCACTCAGATTAAGGTATATTGGGCTAAGTCACATTTAACTAACCTACCCCACTAACTTACTTCGATGCATAAGCGAAATATATTTCATTTTTCTAACTAAAATTGAAAATCCATAATTATTAGTTAGCTAGCACTTGTTTTCATTTACCTTTTGTTCCTGAGTTTTAGTAAAAGAAAAAAAAAGGGAAAGAAAGTTAGGAGAAAAAACAAGAAAAGGGAAGTGAAAGGAAATTGTATTTTGTGTGCTCGAGTTGGAAGAAATTGAAAAGAAAATTAACCATTTTGTTCTTTTCTCTCCAAATCCTTCCAAACCGGAAGGAAAGTTAGGAGGGAGAGCTTTCCTTCCATTTATTTCTGTTTCTGTTCATTAAAAAACTCAGGAACACCAAATATTTTTTCTTTATTCTTTTTTCCATTCATTTCCCTTTTTTTCTCTCGATAAGTTAAACTCGGGAATAGAGAGTTAGCGGGATTGATCAGTTTTATTTTACATATATATATATATAATATTTATTTTTATTTATTATTAATGCAGTAATTCGAAATTTATAACAGACCGACACTTGTCCTTTACTTGTACAGATATGTTAATTTTGATAGTGAGATAGTGGGATTGGTCAGTTTAAAATGTGCAGCTGACAAGTAATAATTATTTTAAATATAATATTGTTTATCTCGAAAATTTTCATAGGGCGACACATGTCCTTGCGACTTTATGTTAGTAGTAAATGTAGATTAAACTTCATATTGCTATACATGTAACACCCCCAAATCCCATTGGGTTATTACAGTGCCGTGGACCCCACATCAGGTGATCCACCAGGCGAACATGACTAAAATACAACAAACTGACCAAAATAGGAAATCACAGACCCTACTATGACGTCCGACATACTATCCCGATATGGAATTTCAACGACAAGAATGGGCCTACATGGCCGAAATAAAAATACAACAACATCCACGAGCCTTGCTCGGATAATACAAAACGACAACGACTGAACAAAAATGGAGTACTCCAACTGTCTGACCAACATGAACACCAAAATATCTCGGACTAGTATCGCTCGAATGCCTCGTCGCCATCGTCATGCCCCTGTGTCTCAACTCTCTCCTCGCAAGTACCTAAAACATGAAAACATGTTCCGCCCCACGGGTCGGTCATCCAAAGATAATGAATATCAAGTACACGCACAACATGATATGCATCCAAAGGCAGAATAAACAGTACAACAATGGTAGTACGAGATGCTCACAAACCAAAGTAAGAATCGAGCATTCGTGGAATACTATGCCCATGGCATACGATCAATACCTGCTCAATAGGTTAGAACATAAGTGCCCAACGGCGAAACATCAATATAGAACACAACAATACATTACCCGAAGGTTAATCAATCCAATATTTGAAATAAATAAGGATCACAATGCCCGAAGGCTCCAACGGAAATACCGATACATCACAATGGCTGAAAGCCCTCACCAAGCCGCCAAAATATCACGATGGCACGAAAGCCGAACAGCCATTGCTAAAATATGATGATGGCTCGAAGCCGAACACCAAGTCGTAAATCATCACAATACAGATCTCAAAGAAACAAACCTGACTGTCGAACATACCCCTCGGCGTATGAACGTTCAATCACAAAACGTCGAACACATCCACGCCTTTAAATGGACTATGAACGAACAAAATTGTATGGCTCAGTGATGGACATCACAGTACGCCCGATCCGGAAATGTGTTCGTGCACATGTCCACCCCGTATACGGAATCCAGAAATATACGTGGAACAATGTACCTAATTAGCCTCACGAACTACGTCTCGTGTGCACGGTCCAATGCGGAAACATCCACGCATGACCATCGTGTGCCTGGCTAAAAATCCTACACAATAACCAATCGGAACGCAGATATGATTCTGGATATGTCACGATACAACATGACAATGAAACTCAAAGGATAACACATCCAATACAGATCATACGACTCACCAAGTGAACGATGACACACGAATAATGAAAGATCGACACGACCAACAATATTCAAAACAACCATCCTGGGATCAAAATCCCTAAGGACCGATTAACACGAACAACGATCACAACACAACAGTTCGGGAAATCCTCAACCTTCAAACATCACAAAATTACCGAGTTCACAAGAATAATAGTGTGCTGCCTTGAATCGGTCAACACGACAATAATAATTCAACGGATGGGAATTATCGTTGATAATCCCAATTCAATACTTCGATTACCGTAGAATGGCCAATCGATAACAATTATACAACGGATGGGAATTATCTTTTTGACAACGGGTGGAAATTATCTTTGATAATCCCAATTCAATATATCGATTACCGTTAGAGCGGACAATCGATAATAATTATACAACGGATGGGAATTATCGTTGATAATCCCAATTCAATATATCGATAACCTTCAGAACGGTTAACCGATAACAATTGTACAACGGATATCTCGGCAGCTTTAATCGGTTACCGATAACGAAGATGATAATCGAATACGTCAATGCCTTCAATCGGCCAAAACGACATCAATAGAAAAACACTGATATCAATAACGACGATTCACAAAAAAAATATATTGATGGAACATCAATCAATAATAACAATTGATACGTCGATGCCGCGAACCGGCTATCAACAACAATATCTCAAAGGAACATCAATCAATAATAACAATCGATATGTCGATACCGCGAACCGGCTATCGACAAATATATTACCAACAAATATCGCAATGCCTTAAATCGGCCATTTACGAACAACAATAATATTTGGCATAATTTGCCGAAGGGTATCGTATCAAACAATCCCCTGATATCAACAAAATCATAAAGAGACCAAGTCTCGAAATGATACACACATTCATACACATACATGATAACATTAATCTCATTGACCAGTACAAGTATAAAACTTGCCTCAAACCGAAGGCGAGAAAGTCCTTCCACGATCAACGTCCTACCATGAATCGATCAACGACGTCCTCCGACAATCACAAGCACTCGAACAACCTTGAATGAAATACAATTCATTCGATAACACGATATCGACCGAAAACAATATAATAGATAATTTCGATTCCAACACGAACACATACTATACTCGTATTTATCCGTATACACACACATATATATAATATACATATATATATATATATGTATAATATACATACGGTACACACATTACTAACACACACTCACTACATAATATATATATATATATATATATATTCTTATACAACACACACACATCACTGCACATTACAACACACACACACATCACTCGTTACATTACAATACACACACACACCACTCGTTACACATATATATAATATATATAGCACATCTTCACAACTTATATATATATATGTACAACACCTGCACACTATATATACATACATATTACACCACACACACAATATATATATAACCCAGCTATATATACATTATATATATACACAGAACACACACACATACAAACTAACAAAACACACACATAAAAACTAACCGGAAGAGTCGATCGGCAGCCCTCGCCGGAATCCGGTCAGAAAACAAAACTCGGCCGCCGGAAAAACTGACCCGCCGGACTTCGTCCAATTCCAGCCCATTTCCGTCTATGGCCGGTTTTCACCATCTCCGCCTACAACTCCTTGCCGGAAGTATGTCAAACCTCCGTTCCGCCTTCCGTTCCGGACAAAAACCACCTCCGGTCGCCGGAAACAATGGAGCTCCGTCCATGGCCGGAAACCATGAAGAACGCCGGACGCCTGAGCTCCGACACGCCAGAAGGAAAAATATATGCCGGAACATCCCGACCGGATTTTGCAGCCTTTCCGATCCGGAAATTCCGATCGGCCGCCGCCGAGCTCTGGTCGTCGCCGGAGATGTCAGCAAACTCCGGTTGTCAACTCCAGTCCGTCGCCGGAAATGAAGAAGCCACTGCCCGCCTACAGCTCCACCTCGCCGGAAGAAGAAAGGGGAGAAGAGAGGGAATGAGAGGGAGAGATGGCGGAGAGAGAGAGAGAGAGAGAGAGAGAGAGAGAGATGACGAGAGCCGAGAGGGAGAGAAAGGTGAGGGATATGGGTGAGAGAGAGAGAAGATGATAGGTTTATATATATATATATACATATATATATATAATATAGCATGAGGGAGTGAGAATTTACGTGAGGGAGATGATAAAAGTGAAAAGGTGAGGTAGGACACAAGTTGATATATATATATATATATATATATATATATATATGATACCTCAAAGATACCCTCGCCCCGAAAGTTGACCACGAGGAAGGTTCCCACCACCTACCACGCATTACGTACGTAACCTCAGGGCGTAACGTTCGTAATCGCAACAAATTAGCGTACGTAATGCTACACAGGTAGCGTACGCTATGGCTATAAACTTAGCCAAAATTCCAAACTCGCCAATCAACAACCAAACGACGAAACCAAACCGAGGACCAGTAAAAATATTTCGATCCCGAAATATTCTAATACAATATACATTGTATCGGTCCAAACAACAACACTTGTACAATTCCAAATGAATACGTACAACTCAACAGTAACACGAAAAAAAAATTACCCCCGGATATTACATACTCCCCCCCTTAAAAAGAGTTTCGTCCCCGAAACTCAGGGTGCACAAGTCGGGTACAGAATATTCATCAGGATAAGAAAACAACATCTCCAGGAATACTCCTCAATACGAGCAATTCCGCCTAAGCAACTGGGCCGGCCCCACGGGTCCCCACGTCTCCTCTGCCTGAACAAGGCGAAAAAAAATCAAGTGATAAAGACACTCAATCAAATGCGAGATTAGCCGAATCATGACTCCTCCGCCAGAGACCAGCCAGGAAGTCGCACCACAAAAGATAATAACAACACACGAATAGTCCTCGGGACCATATCGATCGCGCACCCAAGTCCTCACGACTTGACGTCTCGAATCATAATGAACAATTACCCAGATCATCAGAAAAATCTCGGGTACAGGGCCAAAAGGAAAGAAAATCACCTCAAATGACTCAAGTGTCAAGATTCTCAGATACAATGATTACAAGATAGATCAATAATAAACGGTTCACAACCGCAATATTAAAATACAGACCGAGTCAAACATCAATCCGAAAGACAAGGAAAATACAAATCAAGGTTACATCTCAAATGTACCCGAAATCAACATCCTCCAGATCATCGAGTTCCTCAATCCCATCGACTCGAGGAAAACACAAATCTGAACTCGCTACTCCCCCTCGGGTGTCCATACCTCTGGCTCCCGAAGCCCGATATGACCCCTTGGATGAAGTACGGACTGAAGTGACAAAATCTCTCGAGGCCCGTGAGCTCTCTCGAGATCTACTGGCACTAGAACTCCTGCAGTATTCTGAAGGTGTCCCTACCTCCCACACAGAAAATAATTAATAGCTGGCATCGTACATCAAGTACTCACATGCCCCGCTGAATCACAGTTAAAACAAACAACGGTCGAACTCATCGCCTGAGAAGAAAATGCTTTCCCAGTACAAAGCCAACTAGAAATTGACCTCTTGGACGTCGGAGCTCGATGTCCATCTGAACGAATCGACATCCTAGTCCTCTCACCAGAAGAAACTGAAGGATCCTTCTGAGTAAGCTCCTCGATCGAAAGCTCTGCTCCAAGAGCCTTCTCGATGAATTCGCCAAGTGAGTTACAATTGTGATTGAACAACTGCATCCTCAACTGCGGGTTCAACCTCTTGTTAAAATACTTGACCTTATCCGCCTTAGTACGGATAACAGATGAAGTAAACTGAAGAAGTCCTTGAAAATTTTCAGCGATAACAATAACACCCTCGTCCTTGACGGATTCGGGGTTCAAAACCTCCGACAACTTGGCTTCACGAAGTGGAGCCAGATAATACCTCTCTAACATGAGAGTCTTGAACTCGATCCAAACACAATCACGATCGGTGGGTTCTCGAGCACAACTCCGAAAATGATTCGGCAGCCACCAAATTATTGGTACGAGGTTTCGGGTTTTCGGCCCACTCTGCGGCCTCTATCCCCTCTGTCACGTCCTCTTTCCAGACTGAAAGAATAACGTTCAATCATGACCATAGCTCAAATACGCCTCAACGGCCAGAATGCTAGGTCAACGCAAAACACGAGTATACATACTCAACAGATAAAGGATCACATCGATCGCGCTAATCATAGTCGATACAGAGTCCATATGCTCCAAAGCAAATAATCATAAATCAATCGCACCCGATCGTCACATACAAGTGTCAACAAAACATGTTTAATCAATGACATAATGAATGTATGCACATAAAAGAGAATAGAGTCCTTACACAGGTCATACGAAGCTTCGAGGTCTTGCGATACTAGTCTTCACTGACGACGACTCGATGAAAGAATGACTCACAGTCGTCTAACTATCACGACTCACAAAACCCGACTGTCCAGATTGTCATAATCTGACAGCCTCACTACTGTAACACCCCGAGATATTCGGAATAATTACAGCGCCGTAAACCCTTTAGGTAAGGATTTACAAGGCTAATTAAAAAAGAAAGTAAATCTAAGACATCAATACTGCGGAAATTCAAGTTTGTGAAAACGTACAACTGGTTCAACGAGTAATTAATACAACCATATCGAATTAATATCAATAAGACACGCGTACTCGAGTACAAAAACCAAACCAAGAAAACAAATCTCCAATAACAATAAACATCACTGAACCCCTTCGTCGTCACGTCGGTACTGTGGCTGTTTCCCTGCTCCTCGGCTACCTGAACATCAAAACAAATGTCCACCCCCGAAGGGGTTAGCAAAACGATGCTAGTACAAGTATCATATTAAACATTTCGAATATGCATCAACAATACATAACAAGATACACCACATGGACTTCCGCTACCGGAATCCGACAATGCGAATCTACAAGATTCCATTACACAGCATGGGTATTCCAATGATCCAGCGCCCTCAGCATAGATCCCAAGATGATCCCGTCGGACCAACACGAGGTGGAAATAACCCGTCCAATGATCCAGCGCCCTCAGCCTAGATCCCAAGATGATCCCGTCGGACCAACACGAGGTGGACATCCGATCCAGCGCCCTCAGCATAGATCGTACGACGTATACAAACATAACTCATGCATACACATAAGCCAAATCATTATGTTTATCAACATGAACATATAAACACTATATAACGAATATCATGGCAAATCAACGAAGTAAATATCATGTTCAACAACATGAATAATCATACGCATGTTCCAAAAATACCGATATTAACATATCACGATACTTGCCTCGAAGATGGCAAGAACGATATACTTCAATGATCTCAACCCACTCGAAGGTCGCCTCCTTCGATCAACGTAGCAAGCTCGAACCTTAACAAAAGGAATGATATACAAATCATCTCAAGTCGAACAATGGCCTAACAATTCGGCCTACGGCCGAAAAGCTCAAAATAAACAATCATGCGGATTGCTTAGCGCGCTACGTACTCTACGTAACGTGCGCTAAGCCGGATCATAGCGACGCTATCGTATAAGACTAGCGTCGCTAGCCACGGATCGCGATCGACTCGGTCTCATAACGTACGCTACGTACGTTTCGTGCGTTAACTGAACCCCGATAGCGCACGTTAACTCACACATATTAGCGTGCGCTAATCTTGCATGGCAGAATACTGCAAACCGAAAACTGGGTTGAGTGGTGAAGAACTCATGAATTCTACCGTGATAATACAAGTTATCCTCGGGCATATCATGCTAATTAGGTTTGTGGAAGTTTTATGATTATGAAATACAAATATACGGATAGTCATCTCAATATCATAATCCATCTACGATCTTCAAGAAATAATCTAAGTTCCGATCGTCTTACGTTCCAAAACACATGATTCCAACGTGTACAACGTAGCAACTGGGTAATATCCAATTACTGATCATAAATCGATTTGAACATGCTTAGGAGTCCTTATAATAAGATGGTTCAAAGGTTCATACGATATATAGTGCCGATACGTCAAAAGTATCCTTCTAACATGTGATGACCGATTATAACGAAATACTTGCTATCCAAACATGATTCAAACTACCTTAGGAACATTACTAACATCGGTGAAGAATCACCTACCTCAAAGTAGTGAAGAACATGGAGGAAAATGAAGCAATCCAACACCGAAGGCTTGAACACCAATCTCCAATGATATACGATCTTCAATCTCGAACTAGGAGGTTGATACGAAGTGTTTAGGACGAAGGGAGTTATGTTCTAAGTGTAAGAGTTCGGGTTATAGGAGGAGAAAGAACTGAAATCACGAATAGGATGCTGTCCTATTTATAATAAATGGCTATTAGCGCGCGCTAGACCCTGTTCGTAGCGTGCGCTAACGGCTCACAGTCTAAACTGTACTCGGCACTTAGCGTGCGCTACGCATATACCTGTAGCGTGCGCTAAGGCGTTGACTCGGCTTTTCCCGAAAGCCGTCCAGGTACATCCGACACGATCCGACAGGGGTCCCCCGGCCAGATCTCACCTACCGCACGTCTCAATCAATCTGACCACGCATAGCGTGCGCTAATGATCCCCTGTAGCGTGCGCTATGAATCCCTGTTAGCGTACGCTACACGCAGCCTGTAGCGTGCGCTACATGCACAGAATTTCAATCTCTATATCACATAAACGCAATTATACGCTCGACAACATCGGATTATGAAATACGGAGAATAATACTCAGACAAAAGTACAATCATTACTATATCACAAGTTCCAATTACATAACAATAATCTCGGGTATTACATCCTTCCTCCCTAAAAAGAAGTTTCGTCCCGAAACTTAGGATGAAAACAACTCCGGATATTTAGCCTTCATACCGTCCTCCGTTTACCAAGTGGCCTCTTCGACTCCATGTCGTGACCATTGTACTTTAACCAAATGTATTGGTTTATTCCTCAATTGTTTGATCCGGCTCTCAAGTATCTTGATTGGTCTCTCTTCGAAGGTGCCATCAATAGCTATCTCGATCTCGTCGAAATCAATGACGTGACTGGGGTCCGGTACATACTTCCGCAGTTGGGATACGTGAAACACATTGTGAACATGACTCAGCGATGGCGGTAAGGCCAACCTGTATGCTAAATCCCCAACTCTCTCTAGGATCTCAAAGGGTCCGATATATCTCGGACTAAGCTTGCCTCTTCTCCCAAAATGGAAAATCCCTCGTGTAGGAGACACCTTCAATAGTACGTGGTCCCCAGCGTCGAACTCTAGAGGGCGACGACGTACATCGGCATAAGACTTCTGTCAACTCTGGGCAGTCAACAGTCTCTCTCGAATCAAAGCTATCTTCTCTTGAGTCTGAATAATCAATTCTGGTTCCGTTCCGATCAAATCCGAAGAATCATCCCAACACAGGGGTGATCGGCATCTCCTCCCGTACAAAGCTTCAAATGGTGCCATTCTAATAGAAGCATGCCAACTATTATTTTAAGTGAATTCGATCAAGGGCAAGTGAACTTCCCAATCAGTTGACCAATCCAACGCACAAGCTCTAAGCATGTCTTCTACAGTTTGTATAGTCCGTTCGGACTGACCGTCCGTTTGGGGATGATAAGCTGTGCTAAAGTTTAGCTCGGTTCCCAAAGCCCTGTGCACTGCCCTCCAGAAATGTGACACGAAACGACCATCTCGATCTGAAACAATGGTCTTCGGCGTCCCATGCAATCTGACTATCTCCGCGATAAATACTCGCGCCAATCTCTCGGGTCCACATGCATCTTTGAGTCCTAGGAAATGAGCCGACTTGGTTAGTCGATCAACTACAACCCAAATCGTGTTCATTCCTGTTCTAGTCCTTGGCATAGTGGTGATGAAATCCATCGAGATGTCCTCCCATTTCCATTCAGGGATCGGAAGCAACTTTAACATTCCGGCAGGTCGCTGATGCTCAATCTTGACCTGCTGACAAGTCAAACACTTCGAAACGTACTCTACTACGTCCTTCTTCATATTCCCCCACCAGAAGTTTTGTTTTAGATCCTTATACATTTTACTGCTGCCCGGGTGAATAGAATAGGGCGCGCTATGAGCTTCTTTCAGAATAGTCCGTCTCAAATCATCATCCTCGGGAACACAAAGTCGACTCTGAAATCTCAGAACTCCATCATCTTGTATTACGAATCCTGGGGCTTTTCCTTTCTTTACTTCATCACATAATCGAAGGATTAAAGAATCGTCCAACTGCTTAGATTTGATCTCCTCGACTAGTGATGAAGTCAGTTCCATCACATACAGTTGCCCTTGGATTCCTGGTGCCCATACTTCAATCCCCTCGCGGATCAGTTCTCGTTGAATACCGGTTTGGGACGTGAGAGCTTCCAACACTCGAAGAAACAGTTTACGGCTCAAAGCATCGGCTACTACATTTGCTTTCCCGGATGATAGAGAATCTCCAAGTCGTAATCCTTGATCAATTCCACCACCTTTTCGCCTCATGTTTAATTCTTTCTGACTGTATATGTATTTTATGCTCTTATGTTCTGTAAAGATCTGACAATGAGTGTCGTACAAATAATGTCGCCAAATTTTCAAGGCAAAGACCACAGCAGCTAGCTCCAGATCATGAGTCGGATAATTAACTTCGTACGGTTTCAATTGCCGAGAAGCATAAGCAATCACTTTATCCTTCTGCATCAACACACAACCCAAACCCTGATTTGAAGCGTCGCTGTATACCATGAATCCATCAGTTCCCTCTGGCAGTGCTAATATAGGTGTCGCCGCCTCCTCTTAAGTTCGTCAAAACCAGCCTGGCACTTCTCATTCCACATGAACTTTTGAGTTTTCTGCAACAGCTGGGTGAGCGGTCGAGCAATTTTGGAAAATCCCTCTACAAAGCGGCGATAATATCCAGCAAGTCCTAAGAAGCTTCGGACTTCTTTCACGTTTTTAGGAGCTTCCCACTCCAAGATTGCTTCGACTTTCTTCGGGTCCACCTGAACTCCGTCGGATGATATCACATGCCCAAGGAAGGTTACTTCCTTAAGCCAGAATTGGCATTTAGAAAGCTTAGCATACAGCTGTTCCTTTCTCAAGATGCTCAAAATCACACGTAAATGTTCAGCATGTTCCTCTGCGTCCCTCGAATATATCAAAATGTCGTCAATGAAAACGACCACAAATTTATCCAAGTACTCCAAGAATACCCGATTCATCAATTGCATGAATACCGCAGGAGCATTGGTAAGTCCAAATGGCATCACTACAAATTCATAATGCCCGTACCGGGATCCAAAGCGATTTCGGTATATCCGATCCCTTAATTCTCAATCGATGGTATCCTGATCGCAAGTCAATCTTCGAGAATACCCTTGCCCCTTGCAGTTGATCAAACAAGTCGTCGATCCGAGGTATAGGATACTTATTCTTGATCGTCATTTTGTTAAGCTCCCTGTAATCAATACACAGTCGGAGGGATCCGTCTTTCTTCCGTACAAAGAGAACGGGCGCTCCCCAAGGAGAAACGCTAGGTTGAATATAGCCCTTCTGTAACAATTCCTCCAGTTGCTTCTTGAGTTCATACATCTCGGTTGGCGCCATGCGGTATGGTGCCTTGGAAATAGGGGCTGCTCCAGGCTCTAATTCGATGGTGAATTCCACCTCTCTTTGCGGAGGTAACCCTGGTAGTTCGTCAGGAAATACATCTGAGAACTCATTCACAACTGAAATAGACGAGAGCTCTACTCCTTCCTCTTTCCTCATGGCATAACACCAAAGTCCATGACATCCCTGTTTCAGCAATTTTACGGCTTTCATTGCTTTGATCAATTTTCCCGAGCTTCCCAGTCTCCATCCTCGGAATAAGTGTTCAGACCCGTCATCAGCAATGATAGAAATGACTCTCTCTCGGTAATTCAGGATAGCTCCATAACGGTTGAGCCAATCGTCTCCGAGAATTAAATCGTCACCGTAGATGTCAACAACAATGAGATTCGACGGCCAATCTTTCCCTCCTATAGATACTGGAAAATCTCTAGCCTCTAGGGTTCCCACAATTCTCTCTCCACTCGGCAATCCCACAACATACGGTTCACAATCAATTAAGCACGAGATTTTCAAACGATTTACACAGTTCAATGATACAAAAGAATGTGTAGCTCCTAATCGAATAAAACACTAATCGGTTGCAAAAGGATCGAATCGCACTGATGCAACAAAGCAGTGTTCGATCGCCGATCTCCTCATTTCATACAGGCGCGGAGGAACGGACCCAGCACTGGATGTCTCTCTCTTCCCAACGTTCTGCTGCTGAAATCCACTCTGCTGCGTCTGGTTCACACTTGTTTCCTTCGGAACTGGCGCTGGAGTGCGAGTACCAAAAGATCTAGTAGCGGCTCCACAAAAGGCCGCACGGTGCCCTTCTTGCCCACAATCGTAACAAGTCACAGAAGATGCGGGGCAATCACGTCGAATATGCCCTGCTCGACCACAATTGTAGCATTTCTTTGATGCGTCCGAAACTGCTGATGTTGTCCGGAACTTCTTTCCGCCTTTAGAAGGATGTGGAGGTTTCCTAGCCGAATAAAAGGAAGACTGGCCCTTGCGGGCCCCACCACTCTTGTTTTCTGCAAAGCTGTCGGTCACCTTCTGCTTCTTTGCCTCTACTGATTTCTCCACCGCCGCCTCTTTCATGTCGTAGGCCAACGCTTTGTCTTGATACTGTCGCAACGTAGTACACTCGAATCCGGACATGTACTGCTGAATCTCCGGCTTCATCCGCATGTCAAAATGAAAAATCTTTTCTGCCTCCGTTCTGACCAAATATCGCATACAAGTCAGCTGATGATTAAAAGTTTTAATTACATCTGTCACAGATGCCTCCGAACTCTGTGGTGAGAAAAACTCTCGGATCTTTGCCTCTCTAACTGGACGAGGACAATACTGTGCTTCCATCATTAGTTTGAATTCCGTCCAATCCGCATTATGATTCTCGGGTCGAATAGCTTCCCACCAATCAAAGGCCTCCCAGTTAGAAAATACCGGGCAATGGGAACCTTCCGGTCCTCGGGACGCTTAAGACCCGCGAATATCTTCTCCAACTCCTTGAGCCGGTGATCCCAAGTAAGTGCCTCGGCAGATCCGTCAAATTTTGGCGGGTGCAATTTAACCACCTCAAGCAAGCCATCTGTCTCCCGGTTATCCTCGTGGTGCCTTTGTCCCATCGCCGTCTGCATGCGATCAACGACTGAGCGAACCGGTTTATCTCGCGCCACCACCTGTTGAAGCACTCCCGGCATGTTAGGATTTGCGTCATCATTCGCTGATCCTTGCTGCCCTCCAGAATGGGAATCGGTTCGACTAGCCGATATTTCGGGGGTAGTTGCGGAATCCTCATGTCTCATGTTACCACGTCCGCGTCCACGACCGCGTCCGCATCCACGTCCTCCTCTCAACATACTGTAAACGCAATTTCTCAATATCCAGAACAAAATTTTTCGAAATAAAGTCCGTCAATACTCACAAAACAGTAATTAAGTAAAACGGTAGTATAAGAGATTAAGAGACTTACAACCACGGTCCACATGACGACTTCGGCTGAACAGTGATGTTACAAACGACCCGTAAATCAAATAACGTAAACAGACACAACTAAAACCCGACTGCCAAGATATCCATGAATCTTAGCTCCGATACCATATTCTGTAACACCCCGAGATATTCGGAATAATTACAGCGCCGTAAACCCTTTAGGTAAGGATTTACAAGGCTAATTAAAAAGGAAAGTAAATCTAAGACATCAATACTGCGGAAATTCAAGTTTGTGAAAACGTACAACTGGTTCAACGAGTAATTAATACAACCATATCGAATTAATATCAATAAGACACGCGTACTCGAGTACAAAAACCAAACCAAGAAAACAAATCTCCAATAACAATAAACATCACTGAACCCCTTCGTCGTCACGTCAGTCGCGTGGTCGCTTTCCCTGCTCCTCGGCTACCTGAACATCAAAACAAATGTCCACCCCCGAAGGGGTTAGCAAAACGATGCTAGTACAAGTATCATATTAAACATTTCGAATATGCATCAACAATACATAACAAGATACACCACACGGACTTCCGTTACCGGAATCCGACAATGCGAATCTACAAGATTCCATTACACAACATGGGTATTCCAATGATCCAGCGCCCTCAGCATAGATCCCAAGATGATCCCGTCGGACCAACACGAGGTGGAAATAACCCGTCCAATGATCCAGCGCCCTCAGCCTAGATCCCAAGATGATCCCGTCGGACCAACACGAGGTGGACATCCGATCCAGCGCCCTCAGCATAGATCGTACGACGTATACAAACACAACTCATGCATACACATATGCCAAATCATTATGTTCATCAACATGAACATATAAACACTATATAACGAATATCATGGCAAATCAACGAAGTAAATATCATGTTCAACAACATGAATAATCATACGCATGTTCCAAAAATACCGATATTAACATATCACGATACTTGCCTCGAAGATGGCAAGAACGATATACTTCAATGATCTCAACCCACTCGAAGGTCGCCTCCTTCGATCAACGTAGCAAGCTCGAACCTTAACAAAAGAAATGATATACAAATCATCTCAAGTCGAACAATGGCCTAACAATTCGGCCTACGGCCGAAAAGCTCAAAATAAACAATCTGTCTGGATTGCTTAGCGCGCGCTACGTACTCTACGTAACGTGCGCTAAGCCGGACTGTTAGCGTACGCTATCGTATAAGACTAGCGTGCGCTAGCCACGGACTGGCAGTCTGACTCGCCTGGTCTCATAACGTACGCTATGTACGTTTCGTGCGTTAACTGAACCCCGATAGCGCACGTGAACTCACACATATTTGCGTGCGCTAATCTTGCATGGCAGAATACTGCAAACCGAAAACTGGGTTGAGTGGTGAAGAACTCATGAATTCTACCGTGATAATACAAGTTATCCTCGGGCATATCATGCTAATTAGGTTTGTGGAAGTTTTATGATTATGAAATACAAATATACGGATAGTCATCTCAATATCATAATCCATCTACGATCTTCAAGAAATAATCTAAGTTCCGATCGTCTTACGTTCCAAAACACATGATTCCAACGTGTACAACGTAGCAACTGGGTAATATCCGACATCGATCATAAATCGATTTGAACATGCTTAGGAGTCCTTATAATAAGATGGTTCAAAGGTTCATACGATATATAGTGCCGATACGTCAAAAGTATCCTTCTAACATGTGATGGCCGATTATAACGAAATACTTGCTATCCAAACATGATTCAAACTACCTTAGGAACATTACTAACATCGGTGAAGAATCACCTACCTCAAAGTAGTGAAGAACACGGAGGAAAATGAAGCAATCCAACACCGAAGGCTTGAACACCAATCTCCAATGATATACGATCTTCAATCTCGAACTAGGAGGTTGATACGAAGTGTTTAGGACGAAGGGAGTTATGTTCTAAGTGTAAGAGTTCGGGTTATAGGAGGAGAAAGAACTGAAATCACGAATAGGATGCTGTCCTATTTATAATAAATGGCTATTAGCGCGCGCTAGACCCTGTTCGTAGCGTGCGCTAACGGCTCACAGTCTAAACTGTACTCGGCACTTAGCGTGCGCTACGCATATACCTGTAGCGTGCGCTAAGGCGTTGACTCGGCTTTTCCCGAAAGCCGTCCAGGTACATCCGACACGATCCGACAGGGGTCCCCCGGCCAAATCTCACCTACCGCACGTCTCAATCAATCTGACCACGCATAGCGTGCGCTAATGATCCCCTGTAGCGTGCGCTATGAATCCCTGTTAGCGTACGCTACACGCAGCCTGTAGCGTGCGCTACATGCACAGAATTTCAATCTCTATATCACATAAACGCAATTATACGCTCGACAACATCGGATTATGAAATACGGAGAATAATACTCAGACAAAAGTACAATCATTACTATATCACAAGTTCCAATTACATAACAGAAATCTCGGGTATTACAACTGCTACTGCCTTGGTAGAGCCACATAACACACAAGTCAGGGTATCTCACAACCCAACTCTCTGATACCATCTTCTGTAACACCCCCAAATCCCATTGGGTTATTACAGTGCCGTGGACCCCACATCAGGTGATCCACCAGGCGAACACGACTAAAATACAACAAACTGACCAAAATAGGAAATCACAGACCCTACTATGACGTCCGACATACTATCCCGATATGGAATTTCAACGACAAGAATGGGCCTACATGGCCGAAATAAAAATACAACAACATCCACGAGCCTTTCTCGGATAATACAAAACGACAACGACTGAACAAAAATGGAGTACTCCAACTGCCTGACCAACATGAACACCAAAATATCTCGGACTAGTATCGCTCGAATGCCTCGTCGCCATCGTCATGCCCCTGTGTCTCAACTCTCTCCTCGCAAGTACCTAAAACATGAAAACATGTTCCGCCACGGGTCGGTCATCCAAAGATAATGAATATCAAGTACATGCACAACATGATATGCATCCAAAGGCAGAATAAACAGTACAACAATGGTAGTACGAGATGCTCACAAACCAAAGTAAGAATCGAGCATTCGTGGAATACTATGCCCATGGCATACGATCAATACCTGCTCAATAGGTTAGAACATAAGTGCCCAACGGCGAAACATCAATATAGAACACAACAATACATTACCCGAAGGTAAATCAATCCAACGCTGAAATAAATAAGGATCACAATGCCCGAAGGCTCCAATGGAAATACCGATACATCACAATGGCCTGAAAGCCCTCAGCCGAAGCTGCCAAAATATCACGATGGCCTGAAAGCCGAACAGCCCGAAGCTGCCAAAATATCACGATGGCCTGAAAGCCGAACAGCCCGAAGCTGTAAATCATCACAATACAGATCTCAAAGAAACAAACCTGACTGTCGAACATACCCCTCGGCGTATGAACGCTCAATCACAAAACGTCGAACACATCCACGCCTTTAAATGGACTATGAACGAACAAAATTGTATGGCTCAATGATGGACATCACAGTACGCCCGATCCGGAAATATGTCCGTGCACATGTCCACCCCGTATACGGAATCCAGAAATATACGTGGGACAATGTACCTAATTAGCCTCACGAACTACGTCTCGTGTGCATGGTCCAATGCGGAAACATCCACGCATGACCATCGTGTGCCTGGATAAAAATCCTACACAATAACCAATCAGAACGCAGATATGATTCCGGATATGTCACGATACAACATGACAACGAAACTCAAAGGATAACACATCCAATACAGATCATACGACTCACCAAGTGAACGATGACACACAAATAATGAAAGATCGACACGACCAACAATATTCAAAACAACCATCCTGGGATCAAAATCCCTAAGGACCGATTAACACGAACAACGATCACAACACAACAGTTCGGGAAATCCTCAACCTTCAAAGATCACAAAATTACCGAGTTCACAAGAATAATAGTGTGCTGCCTTGAATCGGTCAACACGACAATAATAATTCAACGGATGGGAATTATCATTGATAATCCCAATTCAATACTTCGATTACCGTAGAATGGCCAATCGATAACAATTATACAATGGATGGGAATTATCTTTTTGACAACGGGTGGAAATTATCTTTGATAATCCCAATTCAATATATCGATTACCGTTAGAGCGGACAATCGATAATAATTATACAACGGATGGGAATTATCGTTGATAATCCCAATTCAATATATCGATAACCTTCAGAACGGTTAACCGATAACAATTGTACAACGGATATCTCGGCAGCTTTAATCGGTTACCGATAACGAAGATGATAATCGAATACGTCAATGCCTTCAATCGGCCAAAACGACATCAATAGAAAAACACTGATATCAATAACGACGATTCACAAAAAAAATATATTGATGGAACATCAATCAATAATAACAATTGATACGTCGATGCCGCGAACCGGCTATCAACAACAATATCTCAAAGGAACATCAATCAATAATAACAATCGATATGTCGATACATGAACCGCTATCGACAAATATATTACCAACAAATATCGGAATGCCTTATATCGGCGATTTTCGAACAACAATTTTATTTTGCATAATTTGCGAAGGGTATCGTATCAAACAATCCCGATATCAACAAAATCATAAAGAGACCAAGTCTCGAAATGATACACACATTCATACACATACATGATAACATTAATCTCATTGACCAGTACAAGTATAAAACTTGCCTCAAACCGAAGGCGAGAAAGTCCTTCCACGATCAACGTCCTACCACGAATCGATCAACGACGTCCTCCGACAATCACAAGCACTCGAACAACCTTGAATGAAATACAATTCATTCGATAACACGATATCGACCGAAAACAATATAATAGATAATTTCGATTCCAACACGAACACATACTATACTCGTATTTATCCGTATACACACACATATATATAATATACATATATATATATATATAATATACATACGGTACACACATTACTAACACACACTCACTACATAATATATATATATATATATATATATATATGTACTGCACATGCACTCACAATTTATATATATATACACAACACACACACATATATATATATATATATATATATATATATATATTCTTATACAACACACACACATCACTGCACATTACAACACACACACACATCACTCGTTACATTACAATACACACACACACACACCACTCGTTACACATATATATAATATATATATAGCACATCTTCACAACTTATATATATATATATATATATATGTACAACACCTGCACACTATATATACATACATATTACACCACACACACAATATATATATATAACCCAGCTATATATACATTATATATATATACACAGAACACACACACATACAAACTAACAAAACACACACATAAAAACTAACCGGAAGAGTCGATCGGCAGCCCTCGCCGGAATCCGGTCAAAAAAAACAAAACTCGGCCGCCGGAAAAACTGACCCGTCGGACTTCGTCCAATTCCAGCCCATTTCCGTCTATGGCCGGTTTTCACCATCTCCGCCTACAACTCCTTGCCGGAAGTATGTCAAACCTCCGTTCCGCCTTCCGTTCCGGACAAAAACCACCTCCGGTCGCCGGAAACAATGGAGCTCCGTCCATGGCCGGAAACCATGAAGAACGCCGGACGCCTGAGCTACGCCAGAAGGAAAAATATATGCCGGAACATCCCGACCGGATTTTGCAGCCTTTCCGATCCGGAAATTCCGATCGGCCGCCGCCGAGCTCTGGTCGTCGCCGGAGATGTCAGCAAACTCCGGTTGTCAACTCCAGTCCGTCGCCGGAAATGAAGAAGCCGCTGCCCGCCTACAGCTCCACCTCGCCGGAAGAAGAAAGGGGAGAAGAGAGGGAATGAGAGGGAGAGATGGCGGAGAGAGAGAGAGAGAGATGACGAGAGCCGAGAGGGAGAGAAAGGTGAGGGATATAGGTGAGAGAGAGAAGATGATAGGTTTATATATATATATACATATATATATATATATATATATAATATAGCATGAGGGAGTGAGAATTCACGTGAGGGAGATGACAAAAGTGAAAAGGTGAGGTAGGACACAAGTTGATATATATATATATATATATATATGATACCTCAAAGATACCCTCGCCCCGAAAGTTGACCACGAGGAAGGTTCCCACCACCTACCACGCATTACGTACGTAACCTCAGGGCGTAACGTACGTAATCGCAACAAATTAGCGTACGTAATGCTACACAGGTAGCGTACGCTATGGCTATAAACTTAGCCAAAATTCCAAACTCGCCAAGCAACAACCAAACGACGAAACCAAACCGACGACCAGTAAAAATATTTTGATCCCGAAATATTCTAATACAATATACATTGTATCGGTCCAAACAACAACACTTGTACAATTCCAAATGAATACGTACAACTCAACATTAACACGAAAAAAAAAAAATTACCCCTGGATATTACAATACACTAGTACTTTCATCCGTGCGATGCACGGGAAATCTTACTTACATATAATCTTATTTGTGTATAATATCAAAAAAATGTAAAGAGAATAAAAGAAATATTAACCATTTGAATAAAAAATAATGTTAACATTTATAAATTCTTAAAGATCTCCTTGAATAAAATGTTCTTAGTTTCATTACTAGGAATTCCTTTCTCATCAAAAACTAACATCTTTAACACTTTCCTATTAGTAATCCTAGACACCGCAATATATAATTGTCCATGTATAAAGACCGACTTCTTCAGAAATATTCCAAAATCTGAAAGAGATTGTCCCTGACTTTTATTAATCGTCATAGCGCATGAAACTATCAAATTGTCTCTTTTGAAATCGAAAAGGCAACCTTGCATTGGATGGAGTAAGAGTCATTCTAGAAATGTAAACAATATCACATGTATTATTCCCTCCCAATACCCTTGCTTCAATAAAATAAGATCTAAGTATAGTAATAACTAATCTTGTTCCATTACAAATACCGGCCGTGTGATCTATATTCCGCAACAACATTACCAGAACACCAACCTTCATAACAATAGTATATTATTAGATACATTATATAGAAAAAAGATAACATATAGCCAAACATATCAACAAATAAATAATAAAGAATTCAATTAGGAACCGTTAACTTATTGATGATTAGATACGCCCGAACACTTTTACCATTCAACTACTCCACGGAATGCACGTCTTCCAAAGTACTTATTCCCTTAAAATTCTTTCACCCGTACCATGAATGGAGACCATATACTCATTAATTCGATCAGCTTTATGTAATGTCGGTGCCAGAATAGATCTCCCTTGTAAAAATGTCAAATCACCAATATGGTCATGAAAAGATGGATATGGGGCATCAACAATAGAGGGTATAAAATCATCAGATTCAGTTATCAAAATGTCATCGAGAATCTGAATATCAACCTCTCCATCATTTTTCACCACCCCAAGTCTCATCACAATGGATGTCGACCAATTCAAAAAATTCCGCAAATCATTGACATCATTAGAATCAGATAAATTTTGCAATCTCATATTCTTTGTCAAATCACAAAACTTTGTAATTTTTTCAAATAGTCGATGAATTAATGTAGCATGAACAATATCTTGCCTCGTACCCTTTGGAATAACAGGCAAGATTTGCCAAAAATCTCCACCAAATATAATAACTTTACCCCCAAAGGGCTCGTATATGCTTCTAGATTTATCATAATATCACGTAAACTCCGATCAAGGGCTTCAAAACATAACCTGTTGCTCATTTACGAACAACAATAGAATAAATCACTTTATGTTTTTTGATGTAATCAAATCAGCATTTTATACACATAAACAAACATTGTAATACATAAGAAAAGACTAAAACTGTAATATCCGGGGGTAATTTTTTTTTCTTTCGTGTTACTGTTGAGTTGTACGTATTCATTTGGAATTGTACAAGTGTTGTTGTTTGGACCGATACAATATATATATTGTATTAGAATATTTCGGGATCGAAATATTTATACTGGTCGACGGTTTGGTACGTCGTTTGGTTGTTGTTTGGCGAGTTTAGAATTTTGGCTAAGTTTATAGCTATAGCGTACGCTACCTGTGTAGCATTACGTACGCTAATTTGTTGCGATTACGTACGTTACGTCCTGAGGTTTTCGTACGTAATGCGTGGTAGGTGGTGAGAACTTTCCTCGTGGTCAACTTTCGGGGCGAGAGTATCTTTGGAGTATCTTTTATATATATATATATATATATATATATATATATATATATATATATATATATACTTTTTCAACTTTTGTCACTTCCCACGTGAATCCCTCTCTCCCCCATGCATTTCTCCCTCACTTTAGATATATATATATAATATATATATATACATCCCTCACATCATCATCTTCTCCCTCATCTCTCTCTCCCTCTCGCCAGCTCCCTCCTCCCCCTCATTTTTTTTTTCTTCTTCTTTCCTCCCTCTCGTCCTTGCTGCCATCTCTCTCTCTCCGTCATTTTTTTTTCGGCAAGGTGGAGCTTGAGGACGGGCGGCCGGCTTCTCCATTTTTCCGGCGAGATGGAGCTTGAGGACGGGCGGGCAGCGGCTTCTTCGTCTCTGGCGGCGACTGGAGCTCGGCGGCGGCCGATCGGAATTTCCGGATCGGGAGGCATTATAAATCCGGTCGATCTGAACTGTTCCGGCATTTTTTTTCTTCCGGCGAGGCGGAGCTCGGGCGTCCGGCGTTCTTCATGGTTTCCGGCCATGGATGCGGTTCCGTTGATTCTGGCGACCGGAGGTGGTTTTTGTCCGAAACAGACGGCGGAACGGAGGTTTGACATACTTCCGGCGAGGAGTTGCAGGCGGAGATGGTGAAAACCGGCCATGGACGGAAACGGATCGGAGTTGGACGAAGTCCGGCGGGTCATTTTTCCGGCGGCCGATTTCCGGCATGGGAGTTTTTCGGACCTGGCCGATCGAATCTTCCGGTTAGTTTTTATGTATGTGTTTTGTTAGTTTGTATGTGGGTGTGCTTCGTGATTTTTGTGTGTAGGTTGTGTGTTTTATGTATATATATATATATAATGTATATAAAAAGCTGTTATATATATATATATATATATATATATATATATATATATATATATATATATAGTGTACTGTTGTGTGGTGTGTGTTTTGTATATATATATATATATATATATATATATATATATATATATATATGCAAATTGTGATGTGTGTGTGATATTATGTGCAGTATGTATATATATATATTTTTATATATATATATATAGATATTGTGAGTTGTATTGTATATATATTATTATATATATATGTAATATATATTATATATATACGTATGTATACGGATTAATACGAGTATAGTATGTGTTCGTATTGGAATCGGAATTATCTATTGTGTTGTTTTCGGTCGATATTGTGTTATCGAATGAATTGTATTTCATTCAAGGTTGTTCGAGTGCTTGTGATTGTCGGAGGACGCGTTGATCGATTCGTGGTAGGACGTTGATCGTGGAAGGACTTTCTCGCCTTCGGTTTGAGGCAAGTTTTATACTTGTACTGGTCAATGAGATTAATGTTATCATGTATGTGTATGAATGTGTGTATCATTTCGAGACTTGGTCTCTTTGTGATTTTGTTGATATCAGGGGATTGTTTGATACGATACCCTTCGGCAAATTATGCCAAATATTATTGTTCGTAAATGGCCGATTTAAGGCATTGCGATACTTGTTGGTAATATTATTGTCGATAGCCGGTTCGCGGTATCGACATATCGATTGTTATTGTTAATTGATGTTCCTTTGAGATATTGTTGTTGATAGCCGGTTCGCGGCATCGACGTATCGATTGTCGTTATTGATTGATGTTCCATCAAGATATTTTTTTTGTGAATCGTCGTTATTCATATCAGTGTTTTTTTTTCTATTGATGTCGTTTTGGCCGATTGAAGGCATTGACGTATTCGATTATCATCTTCGTTATCGGTAACCGATTAAAGGTGCCGAGACATCCGTTGTACAATTGTTATCGGTTAACCGTTCTGAAGGTTATCGATATGTTGAATTGGGATTATCAAAGATAATTCCCATTCGTTGTATAATTATTATCGATTGTCCGCTCTAACGGTAATCGATATATTGAATTGGGATTATCAAAGATAATTCCCATCCGTTGTATAATTATTATCGATTGTCCGCTCTAACGGTAATCGATATATTGAATTGGGATTATCAAAGATAATTTCCACCCGTTGTCAAAAAGATAATTCCCATCCGTTGTATAATTGTTATCGATTGGCCATTCTACGGTAATCGAAGTATTGAATTGGGATTATCAACGATAATTCCCATCCGTTGAATTATTATTGTCGTGTGGACCGATTCAAGGCAGCACACTATTAATCTTGTAAACTCGGTAATTTTGTGATCGTTGAAGGTTGAGGATTTCCCGAACTGTTGTGTTGTGATCGTTGCTCGTGTTAATTGGTCCTTAGGGATTTTGATCCCAGGATGGTTGTTTCGAATATTGTCGGTCGTGTCGATCTTTCATTATTCGTGTCATCGTTCACTTGGTGAGTCGTATGATTTGTTTTGGATGTGTTATCCTTTGAGTTTCGTTGTCATGTTGTATCGTGACATATCCGGAATCATATCTGCGTTCCGATTGGTTATTGTGTAGGATTTTTAGCCAGGCACATATAGTCATTGGCGGATATTATTCCGCATTGGACTGTGCACACGGGACGTAGTTTCGTGAGGCTAATTAGGTACATTGTCCTACATATATTCTGGATTCCATATACGGGGCGGACATGTGCACGGACACATTTCCGGATCGGGCGTACTGTGATGTCCATCTTTTGAGCCATAAACTTTGATCGTCCATAGTATTGGATGAGTTTGACGTTTTGTGATTGAGCGTTCATACGCCCGAGGGGTATGTTCGACAGTCAGGTTTGTTTCTTTGAGATCTGTATTGTGATGATTTACAGCTTCGGGCTGTTCGGCTTTCAGGCCATCGTGATATTTTGGCAGCTTCGGGCTGTTCGGCTTTCAGGCCATCATGATATTTTGGCAGCTTCGGCTGAGGGCTTTTAGGCCATTGTGATGTATCGGTATTTCCGTTGGAGCCTGCGGGCATTGTGATCCTTATTTATTTCAGCGTTGGATTGATTTACCTTCGGGTAATGTATTGTTGTGTCCTATATTGATGATTCGCCGTTGGGCACTTATGTTCTAACCTATTTGAGCAGGTATTGATCGTATGCCATGGGCATAGTATTCCACGAATGCTCGATTCTTACTTTGGTTTGTGAGCATCTCGTACTACCATTGTTGTACTGTTTATTCTGCCTTTGGATGCATATCATGTTGTGCATGTACTTGATATTCATTATCTCGATGGTCAATTCTGGGGGCGGAACATGTTTTCATGTTTTAGGTACTTGCGAGGAGAGAGTTGAGACACAGGGGCATGACGATGGCGACGAGGCATTCGAGCGATACTAGTCCGAGATATTTTGGTGTTCATGTTGGTCAGACAGTTGGAGTACTCCATTTTTGTTCAGTCGTTGTCATTTTGTATTATCCGAGCAAGGCTCGTGGATGTTGTTGTATTTTTATTTTGGCCACGTAGGCCCATTCTTTTCGTTGAAATTCCATATCGGGATAGTATGTCGGACGTCATAGTAGGGTCTGTGATTTCCTGTTTTGGTCAGTTTGTTGTATTTTAGTCGTGTTCGCCTGGTGGATCACCTGATGTGGGGTCCACGGCACTGTAATAACCTAATGGGATTTGGGGGTGTTACAGAAGATGGTATCGGAGAATTGGGTTGTGAGATACCCTGGCTTGTGTGTTATGTGGCTCTACCAAGGCGGTAGTAGCGGGGCTGTCAGGTTATGACAATCTGGACAGTCGGGTTTTGTGAGTCGTGATAGTTGGACAACTGTATGAGTCATTCTTTCATCGAGTCGTCGTCAGTGAAGACTAGTATCGCAAGACCTCGAAGCTTCGTATGACCTGTGTAAGGACTCTATTCTCTTTTGTGTGCATACATTCATTATGTCATTGATTAAACCTGTTTTGTTGACACTTGTATGTGACGATCGGGTGCGATTGATTTATGATTATTTTCTTTGGAGCGTGTGGGCTCTGTATCGGCTATGATTAGCGCGATCGATGTGATCGTTTATCTGTTGAGTATGCATACTCGTGTTTTACGTTGACCTAGCATTCTGGCCGTTGAGGCGTATTTGAGCTGTGGTCATGATTGAACGTTATTCTTTCAGTCTGGAAAGAGGACGTGACAGAGGGGGTAGAGGCCACAGAGTGGGCCGACACCCGAAACCTCGTACCAATACTTTGGTGGCTGATGAATCATTTTCGGAGTTGTGCTCGAGAACCCACCGATCGTGATTGTGTTTGGATCGAGTTCAAGACTCTCATGTTAGAGAGGTATTATCTGGCTCCACTTCGTGAAGCCAAGATGTCGGAGGTTTTGAACCCCGAATCCGTTGAGAACGAGGGTGTTATTGTTATTGCTGAGAAGTTTCAAGGACTTCTTCAGTTTACTTCATCTGTTATCCGTACTGAGGCGGATAAGATCAAGTATTTTAGCAAGATGTTGAACCCGCGGTTGAGAATACAGTTGTTCAATCACAATTGTAACTCACTTGGCGAATTCATCGAGAAGGCTCTTGGAGCAGAACTTTCGATCGAGGAGCTTACTCAGAAGGATCCTTCAGTTTTCTTCTGGTGAGAGGACTAGGATCCCGATTCGTTCAGAGGGACATCGAGCTCCGACGTCCAGGAGGTCGTCTTCTAATCGTCCTCGTGCTGGGAAAGCATCTTTTCCTCAGGCGACGAGTTCGACTGTTGTTTGTTTTAATTGTGATTCAGCGGGGCATGTGAGTACTCGATGTACGGTGCCAGCTATTATTTATTTTCTGTGTGGGAGGCAGGAACACCTTCAGAATACTGCAGGAGTTCTAGTGCCAGTAGGTCTCGAGAGAGCTCATGGGCCTCGAGAGATTTTATTACTTCAGTCCGTACTTCATCCAAGGGGTCATATCGGGCTTCGGAAGCCAGAGGTATGGACACCCGAGGGGAAGTAGCGAGTTCAGATTAGGGTCTTCCTCGAGTCGATGAGATCGAGGAGCTCGATAATCTGGAGGATGTTGATTCCGGGTACATTTGAGATGTAGCCTTGATTTGTATTTTCCTTGTCTTTCGGATTGATGTTTGACTCGGTCTGTATTTTAATATTGCGGTTGTGAACCATTTATTATTGATCTATCTTGTTATGATTGTATCTGAGAATCTTGACACATGAGTCATTTGAGGTGATTTTCTTTCCTTTTGGTCCTGTACCCGAGATCTTTGTGATGATCTGGGTAATTGTTCATTATGATTCGAGACGTCAAGTCGTGAGGACTTGGGTGCGCGATCGATATGGTCCCAAGGACTATTCTTGTGTTGTTATTATCTTTTGTGGTGCGACTTCCTGGCTAGTCTCTGGCGGAGGAGTCATGATTCGGCTAATCTCGCATTTGATTGAGTGTCTTTATCACTTGATTTTTTTCGCCTTGTTCAGGCAGAGGAGACGTGGGGACCCGTGGGGTCGGCCCAGTTGCTTAGGCGGAATTGCTCGTATTGAGGAGTATTCCTGGAGATGTTGTTTTCTTATCCTGATGGATAGTCCGTGCCCCGACTTGTGCACCCTGAGTTTCGAGGACGAAACTATTTTTAAG
The DNA here is from genome assembly GCA_033398695.1 of Orobanche coerulescens. Classification (NCBI taxonomy): domain Eukaryota; kingdom Viridiplantae; phylum Streptophyta; class Magnoliopsida; order Lamiales; family Orobanchaceae; genus Orobanche; species Orobanche coerulescens. The sequence continues at coordinate 6,893,758 of CM065814.1, forward strand.
GGGGGGAGTATGTAATATCCGGGGGTAATTTTTTTTTCTTTCGTGTTACTGTTGAGTTGTACGTATTCATTTGGAATTGTACAAGTGTTGTTGTTTGGACCGATACAATATATATATTGTATTAGAATATTTCGGGATCGAAATATTTATACTGGTCGATGGTTTGGTACGTCGTTTGGTTGTTGTTTGGCGAGTTTGGAATTTTGGCTAAGTTTATAGCTATAGCGTACGCTACCTGTGTAGCATTACGTACGCTAATTTGTTGCGATTACGTACGTTACGTCCTGAGGTTTTCGTACGTAATGCGTGGTAGGTGGTGGGAACTTTCCTCGTGGTCAACTTTCGGGGCGAGAGTATCTTTGGGGTATCTTATATATATATATATATATATATATATATATATATATATATATATATATATATATATATATATATACTTTGTCAACTTTTGTCACTTCCCACGTGAATCCCTCTCTCCCTCATGCATTTCTCCCTCACTTTAGATATATATATATAATATATATATATATACATCCCTCACATCATCATCTTCTCCCTCATCTCTCTCTCCCTCTCGCCAGCTCCCTCCTCCCCCTCATTTTTTTTTCTTCTTCTTTCCTCCCTCTCGTCCTTGCTGCCATCTCTCTCTCTCCGTCATTTTTTTTTTCGGCAAGGTGGAGCTTGAGGACGGGCGGCCGGCTTCTCCATTTTTCCGGCGAGATGGAGCTTGAGGACAGGCGGGCAGCGGCTTCTTCGTCTCTGGCGGCGACTGGAGCTCGGCGGCGGCCGATCGGAATTTCCGGATCGGGAGACATTATAAATCCGGTCGATCTGAACTGTTCCGGCATTTTTTTTCTTCCGGCGAGGTGGAGCTCGGGCGTCCGGCGTTCTTCATGGTTTCCGGCCATGGATGCGGTTCCGTTGATTCCGGCGACCGGAGGTGGTTTTTGTCCGAAACGGACGGCGGAACGGAGGTTTGACATACTTCCGGCGAGGAGTTGCAGGCGGAGATGGTGAAAACCGGCCATGGACGGAAACGGACCGGAGTTGGACGAAGTCCGGCGGGTCATTTTTCCGGCGGCCGATTTCCGGCATGGGAGTTTTTCGGACCTGGCCGATCGAATCTTCCGGTTAGTTTTTATGTATGTGTTTTGTTAGTTTGTATGTGGGTGTGCTTCGTGATTTTTGTGTGTGGGTTGTGTGTTTTGTGTATATATATATATATATATAATGTATATAAAAAGCTGTTATATATATATATATATATATATATATATATATATATATATATGTGTGTGTGTGTGTGTTTGGTGCAGTTGTGTGTGTTATATATATATATATATATAGTGTACTGTTGTGTGGTGTGTGTTATATATATATATATATATATGTGTGTGTGTATATGCAAATTGTGATGTGTGTGTGATATTATGTGCAGTAAGTATATATATATATATATATATTTATATATATATATATAGATATTGTGAGTTGTATTGTATATATATTATTATATATATATGTAATATATATATATATTATATATATACGTATGTATACGGATTAATACGAGTATAGTATGTGTTCGTGTTGGAATCGGAATTATCTATTGTGTTGTTTTCGGTCGATATCGTGTTATCGAATGAATTGTATTTCATTCAAGGTTGTTCGAGTGCTTGTGATTGTCGGAGGACGCGTTGATCGATTCGTGGTAGGACGTTGATCGTGGAAGGACTTTCTCGCCTTCGGTTTGAGGCAAGTTTTATACTTGTACTGGTCAATGAGATTAATGTTATCATGTATGTGTATGAATGTGTGTATCATTTCGAGACTTGGTCTCTTTGTGATTTTGTTGATATCAGGGGATTGTTTGATACGATACCCTTCGGCAAATTATGCCAAATATTATTGTTCGTAAATGGCCGATTTAAGGCATTGCGATACTTGTTGGTAATATTATTGTCGATAGCCGGTTCGCGGTATCGACATATCGATTGTTATTGTTAATTGATGTTCCTTTGAGATATTGTTGTTGATAGCCGGTTCGCGGCATCGACGTATCGATTGTCGTTATTGATTGATGTTCCATCAAGATATTTTTTTGTGAATCGTCGTTATTCATATCAGTGTTTTTTTCTATTGATGTCGTTTTGGCGATTGAAGGCATTGACGTATTCGATTATCATCTTCGTTATCGGTAACCGATTAAAGGTGCCGAGACATCCGTTGTACAATTGTTATCGGTTAACCGTTCTGAAGGTTATCGATATGTTGAATTGGGATTATCAAAGATAATTCCCATCCGTTGTATAATTATTATCGATTGTCCGCTCTAACGGTAATCGATATATTGAATTGGGATTATCAAAGATAATTCCCATCCGTTGTATAATTATTATCGATTGTCCGCTCTAACGGTAATCGATATATTGAATTGGGATTATCAAAGATAATTTCCACCCGTTGTCAAAAAGATAATTCCCATCCGTTGTATAATTGTTATCGATTGGCCATTCTACGGTAATCGAAGTATTGAATTGGGATTATCAACGATAATTCCCATCCGTTGAATTATTATTGTCGTGTAGACCGATTCAAGGCAGCACACTATTATTCTTGTGAACTCGGTAATTTTGTGATCGTTGAAGGTTGAGGATTTCCCGAACTGTTGTGTTGTGATCGTTGCTCGTGTTAATTGGTCCTTAGGGATTTTGATCCCAGGATGGTTGTTTCGAATATTGTCGGTCGTGTCGATCTTTCATTATTCGTGTCATCGTTCACCTGGTGAGTCGTATGATTTGTTTTGGATGTGTTATCCTTTGAGTTTCGTTGTCATGTTGTATCGTGACATATCCGGAATCATATCTGCGTTCCGATTGGTTATTGTGTAGGATTTTTAGCCAGGCACATATAGTCATTGACGGATATTATTCCGCATTGGACTGTGCACACGGGACGTAGTTTCGTGAGGCTAATTAGGTACATTGTCCTACATATATTCTGGATTCCATATACGGGGCGGACATGTGCACGGACACATTTCCGGATCGGGCGTACTGTGATTTCCATCTTTTGAGCCATAAACTTTGATCGTCCATAGTATTGGATGAGTTTGACGTTTTGTGATTGAGCGTTCATACGCCCGAGGGGTATGTTCGACAGTCAGGTTTGTTTCTTTGAGATCTGTATTGTGATGATTTACAGCTTCGGGCTGTTCGGCTTTCAGGCCATCGTGATATTTTGGCAGCTTGGCCGTTCGGCTTTCGTGCCATCATGATATTTTGGCGGCTTTTTGAGGGCTTTTAGGCCATTGTGATGTATCGGTATTTCCGTTGGAGTCATGCGGCATTGTGATCCTTATTTATTTCAGCGTTGGATTGATTTACCTTCGGGTAATGTATTGTTGTGTCCTATATTGATGATTCGCCGTTGGGCACTTATGTTCTAACTTATTTGAGCAGGTATTGATCGTATGCCATGGGCATAGTATTCCACGAATGCTCGATTCTTACTTTGGTTTGTGAGCATCTCGTACTACCATTGTTGTACTGTTTATTCTGCCTTTGGATGCATATCATGTTGTGCATGTACTTGATATTCATTATCTTGGATGGTGACCGTGGGGGCGGAACATGTTTTCATGTTTTAGGTACTTGCGAGGAGAGAGTTGAGACACAGGGGCATGACGATGGCGATGAGGCATTCGAGCGATACTAGTCCGAGATATTTTGGTGTTCATGTTGGTCAGACAGTTGGAGTACTCCATTTTTGTTCAGTCGTTGTCATTTTGTATTATCCGAGCAAGGCTCGTGGACGTTGTTGTATTTTTATTTTGGCCACGTAGGCCCATTCTTGTCGTTGAAATTCCATATCGGGATAGTATGTCGGACGTCATAGTAGGGTCTGTGATTTCCTGTTTTGGTCAGTTTGTTGTATTTTAGTCGTGTTCGCCTGGTGGATCACCTGATGTGGGGTCCACGGCACTGTAATAACCCAATGGGATTTGGGGGTGTTACAAAAACAATCGTTATAATTGTTGGAAGTGAAAACGCAGTGGTAGCGAAGTTTGGGAAAGATGATAATCGCGTTTTACGCATCTACGAGCATAAGATCTATTTAGGCATGATAGTTAATTAATTACTAAGATTAATAAGCAATTTAAATATTATTTATTATTTATTAATTAAATATGTTGATAATTAAAATATCCTAATCTAGATCCAAAGATCATAGGATATTACCTTTTGAAGAGTATTAGTTACTTTCGTCTTGATCTCCTTGTATTTCTACTTTTAGACCTTTTAGAGTATGATCCGCCTTAACCCGGACGTTGTGTGGGCAACGAGCTACCGAATCTTGTTTGGACAATCTTGGGATCGGCCGATTTCTATCCCTCACAACTCTCGATTTTCTTTTCTTCAAGTTATTCTGATATGTAGCAAGAATAAAAGTGTTCTCTCAATTGTGGAATCAAAGACACAAGTCAAGAAACACAATTAAACACTTAGAAGAAAAAAATCGAAATTCCTTGTGTATGAATATGATAAAATTGGCCAACCCAAGATGTCCTATATATAGGCTCTTGGACTACTACTAGGGATCTTAAGAAGGATTATGGATGGACTCCCAATAAATTCATCTTACCTTATTAGGACTCTTCCTAATATAATGAATATATTAATATCAACTTAGTCCACTAAAAGGTTGATATTGCACTTCCTACCAAAATCCCAAATTACGAAATTGGGCTCCTTATTAAATATATTACTTCCCGTGTTTAAGATATCGAATGCCCATTAATTAATTATAAGCTACTGACAGCTTTAATTAATTAATATCTTATCCAAGAGTAGTACCACTCGAACCTTATTATTATATCGGAATTAAATCTACCTGCAGGGTTTAATATAATAATCATTATCGAGCTCCTCAAGGGGACATCATCAACCCGCACGAGTCGGAACACGATTTCTAATAATAATAATAACTGTCGTATAAACAATATTATTGCCCAAGATACGAGGCTTATTGAGTCGATCATTTTGACTCTCACCTATGGTAAATCAAAGCAATAATTATTATAAATACACAATTAAATATTATATACTTAGAATTAAGAAATAATAATTATCCGAGATTTACGTTCTTACAACAAGATCGGTAAGATACTATCTCACCTCGATCCAGTTCAACATATGCAAATACGCTAATGTATGCTAATAGTGAAGACCAACTATTCTCAAGCATACACTACAACCTTTTATATAATTTGTCTAATAATTATATAGGTTGTGAACTATTATATTATTTTATAAGGCACTGATAATGTGATCTTCCGTGTGACACCAACACACCACATTATCTACAATATAAAATAATTAGATATTTCATTTGCATAACCATAATGTGAATTAATATGCAAAATATGTGATTAAATGTAATTAATATTCTCATAGGTAGTAATAGGGAAATTAGATAATACAAGCATAAAGTATGCTTTGCAGTATACAATCCTAACAATCTCCCACTTATACTCAAAACATGCTTTTAAGTATACTACTCTATTACATAGTCTCTCATTTCTCCCACTTATACTCAAAGCAATGCTGCCATACACCGTAATCCCATTCCTTCCACATGCCTTTCAAAAACTTTTGAGGGTAGGCCTTTCGTGAAAGGGTCAGCAAGATTTAATTCCGATGCAACCCTGGCTACAACTACGTCTCCTTCCTTTACGAAGTGTCGTATGATGTGGTACTTGCGGTTGATATGTTTACTTGCCTGGTGGGCTCGTGGTTCCCTCGAATTTGCGACTGCACCAGTATTATCACAATAAAGTGTAATACCCTCTGGCAAATCGGGAATCACATCTAAGTCCTGCAGGAAGTACTTGAGCCATACTGCCTCCTTGGTTGCCTCAGAGGCTGCCACGTACTCGGCTTCTATGGTAGAGTCCGAGATGCATTTCTGCTTCACACTCCTCCAACTAATGGATCCACCTCCCAGGCTAAACACATAACTCGAAGTAGACTTGGAATTTTCTTTGTCCGATGAAAAATCTGAGTCAGTGTAACCCACTGGAAACAGGTCGTCTGATTGATATACAAGCATGTACTCCCTAGTCCTTCTCAGGTACTTGAGTATGTGCTTGACAGCAATCCAATGTCCTTGTCCTGGGTTTGACTGATATCTAGCAGCCATGCCCACGGCATGACAGATATCTAGTCTAGTGCAAAGCACAGCATACATGAGACTTCCCACAGCAGATGCATAAGGGACCATATTCATGTCGTCTATCTCCTTTTGTGTCTTAGGACACATGTCCTTATATAGTTGAATTCCATGTCTCTAAGGTAGAAAACCTTTCTTGGAATTCTCCAAGCTAAATCGCTTTAGCACTGTATAGATATAGGATGCCTAGGATAAGCACAACATCCTTTTCTTCCGATCACGAAAGATCCTGATTCCAAGGATGTGTCCTGCTTCTCCTAGATCCTTCATATCGAACTGCTCAGATAGCCATACCCGTACGTCTGACAATTCCTTCATGTTGTTTCCAATCAGAAGGATATCGTCTACATACAGTACAAGAAACACCAACACATTTCCATCGCATTTCTTATACACACAACTCTCACTCGGACATTGGACGAATTCATATGACTGGACAACTTCGTCAAAACGAGTGTTCCAAGATCTAGATGCTTGCTTAAGTCCATAAATGGATTTCTTAAGTTTGCACACCAAGTGCTCTTCTCCTTCAGCAATGAATCCCTCTGCTTGGCGCATATAGATTTCCTTGTCTAGACTCCTATTCAAGAATGCAGTCTTGACATCCATCTGCCAAATCTCCAGATCCAAATGCGCAGCTATAGCTAAAAGAATCCGGATTGACTTAAGCATGGCTACCGGCGAAAAGGTTTCATCATAATCGATACCCTCTTTCTGAGTGTAACCTTTTGCAACAAGCCTCGCTTTGATGGTTTCAACCTTCCCGTCACGTCCTTTCTTTCGCTTGTAGACCCATTTACTCCCAATGGCTTATACACCATCAGGTAGCTCTACTAGCTCCCACACTTGATTGGAATCCATAGATCCCATTTCTGATTCCATTGCTACTTGCCAGGAGTCAGCATCTTTATCTTGGATTGCCTCCTTATAGGTCCAGAGATCTGATTCATCTTCGACTGGGATTGAGTCCGAAGACTTTCCCACGCCTATGAATCATTCGGGCTGACGAACAACCCTCCCACTACGACGACGCAAATCCTGAGTTGGAGTAAAAGTATTAGAATCGATACGTGGTGCAGTGTCAGTTGGCGCTTCTACGATTGGTATAGACGGAGTCTCGCCCCTCAGCTCTTCCAAAATTATCTCGCTCATGGGCTTGTGACTAATCATATAATCCTCTTCCAGAAATCGGGCATTGGTGATAACAATGACCTTCTGATCCTGGGGACTATAGAACAAGCCACCCTTCGTTCCCTTAGGATATCCCACAAACACTCGTATTTCTGTACGAGATGCCAACTTATCAGCTTCCTTATTCAGCACATGTGCTGGAGTACCCAAATCCGAACATGTCCTAGACTCGGCTTACGCCCACTACACAATTCTGTGGGTGTTTTTGGGACTGATTTCGAAGGCACCAGGTTTAGAATGTACACCGCTGTTTCTAAGGCGTATCCCCAAAACGAAATAGGTAAATCTGAATAACTCATCATTGATCTAACCATTTCTGAAAGAGTCCTATTCCTTCTTTCAGCCACATCATTTTGTTGTGGAGTTCCTGGCGCGGTGAGCTGGGACGAAATCCCCTCATTCTCCAAGAAATCCAAAAACTCTCCACTAAGGTATTCGCCACCACGATCAGATCGTAGTGACTTGATACTCTTCCCATGACGCTTCTCCGTTTCAGCCTTGAAGTCTCTAAACTTGTCAAAGGCTTCAGACTTACATCACATCAAATAGATGTATCCATATCTCGAATAATCATCTATGAACGTGATGAAGTATTCGAAACCACCCCTAGCCTGGATATTCATTGGACCACATACATCCGTATGAACCAATTCTAAGACATTCTGAGCACGGTTTCCCTTGGTTTTAAAAACCCTTTTGGTCATCTTACCTTCAAGACAGGATTCACAAATTGGAAATGACTCAACTTGGAGGTCATCCAATGAGCCATCATCTACCAATCTTTGAATCCTTTCAAGGTTTACATGCCCTAACCGTAAATGCCACAAATATGTTTGGTTTATGCTTGAAGGTTCTTTTCTCTTTTTAGGTTTAGACAAAGAGTTAAGTGATTTATGCATAGGAGTTTGTGCAGTATTAACAACATATAGTCTATCATTAAAAATACCTTTGCAAATATATTCACCGCTTCCTTTCTTAATAATGGCATCATCATCAAAAGAAACTGAATAACTATCGCTTTTTAATTTAGAAACCGAAATTAAATTCATTCTAAAATCCGGTACTAATAATACATTATTGAGGACTAATAATTTGTCATTAATCTTCAACTGCACGACTCCCACTGCAACAGCCATAAGCCTGGAATAATCGCCCCAGTTGATGGTAATATCGCCCGCACTAAGCTGCTTGGTTACCCGAAAACCATGAGAGTCAAAGCAAACATGATCAGTGGAGCCTGAATCAACTATCCACGAAGTGGAAGAACAAGCTGCCAAACATGTTTTGACTACTAGTGCACGAGACATACCTTTCTTAAGAGCAGGGCAGTCCGCTTTAAAATGTCCTTTCTGACCGCACTTGTAGCACTTTCCCTTTGCCTTTTTGTTCGCCTCAGGGTGAGGAGCCTTGATTTTCACCTTGAGGGTTGCTACTTGCTTCTGGCCAACCTGCTTCTTCTTCTTTCCCCATTTGGGTTTGGAAGAAGTAGCACCGGTGTAATATCCGCATTTTTCCTTTCTCTTAATATTCTCATTTTGGTGTATTTCTTTTTTTTTTTGGCGACTCGCTTGTAACCGTATTGACATTTTGAGGTTATTTAATATTGGTCTCTTTGTCGTTCGAGCTTATTTCAGACTCGTTTTTTCTCGATTCGGTGTTTCATGTTGTTTTCGTCGCTATTTTGGGTATCCTCGTAAATCGTCGTTCGGAACCGCCGTTTCGGGGTTGCCGAGGATCCATATCATGTTATTATGCATGTTGTGAATTTTTGTTTGGTGTTTTGACCATGTATCATACATTTCGGATGTTTTGGGCCGTTTTGTAAATTTCCCAAAGTTTTGGGAAAATTACGTTTGTTGTTTTTCCGATCCTTTGGGTAGTCGGGAATATGTTTTCCTTCAACACTTAAGTTCGTCGTTTCGAGTCCTTTACGTTCGTACCATCGTGAATTGTTCACCGTTATACTTTGATTCTTTTCGGTACCTTCCTTATCGATTTCTGGCCTGTACTTCCCAGAAGAGAATGTTACGTACGTAACACACCTTTTGGTTACGTACGTAACGTCCTAGTGTAAAAGGGTACAGGCATTTCTGCCTTTTTGGTTACGTACGTAAGGCCCTTATGGCTTACGTACGTAACACAGCCTACGTACGTTAGCAAGTGGTGGCTAACGTACGTAACGCGGCCTGGATTTATAAACCCAGGAGTTGACCGATTTCAGTCATTATTCATCCTTCTCCTCTCCTACGGCTCGTGGGCGATTTTCTTGGTGTTTTTCGGCTATTTGAAGCTTAGCAACTCCGAGCCATCATCTTCTTCGAGTTTTTGGAGTATTTTATCAACATCTAATCGTGTTATTCGTCTTCAATTCGAGGTAAACTCCTAAAACCTTCTTTTAGGTAAATTGGGGGTTTTCACGTTTTCGTCCGATTCATTACGTATGATAGATTAATTCATGATGAATATGATTAATCTTGTTGATATCATTAGTTTTCCTACGAATTCATGGTATATTTTCATGGTTTTGCAAAATCGAGAGGGTTCGGTTGTGGTCCGCCCTCGTTATTATTTTTGTACGAATATACATGAATCGTAGGCGGTTTTTTCGGGTGTATTCCATTTCCGTATTCATCTAGAGTTGGTTGTGATTAAGTTCTTCGAATCGTTAGGTCCGGTTCCGTTGATTCTTAGCAATCGTCGGTGATTTTCCTTTCCGTTGATTCAAGGCAAGTATTTTTGGAAACCTTTATGCTTAACGTGAAATGGTAATGTATATTGTGTTTGATTGCTCACCTCGGGAGGGTCCGACGGGATGACGGAGGTAGTCCAAAGGGTTGAGTCCTGGATTCATGAGTTTGTTTAGCTAGCCAGCTCGGGAGGGTCCTTAGAGGCCTCGAGCGGGATCAATGGTATTACCCTGTTCCCAAGGCGATGCATGTGCGTGTTTTGTTTTATGATATGGCCAGCTCGGGAGGGTCCTTAGAGGCCTCGAGCGGGATCAATGGCATTACCCTGTTCCCAAGGCAAATTGTTTGACTGTTTGTTTCCGAAAAATACATGTCTGGTTTTGGTTTTGAAATTGATTTGGTGCATTGTACTATGAAATGTGGAAGCGAATGGTTTGCCTTGATTACTTGTACTAGCGTAATTTCTAACCCCTTTGGGGACCCGTTTTAGGGAAATTCTTGTTATGGATTTCAGGTTATGTTCTTCCGGACGAGCGGGCGCTGGGACAGTACGAGGATGTTGGTTAGGGTCGTTGACATGTGCATTTGGGTCTTCTTATTTCTCTTGTCTATTTCGATATGGTTGTTTTCCACACTTATAAACTTATAGATTGTACTTGCGAGTACTCAGGCTTCTCTTTTCGAACTTCGTTTTGTATTACCTTAAATTGCTACATTGTCGGTTGATGCTTATTACGCCGGTTGCTCCAGGCGTATCTTTATATGTTGTATTACGTAAATGTGTGTCCTCGCTAACCGAGATGGTTAGTCGAGTGGTGTTCTCTCGTTGTAGCCTGGTGGGTCCCATGTAGGGGTCCACGGCGCTGTAATATACTCCGAATATCTCGGGGGTGTTACAGAAAATGGTATCGGAGCAAATTAGGTTTATGGATACCTAGGCTTGTCGGTTATTTGGTCTAGTTGTGTTTTGTTTTGCACATTGTCACACCGCTGCCGGCATCTCAGTACTTCCAGTGTTCGTAAGTTTTCCTTACTCGATTCTTTACTTTCTCGTACCGTATTTCCGTTTCTTGAACTGTGGATTATTCTCCCTCTTTTACTTATCATCGAGTTGCTTTTGCCACCACTTATCACAAGCATGGATGCTGGAAGGGGCCGTGGTCGTGGTCGTGGCCATGGACGCGGCCGAGGACGTGGGGCAGCTGGTGGGGCGGCCACGTCACATTCTTCGGGAGCCGGCAGTACCGTTGACCGTCACAACCATGCTTCCTCTCAGGAGCGCGCCGACCTTCGTATTGCGGCCATTATGCAGCAAATGGTAAACCAAATGGCGGCTATAGCTCAGGTGGTTCAGAACCCCGATCAGGCCCATGCTAATCGGGGCGGAGCAGACCGTTGGCTCCAAGATGTCATCAAGATGCACCCTCCTCAGTTTTCGGGAGCATGAGACCCAATCGGCTGGGAGGGGTGGATCAAGGAGATATCTAAGGTCTTCGTTGCCACCAACTGTCCCGAGGACCGTAAGGTCCCTATTACCCAGTACTTTCTCACTGGGGACGCTATGGATTGGTGGGAGGCTGTTGGGCCCAAAGACCATGTTGCTTCGTGGGCCGAATTTCAGGAATTGATGGAGACCGAATATTGCCTGTGGCCGGTCAGACAGGCTCGAGTCCATGCTTTCTATGATGCCCAACCACGGGATATTCCCGTATCCCAAGCTATTGCCTATTTTAACAAGGAGTTGGGCTATGTGAAGACCCAAGTTGTCGAAGAGAGTGACAAAATTTTCCATTTTTCCAGGCGGATGAAGCTGTCAATTCGGGACTATATGTCTGGACTCGTCTGCACTACTTTGAAGGATTATCAGAGTAGGGCCCTTGCTTATGATATGTCGGTGACGGCTAGTGATGTGGCTCGTGAGAGCAAGAAGCAGAAGTCGGTCGGAAATTTTTATAGTCCCAAGGGTGGAGGCCAGCAGAAATCTCAGGCTGCGAATATTTCTACGGGCGGTTCGGCTCGTTTCTCTGGGAGCTTTTGGGGTGCCGCCGGAACCTCCGTTCGTGAAGCCACATGCTTTAACTGTGGTCTGCAGGGCTATAGGAACCGGTAGTGTCCTCGTCCGAAGTTTACTTGTCATACTTGTGGCCAGTTGGGCCACAAGGCCCCCTTTTGTGATCAGATCAGACAGATTCGCGAGTCCCGTGATTCTTTTTCAGCACTGAGAGAGCTGAGTGTGAACCAGGGCTCGTTTGCTCCATAGCCTCCGCCGAGTGCCGGTCGAGGTAGAGGTCGGGGTCAGCCCGCTAGAGCAGGAGCTTCCAGCATCGGCTCTGCCCAGCCGCGTATCTATGAGATGAAGAGGGCCGATGATCCAGCAGCCACTGTGGCGACGGGTACCGTTCATATCCATTCTCATCCTGTCAGTGTGATTTTCGATTCTGGTACTACACATTCGTTCATATCGCTGGGGTGTGTGCGCCGTTTGAGTCTCGACTGTTTTTCGCCTTGCGAGTCTTTCATCGTTAAACTTCCTAGCAGTGATAGGATCGTTGGTGATCGAGAGGTCCGAGACTGTTCTGTGTTTATTTGTGAGAGAGCTTGGCTCTCTAATCTTATTGTTGTTGATATTGAGGGTGAAGATTTGATTCTCGGGGATGATTGGCTCGAGCGGCATGGCGCAATCATGAACTACCGCACGGGAATCATCACTATGTTAGCCGAGGATGGTACCGAGCACTCTTTCACGGGGCGAAAGAGGGGAAACCAGAAGTTCGTTATTAATGCCTTGAAGGCGATGAGTCTCCTGCGAAAGGGGTGTACTGGTTATTGGTGTTATGCCTTGAAGGCGGAGGATGGTGGAGTCGAGCTTTCATCAATTCCAGTCGTTAGTGAGTTTCCTGATGTATTTCCTGACGAGTTACCGGGTTTGCCACCGGATCGTGAGGTCGAGTTTGCTATAGAGTTAGAGCCGGGCGCGGATCCGATTTCAAAGGCGCCGTATCGCATGGCACCTTCAGAGATGTCAGAGTTGAAGAAGCAGTTGAGTGAGCTTCTTGAGTCGGGGTATGTTCGACCGAGCGCCTCGCCTTGGGGCGCGCCGGTCCTGTTTGTACGGAAGAAGGATGGTTCACTACGTTTGTGTATCGACTATCGCGAACTAAACAAGGTGACCATCAAGAACAAGTATCCCTTGCCGAGAATTGATGACTTGTTCGATCAGTTGCAGGGAGCTGCGGTATTCTCGAAGATTGATTTGAGATCGGGGTACTATCAGCTCCGGGTGAGAGAGTCCGATGTGCCGAAAACAACTTTTCGGACGATATACGTACATTATGAGTTTGTAGTTATGCCTTTCGGGTTAACTAATGCGCCAGCGGTGTTCATGCAGTTAATGAACAAAGTCTTTATCGAGTATTTGGATAAGTGCGTCGTCGTCTTCATTGACGATATTCTTATTTATTCGAGGAACGAGGAAGAGCATACCGGTCATTTGCGAGTAGTGTTAGACTTTTTGAGGACCGAGCAACTCTATGCGAAGTTCTAGAAATGTGAGTTCTGGCTGAAGGAAGTGATGTTTCTAGGTCACGTGATGTCAGCTGAGGGAGTTCGAGTGGATCCGCAGAAGATTGAGGCAGTGTTAGATTGGGCACCGCCCAAGAATGTGAAGGAGATCCGTAGTTTCTTGGGTCTGGCCGGCTACTACCGTAGGTTCGTCGAGGGTTTCTCGAAACTGGCTCGGTCACTTACACAGTTGCTCTAGAAATCCGAGAAGTTCGTCTGGAATGACGAGAGGCAGACGAGTTTTGAGGAGCTGAAGAGGTGTTTGACTTCAGCCCCGATTTTGGCATTGCCATGTGGCAACGAGGGTTTTGTCGTTTATAGCGATGCTTCGGGTCAGGGTCTTGGGTGCGTGTTGATGCAACACGGCAAGACTATTGCTTTTGCGTCGAGGCAGTTGAGGCCGTATGAGCTTAACTACCCTACTCACGATTTGGAGTTAGCGGCAGTTGTTTTTGCGCTCAAGATTTGGCGTCACTATCTTTTCGGCTCTGCATGTCAGATTTTTACCGACCATAAAAGTCTGAAATACATATTTACTCAGCGGGAGTTGAATATGAGGCAGAGGAGGTGGTTAGAGTTGATTAAGGATTATGACCTCGAAATCCTTTATCATCCGGGCAAGGTGAACGTCGTGGCCGACACCTTGAGTCGGAAACCGGTTGCGTTGCGAATGCTTGAGATCCTTACGTCTCAGTCTGAGCTTCGGCGGGTTTTGATCGAGTTAGATGTTGAGGTTTTGTTACCTGGAGCTATCGGACAACTTTGTGCTTTAGAGATTTCGTCGTCTTTGATCGATGAAATTAAGCTGAAGCAGTTAGAGGATCCGATGATTACTCAAATCCGAGAGAACGTTCTTAAAGGAAAGTCTCCTGGGTTTGTGATTCACGAGGATGGTGTTTTGAGATTCCAGAGTCGGCTTTGTGTACCGAACGACTCAGAGTTGAGACAGGGTATTCTGCGCGAGGCCCATGCTACACCTTACTACGTCCATCCTGGTTCGAGTAAAATGTACAAGGACCTGAGAAGAAATTTCTGGTGGAATGATATGAAGGAGGAGGTCGCACAGTTTGTAGCGAGATGTTTGACTTGTCAGCAGGTCAAAATCGAGCATCAGCGACCGGCCAGATTATTGCAGTCACTTCCTGTTCCGGGATGGAAATGGGAGGATATATCGATGGATTTCATTGCTAGTTTACCGAGATCGAGATCAAGCATGAATATGGTATGGGTGATTGTTGATCATCTGACCAAGTCGGCACATTTTCTGGGCATCAAGGACACTTGGGCCCGGAGAAGTTGGCTCGTGTGTTTATCGCGCAGATTGTGAGGCTTCACGGTACTCCGAAGTCTATTGTTACGGATCGTGATGGTCGTTTTGTATCGCATTTTTGGCAGGCGGTGCATAAGGCGTTGGGTACTCGTTTGCGTTTGAGTACCTCTTTTCATCCCCAGTCAGATGGACAGTCGGAACGCACTATTCAGACATTTGAGGATATGTTGCGTGCTTGTGCTCTCGATTGGAGCAATGACTGGGAGGAGCATTTGCCATTGATCGAATTCACGTACAACAATAGTTGGCACGCGTCGATTCAGATGGCGCCGTATGAGGCACTTTATGGGCGGCGTTGTCGATCGCCGATTTGTTGGAAAGAAGCGTCCGATTTGGTCGGGACTGAACCGGATATTGTCCTAGAGATGAGGCGGAAGGTGGATGTGATTCGAGAACGGATGTTGACCGCTCAGAGTCGACAGAAGTCGTATGCCGACGTCCGTCATCGACCTTTGGAATTCGAGGTGGGGGACCACGTCTTGCTAAAGGTGTCGCCGACGAGAGGAGTTTTCCGTTTCGGGAAAAAGGGGAAGTTGAGTCCGAGATTTATTGGGCCCTTCGAGATTCTCGAGCGAGTCGGAGGGTTGGCATACCGTTTGGCGTTACCCCCGGCCTTGAGTCATGTTCATAGCATTTTTCATGTTTCTCAGCTGAGGAAATATGTCCCAGATCCTAGTCACATCATCGATTATGGTGAGATTGATGTCGCCGAGGATATTACTTTTGAGGAGCGTCCCTTGAAGATTTTGGAACATCGCGAGAAACGACTAAGGCATAAGACCATCCCTTTGGTCAAGGTGCAGTGGTCGAGACACGGTGTCGAGGAGGCAACTTGGAAAACCGAGGATAGCATGCGTGCTAAGTACCCCGAGTTGTTTATTTCTTAAGTTTCGGGACGAAACTTGTTTGTAGAGGGGTAGAATGTAATATTCGCATTTTTCCTTTCTCTTAATATTCTCATTTTGGTGTATTTCTTTTTTTTTGGCGACTCGCTTGTAACCGTATTGACATTTTGAGGATATTTAATATTGTACTCTTTGTCGTTCGAGCTTGTTTCGGACTTGTTTTACTCGATTCGGTGTTTCATGTTGTTTTCTTGGCTATTTCGGGTATCCTCGTAAATCGTCGTTCGGAACCGCCGTTTCGGGGTTTCCGAGGATCCATATCATGTTATTATGCGTGTTGTGAATTTTTGTTTGGTGTTTTGACCATGTATCGTACATTTCGGATGTTTTGGGCCGTTTTGTAAATTTCCAAAAGTTTTGGGAAAATTACGCTTGTTGTTGTTTTTCCGAACCTTTGGGTAGTCGGGAATATGTTTTCCTTCAGCACTTAAGTTCGTCGTTTCGAGTCCTTTACGTTCGTACCATCGTGAATTGTTCACCGTTATACTTCGATTCTTTTCGGTACCTTCCTTATCTATTTCTGGCCTGTACTTCCCAGAAGAGAATGTTACGTACGTAACACACCTTTTGGTTACGTACGTAACGTCCTAGTGTAAAAGGGTACAGGCATTTCTGCCTTTTTGGTTACGTACGTAAGGCCCTTATGGCTTACGTACGTAACACAGCCTACGTACGTTAGCATGTGGTGGCTAACGTACGTAACGCGGCCTGGATTTATAAACCCAGGAGTTGACCGATTTCAGTCATTATTCATCCTTCTCCTCTCCTCCGGCTCGTGGGCGATTTTCTTGGTGTTTTCCGGCGATTTGAAGCTTAGCAACTCCGAGCCATCATCTTCTTCGAGTTTTTGGAGTATTTTATCAACATCTAATCGTGTTATTCGTCTTCAATTCGAGGTAAACTCCTAAAACCTTCTTTTAGGTAAATTGGGGGTTTTCACATTTTCGTCCGATTTGTTCCGTATGATAGATTAATTCATGATGATTATGATTAATCTTGTTGATATCATTAGTTTTCCTACGAATTCATGGTATATTTTCATGGTTTTGCAAAATCGAGAGGGTTCGGTTGTGGTCCGCCCTCGTTATTATTTTTGTACGAATATACATGAATCGTATGCGGGGTTTTCGGGTGTATTCCATTTCCGTATTCGTCTAGAGTTGGTTGTGATTATGTTCTTCGAATCGTTAGGTCCGGTTCCGTTGATTCTTAGCGATCGTCGGTGATTTTCCTTTCCGTTCGTTGCGTCATCAATTATTCAAGGCAATTATTTTTGGAAACCTTTATGCTTAACGTGAAATGGTAATGTATATTGTGTGTGATTGCTCACCTCGGGAGGGTCCGACGGGATCACGGAGGGAGTCCAAAGGGTTGAGTCCTCGATTCATGAGTTTATTTAGCTAGCCAGCTCGGGAGGGTCCTTAGAGGCCTCGAGCGGGATCAATGGTATTACCCTGTTCCCAAGGCGATGCATGTGCATGTTTTGTTTTATGATATGGCCAGCTCAGGAGGGTCCTTAGAGGCCTCGAGCGGGATCAATGGTATTACCCTGTTCCCAAGGCAAATTGTTTGACTGTTTGTTTCTGGAAAAGATATGTATGGTTTTGGTTTTGAAATTGATTTGGTACATTGTACTATGAAACGTGTAAGCGAATGGTTTGCCTTGATTACTTGTACTAGAGTAATTGCTAACCCCTTTTGGGACCCGTTTTGGAGAAATTCTTGTTATGAATTTCAGGTTATGTTCTTCCGGACGAGCGGGCACTGGGACAGTACGAGGATATTGGTCAGGGTCGTTGACATGTGCATTTGGGTCTTATTATTTCTCTTGTCTATTTCGATATGGTTGTTTCCCACACTTATAAACTTATAGATTGTACTCGCGAGTACTCAGGCTTTTCTTTTCGAATTTCGTTTTGTATTACTTTAAATTGCTACATTGTCGGTTGATGCTTATTACGCCGGTTGATCCGGGCGTATCTTTATATGTTGTATTATGTAAATGTGTGTCCTCGCTAACCGAGATGGTTAGTCGAGTGGTGTTCTCTCGTTGTAGCCTGGTGGGTCCCATGTAGGGGTCCACGACGCTGTAATATACTCCGAATATCTCGGATGATAACCTTGTTTGAAGAGACCTTCAGCAAACTGAAGCTCTGTCAGAAGTTCCGCCAAACTATATGTCCTACGGTTCATATTGTAGTTAAGGCGGAGCTGCTCAAAGCTTCTAGGTAAGCTGCCTAAGATAATATTGACCTGCGTTTCCGCATCGATAGTAGCCCCCAGTATGCTCAGTTCGTTACATCAGTTTCAGAACATGATCCCTTACTGGGGTCCCTTCAGACATTTGGGTTGTCATCAATACCCTCATTGCATTTTGTCTAGCCGCCCGGTTCTGATGACCAAACATCTTGGTGAGACTTTTCATCATTTCCGCGGCCGAGCCCATTGTCTGATGCTAATGCTACAATACATTTGTCAGTGAAGCCAAAATGTAACAGCGAGCCATCTCATCAGAATTTTTCCATTTTCGGAATTCAGCCAACTCTTCGGGAGTGGCATCCGGTTCTGGTTCTAGAGGGCTCTCTTCGATTAAGACAAATTTATGCCCCTCAGCAGTCAGGACAATGTCAAGATTTCTTTTCCAATCGGCAAAGTTAGTGCCATCAAGTTTATTTTCTTTGAGAATAACAACTAGTGGATTGAAAGACATCTAAGATAAAATTAAAAATATCCATCATATAATGCATAGCAAAATATATCGAAAAACCTCAAAACACAGCAACCAACACCTCGAAAAATCTGCACATGCAAGCCACGATCGTGTGCACGTTTACACACACATTTTCCAAGTAGAGTTTTACGTCTTTAATTTTACTATCTAGTCAAATTACGTTATGACAAGTAAAATTAATAGTTGGTTCCTCTTGGCCATGTATTAATCAACATAGACTCCGATGGGGAGCTTATTAATTAATACACCTAAGTGAACACCATAATTTAACATCCTTAAAATATTATCTTTTAAATAATAGTCCTACAGATGGAGAGGTCCTATCATAAAAAGTAATATTTACCTTATGTTATCATTTTGAAATTTAAAACTAGTGAACCTATAATTAGCACATCCGATATGGAGGAAGACTCTATTGTCAACGCGCATGCTAATTACTTCACAATTTAAATTAATTATGGAGTCCAATTCGATTTTATTTTTAAAAAAAATAAATCATTTTAATCACTTAGTTATTTTATCCTTAAGGTTTTTAATTTTCTCATCCTAACATGCAAGAAAACATATCATGCATACATCCATACATGCCATCATCAAAACAATAAAAACCAAAAATAAAGCATGGATAATTATATTATCCAATTGTCATGGTCTTCTTCCTTGAGTTGAATCCGAGAAAATCTTCGACTCGATCTCTCCCACTGAATCAAGCATCTCGTCGCTCCTCCCTGGCCGGGCCGTGGATTTCCAAAATTAAAATTTCACTTTTATGCAAAATTAATTACATAAAAAAAATTTAATTTTAAATCCCGACTCTCCAACGGACGCAAGCAGCGGAGAAACGGATAGGACAAAGCTGGGCGACCGGGATCAACTAAATGGCCGGACAGTCGCCTGCAGCTTGGCATTGCTCGCGATGCTCGTGACTGACCGTTCTTTCAGTAAGCGCTTTGCTTGGCGCTTGTCGGCGGTGCCCAGCGATCCGGCGATCCGGTTTTGCTCTATTTCTTCGTGATCCCGTCATTTCCGAATTCGATTACAATTTTATACAAAATAAAATACATCAAAATTACATCAAGATTACACGAAAAACAAAAACACGTACAACTACCCGCGGATTTTCTCACGGAAAAAACTATTACATGCCTCAAAAAACGGGCCAAACCAACAATTGCATAATTAATAAAAATAAATAAATACACCATTCATATAAACCATGATAATTGGATCATATCACCTACATGAACACATCTAGCAAAATATTCCAACATCAAAATATATGAATATTTAAATTGCTATCAATTAATCACCATAATCAATTAAAATAGCAAAAGCCTAAAAATCTGGCTCCGATACCAATTATTAGAAGTGAAAACGCAGCGGAAGAGAAGTTTGGGAAAGATGATAATCGCGTTTTACGCATCTACGAGCATAAGATCTATTTAGGCATGCTAGTTTATTAATTACTAAGATTAATAAGCAATTTAAATATTATTTATTATTTATTAATTAAATATGTTGATAATAAAAATATCCTAATCTAGATACAAAGATCATAGGATATTACCTTTTGAAGAGTATTAGTTACTTTCGTCTTGATCTCCTTGTATTTCTACCTTTAGACCTTCTAGAGTATGATCCGCCTTAACCCGGACGTTGTGTGGGTAACGAGCGACCGGATCTTGTTTGGACAACCTTGGGATCGGCCGATTTCTATCCCTCACAACTCTCGATTTTCTTTTCTTCAAGTTATTCCGATATGTAGCAAGAATAAAAGTGTTCTCTCAATTGTGGAATCAAAGACACAAGTCAAGATCCACAATTACACACTTAGAAGAAAAAAAACGAAATTCCTTGTGTATGAATATGATAAAATTGGCCAACCCAAGATGTCTTATATATAGGCTCTTGGACTACTACTAGGGATCTTAAGGAGGATTATGGAAGGACTCCCAATAAATTCATCTTACCTTATTAGGACTCTTCCTAATATAATGAATCTATTAATATCAACTTAGTCCACTAAAAGGTTGATATTGCACTTCCTACCAAAATCCCAAATTACGAAATTGGGCTCCTTATTAAATATATTACTTCCCGTGTTTAAGATATCGAATGCCCATTAATTAATTATAAGCTACTGACAGCTTTAATTAATTAATATCTTATCCAAGAGTAGTACCACTCGAACCTTATTATTATATCGGAATTAAATCCACCTGCAGGGTTTAATATAATAATCATTATCGAGCTCCTCAAGGGGACATCATAAACCTGCACGAGTCGGGACACGATTTCTAGTAATAATAATAACTATCGTATAAACAATATTATTGCCCAAGATACGAGACTTATTGAGTCGATCATTTTGACTCTCACCTATGGTAAATCAAAGCAATAATTATTATAAATACATAATTAAATATTATATACTTAGAATTAAGAAATAATAATTATCCGAGATTTACGTTCTTCTTACAGTCAGTACAGAACACACTATCTTACCTCGATACAGTTCAACGTATGCAAATACGCTAATGTATGCTAATAGTCAAGACCAACTATTCTCAAGCATACACTACAACCTTTTATATAATTTGTCTAATAATTATATAGGTTGTGAACTATTATATTATTTTATAAGGCACCGATAATATGATATTCCATGTGACACCAACACACCACATTATCTACAATATAAAATAATTAAACATTTCATTTGCATAACCATAACGTGAATTAATATGCAAAACATGTGATTAAATGTAATTAATATTCTCATAGGTAGTAATAGGGAAATTAGGTAATACAAGCATAAAATATGCTTTGCAGTATACAATCCTAACAATAATGTGATACCTATTCATCATCGGTACTTCGTCCCATATGATGAGATCCATATTTACAATAAGCTCAGCTAACACACTTGGTTGCTTGATGTTGCATGTAAATATCTCATTCAAATTTAAAGGAATCGCAAATTTGGAATGAGTTGTCCTACTGCCTGGTAATAGCAACGATGCAATGCCACTGGATGCAACATTCAGGACTATACCACCCCTAGAACGAACAGATGCTGAAAGTGTCTTCCAAATAAATGTTTCACCGGTACCACCATAACCATATAAAAAGAAAACACCTTTGCATTGTTGGTCAACTGCTGTCATGATTGTCATAAACAACACATTATTCATCATTCAACATGCCCACGAATCGCTTATGAACGACTGCAAGTAAATCATTATCATACACTAGCTCATAAATTATTATCTTATTACCAACAGGGACAACATCAACATGTTCAAGGTATGGCACAATTTGGTACTCAGGAAGCGATCTACCCCTTCGTTGCATTATGATCAATTTACCGCAAGCACAAATTCTTAACTTGGCCATCTGTAAGAGTCCGATTTGAAGAAAAAAACGAACAACTTCAAAATTTATATGTATATACAAAGATAAATGTAAACATAAGTGATTTTCAGATAATTACCATCACATCTCAAACTACTCTAATACTTGAACAAAATATCAGTGGACACAAGACTTCCAAGCAAATTCCGAGTGTAATAAACAATCCGATGTCAACCAAGTGACAAACAACCATCTCAGCTATCCTCAGAATCCCAACAACTCTCTTAAATTTTCACATAGACATACACTTTATCATCATCAAGCAAACCTCGAGCTAAACATGCATCTCAGAAACATGGATATACAACACCATTGTACGTCCTTATGTCAGCATAATATTCACACCCACAAACAACATTCAGCAATATTTGTCATAAACACTAGTAGAAAAAACATCAAAGACTTCGGTACGTCTCACTTCGGTAATGTATATTAGCGAAGTAAAAACAAACAACAACTTCGCTTTTCAATTTAGGGAAGTAAACTACACACATAGACTTCAGTAAATGATATCAAACAAAAAGGCATGAGCTAGTTAGAAATTTTAAATTCCAAAGACTTCGCTAATTTTATAATTACTGAAGTAAAAAGTGTGAATTTTTTTTTTTGACGTAATTTTTTAAATATACTTGAGCTCAATTATTTTTCAGACTCCAAAAATGTTTCATACTCCAAAAAAACCCTCCTTTCTTCGCACGCTCATTTCCAATCTCAACTCTCCTTCTTCGTCCGCTCATTTTCAGTACCACGCGATTCTCCAATCTCAACCCTCCGCTCTCCGAGCCGGTGCTCGAAGCCCTCACCCAAGGCAGCTTCGAGTTCTGCACTCCAGTTCAGGCAGCCACTATCCTGTTGCTAATTGCTATGCATCGCCGTCGACGCTTCCACCAGCTCGGGAAAAACCCTTGCCTTCGTGCTCCCAGTGGTCGAGATTCTCCACCTAGCTTCCAACAATCCCAAACCCAACAAGGTAATTATCAAGAGCTTCAATCTTTATTAGTTGCGACTGAGAAATTGGGGTTTATTCAATTTAGAGAAATAGGTAATCTTAGAGCATTGATCTCTAGGTTTTTTAGCTGCACAGAAAAATTTGGTTTTATTTAATTGACAGAATTAGTTAATCTTCAGCTTTGAGTTTTTTTTAGCTAATAAGATAGATTCGGGTTTATTTAATTTACAGAATTTGATGTGTATATTTTTAGCTACTCAGGGAATTTGGGATTTGTATAGTTTACAGAAGCTTTGATCTTTGTGTTTGTTAGTGCAGAGAGATGATGGGTTTTATCGGTTTGAAGAGTTACAAATGTTTCACCAAGGTATAAATAAGAAAAAAACTACCGTTGACTATGCTTCTCTTCTAGATTTTACGAATCTCCGTTTTCATCTTACACCCCTCTTAGCTAAATATACTTCAATTTGATGAAATTATTATACGGAAAGATGGCAATAATCGTAGGATGGGGACGAGTTGCTTGAAACTCGGAGGAGTCTGCATTTCGAGTTATTGCCTAATCTCGTCCGTGAGATTTAAATAATATTCACATTTTCTTCATAATTACTTTTCTTCTTTCTAGCTTAAATTGTTTCAATTGTAATGTCAATTCTCGATTGGTCAAGGGACATACAAGAAGGTGTATAGAGCGCGTGATCTTGAAACCGAGAAAATTGTCGCACCAAGAAGGTGAGATTTGTCAATATGGACCCGTAAAGCGTCCGGTTCATGGCTAGGGAAATCCTTATTCTATGAAGGCTCGATCACCCGAATGTCATGAAACTTGAAGGTCTAGTCACCTCCGTGGTTTCGTGCAATCTCTACCTTGTATTTGAATACATGGAACACGACCTTCTTTGGACTAGCGGCTTCACCGTAGTTCGCCATCGAACCTCGTGTGTGTTGGTGTTTATTTTTCTTTCTTTCTCGGTTACCCTCGTAAATGTACTATTTAGACACGACTTCTTATCTCATATCTTTTAAATTTGAAGTCCGATCATTAGTAACATATACAATTGCATTTACTTATAAGGTGAATTGTGGTGTTAGTTCATTAACTCTTAGGGGTTGGCGCTTTAGTTCTTTAACTTCCGGATGTGGCAATTCAAGACTTGATGATTTCTCCCTCGTAACTTTCATAGGCATATTTGAATATTTTGGTATGTGAGGGCATTTTGGGAATTTAGACAATTATTTCGGACCAAAATTGAACTAACATGGAGCTTATAGGACCGTAATTGTGTGGAATTGAAATTATTTTATGGCTCCTGCAAACGTAACAATGGATGAGCTTCAGAATTAAACTGCAACACGAACAATTATTTTATGGCTCCTGCTCTGCGTAAGATTGAAATCTATATCTTGTGTTTTAAGTTGTATGTATAAAAATCTGGGGCTTGTTGTTGGATTTGTTGTTGCTTGGAATATGTTTCATCGTATTGATTGTTGTTATTTGGCTTAAGTGATTTTTTTATACTTTTAAAATTATATATTATGTCTTACATCTGAAATCTGCATCTGACCCTTACCCCAGCAGTCACGTTAAAGCAACACTTTTGTTTGAGTTGGCCTCTGTTAGCATAACCATGGATACATTCAAGGAGCTTGATGTTGAGTTGGGGCTTCCACATGTTGAAATTCCACGTGTTACATTTTATGGTTATATCCGACTCACTGATGATCTTGGTAATGAATTCTTCCTTCTGCTTGGATATTAATATTTAATTTAGTTAAACTTCTTTGGGTAATACTACCTCTGTTCCCAATTAGATGGAACAGAGAGAAAGTTCACGATCTCAATGTATAACTTTGAACATCAATATCTTTAATTATATATTATTAGCAACAACTACAAAGAAATACTATTTTGCAAATATACATATGAAATAATCCAATACCTTACATGCTAACATTTGTTTTTATATTAGTTGACAACGTACCATTAAGGTTGGTATATGAATAATAGTGATTTGTTGCATTATTATTGGAGTGGAGGAAGTATTTTTCTCGGTTTTATGTTTGTGTGCAATACGTAAATCGAAATGTAAGAATGTTCTCAATTAGCTCATATTTTTCTGGTGAAATGACAGATGATTGGTATGACAGAGCATTTTAATCAATGTATCATTGGTGTTATGAGGGTGTTATATGTATATATACACACACAATATTGGTATATTAGGTATATTGCACCGGTATTATCGTTATCTTGGTGTCACTTAATGAAGTTCTAAATGTCGTATCCCTCTTCTCGTTGTGAAGACAAGGATCTTTTTGTTTTCCATGTATGTGAGGGCGTGTTATTTTTAGTTACACTTTCGATCTGCTCCTTGCTTTGGTTCAATTATTTATTGCGTAAATTGGAATATGGAGATATGTGGTCTCGTAGCTATTGAAAATGCGGTAAGGTGGTACTCAATGCTTTCATTGTCACAGATCATCAAGATGCCCGCATTCTAAGAGCATGTGCGAAGGAAGCGAACTATAACTCTGATTATCATTTATGACTTTTCCATGCCAAGGTAACAGTCAAGGCGTCTTAAGTGGAATCAATTCCCAATTACTTTTGTCAAATGAACATTTTCCAATGATGATTTGTTTTCTCTTGGTAGAACCGACATTCCGAGGCACATGCTTCCCCATACTAATCATCCCACCGCATTCTCTCGTTATGAATTCGACAACCCTACGGTGATGAATGTTTTGGTTGATGTGGTAAACTTCGCACTTCCTTGAGAACTCTTGTTTTTCACTTCTATTTCTATTGTTCGTCTATAAGCTAGTCTTGCATTTTTTTTTCACATTTTTGCTACATGCACATAACATGCTACTCTACATGAATTAACATTTAGAAAACTACTACAGAGACCTGCTTGTGGAGATATGGCCATTGGTGGTTTGTTGGAGAGTACTGTTAACACAAACACTTAATGTCCCCTTTTATACGGATTTGCAATGATATTTTTATCTTTGATCTCCTTATAAATGTTCTAATATCTTACGCATGATGTTGTCGACACTGCTTTAGTATAATGTATGTCTTGCAGGCTAGTCTTTGAGAGACAAGTGCTTGTCAAAGATTATGATCTGGTAAAATGGTTGCCTTTGATCGGAGGATATCAAACTGAAGGAGGTTTACACGTCGATGGGTACAAGATGTAAGACAGAAACTGAGTTAATCTGATGACCTATATCAAATTATATATACTAGTCTTGTCATTCGGTTAATCGTATTTTGTTATCTTTTTTCATTTTTCTCTGTTTTTTTCTTTCTGACTTTTTCATTCCTTTTTGGAAGCCAGAATATATATCATTTCATATGATCTAATCTTAAGAAATCTATATTTGATAGAAAGCTGGTGGGTTGTGTTAGCATATGTTGTACAATGTTCAAACCTTTTCGATGCAAATACATTAATGTTCTCTTTATTATTCACATTGTAAAAGTATTGAAGATGAATTAACACATTGCATGAAAGACTTTAAATGCCAATACAGGTCCCACCTTCCCCTGCTGTTGTGTGGTATATTTCAAGTCTGCTTTTTGCCGTGATATGTTTTTCTTCTCAATTCCAAAAGTTGCTTAGTGGTGTTTGTTTCGCTCAAATGTAACATCATTTTCAGACACTGCAGATCAAAGCACTCAAGTTTCATGTTTAATCTGTTTGCTAGTTCTCTCATTTGCCTAAATATAGTAGTACTATAGCAGCTTCAAGACAATGATCAAATATGGCCCATTTGCAGGTTTTCCCGTGGTTCAGCCCAAACTATTCTTCCCCCCAACAAAAACTTCAGAGCTGGTCGTCTTTGTGGTTCATTTGATGAGGAGATAAAAAATATGGAAAGAATGGCACTCGAAGCAGAAGGGAACGTACAACGTATCCGGGGAGTGAAGCGGGCTAAGGAAGAAGATTTGAGGAATCTTCAGGACCAGTTAACCAGTGTAAAGGTGCCCTCATTGCCACCAATTATTCTTCTTTATGACATAGACTATGCCCACTACTTATTCTATTAATAAATACTTAATGAAGCTAACTTTAGCTGTACGCATGTTAAGAGTGAAAAACAGATGCAATCTGTTGGAAACTTTTGACATTCCAAGTATTGATGAATAACGGTTCCACCATTTCTGTGAAATTAGGGCAGCAGAGAACTCCAAGATGTCACTTTAGGGAGTAGCAATATATTCTGGCTGTTGGAATACTATAGCTGTACTCATGTTAAGAGTGAAAAGTAGATGCAATCTGTTGGGAAACTTGACATTCCAAGTATTGGTGAATAATGGTTCCACCGTTTCTGTGAAATTAGGGCAGCAGAGAACTCCAAGATGTCACTTTAGGGAGTAGCAGTATATTAATTTGTTGGAATACTTTTGTCGCATTCCATGAGATAACCTTTGTTGTTAAACTGTTTTGGACACATCCTACGGATAGTGATAGCATTGAACAATTGAATGAGCTTTTAACGAATCCCTACTGCAGTAATAAAAAGTTGTCAATGATCATGATACAACTTTCTAGGATCTCAAAGGGTTTTTTCCTGCTAAATTGATGGCAATAAGGGATTTTAACTATAGTAATATTCCTTAAGCTCGCAGGGGTACTACTGACATGTTAACTCAATTAATGTTGGTTAAAAGATGTTGAGAAGATATATAATTAGCATTTCTCCAAGGTCTTTATGTTTTCAAGAAGTTGGTCTTCTCTAACATATAATACTTTTTCCTCATTGGAAAGGTGGTATTGACTTAAAATAACTATTGAGTTGAGATAGATTTTTGACTTGTCTTATAAATGTAAAATAAGATCAATGGCATCATGTCCGCTCATTTGTTGTTTTATCTATTCATTGGCTCGGAAATTTCGTGCAGAAATTGCATGAAGAAATACGAGAAAAGGAAACATTGCTGGAAAAGCTCGAGAGTAGAGTGAATGAAGCAGGAGCAAAAGCTCAAGATCTCAAAGTGTCATTTGAAAATCTCTGTGGTACTATTTTTGTTCTCCATTACTATGTTGACTCCTTGTGGTTATTTATTCCGCATGCCCCAATTTATATTATGTAGAGTCCTCGTAGTTATTTATTTTGCATGCCCCAATCTTTACAATGTAGACTCAGCAAAGTCAGAAGTTGATGCATTAACAGAAGCAGAGCGTGAACTGATGATGATAGAGAAAGATCTACATGCATCCGAAGGGGTCATTTTCCTTTTCCTTTCTATTTGTTTTCTCGCTATTTTCCTTATTTTGCTTGAAGCGGTTTTGGATTTTTCTCATACAATTCTTATTCAGGATAAGAATCATTATGAGACTTACATGCATGATAAAGTCCTTTCGTAATCAAGAAAGAGGAGGCCGAGTATCGAAACTTGAGCACACTGTAAGGTGCATATAAACTCCCGATCATATGTTACGCTTTTGCTATTGTAGATGCACCAATGGTGCCTTTCTACAAATGTGCTTGGTTTCATTATGCTATGAAACATGTAACTACTTTTAACATCCGGTTCGACTAAAGACCAATACTACACCCGGGAGCGGTATGATGAAGTCAGAACGAGTGGAGCAAGTTCGTCTACACGTTTGTCGATGGTGCTTAGCCGGCTTTATTGTCGGGAAGTTCTTTGTCTAGTTTCAAATCAGTACTATATGTGTATGGTCTTGGTTGCAACACTACCGGTACTGGGTGCATATCTCATGGTATAGTTAGATCGTAACATGTCGTTTGATCGGGTAAATATGGTGAATATTTTGTTAATGTGCGATCCATTAGCTAGACCTATGCATGTGTCTCGTAGACATTGTGGAAGTTTATTTGATGTTGGCATATTATAGTTATGCCCAATGCAAACTTGTGAATCACGTGAATCAATATTTGGCATTTTTGTACGACATCGCCGCTTATATATGAAATTGTGGTTTATTATTATTATCAATGCTTATGATATTGTGTTATTGAATTGTGATCTTTTGATTTGAGTTTGTTGGATTTTTAATGAGGTTGATTGATGTATTTGAGGTTGTGTTGTTGAGATATTGTGAATTGAGGTTTTTATTGGGTGGATCATGTTTTTGTACAACAGGATTCTATATTTACAAATTGAAAAGAAATATGCAATGTGGTTATTTACTTCGGATAAAAAACGAGGTCAGAGATATATAATTAGCGACACAAAATAGAATAAGCGAAGTAAAAAGGAGTGTAATAGGAAATATACACTTCAGCGATTATAAAATAACTGAAGTGGAAGGACCTTTTTTACTTCGCAAACCCCCATATTCGGGTTCTAAAAACCGAGATAGACTTCGGTTATTACGATATTAGACTTCGTCTAATAAGCGAAGTCTAAAGTATACCTTTAACTACACGAACATAGACTTCGGTAATTATAACATTTTTACTTCGGATATTATCCGAAGTCTTTGACGTTTATTCTTATAGTGAAAATATAACTCCCCGACCCTTGGATAGGCTATGTCTTTCTTTCTCGGTAGACAAACTCTCTGTTTAGCATCCCTGACAAAAAAATTAGGAAATATCTTGTTTGCCTCCATCCAAGTCGTAAACATGGTTCATTTGGATGAATGCCGATCTAAGACATCCTCAAAAGCAGAACCCTCCTAAAAAATTACATTTTGCTCCCCCTCAAGATGAAACCAAGTCTTACAATGTTAGGATCTCTAAAATGAATCTCGTAACCAAACAATCTCCATACATCTTCCTAAGCAGATATATATATCGACAAAAATAATATGTTTTCATCTCATCGACAATATGAGACACGTGATAAGTGTCAGTTTTATACACTTATCCATGGTTTGTAGCGATAAATTTCACCCATAATTGAGCTAGTCTACTCGTTTTTTGCTTTTAATTAATTAGTTTTTAATAATTTTATTTTTATCGGATGATGATGTAAATCTAGTCTTAATCGGATTAAATAACTGATTTAGTCAAGAAATAACATGTTTATTAAATATTCTCTTTGTTGAATTTTGATATATTCATGTTGTAGGGCTTTCCGAGATGAATTCGGCAGTCTTTCCGGATTCAAAATCAGAGTTATATATCAAAAGTTATCATCCAAAGAAGATTTGGGGCAAAAACGCAAAGTCAGAGAAATTCTGGGCTGAAAACCTAACTCTCAAAGAAACCAGTGAGCAAATTGACGAAGCCAAGTTACGGCCGTAACTACTGGATGTTACGGCCGTAAGTCATCCAAGTTACGGCCGTAACTCCTTAATGTTACGGGCGTAACTCTTGACAGATTGTGATGATTTGTCTAATTTTTTATACTTTTTGTGTATTATTGAGGGGATGGCTGGCATTGATCCGATCTATTGTAATAATGCTGGAGTTTTGGAGCTATTATATGACTTTAGGTGTATAAATAGACCCCTTGGATCCTTCATCATTCATCATATAATTTTTCCACTTTTTGTAATATTTTCTTTTTGTGTGAAGAACACACTTGTGTTCTTGAGTGATTTGTGTAAGTGTGGTATATCATATGTTGTTCAGAGAGTTTATTGCTTCTTTCTCCTTTATCTACTAAGGGAGTGAGGATCAATTCTTTCTCTTGATTCAACTAATAATGACCACCAAAGCTTGTATTATGTATATTAAACCCTTCATGGGCTAAGTTACCTTAAGTTGGGATTATAAACAAGGTTAGTCATGTTATTTAAGTTTGTATAAAGATCTATTGTGAATTACTTATTATTGTGTGTGATTTTCATTGTTTTAGCAATCTTTATTTATTTGACCAATAAATGACGATATTTATGGTCTTCATATGTTTCGAAAGAAAATATGTTTGATTAGATCAAATGATCTTCACTCTAAGTTGTTCTAGGGGATAGAAATATACCCCTAGACCATAGATGATTCTTTGAGTTATTTTCATAAATCCTAATGCTATGTATGGAAGCCAATCAACATAGAAATATAGTGGATTGATTCAATATGTAAGGGGCGTTTTATAGTTCGAAAGAGAAACCGTCTTTTTAAGGAAAATTGAATCTACATAACATAATAAGTAAATTCATCTTATGATCTCCTATACATCTTCTATAACTAATGACGAACTAAGTTTGTAATCCCAACTATTTCATTTTATTGTTAATCAATCTATTATTATTGCAATCTTTTTATTTCCTTAAAATATTAGAACTATTATTGCATTTTCTTTGCAATTATTAAACCAAACTCTTTAATTGTGTGTTTCACTCATCTTAGTATCTATAAAAATATACTAATAGTGTATAATTCAAGTTATAACCAAACTTCCTCGTGGGATCGATAAACCGAACTCAAAAAGTCCACTTACTACTTGATACGATATCGTGCACTTGCGATAGTTACACTAAGAACGTGCCAAGTTTTTGGCGCCGTTGCTAGGGAAGTATAAGTTATATTTGAAATCTTATATTGTAAACTATTTTTATAGGTACAAATTTCTCGACATTGTAACTTAGTACTCAATTGTGTTTGTCCGGTCAAGTGGCGGATAACGGTACTCCGTGACTATTAAAGTCGGATTTTTCAGTTTCTCATAACAACTGATATTTGTAGATATTTCCTTCAATTATTTTAATTTTATTTATATTTTTTTTTATCATGGAAGAAACATTGCATAAAATTAAAAAAAGATTTCTCTTTCTGAGCAAAAATGTCATTTTAAAAATTTACAAGACAAGGCTTGAAAGGATGAGGTTGCTTATGAATAAAAGCATACCTTTTGACATAAGATTCATAATTGAAGCCAAAGTAAGAATAACAGGTGAATTCACAGAAATACCTACTTGATTTTTACCAGGGCTAGGAAAAAGTTCATATGCAAAGAAACGACGAGTAAAGATAATAGCCGTTTGCTATAAATGTGCTAGATGGAACTGTAATTTAAAATGTCGATCTTTGGGAATTCCATCTACAAACAGAAAAGATAAAATTCAATTCATTAAGGATGGTCTGAATATAGAGAATTTAGATGATATAAAAATTTCTCTTGACACGCATCCTAGTGGACTCGTACATTATGGAATTCGATGTTTGTGGAATAAATTCAAACCAGAATATAAACAACGTCTTGGGAATCTGACGTTAAAAGACCCTGTTTGCCAATTTGTAAGAAAATTGGATGGGAAGCTTCTCCCCGACTCATAAAAGGCGTTTAGGCCGTTTCTGAACATAAAATCAGAGAAAGATGTGAGCCACAATCACAACTACCGTACATACACATAAGTATCTTTTATTTTTGTGTGTGGTAAGATTTTCTGAATAAAAAAATGTGATACGAGATAAATGCATTCATTATTCTAATTGAGTAGTTGAAGCGCAATCAATGCAATCACAAACTTGTTTAGCAATTTTTCCTCATTTTTCTTCTATAAATAAACTTTGTGATTATTTCTTTTATTCATCCCTCAAACTTGTACTTTTGTCTTTTTCTCTCTAAAAAATTTTTCTTTTCAAAAATGGAGTCATCATCTTCCACAAAAAAATTTAACACAGTCTGCATTTTTGGTGGAGCTAGTTATGGAAAGAGGCATGCTTTACTGAAGCAGCCCACAACTTGGGTCGTACCTTAGGAGAAAAATGCATTCATGTAGTTTACGGAGGAGGAAGTCTAGGATTAATGGGACGAGTCACGTCGCCTATATGGAAGGAGTAAGAGTGTTGGGAATAATTCCAAAACCTCTGGCTGAAAGTAAAATCACCGGGTCAACTATTGGAGATGAGTTTAGATCTGTAAATATGCAAGATCGCATAACTCACATGATAAATCATTCTGGCGCCTTTATCACCCTTCCCGGTGGTTTTGGCACTCTTGAGGAACTTTTTCATGTGGTTACCAGAGCCCAACTAAATGTTCATCAAAAACCAATAGGTCTGCTTAATGTCAATGGTTTCTTTGATGGTTTACTATCTTTCATCGACTACTCTGCTGAAGAGGATTTTATTTCCGAGTGTGCTAAACGAATCATAGTCGTTGCAACAACACCAGATGAACTAATCAAAAAACTCAATGAATTTGTTCCTCAACCAGATCCAGCTCTAGCTAAAATTGTCTGGATGGAAGATTTTACCGTGAGAAAACGTAAAGTGGATTCATTCCTCTCCCTTTGATAACCCATGTAGGACCTCTTGTATTTTTACTTTCTGTCGTGTGTAATAATTGTGCTAAAGGGTGGCAGCTTAAGGAGTTTCTTGTTGATCTCTTGACGCGCATCTATTCGCGATTTATGTATTGTTATTTGATTGCTGTAATTTTTATTGTGTTTTTTTTTTATAAAAGCATTGATGGCAGCGTAAGGCGACTCTTCGGACTTTCTTGATGCGCATCTTAAAAATTGTGTTATACTTACGAGTATATTTTATTTTATTTTGTTGTTTGCCTCGTATAATTATTCTCTTGCAGATTCTAAAAGGCGTTAGCTCATGCATCAACTTTCTTAACAGGGAGTATTCTGCTTTTCTGCATTGCTTTTTATTTTATTTTTTTAAACTGTGGACAGTTTTATTTTCAAGTTTGGGGGTGGTTTGCCTTAATTTGGTGTGTTGGTATTTTGGTGTGTTATATTTGCCTTAATTTTATATATATATATATATATATATATAGTATTTTGATTTATGAGATTTTTAGATCTGGCCATAACACAAATAAATTAGCTATATACAAGCTTCTAAAATCGTTTTAACCGGTAAAAAAATTGTATATTCCAAAATTTTTGAGCCTTAATCTCTCTTTCCAAACCTTGTAGTTATCATATCATATCGAGTCATTCGTTACCTTGAGAAAAGAAGAATCAGACGGTTGATGAAAAATAGAACTGAAATTTACTTAATTTGTGGAGTTTTTGATTTTTCATGCTTAAACTAAGAAATAATTTTCTGCAAAAATTCTATTCCCTAAAAAAAGGAGTCATTGGTGAAAAGAGCTACACGTTAGCAAATAATGGTGTAAAAGCTATCACCTAAAAAAATAAATGACAAAAAAGAGAAGTGTTGAGCAGCAACAGCTGCCTAATTTTGGGGGTCTTACATTTTGCGAAAAATAAAGGACTACCATTGTTGGTGCGTAGCTGCCATCTCACAGAAAAATTGGTGAAAAGAGCTACACGTTAGCAAATAACGGTGTGAAAGCTATCACCTTTTTAAAAAAAGATAGAAATTGTGTTAGTGAAAAGAGCTACACGTTAGCAAATAACGGTGTGAAAGCTATCACTAAAAGGGATGTAGTTTATGAGCAGATCTGAATTAATTAGCGGCTGAATTTCAATACACTCAATTTCGTGAAAAATCACAATATTTGATGACGCCAATGAAATTCTTCTTCATATTGAGTCGAAAAATAAACGAGTGATCGAGAGCAACCATTAAAGGGAGTCATGTGTATCACGAGTGGGAAAAAAATAATCAACCTTTTGGGGGGGAAACCTTGCATTTTGGAATTACAAAATAAAACCGTGTTTTAACTTCAAAATCATTAGTAGATTTATTTTGAATCTTGATTCATTTCTATCTACTATATAAAGCTGGTTGTTGTGTATTAATGGCATTTTGATCTCCTTTTCTCTTTTTATATTTTAATTTATGTGTGTATTATTTTTCTTGTTTTTGTTTTATTTTTATTTTTTTTGGAGCATGAATAATAAAGAGTCTTGCTCGGGACTAGCAAGAATTCAAGTTTGGGGGTGTGATAAGTGTCAGTTTTATACACTTATCCATGGTTTGTATCGATAAATTTCACCCATAATTGAGCTAGTCTACTCGTTTTTTGCTTTTAATTAATTAGTTTTTAATAATTTTATTTTTATCGGATGATGATGTAAATCTAGTCTTAATCGGATTAAATAACTGATTTACTCAAGAAATAACATGTTTATTAAATATTCTCTTTGATGAATTTTGATATATTCATGTTGTAGGGCTTTCCGAGACGAATTCGACAGTCTTTCCGGATTCAAAATCAGAGTTATATATCAAAAGTTATCATCCGAAGAAGATTTGGGGCAAAAACGCAAAGTCTGAGAAATTCTGGGCTGAAAACGTAACTCTCAAAGCAACCAGTGAGCAAATTGACGAATCCAAGTTACGGCTGTAACTACTGGATGTTACGGCCGTAAGTCATCCAAGTTACGGCCGTAACTCCTTAATGTTACGGGCGTAACTCTTGACAGATTGTGATGATTTGTCTAATTTTTTATACTTTTTGTGTATTATTGAGGGGATGGATGATATTGATCCGATCTATTGTAATAATGCTGGAGTTTTGGAGCTATTAGATGACTTTAGGTGTATAAATAGACCCCTTGGATCCTTCATCATTCATCATATAATTTTTCCACTTTTTGTAATATTTTCTTTTTGTGTGAAGAACACACTTGGTCCTTGAGTGATTTGTGTAAGTCTGGTATAGCATATGTTGTTCAGAGAGTTTATTGCTTCTTTCTCCTTTATCTACTAAGTGAGTGAAGATCAATTCTTTCTCTTGATTTAACTAATAATGACCACCAAAGCTTGTATTATGTATATTAAACCCTTCATGGGCTAAGTTACCTTAAGTTGGGATTATAAACAAGGTTAGTCATGTTATTTAAGTTTGTATAAAGATCTATTGTGAATTACTTATTATTGTGTGTGATTTTCATTGTTTTAGCAATCTTTATTTATTTGGCCAATAAATGATGATATTTATGGTCTTCATATGTTTCAAAAGAAAATATGTTTGATTAGATCAAATGATCTTCACTCTAAGTTGTTCTAGGGGATAGAAATATATTTATAGACCTTAGATGATTCTTTGAGTTATTTTCATAAATCCTAATGCTATGTATTGAAGCCAATCAACATAGAAATATAGTGGATTAATTCAATATGTAAGGGGCGTTTTATAGTTCGAAGAGAAACCGTCTTTTTAAGGAAAATCGAATCTACACAACATAATAAGTAAATTCATCTTATGATCTCCTATACATCTTCTATAACTAATGACGAACTAAGTTTGTAATCCCAACTATTTCATTTTATTGTTAATCAATCTATTATTATTGCAATCTTTTTATTTCCTTAAAATATTAGAACTATTATTGCATTTTTTTCGCAATTATTAAACCAAACTCTTTAATTGTGTGTTTCACTCATCTTAGTATCTATAAAAATAGGCTAATAGTGTATAATTCAAATTATAACCAAACTTCCTCGTGGGATCGATAAACCGGACTCAAAAAGTCCACTTACGACTTGATACGATATCGTGCACTTGCGATAGTTACACTAAGAACGTGTCAACACGCCATCAGTATTGCTAGCTCGATAAAATGAAGCAGAGACCCGATCATTCCCTTTGTGCACATATGTGAACAAATATTTTATAGAACTGGATTGATTGCACCCCTCAACATTAATATGAGAACGATACTTATTGAACAAATAACGATTGTGGGGAACAACAAATCTGAAAACATAAAAAACAAAAAAAAAGTTATATATCAACTAAAACATAATATAAAATATGCAGTTAATTACAAGCATACCTATTGGCAAGTTCAATAACATTCTTAATCTTCTACCATCATCTCTACGACAATATACCACGTATCCCTCAACATAAATTGTAGTGGTGTCTACAAATTTTTTTGGAAAATGCTTCATACAACGATCGTCAGACATACATGGTGATTTCTTGTTTACCATTCCACACTGTCCACGCATTATGAACTCTGACACGACATCATATAATCTGGATCAACATCATTATCTAGTGTCTTGGCAACATTTTGTCATCAACAACAGCAGGATCATCATCATTACTGAAATTGCTCAAAAATGTCAGATATGAGAATGAGGTAACCACGTCTTTGAAACTCAATCGTGTAGATAACTGGAATGAAGAAAAGTCAAGAAAGAAAAATCATTAGTAAAGATCATATAATTTATTAATTATATGACAGGGGTAAGGCTGCGTACATCCGATCCCCCCTTACCCCGCTTTTTCCGGGAGCCGTTGAGGCATTGGGGTAATGTTGTTGTTGTTGTTGATATAATTTATTAATTATATAATTTTTATATCAATTAGGTCGGTCATTCATAATCTCACCAGTAGAATATTCTCTAAAAGATTTCCAAAATCGAAATTCTCTCAATAGATTTATCCAATTTAGTATGAAAAATCCAAGAGCGAATATTGGGATGATCCTCAGTATGCAAGTTTTTTTTCTGAACAAATCTAACAACCTCCAACCATTTTGGATTACACGTGAATGCAATAAATAGATTTGGATATCCAATCCAACGACATAGTCGCATCATGATAATTTTGCATCATAAACCTCGCACCACCCTGAAAAGAAGAAGGCAAAATAATCCTCTTACCAGTAGAATTAGGATGAGATCACCGCAATTTAAAGCATCATCCAATGCAGAATATGACTCACATCGAAGGTCTTTTTGATGACATCTCAAGTAT
The DNA here is from genome assembly GCA_033398695.1 of Orobanche coerulescens. Classification (NCBI taxonomy): domain Eukaryota; kingdom Viridiplantae; phylum Streptophyta; class Magnoliopsida; order Lamiales; family Orobanchaceae; genus Orobanche; species Orobanche coerulescens. Next base: position 6,931,266 of record CM065814.1, read on the forward strand.
GCAATGCGATATGACTTAACCATTGTATAAGCATCAACAAAAAACTATTGAAACAAACGTCTAGAAAATAAGATATGAGGGGATTCATAGAATCTCTTGTTGGGTTTGGTACCGCCACTAGAAGGAGGGTTGAATAGTGTGATGAAGAGTAATGAACTCTTTCTGTTTGTGGAAGTAATACATAAGTGCACAAAATAAATGACACAGAGATTTATAAATGTTCGGCAACTTGCCTACGACATCTATCCTTCGTTATCTTTTTCTATAAGTTCAAGATAAACCTTTCCGCCTTGTCTTTGATCGGTAAACCTTTCTGCCTTGTCTTTGATCGGTTCGAGGTAAACCATTACAATCTTGTCTTTGTCGGTACAAGATAAACCATTACAATCTTGTCTTATATCGGTCCAAGATAAACCGTTTCTAGTTTTTTATTGTTATATAAAAACCTCACTAAATTAAGATTATGATTCTAACAATGTCAGATCCACGATCCTAATAACACGAATCAAATCTACAATTCTTTCTTTTCTCTCGTGTATGATTGAATTAAACACTCAAACTCTTATCAATTAAGCTAGATTACAACAATAATAATATATACAAAAATCTCATATGTATGTAGAAGTTCCTTGAAATTGTTGTACATTGAATACCAAATGAATTGGTATTTATAGGCTTCAAAGCCTTGACTAGCCGTTGCTGCCTGTTGTTTCATAGCGTACGCTACGCTATCCATTTAGTATTCGCTTAGCTCGTTGCGTACGTTAATAATGCTTCGTTACCTATGTTGGCTTCTATTCAGTGCAGTCCATTAGCTACATTTCTTCCTTTGTGTACATTGTATCTTCTTGTTGTGTAAGTGAGTTCCCTTGCGTACCTTAGTTGTTCTTGTAGCGTACATTAAGTACAACATATATATGAACGTTGTACATGTTGATCTTCTAGATGGCTCCAACGGACTGATATTTGAATTTATATTTCAAACATAAAGCGTATGTTAAGGTCACTGTGTTACGTACGTTAATCATGTAATGTTGCGTACGTTAACCTTCTATCATTGCGTGCGTTAACATGCCTGGAAGTCATCGTCCAGTTTCTTCCGTCTTCATCATTATGTACGTTAATCCATGTCTATAGCATACATTAATTGCTTTTTAGTCCAGCTCATGCTTCTTCAACTGTTGTTAAGTAATTGTTTTTTTTATTTGATTATTAACACATCATCAAAATCTTTTAATATATTTTTGTGGAATAAAATATTCTAACAATCTCCCTATTTTTGATGATTACAAAACAAGTTCCCTGAGTCGGAGTTAGATTCTAGTTCAGGACAGTATGGAACCTCTTATTTAGGGCTTTAGAAGCTACCAACTAGCCCGACTTAATTAAATCAGAAGTTTCCTGTTTGACAAAGGGGCGGAGTAAGAGTAAGTAAAGAGATCAGGTGTAGCGGGCATGGTGTAGCTAGAGAGTGGTTTCGTTTACGATTTTATTCAAATAGGCTACTGCATCTAAGTCAATCCCTCATATCGACCGACTGTCTTATGACGGGAGACACAACAAGTGTAATGCCCGGATAATTAATGTGTATTTATCCTATATTCGATCTTGTAAGTTTCGACTTTGTGACATATTAATCAATGATTGGTTTCCTGTATTCGTATCCCTACATTTTTGTATTCTTCCAAACATTCATGCATTCATAACTCTACACGTCATTACGCACGCTAAAACATAAGCATAAAGTATGCTACATGTTTAAGATAACGTACGTTAGAGTTGGTATTTTACGTACGTAAGGGTCAGTCAATTCGAAATCAAACAAGGGTCAGCGTGTGGGGACCCGAAGAGGATGCGTGGAGATTGCTCGCATGAACCTGGACGGCTTTCCAGCTAAGCAAGTCAACTGGGATTAACATACGTTAAGGAGGAGTGTTAACGCACGTTAAGTGCATGGTGTTACGTACGTAAACCGCAGTGCTAACGTACGTAAGCTAATGCTAGAATCAAGTCAGTGAGCTCTGGTCAGGCGGTAACGTACGCTAATATTCGAGCATAGCGTACACTAAGGTTGTTTCGTATGTAATGTATTTTACTTAACATACGTAATGGTTAGATTTCTATATATAGACCTCAACCCCCCCATTTCATTTCTCACTCACACCTTGGATGATTTCCGTGTTCTGGAGACTATCCTTCACCATTTATCCCTCATATCATCTTGGCCGATTTTTAGGGATCATAGACCTTGTAGATTAGTGTTCAAGCTTCCGGTGAAGAGTTTCTTCAAGATTTTCATTGTTCTTCTCTTCTTTGAGGTATGTGATCCTTCACCAACTGGTTTAGCATGTTCTTAGTGATTTTTTGTACCTATTTTAAGTTTACCAAATCAGTTATATTTGTGAGGAGTCTTACATCATGGTTTTAAAAGATTAAATTCGGTTATACTTCGGTTCCCTTTGGTTGTTGAACATGTTGAACGAACCTTATAGTAATTAGACTCTTGAATATAGCACCCTGAGAATATGAACCCAATTATAACAAGTTTTCGGAGATTATCTAAGTTCTTAGGAATGGTATGATCGAGCCATTCATTGGAGAAATTAATGGATTGAACTTAAGGTTAATTCGTAGAAGGAGAGAATAATCAAGATGAACTTAGTGAATATGTCCTTATGATGATTCGTCGAATTATTCCCGATATCTTGTTATTGAAGAACATGATTAGAATCCTTCTAAGATGAATTTCATATCATATTGTATCATTCGAGCGAAGAAATGTATTTGAACTTGGATAGTATTCTATGAGATTCTTGCCCGGCCGAATAGCGTAGTGTCGGTTCAACCGAATGAATTAGGGCAGAATAGTTCCATCGCCATAATGGGGTATAACATGCCTTTTGTTGATTCGTTTGATGATTAGAACGATTATCCAGAACTGTTAGTTATACCGGTATTATTGTTCGATGAAGGTTTGTATTTTGGTGAGATGATCGAGTGACAATTCTCCGAGCAGATTAAAGCCTATTCGTAGTAGCAATTCTTATGCCGTTTCTGAGGCAAGTATCGTATTTTGAAATTGTCAACATTGGTGATTTTGATCATTTATGATGTTTGTTCATGTTGTTGATCATAAGATTATTTTCGTTGAAATATCATGATATTCGTTATCGATTACTCGTATGTTCATGTTGATGGACATAGCGATTTTGCATATATGTATGCATAGTTGTGTTTGTGTGTGTTGTGTTGATCTGAAGGGATCAATTGATCTATGCTGAGGGCGCTGGATCCTTGGATGGGTTTTTCCACCTCGTGTTGGTCCGACGGGATCATCTTGGGATCTATGCTGAGGGCGCTCGATCATTGGAATACCCATGTTGTGTTGATGGAATCTTGTGGATTCGTATTGTTGGATTCCAGTAACGGAAGTCCGTATTGTGTATTTTATTATGCATTGTTGTTGCATATTCGATTTGTGTATTATGATACTTGTACTAGCATCGTTTTGCTAACCCCTTTGGGGGTGGACATTTGTTTTGATGTTCAGGTAGCCTAGGAGCGGGGAAGCAGCCACAGTACCGACATGACGACGAAGGGGCTCAGTGATGTTAATTTTTGTTGTCTTGTCTTTCTGGTTTAATTTCAGTACTCGAGTACGCGTGTCTTGTGATGTTTTGAGATGCTTGTAATAAAGAACTCATTTGAATTATTTGAATTGGTTCTGTATTCTATCTTTAATGGTACTTTTGTATTATTTCTATATTTTTCAAATTACCCTTGTAAATTCTTATATAAAGGATTTACGGCGCTGTAATTATTCCGAATATTTCGGGGTGTTACAGAATATGGTATCGGAGCTAAGATTCATGGATATCTTGGCAATCAGGTTTTAGTTGGGTCTGTTGACATTGTTCGATTTATTGGTTGTTTATAACATCACTGTTCAGCTAGCACCGTCATGTGGACCGTGGTTGTAAGTTTCCTAATCTCATATACTACCATTTTATTTATTTGTGTTTTGTGAAGATTGACGGACTTTCTTTTAAAAGATTTTGCCCTCAATATTGAGTATTTGTGTTTACAGTATGTTGAGAGGAGGTCGTGGACGCGGACGCGGTCGTGGATGCGGACGTGGTAATGCGAGAGAGAAAGATTCAGCATCCACCCCGGATGCATCGACTAATCGAACTGATTCCCATTCAGGAGGACAACTAGAATCAGTAAATGATGAGGCGAATCCTAACATGCCGGGAGTGCTTCAACAAGTGGTTGCTCAGATGACCCAGTTTGCTCAGGTAGTTGACCGCATGCAGACGGTGATTGGACAGCAGCGCCACGAGGATAATTGGGGAGACAATTGGCTTACGGAGGTGGTCAAATTGTGTAATACCCCCAATCCATTCAGGGATATTACACGCCGTAGACCCTTTCCTCAAGGATCTACCAGGCTGGTAAACAACGTCGAACATTTCAACAATGCCTTTAAGGCTAAAATGACTCAGTAGACCGATTTGGTCTTTCAATAAATACATACAACTCAATACGTGCCCACGTAGGGGTCGAAATACAAAACGCTCCCGTACAACGGGGAAAAACATATTGCAGTGGAAATAAAATACAACTGAACCAATACAACAACATACGGTTCCTCATGTGATTAGTATCGATCATCTTTCATCATCTTTCGTGCCGACCCTGTGTGGGCACGTATTGACTTGTATGTATTTATTGAAAGACCAAATCGTTCTACTGAGTTATTTTAGCCTTAAAGGCATTGTTGAAATGTTCGACGTTGTTTACCATCCTGGTAGATCCTTGAGGAAAGGGTCTACGGCGTGTAATATCTCTGAGTGGATTGGGGGTGTTACATAAATGGTTTCAGAGATTTAGGTTGTGGTGAGTTTTGCCTCGTCGTATTTTGTATGACTGAGTCGTGTCGCGACGCGTCGTCTGAGTTTGTTGGTCGTGATTAGTATTGTGGGGTGATCATCATCTTCGTGCGACCTGTGACCGTAAGTTTCCCTTTTTTGTATTGTGCCTCGCGTGACACGAGCTATTTATTTGATTATTTTTTAAGTGATGGAACCTTCATGTAGATTCTTGGTTTCGTGATGCGTTCGTATGATTCTCATATTTCGTTATATGAGGAGTGTTGTCATTATTTATGTCCTTTTGACTGTGATATTTGACTGTTTGTTTTCCCGGTAAAAGACATGTGCTGTCTCGATTTCGAGCGAATTGATGCACGTATTATGATTGTATGTAAGTGAATGTTGTTACATGTGAGTTTTTTTTGGCATTCTAGCCTAATAGATTTTCGAAAAACTTGAGTACCTTAGAAAATAAATTTCGAGACGTACCTTTCAAATGGATTATTTTCTCGTGGTACTTTCAAGGTGCCACAGTACGATTCAAAATTATTCCAGTAGGGGACTAAAATATTTTGAGATATTTTCAATTATTTAGAAATGCTTTGATTAGACCCGAGGGTCGAAGGTTTCTGAAAGTTTTTCACTAAAAGGAAAGCGTCCTCATTTTATCAAACGCATGATGGTTTTCAAAGTCTCAACAATGATGTTTGTTCAATTTTTCGTAATGTGATACTCAAGATCCACTGGTGTTTCCAAATTGTTTTCAAAAGATGGTTTTCGTTTTTAAAACCCATCATTTCCTTCTTGTGGTCGGAGAATGTATGCATGATGTTCATACTTTTGTTAGGGTGTTAACCCCAGAGTTGTGATTGAATTGGCGCCGTGAACGTTGATCGTTCGCCACGCATTTGTTGTACTAGCCCTCTGTGAGAGGTATGATGTGGTATTTAATGTTGTCATTTCGTGGTGACTTGCATGCTGTCGCACATGTACGGCCTGTTAAAGCTTGAGTTTGTATGATTATGTACATCTGTGGTTGTTTCATGACGTTTTGTGATTATGTGCTGGTTATCGTTCGGGCCGTTGAGATCGCCGAATATATGTCGTCGTTGCTGTGATGTTTGTATGTGTGTTACATTACGATGGTGATCGTTGTATATGTTGTATGTTATGATATTATGTTATGTTCAGTTGGTATCTCCGGTATGTTGTTTTGCGACGTTATGCCCCATTGTATCTAACATTTGTATATTTGGTATGCCGATCCGAGGTGTTTTCAACTGTGATATACCGGAGCATGCACGTGCAAATTGTCTTTCCCCGCCAGTAGCATATTACAAGTGTGGACTAGAGGGACACAGAATCCAGTTGTGCGAGTTGGTTACCGAGTCTTCCGGAGTTCGCGCCTTAGCACAGATATGAGGATCGGCTCCGAGAGGCCCATGGGAGATGTTTCTGTTGTTTGATTTTTGTGTTGTCACCTTGCTCCCGTTGTTGTGAGTTGCGGGAATGACATTTCTTTTATAAGAGGTCAAATGTAATGCCCGTATCATTTTTGACTTCCGCATTTTCTGTCTCTCAATTCTATCGACTTGCTCATGTTCGTTGATACTTTCTGAACTTGTTCTGTATTTCGGTTTCATCGTTCGAACGGGTTGTGACCTTGTTTCGGATAGATCTATTTATCATTGTGACTTTTATGAGTTCGGTTCGATTCTTGTGAACCTTGTTCGAAAGTAACATCTTCCAGTATCTACCAGCTCTTTTAATGTCTTGAGTTGAATTGTGAACTTCGGAGTTATTTTTCGACCGTTGTTGTTCGATCATTGTTATCTGATTGTTGTTGTTCGATCGTTGTTGTTCAGTCGTTGTTGATCCATCGTTGTTGTTCGATCGGGGTTGTCTGACTGTTGTTGCCTCACCTCGTACCACGAAGAATCATCGTTCACCATTAGTTTGTTGTTTCGGGTGTGGCCAGATGGGTCACCGAGCCGTGCAATGCAAGACGGTAACTGAGAGATTTGGGGGATCGAGGTTGAGTCCCTGCTCCGAAAGGACATGTAGATGCCTATTGTGGTTTTGAGGATTTCGGCGTAGTCTGAATTGTTTGTGATTGTCCTTGTGGATCGTTTTGTGTTTATTTCTGTTTTCTCGATTGTGCGTGTTTCCTTGTGATTGGTGCTTTGTGTTTTGGGATTGTTCGGATAATCGACTTGATTGTATTATCTGTTTGATGACGCTTGTCACTTGTTGGTTTTATTGTGTCTTTACCGGTGGCGTTGTGTTGGTCGTCGTGGAGCGTGTTTTCACGCCGTTTATTCCTTTGCGTTGCTTGTAACGTTTCGCCGTCGGGCGTAAGTTACGCGTTTCTTGTGTATCTCGTTGAGTGTTTCCTGGCAGGATATTCCTCCTCCCTACTTGTTTTAAGTTTCGGGATGAAACTTCTTTTAAGGAGGGTAGTATGTAATATCCGCAAATTCGATTTCCGGTAATTTTCTTTTTTTTTTTTGGCGAGAGTCCATTTTGACGACTCACTTGCGACGGTTTCATCATTATGAGAATGATTAATTCTGCACTTTTTGACATCCAAGTTTGTTTCGGTGCGTTTTGTTGAGTTCCGTGTTTCTTAGCGACTTTTCCGCACTCGAGTTTGATTCTTGTGAATCTCGTTTGAAACTACTGTTTCGAGTTTCCCGTAAGTCCGTTTAACTTTGTTAGACGTGTTGTGAACTTCGGTTTGGTTATTCGATCACGTATCAGGATTTTAGGGCGTTTTGGGCCATTTTGTAATTTCCCAAAGTTTGCGGTAATTACTTTCGTTGTCGAATTTCGAGCCTTTGGGTGGTCGGAATCATGTGTTCTCTTAGTGCTCAGATTCATCTTTCCGAGTACTTCGTAACCGTATCTTCGATTCATATTCAGGTTTGGGTTTCGGGGTCGCCCGGGTCATCGGAGTTGGCCACGGCCGAGTCATGGCCGGGCATGTTGGGGCCAGGCCAGCCCTGATCGAGTTACGGCCGGAAGGGCCCGGCAGTTACGTACGTAAGGCCGGTTACATACGTAAGGCCCGGCCGGTTACGTACGTAATGCTGCCGGCATTTCTGGGCAGTGGGTTCGGCCATGGCCGGTTACGTATGTAAGCCATGGCCGGTTACGTACGTAAGCGTCCGGCAGGTTTCGGCCTATTTAAGGCCTGGGCACGGGTCACTCGGCCATTTCCACTTTTCTTCTTCGTTTTTCGCGATCCTTAGATAGAAATCGATGGTTTTGATCGGAGATCAGTAATACATCAGTTGGGAAGCTTGAATCATGATTATTAACATCATCTAATCCGTGTTCTTCGTCCGAATCAAGGTATTTTGGCTTGAACCCTTGTTTTTGAATATTTTGGGGATTTTCCTTTTGATTTCGATTCTAATCCATTTTTGATCAATTAATTGTTGTATAAACATTGTTTTAAACTTGTTCTACAGATTGGATACTTGTATCTTTGGTTCGTTCGACCCGAGGGGTGATTTCTTTGTTCTTGAAGGGTCTTGAACATTTAATGTTCGATTAAATGTTCAAATGAGTTCCCTTTGATAGTTTGTTGGGATTTCCGTTGTTTTCGGCCTTGATTTTCGTCGTAATCATGTTTTATTGTTCCTTACGGAGGATTATAGGTGCTCAAAGATTCCGATGTTTAATTCCGTTGGTGATTGATGATTCGTGTGGTGTTTTCCCATAGTAATTTCGGTGCTATCCCATTCTTGATAGTGTTCGGGAGTTCGGGGCTATTCGACCGCGTTCCATCCGTCGTCTTATTACGATCGTGGTTCCTAGGCAAGTACCTTGTCCAGACAATTCTTGTTTTGTGCATATGATAATTAGTGATCGTATCTATGTGTTTGTTTGGTTGTTTGAAATGAACTTTCAAAAGATTCGGTTTAGCCTCGTTAAAGGCTCACTTTCAAAACGCGTGTGTTTTGTAAATTGTGTGGGTTGTTGTTAGGTGTATTTTTATACGCTTATTTATCATTATTTTGTATTATTTTGGAGAGTGAAATTGTTTAAATGAGCCTTTAATGCCTTAATTTTGTATGTTTGTCAGGAAATTGAAGTCCGGAAGCTAAAACGAGGCGAAACGGCAAATCTTGGCTATGAGCCGCGGCACAAGGAAGCGTGGCCGCGGCACAGAAGACACCCACCGGGCACAAAGTAATCGTACTCAGGCCGCGGCATACCCAGTGAGCCGCGGCACGTAAGAATTAAATGACGCCTGAGCATCCGGCTAAAGCGGTGCCGCCGCACAGACTTAGTGAGCCGCGGCACACTAGGCGGCTTTTGTATGCATCGCGTGGATTTGGGCCGTTTCGAAGCCATTTTTGACCTACTCATACGGACGCGATTTGGAGGATGTAAAAGCTATAAATAAGGGTTTAAGACCCTAATTAATCATCTTTTATCTTTTGGATCTTAAGCTTGGAATCAGAGAGGAGAGACGACAGAAGAGGAGGGAAGCAGAAGACTTCAAGAGCAGAGGGCGGAAGCCGAAGAACGGAGGAATCCGAGCTTCATCTGCGTTTGATTTTAATGCTTTCATTCATTTACTCTGTATTTTTATTTATTAGTATGTCAGGCTAAAACCCTAATCTAGGATTTTGATGAAACTTACGTTTTGACGAATTTGCTTGAGATTGTCTAATTAATTACCTTTTTGTTGAGTTTTCCCAATTGTGTTTAATGCTTGCAATTATCTGGCCAATAGTTGTATTGATTTAATCATTCAATTCGAATCGGGAGAGGAGAATTGGTGAGGAACTATTGGTGAGGACCGTTTTATTCTGTGAGATAGGAATATACTCATAGGAACTACGTGGCCTTTTGGAGATTTTATGCTTTTCGCCTATTGACGAATTAATTCACCTAGGGATAGAGTGCGTTATTCGCCTTTAGACAAATCTATTGACCTCGGGAGAGGCGGTAGAATATATTAGCAATCTCCACCTTCAATAAATTGGGAAAATTATTTATTACGGATAATCGAGAGTAAATTCGGATAAACCGAGGTGGATTCAGAATCCTAGACTTATTCATCATTTGATTTCCCTTTATTCAAGCTATCGTTTTCTACTGCTTAGCCTTTTAATAACTCTTTTAGTAATTAATTGCAAAACCCATATTCGATTGTTCGAATAAAACTAGAATACACAAAATCGGTAGTTAGTGATTCAGTCCTCGTGGGAACGATACTCACTCATCACTTTATTACTTGTAAACGATAACGTGCACTTGCGTGTAAGAAAAATCGCAACAAGTTTTTGGCGCCGTTGCCGGGGACTGAAATTTTACTAATATCGATTTCAGTATTTCTAGTCTTAGTTTGAACGTTTTATTTTATTATTTTTGTGTATTTAATTTTATTTGTTTATTTGTTTTTTTTTCTTTCAGGATCTTTCATGTAGTGCATGAGAAAACTCGGTAACAAAGGCCTACTACCTTTGGACACCGAGCTCGAGCGCACTCTGAGAAGGAACAAGAAGGAGAAACGAGAATTACAGACGACGGTGATCATGGCCGAGAATATCGAGATTCAAGGAGGAGATAACCATGTACAGCAAGTGCAACCGGCACTAGCTCTTAGAGACTATGCCATGCTGCAGATCAATGCTAATTTTTCGGGAATTCGGCGTCCCACTATCCAAGCCAATAATTTTGAGATCAAGCATGCTATCATTCAGATGGTGCAGGCGAGCCAATTCTGTGGATTGCCGAATGACGACCCTAACGCTCATATTGCTTCTTTCCTTGAAATTTGTGACACGTTCAAGAATAATGGTGTCACTGATGATGCGATCCGATTACGGCTTTTCCCTTTCTCTTTGAGGGATAAAGCGAAATTTTGGTTAAATTCCTTACCGCCGGGGTCGATCACAACATGGGCAGAGTTAGCGCAAGCCTTCCTTGCCAAATTCTTCCCACCTTCGAAGACGGCAAGATTGAGAAACGAGATCACCACTTTCGGTCAGTACGATATGGAATCGCTCCACGAGGCGTGGGAGCGATATAAAGATTTGTTACGGAGATGCCCACACCACGGCCTTCTAGACTGGCTTCAAATTCAGACGTTCTACAATGGTTTAAGTGCCTCTACACGCACTCTCGTAGATGCAGCCGCCGGTGGGGCTTTGATGGGAAAGACTATGGCCGAGGCACACTCGTTGTTGGAAGCTATGGCTGCAAATGCATATCAATGTCCATCTGAAAGATTGACGCCGAAGCGAATTATGGAAGTTTCAAGTAATGATACGATCTCCACATTGTCAGCTCAAGTCGCCGCCTTAACCCAACAGCTTCAAGCATTTTCGCATTCACCTTCCCCCGTTACCATTGAGACATGCAATTGGTGTAACGGATCCCACCCGAGCGCGGAGTGTCAAGTCGGAAACCCGTTCGAGCAACATCTGATGGAGCAGGCTCAATTCGTGGGAAATGGAAATCGGCAGAATAATCCGTACTCCAACACGTATAATCCAGGGTGGCGCAATCATCCCAACTTTTCGTGGAGAAACGGACAGAACTCAAACCAGCCCCCGTTCGCTCAGAACCAACAGCAGCCCCCTCCCGCTCCAAAAGTTTCTCTCGAGGAAGTACTTGCGAAATTGGCGGCGAATACGAGTTAATTCATGACCCGTACTAAAGCGACATTGCAAAATCATTCCGCTTCCATTCGAAACTTGGAGGTCCAGCTGGGCCAAATTGCTAATGTGTTGACAGCCCGCCCGGAGGGAGCATTGCCAAGTACAACAGAGACAAATCCTAGAGAGAGTCTAAACGCAATCAGCTTGAGAAGCGGGAAAGAGGTGTTGGACCAGCCCGAGAGGTGTGAAAAGAGGTGTGAAATTGAAGAAAAGGAAAATTTAGCGACAGAGGAGACACAAGATTGGAGACCTTCGATAACTTTGCCGGATAACCCGAAGGCACATGTACCCCCCGTCCCGTTTCCGCAAAGATTACACCAGAAAAAGGCGGACAAACAATTCTCTAAGTTCCTCGACGTGTTCAAAAAGCTTCACATTAACATTCCATTTGCCGACGCGTTGGAACAAATGCCGAGCTACGTTAAATTCATGAAAGAGATATTATCGAAGAAAAGAAAACTCGAGGAGTTTGAAACAGTTGCCTTGACGGAGGAATGCAGTGCAATTCTTCAAAAGAAGCTCCCACCAAAATTGAAAGATCCGGGAAGCTTCAACATACCATGCACCATGGGGAATCTTTCTTTTAATAAGGCACTGTGCGATCTCGGTGCAAGTATTAACCTCATGCCTCTGTCGATTTTCAAAAAGCTGGACATTGGGGAAGCCAAGCCGACAACAGTCTCCTTGCAATTAGCGGATCGATAGATTAAGTATCCGAGGGGAGTGATTGAGGATGTTTTGGTAAAGGTGGATAAATTTATCTTTCCAGCGGACTTTATCATTCTTGACATGGAGGAAGACGAAGATATCCCGATTATCTTGGGACGACCATTTTTGGCGACCGGCAGAACCCTTATTGACGTGGAAAAAGGAGAATTAACTCTGCGGGTCCAAGACGAGCATGTTACAGTCCAAGTATTCAAATCTTTTCCATGTCCGGGAGGTGCTGATAAAAGCTCACAAATTGAAAGTGCAGATGCCGTTGAAAAAGGAAAGCACCGAAAACATCGTCGGTTGAAAAATTCAGATTCTGTGTCAGATAGTCCAATTTTTAAGAAGGATGTAAAACGAGTAGCGTTTCTCGAGCATGCGGACAAATCTGCTGCAGTCTTGACTGCATTCGTGAAGGAGGAGAGTAAGCCGGAAGTCCAGCGGACATCTAGTCATGAGAAAAACGGGTGTTTCGGGAAGTTGTTCTCGTCAAAACCTTTCCGCAAACAACATTCGATGTCCGAACCTAAAGTCGAATCGTTAACGACTGATGGTCATAATTTTAAAAACTATATGAATGGTTCGATGAACGGGGCGGAAACCAAATGGAGTTTGCGAAAAGCGAACTAATATTTTCAAATAGGTCCGGCTGAAGACTATAAACTTAGCGCTTCTCGGGAGGCAACCCGAGTTCGTAGTTGTAGATTTTTGCATTTCTATATTTTTCTTGCATTTTTGAATTTTTATTTTTCATCTTTTTGTGCTTGATTTGCTTTTACCTCTCGCTCTTGACATGTTCTTCTTGAAATTCTGTGCAGGAAAAAGTCCCAGGGGAGAAACTGATATATGAGCCGCGGCACAGGCATTGTGAGCCGCGGCACACACAAATCGTAAGGGAAAGCTAAACCCACTGTACCCTGTGCCGCGGCACGGCATAGATGAGCTGCGGCACACTTGAGCACTGAGCCGCGGCACACAAAACCTGTGCCGTGGCACACGACAAAACGAACGACCACGTAAAAAGGGACTGTACCCGGTGCCGCGGCTCACTTGAGCTGTGCCGCGGCACACCATGCGGAATTTGAAAGGCCCAGGTAGCTTATAACACGCATTCGGCCGGCCATTCCAGGTACACCTTCTTCCTTTCCTTACCTTTCCCTCCCCTGCGCGCGATCGGCCGAGTACTTCTTCCAGTCTTCTTCTTGCGATTTTTTTTCTTGCACTTCTCACAAACCAATCAAGGTATGTTCCAATCTCTAATCTCTACTTGTTTTATGAATTTGAATGTGAGGTTGTGTAGTGCATTTTATGGTTGAATATTCTTATTTCCTTGAAAAGTTCTAGGATAGTTAATTGGAGGATATGAAGTTTTGATCGATTGTTAATGTTCATTTGTGGTTATGAATGAATGGATAATGTCGTTTGTCATCAGATATAATTCGTGTTGATTGTTTTTGGGGATTGATTGAAGCTTTATTCATATGTGTTCTTCAATTAAAAGGATGCCCGTAAGGTGTTTGATGAATTGTCTAAGTGAAAAAAAAAAATTCTTTGTTAAAACAATCTTTTGAATCTTTGTGCAACGTATTTGTTCTGAAATTACAGCAAGCCCAACCCTTACGTCCAGTTTAAACGTTAAAGTCCAATTTCAAATTTTTCTCACGGATGTGCTATTGTTAGGCGTATTTTTATACGCTTATTTATCATTATTTTGTAGTATTTTGGAGTGTGAAATCATCTAAATGAGCTTTTAATGCCTTAATTTTGTATGATTGACAGGAAATTGAAGTCCGGAAGCTTAAACGATGCAAAACGGGCGAAACGGCAAAATCGGACTATGAGCCGCAGACAAGGAAGCCGAGCCGCAAAGGAAGACGCCAGAAGGGCGGCGAGTAGGTACTGTGCCGCGGCAGCCCATGTGAGCCGCGCACAGGAGGAATTAATTACGCCTGTGTATTCAGATTTTGGTGATGTGCCGCGGCACGAGTTGATGAGCCGTGGCACACTTAGCGGGTTTGGTCTGCTCGCGGATTTTGGGCCGTTTGCCGATTTTCAACCAACTAATACGGACGCGATTTATGGAGATGCTGAGCTATAAATAGGGCTTAAGACCCTAATTTAATCATCTTGGAATCATTGGGGCTAAACCTAGGAGCTTAAGCTTGGAGACAGAGAAGAGGAGGAAAGCAGAGGAATTCATGGCGGAAGGCGGAAGTCAAGAACGGAGGAATCCGAGCTTCATCTGCGTTTGAATTTTATGCTTTCGTTTATTTATTTTGTATTGTCGCTTTTAGTATGTCGCTAAAGCCCTAATCTAGGTTTTGATGAAACCTTTATTTTGACGAATTGATTGAGATTATCTAATTTATTACCTTTTATTGAGTTTTCCCAATTATGTTTAATGCTTGCAATTATCTCGGCCAATAGTTGTATTGATTTAATCATTCACTTGAATCGGGAGAGGAGATTTGGTGAGGAACTATTGGTGAGGACCGTTTATTCGTGAGATAGGAATATACTCATAGGAACTACGTGGCCTTTAGGAGATTTCATGCTTTTGCCTAGCGACGAGATAATTCACCTAGGGATAGAGTGCGTTAGTCGCCGTTAGATAAATCTATTGACCTCGGGAGGCGGTAGAATATATTAGCAATCTCCGCCTTCAATAAGTTGGGAAAATTATTTATTACGGATAATCAAGATTAAATTCGGATAAATTAAGGTGGATTCGAACTCTAGACTTATTTATCATTTGATTCCTCTTATTCAAGCTATCGTTTCTGTTTAGTCTTTTATTAATTCTTTTAGTTATTACTCCAACAACCCAACTTCGATTGTTCAAATAAAATTGGAATACGAAAACGCGTCGGTAGTTAGAGATTCAATCTCGTGGGAACGATACTCTACTTATCACTTTATTACTTGTAAACGATGACGTGCACTTGCGTGTAGGAAATATCGCAACAAGTTTTTGGCGCCGTTGCCGGGAATGAAATTTTTCTAATATCGACTTAAGTATTTCAGTCTTAATTTGAACGTTTTATTTTTATTTTTGTGTATTTAATTTTGTTTATTCGTTTTTCCTTTTAGGACCTTTCGTAGTGCATGAGAAGACTCGAACGAAGGCTTACTACCTTTGGACACCGAGCTCGAGCGCACGCTAAGAAGGTATAAAAAGAGAAAAGAGAGTTGCAGATTTACGGTCAAGATGGCCGAGAATGTTGAAATCCAAGGAGGAGACAACCAAGTGCGGCAAGTTCAACCGAACTCGCTCTTCGTGATTATGCCATGCCGCAAGTCAACGCAAATTTTTCGGGAATTCGCGTCCCACCATCCAAGCTAATAATTTTGAAATCAAGCCCGCCATTATTCGGATGGTACAGCGAGCCCGCTCGTGGATTGCGAAGGACGACCGAATGCCCACATTGATTCGTTCCTTGAGATATGCGACACATTTAAAACAAATGGTGTCACCGACGATGCCATCCGATTGAGGCTTTTCCCTTTTTCTTTGAGGGATAAAGCAAAATTCGGTTGAATTCCTCACGGGTCGATTACAACTTGGGAGAGGTTGGTGCAAGCCTTCCTTGCAAAATTTTTCCCACCGGCTAAGACGGCGCGGTTGAGAAACGAGATAACTACTTTTGCCCGATTTGATATGGAATCGCTCCACGAGGCGTGGGAGCGATATAAAGTACTTCGAAGATGCCCTCATCACGGCATTCTGATTGGCTTGGTGCATCGTTTTATGGTGGTTTGAGTGCTTCTACACGCACTCTTGTCGATGCGGCATCCGGTGGGACATTCATGGGAAAATCTATGGCCGCGGCTCACGTGCTTTTGGAGGATATGGCAGCATACCAATGGCCAGCAGAAAGATTGACACCGAAGAGGGTAATGGAAGTTTCGAGCAATGATCCGATCTCCACCTTGTCAGCTCAAGTCGCCGCTTTGACACAACAGCTCCAGAACTTTTCGCATGCACCAGCCCCCGTTACCATTGAGACGTGTAATTGGTGTAACGGATCACACCCAAGTGCGGAATGTCAATTTGGAAATCCGTTCGAGCAACATCAGATGGAGCAAGCTCAGTTCGTGGCCAATGGAAATCGACAAAGCAATTTTTATCCCAGCACTTATAATCAAGGGTGGAGGAATCAACAAAATTCTCCATGGAGAAATGGGCAAGCTATGAAGCCTCCACAACCTCACTTCGTGCAACCCCCACAGCAGCCCCCTCAATCTTCAAAGGTATCTTTGGAGGATGCTCTTGCTCAATTGGCGGCCAACACAAGCAAATTCATGACCCGCACCGAGACGACTCTTCAAAATCATTCAACCTCCATCCGAAATCTAGAAACACAAATGGGGCAGATTGCTAATTTATTGTCTTCTCGGGCTCAAGGTGCAGCCCCCAACGCAGCCGAAGTGAAACCCAAGGAAAATGTGCAAGCAATCGAATTAAGAAGCGGAAAGGAGTTGAAAGGGAAGCCTATTAATGACAAAGAGCAGCCGAACGTGCAGAACGAGAAGGAAAAGGATGAGACGCCTAAGCCAAAGGAAGTATCGACTACTCAGCCCACTCCTCAAATTCCATTTCCACAGCGTTTTCAAAAGCAAAAACTGGACAAGCAGTTCTCAAAATTCCTCGACGTTTTCAAGAAATTGCACATAAACATTCCGTTCGCCGACGCATTGGAACAGATGCCGAGTTACGTCAAGTTCATGAAAGAGATCTTGTCCAATAAACGGAAGCTCGAGGAATATGAAACGGTCGCTTTAACGGAGGAGTGCAGCGCTATTTTACAAAAGAAACTCCCACCGAAATTGAGAGATCCGGGAAGTTTCACCATTCCTTGCATCATCGGAAATTCATCTTTTGAAAGAGCCCTATGTGATCTCGGAGCCAGCATAAATCTTATGCCCCTTTCGATTTTTAAAAAGCTGGAGATTGGGGAAGCCAAGCCGACGACAGTCTCTCTACAATTGGCCGATAGATCCATCAAATACCCGATGGGTGTGATAGAGGACGTTTTAGTCAAAGTGGATAAGTTCATCTTTCCGGCCGATTTCATCGTACTTGATATGGAAGAAGACCAAGATATCCCAATTATTTTGGGAAGACCATTTTTGGCAACAGGCCGAACGTTGATTGATGTGGAAAAAGGAAAGCTGACTTTGCGCGTTCAAGAGGAGCAAGTAACCTTCAATATTTTTCGAGCCGTAAAATATCCAAGTGGCTGAAAATTGTTTCCAAGTTGAAGTCATTGACTCGTGCGTGAGTAGAACTTTTCGAGAAAATTATCCACCCGATCCATTGGAATCCGTTTTGATTGAAATTTAGAACCAAATGGAGAGCATGCCGCCTACGTACGACACATGGATGCTTCCCGCCAATTTTTATTCGTAAACCATTCGAGGAGCTAGGAAGTTCACTAACTCGACCGACCCCATCGATTGAAAAACCTCCAAAATTGGAACTCAAAAGCTGCCACCTCATTTGAAGTATGCATTTACGGGGCCCGACGACTCCCTTCCAGTTATTCTTTCGGCCACTTTAGCGGGAGATCAAGAAGCAAAATTATTAAGAGTTTTGAGGAGTACAAATCTGCTCTTGGATGGTCTATTGCGGATATCAATGGGATCAGCCCATCGATTTGCATGCACAAGATTTTGATGGAGGAAGACTACAAACCATCCGTGGAGCATCAACGCGGTGAATCCTAACATGAAGGAGGTGGTAAAAGTCGAGGTTTTAAAACTCCTCGACGCAGTATGATCTTTCCAATTTACGATAGTAAGTGGGTAAGTCCGGTTCAAGTTGTGTCGAAAAAGGGTGGGATAACGATTGTTCAAAACGATAATAATGAATTAATTCCCACCAGATTGTTACGGGGTGGCGTATGTGCATAGATTATAGGAAACTAAATAAGGCCACTAGAAAAGATCATTTTCCCTTGCCTTTTATTGATCGGATGTTAGATAGATTAGCCGGACACGATTTCTATTGCTTTCTCGATGGCTATTCGGGGTATAATCAGTTACATAGCCCGAAGACCAAGAGAAAGCAGCGTTTACATGTCCTTATGGTATTTTCGCTTATAGGCGCATGCCGTTTGGATTGTGTAATGCGCGGCGACTTTTCAACGGTGTATGATGGCTATTTTTCGACATGGTAGAGCGGTGTATTGAGATTTTCATGGATGATTTTTCTGTTTTTGGAGATTCTTTTGACATTTGTTTGGAAAATTTGCGAAGGTCTTGCGAAGATGTGAAGAGACCAATTTAGTCTTGAATTGGGAAAAGTGTCATTTTATGGTGCGGGAGGGCATTGTGCTTGGCCATCGAATATCCTCACATGGAATTGAAGTCGTAGAGCAAAAATTGAGACAATTGAGAAGATGCCTCCACCCACTTCGGTCAAGGGGATTAGGAGTTTTACGGGACACGCCGGGTTCTATCGCCGATTTATTAAGGATTTTTCAAAGATCACGAAGCATTTGTGCAACTTACTCATGAAAGATGTCCCATTTACTTTCGAGTCTTGTAAAGAAAGTTTTGAGTTCTTTGAAAAAAGCTCTAAGCACGGCACCGGTGATAGTCGCTCGGATTGGGACCTTCCATTCGAACTAATGTGCGATGCTAGCGATTTTGCCATTGGGGCTGTTTTGGGGCGACGAGGGAAGGTGTTTCATGTCATATACTATGCGAGCCGAACGCTCGATGACGCCCAAAGAAATTATGCCACAACAGAGAAGGAATTGTTGGCAGTGATATTTGCATTTGATAAATTTCGGGCTTATCTACTAGGAACAAAGGTGATAGTGTGGACCGATCATTCGGCGATAAAGTACCTTTTGGAGAAGAAGGATGCCAAACCAAGGCTGATAAGGTGGGTGCTACTCCTTCAAGAATTCAACTTGGAGATTCGGGACAAGAAAGGGACAGAAAATGTTATAGCCGATCACCTTTCACGGTTGGAGAGTTCCTCGAGAAGGAAGAAAGTCAGCCACAAATTATAGAAACCTTCCCGACGAGCAGCTCTACAAGTTGGATTCAACACATGCGCCTTGGTATGCTGATCTAGTGAATTACTTAGCAAGTAAAACAATTCCGAACGATCTCTCACGTCATCAAAAGAAGAAGCTAATCTCGGACGCTAAGTACTATTTGTGGGACGATCCGTTTCTTTTTAAGCGATGCCCGATCAAATTATCCGTAGATGCATTCCAGATGAGGAAATCCACAGTGTGCTGAACCATTGCCATGCATCGCCCTACGGTGGACACTTTAGTGGAAATAGAACAGCAGCGAAGGTCTTACAGTCGGGATTTTATTGGCCGTCCTTATTCAAAGATGCTCACTCCTTTGTGTCTACATGTGATCGGTGTCAACGGACAGAAACATCTCAAGACGACACGAAATGCCGCTGAACACCATACTCAAGTCGAATTATTTGATGTATGGGGGATCGACTTCATGGGTCCATTTCCCCCATCAAACAAGAATCTCTACATTTTGGTGGCCGTGGATTACGTCTCCAAATGGGTTGAAGCGGTGGCGCTACCTACGAATGGGTCCAATGTCGTAATCAAGTTTATCAAACAACATATCTTCTCACGCTTTGGGACTCCACGTGCTATTATAAGTGATGGTGGGTCACACTTCGACAACAAATTTCTTGACGCGGTTTTGAGAAAATACGGAGTCACTCATCGTGTTGCCACAACATACCATCCGCAAACGAGTGGTCAAGTTGAGATATCAAATCAAGAGCTGAAGAGGATTCTAGAAAAGACGGTCAGCTCGTCTCGAAAAGATTGGGCATTTAAACTGGATGATGCACTTTGGGAGTACCTGACTGCGTATTAGACTCCTATCGGAATGTCGCCCTACAGTTGGTCTATGGAAAAGGTTGCCATCCGCCCGTAGAGATGGAGCACCGTGCTTATTGGGCGATAAAGAAACTAAACTTTGATCTAAAATCCGAGGGAAGCGGTGTTTGCGGTGAACGAGTTAGAAGAAATTCGCCACAACTCATACGAAAATGCAAAACTTTATAAGGAGCGGACAAAAATCGGCATGATAAGCACATCACGCGAGAGAATTTGTCCCGGGTCAAGAGGTGTTGCTATTCAACTCACGCTTAAAGTTATTTCCGGGAAATTGCGTTCACGATGGTCGGGACCGTTCACCGTAGTTCAAGTGTTTCCACATGGTGCAGTAGAAGTTCAACGAGATGGTCGACAATTCAAAGTTAATGGACAACGGTTGAAGGCATACTTGGGAAATCCAATAGACACGCAGAAAACGAGCGTCACCTTATCCACCGTCGGATGAATGCGAGAGAAGTCCTATGAAGACTATAAACTTAGCGCTTCTCGGGAGGCAACCCGAGTATTAGTTGTAGATTCTTTGTTGTTTGCCTTGCATTTTTAGAGTCTCTTTTTGTCTTCTTTCCTCTTGGATCCATCCTTTCCTCTCATTTTAATGAATTCGTGTAAAATTTCTGTGCAGGAATCAGCAAAAAGGGGATAAATTCAATAATGGGCATGGCACGATCCCAGGTGAGCCGCGGCACACACGGTGAGAAAAATGGCCGATCAAAGCGTACCTGTGCGCGGCATAATCTTACGAGCCGCGGCACACCAGTCGTGAGCGCGGCACCCGAACCGAGCCGCGGCACACTAAATGGTCAAGAAACGCCTGTGTGCTCAGTACTTTGAGCCGCGGCATACTAAGCTGAGCCGCGGCACACTTTAACACCGAGCCGCGGCATAAGAAATCTGAGCGCGGCACCGGCGGCATATCAAAACGTCCAAATCCGGCGTACTTTGGGCGCGGCTCACGTTTATTGTGCGCGGCACCCGTCGCAAAATAAGAGCAGCCAGTCAAGCTCTTTGATCGATCGGCTGCACATTTACTTCTTCCCTTCATTCCTTCCTTCCCGCACACGATGAGGTTAGTCGGATCAATTCTATCGGTCTCCTTCTCAAATTCTCCGTAATTTTTGATTTCTAAATCATAGGTGATTATTGATGTGAAAAGATTTGGAGTTTTATATTGCTAGTTGTTCTTCATTGTTGTTTCTGAAATGGAGTTGGAATATGGGGAATTTGTTATTGTGATGGAATTGATGTTTATGAACGAATTGTTGATGATGGTTTTTGTAATTCAGGGCTACAATCTGTGTTATTATTTTTGGGATTTGGAATTAACCATCAAAATTTTTATTCTTCATTTTAACTTGTGCACACAAGGTGTTTGATAAATTGCAGCAATGGAAAATTGATCATTCAGAAGCACCATCCTCCTCACCGGACGATGTCGGCACCAGCTCCTGAGCAGACTGGAGGGGAGTACTTGACCTTTTACTTTTCTTGCATTTCATCTTTTGTCCATTGAGGTCAATGTACGTCCTAAGTTTGGGGGAGGGATTTACATTCTACATTCATTGCTGCTGTACTCTATTTTCTGGCTGTACACTATATTTTGTTGCACTTTCCTTTTCTTTGCGAAAATTTTTTTTAGATAGCCTTGCTTGCCGTAGTTTTTTTCTTTGTTCGTGAATTTTCGGGCTTCTATTATGTGTGATACTGATGTTACGACACTGTCTTTCTCTTTGAAGAAGCGGGCGAGTTTTAGTCAGTTATTTCTGTTCTACTTAGTATTCAATTAGGTCCGAAATTCTTCGTGATTGTAGAGGACTTGGCAGATAAGAGACGATACATACTTGTTTTTAATCCCCATCAATACGTTTGGCTACATTTTCCGGATAGTGAGTCGTACTGTTTCTTTAGTCGTGTTGGCACTTAAATGGAGTTTAGAGTCGGTCAGTTTTTCCCCAAAAGTCGAGATAATGTGTTCTATGAAGGGAAGTCTAGTAACCGGGGGTATTCGCGTGACCCGTTGTTTACTCTCGCGTAAAACGACGACCCCGATTAGACTAGTGATTTAGTGATTTCACATGTGCCAATGATAGGAAGCCTAGTAACCGGGGGCATTCGCGTGACCCGCTGTTTACTCTCGCGTCAAACGGCAACCTTGATTCGGACATGTGGAAATTATGTATTCGAGTTGTTTCTCCGCTGTAGACGGGAACTTAGTAACTAGAAGCATCCATGTACCCCATGAGTGTCTTTTACGTCAAACGGTTTCCGAATACATGAGAATGGAAGTTCCACCCTAGGATTATCCCGATGAAACATCCCGAGATCCTAACCTAGTGGTCGACTCGAATCAAATTCTTAAGCATATTTATATAAGGGGATACTGTCCGAGGTTTATTTGTTATGAGACTCGTGAAAAAAATTGTGCCGTTAGACTGTGGAACGCGACGAACTAGCTTGTTTATGTTAGCCTTTCATATTGACGGTTGATTTGACTCATGTTTTGTTGATCTTTGAGCTGAGTTTTCTTCATAAACAAATGATTAGGACTGAACTTGATTACTTTGCGGTATCACTATTCTGAGTGCAGCTCGCTTTTATGACACTCGTATTTTTTAGAGAGAATGGCAGGATAGTATTGATTAGGTTGAACACTGTGAGTTGCACGATGATTCACGACATTCTTTTATTGACTTTAATTCTTTTTGCTTGAGGACAAGCAAAGGCTTAAGTTTGGGGGTATTTGTTAGGCGTATTTTTATACGCTTATTTATCATTATTTTGTAGTATTTTGGAGTGTGAAATCATCTAAATGAGCTTTTAATGCCTTAATTTTGTATGATTGACAGGAAATTGAAGTCCGGAAGCTTAAACGATGCAAAACGGTAAACGGCAAAATCGGACTATGAGCCGCGGCACAAGGAAGCCGAGCCGCGGCAAAGGAAGACGCCGGCCGAAGGGCGAGTAAGTACTGCTACGTGCAGCAGCCCATGAGCCGCGGCACGGGAGGAATTAATTACGCCTGTGTATTCAGATTTTGGTGATGTGCCGCGGCACGAGTTGATGAGCGCGGCACACTTAGCGGGTTTGGTTCGTCTGCGCGGATTTTGGGCCGTTTCGAAGCCAGTTTTCAACCAACTAATACGGACGCGATTTATGGAGATGCTGAGCTATAAATAGGGCTTAAGACCCTAATTTAATCATCTTGGAATCATTGGGGCTAAACCTAGGAGCTTAAGCTTGGAGACAGAGAAGAGGAGGAAAGCAGAGGAATTCAAGGCAGAAGGCGGAAGCTGAAGAACGGAGGAATCCGAGCTTCATCTGCGTTTGAATTTTATGCTTTCGTTTATTTATTTTGTATTGTCAGTTTTTAGTATGTCAGGCTAAAGCCCTAATCTAGGGTTTTGATGAAACCTTTATTTTGACGAATTGATTGAGATTATCCAATTTATTACCTTTTTATTGAGTTTTCCCAATTATGTTTAATGCTTGTAATTATCTGGCCAATAGTTGTATTGATTTAATCATTCACTTCGAATCGGGAGAGGAGATTTGGTGAGGAACTATTGGTGAGGACCGTTTTATTCTGTGAGATAGGAATATACTCATAGGAACTACGTGGCCTTTAGGAGATTTCATGCTTTTTGCCTAGCGACGAGATAATTCACCTAGGGATAGAGTGCGTTAGTCGCCGTTAGATAAATCTATTGACCTCGGGAGAGGCGGTAGAATATATTAGCAATCTCCGCCTTCAATAAGTTGGGAAAATTATTTATTACGGATAATCAAGATTAAATTCGGATAAATTAAGGTGGATTCAGAACTCTAGACTTATTTATCATTTGATTCCTCTTATTCAAGCTATCGTTTTCTGTTTAGTCTTTTATTAATTCTTTTAGTTATTACTCCAACAACCCAACTTCGATTGTTCAAATAAAATTGGAATACGAAAACGTCGGTAGTTAGAGATTCAATCCTCGTGGGAACGATACTCTACTTATCACTTTATTACTTGTAAACGATGACGTGCACTTGCGTGTAGGAAATATCGCAACAGCTATCTTGTTAAATTTTTGATTTACGGCTGGACATATTTAGCCGAGTAACGATTATTGTTGTCATTTGTTTGCGTAAATAAATCCTGGTGTTGTATTTTTCAGGACTGACTATGGCTATGACGAATAAGCTGAGCAAGAGAGCCAGGACTCAATCATCCCCCACTCGAGGGGAAACCTCTCGTAGCCGCGCCGAGTCTGAGGGGCACCAGTTCTCCGACCCTGAGATCTACAAAATCTTTAATGAGAAGATTCGGCCGCGACCTCTTATCCCGGAGAGGGGATTTACTCCAGCTCCCCAAGACGGAGGCGATTACCATGATTCTTTGAGATGGGGTGGGCCAGATTTGCTGCACCCCCCGAGCCAGCGGTTATCTCGATTGTGCAGGAATTCTACGCCAGCGCATTACTGAAGCACATTCGGGCAGGCCATACGTTGCCGTCGTTAGAATTTCGGACTCAGGTCGATGTCCGAGGTGTTACAGTTGATTTCTCCACTGCTGCTATTCGGAGGTTGTTTGGGCTTCCGGTGGTAGATGAGTCGGCTTAGGACCGAGTGATGACTAGCCTCACGAAGGAGGCCCTACTCGAGACTATTGCACAGCCCGACTCCGACTGAGAGCAGCGCGCACAGGGTTCTTCCACTTTCCACTTCAAGACCTCACGCCTCAGCCGGCTCGGGCGTGCCTGGCTATATTTTATTTGCACACGCATTGACCCGACCTCTCAGATCCGCACTGTTTTTCTCTCCCGCGCCCGGACACTATATGCTATCACATCCGGGTTGCGTTTCGATGTGGCCCCTCTTTTGGTCCGATCTATATTTCAGTGCATTCAAGTAGGGGCCAAGATGGGGTTGAAGCACCCCTCTCTCATCTGCGCTTTGTGCCGGCAATCGGGGCTGACGTGGTCAGACGACGAGCTGATGCTTGCTCCCCAGGCCCCGATCGACCACCGCATCATCTCACATTTTGACCAGTGGGGAGGAGCGCCGGCGCACGCTCGGGGGAGAGGATTTTTGCTGGAGGAGGCCCACGAGGGATCCCCCGAGCCTCTTTTGCTGACACATGGAGATGCCGGCCCGCCGCCCGACAGAGAGAGATTGCAGGAGATGTTTGATGGGCTGAGGGAGGATCTGAGGAGAGAGAGAGGAGCTGAGAGAGGAGACGAGGAGAGAGAAAGAGATGAGATGAGGAGAGAGAGGGAGAGTATGTTGGCTGCCATGCAAGAGGAGCAGCGGACGGAGCGAGAGAGCGTTATTGCTGCCGTCACAGCTGAGATGCGATAGCAGGCCCGCCGGGCCAACCGACGAGAGGCGAGGCGTCTGGCAGCGAGGGACGCTTATCATCAGGAGCACCTTGACACATGGACGGCCCATATCATGTATCCCGATGGGCCATTTATTGCACCCGCCCGGCCAGCCACACCACCCTCCTCACCGGATGATGCCGGCACCAGCTCGTGAGAGGACTGGAGGGGAGTACTTGACCTTTTACTATTATTGCATATCATATTTTGTCCATTGAGGTCAATGTACGTCCTAAGTTTGGGGGGGGGGTTACTTTTTTTCGCTATATTCATTGTTGTACTTTATTTCGTTGCACTTTTCATTACTTTGCGTTATTTTTTTCGATAGCCTTACTTGTCTTAATTTTTCTCTATTCGTGAATTTTTCGTGCTTCTATTTGTGTAATACTGATATTACAACACTGTTTTTCTCTCTGAAGAAACGGTTGAGTTCTAGTCGCGTTGTAGTCAGTGATTTCTGTTTCTGCTTAGTATTCATTTAGGTCCAAAATTTTTTCGTGATTGTAGAGGTCTTGGCGGATAAGAGAGGATACATACTTGTTTTAAAATCACTGTCGATACGTTTGGTTACATTTTTTCGGTTAGTTAGTCGTCCAGTTACATTAGTCGTGTTGGCACTTAGAGTGAGTTTAGAGTCGGTCAGTTTTTCCCAAAAATTGAGATAATTTTGTTCTATGAGGGGAAGTCTAGTAACCGGGGATATTCACGTGACCCGTTGTTTACTCTAGCGTAAAACGACGACCCTGATTAGTGATTTAGAGATTTCACATGTGCCAATAATATGGAGCCTAGTAACCGGGGGTATTCGCGTAACCCGTTGTTTACTCTCGCGTAAAACGGCGACCTTGATTCGGACATGCGGAAATTATATATTCGAGTTGTTTCTCCGCTGTAGAAGGGAACTTAATAACTAGAAGCATCCATGTGCCCCATGAGTGTCTTTTATGTCAAACGGTTTCCCAATACATGAGAATGGAAGTTCCACCCTAGGAATATCCCGATGAAACATCCCGAGATCCGAACCTAGTGGTCAACTCGAATCAATTTCTTGAGCATATATATATAAGGGAATACTGTTCGAGGATTATTTTTATGAAACTCGTGAAAATTGTGCCATTAGACTGAGGAACGGGGCGAACTAGCTTGTTTATTTTAACCTTTCATATTGACGGTCGATTTGATTCACGTTTTGTTAATCTTTGAGCTGGATTTTCTTCATGAACGAGTGATTAGGACTGAACTTGATTACTTTGTGGAATCAGTATTCTGAGTGCAGCTCGCTATTATGACACTCGTATTATTCAGAGAGAATTACAGGATAGTATTGATTAGGTTGAACACTACGAGTCGCACGATGATTCACGACATTCTTTTGTTGAATTTAATTCTTTTTGCTTGAGGACAAGCAAAGGCTTAAGTTTGGGGGTATTTGTTAGGTGTATTTTTATACGCTTATTTATCATTATTTTGTATTATTTTGGAGAGTGAAATTGTTTAAATGAGCCTTTAATGCCTTAATTTTGTATGTTTGTCAGGAAATTGAAGTCCGGAAGCTAAAACGAGGCGAAGCAGGCGAAACGGCAAATCTTGGCTATGAGCCGCGGCACAAGAAGCGGGGCCGCGGCACAGAAGACACCCGGCCGGGCACAAAGTAAAGCCAGACTGTGGCCGCGGCACGATCCAGTGAGCGCGGCACGAAGAATTAAATGACGCCTGAGCATCCGGCTAAAGCGGTGTCTGCACAGACTTAGTGAGCCGCGGCACACTAGGCGGCTTTTGTATGCATCGCACGGATTTGGGCCGTTTCGAAGCCATTTTTGACCTACTCATACGGACGCGATTTGGAGGATGTAAAAGCTATAAATAAGGGTTTAAGACGCTAATTAATCATCTTTTATCTTTTGGATCTTAAGCTTGGAATCAGAGAGGAGAGACGACAGAAGAGGAGGGAAGCAGAAGACTTCAAGAGCAGAGAGGCGAAGTCAAGAACGGAGGAATCCGAGCTTCATCTGCGTTTGATTTTAATGCTTTCATTCATTTACTCTGTATTTTTATTTATTAGTATGTCAGGCTAAAACCCTAATCTAGGATTTTGATGAAACTTACGTTTTGACGAATTTGCTTGAGATTGTCTAATTAATTACCTTTTTGTTGAGTTTTCCCAATTGTGTTTAATGCTTGCAATTATCTGGCCAATAGTTGTATTGATTTAATCATTCAATTCGAATCGGGAGAGGAGAATTGGTGAGGAACTATTGGTGAGGACCGTTTTATTCTGTGAGATAGGAATATACTCATAGGAACTATGTGGCCTTTTGGAGATTTTATGCTTTTCGCCTATTGACGAATTAATTCACCTAGGGATAGAGTGTGTTATTCGCCTTTAGACAAATCTATTGACCTCGGGAGAGGCAGTAGAATATATTAGCAATCTCCGCCTTCAATAAATTGGGAAAATTATTTATTACGGATAATCGAGAGTAAATTCGGATAAACCGAGGTGGATTCAGAATCCTAGACTTATTCATCATTTGATTTCCCTTTATTCAAGCTATCGTTTTCTACTGCTTAGCCTTTTAATAACTCTTTTAGTAATTAATTGCAAAACCCATATTCGATTGTTCGAATAAAACTAGAATACACAAAATTGGTAGTTAGTGATTCAGTCCTCGTGGGAACGATACTCACTCATCACTTTATTACTTGTAAACGATAATGTGCACTTGCGTGTAAGAAATATCGAAATAGTTGTAAGTGACTACGTGAATCCTTTGGATATGTTTGGTGTTGATGTTGCGCTTGGTAATGCGTGTGTACGTATATGGTTTTATTTCGGTGCATTGTGGTTTGACGTGGTGTTTTGCTAAGTGTTTGTTGCATTTGGGTGAATTGCTCGAATATCCTTGGTATGATTTGTGCGGTTGTGTGACGCATTTAACTCACCTTGGGTAGGTTCGACGGGGCCTCGAAGGGAGTCCAATGGGAGAGCCCTGGATTCACAAGTTGGTGTGTATGTGATTTGTTAACGCATTTAACTCACCTTAGGTAGGTTCGACGGGGCCTCAAAGAGCCCTGGATTCACGAGTTGGTGTGTAGGTTTTGTGAATGTACTTTGCTCACCTTGGGTAGGTTCGATGGGGCCTCGAATGGAGTCCAATGGGAGAGCCCTGGATTCACGAGTAAAACTTCACGGGTTGGTGTGTATGTTTTGTGAATGTATTTTGCTCACCTTGGGTAGGTTCGATGGGGCCTCGAAGGGACTCCAATGGTATAGCCCTGGATTCACGAGAAAAACTTCACGAGTTAAAACAAAAACCTTTGGGTTGTGACCCCTGTTGATTTTGGAAAGAGAAGGATTCGATTATCCTATATTGTTTTCTATTAAAACTCCCAAGGGTATTTTAAACTTACAAACCGTTCTCGTTATTTGAGATCTTTTGGATTTGGAAAGTTTTACTCAAACTCTTGCCTCGAGACGTATTGCATTTCGTTGTATTTGAATCTTGAGAATTTCTGGTTATTACTGTTCTCAGAACTTAAATTGTATGGCTCGTATTTGCACTTTGTACTTGCACTAGCAAAACAGTGGAGTTTTGCTAACCCCCGAGTATTCGGGGGGTGGATGTCTATTTTTGCATTCAGGTTTTGGGAGCATGACACAGGGTCGGCATGAAGGATGATGAAAGATGATCGATACTAATCACATGAGGAACCGTACGTTGTTGTATTGGTTAAGTTGTATTTTATTTCCGCTGCAGTATATTTTTCCCCGTTGTATGGGAGCATTTTGTATTTCGACCCCTGCGTTGGCACGTATTGAGTTGTATGTATTTATTGAAAGACCAAATCGGTCTACTGAGTCATTTTATCCTTAAAGGCATTGTTGAAATGTTCAACGTTGTTTACCATCCTGGTAGATCCTTGAAGAAAGGGTCTACGACGTGTAATATCCCTGAGTGGATTGGGGGTGTTACAAATTGCACCCACCAAAATTTGATGGTTCTGCAGAGATGCCTACTTGGGATCACTGGGTGAAGGAGTTAGAGAAGATATTTGCGGGGATTAAATGTCCCGATGACCGAAAAGTTCCGATCGCCCAATATTTTCTGACTGGGGAGGCTTTCGACTGGTGGGAGGCCATTCGACCTGAAGATCATAATGCTGATTGGACAGAATTCAAATTTACGATGGAAGCACAATACTGTCCTCGCCCAGTAATAGAAGCTAGAGTCGGAGAGTTTTTCTCACCGCAAAATCTGGAGGCAGTACGTGATCAGGATTTTTAATCACCAGCTGACCTGTGTGCGACACTTGGTCAGGACCAAGGCGGAGAAGATTTTCCATTTCGATATGCGGATGAAACCCGAGATTCAGCAATATATGTCCGGATTTGAATGTACTATCTTACGACAGTATCAGGACAAAGCGCTGGCCTATGACATGAAAGAGGTAGTGGTGGAGAAATCGACGGAAGCAAAGAAGCAGAAAGTGTCCGGCAACTTCACGGAAAATAAGAGTAGTGGGCCCCACAAGGACCAGTCCTCTTTTCATTCATCCAGGAAACCTCCGTATCCTTCTCGAGGTGGAAAGAAGTCCCAGACAGCACCAACGGTTTCAGACACATCGAAGAAGTGTTATAACTGTGGTCGAGCAGGGCATGTTCGGCGTGATTGCATCGCACCTTCTGTGACCTGTTTCTAATGTGGACAGGAAGGGCACCGTGCGACTTTTTGCGAAAATGTGACCAGATCTTTTGGTACTCGCACTCCAGCACTAGTTCCGAAAGAGACAAGTGTGAACCAGATACAGCAAAGTGGTTTTCAGTAGCAGAATGTTGGAAAAAGAGAGGCGTCCAGTGCGGGATCCGTTCCTCCACGCCTTTACGAGATAAGGAAGCTAGACGATCAGCCCACTGCTGTTGCATCAGGTACGATTCAGATCCTTTTGCAACCAGTTAGTGTCTTATTCATTCAGGAGCTACGCATTCTTTCATATCATTGAACTGTGTTAATCGTTTGAAAATCTCGTGTTTACATGATTGTGAACCTTATGTTGTGGGTTTACCGAGCGGAGAGAGAATTGTAGGAACCCTAGAAATTATAGATTTCCCTGTGTCTATAGGAGGGAGAGATTGTCCATCAAAACTTATTGTGGTCGACATCCACGAGGACGATTTAATTCTCGGGGACGATTGGCTCAATCGTTATAGGTCTATTTTGAATTACCGGAAGAGAGTTATTTCAATCATTGCTGATGATGGATCTGAACATTTATTCAAAGGATGGAGACCGGGAAGCTCAGGAAAATTGATCAAAGCCATGAAAGAAGTTAAATTGCTAAAGCAGGGTTATCACGGATTTTGGTGCTATGCCATGAAGAAAGAAGAAGGAGTGGAGCTCTCATCTATTCCAGTGGTGAACGAATTCTCAGACATATTCCTTGACAAACTACCTGGGTTACCTCTGCGGAGAGAGGTAGAGTTTAATATCGAACTAGAGCCTGGAGCCGCACCTATTTCTAGAGCACCATACCGTATGGCGCCAACCGAGATGTATGAATTAAAGAAACAGCTCGAGGAGTTATTGCAGAATGGTTACATTTAACCTAGTGTTTCCCCTTGGGGAGCACCCGTTCTTTGTCCGGAAGAAAGATGGATCCCTCCGATTGTGCATTGATTATAGAGCTAAACAAGGTGACGATCAAGAACAAGTACCCATTACCTCGGATCGATGACTTATTTGATCAACTTCAGGGAGCAAAGGTATTCTCGAAGATCGACTTGAGATCAGGATACCATCAGTTGAGAATTAAGGAATCGGATATACCAAAATCTTCTTTCAGATCCCAGTACGGGCACTATGAATTTGTGGTGATGCCATTCGAACTTACTAATACTCCTGCGGTGTTTATGAAATTGATGAATTGGGTATTCTTAGAATAGTTGGATAAATTCGTGGTCATTTTCATTGATGACATCTTAATCTATTCGAAAGACCCAGAGGAGCATGTAGAGCATTTGCGTATCTTTTTGAGTACTTTGAGGAATGAACAGCTCTATGCGAAACTTTCTAAATGCAAGTTCTGGCTTAAGGAAGTAACATTCCTTGGGCATGTGATATCGACTAATGGAGTTCGGGTAGACCCGAAGAAAGCGGAGGCAATTTTGGAGTGGATTTTCCAAGATTGTTGGATATTATCGCTGTTTTGTAGAAGGATTTTCCAAGATTACTCGTCCGCTTACTCAGCTGTTGCAGAAGACTCAGAAATTTATGTGGAACGAGAAATGTCAGGCCAGCTTTGAGGAACTTAAGAAAAGACTGACAACGGTACCTATACTAAGCATTAGCAGATGGAACCAATGGATTCATGGTATACAGCGATGCTTCAAAACAGGGTCTGGGTTGCGTGTTAATTCAAAAGGATAGGGTGATTGCCTATGCCTCTCGACAGTTGAAACCGTACGAGGCTAACTACCTGACTCATGATTTAGAGTTAGCAGCTGTAGTCTTTGCCCTGAAGATTTGGCGACATTATTTGTACAACACTCATTGTCAGATCTTCACAGATCATAAAAGCCTCAAATACATTTTCAGTCAGAAGGAATTAAACATGAGGTAGAAAAGATGGTTGGAATTGATCAAAGATTACAACTGTTGGCCACTAAGTATACTGGATAGAGCTTGGGAGGTAGTTTAAACAACAAGCTGTATTGATTTTAAATCTGAGTGAGTAGCGGAAGTCTTAAATACGGCAGGTTGCTGTGGATACAGCAACTAAATGTGTAGAGTATACTTAATTAATCACAGTAATTAAAACAGTAAAAGCTGAAGGTAAATAACACAGTATTTAAAGTGGTTCGAGGTAAACCTCTCTACGTCCACTGGTCCTCCACACAGGAGTAAAACGTTTATTATAATTACTACGTACACAACTACATAATTATAACAGTATACAATCAATATATC
Organism: Orobanche coerulescens; assembly: GCA_033398695.1. Taxonomy (NCBI): domain Eukaryota; kingdom Viridiplantae; phylum Streptophyta; class Magnoliopsida; order Lamiales; family Orobanchaceae; genus Orobanche; species Orobanche coerulescens. Next base: position 6,963,748 of record CM065814.1, read on the forward strand.
TTTCACACAGATTTATATAAAGATCTTAGCTTCAACCGTTCACACAGATTGGTTTGAGCTAAAGCTTGACTGGCTTCTTCACACAGAGTTCTGAAGCTTCGTCTTCCTCAGTCCACACAGGGCTGATCTGGGATTGTTCAAAGATAGAACAGGGTATGAACAACAGCTTTGACTTTAAGATCTTCTAGCTGATGAAGTGTTGTTCAAGATGATGAGCACTTGTATATCTCTTAATTCTGAGTTACAGTAATCTTTGGAGATATGTTTTGCTCTGATATTAACTTTGATAGTTTGATAATTTCAGTACTTGGGTAACTGATCTTTAATGCCTTGATGAGATATATATATAGTCTTCTGGAAAATATATCCGTTGAGATGTATCCGTTGAGCAAGATTCCGTTCCAACGGAATGAAAAGCACGATCCGGATTTAGTGGGATTTGAAGATCTGTTGACTGACAGTATTTAAATACTTTATCCTTGAGTATTTAAATACTTCTTTATTAACGGGACTTGACTTCTGAAGATTCCTTCTTTGTCCTGTTGAGAGCTGTAAGGAAGATCACTGTATTGACAAATCGAGACAGCTTCCATACTTGATCTTTTATAAGAATTATTCACTGTACTGAAAAGATCCACTGTATGCTGGATTCGAGACAGGCTTTCGATATAGTTTGGCACTTCAACTCTTCGATACAGTTTCCTTACTGTATTGAGGATTGGCATATATGTCAAAACCTCTTATCAACACTATTCGATACATGGATTGGTTATCCCGGCTGTTTCGATACAGGGTTTATGTTTTCCCAACAATTTCCCCCTTTTTGACAATATGCGAAGACTTTAAAACTTTCAAGTCTTCTTGATGATGCCAAAACCTTCTTCATGAAATAATCTTCTTTGATGGCTTCTGGCAGATTTCTTGGTCTTCTGTCAAATGGTCTGGCTTTCAGTAACTTAGTCTAATTTATGAGCGCTTTCATGAGAGCAAGTTAAATCTGACTAAGACTTTTTACAACTTAAGCTTTATGATTGGCGCGCAGGCACAATCTTACAATGTATTTTAAGTTGCATACAATTGAATCTATGAACTTTTCGTAGACAAGTTCATACAACTTATTTATCAAACAAGTTTCTATACTTGTGATAGTTGTTAAACAATTTAAGTTATGTAATCATATATCGACACAGTAGATTACGAGTTGTAATCTTTCAAGACAAGCAAACATTTTTATTGATATTCAAAGATAGAGTACATGGTTTGCTGTTTCGAAAGAAAAATTACAAATAACTAAACAAAAATTACACGGATTTCAGCTCCTATAGTCCGCATGTCTCCATGGCCTCTTTTCTGGATGATTTTCGGTTCCACGCCACCAGTGCTGTAAGGAATCGTTGCCTCGATTTTGATAGATAGCTCTACCTTTGTATGATCTATCGAAAGCAAGAATCCAGTCTTCTGGGTGGGTGATCCGATCTTCTCTTTTATGTTTGGATTTCATATCTAGTTGGAAAGGGAGCTTTCCATATTCTAGCATCTTCGAGAATCTGTCTGCAGCATCCGCTAATGTCTTAAAGCTTTTGAAGATGGCGGATTCCCTGACGAGTTTAACGAAGTATCTCATCAGTTCATTCTTCCTCCATTGCTTCACCTCATCGGCAGTTGGATGGCGGTTGGTTGGCAGACGGATCTCAGAAGGCCTTTGAATCAGGGTTTGCCAGGGGACATTTGGATCGTTAAATTCGGGTCGGGAGCCTGAAATCTTAAAACCTTGGGAGGGACGAGCCAGCTTGTTCAATTCAGCGGTGATGCTGTCTTGAGCAGCATCAAATTCCCTTTCGTGCTGTAACCTTATTCTCCTAGCAGCTTCTCTTGACTCTTCCCCCTTTTTGGCGTCATCAAGACGTCCTAGGATCTCCAATGCGGCATCTTGCTTCGTCTCAATGTTGGTTATTCTCTCGACAAGGGTGGAAAGAACCTCCGACATATCCTTGATACTTTTGTCGTGGGCTCGCAATTGAGAACTGTTTTCAATCATAGCACATGCGGTCTTGGCCTCTGATATGCGCGTTTTGGTTGCCTCTTCTCTCAGGAGTTGTTCTTGTTTGTCCTGCATGATCTTCAGTGCTTGTTTGAATACTTCCGGCAATAAAGTGAAGGCCTCCACTACTCGAGAAACTTCATGCTGTAGTGTAGTCATTTCTTCGACGGCAGAAGAATGCATCCAATTCAAAGCTTTTTCAACTGAAGACAGGGCATTCACTGCATCCTGGATGAAGACAGTTTGAAGACCAAGAGCACGCAATCGCTCTTTTCTAGCAGCAGTAATAGGAGAATCTGGCTGAGCAAAATCTGCGGCTGCATTCAACCTCCTTAGATTCACGGTAGGTCGTGAAGTAAGTTGGATATCCTTAGGTACAATACCGTCCTCGGATTCCACGGTTGATGGGGCGGGATCAGTTGGTGTGGGTTCGGCGGCAATGGGTGTTGTATCCTCAGGTTGCGAAGGTGCGTCTGTAGACATGGATACAGGAGGGACTGAATCCTCCTGTTTTCTCTCAGCATCCGCTAGCTTCTGCAGAGGGACTGGATCCTCTTGCGGGATGGCGGGACACATCCTCCTCTTCTATGGAAATATGCTCGGGTGCCTGTTCTAAAACTATTTCTTCTTCCTCAACTTGAGGGACTGATTCCTCGTCGTCAGGAATGTTCTCTTGCTGTGGCGAAGGGGGATTACTTTGGTTTGATGGCCCTTCGTCATCATTGGGTTGAGAGGCATCTTTGTCTTGAGCCTCTTCACGACTCATTCTCAGACCAGCTTGTAAAGCGTCATCATCGTCGTCTGAGTCATCGTCATCATCGTCTTTTGGATTTTGGGGAGAGTCCTCCGACTTATCTTTTCCTTTTCTTCTTGCGTCAGATTTGTGCAATAGATGGCTTTCAATCAGTTCTTTTCAGAAGGGATTGTCCCATCGGATCAGGGCCTCAATTTCCGTCGAGTCCGTCACTTCTGATACAAATCTCTCTTCTTGGCTCCATTCGCTCCAGTTGTATAATGTGTCATACGAAGCTAGCCTGTAGCCTTTCCATTTAAGGAATCTTTCGTAAGCATGGTCAATCTGAACAGCGAGAAGGGTTCTGTTGATAATGGTGTCAGGGGAGGGACTGCGTACAACATCTAAATCCACTGTAGCGAGGGATTCCTCTACAGGTATGGGATCCTGTAGGGAAGTGGGATTCCTTACAGGGGATGGTGCCCCGAAGGAAGATTGATCCTGTACGGGTGTGGGATCCCGCATAGGATAAGTAGCCGTTGGCTCCAAAGGGGCAGCCGACTCGCTAAAGTCTTCTAGGTTGGCAGATGTCCGATCATCCGTCTTAGCCTCAGGATCTACTCTCAAAACAGTAGCGGGCACCTCTTCCGCAGGGGTTGGGCCCTGGGGTAGTTCTTTAGTGGGTTGCGCCATGGTGGAAACATCCTCGGAGGTTTTGGTGGTTTTAGCTTTGGAAAGCCTCCTTAGCTTCCTTTTCGGCTTCTCACCAGCAATGGGTGTCTTGTTGTGAGATCTTTTCCTCTTCTTTGAATACTCCACTTCCGGGGACTTCAAAGACATATCCCTTGGTTTTTCAGAAACTGGCATGCTTTCAGTTTTATGGTGGTTGCAGACCATAGTGCTCTGGTTATACGCTGTAGGCTTGACGCCTCCTAAGTATATCCGGGAGTTGACATTCTTCGCATCTGTGGATTGTGAAAGTCCACACTTCGTCAAAATATGGTTTAACATTAAACCAAACGACTTCTTCTGGGTGGCAGGCTTGGATATTTCCTCCTGCAAGCGCTTCAATATGATCTGGCACCAATTAACCTTTTCACAGGTCAAGATAGCAACCATCATCCTAAACCTCAGATTGGTACACATTTCAAATGCACCAGTTCTGTTCTCAATTATCCTGCAGCAAAAATCATGCAGATACACATACGGTAAGCAAAAAATCTTCTTGTGACAAGTGGTGTGAACCACGTCAACAACAGTTGAGCCGGTGAACAGCCCATAATACTTAGTTATCAGGTCTTGAGACCCGAAGGTTTCCAGTTCCTCCATGGTAAGTCCATCAGCAGGTAGCCTATAAATGTTCTGAAGGAGGTCTCGATCGATACAGATCTCCACTCCTTGAATGGTAGCAGTGATATCAGTGACATGGCCTCCCTGGTCCAGCGGCAGAAATCGAATGGCGGCGTTGAGGTAGAAGTCCTCAACCAGGTGAACATCGTACTTCTCAGCAACGTGACTTCCAAGGCGCTAGAGGCCTTGTTGGCTAAGTTGGGTGATGATGTACTCCATGGGTTTAGCATGATTAGTTTCAGACAAAATACGTTCAATGATGATAGATCTAGAAAAGATCCGTCCGTCGATGAAGTTAGCGGTTTTCTTGAGTGCAGGAGAAGATGTCTGACCAGCCATTGATGATTTCTCAAGAAAAACTATGAAGAAGATTAACCGAAATTAGCAGTAATACGCGAAGAAAACTTTGTAGACTGTATTTGCTTGAGAACTCTTAAATTATGCAGAAAGCGTAAAGAGTCTCTAATGGCAGTATCAGTACTTTTATATTGGGCAACGAAGTAGGGTTTTGCAGAGTACGAATGGTCAGATTTAAGGGATGGGAGCCGGTTTTTGAAATCAACGGTCTAGATGGACTGAGTGTAACTGGTACACTTATCCATTAAAAATGTTAAAATATGAGTGGGTCACACTTCTGACATTTGTTGATACCCTAAATGCCTGAAACGGCGGTTTAAAAATAATAAACAATTTAAAAACATCGCGGCTTTGAGATTCAGTTGTCCAGATGTCGTGTAAGGCATTTAATGTAAATGATGTTTGACATAAACAGGGAACGTGGACAAAAATCATTTTTAAAATGAAATAATATATATATATATATATATATATATATATATATATATATATATATAGAATCGAAATCCTATAGTATGTGTTGTATCCGCGACAATACAGCGTTCCCCCTTAAAAGGTACATATAGGTTTTAAATTCCATACAACAACTTTTGGATTAATGCTGTATTCATGGGTCATACTGTATTCCCCCTTAATTATTGCACACGTCAGCTGTAGGATGATTCATATCACTTTGTTCACTACAGTGTTGTATTAAAGGCTCTGTGTGTACAAATAGTTAACGGTGGATACTGTATTCTTGGGTCTTACAGCATTCCCCCTCAATTGTTGAGTAATGACAGTAAATTACTTACAGGGAGCTGGGCTGTAGCATTCCCAATTCTTGTCTGAGCATATTGAATCTTGCTGTGTCGAGAGGCTTAGTGAAGATATCGGCCAACTGAATGTCTGTATGAACCTTTTCGAGCCGAACGTCCTTGTTCTCGACATGATTCCTTATAAAATGATGCTTCATGTTGATATGCTTAGTGCGCGAGTGCAGGACAGGATTGTGCGTTATAGCAATTTCACTCGTGCTATCACACATGATTGGAGTTTCTCTGGCTTCAATTCCATAATCTGACAACTGTTGTTGCATCCAAAGGATCTGCATACAGCAACTACCAGCAGCATAGTATTCTGATTCAGCCGTGGAAAGTGAGTTAGCCAATTGCTTCTTACTGAACCAAGAGACAAGTCTAGGTCCAAGAAAGTGACAAGTTCCACTTGTACTCTTCCTATCTAGCTTGAAGCCGCCGAGATCCGAGTCGCTGTATCCAACTAAATCGAATCCGCCTTCTTTAGGATACCATAGTCCTACATCGACTGTTCCTTTAATGTACTTCAGGATTCGTTTAGCTGTATTGAAATGTGATTCCTTAGGTGCTACTTGATATCTCGCACACACTCCAACAGCAAACTGGATATCGAGCCTGCTAGCCGTTAGGTATAGGAGCGAACCAATGAGCTTCCTGTAGAGTGATTGGTCAAACGGCTTTCCGGCTTCATCAGCACTAATCTGCACGGAAGTGCTCATGGGGGTTGACGAATATTTGGAAGTGTTCATTCCAAATTTGTTGAGAAGCTCCTTGCTGTATTTTTCTTGGTTGATGAAGATACCTGTAGGCAACTGCTTTACCTGCAAACCTAGGAAATAACTAAGTTCTCCCATTATACTCATTTCAAATTTACTTTGCATGAGATGAGAGAACCTTTGACACAAGGCAAGGTTAGTTGAACCAAAAATTATATCATCTACATAGATTTACACCATCAGAAGGTCATCACCTTCCTGTATTTTGAACAAGGTCTTGTCCACATCACATTTCTCAAATCCATTGTCGGTTAGATACTGGGACAAGGTCTCATACCAGGCTCTAGGGGCTTGCTTAAGTCCATACAGTGCTTTCCTTAGCCTGTAAACTAGATCGATACCGTCTTTGTTGTCAAACCCTGGTGGTTGTTCAACATAAACTTCTTCTGCAAGGTCTCCATTCAGGAATGCACTTTTGACGTCCATTTGGTATACAATAAAGCTTTTATGGGCGGCAAAGGCTAAGAATATCCTAATGGCTTCTAGTCTGGCTACAGGGGCGATGGTTTCATCATAGTCTATGCCTTCTTCCTGACTATAGCCTTGTGCGACTAGTCTGGATTTATTCCTTATAATAAGTCCATTTTGATCCTTCTTGTTTCGAAATACCCATTTAGTTCCTATAACCGATTGATGCGTGGGTCTGGGTACAAGATACCATACATTGTTTCTTTCGAAACCGTTAAGCTCTTCTTCCATATATGTTATCCAATGAGAATTATTAAGAGCGTCTATGGTCGAAACAGGTTCGGACTGGGCTAAGAATACAGCAATAGTGCACATGTTGAGTCTTCTAAGCTCAAATTGAGATTTCCATTCAGGGAATTGTGATATCTCAGAATCTAACTCTTCTTGTGCACAAAGTACATTTCCTTGTGTACTCTGTATTCTCCTACGAGTAGAAACACCAGCATCTATGTTTCCAATGATCAGCTCTTGTGGGTGATCTCTCAACCATCTTTGGTCGGGTTCTAATTCGGGGTCCCGTACTGTATCGAGAGTTTCTGTAGATACAACTTCAACTTGTATAGCGTCGGCTTCATCTACATCGATTCTTACAGCTGCGGGGTTGATTTCTAGGTCAACGACAGGTTATATGGGAGTTGGTGGATCTAGGATGGAGAGTTGTTGTATTTTTTGGGTAATATCTTCTACTCCTGTAGGGTCATGGTGAGGTTCGTCGAACACTATATGAACTAATTCCTCGATCGTCAGCTTCTTTTTGTTAAAGATCCTGTAAGCTTTGCTGACGGAGGAGTATCCTACAAATATTCCTTCATCTGATTCCTCATCAAAGGCTCTAAGTTGATCCTTCCCATTATTCAATACATAACACCTGCATCCAAAAATGTGAAAATATGAAACTAATGGAGTTTTGTTGTTCTATACCTCATATGCTGTTTTGTTGTGGTGCTTGTTGACGATACAGCGGTTTTGAGTGTAGCATGCTGTATTGGTTGCTTCACCCCAGAAACGCTGTGGCAACTTGCTTGTGGCAATCATTGTCCTTGTAGCTTCTTTCAGCGTCCTGTTCTTTCGCTCGGCAACACCATTTTGTTGAGGTGTACGAGTAGCTGAGTATTCGTGCTGTATTCCATTCTCCGAACAGTATTGCTATATAAAGTGATTAGTAAATTCTGTACCTCTGTCGGAACGAATGCACACGATACTCAATGCCTTTTTCATTTTGAAGCTTTCTCAGGAGCTCTGGTAGCTTTGATGTTGTTTCCTTCTTCTTGCTTAGGAAAATCGTCCAAGCATACCTGGAATAATCATCAATAACAACCATGCAGAATTTCTTACCTCCCAAACTTACTGGGTCTACAGGACCGTAGAGATCCATGTGTAGCATCTCCAATACTCTTCGGGTTGAAAGGTAGGATTTGCTCTTTAGGGTTGATTTGATTTGCTTGCCTTTCTGACATGGTCCGTAGACGCTGTCCTTTTTGAATGACACGTTTGGCAATCCTCTTACCATTCCCTGTCTTGAGAGCTTGTTGATCATCTTGAAGTTGACGTGAGACATCCTCTTGTGCCATAACCAGCTAAGATCTGCAGTGCCTTTGGCAACAAAGCATGGAATTGAGGAGCTCATAGGCTTCCAGTCAGCAATATACATGTTACCTGATCTGCTTCCTGTAAGCACAACTTCTTTGGTCTGGATATTCTTGACTCTACAGCGATCTATATAGAATTTCACCGAGAACTGTTTATCACAGAATTGGCTAATACTAAGTAGATTATACTGTAAGCCTTCAACATATGCAACATCAGTGACTTTGAATTTTCCTACAAGAAGGTTTCCTTTCCCTCTTGTTCTGCCTTTTGATTTATGACCGAAACGAACTTTTGGACCGTGACCTTCCACGAAATATGATAGCTTGCTTCTATCTCCGGTCATGTGCCGAGAGCATCCGCTATCGAAGTACCAGGTGTCTTCCTCTAGAATGTTCTGTATGGAAAAAGATTAAGTAGATTTAGGTCCCCTTTGATTTTTGGGTCCATGTATGTTAGTACTTTTAGGTACCCAAAATTTCCTGACAGCAATAGGTTTACTATAGGTCACATTCGGTATAGTGTTGCAGTATCTACGTGGGGCATACACGTAGTCGCTATAACCATGATAATTATAGTTGGATACAGCCTTCCTTCTGAACGGCTGTTGGCGCTGTTGATATGATCTGGGAGCATTCTGTTGAGTGCGCCTGACAGGTTGGAATGGCTTATGATTCCGCTGTTTGGAATAGGATTGCGAGGGCGGAATAGCAGCCTTCGGTTTTCGTGGTGCAGCAGGTTCCTTCACGGGACTAGGGGTATCTTTTGATACAGGAATGTGTTCCACACTCTTGACAAACACTGTACTAGTTTTCCCTTTGTTTGAACATTAGTTGTATCCCATGCCACTTTTACCATGAGCATATTGCCCAGTGCTCAGAATTTCTTCGATTCTTTTGGATGATTTCTCGAACGATTTTAGAATGGTCTCAAGTTCATCTTCTCGGATTTCGAGAGTTTTGACTTTGGCTTGAAGTAGAACCAAATCATTTGTCTTGCTCTCATTGTGGGTTTTAACCTCACTTAGTTCATGAGCAAGTTGATGATTGCTCTTCATGAGTTTTTCGTAATCGACTTTGCTGGTTTCACAATCAATAGACATATTTTCATAATTTATTTTCAGCAAGTCATTTTCATCTTTTAGCTCTAAGTTAGATAATTGAAGCTGTATATTCTCAGTTTTCAATGTCTCATGGGCCTTTTGAATGTTTTTAAACTCATTCATCATGTTTTCAAAAGTATGAGATGCATTTAATGGAATAGCTGAGGTTGAGCTTACCTCATCATCGCTGTCTTCACCTTCCGGAATGTCCTTGGCCATAAAGCACACATATGCTTTATCATCGAACTCATCATCAGATGAATCACTTTCAGTGACCACCTGAAGACATTCTTCTGATTTGGATGGTGTGCGGGAGGCTTCTGATTCTCCAATCAGGGCCTTGAGCTTGTTTTTCCAAGCACGCCTTCTTTCATCTCTTTCTTGTTGCTCGGCTTCCGGCAACCTTTGTACTTTGGGATGAGGACACTTATTTGCATAATGCCCTGGTTTCCTGCAATTATAACATAGGTTAGAATTACCGGATGAAGTTTCGGTACTTACCTTTTGGACAGATTTAGGCCTGTAGGGAGTCTGCTTGATGAACTTTTTGAATTTGTGCATGAGAAGCGCCATTTCATCTTGAGATAGAATGTCGTCGTCACTGTCAGCATTCTTGTGACTAGGCTTCGACGAGCTAGGCATGCTGTGTCGACGACTCGATACAGCGGCTAGTGCTGTGACCTTTGAAGAATATTCTTCAGCTTTTTCTCTTCTGTCAATATCATACTCAAAAGCTTTGAGGTCAGAGAAGAGATCAAAAGTAGATATTTCATTAAGATTGCAAGACACACGCATAGCTGTGGTCTTAATGTCCCATCGGGCAGGGAGAGATCTGAAAATTTTTAAGTTCTTCTCCTTTTGGGTATAAATTTTGCCCAACGCTTCAAGTTCACCAACAATACCAGTGAATCTGAGGTCAAGTTCCTCAAGTGTCTCAGTTGGTTTCATTTCGAAAGATTCAAATTGCTGAGTCAGTTTTGAAATCTTGTTTTCTTTTGAGAGCTCAGTTCCCTCAGAAATTAACTTGAGTTTATCCCAGATTTCCTTGGCTATTTTGCAGCTCTTTACCTTCGAGAACGTGCCTTTGTCAAGAGTGACAAATAACGCGTTTTTAGCCACATTGTCGAGATTGGCATGCTTTCTTTCACCTGTTGTCCATTGCTCGCGCTCCTTCTCGAGCATCTCAGCATGAGCTTGGCCTTCAATCCTTGCAGCCGTGTTTACCTTCATTATCTTGATAGGGCCATCCTGTATAACAAAAATCATCTCTTCGTGCATTGCTGCAAGATGAGCCTCCATCCTAATTCTCCAATCATCAAATTCGTTAATAGAGAACATAGGCACTTTGTTGATCATAGAAGTATCCATCTGAATGAAAATAAAGAAATGAAAGAGACTGTTTTGAAAATTAAGTGATTTTGGATCTGATTCGGTTAAAAATACGACTGATTCTTTTTAGAATCAACCGCTCCGATACCACTTGTTGGCCACTCAGTATACTGGATACAGCTTGGGAGGTAGTTTAAACAACAAGCTGTATTGATTTTAAATCTGAGTGCGTAGCGGAAGTCTTAAATACGGCAGGTTGCTGTGGATACAGCAACTAAATGTGTAGAATATACTTAATTAATCACAGTAATTAAAACAGTAAAAGCTGAAGGTAAATAACACAGTATTTAAAGTGGTTCGAGGTAAACCCCTCTACGTCCACTGGTCCTCCACACAGGAGTAAAATGTTTATTATAATTACTACGTACACAACTACGTAATTATAACAGTATACAATCAATATATCTTTCACACAGATTGATATAAAGATCTTAGCTTCAACCGTTCACACAGATTGGTTTGAGCTAAAGCTTGACTGACTTCTTCACACAGAGTTCTGAAGCTTCGTCTTCCTCAGTCCACACAGGGCTGATCTGGGATTGTTCAAAGATAGAACAGGGTATGAACAACAGCTTTGACTTTAATATCTTCTAGCTGATGAAGTGTTGTTCAAGATGATGAGCACTTGTATATCTCTTAGTTCTGAGTTACGGTAATCTTTGGAGATATGTTTTGCTCTGATAATAACTTTGATAGCTTGATAATTTCAGTACTTGGGTAACTGATCTTCAATGCCTTGATGAGATATATATAGTCTTCTGGAAAATATATCCGTTGAGATGTATCCGTTGAGCAAGATTCCGTTCCAACGGAATGAAAAGCAGGATCCGGATTTAGCGGGATTTGAAGATCTGTTGGTGTGATATTTAAATACTTTATCCTTGAGTATTTAAATACTTCTTTATTAACGGGACTTGACTTCTGAAGATTCCTTCTTTGTCCTGTTGAGAGCTGTATGGAAGATCACTGTATTGACAAATCGAGACAGTTTCCATACTTGGTCTTTTATAAGACTTCTTCACTGTACTGAAAGGATCCACTGTATGCTGGATTCGAGACAGGCTTTCGATATAGTTTGACACTTCAACTCTTCGATACAGTTTCCTTACTGTATTGAGGATTGGCATATATGTCAAAACCTCTTATCAACACTATTCGATACAGGGATTGGTTATCCCGGCTGTTTCGATACAGGGTTTATGTTTTCCCAACAACAACCTAGAAATTCTTTACCATCCAGGCAAAGCGAACGTAGTAGCTGATGCACTGAGCCGCAAACCTGTTTCTCTTCGTATGTTAGAAGCGATTACATCGCAGCCCAGCATTCAACGAGAAATCATCTACGAATGAATTGAAGTATGGTCGCAAAGAGTCCAAGGACAGCTATATATGATGGAATTAACTTCGTCGTTGATCGAAGAAATCAAATCTAAGCATTTAGATGCTTCTCTGATTATTCGGTTACGTGATGAAGTGAACAAAGGAAATGCCCCAGGATTCGTGATGCAGGATGATGGAGTTCTGAGATTTTAGAGTCGACTTTGCGTCCCCGATGAGGATGTTCTGAGGCAGACAATCATGAAGGAAGCTCAAAGCATGCCCTATTCTATTCACCCGGGCACCAGTAAGATGTACAAGGATCTAAAGCAAAATTTCTGGTGGGGAAATATGAAGAAGGATGTATCAGAATACGTCTCAAGGTGTCTAACATGTCAACAGGTTAAGATTGAACATCAGCGACCTGCCGGAATGTTGAAGATACTTTCGATTCCTAAGTGGAAGTGAGAGGACATATCGATGGACTTCATCACCAATATGCCGAGGACCAGGGTAGGAATGAACATGATTTGGGTGATAGTTTATCGACTAACCAAGTCGGCTCATTTTCTGGGTATTAAGGACACTTGGGGACCCAAGAAGTTAGCACGAGTGTTTGTTGCGGAAATAGTCCGATTGCATGGTACACTGAAGACCATTATTTTGGATCGAGATGGTCGCTTCATGTCGCACTTTTGGAAGGCAGTTCATAAGGCCTTGGGAATCGAGCTGAACTTTAGCATGGCTTATCATCCTCAGACGGACGGACAGTCCAAAAGGACTATACACACAGTAGAGGATATGCTTAGAGCCTGTACCTTAGATTGGTCAACCGATTGGGAGGTTCATTTGCCGTTGATTGAATTCACCTACAATAATAGTTGGCATGCTTCCATTAAGATGGCACCGTTTGGAACATTGTACGGGAGAAGATACAGATCGCCCCTATGTTGGGATGATTCTTCTGACTTAATCGGGATGGAACCAGAATTGATAGTTCATACTCAAGAGAAGGTAGCTCTGATTCGTGAAAGGATGTTAACTGCCCAGAGTCGACAGAAGTCTTATGCAGATATGCGACGTTGGCCGTTGGAGTTTGAGATTGGGGACCATGTACTATTGAAGGTTGCTCCTACTCAGGGAATTTTCCGTTTTGGAAGGAAAGGAAAGCTGAGTACGAGATATATCGGACCATTTGTGATCCTCGAGAGAGTTGGGAGTTGGCGTACAGGTTGGCCTTACCACCATCGCTCAGTCACGTTCACAATGTATTCCACGTATCCCAATTACGGAAATATGTACCGGATCCCAGTCATATCATTGATTTTGGCGAGATTGTAGTGGCTAATGATGGTACGTTTGATGAAAAACCAATCAAGATACTCGAGAGACGAGTCAAGCAATTGAAGAATAAACTGATCAGCTTGGTTAATGTTCAGTGGTCTCGACATGGAGTCGAAGAAGCAACTTGGGAGACTAAAAATAGTATGAAATCGAGATACCCGGAGTTGTTTTCGTTTTAAATTTCGGGCCGAAACTTCTTTTTAAAGGGGTAGTATGTAATGACCGGATAATTAATGTGTATTTATCCTGTATTCGATCTTGTAATTTTCGAATTTTTGACGTATTAATCAATGATTGGTTTCCCGTATTTGTATCCTTACGTTTTTGTATTCTTCCAAATATTCATGCATTCAAAACTCTGCACGTCATTACGCATGCTAAAACATAAGCATAACCTACGCTACGTGTTTAAGATAACGTACGTTAGAGTTGGTGTGTTACGTACGTAAGGGTCAGTCAATTCGAAATCAGATAAGGGTCAGCGTGTAGGGACCCGAAGAAGATGCGTGGAGATTGCTCGCATGAACCTGGACGGCTTTCCAGCTAAGCAAGTCAACTGGGCTTAACGTACGTTAAGGAGGAGTGTTAACACACGTTAAGTGCATGGTGTTACGTACGTAAACCACAGTGCTAACATACATAAGCTAATGTCAGAATCAAGTCAGTGAGCTCTGGTCAGGTGGTAACGTACGCTAATATTCAAGCATGTATGCTAAGGTTGTTACGTCCGAAATGTATTTTACTTAACGTACGTAATGGTTAGATTTCTATTTATAGATCTCAACCCACACCCCCCCCCCATTTCATTCCTCACTCACACCTTGGCCGATTTCCATGTTCTGGAGACTATCCTTCACCATTTATCCCTCATATCATCATCTTGGCCGATTTTTGGGGATCATAGACCTTGTGGATTGGTGTTCAAGCTTCCGGTGAAGAGTTTCTTCAAGATTTTCATTGTTCTTCTCTTCTTTGAGGTATGTGATCCTTTACCAACTAGTTTAACATGTTCTTAGTGATGTTTTGGACCTGTTTTAAGTTTACAGAATCAGTTATATTCGTGAGGAGTCTTACATCATGGTTTTAGAAGATTACATTCGGTTATACTTCGGTTCCCTTTGGTTGTTGAACATGTTGAACGAACCTTATAGTAATTAGACTCTTGAATATAGCACCCTAAGATTATGAACCCAATTATAACAAGTTTTCGTAGATTATCTAATTCTTAGGAATGGTATGATCGAGCCTTTCATTGGAGAAATTAATGGATTGAGCTTAAGGTTAATTCCTAGAAGGAGAGGATAATCAAGATGAACTTAGTGAATATGTCCTTATGATGATTCGTCGAAGTATTCCCGATATCTTGTTATTGAAGAACATGATTAGAATCCTTCTAAGATGAATTTCATATCATATTGTATCATTCGAGCGAAGAAATGTGTTTGAACTTGGATAGTATTCTATGAGATTGCTGCCCGTCCGAATAGCATAGTGTCGGTTCAACCGAATGAATTAGGGCAGAATAGTTCCATCACCATAATAGGGTATAACATGCCTTTTGTTGATTCATTTGATGATTAGAACGATTATCCGGAACCGTTAGTTATACCGGTATTATTGTTTGATGAAGGTTTGGATTTTGGTGAGCTGATCGAGTGAGAATTCTCCGAGCAGATTGAAACCTATCCGTAGTAGCAATTCTTATGCCATTTATGAGGCAAGTATCATATTTTGAAATTGTCAACATTGATGATTTTGATCATTTATGCTGTTTGTTCATGTTGTTGAACATAAGTTTATTTTCGTTGAAATATCATGATATTCGTTATCGATTACTCGTATGTTCATGTTGATGGACATAGCGATTTTGCATATATATATGCATAGTTGTGTTTGTGTATGTTGTGTTGATCCGAAGGGATCAAACGATCTATGCTGAGGGCGCTGGATCAGATGTCCACCTCGTGTTGGTCCGACGGGATCATCTTGGGATCTATGCTGAGGGCGCTGGATCATTGGACGGGTTTTTCCATCTAGTGTTGGTCCGACGGGATCATCTTGGGATCTATGCTGAGGGCGCTGGATTGTTGGAATACCCATGTTGTGTTGATGGAATCTTGTGGATTCGTATTGTTGGATTCCAGTAGTGGAAGTCCGTATTGTGTATTTTATTATGCATTGTTGTTGCATATTCGATTTGTGTATTATGATACTTGTACTAGCATCATTTTTATATGGGGGTGGACATTTGTTTTGATGTTCAGGTAGCCGAGGAGTGGGGAAGCAGCCACAGTACCGACATGACGACGAAGGGGCTCAGTGATGTTAATTTCAGTATTCGAGTACGCGTGTCTTGTGATGTTTTGAGACGCTTGTAATAAAGAACTCATTTGAATTATTTGAATTGGTTCTGTATTCTATCTTTAATGGTACTTTTGTATTATTTTCACATTTTTCAAATTAGCCTTGTAAATTCTTATATAAAGGATTTACGGCGCTGTAATTATTTTGAATATCTCAGGGTGTTACAATAAGTAGGTGCGAGGCTAGTTCCCGAGTAAGTAGCGAAAGCAAGAGGGCAATCAAGCAAGCGATTGTAGGTACGCTATGTTTATATATGATTTTGTATAAGATAAACGGATTAGTGGGGGCAATTAACATAGCGCCTCTTCTAAAGTCAGAGTTGTTGTGTAGCCAAGTTCACCTACCCAATGCCAATGATACGAAGAGCTAGCTTTGCTACCCTGGGGAGGCTCGATTGATAGATTAGAAAAAAAAAGAATGGGAAGGAAGTGCTAATCATTGTTACCATGTATGCACGGGGAAGAGGCTCTGGTGGCTTTCAAGTTGAAATTAGGTTCTTTCAAAGCTAGCTATTTGTATCCCCCACCCCCATTAACAGAAGAGGTTTTTTGACCCTTCTTGCGAAGTACTGATGCGAACTGCCACACCCTTAGCCAGTACCAGCAACTAGTCTTCTGGCTAAGAGGTATACAGGGCGAGAGCCCGCTAAAGTAACCCTTAAGCCTACCCGTGTTGATCCTCATGCATGTACTGAAACAATTCTTGATGGGATTTATACCTATAAAAAAATACAATAGAAAAATATACGGACCAAAGTTTTCGGCTTTTTCCTTTTTTGTTAGTTTTCTTCTCCTATCATTCTTTCTCCCCCTTTTTGTCAATAGAAAAAAGTATATGCAATATATAGATATGAATAAAATCAATAAAACTTATTTTGACAAAAAATGGATATACTCTCCCTAAATAGAATAACTCACCCTGAGTTAAATACTAATTTATTTGATAAATATAGAAACAAATAATAAACAATTAGTTTTGAGTTTTTTGGAGATCCAACGATTTGGTAAATAAACGATATTTGGCACTATGGGTCCTATTGAAATCATTATTCTCATAATTTTTGTAATATCCTAGAATTTCGCTATGAATTTTTCGCATTATTTTATCTGAGTTGTACTGTATAGAGTGGGACCGATACAGTATGGATAAATAATTTTGGGAACTGTAACAGTCGTGCCAGTATATCTATCGAGGTTATTTTAATTTTAGGATATTACACGCTTGATGTGTTTTTCGATATCAGATATACTGTATGCGTGTTTGTATAATTGTCGTACTTGGTCGACAATCGAAATTGAGGATATCGTGCGTCACATGAGAATGTTATCGGAACGAGTATATGTATTCCGTAAGTTGCGTGTATGTGTTCGGTATATTGAAGACGGCAGACAGGAGCAGAAATGGTTAAGTATGAAAGCCACTACGTACGTTAAGCATAGGAGCTTACGTACGTAATGGTGCAAGCGTAGCGTACGCTAAGAAGAGTAGCTTACGTACGTAATGAAGGGAGTTTAGCGTACGTTAGGTTGGGTACATAACGTACGTTAAGAAGGGAATCGGATAGGACTGAGCTTTGGTCGGCAAGTGGGCCCGGTGTCAGCAGCTTTCGGCGCGGATGTGGACAGGCGAGTCAACCTCGAGCCTTACGTATGCTAAGGACAGATCATTACGTACGTTAAACGAGTATGTTACTATATCAAGTCAACGTACGTATTACGTATGCTATGGAGCAAGTGTTACGTACGCAAGGCATTGAACGAAACGAGTCAGTAACCTTTCAGCTGTCGTTACGTACGCTACCAAGGTCAGATAGCATACGTAAAGGGTGTTTACGTACGTAAATGGTTGCATGTTACGTACGTAACAGTTAGAAGTTTATATAAGTGAGATGTTTGTCACTTCGATTTTTCATAACTTCATTTCATTTTCTTCGCCCTTCAACCTTCAGAGACCAACCTTGGCTCTTCCAAACAGATTGGGGACTTGGAGTCATGGATGTGGAGCTTGAGATATGAAGATATTGTGTATTCTTGAGGTGTTTGATTGTGTTTTTGAGGTATGTTGGATAACTCCTCTCTTTGATTCGGATTTTGATATTGTTGTTGATGTTCTTCTTCGTATGATGATAGTTATGATGTTGTTTTTGTGATTCTTGAGGATTTATGAATTGTATATTGAAGAATATGATGATATATGTCTTGGATTATGAATTTGATGATGGTTAGATGTTAGAACACATTGGATTAGGTCGTTTCGTTGGCTACAAACATGATTATGGATTAATTCATGTTCTTGAAGAACTCTTAAGCGATATATGCCGTGATTTTATGGAAATTGGAAGGATTACGGTTAATTTTGGTATATGATTATTCATGACGATAACCGGTAATTGTATTTCTATGAATTTACAAGGATGAGCCGTGTTAATCCGTAAGTAATATTTAAGTCGGAATTGAGAACATTGAGACACTTGTTAGAATTGATTGATTATCGAATTTCGGCTTGTATTGTTTAAGTTGAAATGGTTTGGTTTCATATGATTGAGATATCGTTGAACCATTGGGCTGATTGGTTGATTATGTCGGTTGTTGATTGTTATCGAACGTATTGTTAATTGATTATTGCATTAGGTTGCGATAAGTGATCGTTGATGATTAACCGCTGCGGTTGAGAGTGGAGAATGCATGGATCACCTTGGTTGGGGCTGAGAAGGTTGTAGATGAAGACGGCGGGATTGGTAGGGGCTTCGTCGTATCGGTATCAAGGAAAGTTATGCTTGCTCAGTTCATAATGTTTAATCAATGGTTTTGATTTCATCTCATCTATGATTCATATAGCAATGATATTATGAATATGGATTGCCGGTATAATGGTATGTATATTATGCTTAGACTGGGATAAATCATAATGTATATGAATTTAAAGATGTCTAGTGGAAACAGAAATGTGAATTATCATTGGTCTATTGTATGAAATGTTGGTTATCGAGGATAGTTTATCATGCCAACATTGAACTCGAGATGGTAGTTTGGTATTAGTGATGGACTGTACTTCATTTTGGATCATTCGGATAACTGTGTATTCGTTCAGGGATGTTGGTCATGGAAAGGTTAGTGTCTCCGGCTTGAGGTAAATTAATGTTGTTAAATTATGATAATCATCCTGTTGCATTATTGCATGTGTGTGTTGATGCTTCATGTGGCGAGTGTGCATCATTGTCAGGTACATTTTGTGATGTGCTCTTTCTTTGAACTGTGATCTGTTGGGACGATGTGTTAGGGGATAAGACCTAAATGGCATCTACGTTCCGGAGTATTCCTGTGAGATGCTTCCATGACCCTTGGTTGCAACCTTGGGGTATTTTATGATTGCATGAACTGTGTTGTGGGATAAAACCTAAATGGTACCCACGTCCAGAGTATTCCTGGATATATGCTTTCGTGACCCTTGGCTTCAGCCTTGGGAGTCTATATCCTAATATAATATGCATTGTTGAGCACTCTATGAACCGTTTTTTGACGGGATATGATATTGTGTTCGTGTCGGTCTTTCATGATCGAGTTATTGTTGCACACTTGGAAAGTCTTCTAATCCTTGTTGGAAATGCATTTCTTCGAGTTTTGTTGTCATGTTGTATTGTGGCATATCTGGAGTCAGATACGTTCTAATCGGTCTTGTGTAGGATCTTCAGGGCGGGCACGTGTAGCATGTGTTGGTTTCGACCTCACATTGAATCGTGCACACGAGACGTATTTTGTGAGACTGATTAGGCACGAGACCATACGTGTATCTGATCAATACACGTGGTTGGCTTGTAAACAGACACATTTCGAGATCAGGCGTATCGTGACGTCCATCTTGAGTCATATTGATTGGTCATTCATAGTCCATATATGGTAGGATCTGTTCGATAGTCGAGTTTGCCTTCGAGATCCCGTATATATGATTTGTAAATGGTTGACGATTTTATTCTCTCGTATATCTGTTCCTATTGTCCCTCTACTTATCTCGTTTGGAGTTACCATGTCGTTGGTCAACTCGTTTGTTATTGATCCTTTATTGATCTCATTTAAAGTTCACCCTATCGTGGGTAATCTCGTTCGTTATTGATCCTTATTGATTCCGTTTGGAGTTTGCCTTACTGTTAGTATTCTCGGTCGTTGTTGATCCTTTATTGATCTTGCTGGAGTTTACCGTATCGTTGGTATTCTCGGTTCTTGGTCTTTTATTGATTTCGTTGGAGTTTATCGTATCGTTGGTATTCTCGGTTGTTGGTCCTTTATTGATTTCGTTGGAGTTTACCGTATCGTTGGTATTCTCGGTTGTTGATCCTTTATTGATCTTGTTGGAGTTTACCGTATCGTTGGTATTCTCAATTGTTGATCCTTTATTGATCTTGTTGGAGTTTACCATATCATTGGTATTCTCGGTTGTTGATCCTTTATTGATCTTGTTGGAGTTTACCGTATCGTTGGTATTCTCGATTGTTGATCCTTTATTGATCTTGTTGGAGTTTACCATATCATTGGTATTCCCGGTAGTTGATCCTTTATTGCTCTCGTTGGAGTTTACCACATTAATGGTATTCTCGTTCGTGGTTGTCCTTTGTTGATCTCGTGTGATACATTGGTTGTTTATTATTATTGATTGTGTAAGCATTCATACTTTGTCGGTATCCGGGACTTGTCATCGTTTCGGGCATTTGATCTACAGATGTATCATGTGTTATCCGTTTTATCAGAATTGGGATTCGATTGTGCGATCCAGCAAACAGAATAGGACATGGACAGATTATTCCATATTGGAGATATATTTATGTTTGAGAATCTTGGTATCGTTTTGAATACAGTACAAATGGTTATTTTCGAATTCATTCGTCACTTGAGAATGCGAGGTGTGAATTGAGGTAAATGTTGATTTGATATGAGTTATCACGAATTGGTAAGGTTATTATGGTAAGATTACATTAAGAATATTCTTACTCTGTAATTACATTGATATGTAATTGTTCATGTGGATGTGATCGTTATCATTGTTTAGTATTATGGCTGACCCCGTCGTGGGCTTTATCTTTAGGTACTTGGAGATCGAGCTAGTAGCGGTCGTGGAGGGATGATCTTACCGGTCATACTGGCTATGGCAAGTGTTTGAGACCGAGCATTTTCCTAACTATTTTGATTCCGCTGCAATTGTATCTTATTATGATTATAGCCACTGCGTGTGTATTTTATAATGGCTACGGTATTTTACCAACTCGTACATACTTTCTAAATGCCCTTTTGGCGTCTTCGCCTTGTGATTTCAAATGGTATTTTATGACGGTAATTGGAAATTATGTTTTGAAAAATATTTGAGTATTTAAAATATTACCCTCTTTGCCTCTTTAGCGTGTCTGGAACATTTGCGAAAATGATTTTTAGCCTTATGGGTTCCGATGTGGGGCCCACGGCACTGTAATATTCCCGGTTGGCTTTAGGGGAGTTACATAAGATGGTATTGGAGCCTGAGTTTCGTAAAACCCGGGCATGTGTGTTATGTGGCTCTACCGGTACGGTAGTAGCGCGTCTTTTGAAAGTAATTTTTCTGACTTTCGAGTCAAATTGATTTTTGGAGGTTCCAATATTTTTGAGATATTTTCAAATTTCTATAATTGCGATATTCGTGTGTGTTGTTATTATGTTGAGGCTTCGTATGGGAGTCGTATGCTAGTATCACGGGAGATCGTCGACTTCACGACCTGTAAGTATGTTCTTTCGGTTATTTGGTTTTGATGATTAATTGAGTATGGTGGCATGATTTTAAGATATTTCGGCATTGAGATATTGATTATGATATGATTTTAAGTTTCGAGGACGAAACTTAATTAAGTGGGAAGATATGTAATATCCCAGAATTTCGCTATGAATTTTTCGCATTATTTTATCTTAGTTGTACTGTACAGAGTGGGACCAATACAGTATGGATGAATAATTTTGGGAACTGTGACACTCGTGCCAGTATATCTATCGAGGTTATTTTTAATTCTAGGATATTACATGCTTGATGTGTTTTTCGATATCAGATATACTGTATGCGTGTTTGTATAATTGTCGTACTTGGTCGACAATCGCAATTGAGGATATCGTGCATCAGATGAGAATGTTATCGGAACGAGTATATGTATTCCGTAAGTCGCATGTACGTATTCGGTATATCGAAGACGGCAGACAGGAGCAGAAATGGCTAAGTATGAAAGCCACTACGTACGTTAAGCATAGGAGCTTACGTACGTAATGGTGCAAGCATTGCATATGCTAAGAAGAGTAGCTTACGTACGTAACGAAGGGAGTTTAGCGTACGTTAGGTTGGGTACATAACGTACGTTAAGAAGAGAATCGGATAGGCCCGAGCTATGGTCGGCAGGTGGGCCCGGTGTCGGTAGATTTCGGCGCGGATGTGGATAGGCGAGTCAACCTCGAGCCTTACGTACGTTAAGGATAGATCATTACGTACGTTAAACGAGTATGTTACTGTAGCAAGTCAACGTACATATTACGTACGTTATGGAACAAGTGTTACGTACGTAAGGCATTGAACGAAATGAGTCAGTAACCTCTGGGTTGTCGTTACGTACGCTACCAAGGTCAGATAGCGTACGTAAAGGGTGTTTACGTACATATATGGTTGCATGTTTTGTATGTAATAGTTATAAGTTTATATAAGTGAGATGTTCGTCACTTCGATTTTTCATAACTTCATTTCATTTTCTTCGCCCTTCAACCTTCAGAGACTGACTTTAGCTCTTCCAAACAGATTGGGGACTTGGAGTCATGGATGTGGAGCTTGAAATATGAAGATATTTTGTATTCTTGAGGTGTTTGATTGTGTTATTGAGGTATGTTGGATAACTCCTCTCTTTGATTCGGATTTTGATATTGTTGTTGATGTTCTTCTTCGTATGATGATGGTTATGGTGTTGTTTTTGTGATTCTTGAAGATTTATGAATTGTATATTGAAGAATATGATGATATATGTCTTGGATTCTGAATTAGATGATGGTTATATGTTAGAACACATCGGATTACGTCATTTCGTTGGCTACAAACATGATTATAGATTAATTCATGTTCTTGAAGAACTATTAAGCGATATATGTCGTGATTTTATGGAAATTGGAAGGATTACGGTTAAGTTTGGTATATGATTATTCGTGATGATAACCGGTAATTGTATTTCTATGAATTTACAAGGATGAGCCGTGTTAATCCGTAAGTAAGATTTAAGTCGGAATTGAGAACGTTGAGACACTTGTTAGAACTGATTGATTATCGAATTTTGGCTTTTATTCGTATTGTTTAAGTTGAAATGGTTTGGTTTCGTATGATTGAGATATCGTTGAACCGTTGGGTTGATTGGTTGATTATATCGGTTGTTGATTGTTATCGAATGTATTGTTAATTGATTATTGCATTAGGTTGCAATAAGTGACCGTTGATGATTAACCGCTGCGGTTGAGAGTGGAGAATGCATGGATCGCCTTGGTTGGGGGATGAGGAGCTTGTAGATGAAGACGGCGGGATTGGTAAAGGCTTCGTCGTATCGGTATCAAGGCAAGTTATGCTTGCTCAGTTCATAATTTTTAATCAATGGTTTTGATTTCATCTCATCTATGATTCATATAGCAATGATATTATGAATATGGATTGTCGGGATAATGGTATGTATATTATGCTTGGACTGGAATAAATCATAATGTATATGATTTTAAAGATGTCTAGTGGAAACGGAAATGTGAATTATCATTGGTCTATTATATGAAAGGTTGGCTATCGAGGATAGTTTATCATGCCGACATTGAACTCGAGATGGTAGTTTGGTATTAGTGATGGACTGTACTTCATTTTGGATCATTCGGATAACTGTGTATTCGTTCAGGGATGTTGGTCGTGGAAAGGTTAGTGTCTCCGGCTTGAGGTAAATTAATGTTGCTAAATTATGATAATCATCATGTTGCATTATTGCATGTGTGTGCTGATGCTTCATGGGCCGAGTGTGCATCATTGTCTGGTACATTTTGTGATGTGCTCTTCTTTGAACTGTGATCTGTTGGGTCGATGTGTTAGGGGATAAGACCTAAATGACACCTACGTTCCGGAGTATTCCTGTGAGATGCTTACGTGACCCTTGGTTGCCACCTTGGGGTATTTTGTGATTGCATGAACTGTGTTGCGGGATAAAACCTGAATGGTACCCACGTCTAGAGTATTCCTGAGTATAAGCTTCCGTGACCCTTGGCTGCGGACTTGGGAGTTTATATGCTAATATTATATGCATTGTTGAGCACTCTGTGAACCATTGTCTGACGGGGATATGACATTGTGGTCGTGTCAGTCTTTCATGATCGAGTTATCGTTCCTCACTTGGAAAATCTTCTGACCCTTGTTGGAAATGCATTTATTTGAGTTTCGTTGTCATGTTGTATCGTGGTATATCTAGAGTCAGATATGTTCTGATCGGTCTTGTATTGGATCTTCAGGGCGGGCACGTGTAGCATGTGTTGGTTTCAACCTCACATTGAACCGTGCACACGAAACGTATTTTGTGAGACTGATTAGGCACGAGACCAGACGTGTATCTGATCAATACACGTGGTCGGTTTTTGCACGGACACATTTCGGGATCAGGCGTATCGTGACGTCCATCTTGAGTCATATTGATTGGTCGTTCATAGTCCATGTATGGTAGGATCTGTTCGATAGTCGAGTTTGTCTTCGATTTCCCATATATGTGATTTGTATATGGTTGATGATTTTATTCTCTCGTATATCTGTTCCTATTGACCCTCTACTGATCTCGTTTGGAGTTACCATGTTGTTGGTCAACTAGTTTGTTATTGATCCTGTATTGATCTCGTTTGGAGTTCACCCTATCGTGGGTAATCTCGTTCGTTATTGATCCTTATTGATTCCGTTTGGAGTTTGCCTTACCGTTGGTATTGTCGGCCGTTGTTGATCCTTTATTGATCTTGCTGGAGTTTACCGTATCGTTGGTATTCTCGGTTGTTGGTCCTTTATTGATTTCATTAGAGTTTACCGTATCGTTGGTATTCTCAGTTGTTGGTCCTTTATTGATTTCGTTGGAGTTTACGGCATCGTTAGTATTCTCGGTTGTTTATCCTTTATTGATCTTGTTGTTTACCGTATCGTTGGTATTCTCGATTGTTGATCCTTTATTGATCTTGTTAGAGTTTACCGTATCGTTGGTGTTCTCGGTTGTTGATCCTTTCTTGATCTTGTTGGTGTTTACCGTATCGTTGGTATTCTCGATTGTTGATCCTTTATTGATCTTGTTGGAGTTTACCGTATCGTTGGTATTCCCGGTAGTTGATCCTTTATTGCTCTTGTTGGAGTTAACCACATCAATGGTATTCTCGTTTGTGGTTGGTCCTTTGTTGATCTCGTGTGGAGTTATCATGTCATTGATATTCTCGTTTTGATGCATTGGTTATTTATTATTATTGATTATGTAAGCATCCATACTTTGTATCGGTATCCGGGACTTGTCATCGTTTCGGGCATTTGATTTACAGATGTATCATGTGTTATCAATTTTATCAGAATTGGGATTCGATTGTGCGATCCAGCGAACAGAATTGGACATGGACAGATTATTCCATATTGGAGATATATTTATGTTTGAGAATCATGGTATCGTTTTTAATACAATACAGATGGTTATTTTCGAATTCATTCGTCACTTGAGAACGCGAGGTGTGAATTGAGGTAAAGGTTGATTTAATATGAGTGATCACGAATTGGTAAGGTTATTATGGTAAGATTACATTGAGAATATTCTTACTCTGTAATTACATTGATATGTAATTGTTTATGTGGATGTGATCGTTATCATTGTTGAGTATTATGGCTGACCCCATCGTGGGCTTTATCTTTAGGTACTTGGAGATCGAGCTAGTGGCGGTCGTGGAGGGATGATCTTACCGGTGATACTGACTATGGCATGTGTTTGAGACTGAGCATTTTCCTGACTGTTTTGATTCCACTGCAATTGTATCTTATTATGATTATATCCGTTGCGTGTGTATTTTATAATGGCTACGTTATTTTACCAACTTGTGCATACTTTCTAAATGCCCTTTTGACGTCTTCGCCTTGTGATTTCAAAAGGAATTCGTCTTGAGATGAAGTACTTACCTGACTTTCATCGTCGCTGAGAACTTCGTGACATGAGTACGGGATTATTTTGAACTTTTTCATCTTCTTCGTCCTTGTCACTCCATGTTGCTATATATACTTTCTTTTTGGAAGTCGACTCAATAGTTTTCGTAAAGTAGCCGGGTTTCCCAATTTCGACAATTATAGTCGAACCTTTTGGACTCATTCCAGGTTTGAGAGTTGATGTCTTTTCTTATTTTGTTTAATAAATTTGATATTTATTGATATTTTTGGCACAGAATGCCGATTCTTCATCATCATCATCATATTTCTTCTTCATTTCTTGACATCTTTTTGGCTTTCAAGGCTATAGTTTTTTCTTTCGGCTTCGGTTTGGCATTTCGTGATTTTGACACGATCTCGTAGTTTATTAGTGAACCGACAAAGGTGCTCAAAACTAACGCATTGAGATATTTCGACTCCATAATATCCGTAACCGTCCCATCCCATTCATGAGGTAGTGATCGTAATATTTTCTTTACTTTTTCACTACTCGAAAATGGTTTGCCAAAACAAGCTAGTCCATTTGTGATGATCGAAAATTGGTCGAGCATATTTCATATGGACTCATCATCTTTCATCATGAATAACTCGTAGTCGTGGAGAAGAATATTTATCTCTGTCTCCTTGACTTGAATTGTTCCTTCGTGAGTTACCTCGAGCAATTTTAAAATTTTTTTGGCACTTTCACATGAAGAGATTCGATTGTGTTCTTCCATATTGAGAGCACAATATAACAATTGAGTTTCTTTACATTTGTAATTAGGGCTGTGAGTGAACTCTAAGGTTCGATTCGGCTCAGAGTATTCGGATCGAAATAGTTAAGCTCGAGGCTCGACTCGGAGGTCCAAATGTAGAGCCGAATGTTTGAAATTGATATTCGGCTCAGTTCGCCGAACAATTCAAAAAAGCTCGGCTCGGTCGATTTAGCTCTGCCCCAAGTACTAAATCCATACCTTCACCCATTTAAGCTCTTTTTAAGCCTAAATTCCGCAAGCCCTTTAAGCCCAACCACCTCAAGCCTTTTGATCCCAAATGCCTCAAGCCCTTTAAGTTCAATCACATAACCCAACCCAATGTACTAAATATTGAATTTAAATTTTGATGTTTGTTTCTCCTTCATATGAAAGTTGCGACAAGAAGGGCATCCGACGTAAAACTTTACCACTTTATCTTTTGCATGATTTATACTACTAAAAAATTTTTGATAATTAATTGGCACAATAATTTCATGCCACCTACCCCAACATATTTGGGATTAAGGTGCAGTTGTTGATGATGATGATGTTTGATTTCTGTCAACAATTCCAATTGGGTATTCAGTTTATCTAGGATTATTTTGTCTAGATTTTATCCCATTTTTATCAAAATTTCCAAGAATAATTGATTTTTTGTGGAAGAAAATTTAGTAATTGCATGTGAGAACTTGAATATACCGAGCGAAAAAAAACTTGAATATACCGAGCCGAACTATTTCGAACATGTTCGAGTCGAACCGTCGAACTCGAGCCGAGCTTTTTGTTTTGAGGTTCGGCAGTTTCGAGCCAAGCCGAACCTTACAAAATATACCGAGCCGAACTCAAACCTAATGATTTTCAGTTTGATTCGGGTCGTTTACAGCCCTAATTATGATGGTCGTTTTTTCAATCCTCCTCAATATATTCTTCAAAACTTTTGAGAGGGCCGTTGGATTTTGTAGGAACTTTTGGACTAAGGCAAATTCCCTTCCAAATTTCTCTGTCATATGCTCGGATAAATAGTGACATCTTTTTCTTCCATGTCATGAAATTTGATCCGTCGAAAAATGGTGGTCTATTTAAGGCAAGGCCTTCTATCAGAGCAAAATTATATGCCATTGGATCTTTTTTCTCCTCAGATGTTAAGCCGACTATTATAAGAGACCCTCTCTGATACCAATTCTTGGGTTTGGTACCGCCACTAGAAGGGGGGTTGAATAGTGTAGTGAAGAGTAATGAACTCTTTTTGTTTGCGGAAGTGGTAGATAAGTGTAGAAAATAAATAGCACAGAGATTTATAGAGGTTCGGCAACTTGCCTACGTCCTCTCTCCTTCGTTAGATTTTTCTATAGGTTCAAGAGAAACCTCCTCGCCTTGTCTTTGATCGGTCCGAGGTAAACTGTTACAATCTTGTCTTGTGTCGGTCCAAGATAAAACATTACAATATTGTCTTCTATCGGTCCAGGATATACCCTTTCTAGCTTTTTATTGGTACTATAAAAACTCATTGGATTTATATTATTATTCTAACAATGCCAGATCCATGATCCTAATAACACTGAATCAAATCTACAATCCTTTCCTTTCTCTCGTGTACGATTGAGTGAATTAAACAATCAAACAAGTATCAGTTAAGCTCGATTGCAACAACAATAATGTATACAATAATCTCAAATGTATGTAGGAGTTCTTTGAAGTTGTTGTATATTGAATACCAAATGAACTGGTATTTATAGGCTTCAAAGCCTTAACTATCGGTTGCTGCCTACTTCTTCAAAGTGTACGATATGTTATCCATTTAGTGTACGTTAAGCTCGTTGCGTATGTTAACAATGCTTTGTTATGTATGTTAGCTTCTATTTAGTGCAGTCCAGTAGCTATGTTTCTTCCTTTGCGTATGTTGTAACTTCCTGTTGCGTACGTGAGTTCCCTTGCGTATGTTAGCTGTTCTTGTAGCATATGTTAAGTACGACGTGTATATGAACGTAGTACATGTTGACCTTCTAGATGCCTCCAACGGACTGATATTTGAATTTGCATTTCAAACATCATAGCGTATGTTAAGCTCACTGTGTTATGTACATTATCCTATAATGTTGCTTACGTTAACCTTCTATCATTTCATATGTTAATATGCCTGAAAATCATCATCCAATTTCTTCTATCTTCATCATTATGTATGTTAATCTATGTCCGTAGCGTAAATTTAATTGCTTTTAAGTTCATTTCGTGCTTCTTCGACTGTTGTTAAGTAATTATAGTTTTTCTTTGATTATTAACACATGATCAAAATCTTTTATTATATTTGAGTGGAATAAAATATTCCAACATCTCTCATGCAATATGTAAGCAAATTACTATCATAACGTCACTTGCTTTTCAGTACGCTCTCTGCTTCTCACAGTTTGGTAATGAGGTATGTCCTCCCTGAAACCATCCTCTGTTGAAAATAAAACGCAGCAGAAGCGGCGGGTTTAGATTTACGAAAATCGGCCCTCAAGAATTGGATCTATTTAGGCTCATCAAATAATTAATTAAACAGATTAATAAGCAATTTAAATGAGCAATATATATACGCGTCTAACATGATAATTTGTAGTATTCCACCTAGATCTAAGAGATCTAAGAATACATTACCTTTGAAACAAAGTCTTCGAATTTCTCCTTGATCTTCTCGTATTTCTACCATTAGATCTTCTATAGTATATTCCACATATATCCGGATGTCGTGTGGGCAACAATCTACTGGACTTCCTTGAACAATGAATTGAGATCAGCCGAACTCCTTCCAAGAAAACTACCTTACGATTTTCTCTCCATTTTTCTTGAGTATATTAGTACTTTAGAAAAATATTGTGTTACCCAATTGTGGAATCGAAGACACAAAGCAGAAAAATCCAAATTTCTTGGACTGTAATGTTGTTAATTTCGGCCAAACCAATGTGTCATATTTATAGGTGTTATGGACTACTCTAGGGATCTTAAGAAGGAATAGGGAAGGACTCCTAATAGACCTAAAATTTCCAAATTAGGCATTTCCTAGTATATTGAGTCTATTAATATCAACTCAGTCCACTAAGAGTTAATATTGCACTTCCTACCTGTAATAACCCGAGATATTCAGGATTATTACAGCGCCGTAAATCCTTGATATAAGGATTTACTAGGCTAAGAATTTTAAAAACAACATTATTAAATACCAACCGTAAAAGTTATTATTACATCACCAGTCTGAAAAATACAACTCAGCCAACACCCGAAAGTAAACCTCAAAAGACAAACAAAACAACAGTGTACTCGTGTACTTTATTAAAACAAAAAACAACTGACAAACCATCCCGGCCTTAACATCACTCCGCACCCTCATCATCAGAAAGCTCTAGTGGATGTTTCCCCGTCCTCCTATATCCTGACCATAAAGCAAATGTCCACCCCCGAAGGGGTTAGCACAACGATGCTAGTACAAGTACGATAATTATACAACAATAGATTATTCAACATCTCACGAAGAATAAGGACAACATCATTAACGACAACAATAACAACGAGTCTCTACTACGAGAAGACTCAAAATACCGTACATAGCATGATAATCACAACATACACATGGTAATTTCGATGATCCAGCATTCACTGTATAGATCCCAAGATGATCCCGTCGGACCAACACGAGGTGGAAAAACCTGTCCAATGATCCAGCGCACGCTAACATAGATCCCAAGATTATCCCGTCGGACCAATACGAGGTGGACATACAACAACGACACACACGACAACATGTATAACATCAATATATAGAACATAATTAAAGTACTTGCCTTTGAAAGATGGCAAGAAATAATTACTTCAATGACTTCAACAAACTCGAAGGCCGCTCCTTCGATCAACCGTTCGCAAATGTCGAACCTTACACAAAAGGAAATAATGACAACTCAACTTACGTAAAATACTATCACATGAATATTCTAAATGTTCCAATAGTGACCGAGTATAATCATCACTTTTCGGCCGCTTCCCAGATAACTACTCAAAGAACGGTACGCTCAACGACTACCATACTACATGCGAAATGAAAGATCATAACGGGGATGACACGTTGATGTCTACATGTTTCCAGCATATCCAAATTGTTACAATACACATTCCAATTCTGCCCATCAACTTCTAATACATGTGTCGGATATCTAAATGAATTCATAACAAGGTAAGTACGTTCAATCGAATTCTAAGTTAATCCCATTTATGATTCTCATTCTTCCGCAGGTAAATTCATCTAATCCAAGTTCTGCATTCACCACGATTGTTACAACATGATTATATCGTTCTAACCATTCATATGAATATTATCAATCCAACAATCTTTACAAACCCTGGATTATACTCGAAGAACGATCCTTAAGTTAATCATCTCGGATTCACTTAGTCTAGGTGATAACATAATCGATTCGTTCGTCATATATTCATCACGAAATCATCATCTCCATCATGTAATCATCACGAAATCATCATCAAGGTAGGCTATAATCTTTTAAAATCACATTCTTATGATAGGCATAAACAAGGTTTAATTATTACCAACGAAAAACCTAAGTTCAACCAATCCAATCCTCCTAAACTTGTGGTTCGATTCAGAATTCTCATAATAAACTCAATAACCTTAGTAGCATGCCCATAATCATCACTAAGAATGTAAACTCTAGGTTGGTAAAGCATCACATACCTTAATATGTAAGGAAACGACGAAACACTTGGTGAAACTCGACTCCGGGAGCTTGAACACCAATCCACAAAGGTCTATGATCTTCAAAACCAAGCTAATAGGCTGATACAATGAATCTATAGGGCTGGGGAACTCTCAAGTTTGCATAAATCGGGCAAGGGTGGAGGTGAAATGAAAACAGGTTGATGTCTATGAATAGAGTTTTAATCCATTACGTACATTACCACAAGACATTACGTACGTTAGCTCTCTTACGTACATTAGCCACAAATCTTTACGTACGTTATCTATGGGAAGTAGCTCACTATCTCGTTTCATGTCCTCCATTATGTACGTTACTAATGCTCTTACATACCTAACGTGATCAATGTAGCGTACATTATGATACACCTTTAACATATGATATGCTCGTTGACTCGCTTTATCAAAAGTTGTCCAGATTCTCCCAACAAATATCCTTATCAGGATCCACATCTCGATCACACCTTATCTGCTCTGACCGTATTTTACATACGCTATGCTTTGTGAATAACGTACGTTAACTAAGTCCCATTACGTATGTTATGTATCAACTGTAGCGTACGTTACAATGCAGTTCCTGGCGTACGTTATGTACAACTCTTAACGTACGTTAGTGTCATGCAGAAGCATGCATAAATTGACAACCTCCCCACGATCTGATCAAGAATATCTAAATACAAATATGGAAAAATCACACTTCGATTATCAATACCACATAATCAAATCCCTCAAGGTTCAAATACAGATGAAAATACTCAACAATTATCCAGGTATTACATACTTTCCCTCTAAAAAGAAATTTCGTCCTGAAACTTAAGATGAAAATAATTCCGGGTATCTAGCCTTCATACTGTCTTCCGTATCCCAAGTTGCTTCTTCGACTCCATGTCGAGACCACTGAATTTTAACCAAGGAGACTGGTTTATTCCTCAATTGCTTGACTCGACTCTCGAGTATCTTGATTGGCTTCTCCTCGAATGTGTCATCGTTAGTTACTTTGATCTCACCAAAATTGATGACATGACTTGGATCCGGTACATACTTCCATAACTGAGATACGTGACACATTATTAACATGACTCAGCTATGGCGGCAAGGCCAACCTGTACGCCAACTCCCCAACTCTTCTAAGAATCTCGAATGGTCTGATATATCTTGGACTCAGATTTCCTTTCCTCCCAAAACAAAAAATTCCTTGGGTAGGAGAAACTTTCAACAGTACATGATCCCCAAATTCAAATTCTAGCGGGCGACGGCGCACGTGGGTATAAGACTTCTGTCGACTCTGGGTAGTCAACAACCTTTCACGAATCAAATCTACCTTCTCTTGAGTCTGTACTATCAACTCTGGTTCCGTCCAAATTAAGTCAGACAAATCATCCAAACATAGGGGTGATCTGCATCTTATTTCATACAATGCTTCAAAAGGTGTCATCTTGATATAAGCATGCCAACTATTATTGTTGGTGATTCAATCAACGGTAGATGAATTTCCCAATCAGTCGACCAATCTAAGGCACAAGCTCTCAACATGTCTTTTACTGTTTGAATAGTCCTCTCGGACTATCTATCGGTTTGAGGATGATAAGTTGTGTTAAAGTTCAGCTCGGTTCCCAAGGCCCTATGAACCACTTTCCAAAAATATGACACGAAGCGACTATCTCCGCAATAAACACTCGTGCCAACCTCTTTGGTCCCCAAGTATCCTTAATGCCCAGAAGACTTGGTTAGGCGATCAACTATTACCCAAATCATATTCATTCCCGTCCTGGTCTTTGGCATATTGGTGATAAAGTCCGTTGATATATCTTCCCACTTCCATTCAGAAATCGGAAGTGGCTTCAACATTCCGACGTGTCGCTGGTGTTCGATCTTAACCTGCTGACAAGTTAAATACTTCGAGACATATTTCGCCTCATCTTTATCACGCGCGTGCAGGGACCGTGTCAAGCTCACAGAGGACTACCCTCCCTATAATAGGCTTAGACGGAAAAAGCCTTGTGAGTGCAGTAGACATTAAAAGGCCGAGGAGCACACTCTTCAGAAAGAAGACCTTAGAAGCTTCAAGAAGGAGACGTATTAGTTCCAGAAGGTCAAAGAGGATTCCAGAAGCTCAGAAATCGGGTCGGATTACTACGGGCCGAATCGGGCCTTGGCCTGGCCGGGTCGGGCCGGACGTTCCAGAGAGGTCTGGGGACTCATAGGAGTCTTCTTAGAATTGTTTAGAATTATAAAGACCATTCTAGATGATGGCATTCTTGTAAATACTTGAAATAGTAGTGTGATGTTGGTAATTTGTAGGCTTAGAGGATTAGTATAAGTACCCCCTTGAGGATCATTTGTAAGACATCTAGAGAAATCTGATTTGCTACAGTAATACAAGCAAAACTTTCCCCAAGCATTCTCCTACTTTCCTTCCTAGCAATCTTATCTGTTGAAAGGCTTACTACTTAGACTTGTGACAATCTAAGATTGTGACGCACGACAAGGTAACTTAGCGAGGTGCAAGTATAACCCCGTGACAGTTGGTATCGGAGCCAAGGTTGAGACTGTAACACCCCCAATCCGCTCAGGGATATTACACGCCGTAGAACCTTTCCTCAAGGATCTACCAGGCTGGTAACGACATATAACAACTCAACCATGCCTTTAAGGCTAAAATGACTCAGTAGACCGATTTGGTCTTTCAACAAATACATACAACTCAAATACAACTAATGCCCACGCAGGGGTCAAAATACAACCACACCCGTACAACGGGAAAAATATAGCAGCGGAACAATAGAGTACAACTGAACTAATAAACAAAGTACGGTTCCTCATGTGATTAGTATCGATCATCTTTCATCATCCTTCGTGCCGACCCTGTGTTATGCTCCAAAACCTGAATGCAAAAACAGACATCCACCCCCCGAATACTCGGGGGTTAGCAAAACTCCACTGTTTTGCTACTGCAAGAACAAAGTGCAAATACGAGCCATACAATTCACATTCCACGAATAACAATAACCAAGAATCCTCAAATATCCAAACGAAACGAAAAGCACTTCCCGAGGCAAGAATTTGAGAAAATGTTCTAAAATCGAAAGATCACAAATCAATGGAAAAATTTATAAAAACAGTTAAGAATGCCATCGAGAGTTTTAATAGAAAACAATTTAGGATTATCAAATCCTACTTTTCAAAATCCAAAAGACAGAAGGGGTCACCGCCCCAAAAGTTTACTCTCCGTAAAATAACCTTTACCAAACCGTTGGGATTTTAGCCCCAAATCCGT
Organism: Orobanche coerulescens; assembly: GCA_033398695.1. Classification (NCBI taxonomy): domain Eukaryota; kingdom Viridiplantae; phylum Streptophyta; class Magnoliopsida; order Lamiales; family Orobanchaceae; genus Orobanche; species Orobanche coerulescens. The sequence goes on from CM065814.1 coordinate 6,998,340, forward strand.
CAAATGACATTTACAAAAACGTTGGGATTTTAGCCCCAATCTCATCAACTCACAGTACACAAGAACGACCACAAGGTTCGTCTCCCAACATCAAAATCCACAAATAAAGGATTTAACACAAACAACAAAGTACTCTAGTGCCATCCTAGCCAAGTAGACCAAACGAACAACTTACCTCTTACACACTTAGTCAATGCATGCTATCATGAAAACCGTTCAAAAGCATTCATTTCCGGAAATTCCATAATCAAATCACATTTTCAAAATGCACCACAATTAACCGTCGATCCACGTCTCTGTGGACCCCTACCGAGACCCCGTCGGATCTAACCCGTAGTGGTTAAAAGCAAGCTCGACGATCCACGTCTCTTGTGGACCCCTACCGAGACCCCGTCGGATCTAACCCGTAGTGAGCATACACACACACACGTTACTCATGCAATACTAACATGCTAAGAATGTATGTTCATTAATAATACTCACTAGAGATGGCCATTAACTCGACACCATTATCAAACTCTTCAAAAACACCACAACAATGATTAAATACGGAATACACGATCCCATAACTTTAAACACAGGAGTATCATCATCAAAGACTTCAACGTTCAAAATAATCAAATCATAATCAATTCCCAAAACACAACGTTCACAAAACACACACGCGTTTTGAAAGAGAGCCTTTAACGAGGCCAAACCGAAATCTTTTAAAACTTCATTTCAAATAACCAAACAAACACATCAAGACGACCACCGATCATCATATCCATAAAACGAGAAAAGTATGGGCAAGGTACTTGCCTCGAATAACCACAACGCAGAGAATCGGCCGAAGTAGGTTGGCACGAACCGACTACGAACTCGCCGACTCCACCGAACGACAATCCACAACAATGAACTACGAACGAAAACAATAACAACGAAAATGAATTCCAAAGAACGACCCAAAACCGCTGAATTCAAAGAACAAATGACGAAGGTTCAAGGATTTCCCCCAAAACGGCCAAGAACACGATTCGTCCCGTCAAATCACGAAAACGGAATTCCAAGTTGAAATATGGATATACAATCCATAGAATATGTTTAACAACATCATTTAACCATAATCGATCCATCGAATACGGATGAAAAACGAGATCGAGGACAAATCCCCCAAAAAGTCAATTCGAAGGAAATCAAGAAATATACTTCGATTCGACGAAGAACAATGGATTAAATGATGTTAAACACAAGAATACTACCAAGATTAATCATACCCATCGTGTATTAATCAACAACACGGAACGAATCGGACAAAAATGCAAAAACCCCAAATTTTCCCAAAATAGGGTTCTAGGAAATCTCACCTTGATTCGCTGGATCAAAGGAGGTTATGGAGGGATTAATGGATGATATGAACTCCCAATCTTCGTGGATTAGTTTCTTGACAACATGTCTCCTGGATCGCCAAGTCTCCAGCCGCGGAGAGGAAAAGATGGAAATGAAAAACGGGTGAAAATATGGCTACTCTGTCATATTTATACAGGCACGGCCTAGCGTGCGCTACACCTTCCGGACTAGCGCGCGCTAACGGGCAGCCTCGGCCGATAACCCTCGGCCAGGGCCCGCAAGGCCCTGTACTGAAGACTCAATCTGCCGGCCGGATCCTGCCTGTCCGACCGCGATAGCACGCGCTGCGCGGACGCTAGCGTGCGCTAGCCGATCTGTCCAGAACCCTCTGGACTGAACTGCCCGACCGGGTAACGTACGCTAGCCGGCCGACAGCGTGCGCTACGCTTGCCGACTAGCGCGCGCTACGCTCGGAGTAGAGTGCGCTACCTACCGATCCTTCCCGAGTCCAGAACCCCAGAATCCCCACTGTCCGGTCCGATAGCGTGCGTTGGTCGACCAAGCTAGCGTGCGCTATACCTGCCGAGCTAGCGCGCGCAGACTTCCGGCCGTAGCGTACGCTACGCCGGTTCCTGCCGCGTCAGCCCGGCCAGTGCCCGCAACCGTCCGGCCAGGACCCGCCACCGTCCGGCCAGCTGCTCAGCCGACATGGCCTGACGACTCGATTTCCGAAAACGTACGGAACGAACACGACGAAAAGTTCGCGGACAACATCAACGACCCGAAATGAAAACATAATACCATAATTAGTCATACGCAACCAAGAAACGGGTCGAGACAACAATTACAGATACGGATACCCGTAACTTTCAAGAAATTACAAAATGGCCCAAAACGCCCGGAAATCACGATACGTGATCGAATAACCAAACAGAAGTTCACAACACGTCTAACAAAGTTAAACGGACTTACGGGAAACTCGAAACAGCAGTTTCGAACGAGATTCGCAAGAATCGAACTCAAGTGCGGAAAAGTCGCTAAAAGGCACGGAACTCAACAAAACAACACCGAAACGAACTCGGATGACAAAAGGTATAGAATTAATCATTCTCAGAATGACGAAACGGTCATGAGCGAGTCGTCAAAATACACTTCCGCCGAAAAAAAAAAGAAATTATCGGAAATCGAAATTACGGGTATTACATTCTACCCTCCTTAAAAGAAGTTTCGTCCCGAAACTTAAAACAAGTAGGGAGAAGAAATATTCCGCCAGGAAAAACTCAACGAGATACACAAGAATGCGTAACTAACGCCCAACGGCGAAATGTTACAAACAACGCAAAGGAATATACGACGTGAAAACACGCTCCACGACGACCAACACAACATCGCCGTTAGGGATATAATAAAACCAACAAATGACAAGCGTCATCAAATGGATAATATAGTCAAGTCAATTATCCGAACAATCACAAAACACAACGAACGAAAATCAATAAGATTGACCGACCTAACGGTACATCAATCAAAACGCGAGCCAATCGCTCCCAAGGGTTGGAAGATCGAAAACGAAACTAATTTTCCCAAACTTAGGAGAATTACGAAGGAGCCTGAACACTCAACAATCATGGGGCGAGATCAATAAAAACCGAACAATCAAACGATCGAACCACAATGATCAAGATAACAAAAATCGGACAATCATGTTCGAATCACGAAGAACAATAAAATTCAAACAACAACTCCAAGGTTCACATCTCGACTAGAGACAATATATGATCCGGTGAAAAAAACAGGATGTGCATTCACATAAGATCCACAGGAAAGGGAATAGCAGTTAAAAAGTCACAACGACAAACGAGTTATTCCGAAACAATACCACACTCGTTCGATCAACAAAAGCAAGAGGCAGGACAAGCTCAGAAATGTCAACGAACATAAATGAGTCGACAGAGTCGAAAACACAAGAGTTCCAAATCCGATCCACTTCGAATAAAAGAACTAATAGAACCAGATGATGTCACTCCCGAACAAGGTTCACAAGAATCGAACCGAACCCGAAAAAGTCACAACGATAACCAGATTGACCCACAACAAGGTCGTAGCTCGTTCGGACGATGAAACCGAAATACAGAACGAGTTCATAAAGTATCAACGAACATGAGCGAATCGATAGACTGGAGAAAGAGAAAATACAGAAGTCAAAATAGTACGGGCATTACCTCCGACCTCGTCCACGAAATTCACAAAAATGGGAGCAAGGTAACAAGACATTAAACAACCGACACATAACGGAACCATCACCGATGCACACGGTCATACCAAACCAAGCTCTAACAGCTCGCACATGCGCGACAACGCAGAAATCACTACGAGGCGATAATATTCAACACCAACACCCCGCCTCTCACAGGGGGCTAACACAACAAATGTGTGGAAAGTGACTCAACGCTCACACCGCCAATTCGATCATACTCGGGAGTAAACATCAAAATGACAACGCGAACATCATACATACATACCCAGCCCTCAAACGGGAATGGATAGGTTTTAAAAACGAAAACCTCATTTTGAAAATAATTTAGAAGAAAACCGGTTGATCTTGAGTATCACCTTTCAAAAAATACCAACGTGAAACATCGTTATCGAGACATTGGAGAACCATTTCGCATTTGATAAAAAATGAGAACACTTTCTCTTAGTGAAAACTTTCAGAATATTCGACCCTCGGGTCTAAATAAAAGTGTTTCTAAATCATTAAAAATATCTCAAAGCATTTTGGTCCTCGAAGTAGAAAATTTTTGAAATATATTGTGGCACCTAGGATGTACCACAAGAAAATAACTCATTTGAAAAGTATGTCTCGAAATTTATTTTTCTAAGATACTCAAGGTTTTCAAAAATCCAATAGGCCAGAATGCCCAAAACTCCCCAAGTTGAACGTGTATAAGCACAAAGCTTCCACAAGAGAACTTGTAAAATGTGCAAATCGATTCGAAAATCATCAGCAACGGACAAAAACAACAATAAAAAGACATCACAAGCGACAACACTCCTCGTATAAATCAAATACGAGAGTCGATTAAATACATATCGTGAAATCAAAATCCACAAGAGGATTCCGTCACTTAACAAATAATCATAAAAATAGCTCGTGTCACACGAGGCACAACACAAATAAGGGAGACTTACTTCCACAGGTCGCACGAAGATGATGATCGCCCCACGATACTAATCACGACCAACAAACTCAAACGACGCGTCGCGACACGACTCAGTCAGATAAAATCCGACGAAACAAGACTCAAACAATACGACTTGACCCGACAGCCTAGGTTTTCCTCAACCTAAGCTCCGATACCATTTCTGTAACACCCCCAATCCGCTCAGGGATATTATACGCCGTAGAACCTTTCCTCAAGGATCTACCAGGCTGGTAACGACATATAACAACTCAACCATGCCTTTAAGGCTAAAATGACTCAGTAGACCGATTTGGTCTTTCAACAAATACATACAACTCAAATACAACTAATGCCCACGCAGGGGTCAAAATACAACCACACCCGTACAACGGGAAAATATAGCAGCGGAACAATAGAGTACAACTGAACTAATAAACAAAGTACGGTTCCTCATGTGATTAGTATCGATCATCTTTCATCATCCTTCGTGCCGACCCTGTGTTATGCTCCAAAACCTGAATGCAAAAACAGACATCCACCCCCCGAATACTCGGGGGTTAGCAAAACTCCACTGTTTTGCTAGTGCAAGAACAAAGTTCAAATACGAGCCATACAATTCACATTCCACGAATAACAATAACCAAGGATCCTCAAAGATCCAAACGAAACGAAAAGCACTTCCCGAGGCAAGAATTTGAGAAAACATTCTAAAATCGAAAGATCACAAATCAATGGAAAAATTTATAAAAACAGTTTAGAATGCCATCGAAAGTTTTAATAGAAAACAATTTAGGATTATCAAATCCTACTTTTCAAAATCCAAAAGACAGAAGGGGTCACCGCCCCAAAAGTTTACTCTCCGTAAAATAACCTTTACCAAACCGTTGGGATTTTAGCCCCAAATCCGTCAAATGACCTTTACAAAAACGTTGGGATTTTAGCCCCAATCTCATCAACTCACAGTACACAAGAACGGCCACAAGGTTCGTCTCCCAACATCAAAATCCACAAATAAAGGATTTAACACAAACAACAAAGTACTCTAGTGCCATCCTAGCCAAGTAGACCAAACGAACAACTTACCTCTTACACACTTAGTCAATGCATGCAATCATGAAAACCGTTCAAAAGCACTCATTTCCGGAAATGCCATAATCAAATCACATTTTCAAAATGCACCACAATTAACCATCGATCCACGTCTCTGTGGACCCCTACCGAGACCCCGTCGGATCTAACCCGTAGTGGTTAAAAGCAAGCTCGTCGATCCACGTCTCTTGTGGACCCCTACCGAGACCCCGTCGGATCTAACCCGTAGTGAGCATACACACACACACACGTTACTCATGCAATACTAACATGCTAAGAATGTAAGTTCATTAAGAATACTCACTAGAGATGGCCATTAACTCGACACCATTATCAAACTCTTCAAAAACACCACAACAATGATTAAATACGGAATATACGATCCGATAACTTTAAACACAGGAGTATCATCATCAAAGACTTCAACGTTCAAAATAATCAAATCATAATCAATTCCCAAAACACAACGTTCACAAAACACACACACGTTTTGAAAGAGAGCCTTTAACGAGGCCAAACCGAAATCTTTTAAAACTTCATTTCAAATAACCAAACAAACACATCAAGACGACCATCGATCATCATATCCATAAAACGAGAAAAGTATGGGCAAGGTACTTGCCTCGAATAACCACAACGCGGAGAATCGGCCGAAGTAGGTTGGCACGAACCGACTACGAACTCGCCGACTCCACCACACGACAATCCACAACAATGAACTACGAACGAAAACAATAACAACGAAAATGAATTCCAAAGAACGACCCAAAGCCGCTGAATTCAAAGAACAAATGACGAAGGTTCAAGGATTTCCCCCAAAACGGCCAAGAACACGATTCGTCCCGTCAAATCACGAAAACGGAATTCCAAGTTGAAATATGGATATACAATCCATAGAATATGTTTAACAACATCATTTAACCATAATCGATCCATCGAAAATGGATGAAAAACGAGATCGAGGACAAATCCCCCAAAAAGTCAATTCGAAGTAAATCAAGAAATATACTTCGATTCGACGAAGAACAATGGATTAAATGATGTTAAACACAAGAATACTACCAAGATTAATCATACCCATCGTGTATTAATCAACAACACGGAACGAATCGGACAAAAACGCAAAAACCCCAAATTTTCCCAAAATAGGGTTCTAGGAAATCTCACCTTGATTATTTGGATCAAAGGAGGTTATGGAGGGATTAATCGATGATATGAACTCCCAATCTTCTTGGATTAGTTACGACAACATGTCTCTGGATCGCCAAGTCTCCAGCATGGAGAGGAAAAGATGGAAATGAAAAACGGGTGAAAATATGGCTACTCTGTCATATTTATACAGGCACGGCCTAGCGTGCGCTACACCTTCCGGACTAGCGCGCGCTAACGGGCAGCCTCGGCCGATAACCCTCGGCCGGGGCCCGTAAGGCCACATCAAGACTTCAATCTGGGCCGGATCCCGCTGTCCGCGATAGCGCTGTGGCTGCGCGGACGCTAGCGTGCGCTAGCCGATCTGTCCAGAACCCTCTGGACTGAACTGCCCGGCCGGGTAACGTACGCTAGCCGGCCGACAGCGTGCGCTACGCTTACCGACTAGCGCGCGCTACGCTCGGTGTAGCGTGCGCTACCTGCCGATCCTTCCCGAGTCCAGAACCCTAGAATCCCCGCTGTCCGGTCTGATAGCGTGCGTTGGTCGACCAAGCTAGCGTGCGCTATACCTGCCGAGCTAGCGCGCGCAGACTTCCGGACATAGCGTACGCTACGCCGGTTCCTGCCGCGTCAGCCCGGCCAGTGCCCGCAACCGTCCGGCCAGGACCCGCCACCGTCCGGCCAGCTGCTCAGCCGACATGGCCCGACGACTCGATTTCCGAAAACGTACGGAACGAACACGACGAAAAGTTCGCGGACAACATCAACGACCCTAAATGAAAACATAATACCATAATTAGTCATACGCGACCAAGAAACGGGTCGACACAACAATTACAGATACGGATACCCGTAACTTTCAAGAAATTACAAAATGGCCCAAAATGCCCGGAAATCACGATACGTGATCGAATAACCAAACAGAAGTTCACAACACGTCTAACAAAGTTAAACGGACTTACGGGAAACTCGAAACAGCAGTTTCGAACGAGATTCGCAAGAATCGAACTCAAGTGCGGAAAAGTCGCTAAAAGGCACGGAACTCAACAAAACAACACCGAAACGAACTCGGATGACAAAAGGTGTAGAATTAATCATTCTTAGAATGACGAAACGGTCATGAGCGAGTCGTCAAAACAGACTTCCGCCGAAAAAAATAAGAAATTACCGGAAATCGAAATTACGGGTATTACAGAGACAACCAAGGCGGATTTCGAAGATTTCTAGCTAATTGTGCAAGGAGGAAGATGGCACAATCATCCGATGTTACCCAACCCAACACTCAAACCGAGAAGATCAAGAAGGGCAGAGACAAGTCTGTCGACCGGATTGCTGCCATGGACAGCCGAGTGACTCGACTAGAGCAGGTCTATGATGAGGTTGCGAAGAGGGTGGATGACTTAGAAGAAGCTGGTGAGGAGCTGCATAACCAGGTACTCTCTACTATTAATGCTTGCGATGGGGACATGAAGCAAGAGTTGGCCGATTTTCAGGCCATGATCTTGGCCATGCAAGAAAGCATGGAGGTTCTCAAGACGGATATGGCAACAGTGAAGAGGGCGATTGCCAATGGAGAAGGACATGTGGGTGCGACACCCGCTAGAATTGACATCCCAAGGCCTGGGAAGTTCAACGGATCGATAAACGCCAACGAGATTGAGAATTTCTTATGGAACCTAGAACAGTACTTTGGTGCATCGAACATTCGAGATGATGACACCAAGTTGCGGACGACACCCTTGTACTTAGCCGACACAACCGTACTATGGTGGCGAACCAAGCAGGCTGACATTGAGAGCGGTGCGTGCAGGATGGCTTCCTGGGAAGACTTCAAGGCCGAATTGAAGAAGCAATTCTATCCCGAGAATGTGGAGTTCGAGGCTCGGGGCAGGCTAAAGAGACTTAGCCACACTCGCACTACCAAGGACTATGTCAAGGAGTTCCAAGAAATTGTACTGGAGATACCAAGCTTGACGGCGACTGACAAGCTGTTTGCATTTATGGACGGACTCAAGCCTTTTGCAAGGCAAGAGTTAGAAAGGCGCAATGTTCAGGACGTGGCGACTGCCATTGCTGTGGCCAAGGGCTTAGGGGAATTGAAAACCAGTGATAAGCCAAGGACTTTCCGCATGGATAAAGGCAAAGTTAGGGGAGACCGCCCATCAAGATTCAGGCCAAGCAAATACTCGGGCAAGCAACCAGTGGACGAGATCGATAAGCCGAGAGGTTGTCACATTTGTCACAGTACCTCTCACATGAAGTACGATTGCCCATTTTGTAGAAAGAAGGTCGCAGCCATTCAAGAGACCACGGAGACTGAGGTTGCGGATGGTGCACACATGGGCTCATTAAGTTTGCTGAATGCTGTCAAAGCCATTGTAGAGCCGACGAAGGGACCCAGAAAAGGGTCTATGTTCTTAGATGCCTTGATTGGAGGCACATACATTAAAGCCTTGGTGGATGAAGGATCTACGCACAACTTCATACGGGACGGCGTAGCCACAGCATTACGACTTACCGTCACTCCAACAAATGGATCGATCAAGTCAGTGAACACCCATGCTAAACTGGTGACCGGCGAAGCAAGAGGAGTGAAAGCAACGATAGGTGATTGGCAGGGAATGATCACCTTCACCGTAGTGACCATCGATGACTATTATTTGGTTCTTGGGTTACAATGGTTCGATCAGGTTCGGGCTTGCATTCTTCCCTTTTCAGATTCCTTAGTCATTTTGGACTCTGACAGGACACAGGCCATTCCGGCCAAGAGAGAAGCAAAAGGGACAAGCACCCTTTCAGCCCTACAACTTAGTCGAGGACTTCTGAAGCAGGAAGAGACCTTCGCTGCATTTTACGTTCCTGATGATGGAAACGACGCTGAGGGGACAGATGTACCAAAGAAAGTTCAAGCCGTTCTGAGGGAGTTCCAGGAAGTGATGCCCGTGGAACTACCTAAGAAGTTACCGCCCATACGGGATGTGGACCACAAAATTGAACTGATTTCCGATGGGAAGCCACCTTCAAGGACTCCCTATAGGATGTCACCACCGGAACTGAAGGAGTTGCAGAAACAATTGAAAGAGTTGTTGGATTCCAAGATGATCCAACCATCCAAATCTCCTTATGGATCCCCCGTTCTGTTCCAGAAGAAGCATGATGGATCTTTACGTATGTGCGTGGACTATAGGGCACTCAATAAGCTGACGGTTCGCAACAAGTATCCCATTCCGCTCATTGGAGAATTGTTTGATCAACTGGGAGGTGCCAAATACTTTTCGAAGATCGATCTAAGATCCGGATATTGGCAGGTCCGGATAGCCGAAGGAGACAAACCCAAGACCGCTATGGCAACCATGTATGAATTGTTTGATTTTCTTGTGATGCCGTTCGGGCTTACAAACGCCCCAGCAACCTTTTGCACATTGATGAACAAGGTATTTCAACCATACATAGACAAGTTTGTTGTCGTTTATTTGGACGATATAGTCATTTACTCATCATTGATGGGGGAGCATGTAGAACACTTGCGACAGGTGTTCCAGGCACTGCGGGACAATGAAATTTATGCAAAGCTGGAGAAGTGCACCTTCGCCCAACAGGAAGTGACTTTTCTGGGGCATCGTATCAAGGATGGCTGCATAATGATGGACGAGGCCAAAGTGAAAGCCGTTCGAGATTGGGAACCGCCGACCAGCATTACCCAACTTCGATCTTTTCTGGGACTCGTGAAATCCTACCGAAAGTTCATCGAGGGATACTCTCGGTTAGCAGCACCATTAACGGACCTATTGAAGAAGGATCACAAATGGGAGTGGACGGATAAATGCCGAGAGGCCTTTGAGCGACTCAAAGGCAAAGTGACGGAGCAACCAGTTCTTGCCTTGCCAGATCACGCCAAGGCATACGAAGTTCGGACCGATGCATCTGATTATGCCATCGGTGGAGTATTGATGCAGCTAGGGGATCCCATTGCCTACGAGAGCAGAAAATTGAATGACACCGAGAGACGGTACTTGGTACATGAGAAGGAGATGACCGCCCTGGTACATTTCCTCAGAGCTTGGAGGCATTATTTACTTGGGAGCAAGTTTGTGGTACGAACAGACAACGTAGCCACAAGTTATTTTCAAACCTAGAAGAAGCTCACGCCAAAGCAAGCAAGATGGCAGGAATTCCTAGCCGAGTTCGACTATACCTTGGAGTATAAGCATGGAGTACTAAACCGATTAGCCGATGCATTAAGCTGGAAGGCTGAGCTTGCAGTCTTGACCAAAGCCGAGGGAAGCATCAAGGACCGCATACGCGAGGGACTGAGGCAGGACCCTTTCGCAAGAAACATCATGGAACTTGCCAGGAGCGGAAAGACAAGACGGTTCTGGGAATGAGACAAGCTACTCTTTACCAAAGGCAACCGTTTATACGTGCCCAAATGGGGAAACTTACGGAGGGACATCATGAAGGAATGCTACGATTCACTTTGGGCTGGACACCTGGGTATGCACCGTACAATGGCTTTAATTGACAATTCTTACTTTTGGCCCAGGATGCGTGAGGACATAGAGGCATACGTCCGGACATGTCTTGTATGTCAACAAGACAAGGTGGAGAAACAACAACCTAGTGGAATACTTCAATCCTTACCCATACCGGAACATCCGTTTGAAAGCGTTTCAATGGACTTTATTACGGGGTTGCCTAAATTGGAGGGGTACGGATCAATCATAGTTGTGGTGGATAGGTTCTCAAAATACGCAACCTTTATTCCCGCATCGGCAGACGTAACGGCTCTGGAGACGGCCAAGTTGTTCTTAAAACATGTGGTAAGACATTGGGGCATTCCAAGGACAATCGTGAGTGACCGAGACCCACGTTTCACAGGGAAGTTTTGGTTCGAACTTTTCAAACTATTGGTCTCGAATTTAGCATTCTCAACAAGTTTCCACCCATAGACGGATGGGCAGACTGAAAGAGTTAATGCACTGCTTGAGTGCTACTTGCGGTACTATGTGATTGCCAACCAGCGGGATTGGGCCAAACTTTTAGACATGGACCAATTCTCATACAATTTGCAGAAGAGTGAATAAACCGGACGAAGTCCATTCGAGCTTTCCATAGGGAGACAACCGGCGACAACGAATAGCATTGCCACCGGATACACGGGACAGAGTCCCGCAGCATATACCTTTGCTAAGTCATTACAGGAGGAATCGGACTTGGCTCGAGCATCATTGGACAAGGCAGCCAAGAAGATGAAGAAATGGGCCGATCTTAAGCGACGAGCGGTCGAGTTCAGCAAAGGATATTTAGTTATGGTGAAACTTCTCCCACACCAATTTAAAGCATTTCGGGCTGTGCATAAGGGACTTATCCGGAGATACGAGGGGCCCTACAAGATCGAGAGGCATGTTGAGACAGTTTCATATCGAGTGGAACTACCGCCGAAGATGAAGATACACCCGGTCTTTCATGTTAGCCAACTGAATCCATACCATCATGACATGGAGGATCCGGTCCGAGCTCAGCCACATCGAGCACCTACTGCCGTGATTACTTCCTTCGACAAGGAAGTGCCGAGATCATTTCGTATTGGGAGGTTCGATGAAGGGGTGTGGCCCCATACACCGATTACTTTGTGCATTGGAAGGGACTCCCAGACGCTAAAAATAGCTGGGAAAATAAGGATCACCTATGGCAATTCCGGCAGAAGATCGAAGAATATACGGACAGCATCGTGCCGAGGACGGTCACGACTTTGGTGGGGGAGAATGTCACGCCCCACCTTAAGGCAGCAAGCATCGAACAGCATCCGACCAAAGCCATGCGGACGGACAGGTGGCATGGCCGCGCGCGTGTAGGGACTGTGTCAATCTCACAGAGGACTACCCTCCCTATAATAGGCTTAGACGGAAAAAGCCTTGTGAGTGCAGTAGACATTAAAAGGCCGATGGGCACACTCTTCAGAAAGAAGATCTTGGAAGCTTCAAGAAGGAGACCTATCAGTTCCAGAAGGTCAAAGAGGATTCCAGAAGCTCAAAAATCGGGTCGGATTACTACGGGCCGAATCGGGCCTTGGCCGGGCCAGGCCGGGACACTTTGGGCCGGGTCGGGCGAGACGTTCCAGAGAAGTCTGGGGACTCCATGGAGCCTTCTTAGAATTGTTTAGAATTATATAGACCATTCTAGATGATGGCATTCTTGTAAATACTTGGAATAGTAGTGTGATGTTGGTAATTTGTAGGCTTGGAGGAATAGTATAAATACCCCCTTGGGGCTCATTTGTAAGACATCTAGAGAAATCTGATCTGCTACAATAATACAAGAAAAACTTTCCCCAAGCATTCTCCTACTTTCCTTCCTAGCAATCTTAGTTGTTGAAAGGCTTACTACTTAGACTTGTGATAATCTAAGATAGTGCCGCACGACAAGGTAAATTAGTGAGGCGCAAGTATAACTTCGTGACAGTGCGATGGGCCGGCTGATTAGCGCGTGCAGTGTCCGACAGTGGCATGCGCTACTTGCCGATCCTTCCCGAGTCCATAACCTTTATGCCCCTGCTGCCTCGGCTGACTAGCGTGCGCATCCTTCCGGTCGTAGCGTGCGCAGCCTTTCGGCCATAGCGTGCGCTGCCTTCTGGCAGTTGCTTGCACTATGCCGGTTCCTGCCGCACCTGTCCGGCCAGTGCCGGCACCCGTCCGGTCAGTGCCCAGCCGTCATGACCCGATAACTCGATTTTTTGAAAACGCACGGAACGAACACGACAAAACACTCGCGGACAACGTTATCAATCCTGAATGAAAACAACATACACAAAACACCATATACGGCCATAAGCACCAAAATCAGTTGTCGAGAAAATAATACTGGCACTCGACAACCGGGAAATATCCGAAAAAAATTTAAAATAACCGAAACGAAAATCTTGGGGATTACATTCTACCCCCCTAAAAATAAGTTACGTCCCGAAACATAAAATAAAAGCAAGGCGACTCTCGACAACACACCAGAGCTCCTTGTAGTATAAAGCTACTATGCTCCGATTCAACACGCAAGAATGCTTACGAAAAGCAACGAGCATGAATCACTACGGTTGATAAAACCGAGCAATACAAAAATCAAATCGCGATTCCAATGCTGAAAGGTATGAAATTCCAGTAACTCAAAGATTTGGAAGATCAAATACGATGACAATTTCCCAACACTTATAGAAATTACGAAGTGGAACAGATGTTCAATAATCACGATTACGAGATCCAACAATAAGGATTGAACAATGACGAACAAATAGTAATGATCAAACAACAACGATCAAATCTGAAGTTCACACCTCAAATCAAGACAACAATAAACTTGTAGGAACCACGAGGTGTTAGTTTCGAACATGGTTCACAAGAAATCGATCCGAACTTGGAAAGATCACAACGATATACACATCAATTTGGAACAATATGTGAACTCGCTCTGATGACAAGGGTGAGAACAACACAAGGTCAGAAGCATCAACGAACACAATCGAATCGATACAGTCGAATGAAACGGAAGCGAAAAAAAAATATGGGTATTACATCATATCACCTTTAAAATAGGTTTCGTCCCAGAAAACTAAACAATGAGAATGAAGTGCTGGAATAGCAACCCTCCCGGCCATATCCTCTTGGTCACGCATCTGATTTCCATGACCAACTGTACCGTGATCACGACCAGGTCCTCTGTCCCTCGGCATACTAAGCGGATTCTCACTCAATACAATTGCACCACTTCGCAAAAATAATATGCTAAAGTACCAACTTAGCATGGCATATCACATAAGGTAACCAATAACAACTCGATAAGAAAATCCATGAGGTATCATTTTAAAGGAAATCTTTAAATTTGTATGTTTACTCGAAATAGAATTTTTGAAAGTGCTTTTGGTACTTCAGACTGTTTTACCAAAACTTGTAAACAAAAGACTTTAACACACTCATTTTCAAATTATCTGCAAAACAATAATTCTTTTGTAACCGGCGTTATCAAAATCATCATGCCTCTACACATCATCATCACCGTTAATAACAAACAAGATGAACGCAAGATCATCAAACCATTCGTACCTACACTATCATTTCGAAATCCGAGTTTGAAATTTAAATCAAGTAAGATTTTCCATCTTTCACTATTATTTTTGAAAAATAAAAATCGTATTGGGTTTTAAAAGAAAATTTTATGGTGTGAAAGATTTTTGAAAGTCATGTACTCGGATTATTTGAAAATAAAACAATACGTTAAATCATTTTCAAAAATCCTCTCAGCACTACAAAAAATCAACGACGATAGCATTTTACGAAATGTCCAAAGGTACTTTAAAACAACTCTTTCAGATACCGTCGAGGTTTTATTTGAGAATCCTAGGCCGACTCGCAAATTTCAAACAATTTCCAAGATTGGTATGAAGCCGCCGATTAATCGCACCATCAAAGTAGTTTCGAAAGTTGATTTTCCGTAACTTGCACAAACTTATGAAAAGTTTCAGGAAAGCATTTTCGAATACACACAGTAGACACAATTTTATCAATTCACTGAAAAAAATCAATTATCACTTAGCGCAACGAAAAGTAATGACACACATTCATACAAAACAGTTGTCATTACTAGATAACACACATAGAATACAGTCATGGGAGATTGACTGCAAAGGTTAGGCCTAACGGCTAAAACAAATGTGGTTTTATAGCCTCAGTCCAGGCTAACTAACGCGCGCTACTACAAATATTTAGCGTGCACTACCCATGATGTATTAGCGCGCGTCAGCCTCACACTTAGCGTGCGCAAGTTACTCTAGCTCAGCAACATGATCGCGAACGTATATACGACATTACTAGAATCGAAGCTCACAATTAAACAACAACACAACATACGAACCTAATTGTCATCGAATCACATAATTACAACACCTCGCGAGAAACCATCAAAAGACAACTGTCATCCAAAATCGAAATCTCATCTATTAATAAAGAGAACTATCTTAACTTATACCGAACGACTTAACATTCACATCACTGTTTTAATCTAAAAATGGCAACACTGCCCAAACAACAAGAACATCATCACGTGTTTCTCGACTAACAACCATAAAACCGATAAGTTGAAAGCGAGAGTCACGTCTTGATTACATTTTGTAGACCTCATTTGAGTTTAAAAATTGTGTTTTGAAAACTTATAATACAAGATGAAAATAAAATATCGGTATGAATTCTCAAAAAAAAAATTCGACCTTCAGGTCAATATACAAAAATCAAACTTTTTCCTCCCTTTAGAGGATGTTCTAAAACAAAATTTACGTGACTCCCCAAAAATATGTAAAGCTTTAAAATATCACATTGATGAATTTTTCTTTGCGTAACCACACCAAGGCCATTACTCTTGTAAAAACGACTTATACCAGGATGTGTGTATATATATACATATACGCTGGCACCACTTTCATTCTAGCACCATACGAGGATCAAACAAGCATATGCCGCATAATCACAAATCACCTTTAAACTCCACGTCATAACACAAATACATACAATCTCGTATAACACAAGGCACAATATAGTAGGGAGACTTACATCCACAGGTCGCACGAAGATGATGGCTGCACCTTGATGCTAATCACGGCCGACATCATAGACGACGCATCACGACACGACTCACTCGAACACAATCCGACAAGCAAGACTCAACAATACACAATTGGACCCGACAGTCTAGGTTTCCGCAACCTAAGCTCCGATACCATAAAAGTAACACCCCCAGAATCAAGCCGGGAATATTACACGCCGCAGACCCTCTCCGTGAGGATCCACCAGGCTAGACATCCAAACAACATAATACATTACATACCGACATGATAAAAGACCAAATCAATAGACGAACTTGGTCTTTCATTACTAACATACAAGTCAAAACTACACATTTCTATCTCGACTCATACCCATGCAAGGGTAAAATACACTCACAAACAAAAAGTACGATAGCAGAAAAGACCATACACGAACTCCGACTAACTGCATCCAAAGATGGCCTTCATGTGATTAGTATCATTCGCCTTCCATCATCCTTCGCGCCGATCCTGTGATTTGCTCCCAAACCTGCATGTACCTGGATGCAAAACAGACATCCACCCCCGAATACTCGGGGGTTAGCAAAACTCCACTGTTTTGCTAGTACAAGTATAAAGTGCAAATAGGAGCCATACATAACACATTACGAGAATACAACGAAAGACTTCCCGATATATTTTGTTTAATTAAAATAGTTTAAGTCTTGAAAGTAAAACGAAACAAGTAAGCACTTTGAAAACACTTCCAAATCTCGGGAGTTTTGAAATCATTTGTGATTGAAAAGTTCTTAATTCCTCGAAAGCCACTTAGGGTCACAGCCCAAAAGTTCATTTTCCAAAATGCAAATCCGTTAACAAAACACGGGGTCCACGACGCAACCATTCCGGTCACAAAACACAGGGTCCACGACCCGATCATCAACTTCAGTTCACTTCCAAAGACATATTACACATAATACATTATTCTTATGCCATTTTATCCAAACACCGAGACTTGATATATAATATCTCTCAACCCCGAGCACCAACCATTGTGATACTCCGGACATATCACAATTAATCATCTGTAGAAACACTCTGGCAATTCTCGCGACCCGGTCCGGCCCTCAAGCCACCAAGTCCCTATGCGCCCCGTCGAGCGACCCCAAGTGAGAACGCCCACTCGAAAGTAGCTCTCGCGACCCGGTCTAGCCGCTAAGCCACCAGGTCCCCGTGTGACCCCGTCGAGTCAATGCCCGAGTGAGAGTACCCTAGAAAAATCTTACAACTCTCATCAGTTCTCATTCCAAAACCACAATCCTTTAGAGTCAATCACAATATATATAGTCGAGGTATTTTGCTAGAATGGCCAAACTATCCAACACATACTCACGACCCAAAATTAACACTATCCACAAGGAAGCACACTTATCTCAATAACACCGAACGACACAACCAATATCACATAACTCACATATTCACCGATAACCACATGACCCCACGCACAATTCTCAACAAAAGGATTGAACCTTAATTTACCGACGACATAATCACACATAATGACATCACCCGAAAGTAAGGAGATCCTATACTCAACACTAACACACATAGTCAATTAAGCACATTAAGTCCCGAACACAAGAGTCGTCTTTTAAGAAAACCATGATTGTAAATATACTGATTCTTTTGAGAAATGGTTGTAAACATTCATTTAGCACATAT
Organism: Orobanche coerulescens; assembly: GCA_033398695.1. Classification (NCBI taxonomy): domain Eukaryota; kingdom Viridiplantae; phylum Streptophyta; class Magnoliopsida; order Lamiales; family Orobanchaceae; genus Orobanche; species Orobanche coerulescens. Next base: position 7,016,376 of record CM065814.1, read on the forward strand.
CGTCGATTTTCAACCATTATATTCACAAAACACGTAATGTATGGGCAAGATACTTGCCTCCATAGTCTAGACCGGACACTCCGATGAACATGGCTCAACCGGGAAACCTCGACGCCCACAACTCTTCGGCGGAAACGACGGTAACACAACCGATCGGGAAACGGCGAATGGAAGGGTTCCGATTCGAGTTCTTCACAATGAACCTGACCCTAACATCATACCATGAATAAATTGACGATCGTACGAGGAAGAATAATCGTAGAACGCCCGAATCCCCTTTGTGACATTTTATCGAACACCTTCAAGGCGTCGATTAGAAACTCAATAAAACGACGAATCCTCGTAAATCCAACTGTGGAAAAACAAGGAATTCGATATAATACAACTTAATAATCATCAATCCATCCCAATTCTAAATTATAACGAATTACACGGATGAAATCAAACAAAATCCCCAATTTTCCCAAAACTAGGATTTTAGGAAAACTAACCTTGATTAGCTGGATCTAAGGATGTTATGGGATGATCAATCGATGATATGAACTCCACAACTTCGTGGATTCATAGTATAACAACATATCTTCGACTTCTCCAAGACTCCAGCCGCGGACAGGAAAGATAGGAAATGAAAAATGAGTGAAAATATGACTGCTCGGTCATATTTATACTGGTGCAGCCTAGCGTGCGCTAGGCTGCCGAGCTAGCATGCGCTAATGGGAGGTCATGGTCGAGAATGTTCGGTCATGGCCCGACATCACACGCTGGACATGTGCGTTGTTGGCCTGTGCCGCAATCCAGAGACTTCCTGGACTAATCTGCTCGGCCAAGTCGCGTGCGCAGCCTTCCGGCCGTAGGGTGCGCTGGGCCGGTCGATTAGCGCGCAGTGTCCGATAGTGGCGTGCGCTACCTGTCGATCCTTCCAGAGTCTAGAACCTCTCTGCCCCTGCTGCCTCGGCCGACTAGCGTGCGCAGCCTTCCAGCAGTAGCGTGCGCTATGCCGGTTCCTGCTGCACCTGTCCGGACAGTGCCCGCACCCATCCGGCCAGTGCGCAGCCGCCATGACCCGATGACTCGATTTTTCGAAAACGCACGGAACGAACACGACAAAACACTCGCGGACAACGTTATCAATCCGGAATGAAAACAACATACAACAAAACACCATATACGGCCATAAAAACCAAAATCAGTTGTCGAGAAAATAATACCGGCACTCGACAATTGGGAAATATCCTAAAAAATCCAAAATAACCGGAACGAAAATCTTGGTTATTACATTCTACCCCTCTAAAAATAAGTTTCGTTCCGAAACATAAAATAAAAGTAAGGCGACTCTCGACAACACACCAGAACTCCATGTAGTATAAAGCTACTACGCTTCGATTCTACACGCAAGAATGCTTACGAAAAGCAACGAGCATGAATCACTGCGGTTGATAAAACCGAGCAGTGCAAAAATCAAATCGCGATTCCAACGCTGAAAGCTATGAAATTCCAGTAACTCAAAGATTTGGAAGATCAAATACGAAGACAATTTCCCAACACTTATGGAAATTACGAAGTGGACCAGATGTTCAATAATCACGATTACGAGATACAACAATAATGATTGAACAATGACGAACAAATAGTAATGATCGAACAACAACGATTAACTCTGAAGTTCACACCTCAAATCAAGACATCAATAAACCTGTAGGAACCACGTGGTGTTAGTTTCGAACATGGTTCACAAAAAATCGATCCGAACTTGGAAAGATCACAACGATATACACATCAATTTGGAACAATATGTGAACTCGCTCGGATGACAAGGGTGAGAACAACACAAGTTCAGAAGCATCAACGAACACAATCGAGTCGATACAGTCGAATGAAATAGAAGCGGAAAAAAAATATGGGTATTACATCATAAAAGAGGTTTCGTCCAAGAAACCTAAACAACGAGAACGAAGTGCTAGAATAGCAACCCTCCCGGCCATATCCTCTTGGTCCCGCATCTGATTTCCATGACCAACTGTACCGTGATCACGACCGCATCCTATGTCCCTCGGCAAACTAAGCGGATTCTCGCTCAATACGATTGCACCACTTCGCAAAAATAATATGCTAAAGTACCAACTTAGCATGACATATCACATAAGGTAACCAATAACAACTCGATAAGAAAATCCATGAGGTATCCTTTTAAAGGAAATCTTTAAATTTGTATGTTTACTCGAAATAGAATTTTTGAAAGTGCTTTTGGTACTTCAGACTGTTTTATCAAAACTTGTAAACAAAAGACTTTAACCGACTCATTTTCAAATTATTTGTAAAACAATAATTCTTTTGTAACCGGCGTTATCAAAATCATCATGCCTCTATGCATTATCATCACCGTTAATAACAAACAAGGTGAACACGCAAGATCATAAAACCATTCGTACCTACACTATCATTTCCAAATCCGAGTTTGGAATTTAAAGCAAGTAAGATTTTCCATCTTTCACTATATATTTTTGAAAAATAAAAATCGTATTGGGTTTTAAAAGAAAATTTTGTTGGGTTCTGGGATCGGATATTTGCGCCGTTTGCGAAAGCGTAAATATATGTGCGGAAATTTAAAGCACACAAGGATTTATAGTGGTTCGGCTATAAACAAGCCTACGTCCTCTCTCGGTATCTTTTTCAATAGGCTAAAGAAAAACCTCTACGCCTCTCTTCTATCGGTCGAGGGATAACCATTACAATCACGTCTTCTATTGGTCTGTGATAAACTACTCGTACTTGTCTTTGTGTCGGTCCAAGTTAAACTGTTTTCCATTTAGTAGGACAAGGAATCAACCTCTCTAGCTTTCTATGAGTGCTAGATAAACCTCACGAAGATAGCGATTGCGATTCTAACAATGCCGGATCCTTGATCCTAATAACACCGAATCCAATCGTATCTTTTCTTTTACCTTTCCTGTATGATTTTGTGTATAACACTCAATCACTCAATGTAAGATCAATATTACAACAACAATAATATCAATATGAATATTAGATGATTATCTTGTATGCTTGAAGTTGTTGTCATGAATCAATACCATAGACATGGTATTTATAGGCTCCATCATCAAACTAGCCGTTAGCTTCTTCAAACTACATTACGTATGTTATCTGCTCTATATTACGTACGTAAGCTTCATTATGTACGTTAACCGCCCCGGGTTACGTACGTTAGCCTCTTCACAATCCAGTTCAGTGAGCTTCGTCTTTTTGGTTATGTACGTTAGCATATCATCCATTACGTATGTAGCGCACCCGCACTAACTACCTAACTTACACTATCTTATATCATATTAGTACTTATAAATTATGGTGAAATTTCGACAGAGTTTCCCCTAAAGTAGTACCTATCCCAAACCTGTGACATAAAAACCAACACAAGTACCATACAGAGACATCTAGTCTCAATCCGAATCAAACTCATGACATCAATATCCCCGTAGCTATAACTACAAGAGATTAGTAAACCACAAAACTTCGAGCTTCTCAAATAACTTATTTATTTTACATTACGATATTTAAACAACCTCATGGTTAAACAACATACTAAGTGAACTTAAAGTACCCATCACACCATCAACGACACTCGAACCTATGAGTACATTACTGCAATACATATTTATAAAGTAAGGTTCACAAACAAGAACGAAAATATGTTAAGCCCATGGTTAAGCCCGACAGGTCGTCATCCATGTACGTCGACCCTCAGCAACAGTGGAACTCCAACTCATCCAAATGAGGAACATACTCAAGCATCAGAATTACCTACAATGCATAAACTACGTGAGCTAAAGCCCAGTAAGTAGAAATCATGCATGTTATGTATCATGTCTGATGCAACATATGACATATGATTATCAATGAGAATCTCTCAAAATCATTTTCTTATCCTTGGGCCCGTTGAACCACGTACTAAGCACCGGAATGAACTCAACATCATATCATATCATGAGGCATGCATCTACCATGCCAGACATATAAGGCATGCATCTACCACACCAAATATATCGTGAGAACACGCATCTACCATGTCTCACACATGATATAAGCACGCATCTGCCGTGATAAACATATCGTAAAAGCATGCATCTACCATGCCTCGGTGCTCTAGCAGCGGCCAACAAAACATTTTTCTTTTCTTTCTTTCCATGATCGTACCATGCATGCAGACACTAGTGAGTATCCTGTTATGCATGCATGTGAAGATGCTAATGTATGTTATGATCATGTAAGGTGCAACCAAACACTTTAATCATAGTACAGATCAATCATCCAATGCAATACACTCTCAAGATATCATCAAGTTTACAAACAATACTATGTTTATGTATTGTAGTTGCAGATGGATTTCTACTTACCTTGATCGGGTAATACCCTTACGTTTATACCAATAGGGGGTGGTTGGGATGATATATCTTCAGAACCTGTTTCAAGGAATGTGTTTCAAGGATTTACATACCACACGCAAGGTTTAACTCTCTTTATATCGAAAGGGTTTACCACTTCGCATAACCGGTGTTCTATGTACTTTATGTCGGTTTATCGATGTATACCAGCCCATTAACCAATAAATTTTGGACTTATAATTACTTAATAAATCTATTAGTCTCTGTTTATAAAGTTCATTCAACTCTCACAACTTAAAATTTCAAGGTTTTATAACAACCACTTGATTAAGAGAGTTTATCAAAGTCTTGTCATAATCAGATTTTGTTTTGCTTATAACCACTATAATATAAGTTGAATTTGAACCAATTTTTGATATAATATCCCTAAGATACTTAAGAATAAGTATACTGAAACTCCTGACCCTGAAACATACGGATCAAGTAACATATACTATTAATTCCAAAAGGTGGCAGAATTGGTTCCTTTATTGCCTTAGTGAGTTTTAAGACTCATAAATCCATATTTAACACAAGGGTTTGCCATGGATGAATTCTTAACATCATTGTAACATGTATAAGAACATATACAAGCTCTCACACCTTCGAAATAGCTAAGAAACATAGCAAGAATAAGGAAGAAACAAAGGAAACTCACCTTGATTGTCAAAGGAATTGAGGTGTTGATGTTTTGATGATTTCTTCTTGAATTTTTGGTGATTTTTCGAAGTGTGAAGCTTCTTGATAATGTTCAGACTGTAAATGAGGGTTGAGGGTCGGATTTATCCATCAACCAAGTGTCTTAAGTCGGTTATGAAGGTAAAATGTCCAAAATACCCTCGAATGACTACTAGGGACTAGGTTTGAAATAATTGATCGATTCAAGTAGTTATGATCCGGTTCTTGGAGTGTTTGAACCGGTTCCTAGTAGATATTGACCTCATTTAGGGTATGGATGGTCTTTAAAATGGTTTAGTAGAAGTTTAGGGTGTATTTTTATTGCTTAAACTCGATTACCACTGCGAACAATGTTGAAAATGCTAGTGAAGGACTTTATTGTCAAACTTTCTAAAACTTCACAAATGAGACATTGTAGGTAAGAATGGAAGAAATCATTTATAAAAATATAATTAATATGATAAACTAAAAGATAAGTTCAATTCCTACCGCAGTTGGAACGAATGAGGTATAGACAGATCACAGTATTTTACAAACGTTATCAGATACAATCATAAATTGTATCCTATTAGGTATTGACAAGAGTCAAAGGCACTTGACGCGCGTTAGTTTATTGAATGATGGTTATCCACTTGAATCGTCAATTTAAAGTGACCCACTACACGCGCCGACTAAAATCTCGAGGTAAGCTAGTTAACCTCTGATAGACACGTCACTGACACCTTTATAACTTCTAGGCTTACCACGTGTACTTAGAGTTTTATAAGATTTTTACACATATTTTATTTTCGTATTAGAAATACTATGAATAACATAACTTAGTCCCGTAACATATACCACGATTGTGTTTTAGACATGAGTTCAAATGTTTAGCACATTCCTATGTGTGAAATTAACTATAAGATCAACTGAACCATGAAACATCAAGTAATCCAAATAAAACATAATTAACAAGTTATGCATGAATCATATTGACCAAGTGAGTAATGTTAGGCTCGGGTATCACATCCTCCCCTCCTTATAAAAATTTTGTCCCCGAAATTTAACTTACCTGAAAAGATCAGGGTATTTAGCCCTCATTTCATCTTCTCTCTCCCAAGTGGCTTCTTCTACGAGTTGATTTCTCCACAACACTTTGACTAGTGGCACCTCTTTATTTCTGAGTTTCTTTACTTCTCTTAGTAAGATTTGTACCGGTATCTCCTTGTAACTCAAATCTGCCTCCATCTCAACTGGTTCATTCTTGAGAATGTGGGATGGATTCGCAATGTATTTTCTTAGTAGAGAAACGTGAAATACATTGTGTATCTGAGACATTGATGATGGCAACTCTAGTCGATAAGCCACTTCACCAACCCGCTCGGTAATAGGAAATGGCCCAATGTATCTTGGACTCGATTTTCCTTTCTTACCAAATCTCATTATTCCCTTCATTGGAGAAACCTTCAGAATACACGATCACCCACGACAAATTCCAAGTGCTCTCCTTCCGTATCTGCATAACTCTTTTATCGCTTTGAGTCGTTCTCATTCTTTCTCCGATTAGTGAAACTGCCTGTCATTTCTTGAATCATATCGGGACCTAAAACTCTTCTTTCACCAACCTCATCCCAATGTACCGGTGATCGACACTTCCGCCATACAAAGCTTCATAAGGAGCCATTCCAATTGTACTACGATCAAGTATTGTAGGAGAATTCAATTAGGGGTAAATGTTTGATCCACTGCCTTGAAAGTCCATAACACAGATCTGAGCATATCTTCAAGAGTTTGTATAGTTCTTTCGATTGCCCATCCGATTGTGGATGATAAGCGATCTTTGAAAGACAAGTGGGTACCCAATGCTCTATGCAGGCTCTTCCAAAAAGCTGATACAAATCGTGAATCTCTGTCCGATACAATAGATAATGGAACCCCATGTAGCCTCACTATTTCTTGTATATAGAGTTGAGCATAACGATCAATGGAGTATGTCGTACAAACTGGGAGAAAGTGAGCAGATTTTGTCAATCTATCAACTATAACCCAGATAGAATTGTGTCCTTTAACCGTTCTTGGTAAACCTATCACAAAATCCATCGTAATGTCCTCCCACTTCCATTTTGGAACAAATAAAGGTTTCAAAGTTCCTGCTGGTCTTTGATGCTCAGCTTTTACCTATTGACATGTTAGGCATTGCTCCACATATTGTGCAATATTTTCTTTCATACCTGGCCACCAATAGTGTAGTTTCAAGTCTCTATACATTTTGGTTGCTCCTGGATGTACTGAATATGGTGTTGAGTGCGCCTCTAGTAATATTTCTTTGCGAATATCTTCAAAATTAGGCACACATAAACGATTTCTAAATCGAATAATACCATCTTCTGACAATTGGAAATCTGACGAGGTTCCTAATTTAATGTTCTTCTTTATTTTCTCTAACTCTTGATCCTCTTCTCGCCTTCTCAATTCTATCTATTAAAGTAGGTCGAAGGGTTAGTGCTGACAATTTTGCTTCTAGCCATCCATGTTGGATAATTTCCACATCCATATTCATCAAATCGTGTACTTCTGGCTTCTGGATCAAGGTCATTGCCGCAATGGATTGTGCTGATTTTCTGCTTAGGGCATCTGCTACGACATTAGCTTTACCAGGGTGGTAGTTGATGACACAATCATAGTCTTTAACAAGTTCCAACCATCTCCGCTGTCTCATATTTAATTCTTTCTGAGTGAAGAAATATTTCAGGCTCTTGTGATCAGTATAAATTTCACAACGTTCTCCATATAGGTAATGCCTCCATATTTTAAGTGCAAACACCACTGCAGCAAGTTCTAAATCATGTGTCGGGTAGTTCTTTTCATACTCCTTGATTGTCTAGATGCATATGCTATTACTTTACCATTACGCATTAATACACAACCTGAGACCATTCTTTGAAGCATCACTGTAGACTTTAAAACCTCCGGTTCCCATTGGAATGGTCAAGATTGGTGCCGATGTCGGCCGCCTCTTCAATTCTTGAAAGCTTTGCTCGCATGATTCTCGCCCACTTGAAGGGAACATTCTTTCTAGTCGATTGTGTTAATGGAGAGGCAATCTTGGAGAATCCCTCTACGAATCGACGGTAATATCCACTAGACCAAGAAAGCTGCACTTACGTAGAATTTGTGGGTTGCGGCCGATTATTGATTGCTTCAACTTTGCTTGGGTCTCCAAATCCTGCTCCGGATATAACATGCCCCAAGAATACCACTCGGTCTAACCAATTCACACTTTTAAACTTAGCATATAATTGTTTCGTTTTAAGACTTCTAAAACTTTCCTTAGATGCACTGTATGGTCTTCTTTGGTCTTCGAATATATGAGAATATCATCAATAAACACGATAACAAACTTATCCAGAAGTCTTTAAACACTCTATTCATTAAATCCATCAATCTCACTTTGGGGCATTTGTTAGGCCAAACGGCATCACCAAAAACTCATAGTGTCCGTACCTCGTACTGAATGCCGTTTTTGGGATGTCCTCATCCTTGATCTTCAGATGATGGTACCCAGATCGCAGATCAATTTTGGAAAATATAGATGCGCCTTGAAGTTGATCAAACAAGTCATCAATTCGAGGTAAAGGATACTTGTTCTTGATCGTAACTTTGTTGAGCTCTCGATAGTCTATACACATCCTCAAGGAACCATCCTTCTTACGAACAAACAATATTGGCGCTCCCCATGGTGAATAACTAGGCCTAATGAGGCCTTTGTCTATCAACTCTTGCAAGTGGGTCTTTAATTCCTTTAATTCAAATTGGTGCCATTCTATATGGTGACTTTGATATTGGTGCTGTTCATTTGTAAGTTAATCACAAACTCTATTTCACGATCTGGTGGCAGTCCCGGTAGATCATCAGGAAACACTTCAGGGTATTGTTTCACCACTGGTACTTCATTGACGTTCGAGAAATCTTGTTTTTCAATGCTCATTACACTAACTACATAGCCTTCACAACCACTGTTTAATAAACGTTGTGCCTTCATTGCTGAGATTCTGGAAATCTTAAATTCTTACTAACCCCGACAAAATAAAAAGGTTCTTCCCCAGGTGGTTGTAGTGTCACAATCTTTCTCCGGCAGTCAACAGTAGCATGATATTTTGATAACCAATCCATACCCAAGATTATGTCATAGTCATTCATGTCCAACACAATTAAATCAGCATAGAGTTCCCTATTTTCGATAGGAATACTACACGCTCGTATGATCTTATCTGTTTGTTTTGGATCTCCAGAGGGGGTAACTACATTATAACCTACCTAAATTGTTTCTGGTACTCTACCCAGCCTTCTCACATACTCGGTAGATGCAAATGAATGTGTAGCACCAGGATCAAATAATACCGATGCTGAAATACCAAATATAAGAAGGTTACCTGTGATAATAGACGGATTAGCTTCAGCATCTTCTCTGGTTATAGTGTAAACTCTAGCTGGTACCCTTTCCTGGGCTTTAGCTTTTGTCTTGTTTGGGCAAACGTTCGCCATATGTCCAGTTTGTCCACATGAAAATCATACTTTAGAACCCAATAAGCAAACTCCACTATGTTGTTTTCCACAATTAGGGCATGCCGGTAATGGTACAAAGGGTCTACCCTCTTCAGACTTCATGCGCTTACTTGGTCCTCCTTGTTCCTGCCCCTTTTTAGATGGAAAATCAGCCTCTGGATTCTGCGATTGAGGTGGCCTCTTCTTTTCATTCTTAAACCAGTGTTGGCCTTGTCGTTGGGCAAATTGCCTCCGAACCTCTGGTGCTTGTCGAATCCTCAGTTCTGCCTGTTCTGCGACCAATGCTCTCTCAGCAATTATTGAATAAGTCGTCCCTTGAATTCCTGCCATGCTGACATCTCTGTATAGCTCTGGTCTCAAGCCTTCAAGGAACCTCTCCACTTTCAGTGCTAACCATATGCTCAGCAAACGTAGATAGCATTTCGAACTTACAGATGTAGTCTGAAACCATCATGCTTCCTTGTTTCAACTGTATAAATTCGTTCATCTTCATTGCACGAACAGGAGCTGTAAAGTACTTATTTCTGAAGAGTTCCTTGAACTTAGCCCAAGTCATTGTTGCCACATTTTCAATAGCGCTTATCGTATCCCACCAATGACCTGCACTACCCCGTAACATGAAGGATGCACAAAGTAACTTGTTCTCTTCAGAGACCTTACTATACTGGAACATGTTTTCTATAGTCCTTAGCCAATCTTCTGCTTCTGTAGGATCCACTGCGCTCTCAAATGTCGGTGGATTCAACTTCCTGAACCTTCCTCCATCTAATTCAACTTGTTCTACTCGAGGTGGCGGTCGATTCCTGTCATCTCCCTGCTGTCCTCGCATGTCTCTTTGTTGGATGAGTTGTTGGATTTGTTGAGATTGCCTTTCTACTAGTTCAGTCAATCGACCAATTATCAGATCACGATCAGAACTTGTGGATGTCATTTCTGGGTCTTGTGTTCTACCCCCATCACTGCCTTCATTTCTCGTTCTCGGCATTATTCTCTATTTATGACTGAGCCCTATATCATATGGTCAATATAATTCATGAAATATGAGTGCACACAAATAAAATAACACTTACTGGATTTGTTGTGCTCCACATGCTCTGAGCTCGTGTACATGGACAGTCTACAGGGCACAAACCGGGCTCCGATACCACCTGTAGCGCACCCGCACTAACTACCTAATTTAAACTATCTTATATAATATTAGTACTTATAAATTATGGTGAAATTTCGACAGAGTTTCCCCTAAAGTAGTACCTATCCCAAACCTGTGACATAAAAACCAACACAAGTACCATACAGAGACATCTAGTCTCAATCCGAATCAAACTCATGACATCAATATCCCCGTAGCTATAACTACAAGAGATTAGTAAACCACAAAACTTCGAGCTTCTCAAATTACTTATTTATTTTACATTACGATATTTAAACAACCTCATGGTTAAACAACATACTAAGTGAACTTAAAGTACCCATCACACCATCAACGACACTCGAACCCATGAGTACATTACTGCAATACATATTTATAAAGTAAGGTTCACAAACAAGAACGAAAATATGTTAAGCCCATGGTTAAGCCCGACAGGTCGTCATCCATGTACGTCGACCCTCAGCAACAGTGGAACTCCAACTCATCCAGCGAGGGAACATACTCAAGCATCAGAATTACCTACAATGCATAAACTACGTGAGCTAAAGCCCAATAAGTAGAAATCATGCATGTTATGTATCATGTCTGATGCAACATATGACATATGATTATCAATGAGAATCTCTCAAAATCATTTTCTTATCCTTGGGCCCGTTGAACCACGTACTAAGCACCGGAATGAACTCAACATCATATCATATCATGAGGCATGCATCTACCATGCCAGACATATAAGGCATGCATCTACCACACCAAATATATCGTGAGAACACGCATCTACCATGTCTCACACATGATATAAGCACGCATCTACCGTGCTAAACATATCGTAAAAGCATGCATCTACCATGCCTCGGTGCTCTAGCAGCGGCCAACAAAACATTTTTCTTTTCTTTCTTTCCATGATCGTACCATGCATGCAGACACTAGTGAGTATCCTGTTATGCATGCATGTGAAGATGCTAATGTATGTTATGATCATGTAAGGTGCAACCAAACACTTTAATCATAGTACAGATCAATCATCCAATGCAATACACTCTCAAGATATCATCAAGTTTACAAACAATACTATGTTTATGCATTGTAGTTGCAGATGGATTTCTACTTACCTTGATCGGGTAATACCCTTACGTTTATACCAATAGGGGGTGGTTGGGATGATATATCTTCAGAACCTGTTTCAAGGAATGTGTTTCAAGGATTTACATACCACACGCAAGGTTTAACTCTCTTTATATCGAAAGGGTTTACCACTTCGCATAACCGGTGTTCTATGTACTTTATGTCGGTTTATCGATGTATACCAACCCATTAACCAATCAATTTTGGACTTATAATTACTTAATAAATCTATTAGTCTCTGTTTATAAAGTTCATTCAACTCTCACAACTTAAAATTTCAAGGTTTTATAACAACCACTTGATTAAGAGAGTTTATCAAAGTCTTGTCATAATCAGATTTTGTTTTGCTTATAACCACTATAATATAAGTTGAATTTGAACCAATTTTTGATATAATATCCCTAAGATACTTAAGAATAAGTATACTGAAACTCCTGACCCTGAAACATATGGATCAAGTAACATATACTATTAATTCCAAAAGGTGGCAGAATTGGTTCCTTTATTGCCTTAGTGAGTTTTAAGACTCATACATCCATATTTAACACAAGGGTTTGCCATGGATGAATTCTTAACATCATTATAACATGTATAAGAACATATACAAGCTCTCACACCTTCGAAATAGCTAAGAAACATAGCAAGAATAAGGAAGAAACAAAGGAAACTCACCTTGATTGTCAAAGGAATTGAGGTGTTGATGTTTTTGATGATTTCTTCTTGAATTTTTGGTGATTTTTCGAAGTGTGAAGCTTCTTGATAATGTTCAGACTGTAAATGAGGGTTGAGGGTCGGATTTATCCATCAACCAAGTGTCTTAAGTCGGTTATGAAGGTAAAATGTCCAAAATACCCTCGAATGACTACTAGGGACTAGGTTTGAAATAATTGATCGATTCAAGTAGTTATGATCCGGTTCTTGGAGTGTTTGAACCGGTTCCTAGTAGATATTGACCTCATTTAGGGTATGGATGGTCTTTAAAATGGTTTAGTAGAAGTTTAGGGTGTATTTTTATTGCTTAAACTCGATTACCACTGCGAACAATGTTGAAAATGCTAGTGAAGGACTTTATTGTCAAACTTTCTAAAACTTCACAAATGAGACACTGTAGGTAAGAATGGAAGAAATCATTTATAAAAATATAATTAATATGATAAACTAAAAGATAAGTTCAATTCCTACCGCAGTTGGAACGAATGAGGTATAGACAGATCACAGTATTTTACAAACGTTATCAGATACAATCATAAATTGTATCCTATTAGGTATTGACAAGAGTCAAAGGCACTTGACGCGTGTTAGTTTATTGAATGATGGTTATCCACTTGAATCGTCAATTTAAAGTGACCCACTACACGCGCCGACTAAAATCTCGAGGTAAGCTAGTTAACCTCTGATAGACACGTCAGTGACACCTTTATAACTTCTAGGCTTACCACGTGTACTTAGAGTTTTATAAGATCTTTACACATATTTTATTTTCATATTAGAAATACTATGAATAACATAACTTAGTCCCGTAACATATACCACGATTGTGTTTTAGACATGAGTTCAAATGTTTAGCACATTCCTATGTGTGAAATTAACTATAAGATCAACTGAACCATGAAACATCAAGTAATCCAAATAACACATAATTAACAAGTTATGCATGAATCATATTGACCAAGTGAGTAATGTTAGGTTCGGGTATCACAACGTACGTTAAGCCTTATATCATTGCTGACATCATGTGTCCGTTGCCGCTTTTCTGACTTTGACTCCTCCAACATTCACTTGGTTTGAAAATGTGTTACGTACGTTATCAACAGTGTGTTATGTACGTTATCATTGAAATATTACGTACGTTAATCAGACTACGTTACGTACGTTAAGCTTGCACAGAACACCATTTTGAGACTTCGTTTTCTTCGATTCTTGGCTTCGCCTCTTCGTTGTTTTGTTTTGCTTATCAACTTTAATCATCAAAACACTTTTAATTTATGTATGGAACAAAATGTTCCAACAATCTCCCCTCTTTTGATGATTACAAAACAGCCCTTCGTCAATGGGATTTACCTGCAAAAATACAAATATATGTATATGTGTACAGACCAAAGTTTTCGACTTTGTCCGTTTTGTTAGTTTCTTCTCCGATTTATTTTTCGACTCCTTTTCTTTTCTCCTTTTCTTTCCTCATTTTCAAATTTTCATCGTATTTTTGATGTCTCCTTATTTTTCTTATTCTGTCATTTTCGACTTCTCCTTTTCATATTTTGACTCCTTCGTTTCTCCCCCTTTTTGTATGCTTTATTTTTCTTCAATTTTCTCCCCCTTTCAGGGTTAATCCATTTTTCGACTTCTCTCCATCTCCCCTTTTTTGTTTTCATCAAAAAGTAGATAAAATACCAATTGAATTTAATGATACCAAATGTAAAATATGCATGATACCAATTAATGATAAATAAATGCATAAAAGGGTAAAAACTCCCCCTGGAAATATTATCTCCCTAAAAAAATATACTCCCCCTGAGTAAAATACAAAAATCAATTTTTGGGGATCCAACCGATACTCGGTTTTTGTTTTGAAATATAGACAATATTTGCAATGGTGGTTCCTTTAGAAATTCAAATTTTCTTTATTTTTATCGTCCGGCGTGGGCTTTTACAATTTGAAACGTGATGCCCGATTTTCAAACATTTTTCGCAATGGGGTATTTTAAAATTGACGGATTCATTTTTCGAACGTGGTTTGAATCCTAACCCCTCTTTATTTAAAGTGAATTTCTGAACACCAAGCATATGTTCAAATTTCTCGTTTCCACACGAGAATTTCTTTGTCAAAGATTTAAGTTCGGTTTGAATTTTAGCAAGATCATCCTTCAAAATATTCTCATTTTCAATGCATTTCGAATGATCGATTTCAACGAATTTTCCCTTATCGATAATTTTGGAATTTTTAATTTCCAAAGATTTAATTTTAGATTTAAGGGATTTGATCTCGGATAAAGCATTTTGGAAATCCGTATGTAATAACTCAAATGCATCAAATAACTCGTCACGAGAGGATGTACTTACTTGGCTTTCGAGGTCGCTGTCGTCGAACGAACTCCGGGCCATGAGAGCGAGATTATTTTGATTGATAAATTCGTCGTCTTCGTCTTCATCGCTCCAAGTAGCCACGAGAACCTCCTTCTTGGGTTTGGCTCGGCAATGCTTAGCGAAGTGGCCTGGTTTTCCACATAGTCGACAAGAGTTGTCGAACTTCTTAGATTCGCTCGAGATGTCCTTCTTCCTCTGGTTTAATAAGGTTTGGAACTTATTAATGTTTTTGGCATAATATACCATTTCTTCATCGCTTTCCTCCATCGGGATTTCTTCTTTCTTTTTCGACATTTTTGCCTTCATGGCTAACGATCGTTCCTTCAGTTTTGGCTTGACACTACGTGATTTTAATACAATCTGATAATTTATTAGCGAACCAACGAGGGCGCTAAAATCGAGCGTATTGAGATCTTTAGATTCCATAATTGCGGTCATGGTGCCGTCCCATTCGCTAGGTAGTGATCTTAAAATTTTCTTGACTTTTTCACTACTAGATAATGGTTTACCAAACGAAGCAAGTCCATTTATGATGACCGAGAATCGGTCGACCATATTGGTGATGGACTCGTCACCTTTCATCATGAATAACTCGTAGTCATGGAGAAGCATATTGATTTTCGTCTCCTTGACTTGAGTCGTCCCTTCGTGTGTGATTTCTAGAACTTTCCATATTTCTTTCGCACTCTCACACGATGAGATTCGATTGACCTCTTCCGGATTTAAGGCACAAAATAAGAGTTGAGTAGCCTTACAATTTAGATGGTCATTCTTCCAATCCTCGTCATTATATTCTTCGAAAATCTTAAGAGATCCATCGGTTTTGATTGGAACTTTTGGGCCAAGGCAAATGATCTTCCAAATCTCTATATCGTCGGCAAGCATAAAGATCGACATCTTTTTCTTCCATGTTAAATAATTTGAGCCATCAAAGAATAGTGGTCGATTGAGACCAAGGCCTTCGACAGGAGCAAATTGAAACGCCATTGGATCTTTTCTCCTCGGATGTTAAGCCGCGTATTGGAGTACCACTCCGATACCAATTGTTGGGTTCTGGGATCGGATATTTGCGCCGTTTGCGGAAGCGTAAATATAAGTGCGGAAATTTAAAGCACGCAAGGATTTATAGTGGTTCGGCTATAAACAAGCCTACGCCTTCTCTCGGTATCTTTTTCAATAGGCTAAAGAAAAACCTCTACGCCTCTCTTCTATCAGTCGAGGGATAACCATTACAATCACGTATTCTATTGGTCCGTGATAAACCACTCGTACTTGTCTTTGTGTCGGTCCAAGTTAAACTGTTTTCCATTTAGTAGGACAAGGAATCAACCTCTCTAGCTTTCTATGAGTGCTAGATAAACCTCACGAAGATAGCGATTGCGATTCTAACAATGCCAGATCCTTGATCCTAATAACACCGAATCCAATCGTATCTTTTCTTTTACCTTTCCTGTATGATTTTGTGTATAACACTCAATCACTCAATGTAAGATCAATATTACAACAACAATAATATCAATATGAATATCATATGATTATCTCGTATGCTGGAAGTTGTTGTCATGAATCAATACCATAGACATTGTATGTATAGGCTCCATCATCAAACTAGCCGTTAGCTTCTTCAGACTGCATTACGTACGTTATCTGCTCTATATTACGTACGTAAGCTTCATTACGTACGTTAACCTCCCCGGGTTACGTACGTTAGCCTCTTCACAATCCAGTTCAGTGAGCTTCGTCTTTTTGGTTATGTACGTTAGCATATCATCCATTACGTACGTTAAGCCTAATGTCATTGCTGACATCATGTGTCCGTTGCCGCTTTTCTGACTTTGACTCCTCCAACGTTCACTTGGTTTGAAAATGTGTTACGTACGTTATCAAAAGTGTGTTATGTACGTTATCATTGAAATATTACGTACGTTAATCAGACTTCGTTACGTACATTAAGCTTGCACAGAATACCATTTTGAGTCTTCGTTTTCTTCGATTCTTGGCTTCGCCTCTTCGTTGTTGTTTTTTGCTTATCAACTTTAATCATCAAAACACTTTTAATTTATGTATGGAACAAAATGTTCCAACAAATTTTATGGTGTGAAAGATTTTTGAAAGTCATGTACTCGGATTATTTGAAAATAAAACAATACGTTAAAATCATTTTCAAAAATCCTCTCAGCACTACGCAAAATCAACGACGATAGCATTTTACGAAATGTCCAAAGGTACTTTAAAATAACTCTTTCAGATACCGTCGAGGTTTTATTTGAGAATCCTAGGCCGGTTCGTAAATTTCAAACAATTTCCAAGATTGGTATGAAGCCGCCGATTAATCGTACCGTCAAAGTAGTTTCGAAAATTGATTTTCCGCAACTTGCACAAACTTATGAAAAGTTTCAGGAAAGCATTTTCGAACACACACAGTAGACACAATTTTATCAATTCACTGAACAAAATCAATTATCACTTAGGGCAACGAAAAGTCATGACACATTCATACAAAACAGTTGTCATTACTAGACAACACACATAGAATACAGTCATGAGTGATTGACTGCAAAGGTTAACGGCTAAAACAAAGGCGGTTCTCTAGCCTCAGTCCAGGCTAACTAACGCGCTCTACCACAAATATTTAGCATGCGCTACCCATGATGTATTAGCGCGCGTCAGCCTCACACTTAGCGTGCGCTAGTTGCTCCAGCTCAGCAACATGATCGCCAACGTATATACGACATTACTAGAATCGAAGGTCACAATTAAAAAACAAAACAACATACGAACCTAATTCGCATCGAATAAAATAATTACAACACCTCGCGAGCAACCATCAAAAGACAATTGTCATCCAAAATCGAAATCTCATCTATTAATAAAGAGAACTATCTTAACTTATACCGAATGACTTAGGATTCACGTCACTGTTTTAATCTAAAACTCGCAACACTGCCCAAACAACAAGAACATCATCACGTGTTTCTCGACTAACAACCATAAAATCGATAAGTTGAAAGCGAGAGTCACGTCTTGATTACATTTTGTAGACCTCATTTGAGTTTAAAAATTGTGTTTTGAAAACTTATAATACAAGATAAAAATAAAATATCGGTATGAACTCTCAAAAAAAAAAATTCGGCCTTCAGGTCATTATACAAAAATCAAACTTTTTCCTCCCTTTAGAGGATGTTCTAAAACAAAATTTACGTGACTCCCCAAAAATATGTAAAGCTTTAAAATATCACATTGATGAATTTTTCTTTGCGTAACCACACCAAGGCCATTACTCTTGTAAAAACGACTTATACAAGGATGTGTGTATATATATACATATATGCTGGCACCACTTTCATTCTAGCACCATACGAGGATCAAACAACCATAGGCCGCATAATCACAAATCACCTTTAAACTCCACGTCATAACACAAAATCATACAAGCTCGTATAACAAAAGGCACAATATAGTAGGGAGACTTACATCCACAGGTCGCACGAAGATGATGGCTGCACCTTGATACTAATCACGGCCGACATCATAAACGACGCGTCGCGACACGACTCACTCGAACACAATCCGACAAGCAAGACTCAACAATACACGACTAGACCCGATAGTCTAGGTTTCCGCAACCTAAGCTCCGATACCATAAAAGTAACACCCCCAGAATCAAACCGAGAATATTACACGCCGCAGACCCTCTCCGTGAGGATCCACCAGGCTAGACATCCAAACAACATAATACATTACATACCGACATGATAAAATACCAAATCAATAGACCAACTTGGTCATTCATTACTAACATACAAGTCAAAAATACACATTTCTATCTCGACTCATACCCATGCAAGGGTAAAATACACTCACAAACAAAAAGTACGACGGCAGAAAAGACCATACACGAACTCCGACTAACTGCATCCAAAGCTGGCCTTCAGGTGATTAATATCATTCGCCTTCCATCATCCTTCGCGCCGATCCTGTGATTTGCTCCCAAACCTGCATGTACCTGGATGCAAAACAGACAGCCACCCCCGAATACTCGGGGGTTAGCAAAACTCCACTGTTTTGCTAGTACAAGTATAAAGTGCAAATAGGAGCCATACATAACACATTCCGAGAATACAACGAAAGACTTCCCGAGATATTTTGTTTAATTAAAATAGTTTAAGTCTTGAAAGTAAAACGAAAAAAGTAATCACTTTGAAAACACTTCCAAATATCGGGAGTTTTGAAAACATTTATGATTGAAAAGTTCTTAATTCCTCGAAAGCCACTTAGGGTCACAGCCCAAAAGTTCATTTTCCAAAATGCAAATCCGTTAACAAAACACGGGGTCCACGACCCAACCATTCCGGTCACAAAACACAGGGTCCACGACCCGATCATCAACTTCAATTCACTTTTCAAAGACATATTACACATAATACATTACTCTTATGCCATTTTATCCAAACACCGAGACTTGATATATAATATCTCTCGACCCCAAGCACCAAGCATTGTGATACTCCGGACATATCACAATTAATCATCAGTACAAACACTCTGGCAATTCTCGCGACCCGGTCCGGCCCTCAAGCCACCAAGTCCCTATGCGCCCCATCGAGCGGCCCCAAGTGAGAACGCCCACTCGAAAGTAACTCTCGCGACCCGGTCCAGCCGCTAAGCCACCAGGTCCCCGTGTGACCCCATCGAGTCAATCCCCGAGTGAGAGTACCCGAGAAAAACCTTACAACTATCATCAGTTCTCATTCCAAAACCACAATCCTTTAGAGTCAATCACAATATATATAGTCGAGGTATTTTGCAAGAATGGCCAAACTATCCAACACATACTCACGACCCAAAATTAACACTATCCACAAGGAAGCACACTTATCTCAATAACACCGAACGACACAACCAATATCACACAACTCACATATTCACCGATAACCACATGACTCCACGCACAATTCTCAACAAAAGGATTGAACCTTAATTTACTGACGGCATAATCACACATAATGACATCACCCGAAAGTAAGGAGATCCTATACTCAACACCAACACACATAGTCAATTAAGCACATTAAGTCCCGAACACAAGAGTCGTCTTTTAAGAAAACCATGATTGTAAATATACCGATTCTTTTGAGAAATGGTTTTAAACATTCATTTAGCACATATTGTCGATTTTCAACCATTATATTCACAAAACACGTAATGTATGGGCAAGATACTTTTCTCCATAGTCGATACCGGACACTCCGATGAACATGGCTCAACCGGGAAACCTCGAACGCCCACAACTCTCCGGCAGAAACTTGTTGAGAAGATACTTGCTGTATTTCTCTTGGTTGATGAATATCCCTGTAGGCTACTGCTTTACCTGCAATCCTAGGAAATAACTAAGTTCTCCCATCATACTCATTTCAAATTTAACACAACCGATCGGGAAACGGCGAATGGAAGGGTTACGATTCGAGTTCTTCACAATGAACCTGACCCTAACATCATACCATGAATAAATTGACGATCGTACAAGGACGAATAATCGTAGAACGCCCGAATCCCCTTTGTGACATTTTATCGAACACCTTCAAGGCGTCGATTAGAAACTCAATAAAACGACGAATCCTCGGCAATCCAACCATGGAAAAACAAGGAATTCGATATAATACAACTTAATAATCATCAATCCATCACTATTCTAAGTTATAACGAATTACACGGACGAAATCAAACAAAATCCCCAATTTTCCCAAAACTAGGATTTTAGGAAAACTAACCTTGATTCGCTGGATCTAAGGATGTTATGGGATGATCAATCGATGATATAAACTCTATAACTTTGTCGATTCATAGTATAACAACATATCTTCGACTTCTCCAAGACTCCAGCCGCGGACAGGAAAGATAGGAAATGAAAAACGAGTGAAAATATGATTGTTCGGTCATATTTATACTGGTGCAGCCTAGCGTGCGCTAGGCTTCCGAGATAGAGTGTGCTATCGGGTTGTCATGGTCGAGAATGTTCGGCCGGGGCCCGCCATCACACGCTGGACATGTGCACTGTCGGCCTGTGCCGCAATCCAGAGACTTCCTGGACTAATCTGCTCGGCCAGGTAGCATGCGCAGCCTTCCGTCCGTAGCGTGCGCTGGGTCGGCCGATTAGCGCGCGCAGTGTCCGACAGTGGCGTGCGCTACCTGCCGATCCTCCCCGAGTCCAGAACCTCTCTGCCCCTGCTGCCTCGGCCGACTAGCATGCGCAACCTTCCGGTCGTAGTGTGCGCAGCCTTCCGGCCATAGCGTGCGCTGCCTTCCAGCAGTAGCATGCGCTATGCCGGTTCCTGCCGCACCCGTCCGGCCAGTGCCCAACCGCCATGACCCGATGACTCGATTTTTCGAAAACACACGAAACGAACACGACAAAACGCTCGCGGACAATGTTATCAATCCGGAATGAAAACAACATACAACAAAACACCATATACAGCCATAAACACCAAAATCAGTTGTCGAGAAAATAATACCGGCACTCGACAATAAGAAAATATCCGAAAAAAATCCAAAATAACCGGAACAAAAATCTTGGGTATTACAATACTTTCTCCAGCTCTATCAGCCAGTGGTCCCATGTCGGCATCTCAGAAAAAACATTAAACTTCGGTAGGTGCATCTTCGCCACCTCCTGTAGCTATCTGTCTCTTTGATTTCCCAAGTCTGGATGCCTTGCTGTCTCTCTCCCGGCTGCCACCCTACTGCCACTTACATTCTGTCTACAACTTGAGCAAATTAGATCATTTGGTTGACCACCTGACGAAGGATGCCGGGAACAACACGTTCGGCATTAGCTTCCACCGTTTGCGTTCATTGTTGACGGACTCTTGTCGTTCGCCAGCACTCGAGTTAGCCTGATTTGACAGCGAATCAGGAACAGAGGGTGAAGCTTCCCTCTCAGCATTTCTACGTCCACGACCACGTCCACGTCCTCCTCTTAACATACTGTAAGCATAAATACTTAATATACAAGGAACAATATCATCCTAACATTCAATTATAAAAAGGTATAACATGTAAAGGACAAGAATGAGTTTAGGAAACTTACAACCACCACTCACATGAAGCCGTAGGTAGTACAGTGATGTTATTCGCGGAAGGTTACCTTAAAAGACATATATGAACCGTTATTTTAACCCAACGACCAAGATATCCATAATCTTATCTCCGAACCATATTCTATAACACCCCGAGATATTCGGGATTATTACAGTACCGTAAATCCTTGATATAAGGATTTACTAGGCTAAGAATTTTAAAAACAACATTATTAAATACCAACCGTAAAAGTTATTATTACATCACCAGTCTGAAAAATACAACTCAGCCAACAACCGAAAGTAAACCTCAAAAGAAAAACCAAACAACATCGTACTCGAGTACTTTATTAAAACAAAACACAACTGACAAACCATCCCGGAAGTAACATCACTCTTCATCCTCATCATCATGCATCTCTAGTGGTTGTTTCCCCGTCCTCCTGTATCCTGAACATAAAACAAATATCCACCCCGAAGAGGTTAGCACAATAATGCTAGTATAGGTACGATAATTATACAACAGATTATTCAACATCTCAAGAACAATAAAGACAACATCATTAACGAGAACAATAACAACGAGTCTCTACTACGAGAAGACTCACAATACCGTACTCAACATGATAATCACAACATACACATGGTAATTCCGATGATCTAGCGTTCACTGCATAGATCCCAAGATGATCCCGTCGGACCAACACGAGGTGGACATACAACAACAGCACATATGCATGACAATATGTATAACATCAATACATAAGACATAATTAAAGTACTTGCCTTTGAAAGATGGCAAGATATAAATACTTCAACGACTTCAACAAACTCGAAGGCCGCTCCTTTGATCAACCGTTCGCAAACCTCAAACCTTAAACAAAAGGAAATAAGGACAACTCAACTTACGTACAATACTATAAAACGAATATTCTAAATGTTCCAATAGTGACCGAGTATAATCATCATTGTTCGGCTACTTCCCGGTTAACTACTCAAAGAACACTACGTTGAACGAATACCATACTACATGCGAAACGAAAGATCATAACGGGGATAACTCGTTGATGTCTACGGGTTTCCAACATATCTAAATCATTACAATTCATATTCCAATTCTTCCCATAAACTTCTACTACATGTGTTGTTGCCCGAAATATTTATCCGAAGATTAAATACTGCTGGAATGGACGGACAACAAACAAGGTTGCGGGAACACTTCTGAGAGAATATGAATAACACAATATTTGTCGGGTTTGTTAGGCCCGAGCTTGAATGCTCTCGCGAGATGTTATTAATACAAATATTCGTGGATACAAGTATTAATGTGAGAATCTAAGTACAATGAGTGTAAAAAGACTCTATTAATCCAGCTCTTGAGCGAAGCTTGGTGTTCTTCGTCCCTGCCGATCGTCTTTTGTATGAGAGAGGCCGAGAGAAGAAAAAACCGAGAGATAGCTGTTGCCAAGAGTAGGAGAAAGCCAAGTGCTGTGTATTGCTTCTGTATTGTGTGCTGAAATCGCGATAATGCCAGGGGGTTGGCCGAGAGCAGGGAGCCTTCTATTTATAGGGGCTGAGGAGCCTTGTCTTCTGGCGGGCGATCGCCTTACGGACAATATAATAATGGGGCGATCGTCTTCCGGCCAATATAATAATGGGGCGATCGTCCTTAAGTCACACGGGCTGTCGACCTAAAGTCCAAGGCAGCTGCTGGCAGCCAGCTGTGCGGCCCAATGAGGAGCCAGCATGCGTCCGGAGTCACTGTCACATGCGGTCCTACTGACACCTTCCGGCGGGCCTGTCGGCTAGTGGACGGATGCTGACAGGCTGTGGTCAATGATCCGTGAAATGCGGATCTTGTCTCGGCGCTGCACGTGGGGTCTGTCCTGAGGCTCGGCCTTTGCCGACTGAATGACCATCGGCTTTGAGCGGCATGAGGCGGTCGTCAATGATCGGTCACCAAGGGTCGGCATCGGTTGGTCACCAAGGGTCGGTCGGCAGGTGCCGAGAGATGATCGTCTGGTCGTCGGCCACCAGGAGTCGATCGCCAAGTACCGAGAGACGATCGTCTTAGATGTCGATCGCTCGACACCGGGACTTGTCCTGGGACCCTCGGTTGGCAGATCTATCTTGGCTGCCGGGTTAAGGCTAGGCCGCCTGTTCGCTGGTCGGCAGTTTTTCCTCGGCTGATCGGTAATGGCTAGGTCGCCCGATCTTCGAGGCGATCGCCGGTCGGAGAGTATAATTCTCGACACAACATGTATCGGTGATCTAAACGAATTCATAACAAGGTAAGTACGTTCAACTGAATTCTAAGTTAATCCCATTTATGATTCTCGTTCTTCCGCAGGTAAGTTCATCTAATCCAAGTTCTACGTTCACCATGATTGCTACAACATGGTCATATCGTTCTAACCGTTCATATGAAGATTATCAATCCAATAATCTTTACAAACCCTGGATTATACTCGTAGAACGATCCCTACGTTCATCATCTCGAATTCACCTAGGCTAGGTGATAACATAATCGTTTCGTTCATCATATATTCATCACGAAATCATCATATCCATCATGTAATCATCACGAAATCATCATCAAGGCAGGCTATAATCTATGAAAATCACATTCTTATGATAGGCATAAACAAGGTTTAATTATTACCAACGAAAAACCTAAGTTCAACCAATCCAATCCTCCTAAAATTGTTGTTCGATTCATAATGCTCATAATAAACTCAATAACATCAGTAGCATGCCCATAATCATCACTAAGAATATGAACTCAAGGTTCGTAAAGCATCACATACCTTAATATCGAAGAAAACGACGAAACACTTGGTGAAACTCGACTCTGGGAGCTTGAACACCAATCTACAAAGGTCTATGATCTTCAAAACCAAGCTAAGAGGCTGATACAAGGAATTTATAGGGCTGGGGAACTCTCAAGTTTGCATAAATCAGGCAAGGGGTGGAGGTGAAATGAAAAGAGGTTGATGTCTATAAATAGAGTTTTAGTCCATTACGTAAGTTACCACAAGACATTACGTACGTTAGCTCTCTTACGTACGTTAGCCACAATTCCTTACGTACGTTATATGTGGGCAGTAGCTCATTGTCTCGTTTCCTGTCCTCCATTACGTACGTTACCAATGCTCTTATGTACGTAATGTGATCAATGTAGCGTACGTTATGATACACATTTAACGTACGCTATGCTCGTTGACTCGCTTTATCAAAAGTTGTCCAGATTCTCCCGACAAATATCCTTATCTGGATCCACATCCCAATCACACCTTATCTGCTCTGACCGTATTTTACGTACGCTATGCTTCGTGTATAACGTACGTTAACTACATTCCCATTACGTACGTTATGTATCAATTGTAGCTTACGTTACAATGCAGTTGCCAGCGTACGTTGTGTACAACTCTTAACGTATGTTAATGTCATGCAGAAGCATGTATAAATTTACAACCTCCCCACGATCTGATCAAGAATGTCTGAATACAAATACGAAAAAATCACACTTCGATTATCAATACGACATAATCAAATACCACAAGGTTCAAATCCAGATGAAAATACTCAACAATTATCCGTGTATTACACTACCCAAATCCCAATTTACGAAATGGAGCTCCATATTTAAATATATAATTTCCCGCATTTAAGATCAAAATGTCCATTCATTAATTTAAGCTACTGACAGCTTTAATTTATTAATATCTTATCCAAGAGTAGTACCACTCGAACCTTATTATTATATCGGAATTAAATCCACCTGCAGGGTTTAATATAATAATCATTATAAAGCTCCTCAATGGGACATCATCAACCCGCATGAGTCGGGACACGATTTGTAGTTATAATAATAATTATCGTATAAATAATATTATTGCCCAAGATACGAAGCTTATTGTCACTCATTTTGACTCTCACCCATGGTAAATCAAAGCAATAATTATTATAAATACATAATTAAATATTATATACTTAGAATAAGAAATAATAATTATCCGAGATTTATGTTCTTCTTACAGTCAGTACAGAAGACACTGTCTTACTTCGATCATGTTCAACATATGAGCATACACTAATGCATGCTAATAGTCAAGACCATCTAATCTCAATCGTACACTACAACCTTTCATATAATTTGTCTAGTAATTATATAGGTTGTGAACTATTGTATTATTTTATAAGGCACCGATAATGTGATCTTCCGTGTGACATCAACACACCATATTATCTACAATATAAAATAATTAGACATTTCATTTGCATAACCACAATGTGAATAAATATGCAAAACATGTGATGAAAAAATATGCATAACCATAACCAGGCTAACACATATACTACTACAAAAGTGGCCTTTAACAGCCATTTTAACAGCGGTTGTCCAAAAACCGCTGTTAAAATGACGCGGTGGCATACCTGTAAATATTGTGTCATAAATTAACAGCGGTTTTTTAAAAAACTGCTGTTAATTTAGAATTTAATAGCGGTTTTTTAAGAACCGCTGTTAAATTTAACAGCGGTACATTTAATAGTGGTTCCGAAACCGATGTTAAAGGGGATCCAGAACCGCTGTTAAATGCTGTTTTGTAGTAGTGATAACCTGAAGTAGACTTGGACTTTTCTTTGTCTAATGAAAAGCTTAGTCAGTATATCCCACTGGACACAGGTTTTCTGATTGATATACTATCATATACTCCCTAGTCCTTCTTAGGTACTTGAATATGTGCTTGATAGCAATCCAGTGTCCTGGTCCTGAGTTCGACTGATATCTAGCAGTCATGCCTACGGCATGACAGATATCTGGTCTAGTACAAAGCATAGCATACATGAGGCTTCCTATAGCTGACGCATAAGGGACCAACTTCATGTAATCTCTCTTTTTATATCTTTGGACACATATCCTTAGATAGTTGAATTCTATGTCTGTAAGGTAGAAAACCTTTCTTGGAATTCTCCATGCTAAACCGCTTTAGCACTGTATCAATATAGGATGCTTGAGATAAGCAAAACATCATTTTCTTCGAATTGCGAAAGATCCTGATTCCAAGGATGTGTCCTGCTTCTCCCAAATCCTTCACATTGAACTGCTCAGATAGCCATACCCGTACGTCCGATAATTCCTTCATGTTGTTTCATCTACATACAGTACAAGATACACCAACACGTTTCCATCGTATTTCTTATACACACAACTCTCACTCAGACATTAGACAAATCCATATGACTGGACAACCACGTCAAATCAAGTGTTCCAATATCTAGATGCTTGCTTAAGTACATAAATGGATCTCTTAAGCTTGCATACGAAGTGCTCTTCTCCTTCAGCAATGAATCCCTCTGGTTGGCGCATGTAGATTTCCTTGTGTAGACTTCCATTCAAGAATGCAGTCTTGACATTCAGTTGCCAAATCTCCAGATCCAAATGCGCAATTATAGCTAAAAGAATCCAGATTGACTTAAGCATGGCTACCGGCAAAAAGGTTTCATAATAATTGATACCCTCTTTCTGAGTGTAACCTTTCGAAACAAGTCTCGCTGTAAAGGTTTCAACCTTCCCATCACCTCCTTTCTTTCGCTTGTAAAAGTATAAAATATTTAAAAATGATCATACATCTGTCAAGAGTTACGGCCGTAACATTGAGGAGTTACGGCCGTAACTATGAGGACTTATGGTCGTAAGCTTTGGATGTTACGGCCGTAATATGGCATCGACTTTTTGCACATTAGTTGTTGTGTGGGTTAAAGCCGTAACTTTATTTGTACGCCCGTATGGAGTTTCAGACTTCATTTTAAGCCCAGAATTTCTTAAACTCTTGCATTTTTGCCCCAAATCTTCTTCGGATGATAAATTTTGATATATAGCTCTGATTTTGAATCCGGAAAGACTGCCGAACTCGCCTCGTAAAGCTCTATAACATGAATACATAAAAACTCAATCAAGAGAATATTTTATAAACATGTTATTTCTTGAGTAAATCAGTAATTCAATCCGATTAAGGCTAAATTTACATCTTCATCCTATAAAAATAAAATTGTTAAAAACTAATTAATTTAAAGCAAAAACAAGTAGACTAGCTCATAATTATGGGTGAAATATATCAATATTAATCATGGGTAAGTGTATAAACTGACATTTATCAGTTAGGATGCAAACCGCATAATAAAACCAAATTCTTAAATTTCAAAATACCAAGTTGTGACAAATGATTAAAAATTGGGCACCATATTTCAAATTGCAAAAGCCCACGTCGGACGATAAAAATTAAAAATATTTGGATTCCAAAAGGAACCTTTATTTCAAATATCGTCTACGTTTCAAAAGAAAAACCAACTATCGGTTGGGTCCCCAAAAATCAAAATTAATTTTTCAAATTAGTATTTTACTCAGGGGGGGTTTTTATATATTTAAGGAGAGATTTTTATCAAGGGGAGTTTACCCATTTATGCATTAATCATATCATAATTTTATCATTATTGATATTATCATATATACATTTTTTGCTGATAACAAAAAGGGGGAGAAGGATGGTATAAATGGTATAAGGGGAGAAAAATAGTAGGATGAGAGAAAAGCGTCATGGAAGAATGACGAGAAAAATAAAAATATATACGAATAATGAAAGGAGGAGAAAAGACGAAGAAAGTTGGAAAGAGGAAAAAAAAAAGAAAAGAAGAAGTTGAAAAGGAGAAAAAGGAAAGATGGGAGATGGAAACTAACGAAACGGAAGGTTGGCCAGCTTTCTTTCTTCGGAAGTGAGCTCTGTCCTCTTATTTGGGATCTTCTCTGGCTTCCCTGTTGTGATCTCCTTTGGAGTGTTGTCCTTCTCAAAGATGAATGGCCCGTCCTCTATGATGCACCACATGTCATCATGGATCGAAGATAAGTGTGCCTGCATCCTTATCTTCCAAAGATCATACTCGTCAACTGAAAACACAGGGAGTCTAGAATGCATGTGTTCCATTATAAAATGAGAGTAAAGATATATCTCTAATAGATATGGTTCGTGAAAAAAAATGAACCAACCTCTCCGATACCACTTGTAGGTCACAAGTCGTCCAGGAATAAGTCTGGAGGGGGGGTGAATAGACTTATTGAAACTCTTAAACTCTTTTTCACAAAGAGTAAGTTTCTTCAGCTGATGAATAAACAAATGACTTGGAGTCGTTTGTTCTTAATACGTGCGGAAATAAGCTGATGACGAATACAAAACAACTAATGAAACACTTAATGATGAATGCAGCAGTTAAGGTATGATGCTATAAAACAGTAAAGAACGCAGGCACTTATAGTGGTCTCAGAGGTGGGGTAATCCTCTACTAATCCACTTTTCTCCAAACCAGTTGGAGATGAATTCACTATAATTCTCAACCAGTGATAAATATTACAGTGATTCAACCAAACTACAACAGCTTCCAACCAGTGGAAATCCGTGCCGTAGTAACACACTTGACTGCCTTGCACCTCTTGATCCTCAATCCTTGGATGCCTTTACAGTCTCTTAACTTCAACCAGTGAAGTGCCCCGAACTCAAGATTATGGACATGAGTTTTTGTCTTCTCCAACTAAGAGCTTCTTCAAGTATGAACTTTTTAGAACCGCTCTTTTCACGATGCTATAGATTGCTTTAGATTGCTTGAATGCTTTGATCGCTTGAAAGTAAGTTCGCACCGGTATTTTGCTCAACTTCAAATCTTCGGATATTTATAGGTGTTGATCTTTGAGCATTTCTTCATAGCCGTTGAAAATCTTTTCAACAAATCCGTCCGTTGGAGAGGTAGACTTCATTGTTTTCTTTCTGAACGTTGCAAGGATGGATTCCCATATTTTAATCTATCTTCCGACCGTTGTGAAGACTCTGCATGTGAGGCGCTGAATCTTTTGAATATAATAGGATTTAAAGTCTTCAAGGTGGGTCTGGATGAATTATTTAATTCATATCCTTTGCGGGAATCTCTCCAGTTTGTCTCTTCACATTGCATGTGACTTTCCGTAATTTTTGACTTTTCAATGCATGCTGACGTGGACTTGGAGTACTTGGCTGATCTCGACTAGGTTGATGTGCAGTTAACTTCTCTGCAGTCTGGACCTCTCTGATGTTCACTGTTTAGAACTCGTCTGATCAGATGACTTGTCTGAGGTATCTTGACTGCAGTCTGGTCAAACATCTCTGATGATTTTTTGTTGACCAGATCTTCTCTGATATGACTCGGCTGTACCTCACTGATGAACTCAGCTGATCTATTGTACTTAGCCGATTTTTAGCCTAACTTATTTTGGCCTATAGAAGATACTCATTTGGTTCTTCTTTACATTTTGCCAAGTTTTACACTTAACATAATTTGGCCTATGGAAGATACTCATTTGGTTCTTCCTTACATTTTTGCCAAGTAATAAACATTTGAATTTATATTAATGACATCATCAAAATCTAACAAGTATTCCTAACAACGGCTGTACACTTAGCGTGCGCTAACCCCAATATGTTAGCGTGCGCTTACTTAAAAATCTGATGCCCAGTAACTGAAGTCCAGACTTTCTGTCCGCTGACCTGCTCGCGATAGCGTGCGCTACATTCAATATTTAGCGTGCGATACTACACCGTTTGCGTACGCTAAAAACCACTCATAGCGTGCGCTATGAATTAATCCAATTCAGTCCAGTACCCACTGGACTCTGCCTGTCCGACCTTAGCGCGCGCTACACCAAATGTATAACGTTCGCTACTACAAACCACTAGCGCGCGCTACTTACCATTCGTAGCGTGTGCTACTTATAACTCACCTACAGTCCAGTGCCTTCTGGACTGTCAGCCTGAACAACATTAGCGTGCGCTAATGCTGAGTGGTAGTGTGCGCTACCTGTACTCAATTAGCATGCGCTAAAGAGAGTACGTATCGTGCACTACACCTCACACACAGCCCACAACAAAGATGAGAATGATGATACGCTCGGACCGACTATCCAACTGGGTTGAATGATGAATAAAACTGATACGTGATACCAATATACTCCGAACGGTGAATACAATGAATAAAATGAATGATGAATGATCGTTAATGAGTGAAAATTACTAAGTGACAATTACTGAATGATAATGAATGAAATACAACTGGGTATTACATACTCCCCCCTTAAAAGAGTTTCGTCCTCGAAACTAAGGGTCAGACAACTCGGGATAACTCTCCCGCATACTATCCTCGGTTTCACAAGTAGCCTCTTCGACTCCGTGTCTAGACCACTGAATTTTTACCAAACGAATCGTCTTGTTCCTCAACTGTTTGATTCGCCGCTCTAAGACTCGTATAGGACGCTCCTCGTATGAATGATCATCGGCGATCTCTATTTCGTCGAACGGAAGTATGTGACTCGGGTCCGCAACATACTTCCGTAACTGAGAGACGTGAAACACATTATGAATTCGGCTTAACTCCGGAGGTAAGGCCAATTGATAAGCCAGCTCGCCTACTCGATCCAAAACCTCAAATGGTCCAATGAACCTCGGACTCAAGTTTTCACGTTTCCCGAAACGGAAGATACCTCGACTCGGGGATACCTTGACCAAAATGTGGTCACCTGTCTCGAACTCTAATGGTCGAAGACAATTATCTGCATATGATTTCTGTCGACCCTGAGTGGTTAACAAACGATTTCTGATCAAAGCTACCTTCTCACGGGCGGCTATAAGCATATCGACCTCGGTGTCGATTGATTCTGATAAGTCATCCCAACTTAAAGGAGATCGACAACGACGACCGTACAAGGCCTCATAAGGTGCCATCTGAATCGAAGCATGCCAACTATTATTGTACGTGAACTCGATCAATGGTAGTTGGGCTTCCCAATCATCTTTCCAATCGAGAACACATGCTCTCAACATGTCCTCCAAAGTCTGAATAGTCTTCCCTGATTGTCCGTCGGACTGAGGACGAAAAAGCTGAGATTAAGCTGAGTTCCCAAAGCACGA
Organism: Orobanche coerulescens; assembly: GCA_033398695.1. Classification (NCBI taxonomy): domain Eukaryota; kingdom Viridiplantae; phylum Streptophyta; class Magnoliopsida; order Lamiales; family Orobanchaceae; genus Orobanche; species Orobanche coerulescens. The sequence continues at coordinate 7,048,441 of CM065814.1, forward strand.
TGAACTAATTTCCAGAAATGTGACATGAATCTCCCGTCACGATCATAAACGATACTCTTAGGAGTACCGTGCAACCTTACTATCTCTTTGATGAACAACTGGGCAAGTCTCTCGGGACCTCACGTATCCTTAATCTCAAGGAAATGAACTGACTTAGTTAAACGGTCCACAATTACCCAAATTGTATTCATGCCACGACGACTCGTCGGCAAACTCGTGATGAAGTCCATAGAAATATCCTCCCACTTCCACTCGGGAATAGCGAGCGGTTTCAGCATACCCGCCGGTCACTAATGTTCTATCTTGACTTGCTGACAAGTTAAACATCTTGAAAAAAATATGCGACTTCTCGCTTCATATTACTCCACCAGTAGTTCTGTTTCAAGTCCTCATACATCTTGCTAGACCCTGGATGAATGGAATAAGGGGTAGCATGATCTTCTCTCAAAATCGAGTTTTTCAACTCGTCGTCCGCCGGAACGCATAACCGGTTCTTAAATCGCAGAAGTCCATCCGCGTGGACCATAAATCCAGGGACTTTCCCCTGAGTCACATCATCTCGAATGCGTAACAAAAATGGGTCAGAACCCTGATTCACTCTGATCGCCTCCTCAAGTGGCGATGAAATCTCTAACGTACAAAGTTGCCCTTGTACTCGTTGTAACCAAACCTCGACCTCAGATCTTATGAATTCCTGTTTAAGTTCCTTTTGAACAGTTAAACGAGCAAGCATCTGCTCCTGAACGGACCTACGACTCAAAGCGTCGGCGGCAATGTTCGCCTTGCCCGGGTGGTATAGTATCTCAATATCATAATCTTCAATTAATTCCGACCACCGCCTCTGTCGCACATTTAACTCCTTCGGAGTAAATATATCCTTCAAGCTCTTATGATCGGTGAAGATCTGACAGGTGACGCCATAAACATAATGACGCCAAATCTTCAATGCGAAGACCACGGCTGCTAGCTCAGGCCGTGGGTCGGATAATTGACCTCATAAGGTCTCAATTGCCGTGAAGCATAGGCAATAACCTTCTCGTGCTGCATTAGTACACATCCGAGACCCTGACCGGATGCGTCACTATAAACTATGAATCCCTCCGTCCCTTGCGGCAAGGAAAGGACAGGCACTGAAATCAAACAACTCTTGAGTTCCTCAAAACTCCATTGACATGCGTCGGACCACGTGCATCTCTTATCTTTCCGCCAAAGGTTCGTCATGGGTTGAGCGATTTTTAGAAAGTCCTTCTACAATTCGCCGATAATAACCAGCTTATCCGAGAAAGCTTCGGATTTTCTTAACATTCTTCGGAGGTTGCCAATCTCGGATAGCCTCCGTCTTTTGAGGGCCGACACGAACTCCGTCTGATGAAATTACATGTCCGAGAAACGTCACTTCGGACATCCAGAACTCACACTTGGAAAATTTTCCATAAAGTTGCTCTCGTCTCAACACGTCGAGAACTTGATGAAGGTGAAATTCGTGCTCCTCTCGGTCACGAGAATAAATAAAAATGTCATCAATGAAGACAACCACGAACTGATCCAAATAATCGATGAAAACTCGATTCAATAATTCCATGAATACCGCAGGAGCATTAGTTAACCCAAACAACATTACAACAACTAATAATGACCATAGCGTGTTCGAAACGCCGACCTAGCGATATCCGACTCTCGAATTCGCAACTGATGATACCCAGATCTTAAATCAATCTTTGAAAATACGGAAGCTCCTTGAAACTGACCCAGCACGTCACTTCAAAAGTGCGAAAAAGAATCCTCCTGGTAATATTACACGCCGTAAACCCTTCTCACAAGGATTTACCAGGCTAAACACAATTTTTCACGTCCTTTCAAAAATGCCAAAAAGATCGATGACGGTAATATTTTTCAAATACAGAAGAAAAAAAAATATTCCATTATCCAAATACCAAATACCGTCATAATACTATCGTTTAAACATTCAAGGCCAAATGCCAAAACTCGGTTTAGGGAATCGGTTTTACAAAGTAAGAACTCAGATTGCAAAGTCTCGAAAGCCATTTCAAAATGGATAAGAATACTGTTTGAAATATACTTTTTACAAATATAAACAATCAAATCCACGATTTCCCAATATATGCCATTTCAAAATACACACTCGACTCCATCGTCTGAAATGATCGTGGTCATACATTCACGGACAATAAGTATGGCATCACAACGATCCATTCAATCAATACCCAAGATGATGTCGTCTCTCGGTACATCCACCACGATTAGGCCTGCCAGCCATACATGGCCATGATGCTGAATCAGAAAATACTTAATCTCACGATCTCCGATAATTCTTCTACCGTCAAGTAGACCAATGATATAAGGTTCAAAATTAATAGGACTATCCAAGTGAAGTCTATTCAAGCATGATTCGGAAATGAATGAATGTGATGCTCCAGTATCAAAAAGGTTACACACAGGTTGAGATAAAATTTCGAGGGTATCTGAGATCATTCGGGCCTCCGGATCGTTGCTCCTCTACATCTCGTAAATTCGGGGCTTGCCAGCCCCCAAACCGGATGCTCCTCTACATCTCGTAAATTCATGTCTTAGATTGAACCCAAAACAACGGAACAAGCCCTGGAAGATTATTCATGGATCAATGCCATGCAAGAAGAACTGGAGCAGATGGAAAGGAACAAAGTTTGGGAACTAACAGACAGACCAGATCACAAGAAGGTTATTGGCACCAAATGGGTGTACAAAAACAAGAGCGACGAAGATGGAGCTGTTGTTAGGAATAAAGCCATACTTTTTGCTAAAGGATATGCACAGTGTGAAGGAATAGATTTTGATGAAACCTATGCACCTGTTGCAAGACTAGAGGCCATCAGACTATTCCTTGCATATGCTGCATTCAAGGATTTTGAAGTTTATCAGATGGACGTAAAGAGTGCTTTTCTAAATGGCATCCTAGAATAAGAAGTCTATGTAGAGCAACCCCCAGGTTTTGTCAAAGGAGACAAAGTCTACAAGCTGTTGAAGGCTCTCTATGGACTTAAGCAAGCACCAAGAGCGTGGTATGAAACACTATCTGTGTTTCTCGAGAAGAATGGTTTTTGCAAAGGAAAAGGTGGACAAGACCTTATTCAGAGTGGAGCACGAAGGCCACATTTTGATAGTTCAGATATACGTGGACGACATCATATTTGGCTCAACCAACCGAGAGCTGTGTGAGAAATTCTCAAATCTCATGCAAGGAGAGTTTGAAATGAGTATGATGGGAAAGCTTAACTTCTTTCTCGGTCTACAAGTTAAGCAGATGGATAATGGAATTTTCATCAATCAAGCCAAGTATACCAGAGATTTAATCAAAAGATTTGGAATGGAATCAGCCAAACCAGCAAGAATCCCTATGAGCACAAGTACTCACCTGGATGCAGACGAGGCAGGCATATCAGTGGATTCCACCCACTACAGAGGACTTATTGGATCACTTTTGTACCTCACTGCAAGCAGACCTGACATATCCTATGCCGTAGGAGTTTGTGCGCGATTCCAATCCAAGCCAAAGCAATCACACCAAGATGCAGTCAAGAGGATAATCAAATATCTTAAGTCTACAGTCAACGTTGGACTATGGTATCCTAAGGACGACAACTTCGAGCTGTCAGGATATTCAGATGCATATTTCGCAGCATGCAAAATTAATAGGAAAAGCACTAGTAGAACGTGCCAATTCCTAGGAACTAGACTGATATCCTGGTTTAGCAAGAAGCAGGTTTCTAACTCTATCTCTACCACAGAGTCAGAATACCTAGCTGCAGGTAGCTGTTGTGCTCAGATATTATGGATCAGACAACAGCTGAGGGACTATAATATCATTGCCAATGAAGTCCCTATCTGGTGTGACAACAATAGTGCTATTGCAATAACCAAGAATCCGGTTTTGCATTCAAGGACCAAGCACATTGATGTTAAGCACCACTTCATTAGAGATCACGTGCTTAATAAGAGAGTCAGAGTTGAAAGAGTCAGCACAGATTATCAGATAGCTGACATCTTTACCACACCTCTGCCAGAAGAAAGATTCTTGGAGATGAGCAGAGAACTTGGTCTACTAGATTGGGAATCTAGTACAGAAGAAAGCTGAAGCAGATCAGAGGAAGGACGAACCCAACTGATTATAAGGAATTAGACCCTAGTTGATACAAACAAGAAGACGAAGGGCGGACAGGAAAACCTAGCTGATCAAAATCTCAGGCGAGAAGTCCAAGGATTCAACTCACCTGATGCAGAGCAGTCAACATTCAACAGTCAAATCAGCGAAGTTTTCTAAACTTAACCGACCTCTGAATATTTTATTATTATCTGCTATAATATTATATTAACTTTGGTTCGCAAGTGGCATTTTAATACACGTGGCAATCACTCGATAAATCGACCTCCACGGTGGCCAATTAAAACCAACCGTCAAATTTTAGAATCTAAACCTGGACCACCAATTCAAATTTGAAATTTAAAAAAATCTCAAAAGGCGTACCACCGTTTCAAATTTATAATAATTTAATCCATACGTCTTTTCATCTTCTTTATAAGGACGAAAACCTTTTCACTTTACCTTTTACACTTACCAGTCTTTCAAACCCTAGATTTACAGAGCAAAAATTCTTTGAACTCCAAATACACTAAAAAAAAAAATCCTTTGTTTGCAGAAATGGAATCGTATTTCGAAGGCGTTAACTTGAAGGCGGTCCGAGACCAGATTATCTTCTCCCTGGTCGTCGATTTCGAAGGACTGTTGGAAGCAAATCTGGAGAACTACGACGTTCTTGACCTAATCCGTTCGATGAAGTTCAATGGGATCTACCCATTCCTGGACATCAGCCCAAAGCATCTATACAAGGAGGACGTCATCGTCTTCTATCGCGAAGCATATGTGATTCAAGGAGGAATCAGGAGCACCGTTGGCGGAATCCAAGTCGACATATCGCCGGAGTCGATTCGCTCAGCCTTTGGTATGAGGGACCGTGGCATACCCGTCGAGGCACTCAAACAGTCAGCCGCCGAAACCTGGAAGAAGATAAAGGCGGTCGATCAGCCGACGAAGCTAAAGCTCACCGCGAAAGGAGCGAAATAAAAAGGGTATATCGATATGCGTTGGATATTACCAACAAGATCATAATGGGTATGGCCGGCAGTTACGACCAAATGTCATCGGCAAAGTTCACAGTGCTGGGAGCACTGATTCAAGACGAGCAGATTGATTGGGCGGATTACATTTTTAGTCAACTTGTTCGCGAGGTCAACAAAGCCGAATGGCTTGTTGACGAGAAGAAATTTAAATCCAAGCTGGTGTTTGGAACACAGCTGAGTTGGATTTTGGAAAAGATGGGTGTGGTAAAGGGTACTACTGATCCCTTTCAAATCAATAAGAGGCTTGGTCACCTGGACCAAGAGACGCTGAGAAAACTGGGAGGCACGAGGAGAGCAGACCAGATGTTGAAAGAGCTGTCTGACTCAAGGACCTACCCCAGATATGATTTATCAGACGAGTCGGAAAAGCCTACAGAAGACAACCCCCCTGCAGCTAAGTCAGACTCGGAGTCAGACGACACTCCGATTGCTGTCCGGTTCAAGAGGAGGGGACCAGCCCCTGGCGAGCCATCATTTATTCAATCATCTCCAGAACCTTCACCAAAAAGACCAAGGCGACTGCAGTTTAGTCAGGAGCATCAGTCAGATCATTATGCGACTGCACTGTGTCTCCTACCCACTGAAGACCGGCTGCTCCAGCACTGAAACTCGATTGTCCCTGTCCTCACTCCAGCATACATTCCATAGGAGGAAGAAGCAGGTTTAATTATCTATATCCCTGAATCTAACTACATATTTAACCTGCTGGACAACAATATCTTTCATTTGTCCATAGAACAATTACAATTGGTCAAACCTCTAGCCTTAAAACAATCCTTTGTTAAAATTTTTGAAGAATGGAAATTTTTGAAATCCCTATCTTTTGTCAAACTTCAAACCTTCATAGAAACTTGTGGTTGGGAATATCCCCAAGCCACGGAGGATTTGCTAGTAGATTTTTGTAAAATATCAGACACAGTTTCGATCCTTCAGGAGAATTGGTTCATGACAAATTTTAAAACCAACATGGACCAGTTCATCCATTCCATTATGCACAGTATTTTTGATGGATCCTATGAGAAAATAGTTGAGGAGGAAGTAGAGAAAGAGATAAGGATTGAGGAAGTAGATGGAGAAGAGGAAGAGGAGGTCATTGTTATAGATGACGAATATGGGCAGGAAGAAAAAGAAGAAGGAGAAAAAGAAGTAGTTGAAGAAGAAACAGAGGAAGTAGTTGAAAAAACAGAAGAACTGGTAGAAGAAGAAGAAGAAGATGGAGAAGAAGTAGACAAGGAGGATGATGAGGATGATGAGAAAGATAAGGATGATAAGAAGGATGATGATGATGATGATAATGATGATGATAAGAATGATGGAGGAGAAAAGGAGACTGAGAGAGAAAGAAAAAGAAAATATTAATGAAGAAGAAAAGGAAGAAGAACAGGAGACAGAGCAAGAAAAGGAAGGAGGAGAGAAGGAAAGGGAGCTGGAGCAAGAGCCAATACAAGAGGTTGCAGACAGGGCTGGGGCGCCTGCCCGGTATACCAGCCTAGATGCAGAGTTGGCTGAGGACTCCAGATCAGGGACACCTGAAAAGACCCCTTCTGGAGTACCGGCTGCAGATAGGACCTTGCAGTCTAGTGGATCAGTCGCAGAAGGATCAGGTGAGCACTCTCCACCATCACAGATCTCACCTGCGATGACTGAGCTGATAAGGCAAATAGTGAAAGATACTATTGGAGAGTTGCTTGCATCCCAGGTCACTCCTGACCTTCAAACCATCAATGGCAAGATTGACACTTTGCTACAGAGAGAAATCCCTCAACCTCCTCTCCCTACAAACAACAGAATGCCATTTGGCATGTCTGACTGGATGCACAGAATGGAGCAGCAGTTGACCATTTTGGTTGATGCTGGCAAAATGGGGGAAGATAGGATCCAGGGGGAAGGAAGTACTCAAGGAGAAATAAGGGAAGAGCTAAGATCAAAGAAGAGGCAAGATATTCTCCAAATTTAAGGAGGACCATCAAGTCTGAAAAGAAAGGAGATATCTGCCCCCAACCAACCTGAAGAGCAGTCTGTTGAGAAGAAGAGAAGAACAAGAGAGAAAGAAGAACAAAGATTCGAATGGGAAGGCAAATAGTTGTGGTATGTTGAAGAATTCTTACCAACAGAATTCATGACCAGTTGGGCGGATGCCAAGAAACAATTCACATAGCAGTTCTACCTCTGGGAGATTCTCTAAGATAAAGAATGCTCGCCCCAACAATCATTCATCAACTACATGCATGCTAGATGGCCTACTCTATGGAAGATCATGCTTAAATATGCAGCCAAATGGCATGCTTATCCTATGATTCCTCCATTCAGAGCAGTGGAAGCGTCGACCCGTTTGGATAATGAGCTTGACGAGATAGAGCTTCAAGAAGAAATTAGAAAGCTATGTGAAGAGCATAAGTTCTCTTCAAAAGAAGACCAAGACTTTGCTGCCCTAGTCATAAGGAGGAAATATGGTCTTGCACCCATCAAAAGTAGACCAATCGGTGCAAAACTATTTAGACCTCCCAAGCAAACTGTTCGCAGAGGAAGGGGCAGATAGTTTTTGGATGTAATTGTAATTTTTGTAATTGATTAATTTTTCTGTATTTATTCTATTCAAGCCATGTACTTCTAATCAACAGAAAATTAATATATACAGTCATTTGAATGACAACTCCTAGTTGTCTCAAAACAAGACTGATTTTGAGTTTGTGTCTTGCACTCAAGTGCAGACTTGCTTATTTGAATACTTGTTTAAGTTTTGCCATCATCAAAATAGGGGGAATTTGTTAGGAATACTTGTTAGATTTTGATGATGTCATTAATATAAATTCAAATGTTTATTACTTGGCAAAAATGTAAGGAAGAACCAAATGAGTATCTTCCATAGGCCAAATTATGTTAAGTGTAAAACTTGGCAAAATGTAAAGAAGAACCAAATGAGTATCTTCTATAGGACAAATAAGTTAGGCTAAAAATCGGCTAAGTACAATAGATCAGCTGAGTTCATCAATGAGGTACAGCCGAGTCATATCAGAGAAGATCTGGTCAACAAAAAATCATTAGAGATGTTTGACCAGACTGCAGTCAAGATACCTTAGACAAGTCATCCGATCAGACGAGTTCTAAACAGCGAACATCAGAGAGGTCCAGACTGCAGAGAAGTTAACTGCACATCATCCTAGTCGAGATCATCCAAGTACTCCAAGTCCACGCCAGCATGCGTTGAAAAGTCAAAAATTACGGAAAGTCACCTGCAACGTGAAGTGACAAATTGGAGAGATTCCCGCAAAGGATATGAATTAAATAATTCATCCAGACCCACCTTGAAGGCTTTAAATCCTATTATATTCAAAAGATTCGGCGCCTCACATGCAGAGTCTTCACAACGGTCGGAAGATAGATTAAAATATGGGAATCCAGCCTTGCAACGTTCAGAAAGAAAACAATGAAGTCTACCTCTCCAACAGACGGATTTGTTGAAAAGATTTGCAACGGCTATGAAGAAATGCTCAAAGATCAACACCTATAAATATCCGAAGATTTGAAGTTGAGCAAAATACCGGTGTGAACTTACTTTCAAGCGATCAAAGCATTCAAGCAATCTAAAGCAATCTTTAGCATCGTGAAAAGAGCGGTTCTAAAAAGTTCATACTTGAAGAAGCTCTTAGTTGGAGAAGACAAAAACTCGTGTCTATAATCTTGAGTTCGGGGTACTTCACTGGTTGAAGTTAAGAGACTGTAAAGGCATCCAAGGATCGAGGATCAAGAGGTGCAAGGAAGTCAAGTGTGTTACAACGGCACGGATTTCCACTGGTTGGAAGCTGTTGTAGTTTGGTTGAATCACTGTAATATTTATCACTGGTTGAGAATTATAGTGAATTCATCTCCAACTGGTTTGGAGAAAAGTGGATTAGTAGAGGATTACCCCACCTCTGAGACCACTATAATTGCCTGCGTTCTTTACTGTTTTATAGCATCATACCTTAACTGCTGCATTCATCATTAAGTGTTTCATTAGTTGTTTTGTATTCGTCATCAGCTGATTTCCGCATGTAATAAGAACAAACGACTCCAAGTCATTTGTTTATTCATCAGCTGAAGAAACTTACTCTTTGTGAAAAAGAGTTTAAGAGTTTCAATAAGTCTATTCACCCCCCCTCTAGACTTATTACTGGACGACTTATGACCTACAGCCGTAGCACACGCTACAAAAGGTACGTAGCGCACGCTACCGTTTTCGGACAGTGGGTACTGGACTACCCAAAACACCCGTTCGCGCACGCTAAGAACTGGAGCTACCTCGATTGAAGTATTCCTATTGGATTATTGATGCCATTGATATCGTTTTGTTGGTTTGAAGCAATCATTTGGAAGTTTGTTTCGATAATTTGGGATTGGTTGTAACTAACGGGAAGGATGTTTACAACTTATTCGTTAGAATGCCCCTATGAGTTTGATTATTGTTGTATCGACTTTTGAGTTAGTCTTGTTTCGTTGCTTGATACGTGTATTGAGCGGTTGTTGATAATTATTGTTATTCAAGGTTGTTCGAGCGGCCGACATCTCTTTTTAGGACATTGTTCGAGGAAGGACATTCTTCACCGGTGTTGTGTAAGTTAATTCTTACTCGGTTAAAAGGATATTCATTCCTTTCGTTGTTGTTCATTCATAATCATAATTCATTCATAATGTATTAACCGTATTAAGACTTGTAATTGTCAATTAATCACTTCATTCACGAGGAACGACGGTTCCAATCATTTCATTGAGCTATCATTCATTTCACTATCATTTCATCTCGGCGAGTCATTCTTGACTTTGTCGGATTGTTATTCATTATTATTCTTCATGGTCATTTCTTGTGTATATGACCTTCTGGGTTCATATTGCGCGACCGAGTGTTGATGTGTGGCATTTTTAGTCGGGCACACGATAGTCATGTACTCGGGTTCACCGACACATTGGACTGTGCACACGGTAATGTACCTCCGTGAGACTAATTAGGTACAATGGCGGGTGTGTCAGGACATCCGTCTTGTACACGTGCACATTCCATTACGGGCGTACTATGATGCCTCTCTTCAGCCTCATTTCATAATTAAGATATATCATGATTGTGTTTATTCAACTTTTGAGGATTGTTGTTCTGTGTAGCTGACCCCGTTGGGGATATTGTTTTCAGGTCACGACAAGGCAAAGGTACGGGAAGAGCATGTTGACGGCGAGGAGTCCCAGTGATACTAGTAGGGGGCCCCAGTCCTTTCATTCACTCGTGTTTTCTTTATTTTATTTCCGCTGCAGACTTTCATTTGGATATTCATTTCATTCAGTGTTGTATATTTTATCTCCATATAAAATATACATGTATTCGGTATTATCTCGGGTGTGTTGAAATGAAACTCCTCATCGGAGTGATTGATGATATATTGTGGTTCGGTACTACAATTATATTATTTAATTCATTAAATTTCATTTGCCTGGTGGGTCCCAATCGGGGGTCCACGACACTGTAATATCCGCCTAGTTTGGGGTGTTACAGTTTGATTGTTCTTCACCATAGTTTATCAATACAAGGTAATACTCGTACTCATTCAATAGTAGTTCGATTTAGAAGGATGTTTACTTGTTAGGAAGCATGTTGGTTTATCCTATTATGTATGATGATGTTATACGTGATTAAATGGAATTGTGCTAAGATATTGAAGGTGTTGGTTAAGATTCTTCATGTTGGAAGAATGAAGATTCGTTCAAACGTGCTTGTAAGATGGATTTCCGAATCATGTTGATGTTGTCATTGATATATGGATATTGATATGATAGTATTGGTTTTGGATCGTGATGAAAGGATATGATGATATAATCCCTTTCTTCATTTCGGATTCTTGATATTATTGTCGTTGTTTACTTCGTATGATGACGATTATAGTAGTATTGTTGTGATTCTTGGTGTTATGAATAATGTATGTCGAAGGAGATGATGATATGTGTGTATTCATCAGGTTATGAGTGAAATATGATAGGTTCGAGGTTAGATAACATATTTGACTATGTCGTCTTGGTGATTATAAAAAGATGATGTTAATTGGATGTGCTTGCGGATTAATTCACGTTCTTGAGGGACTCTTGAATTATATATGAATCATGATATGAGATTGATTTTGGAATTGAGTATGTTATAATCCTGATTATCTGTTTGAATTGATTGTTGATGTGATTATCAGATTATGGAATAGTATTGTAGTCATGGATTCGTGATTAATTGATTTGGGTTGTTCGGATTTATGTTTAATCGCGATATTGTGGAACCATTAGGTTTATTGATTGTTGATTGTTATCAAACTTGTTGTTATCGATTGCTACAATAGGTTGTGATGATTGATCGTTGATTAGAATATCACGTTGCGATCGATTTCGAGGATGTTCTTGAATTGCTTTGGCCGGGGGCGGAGCTTGTATACGACGACAAAGAATCGATAACGGGTTCACTATCGTCGTATAGGTATCGAGGCAAATTATTACTTTCTCAGTTTATAATATTTAATGAATGATTTCAGTTTCATTTGTTTACACTTCGTCTAGCAATGATTTTAATTGTGAACTCTCGAGATTTGGGATTGTACGTTGTTTTTGGATTGTGGGAATTAAATCATAATGTATATGATTTACATGTGTTATTGGTATACTTGGGTATCAAGGATATATTATGGTAAAGACGAGGATATGAGTTATCTATAGTCCGTGGCATTATAGATCGTCGAATATTGAGGATGATTGTTGGTGATGGTTTTGACATCGAGATTGCTTTCGAAGAACCCGGGCAAGTACTCCAATCATTTTTCTCATATGTGTCGATCATGTTGTGATACATTCATGTATCATTGTTGTCATGCATATATATATTGTTGTTATCATGCATTTGTGCATTGTTGTCATATGTCTACCTCGTGTTGATCTAATGAGATCATATTGTGATCTATGCTAGCATGCGCTGGATCATCGGACGGGTTTTTCCACCTCATGTTGGTCCGACGGGATCATCTTGGGATCTATGCAGTGAACGTCGGATCATCGGATTACCCATGTATTGTTGTGCATGTGTATATTGTTGGTTATCCAAAACATGTTGATTTAATAGGATGATCATGGGAATCTATACTGTGCGCGCTGGATCATTGGATTACCATAAGTATACGTTGTTATTGCTATGAGCATATTGACGTTGTCATATGAGTATGCATTTGTAGGTCTTGTGTTAGGACCAGGTCCGTATGTTATATAGATCGGATCTCGAATTTAGACTGAAATGAATTGTCGTGGCATTGCGTATCTTGAGGTATGTTCCATATTTCCTTCTTGGTACCTTTCTTTTGGTTGGAAACCGATTATGTTGTTGAGATTTCTTGATAGTATGCAATGGATTGGGTTGGACAGAGTTAGTATATTTCTTATTAGTGAGTCATGATGATGTTTTGAGAATCTTGGGTATTGTTTGAGGTACAATATAGATGGTGTGTATGAGTTCATTGTTTAATCGAGAATACGAAATGCGCAATATGGTAAGGGTTATTTTGATGAGGATTATCGCGAATTGGCGAGGTTATGATGGTAAGATTACATTGGTAGTATACTTACTTAGTATTTCAATTGATATTTAATTATTGATGTGATGGGATCGTTATCGTTGTTGGATATTATGGCTGACCCCATCGTGGGCTTTATTTTTAGATTCTTGGAATATCGAGCTTGCAGCGGTCGTGAAGAAATGAGCTTCCCGGAGGATACTGGCTATAGTTTGTGTTTGTGAACTGGGTACTTTGGCTAGTTGTTATTTTCCGCTATAAAAATATTGTTAGTTATTTGTTATATCCGGTGTGAGTGTGTTCTAAAATGGGTGGCTAGCATTTTATGAACTTGGGTTTATTCTGGAAAATCATTTTCTAAACTATTTTGTCGATACGTGCAAGCGGTGACTTAACATAAACTTTTGAAACTGTTGAGTTTTGGCGTTTTCGCCTTGTACGTTCAAATGAAATTTTACGACGGTATTGTTAAATGGATTTCATAGATTCTTTGTATATTTTAAAAGGACATTACCGTCATCGTCGTATATGCGTATTTAAAATATTTGTAAAAATGTCTTTTAGCCTTGTGGGTTCCGTTTCGAGGCCCATGGCACTGTAATATTCCCGGATGGCTCTGGGGGTGTTACAGAATATTGTATCAGAGCCTAGGTTTTGGAAACCTAGGCTATCGGGTCGAGTCGAGTCATGTTTTTGTCACATCATTTGAGTTGTCGGTTGGCAAGTATTAGAGCATTGGGTTTATGTTGTTCACTCGGGTTTGTGTGTTATGTGGTTTACCAGTGTGGTACTGTGGTTGTTTCAAACTTATCCAAATGACATTAACGTGATTCTTTGGAAAGAGACGTGTTGTGTTCTCGAGTTGAACTGATTTTGAAAAATATATGTTTTGAAAATATATGTATCGAGTATTTTCTAGAGTTGAGACATGTGTCAGTATCACGGGGAATCGTCGGCTTCATGATCTGTAAGTATTTAAATTTTTGGATAGCATTGAGGTTATTTGCAGTTATAAGTACTTTGAGAAACATTGAGAAATATATTATGTGTTACAGTATGAGGTAGCAGAATATAATAGTTGGGACAAAACCGATGATCTTGAGAAGCTATGATTATGAAAAATTAATATATCGGTTAAACTTGGAAAATGGAGTTGTGTATTTGGGAGAAATGTTGGGGATTGTTGAGAGGAACATGTAGTCATGCTAGTTTTTTTTGAGATATATGATACTGTTTTTCGATATTTGAAAATGATACATTTCAATATGATATATTTTGAATAAACTATTTTTCTCGCTGTCATGAAAATGTATTTTCTTAAATTTATTTTGAGAGACAATATTGTTGTCTTTAAAAATATGTTTCATCATGGCATAGTTGCAGTGTTGCAGAATGGGACAATGATCGATGTTGCGAGTCATATTTGTAAAGGATGATTTCAACAAAGTCTGTATAATAAGATTTTGGATTCTATCATGTGATTCTCCGACTGAATGTCAGTGGAATTTGTAACAAGCCGAATTGGTATACAAGAGTATGGATGTGGTCAATCATTTGCATAATTTCATTTTATTTAATCGTGTGTATTCGAAACGAATTGTCATCGAGTACTTGATATAAGCGAGCCGGTTTAACTTTTCGGAAATTGATTTTTGTAGTCTTGCGAATATACATGTTTTGAGTTTTGAAATTCCTGAAAGAACTTTCGAAAATTGGTTTTTATTGACAAGATTATATGATTTCAAGGCCACATTGAAAACGTGATTGATATACGTACAAATGTAGTGCATAATGCATATCATGGTGCAGTTCTGAGTAAGACTCATGAGATGGATAACACATCAGTATGGTACGATGAAAAGAGATTCGAATTTACGCATGGTAACTTAGAGTATTTAGGGATAACTGGTTGGTTGACCAGATAAAGAGAAATATGATGCATGCTGTAGATTCAGTACAAAATATGATTTTGGAACTTTGGGTTTTGTGAAACCGAGGCATATGGCTATAGGGCTCTATTTGTGTGGTAGTAGCGTGATTTTGCTATAGTGATTTTTGACTTTTGAGCCATATTGATTGGACTATGAATGAGTATGTTCGATGGTTTGTGACTGGTTGTTCATACGCCCGAAGGGTATGTTCAACAGTCGGGTGTGTTTCTTTGAGATCCACAGTATGTGTTTGGTGTAACTCTTTGAGAATTTTATTCTTATCCCTCTGGTTTTGTGTTGATCGTGTTGGAGCTTACCGTGTGAGGGTATTCTCGGTTATTGTTGATCATTCGTTGGTAGTATTGGAGTTTATCATATGGATGATATTTTCGGTTGTGTTTTTACCTTTGGTTGGTCGTATTATAGTTTATCATGTCGATGATATTCTCAGTTAATTTATTGGTTGATCATTGTTATTGATGGTACGAGCGTTCGGACTTTGTGTCGATGTTTCGGGATTTGTTGCCATTGTTTTGGGCAGTTGTTTCACAGACGTATCATGTATTATTGGTTTTTATCAGGATTGGGACTTGATTGTGCGATCAGTCAGACATGCTTTGACATGGATGGACTATTCCATAATTGAGTTATAGCGATGCATTTTGTTGAAATTTGTGAAATTGTGATTGTAAGCATATTGAGGATTTGAAGTGGGGTCATTTGCTAGTATCGCAGGAGATCATTGACTTCATGCATTTGTAACTATACTGTTTTGGTTATTCATTAATGATGATGAATGATCGTTTCATGATGATTCTGGATTGCAAGTTTCGAGGATGAAACTTATTTTAAGTGGGGTAAATGTAATATCCTAAATTTATACTATGGTTGTTTAATGTTGTTTTATCCAAGTTATATTGTACAGTGTGGGATCTGTACAGTATGGATAAAATAATTGAATGACTAAGACAGTTGTATTAGTATAATTGTCGTAGTTGGTCGACAATTGCAATTGAGGATATTGTGTATCGTATGAGAATATTGTTGGAATGAATATATGTATTCAGCATGTCATGTATACGTATCCAATATGTCGAGATGACGGACAGGAACGGTTGGAATTGGCTAAGTATAGCCTGATTAACGTACGCTAGTATGAGGACTTAGAGCACGCTAACGTGTAGAAATTACGTACGCTAAGAAGGACCGTTAAACTACGTAAGATCATATTAGACAGTATCCAGGCTTTGGTCCACAGGTAGGTCCCGACCTGAGTCATCGGTATTTAGTGCACGCTAATGCATAAGGTTAGCGTATGCTAATGCAGATCAATCCTGAAGGAATCTAAGTGTGGACCCGATTACTTTCGGCGCATGTCCCGATAAGGTCAACAGATGTTTCTATGGAGGATTAACGCACGCTAAGCGTAGGGCTTAACGTACGCTAATACCATACCAGTTGAAGGGAATCCCGTCTTTGTCTATTGGTTTTTGCGTATGGACCCAGGCACCTTCGGAGTAGGTGCAGATTGACGAGTCAACAGGTATTAGCGTGCGCTATTGTTGGAGAATTGCGCACGCTAATGAGTATGTTACTGTACCAAGTCAACGTCAATATTACGTATGCTACGGCATGGATTTTACGTACGTAAATCACTGTGTGAAGTAAGGCAGTAGCCTCTGGACCATGATATCGCACGGTAACAAAGCTAGTTAGCGCACGTTATATCAAGTAACGCACGCTATTTAGTGAGAGTAGTGCACGCTAATAATGTGTAGTATAAATTAGTGCAGTTGGGTATTATTACTCATTTCGGACATTTCCTCCCTTCATCTGATAGACAGAATTATTGGGCAAGGTTTTGAGGTTCCGAACACTTGAGTGTTTGTAGAAATGATCACCTTTAACGACATTAAGCTTGAGAACATGGATTGGAGCTTTGTTCTTAAAGTTGTTAATGATTCTTGGAGGGAGTTCGATTGTTCTTCACCATAGTTTGTCAATACAAGGTGATACTCGTATTCATTCAATAGTAGTTCGATTTAGAAGGATGTTTACTTGTTAGGAAGCATGTTGTTTTATCCTATTATGTATGATGATTATACGTGATTAAATGGAATTGTGCCAAGATATTGAAGGTGTTGGTTAAGATTCTTCATGTTGTAAGAATGATGATTTGTTCAAACGTGCTTGTAAGTAAGATTTCCGAATCATGTTAATGTTGTCATTGATATATGGATATTGATACGATAGTAGTGGTTTGGATCGTGATGAAAGGATATGCTGATATAATCCCTTTCTTCATTTTAGATTCTTGATGTTATTGTCGTTGTTTACTTCGTATGATGACGATTATAGTAGTATTGTTGTGATTCTTGGTGTTATGAATAATGCATGTTACAGGAGATGATGATATGTGTGTATTCATCAAGTTATGAGTGAAATATGATAGGTTAGTGGTTAGATAATATATTGGACTATGTCTTCTTGGTGATTATAAAAAGGTGATATTAATTGGATGTGGTTGCAGATTAATTCACGTTCTTGAGGGACTCTTGAATTATATATGAATCATGATATGAGATTGATTTTGGAATTGAGTATGTTATAATCCTGATTATCGGTTTGAATTGATTGTTGATGAGATTATCGGATTATGGAATAGTATTGTAGTCATGGATTCGTGATTCATTGATTTGGGTTGTTCGGATTTATGTTTAATCGCGATATTGTGGAATCGTTGGGTTTATTGATTGTTGATTGTGATCGAACTTGTTGTTATCGATTGCTACAATAGGTTGTGAGGATTGATCATTGATTAAAATATCATGTTGCGATCGACTTCGAGGATGTTCTTGAATTGCTTTGGCCGGGGGCCGAGGAGCTTATATACGACGACAAAGAATCGATAACGGCTTCACTATTGTCGTATAGGTACCGAGGCAAGTTATTACTTGCTCAGTTTATAATATTTAATGAATGGTTTCAGTTTCATTTGTTTACAATTCGTATAGCAATGATTTTAATTGTGAACTCTCGAGATTTGGGATTGTACATTTTTTCGGATTGTGGTAATTAAATCATAATGTATATGATTTACATGTGTTATTGGTATACTTGGGTATCAAGGATATATTATGGTAAAGATGAGGATATGAGTTATCTATAGTCCGTGGCATTGTGGATCGTCGAATATTGAGGATAATTATTGGTGATGGTTTTGACATCAAGATTGCTTTCGAAGGACTCGGGCAAGTATTCTAATCATTTTTATCAATTGTGTCGATCATGTTGTGATACATTCGTGTATCATTGTTGTCATGCATATATATATATATATATATTATCATGTATTTGTGCATTGTTGTCGTATGTCCACCTCGTGTTGATCTGACGAGATCATCTTGTGATCTATGCTAGCATGCGTTGGATCATTGAACGGGTTTTTCCACCTCGTGTCGGTCTGACGGGATCATCTTGGGATCCATGCAGTGAACGCCGGATCATCGGATTACCCATGTGTTGTTGTTGTGCATCTGTATATTGTTGGTTATCCACTACGTGTTGATCTAATAGGATGATCGTGGGATCTATGCTGTGCGCGCTGGATCGTTGAATTACCTTACGTATACATTGCTGTTATTGCTGTGAGCATATTGACGTTGTCATATGAGTATGCATTTGTAGGTCTTGTGTTAGGACCAGGTCCATGTGTTATATAGATCTGATCTCGAATTTAGACTAAAATGAATTGTCGTGGCATTGCGTATCTTGAGGTATGTTCCATATTTCCTTCTTGGTACCTTTTTTTTGGTTGGAAATCGATTATGTTGTTGAGATTTCTTCATAGTATCCAATAGATTGGGTTGTACGGAGTTGGTATATTTCTTATTAGTGAGTCATGATGATGTTTTGAGAATCTTGGGTATTGTTTGAGGTACAATATAGATGTTGTGTATGAGTTCATTGTTTAATCGAGAATACGAAATGCGCAATATGGTAAGGGTTATTTTGATAAGGATTATCGTGAATTGGCGAGGTTATGATGGTAAGATTACATTGGTAGTATTCTTACTTAGTATTCAAATGAGATTTTACGACGGTATTGATAAATGGATTTCATAGATTCTTTGTATATTTTAAAAGGACATTATCGTCATTGTCGCTTAGGCGTATTTAAAATATTTGTAAAAATGTGTTTTATCCTTATGGGTTCTGTTTCGGGACCCACGGCGCTGTAATATTCCAGGATGGCTCTGGGTGTTACATAATATGGTATCAGAGTTTAAGTTTTGGAAACCTAGGTTGTCGGGTCTAGTCGAGTCGTATTTTTGTCACATCATTTGAGTTGTCGGTTGGCAAGTATTAGAGCGCTGGGTTTTTGTTGTTCACTCGGGCTTGCGTGTTATGTGGTTTACCAGTATGGTACTGTGGTTGTTTCAAACTTATCCAAATGATATTAACATGATTATTTGGAAAGAGATGTGTTGTGTTCTCAAGTTGAACCAATTTTGCAAAATATATGTTTTGAAAATATCTGTATCGAGTATTTTCTAGAGTTGAGACATGTGTCAGTATCACAGGGAATCTTCGGCTTCATGATCTGTAAGTATTTATATTTTTGGATAGCATTGAGGTTATTTGCAGTTATAAGTACTTTGAGAAACATTCAGAAATATATTATGTGTTACAGTATGAGGTAGTAGAATATAATAGTTGGGACAAAACCGATGATCTTGAGAAGCTACAATTATGAAAAATTAATATATCGGTTAAACTTGGAAAATGGAGTTGTTCATTTGGGAGAAATGTTGTGGATTGTTTAGAGGAAGTCATGCTAGTTTATTTTGAGATATATGAAACTGCTTTTGAACATTTGAAAATGATACGTTTCAACATGATATATTTTGAATAAACTATTTTGCTCGCTGTCATGAAAATGTATTTTCTTAAATTTATTTTGAGAGACACTATTGTTGTCTTTAAAAACATTTTTCATCATTGCATAGTTGCAGTGTTGCAGAATGGGTCAATGATCGATATTGCGAGTCATATGTGGAAAAGATGATTTCAACAAAACCTGTACAATAAGATTTTGGATTCTATCCCATGATTTTCCGACTGAATGTCACTGGAATTTGTAACGAGCCGAATTGGTATACAGGAGTATGGATGTGTTCAATCATTTGCATAATTTTATTTTATTTAATCGTGTGTATTCGAAAAGAGTTGTCATCGAGTACTTGAAATAAGCGAGCCGGTTTAACTTTTCAGAAATTGATTTTTGTAGTCTTACGAATATACATGTTATGAGTTTTAAAATTCTTGAAAGAACTTTCGAAAATTAGTTTCTATTGACAAGATTATATGATTTCAAGGCCATTTTGAAAACGTGATTGGTATACGTACAAATATAGTGCACAATGCATATCATGGTGAAGTTCCGAGTAAGACTCATGAGATGGATAACACATCAATATGGTACGATGAAAAGAGATTCGAATTTCAGCATGGTAGCTTGGAGTATTCAGGGATAACCGGTTGGTTGATCAGATAAAAAGAAATATGCTGCCTGTTGTAGATTCAGAACAAAATATGATTTTGGAACTTTGGGTTTTGTGAAACCGAGGCATATGGCTATAGGGCTCTATTGGTGTGGTAGTAGCGTGATTTTGCTATAGTGATTTTTGAATTTTTAGCCATATTGATTGGAGTATGAATGAGTATGTTCGATGGTTTGTGACTAGTTGTTCATACGCCCGAAGGGTATGTTCAACAGTCGGGTGTGTTTCTTTGAGATCCACGGTATGTGATTTGTGTAACGTTTTGAGAATTTTATTCTTTCGTATATCTATCCCTGTGGTTCTGTGTTGATCGTGTTGGAGCTTACCGTGTGAGGGTATTCTCGGTTATTGTTTATCGTTCATTGGTAGTATTAGAGTTTATCATATGGATGATATTTTCGGTTGTGTTTTGACCTTTGGTTGGTCGTATTGGAGATTATCATGTCGATGATATTCTCGGTTAATTTATTGGTTGATCATTGTTATTGATCGTACGAGAATTCGGACTTTGTGTCGATGTTTCGGGATTTGTTCCCATTGTTTTGGGTAGTTGTTTCACAATTGTATAACGTATTATTAGTTTTTATCAGGATTGGGACTTGATAGTGCGATTAGGCAGATAGGTTTTGACACGGATGTATTATTCCATAATTGAGTTATAACGATGTATTTTGTTGAAATTTGTGAAATTGTGATTGTAAGCATATGTGGCTTTGAAGTGGGGTCATTTGCTAGTATCGCAGGAGATCATAGACTTCACGCATTTGTAAGTGTACTATTTTGGTCATTTGTTAATGATGATGATTGATTGTTTCGTGATGATTCTGGATATTGTGGTTGGACTTTGATTGTGACCGGATTACAAGTTTCGAGGACGAAACTTATTTTAAGTGGGATAAAATGTAATATCCTGAATTTCTACTATGGTTGTTTAATGTTGTTTTATCCGAGTTATATTGTACAGTGTGGGATCTGTAGAGTATGGATAAAATAATTGAAGGACTAAGACAGTTGTATTATTATAATTTTCGTAGTTGGTCGACAATTGCAATTGAGGATATTGTGTACCGTATGAGACTATTATTGGAATGAATATATGTATTCAGCATGTCATGTATACGTATCTAATGTGTCGAGACAACTGACATGAAGAGTTGGAATTAGCTAAGTATAACCTAATTAACGTACGCTAGTATGAGGACTTAGCGTACGCTAACGTGCAGGGCTTACATACGCTAAGAAGGACCGTTAATGTACGTAAGATCATATTGGACAGGATCCAGGCTATGGTCGATAGGTAGGTCCCGACTCGAGTCATCGGAATTTAGCGCACGATAATGTATAAGGTTAGCGCATGCTAATGCAGATCAATCCAGAAGGAATCTAAGTGTGGACCCCCTTACTTTCGGCGCATGTCATGATAAGGTCAACGGATATTTGCTATGGAGGATTAGCGCACGCTAAGCGTAGGGCTTAACACATGCTAATACAAGATCGGTCAAAGGGAATCCCGACTGTCGTTTACTTTTGGCGTATGGACCCAGGCATCTTCGAAGTAGGTGCAGATTAACGAGTCAACGGGGATTAGCGCGCGCTATTGTTGGATAATTGCGCACGCTAATGAGTATGTTACTGTAGCAAGTCAACGTCGATATTACGTACGCTATAGCATGGATTTCACGTACGTAAATCACTATGTAAAGTAAGGCAGTAGCCTCTGGACCACGATAACGCATGCTAATAAAGCCAGTTAGCGCACGTTATGGCGGGTAACGCACCCTATTTAGTGAGAGTACCGCACGCTAGTAATGTGCAGTATAAATATATGCAGTTATGTATTATTACCCATTTCAGCCATTTCTTCCGTTCATCCGATATAGAGAGTTCTAGGGCGAGGTTTTGACGTTCAGAACACTTGAGTGTTTGTATAAATGATCACCTTTAACAACATTAAGCTTGAGAGCATAGATTAGAGCTTTGTTCCTAAAATTGTTAATGATTCTTGGAGGGAGTTCGATTGTTCTTCACCATAGTTCGTCAATATATGGTAATACTCATATTCATTCGACAATAGTTCATTTTAGAAGGATGTTTACATGTTAGGAAGCATGTTGGTTTATCCTATTATGTATGATGATGTAATACATGATTAAATGGAATTGTGACAAGAGATTGAAGGTGTTGGTTAAGATTCTTCATGTTGTAAGAATGATGATTCGTTCAAACGTGCTTGTA
Source organism: Orobanche coerulescens (assembly GCA_033398695.1). Classification (NCBI taxonomy): domain Eukaryota; kingdom Viridiplantae; phylum Streptophyta; class Magnoliopsida; order Lamiales; family Orobanchaceae; genus Orobanche; species Orobanche coerulescens. The sequence continues at coordinate 7,070,908 of CM065814.1, forward strand.
AGATGGATTTCCGAATCATATTGATGTTGTCATTAATATATGGATATTGATACGATAGTAGTGGTTTTGGAACATGATGAAAGGATATGATGATGTAATCCCTTTCTTCATTTCGGATTCTTGATGTTATTGTCGTTGTTTACTTTGTATGATGACGATTATAGTAGTATTGTTGTGATTCTTGGTGTTATGAATAATGCATGTCGAAGGAGATGATGATATGTGTGTATTGATCGGTTTATGAGTGAAATATGATAGTTTAGAGGTTAGATAACATATTGGACTATGTCGTCTTGGTGATTATAAACAAGGTGATGTTAATTGGATGTGCTTGCGGATTATGAATTATATATGAATCATGATATGAGATTGATTTCGGAATTAGGTATGTTATAATCCTGATTATCAGGTTGAATTGATTGTTGATGTGATTATCGGATTCTGTAATAGTATTGTAGTTATGGATTCGTGATTTATTGATTTGGATTGGTCGGATTTATGTTTAATCAAGATATTGTGGAACCGTTGGGTTTATTGATTGTTGATTGTTATCGAACTTGTTGTGATCGATTGCTACAATAGGTTGTGAAGATTGATCATTGATTAGAATATCATGTTGCGGTCGAGTTCGAGGACGTTTGTGAATTACTTTGGACGCGGGCCGAGGAGCTTGTAGACGACGACAAAGAATTGGTAACGGCTTCACTATCGTCGTATCGGTTTCGAGGCAAGTTATTACACTCTCAGTATATAATATATAATGAATGGTTTCAGTTTCATTCGTTTATAATTCGTATATCAATGATTTTAATTGTGAACTCTGGAGATTTGGGATTGTACATTGTTTTATGATTGTGGGAATTAAATCATAATGTATATGATTTAAATATGTTATTGGTATACTTGTGCATGAAGGATATATTATGGTAAAGACTGTAATACCCAGTTGTTAATTCATTTATTATCATTCAGTAGTTTTCACTTAGTAATTTTCACTCATTAATAATCATTCATCATTCACATTCATCCAATTGTGTTCACCGTTCGGCGTAATTTTGAATCTTGGATCAGTTCTCATTCGTATTTCAACCCTTTTTGAGAATCGAGACGAGAATATTATCATTATCATTGTTTTGGTAGCCTGTGTGTGAGGTGTAGCGCACGCTACGTACTCTTTATAGCGCACGCTATTTGAGTACAGGTAGCACACGCTATCGTTCAACATTAGCGCATGCTAGTGTAATTGAGGCAGACAGTCCAGTAGGTACTGGACTGAAATGGAGAATTCATAGCGCACGCTAGGAGTGGAAATAGCGTATGCTAGTTGTATTGGTAGCGCACGCTAAGCAATCGGAGTAGCGCGCGCTAAGGCTCGAGCACGAAGTGGACAGTAAGTTCTGGACTCCCTTTTTCTAGATGCCAACTATCAGGTAGCGCGCATTAACACTAGGTTAACATACGCTAAGAGGAAGGCATTAGCGCATGCTACCAAGTACATAGCACACGCTACGAGGTAGAGTTCACTGGACTACCCGGTGAGCCCGCTAGCGCACGCTAATATCAGAAGCTAGCGCACGCTAAGCTGGGTTTAGTATAAATAGGATAGTTCAGCCCCATTTCGTCATTTCTTCATTCCTCCTCCTCATCCGGGCGATTTTGGGCATTTTGTGAAGATCACTTCGAGCTGCTATCACCTATATTCGATTGTATAGTTTGTAAGATCGATTTAACATAAGTTCAATAGATCGAAAAGTTTGGATCTTCAAAGGTAATTTCTTCAAACCTTAGATTTCGATTTTGGAAATGGAGTATGATGTTTTGAATGTTATAATCATGATATGTGAAGATATATATATAGAGATACATATATATATATATATATATATATATATATATATGATCATGAGTTTCTATGAACTATCTTTGGATTATTAGAGAATTATTCAAGAACCCTTGAATGTTGACTTTGGAATTTTGGGATTTTCGATTAGATGTTGTCGTAATCTAGAGTTGTGTATTCCTATTGAATTATTGATTTCATTGATGATGTTTTGTTGGATTGAATCACTCATTTGGAGGTTGGTATTCGATATATTTGAGATTGATTGTTAACAATTTGGGGGTTGTTTACAATGTGTTTGTTAGAATACCCCAATGAGTTTGGGTTTGTTGTATCGACTTTTTGAGTTGGTTGTGATCATGCTTGATTCGTATTTTAAGTGAATTGTTGGTGATTATGTTATTCAAGGTTGTTCGAGTGATCGATAACTCTATTAAGGACGTTTGTTCGAGGAAGGACATTCTTCACCAGTATATGAGGCAAGTTGATCATTGCTCAGTTAAAACGATAATCATTCCTTTCGTTGTTGTTCATTTATACGTATAATTCATGTATAGTATATTAATCATGTTGGGACTTGTAATTATCAAACTAATCATTCAATTCACGGGGAACGACGGTTTCCAATCATTTTATTTGAAGCTATCACTCATTGCGTCATTATTTCACCTCGTTGAGTCATTCTTGGCCCTTGTCGTATTTCTATTCATTATTCCTCTTCATGTCGCTTTTGTCCTTTTGACCTTCCGGGATTGTATTGTGTTACTGTGTGGTATATGTGTAGAATTTTTAGTCGGGCACACTATGGTCATTTTGTATATGTGGGAATCCCGAGACTTTGGACTATGCACACGGTAATGTGCCTCCGTGAGACTAATTAGGCCAAGTTTTGCGGGTGTTTATGCGGGACGCCTTGCACTCGTCATACTTGTGCACTTGCACATCCCATTCGGGCGTACTATGATGCCCCTCGTTCAACTTGATTTCATAACTAAGTCATGTGATTATTGTATTTGTTCAACTCTTGAGGATTGTTGTTCTGTATAACTGACCCCATTGGGGATGTTGTTTTTAGGTCATGGCAAGGCAAAGGCACGTGAAGAGAACGTTGACGTCGAGGAGTCCCAGTGATACTAGTAGGGGCCCCCAGTCTTTCCATTTATACATGTTTCTTTGGTGTGTATTTTCCGCTGTAGTTTTCGTTTGGACTTTCATTTTATTCAGTGTTGTATATTTCATCTTCATATGAAATATATATTTTGTATTCCTCGGTGTATTGTACTTGAAACTCCTCATCGGAGTAATTGGTAATATGATGTGGTTTAGTACTACAATTATATTATTTAATTCATTAATTTTCATTCGCCTAGTGGGTCCCAGTTGGGGGTCCACGACTGTAACGCCCTGGCTTTCTTAATTAAAAAGAATGTTACACGGCTCAATTTTTCCTTAAAAATTTTATATAAATCCGAAGTATTTGCGGAAGCATTTTAGTAAGTAAATCTTCAATAAAAGTCGTTTAATCAAACATCAGTACAGTTTTACAAAAACATGGGAAATCAAATATTCAGACATAGTCCGTTGAAATTATATTCGTTGAAGAACATCAAGTGTTTCGTAAAAATAATAACAATTACGGCGACAACATCTTTTATTCTTTAGAACTTCATCGTGTTGGGAGTATGTATTCATCTTCTGCTTGTCCCGTTAAGCCGATTCCTTAGCCTGAAAAACATAATCGATGAGGTGTGAGTACGCGAGCATACTCAGTGAGATTAAACCCTTATAAATCGTCAAAATCATGTTGTGTAATGCACATAAAACATTCTTATCTGTGTGAGACTCGTCTCGGATTTCTTTCATTCTTTCGACCCCTCGCGGGTCGTCATGTTACACGACACAACGATGACCGTAACATATTAAAACAGTATAACCTCACCTCGTTTGCTGAAATCTTGAAATATCTTCGTTTGAATTTGGCTCGGTTGTCCTTCTTGGATCCTGGATACGCTTCTCCTAGCACTTGAAAATAGTTTTCATATTTCCGGTCATAAATTCTTGGTGTAAAATCTGAAATCTCTTTGAGGACTTTTATCAAACACCTTTGAAAAACTGTCAGATTTGAGCTATCTGTTTGATCGGGATTTTTGTGGCTTTTATAGTTTTTGGAAGGAAAATATGTTTCGAGCATTTTAAAGTAGAGGTTCACAGCTTCAAAATGATATATGATATGTACAAAAACACGACCGGAAACATGTATAAATAAGGGATCAAAGTTGGCTGAAAGTCAACCTTACCGACAAATTGGAAGCCTTATCCGGACAAAGAGCCGAGAAGCTTCGTCGGTCGTGACCGACCTTATCCGACAGTGGGCGGACCTTATCGGATAGTGGTCGAGAAGCTTCGCCGGTCGTGACCGACCTTATCCGACTTTGGATAGCCTTATCCGGATAGTGGCCTAGAAGCTTCTCGGCAATGACCGTGATTGTCGATCGGCGTGTCCGTGGTGACCGGCAGATGTCCGTCAACTTGGCTCGGCAGTTCGACCCCTTCCCGATGTCCAAATTCGATTTTCGACCTGTTAGGACTACGGAGTTAAATCTTCGATATGCTCGGAACGGATTTTCGATAACAATAATAAAATAATTTAATATTATTTTTGCAATATAAGTGTTATGTAATGAAAATTCTATCGTATCAAAATCGTCGGAACTTTTCGAAATCAAATTCATAAATTCTAAAAATGACCCTTATAATTTATTTTGAAATCTTTTTTTTTTTTTTTAAATCCTTCATTTTATGCTAGGAACGTATTGGTCCAAGTATTGGACAACCTGTAAATATTAAAAAAATCAAAATCTATGACCGTTAGCATTTAAATAAGTATTGGGGCGTTACAATCCTCCCCCCTTTAAAAAAATTTCGTCCTCGAAATTGAGCTTCGTAAAGAACTTTGAAAATCTGTATCAAACTTTGTATGAGTATTTTCATCAATAATTTTAAAAATATTGTGCCAGCAAAATCACTTTGAAACCTTTCTTTGAAATCATATTTTGTCCCTTTCGGACAACATTTAAACTTTCATATATCCTTTCAAATCTTTTTCCGACACAATCATTCTATACTCATACCATAATTTTTAAGTTTTCATAAAAGAGTGAATACTTGAAAACATTACCTCAGAGTCGACGTTGGGCAGCAGCGATGAACCACATATTCTCCCGAAAATATAATCATGCCGTAATTATTCGTTATACTTTTAAAAATAAGAAAGTTTTGAAATATCTTGTTTTGTATAAGTAAACCTTTTTAAACCTCCTTAACTGTATAGTCCCATACTTATACAGTCTTGTAATACCTCTCGTTCTGGTAAGAATTCGGTTCAGTCATGTCCCCCTCCGCCTAGAAGCCTTGTCAGGAGCCGCTCATTGTCCGTGCCCTTTTTCTTATTGCACCGGCGATCACTCCCCTTTCTCGGAGCCGCTCATTGTCCGTGCCCTTTTCTATTGCACCGGCGATCACTCCCCACCCTCGTCGGCCCCGGGTGTCACATGTTCACCAGCTTCCGCTTGGTTCATCCCCAAATCTCACCGTACTGAGAGAGGCCTTGCTCCGATACCATTCTGTAACGCCCTGGCTTTCTTAATTAAAAAGAATGTTACACAGCTCAATTTTTCCTTAAAAATTTTATATAAATCCGGAGTATTTGCGGAAGCATTTTAGTAAGTAAATCTTCAATAAAAGTCGTTTAATCAAACATCAGTACAGTTTTACAAAAACATGGGAAATCAAATATTCAGACATAGTCCGTTGAAATTATATTCGTTGAAGAACATCAAGTGTTTCGTAAAAATAATAACAATTACGGCGACAACATCTTTTATTCTTTAGAACTTCATCGTGTTGGGAGTATGTATTCATCTTCTGCTTGTCCCGTTCGTCGATTCCTTGGCCTGAAAAATATAATCGATGAGGTGTGAGTACGCGAGCATACTCAGTGAGATTAAACCCTTATAAATCGTCAAAATCATGTTGTGTAATGCACATAAAACATTCTTATCTGTGTGAGACTCGTCTCGGATTTCTTTCATTCTTTCGACCCCTCACGGGTCGTCATGTTACACGACACAACGATGACCGTAACATATTAAAACAGTATAACCTCACCTCGTTTGCTGAAATCTTGAAATATCTTCGTTTGAATTTGGCTCGGTTGTCCTTCTTGGATCCTGGATACGCTTCTCCTAGCACTTGAAAATAGTTTTTCATATTTCCGGTCATAAATTCTTGGTGTAAAATCTGAAATCTCTTTGAGGACTTTTATCAAACACCTTTGAAAAACTGTCAGATTTGAGCTATCTGTTTGATCGGGATTTTTGTGGCTTTTATAGTTTTTGGAAGGAAAATATGTTTCGGGAGTTTTAAAGTAGAGGTTCACAGCTTCAAAATGATATATGATATGTACAAAAACACGTCCGGAAACATGTATAAATAAGGGATCAAAGTCAGTTGAAAATCAACCTTACCCGGACAGCTGGAAGCCTTATCCGGACAGCAGGCCGAGAAGCTTCTGTCGGTCGTGACCGACCTTATCCGGACAGCTGGACAGCCTTATCCGGATAGTGGTCGAGAAGCTTCTTACTGTCGAGACCGACCTTATCCTGGATCAGCTGACCTTTATCCGGATAGTGGCCTAGAAGCTTCGTCGGCCATGACCGTGATTGTCAGTCGGCGTGTCCGGCGGTGACCGGAAGATGTCCGTCAACTTGGCTCGGCCGGTTCGACCCCTTCCCGATATCCAAATTCGATTTTCCGACCTGTTCCGGACTCGTCGGAGTTAAATCTTCGATATGCTCGGAACGGATTTTCGATAACAATAAAAAAATAATTTAATATTATTTTTGCAATATAAGTGTTATGTAATGAAAATTCTATCGTATCAAAATCGTCGGAACTTTTCGAAATCACATTCATAAATTCTAAAAATGACCCTAATAATTTATTTTGAAATCTTTTTTTTTTTTTTAAATCCTTCATTTTATGCTAGGAACGTATCGGTCCAAGTATCGAACAACCTGTAAATATTAAAAAAATCAAAATCTATGATCGTTAGCATTTAAATAAGTATTGGGGCGTTACAACGACACTGCAATATCCGCCTAGTTTGGGGTGTTACAAAGTTGGTATCGGAGAGTGATTTTGAATATTACCCTTACGAGTCTTGTCTCATTGGAAATCATCATTCATCAGACTAGTATCATTGGACTTTCGCGTCACGAGTGACCTGTGCAATGTAACACCCCCAAAATCTAACTGGTAATATTACACGCCACAGACCCTCTCCGTGAGGATCCGCCAAGCTAAACATCGAAACAACATAATACATCACATGTCGACACGGCAAAATCACGAACCATTAGACCGATTTGGTCTTTTGTCACTGTCTTAAAAATCAAAAATACATAACTCTATCCAGACTCGTACCCACGCAAAGGTAAAATACTACATAACATAGACAATATGACAGCGAAAAAGACAATACAATGGACTCCGACTAACTGAACCCAAAATTGGCCTTCGTGTGATTAGTATCATTCGTCTTTCATCATTCCTTGTACCAATCCTATGTCTTGCTCCCGAAAACCTACATGTACCTGGACACAATACAGATATCCACCCCCCGATTACTCGGGGGTTAGCAAAACTCCACTGTTTTGCTAGTGCAAGTATAAAGTGCAAATACGAGCCATACACAACACATTCCGAGAATACAACGAAAGACTTCCCGAGATATGTTATTTGGTTAAAAAATAGTTCAAGTCTTGAAACTAGAAACGAAACAAGTAAGCACTTTGAAAACACTTCCAAATCTCGGGAGTTTTGAAAATACCGTAAAACTACCCGAGGGTAGTAGATTAAGCGGCGATCAAAAGGTTCGAGACTGTCGGATCTGCATCAACGATCACAGCTGGACCGCTAATCTTATGGTCTTCCCGCTCCAGAATGAAGATATCTTATTAGGTATGGACTGGATGCCATTGCACAGAACGATCTTGGATACCTACCACTTGACTATCTCCATTTCGGCTCATGATGGTACCACACATGTCATCAGCGGACGTGAACATTTTAGTACAAAAGGTTCTCTCAGCATTATCGCATCAGAAGCCTCCTGCAGCTCTCGAAATGAATACTACTGGTGTTATGTTCTTCGAGAGGACACTTGACAACTTGCAATCACAAACATTCCGGTGGTGAATGAGTTTCCAGACGTTTTTCCTGATGAACTACCAGGGTTGCCACCGCACCGAGAAATTGACCTTGCCATTGAACTCGAACCGGGAACGAGACCTATTTCCAAAGCTCCTTACAGAATGGCACCGGCCGAGATGAAGGAATTAAAGATACAGCTCGAAAATCTGTTGGAGAAAGGGCTGATCCGCCCAAGCACCTCGCCGTGGGGCGCGCCGGTACTTTTCGTTAAGAAGAAAGATAACTCTATACGCTTGTGCATTGACTACAGGGAGATGAATAAGGTTACTATCAAGAATCGTTATCCGCTACCGAGGATTGACGACCTCTTGGATCAGTTACAAGGGGCAGTCGTGTTTTCAAAGATCGATTTACGGTCCGGATATCACCAATTGAGAATTCGGGAGGAAGATATACCCAAGACTGCATTTCGGTCGAGGTATGGGCATTACGAATACATCGTGGTATCATTCGGGTTGACTAATGCCCCAGCCATTTTCATGGAACTGATGAATAGAGTTTTGATTGATTTCCTCGATAAATGCGTGGTGGTTTTTATCGACGACATCCTGATATATTCTCGAAGCTGACAGGAACACGAGGAACATTTGAGGAAAGTGCTGGGCGTGTTAAGACAACACAAACTTTATGCGAAACTGTCCAAGTGCGAATTTTGGATGCCGGAGGTAAATTTCTCAGATATGTTGTTTCAGCAGAAGGTGTCAAGGTCGACCCACAAAAGATCGAGACAATAACGAGTTGGGAACCACCGAAGATTCGTCGAGGCTTTTTCCTGTATCGCCCGACCGTTAACGAACCTACTGAGCAAGAGCACCAAATTTGTATGGACTGCAGACTGCCAGAAGAGCTTCGACGAGCTTAAGAGTAGGTTAACTACTGCCCCAGTACTAGTGTTACCACAAGGTACAGAAGGATTCATTATATACACGGATGCATCCAAGCATGGACTAGGATCTGTCTTCATGCAGAATGGCAGAGTCGTTGCGTACGCATCCCGACAACTGAAGCCGTACGAAGTAAATTACCCGACACATGACTTGGAGCTAGCCGCGGTGGTGCATGCCCTCAAGATTTGGAGGCACTATCTTTACGGAGTTACTTGCAAAGTTTTCATGGATCATAAGAGTTTGGAATATATCTTCACGCAGAGAGAACTAAACATGAGACAGAGGCGTTGGTTGGAGCTAATCAAGGACTACGATGTGGAAATTTCCTATCATCCCGGAAAAGCCAACGTGGTAGCTGATGCTCTTAGTCGGAAAACTACACAAGAGGTGATGGTATCCAGCATAACAGTTCAGCCCAAACTACAGCAAGAGATCAGGAGAAGCAACACCGAAGTATGGGTACAACGTAGGCAAGGACGATTATGCTCAATCAATATACTTTCGTCCTTACTAGACGAGATACGCCTAGCACAGATGGAAGATCCTGAATTACGTGCGATTGGTGAAAGAATCGAGAAAGGGGATGTTTCCGACTATAAGATTCAGGGTGATCTGGTGAGGTTCAAGAACAGGATATGTATTCCACCAAATGACGGACTGAAGCAAACTATATTGAAGGAGGCACACTCCACCCCTTATTCTATTCACCCCGGAGCAAGCAAGATGTACAAGGATCTAAGACAGAGTTTTTGGTGGAAGAACATGAAGTGGGAGGTTGCTAGGTTCGTCGCCCGATGTATGACATGCCAACAAGTGAAGATCGAACACCGCACTGCCTTGGAATTATGCAACCCCTACCCATCCCGGAGTGGAAATGGGAGAGCATATCAATGGACTTTGTCACTAAGCTACCTACGGCGGTGGGAGGAAAGGATACGATTTGGGTCATTGTTGATCGATTGACAAAGTCTGCACATTTCATTCCTATTCAAGAGACAACCGGGACAGAGCAGCTGGCTGTCATTTTCATCAGAGAAATCGTAAGGCTACATGGTGTTCCCTCGTCCATCATTTCGGATAGGGACACCAGATATGTGTCTCGTTTTTGGAAAGCCGTCCATAAAGCTATGGGGACATAGATACACTTTAGCACGGCTTATCATCCTCAGACAGATGGACAGACCGAGCGGACGATTCAAACCTTGGAAGATATGTTGAGGGCATGCGTGCTCGATTGGGGAAAGGATTGGGCTAGACATTTGGGGTTAGTGGAGTTCTCGTACAACAACAGCTGGCATGCAAGCATAGGCATGGCACTGTTTGAGGCCCTGTATGGGCGAAGATGCAAGTCACCGTTATGCTGGGATGATGCCTCCGACACCGCGGTTACCGAGTTGGATCTTATCCAGGAGTCCATTAAGAAGATCTCTATAGTTCGGAAACACATGTCGCCGCATGAGCCGGCAGAAATCTTATGCCGAAAACCGACAGCGACCGTTAGAATTTACGGTCGGGGATCATGTTTGGGTCAAAGTATCACCTATGCGAGGTATTCGGCGTTTCGGACAGAAGGGCAAGTTAAGCCCGAGATTTTTAGGTCCGTTTGAGATATTGGACCGGGTAGGGAAACTCGCATATCGATTAGCTCTACCGCCGCATCTGGATGGAGTGCATAATGTTTTTCACGTCTCCCAGTTAAGGAAGTATGTCTATGACCCGAGCCACAAGCTCAATTTTGAAGAAGTGGAAATTTCCGATGACGCTACCTTTAGGGAGATACCGATCGCCATTCTGGATCGGCGTGTGAAGATGTTAAGAAATAAAGCCATACCCCTCGTGAAGATTCAGTGGTCGCACCACGGCACGGAAGAGGCCACTTGGGAAACCGAGTCGAGCATGAAGGAGAGTCATCCCGAGTTATTTTCTTAAGTTTCGTGACGAAACTATTTTAAGAGGGGTGATATGTAATACCTCCGGTATTCCATGCTTGATTACTTTGTACTGTGTGAATGTTTGGTAATGTGACGTCATTTATATTTATGTATTCCATTGAGTGCTATATAATTGTACGATGTGAATGAAATGGGGGTGACACACCTTGATGCCGTGGGACGATCGTCGGTGCGAATATGACGGTGGCCAACGTCTTGTTCCCCGATAATTGTTGACGAGCAGAAGGGATGGTCGCCCGAGATGGTTAGAATGTGGTTGAGGCTAAAATTTCTGTCTAACGCGCGCTATAACCCATGCCTAACGTACGTTAAATTTCAATGGTTACGTACGTTAAGGCAGCCACATTACGTACGTAACGGGTGGGTCGGTCTCCCGACCAGAATCTTCTTTTGACACGGACGGGGCTACTTTCGGCGGGCTAGATGACAAACGAGTCCACTGTTTGTTACGTACGTAATGTCCCAAAATTAACGTACGTAACACTTGGGCACATTTCGGGCAGTTAGTTCTTTACGTACGTTGTCATCGCACTGTTACGTACGTAATACACCTTACGTACGTAACACTCTTATCGTTAACGTACGTTATCAAAATCCAGTTTTATAAAATGATAATTCCCTTCTTCATTTGCACGACCCAACACCACAAAACTACCACCCTTGGAGAAATTCCTAGCCCTATACCCGGTTCTTAAGCCTTAAACACTTGAATTAACATTGAGGAGGTGGATTCTTGAGCTCCGGTGAAGATTATCCAAGTCGTTCAAGTCACTTCTTGTTCTCCTCGTAGTTCTTGTGAGTCTGTCAACTATCTTCACTATTCTTCTTCCAATAAGGTAAGCCACCAATCCCTGGAGTTATATCTTCGATGTTTTCTTAGTTAATACTTGTTATATTGCGGGTATGGGTTAGATTTTGCTAAACTTCGTAGACAATCTTGTCGGATGAAATTGTAGTAACCGGAAATTCCGTTTCTTATATGCTTCGTTTCATGCAAACGAAATTTCACTTCAAATCATCACTAGGAATGTAAAAGCGCGAATCAATTGTGGGGAAATTCGTAGTAATCCGTCACCGTATGTTCCATTGTTCGTAGTCACCCTCACCTTGTGATTTTGACACTTAGCAAACTAAGGAAGTAATTCGATAGTATAATCAATATTGGTTGTTAAACCACCGGAGTTATTGTGCAATAAAATCCGTCGATTGTAGTATTCGGAATATAGAATTGTATTAGAAAGCATAAGATTCGATTTCGCCATAATAATTCGTTGACAACCGAAGAAAGGTAGGATTATCTTCTTGAGTAAATCGATATACCTAATGTTAACTATAAGATTGAACGAGATAATGGTACACGACACTTGAAAACTTGGAAACGATACTCATACCGACAATCAAAACTACACTTGGAATCCGGTTAGGAAAGGGAGACTAGTTTTATTCATTATGATCCGTACGAAGTGTTAATCGGATGTTTCGTGGCTAGGTTAAGCTCGAGCGGGCGTGGGGACTTCGTTATCATAAAGCACCTACTATCGGATCACAGGCAAGTGAAATCTTGCTCGTGAATTTATATTATCAATGTTATACCGTATGTGTGTCCGTGCCATTTTGGTAAAAGCCGACGTTGTCTTTCTCTAAAGATGTTATAAATGGGCCGATGTGTTGGGGATAAAACCTGTATGGTACCCGTGTGGAAATGTGTTAGGGGGTAAGACCCGAATTGGGCACCTATGTTCCGGTATTCCCGTGTGGATACTTCCGTGACCCTTGGTTGCGACCTTGGGGGTTTATGTGATAAAGAGGGAGACACGTCGGTTGAATGATGAAATATTCCTTGTGATTACTAGGTACGGTGATTGCAAAAATGTCGTATATTGTTGTTAGTAGCTGTTATTTGATATGCATTCTCTGACCACAGCAACTGGTATGACTCGTCATACCAGGTAAAATTGTTCATCATGTGCAGGACATTCCCGAGGGGTCCGGTCAGACTTGAGCGGTGTTGGAATTATCTCTAGCCGTTGCTTAAATTGGAATAAATTATTTTCTTTGGAAAAACATTTGTTGTGTAATAATTCTCCGAACTACATTTTTCCTTAAATCTTCCATTTCACGTCATGTAACCCTTGAATTTAAGATTTTATCACGATTTTCTTAAAATGCCTATTTTTCTAACTAGCCTTGTGGGTCCCACGTGGGATTCACGGCACTGTAATACCTCGGGATATTTTGGGGGTGTTACACGTCCCCACGTGGAAGAACATCAACACACGCACCCAAGTCCACTTCCGTGGCCGTACCCATTAGTATCGGCCCCCAGAGGCCACATGCCATCCCCAGGTGGAAGAGTAACAACTCACAGATTACAAAACCAAAATTCTCAAAGGTCAAACACACAAAATATATATAGTCGAGGTACCTTGCTAGAATGGCCATATTATCCAACACGTACTCACGACCCAGAACTCTATCAATTCACAAGGGAGCACAAGATCTCAACAGCACCGAACGACACAACCAATATCACAAAAACTCACATATTCATCCATAACCACGTGACTCCAAGCACATAACTTGACAAGAGAATTACACTTTACATTTACCGACGCCATAATCATACATAATGACATCACACGAAAGTAAGGTGATCATATACTCGACACTAGCACATATAATCAACTAAGCATATTAATTCCCGACTCACACGGGTCACCTTTACGAAAACCATGATGGTAAATATACCGATTCTTTTGAAAAATGATTATAAATATTTATTTAGCACATATCGACACGTAGCAACCATTATATCCACAAAACACGTAATGTATGGGCAAGATACTTGCCTCGGAATCAATTTGTGAATACTCCGACGAAAGCGGCTCGGCCGAAAAACAGTCCCGAAACAGCCCGGCCGAAACAGCCCCAAAACAGTCCCAAAACAGCCCGGCCGAAACAGCCCCAAAACAGCCCCGAAACAGCCCCAAAAACCGACCACCTTCACGAGAAATCAATAACAACACAATCACCACGAGAATAACATCGCTACGAATCAACAACACTAAACAAAATCTCAATCGACACTAAGAAACTACAAGGGTTCAAGGGTTCGTTCCAAGAAAGCCAAAATCATGTTCCGGGTGAGATGAAGTCGATAAACGAGTTACTAATCCGTAGATTACAACCAATACAACAAGAATTACATGACCAATTCATCATAATCGACCCAGAATTGAAATCAAAAAGGAAAACCCCAAAATATCTCAAGAACATAAATCAACCCGATAAAAACATGAAAACGAAACTCCAAACTGGGGGTTAAGATAAACAAGATTAGATAACAACAAGGGAATCAACAATTTCGGATTGGAATCATGAAATCACGATAAACCCCAAATTATCCCGAAAGTAGGGTTTTAAGAAGAAAATACCTCAATTAAAATGGCGAAAGATGTTTGGATGTTGTTAAATCCGTACTAGGAACTCAAAGATATTGATGGGTGATGATATCAGGCCAAAATCCATGCTTATACGCCCTCAAGATCGTCTAGATCGCCGGAAGGAAGAAATGGGAGGAAGAAATGACGAAAGTTGACCTCTGCAGTCTTATATATACTGTCATCAGTTAGCGCACGCTAAGGTATGTGTAGCGTGCGCTAATGGGTGTAAAATGCAGTCCAGAACCCTCTGCCAGATCCGTTAGCGCGCGCTAATTATACAGTGAGTAGTCTTTGCTATTACGACCATAACTCCTTCGTCCGGACTCCGATTGACTCGCCGTTTGAACCATTGGAAAGCTAGTTTGATGCTCTATCACATTGTAAAGTTTCAGAATTTGTAGACCTTATAAGCGCCGGTGGTGATCTTACAAAGTCGACCAAATGCACAAAAACGATACTCCTCGACAAAACAATAATTATTCAACATGCAACGAAACACTAACGGACAACACCAACGATCCAAATCGAAAACGAACACATAACAAAGCAAGACATACTATTAGCTCGACTTACGCAACGATAAGTCGTACCCGACGAACACCACAACACGGTGCATCGTGCCGTACCCAACATAGGGGAAAATCTCAAGAAATCGCCAACAGAACAAAATGAACGGCGCAATCGATAAAAATTCAAAAATAATCGGAACCAAGAATCTCGGGTATTACATTCTACCCTCCTTAAAAGAAGTTTCGTCCCGAAACTTAAAACATGAAACAATCCAGGCAGAGCAACTCTAGATGACACATGATTCCGATAACTTGAAGATCGGGAAAGACGATACGAAGGCAACCACCCCAAAACTTTGGGAAATTACAAAATGGCCCAAATGCCTGAAACATCACGATAAGAAAACGTATAACCAAACCGAACTTCACAAAACGTCTAACAAGGTTAAACGGACTTACGGGGAAATACGAACAACAATTTCGAAGGGGACTCGCAAGAATCGATCTCAAATGTGGAAAAGTCGCCAAAAAGCACGGAACTCAGCAAAACGATACCGAAACGAACTCGGATGTTAACAAGTGTAGAATGAAACATTCACAGAAGGACGAAACGGTCAGAGACGATCCGTTAAAATGGAATCCTGCCAAAAAAAGAAATTTACCGAAAATCGAAAATTGCGGATATTACATCATATCACCTTTAAAAGAGGTTTCGTCCCCGAAACCTAAACAACGAGAATGAAGTGTTGGAGTAGCAACTTTCCCGGCCATATCCTCTTGGTCCCGCATCTGATCTCCATGACTAACTATACCCCGGTCACGACCCGATCTTCTGTCCCTAGACATACTAAGCGGATTCTCACTCGATACGATGGCACAACTTCGCGAAAATAATATGCTAAGGTACCAACCCAGCACGACATAACACATAAGGTAATTGATAACAACTAAATAAGAAAATCCATGAGGTATCCTTTTAAATGATTTTATTTGGAAATCCTTGGATTCGTGCGCTATTCAAAATAAAACCTTGAAAGTATTTTTGGTACCTCAGTTTGTTTCATCAAAACGCGTAAACGACAGACTTTAACCGTCTCATTTGACATCACTTGCAAAGCAATATTTTTTTTTTTTAAACATCATCATTATAGAGTGATTCAAGATTACGCACGAAAACTTTTCTAAACCCGAGTTTGAAGTTTTAAATCGAGTAAGATTCTTTATCTTCCACAGTATATTGTTGAAAATAAAAATTATATTGATTTTTGAAAATAAAGATTTTATGATGTGAAAGATTTCTGAAATCATATACTCGGATTATTTGAAAATACAACAATACGTCAAAAATCATTTTCGAAAATCCTCTCAACACTACACGAAAATCAACGACGGTAATATTTTACAAAATGTCTACATGTACTTTAAAACAACTCTTTCAAATACCGTCGAGGTTTTATTTGAGAATCCGAGGCTGGCTCGCCAATTCTAAATAATTTTCAAAGTACGCACAGAGCCGCCGATTAATCGAATCGTCGAAACTTTATGAAATTTTCAGGGTGGCGTTTTCAAACACACACACAACAGACATAATTTAAACAAAATCAATTATCACCTAGCGCTACAAAAAGTTCTAACACTTATTCCCACACAACAGTTGCATCACTAGACAACACACATAGAATACCGTCGAAGATGATTGACTGCAAAACATAGACCTGACGGCTAAAAATGCGGTTCCATAGCCTTTGCCCATGCTGATTAGCGCACGTTACAACAAAGATTAGCGTGCGTTAAACATGCCACGTTAGCGCATGTTAGCCTCGTACCAAGCCTGCGCTAACTGCTCTAATCGACAACACGATTGCAAACATATATTAGGTAATACTAGACTCGAATGTTACAAATAAGTAACCACATACGAGTCTAAATGTCATCGACTCACATAATTATAACATCTCACAAACAACCATCAAAAGAAAATCATCCTACAAAAACGAAAATTTTACTTCTCAATAAAGAGGACTATCTCAACACATACATACCAATGGACTCAACATTCACGTTACTATTTTAATCATAAAACTGGCACCACTGCCCAACAATGAGAGTATCATCAATACACATCTTCTGACTAACATTCATGAAACCGGAAAGTTACAAACGAGAGTCACGTCTTGAGTATATTTTGTAGACCTTATTTGAGTTAAAAACTCGTGTTTTGAAAACTTATAGTATGAGATGAAACTGAAATATCGGTAGATAAAGTCTCAAAAATTTTGACCTTGAGGTCATCATACAAAAAATCAAAATTTTTCCTCCCTTGGAGAACATTTTAAAAAAAAATTACGACTCCCCGAAAGCCTTTCGAAAACTTAAAATTCCAAGGTTGTTACTCTTGCAAGAAAAACAGTTCATACCAGAATACATTTAGCAGTATCACTCTTCATTCTAGCACAAAATGAGAATCGACAAATATATGTCACTTACTCACGATGCACCTTCAAATACTACTCCATAACACAGAATCACACAGGCTCGTATAGCTCGTGGTACAACATGTAGTAGGGAGACTTACATCCACAGATCGCACGAAGATTATGGTTGCACCATGATACTAATCACGACCGACATCCCAGACGACGCGTCGCGACACGACATCAGTCAGACTCAATCTGACAAGACAAGACCCAACAATACACGACTGGACCCGACAGCCTAGGTTTCCGCAACCTAAGCTCTGATACCATAAATGTAACACCCCCAGAATCTAACTGGGAATATTACACGCCACAGACCCTCTCCGTGAGGATCCGCCAGGCTAAACATCGAAACAACATAATACATCACATGTCGACACGGCAAAATCACGAACCATTAGACCGATTTGGTCTTTTGTCACTGTCTTAAAAATCAAAAATACATAACTCTATCCAGACTCGTACCCACGCAAAGGTAAAATACTACATAACATAGACAATATGACAGCGAAAAAGACAATACAATGGACTCCGACTAACTGAACCCAAAATTGGCCTTCGTGTGATTAGTATCATTCGTCTTTCATCATTCTTTGTACCAATCCTGTGTCTTGCTCCCGAAAACCTACATGTACCTGGACACAATACAGATATCCACCCCCCGATTACTCGGGGGTTAGCAAAACTCCACTGTTTCGCTAGTGCAAGTATAAAGTGCAAATACGAGCCATACACAACACATTCCGAGAATACAACGAAAGACTTCCCGAGATATGTTATTTGGTTAAAAAATAGTTCAAGTCTTGAAACTAGAAACGAAACAAGTAAGCACTTTGAAAACACTTCCAAATCTCGGGAGTTTTGAAAATATTTGAAATAGAAAAGTTCTAAATTCCTCGAAAGCCACTTAGGGTCACAACCCCAAAGTTCATTTTTCCAAAAATGCAAATCCATTAACAAGACACGGGGTCCACGGCCCAACCATTTCGATCACAAAACACAGGGCCCACGACCCGATCATCCATTGCGATTCACTTACAAAGAAACTTTACACATAACACATTATTCTCATGCCATTCTAGCCAAACACCAAGACCTGATATATAATGTATCTCGACCCCGAGTGCAAAGCATTGTGATACTCCGGACATATCACAATTAATCATCAAAACATCAACATCAACATCACAGAAACCACACTTGGTAACCCGTGGCCGTACCCATTAGTATCGGCCCCCAGAGGCCTCGTCGGACCGTCCCCAGGTGGGAAACCACTTCCGCGGCCGTACCCATTAGTATCGGCCCCCAGAGGTCCCGTCGAACCATCCCCAGGTGGAAGAACATCAACACACGCACCCAAGTACACTTCCGTGGCCATACCCATTAGTATCGGCCCCCAGAGGCCACATGCCATCCCCAGGTGGAAGAGTAACAACTCACAGATTACAAAACCAAAACTCTCAAAGGTCAAACACACAAAATATATATAGTCGAGGTACCTTGCTAGAATGGCCATATTATCCAACACGTACTCACGACCCAGAACTCTATCAATTCACAAGGGAGCACAAGATCTCAACAGCACCGAACGACACAACCAATATCACAAAAACTCACATATTCATCCATAACCACGTGACTCCAAGCACATAACTTGACAAGAGAATTACACTTTACATTTACCGACGCCATAATCATACATAATGACATCACACGAAAGTAAGGTGATCATATACTCGACACTAGCACACATAATCAACTAAGCATATTAATTCCCGACTCACACGGGTCACCTTTACGAAAACCATGATGGTAAATATACCGATTCTTTTGAAAAATGATTATAAATATTTATTTAGCACATATCGACACGTAGCAACCATTATATCCACAAAACACGTAATGTATGGGCAAGATACTTGCCTCGAAATCAATTTGTGAATACTCCGAAAAAGCCCCAAAAAAAAAGCGGCCGAAACAGCCCCAAAACAGTCCCAAAATAGCCCGGCCGAAACAGCCCCAAAACAGCCCCGAAACAGCCCCAAAAACCGACCACCTTCACGAGAAATCAATAACAACACAATCACCATGAGAATAACATCGCTACGAATCAACAACACTAAACAAAATCTCAATCGACACTAAGAAACTACAAGGGTTCAAGGGTTCATTCCAAGAAAGCCAAAATCATGTTCCGGGTGAGATGAAGTCGATAAACGAGTTACTAATCCGTAGATTACAACCAATACAACAAGAATTACATGACCAATTCATCATAATCGACCCAGAATTGAAATAAAAAAGGAAAACCCAAAAATATCTCAAGAACATAAATCAACCCGATAAAAACATGAAAACGAAACTCCAAACTGGGGGTTAAGATAAACAAGACTAGATAACAACAAGGGAATCAACAATTTAGGATTGGAATCGTGAAATCACGATAAACCCCAAATTATCCCGAAAGTAGGGTTTTAAGAAGAAAATACCTCAATTAAAATGGCGAAAGATGTTGGGATGTTGTTAAATCCGTACTAGGAACTCAAAGATATTGATGGGTGATGATATCAGGCCAAAATCTATGCTTATACGCCCTCAAGATCGTCTAGATCGCCGGAAGGAAGAAATGGGAGGAAGAAATGACGAAAGTTGACCTCTGCAGTCTTATATATACTGTCAACAGTTAGCGCACGCTAAGGTATGTGTAGCGTGCGCTAACGGCTATAAAATGCAGTCCAGAACCCTCTGGCAGATCCGTTAGCGCGCGCTAATATATGTATTTAGCGTGCGCTAATTATACAGTGAGTAGTCTTTGCTATTACGACCATAACTCCTTCGTCCGGACTCCGATTGACTCGCCGTTTGAACCATTGGAAAGCTAGTTTGATGCTCTATCACATTGTAAAGTTTCAGAATTTTTAGACTTTATAAGCGCCGGTGGTGATCTTACAAAGTCGACCAAATGCACAAAAACGATACTCCTCGACAAAACAATAATTATTCAACATGCAACGAAACACTAACGGACAACACCAATGATCCAAATCGAAAACGAACACATAACAAAGCAAGACATACTATTAGCTCGACTTACGCAACGATAAGTCGTACCCGACGAACACCACAACACGGTGCATCGTGTCGTACCCAACATAGGGGAAAATCTCAAGAAATCGCCAACAGAACAAAATGAACGGCGCAATCGACAAAAATTCAAAAATAATCGGAACCGAGAATATCGGGTATTACATGCAAGTGCCAATCCCCTCGGACCAAAGAAAAGGTATGATTTCTGACGCCATGGTATAATTCCTGGCAATAAGAATCACTCATTCATCATTCATCAGTCAACAATCCTCAATCATCATTTTTCTTGGATCTTGTCGATCATGTCAACTCATTAATCACTCAATCAATCTCATTGCTCAGTTGTTGATCTTGTGGATCGTATTATCAATTTTGTTAACGTGTTCAAGATAATCATTTCAGGAAATTGATCAGATAATCATGTCACCTCAGTTGATCTTTCATGCGATCTTATCATATTCCGGCGTAATGTCGACGATCAATTTATTGCATTATTAATGCGTTCATTGCGTTAGAGCATGTATGCTCATTATTATCGTTTCATAATATAATCATAATGTGATATTCATGCGAGATGTATACTCATCATGTGATTTTCCTACTTTGGTATGGATAGAGCTGTCAGAGGACGCATGGAAAGAGGCCATGGTGCGGGCCGAAACCCAGGAGCTCAAGTGAATACCCGCGCAAACATGAGGAAATATCAATTCAACAAGTAGCGACGCTGCCACTCATTCACCGGGAGATAATCATTCACTATCAGGAAGTTGTACCCAAGATACAGGTCAATCGGAAGGTGTTCGGGTTGATCCACTCACTTTTATGCAGGGCATGATGGCCCAGATGACTCAGATGGCGTGTCTGATGGACACGATGCATAACTCAGCCACTCAGGCTCAATAGGCTCCTCCACCGCCACCTCAGAGACAAGAGAGGAGTGTGAGCAGTATTATCGGTGACATCTCTCGCCAGAGGCCACCTACTTTTGAGGGCTCATCTGAGCCAGCGGATATTATTCACTGGCTTGAACACTTTGAGAAGCTATTTGCTATGGTGGAGTGTCCCGAAGGGCACAAAGTTTCAGTCGCGGCTTATTGCCTGGGTAAGAGCGCTCACTCTTGGTGGTTATCTTTGAAGCCCACCGACGGATCTTTCACTTGCGATCAGTTCAAGACTCTCATGATGGAAAGGTATTATCCAGCCCCACTCAGGAAGGCCAAGTTATCGGAGTTACTCAGTCTCGACTCCTCAGCGGAAAATGATGTTCTCGCCATTGCTGAGAAGTTTCAGGAGCTACTTCCATTCGCCTCATCCATTATCCACTCCGAGGCGGATAAGATCAAGTACTTTAGTAAGAGGTTGAAACCTCGTATGCGGATGCAATTGCATATTCATCATTGCACCACCTTGGCCGAATTCATCGAGAAAGCTCTTACTTATGAGCTTACTACGAAGGAAATTGCTAAGCACCAAACTTCATCTATTGGCAAGAAATCGAAGAATCATAATCAGTCTGAAGGTAGTCGGGAAACCTTCAAGAAGCCTCGTATGGGCTCTACTTTTTCTGTGTGACCTACTATGGCACCTAAACCTGCGGAATGTCAGTCCCGAGCGGCTAGTTCGGCCATCACCTGTTACAACTGTGGAAAGCAGGGTCATTACAGCACTAAGTGTCCGAGTTAGACCATCACATGTAACAACTGTGGGGTTGTCGGGCATAAGGTCCATTTCTACTGAAGAGACTCCAAACATACTATGACGACATCTCAGACCTCGAAGCAGTCGGATGTTCAGAATCAAGCCACTCAGTCCGTATCGTTTAAGACGACGGGAGCAAATAAAGGCGAAGCCCATAGTTATCAGGTAGGAGCATCCGGTTCTGGGAATGGCAAGCCCCGAATTTACGAGATGAAGATGACCGACGATCCGGAGGCCCGAATGATCTTAGGTACACTCGAAATTTTATCTCAACCTGTGTGTATCCTTTTTGATACTGGCACATCACATTCATTCATTTTCGAGTCATGCTTGAGTAAACTCCACCTGGGTAGTGCTACTAGTTGTGAACCTTATATCATTGGGCTACCAGACGGTAGAAGAATTATCGGGGATCATGAAGTTAAGAATTGTCTGATTCAGCTTAATGGCTGTGATTGGTTGGCGGACCCGACCGTGGTAGATTTACCTAAAGACGGTGTTATTTTGGGTATTGATTGGATGGATCATCACGATGCCATCCTTAGTGTCCGTAAGCGTATGGTCACTATTGTTTCAGACGATGGAGTCGAGTGTGTATTTCAGGGGGGTAATCCCAACTGTTACGAAAGAGTTATTAATATGATAAAAGTAGTGAAATTACTCAATCGGGGGTGTGTTGGTTATTGGTGCTATATGACCAAGACCGAGAAATCATCAGTGACGTTGGCGGATATCCCGGTAGTGAGAGAATACGCCGATGTATTTCCAAACGAGTTTCCTGGTTTACCTCCATAGAGAGATGTGGAATTCACGATAGAGTTGGAGCCTAGTACGTCCCCAATATCAAAAGCACCATATCGTATGGCCCCGACCGAAATGCAGGAACTGAAGAATCAACTGGAGGAATTGACCGAGAAAGGTTATATCCGATCGAGTGCGTCCCCATGGGGAGAAAATGGTTCTTTTCGCTTGTGCATTGATTATCGGGAGCTGAATAGGGTGACGATCAAGAATAAATATCACCTACCCCGCATCGATGACCTCTTAGATCAACTTAAAGGAGCTTCAGTATTTCCAAGATCGATTTAATATTTGGGTAGTCAGATATCGCGAGGACGGCATTTCGAACACGCTATGGGCATTACGAGTTTGTGGTGATGCCGTTTATGTTAACTAATGCACCTGCGGTATTCATGGAGTGGATGAACCGAGTTTTAATCGACTATTTAGATCGGTTAGTGGTTGTTTTCATAGACAAAATTTTGATTTATTATCATGACCGAGAGGAGTACGAGCTTCACCTTCATCAGGTTCTCGACGTGTTGAGACGAGAGCAACTCTTTGGAAAATTTTCCAAATGTGAGTTATGGATGTCCGAAGTGACGTTTCTCAGACATGTGATTTCATCAGATGGAGTACGTGTCGACCCTCAGAAGACGGAGGCTATCCGAGATTGGCAACCTCCGAAGAATGTTAAGGAAATCTGAAGTTTTCTAGGATTAGCAGGCTATTACCGACGATTTATGGTAGGGTTTTCTAAAATTGCTCAACCTATGACGAGCCTTTTATGGAAGGATAAGAAATACACGTGGTCCGACGTGTGTCAGCAAAGTTTTGAGGAACTCAAGAGACGTCTAATTTCAGTGCCTGTCCTTTCTTTACCACAAGGGACGGAAGGATTCGTGGTTTATGGTGACGCATCCGGACACGGTCTTGGATGTGTATTAATGCAGAATGGGAAGGTGATTGCCTATGATTCGCAGAAACTGAGGCATTACGAGGTCAATTATACACATTCGTGTTGAAGATTTGGCATCATTATCTCTATGGCATCACCTGTCAGATTTTCACCGATCTTAAGAGTTTAAAGTATATTTTTACTCAGAAGGAGTTAAATATGCAACAGAGACGATGGTTGGAATTGATTAAGAATTATGATATTGAGATACAATACCACCCAGGTAAGGCGAACGTTGTCGCCGACGCCTTGAGCCGTAAGTCCGTTCAAGAGCAAATGCTTGCTCGTTTGACTGCTCAGAAGTAACTTCAACAGGAATTCCTAAGGCCTGAGATCGAGGTCTGGTTACAGCGAGTGCAAGGGCAACTTTGCATACTAGAGATTTCATCGCCACTTGAGGAGGCGATCAGAGTGAATCAGGGTCCAGACCCATTTTTGTTGCACATTCGAGATGATGTGGCTCAAGGGAAAGCCCCTAGATTTATGGTCCACGAGGATGGACTTTTGCGATTTAAGAACCGGTTATGCGTTCCGGCGGATGACGTGTTGAAAAACTCGATTTTGAGAGAGGCCCATTCTATCCCTTATTCTATCCATTCGGGGTCTAGCAAGATGTACAAAGACTTGAAATAAAATTACTGGTGGAGTAATATGAAGCGAGAAGTCGCTGAATTTTTTCGAGATATTTAACATGTCAGCAAGTCAAGATAGAACATCAGCGACCGGCGGGTATGCTGAAACTGCTTCCTATCCTAGAATGGAAGTGGGAGGATATTTCAATGGACTTCATCACGAGTTTGCCGACGAGTCGTCGTGGCATGAAAACAATTTGGGTAATCGTAGACCGTTTAACTAAGTCAGCTTATTTTCTTGAGATTAAGGATATGTGGGGTCCTGAGAGACTTGCCCAGTTATTCATTAAAGAGATCGTGAGATTGCACGGTACCCCTAAGAGTATCGTTTTGGAATGTGATGGGCGATTCGTGTCGTATTTTTGGAAATCCGTTCATCGTGCCATGGGAACTCAGCTAAATTTCAGCACGGCTTCTCACCCCTAGTCCGACAGACAATCAAAGCGAACTATTCAGACGTTAGAGGACATGCTGAGGGCATGTGCTCTCGATTGGAAATATGA
This sequence comes from Orobanche coerulescens, assembly GCA_033398695.1. NCBI lineage: Eukaryota > Viridiplantae > Streptophyta > Magnoliopsida > Lamiales > Orobanchaceae > Orobanche > Orobanche coerulescens. Next base: position 7,095,947 of record CM065814.1, read on the forward strand.
TTGGGAAGCCCAACTTCCATTGACTGAGTTCACGTACAATAACAGCTGGAATGCTTTGATTAATATGGCACCTTACGAGGCCTTATACGATCGTCATTTTCGATCTCCCTTATGTTGGGATGACTTATCAGAATCAATCGGCACTTAGCCCGATATGCTAGTAGCCGCCCGCGAGAAGGTAGCTTTGACCAGGAGTCGTTTTTTAACCTCTCAGAGTCGATAAAAGTCATATGCAGATAAGTGTCATCGACCATTAGAGTTCGAGGCAGGTGACCACATTTTGGTCAAGGTATCCCCGAGTCGAGGTGTCCTCCGTTTCGGGAAGAAGGAAAAGTTGAGTCCGAGATTCATTGGACCATTTGAGATTTTGGATCGAGTAGGTAGTCTAGCTTATCGATTGGCCTTACCTCCGGCGTTGAGCTGAATTCATAATGTGTTTCACATCTCTCAGTTACGGAAGTATGTTCCCGACCCGAGTCACATAATTTAGTTCGATGAAAACGAGATCGCGGATGATCATACGTACGAGGAGCGTCTTGTATGAGTCCTAGAGCGACGAATAAAATAGTTGAGGAACAAGGCGATCCCTTTGGTTAGATTCAGTGGTCTAGACACGGAGTCGAATAAGCTACTTGGGAAATCGAGGATAGTATGCGGGAGAGTTATCCCGACTTGTTTGACCCTTAGTTTCGAGGATAAAACTCTTTTTAAGGGGGGAGTATGTAATACCCAGTTTTAAATTCATTTATTATCATTAAGTAATTGTCACTTAGTAATTTTCACTCATTAATAATCATTCATCATTCACATTCATCCAATTGTGTTCACCTTTCGGCGTAATTCTGAATCTGGGATCAGTTATCATTCTTCGTTCAACCCTGTTTGAGAATCGAGATGAGAATATTATCATTATCATCATTTTGATAGCCTGTGTGTGAGGTGTAGTGCACACTACGTACTCTTTATAGCGCACGCAATTTAGGTACAGGTAGCGCACGCTATCGTTCAACAATAGCGCACGCTAGTGTAATTGAGGCAGACAGTCCAGTAGGTACTGGACTGAAATGGAGAATTCATAGCGCACGCTAAGAGTGGAAATAGCGTACGCTAGTTGTATTGGTAGCGCACGCTAAGCAATCAGAGTAGCACGCGCTAAGGCTCGAGCAGGAAGTGGACAGTAGGTTCTCGACTCCTTTTTTCGGGATTCCAACTATCAGTACGCTTAGAGGAAGTCGTTAGCACATGCTACCAAGTATGTAGAACACACTAACGAGGCAGGCAAAGTTCACTGGACTACCCGGTGAGCCCGCTAGCACATGCTAATATCAGAAGCTAGTGCACGCTAAGTTGGGTTTAGTATAAATAGGACAGTTCAGCCCCATTTCATCATTTCTTGATTCCTCCTCCTCATCCAGGCGATTTTGGTCAATTTTGGGCATTTTGTAAAGATCACTTCGAGCTGCTATCACCTATCTTCGATTGTAGAGTTTGGAAGGTCGATTTAACACAAGTTCAACAGATCGAAGAGTTTGGATCTTTAAAGGTAATTTCTTCAAACCTTGTATTTCGATTTTGGAAATGAAGTATGATGTTTTGGATGTTATAATCATGATATGTGAAGAGATATACATATGATTATGAGTTTCTATGAACTATCTTTGGATTATTGGAGAATTATTCAAAAACCCTTGAATGTTGACTTTGGAATTTTGGGGTTTTTGATTAGATATTGTCATAATCTCGAGTTGTGTATTCCTATTGTATTATTGATTTCATTGATGATGTTTTGTTGGATTGAATCACTCATTTGGAGGTTGGTATTCGATATATTTGAGATTGGTTGTAAACAATTTGGGGGTTGTTTACAACGTGTTTGTTAGAATGCCCCAATGAGTTTGGGTTTGTTGTATCGACTTTTTGAGTTGGTTGTGATCATGCTTGATTCGTATTTTAAGTGAATTGTTGGTGATTATGTTATTCAAGGTTCTTCGAGTGATCGATAACTCCATTAAGGACGTTTGTTCGAGGAAGGACATTCTTCACCAGTATTTGAGGCAAGTTGATCATTGTTCAGTTAAAACGATAATCATTCCTTTCGTTGTTGTTCATTTATACGTATAATTCATGTATAGTATATTAATCATGTTGGGACTTGTAATTATCAAACTAATCATTCAATTCACGGGGAACGACGGTTTCCAATCATTTTAGTTGAAGCTATCACTCATTGCGTCATTATTTTACCTCGTTGAGTCATTCTTGGCCCTTGTCGTATTTCTATTTATTATTCCTCTTCATGGTCGCTTTTGTCCTTGTGACCTTCCGGAAGTGTATTGCGTTACCGGGTGGCATATGTGTGGAATTTTTAGTCGGGCACGCTATGGTCATTGTGTATATACGGGAATCCGGACACTTTGGACTGTGCACAAGGTAACGTGCCCCCATGAGACTAATTAGGCCAAGTCTTTTGGGTGTTTGTGCGGGACGCCGAGCACTCGGCATACTTGTTCACTTGCACATTCCAGTCGGGCGTACTATGATGCCCCTCGTTAAAACTAAGTCCTGTGATTATTGTATTTGTTCAACTCTTGAGGATTGTTGTTCTGTGTAACTGACCCCGTTGGGGATGTTGTTTTTTGGTCATGGCAAGGCAAAGGAACGGGAAGAGAACGTTGATGGCGAGGAGTTCCAATGATACTAGTTGGGGGGCCCAGTCTTTCCATTTATCCATGTTTCTTTGATGTGTATTTTCCGCTGCAGTTTCCGTTTGGACTTTCATTTTATTCAGTGTTGTATATTTCATCTTCATATGAAATATATATGTATTATGTATTCATGGGCGTATTGTACTTGAAACTCCTCATCGGAGTAACTGGTAATATAATGTGGTTCAATACTACAATTATATTATTTAATTCATTAATTTTCATTCGCTTGGTGGGTCCCAGTTGTGGGTCCATGGCACTGTAATATCTGCCTAGTTTGGGGTGTTACAAAGATGAGGATATGAGTTATCTATAGTCCGTGGCATTATGGATCGTCAAATATTGAGGATAATTGTTGGTGATGGTTTTGACATCGAGATTGCTTTCGAAGGACTCGGGCAAGTATTCTAATCATTTTTGTCATTTGGTTTCGATCATGTTGTGATACATTCGTGTATCGTTGTTGTCATGCATATATGTATTGTTTTTATCATGCATTTGTGCATTGTTGTCATATGTCCACCTCATGCTGATCTGATGGGATCATCTTGGGATCTATGATAGCGTGCGCTGGATCATTGGACGGGTTTTTCCAACTCGTGTTGGTCCGTCGGGATCATCTTGGGATCTATGCAGTGAACGATAGATCATCGGATTACCAATGTGTTGTTGTTTTGCATGTTTTTTGGTTATCCACCACGTGTTGATCTAATAGGATCATCGTGGGAATCTATACTGTGCGCCCTGGATCGTTGGATTACCATAAGTATACGTTGTTGTTATTGTTTTTATATTGATATGATCTCGGATTTAGACTGAAATGAATTGTCGTGGCATTGCGTTTCTTGAGGTATGTTCCATATTTCCTTATTGGTACTTGTCTTTTGATTGGAAACCGATTATGTTGTTGAGATTTCATGATAGTATCTAATGGATTGGGTTGGATAGAGTTGGTATATTTCGCATTAGTGAGTCATGATAATGTTTTGAGAATCTTGGGTATTGTTTGAGGTCCAGTATAGATGTTGTGTATGAGTTTATTGTTAAATCGAGAATATGAAATGCGCAATATGGTCAAGGTTATTTAGATGAGGATTATCGCGAATTGGCGAGGTTATGACGGTAAGATTACATTGGTAGTATTCTCACTTATTATTTTCATCGAGATGTAATTATTGATGTGACGGGATCGTTATCATTGTTGGATATTATGGCTGACCCCATCGTGGGCTTTATTTTTAGGTTCTTGGGATATCGATCTTGTAGCGGTCGTGAAGAGATGAGCTTCCCGGATGATACTGGCTATGTCGTATGTTTGTGAATCGAGTACTTTGACTAGTTGTTATTTTCCGCTGCAAAAGTATTGTTAGTTATTTGTTATATCTGCTGCGAGTGTGTTCTAAAATGGGTTGCTAGCATTTTACGAACTTGGATTTATTATGGAAAATCATTTTCTAAACTATTTTGTCGATGCGTGCAAGCGGTGGCTTAACGTAAACTTTTAAAACTGTTGAGTTTTGGCGTTTTGGCCTTGTACTTTCAAATGAGATTTTACGACGGTATTGATAAATGGATTTCATAGAGTCTTTGTATATTTTAAAAGGATATTACTGTCATCGCCGCTTAGGCGTAATTAAAATGTTTGTAAAAATGTCTTTAAGCCTTGGGGTGCTGTTTCGGGGCCCACGACGCTGTAATATTCCCGGATGGCTCTGGGGTCTTACAGAATATGGTATCAGAGCTTAGGTTGTGGAAACCTAGGCTGTCGGGTCGAGTCTTGTCGTGTTTTTGTCACATAATTTGAGTTGTTGGTCGACAAGTATTAGAGCCCTGGGTTTTTGTTGTTCACTCGGGCTTGTGTGTTATGTGGTTTGCCAGTGTGGTACTGTGGTTGTTTCAATTATCCAAATGACATTAACGTGATTCTTTGGAAAGAGATGTGCTGTGTTCTCGAGTTGAATTGATTTTGCAAAATGTATGTTTTGAAAATATCTATATCGAGTATTTTCTAGAATTAAGACATGTGCCAGTATCACCGGGAATCGCCGGCTTCACGATCTGTAAGTATTTATATTTTTGGATAGCATTGAGGTTATTTGCAGTTATAGGTACTTTGAGAAACATTTGGAAAAATACAATGTGCTACAGTATGAGGTAGCAGAATAAATATTTGGGACAAAACCGATGATCTTGAGAAGCTATGATTATGGAAAATCAATATGTTGGTTAAACTTGGAAAAAGGAGTTGTGCATTTGGGAGAAATGTTGTGGATTGTTGAGGGGACCATGTAGTCATGCTAGTTTAGTTTGATATATATGAAACTGTTTTTGAACATTTGAAAATGATACGTTTCAACATGATATATTCTGAATAAACTATTTTGCTCGCTGTCATGAAAATATATTTTCTTAAATTTATTTTGAGAGACACTATTGTTCTCTTTAAAAATATTTTTCATCATGGCACAGTTGCAGTATTGTAGAATGGGGCAATGATCGATATTGCGAGTCATATGTGGAAAATATGATTTCAAAAAAGTCTGTACAATAAGATTTTGGATTCTATCATATAATTTTCCGACTGAATGTCAGCGGAATTTGTAACGAGATGAATTGGTATACAGGAGTATGGATCTGGTCAATCATTTGCATAATTTCATTTTATTTAATTGTGTGTATTCGAAAAGAACTGTCATCGAGTACTTGACATAAGCGAGCCGTTTTAAGTTTTCGGAAATTGATTTTTATAGTCTTGCGAATATACATGTTTCGAATTTTGAAATTCTTGAAAGAACTTTTGAAAATTGGTTTCTATTGACAAGATTATATGATTTCAAGGCCATTTTGAAAAAGTGATTGGTATATGTACAAACGTAGTGCATAATGCATATCATGGTGAAGTTTTGAGTAAGACTCATGAGATGGATAACACATCAGTATGGTACGATGAAAAGAGATTTGAATTTCAGCATGGTAGCTTGGAGTATTCAGAGATAACTGGCTGGTTGATCAGATAAAGAGAAATATGTTACATGTTGTAGATTCAGTACAGAATATGATTATGGAACTTTGGGTTTTGTGAAACCAAGGCATATGGCTATAGGGCTCTATTGGTGTGGTAGTAGCATGATTTTGCTATAGTGATTTTTGATCTCTGAACCATATTGATTGTAGTATGATTGAGTATGTTCGATGGTTTGTGACTGGTTGTTCATACGCCCCAAGGGTATGTTCAAAAGCCGGGTGTGTTTCTTTGAGATCCACGGTATGTGATTTGTGTAACGTTTTGAGAATTTTATTCTTTCGTATATCTATCCCTGTGGTTCTGTGTTGATCGTGTTGGAGCTTACCATGTGAGGGTATTCTCGATTATTATTGATCGTTCGTTGGTAGTATTGGAGTTTATCATATGGATGGTATTCTCGGTTGTGTTTTTACCTTTGGTTGGTCGTATTGGAGTTTATCATGTCGATGATATTCTCGGTTAATTTATTGGTTGATCATTGTTATTGATCGTACGAGAATTCGGACTTTGTGTGGATGTTTCAGGATTTGTTCCCATTGTTTTGGGCAGTTGTTTCATAGATGTATCACGTATTATTGGTTTTTATCAGGATTGGGACTTGATTGTGCGATTAGGCAGATAGGTTTTGATACGGATGGATTATTCCATAATTGAGTTATAACGATGTATTTTGTTGAAATTTGTGAAATTGTGATTGTAAGCATATTGAGGCTTTGAAGTGGGGTCATTTGCTAGTATCGCAGGAGATCATTGACTTCATGCATTTATAACTATACTGTTTTGGTTATTCGTTAATGATGATGAATGATCGTTTCATGATGATCTTCCTCCTCTTCTTTTGCTCCTTTGGCTGCCCCCTCCTCATTCAAGTGAAGAAAACACCATTGTTCTTCCATTAGAACTCAAGTACAAGCTCATTTTGTGTTCAAAACTTGAAACAAAGTTCATATTCAAGTAAGTAACATTCTCCTCTTCATTTCTATCCAAATAGAAATAGGTTTTGGCACACTTTAAAATTTGGTAATATATGAAGAGCTTAGGTTTAATGTTATAATGTTTTGTATGTTGCTTTTAAGTTGATTCTAAGGTTCTTGAAAGTGTTTAGAACAAGTTTTAATCATCCTTTCATTTTCATGTCTTGGCCGAAAATTTTAGGGTTTTATAACCCAATCATGTGTTGTTTTTCTTATGATTTTCTTACACAATATATTGTTATATGATGATATGATGCTATGATGAATTTATGAGATTTTTATAAAATGTTTGGTATTTTGGAAAGTAAGGAAGAAACATGTTTAGTTCTTGATATGTTGTTATATGTTCAAAAGTGACTTGATAATTGTGATGATGTATGAAAGGAGTACATGATATGTTTTTGTTAGATTTTTATAAAATGTTTTGGAAATTTATTTGAAAACAAGAGCATGAAGTTAGATTTGTGAAGTTGGAAGATGTGTTGGTAATATTTCATGTAGTTAAGGAGCATGTTATGTATTGAGCATTTTAAAGTCATGTTTAGATCATTTGTATGGTAGAACCAAGACTTTGATTGTCAACATGAGTAGATATTAGATGTGTTGTTGATGTTAGTGATATTTGATATGTGGTGTTTGAATGTTTATGTTGGAAAAATAAGAATGAGTAAGTAGTCATATTTTCAAAAGAAAAGATTATGAAATGGAGTTCGTAATGTCGAGAGGCATGATTGTATGTCGAATCTTATATGTGTTATAAGTATGATATGCATGATTAGAGTTTACATGTTTAGGGTTTTTGTTGCTAGAAACGAGCTCTAGGTTAATATGATGTTTTTCCCACTTTGCCAGATATTGGTAGTTTCATTACACTTCACGGAAACGGCCATAACTTTCTCCATGTTTAATATTTTTGAGATCCGTAAAATGGACACGAAACTAAACTTCATTGGCTTTCCAGTGGTGTAAGATACACTCTCCAGTTTTTATTTGTGTTAACAGAATGCTAATTATTTCCAGCCTTGATGCACATTATGTTATGATTATGTTAAGTGTTTGATGTTGGTTTTCGAACCAAGGAATGTGTAACGGAATCGAGTATCAGTTACCATTGTTAGTATCTTTATATGTTATATGGTCAGTTAGGTTCTCTGAGAGAATCATATCTTTTATTATTAAACTTAATTCGAGTGCAAAACTCTAAAGTCCAAACATGTAGATCGAGTCCATTGTCTGTTAGATTTCGTTAAGCTCGATCGACCGCTAAACTTAGTTGTTTCCATTGAAAGGTGAAGCAGCAGACTGAAGCGTAAGGAAGAGCCAAGAATCATTTTTGCTTGTATTTATTACTTTTCCAGCTGGGCTTTCTATATGAAAATGATTATGGTGGGCTTTCTATACGAAAATGATTAAGGTGGGATTTCTATACGAAAATGATTTGAGCTTTGCTCTATTTTGATGAAATGTTTTACAAGAAAATTATGATTTCAAATGATTATGATGCATAAAAACTTTTATGTGGATTCTTATGAACCTCTCACTATTGGCTTGCCAACCTATGAAATGATCGGATCCTGATCTAGACAAAGGTTGCTGGCCAGGGTTAGTGTACACAATACTCGGGATTGTGAGCTCTCTTTGGAGTGGACGATCTCGGGGAGTAACGTTCGCGGGAGGTGGCCACCTTCCTCGGCGTAAATTATGGATAGGTGAATCTAATGATATATGCTATGAAATGAAATGATTTAGTAAACATGGGCTTTTTCCTAAAACCCCCATGTGTTACTGCTTATATGCATGATGACAAATACGAAAGCATGTTTTATGTTTTGGCAATATGTTTACAGAGTACGTTGTACTCAGCCCTGTATATCTTTTAAAATGTGCAGGTTGAGCAGGAGATGTAACGGAGGGTGTTGAGTGGAAGTCTTTGTTAACGATTAATGTTAAGCCCTGGTTATATATCTTCATATATGTAACCAACCATGTTTTTCCGCTGCAAACACTCTTTATGATTTTGCTTTCTAAATTAATCCGATTGTAATATGCTATGAAGCCTTTTTCTAAACTTCAAGGCAAATATTATAACTATGTATTCTACTTTGGATTCTATGTCATTCCCATGGGATTGACTCCCCTTCATGATACCTTGATAGGTCATTCATGGAAATCCACCCATATTCCTTATGAAACGTATGCTTCTCCCTTTCTTCCCCGCTTCTTAATTCCTACCCCGTGTCACGCTCCGGCTGTGCCGTCCCTAGGGATAAGGGGTCGTGGCACTAAGAAGGACCGTCAATGTATGTAAGATTATATTGGACAGGATCCAGGCTGTGGTCGCTAGGTAGGTCCCGACCTGAGTCATCGACATTTAGCGCACGCTAATGCATAAGGTTAGCGCACGCTAATGCAGATCAATCAAGAAGAAATCTTATTGTGGACCCAGTTACTTTCGGCGCCTGTCCCTATAAGGTCAACAGATGTTTGCTATGGAGGATTAGCGCACGCTAAGCGTGGGGCTTAACACACGCTAATAACAGATCTGTCAAAGGGAGTCCCGACTTTGTCGTTTTCTTTTGGTGTATGGACCCAGGCATCTTCGAAGTAGGTGCAGATTGACGAGTCAACGAGGGATTAGCGAGCGCTATGGTTGGATAATTGCGCACGCTAATGAGTATCTTACTGTAGCAAGTCAACTTCGATATTACGTACGCTACAACATGGATTTTACGTACGTAAATCACTGTGTGAAGTAAGACAGTAGCCTCTGGACCATGATAGTACACACTAACAAAGCCAGTTAGCGCACGTTATGGCAGGTAATGCACGCTATTTAGTGAGAGTAGCGCACGCTAGTAATGAGCAGTATAAATATGTGTAGTTGGGTATTATTACACATTTCGGCCATTTCTTCCCTTCATCCGATAGAGAGAGTTCTTGGGCGAGGTTTTTGTAACACCCCCAAATCCTATTGGGTTATTACAGTGCCGTGGACCCCACACCCGGAGATCCACCAGGCGAACATGACTAAAATACATTAAAATTTTACATCAACGGAAAATCATAGTCCCTACCATGATATCCGACACAATATTCCGATAAGGAATTTCAACGACAACGATGGGCCTGCATGGCCAAAAGCAAAAATACAACAATATCCACGAGCATCTGCTCGGGTAATACATAAGGACAATGACTGACAAACTGGAGAACACTCCAACTGACTGACAAACATGAACAACTCGGACTAGTGTCGCTCGAATGCCTCGTCGCCATCATCATGCCCCAGTGTCTCAACTCTCTCCTCGCAAGCACCTAAAACATGAAAACATGTTCCGCCCCCACGGGGTCAGTCATCCAGATAATGAACATCAAATACATGTATGACATGATATGCATCCAAGGCATAATGAAACGTTACAATGATAATAATGCAAGATGCTCACAACCCAAGGTAAGAACCGAGCATTCGTGAAACATTATGCCCACGCCATACTATTAATACCCGTTCAACAGGTTAGAACATAAGTGCCCAACAGCTAATCATAATCATGGAGTACCATAATGAATTACACGACATGAACCAAACCAGAACTGAATTAATGATGAATCACAATGCCCGAAGGCTCCAATGAAATTACCAAGACAATCACAAAGGCCTGAAAGTCACTCAGCCGAAGCTGTCAAATATCACAATCACATGAAGACGATTAATAATGTTTACTAACATCAACCAATTCATCAAATTCGGACGAACAACGAAAATCAAGAAGAAATCTCAAAAAATCAAATTCTAGGAGATTTCAAGAAATTACCTCGATCCGACGAAAACAATGATTAGATGTTGATATGATCACCTAGAGCCTACTCAAAACATGATCGGATGGAGTAGAATCGATCATAATCACAACCCTATTCGGATCGCCCGACTACCGCGAGAAGAAGGAGAGAAAGTGAGAAATGAGATGAAAACCCGTCTGACCCCCCTTATATATTCCAGTGATGCACGACCAAAACGCACGACCAAATGTCCGTGTTTGGTCGTGCGCCAGGCCACTGCCCGACCACTGATCTCATGCACGAGCACCTGCTCGTGTGTCATGCTCGTGTGTCCCTGATGGTCGCCAAAGTGTACTGTCCAAATCTGATGCCACGCCTGGCAAAGACGCCTGGCGGTGCTCGTGTGTCATGCTCGTACGTCCCTGCTGAGTGCCAAAATGACAAGGGAACACAAAAGTGACAGGACACGCATGCCTACACACGACCTGCACGACTTACACGATAATAAGTCACGTTCAATCGGTGAAACAATAATGATACTCCCAACACAAGGCTACCAATCATGATGATGATGATGATGATGAATATTCTCGTATCGATCCCCGAACAGAGATGAGTGATGAATAAAAACTGATAAACGACTACAAGATACGCCGAATGATGAACACGAAATGAATGAATACTAATGACGAATGATTATTACTGAGTGAAAAAATTTCTGAGTGGAAATTACTGAATGATAATTAATGAATTCACAACTGGGTATTACATACTCCACCCCTTAAAAAGAGTTTCGTCCTCGAAACTAAGGGTAAACAACTCGGGATATGAACTATGCATCAGGATCTGAAAACAACATCTCGAGGAATGCTCCTCAATGCGAAACACTTCGCCTGCACAACTGGGCCAACCCCCATAAGTACTGACTCACGCCTCAAAAGAAAAGCGACAAAGCACATATAGTCCTCGGGACCATATCAATCACACGCCCAAGTCCCCATGACTTGACGTATCGAATCACAATGAATAATTACCCAGATTATCACGAAATCTCGGGTACAGCACAAAAAGAATGCATCAAATGACCCAAATCTCAAGATTCTCAAATACGATCATTATAAGATAGATCGACAATAAATGATCCACAACCACGATACATTAATATGGATTAAGTTACACATTAATCCGAAAACAGAGAAAGGAAAATACAAAAATTAAGGCTACATATCAAATGTACCCAACACCGATATCCTCCAGATAATCGATCTCCTGGATCTCATCGATTTAAGGAGACCCAAATCTGAACTCATTGCTCCATATGATCCCGGGAGGTCACAAGAACAAGAATGATCACAATGAATGATAATGAAGCGAAATCCAACAAGGATCAAGAATGACTCTTCGGGGTGAAATGATAACGTAATGAGTGATAGCTCAAATGAAATGATTGGAACCATTGTTACCCGTGAAGTGAATGATTAGTTTGATAATTATAAATCTCAACGTGATTGATATATGATGAATGAATTATATGAATGAATGAACGACAATGAAATTAATGATTATACTATTACCGAGCAAGAATTAACTTGTTGAAAACCGGTGATGAATGTCCTTACCTCTGGCTCTCGAAGCCTGATAGGACCCATTGAATGAAGCATGGGCTGGAGTAACAAAGTCCCTCGAGGCCCTTGAGCTCTCTCGAGATCTACCAGTACTATAACTCCTGCAGTATTTCCGTAGGTGTCCTGGGTTCCCACACAGAAAACAGACAATAGATGGCACCGTACACCGAGTACTCACGTGCCCTGCTGAATCACAGTTAAAGCAAACAATAGTCGAACTCGTTGTCTGAGAGGAAGATGCTTTCTCAGCACGAACACGACTGGAAAACGACCTCTTGGACGTCGGAGCCCGATGTCCCTCAGAACGAACCGGCATACTAGTCCTCCCATCAGAAGAAACTGAAGGGTGCTTCTGAGTAAGCTCCTTGATCAAAAGCTCTGCTCCAAGAGCCTTCTCGATGAACTCACTAAGTGAATTACAATTGTGACTGAACAACTGCATCCTTAACTGCAGATTTATCCTCTTGCTAAAATATTTGATCTTATCCGCCTCAGTACGGATAACTGACGAAGCAAACTGAAGTAGTCCCTGAAACTTCTCAGCAATGACAATAACACCCTCGTCCTCGATGGATTCGGGGTTCAAAACCTCTGACAACTTGGCTTCACGAAGTGGAGCCGGATAATACCTCTCTAACATGAGAGCCTTGAACTCACTCCAAATACAATCACGATCGATGGGTTTCACAGAAAGCCACCACGAATAAGCGCCCTTATTCAAGTAATAAGCCGCTACTGCCACTTTACTCTCTTCCGGACACTGAACCATGTCGAAGAGTTTATCAAAATGCTTGAGCCAATGAACAATATCAGCTGGTTCCGATGAACCTTCAAAAGTAGGCGGCCTCTGACGAGAGATATCGCCAACAATCTAATTCACTCCTCCAGTCTGTCCATGAAACGGCATCTGGAATCCCTGTTGCGGTGGACCACGAACCATCGAGGTCTGCATGGTCTCCACCATCCGCGTCATCTGAGTCATCTAGTCCATCATGCCCTGCATAAATATGAATGGGTCAACCCGAACACCTTCCGAGTGAGATGCCCCTCGGGTACGACTCCCTGACGACGACTGATTATCTGCTGATGAATGAGTAGTCTCTCTATTTGATGAATTAATGATATTCGTCGCGTTCGCGTGGGCATGCACACGAGATCCCGGGTTTCATCCGGCACCGCGGCCTCTACCCCTGCGTCCTCTGACAGCTCTATCCATACAGAAGCAGGAAGGTCACATGATAATTACAGATCCTGCATGAATATCATATTCTGATCACGTGATGGAATGATAACAATGAGCATACACGCTATAACACAATGAATGCATTAATAATGCGAGAAAATGATCATCGACATAATGCCGGAATATGATAAGATCACATGAACTGTAACACCCCAAACTAGGCGGATATTACAGTGCCGTAGATCCCCAACTCGGACCCACCAGGCAAATGAAAATGAATGAATTACACAGGATAAATGTAGTACCGAACCACATTACAACAATAATTACTCCGATGAGGAGTTTAGTTACAACACACCAGGACAATACCGAATACTAGTGTATTTTATATGAAGATAAAATACACAACACTGAATGAAACGGAGTATCCAAATGAAAGTCTGCAGCGGAAAATAAAGGACAATAATATGAATAACTGAAAGATCGGGGCCCCCTACTAGTATCACTGGGACTCCTCGACATTAACATGCTATTCCCGTGCGTTTTCCTTGCCATGACCTGAAAAACAAAATCCCGGTGGAGTCGATTAAATGAACAACAATCCTCAAGAGTTGAAAATACACAAACATGATTTAACTGAAGTTATGAAATATCCTTAGTTATGAATTACGCTGAAGAGGAGCATCATAGTACGCCCGTAGTGTTCTGTGCAAGTGTACAAGACGGATGACCGAACACACCTGTCCTTGTACCTAATTAGTCTCACGGAGGTAATCGTTACCGTGTGCACAGTCCAATGTATCACTCCCAATACATGGCCATCATGTGCCCGACTAAAAATTCCACACATCCGCACCCGGCCACGCAATATGAACCCATAAGGTCATATGAACGAGAATGACCATAATGAATATCAATGAATAATAATAATCTGACAACGTCAAGAATGACTTACCGAGATGAAAGTAATAATGAAGTGATTGATAGATTCAATGAAATGATTGGAACTGCCATTCCTCGTTAATGAAGTGATTATTCGACAATTACAAGTCTCAATATGATTAATACAATGATGAATGAGTTATGATTATGAATGATCAACAACAAAAGGAATGAATGTCCTTTTAACCGAGTAAGAATTAACTTACTCAACACCGGTGATAATTATCCTTCCACGAACAACGTCCTAGTTGAGATATCGGTCGCTCGAACAACCTTGAATAAATACAATTACCAACAATCCGTTCAATATACGAATTAAACACGAATATAACGAACTCAAAACGTCAATACGATTAAACCAAGTTCATTGGGGCATTATATCGAACACTTTGAGGCCAACTTCGATTGTTTACAATCAAATCTCAATAAGCCACCATCAAATCCCCCAAGAAGTTTTTCAAACCAACAAACATCTTTCAAAAGATCAATAATCCAAAATGAATATCCGAAAACGTGATTATAACGACAATTAATCGAAAACCCCCAATTTCAACCCGATATTCAAGGTGTTCTTGAATAATTCCTCAATAATCCAATGAATCCTTATACAAACTCATAATCATATACATATCCCTTCATATAACATGATTATAACGTCCAAAACATCATATCTCATCACAAAATCGAAGTCCAAGGTGTTGAAGAAATTACCTCTAGAAGATCCAACCACTTCGATCCGAAGAACACGAGTTTAATCGAGTATCCAAGCTTCACAACCGAATGAAAATGATTAAAAACCACACTCAAGTGATAGGTGAAGAGAATTTTCTCCCTCAAGCCTCTCTCTCTCTCGTATGAAGGTGGAAGAAATGGAAGGAATGGGCTGAAATGCTCAAAAAACGAATTTATAGGGGTTGACTGCCCTGTCGGACACGGCCCGTGCCGATCGGCACGGTCGCGGCGCGCAACTAGCCGGCAGGGACTCGACCGTGTCCTGCTTGACACGGTCGCGGCGCGAAGGGCCTTCCGATAGTGACTGTCCAGCGGCTGACTTCGGCATTGACTCGGCCGTGTCACGGAACACGGTCGGGCGTCAAGCGATCGGTTCTAGCTTATCCGGAAGAGTTCGACTCGGCCGTGCCGGCGACACGGTCAAGTCCTGTGGCGAGACTTGGCATTTCGGACGAGTACAGACGGGCCGTGTCGGACGACACGGCCGAGTTCGGTCGGCGTGATCGCCAATAAGCGAAAAATGAGCGGGTGAGCTAAAACGACCATAACTCTCTCGTCCGGACTCCGATTGACTCACCATTTAAACCATTGGAAAGATAACTCGATGCTCTATAATATTG
The DNA here is from genome assembly GCA_033398695.1 of Orobanche coerulescens. Lineage (NCBI taxonomy): Eukaryota > Viridiplantae > Streptophyta > Magnoliopsida > Lamiales > Orobanchaceae > Orobanche > Orobanche coerulescens. The sequence continues at coordinate 7,111,533 of CM065814.1, forward strand.
CAAAGATTTAGAATTTTTGGAGTTACCAAAAATTAATGGTGATCTAACAAAGTCGAACTCATATGAGGAAAGTTGAAACAATGAACAATAACGATACACAACTCGAAGTTTTTCCGAACGGTGAACACGGTGAATGAACATGATTGATGAATGATTATAAATGAGTGAAAATACACTGAGTGACAATCACCGAATGAAATTACTGAATGATAATGACTGAATTACAACCGGGTATTACATACACCTCCCCTTAAAAGAGTTTCGTCCCCGAAACTAAGGGTCAAACAACTCGGGATAACTCTCCCGCATACTATCCTCGGTTTCCCAAGTAGCCTCTTCGACTCCGTGTCTGGACCACTGAATCTTTACCAAAGGGATCGTCTTGTTCCTCAACTGTTTGATTCGCCGCTCCAACACTCGTACAGGACGCTCCTCGTACGAATGATCATCAGCGATCTCGATTTCATCGAACTGAAGTATGTGACCCGGATCGGAAACATACTTCCGCAATTGCGAGACGTGCAATACATTATGAATTTGGCTCAACGCCAGAGGTAAAGCCAAACGGTAAGCTAACTCGCCTATTCGATCCAGAATCTCAAACGATCCAATGCAGACTCAATTTCCCCCGTTTTCCGAAACGGAAGATACCTCGACTCGGGGATACCTTGACCAAAACGTGGTCACCCATCTCGAACTCTAGTGGTCGACGATTATCTGCATATAATTTACATCGACTCGGCGGTCAACAGACGACTCCTGATCAAAGCTACCTTCTCCCAGGCGGTTATAAGTATATCGGGCTCGGTGCCGATTGACTCTGATGGGTCGTCCCAACACAAGGGAGATCGACAACGACGTCCGTACCAGGCCTCATAAGGTGCTACCTTCATCGCAGCATGCCAACTAAACTGTACGTGGACTCAAACAACAGTAATTGGGCTTCCCAATCGTCTACTAATCGAGGACGCATGCCCTCAATATGTCCTCCAATGTCTGAAAAGTCCTCTTTGATTGTCCGTCGGACTGAGGATAAAAAAAACGGTAATGATATTAAGCTGAGTTCCCAAAGCACGATGAACTGATTTCCAAAATGAGACACGAATCACCCGTCGCGATCAGAAACGATACTCTTAGGAGTACCGTGCAATCTCACTATCTCTTTGATGAACAGCTGGGCAAGTCTCTCGGGACCCCACGTATCCTTAATCCCAAGGAAATGAGCTGACTTAGTTAAGCGGTCTTCGATCACCCATATCGTATTCATGCCACGACGACTCGAGGCATCGGCAACCACGTTCGCCTTACCCGGGTGGCACAGGATCTCGATATCATAATCTTCGATTAGTTCCCACCACCACCTCTGTCGCATGTTTAACTCCTTCTGAGTAAATATATACTTCAAACTCTTATGATCGGTGAATGACTGACAGGTGACGCCATAAAGGTAATGACGCCAAATTCCCAACGCGAAAACCACGGCTGCTAGCTCCAGGTCGTGGGTCGGATAATTAACCTCGTAAGGTCGCAATTGCCGCGAAGCATAGGCAATAACCTTCCCATCCTGCATTAATACACATCCGAGACCGTGTCCGGACGCGTTACTAAAAACCACGAATCCTTCCGTCCCTTCTGGCAAGGAAAAGACAGGTGCTGAAATTAACCGGTTCTTGAGTTCCTCAAAACTCCGCTGACACACGTCGGACCACGTGTATTTCTTACCCTTTCGCAAAAGGTTCGTCATTGATTGAGCGATTTTAGAAAATCCTTCCACAAATCGCCGATAATAGCCCGCTAATCCGAGAAAACTTTGGATTTCCTTAACATTCTTCGGAGGTAACCAATCTCGGATAGCCTCCGTCTTCTGAGGGTCGAAATGAACTCCGTCTGATGAAATTACATGTCCGAGAAAAGTCACTTCGGACATCCAGAACTCACATTTGGAAAACTTTCCATAAAGTTGCTCTCGTCTCAACACGTCGAGAACCTGATGAAGATGAACCTCGTGTTCCTCTCGGCTACGAGAATAAATCAAAATGTCATCGATGAAGACAACAACAAACTGATCTAAAAAGTCGATGAAAACCCGATTCATTAACTCCATGAATACCGCAGGTGCATTAGTTAGCCCGAACGGCATAACTACGAACTCATAATGACCATAGCGTGTTCGAAACGCCGTCCTCGCGATATCCGACTCTCGAATCCGCAACTGGTGATATCCAGATCTTAAGTCGATCTTGGAAAATACTGAGGCTCCCTGAAGTTGATCTAAAAGATCATCAATACGGGGTAAGGGATACTATTCTTGATCATCACCCTGTTCAACTCCTGGTAATTAATACACACACGAGACGAGCCATCCTTCTCCTTGACAGATCACACTGGTGCTCCTCACGGGGATGCAATCGGTCGGAGATAACCTTTCTCGAACTACTCCTCAAGTTGAATCTTCAACTCCTGCATTCTGGTCGGGGACATCCGATACGGTGCCTTCGATAAAGGGGACGTACCGGCTCTAACTCACTCCTGAATTCCCCTACTCTATGTGAAGGCAACCAGATAACTCGTCTGGAAATACATCGTCAATCGATGACAATGATACCACGAATGATTGAACACTTCGATTGCCCTAGAATGGTCAATCGATAAAAAGAGATACCAATAATGATTGAACAACTCGATTGCCTTAGAAAGGCCAATCGATGAAGATGATACAATGAATGTTTAAATAACTCGATTGCCTTTGAAAGGCCAATCGATGAAAATGATACAATGAATGATTGAATGACTCGATTGTCTTAGAAAGGCCAATCGATGGAAATGATGCAATGAATGATTGAATAACTCGATTGCCCTAGAAAGGCCAATCGATGAAAATGATACAATGAACGATTGAATAACTCGATTGCCTTAGAAAGGCCAATCGATGAAAATGATACAATGAATGATTAAATGACTCGATTGTCTTAGAAAAGCCAATCGATGGAAATTATACAAGGAATGATTGAATAACTCGATTTCCTTAGAAAGGCCAATCGATGAGAATGATACAATGAATGATTGAATTGTTCGATTGCAGAATTTCTCTGCTTTCGTCATAATAATACTTCTTCTGGAACAACGGGGATTACTTCCCTCAAGCACACATTCGACAACCAAAGACGGAAAGATAGCGACCAAACGCTAACAAATACTGAGGATAGTATCAAGACGATCAAACCAACTAATACCGAAAATTACATCGTCCTAAGATAAGTTCACCACGATTAGGTCCATCAACCAATCGCGGTCATTAAGCTTAATTCGGTATGATTCCGAAAATTCTTCCATCGTCAGGTAGACCGATGGTATGAGGTCCACAAGCAATAGAACTATCCCGAAATAAGTCTATTCAAGCATGATTTGAAAATGAAAGAATGCGGTGTACCAGCATCAAAAGGTACACACAAGTTGAAATAAAATTACGAGTATATCTGAAATCATTCAGGCCACCGGATCCTCCTCATCATATGAATCTGGGACTTGCCGGCCCCCGAACCGGACGCTCCCGTCTGATAAATACGAGCTCCAACTCTATTTGCTTCCATTGCCTTAAACGACGATGACAAAGCGATCGATTAAGCCGGTTGCTTGGGCTGAGATGCGGAGCCGACTTGGAGTCCTTTCGCAAAACGGGCCTTATGCCCAAAATTCCCTCAATTATAGCACGTGATAGATGGTTTGGACACTCGGTGCTGAAATGACCCGCGTTCCACAATTGAAACAGGTGATGGCGGACCGGCGCTCGGGAATGAGATCCCGCACGATTATGCGCCGTAGGAAGGTCGCTCGAAACGATAGGACTCACACGAGGCTTCTTGAAGGTTGGTGACCGCCTTGGATTGATTACGCCGTTGATTTCTTGCGACAAATGAAGGTTGTTGTTCAGCACTTTCCTTAGCGGTGGCTCATACGGGAGAGTTCTCTCGATTAATCCGGTCAGAGTGGCGCAATGATGATTGAGCAACTGCACATGGGTCATCATGGCCTGCATAAAAGTGAGTGGATCAACCCGAACATCTCCTGATCGAGCCGAGTCCTGGGCACGATTTCCCGACAGCGAGTGATTATTTCCCGGGTTTCGGCCCGTAACGCGGCCTCTTCCCGTGCATCCCCTGACATCTCTCTCCATACTGAAGTAGGAAGGTCGCATAATGATTATATTTCCCGCATGATTATCACGTTATGATTACGTCATGAGATGATGAAAATGAGTATACATGCTCTAACTTAGTGATTATATGAATGATTTACTGAAGTGACATGATTATCTGATGAAATTCTTGAAATGATTATTTTTAATAACTTAACAAGATTAATAATATGATCATCCAGATCGACAACTGAGTAATGAAATGAATTGAGTGATTAATGAGTTAATGTGATCATCCTGATCATTAACTGAGTAATGAAATGAATTAAGTGATTAATGAGTTAATATGATCGTCCTGATCATTAACTGAGTAATGAAATGAATTAAGTGATTTATGAGTTAATATGATCGTCCTGATCATTAACTGAGTAATGAAATGAATTAAGTGATTAATGAGTTAATATGATCTTCCTGATCATTAACTGAGTAATGAAATGAATTAAGTGATTAATGAGTTAATATGATCGTCCTGATCACAATGAATGATGATGTTTGAGGATTGTTAATTGATGAATGATGAATGAATGACTATTGCCAGAAATTATACCATGGCGTTAGAAATCTTACGCTTCTTAGGTCGATTGGCTCGGCATTTGCACAGTCACACATGGCGAAAGTCCAATGATACTAGTCTGATGACGATGATTTCAAATGAGACATGACTCGGAAGGTAGTATTCAAAACCACGCTCCGATACCAACTCTGTAACACCCCAAACTAGGCGGATATTACAGTGCCGTAGATCCCCAACTGGGACCCACCAGGCAAATGAAAATGAATGAATTACACAGGATAAATGTAGTACCGAACCACATTACAACAATAATTACTCCGATGAGGAGTTTAGTTACAACACAGGACAATACCGAATACTAGTGTATTTTATATGAAGATAAAATACACAACACTGAATGAAACGGAGTATCCAAATGAAAGTCTGCAGCGGAAAATAAAGGACAATAACATGAATAACTGAAAGATCGGGGCCCCCTACTAGTATCACTGGGACTCCTCGACATTAACATGCTATTCCCGTGCGTTTGCCTTGCCATGACCTGAAAAACAAGATCCCCAGCCGGGGTCAGTTAAACAGAACAACAATCCTCAAGGGTTGAAAATACACAAACATGATTTAACTGAAGTTATGAAATATCCTTAGTTATGAATTACGCTGAAGAGGAGCATCATAGTACGCCCGTAGTGTTCTGTGCAAGTGTACAAGACGGATGACCGGACACACCCGTCCTTGTACCTAATTAGTCTCACGGAGGTAATCGTTACCGTGTGCACAATCCAATGTATCACTCCCAATACATGGCCATCACGTGCCCGACTAAAAATTCCACACATCCGCACCCGGCCACGCAATATGAACCCAGAAGGTCATATGAACGAGAATGACCATAATGAATATCCATGAATAATAATAATCTGACAACGTCAAGAATGACTTACCGAGATGAAAGTAATAATGAAGTGATTGATAGATTCAATGAAATGATTGGAACTGCCATTCCTCGTTAATGAAGTGATTATTAGAAAATTACAAGTCTCAATATGATTAATACAATGATGAATGAGTTATGATTATGAATGATCAACAACAAAAGGAATGAATGTCCTTTTAACCGAGTAAGAATTAACTTACTCAACACCGGTGATAATTATCCTTCCACAAACAACGTCCTAGTTGAGATATCGGTCGCTCGAACAACCTTGAATAAATACAATTACCAACAATCCATTCAATATACGAATTAAACACGAATATAACGAACTCAAAATGTCGATACGATTAAACCAAGTTCATTGGGGCATTATATCGAACACTTTGAGGCCAACTTCGATTGTTTACAATCAAATCTCAATAAGCCACCATCAAATCCCCCAAGAAGTTTTTCAAACCAACAAACATCTTCCAAAAGATCAATAATCCAAAATGAATATCCGAAAACGTGATTATAACGACAATTAATCGAAAACCCCCAATTTCAACCCGATATTCAAGGTGTTCTTGAATAATTCCTCAATAATCCAATGAATCCTTATACAAACTCATAATCATATACATATCCCTTCATATAACATGATTATAACGTCCAAAACATCATATCTCAACACAAAATCGAAGTCCAAGGTGTTGAAGAAATTACCTCTAGAAGATCCAACCACTTCGATCCGAAGAACACGAGTTTAATCGAGTATCCAAGCTTCACAACCGAATGAAAATGATTAAAACCACACTCAAGTGATAGGTGAAGAGAATTTTCTCCCTCAAGCCTCTCTCTCTCGTAGGAAGCTGGAAGAAATGGAAGGAATGGGCTGAAATGCTCAAAAAACGAATTTATAGGGGTTGACTGCCCTGTCGGACACGGCCCGTGCCGATAGGCACCGTCGCGCGCGCAATCGGGTCGGGTAGGACTCGACCGTGTCCTGCTTGACACGGTCGCGGCGCGAAGGGCCTTCCGATAGTGACCTGTCCGACAGCGACTCGGCATTGACTCGATCGTGTCCTGGAACACGGTCGGGCGTCTGGGCAGTCGGTTCTGGATTATCCGGAAGAGTTCGACTCGGCCGTGCCAGGCGACACGGTCAAGTCCTGTGGGTAGAGACTTCGGCATTTCCGGACGAGTACAGCACGGGCCGTGTCGGACGACACGGACGAGTTCGGTCGGCAGTGATCGGCCAATAACTAAAAAATGAGCGGGTGAGCTAAAATGACCATAACTCTCTCGTCCGGACTCCGATTGACTCACCGTTTGAACCATTGGAAAGATAACTCGATGCTCTATAATATTGCAAAGATTTAGAATTTTTGGAGTTACCAAAAATTAATGGTGATCTAACAAAGTTGAACTGATATGAGGAAAGTTGAAACAATGAACAATAACGATACACAACTCGAAGTTTTTCCGAACGGTGAACACGGTGAATGAACATGATTGATGAATGATTATAAATGAGTGAAAATCCACTGAGTGACAATCACCGAATGAAATTATTGAATGATAATGACTGAATTACAACCGGGTATTACATGAACAATCAAGTGAGGTGACATGATTATTTGATGAAATTCCTGAAATGATTACCTTGAACAGGTTAACTAGGTTGAAAATTTGATTCACAAGAACAACTGAACTGTGAGATGGACTGGATGATTAATGAATTAACTGAACAATGAGATTGACTGAGTGATGAATGAATTAACTGAGCGATGGGATTGACTGAGTGATGAATGAATTAACTGAACGATGAGATTAACTGAGTGATGAATGAATTAAATGAACAATGAGATTAACTGAGTGATGAATGAATTAACATGATCGAAAAGATCAAAATGATGATTGAGGATTATTAACGGATGAATGAGTTGATCCTTAACGCTTACACAAGTCACACGTACTCCAAAACAATTAGTCATGAATCAACCATAACACTAATATCACATATAGTTTTCAACAAAGCATGAATAATTAATGACATGATGAATGTATGAACATAAAGAGAATCGAGTCCTTACACAGGTCATACGAAGCTTCGAGGTCTCACGATACTAGTCTTCACTGACGACGACTCGATGAATGAATGACTCGTGCAGTCGTACTAATATTACGACTCACAAAACCCGACTGACTAGATTGTCATAACCTGACAGTCCCACTACTACCGCGTCGGTAGAGCCATATAACTCACATATTAGGGTATCTCACAACCCAACTCTCTGATACCATCTTCTGTAACACCCCCAAATCCTATTGGGTTATTACAGTGCCGTGGACCCCACACCCGGAGATCCACCAGGCGAACATGACTAAAATACATTAAAATTAAACAACAAGGGAAAATCATAGTCCCTACCATGATATCCAACACAATATTCCGATAAGGAATTTCAACGACAACGATGGGCCTACATGGCCAAAAGTAAAAATACAACAACATCCACGAGCATCTGCTCGGGTAATACATAAGGACAATGACTGACAAACTGGAGAACACTCCAACTGACTGACAAACATGAACAACTCGGAATAGTGTCGCTCGAATGCCTCGTCGCCATCATCATGCCCATGTGTCTCAACTCTCTCCTCGAAAGCACCTAAAACATGAAAACATGTTCCGCCCCCACGGGGTCAGTCATCCAGATAATGAACATCAAATACCTGTATGACATGATATGCATCCAAGGCAGAATGAAACGGTACAGTGATAATAATGCGAGATGCGCACAAACCAAGGTAAGAACCGAGCATTAGTGAAACACTATGCCCATGGCATACTATTAATACCCGTTCAACAGGTTAGAACATAAGTGCCCAACGGCGAATCATAATCATGGAGTACCATAATGAATTACACGACATGAACCAAACCAGAACTGAATTAATTATGAATCACAATGCCCAAAGGCTCCAATGAAATTACCAAGACAATCACAAAGGCCTGAAAGTCACTCAGCCGAAGCTGTCAAATATAACAATCACATGAAGCCAAAACAGCCCGAAGCTGTTATCGATTAGGGCCGAAGCCACGGCACGAAGCCATATCACAATTAGGGCCGAAGCCACGACACGAAGCCATATCACAATTAGGGCCGAAGCCACGGCACGAAGCCGTATCATAATTAGGGCCGAAGCCACGACATGAAGCCGTATCACGATTAGGGCCGAAGCCACGGCACGAAGCCGTATCACGATTAGGGCCGAAGCCACGGCACGAAGCCGTATCACAATTAGGGCCGAAGCCACGGCACGAAGCCGTATCACAATTTGGTCATCCAATGGTCGTGACCTACTGAATTGTAGGTGTTGGAAACCCAACCATGAAGGTTCAAGCCCCAAACTTACCCATAATGATCACTAGCCGAGACTAGCCTCCAAAATATAATTAATCACAAACGACAACGATCCGTAGATTACCGAATTCACGAGAATGATAGTGTGCTACCTTGAGTCGGCCAACACGATAATGATGACTCACGGATGGGCATCATACTCGACAGTCCCAATTAAATACCTCGATTACCTTAGAATGGTCAATCGATAACAACGACACAACAGATGGGAACTATCCTCGACAGCCCCAATTCAATACCTCAATTGCCTTAGAACGACCAACCGATAACAATGATGCAGCGGATGATTCAATATCTCGATTGCCTTATAATGGTCAATCGATAACAATGATACAACGAATGATTGAGCACCTCGATTGCCTTAGAACGGCTAATCGATGACAATGATACAATGAATTATTGAACACCTCGATTTCCTTAGAACGGCTAATCGATGACAATGATACAATGGATGATTGAACTCCTAGATTACCTTAGAACAACTAATCGATGACAATGATACAATGAATGATTGAACACCTCGATTGCCTTATAACATCTAATCGATGACAATGATACAATGGATGATTGAACTCCTCGATTGCCTTAGAACGGCTAATCGATGACAATGATACAATGAATGCCTCTGTACCTTTAATCGGCTACCGACGACGAAGATGAGAATGAATACGACAATGCTTTCAATCGGCTAATACAACATGAATGACAGGACGCCAACATTAATAACGATGATTACAACAACGCCTTAGATCAACATCAATATTAACAACAACAACCGATACATCGATACCGCGAACCAGTGATCGATAATAACATTAACAACAAATATCTCAATGCCTTACCGGCCATTAATGAATGATAATAAACATTTAGCATAATTGCCGAAGAGTATCATATCGAACGATCTCCTAATATCAATGAACTTATGAAGAGACTAAGTCTCGGAATGATATAACACATTCATACACATATATGATAACATTAATCTCATTGACTAGTACAAGTATAAAACTTGCCTCAACCGAAGGCGATGAAATCCCTCCACGAACAACGAACGGCGTCTTCTGATAAACACAAGTACTCGAACAACCTTGAATGAAATACAATTCATTCAATAACACAATATCAGTCGAAATCAACATAACGACCGAAAGAAACTCTTTGAGACATTTAATCGAACACTAAATGTTCAAAGTTCCTCAAGAACCTAAGAATCATCAATCGGGTTGAACGAATCAAAGATATGGATATACAATCCATAGAACACGATTAATAATGTTTACTAACATCAACCAATTCATCAAATTCGGACGAACAACGAAAATCAAGAAGAAATCTCGAAAAATCAAATTCTAGGAGATTTCAAGAAATTACCTCGATCCGACGAAGAACAATGATTAGATGTTGATATGATCACCTAGAGCCTCCGCAAAACATGATCGGATGGAGTAGAATCGATCATAATCACAACCCTAGTCGGATCGCCCTACTACCGCAAGAAGAAGGAGAGAAAGTGAGAAATGAGGTGAAAACCCGTCTGACCCCCCTTATATATTCCAGTGACGCACGAACAAATGTCCGTGTGTTTGGTCGTGCGCCAGGCCACTACCCGGCCACTGATCTCACGCACGAGCACCTGCTCGTGTGTCATGCTCGTGTGTCCCTGATGGTCTCCAAAGTGTACTGTCCAAATCTAATGCCACGCACGAGCAGCTGCTCGTGTGTCATGCTCGTGCGTCCCTGCTGAGTGCCAAAATGACAAGGGAACACAAAAATGGCAGGACACGCATGCCTACACACGGCCTGCAGGACTTACACGATAATAAGTCACGTTCAATCGGTGAAACAATAATGATACTCCCAAAACAAGGATACCAATCATGATGATGATGAATATTGTCGTATCGATCCCCAAACAGAGATGAGTGATGAATAAAAACTGATACACGACTACAAGATATGCCGAATGATGAACACGAAATGAATGAATACGAATGGCGAATGATTATTACTGAGTGAAAAAATTTCTGAGTGGAAATTACTGAATGATAATTAATGAATTCACAACCGGGTATTACAGTTTTGAGGTTCCAAGTACTTGAGTGTTTGTAGAAATGATCACCTTTAAAAACATTAAGCTTGAGAGCATGGATTAGAGATTTATTCTTAAAGTTGTTAATAATTCTTGGAGGGAGTTCGATTGTTCTTCACCATAGTTCGTCAATACAAGGTAATACTCGTATTCAATCGATAATAGTTCGTTTTAGAAGGATGTTAGGAAGCATGTTGGTTTATCCTATTATGTATGATGACGTTATACGTAATTAAATGGAATTGTGACAAGAGATTGAAGATGTTGGTTAAGATTCTTCATGTTGTAAGAATGATGATTCATTCAAACGTGCTTGTAAGATGGATTTCCAAATCATGTTGATGTTGTCATTGATATATGGATATTCATACAATAGTAGTGGTTTTGGATCGTGATGAAAGGATATGCTGATGTAATCCCCTTCTTCATTTCGGATTCTTGATGTTATTGTCGTTGTTTACTTCGTATGATGACGATTATAGTAGTATTGTTGTGATTCTTGGCGTTATAGATAATGCATGTCGAAGGAGATGATGATATGTGTGTATTGATCGGGTTATGAGTGAAATATGATAGGTTAGATAACATATTGGACTATGTCGTCTTGGTGATTATAAAAAGGTGATGTTAATTGGATGTGCTTGCGGATTAATTCACGTTCTTCAGGGAGTCTTGAATTATACATGAATCATGATATGAGATTGATTTTGGAATTGAGTATGTTATAATCCTGATTATCGGGTTGAATTGATTGTTGATGTGATTATCAGATTATGGAATAGTATTGTAGTTATAGATTCGTGATTCATTGATTTGGGTTGTTCGGATTTATGTTTAATCGAGATATTATGGAACCATTGGGTTTATTGATGGTTGATTCATCGAATTTGTTGTTATCGATTGCTACAATAGGTAGTGGGGATTGATCGTTGATTAGAATATCATGTTGCGGTCGAGTTCGAGGATGTTCTTGAATTACTTTGGATGGGGGCCGAGGAGCTTGTAGACGACGACAAAGAATTGGTAACGGCTTCACTATCGTCGTATCGGCATCGAGGCAATTTATTACTTGCTCAGTTTATAATATTTAATGAATAGTTTCAGTTCATTCGTTTATATTTTGTATATCAATGATTTTAATTGTGAACTCTGGAGATTTGGGATTGTATGTTGTTTTAGGATTGTGGGAATTAAATCATAATGTATATGATTTAAATGTGTTATTGGTATACTTGGGTATCAAGGATACATTATGGTAAAGACGAGGATATGAGTTATCTATAGTATGTGGCATTGTGGATCGTCAAATATTGAGGATAATTGTTGGTGATAGTTTTGACATCGAGATTTCTTTCGAAGGACTCGGGCAAGTATGCTAATCATTTTTGTCATTTGGTGTCGATCATGTTGTAATACATTCGTGTATCATTGTTGTCATGCATATATGTATTGATGTTATCATGCATTTGTGCATTGTTATCGTATGTCCACCTCGTGTTGATCTGACGGGATCATCTTGGGATCTATGCTTGTGTGCGCTGGATCATTGGACGGGTTTTTCCACCTCGTGTTGGTCCGTCGGGATCATCTTGGGATCTATGCAGTGAACGCTGGATCATTGGATTACCAATGTATTGTTGTTTTGCATGTTTGTTGGTTATCCACCACGTGTTGATCTAATAGGATCATCGTGGGAATCTACGCTGTGCACGCTGGATAGTTGGATTACCATAAGTATACGTTGTTGTTATTGTTGTGAGTATATTGACGTTGTCATATGAGTATGCATTTGTAGGTCTTGTATTAGGACCTGGTCCGTATGTTATATTGATATGATCTCGGATTTAGACTGGCATTAATTGTCGTGGCATTGCGTTTCTTGAGGTATGTTCCATATTTCTTATTGCTACTTGTCTTTTGATTGGAAACCGATTATGTTGTTGAGATTTCATGATAGTATCTAATGGATTAGGTTGGGCAGAGTTGGTATATTTCGTATCAGTGAGTCATGATGATGTTTTGAGAATCTTGGGTATTGTTTGAGGTACAATATAGATGTTGTGTATGAGTTTATTGTTTAATCGAGAATACGAAATGCGCAATATGGTCAATGTTATTTTGATGAGGATCATCGCGAATTGGCGAGGTTATGAAGGTAAGATTACATTGGTAGTATTCTTACTTAGTGGATTGAACTTCATAAATTCATATGTCCGTCGGTTATGTTGATGTAAGCCGTTGAGATGTCCGACGAATTGCTCCATTGGGTAGAAATTAGGATAATCTCTATATTTTCGATGTATTGTTGATTCATAGTGGTATTGTTTTCGTAGTATTCGTGGACTGTCGAATTCTTGGTCGTTTTTGGAAGTTCAAAAGCTGCCCGACCGTGTCCGTTCATCATCTCATCGCTCCTGGTATCGAGGCAAGTATCTTTCCCATACATTTCGTGTTTTGTAGACGTATTCGTTGGTATTGGAACCAAATTACAACATGAATGTTTTAATGAACTTTTAAAAAGATCGTTATGTTCTCGATAATTGTTGTCTTTCAAAAGATAACTCGTATGCTTCGTGAATTAATGTGTTTTCATAATATATGCGTTAGTTTCGTATGTTGGAAAATGTTGAACATATTTATTGAATTTAGTAGACCATAATTAATTGCCGAGGATTGTGTATTGATGTGTGTAATTGTTCGGTGATTATGTGACATTGTGTGATATAAGTTGTTACTCCTTCGTAAGGAGTTTGCGGCGCTTGGTTTTTTTTAGTATTGATATTTGCTTGTTGTTGTGTGACATTAATCATGAGTATACATCGAATGAAGTGGCCATTCTAGCGAAGTACCTGTCATTTGTTTGCATATTCTAGTATTCGAATTATGGCTTCCCGTGGCATTGTGGATGTTTATGTATGTTCACCTAGGGATGGTCCGACGGGGCCTCTAGGGATATGTATTGCCGTGTGTGTGCGTATCGCGAACTAGGGTTAACCACCCAGGGATGTCCGATGGGGCTCTGCGGGGTGCGGCGGCCGTGAGTCTCGTACCAACGGTTAACTTTGAAATGTTTTGTTGGAGAACTTTGACTTTTGGCGCATATTTCGTCTGATTAGAATAACAGTCCAAATGGTATCGTACTTGGCTGGAATAGCACCAGAAAATGTGTTGTGTCTGATTCGTCTCTTGGTTGTGATATTTTGGGTACGGGTGCGTGAGTCCTGTGGTTGCTCTATGCATTGTGACTGTGTGGTGTGTTGAGTTCGATTATATGGTTAAGTTGCAGAGTTATGCTCTCTGATGTCGTTCCGTGAGGCTGTTGTCATGGTAATGTTTGACACTGTGTAACTTCCGTCGGGTTATTCCTTCGAGTATGTGATGTGGATGTTTGGGTCATGGACCCCATGCTTCATTATCGAAGTTGTATTTTGGAAAGATGATTTTTGGGTTGTGCCCCTAAATGTTTTCAAAAGGCTTGAGAATTCTTAAACCCCAAATGTTTTCAAAACTCCCGAGATCGTAAAATGTTTTGTAAGATGTATAATGGTTTTATTCCTACTTTTCATAATTCAAACTGTTTTGATCAAGCGATTTATCTCGGGAAGTATATTCACGATTATTATTATTCTTGGAGTATGTCGTGTATGGCTTGTATTTGTGTTTTATACTTGCACTAGCAAAACAGTGGAGTTGTGCTAACCCCTGAGTAATTCAGGGGGTGGATGTCTGTATTGCGTCCAGGTACTTGCAAGTTGCTGGGGAGCAATTTCATGGGATTGTTACGAAGGATGATGGAAGGCGACGATACTAATCACATGAAGACCAGCATTGGGTATTTGGTGTAGTGTTGTTGTCGTTTTCCCATTTTGATATTTTATTTTTTATGGAAATAGTGATGTATTCTAACCCCTGCGTGGGTATGGGTTGTGAGGAAAGAGTAATGTATGGTTGAGGTGTATGTTGTGGTAAAAGACCAGATCGGTCTAATGGTCCATCATTTGTCCATGTCGGCATGTATTGTGTTGTTGTGTTTTCAGCATTTAGCCTGGTAGATCCTCACGGAGAGGGTCTAGGGCGCTTTAATATTCCCGAATGGTTTGGGGGTGTTACACTATTTATTGAACACTGGATCATCGGATTACCCATGTGTTGTTGTGCTGCATGTGTATATTGTTGGTTATCCACCACATGTTGATCTAATAGGATCATCGTGGGAATCTATGATGTGCGCCGGATCATTGGATTACCATAATTATACGTTGTTGTTATTGCTATGAGCATATTGATGTTGTCATATGAGTATGCATTTGTAGGTCTTATGTTAGGACCTGGTCCGTATGTTATATTAATCTGATCTCGGATTTAGACTGACATGAATTTTCGTGGCATTACATATCTTGAGGTGTGTTTCATATTTCCTTCTTGGTACTTGTGTTTTAATTGGAAACCGATTATGTTGTTGAGATTTCATGATAGTATCCAATGGATTGGGTTGGACAGAGTTGGTATATTTCGCATCAGTGAGTCATGATAATGTTTTGAGAATCTTGGGTATTGTTTGAGCTCCAGTATAGATGTTGTGTTTGAGTTTATTGTTAAATCGAGAATATGAAATGCGCAATATGGTCAAGGTTATTTAGATGAGGATTATCACGAATTGGCGAAGTTAAGACGGTAAGATTACATTGGTAGTATTCTCACTTAGTATTTTCATCGAGATGTAATTATTGATGTGATGGGATCGTTATCATTGTTGGATATTATAGCTGACCCCATTGTGGGCTTTATTTTTAGGTTCTTGGGATATCGATCTTGTAGCGGTCGTGAAGAGATGAGCTTCCCGGATGATACTGGCTATGTCGTATGTTTGTGAATCGAGTACTTTGACTAGTTGTTATTTTCCGCTGCAAAAGTATTGTTAGTTATTTGTTATATCCACTGCGGGTATGTTCTAAAATGGGTGGCTAGCATTTTATGAACTTGGGTTTATTCTGGAAAATTATTTTCTAAACTATTTTGTCGATACATGCAAACGGTGGCTTAACGTAAACTTTTGAAACTATTGAGTTTTGGCGTTTTGGCCTTGTACTTTCAAATGAGATTTTACGACAGTATTGATAAATGGATTTCATAGTCTTTGTATATTTTAAAAGGATATTACCGTCATCGCCGCTTAAGCGTATTTAAAATGTTTGTAAAAACGACTTTTAGCCTTGTGGGTTTCATTTCGGGGCACACAATGCTGTAATATTCCCGGATGGCTTTGCGGGTGTTACAGAATATGGTATCAGAGATTAGGTTGTGGAAACCTAGGCTGTCGGGTCGAGTCGAGTCGTGTTTTTTTCACATCATTTGAGTTGTCGGTTGGCAAGTATTAGAGCCCTGGGGTTTTGTTGTTCAATCGGGCTTGTGTGTTATGTGGTGTACGAGTGTGGTACTGTGGTTGTTTCAAACTTATCCAAATGACATTAACGTGATTCTTTGGAAAGAGATGTGTTGTGTTCTCGAGTTAAACTGATTTCGCAAAATGTATGTTTTTGAAAATATCTGTATCGAGTATTTTCTAGAGTTGAGACTTGTGCCAGTATCACCAGGAATCGTCGGCTTCACGATCTGTAAGTATTTATATTTTTGGATAGCATTGAGGTTATTTGCAGTTATAAGTACTTTGAGAAACATTCGGAAAAATATTATGTGTTACAGTATGAGGTAGCAGAATATAATAGTTGGGACAAAACCGATGATCTTGAGAAGCTATGATTATGGAAAATCAATATGTCGGTTAAACATGGAAAAAAAAGTTGTGCATTTGGGATAAATGTTGTGGATTGTTGAGAGGAACAAGTAATCATGCTAGTTTAGTTTGATATATATGAAACTATTTTTGAACATTTGAAAATGATACGTTTCAACATGATATATTTTGAATAAACTATTTTGCTCGCTCTCATGAAAATGTATTTTCTTAAATTTATTTTGAGAGACACTATTGTTGTCTTTAAAAACATTTTTCATCATGGCATAGTTGCAGTGTTGCAGAATGGGACAATGATCGATATTGCGAGTCATATGTGGAAAAGATGATTTCAACAAAGTCTGTACAATAAGATTTTGGATTCTATCACGTGAGTAGAATTTGTAACGAGCCGAATTGGTATACAGGAGTGTGGATGTAGTCAATCGTTTGTATAATTTCATTTTGTTTATCGTGTGTATTCGAAAATAATTGTCATCAAGTACTTGACATAAGCGAGCCGGTTTAACTTTTCGGAAATTTATTTTTGTAGTCTTGCGAATATACATGTTTTGAGTTTTGAAATTCATGAAAGAACTTTCGAAAATTGGTTTCTATTGATAAGATTATATGATTTCAAGGCCATTTTGAAAAAAGTGATTGGTATACGTACAAACGTAGTGCATAATGCATATCATGGTGAAGTTCTGAGTAAGACTCATGAGATGGATAACACATCGGTATGGTATGATGAAAAGATATTCGTATTTTAACATGGTAGCTTGGAGTATTCAGGGATAACTGGTTGGTTGATCAGATAAAGAGAAATATGCTTCATGTTATAGATTCAGTACAGAATATGATTTTGGAACTTTGGGTTTTGTGAAACCGAGCCATATGGCTATAGGGCTCTATTGGTGTGGTTGCAGCGTGATTTTGCTATAGTGATTTTTGACTTTTGAGCCATATTGATTGTAGTATGATTGAGTATGTTCGATGGTTTGTGACTGGTTGTTCATACGCCCGAAGGGTATGTTCAACAGTCGGGTGTGTTTCTTTGAGATCCACGGTATGTGATTTGTGTAGCATTTTGAGAATTTTATTCTTTCATATATCTATCCCCGTGGTTCTGTGTTGATCATGTTGGAGCTTACCCTGTGAGGGTATTCTCGGTTATTGTTGATCGTTCGTTGGTAGTATCGGAGTTTATCATATGGATGATATTATTGGATGTGTTTTGTCTGTTGGTTGGTCGTATTAGAGTTTATCATGTCGATGATATTCTCGGTTAATTTATTGGTTGATCATTGTTATTGATCATACGAGCGTTTGGACTTTGTGTCGATATTTCGGGAGTTGTTGCCATTGTTTTGGGTAGTTGTTTCATAGATGTATCACGTATTATTGGTTTTTATCAGGATTGGGACTTGATTGTGCGACCAGGCAGACATGCTTTGACATGGATGGATTATTCCATAATTGAGTTATAAGGATGTATTTTGTTGAAATTTGTGAAATTGTGATTGTAAGCATACTGAGGCTTTGAAGTGGGGTCATTTGCTAGTATTGTAGGAGATTATCGACTTCACGCATTTGAAACTGTATTGTTTTGGTTATTCGTTAATGATGATGATTGATCATTTCGTGATGATTCTGGATATTGTTGTTGGACTTTGAATGAGACCGGATTGCATGTTTCGAGGACGAAACTTATTTTAAGTGGGGTAGAATGTAATATCCTAAATTTCTACTATGATTTTTTAATGTTGTTTTATCCGAGTTATATTGTACAGTGTCTGATCTGTACAGTATGCATAAAATAATTGAAGACAGTTGTATTAGTATAATTATTGTAGTTGGTCGACAATTGCAATTGAGAATATTGTGTATCGTATGAGAATATTATTGGAATATATATATATATATATTCAGTATGTCATGTATACGTATCCAATATGTCGAGACGACGGATAGGAACAGTTGGAATTGGCTAAGTATAGCCTGATTAACGTACGCTAGTATGAGGACTTAGCGCACGCTAACGTGCAGAGCTTACGTACGCTAAGAATGACCGTTAATGTATATAAGATCATATTGGACAGGATCCAAGCTGTGGTCGATAGGTAGGTCCCGACCTGAGTCATCGGCATTTAGCACACGCTAATGCGTAAGGTTAGCGCAAGCTAATGCAGATCAATCAAGAAGGAATCTAAGTGTGGACCCAGTTACTTTTGGTGCATGTCCCGATAAGGTCAACGGATGTTTGCTATGGAGGATTAGCGCACGCTAAGCGTAGGGCTTAACGCACGCTAATACCAGATCAGTCAAAGGGAATCCCAAATTTAGCATTTGCTTTTGGCGTATAGACCTAGGTATCTTCGAAGTAGGTGTATATTGACGAGTCAATAGGGATTAGCGCGCACTATTGTTGGAGAATTACGCACACTAATGAGTATGTTACTGTAGCAAGTCAACGTCGATATTACGTACGCTACGACATGGATTTTACGTACGTAAATCACTTTGTGAATCAACGCAGTAGCCTCTGGACCACGATAGCGCATGCTAACAAAGACAGATAGCGCATGCTATGGCGGGTAACGCACGCTATTTAGTGAGAGTAGCGCACACTAATAATGTGCAATATAAATATGTGCAGTTAGGTATTTTTACTCATTTCGGCCATTTCTTCCCTTCATCCGATATAGAGAGTTCTTGGGTGAGGTTTTGAGGTTCCGAACACTTGAGTGTTTGTAGAAATGATCACCTTTAACAACATTAAGCTTGAGAGCATGGATTAGAGCTTTGTTCTTAAAGTTGTTAATAATTATTGGAGGGAGTTCGATTGTTCTTCATTATAGTTCATCAATACAAGGTAATACTCGTATTCATTCGATAGTAGTTCATTTTAGAAGGATGTTTAGATGTTAAGAAGGATGTTGGTTTATCCTATTATGTATGATGATGTTATACGAGATTAAATGGAATTGTTACAAGAGATTGAAGGTGTTGGTTAAGATTCTTCATGTTGTAAGAATGATCATTCGTTCAAACGTGCTTGTAAGTTGGATTTCCGAATCATATTGATGTTGTCATTGATATATGGATATTGATACGATAGTAGTGGTTTTGGATCGTGATGAAAGTATATGCTGATGTAATCCCTTTCTTCATTTCAGATTCTTGATGTTATTGTCGTTGTTTACTTTATATGATGACGATTATAGTAGTATTGTTGTGATTCTTGGTGTTATGAATACTGCATGTCGAATGAGATGATGATATGTGTGTATTGATCGGGTTATGAATGAAATATGATAGGTTAGAGGTTGGATAACATATTGGACTATGTCGTCTTGGTGATTATAAACAAGGTGATGTTAATTGGATGTGCTT
The DNA here is from genome assembly GCA_033398695.1 of Orobanche coerulescens. NCBI lineage: Eukaryota > Viridiplantae > Streptophyta > Magnoliopsida > Lamiales > Orobanchaceae > Orobanche > Orobanche coerulescens. The sequence continues at coordinate 7,131,808 of CM065814.1, forward strand.
TGGGATTAATTCATGTTCTTGAGGTACTCTTGAATTATATATGAATCATGATATGAGATTGATTTTGGAATTGGGTATGTTGTAATCCTGATTATCGGGTTGAATTGATTGTTGATGTGATTGTAGGATTATGGAATAGTATTCTAGTTATGGATTCGTGATTCATTGATTTAGGTTGTTCGGATTTGTGTTTAATCTAGATAATGTGGAACCATTGGGTTTATTTATTGTTGATTGTTATTGAAATTGTTGTTATCGATTGCTACAATTGGTTGTGAAGATTAATCGGATGATTAAAATATCATGTTGCGGTCGAGTTCGAGGATGTTCGTGAATTGCTTTGGCCGGGGGCCGAGGAGCTTGTAGACGACGACAAAGAATTGGTAACGGCTTCACTATCGTCGTATCGGTATCGAGGCAAGTTATTACTTGCTCAGTTTATAATATTTAATGATTGGTTTCAGTTTCATTCGTTTATAATTCGTATATCAATTATTTTAATTCTGAACTCTGGAGATTTGGGATTGTATGTTGTTTTAGGATTGTGGGAATTAAATCATAATGTATATGATTTAAATGTGTTATTGGTATATTGTTCGTTATGTGCAATATAAATATGTGCAGTTAGGTATTATAGCGCATGCTAACAAAGCCAGTTAGCACACGCTATGGCGGATAACGCACGCTATTTAGTGAGAGTAGCGAACGCTAGTAATGTGCAATATAAATAAGTGCAGTTAGGTATTATTACTCATTTCGGCCATTTCCTCCCTTCATCCGATATAGAAAGTTCTGGGGCGAGGTTTTGAGGTTCCGAACACTTGAGTGTTTGTAGAAATGATCACCTTTAACAACATTAAGCTTGAGGGCATGTATTAAAGCTTTGTTCTTAGAGTTGTTAATGATTCTTGGAGGGAGTTCGATTGTTTTTCACCATAGTTCGTCAATACAAGGTAATACTCGTATTCATTCGATAGTAGTTAATTTTAGAAGGATGTTTACATGGTAGGAAGCATGTTGGTTTATCCTATTATGTATGATGATGTTATACGTAATTAAATGGAATTGTGACAAGATATTGAAGGTGTTGGTTAAGATTCTTCATGTCGTAAGAATGATGATTCGTTCAAACGTGCTTGTAAGAAGAATTTCCGAATCATATTGATGTTGTCATTGATATATGGATATTGATACGATAGTAGTGGTTTTGGATCGTGATGAAAGTTTATGCTGATGTAATCCCTTTCTTCATTTCGGATTCTTGATATTACTATCGTTATTTACTTCGTATGATGACAATTATAGTAGTATTGTTGTGATTCTTGGTGTTATGGATAATGCATGTCGAAGGAGATGATGATATGTGTGTATTGATTCGGTTATGAGTGAAATATGATAGGTTAGAGGTTAGATAACATATTGGACTATGTCGTCTTGGTGATTATAAACAAGGTGATATTAATTAGATGTGCTTGCGGATTAATTCATGTTCTTGAGGGACTCTTGAATTATATATGAATCATGATATGAGATTGATTTCGGAATTGGGTATGTTATAATCCTGATTATCGGGTTGAATTGATTGTTGATGTGATTATCTGATTATGCAATAGTATTGTAGTTATGTATTTGTGATTCATTGATTTGGGTGTTCGGATTTGTGTTTAATCGAGATATTATGGAACCATTGGGTTTATTTATTGTTGATTGTTATCGAACTTGTTGTTATCGATTGCTACAATAGGTTGTGAAGATTAATCGGATGATTAGAATATCATGTTGCGGTTGAGTTCGAGGATGTTCGTGAATTGGTTTGGTCGGGGGCCGAGGAGCTTGTAGACGACGACAAAGAATTGGTAATGGCTTCACTATCGTCATATCGGTATCGAGGCAAGTTATTACTTGATCAGTTTATAATATTTAATGAATGGTTTCAGTTTCATTCGTTTATAATTTATATATCAATTATTTTAATTGTGAACTCTGGAGATTTGGGATTGTATGTTGCTTTAGGATTATGGGAATTAAATCATAATATATATGATTTAAATGTGTTATTGGTATACTTGGGTATGAAGAATACATTATGGTAAAGACGAGGATATGAGTTATCTATAGTCTGTGGCATTGTGGATCGTCGAATATTGAGGATAATTGTTGGTGATGGTTTTGACATTGAGATTGACTCAGGCAAGTATTCTAATCATTTTTGTCATTCGGTGTCGATCATATTGTGATACATTTGTATATCGTTGTTGTCATGCATATATGTGTTGTTGTTATCATGCATTTGTGCATTGTTGTCGTATGTTCATCTCATGTTGATCTGATGGGATCATCTTGGTATCTATGCTAGTGTGCGCTAGATCATTGGATGGTTTTTTCCACCTCGTGTTGGTCCATCGGGATCATCTTGGGATCTATGTGTAATACCCGAGATCTTTGTTCCAGAAATTCGTCGAGTTTTCTGGATTTTACCGGATTGGTATTGTCCTCATCGTTGGAATTTTGTGCCATGTTTTTGGTGTGCCTCATTGGGACATGTGTTTGGAGGCATTTCGGATCACTCTGCGAGTTTTTGGGTTTTTGTAGTGTAGCGCACGCTAATGCTTGTGGCATAGCGCACGCTACTGTGTTGTGGTTAGCACACGCTACCGGATGTGTACCGCACGCTAACTGGCAATCCAGCGGCAGTCCAGGAGCTACTGGAATGGGACTGGGGTCTCATTAGCGCACGCTAAGGTTGGTAGCTAGCGCACGCTATCGACTGCATAGCGCACGCTAATCGTTCTTTCTAGCGCACGCTACCTGCTAGGTGCAGATCTGTCCAGGGGCTACTGGACCGGTTTCGTGACCCGTTAGCGCACGCTACGCTTATTGGACTAGCGCACGCTAACTGTGTTATAGGCGGTGTTTTCTGGGGCGTTGACCCCGTTAGCGTGTGCTAATGTAGGGTGTTTAGCGCACGCTAATAACTGTCCGGTATAAATACTGGACAACAGCGTTAATTCGTCATTTTTCTGTCCCTTCTTCATCAATTCCGATGGAAGTGAACTCCAGGGGCGATTTTGAGCGATCTTCTTCATCAAGCTTCATCTTGGAGCGGATTTGTAGGTGTTTAACAACATCTAATCATCTTATTGGTCCAAATCAAGGTAATCTCTTCTTAGAACCCTAGTTCTTGAATTTTGGGGGGTTTGTGAGGTTTCGGCCGATTTAAACTGATCTAGCCCAGATTGTTGTGAGGTCTTCGTTGTATGCTCGAGATCCTTTGTTAATATTCAGACTTTGTGTATTGAACTTCATAAATTCATATGTTCGTCGGTTGTGTTGATGTAAGCCGTTGAGATGTCCGATGAATTGCTCCATCCCTAGTAGAAAAAACATCAAAGAATTCGGTACGTCTCACTTTGGTAATGTATATTAGCGAAGTAAAAACAAACAACAACTTCGCTTTTCAATTTAGGGAAGTAAACTACACACATAGACTTCAGTAAATTGTATCAAACAAAACGGCATGAGCTAGTTAGAAATTTTAAGTTCCAAATACTTCGCTAATTTTATAATTACTGAAGTAAAAAGTGTGAATTTTTTTTTGACGCAATATTTTTACAACAGTGAAGTATACTTCTCAATTATTTTTCAGACTCCAAAAATTTTTCAGACTCCAAAAACCCTCCTCTTCGCCCGCTCATTTCCTCCATTATTTCCTCCCAAATTTTTTTCCCGCTCTAGTAAAAACCTACTGCCGCTTCGCCCGCGATTAAGCTATATTATTGTGGAGACCGATTATTAGGGTTCTTTCATCGCCCCTTCGAGGTTTTTTCAGTTTCGTCGAAATATTTGGGGATATTTTCAATCTAGCTTTTATTATAGTTTTTACTCACACATTTTCTTTTATTCTTCTCATAATCGAATGTCTGCTGGCGAAATTGCTCATAATCGGACGACTGGTGGTGACATTGTACGAATTGGCTTAGGTAAGGTCTTTCTTTGGGTTTTTATTCTTCACAGTATATGTGTGGTGGGGTTTCTGTATGTGTTTGTTTCTGTATGTATGTGAGTATTGTGTTTCTGAGTTTCTTAGGTCTTTCTTTGGGGTTTTTCTTTGCAGATTCTGAAAAAAGGTTTTTTCTATGGATTGATTTTGGGTTTTGTGGAATATATGTGTATTGTTTGAGTGCATTGTTTGGGGGGTTTTCTTTGGGGGTTCAAGGTATATGTTGTTTCTGCATATATGTTAATTAGGGGCCATGTTTGGGTGATGTTAATTGTGTTTCTGTATATTGTGTTTGAGTGATGTTAGTCTTAATCCGTGTCTGCGTGAGTGATGTTAATTTGTGATCATGTTTCTATATATTGTCTTTGTTGATAGTGTTGGTGGTGATTCTGTTTGAGTTTGTTTAGTCTGTATGTATGTGAGTATTGTGCAAGATTTGATGCAAGTTTTAGTGTGTTTGTTAATTGGCAAGATTGTTGTCAAGATTTGATGCATGAGTTGTAGAGTGCTTGATTGATGTGATAAAATTTTATATTTGGTTGTCAATGCATGAGCTGAAGAGTATTGCATGATCAGATTGAAGAGAATGTATCGTTGATTATCATAAATGTGTCCCTTGGAGCTAAGTGGATTATTTACTCATATTAATTTTGGTTCGATCTAACTAGTTTCAAAATTTATTTATGTAGATTTTATTCCTTGCTGAAAGAAAGATCTCTGACTACTTTGCAGAAGACAAGATCAGTGGTAAGAGCACATAATTTGCCGGGCTATTGTTAGAATTCAGTAGTTAGTAATGGATATATCTTGGATTAAATCAGATAGAAGGAGTGCAGTATATGGGGAAGGTGTCAAAAAGTTCATTAGAGATTGTTTAGAGAATTCAAAAATTGATCAGAACTTCATTCCTTGTCCGTGTTGCAAGTGCAACAATATGAAAAAAGGGTCGATGAAGATGTTGCGAGTGCATCTTTATTTCAATGGTTTTAGTCCAATTTACACCAATTGGATTTGTCATGGGGATCAGAGCCTGAATGATGGTGAGAGTGTCAACCAAGATCCATTTAATGGTGACATGAATGAAGAAGTGGGTGATATGTGTGAGGCAGCCTTTGAGAAGTACTCAGAAGATCCTGAAGAGTTTGTCAAATTTGTCGAGGAAGTAAAAAAACCCTTGTTTAAAGGCTGTCGACAGTATACAAAGTTGAGTGCGCTTGTAAAACTCTACAATACAAAAGCAAGACATGAGATGACATATGCACTTTTTTCAGATCTACTAGCCAATTTCGGGGATATGTTACCAAAGAACCACAACCTACCATCCTCAATGTACGAAGCTAAGAAGACTTTGAGTTGTTTGGGGTTGAAGCACGAGAAAATACACGCGTGCTCCAACGATTGTATCCTATATAGGAAACAATATGCAGATCATACCCGCTGCCCAAAATGTGATGTGTCCAGATGGAAACTAACTAAGAATAAGAAGGAGAAGATCGGCGTCCCGGCCAAGGTTGTTTGGTATTTTCCTCCCATTCCAAGATTCAAAAGAATGTTCAAATCTTTGGAGACTTCAAAGAAACTAACCTGGCATGCTGATACTCCAAAAGTTGCTGGTCAATTACGACATCTATGCGATTCTCCCGCGTGGAAGTTGGTTGACCATAAGTGGAAGGATTTTGAGGAAGAGTCAAGAAATCTTCATCTGGCGCTCGCTACTGATGGAATTAATCCTCATAGTACTATGAGCACTAGACACAGCTGTTGGCCTGTAATGTTAGTCACGTATAACTTGCCTCCAGAGATGTGCATGAAGAGGAAATTCATCATGTTAACAATGCTTATATCCGGTCCAAAGCAGTCGGGAAATGATATAGATGTCTACCTTGAGTTGTTAGTTTAGGACTTGCAGTTGTTGTGGGAGGGAGTTGATGGAGTGTATGATGCATATAGAGACCAACTTTTCAAATTGAGAGCAGTTCTGCTATGGACAATTAACGATCCCTGCATACGGAAATCTTAGTGGATGTGCTACACGTGGATACTTCGCGTGTCCAATATGTGGAGTAAATACACATGCAAAGCACTTGACCAAGGGGAAGAAAATGTCGTTTGCTGGCTATAGACAGTTACTTAAAGAGTCTCATCCATATCGAAGACTGACAAAGAAGTTTAATGGCATGGAAGAACTTGGAGAAGCACCCAAACCATTATCTGGAATAAAATTTTTCGAGAAACTGTCGCACATCAAGTTTCAGTTTGGTAAGAAGGTCAATGTGGGAGCTAAAAGAAAGAAAAAGAGAAGTGAGCAGTGTAATACCCGAGATTTCGGATGTGTATTTGAACCTTGTGATATTATATTTGTTGCATCTTGATCTGAGTATTATTCTCCGTATTTCATGATCCGGTGTTGTTGAGGGTATGATTGCATGAATGTGTTCTAAATTGTAATTTTTGCACATGTAGCGCACGCTATCGACTAGGCGTGGCGTACGCTAAATTGGGTTTCGTAGCGCACGCTATGTATGAACCTTAGCGCATGCTATACGTAGTCAACATGATTAAGACAGGGTGGTAGGTGAGATCAGTCGTGGATCTTGGTCGGATCATGTCGGGATGAACCTGGACGGCTTTTGGGAAAATCCGAGTCAACGTTGTAGCGCACGCTACTGGTAGGAGGATAGCGCACGCTAAATGTTGAGTACAGTGAGGTCAGTAAGCTTTGTATGGCCGTTAGTGCACACTATGGGTATGCACTAGCGCGCGCTAATAACCATTTACTTTATATAGGATGGCACCCTTTTTCATTTTTTCAGACTTTTTCACTTCCCAAATCCGAATTCTTAGACTTAGAGAGTTACTTCCTCCATCCTCAACCTCACATATCATCATCCTAGCATGAGTTTGAAGATTGTAGATCATTGGAGATTGGTGTTCAAGCCCTCGGTGTTGGATTTTCTTCAAGTTCCTCCTTGTTCTTCACTACTTTAAGGTAGGTGATTCTTCACCAATTTAAGTAGTATTCTTAAGGATGTTTTGATCATGATTTGGGATTATCTAGTCAGTTAAATTCGTACGTAGTCAAACATCATGTTGTTAGAAGGATATTTTCGATGTTTCGGTACTTCTTCATTGTATAAACCATTGAACCTTTTAGTGTTTGAACTCCTAGCACATTCATGAAGCTTCAAAACCAATTATGACCAGTTTATGGAGATTATCAAGTTCTTATGTTTTTACATAATGGAATTATACGTTTTGGGACATAGAATGGATGGAACTTAGGATATTTTCTTGAAGATCAAGATGAATTATGGTGTTGTGATGATTATACATATCCTTGTATCTCGAAGTCGTTTAATCCGTAAAGATCATTCATAAACCGTATGAGCATGATATGCATGGAGATGATATGTATTAACACTGAAGATTTCATGAGTTTCATCACCATTAGATAAAGTCTGCTGCCCAGTAGTGAACTGCCATGCACGGTTAGCGCACGCTAAGATATGTATATTAACGTGCGCTATCGGGAATGAGTTAACGTACGCTATGTCAGGTACGTAACATACGTTATGTCATCAGTCGAGTCAGTTAGCTGATCAGAGAGGACTGTCAGTACATAGTTAGCGTACGCTAGACTTCATCGTTTACGTACGCTAATGAGCAGGCTTAGCGCACGTTACGTAGAATACGTAGCGTACGCTAAGTAGTTTAGGCAGATTACATTTTAAGAACTTTCGGCCGTAGATCGGATTTCTAGACATTCGTACGACATGATATGATTTCTATATTATTTCTTTTGTTAAGGTTCGAGCTTGCTACGTTGATCGAATGAGGCGGCCTTCGAGTGTGTTGAGATCATTGGAGTGATTAGTTCTTTCCATCTTTGAGGCAAGTATCGTAATTTGTTAATATTGGTATTTTTGAGCATGCATGTGGTTTATTCATGTTGTTGAACATGGGATTTATGTCGTTGAATTGTCATGATATTCGTTATCTAGTGTTTATATGTTCATATTGATGGATATAGTGATTTTTGCATATATGTATGCATGAGTTGTGTTTGTGCATGTTGTACGATCTATGATGAGGGCACTGGATCGGATGTCCACCTCGTGTTGGTCCGACGGGATCATCTTGGGATCTAGGCTGAGGGCGCTGGATCATTGGACGGGTTTTTCCACCTCGTGTTGGTCCGACGGGATCATCTTGGGATCTATGCTGAGGGCGCTGGATCATTGGAATACCCATACTGTGTTAATGGAATCTTGTGGATTCGCATTGTTGGATTTCGGTAGCGGAAGTCCATGTGGTGTATCTTGTTATGTATTGTTGATGCATATTCGATTTGTTTAATATGATACTTGTACTAGCATCGTTTTTCTAACCCCTTCGGGGGTGGACATTTGTTTTAATGTTCAGGTAGCCGAGGAGTGGGGAAACAGCCACAGTTCCGACGTGATGACGAAGGGGCTCAGTGATGTTTATTGTTATTGTGATTTGTCTTCTTGGTTCACTTTCAGTACTCGAGTACGTGTGTTTTTAATAATATCATTTCGATATGGTTGTATTAATTAACTCATTGGATCAGTTGAAACCGGTTTTGTATTTTAAACTTCCGTGGTACTGTTGTATTATATTTACATTTCTTTTAATTAGCCTTGTAAATCCTTACTTAAAGGGTTTACGGCGCTGTAATTATTCCGAATATCTCGGGGTGTTACAGAATATGGTATTGGAGCTAAGGTTCATGGATATCTTGGCAGTCGGGTTTTAGTTGGGTCTGTTTTCGTTATTTGATTTACGGGTCATTCGTAACATCACTGTTCAGCCAAAGTCGTCATGTGGACCATGGTTGTAAGTCTCCTAAATCTCTTATACTACCGTTTTACTTAATTTCTGTTTTGTGAATATTGACGGGCTTTATTTATTGAAAATTTTGCCCTAGATATTGAGTAATTGTGTTTACAGTATGTTGAGGGGAGGACGTGGACGCGGACGCGGTCGTGGACGCGGACGTGGTAATGTGAGACAAGAGGATTCCGCAACTACCCCAGAATTATCGGCTAGTCGAACCGATTCCCATTCTGGAGGGTAGCAAGGATCATCGAATGACGACGCAAATCCTAACATGCCGGGAGTGCTTCAACAGGTAGTGGCTCAGATAAACCAGTTCGCTCGGGTAGTTGACCGCATGCAGACGGCGATGGGACAGCAGCACCACGAGGATAACCGGGGAGACAGATGCCCAGTATTTTCTGACTGGGGAGGCTTTTGACTGGTGGGAAGCTATTCGACCTGAGAATCATAATGCTGACTGGACAGAATTCAAACTAATGATGGAAGCACAATATTGTCCTCGTCCAGTTAGAGAGGCTAAAATCCGAGAGTTTTTCTCACCGTAGAGTTCGGAAGCATCTTTGACAGACATAATCAAGACTTTTAATCATCAGCTGACTTGTGTGCGACACTTGGTCAGAACGGAGGCAGAAAAGATTTTTCATTTCGATATGCGGATGAAGTCGGAGATTCAGCAGTACATGTCCGGATTCGAGTGTACTACGTTGCGACAGTATCAAGACAAAGCGCTGGCCTACGGCATAAAAGAGGCGGCGGTGGAGAAATCGATGGAGGCAAAGAAGAAGAAAGTGTCCGGCAACTTCTCGGAAAACAAGAGTGGTGGGCCCCGCAAGGGCCAGTCTTTATTTTATTCATCTAGAAAACCTCCACATCCTTCTCGAGGTGGAAAGAAGGTCCGGACAACATCAGCAGTTTCGGACGCATCAAAGAAGTGCTATAATTGTGGTCGAGCAGGGCATATTCGACGTGATTGCCCCACATCTTCTTTGACTTGTTTCGATTGTGGGTAAGAAGGGCACCGTGCGGCTTTCTGCGGAGTTGCAAGTAGATCATTTGGTACTCACACTCCAGCGCCAGTTCCGAAGGAGATAAGTGTGAACCAGACACAGCAGAGTGGTTTCCAGCAGCAGAATGTTAGGAAGAGAGAGGCATCCAGTGCTGGGTCCATTCCCCCGCGCCTGTACGAGATGAGGAAATCTGACGATCAGAACACTGCTGTTGCATCAGGTACGATTCAGATCCTTTTGCAACCAGTTAGTGTATTATTCGATTCAGGGGCTACACATTCTTTCATATCATTGAACTGTTTTAATCGTTTGAAAATCTTGTGTTTATTTGATTGTGAACCTTATGTTGTGGGTTTGCCGAGTGGAGAGAAAATTGTGGGAACCCTAGAAACTAGAGATTTCCCAGTGTCTATAGGAGGGAGAGATTGGCCATCAAATCTTATTGTAGTCGACATCCATGGTGACGATTTAATTCTCGGAGACGATTGGCTCAACCGTTATGGAGCTATTTTGAATTACCGAAAGAGAGTCATTTCTATCATTGCTGATGATGGATCTGAACACTTATTCAGACCGGGAAGCTCGAGAAGATTGATCAAAGCGATGAAAGCAGTGAAATTACTGAAGCAGGGTTGTCACGGATTTTGGTGCTACGCCATGAAGAAAGAAGAAGGAGTAGAGCTCTCATCTATTCCAGTTGTGAATGAATTCTCAGATGTATTCCCGACGAACTACCTGGGTTACCTCCGCAGAGAGAAGTGGAGTTCACTATCGAATTAGAGCCTGGAGCCGATCCTATTTCCAGAGCACCATACCGTATGGCGCCAACCGAGATGTATGAACTAAAGAAGCAACTGGAGGAATTATTACAGAAGGGTTACATTCAACCTAGCATTTCTCCTTGGGGAGCACTCGTTCTCTTTGTCCGGAAGAAAGATGGATCCCTCAGATTATGTATTGATTACAGGGAGCTAAACAAGGTGACGATCAAGAATAAGTATCCTATACCTCGGATCGACGACTTGTTTGATCAACTGCAAGGGGCAAGGGTATTATCGAAGATTGACTTGCGATCAGGATACCATCAGTTGAGAATTAAGGAATCGGATATACCGAAATCTGCTTTCAGATCATGGTACGGGCACTATGAATTCGTGGTGATGCCATTCGGACTTGCCAATGCTCCTGTGGTATTTATGCAATTGATGAATCGGGTATTCTTAGAATACCTAGATAATTTTGTGGTCGTTTTCATTGATGACATCTTGATCTATTCGAAAGACACAGAGGAGCATGCCGAGCATTTGCGTGTGGTTTTGAGCACCTTGAGGAATGAACAGCTTTATGCGAAGCTTTCCAAATGCGAGTTCTGGCTTAGGGAAGTAACCTTCCTTGGGCATGTGATATCAGCTGACGGAGTTTAGGTGGACCCGAAGAAAGTCGAAGCAATCTTGGAATGGGAAGCTCCTAATAACGTGAAAGAAGTCTGAAGCTTCTTAGGACTTGCTGGATATTATCGCCGTTTTGTAGAGGGATTTTCCAAGAATGCTCATCCGCTCACTCAGCTGTTACAGAAAACTCAAAAGTTCACGTGGGATGAGAAATGCCAGGCTGGTTTTGATGAACTTAAGAGGAGACTGACGACAGCACCTATATTAGCGTTACCAAATGCAACTGATGGATTCATGGTATACAGCGATGCTTCAAATCAGGGTCTGGGATGTGTGTTGATGCAAAAGGATAAGGTAATTGCCTATGCCACTCGACAGTTGAAACCGTACAAAGTTAATTACCCGACTCATGATCTGGAGTTAGCAGCTGTGGTCTTTGCCTTGAAACTTTGGCGACATTATTTATACGGCACTCATTGTCAGATCTTTACAGATCATAAGAGCCTCAAGTACATTTTCAGTCAGAAGGAATTAAACATGAGGCAGAGAAGGTGGCTGGAATTGCTCAAGGATTACGACTTGGAAATTCTCTATCATCCAGGTAAAGCAAACGTAGTAGCTGATGCACTGAGCCGTAAACCTGTTTCCCTTCGAGTGTTGGAAGTACTTACATCCCAAACCAGCATTCAAGAAGAACTGATCCGCGAAGGAATCGAAGTGTGGTCGCAGGGAGTCCAGGGGCAACTATATGTGATGGAACTAACTTCGTCGTTAGTGGAAGAAATCAAATCTAAGCAGTTGAACGATTCTCTGATTCTTCGGTTATGTGACGAAGTAAAGAAAGGAAAGGCCCGAGGATTCGTAATACAATATGATGGAGTTCTGAGATTTCAGGGTCGACTTTGCGTTCCCGATGATGATGTTTTGAAACAGACAATTCTGAAGGAAGCTCACAGCGCTCCCTATTCTATTCACCCGGGCAGCAGTAAGATGTATAAGGATCTAAAACAAAACTTCTGGTGGGGAAATATGAAGAAGGACGTAGCAGAATACGTTTCGAGGTGTTTGACTTGTCAGCAGGTTAAGATTGAACATCAGCGGCCTGCCGGAATGTTGAAACCACTTCCCATCCCTGAGTGGAAGTGGGAGGATATCTCGATGGATTTCATCACCAATATGCCAAGGACCAAGACGGGAATGAACATGATTTGGGTTATAGTTTATCGACTAACCAAGTCGGCTCATTTCCTAGGAATTAAAGACACGTGGGGACCCGAGAAATTAGCATGAGTATTTATTGCAGAGATAGTCAGATTACATGGGACGCCGAAGACCATTATTTCAGATCGAGATGGTCGCTTCGTGTCACACTTCTGGAAGGCAGTTCACAGGGCTTTGGGGCCGAGCTGAACTTTAGCACGGCTTATCATCTTCAAATGGACGGTCAGTCCGAAAGGACTATACAAATAGTAGAAGACATGCTTAGAGCTTCTGCTTTGGATTGGTCAACTGATTGGGAAGTTCACTTGCCATTGATTGAATTCACCTACAACAATAGTTGGCATGTTTCTGTTAAGATGGCACCATTTGAAGCTTTGTACGAGAGAAGATGCCGATCACACCTGTGCTGGGATGATTCTTCGGACTTGATCGGGACGGAACCGGAATTGATAGTTCAGACTCAAGAGAAGATAGCTCTGATTCGGGAAAGAATGTTGACTGCCCAGAGTCGACAGAAGTCTTATGCAGATGTGCGTCGTCGCCCGCTAGAGTTCGACATTGGGGACCACGTACTATTGAAGGTGTCTCCTACACGAGGAATTTTCCATTTTGGGAGGAAAGGTAAGCTAAGTCCGAGATATATCGGACCATTTGAGATCCTCGAGAGAGTTGGGGATTTAGCATACAGGGTGGCCTTACCGCCATCGCTGAGTCACGTTCACAATGTGTTTCACGTATCCCAATTGCGGAAGTATGTACTACATCCCAGTCATATTATTGATTTCGATGAGATCGAGATAGCTAATGACGGCACCTTCGAAGAGTGACCAATCAAGATACTTGAGAGTCGGATCAAACAATTGAGGAATAAACCAATACCCTTGGTTAAAGTACAATGGTCACGACACGGGGTTGAAGAGGCCACTTGGGAAACGGAGGACAATATGAAGACTAGGTATTCGGAGTTGTTTTCATCTTAAGTTTCGGGACGAAACTTCTTTTAAGGGAGAGAGGATGTAATACCTGAGATTTCTGATGTGTATTTGAACCTTGTGATATTGTATTTGTTACATTTTGATCTGAGTATTATTCTCCGTATTTCATGATCTGGTGTTGTTGAGCGTATGATTGCATGAATGTGTTCTAAATTGGGATTTTTGCACATGCAGCGCACGCTATCGACTAGGCGTAGCGTACGCTAAATTGGGTTTCGTAGAGCACGCTATGTATGAACCTTAGCACACGCTATACGTAGTCAACATGATTAAGACAGGGTGGTAGGTGAGATCAGCCGCGGATCTTGGTCGGATCATGTCGGGATGAACCTGGACGGCTTTTGGGAAAAGCTGAGTCAACGCTGTAGCGCACGCTACTGGTATGAGGATAGCGCACGCTAAATGTTGAGTACAGTGAGGTCAGTAAGCTTCGTATGGCCGTTAGCGCACGCTATGGGTATGGACTAGCGCGCGCTAATAACCATTTCCTTTATATAGGACAGCACCCTTTTTCATTTTTTCAGACTTTTTCACTTCCCAAATCCGAATTGTTAGACTTAGAGAGTTACTTCCTCCATCCTCAACCTCTCATATCATCATCCTAGCACGAGTTTGAAGATTGTAGATCATTGGAGATTGGTGTTCAAGCCCTCGGTGTTGGATTTTCTTCAAGTTCCTCCTTGTTCTTCACTACTTTGAGGTAGGTGATTCTTCACCAATTTAAGTAGTATTCTTATGGATGTTTTGATCATGATTTGGGATTATCTAGTCAGTTAAATTCGTATGTAGTCAAACATCATGTTGTTAGAAGGATATTTTTGATGTTTCGGTACTTCTTCATCGTATAAACCATTGAACCTTTTAGTGTTTGAACTCCTAGCACATTCATGAAGCTTCAAAACCGATTATGACCAGTTTATGGAGATTATCAAGTTCTTATGTTTTTACATAATGGAATTATACGTTTTGGAACATAGAACGTATGGAACTTAGGATATTCTCTTGAAGATCGAGATGAATTATGGTGTTGTGATGATTATACATATCCTTGTATCTCGAAGTCGTTTAATCCGTAAAGATCATTCATAAACCATATGAGCATGATATGCATGGAGATGACATGTATTAACACTGAAGATTTCATGAGTTTCATCACCATTAGATCAAGTTTGCTGCCCAGTAGTGAACTGCCATGCACGGTTAGCGCACGCTAAGATATGTATATTAACGTGCGCTATCGGGAATGAGTTAACGTACGCTACATTTGGTACGTAACGTACATTATGTCATCAGTCTAGTCAGTCGACTGATCAGAGAGGACTGTCAGTACATAGTTAGCGTACGCTAGACTTCATCATTTACGTACGCTAACGAGCAGGCTTAGCGCACGTTACATAGAATATGTAGCGTATGCTAAGTAGTTCAGGCAGATTACATTTTAAGAACTTTCGGCCGTAGATCGTATTGCTAGACATTCGTACGACATGAGATGAATTCTATATTATTTCTTTTGTTAAGGTTCGAGCTTGCTACGTTGATCGAATGAGGTGGCCTTCGAGTGTGTTGAGATCATTGGAGTGATTAGTTCTTGCCATCTTTGAGGCAAGTATTGTAATTTGTTAATATTGGTATTTTTGAGCATGCATGTGGTTTATTCATGTTGTTGAACATGGGATTTATGTCGTTGAATTGTCATGATATTCGTTATCTAGTGTTTATATGTTCATGTTGATGGACATAGTGATTTTTGCATATAGGTATGCATGAGTTGTGTTTGTGTATGTTGTACGATCAATGCTGAGGGCGCTGGATCGGATGTCCACCTCGTGTTCGTCCGACGAGATCATCTTGGGATCTAGGCTGAGGGCGCTGGATCATTGGACTGGTTTTTCCACCTGGTGTTGGTCCGACGGGATCATTTTGGGATCTATGCTGAGGGCGCTGGATCATTGGAATACCCATACTGTGTTAATGGAATCTTGTGGATTCGCATTGTTGGATTCCGGTAGCGGAAGTCCGTGTGGTGTATCTTGTTATGTAGTGTTGATGCATATTCGATTTGTTTAATATGATACTTGTACTAGCATCGTTTTGCTAACCCCTTCGGGGGTGGACATTTGTTTTGATGTTCAGGTAGTCGAGGAGCGGGGAAACAGCCACAGTTCCGACATGATGACGAAGGGGCTCAGTGATGTTTATTGTTATTATGATTTGTCTTCTTGGTTCACTTTCAGTACTAGAGTACGTGTGTTTTTAATAATATCATTTCGATATGGTTGTATTAATTAACTCATTGGATCAGTTGAAACCGGTTTTGTATTTTGAACTTCTGTGGTACTGTTGTATTATATTTACATTTCCTTTAATTAGCCTTGTAAATCCTTACTTAAAGGGTTTACGGCGCTGTAATTATTCCAAATATCTCGGGGTGTTACAAGCAGATAGAAGAAGACGACGAGCAAGCTGTAGAAGATGCTAAGTTCAAAAAATGCTGGAAGAAGAAGTCTATCTTTTTCGATCTTCCTTATTGGAAGCACTTGCACGTGAGGCACTGTTTGGATGTTATGCATATTGAGAAGAATGTCTTGGAGTCCTTGATGAATACTCTGATGAATATCAAAGTACAGTAGCTATGTCATAAATGGTAGTTTGTACCAAACAAAGGCCCGAGATGATGAAAGAGTTTGTCAAGATAGTGGGGTGTCTCAAGTGGCGAACACGATGCTTGTTAGCAGTGC
Organism: Orobanche coerulescens; assembly: GCA_033398695.1. NCBI lineage: Eukaryota > Viridiplantae > Streptophyta > Magnoliopsida > Lamiales > Orobanchaceae > Orobanche > Orobanche coerulescens. The sequence goes on from CM065814.1 coordinate 7,148,020, forward strand.
AAAAGATAAGAACCCCTTGTTTGGAGATGTCTGCTACTATGGAGTAATCGAGGAGATATGGGAGTTAAACTATCATCAGTTTCAAGTTCCTGTTTTCAAGTGCGCATGGGTTCCAAATGATAAGGGAATAATCACGAACGACGAATGTGGATTCACCTTAGTCAATTTGAACAAACGGGGTCATAGAAAAGAAGAGTTTGTGCTAGCAAGTCAAGTTAGTCAGGTTTTTTACATTGATGACCCGTTAAGAAAATGATGGTAAGTGGTTCTACCCATTCATAAGAATAATATTGAGGGGGAGAATGAGGAAGTGACTAGCATTCCACCTTCTCGTCCTTTAAATGACTTGGAAACTCATTGTATTCCTACTCATCAACAATATGTTAGGCCGGGTAGTAAGGATGGTAGTAAGGATGAGGGTGTTTGGGTGGTGAAAAAGAAAAAATGATGTAACAGTTTGTTATGTATTGCTTAAAGTAATGAACATCAATTTATGTTATTGTCTTTTTCTTGTACATGTTATGATTGTTATGTGTTCCTGTTACGTTATAATGTTTTATGTGCTTTTTCAGCTTTATTATTTAATTTTATCTGAATTATGAAAAACTTATATGATGTATTTTATGGGTTATTGCAGGAAAAAAGAAGATGCCTCCTAAGAAAACAAAGAAAAGGAGTGTTCAGCAAAGCAATATGGTTGATGCTTCTGAGAAGTGGGAACCTGAACATGATGAGGCTAAACATCCTGTAGCTACAGATGAAGAAGTACCTGTTCACGAGCAAAAAAGAACCAAACGGGGTCCATCATCTATGTGGAAGTTGGTTAAGCTGAGGGCAAGAGGGAATAAGGTTAAGGTCCGTTACGATAGCCTTGGGCCGGCTTTGTATGAGGATAATAAGGCCTTACAGTCATACATTAGCCATGTTGCAAGATCCATGGTTCCATGCAACATAGACAACTGGAGGTTCGTTCCAAAGGATATCAAAGATAAGATCTGGGAAGAGATACTGGTAAGACTAAATGTTGCAATGTTATATATGTGTTTTATATGATATCAGATATTTGTTGATGCTTTGTTCTAATATTAACAATTTTTTTGATAATTGGCAGAATGTGTTTGAATTAGTGCCACAAACTAAGAAGACAGTGTTGATTTCCGCGAACCAGAAATGGCGTGACTGGAAGACTAAAATGACTAAGAAATTTGTGTGGCCATTTCGCAAAAATCCTGTTCTGGTGCGATCTTCTCCACCCACTGAATATCAAATCTCAGCTGAAGTTTGGAAAGAGTTTGTGGATAAGAGAATGGACCCTTCGTGGAAGGTATTAAAAGTTGACATTTTCCCATTTAAATCTCTCAAATATGTACTTATTTAGGAATCATCCAGATTACACACAAGGAGCAGAAGGCTCGGACTAAAAAGATCAAATATCGTCACAAGGCATCTCGAAAGGGTTATTGCGGTTTCGAAGCTGAGCTAGTAAGAAAATTATTTAATCACCGTATTCAGATTTTTATAAAGCTATTGTCGTGTGACCCTTCCCCGGACTTGCCCTTTTTGTATTCAGATATTTATAAACCTTTGGGTGACGTAATAGTTTTTTATAGTTAAAAAATAGAGAAAGAAGGGATTACTTGGTGAGGATGACGAAATCGATAGATCGCTGCTTTGGATCTTAGCCCGCCAAAATGATAAAGGTCTTATAGCAGATGAGGAGACAGCGGCGATGATAGCAGATATTGTGAGTATTTTTAACTAATTAGGCTCTTTAATTTAAATTCAAATACTTTTGCTCTATTTGTCTTATCTTATTATCTAAACACTTGCTTTTACATGTATGGCGTGTGAATTGTTCTAGGAGGAAGTCTTGATGAAACAAAGTAAGGGAGATTTTATTCCAGAAGGATCTCATGATGCTTTAACGGAAGCATTGGGAACAAACGAGAAATATGGAAGAGTAAGAGGCATAGGAGGGTTCGTCAAACCCCAAGTTTATTTCGGAACTGCACGAAAGACGAGAGAACCAATTTCAAAGGCCTTGGTTGAGAACCTAAAAGAGAAGACTTAAGAAGTGTCTAGTTTGAGGGCTGAAGTGGACAGATTGAAAGCTGAACTTGCTGCAGAAAAGGAAGCAAAAAGCCCGACTACTTCATCAAAGAAATCGTCAAACATGGCCAATCCAGTGCTGGACACAAACCAAGTGGGACTGGATGACTGTGATGCTCCAAAGCCAATGGTAATTCACCGTTATACCCTTTAGGATGACGATATATTTTGTTAATTTGGTAAAATGGCCTAAAAATTGATCTTAAACAGAATTTTAAGAAGGCAAAAAGCAACTTGATGGAAGACTTTCTCCGTGAAGGAATTTATGGATTGCTGAAGGCTATTTATTTAAAATATTACACCACTGCATTCCTGTATGTATGTAGGCACTTGTATACATTCTTTCTTCCTCTTGCTTTTTTAATTGTATACATTCTTGACAGAGGAAAAAAATCATCGAAGCTGCTGAGATATCTGTAGGGAAATATGGAGTGGTTGGCGGTCCAAAGGCGAAGGTTTCTTATAATTTTAATTACTTAGACTTTCAACATTTCATTCACTTTATAGCATCTTCTTGATTTTAATCACTTTATAGTCTCGCTGTCGAGAAATCAAATCTTTGACTTCATGGAAATGAAAGCAATTGGTGGTATGCATATATTGGCTTATATGGGGTAAGATCTGTATAAGATAATACAATTGCATCCTATGTTTTTTTCCTCTCTTATTATGTATCTCTGGTAGACCTATGGCCTTGATACAATTGTAATCGTATGGCCTAATGCAGTAAGCTCTTCAATAACTTGAATGCAAAAAATCATCCGTATTCTTTTTGCTTCATGGATCCTGGGTGCGTGGATCATGCTTTAGAGAAGAGCGTGCATGAAAAACACATCATTGCTCGCTTGATGGCATCACCGAGGGACTGCATTTACCTTATCCCATATAACAATGGGTAAATAATACTATTTCTGTTATGATAATGCATATCATATTATCATGTGACATTATTAATGCTTCTTTACCAATTACGCAGTAACCATTGGATCTTGACTGTGGTCAATGATGAGAAGAACATGGTCTACCTGATTGATCCCCTTGGCAATAGAACTCGATTAGATAGTTGGAAGAATACTGTTATATATATATATATATATATATATATATATTTATATATATATATATATAGCATCATATATGTTGATTCTTTTCGTGAAGATTCATTAATGTTCCAAAGGTATAATTCTTCTATTTTTAAATGTAGCGCTGTGAAAACCAGCAATGCATCCGGGGGATATAATAAGGCTCCGGGTTATAAGCAAATCACTATAAGTGTATGGAGATATCATTTTGCGAACTATACATACACATATATATATATAGATATATATATATTCATACCAAACCTAAGGGTCTAATTGTAATATTTCTGGATATTTGCTGTAATTACCTGAAACCTCAGGGGTAGTTTTTATTATTTTTAATCTTTTCTACCACAGCTTGCTCCCCTGTGGAGTATAAATTAAGTAATATCACCACTAACCTTTCCCTTACAGAGACAACCAATGCACACAAGTCATCAATAGCTGAAAAGTAGCCATATAAGGAAACCCCACTTCTGACCTTCTTCCGTCAATTGGAAATAACCAGAAAAAAAAAGTTATTTGGATATTATGTTCATTCCAAGTTTGCAGCATATGACATACTCGGAAGAAAAAATGACAATAAAATGCAACTTACACAACTCTTCGCACGAGTGAATATATATATATATATATATAAATATGACATGGAGTGACTGATTCATGGCTTTTAAATTTTATTGGGCAATCTGAAACAATAACTATCCTCCCTTCACTGCGGATTTTGTGTCCTCCGCTAGATCAAAGAGATCGTTGAAAGCGAAGATCCACATCTTGAGAAGATGGTAATTTTCATTCTGTCACCCTTTTATATTATATAGTATGTTTTGGTACTGAAAATTTTTGATGTTGATGCATCTTTTATGAACGTACTTAATCTATTTTTTTTTTGTTTTAATGTGATTTGATCAGTATCCTGGTTCAGTCAAACACCAGTACTACACTCAGGAGCAGTATGATGAAGTCAAGAGCGAGTGGATCGAGTTCGTCTACACGTTTGTTGATGGTGCTTAGGCTCGCTTCATTGTCAGGAAGTTCTTTGTCTAGTTTCAATTCAGTACTATATATGTATGGTCTTGGTTGCAACACTATTGGTACTCAGGTGATGATGGTGAATGTCTGTTGGTATAGTTAGATCAGAACATGTCGTTTCATCGGGTAAATATGGTGAATGTTTGGTTGATGTGCAGTCCATTATCTAGACCTATGCATGTGTCTCGTAGACATTGTGGAAGTTTATTTGATGTTGGCATATTATAGTTATGCCCAATGCAAACTTGTGAATCACGCGAATCTGAATATTTGGCATTTTTGTACGACAATCCGCCGTTTATATATGAAAGTGTGGTTTATTACTATTATCAATGCTTATGATCTTGTGTTATTGAATTGGGATCTTGTGATTTGAGTTTGTTGGATTTTTAATGAGGTTGATTGATGTATTTGAGGTTGTGTTGTTGCGATCTTGTGAATTGAGGTTTTTTATTGGATGGATCATGTTTTTGTACAACAGGGATTCTATATTTACAAATTGAAAATAAATATGCAATGTGGTTATTTACTTCGGATAAAAAACGAAGTTAGAGATATATAATTAGCGACACAAAATAGAATAAGCGAAGTAAAAAGGAGTGTAATGCTTCGGCTAAACAAATAAAAGTGAAGTAAATGTGGTATCTTTAACTTCGTTGCCTATTAACAAGCGAAGTCGATAACATTATTTCACTTCATCTGTATATATTTTACTGAAGTGAATAGGAAATATACACTTCAGCGATTATAAGATAAGTGAAGTGGAAGGACCTTTTTTACTTCGCATCGGGTTCTAAAAACCGAGATAGACTTCGGTTATTACGATATTAGACTTCGCCTAATAAGCGAAGTCTAAAGTATACCTTTAAATACACGAACATAGACTTCGGTAATTATAACGTTTTTACTTCAGATATTATCCGAAGTCTTTTACGTTTATTCTTATAGTGCATTGGGTAGAAATTAGGATGATCCCTATATTTTTGATGTATTGTTGATTCAGAGTGGTATTGTTTTCGTAGTATTCGTGGGCTGTCGAATTCTTGGTCGTTTTTGGAAATTTGAAAGCTTCCCGACCATGTCCGTTCATCATCTCGTCGCTCGTGGTATCGAGGCAAGTATCTTGCCCATACATTTCATGTTTTGTAGACGTATTTGTTGGTATTGGAACCAAATTACAACTTGAATGTTTTAATGAGCTTTTAAAAGGATCGGTATGTCCTCGATAATTGTTGTCTTTTAAAAGATAACTCGTATGCTTCGTGAATTAATGTGTTTTCGGAATATGTGCGTTAGTTTCGTATGTTGGAAAATGTTGAACATATTTATTGAATTTAGTAGACCGTAATTAATTGGCGAGGATTGTGTATTGATGTTGTGTGATATTAGTTGTTACTCCTTCGTAAGGAGGTTGCGGCGCTTGGTGTTGTTTAGTATTGGTATTTGCTTGTTGTTGTGTGACATTAATTGTGAGTATACGTCGAATGAAGTGGCCATTCTAGCGAAGTACCTGCCATTTGTTTGCATATTCTAGTATTCGAATTATGGCTTCCCGTGGCGTTGTGTATGTTTATGTATGTTCACCTAGGGATGGTCCGACGGGGCCTCTAGGGATACATATTGCCGTGTGTGTGCGTATCGCGAACTAGGGTTAACCACCCAGAGATGTCCGACGGGGCTCTGCGGGCTGTGAGTCTCATACCAATTGTTAACTTTGAAATATTTTGTTGGAGAACTTTGATTTTTGGCGCATATTTCGTCTGATTAGAATGGCAGTCCAAATGGTATCGTACTTGGCTGGAATGGCACCAGAAAATGTGTTGTGAGTGATTCGTCTCTTGGTTGTGATATTTTGGGTACGTGTGCGTGAGTCCTGTGGTTTCTCTGTGTGGTGTGTTGAGTTCGACTATATGGTTAAGTTGCAGAGTTATGCTCTCTGATGTCGTTCCGTGAGGCTGTTGTTATGGTAATGTTTGACACTGTGTAACTTTCGTCGGGTTATTCCTTCGAGTATGTGATGTGGTTGTTTGGGTCATGGACCCCATGCTTCGTTATCGAAGTTGTATTTTGGAAAGATGATTTTTGGGTTGTGCCCTTAAATGTTTTCAAAAGTCTTGAGAATTCTTAAACCCCAAATGTTTTCAAAACTCCCGAGATCGTAAAATCTTTTGTAAGATGTATAATGGTTTTATTCCTACTTTTCATAATTCATACTGTTTTGATCAAGCGATTTATCTTGGGAAGTATATTCACGATTATTATTATTATTCTTTGAGTATGTCGTGTATGGCTTATATTTGTGTTTTATACTTGCACTAGCAAAACAGTGGAGTTTTGCTAACCCACGAGTATTCGGGGGGTGGATGTCTGTATTGCGTCCAGGTACTTGCAGGTTGCTGGGGAAAAAATTCACGGGATAGTTATGAAGGATGATGGAAGGCGACGATACTAATCATATGAAGAGCAGCGTTGGGTATTTGGTGTAGTCTTGTTGTCAGTTTCCCGTTTTGGTATTTTCCGTTTTATGGAAATAGTGATGTATTCTAACCCCTGCGTGGGTATGGGTTGTGAGAAAAGATAATGTATGGTTGAGGTGTATGATGTGGCAAAAGACCAAATCGGTCCAATGATCCATCATTTAGCTATGCAGTGAACACTGGATCATCGGATTACCCATGTGTTGTTTTTGTGCATGTGTATATTATTGGTTATCCACCACGTGTTGATCTAATAGGATCATCGTGGGAATCTATGTTGTGCGCGCTGTAACACCCCAAACTAGGCGGCTATTACAGTGCCGTGGAACCCCAAATGGGACCCACCAGGCGAATGAAAATTAATGAATTAAATAATATAATTGTAGTACCGAACCACATTATATTACCAAATACTCCGATGAGGAGTTTAAGTACAATACACCAGGACAATACAGAATACTAGTATATTTTATATGAAGATAAAATACACCACCCTAAATAAATAAACATCCCAATGGAATTTGCAGCGGAAATACAAATGAAGAGAAACAAGAATGACTGAAAGGACTGGGCCCCCTACTAGTATCACTGGGACTCCTCGCCGTCAACGTTCTCTTCCCGTGCTTTTGCCTTGCCATGACCTGAAAACAAATATCCCCCAACGGGGTCAGTTACACAGAACAACAATCCTCAAGGGTTGAATATACACAATCATGATATATCTCAATTATGAAATAACCTTTGGTTATGAATTTAAGCTGAAGAGGGGCATCGTAGTACGCCCGTAATGGTATGTGCATGTGCACAAGACGAGTGACTGGACACACCCGTCCTTGTACCTAATTAGTCTCATGGAGGTACGTTACCGTGTGCGCAGTCCATTGTGTCGGTGAACCCAAACACGTGACCATCATGTGCCCGACTAAAAATCCCACACATCACCACCCGGCCACGCAATACGAACCCAGAAGGTCATATGAACGAGAATGATCATGATGAATATCAATGAATAATAATCCGACAAAGTCAAGAATGACTCACCGAGATGAATTAATAGTGAAGTGAATGATAGCTCAATGAAATGATTGGAACCGTCGTTCCTCGTGAATGAAGTGATTATTCGACAATTACAAGTCTCAATACGGTTAATACATTATGAATGAGTTATGATTATGAATGAACAACAACAAAAGGAATGAATATCCTTTTAACCGAGTAAGAATTAACTTACTCAACACCGGTGAACAATGTCCTTCTACGAACAAACCTCCTAAATGAGATGTCGGTCGCTCGAACAACCTTGAATAACACAATTACCAACAATCCGTTCAACATATGAATCAAACATGGTTAAACTTAACATAAAACGTCGATACGACTAAACCAAGCTCATTGGGGCATTATATCAAACACGTTGTGACCAATCTTCGATTGTTTACAATCAATCCTAAATTATACCAATATCAAATCCCCAAGGAGTGTTTCAAACCGACAAAACATCTTCAATACAATCAAAAATCCAATATGAATATCCAAATTCGTGATTTCAACAACAACAACTAATCGAAAACCCCCAAATCCAACTCAATATTCAAAGTGTTCTTCAATAACCTTTCAATAATCCAATGAATATTCAAACACACTCATAATCATACGTACATCTCTTCATACAACATGATTATAACGTCCAAAACATCATATCTCAACACAAAATCGAAATCCAAGATATTTGAAGAATATTACCTTTGAAGATCCAAACACTTTGATCCGATGAACACGCGTTAGATCGACTATCTGAGCTTCACAACCGAATGAAGATGATGAAAACCGAGTACCCAAGTGATTGATGATGAAAAATCTCTCCCTCAAGCTCTCTCTCTCGGAACAAGGTGAAGAAAATGAGAAAATGACCTCAAAAACCCGTCCAGGTCCTTATAAACTACCGAACGTTACGGCCGTAACTCGGCCTACTTACGGCCGTAACATCCCAAGTCAACGGCCTTACGGACGTAGCCAGCCATCTCGTATGGCCGTAACTCGGCTTCGTCCAGAAACTTCCGACAGCCATACGGCCGCATCCGCACCTGTCTTACGGGCGTAACTCGCCCTCGTCCAAAACACCTGCCGACAGCCATACGGCCGTACCCGTACGCCTTACGGGCGTAACTCGCTCGATACGGCCGCACCCGGCCAAGCTTACGGGCTTACGATGCCTTCGTCCAAATAGACCAGGCAGCCTGCCTGCAACGTACGGCCGTATTCGGCCAAGCCTTACGGCCGTACCTGCCTCATCTTACGGCCGTATGCCACAACCCTTACGGCCGTAAGCCCACTTCGTCCGACAAAACCTAAAAATCACGAACATCTCTTACGGCCGTAGCCTGCCCACCTTACGGCCGTATCTTGTCTTCGGCCAAAAAAACCTTGAGCCGACGAAAGCATGTTACGGCCGTAATGTATGATTAGTTACGGCCGTAACTCCTTGTTGGAAATGACAAAAATCCGACAACTCCGTCTACTCGTTACAAATGGTGAATGATCCGACGTACAATACTTGTATGATTGAAAATAAGTCCAATAACACGTGATAGATGATACTTCCAACACAAGACTATATTCACGATGATTATGATAATACTCTCTTCTCAACTCTCAATCGGAGATGAATGACGATCGGTAACTGATACACGGTTACAAAAACGCCAATGATGAATACAAATGAATGAATCATGAATGATGAGTGATTATTAATGAGTGAGAAATTACTGAGTGACTATTACTGATTGATAATTACTGAATGATAATGAATGAATTACAACCGGGTATTACATACTCCCCCCCCTTAAAAAGAGTTTCGTCCTCGAAACTAAGGGTCAAACAACTCGGGATAACTCTCCCGCATACTATCCTCGGTTTCCCAAGTGGCCTCTTCGACTCCGTGTCTAGACCACTGAATCTTGACCAAAGGAATTGTCTTGTTCCTCAACTGTTTGATTCGCCGCTCTAAAACTCTTATAGGACGCTCCTCGTACGAATGATCATCCGTGATCTCGATTTCGTCGAACTGAAGTATGTGACTCAGGTTGGCAACATACTTTCGCAACTGAGAGACGTGAAACACATTATGAATTCGGCTCAACGCCGGAGGTAAGGCCAATCGATAAGCTAACTCGCCTACTCGATCCAAAATCTCAAACGGTCCAATGAACCTCGGACTCAACTTCCCCCGTTTTCCGAAACGGAAAATACCTCGACTCGGGGATACCTTGACCAACACGTGGTCACCTGTATCGAACTCTAGTGGTCGACGACGATTATCTGTATATGATTTTTGTCGACTCTGAGCTGTCAACAAATGACTCCTGATCAAAGCTACCCTCTCACGGGCAGCTAAAAGCATATCGGGCTCGGTGCCGATTGATTCTGATAAGTCGTCCCAACATAAAGGAGATCGACAACGATGACCGTACAAGGCCTTGTAAGGTGCCATCTTAATCGAAGCATGCCAACTATTATTGTACGTGAACTCAATCAACGGTAGTTGGGTTTCCCAATCGTCTTTCCAATCGAGGACGCATGCCCTCAACATGTCCTCCGATGTCTGAATAGTCCTCTATGATTATCCGTCGGACTGAGGATGAAAAGCGGTACTGAGGTTAAGCTGAGTTCCCATAGCACGATGAACTGATTTCCAAAAATGAGACACGAACTGTCCATCACGATCGGATACGATACTTTTAGGAGTACCATGCAATCTCACTATCTCTTTGATGAACAACTGGGCAAGTCTCTTGGGACCCCACATATCCTTAATCTCAAGGAAATGAGTTGACTTAGTTAAACGGTCCACAACTACCCAGATTGTATTCATGCCACGACCACTCGTCGGCAAACTCGTGATGAAGTCCATAGAAATATCTTCCCACTTCCACTCTGGAATAGGGAGCGGTTTCAGCATACATGCCGGTCGTTGATGTTCTATCTTGACTTGCTGACAGGTTAAACATCTCGAAACAAATTCTGTGACTTCTCGCTTCATATTACTCCACCAGTAATTTTGTTTCAAGTCCTTGTACATTTTGCTAGAACCCGGATGAATGGCGTAAGGGGTAGCATGAGCTTCTCTCAAAATCGAGTTTTTCAACTCGTCATCCGCCGGTACACATAACCGATTCTTAAATCGCAATAGTCCATCCTCGTGGACCACAAATCTAGGGGCTTTCCCCTGAGCCACATCCTCATGGATGCGCAACAATGATGGGTCTGAACCCTGATTCACTCTGATTGCCTCCTCAAGTGACAATGAAATCTCTAACATGCAAAGTTGCCCTTGCACTCGCTGAAGCCAGACCTCGATCTCGGGTCTAAGAAATTCCTGCTGAATCTCCTTCTGAACTGTTAAACGAACAAGCATTTGCTCCTGAACGAACTTACGACTCAAGGCATCAGCAACCACGTTTGCCTTACCCGGGTGGTACAGGATCCCGATATCATAATTGATTAGTTCCGACCACCGCCTCTGTCGCATATTTAACTCCTTCTGAGTAAATATATACTACAAACTCTTATTATCGGTGAATATCTGACAGGTGATGCCATAAAGGTAATGATGCCAAATCTTCAACGCGAAAACCACGGCTGCTAGCTCCAGGTTGTGTGTTGGATAATTAACCTCGTAAGGTCTCAATTGCCGCGAAGCATAGGCAATAACCTTCCCATTCTGCATTAATACACATCTTAGACCATGTCCGGACGCGTCACTATAAGCCACAAATCCTTCCGTCCCTTGTGGAAAGGAAAGGACAGGTGCTGAAATTAACCGGCTCTTGAGTTCCTCAAAACTCCGCTGACACGCATCGGACCCCGTGTATTTCTTATCCTTTCGCAAAAGGTTCGTCATTGGTTGGGCGATTTTTGAAAATCCTTCCACAAATCGCTGATAATAACCGGCTAATCCGAGAAAGCTTTGGGTTTCCTTAACATTCTTCGGAGGCAGCCAATCACGGATAGCCTCCATCTTCTGAGGATCAACACATACACCGTCTGATGAAATGACATGTCCGCGAAACATCACAGCGGACATCCAGAACTCACATTTGGAAAACTTTCCATAGAGTTGCTCCCGTCTCAACACGTCGAGAACCTGATGAAGGTGAACCTCGTGATCCTCTCGGTCAAGAGAATAAATTAAAATGTCATCAATGAAGACAACCACAAACCGATCCAAAAAGTCGGTGAAAACCCGATTGATTAACTCCATGAATACCGCAGGTGCATTAGTCAACCCAAATGGCATTACCACGAATTCATAATGACCATAGCGTGTTCGAAACGCCGTCCTCGCGATATTCGACTCTCGAATTCGCAACTGATGATATCCAGATCTTAAATCGATTTTGGAAAATAATGAAGCTCCCTGAAGTTGATCTAAGAGATCATCAATACGTGGTAGAGGATACTTATTCTTGATCGTTACCCTGTCCAACTCCCGATAATCAATACACAAGCGAAACAAACCATCCTTCTTCTTGACAAACAACACTGTTGCTCCCCACGGGGACGCACTCGGTCGGATATAACCTTTCTCGAACAACTCCTCAAGTTGATTCTTCAATTCCTGCATTTCGGTCGGGGCCATCCGGTATGGTGCCTTCGATATCAGACACGTACCGGGATCCAACTCAATCGTGAATTCCACATCTCTCTGTGGAGGCAAACCAAGTATCTCATCTGGAAAAACATCAGCATACTCTCTCACTACCGGGATATCCACCAACATTATTGGTGATTTCTCGGTTTTGGTCATAAAGCACCAATAACCAACACACCCCTGACTGAGTAATTTCACTGCTTTCATCAAGTTAATGACCTTACTAGAACAGCCGGGATTACCTCCCTGAAAAACACATTCGACCCCATCGTCTGAAATGATAGTGACCATACGCTTACGGACACTAATGATGGCATCGTGACGATCCATCCAATCAATACCCAAGATGACGTCATCTCTCGGTAAATCCACCACGATTAGGTCTGCTAGCCATACACGACCATGAAGCTAAATCGGACAATTCTGAACCTCACGATTACCGATAATTCTTCTACCGTCAGGTAGACCAATGACATAAGGCTCACAACTAGTAGCACTACCCAGACGTAGTCTACTCAAACATGACTCGGAAATGAATGAATGCGATGCACCAGTATCAAAAAGGGTACACACAGGTTGAAATAGAATATCGAGTGTACCTTAGATCATCCGGGCCTCCGGATCGTCGGTCTTCTTCATCTCATAAATTCGGGGCTTGCCGGCCCTCGAACCGGACGCTCCCGTCTGATAGCTCTTAGCTCCGCCTTTGTTTGGTCCCTTCATCTTGAGCAGCATCGAGTGGCACGATTATGAACAAACACCGCTTGTGGCACGAGATAACGCCGGAGTAGGTTTGGAGTCCCTTCGGCAAAAACGGGCCTTATGCCCAGCAATCCCACAGTTATGGCATGTGATAGTTTGCCTCGGACACTTAGTGCTGACATGACCAAGTTCCCCACAGTTGAAACAGGTGATGGCTGAACTGGCCGCTCGGGACTGCGATTCCGCCGGTCTGGGTGCCATAGGAGGTCGCTCAGAGAAAGTAGAGCCCGCACGAGGCTTCTTGAAGGTTGTCTGACCGCCTTCAGACTGATTACGATTCTTGGACTTCTTGCTAGCAGATGAAGGTTGCTGCTTAACAATCTCCTTAGCAGTAAGCTCATAGGTAAGAGCTTTCTCGATGAATTCAGCTAGAGTGGTACAATTATGATTAAGAAACTGCATCCGCATATGGGGTTTCAGCCTCTTGCTGAAATACTTGATCTTATCCGCCTCGGAGTGAATGATAGATGAGGCGAAAGGAAGAAGTTCCTAAAATTTCTCGGCGATGGCGAGAACGTCCTCATCTGCTGAGGGGTCGGGAGTGAGTAATTCTAACTGTTTGGCCTCTCGGAGTGGGGCCGGATAATACCTCTCCATCATGAGAGTCTTGAATTGATCCCAAGTACATGATCCGTCGGTGGGCTTCAACGACAACCACCAAGAATGAGCGCTCTTACCCAGATAGTAAGCCGCAACTGAAACTTTGTGTCCTTTGGGACACTCTACCATAGCAAATAACTTCTCGAAATGCTCGAGCCAATGAACAATATCTGCCGGCTCAGATGAGCCCTCAAAAGTAGGTGGCCTTTGGCGAGAGATGTCGCCGATAATACTGCTTAAACCCCTCTCTTGCTCCTGAGGTGGCGGCGGAGGAGCCTGCTGATTCTGAGCTGTTGAGTTCTGCATCGTCTCTATGAGGCGTGCCATCTGAGTCATCTGGGCCATCATGCCCTGCATAAAAGCGAGTGGATCAACCCGAACACCTTCTCAATGAGCTGTGTCCCGGGTACGACTCCCTGATAGTGAATGATCATTTCTGGGTGAATGAGTGGCGGCGTCGCTGCTCGATGAGTTGGCATTATTCCTAGCGTTCGCACGTGTATTCACACGAGCTCTCGGGTTTCGGCCCGCACCGCGGCCTCGTCCCCCGCGTCCTCTGCATGCTCTCTCCATACTGAAGTAGGAAAGTCACATGATAATTATATCTCTCGTATGAATATCACATTATGATTACATCATGAAATGATGAAAATGAGCATACACGCTCTAACACAGTGATTACATGAATGATTAACTGAGGTGACATGATTATCTGATGAAATTCTTGAAATGATTATCTTGAACAAGTTAACAAGATTAATGATACGATCCTCAAGATCAACAACCAAACAGTGAAATGAACCGAGTGATTAATGAGTTAACATGATCGTCCTGATCAAAATGAATGATGATAAGGATTGTTGACTGTTGAATGATGAATGAATGATTCTCATTGCCAGAAATTATACCATGGCGTTAGAAATCTTACAGTTCTTGGTCTGAGGGGATCGGAATTTGCACAGGTCACACGTGACGCGAAAGTCCAATGATACTAGTCCGATGATGATGATTTCAAATGAGACATGACTCGGAAGTTAGTATTCAAAACCGCTCTCTGATACCAACTCTGTAACACCCCAAACTAGGCGTCTATTACAGTGCCGTGGAACCCCAAATGGGACCCACCAGGCAAATGAAAATTAATGAATTAAATAATATAATTGTAGTACCGAACCATATTATATTACTAAATACTCCGATGAGGAGCTTAAGTACAATACACCAGGACAATACAGCATACTAGTATATTTTATATGAAGATAAAATACACCACCCTGAATAAATAAACATCCCAACGGAATTTACAACGGAAATACAAATGAAGAGAAACAAGAATGACTGAAAGGACTGGGCCCCCCTACTAGTATCACTGGGACTCCACGCCGTCAACGTACTCTTCCCGTGCTTTTGCCTTGCCATGACCTGAAAACAAATATCCCCCAACAGGGTCAGTTACACATAACAACAATCCTCAAGGGTTGAATATACACAATCATGATATATATCAATTATGAAATAACCTTTGGTTATAAATTTAAGCTGAAGAGGGGCATCGTAGTACGCCCGTAATGGTATGTGCATGTGCACAAGACGAGTGACCGAACACACCCGTCCTTGTACCTAATTAGTCTCACGGAGGTATTACCGTGTGCACAGTCCATTGTGTCGGTGAACTCGAACACGTGACCATCATGTGCCCGACTAAAAATTCCACACATCACCACCGGGCCACGCAATACGAACCTAGAAGGTCATATGAACGAGAATGACCATGATGAATATCAATGAATAATAATCCGACAAAGTCAAGAATGACTCATCGAGATGAATTAATAGTGAAGTGAATGATAGCTCAATGAAATAATTGGAACCGTCGTTCCTCGTGAATGAAGTGATTATTCGACAATTACAAGTCTCAATACGGTTAATACATTATGAATGAACAACAACAAAAGGAATGAATATCCTTTTAACCGAGTAAGAATTAACTTACTCAACACCGGTGAACAATGTCCTTCCATGAACAAACGTCCTAAATGAGATGTCAGTCGCTCGAACAACCTTGAATAACACAATTACCAACAATCCGTTCAACATACAAATCAAACACGGTTAAACTAACACAAAACGTTGATACGACTAAACCAAGCTCATTGGGGCATTATATCAAACACGTTGTGACCAATCTTCGATTGTTTACAATCAATCCTCAATTATACCAATATCAAATACCCAAGGAGTGTTTGAAACCGACAAAATATCTTCAATACAATCAAAAATCCAATATGAAAATCCAAATTCGTGATTTCAACAACTAATCGAAAACCCTAAATCCAACTCAATATTCAAAGTGTTCTTGAATAACCTTTCAATAATCCAATGAATATTCAAACACACTCGTAATCATACGTACATCTCTTCATACAACATGATTATAACATCCAAAACGTCATATGTCAACACAAAATCGAAATCCAAGATGTTTGAACAATATTACCTTTGAAGATCCAAACACTTTGATCCGATGAACACGCGTTAGATCGACTATCCGAGCTTCACAACCGAATGAAGATGATGAAAACCAAGTACCCAAGTGATTGATGATGAAAAATCTCTCCCTCAAGCTCTCTTTCTCGGAACAAGGTGAAGAAAATGAGAAAATAACCTCAAAAACCTGTCCAGGTCCTTATAAACTGCCGAATGTTATGGCCGTAACTCGGCCTACTTACGGTCGTAACATCCCAGGTCAACGGCCTTACGGCCGTAGACAGCCATCTCATACGGCCGTAACTCGGCTTCGTCCAGAAACTGCCGATAGCCATACGGCCGTACCCGCACCTGTCTTGCGGGCGTAACTCGCCCTCGTCCAAAACACCTGCCGACAGCCATACGGCCGTACCCGCACGCCTTACGGGCGTAACTCGCCCGATATGGCCGTACCCAGCCAAGCTTACGGGCGTACGACACCTTTGTCGAAACAGACCAGGCACCCTGCCTGCAACGTACGGCCGTATCCGGCCAAGCCTTACGGCCGTACCTGACTCATCTTACGGACGTATGCTGCAACCCTTACGGCCGTAAGCCCTCTTTGTCCGACAAAACCTGAAAATCACGAACACCTCTTATGGCCGTACCCTGCCCACCTTACGGCCGTATCTCGTCTTCGGCCAAAACAACCTTAAGCCGATGAAATCATGTTACAGCCGTAATGTATGATTAGTTACGGCCGTAACTCATTGTTGGAAATGACAAAAATCCAACAACTCCATCTACTCGTTACAAACGGTGAATAATCCGACGTATAATACTTATATGATTGAAAATAAGTCCAATAACACGTGATAGATGATACTTCCAACACAAGACTATATTCACGATGATTATGATAATACTCTCTTCTCGACTCTCAATCGGAGATGAATGACGATCGGTAACTGATACACGGTTACAAAAACGCCAATGATGAATACAAATGAATGAATCATGAATGATGAGTGATTATTAATGAGTGAGAAATTACTGATTGACCATTACTGATTGATAATTACAACCGGGTATTACACGCGCTAGATCGTTGGATTACCATACGTATACGTTGTTATTATTGCTGTGAGCATATTGACGTTGTCATATGAGTATGCATTTGTAGGTATTGTGTTAGTACCTGGTCCGTATGTTATATTGATTTGATCTCGGATTTAGACTGACATGAATTGTCATGGCATTGTGTATCTTGAGGTGTGTTCCATATTTCCTTCTTGGTACTTGTCTTTTGATTGGAAACCGATTATGTTGTTGAGATTTCATGATAGTATCCGATTGATTGGGTTAGACAAAGTTGGTATATTTCGTATCAGTGAGTCATGATGATATTTTGAGAATCTTGGCTATTGTTTGAGGTACAGTATAGATGTTGTGTATGAGTTCATTATTTAATCGAGAATACGAAATGCGCAATATGGTAAGTGCTGTTTTGATGAGGATTATCGCGAATTGGCGAGGTTATGACGGTAAGATTACATTGGTAGTATTCTTAGTATTTTCATTGATATGTAATTATTGATGTGATGGGATCGTTATCATTGTTAGATATTATGGCTGACCCCGTCGTGGGCTTTAGTTTTAGGTTCTTGGGATATCGAGCTTGTAGCGGTCCTGAAGAGATGAGTTTCCGGAGGATACTGGCTATGGCGTGTGTTTGTGCATTGAGTACTTTGACTTGTTGTTATTTTCCGCTGCAAAAGTATTGTTAGTTATTTGTTGTATCCGCTGTGAGTGTGTTCTAAAATGGGTTGCTAGCATTTTATGAACTTGGGTTTATTCTGGAAAATCATTTTCTAAACTATTTTGTCGATACATACTAACGGTTGCTTAACGTAAACTTTTGAAACTATTGAGTTTTGGCGTTTTTGCCTTGTACATTCAAATGAGATTTTACGACGGTATTGATAAATGGATTTCATAGAGTCTTTGTATATTTTAAAAGGATATTACCATCATCGCCGCTTAGGCGTATTTAAAATGTTTGTAAAAATGACTTTTAGCCTTGTGGGTTCCGTTTCGGGGCACAACGCTGTAATATTCCCGGATGGCTCTGCGGGTGTTACAGAATATGGTATCAGAGCTTAGGTTGTGGAAACCTAGGCTGTCGGTTCGAGTCGAGTCATGTTTTTGTCACGTCATTTGAGTTGTCGGTTTGCAAGTATTAGAGCCCTGAGTTTATGTTGTTCAATCGGGCTTGTGTGTTATGTGGTTTACGAGTGTGGTACTTGTAACACCCCAAACTAGGCGGATATTACAGTGTCGTGGACCCCTGACTGGGACCCACCAGGTGGATGAAAATTAATGAATTACACAATACAAATGTGGTACCGAACCACATTACGTCATCAATTACTCTGGTGAGGAGTTTTAAAATACAACACACCCAGGGAAATACGGAATACATGTATATTTCATATGAAGATAAAATATACAATACTGAACAAATGACAATCCAAAAAGAAGTAGGTGCAGATTGACGAGTCAACAGGGATTAGCGCGCGCTATTGTTGGAGAATTTCACACGCTAATGAGTATGTTACTGTAGCAATTCAATGTCGAGGTTTTGAGGTTCCGAACACTTGAGTGTTTGTAGAAATGATCACCTTTAACAACATTAAGCTTAAGAGCATGTATTAGAGCTTTATTCTTAAAGTTGTTAATGATTCTTGGAGGGAGTTCGATTGTTCTTCACCATAGTTCGTCAATACAAGGTAATACTCATATTCATTTGATAGTAGTTCGTTTTAGAAGGATGTTTACATGTTAGGAAACATGTTGGTTTAACCTATTATGTATGATGATGTTATACGTGATTAAATGGAATTGCGACAAGAGATTGAAGGTGTTGGTTAAGATTCTTCATGTTGTAAGAATGATGATTCGTTCAAACGTGCTTGTAAGATGGATTTCCGAATCATATTGATGTTGACATTGATATATGGATATTGATACGATAGTAATGGTTTTGGATCGTGATGAAAGTATATGCTGATGTAATCCCTTTCTTCATTTCGGATTCTTGACGTTATTGTTGTGATTCTTGGTGTTATTGTTAGGAATACTTGTTAGATTTTGATGATGTCATTAATATAAATTCAAATACTTATTACTTGGCAAAAATGTAAGGAAGAACCAAATGAGTATCTTCCATAGGCCAAATTATGTTAAGTGTAAAACTTGGCAAAATGTAAGGAAGAACCAAATGAGCATCTTCTATAGGCCAAAATAAGTTAGGCTAAAAATCGGCTAAGTACAATTATAGCTGAGTTCATCAGAGAGGTACAGCCGAGTCAAATCAGAGAAGTTCTGGTCAACAAAAATCAACAGAGATGTTTGACCAGACTGCAGTCCAGCAACCTCAGACAAGTCATCTGATCAGACGAGTCCCGAACAGTCACCATCAGAGAGGTCAAAACTGCAGAGAGGATGACGGTACATCAGCCTACTTGATATCAGCCAAGTACTCCAAGTCCACGTCAGCATGCGTTGAAAAGTCAAATATTACGGAAAGTCACATGCAACGTGAAGAGACAAATTAGAGAGATTCCCGCAAAGGATATGAATTAAATAATTCATCCAGACCCACCTTGGAGACTTTAATCTTACTATATTCAAAAGATTCGGCGCCTCACATGCAAAGTCTTCACAACGGTCTAAAGATGGATTAAAATATGGGAATCCAGCCTTGCAACGTTCAGAAAAGAATAAACAAAGAAGTCTCTCTCCAACGGACTGATTTTTTACAGATTTGCAACAGCTATGAAGAAATGCTCAAGGATCAAAACCTATATATATCCGAAGATTTGAAGTTGAGCAACTACCGGTGCGAACATACTCTCAAGCAATCAAAGCATTCAAGCAATCGAAAAGCGAAATATAGCATCGTGAAAAGAGTGGTTCTAAAAAGTTCATACTTGAAGAAGCTCTTAGTTGGAGAAGACAAAAACTCGTGTCTTTAATCCTTAGTTCGGGGTACTTCACTGGTTGAAGTTCGAGACTGTAAAGTCATCCAAGGATCGCGGATCAAGAGGTGCAAGGCAGTCAAGTGTGTTACAACGGCAAGGATTTCCACTGGTTGGAAGCAGTTGTAACTTGGTTGAATCACTGTAATATTTATCACTGGTTGAAAATTATAGTGAATTCATCTCCAACTGGTTTGGAGAAAAGTGGATTAGTAGAGGATTACCCCACCTCTGAGACCACTATAATTGCCTGCGTTCTTTACTGGTTTTATAGCATCATATTTTAACTGCTGCATTCATTATTAAGTGTTTCATTAGTTATTTTGTATTCGTCATCAGCTGACTTCCGCACATATTGAGAACAAATGACTCTAAGTCATTTGTATATCTATCAGCTGAAGAAACTTACTCTTTGTGAAAAAGAGTTTAAGAGTTTCAATAAGTCTATTCACCCCCCCTCTAGACTTATTCCTGGACGACTTGTGACCTACAAGTGGTATCGGAGCAAGGTTGGTTCATTTTTTTTCACGAACCAGATCTATCAGAGATATATCTTTACTCTCATTTTATAATGGAACACATGCATTCTAGACTACCTGTGTTTTCAGTTGACGAGTATGATCTTTGGAAGATAAGGATGCAGGCACACCTATCTTCAATCCATGATGACATGTGGTGCATCATAGAGGACGGGTTATTCACCTTCGAGAAGGACAGCACTCCATAGGAGATCGCAGCAGGGAAGCCAGAGAAGATGCCAAAGAAGAGGACAGAGCTGACTTCTGAAGAAAGAAAGCTGTCCAACCTTGACAACCGGGCCAGAGACGTGCTGTATCAAACCCTTGACAAATCCACCATGGTCAAGATCAAAAACTGCAAGAATGCCAAGGAAATCTGGGACACATTAGCCTTAATGTGTGAGAGAACGGAGCTAATCAAAGAGAATAAGTTGTCAATCGCTACCCAAAAGTTTGACAACTTCAAAATGAAGAATGGCGAATCTATAGATCAAGTGGACACAAGGTTCACTGAAATCATCAACAAGATCAATTCCCTCAGCAAATCTTATGGCAACAGGGAAATGGCGTTGAAGGTACTCAGATCTCTCAATCCTGAATGGAGCGTGAAGGCAGTGGCCATGAGAGAGTCCAAGGATCTTAATCAAATAAAGATTCAAGAGCTGTTCTCTGATCTAAAGGCTTATGAGTTCGAGCTTCCTAGTTCATCCTCAACCGAGCCTGCAGAGAATGGAATAGCCTTTGCAGCCGAGTCCCCCGCCAAGATCCTATCTGATATAAAGCCTCCAAATCCATTAGATTTTGAAGAAGAAATGGCGTTCATAATGCAAAGATTCAGCAACTTCCGGAAAATCTATTCCAAATATAAGAAAAATTATAAGGGGAATCCCAGAAGGAACCAGAAAGCCGGAAGCTGGAGTGCTACAATTGTCACAAGATAGGACACATCCAAATCGACTGTCCTGATATTAAGAAGGATGAGAGCAAGAAGGAGGTGGGCATAAAAGAAGACAGAGGGAAGGCCCTCATCGGAGAAGATCAGGAGCAAGTAGAATCAAGCAGCGGATTCTTCTCTGATGATGATGAAGAGTATGACTGCCTGATGGCCAACCTAGCTGATGAAGAGGTAACATCTAAACCCTCTGGTTCAAATAATAGTTCATCCATGTCACAAGATATGGATCTGCACGAATCTGTAAATCAGCTATTTAAAGATTTTGAAACACTAAAATCTGCACACCAATCTGTATCAGCTGAGAAGACTCAGCTGCAAGATGAGAATAGGCAGCTGAAAAATGATTTTGAAAAACTCAAAGAATCGAATACATCAAACCGATTTTGAAAACAAGGTCATGACTAATTTGAAAAACCAGGCTGATATCTCTACAGCTGAGATAAATCGATTTACTGTTTTAATTAGAGAAAAATCAGCTGCACTTGCTCATGTAAAGGCCGAATTTACTAAGCTGACTGAGGTAAGTAAAACTCAGGCGCAGGAAATAACCTCCCTGAAAGCGTCTTTAACACTGGACGAATTGTGTACTAACAAGAGGCCACTATATTCCAGATCAGGCCTTGGATATGATCTTCACACTCCCTCTAGTTCTAAAACCACTTTCATCAAGGGAGAAACAATAGTCTCGACTGCTGAGCCTATATACAAACCGATATTTAAAAACAGTAATGGCCTAAGTCACAAGTCTAGGCTGCAGCCAGGGTTCACAAGGCAGCCACCTAGACAAGCGACTAGGCATTGGCCAAGGCAGAAGCAGCAGCCCAGACAGCATGCCCACTATTATCAACAACTCCCCAAAAATAGATTTCAAAATTGGAGGGGCATATGGAAACCTCAAGGTTATCCTAATTTCCAAAATGAACAAGTGTGGAGACCTCAAAGATTTAATAAATGGTCTCAGCCAAGATTTAGAAATGGCCCACACTACCAGTACTTTGAGGAATATCCAGTATACAATCCCAACAGAAGATACAGACCTAGACCTTACACACCTTATAAGGGTTATAATAATAACAACTTTCACAATCCAAGGAGAAATCAATTCTCCAGGAAACCATCTAACCCGAAAGGACCCACACAGATTTGGGTACCTAAATCTCTGCTTGTATGATTGCAGAAAAGGTGGAAGGACTACTACCACATCTCCACAAATTCAAACTTTGGAGGTGAAGAATGGTTTGTAGATTCTGGATGCTCGAGACACATGACCGGGAACAAGAAGATGCTGACCAAAAATACTAAAGAAAGAGGTCCAAACGTAACCTTTGGAGATAGTTCTAGAGGACAAACAAAGGGCTTTGGAGAGCTGCACCGAGGAAATATTGTTATATCCAAAGTTCACTATGTCAAAGGGCTCAAGTATAATCTCCTGAGCATAAGCCAGTTTTGCGATGAGAAGAATCTAGTAGTCTTCACCATTTGGAAATGTATGGTGATAGATATCCTGTCTGGAGAAGTGAAGCTACAAGGATTCAGAAGGAGAGATGTCTATATGATAGATTGGAACACAGGAACTCCCAACACCTATTTCCTATCTAAGACAATAGCTCAGAACGGATGGCTATTGCACAAAAGATTATGTCACCAGCCATCAACAATAATAGTTCTCAGAAGCTGGTCAGAGGACTTCCAGATGAAGCATTCAAGAAGGAAGCTCTTTGTGATGCATGTCAGAAAGGAAAGCAGACGAGAGCATCATTCAAGCCAGTCCAGCCTACAACTCTCACAACAAGAGTCCTAGATCTACTCTATATGGATCTATTTGGTCCCATCAAGCCAAGGACTCTAAGCGGCAGAAAGCATGCACTTGTTGTAGTAGATGACTATTCAAGGTACACTTGGATCATCTTCCTGTACAAGAAAAGCGAAACCTTGACCAAGTTACCTGAGCTGCTGAGAAGGATTCAGAATGAGAAATCGCTCTCCATCATCAAGATCAGATCAGACAGAGGAGGAGAATTTCTCAACAAGGCAATCACTGATTATAGCGATCAGAATGGAATCCAGCATGAGCTCTCTGCAGCCAGGACCCCACAGCAGAATGGTGTTGCTGAAAGAAGGAACGAACCACGAAGGAAGCAAACAGTCCATGATTGCGAAGCGGACACCAAGAGGTTCTGGGCTGAAGCTGTCAACATAGCTTGTCATACTCAGAACAGGAGTATGATAGTAGGGAGACATGGCAAAACTCCCTATGAGGTTTGGAATAATAGAACTCCTACTGTTGCTTACTTTCATGTTTTTGGTTGTAAGAGTTTCATCCACAACAACGGTAAAACACAACTAAATGCCTTCGATGCTAAAACTGATGACGGTCTCTTTATGGGATACTCACAAAGAAGCAAGGCATATAGAGTATTTAACAAAAGAACCTTAGTTGTGGAAGAAACACCCCATGTTGTATTTGACGAATCTACTGTTGAGTACAGAAAGCAAGTTGAGCTAATTGAGAATAAGCTCAAATCAGCAACCCTTGAAGAAGTCATTGTACATGACACTGGAATGGTAGACTCACCTGTAGACCAGCCTGAAGATGCAACTGTAGCTGCTGAAGACCCAACTGCAGATCAGACAGGAACACCAAACCTATCTGATCCAGTTGCCGCTGATGAAGACCCAGCTGTAGCTGATAAAGACTCATCTGCTGATCAGATCCAACCTGCACATGACAAGACGGTAGCTGATCCAGTTGCAGACCAAGGAGACCAGATCCAAGCTGATGCAGAAATCCACCAGAGCAATTCAACAGGGGGAACAGACCCAGAAGAAGACGATATTCCCAAGTGGCTCAAAGACCATTCAATCCAACAAATCATCAGGAAGCTGACTGATGGAGTTAAGACTAGACAGTCTACTCTACCCGCAGGAATAGCTATGTTCTCATGCTTCATGTCTCAGATAGAACCCAAGACAACAGATCAAGCCCTGGAAGATTATTCATGGATCAATGCCATGCAAGAGGAACTGGAACAGATGGAAAGGAACAAAGTTTGGGAACTAACAGACAGACCAAATCACAAGAAGGTTATTGGCACCAAATGGGTGTACAAAAACAAGAGCGACGAAGATGGAGCTGTTGTTAGGAATAAAGCCAGACTTGTTGATAAAGGATATGCACAGTGTGAAGGAATAGATTTTGATGAAACCTATGCACCTGTTGCAAGATTAGAGGCCATCAGACTATTCCTCGCATATGCTGCATTCAAGGACTTTGAAGTCTACCAGATGGATGTAAAAAGTGCATTTCTTAATGGCATCCTATAAGAAGAAGTCTACGTAGAGCAACCCCCAGGATTTGTCAAAGGAGACAAAGTCTACAAGCTGTTGAAGGCTCTCTATGGACTTAAGCAAGCACCAAGAGCATGGTATGAAACACTATATGTGTTTCTCGAGAAGAATGATTTTTGCAAAGGAAAGGTGGACAAGACCTTATTCAGAGTGGAACACGAAGGCCACATATTGATAGTTCAGATATATGTGGATGACATCATATTTGGCTCAACTAACCCAGAGCTGTGTGAGAATTCTCAAATCTCATGCAAGGAGAGTTTGAGATGAGTATGATGGGAAAGCTTAACTTCTTTCTCGGACTACAACTTAAGCATATGGAAAATGGAATTTTCATCAATCAAGCCAAGTATACTAGAGATTTAATCAAGAGATTTGGAATGGAATCAGCCAAACCAGCAAGAATTCCTATGAGCACAAGTACTCATCTAGATGCAGACGAGGCAGGCATATCAGTGGATTCAACCCACTACAGAGGACTTATTGGATCACTACTATACCTCACTGCAAGCAGACCAGACATATCTTATGCCGTAGGGGTATGCGCGTGATTTCAATCCAAGCCAAAGCAGTCGCACCAAGATGCAGCCAAGAGAATAATTAAATACCTTAAGTCTACAGTCAACGTTGGACTATGGTATCCTAAGGATGATAATTTCGAGCTGTCAGGATATTCAGATGCAGATTTCGCAGGATGCAAAATTAATAGGAAAAGCACTAGTGGAACGTGCCAATTCCTAGGAACCAGACTGATATCTTGGTTTAGCAAGAAGCAGGTTTCTAACTCTATCTCCACCACAGAGTCAGAATACCTAGCTGCAGGTAGTTGTTGTGCCCAGATCTTATGGATCAGACAACAGCTGAGGGACTATAATATCATTGCCAATGAAGTTCCTATCTGGTGTCACAACAATAGTGCTATTGCAATAACCAACAACCCGGTTTTGCATTCAAGAACCAAGCACATTGATGTTAAGCACCACTTCATTAGAGACCACGTGCTTAACAAAAGAGTCGGCACAGACTATCAGATAGCTGACATCTTTACCAAACCTTTGCCAGAAGAAAGATTTTTGGAGCTGAGCACAGAACTTGGTCTACTAGATTGGGAATCTAGTACAGAAGAAAAAGCAAGCTGAAGCAGATCAGAGGAAGGATGGACAAAAATATCAGACCCTAGCTGATGCAGACAAGAAGACAAAGGACGAACAAAGGAACCTAGCTGATCAAAATCTCAGGCGAGAAGTCCAAGGAGTCAACTCACCTGATGCAGAACAGTCAACAGTCAACAGTCAACCAGCTAAGTTTTGTAATCTTAATCGACTTCTGAATATTTTATTATTATTTGTTATATGTATAATAATATCATATTATTTTTGGTACACAAGTGGCAGAATAATACACGTGGAAATCACAGATAAATCGACCTCCACTGTGGCCAATTAAAATCTAACCGTCCAATTTGAAACTTAAAAACTGGACCACCGATTAGAATTTTAAATTTAAAAAGAATCTCAAAAGGCGAACCACCGTTTCAAAATAAATAAAAAATTAATCCCAACATCGTTTCATCTTCTTTATAAGGACAGAAAAACCCTTCACTTTACTTTTACGCTTACTAGTCTTTCAAACCCTAAATTTACAGAGCAAAAATCCTTTGAACTCCAACTACACTAAGAAAATCTCCTATTTTGCAGAAATGGAATCTTATTTTGAAGGCGTTAACATGAAGGCGGTCAAAGACCATATCTTCTTCTCTCTGGTCGTTGATTTCGAAGGTCTTTTGGAAGCAAATCTGGAAAATTACGACGTCCTTGACCTGACTCGTTCGATGAAGCTAAATGGGATCTACCCATTTCTGGATATCAGTCCAAAACATCTGTACAAGGAGGATGTCATCGCATTCTATCGCGAAGCTCATGTGATTCAAGAAGGAATTAGGAGCACTGTCGGCGGAATTCAGGTTGATATATCGCCGGAGTCGATTCGTACAGCTTTTGGTATGAGGCACCGTGGCATAGCCGTCGAAGCCCTCAAGCAGTCAGCAGCCGAAACCTGGAAGAAGATCAAGGCGAACGGTCAGCCGGCGAAGCTAAAACTCACCGCCAAAAGGAGCGAGATCAAAAAGGTATATCGATATGCGTTGGATATTACCAACAAAATCATTATGGGAATGGCTGGCAGTTACGACCAACTGTCGTCGGCAAAATTCACAGTGCTGGGAGCACTCATTCAGGACGAGTTGATCGATTGGGCTGATTACATCTTTAGGCAGCTTGTTCGCGAGGTCAAAAAAGCCGAATGGCTTGCTGATGAGAAGAAATTCAAATCCAAACTGGCGTTTGGTATGCAGCTGAGTTGGATTTTGGAGAAGACGGGTGTGGTAAAGGGTAATGTTGATCCTGTTCACATGAACAAGAGCCTTGGTCACCTAGACCAAGAGACGTTGAGGAAGTTAGGAGGCAACAGAAGAGCAGCCCAAATATTAAAGGAGTTGTCTGATACAAGGACTTATCCCAGACCCTCACCAGACGAGTCTGACCAACCTGCAGATGACAACTCAACTGCAGCCAAGACAGACTCGGAGTCATAAAACACACCGATTGCTGTCCGGTTTAAAAGAAGGGGACCAGCCCCTGGCGAGCCATCACTCATTCAGTCTTTACCGGAACCATCACCGAAAAGACCCAGGTGACTGCAGTTCAGCCAGGAGGAGCAGCCAGAACATTATTCCAGTCCTGCAGCCAGGTCGCCTATCCACCTGGAGGACCAACCTGCTCCTGGCAGCCTGGAAACTCAGATCGTCCCTGTCCTCACTCCAGCATTCATTTCAGAAGAGGAAGAAGCAGGTTTAATTATCTCCATCCCTGAAGCTAACTACACCTTTCACCTGCTGGACAACAACCTTTTTAACCTGTCCTTGGAGCAATTACAATTGGTCAAACCTCAAGCTTTAAAACACTCTTTTGTTAATATTTTTGAAGAGTGGAAATTTTTAAAATCACTGTCTTTTGTAAAACTTCAAACCTTTATTGAAACCTGTGGTTGGAAATATCCCCAAGCCACAGAGGATGTGCTGATACAATTTTGCAAAGTATCAGACACAGTTTTGATCCTCCAGGAAAATTGGTTCATGACAAATTTCAAAACCAACATGGACCAATACATCCATTCTATAATGTACAGTATTTTTGATGGATCGTTTGGGAAAGAAGATGAGAAGGAAGAAGAAAAAGAAATAAGGATTGAAGAAGTGAATGGAGAAGAAGCTGAAGAGGAAATTATTATCATAGATGATGAAGGAGAGGAGCAGGAAGAAAGAGAAGGAGGAGAAAATGTTGTAGTTGAAAAAGAAACAGCAGAAGAAGTTGAAAAAACAGAAGAATTAATAGATGAAGAAGAAGAAGAAGGGGAAGAGGTAGACCAGGAGAATGATGAAGGAAAGGAGGATGATGAGAATAATGGAAAAGATGATGAAAATGATGGAGAAAATGATAAAGATGATAAGAATGATGATGATGATGATGATGATGATGATGATAAGGATGAAGGAGGAGATCAAGTGGCTGAAAAAGAAAAAGAAAATTTTGACGAAGGAGAAAAGGAGGAAGAACAAGAGAACGAGCAAGAAAAGGAAGAAGAAGAGAAAGAAAAGGAGCCGGAGCAACAGCCAGTATTAGAGGCTACAGACAGGGCTGGGGCGCCTGCCCGGTATACCAGCCTAGATACAGAGTTGGCTGAGGACTCCAGATTGGGGACACCTGAAAAGACCCCATCTAGAGTGCCAGCTGCAGATAAAAGCCTACAGTCTAGTGGATCATTCGCAGAAGGCTCAGGCGAGCACTCTCCACCATCGCAGATCACACCTGCAATGACTGAGCTGATAAGGCAAATAGTGAAGGATACTATTGGAGAGTTGCTTGCATCTCAGGTTACCCCTGATCTCCAATCCATCAATGCTAAGATAGATACCTTGCTGCAACGGGAAATCCCTCAACCTCCTCCTCCTACAAACAACATAATGCCATTTGGCATGTCTGACTGGATGCACAGAATGGAGCAGCAGTTGACCATTTTGGTTGATGCTCGCAAAAAGGGGGAAGATAGGATTCAGGGGGAAGGCAGTATTCAAAGGGAGGAGCTGAGAATGAAGAAGAGGCAGGATGTCCAGTTAATCACTGATGGGACATCCTCAGCCAAAAGGAAGGGACAAGCTTCTGAACCAGAAGAACAGGCTGATGATCAGCCTGCAGGCAAGAAGAGGAGGACCAGAGGAGGATTCGAGCCTACTATGGAGTGGGAAGGCAAAGAGTTGTGGTACGTTGAATATTTTGTACCATACGAAGCTCTACCCATGTGGGGATCTGCTAAGAAGAAATTCATCAGAGACTACTACATCTGGGAAATACTCCAGGATGACAAAATCTCCCCACAGCAGATCTTCATCAACTTCATGGAAGAAGCTCATCCAAAACTCTGGACTGTTCTTCTTAAACATGCTGAGGCACGAAATGCATATCCCATGATTCCTATGTTCAGAGCCAAAGAACCTCCCACCTTGGAGAAAGGTAGTGCTTTAAATGAACTTGCACTCCAGAGAAAAATCAAGAAAGTGTGTGTTGAGAATAAGTTCTCATCACAAGAAGAGCAAGACTTTGCAGCTCTTGTTGTTAAGAGGAAGTATGGTCTTGCCCCTGTCAAGTCAAGACTAATCGGAGCTAAACCTTTCAGGCCTGCCAAGCAGCCTATCCGTAGAGGCAGAGGCAGAGGCAGATGACTTTTATTTTTGTATCTTGTAAATTTTTCTTGTAAATTTAAGACATGAACTTGTAATCAATTCAGAAAATTTTATAAACAGTCTTTTGAATGACAATTTCCAGTTGTCTCAAAACTAGACTGATTTTAGTTTGTGTCTTGCACTCAAGTGCGGACTTGCTTATTTGAATATTTACTTATGTTTTGCCATCATCAAAATAGGGGGAATTTCTTAGGAATACTTGTTAGATTTTGATGATGTCATTAATATAAATTCAAATACTTATTACTTGGCAAAAATGTAAGGAAGAACCAAATGAGTATCTTCCATAGGCCAAATTATGTTAAGTGTAAAACTTGGCAAAATGTAAGGAAGAACCAAATGATTATCTTCTATAGGCCAAAATAAGTTAGGCTAAAAATCAGCTAAATACAAGTACAGCTGAGTTCATCAGAGAGGTACAGCCGAGTCAAATCAGAGAAGTTCTGGTCAACAAAAATCAACAGAGATGTTTGACCAGACTGCAGTCCAGTAACCTCAGACAAGTCATCTGATCAGACGAGTCCCGAACAGTCACCATCAGAGAGGTCAAAACTGCAGAGAGGATGACGGTACATCAGCCTACTTGATATCAGCCAAGTAATCCAAGTCCACGTCAGCATGCGTTGAAAATTCAAATATTACGGAAAGTCACATGCAACGTGAAGAGACAAATTGGAGAGATTCCCGCAAAGGATATGAATTAAATAATTTATCCAGACCCACCTTGGAGACTTTAATCTTACTATATTCAAAAGATTCGGTGCCTCACATGCAAAGTCTTCACAATGGTCTAAAGATGGATTAAAATATGGGAATCCAGCCTTGCAACGTTCAGAAAAGAATAAACAAATAAGTCTCTCTCCAACGGACTGATTTGTTACAGATTTGCAACGGCTATGAAGAAATGCTCAAGGATCAACACCTATATATATCCGAAGATTTGAAGTTGAGAAACTACCGGTGCGAACATACTCTCAAGCAATCAAAGCATTCAAGCAATCGAAAAGCGAAATATAGCATCGTGAAAAGAGTGCTTCTAAAAAGTTCATACTTGAAGAAGCTCTTAGTTGGAGAAGACAAAAACTCGTGTCTTTAATCCTGAGTTCGGGGTACTTCACTGGTTGAAGTTCGAGACTATAAAGGCATCCAAGTATCGCGGATCAAGAGCTGCAAGGCAGTCAAGTGTGTTACAACGGCAAGGATTTCCACTGGTTGGAAGCGGTTGTAACTTGGTTGAATCACTGTAATATTTATCACTGGTTGAAAATTATAGTGAATTCATCTCCAACTTGTTTGGAGAAAAGTGGATTAGTAGAGGATTACCCTACCTCTGAGACCACTATAATTGCCTGCGTTCTTTACTGGTTTACCATCATATTTTAACTGATGCATTCATTATTAAGTGTTTCATTAGTTATTTTGTATTCGTCATCAGCTGACTTCCGCACATATTGAGAACAAACGACTCTAAGTCATTTGTATATCTATCAGCTGAAGAAACTTACTCTCTGTGAAAAAGAGTTTAAGAGTTTCAATAAGTCTATTCACCCCCCCCCCCCCCCATCTAGACTTATTCCTGGACGACTTGTGACCTACAGTTATAAATAATGCATGTCAAAGGAGAGGATGATATGTGTGTATTGATCGGGTTATGAGTGAAATATGATAGGTAAGAGGTTAGATAACATATTGGACTATGTCGTCTTGGTGATTATAAACAAGGTGATGTTAATTGGATGTGCTTGCAGATTAATTCATGTTCTTGAGGGACTCTTGAATTATATATAAATCATGATATGAGATCGATTTTGGAATTGGATATGTTATAATCCTGATTATCAGGTAGAATTGATTGTTGATGTGATTATCGGATTATGGAATAGTATTGTAGTTATGGATTTGTGATTCATTGATTTGGGTTGGATTAGAATATCATGTTGCGGTCGAGTTTAGGATGTTCGTGAATGTATTTGGTCAGGGGCCGAGGAGCTTGTAGATGA
Organism: Orobanche coerulescens; assembly: GCA_033398695.1. Classification (NCBI taxonomy): domain Eukaryota; kingdom Viridiplantae; phylum Streptophyta; class Magnoliopsida; order Lamiales; family Orobanchaceae; genus Orobanche; species Orobanche coerulescens. The sequence goes on from CM065814.1 coordinate 7,179,857, forward strand.
CGACAAAGAATTGGTAACAGCTTCACTATCATCGTATCGGTATCGAGGCAAGTTATTACTTGCTCAGTTTATAATATTTAATGAATGGTTTCAGTTTCATTCATTTATAATTCATATATCAATTATTTTAATTGTGAACTCTGGTGATTTGGGAATGTATGTTGTTTTAGGATTGTGGGAATTAAATCATAATGTATATGATTTAAATGTGTTATTGGTGTACTTGGGTATCAAGGATACATTATGGTAAAGACGAGGATATGAGTTATATATAGTCCATGGCATTGTGGATCGTCGAATATTGAGGATAATTGTTGGTGATGGTTTTGACATCGAGATTGCTTTCGAAGGACTCGGGCAAGTATTCTAATCATTTTTGTCATTCGGTGTCGATCATATTGTGATACATTCGTATATCGTTGTTGTCATGGATATATGTATTGTTGTTATCATGCATTTGTGCATTGTTTTCGTATGTCCATCTCATGTTGATCTGATGGGATCATCTTGCGATCTGTGCTAGCATGAGCTGGATCATTTGATGAGTTTTTCCACCTCGTGTTGGTCCATCGGGATCATCTCGGGATGTATGCAGTGAACACTGGATCATCGGATTACCCATGTGTTGTTGTTGTGCATGTTTATATTATTGGTTATGCACCACGTGTTGATCTAATAGGATCATCGTGGGAATCTATGATGTACGCGCTGGATCGTTGGATTACCATAAGTATACGTTGTTGTTACTGCAGTGAGCATATTGACGTTGTCATATGAGTATGTATTTGTAGGTCTTGTGTTAGGACCTGGTCCGTATGTTATATTGATATGATCTCGGATTTAGACTGACATGAATTGTCGTGGCATTGCGTATCTTGAGGTGTGTTCCATATTTCCTTCTTGGTACTTGTCTTTTGATTGGAAACTGATTATGTTGTTGAGATTTCGTGATAGCATCCGATGGATTGGGTTGGACAGAGTTGGTATATTTCGTATCAGTGAGTCATGATGATGTTTTGAGAATCTTGGCTATTGTTTGAGGTACATGATAGATGTTGTGTATGAGTTCATTGTTTAATCGAGAATACAAAATGCGCAATATGGTAAGGGCTGTTTTGATGAGGATTATCGCGAATTGGCGAGGTTATTATGGTAAGATTACATTGGTAGTATTCTTAGTATTTTCGTTGATATGTAATTATTGATGTGATGGGATCGTTATCATTGTTGGATATTATGGCTGACCCCGTCGTGGGCTTTATTTTAAGGTTCTTGGGATATCGAGCTTGTAGCGGCCGTGAAGAGATGAGTTTCTCGGAGGATACTGGCTATGGTGTGTGTTTGTGAATTGAGTACTTTGACTAGTTGTTATTTTCCGCTGCAAAAGTATTGTTAGTTATTTGTTATATCCGCTGCGGGTATGTTCTAAAATGGGTGGCTAGCATTTTATGAACTTGGGTTTATTCTGGAAAATTATTTTCTAAACTATTTTGTTGATACATGCAAACGGTGGCTTAATGTAAATTTTTGAAACTATTGAGTTTTGGCGTTTTGACCTTGTACTTTCAAATGAGATTTTACGACGGTATTGATAAATGGATTTCATAGAGTCTTTGTATATTTTAAAAGGATATTGCCGTCATTGCCGCTTAGGCGTATTTAAAATGTTTGTAAAAACGACTTTTAGACTTGTGGGATCCGTTTCGGGACACACAACACTGTATTATTCCCGGATGGCTCTATGGGTGTTACAGAATATGGTATCAGAGCTTAGGTTGTGGAAACCTAGGCTGTTGGGTCGAGTCGAGTCATGTTTTTGTCACATCATTTGAGTTGTCGGTTGGCAAGTATTAGAGCCTTGGGTTTTTGTTGTTTAATCGGGCTTGTGTGTTATGTGGTTTACCAGTGTGGTACTTGTAACATCCCAAATTAGGCGGATATTACAGTGTCGTGGACCCCCGATGGGACCCACCAGGTGGATGAAATTAATGAATTACACATTACAAATGTGGTACCGAACCACATTACATCATCAATTACTCTGATGAGGAGTTTTCAAATACAACACACCCAAAGAAATACGGAATATATGTATATTACATATGAAGATAAAATATACAATACTGAACAAATGACAACCCAAAAGGAAGTGCAGTAGAAAAATCCGTAACAAGAAAACATGAACGAGATGAAGAGATTGGGACCCCCTACTAGTATCACTGGGACTCCTCGCCTTCAATGTTCTCTTCCCGTGCCTTTGCCTTGCCATGACCTGAAAACAACATCCTCCAAAGGGGTCAGTTACACAGAACAATAATCCTCAAAAGTTGAACAAGCACAATCATTATATATCTTAATTATGAAATGAAGCTAAAGAGGGGCATCATAGTACGCCCGTAATGGGATGTGCAAGTGCACAAGACGAGTGTCCGGAGATACCCATCCATGTACCTAATTAGTCTCACGGAGGCACGTTACCGTGTGCACAGTCCATTATGTCGGTGAACCCTTCACATGACTATCGTGTGCCCGACTAAAATTCCACACATAACCACCCGGCCACGCAATATGAACCCAGAAGGTCATAAGAACAAAAGTGATGAATATCAATGAATAATAATCCGACAAGGGTCAAGAATGACCCACCGATATGAAATAATAATGAAATGAATAATAGCTCACTGAAATGATTGGAACCGTCGTTTCTCATGAATTGAATTATTAGATTGATGATTACAAGTCTCAACATGATTAATATATCATGAATGAACTATTAATATGAATGCACAACAACGAAAGGAATGAGTATTCTTTTAACCGAGTAAGAATTAACTTACTCAAATACCGATGATGAAAAGTCCTTCCTCGAACAAACATCCTACGAGGAAATATCGGTCGCTCGAACAACCTTGAATAACATAATTACCAACAAACACTCAATAAACGTATCAAACGATTATAACCAACTCCAAAAGTCGATACAACAATAACCACACTCATTTGGACATTCTAAGGAATACGTTGCAAACATACTTCCATAGGTTACAATCAACCCCCAAAATATCGAAACCAAACTCCAAATGAGTAATTCAATCCAAGAAGACATCATCAATGACACCAATAATCCAATAGGAATCCACAACACCATAAATCGGAAACCAAACTCGAGGTTACAACACCATTAAACCAGAAACCCCCAAAATTACCAAAGTCAACCCTTAAGGGTTCTTGAATAATTCCCCAAATATTCATCAAATCCAAAATATACACCAATAAATCCATAGGAATAGATGTATCCAGGGTAGATAATCCATATCTAACATATTCCAACATAATAGTAAGCTTACACGAAGAGATCGAAAGAAAAAGACTTAAATTCCGAAATTCACGATCCAAGAAATGTTTACCTTGATTTGATGTGTTGGAGAATATTAGATGATGATTAATCTGGATTAGAAGCTTGAAGATGTTGATAGGTGGATGCATCTCGAAAAGATCTCTCCAAATCGTCCAAAAACGCCCGAAATCGCCCAAGGAAGGAGGTGAGAAGTGAAAATGACGAAACTGGACTGAACTGTCCTATAAATACTGATCCCAGCTTAGCGCGCGCTAAACAATGATGCTTAGCGTGCGCTAGCGGGCACACCGAGTAGTCCAGTACCCCCTGCCTGCATCGTTAGTGTGCGCTACATACCTGGTAGCGTGTGCTAACGCCTCCTTATTAGCGTACGTTAACCTTGTGTTAGCGTTCGCTACCTGAAAGTTGATGCCCAGTAACTGAAGTCCAGAACCTACTGTCCTCTGGTCTGATTGTGCCTTAGCGTGTGCTACACTGATTGACCTAGCGTGCGCTAATTATCTCCTATCTCAGTCCAGTACCCACTAGACTGTCTGTTCCAATACGCTAGTGTGCGCTGATGGATTCCGATAGCGTGCGCTACAAACACCATTAACATAGGTTATACTCCAATTGTAGCGTGAGTTATAAATTCCAAATCAGTCCAGTACCTTCTGGACTATCTACCCAAATGCATTAGTGTGTGCTAATACTAAGAGATTAACGTGTGCTACCTATACTCAATTAGCGCGCGCTAAAAGGAGTACGTAGCATGCGCTACTCCTCATGCACAATCCACCACAAAGATGAAGATGAAGATAAACTCGGATCAAATCTCAAAAAAGGTAGAAAGACGAAATATAACTGATTCAGGATTCCAAATACGTCAAACAGTGAACACGATGAACGAACATGAATGATGAATGATTATTACTGCGTAAAAGATTACTGAATGACAATTAACTGAATGATAATGAATGAATTTACAATCAGGTATTACAGTACTGTGGTTGTTTCAAACTTATCCAAATGACATTAACGTGATTCTTTGGAAAGAGATGTGTTGTGTTCTCGAGTTGAACTGATTTCGGAAAATATATGTTTTGAAAATATCTGTATCAAGTATTTTCTAGAGTTGAGACATGTTCCAGTATCATCGGGAATCGTCGGCTTCACGATCTGTAAGTATTTATATTTTTGGATAGCATTGAGGTTATTTGCAGTTATAAGTACTTTGAGAAACATTCGGAAAAATATTATGTGTTACAGTATGAGGTAGCAGAATATAATAGTTGGGACAAAACCGATGATCTTGAGAAGCTATGATTATGGAAAATCAATATGTTGGTTAAACATGGAAAAAGGAGTTGTGCATTTGGGATAAATGTTGTGGATTGTTGAGAGGAACAAGTAATCATGCTAGTTTAGTTTGATATATATAAAACTATTTTTGAACATTTGAAAATGATACATTTCAACATGATATATTTTGAATAAACTATTTTGCTCGCTATCATGAAAATGAATTTCCTTAAATTTATTTTGAGAGACACTATTATTGTCTTTAAAAATATTTTTCATCATGGCATAGTTGCAGTGTTGCAGAATGGGACAATGATCGATATTGCGAGTCATATATGGAAAAGATGATTTCAGCAAAGTCTGTACAATAAGATTTTGGATTCTATCAAGTGATTTTCCGACTGAATGTCAGTGCAATTTGTAACGAGCCTAATTGGTATACAGGAGTATGGATGTGGTCAATCATTTGCATAATTTCATTTTATTTAATTGTGTGTATTCGAAAAGAATTGTCATCAAGTACTTGACATAAGCGAGCCGGTTTAACTTTTTGGAAATTGAATTTTGTAGTCTAGCGAATATACATGTTTTGAGTTTTGAAATTCTTGAAATAACTTTCAAAAATTAGTTTCTATTGACAAGATTATATGATTTCAAGGCTATTTTGAAAAAGTGATTGGTATACGTACAAACGTAGTGCATAATGCATATCATGGTGAAGTTCTGAGTAAGACTCATGATATGGATAACACACCAGTATGGTACGATGAAAAGAGATTCGAATTTCAGCATGGTATCTTGGAGTATTCAGGGATAATTGGTTGGTTGATTAAATAAAGAGAAATATGTTGCATGTTGCAGATTAAGTACAGAATATGATTTTGGAACTTTGAGTTTTGTGAAACCGAGGCATATGGCTATAGGGCTATATTGGTGTGGTAGTAGCGTGATTTTTCTATAGTGATTTTTGACTTATGATCCATATTGATTGTAGTATGAATGAGTATGTTCGATGGTTTTTGACTGGTTGTTCATACGCCCGAAGGGTATGTTCAACAGTCGGTGTGTTTCTTTGAGATCCACGGTATGTGATTTATGTAACGTTTTGAGAATTTTATTCTTTCGTATATCTATCCCTGTGGTTCTGTGTTGATCGTGTTGGAGCTTACCGTGTGAGGGTATTCTCGGTTATTGTTGATTATTCATTGGTAGTATTGGAGTTTATCATATAGATGATATTCTCGGTTGTGTTTTAACCATTGGTTGGTCGTATTGGAGTTTATCATGTTGATGATATTCTCGGTTAATTTATTGGTTGATCATTGTTATTGATCATACGAGCATTCAGACTTTGTGTCGATGGTTCGGGATTTGTTGCCATTGTTTTGGGCAGTTGTTTCACAGATGTATCATGTATTATTGGTTTTTATCAGGATTGGGACTTGATTGTGCAATCATGCAGACAGGCTTTGACACGGATAGATTATTCCATAATTGAGTTATAACGACGTATTTTGTTGAAATTTGTGAAATTGTGATTGTAAGCATATTAGGCTTTGAAGTGGGGTCATTTGCTACTATCGCAGAAGATCATCGACTTCACGCATTTATAAGAGTACTGTTTTGGTTATTCGTTAATGATGATGATTGATCGTTTCGTGATGATTCTGGATATTGTGGTTGGACTTTGATTGTGACCGGATTGCAAGTTTCGAGGATGAAACTTATTTTAAGTGGGGTAGAATGTAATATCCTGAATTTCTACTATGGTTGTTTAATGTTGTTTTATCCGAGTTATATTATACAATGTGGGATCTGTATAGTATAGATAAAATAATTGAAGGACTAAGACAGTTGTATTAGTATAATTGTCGTAGTTGGTCGACAATTACAATTGAGGATATTGGGTATCGTATGAGAATATTATTGGAATGAATATATATATTCAGCATGTCATGTATATACAATTTGTCGATACGACGGACATGAACAGTTGGAATTGGCTAAGTATAGCCTGATTAACATATGCTAGTATGAGGACTTAGCGCATGCTAACGTGCAGAGCTTATGTACGCTAAGAAGGACCGTTAACGTACGTAAGATCATATTGGATAGGATCCAGGCTGTGGTCGATAGGTAGGTCCCGACCTGAGTCATCGGCATTTAGCGCATGCTAATGCATAAGGTTAGCGCATACTAATGCAAATCAATCCAGAAGGAATCTAAGTGTGGACCCGGTTACTTTCGGCACATGTCCCGATAAGGTCAATTAATGTTTGCTATGGAGGATTAGCGCACGCTAAGCGTAGGTCTTAACACACGCTAATACCAGATCAGTCAAACGGAATCCCTACTTTGTCATTTGCCTTTAGCGTAAAGACCTAGGCATCTTCGAAGTAGGTGCAGATTGACGAGTAAATGGGGATTAGTGCACGCTATTGTTGGAGAATTGCGCACGCTAATGAGTATGTTACTATTGCAATTCAACGTCGATATTACGTACGCTACGGAATGGATTTTACGTACGTAAATCACTGTGTGAAGTAAGGCAGTAGCCTCTGGACCACAATAGCGCATGCTAACAAAGTCAGTTAGCGCACGTTATGGCAGGTAATGCACGTTATTTAGTGAGAGTAGCGCACGCTAGTAATGTGCAGTGTAAATATGTGCAGTTGGGTATTATTACTCATTTCGTCCATTTCTTCCCTTCATCCGATAGAGAGAGTTCTTGGGTGAGGTTTCGAGGTTCCAAACACTTGAGTGTTTGTAGAAATGATCACTTTTAACAACATTAAGCTTGAGAGCAGGGATTAGAGTTTTGTTCTTCACCATAGTTCGTCAATACAAGGTAATACTCTTACTCATTCGATAGTAGTTCGTTATAGAAGGATGTTTACATGTTAGGAAGCATGTTGGTTTATCCTATTATGTATGATGATGTTATACGTGATTAAATGGAATTGTGACAAGAGATTGAAGGTGTTGGTTAAGATTCTTCATGTTGTAAGAATGATGATTTGTTTAAACGTACTTGTAAGATGGATTTCCGAATCATGTCGACATTGTAATACCCGAGATTTCTGTTATGTAATTGGAACTTGTGATATTGTAATGATTGTACTTTTGTCGGAATACTATTCTCCGTAGTTCATAATCCGATATCGTCGAGCATATAATTTCGTGTATGTGATTTAAAGGTTGAAATTCTGTGCATGTAGCGCACGCTACAGGCTAAGGGTAGCGTACGCTAACATGGTTTTATAGCGCACGCTACCGAGTGTAATTAGCGCACGCTATGCGTGGTCAGACTGATGGAGACGTGCGGTAGGTGAGATCTGGCCGGGGGACCCCTGTCGGATCGTGTCGGATGTACCTGGACGGCTTTCGGGAAAAGCCGGGTCAACGCCTTAGCGCACGCTACAGGTATATGCGTAGCGTACGCTAAGTGCCGAGTACGATTTAGGCGTGAGCCGTTAGCGCACGCTACGAACAGGGTGTAGCGCGCGCTAATAGCCATTTATTATAAATAGATGACATCCTATTCGTGATTTCAGTTCCTTCTCCTCCCTCAACCCGAACTTTGACACATAGAACATAACTACTTTCGTCCTAAACACTCCGTATCAACCACCTAGTTCGAGATTGAAGATCATACATCGTTGGAGATTGGTGTTCAAGCCTTCGGTGTTGGATTGCTTCATTTCATCCGTGTTCTTCACTACTTGAGGTAGGTGATTCTTCACCAATGAATTAGTAATGTTCATAAGGAAGTTTTGAATCATGTTTGGATAGCAAGTATTTCGTTTATAATCGGTCATCACATGTTAGAAGGATACTTTTGACGTATAGATGCTAGATATCAAATGAACCTTTAAACCACCTTATTATAAGGACTCCTAAGCATGTTTAAATCGATTTATGATCAAGTAATCGGATATTACCCAGTTGATACGTTGTATACGTTGGAATCATGTGTTTTGGAACGTAAGACGATGGAACTTAGATTATTTCTTGAAGATCGTAGAGGAATTGTGATATCGAGATAACTATCCGTATATTGGTATTTCATAATCATAAATCTTCCAGAAACCTTATTAGCATGATATGCCCGAGGAGAACTTGTAATATCACCATAGGATTCATGAGTTCTTCATCATCCAACCCAGTTTTTCGGTTTGCAGTATTCTGCCATGCAAGATTAGCGCACGCTAACATGTGTGAGTTAACGTGCGCTATCGAGGTTCGGTTTTCACACAAAACGTACGTAGCGTACGTTATGAGGCAGCCGAGTTAGACGCGATTCGTGGCTAGCGCACGCTAGTCTTATACGATAGCGTACGCTAACAGTCCAGCTTAGCGCACGTTACGTAGAGTACGTAGCGCGCGCTAAGCAATCCAGGCAGATTGTTTAGTTTGAGCTTTTCGGCCGTAGGCCGAATTGTTAGGCCATTGTTCGACTCGAGATGATTTGTATATCGTTTCTTTTGTTAAGGTTCGAGCTTGTTACGTTGATCGGAGGGGGGCGGCCTTCGAGTGCGTCGAGAGCATTGAAGTATATCGTTCTTGCCATCTTCGAGGCAAGTATCGTGATATGTTAATATCGGTATTTTTGGAGTATGCGTATGATTATGCATGTTGTTGAACATGATATTTACTTCGTTGATTTGTCATGATATTCGTTATATAGTGTTTATATGTTCATGTTGATGAACATAACGATTTGGCATATGTGTATGCATGAGTTGTGTTTGTATACGTTGAGCGATCTATGCTGAGGGCGCTGGATCGGATGTCCACCTCGTGTTGATCCGACGGGATCATCTTGGGATCTAGGCTGAGGGCGCTGGATCATTGGACGGGTTATTTCTACCTCGTGTTGGTCCGACGGGATCATCTTGGGATCTATGCTGAGGGCGCTGGATCATTGGAATACCCATGCTGTGTAATGGAATCTTGTAGATTCGCATTGTCGGATTCCGGTAGCGGAAGTCCATGTGGTGTATCTTGTTATGTATTGTTGATGCATATTTGAATTGTTTAACATGATACTTGTACTAGCATCGTTTTGCTAACCCCTTCGGGGGTGGACATTTGTTTTGATGTTCAGGTAGCCGAGGAGCAGGGAAACAGCCACAGGACCGACGTGACGACGAAGGGGTTCAGTGATGTTTATTGTTATTGGAGATTTGTTGTCTTGGTTTGGTTTCTGTACTCGAGTACGCGTGTCCTTTTGATATTAATTCGATATGGTTGTATTAATTACCGGGGAACCAGTTGTACGTTTTCATAAACTTGAATTTTCGCCCTCTTGATGTCTTATATTTACTTTCCTTTTTAATTAGCCTTGTAAACCCTTACTTAAAGGGTTTACGGCGCTGTAATTATTCCGAATATCTCGGGGTGTTACAGAATATGGTATCGGAGCTAAGATTCATGGATATCTTGGCAGTCGGGTTTTATTTGGGTCTGTTTACGTTATTCGATTTACGGGTCGTTTGTAACATCACTGTTCAGCCGAAGTCGTCATGTGGACCGTGGTTGTAAGTCTCTTAATCTCTTATACTACCGTTTTGTTTAATTACTGCTTTGTGAGTATTGACGGACTTTATTTCAAAATTTTGTTCTGTATATTGAGAAATTGTGTTTACAGTTTGTTGAGAGGAGGACGTGGACGCGGACGCGGTCGTGGACGCGGACGTGGTAACATGAGACATGAGGATTCTGCAACTACCCCAGAAATATCGGCTAGTCGAACCGATTCCCATTCTGGAGGGCAGCAAGGATCAGCGAATGGTGACGCAAATCCTAACATGCCAGGGGTGCTTCAACAGGTGGTGGCGCAGATAAACCAGTTCGCCCAGGTCGTTGATCGCATGCAGACAGCGATGGGACAGCAGCACCACGAGGATAACCGGGGAGACAGATGGCTTGCTGAGGTGGTTAAATTGCACCCGCCAAAATTTGACGGATCTGCTGAGGCACTTATTTGGGATCACTGGCTCAAGGAGTTGGAGAAAATATTCGCGGGTCTTAACTGTCCCGAGGACCGGAAGGTTCCCATCGCCCAGTATTTTCTGACTGGGGAGGCCTTTGATTGGTGGGAAGCTGTTCGACCCGAGGATCATAATGCGGATTGGACGGAATTCAAACAAATGATGGAAGCACAGTATTGTCCCCGTCCAGTAAGAGAGGCGAAGATCCGAGAGTTTTTCTCACCACAGAGTTCGGAGGCATCTGTGACAGATGTAATTAAAACTTTCAATCATCACCGACTTGTGTGCGACACTTGGTCGAACGAGGCAAAAAGATTTTTCATTTTGATATGCGGATGAAGCCGAGATTCAGAAGACATGTCCGGATTCGAGTGTACTACGTTGCGACAGATCAAGACAAAGCGCCGCCTACGACATGAAAGAGGCGGCGGTAGAGAAATCGAGAGGCAAAGAAGGTAAGGTGACCGGACTTTGCAGAAAACAAGAGTGGTGGGGCCCGCAAAGGCCAGTCTTCCTTTTATTCGGCTAGGAAACCTCCACATCCTTCTAGAGGCGGAAAGAAGTTCCGGGCAACATCAGCAGTTTCGGATGCATCAAAGAAATGCTACAATTGTGGTCGAGCAGGGCATGTTCGACGTGATTGCCCCGCATCTTCTGTGACTTGTTACGATTGTGGGCAAGAAGGGCACCGTGCGGCCTTCTGTGGAGCCGCTACTAGATCTTTTGGTACCCGCACTCCAGCACCAGTTCCTAAGGAGATAAGTGTGAACCAGACACAGCAGAGTGGATTTCAGCAGCAGAACGCTGGGATGATAGTGACATCCATTGCTGGGTCCGTTACTCCGCGACTGTACGAAATGAGGAGATCTGACGACTGAACACTGCTGTTGCATCAGTACGATTCAGATCCTTTTGCAACCAGATTAGTGTTTTATTCGATTCGGAGCCACACATTCTTTTATATCTTTGAACTGTGTTAATCGTTTGAAAATCTCGTGCTTAATTGATTGTGAACCGTATGTTGTGGGATTGCCGAGTGGAGAGAGAATTATGGGAACACTTGAAGCTAGGGATTTCAAAGATCTATAGAAGGAAGAGATTGGCCATCGAATCTTATTGTAGTTGACATCTGCGGTGACGATTTAATTCTCGGAGATGATTGGCTCAACCGTTATGGAGTCAGGTCAATTACCGAGAGAGTCATTTCCATCATTGTTGATGACGGATCTCGAACACTTATTCCGAGGATGGAGACCGAAGCTCGGGAAATTGATCAAGGCAATGAAAGCGGTGAAATTATCAAGCAGGGATGTCATTGACTTTGGTGCTATGCCATGAGGAAAGAGGAAGGAATAGAGCTCTCGTCTATCTCAGTTGTGAATGAGTTCTCGGATGTATTTCCTGACGAGCTACCAGGGTTACCTCCGCAAAGAGAAGTGGAATTCACCATCGAATTAGAGCCTGGAGCAACCCCTATTTCCAGGGCACCATACCGTATGGCGCCAACCGAGATGTATGAACTCAAGAAGCAACTGGAGGAATTGCTACAGAAGAGATATATTCAACCTAGCGTTTCTCCTTGGGGGGCGCCCGTTCTCTTTGTCCGGAAGAAAGACGGATCCCTCCGACTGTGTATTGATTACAGGGAGCTTAACAAAATGACGATCAAGAATAAGTATCCTATACCTCGGATCGACGACTTGTTTGATCAACTGCAAGGGGCAAGGGTATTCTCGAAGATTGACTTGCGATCAAGATACCACCAATTGAGAATTAAGAAATCGGACATACCGAAATCTGCTTTCAGATCCCGGTACGGGCATTATGAATTTGTAGTGATGCCATTCGGACTTACCAATGCTCCTGCGGTATTCATGCAATTGATGAATCGGGTATTCTTGGAATACTTGGATAAATTTGTGGTCGTTTTCATTGACGACATTTTGATATATTCGAGGGACGATAGAGCATGCCGATCATTTACGTGTGGTTTTGAGCATCTTGAGAAAGGAACAACTATATGCAAAATTTTCTAAATGCGAATTCGGCTTAAGGAAGTAACCTTCCTTGGGCATGTGATATCATCCGACGAGTTCAGTGGACTCAAGAAAGTCAAGCAATCTTGGAATGGGAAGTCCCTAGAAACGTGAAGGAAGTCCGAAGCTTCTTAGGACTAGCTGGATATTATCGCCGCTTTGTAGAGGGATTTTCCAAAATTGCTCGTCCGCTCACTCAGCTGTTACAGAAAACTCAAAAGTTCACGTGGAATGATAAATGCCAGCCGGTTTTGATGAACTTAAGAAGAGACTGACAAAGACACCTATTTTAGCATCGGATGGAACCGATGGATTCATGGTATACTGACGCTTCAAATCGGGGTTTGGGTTGTGTGTTGATGCGAAGGATAAAGTGATTGCTTATGCTTCTCGGCAATTGAAACCGACGGGTTAATTATCCGACTCATGATCCGGAGCTAGCAAATGTGGTCTTTGCTTTGAAAATTTGGCGACATTATCTGACGGCACTCATTGTCGATCTTTACAGATCATAAGAGCCTCAAATACATTTTCATCGAAGGAATTAAACATGAGGCAGAGAAGGTGGTGGAATTGATCAAGGATTACGACTTGGAGATTCTCTATCATCCGGGGAAAGCAAATGTAGTAGCCGATGCTTTGAGCCGTAAACCTGTTTCTCTTCGAGTGTTGAAGCTCTTACGGCCTGCACCAAAGATTCAACGAGAACCGATCCGCGAAGGGATTGAAGTATGGGCACCAGGAATCCAAGTGCGACTTTATGTGATGTAGCTGACTTCATCACTATTCGAGAAGATAAAGTCCAAGCAGTTGGACGATTCTATGATAATTCTATTATGTTATGAAGTAAAGAAAGGAAAAGCCCCAGGATTTGTGATACAAGATGATGGAGTTCTGAGATTTCAGAGTCGACTTTGCGTTCCCGAAGATGATGATTTGAGACGGACTATTCTGAAAGAAGCTCATAGCGCGCCCTATTCTATTCACCCGGGTAGCAGTAAGATGTATAAGGATCTTAAACAAAACTTCTGGTGGGGGAATATGAAGAAGGACGTAGCAGAGTACGTTTCGAAGTGTTTGACTTGTCAGCAAGTCAAGATTGAGCATCAGCGACCTGCCGGGATGTTAAAGCCGCTTCCGATCCCTGAATGGAAGTGGGAGGACATTTCGATGGATTTCATCACCAGTATGCCAAGGACTAGAGCAGGAATGAACATCATTTGGGTCGTAGTTGATCGACTAACCAAGTCGGCTCATTTCCTAGGAATCAAAGATACATGGGGACCCGAGAGATTGGCACGAGTATTTGTTGCGGAGATAGTCAGATTGCATGGGACGCCGAAGACCATTATTTCGGATCGAGATGTTCGTTTCGTGTCGCACTCTCGGAAAGATTCACAAAGCTTTGGGATCGAGCTCAACTTTAGCATGCCTTATCATCCCCAAACAGACGGTCCATCAGAAAGGACTATTCAAACCGTAGAAGACATGCTTAGAGCTTGTGCGTTGGATTGGTCAACCGATTGGGAAGTTCACTTGCCCTTGATCGAATTCACTTACAATAAGATTGGCATGCTTCTATTAAGATGGCACCATTTGAAGCTTTGTACGGAGGAGATGCCGATCACCCTTGTGTTGGGATGATTCTTGGATTTGATCGGACGGAACCGGAATTGATTATTCGACTCAAGAGAAGATAGCCGTGATTCGAGAGAGACTGCTGATCGCCCGCAGTCGATGAAGTCTTATGCAGATGTACGTCGCCGCCCTCTAGAGTTCGACGCTGGGGACCACGTATTATTGAAGGTGTCTCCTACACGAGGGATTTTCCGTTTTGGGAGAAGAGGTAAGCTTAGTCCGAGATATATCGGACCATTTGAGATCCTAGAGAGAGTTGGGGATTTAGCTTACAGGTTGGCCTTACCGCCATCGCTGAGTCATGTTGACAATGTGTTTCACGTATCCCAATCGCGAAGTATGTACCGGACCTACCACGTTATTGATTTCGACGAGATCGAGATAGCTAATGATGGCACCTTCGAAGAGAGACCAATCAAGATACTTGAGAGCCGGATCAAACAATTGAGGAATAAACCAATACATTTGGTTAAAGTACAATGGTCACGACATGGAGTCGAAGAGGCCACTTGGGAAACGGAGGACGGTATGAAGGCTAAATATCCGGAGTTGTTTTCATCCTAAGTTTCGGGACGAAACTTCTTTTTAGGGAGGAAGGATGTAATACCCGAGATTTCTGTTATGTAATTGGAACTTGTGATATTGTAATGATTGTACTTTTGTCGGAATACTATTCTCCGTAGTTCATAATCCGATATCGTCGAGCATATAATTTCGTGTATGTGATTTAAAGGTTGAAATTATGTGCATGTAGCGCACGCTACAGGCTAAGGGTAGCGTACGCTAACATGGTTTTATAGCGCACGCTACCGAGTGTAATTAGCGCACGCTATGCGTGGTCAGACTGATGGAGACGTGCGGTAGGTGAGATCTGGCCGGGGGACCCCTGTCGGATCGTGTCGGATGTACCTGGACGGCTTTCGGGAAAAGCCGGGTCAACGCCTTAGCGCACGCTACATGTATATGCGTAGCGTACGCTAAGTGCCGAGTACAGTTTAGACTGTGAGCCGTTAGCGCACGCTACGAACAGGGTGTAGCGCGCGCTAATAGCCATTTATTATAAATAGGACAGCATCCTATTCGTGATTTCAGTTCCTTCTCCTCCCTCAACCCGAACTTTGACACATAGAACATAACTACTTTCGTCCTAAACACTCCGTATCAACCACCTAGTTCGAGATTGAAGATCATACATCGTTGGAGATTGGTGTTCAAGCCTTCGGTGTTGGATTGCTTCATTTCATCCGTGTTCTTCACTACTTGAGGTAGGTGATTCTTCACCAATGAATTAGTAATGTTCATAAGGAAGTTTTGAATCATGTTTGGATAGCAAGTATTTCGTTTATAATCGGTCATCACATGTTAGAAGGATACTTTTGACGTATAGATGCTAGATATCAAATGAACCTTTAAACCACCTTATTATAAGGACTCCTAAGCATGTTTAAATCGATTTATGATCAAGTAATCGGATATTACCCAGTTGATACGTTGTATACGTTGGAATCATGTGTTTTGGAACGTAAGACGATGGAACTTAGATTATTTCTTGAAGATCGTAGAGGAATTGTGATATCGAGATAACTATCCGTATATTGGTATTTCATAATCATAAATCTTCCAGAAACCTTATTAGCATGATATGCCCGAGGAGAACTTGTAATATCACCATAGGATTCATGAGTTCTTCATCATCCAACCCAGTTTTTCGGTTTGCAGTATTCTGCCATGCAAGATTAGCGCACGCTAACATGTGTGAGTTAACGTGCGCTATCGAGGTTCGGTTTTCGCACAAAACGTACGTAGCGACGTTATGAGGCAAATGAGCCGATCGCTCGTGGCTAGCGACGCTAGTCTTATACGATAGCGTACGCTATCAGCCTTCAGCCTTAGCGCACGTTACGAGAGTACGTAGCGCGCTAAGCAATCCAGCATTGTTTAGTTTGAGCTTTCGGCCGTAGGCAATTGTTAGGCCATTGTTCGACTCGAGATGATTTGTATATCGTTCCTTTTGTTAAGGTTCGAGCTTGTTACGTTGATCGGAGGGGGCGGCCTTCGAGTGCGTCGAGAGCATTGAAGTATATCGTTCTTGCCATCTTCGAGGCAAGTATCGTGATATGTTAATATCGGTATTTTTGGAGTATGCGTATGATTATGCATGTTGTTGAACATGATATTTACTTCGTTGATTTGTCATGATATTCGTTATATAGTGTTTATATGTTCATGTTGATGAACATAACGATTTGGCATATGTGTATGCATGAGTTGTGTTTGTATACGTTGAGCGATCTATGCTGAGGGCGCTGGATCGGATGTCCACCTCGTGTTGATCCGACGGGATCATCTTGGGATCTAGGCTGAGGGCGCTGGATCATTGGACGGGTTATTTCCACCACGTGTTGGTCCGACGGGATCATCTTGGGATCTATGCTGAGGGCGCTGGATCATTGGAATACCCATGCTGTGTAATGGAATCTTGTAGATTCGCATTATCGGATTCCGGTAGCGGAAGTCCGTGTGGTGTATCTTGTTATGTATTGTTGATGCATATTCGAATTGTTTAACATGATACTTGTACTAGCATCGTTTTGCTAACCCCTTCGGGGGTGGACATTTGTTTTGATGTTCAGGTAGCCGAGGAGCAGGGAAACAGCCACAGGACCGACGTGACGACGAAGGGGTTCAGTGATGTTTATTGTTATTGGAGATTTGTTGTCTTGGTTTGGTTTCTGTACTCGAGTACGCGTGTCCTTTTGATATTAATTCGATATGGTTGTATTAATTACCGGGGAACCAGTTGTACGTTTTCATAAACTTGAATTTTCGCCCTATTGATGTCTTATATTTACTTTCCTTTTTAATTAGCCTTGTAAACCCTTACTTGAAGGGTTTACGGCGATGTAATTATTCCGAATATGTCGGGGTGTTACAGACATTGTCATTGATATATGGATATTGATACGATAGTAGTGGTTTTGGATCGTGATGAAAGGATATGCTGATGTAATCCCTTTTTTCATTTCGGATTCTTGATGTTATTGTCGTTTACTTCGTATGATGACGATTATAGTAGTATTGTTGTGATTCTTGAGGGACTCTTGAATTATATATGAATCATGATATGAGATTGATTTCGGAATTGGGTATGTTATAATCCTGATTATCGGGTTGAATTGATTGTTGATGTGATTATCGGATTATGGAATAGTATTGTAGTTATGGATTCCTAATTCATTGATTTGGGTTGTTCGGATTTATGTTTAATCGAGATATTGTGGAACTGTTGGGTTTATTGACTGTTGATTGTTATCGATTACTACAATAGGTTGTGAGGACTGATCGTTGATTAGAATATCATGTTGCGGTTGAGTTCGAGGATGTTCGTGAATTGCTTTGGCCGGGTGCCGAGGAGCTTGTAGACGACGACAAAGAATTGGTATCAGCATCGAGGCAAGTTATTACTTGCTGAGTTTATAACATTTAATGAATGATTTCAGTTTCATTCGTTTATAATTTTATAGCAATGATATTAATTGTGAACTCTAGAGATTTGGGATTGTACGTTGTTTTCAGATTGTGGGAATTAAATCATAATGTATATGATTTAAATGTGTTATTGGTATACTTGGGTATCAAGGATACATTATGGTAAAGACGAGGATATGAGTTATCTATAGTTCGTGGCATTTTGGATCGTCGAATATTGAGGATAATTGTTGGTGATGGTTTTGACATCGAGATTGTAATACCCGTGTATTTTATGAGTGTTGTTTTAGATGTATTTTGTGGTATTGTGGCTATTTGGATCGTATGTATTGATGGTTGACCTTGGTATGTTCATGGCTAATAATTATTGAACTTTGTGATTTTCGGATTGTGCTCGTTTTTTTCCGGAATGTCGAAGTGGTGACTCGAGAGTTATGGCCGTAAGATATGAATGTATTACCAAAAGGGGGTTAATAAAATAAGAGTAGGTATTTCCGAATTGTGATTTGCACAAGGGCTGACTTCGGTCAATCACCATAAATTCCACAAAAATCAAAAAATTCTAAAATTTTACACAATTGTAGAGAAATGAGTTATCTTTCTAATGGTTTGAACGGTGAGTCAATCGGAGTCCGTACGAAGGAGTTATGGTCGAAATATCGGCCCCTGGTGCAGTGACACGGCCGTGTCATTTGACGCGGGCGTGTCGAACTGTTACGGTTAAGCAAAAAGGTTCTGGACTGTGACACGACCCCTGACTCGACCGTGTCCTGTGACACGACCGGAAGTGCAGAAATGATGAAAATCCCATTTCGGGAGCTATATATAGCCATTGGTCGATTTTTTGGGCATTCTAGCACCTTCCCTTCATCCTCCACCTAGAATCCTTCATCTTAAACTCCAAAATCAAGCCATAAACATGTTCCAAACACTATAGAATCAAGATATTGTTGCGATATTTCTTACACGCAAGTGCACGTTATCGTTTACAAGTAATAAAGTGATGAGTGAGTATCGTTCCCACGAGGACTGAATCACTAACTACCGATTTTTATGTATTCCAGTTTTATTTGAACAATCGAATTTGGGTTTTGCAATTAACTACTAAAAGAATTATTAAAAGACTAAACAGTAGAAAACGATAGCTTGAAGAAAGAGAATCAAATGATGAATAAGTCTAGGATTCTGAATCTACCTCAGTTTATCCGAATTTACTCTCGATTATCCGTAGTAAATAATTTTCCCAATTTATTGAAGGCGGAGATTGCTAATATATTCTACCGCCTCTCCCGAGGTCAATATATTTCTCTAAAGGCGAATAACGCACTCTATCCCTAGGTGAATTAATTCGTCAATAGGCAAAAAGCATAAAATCTCTAAAAGGCCACGTAGTTCCTATGAGTATATTCCTATTTCACAGAATAAAACGGTCCTCACCAATAGTTCCTCACCAATTCTCCTCTCCCGATTCGAATTGAATGATTAAATCAATACAACTATTGGCCAGATAATTGCAAGCATAAAACACGAGTGGGAAAACTCAACAATAAGGTAATTAATTAGATAATCTCAAGCAAATCCATCAAAACGTAGGTTTCATCAAAATCCTAGATTAGGGTTTTAGCCTGACATACTAATAAATAAAAATACAGAATAAATGAATGAAAGCATTAAAATCAAACGCAGATGAAGCTCGGATTCCTCCGTTCTTCGGCTTCCGCCCTCTGCTCTTTGAAGTCTTCTGCTTCCCTCCTCTTCTGCCGTCTCTTCTCTCTGATTCCAAGCTCAAGATCCAAAGATTAAAAGATTATTAATTAAGGTCTTAAACCCTTATTTATAGCTTTTCACAGTCTCCAAATCGCGTCCGTATGAGTAGGTCGAAAACTGGCTTCGAAACGGCCCAAATCCGCGCGGAGCATACAAAAACCGCCAAGTGTGCCGCGGCGCACTAAATCTATGTCGCGGCACATTGCCTTCAGCTGGATGCCTGGGCGTCATTTAATTCCTCTGTGACGCGGCTCACCTGGACTGTGCCGCGGCACAGAGTACAGTTTACTTTGTGCTCGCTGGTTGTCTTCCTGTGTCGCGGCCCTGTTTCCTTGTGCCGCGGCTCATAGCCAAAATTTGCCGTTTTCGCCCGTTTCGCCACGTTTTAGCTTCCGGACTTCAATTTCCTGACAAACATACAAAATTAAGGCATTAAAGGCTCATAAAAGCAAATTCACTCTCCAAAATAATACAAAATAATGATAAATAAGCGTATAAAAATACGCCCAACAAATACCCCCAAACTTAAGCCTTTGCTTGTCCTCAAGCAAAAAGAATTAATTTCAACAAAAGAATGTCGTGAATAATCGTGCAACTCATCGTGCTGTACCCAATCAATACTATCCTGAAATTTTCTCTGAATAATACGAGTATCGTAATAGCGAGCTGCACTCAGAACACTGATTCCACAAAGTAACCAAGTTCAGTCCTAATCACTCGTTCATGAAGAAAATCCAGCTCAAAGATTAACAAACGTGAATCAAATCGACCGTCAATATGAAAGGCTAAAATAAACAAGATAGTTCGCCCCGTTCCACAGTCTAATGGTAAAATTTTCTCGAGTTTCATAAAAATAATCCTCGGACAGTATTCCCTTATATATATATGCTCAAGAAATTGATTCGAGTTGACCAC
The DNA here is from genome assembly GCA_033398695.1 of Orobanche coerulescens. NCBI lineage: Eukaryota > Viridiplantae > Streptophyta > Magnoliopsida > Lamiales > Orobanchaceae > Orobanche > Orobanche coerulescens. Next base: position 7,200,334 of record CM065814.1, read on the forward strand.
TAGGTTCGGATATCGGGATGTTTCATCGGGATAATCCTAGGGTGGAACTTCCATTCTCATGTATTGGGAAACCGTTTGACATAAAAGACACTCATGGGGTACATGGATGCTTCTAGTTACTAAGTTCCCTTCTACAGCGGAGAAATAACTCGAATATATAATTCCCGCATGTCCAAATCAAGGTCGCCGTTTTACGCGAGAGTAAACAACGGGTCACGTGAATACCCCCGGTTACTAGGCTCCCTATCATCGGCACATGTGAAATTTCTAAATCACTAGTCTAATCAGGGTCGTCGTTTTACGCGAGAGTAAACAACGGGTCACGTGAATACCCCCGGTTACTAGACTTCCCCTCATAGAACAAAATTATCTCAACTTTTGGGAAAAACTGACCGACTCTAAACTCACTCTACGTGCCAACACGACTAATGTAACTGGACGACTAACTAACCGAAAAAATGTAACCAAACATATCGACGGTGATTTTAAAACAAGTATGTATCCTCTCCTATCCGCCAAGATGTAACATCCCCAAAACCATATGGGAATATTACACGCCGTAGACCCTTTCCACAAGGATCTACCAGGCTAAACATCCATAAACAACCAAATGCTTGCCCGACCAGGGTCAAACAATAAAATGATACAGACCGATATGGTCACTTACACGTGAATACACAGACCGATGAGGTCACACAACCCGATCGATAAAACTAACTTAAATAACATTACCCACACAGGGGTCGAAATACAATACAGCGGAAGACTGAAATCAACTCTGACAACACAACAAAAATCAAAACAACTCTCGACTCATGATTAGTATCGCAGCTCGTCATCCTCTTGTGCCAATCCCGTGATCGCCCTCGAACTGCATGTACCGGACGCAAACAGACATCCACCCCCGACACGGGGTTAGTAAAACTCCACCGCTTTACTAGTGCAAGTATCAAATCATACGAAATGTAACAAGCAATTAATAATCGTGATCAAATATAATAATCAAGTATCAAATATTCCTGGAGGTTTTCACAAGGGAAGATAAGCTATGAAGCATTCAAAATAAGATTATCATCTCGAATTTTTAGAATTTCAAAACCTTAAGACCTCAAGTCCTGATTCACAAAACCTTTCGAAAAACTTAAGGGCCTTAACCCAAAACTTGTTTCATAATTCAACAGTTTACAATACCGGAAACATTTCCATAAATCTCGTGGGGCTCGGCCCAACATTCTTTCTTAAAACTTTTCCTTTAAAAACTTTGATTTGAAAAGTATCATGCTCATGACACCGTGATCCACTGTCACGTGTCTCCGTAGGTTCAACAACCCGCACGGACTACATCACGCACAATTAAACAAACATAATCAATTCCGACACCGTGATCCACTGTCACGTGTCTTCGTAGGTTCAACAACCCACACGGACTATTAACCAACATAACCAATTCTGACACCGTGATCCACTGTCACGTGTCTCCGTAGGCATAACAACCCGCACGGACTATATCAATCACAACAATCACACACAGTCCGACACCGTAGTCCACCGCCACGTGTCACCGTAAGCCCCGTCGAGCTCACCCGGTTGACGCATTGTGTCCGAAACTCATGGTCCACCGCCATGCGTTATCGTAGGCCTCGCTGCATCAAAGACGATTGGACCTCAGTACCTCACTAAGTTATGATCCCGTAGTCCTCTGCCACGAATCCTCGTAGGTCCCGTCGAACCAACACGAGTGAACTTAGCGGTCACACACATATTCACATTCACATTACATACAACAATGAGCACAATTAATCAATCACCTTGATCACCACAAAATCGTACATTGCACGCACATAACACAACCTCGACACTCGCAACAACTATCATCAATCAACGACATTTAACCAACATAACACACATTCGGTACACAATACATTGCACAACCAAGTGTACAACCATCCCATATGTACGTCGCATTCCTGCACAAATGGCACAATGCCTAACACATATACTGATATAACACTATTATCACAAAGCCTTTAAATTGCGGAAAACACAACCAACTCAAACGGAACATATTTACGAAGGCAAGCAAAGTCATCATACATCTCATACGTAATTACTAGTCGCAAGATACAAGTCGTATAGTAAGATACTTGCCTTAATAACCGCTACCGAACGCTCCAAAGAACACGGTTCGACCGGGAAGCTCGAACCCCAAAGAAGGCAACGAACGGAAGGGTTCCGACTCGAGTTCTTCACAAGAATTCGCTCCTAAGTCACAACGATATCAATTCAATCAAAATTCTACGAAAACGTATGGAACTTCCCAAGTTCTACCCATTGAAGCATTTTATCGGACACTTTGAGGGCGTAGTCCAATTTAATCGATTATTCAAAGAAATACTCAAATTCGTTCCACAAAACTTCAAGAGTATTGAATGATTACGAGTTTGCAATCAAGTGCTAACAATAATATGAATCAAAACGAAGCAAATCGGCCAAAACACCAAGAAACCTCAAGAACATCCAAAAACCAAAAGTTTAGGTGTTCTTACCTTCGATCCGGGTGGAAGATGATGTTAATCCATGATTACAACTTCCAAAACATGTTGATCTAAGTTGATTCTACTCAAACCATCGATCTATGGTAAAAAATCGCGGAAGGAACGAAGAAAAGATGAGAAATGGCCGGATGACTCGGTCGAGGCCTATAAATAGCCGACCCTCGCCGGCCGCTTACGTACGTAATCGGCCAAGGCCTACGTACGTAATCGGCCAAGGCCGAACTCTCGGATCGATTCGCCGACATGTTACGACGAATCGAAGGTCGCACGCGACGAATCGCATTACGGCCATCGCCGGCCATTACGGCCGTTACTCGCCAGTTCGCCAAACAGCCTCCGATCCGACGGTCCGAAAAATCCCGAAACTCCAACCTGAACGTAAACCGAAAACACGATTATGAAGTACTCGCAAAGACGAATCCGAATACTAAAAGAACACCCGATTCCGACCACCCGAGGGCTCGAAATTCGACAACGAAAGTAATTACCTCAAACTTTGGGAAATTACGAAAATGGCCCAAAACGTCCGAAATACCTGATACACGATCGAAACACCAAACCGAAGCTTACAACATGAATAATAACATTAAATGAACTTCCGAGAAACTCGAAACAACAGTTTCGGACGAGATTCGCGAGAATCGAACTCAAGTGCGGAAAAGTCTTTTAAGGGCACGGAACTCAACAAAACGATACCGAAATGAACTCGGATGACAAAAAGTGCAGAATTAAATATTCTCAGAATGACGAAACGGTCAAAAGTGAGTTGTCGAAACGGACCTCCGCCGAAAAATGAAAATTACCGGAAATCCAAAATTGCGGATATTACATTCTACCCTCCTTAAAAGAAGTTTCGTCCCGAAACTTAAAATAAGTAGGGAGAAGCAATATCCCAACAGGAAACCTTAACGAGATACACAAGGAGCGCATAACTTTCGCCCATTGGCGAAACGTTACAAGAAATGCGAATGAATATACAGCGTGAAAACACGCCCCACGACGACCATAACAACGCCACCGGCAATGATTCAAACAATAACGATCAATTAACTACGCATCACATACCACATCATATGCACACATTTAATCAAAGAAACGTACGCGACAATAAGTCGCACCCAACTAAAACGGCTATGCGACAGAAACAAATAGAGTATTACGATAGAAATCATTCCGATTCTCATCAACAAGAAAATGTCTGACGTCAAAACACAAACAATTCAAGATAACGGAAAATGAGAATACCGGATATTACATTCTATCCTATTAAAATTAAGTTTCGTCCCGAAACTTAAAATAAAACATCATGATAGAATAGAAACAAAACCAAAAAGTTCACGCAACAAATATCAATCTCTACACGAATTACAGCACAAAGTACGATACACAACTACATCATCGACACCACCGGCCCTCCCGAGTAGGAACGAAAACCCGATTCCCGAACATCCTGGCAACGGTCTCACAATGCACCGCTTGGTGCCCCAGTTGGCCGCACTTAAAATAATTAACCGGTGGCGAACGACAATTCTGTCTCGCATGGCCTACACGACTGCAGTTAAAGCAGGTCTTCACACTGATCGTCTTACTCGCCTCTGGGGTAAGGTTCTTAGACTGGTCAACCGAACGAGGGGTGCTCCTGCATGAAATCGCAAGCAACAGGCTCACGGATCTCACTCCTCTGGCCTCTTGAAAAATTTCTCGAGGTCTTCTGTCTCTTACTCTCTGAACCAGATTCCGTCACAGAAACGGCCATCTCAATAGCTAAAGCTCGGTCCTGATATTCCTTCAGGGTGGTACACATGAGCGGAGCCATACTCTCACGGATATGGCGTTTCATGCGCATATTGAAGTATCGGACCTTGTCCGCTTCACTTCTCACTTGAGCACGAACATAAACCAACTGTCGATTATAATCGACTATCGCCTGGGATATTGACACATCCTGGGGCGTAGCCGAGAAAAACTCAACGATTCTGCATTCACGAACAGGCAACGGGCAATACTCTACCTCCATGGCGGTCTTAAACTCAGTCCATGTAGGTGTACGATCTGCAGGCACTACAGCGTGCCACCAGTCTGCAGCTTCTTTGTCGAGTAGGTACTGAGCAATGGGTACCCTCCTATCATCCGGACAAGCTACAACATCAAATATTCTGTCCAACTAGAAGAGCCAGTTTTCCCAACCTAACAAGTCAGACGAACCCACAAAACGGGGCGGCTGCATCTTCATCACATCTCGTAACCACTTACTAGTTCCGTTAGCCCTATTTGGGTTCTCATCCCGACGTACGGCCTGATTCATCTGCACTAACTGGTCAACCACCTGACGAAGGATGGTGGCGGCGCCAACGTCAACATTAACGCTAGTCGAATGTCCCTGATCTGTACTGAGCTGATTGGTACTCGGCAAGGAGGGAGTCGCCCTCTCCTGCTCCCGATTACGACCACGACCACGACCACGGCCACGGCCTCGACCTCGACCCCTTAGCATACTGAACGGACAACCAATCAGAATAACAAGATAAAACAAAGCTCACATAATCGACATAAGCCCACAATCAGCAGCACAATGCAATATTCACACGTTCACATTGACGAAGATGAACGACCTATACCTCAGCATACACGGTTAAAACATTAAGCATACCATTGTGGTCCAACACCGGTAATATTTTAAAAAACTAGTTTATAGAGGTATTTGTTCGAATGATAATATAAAAAAAATTTGCGAGTTCGAAAGATTTTGCTGGGGTGAAATTTTGAAAGCACTTTGTTTAATACCTCGGTCATTGAAGTGGGGAACGATACCTAACAACGTATCCCGCCACTTGGGCATACAACCCAGATTTTCTGACGAGAATAATAATATAGCAACTCACTGCACGACTTAACCTCAATACATAAACACATAACGTTCTAATTTACGGAAGCCAAAGTTGTTTTGCAAAACAGAAATTTTCCAAAATCCTTTAGTTCATAACCAAAACGACGGTAATATTTTACAATGTCCGAAGTATTTCAAAACACATTTTTCAAATACCGTCTGATTGTGTCATTTGAAAATACACGGCCCATTTGTTAAAATTTAACAAATTTTAAAAATCCATATAAACCATGGTTTGACCGCACCACCAAAATATTTTCCAAAAATCGATTTCTACGGAATTCTCAAACTGTAAAGTCCTTCAGGAAACATTCACAAACTTACCCATAGCGGACAAAAATTACAACATTCCAAAAACAGTCGAATTTAAAACCACATACTCAAATGGCAACCAGGGTCGCCAATTCAATCAAATGCATCTCGTGGTATCAAGTGTAAACACACAGCAAAATCATTCATCGGAGTTTCTCACAAACTCTACCGTTGGTACCTTTGAAACCCATCGAGGTTTACAACCTTCACAACATACCACCCCACCCGGTGGTTCAAAGATAAAACAATAACGTGCCCAATTCTATACATATACTATGTGCCACAAATATTAAACACAACTATATTACACAATACTGTGTAAATAAAATTATACACCGCAATTAACTCACTAAGATAAAATCGAGATACACAGGTATTACGCATAAAGGAGGAGACTTACATCCACAGGTCGCACGGAGGTGACAGTCGCCCACGATACTAATCTCGTCCGACAACATAACCGACACGTTGTGACCATGCACAACTCAACTTGTCACCTGACGACTCGAACGACAAGACAACACATTACTCGAAAAAACACGACTTGAAACGACCCGACAACCTAGGTTTCCGCAAACCTAAGCTCTGATACTATAAATGTAACATCCCCAAAACCATATGGGAATATTACACGCCGTATACCCTTTCCACAAGGATCTACCAGGCTAAACATCCATAAACAACCAAATGCTTGCCCGACCAGGGTCAAACAATAAAATGATACACACCGATATGGTCACTTACACGTGAATACACAGACCGATGAGGTCACACAACCCGATCGATAAAACTGACTTAAATAACATTACCCACACAGGGGTCGAAATACAATACAATGAAGATCAAATCAACTCGACAACACAACAAAAATCAAAATAACTCTCGACTCATGATTAGTATCGCACTCGTCATCCTCTTGTGCCAACTCGTGATCGCCTCCCGAATCTGCATGTACCGGACGCAAAACAGACATCCACCCCCGACACTGGGGTTAGTAAAACTCCACCGTTTTACTAGTGCAAGTATCAAATCATACGAAATGTAACAAGCAATTAATAATCGTGATCAAATATAATAATCAAGTATCAAATATTCCGGAGGTTTTCACAAGGGAAGATAAGCTATGAAGCATTCAAAATAAGATTATCATCTCGGAATTTTTAGAATTTCAAAACCTTAAGACCTCAAGTCCCGATTCACAAAACCTTTCGAAAAACTTAAGGGCCTTAACCCAAAACTTGTTTCATAATTCAACAGCTTTACAATACCTAAACATTTCCATAAATCTCGTGGGGCTCGGCCCAACATTCTTTCTTAAAACTTTTCCTTTAAAAACATTGATTTGAAAAGTATCATGCTCATGACACCGTGATCCACTGTCACGTGTCTCCGTAGGTTCAACAACCCGCACGGACTACATCACGCACAATTAAACAAACATAATCAATTCCGACACCATGATCCACTGTCACGTGTCTCCGTAGGTTCAACAACCCACACGGACTATTAACCAACATAACCAATTCTGACACCGTGATCCACTGTCACGTGTCTCCGTAGGCATAACAACCCGCACGGACTATATCAATCACAACAATCACACACACAGTCCTGACACCGTAGTCCACTGCCACGTGTCACCGTAAGCCCCGTCGAGCTCACCCGGTTGGACGACCGTGTCCGAAACTCATGGTCCACCGCCATGCGTTATCGTAGGCCTCGTCGGACCAAAGACGATTGACCTCGCACCTAACTAAGTTCTGATCCCGTAGTCCACTGCCACGAATCCTCGTAGGTCCCGTCGAACCAACACGAGTGAACTTAGCGGTCACACACATATTCACATTCACATTACATACAACAATGAGCACAATTAATCAATCACCTTGATCACCACAAAATCGTACATTGCACGCACATAACACAACCTCGACACTCGCAACAACTATCATCAATCAACGACATTTAACCAACATAACACACATTCGGTACACAATACATTGCACAACCAAGTGTACAACCATCCCATATGTACGTCGCATTCCTGCACAAATGGCATAATGCCTAACACATATACTGATATAACACTATTATCACAAAGCCTTCAAATTGCGGAAAACACAACCAACTCAAACGGAACATTATTTATGAAGGCAAGCAAAGTCATCATACATCTCATACGTAATTACTAGTCACAAGATACAAGTCGTATAGTAAGATACTTGCCTTAATAACCACTACCGAACGCTCCGAAGAACACAGTTCGACCGGGAAGCTCGAACCCCAAAGAAGGCAACGAACGGAAGGGTTCCGACTCGAGTTCTTCACAAGAATTCGCTCCTAAGTCACAACGATATCAATTCAATCACAATTCTACGAAAACGTATGGAACTTCCCAAGTTCTACCCATTGAAGCATTTTATCGGACACTTTGAGGGCGTAGTCCAATTTAATCGATTATTCAAAGAAATACTCAAATTTGTTCCACAAAACTTCAAGGGTATTGAATGATTACGAGTTTGCAATCAAGTTCTAACAATAATATGAATCAAAACGAAGCAAATCGGCCAAAACACCAAGAAACCTCAAGAACATCCAAAAACCAAAAGTTTAGGTGTTCTTACCTTCGATCCGGGTGGAAGATGATGTTAATCCATGATTACAACTTCCAAAACATGTTGATATAAGTTGATTCTACTCAAAACCATCGATCTATGGTGAAAAATCGCGGAAGGAACGAAGAAAAGATGAGAAATGGCCGGATGACTCGGTCCAGGCCTATAAATAGCCGACCCTGGCCGACCGCTTACGTACGTAATCGGCCAAGGCCTACGTACGTAATCGGCCAAGGCCGAACTCTGGATCGATTCTCACGGACATGTTATGTACGTAATCGAAGGCTGTTACGACGTAATCGCATTACGGCCCTTACCGCCGCCATTACGGCCAAGAGCTGCCAGCTCGCCGCCAGCCTCGGTCGATCCGACGGTCCGAAAAATCCCGAAACTCCGACCTGAATGTAAACCGAAAACACGATTATGAAGTAATCGCAAAGACGAATCCGAATACTAAAAGAACACCCGATTCCGACCACCCGAGGGCTCGAAATTCGACAACGAAAGTAATTACCCCAAACTTTGGGAAATTACGAAAATGGCCCAAAACGTTCGAAATACCTGATACACGATCGAAACACTAAACCGAAGCTTACTAAATGAATAATAACATTTAATGAACTTCCGAGAAACTCGAAACAACAGTTTCGGACGAGATTCGCGAGAATCGAACTCAAGTGCGGAAAAGTCTTTTAAGGGCACGGAACTCAACAAAACGATACCGAAACGAACTCGGATGACAAAAAGTGCAGAATTAAATATTCTCAGAATGACGAAACGGTCAAAAGTGAGTTATCGAAACGGACCTCCGCCGAAAAATGAAAATTACCGGAAATCCGAAATTGCGGATATTACACAAGACCTCTACAATCACGAAAAATTTTGGACCTAAATGAATACTAAGCAGAAACAGAAATCACTGACTACAACGCGACTAGAACTCGACCGTTTCTTCAGATAGAAAAACAGTGTCGTAACATCAGTATTACACAAATAGAGGCACGAAAAATTCACGAATAAAAGTAAAATCAAGACAAGCAAGGCTATCGAAAAAAAATAACGCAAAGTAATGAAAAGTGCAACAAAATCAGTACAGCAATGAATGTAGCAACTGAAAGTAACCCCCCCCCCCCCCCAAACTTAGGACGTACATTGACCTCAATGGACAAAATATAGTATGCAATAAAATAAGAAGGTCAAGTACTCCCCTCAGGTCTTCTTACGAGCTGGTGCCGGCATCATCCGGTGAGCTTGCACGCTTCTTGACTACATCATGCGGAGTGTGAATAAATGAGCTTGCATCATCAAAAAGGAAGTTAAGTACGAGCTCTCAAGTTTAACATGATGTAAGGGTTGGGGATAATGTAATTCGATAACATGATTCATTGCATATAATTTGAAAATGCCTGGCTTACCACTTTTTCATTGCTACAATTTATCAAACACTTTGTGTGCACAAGTTAAAATGAAGAACAAGAATTTTGATGGTTAACTTCAAATCCCAAAAATAATAACACAGATAATAATCATGAATAACGACAACTATCATCACCAATTCGTTCATAAATATCAATTCCTTCACAATCAATAACCAAATTCCCCATATTCCAACTCCATTTTAGAGAAATCATTGAAGAACAACTAGCAATATACAACTTCCATTCTTTTCAAATCAAGTATCACTTATGATTAAGAAATTAAGAATTACCTGAAGAATTTGAGAAGGAGACTAAGAGAATGGTATCTACTGACCTCATTGTGCGAAGGAAGGAAGGAAGGGAGGGAGGGAGAAAGGTACCTTGTGCAGGCCGATCGACTGTATGAGGCCTACCTGGGTGTTCTTATTTTGTGACGGGGGCCGCGGCACAATGTAAGTGAGTCGCGGCCCAAGGTACAGTCGGCCTGGGACTCTTTGCAATACCACCGGGTGCCGCGGCTCAGTGTAGGCGTGCCGCGGCTCAACGTGTTAGTGTGCCGCGGCTCATTTGCCCCGTGCCGCGGCACAAAGTGCAGTCTCCTGGGCGTTTCTTGGACGTTTTGTGTGCCGCGGCTCAGGGTATGTGTGCCGCGGCTCAGTGACCTGGTGTGCCGCGGCACAGAGTACAGTTTGTTCGGCCATGTTTCATCAGCTGGTGGGTGCCGCGGCTCACTTTTATTGTGCCGCGGCCCATCATTGAATTCCTCCCCTTGGCTGATTCTTGCACGGAATTTTTAAACGAAGACATCAAGATGAGAGGGAAGGACGGATCAAAGAAGAATGACGACAAAGAAAGACTTTAAAAATGCAAGAAAACAATAAAGATTCTACAACTAATACTCGGGTTGCCTCCCGAGAAGCGCTAAGTTTATAGTCTTCAGCCGGACTTTTCTCGCATTCATCCGGCGGTGGATAAGGCGACACTCGTTTTCTGTGTGTCTATTGGATTTCCAAAGTATGCCTTCAACCGTTGTCCATTAACTTTGAATTTTCGGGCATCTTTTTGTACTTCTACCGCACCATGTGGAAACACTTGAACTACGGTGAACGGTCCCGACCATCGTGAATGCAATTTCCCGGGAAATAACTTTATGCGAGAGTTAAATAGCAACACCTCTTGTCCCGGGACAAATTCTCTCTGCGTGATGTGCTTATCATGCCAAATCTTTGTCCGCTCCTTATAAAGTTTCGCATTTTCGTATGAGTCGTGGCGAATTTCTTCCAACTCGTTCAGCTGCAAACAACGCTTTTCACCAGCAGATTTCAGATCAAAATTTAGTTTCTTTATCGCCCAGTAAGCACGATGTTCCATCTCTACGGGTAAATGACAACCTTTCCCATAGACCAATCTGTAGGGCGACATTCCGATAGGTGTTTTATACGCAGTCCGGTACGCCCAAAGTGCATCGTCGAGTTTAAATGACCAATCTTTTCGAGACGAGCTGACCGTCTTTTCTAGGATCCACTTCAGCTCTCGATTTGATATCTCGACTTGACCGCTTGTCTGAGGATGGTATGCTGTAGCAACACGATGAGTGACTCCGTATTTTCTCAACACCGCATCAAGAAATTTGTTGTCGAAGTGTGACCCACCATCACTGATAATATCACGTGGAGTCCCAAAACGTGTGAAGATATATTGTTTTATAAACTTGATTACAACATTGGACCCATTCGTAGGTAGTGCCACCGCTTCAACCCATTTTGAGACATAATCTACGGCCACCAAAATATAGAGATTTTTATTTGATGGAGGAAATGGACCCATGAAGTCGATCTCCCATACATCGAACAATTCAACTTCCAGTATGGTGTTCAGCGGCATTTCGTGTCATCTTGAGATGTTTCCCGTCCGTTGACACCGATCACACGCGGACACAAAGGAGTGAGCATCCTTGAATAAGGACGGCCAATAGAACCCCGATTGTAAGACCTTCGCCGCTGTTCTATTTCCACTAAAATGTCCACCGTTGGGTGATGCATGGCAATGGTTTAGCACACTGTGGATTTCCTCATCCGGAATACATCTACGAATGATTTGATCGGGGCATCTCTTGAAAAGAAAAGGATCGTCCCACAAATAATACTTAGCGTCCGAGATTAGCTTCTTCTTTTGATGGCGTGAGAGGTCGTTCGGAATTGTTTTACTTGCCAATTAGTTCACTAGATCAGCATACCAAGGCGCTTGTTTTGAATCCAACTTGTAGAGCTGCTCGTCGGGGAAGGTTTCTATGATTTGTGGCTGACTTTCTTCCTTCTCGAGGGGACTCTCTAATCGTGAAAGGTGATCGGCTATAACATTTTCAGTCCCTTTCTTGTCCCGAATCTCCAAGTTGAATTCTTGAAGGAGTAGCACCCACCGAATCAACCTTGGTTTGGCATCCTTCTTCTCCAAAAGGTATTTTATTGCTGAATGGTCGGTCCACACTATCACTTTCGTTCCCAGTAGATAAGCCCGGAATTTATTAAATGCAAAGATCACCGCCAACAATTCTTTCTCCGTTGTGGCATAATTTCTTTGGGCGTCATCGAGTGTTCGGCTTGCATAGTATATGACATGGAACACCTTCCCTCGTCTCTGCCCCAAAACAGCCCCAATGGCAAAGTCGCTAGCATCACACATTAACTCGAATGGAAGGTCCCAATCCGGAGCGACTATCACCGGTGCCGTGCTTAGAGCTTTCTTTAATAAATCGAAACTTTCTTTACACGACTCGTCAAAAGTAAATGGAACATCCTTCATGAGTAGATTGCACAGCGGCTTCGTGATTTTCGAAAAATCCTTAATAAATCGGCGATAGAAACCGGCATGTCCCAAAAAACTTCTAATCCCCTTGACCGAAGTGGGCGGAGGCATCTTCTCAATTGTTTCAATTTTCGCTCGGTCGACTTCAATTCCATGTGAGGATATTCGATGGCCAAGCACAATGCCCTCCTGCACCATAAAATGACACTTCTCCCAGTTCAAGAACAAATTTGTCTCTTCGCATCTTCTCAAGACTTTCTGCAAATTTTTCAAACAAATGTCAAACGAATCTCCAAACACAGAAAAATCATCCATTAAAATCTCAATACACTGCTCTACCATGTCAGAAAAAATAGCCATCATACACCGTTGAAAAGTAGCCGGCGCATTACACAATCCAAAAGGCATGCGCCTATAAGCGAAAATGCCGTAAGGACATGTAAACGTCGTTTTCTCTTGGTCTTCGGGGGCTATGTAAATCTGATTATACCCCGAGTAACCATCGAGAAAGCAATAGAAATCGTGTCCGGCTAATCTATCTAACATCTGATCAATAAAAGGCAAGGGGAAATGATCTTTTCTAGTGGCCTTATTTAATTTCCTATAATCTATGCACATACGCCACCCCGTGACAATCCTAGTGGGAATTAATTCATTATTATCATTTTGAACAACCGTTATCCCACCCTTTTTCGACACAACTTGGACCGGACTTACCCACTTGCTATCAGAAATTGGAAAGATCATACCTGCGTCGAGGAGTTTTAAAACCTAGACTTTTACCACCACCTTCATGTTAGGATTCAACCGGCGTTGATGCTCCACGGATGGTTTGTAGTCTTCCTCCATCAAAATCTTGTGCATGCAAATTGATGGGCTGATCCCCTTAATATCCGCAATAGACCATCCAAGAGCAGATTTTTACTCCCTCAACACTCTTAATAATTTCGCCTCTTGATCCCCTGCTAAAGTGGCCGAAAGAATAACTGGAAGGGAGTCGTCGGGCCCCAAAAATGCATATTTTAAATGAGGCAGCAGCTTCTTGAGTTCCAACTTTGGAGGTTTTTCGATCGATGGGGTTGGTCGAGTTAGTGAACTTCCGAGCTCCTCGAATGGTTTACGAATGAAAATTGGCGGGGAAGCATCCATGTGGCGTACGTAGGCTGCATGCTCTGCATTTAGTTCGGAAACATCCCCAATCAAAACGGATTCCAATGGATCGGGTGGATAATTTTCTCGAAAAGTTCTACTCACGCACGAGTCAATGACGTCAACTTGGAAACAATTTTCAGCATCACTCGGATATTTTACGGATCGAAAGATATTAAATGTTACTTGCTCCTCTTGAACACGTAGAGTCAGCTTCCCCTTTTCCACATCGATCAAAGTTCGGTCGGTCTCCAAGAATGGTCTTCCCAAGATAATCGGGATATCTTGATCTTCCTCCATATCGAGCACAATAAAATCCGCTGGAAAGATAAATTTGTCAACCTTTACTAACACGTCCTCTATTACTCCCCTCGGATATTTGATAGATCGATCCGCTAATTGCAAGGAGACCGTCGTCGGCTTGGCTTCCACAATGTCCAGCTTTTTAAAAATAGAAAGGGGCATAAGATTTATGCTGGCTCCGAGATCGCATAGGGCTCTTTCAAAATACGAATTTCCGATGATGCAAGGGATGGTAAAACTTCCCGGATCTCTCTATTTAGGTGGGAGCTTCTTTTGTAAAATAGCGCTGCACTCCTCCGTTAAAGCGACCGTCTCATATTCCTCGAGCTTTCTTTTGTTTGACAAGACTTCTTTCATGAATTTAACATAACTCGGCATTTGTTCCAACGCGTCGGCAAATGGAATGTTTATGTGCAATTTCTTGAAGACGTCGAGGAATTTTGAAAACTGCTTGTCCAGTTTTTGCTTTTGGAAACGCTGTGGGAATGGAATTTGAGGAGTGGGCTGAGTAGTCGATACTTCCTTTGGCTTGGGCGCCTCATCCTTTTCCTTCTCGTTCTGCTCGATCGGCTGCTCTTTGTTATTAATAGGCTGCCCTTTCAACTCCTTTCCACTTCGTAATTCGATTGCTTGCACGTTTTCCTTGGGTTTCATTTCAGCTGCGCTGGGCGATGCACCTTGAGACCGAGAAGACAATAGATTAGCAATCTGCCCCATTTGTGTTTCCAGATTTCGGATGGAGGTAGAATGATTTTGGAGGGTTGTTTCGGTGCGGGTCATGAATTGGCTCGTGTTAGCCGCCAATTGAGCAAGAGCATCTTCCAATGATACCTTTGGTGATTGCGGGGGCTGCTGTGGGGGCTGCGTGAAGTGAGCTTGTGGAGGTTTTAAAGCTTGCCCGTTTCTCCACGAAAAATTTTGTTGATTTCGCCACCCTTGATTATAAGTGCTGGGGTAAGAGTTATTTTGTCGATTTCCATTTCCCACGAATTGAGCTTGCTCCATCGGGTGTTGCTCGAATGGGTTCCCGACTTGACACTCCGCGCTGGGGTGAGATCCGTTACACCAATTGCATGTCTCTATGGTAACGGGGGGAGGAGAATGCGAAAATGCTTGAAGCTGTTGGGTCAAGGCGGCGACTTGAGCTGACAATGTGGATATCGGATCATTACTAGAAACTTCCATAACTCGCTTCGGCGTCAATCTTTCAGATGGCCATTGATATGCATTTGCGGCCATAGCTTCTAACAATGAGTGTGCCTCGGCCATAGTCTTTCCCATCAAAGCCCCACCGGTGGCTGCATCCACAAGAGTGCGTGTAGAGGCACTCAAACCATTGTAGAACGTCTGAATCTGAAGCCAATCTGGAAGGCCGTGATGTGGGCATCTCCGTAACAAATCTTTGTATTGCTCCCACGCCTCGTGGAGCGATTCCATATCATACTGACCGAAAGTGGTGATCTCGTTTCTCAATCTCGCCGTCTTAGAAGGTGGGAAGAATTTGGCAAGGAAGGCTTGCGCTAACTCTGCCCATGTTGTGATCGACCCCGGCGGTAAGGAATTTAGCCAAAATTTCGCTTTATCCCTCAAAGAGAATGGGAAAAGCCGTAATCGGATAGCATCGTCGGTGACACCATTATTCTTGAACGTGTCACAAATTTCAAGGAAAGAAGCAATATGAGCGTTAGGGTCATCATTCGGCAATCCACAAAATTGGCTCGCCTGCACCATCTGAATGATCGCAGGCTTGATCTCGAAATTGTTGGCTTGGATAGTGGGACGCCGAATCCCCGAAAAGTTTGCGTTGATCTGCGGCATGGCATAATCTCGAAGAGCTAGTGCCGGTTGAACTTGCTGCACATGGTTATCTCCTCCAGGAATTTCGATATTTTCGGCCATGATCACCGTCATCTGTAGCTCTCGTTTCTCCTTATTGTTCCTTCGAAGAGTGCGCTCGAGCTCAGTATCCAAAGGTAGTAGGCCTTCGTTACCGAGTTTTCTCATACACTAAGCGAAAGATCCTGAAAGGAAAAACAAATAAACAAATAAAATTAAATACACAAAAATAATAAAATAAAATGATCAAACTAAGACTAGAAATACTGAAATCGATATTAGAAAATTTCAGTCCCCGGCAACGATGCCAAAAACTTGTTGCGATATTTCTTACACGCAAGTGCATGTTATCGTTTACAAGTAATAAAGTGATGAGTGAGTATCGTTCCCACGAGGACTGAATCACTAACTACCGATTTTTATGTATTCCAGTTTTATTTGAACAATCGAATTTGGGTTTTGCAATTAACTACTAAAAGAATTATTAAAAGACTAAACAGTAGAAAACGATAGCTTGAAGAAAGGGAATCAAATGATGAATAAGTCTAGGATTCTGAATCCACCTTAGTTTATCCGAATTTACTCTCGATTATTCGTAGTAAATAATTTTCCCAATTTATTGAAGGCGGAGATTGCTAATATATTCTACCGCCTCTCCCGAGGTCAATAGATTTGTCTAAAGGCGAATAACGCACTCTATCCCTAGGTGAATTAATTCGTCAATAGGCAAAAAGCATAAAATCTCCAAAAGGCCACGTAGTTCCTATGAGTATATTCCTATCTCACAGAATAAAACGGTCCTCACCAATAGTTCCTCACCAATTCTCCTCTCCCGATTCGAATTGAATGATTAAATCAATACAACTATTGGCCAGATAATTGCAAGCATTAAACACGATTGGGAAAACTCAACAAAAAGGTAATTAATTAGATAATCTCAAGCAAATCCATCAAAACGTAGGTTTCATCAAAATCCTAGATTAGGGTTTTAGCCTGACATACTAATAAATAAAAATACAGAATAAATGAATGAAAGCATTAAAATCAAACGCAGATGAAGCTCGGATTCCTCCGTTCTTCGGCTTCCGCCCTCTGCTCTTTGAAGTCTTCTGCTTCCCTCCTCTTCTGCCGTCTCTTCTCTCTGATTCCAAGCTCAAGATCCAAAGATTAAAAGATTATTAATTAGGGTCTTAAACCCATATTTATAGCTTTTCACAGTCTCCAAATCGCGTCCCTATGAGTAGGTCGAAAACTGGCTTCGAAACGGCCCAAATCCGCGCGGAGCATACAAAAACCGCCAAGTGTGCCGCGGCGCACTAAATCTGTGCTGCGGCACATTACCTTCAGCTGGATGCCTGGGCGTCATTTAATTCCTCTGTGCCGCGGCTCACCTGGACTGTGCCGCGGCACAGAGTACAGTTTACTTTGTACTCGCTGGTTGTCTTCCTGTGCCGCGGCCCTGTTTTCTTGTGCCGCGGCTCATAGCCAAAATTTGCCGTTTTTGCCCGTTTCGCCTCGTTTTAGCTTCCGGACTTCAATTACCTGACAAACATACAAAATTAAGGCATTAAAGACTCATAAAAGCAAATTCACTCTCCAAAATAATACAAAATAATGATAAATAAGCGTGTAAAAATACGCCTAACAGATATCAAGTTCATTATTGAAGAATTATCCATCTCTTGGTTGAATTAAGGTATGTGGTTGAAGTTCTTCAAGTTATTTCAAAGAATTTTGGGGTTTGTTGGGAATTCTTGATTCAAGTTCGTTTTGGCTTTGGATTATGTTAGATTATGATGTTGTAATCATGTTCCTTTTGTTTTCCCTCAAAGTTTATGGATTATATTCCGAGTTTTTAATCCGTTCTTGGGTTCGAACCTTGTCGCCTCCGTAGTGTTCGATTAAATGTCTCTAAGGGTAGAACTTAGGGTGAATTCTTCCGTTTCCATGGTGTTGTGTTTTGATTCGGTATCTCGATGTGTTAGGGTTGAATTGTTGAAGGAAGTTCGAACCGTACGTCCATCCGTTCATTGTTTCTCGTGTCGTTCGAATTGAGGCAAGTACTTTGATTGTGTTTAATGTACTTCGTGTGAATATGTAAAAATGTGATTTGTGCCAATTATTGATCGAGTGTGTGTGAGCCGAGTAAAACCAGTGAGGGTCCCCTGGGGTCCGGTAGGCTGCGTTTCCCTACGGATCACTCGGTTGGGCTATACAACCAGAGAGAACCTGACGAGGTCTCTTGGGGTGCGTATCTTGCGGGATGCGGGGCCAGTATAGCTCGGGAGGTTGTTTTGTGATGATGATTGTGATGTGGTATTCCGGAATATCTGTGATGGCACTGTGATTTCTGTGTTTTTTTGTTTATTATTCACTTGTTGTACATATTCTAGAATCATTGTACTTGCACCGGCTTCTTGCTGACCCCTTCTGGGGTGGATATACTTTTGTGTATTCAGGTACAGGTCTAGAGGGAGGACTAGCACAGGGCGGACACGAGCTTGGTGGGCAGCAGTGATATCGTGTGCTAATTTGAGTTGGTGGTTGTTTGGTCATGGTCAAAGTCATGTTTTGGTTTTGTACTCGCGCAGGTACTGTCTGTGTTGTATGTCGTGTCAGATTTGATGGTTAATGATGTTGTACTCCCATTGAAATGGTTGTGTTTTATGATCCTACGGGACGATTTGTTATTTGGTATTGTAGTGTACAACTTATCGAGTTGAATTTGGTGTATTTTAATGGATGAATGTCGTACTTTTGTTATCGTTTAATGTATTTTATGTTGCTCTTAGCCTGGTAGATTCTATAAAAAGAATCTACGGCGCTGTAATATCCTTGTAAATCTCGGGAGTGTTACAGAATATGGTATCGAAGCCTAGGTTTATGGATACCTAGGCTGTCGGTGTTTTGGGTCTGTTAAATTGAGTCGGTTGTTGTCTACGATATCATTGGCATGCTACCACCCCGTGTTGCCTGTGCTGGAAGACCCTTCAGATGTTGGTTGTTTCTTTACTTCGGAAATAATTACCTTAATATTGTGCAATCTATTATTGTAATCGTTTCCTTATTGAACCATTCTTATTCTTCAGTATGCCGAGAGGTAGAACTATCCGTCAACGCGGTCGTGGCCGAGGCCGTGGCAGAGTAGTAGTGTGTGAGTCCGAGAGATCCATTTGAGAATCGGCATCTCGTTCTGCGACTAGGTCAGACCCGATCTAGGTTCAGATGGAGGCTCGGAGGCCGAAGTGCCTAACGTTCTTCAACAAGTCGTAACACAAGTGCACCAACTGGCACAAGTGGTGCAGAATATTAATACTGGAAGGACGGTTGAGGATCGATGGCTTCAAGAAGTTATGAAGATGAACCCTCCCAGATTCGATGGTTCCGGTGATGCGAACAACTGGGATCATTGGTTAGTTGAGCTGGAGAAGATCTTTGACGGTATTGGTTGTCCTGAAGCCAAGAGAGTCCCGATTGCTCAATATCGGATGATTGATGACGCTTGGATGGTGGCGAGCCGTTAAGCCCAAGGACCTTTATGTCACTTGGGAAGAATTTAAAGAATTGATGGATGCTCAAGATTGTCCAAATGTACAGTTAGCAAGAGTCAGTGAGTTCTTCAGAGCTCAACCCGAAGATGTTCCTATTTCTGAGGCAATCAAGACATACAACAAGCAGTTAGCGTATGTCCAAGATCGGGTTAAGGATGAGATAGACAAGATACTTCATTTCGACGCAAGGATGAAACCGGAGGTCCGAAAGTATATGGCGGGCCTTGGGTGTACTACTTTGAGAGAATATCAGGATAGAGCACGTGCTTATGAGATGGTGTCAGTTCCGGTTCCTGCAGTTTCGAGCTCGAAGAAACCGAAATTTTCTGGTAGTTTCCGAGGCAGTGGATCGCGTAGGCCTCAACCTTCTGTGCAATCTTCTGTTGGTTCCCCTCAGCCTAGTGGAGGAGTGCCGAAAGTTTGTTTTAATTGTGGAAATCCGGGACATATCTGTTCTCGTTGCACTTCTCGCCCCATTGATTGGTTTAAGTGTGGGAAGCAGGGTCATCACGCATTATATTGTGAGTCAGTGGGCAGGATCTTCTCTAAACAGTCTCCTACTCCGGCCAGCATAGTTACGGGTCAGCCAACTCGGAGTGTCGGACGCGGCAGTGACAGAGGTAAGACCGAGCGTAGGGATGCACCTAGTATTGGATCAGCTCCACCTCGATTGTACGAGATGAGACGGACTGATGATGTAGGGACAGCAACTACGTCAGGTATTGTTTATATTTCGATGCACCCGGTAGATGTATTGTTTGATTTTGGAGCTACTCATTCTTTTATATCATTGTCTTGTATGAATCGTTTGGGTCTAGACGGTCTCTCTGCATGTGAACCTTTTATTGTTGGGATGCCAAGTGGGGAAAGGATAATTGGGGATCGAGAGATTGCCAATTGTCCTGTAACCATTGGCAGTAAAGATTGGTCATCCGACTTGATTGTGATCGATATGATGGGAGAGGATTTAATCCTCGGTGATGATTAGTTAAATCGGCATGGAGCGATAGTAGATTATCGTCGGAAAATAATTTCGATAGTCGCGCCGGATGGTACTGAGCACGTTTTTGAAGGAAAAAAACCTAGTACTTCTGGGAAGATTATTCGAGCCATGAAGGCGATGAAATTATTGCGACAAGGTTGTACCAGTTATTGGTGTTATGCGTTGAAGTCGGAAGTTGACGAGGTACAGTTGTCCTCTGTTCCAGTTGTGAATGAATTTCCAGACGTATTTCTGGATGATTTGCTGGGATTGCCACCACATCGTGAAGTGGAGTTCGTCATCAAACTAGAGCCCAATGCGGTGCCAATATCCAAGGCACCGTACAAAATGGCCCCATCGGAAATGCTAGAATTGAAGAAACAATTGGGTGAATTGTTGGACAAAGGTTATATTCGGCCTAGTATGTCGCCATGGGGTGCACCGGTATTGTTCGTACGAAAGGAAGATGGGTCCTTACGGCTATGTATTGACTATCGTGAGTTGAATAAACTCACTATCAAGAACAAGTATCCGTTGCCAAGAATCGATGATCTATTTGACCAATTACAAGGGGCTACAGTTTTCTCCAAGATTGATTTGAGGTCAGGATATTACCAACTACGAATTCGAGATTCGGATATCCCCAGGTCAGCATTTAGAACGAGGTATGGGCATTACGAATTCGTAGTTATGCCATTCGGTTTAACAAATGCTCCGGCGGCATTTATGCAGCTTATGAATAAAACCTTTATCGAATATCTCGATAAATTTGTGGTGGTGTTTATTGACGATATTTTAATCTATTCCAAAAGTGAGACGGAGCATGCCGAACACTTGAGGATCTCGTTGAGTATTTTGAGGGCTAATAAGCTTTATGCTAAATTTTCTAAGTGCGAGTTCTGGCTTAGAGAAGTTTCTTTTCTGGGACACATCATATCAGCCAATGGTATTCGAGTAGACCCTCAAAAGGTTGAAGCAGTCTTAGCTTGGGAGCCTCCACGGAATGTTAAGGAAGTTCGGAGTTTTCTGGGATTAGCGGGCTATTATTGTCGATTTGTCGAAGGATTCTCAAAAATTGCTCGACTGCTCACCCTATTATTGCAGAAAACTCAGAAATTTGAATGGAGTGACGAGTGTCAGAGGAGTTTTGATGAATTAAAGAAGAGGCTGACTACGTCTCCAATCCTAGCCTTACCACAAGGAACGGAAGATTTTGTTATTTATAGTGATGCTTCTAAACAAGGACTGGGATGTGTATTGATGCAAAATGAGAGAGTAGTGGCTTATGCGTCTCAACAATTAAATCCATACGAGATGAATTATCCTACTCATGATCTTGAGTTAGCCGCTTTGGTGTTTGCGTTGAAAATTTGGAGGCATTACTTATATGGTTCTTCTTGTCGAGTGTATACGGATCATAAGAGCTTGAAGTATATATTCATGCAGAAGGAGCTTAATATGCGTCAGCGGCGATGGTTGGAATTGCTTAAAGATTATGATCTTGACATTCTTTACCATCCAGGTAAAGCGAATGTCATTGCCGATGCGTTAAGCCGCAAGTCAGTCGTGTTGCAGAAGTTGGAACTACTTACCATTCAACTGAAGCTCAGACGAGAGTTGATTGATTTGGAAATTGAAGTTTGGCCTCACAGAACTCAAGGACGGTTGCGTTTCCTTGAGATTACGTCCTCTGTGATGGAAGATATTAAGTCCAAACAGTTAGATGATCTCTCAATTATGCAGCTTCGGGAAGACAGTGTTAAAGGAAAAGCTCCTGGATTCTTAATCGATGAAGACGGAGTTCTTCGATTTCGAAGTAGAACTTGTGTACCTAATCGGGATGATCTCAAACAAGTGATTTTGAATGAAGCACATTCTACTCCGTACTCGATTCATCCGGGTATGAGTAAAATGTATAAGGACTTGAAGAAAATTTTTTGGTGGCCGAACATGAAGAAAGATGTAATGGAGTTCGTGTCGAAATGCTTGACTTGTCAGCAGGTTAAAGTGGAGCATCAGAGACCTGCCGGTAAATTGCAACCGCTACCAATTCCGGAATGGAAGTGGGAAGATATAGCGATGGATTTTATTATGGGAATGCCAAAGATGCGAACTGGAGTGAATATGATTTGGGTGATCGTTGAACGGCTAACCAAATCCGCACACTTTCTGGGCATTATAGATACTTTGGGACCGGAGAGGTTAGCTCGGTTATTTATTGCGGAGATTATGAGACTCCATGGTACCCCAAAAAGTATAGTGTTTGATCGCGATGGGCGTTTTGTGTCTCATTTCTGGAAATCAGTACATCGAGCACTCGGTACCAAACTGAATTTCAGCACCGCTTATCATCCCCAGACAGACGGACAGTCGGAGAGGACGATCCAAACGCTGGAAGACATGTTGAGGGCTTGTGCGTTGGATTGGAAAGAATATTGGGAGACTCATTTACCATTGATTGAATTTGCGTACAATAACAGTTGGCATAGTTCGATTGGGATGGCTCCGTTTGAAGCATTATATGGAAGACGGTGTAGATCACCATTCTGTTGGGACGAACCGTACGAGTTACTTGGAGTAGAACCGGACTTGGTGGTTCAAACACGGGAAAAAGTCGCAATTATTTGGCAAAGGTTGTTGACCACTCAGAGTCGACAAAAGTCATATGCCGACATTCGTCGTCGACCGTTAGAGTTCCAGGCAGGAGACCATGTGTTGTTGAAAGTATCACCGACTCGTGGAGTTCTTCGGTTTGGCAATAAGGGGAAGCTTAGTCCTCGTTATATTGGCCCCTTCGAGATCATGGACAAGGTAGGTGATGTAGCTTATCGACTAGCGTTGCCTCCAACACTTAGTCATGTTCATAATGTATTTCATGTTTCACAATTGCGTAAGTATGTTCCCGATCCAAGCCATTTTATTGATTATCAAGAGATTGAGGTTAATGACGATGTCACATATGAAGAACAACCGGTAACCATACTAGAGCGACGAGTAAAACAATTGCGATGGAAAGTGATTCCGTTAGTAAAGGTCCAATGGTCTAAGCATGGAATTGAGGAGGCCACGTGGGAGACCTAGGATAGTATGCGTGCCCGATACCCCGGACTTTTTGTATCTTAAGTTTCGGGACAAAACTTCTTTTTAGGGGGTAAGGGTGTAATACCCGTGTATTTTATGAGTGTTGTTTTAGATGTATTTTGTGGTATTGTGGCTATTTGGATCGTATGTATTGATGATTGACCTTGGTATGTTCATGGCTGATAATTATTGAGCTTTGTGATTTTCGGATTGTGCTCGTTTTGTCCGGAATGTCGAAGTGGTGACTCGAGAGTTATGGCCGTAAGATATGAATGTATTACCAAAAGGGGGTTAATAGAATAAGAGTAGGTATTTCCGAATTGTGATTTGCACAAGGGCTGACTTCGGTCGATCACCATAAATTTCACAAAAATCCAAAAATTCTAAAATTTTACAAAATTGTATAGAATTGAGTTAGCTTTCTAATGGTTCAAACGGTGAGTCAATCGGAGTCCGGACGAAGGAGTTGTGGTTGAAATAGCGGACCCTGGTGCAGTGACACGGCCGTGTCATTTGACGCGGGCGTGTCGAACTGTTATGGTTAAGCAAAAAGGTTCTGGACTGTGACATGACCCCTGACTCGACCGTGTCCTGTGACATGACCCGAAGTGCAGAAATGCTGAAAAACCCATTTCGGGAGCTATATATAGCCTTTGGTCGATTTTTTGGGCATTATAGCACCTTCCCTTCATCCTCCACCTAGAATCCTTCATCTTAAACTCCAAAATCAATCCATAAACATGTTCCAAACACTATAGAATCAAGATATCAAGTTCATTATTGAAGAATTATCCATCTCTTGGTTGAATTAAGGTATGTGGTTGAAGTTCTTCAAGTTATTTCAAAGAATTTTGGGGTTTGTTGGGAATTCTTGATTCAAGTTCGTTTTGGCTTTGGATTATGTTAGATTATGATGTTGTAATCATGTTCCTTTGTTTTCCCTCAAAGTTTATGGATTAAATTCCGAGTTTTTAATCCGTTCTTGGGTTCGACCCTTGTCGCCTCCGTAGTGTTCGATTAAATGTCTCTAAGGGTAGAACTTAGGGTGAATTCTTCCGTTTCCATGGTGTTGTGTTTTGATTCGGTATCTCGGTGTGTTAGGGTTGAATTGTTGAAGGAAGTTCGAACCGTACGTCCATCCGTTCGTTGTTTCCCGTGTCGTTCGAATTGAGGCAAGTACTTTGATTGTGTTTAATGTACTTCGTGTGAATATGTAAAAATGTGATTTGTGCCAATTGTTGATCGAGTGTGTGTGAGCCGAGTAAAACCAGTGAGGGTCCCCTGGGGTCCGGTAGGCTGCGTTTCCCTACGGATCACTCGGTTGGGCTATTCAACCAGAGAGAACCTCACGAGGTCTCTTGGGGTGCGTATCTTGCGGGATGCGGGGCCAGTATAGCTCGGGAGGTTGTTTTGTGATGATGATTGTGATGTGGCATTCCGGAATATCTCTGATGGCACTGTGATTTTTGTGTTTTTTGTTTATTATTCACTTGTTGTACATATTCTAGAATCATTGTACTTGCACCGGCTTCTTGATGACCCCTTCTGGGGTGGATATACTTTTGTGTATTCAGGTACAGGTCCAGAGGGAGGACTAGCACAGGGCGGACACGATCTTGGTGGGCAGCAGTGATATCGTGTGCTAATTTGAGTTGGTGGTTGTTTGGTCATGGTCAAAGTCATGTTTTGGTTTTGTACTCGCGCGGGTACTGTCTGTGTTGTATGTCGTGTCAGATTTGATGGTTAATGATGTTGTTGTACTCCCATTGAAATGGTTGTGTTTTATGATCCTACGGGACGATTTGTTATTTGGTATTGTGGTGTACAACTTATCGAGTTGAATTTGGTGTCTTTTAATGGATGAATGTCCTAGTTTTGTTATCGTTTAATGTATTTTATGTTGCTCTTAGCCTGGTAGATTCTCTAAAAAGAATCTACGGCGCTGTAATATCCTTGTAAATCATGGGGGTGTTACAGAGATTGGTTTGGAAGGACTCGGGCAAGTACTCTAATCATTTTTGTCATTTGGTGTCGATCATGTTGTGATACATTCGTGTATCGTTGTTGTCAAGCATATATGTATTATTTTTATCATGCATTTGTGCATTGTTATCGTATGTCCACCTCGTGTTGATCTGATGGGATCATATTGGGATCTATGCTAGCATGCACTGGATCATTGGACGGGTTTTTCCCGTCTCGTGTTGGTCCGATGGGATCGTCTTGGGACCTATGCAGTGTACGCTGGATCATCGGATTACCAATGTGTTGTTGTGCATGTGTATATTGTTGGTTATTGTAATATCCGATAGTAATTTCTTATCTACTGTTGTATTATTCGAATAAGTTGAGTATTATTGTAATCATCTTACATTTAGTTAATGTTTATTAATGTCGGGTTATATCAGAATAGACTTGATTATAACTGTCGTTCGCCCTACGGTTGATTTCTTGACGTTGTGTAGATTGTTACATTTTTGGGCTAGTTTTCCTGTGTTTAACGTACGCTAATGACTTAACTTAACATACACTAATTCGTTGGTTTTACATACATAATGGAATGCTGGTTACGTTCGTAATGCTTGGTGTTGGGATAACAAAAACCCGGTATCGAAATTATTGGGATAACTAAACCCGGTATCGAACAATCCCTGTATCGATCGTGCCAACAAGTGGAATGTTTTGACAATGTGCCAATCCTGGATACAGCAAGCAACTGTATTGAAGAGTCAATCGAATTTGCTGAATCAGTATCGAAGACTTCTCTTAGCGCCAGCTACAGCAAGACTTTGAGTTGCCAAGACTCCTCAGCAAAGAGTCTCTTAAGACCAAGTATGGAAGCTGTCTTGATCCAACAATACAGCAATCCTTCCATACAACCCTCAAACAGGACAAGAAGGAATCTTTGATTCGCTAAAGTCAAATGTCCCGTTTAAGAAGATATATTTAAATACTGAAGGATAAAGTATTTAAATATCAAAGTCGTCAGAAGATCTTCAAATCCCGCAATATCCGGATCTCTATCAAACTATCAAGTTGTCACAGAATCATGCTCAATGGATATATTTCAGAAGACTATATATTTCCCCAGACCTTGAAGATCTATAACACACACGAAATACTACACATGAACAAATCATATACATCTGAACAAAGATATCTCCAAAGCATACTGCTATTCTAAACGAAGAGATATACAAGTGTTCTAACCTTGAACAACACATTATCAGCTATAAGCCCAGAAAGTCAAAGCTATTGCTCAACCTCTGTTCTATCATTGAACAAACCCATCAGCCCTGTGTGGACTGAGAATCCTTGCTATTCCTGAACTGTGTTTGACGGACTTGCATTGAAGAAGATGAAGCTTCATAACTGTGTGTGAAGAAGCCAGTCAAGTGTTAGCTCAAACCAATCTGTGTGAACGGTTGAAAGCTAAGATCTTTATATCAATCTGTGTGAACGATATATTGATTAGGTTTGGTTATAATTACGTAGTTATGTACGCAGTAATTATAATAAACTTTTTACTCCTGTGTGGAGGACCAGTGGACATAGAGGGGTTTACCTCGAACCACTTTAAATATTGTGTTATTTACCTTCTGCCTTTACTGTTTTATTATTTGTGATTATTTATGTATACACTGCAACCCCTAATTGTTGTATCCTCAACAACTCCCTGTATTCAAGACTTCCGCTACGCACTCAGATTTGAAAACCATACAGCTTGTTGTTTAAAACACTTTCCAAGTTGTATCCTGTATACTTGATGGCCAACAAGTGGTATCGGAGCGGTTGATTCTAAAAAGAATCAGTCGTATTTTTAACCGAATCAGATCCAAAATCACTTATTTTTGTAAAACAGTGTTTTTCATTCCTTTATTCTCACATGGATACATCTATGATCAACAAAGTGCCTATGTTCTCTATTAATGAATTTGATGATTGGAGAATTAGAATGGAGGCTCATCTTGCAGCAATGCACGAAGAAATGATTTTTGTCGTACAGGATGGCCCCATCAAGATCATGAAGGTAAATCCGGCCACAAGGATTGAAGGCCAAGCCCATGCTGAGATGCTCGAGAAGGAGCGCGAACAATGGACTACTGATGATAGAAAGCACGCCAATCTCGACAATGTTGCTAAGAACGCGTTATTTGTCACTCTTGACAAAGGCACGTTCTCGAAGGTAAAGAGCTGTAAAACAGCCAAGGACATCTGGGAAAAACTCAAGTTGATTTGTGAGGGAACTGAGCTCTCCAAAGAAAATAAAATTTCAAACCTAACTCAGCAATTTGAATCTATTGAAATGAAGCCTGCTAAAAAACTTGAGGAACTTGACCTCAGATTCACTGGAATTGTTGGTGAACTTAAAGTTTTGGGCAAAATTTATACCCAAAAGGAGAAGAATCTAAAAATTTTTCGATCTCTCCCTGCCCGATGGGACATTAAGACCACAGCTATGCGTGTGTCGTGTAATCTAAATGAAATATCTACTTTTGATCTCTTCTCTGACCTCAAAGCATTTGAGTATGATATTGACAGAAGAGAGAAAGCTGAAGAATCTCCTTCAAAGGTGACAGCATTAGCCGCTGTATCGAACCGTCGACACAGCATGCCCATCTCATCAAAGCCTAGTCACAAGAATGCTGACAGTGACGACGACATCCTGTCGCAAGACGAAATGGCGCTTCTCATGCATAAGTTCAAGAAGTTCATCAAGCAGTCAAGAAAGACTCCCTACAGGCCCAAGCCTGTCCACATGGTAGGTACCGAAACTTCATCTGGTGACGCTAACCTATGCTATAATTACAGGAAACCGGGGCATTATGCAAACAAATGTCTGTTAGGAGTATGCCCTCGAATGCCACTCTGAGGTTGTTGAGTGAGGGCATTGTACTTGTAATTATGTAAACCATTTATATAAGGCAAATGAATGTTTCTTTATTTACTGGTAGTTACTGGCATTCCTAACTCGTAAATAAACATATAGAAACTAGTCCGTGTATTTGAGAGCAAAACGTTCCACTCCTTATTGGATAAGGGGTCGGCACTGGAAAGGTTATAGCTCAAATACTTAATCGTTTGCAAGTCTATGAAACTTGACTGGGCGTTAAGTTTATGTGAAGACTTGTATGACGTGTTCTTTGACATTGAGAGTGCCTGTAGAACACTAATGGTTAGTGGGAGCACATGTTATAGGTATGCTAATTGGATTAGTATACTCGAACCGACTCACCCTCGATTTGTCACACGGATTTCACTCCGGGACAGTCAATGACGGAATCGAAAGGTTGTGATAGGTATTCGTGAACCTTCGACTTGAGGATTTAGTAGGGATGTGCTTGTAACGTCAAGATTATCATTATAGTAGTTCGACCCTGTAAACCGGAAGGCGGGGGTCAACCTCGACGTGCATCTTGACGGGCAAGTAGCAGGTCCTACTGAATACCAAGATAGAAGTCTTTCTTTTGTTAGTGAGCGGGTTATATGTTCTATGCGGTTATTGGCAGATGAGATCATAAGTCTTTGTCCAAAGCATTGGATCTAGTTGTATTTGATACACGACAGCTCGATGATCTCGATTTGCATTAACACATGCATAGCGTCAAGTACAGATAGGGTTTGACTGATCGTGACCCTATAACTTGATCGGGACATTGAAAGAAGGGTTTATACGTATACTGGTATTCACGACAGAATGGTTCTTGAATGATCCCAATCATTCGTTCTCAGTTAGGGTACAGTGTAGGCCATCAGGCTGGCTAGGTGGTGCTACTACTCTTTGGATCCTCCCATTGCTGACTGAGACGGACCTACCGATTCGCGCAATAGGATTGACGACGGAATGAATCGAGCTTATTCTCTCATTATGAATATTAGATATTGGATATCTAAATTTGGGACATTGGATGTTTAAATCGATTTATTGGATAAATTAATTTACGGCCTAATGAATTAAATAAATTACTAGGTAATTAATTTAATTCATGAATATAATTATTTCTTGGAGAAATTAATTATGTTATTTTGTATTTGATATGTTTAATTAATTGGATTAATTAATCGATATAAATACATCGAATCGGAATCGGAGTTTATCTGTTTGGACTCACGGGAGTCCAAAACAAATCGAACTCTTCCGATTTTCATCTTGGCCGCCCCCCATTATTTCCACCTACCTTCCTTTTGTCTTTGTTTCCATTTCTTAATGGAAGACAAGGACTTTAGTGGGGATCACTCATGTGGCATGAGTTGTTCAACATATGGGTGGAATTATAATAAGAAGGGAAGACTTCTATCTCAAAGAGATTCCTAATTCATTTCATACGGTATTATTGGAGTGAGTTCAAGAGAGAGAAAAGTTCTTTCTCAAAGTCTTCTTCTTCATCTCATTTCTTGAGAGTTTTTCTTAGAGAAAAATCAAGAATTCAAAGAGAGATTGTGAGTTATACACTTAGAGTGTTATAATTTCATATTGGAAGCTTCATCACTTAGCTCTAGCCGTATCCTCGGAGGATAGCAAGGTGATCGTTGTTTCGGTCGTTTCTCCTGCGCGTGGAAAGTAGAGACGCGGTACCTTCGGCGTTGGATCATCCAAGGGCTTGGAGCGAATTGGATTCGTAGAGATCAATCTAAAGCTTGGGGAATATCTCAAGAAAAGGACACCGTTTAATCAACGACTACAAGGGTATGTTTTCTCGTATCCTTTGTGTTTCGTTTTATATTTGTATATATATAGCTCGATCGATCCTCGTAGGGATTCGGATCGAATTAATTTTCATTTTACCGCTTCCACTGGGCCTTTGATTTAGGCACCGAATCCCAACAGTGGTATCGGAGCGTAGGTCTTGCGATCGTATATACGATATTGGCATTTGGAATGCTCTATTAGATGGTGAATGATTTGGAATAATTTTAGTCATAATCGTGGTATATGTTTTTCGTTCGTAATAATTGTATTTTTCGTAAGTTGATGTCTAAATATAAATCTTAAATTTCTGGGAAATATGATTTATATTAAAGATATGAAAGTCGGAAAATATTGATATTAGATATCCGATCGAAAATCTAGCCCCGAATCGTCGTCGGACGACTTTTTGGACAAAAAGGGTAATCTGGCCGAGAGTGACTCGACCGTGTCTGGTGACTTCGTCGTGTCGCGATCTGGCCAAAGCATCGCCAGTGCACTGACCGTGTCGGCGACATCCGGCCGTGTCCGGCCGCGGCTCGAAGTGACTCACCGTGTCGGGCGTAGTCCGGGCAGGGAGGTCTAGGACACTGGCGACACGACCCGACCGTGCCATTCGGCCATGGCAGGTCATTTTCGCCCCGACTCGATTTTTTCGTGTATTCTTGAAAATTATGGTATTTCATTTTATAAGGGAAATTTGATTAATTGGAATATTTATGGTCGACCGAATTATTTTGAACGTTATCATATTACCGATTGTGTGAATCGATTGGATCGGTTCGTATTGTTGATTGGATCAATGTATCTCTACGCTTTCCATTTATATAGTATTTATTGGATGAATGCTTTCGAATGGAGATGTGGTTCGTGGACTTAGTTTTGAATCGTTCGTTTTATTCGATTGGGTTGTAAAGGCCGTTTTGAGCCTATTTATTTTACAAGAAATATTTGTATCTAGGATGCAATTTTCGATGTAAAATTTATATGTAATGACGAAGACCGGAGGAAGATCCATTTCGAGAAGACGAAGATTTAAGACGAAGACTTGTAATTAGATTACGAAGTTTTTGTTTTCTAGGAACGGTCCATGAACCACATGTTGGTAGCAACTAGGTTGTGAATGGTTGTTTCATATTGTATGAATGCCGCAAACGCGCTTAAATGATTAATGTGCAAAGTGTAACGTTAATCGCGATAATTCTAAC
The DNA here is from genome assembly GCA_033398695.1 of Orobanche coerulescens. Taxonomy (NCBI): domain Eukaryota; kingdom Viridiplantae; phylum Streptophyta; class Magnoliopsida; order Lamiales; family Orobanchaceae; genus Orobanche; species Orobanche coerulescens. The sequence goes on from CM065814.1 coordinate 7,231,724, forward strand.
ACAACAAATTATTAAGTTTATAAGGTTTCAAGGTTTTCCTTCCCTCCATCGAGCTTTCGGGAAATTGAAATCCAAACTGGATGTGCTATGCTTCCGAGTTATCAGGGTAGTCATTCGGGGAGGATGGATAAATTACCGGGAGCGCATTTTATGCCTTCGGTTGGAGCAAATTTTATCCCTAGAAACCTGATAGGTTGCCGGATAAGATTCAATTGTGAAACTAATTTGCGTCGATGGTGTAAAATTAACTTGTTCACGAACCATAGAAACCGTATAGGTTGAGGGGAGTGAACAAGGGGAAAAATAAGATCGAATCATCCATTAGATGGGTTGGTGTTGGACACCACTTTATGAAAATTAATAGACTAGAAACCTGTTCGGTTGCCCTCTATTAAGATTTATAAATAACTCGATCACCACTATGAAGTAGAGCGACGATACTTCCGGATTTCACATGGGAGTGTGTTGTTCCGATAAAAATAGTGGGAGCTGGGTAACAAGACTAGTAAAGACCTTAATTCTATACTCAGATCACAATTAAACGAGTCACTAATTAATCTATCATACTTAATGCACACATAACTCTCAATATGACAATGAATCCACTCGCAATTCTACTTGAAAAGAACACCTTGAACGGACCTAACTTTGTGGATTGGCTCCGCAATCTGATCATAGTCCTCAGTATAGAGGCACTGGGATACGTCTTGGAGATGGATATTCCGACGCCTCCAGTGCGGACCCGAGCCAATCAGGAAGAGATTGAAAACCATGAAAAGTGGGTTAAGGATGACGTGAAAGTCTGTGCTTATATGATGGCTTCCATGTCTAATGAGCTTCAGAGAGCTCATGAGAAAATGACTTACGCTGGTGCATTCTATCTCACTTAACCGAGCTTTATGGTGAGCACAGCAGAACTGCTAGATATGAGATATCCAAGCAACTGTTCGGTGCAAGGATGAAGGAAGGTGAGAAAGTTGGGGAACAAGTCCTCAAAATGATATCCATGATCGAGAGATTGGAGGCTCTTGATTTTAAAATAGATACTTCTCTCCAAACTGACCTTATCCTACAGTCTCTCCCTGATTCCTTCTCACAGTTTGTTATGAACTTCAACTGCAATGAGATTGCATGTAATTTAGCTGGGCTAATGAACAAACTTGTGACCGCTCAGTCTCAGATGAAGACTCCGCGGATGAAGGAGTCTGCTCTTGTGATTTCTTTTGGACCTCGGAGGTGTAAGAAGAAGAAGAAAAAGACCAAGAAGCAGACTGGACCACATGTCAAGGACTTCAAGGGCAAGGGCAAGGCCCCAACGGTTCCAAAGAGCAAGAAGAAAGATGCTTGTCTAAAGTGCGGTGAGCTGGGCCACTGGGCTAGAGAATGTCCGATTCTTCATGGCGCTTCAGGTACAGAACTTTTAGTTTTGGAAACAAATTGTTCTACTACTATATTTTCTACTTCCTGGATACTGGATTCTGGTGCTAGTTCTCATATTTGTACCGTGAATCAGGATCTGGAACAAAGTAGGAAGCTTGGAGCTGGAGAAGTTATGATCACAGTCGTAAGCGGGCATAGTTTCGAGGCGACCGACATATGATCACTTCTTTTGGGTTTAGAATCGGGCTTTGTTTTGACTTTAGAAGATGTACTTGTTTTGCCCAAGGGGCACAAAAACATTCTATCCATTCCGGTCATGGACCGAAAGGGCTTTTCATTTTTCATTGGTGATGGTTCGTGCAAAATTTATTTCAGAAATAAACAAAGTGGGCACTGCTACATTGTTAAATGGATTGTATCATCTAAATCTCAGCACCAAAGTAGTTGTGAATACTATGACTAGAAAACATGGTAGGGATGAAACCAATCAAGTTTTGAAATGGCATCTTAGACTTGGTCATGTTGGTCAGACCAAGGTTTACAAGATAAAAAAAGATGGACTTATGGGTCCATTGGGATCAGATCCCTTTCCTACTTGAGAATCTTGCCTTAAAGGCAAAATGAGTAAGTCTCCCTTCACAGGGACTTTTGAAAGAGCCGCTGATAAACTGGGATTAATCCATACCGACGTATGTGGTGTTTTGGAAGCAGCGCATGACGGATATCAATATATTATTATGTTTACAGATGATCATACTAGGTCTGGTTATGTATACTTAATGAAATATAAATCCGAGGCTTTTGAGAAATTCCAGGAATTCAAAGACCTAGTCGAGAAACAACTGGTAATCATATCAAAGCACTTCGGTCGGACCGAGGTGGCGAGTATATAAGTACGGAGTTTGAAGATTTCCTTAAGGAACATGGAATAGTTTCACAACTAACACCTCCAGGTACTCCTCAGTTAAATGGTGTGTCAGAAAGAAGGAACCGGACCTTATTGAACATGGTCCATTCCTTGCTGGGCTATACTGACTTATTGATTTATTTGTGGGGGTATGCACTCCCGACTTCCGCTTACATATTTAACATATGTCCTTCCAAATCCGTTCCTAAAACTCCACATAAGATGTGGGAGGGCAGGAAACCAAGTCTTAATCACATTAGGATTTGGGGATGTCCCGCCTATGTCAAGAAGACTAAGGTGAAAAAGTTGGAAGCTAGGTCCGCGAAGGGACGTTTCATTGGATTCCTGTCTGGGGTGATGGGTTATCTATTCTACATGCCCGAAGATCGAAAGATCGTTGTTGCTTTACAAGCACACTTCCTGGAAGATGAGTTCATCCAGGAAGGCGGGGCAGGAAGAAGTATTTCTTTGGAAGAATACAATGAAACTCCTAAGGAGACACCTGTGCAGTAAAAATGGAACTGAACCTTCTATAACACAAGTACAACCACCTCGTAGGTCAAGTAGGGTGTCTCCATTACCTAAGAGGTATAGTTTTATGCACTTGGAGGAACTGGGTTTCCTCGAGGTTCCAAGTGATAAACAAGAGATCGACCCACGACCAATGACCTAGCAATGGTGGATGTAGACTCCATGAAATAGACTGTAGCAGTCTTCATGTAGTTGGGACATTCGTTTTGACAAGGCAGTCAAAGATTTTGACTTCGTGCAAAATGAAGAGGAACATTGTGTATACAAGAGGGTTAGTGGGAGCTAGATCGCATCCTTAGTACTATATGTAAATGACATTCTACTAATAGGAAATGATGTGGGAATGCTCAGTTCTGGGAAAGCTTGGCTTTTGAGAAATTTCTCCATGAAAGACTTGGGAGAAGAAACCTATATTCTTGGGATTCGATTCTACTGGGATAGATCGAAGAGAATGATAAGTTTTTCCCAAGCCCTCTATATAGATTAGATCTTAAAGAGGGTTCCTTCCGATGCGACATGGAATAAAACTCACCTTGAAGATGTGTCCTCATAGTGAGGAACAATGAAAGGAAATGAGTTATATACCATATGCTTCGGCAGTGGGTAGCCTTACATATACTTTATTGTGTACAAGACCTGACATTGCGCATGATGGAAGCGTGGTAAGTAGGTTTAGGGCTAACCCAGTCAGGGAACATTAGACCGCCGTAAAGAATGTTCTCAAGTACTTTAGAAGTACTAAGAGATCTGATTCTTATATATGGTGGTGGAGAACAGAATGTGGTGGGATTCACTGTATAGGACTTCTAAGGACAGAAAGACGATTATATGTCTACTTCTGGCTACATTTACTCTTAATGGAAGAGCAGTATCTTGGCATAGTGCCAAGTATAGCGCGACTGCTAATTCCACCTGTTAGGCTGAGTATAAAGCGGCCTCGGAGGCCTCCAAAGGAAGAATTTAGAAGTTACTGGGTAAACTTCACGTAACACCTTGTGCTGCGCTGCCAGAGCGGTAGCACAGGCCTAGGAGCCAAGGTTTCACAACAGTACCAAACATATTGAGAGAGAGTATCATCTCGTAAGAGCATTTGTTCGCAAAGAGATATATTGTGCTGCATAGAGTAGAGTCAGCCGACTACGTCGCTGATCCACTGACCAAGCCACTTTCTCAGATTAGCTTAGAGCGTCATCTTGAGAACATGGGTATTAGATACCATAGTGTGTGGCATTGAGTGCAAGTGGGAGATTGTTAGGAGTATGCCCTAGAATGCCACTCAGAGGTTGTTGAGTGAGGGCATTGTACTTGTAATTATGTAAACCATTTATATAATGCAAATGAATGTTTCTTTATTTACTGGTAGTTACTGGCATTCCTAACTCATAAATAAACATATAGAAACTAGTCTGTGTATTTGAGAGTTAAACGTTCCACTCCTTATTGGATAAGGGGGTCGGCACTGGAAAGGTTATAGCACAAATACTTAATCGTTCGCAAGTCGATGAAACTTGACTGGGCGTTAAGTTTATGTGAAGACTTGTATGACGTGTTCTTTGACATTTAGAGTGACTGTCGAACACTAATGGTTAGTGGGAGCACACGTTATAGGTATGCTAATTGGATTAGTATACTCGAACCGACTCACCCTCGATTCGTCACATGGATTTCACTCCGGGACAGTCAATGACGGAATCGAAAGGTTGTGATAGGTATTCGTGAACCTTCGACTTGAGGATTTAGTAGGGATGTGCTTGTGACGTCAAGATTTTCATTAGAATAGTTCGACCCTGTAAACCGGAAGGCGGGGGTCAACCTCGACGTGCATCTTGACGGGCAAGTAGCAGGTCCTACTGAATACCAAGATAGAATTCTTTCTCTCGTTAGTGAGCGGGTTATATGTCCTATGCGGTTATTGGCAGATGAGATCATAAGTCTTTGGCCAAAGCATTGGATCTAGTTGTATTAGTTACATGACATCTCAATGATCTCGATTTGCATTAACGCATGCATAGCGTCAAGTACATATAGGGTTTGACTGATCGTGACCCTATAACTTGATCGGGACATTTGAAAGAAGGGTTTATACGTATACTGGTATTCACGACAGAATGGTTCTTGAATGATCCCAATCATTCGTTCTCAGTTGGGGTACAGTGTAGGCCGCCAGGCTAGCTAGGTGGTGCTACTACTCTTTGGTTCCTCCCATTGCTGACTGAGACGGACCTACCGAGACGCGCAATAGGATTGACGACAGAATGAATTGAGCTTATTCTCTCATTATGAATATTAGATATTGGATATCTAAATTTGGGACATTGGATGTTTAAATCGATTTATTGGATAAATTAATTTACGGCCTAATGAATTAAATAAATTACTAGGTGATTAATTTAATTCATGAATATAATTATTTCTTGGAGAAATTAATTATGTTATTTTGTATTTGATATGTTTAATTAATTGGATTAATTAATCGATATAAATATATCGAATCGGAATCGGAGTTTATCTGTTTGGACTCACGGGAGTCCGAAACAAATCGAACTCGTCCGATTTTCATCTTGGCCGCCCCTCATTATTTCCACCTACTTTCCTTTTATCTTTGTTTCCATTTCTTAATGGAAGCCAAGGACTTTAGTGGGGATCACTCATGTGGCATGAGTTGTTCAACATATGCGTGGAATTATAATAAGAAGGGAAGACTTCTATCTCAAAGGGATTCCTAATTCATTTCATACGTATTATTGGAGTGAGTTCAAGAGAGAGAAAAGTTCTTTCTCAAAGTCTTCTTCTTCATCTCATTTCTTGAGAGTTTTTCTTAGAGAAAAATCAAGAATTCAAAGAGAGATTGTGAGTTATACACTTAGAGTGTTATAATTTCATATTGGAAGCTTCATCACTTAGCTCTAGCCATATCCTCGGAGGATAGCAAGGTGATCGTTGTTCCGGTCGTTTCTCCGGTACGTGGCAAGTAGAGACGCGGTACTTTCGGTGTTGGATCATCCAAGGGCTTGGAGCGAATTGGATTCGTAGACATCAATCTAATGCTTGGGGAATAGCTCAAGAGAAGGACACCGTTTAATCAACGACTACAAGGGTATGTTTTCTCGTATCCTTTGTGTTTCGTTTTATATTCGTATATATGTAGCTCGATCGATCCTCGTAGGGATTCGGATCGAATTAATTTTCGTTTTACCGCTTCCGCTGGGCCTTCGATTTAGGCACCGAATCCCAACAATGTCCTCATCCCAAAGTTCAAAGGTTGCCGGAAGCCGAGCAACAAGAAAGAGATGAACGAAGACGTGCTTGGAAAAACAAGCTCAAGAACCTGATAGGAGAATCAGAAGACTCCCCTGCACCATCCAAATCTGAAGAATGTATTCAGGTAGTCACCGACAGTGACTCATCTGACGATGAATTCGAAGATAAGGCATATATGTGCTTTATGGCAAAGGATATTCCGGAAGAAGATAGCGATGATGAGGTAAGCTCAACCTCAGTTATTCCTTCCAATGCATCTAATACTTTTGCAAACATGATGAATGAGTTTAAAAACATTCAAAAGGCCCATGAGACATTGAAAAATGAAAATATGCAGCTCTAAATTTCTAACTTAGATCTGAAAGAAGAAAACGACTTGCTGAAAGTAAATTATGAAAATATGTCTGATGATTGTGAAAACAGCAAGGTCGAGCATGAAAAACTCGTGGAGAGCAATCATCAACTTGCTCATGAACTAAGTGAGACTAAGTCTCAAAATGGAAGCAAGACAAATGATTTTGTTCTACTTCAAGCCAAATTTAATATTCTCGAAAAACGAGAAAGCGAACTTGAGACCATTCTGAAATCTTTCGAGAAATCATCTAAACGAATGGAAGAAATTCTAAGCACTGGGCAGCATGCTCATGATAAAAGTGGCTTAGGATATCGCTCATTTTCCAACAAAGGGAAAACTAGTACTGTGTTCGTCAGGAGTGTGGAACACATTCCTGTATCGGAAGAAAGTCCGAGTCCTGTGAAGGAACCTGCTGTTCCGAGAAAAGAAAAGGCTGCCATTCCGCCTCCGCAATCATATTCCAGACAGCGGAATCATCATCCATTCCAACCTGTAAGGCGCACGCAACAGCCTGCTCCCCGAGCATATCAACAGCGCCAACAGCCGTTCAGAAGGAAGGTTGTATCCAAATACCAAAGGCCCGCACGGCAGTACTTTTAGTACAGCTCGCCTAGGTACTGGATACAGGAGCCTCATTATCCATCCAGAAAGAAGGTGTCCGCACAGCATCAATAACAGCTTTGGGAATCCAACTGGAGACCCAGAAGGCAAGCTGTAAGGCCAAAGAAAATGGCTCCACCTCCAAGACGGCATAAGTACTGGATTAATAATAATAACCCTGATTTTTACATGCATAATGTTTATCATGGCTACAGTAACTACGTACATGCCCCACATAGATCCAGCAAGACAGTACCGAATGTAACCTACAGTAAGCCAATTGCTGTCAGGAAAATTTGGGTACCAAAAGGCACTAACCTACATGGACCCAACAATCAAAGGGGACCTAAATCTACTTAAATTCTTTGCCTACAGGAAACTCTTGAGAAGGACATCTGGTACTTCGATAGCGGATGTTCTCGGCATATGACAGGAGACAAAATCAAGCTCTCAGATTTCGTAGAAGTTCGCGGTCCAAAAGTGCGCTTCGGTGATGAATCTAAAGGAAGAACAAGAGGGAAAGGAACCCTTCTTGTCGGAAAATTCAAAGTAACCGATGTTGCTTATGTTGAAGGCTTACAGTACAATCTACTTAGTATTAGCCCGTTCTGTGACAAATATTTCTCGGTGAAATTCTATATAGATCACTGTAGAGTCAAGAACATCCTGACCAAGAAAGTCGTGCTCACAGGAAGCAGATCAGATAACATGTATATTACTGACTGGATGCCTTTGAGCTCCTCAATTCCATGTTTTGTTGCCAAAGGCACTGCAGATTTGAGCTGGCTATGGCACAAGAGGATGTCTCACGTCAATTTCAAGATGATCAACAAGCTCTCAAGACAGGGACTGGTTAGAGGATTGCCAAATGTATCATTTCAAAAAGACAGCGTCTGTGGACCATGTCAAAAAGGCAAGCAAATTAAGTTCACCCTGAAGAGCAATCCTACTTTTCCACTAAGAGAATCTTGGAAATGCTACATATGGATCTTTATGGTCCTGTAGACCCAGTAAGTTTGGGAGGTAATAAATACTGTCTCGTTATTGTCAATGACTTTTCCAGGTATGCTTGGACGATTTTTCTAAGTAAGAAAAAGGATACAACAACAAAGTTACCCGAGCACCTAAGAAAGCTTCAAAATGAGAAAGGGTCAAGTATCGTGTCCATTCGTTCCGACAGAGGACGCTGAAAGAAGCAACAAGGACAATGATTGCCGCAAGCAAGTTGCCACAGTGTTTCTGGGGCGCAGCCACCAATACAGCGTGCTACACTCAAAACCGTTTTATCGTCAACAAGCATCACAACAAAACAACATACGAGGTATGGAACAACAAAACTCCATTAGTTTCGTATTTTCACATTTTTGGATGCAGGTGTTACGTATTGAATAATGGAAAGGATCAACTTAGAACCTTCGACGAGAAGTCGGATGAAGGAATATTTGAAGGATATTCCTCCATCAGCAAAGCTTACAGGATCTTCAATAAAAGGAAGCTGACAATTGAGGAATCAGTTCATGTAGTGTTCGACGAACCTCACCATGACCGTACAGGAGTAGAAGCTGTTACTCAGAATATCCAACATCTTTCCATCTTAGATCCACCAACTCCTATAGAACCTGTCGTTGACCTAGAAATCAACCCCGTAGCTGTAAGAACTGACGTAGATGAAGTCGATGCTGTACAAGTTGAACCCGAAACTATAGAAACTCTTGATACAGTATGGGACCCTGAATTAGAACCCGACAGAATATGGTTGAGAGATCACCCACAAGAATTGATCATAAGAGATATTGATGCCGGAGTATCAACTCGTAGGAGAATACAGAGTACACAAGGAAATGTACTATGTGCGCAAGTAGAACCTGAAGAGCCTGAGATTTCTCCATTCCGTGTATGGAAGTCTCAATATGAACTTAGAAGACTCAACATGTGCACTATTGCTGTATTCTTAGCCCAATCCGAACCTGTTTCTACCATAGAAGCCCTAAATAATTCTCATTGGATTTAATCTATGGAAGAAGTACTTAACGGTTTCGAAAGAAACAATGTATAGTACCTTGTACCAAGACCTACGCATCAAACCGTAATTGGAACCAAATGGGTATTTCGAAACAAGAAGGACAGAAATGGACTTGTTATTAGAAATAAATCCCGTCTAGTCGCACAAGGCTATAGACAGGAAGAAGGCATAGACTACGATGAAACCTTTGCCCCTGTAGCCAGACTAGAAGCCATCAGGATATTCTTAGCCTTTGCTGCCCACAAGAGCTTCACTGTATATCAAATGGACGTCAAAAGTGCATTCCTGAATGGAGACCTGGCCGAAGAAGTTTATGTTGAACAACCACCAGGGTTTGCTAACACAGATGGCGTAGACCTAGTATACAGACTAAGGAAGGCGCTGTATGGACTTAAGCAAGCACCTAGAGCATGGTATGAAACCCTGTCCCAGTATCTGACCGATAATAGATTTGAGAAAGGTGCTGTGGACAAGACCTTGTTCAAAATACAGGAAGGCGATGACCTTCTAATGGTTCAAATTTATGTAGATGATATTATATTTGGTTCAACTAACCTTGCTTTATGTCAAAGGTTCTCTCATCTCATGCAAAGTAAATTTGAAATGACTATGATGGGAGAACTTAGTTATTTCCTAGGTTTGCAGGTAAAGCAGTTGCCTATAGGGATTTTCTGTTGGGATTCGGTGCCTAAAACGAAGGCCCAGCGGAGGCGGTAAAACGAAAATTAGTTCGATCCGAATCCCTACGAGGATCGATCGAGCTACGTATATACGAATATAGAATGAACAAAGAAGATACGAGAAACACATACCCTCGAAGTCCGTTGATTGAATGGTAATCTTCTCTCGAGCTATTCCCCAAGCTTTAGGCGATCTCTTTTCAATTCAATCCGCTCCAAGCTCTTGAATGATCCAACGCCGAAAGCACCGCGTCTCTACTTGCCACGCGCCGGAGAAACGACCGGAACGACGATCACCTTGCTATCCTCCGAGGATACGGCTAGAGCTAAGTGATGAAGCTTCCAATATGAGATTATCACACTCTAAGTGTATAACTCATAACTCTCAATTATACTCTTGAATTTTCTCTAAGAAAACCAAGAGGAAAGTGAAGAAGAAGAAGACTACTTTGAGAAGAACTTTTCTCTCTCTTGAACTCACTATGATTGATCCGTATGAATGCCTATTAAAATGAGAGAATGAAGTCTTCTTTTCTTATTCAAATTCCACTCACCTTAAAACAACTCATCAAATGAGAATCAACCCCACCATGTCATTATCACCCATTAATCAATGGGAACAAAAACAAAAGGAATAAGGTGGAAAGTGGGGGCGGCGGCTATGATGAAAAACGGATGAGTTCGGTTCGTTTCGGACTCCCGTGAGTCCAAACAGATAAACTCTGATTCCGTTCCGATGTATTTATATCGATTAATTAATCCAATTAATTTTATCATATCAAATACATTATGACATAATTAATTTCTCCAAGAAATAATTATATCCATGAATTAAATTTATCACCCAGTAATTTATTTAATTCATTAGGCCGTAAATTAATTTATCCAATAAATCAATTTAAACATCGATGTCCGAATTAGATATCCAATATCTAATATTCATAATGAGAGAATTAAGCTTGATTCATTCCGTCGTCAATCTAATGCGCGACTCGGTAGGTCCGTCTCGATCGCAATGGGAGGAACCAAAGAGTAGTAGCACCACCTAGCCGCTGGCTCACACCTCGATGCCCGAGAACGAATGATTGGGATCATTCAAGAACCATTCTCGCGTGAATACAAGATATACGTATAAACCCTTCTTTCAAATGTCCCGATCAAGTTATAGGGTCACGGCCAAAACCTATACGCATTTCGACGCTATGCATGCGTTAATGCAAATCGAGATCATCGAGCTCTTGTGTATCTAATACGTTTAGCTTTGCCAAAGACTTATGATCTCATCGCCAATAACCGCATAGGACATATAACTCGTTCACACTCAGAGAAAGAATTCTATATTGGTATCAAGAGACTGCTACTTGCCCATCAAGATGCACGTTGAGGTTGACCCCGCCTTAGGTTTACGGTCGAACTACTCTAATGAAAATCTTGACGTCACAAGCACATCCCTACTAAATCCTCAAGTCGAAGGTTCACGAATACCTATCACAACCTTTCGATTCCGTCATTGGCATCCGGAGTGAAATCCGTGCAGACGAATCGGTGAGTCGGTTCGAGTATACTAATCCAATTAGCATACCTATAACGTGAGCTCCTACTAACCATTAGTGTTCGACAGGCACTCTCCATGTCAAAGAACACGTCATACAAGTCTTCACATAAACTTAACGCCCAGTCAAGTTTCATCGACTTGCGAATGATTAAGTATTTTGAGCTATAACCTTTCCAGTGCCGACCCCCTTATCCAATAAGGAGTGGAACCTTTTGCTCTCAAATACACGAACTAGATTCTATATGTTTATTTACGAGTTAGGAATGCCAGTAACTACCAGTAAATAAACATATAGAAACTAGTCCGTGTATTTGAGAGCAAATCGTTCCACTCCTTATTGGATAAGGGGGTCGGCACTGGAAAGGTTATAGCTCAAAATACTTAATCGTTCGCAAGTCGATGAAACTTGACTGGGCGTTAAGTTTATGTGAAGACTTGTATGACGTGTTCTTTGACATGGAGAGTGCCTGTCGAAAACTAATGGTTAGTGGGAGCTCACGTTATAGGTATGCTAATTGGATTAGTATACTCGAACCGACTCACCTCGATTCGTCCACACGGATTTCACTCCGGACAACCAATGACGGAATCGAAAGGTTGTGATAGGTATTCGTGAACCTTCGACTTGAGGATTTAGTAGGGATGTGCTTGTGACGTCAAGATTTTCATTAGAGTAGTTCGACCCTGTAAACCGGAAGGCGGGGGTCAACCTCAACCTGCATCTTGATGGGCAAGTAGCAGGTCCTACTGAATGCCAAGATAGAATTCTTTCTCCTGTTAGTGAACGGGTTATATGTCCTATGCGGTTATTGGCAGATGAGATCATAAGTCTTTGGCCAAAGCATTGGAGCTAGCTGTATTAGATACACGAGAGCTCGATGATCTCGATATGCATTAACGCATGCATAGCGTCAAGTACAGATAGGTTTTGACTGACCGTGACCCTATAACTTGATCGGGACATTTGAAACAAGGGTTTATACGTATACTGGTATTCACGACAGAATGATTCTTGAATGATCTCAATCATTCGTTCTCAGTCGGGGTACAGTGTAGGCCACCAGGCTGGCTAGGTGGTGCTACTACTCTTTGGTTCCTCCCATTGCTGACTGAGACGGACCTACCGAGTCGCGCATTAGGATTGACGACGGAATGAATCAAGCTTAATTCTCTCATTATGAATATTAGATATTGGATATCTAATTCGGGACATTGGATGTTTAAATTGATTTATTGGATAAATTAATTTACGGCATAATGAATTAAATAAATTCTCGGGTGATAAATTTAATTCATGGATATAATTATTTCTTGGAGAAATTAATTATGTCATAATGTATTTGATATGATAAAATTAATTGATTAATTAATCGATATAAATACATCGGAACAAAATCGAGTTTATCTGTTTGACTCACGGAGTCCGAAACGAACCGAACTCATCCGTTTTCATCATAGCCGCCCCCACTTTCCACCTTATTCCCTTTTGTTTTTGTTCCCATTGATTAATGGGTGATAATGACATGGTGGGGTTGATTCTCATTTGATGAGTTGTTTTAAGGTGAGTGGAATTTGAATAAGAAAAGAAGACTTCATTCTCTCATTTTAATAGGCATTCATACGGATCAATCATAGTGAGTTCAAGAGAGAGAAAAGTTCTTCTCAAAGTAGTCTTCTTCTTCTTCACTTTCCTCTTGGTTTTCTTAGAGAAAATTCAAGAGTATAATTGAGAGTTATGAGTTATACACTTAGAGTGTGATAATCTCATATTGGAAGCTTCATCACTTAGCTCTAGCCGTATCCTCGGAGGATAGCAAGGTGATCGCTGCTCCTGCTTCTCCGGCGTGGCAAGTAGAGACGCGGTGCTTTCGGCGTTGGATCATTCAAGAGCTTGGAGCGGATTGAATTGAAAGGAGATAGCCTAAAGCTTGGGGAATAGCTCGAGAGAAGATTACCATTCAATCAACGGACTTCGAGGGTATGTGTTTCTCGTATCTTCTTTGTTCATTCTATATTCGTATATACGTAGCTCGATCGATCCTCGTAGGGATTCGGATCGAATTAATTTTCGTTTTACCGCCTCCGCTGGGCCTTCGTTTTAGGCACCGAATCCCAACAGTGGTATCGGAGCGTAGGTCTTGCGATCGTATATACGATATTGGCATTTGGAATGCTTGATTAGATGGTGAATGATTTGGAATCATTTTAGTCATAATCGTGGTATATATTTTTACGTTCGTTGTAGTTATATTTTTCGTAAGTTTATGTCTAAATATAAATCTTAATTTCTTGGAAATATGATTTATATTGAAGATATGAATGTTGAAAAATATTGATATTGGATATCCGGTCGAAAATCGAGCTCCGAATCGTCGTCGGACGATTTTTCGGACAAAGGGCAGGAAGCTGCCAGGGTGACTCGGCCGTGTCTGGTGACACGGGCCGTGTCCGGCATTCTGGCCAGGCCACTGCCAGGCAGACCCGACCGTGTCAGGCGACACGGGCCGTGTCTGGCGGCAGCTTCCGGAAGTGACTCGACCGTGTCAGGTGACACGGCCGAGTCTGGCAGGTAGGTCTAGGTCACTGCCGGCACGACCCGACCGTGCCATTCGGCACGGGCCGTGTCCGGCCGGCAGGCTGCCGGCAGTGACTCGGCCATGGCAGGCCATTTTCGCCCCGGCTCGATTTTTTCGTGTATTCTTGAAAATTAATCTCCCTCATGTTAAATTGGATTTAATATGATTAAAATGATTTATGGTATTTCATTTTATAAGGGAAATTTGATTAATTGGAATATTTATGGTCGACCGAATTATTTTGAACGTTATCATATTACCGATTGTGTGAATCGATTGGATCGGTTCGTATTGTTGATTGGATAAATGTATCTCTACGCTTTCCATTTATTTAGTATTTATTGGATGAATGCTTTTGAATGGGGATGTGGTTCGTGGACTTAGTTTTTGAATCGTTCGTTTTATTCGATTGGGTTGTAAAGGCCGTTTTGAGCCTATTTATTTTACTAGAAATGTTTGTATCTAGGATGCAATTTTCGATGTAAAATTTATATGTAATGAAGAAGACCGGAGGAAGATCCATTTTGAGAAGACGAAGATTCAAGACGAAGACTTGTAATTAGATTACGGAGTTTTTGTTTTCTAGGAACGGTCCATGAACCACATGTTGGTAGCAACTAGGTTGTGAATGGTTGTTTCATATTGTATGAATGCCACAAACGCGCTTAAATGATTAATGTGCAAAGTGTAACGTTAATCGCGATCATTCTCCCACAATAAATAATTAAGTTTATAAGGTTTCAAGGTTTTCCTTCCCTCCATCGAGTTTTTGGGAAATTGAAATCCAAACCGGATGTGCTGTGCTTCCGAGTTATCGGGGTAGTCGTTCGGGAAGGACGGATAAATTACCGGGAGCGCATTGGATGCCTTCGGTTGGAGCAAATTTTATCCCTAGAAACCTGATAGGTTGCCGGATAAGATTCAATTGTGAAACTGATTTGCGTCGATGGTATAAACTTAACTTGTTCACGAACCATAGAAACCGTATAGGTTGAGGGGAGTGAACAAGAGGAAAAAGAAGATCGAATCATCCATTAGATGGGTTGGTGTTGGACACCACTTTATGAAAATTAATAGACTAGAAACCTGTTCGGTTGCCCTCTATTAAGATTTATAAAGAACTCGATCACCACTATGAAGTAGAGCGACGATACTTCCGGATATCACATGGGAGTGTGTTATTCCGATAAAAATAGTGGGAGCTGGGTAACAAGAATAGAAAAGACCTTAATTCTATACTCAGAACATAATATAACAAGTCACTAATTAATCTGTTATACTTAATGCAGACATAACTCAATATGACAATGAATCCACTCGCAATTCTACTCGAAAAGAACACCTTAACGGGACCTAACTTTGTGGATTGGCTCCGCAATCTGATGATTGTCCTCAGTATAGAGGCACTGGGATACGTCTTGGAGACGGACATTCCGGCGCCTCCTATGCGGACTCGAGCCAATCAGGAAGAGATTGAAAACCACGAAAAGTGGGTTAAGGATGACGTGAAAGTCCGTGCTTATATGATGGCTTCCATGTCTAATGAGCTTCAGAGAGCTCATGAGAAAATGACTTCTGCTACGCAGATTCTATCTCACTTAACCGAGCTTTATGGTGAGCACAGCAGAACTCCTAGATATGAGATATCCAAGCAACTGTTCGGTGCAAGGATGAAGGAAGGTGAGAAGGTTGGGGAACACGTCCTCAAAATGATATCCATGATCGAGAGATTGGAGGCTCTTGATTTTAAAATGGATACTTCTCTCCAAACTGACCTTATCCTACAGTCTCTCCCTGATTCCTTCTCACAGTTTGTTATGAACTTCAACTGCAATGAGATTGCATGTAATTTAGCTGGGCTAATAAACAAACTTGTGACCGCTCAGTCTCAGATGAAGACTCTGCGGATGAAGGAGTCTGCTCTTGTGATTTCTTCTGGACCTCGGAGGTCTAAGAATAAGAAGAAAAAGACCAAGAAGCGGACTGGACCGCAAGCTAAGGACCTTAAAGAAAAGGGCAAGGCCTTGATGGTTCCAAAAGGCAAGAAGAAGAAAGATACTTGTATCAAGTGCGGTGAGCTGGGCCACTGGGCTAGAGACTGTCCGATTCTTCATGGCACTTCAGATACAGAACTTTTAGTTTTGGAAACAAATTGTTCTGCTACTGTATTTTCTACTTCCTGGATATTGGATTCTGGTGCTAGTTCTCATATTTGTACCGTGAATCAGGATCTGGCACAAGCTTGGAGCTGGGAAGTGATAATTACTGTCGGAAGCGGGCCTAGTGTCAAGGCAACTGACATAGGATCACTTCTTATGGATTTAGAATCCGGCTTTGTTTTAATTTTAGATGATGTACTTGTTTTGCCCAAGGGGAATAATAACATTTAACTTTTCCGGTCATGGATCGAAAAAGGCTTTTCATTTTTCATTGGTAATGGTTCCTGCAAATTTATTTTAGAAATAAACTTGTGGGCGCTGCTACATTGTCAAATGGACTGTATCATCTTAACCTAAGTAACAAAGTCGTTGTGAATACTAAGACTAGAAAACGCGGTAAGGATGAAACTAATCAAGTTTTGAAATGGCATCTTAGACTTGTCATGTTGGTCAGACCAAGGTTTACAAAAGGATGGACTTATGGGTCTATTGGGATCGGATCTTTTTCCTACTTGTGAATCTTGCCTTTAAGGCAAAATGACTGAGTTCCCCTTCATAGGGACTTATGAAAGAGCCGCTGATAAACTAGGATTAATCCATACCGATGTACGTAGTGTTTTGGAAGCAGCACGTGTTGGATTCAGTATTTCATTACGTTTACAGAAAATCATACTAGGTATGGTTATGTATACTTGATGAAACATAAATCCGAGGCCTTTGAGAAATTCTAGGAATTTAAGGCCCTAGTCGAGAAACAAACTGGAAATCATATCTAAGTACTTCGGTTGGACCGAGGTGGCAAGTATATGAGTACGGAGTTTGACGAGTTCCTTGAAGAACATGGAATAGTATCACATCTAACACCTCCAGGTACTCCTCAGTTAAATGGTCTGTCAGAAAGAAGGAACTGGACCTTGTTGAACATGGTTCGTTCCATGCTGGGCTATACTGACTTACCGATTTACCTGTGGGGTTATACACTCCTGACTGCTGCTTATATCTTGAATAGATGTCCTTCCAAATCTGTTCCTAAAAACTCCACATAAGATGTGGGAGGGCGGGACAAAAATGGAAGCGAAGTCCGTGAGGGGACGTTTCATTGGATTCCCATCTGGGACGATGGGATATCTATTCTACATGCCCGAAGATCGAAAGATCGTTGTTGCTTTACAAGCACACTTCCTGGAAGAAGAGTTCATTCAGGAAGGCGGAGCAAGTAGAAATATTTCTTTGGAAGAATACAATGAAACTCCTCGGGAGACACCTGTGCAAAAACTGGAACCGAACCTTCTGTAACACAAGTACAACCACCTCGTATGTATAGTAGGGTGTCTCATTTACCTGAGAGGTATGGGCTAGTGCACTTGGAGGAACTGGGTCTCCATGAGTTTCCAAGTGATAGCCAAGAGACCAACCCAACAACCTATAACCTATAATGGTGGATGTAGACTTCGTGATATGGACTGTAGCAGTCTTCACGTAGTTGGGATCTTCGTTTTGACGAAACAGTCTGAGAGTCTGACTTCGTGCAAAAGAAGAGGAACCTTGTGTATACAAGAGGGTTAGTGGGAGCAAGATCGCATTCTTAGTACTATATGTAGATGACATTCTACTAATAGGAAATGATGTGGGAATGCTTAGTTCTGTGAAAGCTTGGCTTTCGAGTAATTTCTTCATGAAAGACTTGGGAGAAGCAGCCTATATTCTTGGTATTCGGCTCTACCGGGATAGAGCGAAGAGAACAATAGGCCTTTCCCAAGCCCTCTATATAGATAAGATCTTAAAGCGATTTAAGATGGATGATTCTAAAAGAGGGTTCCTACCGATGCAACATGGAATAAAACTCACCTTGAAGATGTGTCCTCAAAGTGAGGAACAACGCAAGGAAATGAGTAATATACCATATGCTTCGGCCGTGGGTAGCCTTATGTATGTTATGTTGTGTACAAGACCTGACATCGCGCATGCTGTAAGCGTGGTGAGTAGTTTTCAGGCAAACCCAGGTAGCGAACATTGGATCGTCAGAAAGAACGTTCTCAAGTACTTGAGAAGAACTAGAGATATGGTTCTTATGTATGGCGGTGGAGAACTGAATGTTGAGGGATTCACTGATTCGGACTTCCAAGGACAGAAAGACGACTAAATGTCTATTTCTGGCTATTTATTTACTCTTAATGGAGGAGCAGTATCTTAGCATAGTGCCAAGGATAGCGCGACTGCTGGTTCCACCTGTTAGGATGAGTATATAGCAGCCTCGGAGGCTTCTAAGGAAGGGTTCTGGATTAAGAAGTTACTGGGTAAACTTCACGTGACACCACGGGCCTAGGGGCCGAGGTTTCACAACAGTACCAATCACATTGAGAGGGAGTATCATCTCGTAAGAGAATTTGTTCGCAAAAGAGATACATTGTGCTGCATAGAGTAGAGTCAGCCGACTACGTCGCTGATCCACTGACCAAGCCACTTTCTCAGATTAGCTTAGAGCGTCATCTGGAGAACATGGGTATTAGATACCATAATATGTGGCATTGAGTGCAAGTGGGAGATTGTTAGGAGTATGCCCTTGAATGCCACTCAGAGGTTGTTGAGTGAGGGCATTGTACTTGTAATTATGTAAACCATTTATATAAGGCAAATGAATGTTTCTTTACAACATTTTCATCAACCAGGAAAAATACAGCAAGGAGCTTCTCAACAAGTTTGGAATAAATACTTCCAAATCATCATCAACCCCCCATGAGCACTTCCGTGCAAATTAGTGTTGATGAAGCCGGAAAGCCGGTTGACCAATCACTCTACAGGAAGCTTATTAGCTCTCTCCTGTACCTAACGGCTAGCAGGCCCGATATCCAGTTTGCTGTAGGGGTGGGCATGGGACGGGATGGGACGGGTCTGGGGTCATCCCACGTCCCGTCCCGTGTTATAACAAGCGGGACGGGACGAGATTGGTGATTTCAAAATTTCATCCCGCGCGGGCCTTATCCCGGTTGGGACGGGATGGAACGGGGCGGGACGAGTTTAGTCCCGCATAAAAAAGTTCAAAATATAAATTAGAAAAAAGTAAAAAAATCTATAATTTTATACATCTAAATTCGGGAAAAATATCCAATAAACTAATTTAATAGCCTAAATTAAACTTTTAAAATAACAATTATTAACATTGAATACAACATATCCATTTTTTTTGAAAAAATATCGGTTACTAACTTTATATCGGTTGATTAGGTTTGTGTATAATTATAAAATATAGATAGTAAAAAAATAAAAATAGTTTATTATTAAAAATTAATTAAAAAAGGGTTACAAATAATAAAAATATATGGTTTTAAAAAGGGTTAAAAACTTAGCGGGACGGGACGGGCCTTACGGGCCTCAAATTTTTTGTCCCGTGTCCCGTCCCGCAGTTACTCTAATGGGACGGGATGGGACGGGCCTAGTGTTTTTAATTTTGGATCCCGTCCCATCCCGGGTAATTTTGGGACGGGACCGGTACGGGATCGGGATTTTGATTTTTTCTGCCCACCCCTAGTTTGCTGTAGGAGTGTGTGCGAGATATCAGGTAGCACCTACACAATCAAACTTCAATACAGCTAAACGAATCCTGAAGTACATCAAAGGAACAGTCGATGTAGAACTATAGTATCCTAAAGAAGGCGGATTCGATTTAGTTGGCTACAGCGACTCGGATCTCGGAGGCTGCAAGCTAGATAGGAAGAGTACAAGCGGAACTTGTCACTTTCTTGGACCTAGACTTGTGTCTTGGTTTAGCAAGAAACAATTGGCAAACTCGCTTTCCACGGATGAATCAGAATACTACGCTGCTGGAAGTTGCTGTAAGCAGATCCTTTAGATGCAGCAACAGTTGTCAGATTATGGGATTGAAGCCAAGGAAATGCCCATTATGTGTGATAGCACGAGTGCAATTGCTATAACACACAACCCTGTATTGCACTCGCGCACTAAGCACATCAACATGAAGCATCATTTCATCATAAATCATGTCAAGAACAAGGATGTTCAGCTGGAAAAAGTTCATACAGATATCCAGGTGGCCAACATCTTCACCAAGCCTCTCGACACAGCAAGATTCAACATGCTTCGACAAGAATTGGGATTGCTACAGCCTGACTCCCTATAAGTATTTATTGTTTTTACTCAACAATTGAGTGGGAATGCTGTAAGACCCAAGAATACAGTATCCACCATTAATTATCTGTACACTCAGAGCCTTCAATACAGCACTGTAGGAACAAAGCGATATAAATCATCCTACAGCTGACGTGTGCAATAATTAAGGGGGAATACAGTATGACCCATGAATACAGCATTAATCCAAAAGTTGTTGTATGGAATTGAAACCCATATGTACCTTTTAAGGGGGAATGTTGTATCGTCGCGGATACAGCACACACTATGGGAAATCGATTCAGTATATATTATAATATTTCATTTTAAAACAATTTTTGTCCACATGCCCTGTTTTCACGTCAAATGTTTTTTACATTAAATGTCTTACACGACATCTGGACAATTGGATCTTAAAAGCCGCGATGTTTCAAATTGTTTAATATTTTTAGACCGCCATTCCAGGCAATAAGGGTAATTTAAAATTTCAGAAGTTGGACCCGCTCGTATTTTAAAATCACAGGATAAGTGTACCAGTTACACTCAGTCCATCGTGACCGTTCATTTCAAAACACCGGTTCCCATACCTTAAATCTGACCATTCAATCTCTGAAAACCCTTCTTCGCCGCCTACTATAAAAGGACTGTGAATGTCATTTGAGACTCTTTACGCTTTCTGCATATTTGAAGAGTTCTTGAGCAATACAGCCTACAAATTCTCTGTGTTTTACTACATTCTTCTTGAATCTTTTCACTACTTTCTTTCAGAATCATCATGGCATTCACCCAGACCTCTCTCAAGAAAGCCTCGAACATCATTGATAGACGGATCTTTTCCAGATCTGTTGTCATCGAGCGTATTCATGCCGAAGGGGATGACGTTGAATCCATGGAGTTCATCATCACAAGAATCCATCAGCAAGGCCTCTACCACCTTGGGAGCCACACCTCCGAGAAATATGACGTTCATCTGGTTGAGGACTTCTACCTCGACGCTGCAGTCCGTTTTCCGTCGCTGGCTCAAGAAGGTCATGTCGCTGACATCACTGCCGTTATCCGCGGAGTGGAGATCCGCATCGACCAAGAGCATCTCCAGAACATCTTCAGGATACCTGCTGATGACCTGACCATGGAAGAACTTGAGACCTTGGGTCCCAAGACCTCTTGACCCAATATTATGGCTTGTTCGCCGGTTCAGCAACAGTGGAAACTGTTCACACTACCTGCCATAAGAAAAATTTCTGTTTACCTTTTATTTACTTGCATGATTTTTGCTGCCGTATTATTGAGAATCGCACAGGTGCTTTTGAGATTTGCACCAATCTAAGGTTTAGGATGATGGTAGCGATTATGACCTGTGAGAAGGTCAATTGGTGTCAAATTGTTCTTAAGTGTTTGCAGGAAGAGGTGTCGAAGCCTGCTTCTCAGAAGAAATCATTTGGTTTGTTCTTGAACTATATTTTGAAGAAGAGCGGACTTCCAAAATCCGCTGAGGCAAAGAAAATCAGTTCACAGATCTACTTAGGAGGCGTCAGGCCTTAGGCCTTCAACCAGAGCATCCTGATCGCCAACAGACCGTTCGTCCGTCGAATGCCTCTATCTGCCGATCCGAGGGACATTTCTTCGAAGTCCCAAAGTGCTGAATCGTCGAAGAAAAGGAAAAGGTCTCACAGCAAAACTCCAGTTGCTGCTGAGAAGCCGAATAGGAAGCTAAGGAGGCTTACAAAGGTTAAAACTATAGAAACCTCTGATGATGCTCCTTTCGTGGTTCAACCCACTGAATCAATCCCCCAGGGCCCAACCCCTGTGGAAGAGTTGTCTACTTTTGTCGATACAATAGATCCCGAGCCATTGGTGGCTATGATGGATGCGAGGACTTCTGCCAACATACAAGACTCTGGCGAGTCGGCTGCCACCATGGAGCCAATAGCTACTTCTCCTATATGGGATTTCACATCCGTACAAGATCCATCTCCCAACAGGATACCATCCCCTGTTAGGGATCCATCTCCGATACAGGATCCCACACTTGTAGAGGAACCCCTGCCTACAGCGAACCCAGGCGCTGTACGGAGCCCCTCCCCAGACACAATAATTTCCAAGACCCTGCTTTCCGTGCAAATTGAACAGGCATTCGAAAGGTTTGTCCAATGGAAGTGTAACACCCCCGAGTTATTCAGGAATATTACAGCGCCGTAAGCCCCGCCGTGGGACCCACAAGGCTAAACATACGCGGAACCATAAATTTTGACCGATAAGGTCTACACACAATGGGATGAAAAACAATACAAAGGTATTCAAAACATAACCAATGTATTCACAAACATCACAACTCGAATCAATACTTCGGCAAACACAGGCCGGAACATCAAGGAAAACGGAAAACAATACTCGAGTATTCAATAGCCAATCCAGTACAACAACACTGAATGGGAAACTCCAAACATAACTGGAAGAAATACACAGTATCACACTTGCCCACCATCTTCATGCCGACCCGATACCTGCCTGTCCGCTCTTATGGAACCTGAAATACATAAAACGTATTTCCCCCATACGGGGTTAGCCGTCGAATAGCTAGTGCAAGAATATCAAGTATGAAACACAATACTTCTCGTCAATAAAGTAAATGTAACCGTCAATTCATCAATTCAAGACTAGCATTCCGGAATAACTAAATCTCATCGTACCACATCAAGACGTATATGAATGCCGTAGAAACGGTTCGTTCATATCATACGCCGTTACATGTAGGAATGCCGTCAAAACGGTTCGTTCATTACATGCCAACAATACATATATGAATGCCGTAGAAACGGTTCGTTCATATCATGCCATCAATACTTCTTACTTTCAAATTCGAGAACGTACAATCATAATTATATACTTGCCTTTGAGACATCGAGAAAACGAACGGAAAAAGGGGTATGAGATCGGTAGGTCCAAGCACGCGCTTCCGCACCTAAGCGATTCGCAAGGAATATGATAATCAATTATCCATATTCAAATTACGAAGAAACCCCGAAACCCGTCTACGATTCGTAAGGATGTACGGATAATCGACTAGAGGTTGGAAAAATCGTCCAAAATCTCACAAGTCCGAAAACGGTACAACCCAAACCATAAAATCGTAGGAAAAGCATGCATACGGTATAGATACATCATAATCTCAAGGTTCTCAAGCTTCCAAATGGATAAATCGGACGAATCTATGAAAAACCCCAAAATTCCCGAAAAGTAGGGTTCTAAGGATTTTTACCTTGATTCGGACGTTAGGAGGAATTAGATGTTGAGAAATCCTTGTTCTCCAACCAAGTATGTTGTTGTTAGAAGGAAGATTGCTTCCAATCGCCCAAGATTGTCTCTCCCGAGAGATTTCCGTCGAAAAGGAGTGAAGTAGGTGAGAAATGACGAAATGGAAGTCAACTGTCATATTTATATACGCTTGATCTAGCGCACGCTACACCTCCTTCATTAGCGTGCGCTAGCGAAGTCACCGGATAGTCCAGTGGCTTCTGCAGGATCCGATAGCGTGCGCTAATCGTCTACCTCTAGCGTGCGCTAGTCCAAAATGTGGCATTCAGTACTGGAGTCCAGAACTCACTGTCTCTGCCCTGCTCCAACTTAGCGTGCGCTAGCTCTATGATTTAGCGTGCGCTATGCAATAGCTTTAGCGTGCGCTAGCCGAAACCTAGCGTACGCTACCTGATATTCCGTAAAACACGGCAACTACACTGTCTCGCCGACCGGCCAGAGCGTGCGCTACGGACGGATGTTAGCGTGCGCTACTAACCACGAATAGCGCGCGCTAACAACTCCTAGCGTGCGTTAATCCGCGATCCAGAGAGCGATTCGAAATCTTGGTTCGACTGACTGATCCTCTTAGCGCGCGCTACGGCCCCAAAGCTAGCGTGCGCTAATCAAGCAGAATTAGCGTGCGTTAGCCTAGGCCTAGCGTGCTTTATATCTCTGGCCCAGAACATTTCCGCAAGGTCTAAACGACATGATCAAAAACCAAACGAGATACGAAACTCAATAACAATATTTACAACATCTCCAAGCATTTACAGAGCGACAAAATAAGGAGGATGACAGAGTCAAACAGTCAATAAAAGTACGGGTATTACATTCTCCCCCTCTAAAAAGAAGTTTCGTCCCGAAACTTAAGAAATAAATAGTTCGGGGTATTCCACCCGCATCTTCTCTTCCGTCTCCCAAGTTGCCTCCTCGACTCCATGCCTCGACCATTGCACTTTAACCAGTGGAATGGTTTTATGCCGGAGTCGTTTCTCGCGACGCTCAAGGATCTTCACGGGTCTCTCCGGAAAGGTAATATCCTCGGCTACATTAATCTCACTGTAGTCGATGATGTGGCTCGGATCCGGCACGTACTTTCTCAACTGAGACACATGAAAAACACTATGGACGTGACTCAAAGCTGGAGGCAACGCCAAGCGATAAGCTAAATCTCCAACTCTGTCCAAAATCTCGAAAGGTCCGATATACCTCGGACTAAGTTTCCCCTTTTTCCCGAAGCGGAAAACTCCACGGGTCGGCGACACCTTGAGTAAGACATGATCCCCCACTTCAAACTCCAAAGGTCGACGACGAATATTAGCATAAGATTTCTGACGACTCTGGGCGGTTAGCAATCGATCTCGGATAATAGAAATCTTTTCCTTAGTCTCCATCAACATATCCGGCTCCGTTCCAACTAGCTCGGAAGCCTCGTCCCAACACAATGGGGACCTACATCGCCTACCATAAAGTGCCTCGAAGGGTGCCATTTTGATCGACGCATGCCAACTATTATTATAAGCAAACTCGATCAACGGCAAGTGAAGCTCCCAATCATTACTCCAGTCTAAGGCACAAGCCCGTAACATATCTTCCAATGTCTGAATCGTCCTCTCTGTTTGTCCATCCGACTGGGGATGAAAAGAAGTGCTCAATCTCAACTCAATGCCCAAAGCCTGATGAACGGCCTGCCAAAAGTGCGATACGAAACGGCCGTCCCGATCAGAAACAATGGTCTTGGGGGCACCGTGTAATCTCACGATTTCAGCAATAAAGGTTCGAGCCAGTCTATCCGGTCCCCACGTATCCTTAATACCCAAGAAGTGAGCTGACTTAGTCAACCGATCGACAATTACCCAAATCATATTCATTCCGGCTCGAGTCCTCGGCATGCCAGTGATGAAATCCATAGAGATGTCTTCCCACTTCCACTCGGGAATGGGAAGCGGTTTCAACAACCCCGCTGGTCGTTGATGTTCGATCTTGACTTGTTGACACGTCAAGCACCGTAGTACAAACTCCGTAACATCCTTCTTCATATTATTCCACCAAAAATTGCGCTTCAAATCTTTGTACATCTTGCTCGTCCCGGGGTGGATTGAGTAAGGCGTAGCATGAGCTTCTCGGAGAATTCTCTGCCTCAACTCTAAATTGTTCGGAACGCAAAGCCTGCCCTGAAATCTCAGGATACTATCCTCGTGAACCATAAAGCCAGGAGCTTTACCTTTAATTACATCTTCCTTCAGTTGAGAAATCATCGGGTCACTCCACTGCTTCCCTTTGATGTCATCAACTAAAGACGAAGTAATTTCGAGAGTACACAGCTGTCCCTGTACTCGTTGAAGCCAAACTTCTATCCCTTGCTCAATTAAATCCTGACGAATTTTCGTCTGAGATGTAAGAACCTCGAGCATTTGAAGAGATGCCGATTTGCGACTCAAAGCATCCGCAACGACATTAGCTTTTCCGGGGTGATAAAGAATTTCCAAATCATAATCCTTTATCAATTCTAACCAACGCCTCTGTCTCATATTCAGCTCCTTCTGACTGAAAATATACTTCAGGCTCTTGTGATCGGTATAAATCCGGCACGGTGAGCCATACAAATAGTGCCGCCAAATGTTGAGTGCGAAGACAATTGCGGCCAATTCCAAATCGTGAGTAGGATAATTCATCTCATAAGGCTTTAATTGTCGTGATGCAAAAGCTATCGTCTTATCATGCTGCATAAGTACACAGCCCAGACCTTGACCCGAAGCATCACTATAAACTGCAAAGCCCTCACTACCATGTGGTAAAGTTAAAATCGGTGCTGAAGTCAAACGCCTCTTGACTCATCGAAGCTCGTTGTCTCTCATCCGTCCAAACATACTTTTCGGTCTTCGGAGTAATTTCGTAAGCGGCCGAGCGAGTTTCGAGAACCCTCGACAAACCGACGGTAATACCCAAAGAAGGCCCAAAAAGCTACGAACTTCCTTAACATTTTTAGGCGGTGCCCAATCCAAAGATCGCCTCAATCTTCTCGGGTCTACACGAACCCTTCGCCGAAATCACATGGCCGAGAAACATAACTTCTTCCAACCAAAATTCGCATTTCGAGAATTTCGCATATAGATGCTCGGTTCTCAAAATATCTAAAATCAAACGCAAGTGTCGGGCATGTTCCTCCTTATCTCGAGAATATATCAAGATGTCATCAATAAAGACGACTACACACCTGTCGAGGTACTCGATGAATATCTTATTCATTAACTGCATGAACACTGCCGGTGCATTAGTCAACCCAAAAGGCATGACTACAAATTCATAATGCCCGTATCTCGTCCGAAATGCCGTCTTCGGAACGTCGGACTCCCTCACCCTAAGTTGATAATATCCGGATCTTAAATCAATTTTCGAGAAAACTGCAGCCCCTTGCAATTGATCAAATAAATCGTCTATACGAGGTAGAGGGTATTTGTTCTTGATGGTTACTTTGTTCAGCTCGCGGTAGTCGATGCAAAAACGTAGTGAGCCATCCTTCTTCCTCACGAAAAGAACAGGCGCGCCCCAAGGCGAAGCGCCCGGTGTGATATACCCTTTTTCCAGAAGTTCTCCCAACTGATTCTTCAATTCTTGCATCTCGGAAGGTGCCATCCGATAAGGTGCTTTAGAAATCGGGGCCGCATCCGGCTCTAAATCCACGGAAAAATCTATCTCTCGATCTGGCGGTAATCCCAGGAGTTCATCCGGAAAAACGTCGGGGTACTCACTAACAACCGGAATCGAAGAGAAATCGATTTCGTTTCCTTCCGTTTTCAAGGCATAACACCAATAGCCCGTACAGCCTTTATTCAAAAGTTTTACGGTCTTCATGGCACTGATAAGCAACATGGATAGACCCGACTTACGCCCCAAAAATGCATACTCGGATCCGTCTTTAGTCATCATGGTGATAACCTTGGTACGTTAGTTCATAATCGCTTGATGATTATCAAGCCAATCCTCGCCGAGGATCACATCCTCGCCCTCTATATCAACTACAATCAAATTCGATAACCATTCCATACCGGATATAATCACCGGAAAATCTCTAATCTCCCGATTCCCCACAATCCTATCCCCGCTGGGCAGTTTCACGATAAAGGGATCGCAAGCAGTTAAACAAGTTATATTCAGACGGCGTACACATTCCAAAGATATAAAAGAATGTGTAGCACCCGTATCAAAGAGTACACGGACTGGATAAGATAAAACATGGATGGTACCTGAAGCCACCGCTGCATCGGGCTCGTCTGTTCGACGCATCTCATAAACCCGAGGTTGTACCGAACCGACGCTAGAATTCCCCCCTCCAGCATTCTGACCCTGTCCCCGGCCCCTGCCGAAATTCTGCTGAGGTTGACCAGCTGGGGCGGAAGCCCGAGTGTCCAAGGTCTGATTCGGCTCGGAACAATAAGCCGCTCTATGTCCCATCTGTCCGCACGTGTGACACTTCAATGGTGGGAAGTTGCATTCCAAACTGACGTGGCCTGGACGGCCACAATTATAGCAAGTCACCGTGCGATTTGTGGTGCCCGGAGTAGGACGGTAGCCCCTCTTTCCTTTATTAGAACGTGACGACTGTCCGGCAAAACGGCTAGTCGTCTGTGACTTCTGAAAGTTGCCACCTTTAGAGCCAGAAAAACTTCCCGCGACTTTCTGCTTCTTCGGTTCTTCAACGGTATCATTGTCGGGGCTCAACATATCATGGGCTAAAGCTCTGTCCTGATACTCTTCAAAGGTGGTACAAGCAAATCCGCCATATACCGTAAGTCCAAATTCATCCGCATATCAAAATAACGTATTTTATCACGCTCGCTACGCACTTGATCCTTCACGTGGATCAATTGTTGGTTGTACTCCACGATCGCCCGCGATACGGGAATATCTTGAGGTTTAGCCTCGAAAAAGGCTCGGATTCGGCTCTCTCGCACCGGCCAAGGACAAAACTCGGCCTCCAAGAGTTCCTTAAATTCATCCCACGTGGCAATGCGATCTTGTGGCTTGATGACCTTCCACCAGGTAGCGGCCTCCTTGGTGAGGAAATACTGAGCAATCGGTACTTTCCTCACTTCGGGGCAATCAACCGCCTCGAAAATCTTTTCCAATTCCGCTAGCCAGTCTTCCCAGCCTAACGGGTCCGTGGCACCGCCAAACTGTGGAGGGTGCATACGAATTACATTCTGAAGTAAGGCATCCGTGTTCGGGTTCGGATTATTCAGCTGAACAGTTTGGGCCAAGATAGTCATCTGAGTAGCTAATTGTTGAAGTGCATTCACCACTCCAACGTCCGCGTTATTCCCCTGACCGTCTAGATCGGTCGTGCTGACTCTCGGTGTCAGGATGCACCGAGTTCGACAAACTGGGGTTGGTCGACCCCGCAACTGAGCTGATGGAAACAGCCGCGCCACGACCTCTTCCACGTCCACGGCCACGATCACGGTCACGGCCCCTACCAGCTGACATACTGAAGAACACACAAGTCACGTAAGCACAATTCAATTACACGTCATCAAAGTGACCGATTCTCACGAATACCAACAAAACGAAGCAAAACAAACAAGGAAACACTAGAAGAGTAAGAGGTCTTACAAGTACCGATCGCACTGTGATGATGGCAAAGTAGTGATACTGCGGACAAATGACCACTCGATCGACCCAAAAGACCGACAGCCTAGGTATCCATAGACCTAAGCTCTGATACCATATTCTGTAACACCCCTGAGTTATTCAGGAATATTACAGCGCCGTAAGCCCCGCCGTGGGACCCACAAGGCTAAACATACGCGGAACCATAAATTTTGACCGATAAGGTCTACACACAATGGGATGAAAAACAATACAAAGGTATTCAAAACATAACCAATGTATTCACAAACATGACAACTCGAATCAATACTTCGGCAAACACAGGCCGGAACATCAAGGAAAACGGAAAACAATACTCGAGTATTCAATAGCCAATCCAGTACAACAACACTGAATGGGAAACTCCAAACATAACTGGAAGAAATACACAGTATCACACTTGCCCACCATCTTCATGCCGACCCGATACCTGCCTGTCCGCTCTTCTGGAACCTGAAATACATAAAACGTATTTCCCCCATACGGGGTTAGCCGTCGAATAGCTAGTGCAAGAATATCAAGTATGAAACACAATACTTCTCGTCAATAAAGTAAATGTAACCGTCAATTCATCAATTCAAGACTAGCATTCCGGAATAACTAAATCTCATCGTACCACATCAAGACGTATATGAATGCCGTAAAAACGGTTCGTTCATATCATACGCCGTTACATGTAGGAATGCCGTCAAAACGGTTCGTTCATTACATGCCAACAATACATATATGAATGCCGTAGAAACGGTTCGTTCATATCATGCCATCAATACTTCTTACTTTCAAATTCGAGAACGTACAATCATAATTATATACTTGCCTTTGAGACATCGAGAAAACGAACGGAAAAAGGGGTATGAGATCGGTAGGTCCAAGCACGCGCTTCCGGCAGCTAAACGATTCGCAAGGAATATGATAATCAATTATCCATATTCAAATTACACGAAGAAACCCCCAAAACCCGTCTACGATTCGTAAGGATGTACGGATAATCGACTAGAGGTTGGAAAAATCGTCCAAAATCTCACAAGTCCGAAAACGGTACAACCCAAACCATAAAATCGTAGGAAAAGCATGAATACGGTATAGATACATCATAATCTCAAGGTTCTCAAGCTTCCAAACGGATAAATCGGACGAATCTATGAAAAACCCCAAAATTCCCGAAAAGTAGGGTTCTAAGGATTTTTACCTTGATTCGGACGTTAGGAGGAATTAGATGTTGAGAAATCCTTGTTCTCCAACCAAGTATGTTGTTGTTAGAAGGAAGATTGCTTCCAATCGCCCAAGATCGTCTCTCCCGAGAGATTTCCATCGAAAAGGAGTGAAGTAGGTGAGAAATGACGAAATGGAAGTCAACTGTCATATTTATATCTGCCCAGTCTAGCGCACGCTACACCTCCTTCATTAGCGTGCGCTAGCGAAGTCACCGGATAGTCCAGTGGCTTCTGCAGGCTCCGATAGCGTGCGCTAATCGTCTGCCTCTAGCGTGCGCTAGTCCAAAATGTGGCATTCAGTACTGGAGTCCAGAACTCACTGTCTCTGCCCTGCTCCAACTTAGCGTGCACTAGCTCTATGATTTAGCGTGCGCTATGCAATAGCTTTAGCGTGCGCTAGCCGAAACCTAGCGTACGCTACCTGATATTCCAGAAAACCTGGCAACTACACTGTCTCTGCCGACCAGCCCGGTAGCGTGCGCTACGGACGGATGTTAGCGTGCGCTACTAACCACGAATAGCGCGCGCTAACAACTCCTAGCGTGCGTTAATCCGCCAGTCCAGAGCGATTGAAATCGGTTCGACTGATCGATCCTCTTAGCGCGCTACGGCCCCAAAGCTAGCGTGCGCTAATCGCTGCACTAGCGTGCGTTAGCCTAGGCCTAGCGTGCGTTATATCTCTGGCCCAGAACATTTCCGCAAGGTCTAAACGACATGATCAAAAACCAAACGAGATACGAAGCTCAATAACAATATTTACAACATCTCCAAGCATTTACAGAGCGACAAAATAAGGAGGATGACAGAGTCAAACAGTAAATAAAAGTACGGGTATTACAGGAAGAATTACCGAGTTGCTCCCTACGACGTTCTGTACAACTGGAGCGAGTGGAGCAATGAAGAAAGATTTGTATTGGAAGTGATGGACACTCAAGAAATTGCTGTCCTGATCCAATAGGACAACCTCTTCGTTCGAGAACTCATTGAAATCCATCTGATTGACAAATCCGAGGCACGAAGGAAAGGGAAAGCTGCGTCTATGGAATCTCCCTATAGTCCAAAGTCAGACCCTGATTCCGACGACGGTGACGATGCACTCCAGGATGGTCTGCGGATTACTTGTGAGGAAGCCCAAGAAAAGAGAGATGAAGGGACATCTGCTCATCAATCATCTCCCTCACAATAGGCACCCGAGCCTGCCGTTCTTAGCCATCCAGCAAGAGGAATCAGTCCCTCTGCCGGAGCAGGCGGGTGCTGAGAGACACCAGGAAGAATCAGTCCCTCCTTATCCTTGTCTTAAGAAACCACTTTAGCACAGGAGGATGCAGCACCCCCTGTCGCCGAGACAGAACCTAAAGTTCCCGCACCCTTAACCAACTTGGAATGCGACGACGGTTTAATACCTGAGGATGTCCAACTCAACTCACAGCTAACTGTGAACTTGAGAAGGTTAAATGGAGCCGAGGACTTTGCTCAACCTGACTCTCCCCGGTCCGCAACAAGAAAAGAGTGATTGCGTGCTCTTAGCCTCCAAACTGTATTCATCCAAGATGCCGTTAATGCCTTACACTCTGTGGAAAAAGCTCTTGAATGGCTGCACACATCTGCAGTTGAAGAGATGACAGGACTCCGGCACGAAGTCTCCCGAGTAGTGGAAGCCTTCACTATCCTGCCACACGTCTTCAAGCAGGCCCTAAGCCAACTCCAAGAAAAATAAGAGCATCTCCTAAGAGAAGAGGAATCTAAGTTACGCATGTCTGAGGCCAAGACCGTATCTGCAATGATAGAAACCGGATCCCAGCTTCGAGCCCATGACAAGAAAATTCAGGACATGTCGCAGGTGCTCACCTCTTTGGTCGAGAAGATGACAAACCTCGAGTCAAAATAGGACGCCGCTCTACAAATCCTGGAACACCTTGATGAGAATGTGTCATACCTTGATGACGCAAAAAAGAGGGAAGAAGTAAGGGAAGCTGCTAGGAGAACGAGGTTAGAGCAAGAGAAAGAGTTGTTAGCTCCATTTAAAGACTCAATCACTGCTGACATAGCCCGCATTTCAATGCCGAATGTTAGGATACAGGGAGATCGACCAGATTTCCAGGATCCTAAGTTCCCTTGGAAAAGCTTAGTTTAGAAGCCTCAAGCCATGAACCTCCCGGCCGACCGACAGCCCACTGCTTCAGAGATTAAAAATTGGAGGAGAAATGAACTGTTAAGATACTTTGTTGTACTTATCAGGGAATCCTCACTATTCAACCGATGCAGGACGGTGAATGAAGCCGCAGAGGATTTCAAAAACAAGCTGAAACAAGGAACGCTACCGCTACAGCAGCAGATGAAGTCAAAACATCGAAAAGGTGACTTGGTGACCCATCCAGAAGACTGGATCCTAGTCTTCGATAAATCTTATGAAGGACGAGCCATATACCTGAATCGAGATAAGGAAGCTCACCAGAACTGGTGGCGAAACACCAAGAATTACCCTTCCAAGAGACCATGGAGACACTCTGACTTTAGGAGTTAAATAGCTTAGTGTATCATTCTTTTATAATTTTACTTTCAAAACAGCAATCTTTGTACTCTATTTCAGTATCAATAACACATTTTCCTGTCTTGAAAGATTACAACTCGTAATCTACTGTGTTCTTGCATGCTTTCAAACACTTTATTTATCCTTACTGTATGCAAATTCTGAAACTTATATCAATACACAAACTGTACGAACTTGTCTCGAACAGTTCATAGTTTAAGTTGTATGTATCTAGAATACAATGTAAGATTGTGTCTGCGCACCAATCATAAGTTTATAGATATAACACTCTTTTGATAAAAGATGAACTTGCCTGCGAGCAGTTCTTAACAGTAGACTAGTTTGATGAAGGCCAGAACATTCGAAAGAAGATCAAGAAGTCTGTCCTACCTCAAGGTGCTAAGTGTCAAAGTTTTGGCATCATCAAGGATGTTTAGATAACATCAAAAGGCTTTGAAAAGAAGACGATCAAACGAGGAAGAATAATCGTAGAACGCCCGAATCCCCTTTGTGACATTTTATCGAACACCTTCAAGGCGTCAATAAGAAACTCAATAAAACGATGAATCCTCGGCAATCCAACCGTGGAACAACAAGGAATTTGATAAAATATAGCTTAACAATCATCAACCCATCACTATTCTGAGTTAATAAGGATTAAACGGACAAATCGAACGAAATCCCCAAAACTAGATTTTAAAAAAACTTACCCTGATTTGATCGATCGGAGCAAGTTATGGAAGGATTAATCGATGATATGGACTTAGGAATTTCGTGGATTTATAGTGGAACAACATGTCCTCGTGTCCTCCAAGCTCCAGCCGCGGAAAGGGAAGAAAAGGAATGGAAAAATGGGTGTAAACCCGACTGTTTTGCCATATTTATACCCGCGCGCGAAACAGCTCAGAACATGGCCCAACTAGCGCCGAGTGTACCGCCGGGTTGCGAGTCAGTGCGCGACCTGACCGACACAGCGCAACACCCAGCGCAAGATGCCTGCGCGTGTGTCTCAGCCGTGTCCGACGCGACACATCACCCAGCGCAAAACTTGCGTGGGTGTCTCGGCTGTGTCTCGGCAGACCTGGTAGTCCTGGCCGACCCGGTGCAGGACATGGCGCTCGGCAGCGCCGTTTTCACCACCGTTTCGTACAGGTCCGGCCAGCAAACCTCCGGTTGCAAAATGATTCCGACACAACCCAAAAATTACGATAGGACCACAACAACGATCCGGAAGAAGACGAATAATAATCAAACAGGACATACGATTAGTTCGACTTACGAAACGAAAAGTCATACCCGAAGAATATCACAACATGGTTTATCATGCCGGATCAAGAAATCGTCCACAGAAAAAAATGACCGGCACAACCAACAAAATTCAAAAATAACCGGAATCGAGAATCTCGGGTATTACATTCTACCCTACTAAAAATAAGTTTCATCCCGAAACTTAAAACAAAAGCAAGGCGACTCTAGATAACACACGTTATCTGATACTGACAGCGCACAAGAGCTCCATGCAGTACAGAGATATTGCGGTCCGATTCAATACGCAAGAGTGTTTATGAAAAGCAACGAACATGAAACACAACGGTTGATAAATCCGAGCAATACAACAATTAAAACACAAGTCCAACATTGAACAAGAATGTAATTCCAATAACCTCAAATGTTTGGAAGATCAAATACGAAGATAATTTCCCAACACTTATGGAAATTACGAAGTTGCCCAGATGTTCAATAATCATGATTACGAGATCAAACAATAATGATTGGTCAACAAAAAACGAATAGCAATGATCGAACAACAATGATCAATTCTGAAGTTCACACCTTAAATCAAGACATCAATAAACTTGTAGGAACCATGAGGTGTTAATTCCGCACACGGTTCACAGGAAATCGATCCGAACTTGGAAAGACCACAACGATATATAGATCAATTTGGGGCAATAACAGCACTCGCTCGAACGACAAGGGTGAGAAACAACACAAGGTCAGAAACATCAACTAACACAATCGAGCCGATATGGTCGAACGAGACGGAAGCGAACAAAAATATGGGTATTACATCATATCACCTTTAAAAGAGGTTTCATCCCGGAAACCTAAACAACGAGAACGAAGCGCTGGAATAGCAACCTTCCCGGCCATATCCTCTTTGTTCCGCATTCGATCTCTATGACCATCTGAACCACAGTCATGACTGCATCCTCTGCCCCTCGGCATACTAAGCGGATACTCACTCGATACGATGTCACAACTTCGCAAAAATAATATGCTAAAATATCAACTCAGCACGACATATCATATAAGGTAACTAATAACAACTCGATAATAAAATCCACGAGGTATTCTTTTAAATGATATCATTTGAAAATCCTTGGATTTGTGTGCTATTCAAAATAAAACTTTGAAAGTATTTTTGGTAACTCGGGTTGTTTCATCAAAACTTGTAAACAACATACTTTAACCGTCTCATATGACATCATTTGCAAAGCAATATTTTCTGTGCAACCGGCATTGTCAAAATCACCACGCCACTACACATCAGCATCACGTTAATAACAAACAAGGTAACCACGCAAAGTGATCAAACCATTCGTACATACTTTAATCAATATAGGAAACTTTCCCAAATCCGAGTTTGAAGTTTAAATCGAGTGAGATTTTTTTTTATATTTCACTATATATTTTTGAAAATAAAAATTATATTGGTTTTGAAATCAAAATTTTTATGGTGTGAAAGACTTTTGAAAATCATGTACTCGAATTATTTGAAAATACAACAATATGTTAAAATCATTTTCGAAAATCCTCCCAAATCCTACATAAAAATCAATGACGGTGACATTTTACAAAATGTCTAAATGTACTTTAAAACAACTCTTTCAAATACCGTCGAGGTTTTATTTGAAAATCCGAGGCCGGCTCGCAAATTCTAAATAATCTTCAAAGTACACACAGAGCCGCCGCTTAATCAAACTGTCGACACTTTATGAAATTATCAGGAAAGCATTCTCGAACACACACAGTAGACATAATTTAAACATAATCAATTGTCACCTAGCACTACAAAAAGTCCTAACATATATTCCCACACAACAGTTGTCATTACTAGACAACACACATAGAATACAGTCGCAGATGGTTGTCTGTAAAAGATAGACCTGACGGTTAAAAATGCGGTTCCATAGCCTCTGACCAGGCTGATTACCGCGCGCTACCACAAAGATAAGCGTGCGCTACTCCTACCACATTAGCATGCGCTAGCCTCATACTTGGCTTGTGCTAGCTGTTTTAGTCAACAACACGATTGGAAAAATATACAATGCAATACTAAAATCGAAGGTTATAAATAAGCAACACAAATGAGTTTGGATGCCATCGATTCACATAATTACAACATCTCACAAGCAACCATCAAAAGACAAATGTCATTCAGAACCGAAATTTTATCTCTCAATAAAGAGGACTATCTCAACATATACATACCGATCGACTCAACATTCACATCACTATTTTAGTCATAAAACTGGCACCACTGCCCAACAACGAGAGCATCATCATGTTTGGAAAACTTATAATATGAGATGAAAATGAAATATCGGTAGTTTGAAGTCTCAAAAATTTCGACCTTGAGGTCATCATACGAAAATCAAAAATTTTCCTCCCTTGGAGGCATTTTAAAAATTTACGTGACTCCCCGAAAGCCTTCCGAAAACTTAAAATTCCAAGGTTGTTACTCTTGCAAGAAAAACAGTTTATACGAAGATACATTTAGCAATATCATTCTTCATTCTAGCACAAAACGGGAATCAACATATATATGTCACTTACTCACGATGCACCTTTAAATACTACTATATAACACAGAATCACACAGGCTCGTAAAGCTCGTGGTACAACATGTAGTAGGGAGACTTACATCCACAGATCGCACAAAGATGATGGCTGCACCTTGATACTAATCACGACTGACATACCAGATGGCGCATCGCGACACAACATCAGTCAGACTCAATCTGACAACACCCAACAATACATGACTGGACCCGACAGCCTAAGTTTCCGCAACCTAAGCTCCGATACCATAAATGTAACACCCCATAATCAAACCGGGAATATTACATACCGCAGACCTCCTCCATGAAGATCTACCAGGCTATACACTAATCAACATAATACATTACATTCCGACGTGGCAAAATCATGAACCATTAGACCGATTTGGTCTTTTATCACTGTCTTACAAATCAAAATTACATAACCCTGTCCAGACTCGTACCCA
Organism: Orobanche coerulescens; assembly: GCA_033398695.1. NCBI lineage: Eukaryota > Viridiplantae > Streptophyta > Magnoliopsida > Lamiales > Orobanchaceae > Orobanche > Orobanche coerulescens. Next base: position 7,268,857 of record CM065814.1, read on the forward strand.
CGCAAGGGTAAAATACTTCAAAACACAGACAATATGATAGAGGAAAAGACAATACAATGGACACCGACTAACTGAAATCAAAACTAGCCTTCGTGTGATTAGTATCATTCGTCTTTCATCACCCTTCGTACCAATCCTGTGATTTGCTCCCGAAAACCTGCATGTACCTGGACACAATACAGATATCCACCCCCGATTACTCCGGGGTTAGCAAAACTCCACTGTTTCGCTAGTGCAACTATAAAGTGACAATACGAGCCATACACAACACATTCTGAGAATACGATAATTGAAATAATACGCAACTCAACCAAGATAAAAGACTTCCCGAGATGTCTCATTTAAATAAAATAGTTCAAACCGTAAAAGTATAAATGAAACGAGTGGTCATTCTGATAATAAATTTAAGATCTCGGGAGTTTTGAAAACATTAGTAATTGAATAGTTCTCAACTTATCGAAAAACCACTTAAGGTCACATCCCAGAGCTTATTTTCCAAAATACAAATCCAATAACAAAACACAGGGTCCACGACCCAACCGGCTCGTTTCAAATCATTACCACAGACAATTACACACCACACATTACACTTATGCCATTCTAGCCAAACACCAAGACTTAATATAATGTCTCACGACTCCAAGCACAAGGCATCGTGATACTCCGGACATATCACAATTAATCAGCAGTACAAACACTCGCAATTTTCTCGCGCAAGACCACTCGGCCAAGTCCCTGTACGTCCCGTCGAGCGACCCCATGTGAGAATGCCCACTCGAAAGTAACTCTCGCGCAATACCACACGGCCAAGTCCCTGTGGGCCCCATCGAGCCAATCCCCAGGTGAGATTACCCGAGAACAACCTTACGACTCTCATTAGATCATATTCCAAAAACACAAACCACGAGAGTCAAACACATTATATATAGTCGAGGTACTGCTAGAATGGCCAAATTATCGAACACATATTCACGACCCATAACTAGAACAATCTACACGGAAGCACAATATCTCAACAGCACCGAAACGACACAACCAATATCACACAACCTCACATATTCGTCGATAACCACGGGACTCCACGCACACATTTTAACAAAGAATTGAACTTTACATTTACCGACGACATAATCATACATAATGACATCATACGAAAGTAAGGCGATCCTATACTCAACACTAGCACACATATTCAATTAAGCATATCAATTCCCGAAACACACGGGTTACCTTTAAGAAAATCATGATGGTAAATTTACCGATTCTTTTGAAAAATGGTTATAAATATTTATTTAGCACATATCGACGATTAGAAACCATTATATCCACAAAACACATAATGTATGGGCAAGATACTTTCCTTGATAATCGATACCGGACACTCCGACGAACACGGCTCAGTCGGGAAACCTCGAACACCTACAATTCTCTGGGTGGAATAATAATAACACAATCTATCGGGAAGCTTGAAGAAAATGACGAACGGAAGAGTTCCGACTCGAGTTCTTTGCAAGGAACCTGACTCTAACATCATACCATCAAAAAATTAATGATCGAACGAGTAAGAATAATCGTAGAACGCCCGAATCCCCTTTGTGACATTTTATCGAACACCTTCAAGGCGTCAATAAGAAACTCAATAAAACGATGAATCCTCGGCAATCCAACCATGGAACAAAAAGGAATTTGATAAAATATAGCTTAACAATCATCAACCCATCACTATTCTGAGTTAATACGGATTAAACGGACAAATCGAACGAAATCCCCAAAACTAGATTTTAAGAAAACTTACCCTGATTCGATCGATCGGAGCAAGTTATAGAAAGATTAATCGATGATATGGACTTAGGAATTTCGTGTATTTATAGTGGAACAACATGTCCTCGTGTCCTCCAAGCTCCAGCCGCAGAAAGGGAAGAAAAGGAATGGAAAAATGGGTGTAAACCTGACTGTCCTGCCATATTTATACCCGCGCGCGAAACGGCTCAGAACACGGCCCAACTAGCGCCGTGTTGTAACACCCCGATATATTTGGAATAATTACAGCGCCGTAAATCCTTTGTATAAGAATTTACAAGGCTAAATTGAGAAATACGAAATAAATACTAAAGTGTCATCAAAGTAAAAGAAGTTCAAACCCGATCGACAATTCAATGAGTCAATTATTACAAAATATTCCCAAAATCATCAACAACATATGCGTACTCGAGTACTGGAAAATAACCATAAAACAAAATAACATAATCCACATCACTGAGCCACGTCATCGTCATGTCGGTACTGTGGCTGCTTCCCCGCTCCTTGGCTACCTGAACATCAAAACAAATGTCCACCCCCGAAGGGGTTAGCAAACGATGCTAGTACAAGTATCATAATACATAAATCATCAGTGCATCATAAAACATACAAAACGGACTTCCGTCACCAGAATACAACGATGCGAATCCTCATGATTCCATCAACACAATACAGGGTAATCCAACGATCCAGCGCCCTCGGTATAGATCCCCATGATGATCCCGTCGGACCAACGCATGGTGGAAAACCCGTCCAACGATCCAGCGCCCTCAGCATAGATCCCCATGATGATCCCGTCGGACCAACGCATGGTGGACATCCGATCCAGCGCCCTCAGCATAGATCCTCATGACCCCCTCGGATCATTTACAACATAAACAGTACAATTATGCATACACATATGCAAATTAACATATTTATCGACGTGAACAATCAAGTAATCAATAACAAATACCATGACAACTCAAAGAAATTAATCTCATGTTCAACAACATGAATAAATCGTCCACATGATCAACAATGCAATATTAACAAGTTTAAAATACGATACTTGCCTCAAGAGGGCAAGAATTTAAATACTCCCACGAATGTCACTCGTTCGAAGGTCGCCGCCCCTCAATCGATCACCTTGTAAAAAGGAATAACAAGGAATTAAATAAACCTCCCGAAACTAACGCACGAGTCCCAAACGTCTAAAGTTATAAATGAATTATCGATAACAGATAATCAGTTCTCGCTCTTATTTTCCGACGAGTACTACGCTTGGAAAAAGACTCGCGAATTCAAGAGATTGTAGTAGGACACAAGGTTGGTATCTACAATTCCAAGAACATTCATCATAAAATTATATCCTTGATCCAAACTCAAATTCCAATTCTTAACTCGAATGCTCGGTTTGGTTGCTATATCGTAATATTATGAGATAATCATGTTCAAACTACTACAAGGTTAATACGTCTCTACGACTCTTGTTCTTCCATGGTGATTCTTCTTATCAAATTCTTCATTTGAAAAGATTGTCCGAATAATCTTTTCATGGCTCTAATCATCTAAGAAGGTTAACAACGAGTTCATCTAAGGCAAGAATTATACTTGAACACACTTTACATTCAACATCATAGATTCATCTTATCCTGGGATAGTACTCAGCACTATGTTCATCAAAAGAGTGTTACGGAAGAAATAACAAGGTGTGTTCATCTCATAAGGTTCCACACTTAAGTTCGGTAAAGATTATGGCTCAACTATAATCAAAGGAAACCTTAATTAAACCAATACAATCCTTCCTAATCATGGGGTGGATTCATCATGACGAAACAAATTCCATAACCTCTGCGAAAAGCTCATAATTTAACAAAGAACAACATCCTCATCTTGGTGTAGAGTTTACATACCTTAAAAATGGAAGAACAATGAAAGTCTTGAAGAAACTCTTCACCGGAAGTTTGATCACGACTCCCCAATGTCCAAGCTCTCCAAAAATTGGATTAATAAGGTGGTATGAGTGATATGAGGTGAGGGAAAATCTCAGGAACTCGGAATTTGGCCAAGGTTGAAAATGAAAAATGAAGATGGGTGCTGTCCTATTTATAAAAAAGGGTTATTAGCGCGCGCTACTCTCCCAAATTAGCGTGCGCTAACGGGCTATTAGTCTACTGTCTCTGACGGGTCTCGGCATAGCGTATGCTAAACAGCCTTACGTGCGCTAAAATCAATGATTTGCGTACGCTAACAACTATCTTTAGCGTGCGCTAACGACTGAACGAAAGTTCACTAACCTCACTGTACTAGACTTAGCGTGCACTAGCCTCATAACATTAGCGTGCGCTAAGTACCGTTGACTCGACTTTTCCAAAAGACGTCCAGATTCATTCCGACATGTCCCGACCAAGATCCGCAGCTGATCTCACCTACCACCCTATCATAATCAAGTTGACTATGTATAGCGCGCGCTAAGGTCCATACACAGCGTGCGCTACCGACCCCGATTAGCGTACGCTACGCTTATTGGTTAGCGTGCGCTACTGGTGCAAAAACTACACATTTGAACACATTCATGAAATCATATGCTCCACAACACCAGTCATGAAATACGCTGGATAATACTCAGATCAAATACAACATATACAATGTCACGATGTTCAAAATAGACATTAGAATCTCGGGTATTACATCCTCTCTCCCTAAAAAGAAGTTTCATCCCGAAACTTAAGATGAAAATAACTCTGGATATCTAGTCTTCATACTGTCCTCTGTTTCCCAAGTGGCCTCTTCAACTCCGTATCGTGACCATTGTACTTTAACCAAGGGTATTGGTTTATTTCTCAATTGCTTGATCAGACTCTCAAGTATCTTGATTGGTTTCTCTTCGAACGAGCCATCATTAGTTATCTCGATCTCGCCGAAATCAATGATATGACTGGGATCTGGTACATACTTCCGTAATTGGGATACGTGAAACACATTGTGAACGTGACTCAGCGATGGCGGTAAGGCCAACCTGTATGCTAAATCCCCAACCCTGTGAAGGATCTCGAATGGCCAGATATATCTCGGACTCAGTTTTCCTTTCCTCCCAAATCGGAAAATTCCCCGGGTAGGGGAAACCTTGAACAGCACGTGATCCCCAATCTCAAACTCCAACAGGCGATGGCGCACATCAGCATATGACTTCTGTCGACTCTGGGCAGTCAACAGCCTTTCACGAATCAGAGCTATCTTCTCTTGAGTCTGAACTATCAATTCCGGTTCCGTCCCGATTAAGTCAGAAGGGTCATCCCAACATAGGGGCGATCTGCATCTCCTTCCATATAATGCTTCAAACAGTGCCATCTTAATGGAAGCATGCCAACTATTGTTATAGGTGAATTCAATCAACGGCAGATGAATCTCCCAATCGGTTGACCAATCTAAGGCACATGCTCTAAGCATATCCTCTATTGTCTATATAGTTCTTTCGGACTGGCCGTCCGTCTGAGGATGATAAGCCATGCTAAAGTTCAGCTCGGTTCCCAAAGCCCTGTGAACTGCCTTCCAAAAGTGCGACACGAAGCGAACATCTCGATCCGAAATAATGGTCTTTGGCGTTCCATGCAATCAGACTATCTCTATAATAAACACTCGTGCTAATCTTTCGGGTACCCAAGTGTCTTTAATACCCAGTAAATGAGCCAACTTGGTTAGTCGATCAATTATAACCCAAATCATGTTCATTCCCGTCTTGGTCCTTGGCATACTGGTGAGGAAGTCCATCGATATATCCTCCCACTTCCACTCAGGGATCGGAAGTGGCTTCAACATTACGGCAGGTCGCTGATGTTCAATCTTAACCTGCTGATAGGTCAAACACTTCGAAACGTATTCTGCTACGTCCTTCTTCATATTTCCCCACCAGAAATTTTGTTTTAGATCCTTATAAATCTTATTGGTGCCCGAGTGAATATAATAGGGCGCGCTGTGAGCTTCGTGCAAACAAACGTAAAAAAATTTCAAATACAAATCATACATTGCTTGTCACAACTATCCATTATATTCTATTACATATCAGTGAGAGTTTTATACAATTGCGCAATTACATTTCTTATATTGTGCAGAAATTCAAAAACAAATATGTAGAGACTATTTACAATAAACCGTACTAGTATCCCAACAATTGGTAATATAACTAACAATATTTCAATAGAATTCAATAGATAGTAATCAAAATTTAGTACAATTGTTTTGAAACCCCCAAAACCTATCCAAACAACCTATCCAACCAATAATGTTTCAACTTTGATAATTGGATCCGCACAAACTTCATCGTAACGGATCTGTTTGTTAGAACCATTCCTTGGAGGATTGATGAAGTTGTGGAATAACATGTTCAATATAGAACCCTTATATAATCATGTTAGAATCAAGAGGTTATAATTATGAATATGTTCTTAATGGGTAGTAAGATTTCATGATGTTATAATCACATATTGGATAGAGTTTAACAATTTATTGAGAAAGACTTGATGATATCTTTAGAGTTTCAAAAACCTTCAATGATATAATTATGTTTTGAATAAACTCTTAAAGGATGATGATGGATGGTAAAGAACACAAATATAGCAAGCATATATGTTCAAGGTAACCAGATGTATGGATGACTCTAGAAGGTGTTGATCATTACATTAATATGTTGATAATGTTCTTAGGATGATGTTCTTAGTTTACTAAAAACATAAACTTATGATTTCATATCTAAATCGGTTTTATTGTGACCATTGGTAAGATAATGAAGAATATAATTAAACGTAAACTTTTAACATAATCGGAAGTGTCGATAATTTAAGAAGAATGTTTTTCACAATGTTACATTGGTAATATTCTGGACTTCAATGCTTGACATTAATGTTAGAATATGTGAAAAAATCTAATAAACTCGATACACGATACTCCATAATTGGAACATTAGAATGATCGACAGGATAGTAAACTATTCAAGTAAAATTACGAATATTGTTCTACGGATTAATACCATTGTTGTACGAATGTGTGGTTAAATGAATTACGTTTCATTCAAGGTTGCTTGTTCAAGCGATTATTGTTGGACGGAGATACCGTTCGTTTGTTCATTCAAAGAAGGATTACTTATCTACAGAATTGAGGCAAGTCATCTTGCTTGGTTATAATGGTGGTTGAATTCTCGTGATTTTTGTGTGTTTCGTGTATATGAAATGTTCGGTGAATCTATGATTCATGATATGGTGATGTCCTTGATCGTATTATCATTTGTGATGGGATGGTATCCCTAAACTAACCGTTCTTGTTACCATTGGTTCAGTTGAACTTTGTTGTCATTTCAGTGAGTTGATCGATTCCTTGATAAAGGTGTAAGTCGTTGAGTTTCGTTGTCATGTTGCATCGTGACATCTCTGGAGTCATATCTACGTGCCGATTGGTTATGTGTAGGATTTTTAGCCAGGCACTTGATGGTCATGCGTGGATTGTTTCCGCATTGGATCGTGCACACGATGTAACACCCCCACGATATACAGGGTATATTACAGCACTGCGGATCCCTACATGGGACCCACTAGGCTAATGACCAAAGTATACTCGCTGACTTGCGGGATCAACATAATAACACCACGTCATACAGACGCAGAACAAAAATAGTCCACCCGGTTCAACCGGTCAAACAAAACAAATCATTCAATACAAATATCATAGACAAACATACTACAATCCGAACGGATAAAAAGGCCTAAGTACTCGAGTACTTCTATCAGTTTACAAATGGTGTAACACATCAAAATACAGGACAACATGAAGATACACTTTTGCACAATCATCACGCGCGGCCGTCATCCGCGTACTGGTCCAGCGCCCGTTCGTCTCGAAGAACCTGACCTGAAATTCATAAAACGAATTTCCCCATAACGGGTCCCCAGAGGGGTTAGCAATTACGCTAGTACAAGTAGCCAAATGAACAGCTTACACTTGCACATATAGTCAATGCATGCAATCAAGAAAACGTCGGTTGAAAACACATATTTCCGGAAATGCTAATAATCCAAAACACATTGCAAAATGCACCACAATTAACCGCGGACCCACCCCTCCGTGGACCCTTACCTAGACCCCGTCGGATCTAACCCGTAGTGGTTAAAAGCAAGCTCGCGGATCCACCCCTCCGTGGACCCCTACCGAGACCCCGTCGGATCTAACCCGTAGTGAGCATACACATACACACGATTCTCATGCAATACCACTATGTCAAGATTGTAAGTTCATAAGGATACTTGCATCGATTGATATACGGTGACACGAACGGAAAGGAAGAATCAAACACGACCGCGAGAAACCAGTGAAACCGAACCTAACGATTCGAAGAATACAATTACAACTATTTCTAAACGAATACGGAAATGGAATACACCGGAAAACCCGCCTACGATTCATATATATTCGAATAGGAACAACAACGAGGGTGGACCACAACCAAACCCTCTCGACTATGCAAAACTATCAAATATACCATGAATCCGTAGGAAAGCTAAGAATATCAACAAGATTAATCATATTCATCAAGGATTAACCAATAAAACGGAACGAATCGGCCCAAAATACAAAAACTCCCAATTTACTCAAAAGTAGGGTTCTTAGAAGATTTACCTTGGATTGGGATGAAAGATTCATGTTGATGTTGTTATTATACACCAAGAACTCAAAGAAGATGATGGTTGAGGTGATTAGAAGAAGAGATCGCCAAGAAGTCGCCCAAAATCGTCCCAAGTCACGGGGAAGGAGGTGAAATGAGAAATAGATCCGTCCAAAGTCAACTCCTGGGTATTTATAGCCACACGGCTTAGCGCGCGCTTAGGGATAAAGGTTGGCGTGCGCTACCCAGTTATATTACAGTCCAGAACTCACTATCCTGGACCATTAGCGTGCGCTACTACTATCTAGCATGCGCTAACAACGACTCGGTAGCGCGTGCTATCGGGCTATAGCGTGCGCTACCTCGGAACCTGAACGAGTCCAGAACAAACTGCCCAGTACTGGAAAGTCGTGTTAGCACGCGCTACCGGAACTATTCGATTCACGTGAACGAACGGGAGTGGTTGTCCAACTTGATTGTGGTTGATTTACCTAAAGATGATGTAATATTAGGCATCGACTGGATGGATCGTCATGATGCCGTACTTAGCGTCCGTAAGCGAATAGCGACCGTCACATATGATGATGGCGTTGAGTGTATTTTTCAGGGTGATAATCCCAGTCATTCTGGGAGAGTCATCAACACTATGAAGGCGGTGAAATTACTGAACCAGGGATGTGTTGGATATTGGTGTTACATGACCAAGACAACTGACTGACCAGTCGAGTTGGTTGATATTCCGGTAGTTTGAGACTATCCAGATGAGCTTCCAGGACTACCCCCACATCGAGAGGTAGAATTCACCATCGAGTTGGAGCCAGGGACGTCCCCGCTTTCCAAAGCACCGTATCGTATGGACTCAACTGAGATGCAGGAGTTGAAGAGACAGCTTGAGAAGTTAACTGAGAAAGGCTATGTTCGACCCAGTGCGTCCCCTTGCGGAGCGCCGGTGTTATTCGTACGGAAGAAAGATGGATCGCTGCGTTTGTGTATTGACTATCGCGAACTGAACAAAGTAACAATCAAGAACAAGTATCCCTTACCTCGTATCGATGACTTGTTATATCAGCTCCAAGGAGCCTCTGTATTTTCCAAGATCGACCTGAGATCCGGATACCACAAATTGCGGATTCAGGAGTCTGACATTCCAAAGACAGCTTTTCGCACTCGCTATGGGCATTATGAGTTTGTTGTCATGCCATTCGGACTAACAAATGCTCCGGCAGTGTTCATGGAGTTGATGAACCGGATTTTTATTAATTATCTGGATCGTTTTATAGTCGTTTTTATTGACGACATTCTGATTTATTCCCGTAACCATGAAGAACATAAGTGTCACCTCAGTCAGGTTCTCGATGTGCTAAGGCGAGAACAACTCTATGGAAAATTTTCTAAGTGTGAATTCTGGATGCCTGAAATTATTTTTCTTGGACATATTATATCAGCAGACGGAGTGAAAGTAGACCCGTAGAAGACAGAAGCCATTCGGAACTGGCTACCTCCGAAAAACGTGAAGGAAGTTCGTAGTTTCTTGGGTCTAGCAGGCTATTACCGACGATTCGTGGAAGGTTTTTCTAAAATTGCTCAACTGATGACTAATATGTTGAGAAAGGATAAGAAATATTTGTGGTCGGAGGCATGTCAGCAAAGTTTTGATGAACTCAAGAGTCGATTGATTTCGGCACCTGTTTTGGTTCTACCAAAAGGAACGGAAGGATTCGCAGTATATAGTGATGCGTCGAGACACGGACTTGGCTGCGTATTAATGCAGAATGGGAATGTGATCGCCTATGCATCGAGACAGTTGCGACCTTACGAGGTCAACTACCCAACCCATGACTTGGAGTTAGATGCTGTGGTGTTTGCTTTAAAAATCTGGCGCCATTATCTGTGTGGAGTTACCTGTCAGATCTTTACGGACCATAAGAGCCTGAAGTACATCTTTACTCAGAAGGAATTGAATATGAGGCATAGGAGATGGCTGGACCTAATCAAAGATTATGATGTCGAAATACTTTATCATCCGGGCAAGGCAAATGTGGTTGCTGATGCCTTGAGTCGTAAAATCGTACAGGAGCAGATGCTTGATCGCTTGACCACCCAGAGAGAATTGCAGTTAGAATTCTTGAGACCGGAGAATTGCAATTAGAATTCTATTGGTGGGGTAACATGAAACGAGAAGTTGCAGAATTCGTTTCGATGTGTTTGACCTATCAGCAGGTCAAGATTGAACATCAGCGACCAGCTGGCATGATGAAACCACTCCCGATTCCCGAGTGGAAGTGGGAAGACGTATCGATGGATTTTATTACTAGCTTACCGATAAGTCGTCGAGGCATAAATACAATTTGGGTGATTGTGGATCGACTGACTAAATCAGCCCACTTCTTAGAGATTAAGGATACGTGGGGCCCTGAGAGATTGGCCCAGTTGTTCATCAAAGAGATTGTGAGACTGCATGGTACCCCTAAGAGTATTGTATCAGATCGTTACGGACAGTTCGTGTCACACTTCTGGAAGGCGGTTCATCATGCGATGGGTACACAGTTGAACTTCAGTACGGCTTTTCATCCTCAGACAGATGGTCAGTCTGAGAGGACTATTCAAACTCTGGAGGATATGTTGAGGGCATGTGCTCTCGATTGGAAGTATGACTGGGAAGCCCAACTACTGTTGGTAGAATTCACATATAATAACAGCTGGCATGCCTCGATCAAGATGGAACCCTATGAGGCATTGTATGGCCGTCGTTTTAGGTCCCTTTTGTGTTGGGACGACTTGTCTGAATCCATTGGTACGGAGCCTGATATGTTGTTAGCAGCCCGCGAGAAGATTACCCTGATCAAGAGTCGTCTACTAACGGCCCAAAGCTGCCAGAAATCATATGCAGATAATCGTCGACGACCACTCGAGTTTGAGGTTGGTGATCATGTACTAGTCAAAGTGTCTCCTACTCGAGGTGTTTTCCGATTCGGGAAGAGGGGCAAGTTGAGCCCAAGGTATATTGGTCCGTTTGAGATTCTGGAACGAGTAGGCGACCTAACCTATCGCTTAGCATTACCACTAGCCTTAAGCCGGATTCACGACGTATTCCATGTATCTCAGTTGAGGAAGTATGTTGCTGACCCGAGCCACATTATTCGATTCGACGAAGTCGAGATAGCCGATGACCATTCATATGAAGAACATCCTGTACGGATACTCGAGAAAAGAGTCAAACAGTTGAGGAACAAGGCGGTTCCCTTATTGAAGATTCAGTGGTCGACACACGGAGTCGAGGAAGCTACGTGGAAGACGGAGGATAGCGTACGAGAGAGATACCCCGAGTTGTTCACCCTTAGTTTCGGGGACGAAACTCCTTTTCAGGGGGGAGTATGTAATACCCTCTCCTTTACTATTGTATTTTCCGATTTAAATCGAGCATTGTCGTACCATATCTGTGTTTCCTGTAATAAATATATGGATGAATTCTGTTAAATTGAATTGTCAATCTTAGTCATTCACCCTATAGTTGCTTATTAGATGATTAGAGGGAATTTTATTTTACTTGTTGATGTTGCCTTTAACGTGCGTTAGCACACTTATCTAACGTACGCTATATAAGTCGACTTACGTACATAACATTTTAACGTTAACGTACGTAACCCGGGGGATCTTGCAGCAGATCACCTTTCGGCGGATGGGGCCAAGCGTGTAGGTGTTGGTCGGAAGTCGATTGCGACAGCCAAGTCAACGGCTATTACGTACGTAAGGGCTATCTCTTTACGTACGTAGCGTTATATGCATTTTAAGTCAGAAACTTCTGGTAATATGGCTACGTACGTAGTGTTCCTAAGATTATGTACGTAAGCACTTTAACGTACGTTAAACCCATTTTATAACGTACGTAATGTAAATCCTGGGTTATAAAATTATGTGTTGCCATTCATTTCTGCACATCTCTATTTCATCCTCCCTCCTTTAGAATCGATCCCCTGCCCCCTTAGATCATATTCTTGCCCTATAATCTTGTGCTAGAGCTAAAATACTTGGATTATAGCTTGGTTACTAGAAGATAGGAGTGTGTTCTTGGAAGATTTGGTGTTATTCTTCATTCCTTTCTTAAGGTTGGTTATCTCAATCTTGTTATTCATATGATTATTAATGTTAGTAGTTGAATAACTTAATAAATCATGATGAACATGGAAGTTATTTACAAATTTAGTTAGGATCATGATATTATTGTTAGAACCATTCCTTGGAGGATTAATGAAGTTGTGGAATAACATGTTCAATATAGAACCCTTATATAATCATGTTAGAATCAAGAGGTTATAATTATGAATATGTTCTTAATGGGTAGTAAGATTTCATGATGCTATAATCACATATTGGATAGAGTTTAACAATTTATTGAGAAAGACTTGATGATATCTTTAGAGTTTCAAAAACCCTCAATGATATAATTATGTTTTGAATAAACTCTTTGTTGTTGCCCAAAATATCTATCCGAAGATTAAATACTGCTGGAGACGGACAACAAACAACAATTGCGGGAGCACTTCCGAGAGAAGATAAATAATACAAGATTTACCGGGTTTGTTAGGCCCGGGCTTGAATGCTCTCGCGAGATGATATTAATACAAATATTCGTGGATACAAGTATTAATAAGAGAAATCTAAATACAATGAGTGTAAAAAGACTCTGTTAATCCGGCTCTTGAGCGAAGCTCGGTGTTCTTCCTCCCTGCCGATAGTCTGCTCGAGGAGAAAGGCCGGGAGAAGTAAGACCGAATGATAGTCATTGCCAAGAGTTGGAGATTAGCCAAGTGCTTGATGTTTTCTTCTGTATTGCGTGTATAATGTCAGAATGCCAGAGAGTTTCAAGTTCTGGAGCCTTTGTGCGGTAAAAGTTCGGTCCCTTGGACAAGTGCAGGATGCCTTGTATTTATAGTGGCAGCTGGGTCCTGTCCTCTGGCGGGCGATCGCCTTCCGGCCATTATAATAATGTGCCGATCGTCTTCCGGCCAATATTTTAATCGGGCGATCTCCTGGGCTGTCGGGCTAAAGTCCAAGGCAGTGGCTGGCAGTCCGTATAAAGTCCAATGCAGTGGCTGGCGCCAGCTGGGCGGTCCAATAAAGAGCCAACACGCGTCCGGAGTCAGCCACATGCGGCCCTACTGACAGCTTTCGGCGGAATCAAAGTCACAATGCGGCCCTACTGACAGCTTTCGGCTTGTACCGGGTGGAGAGATTCTGCGGTGTGGTCCATGGCCCGAGATTCGCGGATCTTGTCTCGGTCCTTGCACGTGGTGCCAGTCTTGAGGCTCGGCCTTTGCCGACTCGATGGCCATCGGCGCTGATCGGCATGAGGCGGTCGTCTCTAGCCGGTCATCAGAGGTCGCCATCGGCCAGTTGCTGAGGGTCGGCAGTGGTCGGTCACCATGAGTCGGTCGGCATTGGTCGGTCACCAAGGGTCGGTCGGCAGATGCCGAGAGAGGATCGTCCGCTAGTCGATCGCCAGGAGTCGGTCGCCGAGTACCGAGAGGCGATCGTATCTGAGGTCGATCGCTCGGCACCGGGACTTGTCCTGGGACCTTCCGTTGGCCGATATAGCTTGGCCGCTTGGCAGTGACTCGGTCGCCCGACCTCCTAGGCGATCGCCGGTCGGAAGGTGTTAATTCTTGACACAACAATTGCCCCCCAGCTTGCTCCTATGTTGTAGACATGGGGCGAGGTGGTTCTTGCTGGCGATCGTGTAAGGATGAGGAAGGGCGATATTGCTTAGCTGACTTAGGATTCGGACTTGGGCTATCATGGTCGATTGGCTAGCTATCTTTCGGTCTTGTACCTGCAAAAACAACATTGGCCGATCCCCCATGGAAACTTGGTGGTTTCGCTTTGTTTGAGGAATCGTGCACAGTCGCGGAGATCGATGGACTGACTCCATGACCGTGTCTTGGTGCGCGAAGACATTGAGTGTCTCGTGACTCACTTTATTATGAGGGTCCTCTGTTAGGCTGCGCCTCGCCTCGTATTTAAACGAAGGGCGTGCGGTCTCGGTCTAGAGGAGTCCTTGCGCGGGGCAGCGTCGGATGAATCAACTCCACGCCCGCGGCTTGTTAGCTCTGCTTCCACCTCGGCCAGCCATGGAGATGGCCGACCTCGACGGTGTACGTTGAGACGGGTTTGTGGCATGTGTCCACTGATTAATGTTGGAGAGCCCTCAGACTACGCCGGCCTCGTATTTAAACGAAGGGCGGGCGATCTCGGCCGAAAGGGACCTTGCATGGCCGGCGCCAGTTCCATCGATTGCCAGGGCCATGGCTTTTTGATGTGAGGTCGAGGCTATCTTATGACTTAGTCCGTCATGTTAGATCCGGATCGTAAATGGCGATCGTGTCCGCGGATTGCGATGATGTAGCGTGATGATTGGCGATCGGGCCGGAAAACTGGCGATCGCCGCTCGGCAGCCGATCGCTTTATTCGTAGGTCGATGTCGGCGATCGGGCGGGAGTTAGTCCCTCATTTAAAATGGTGGACTGTATGCGGTGAGCGAGTCCTTCGGCCCTGCTGGATAGTAGCGATCGGGCTGGTAGACTGGAGGTCGTCGCGCGGGCGCCGATCGCTCTACTCCTAGGCCAAGAAGAAGCCTTTGCCTGGACAGGAAATCTGCGGCTCTAGCCCGGAAGGCTGCGTAGGTCGTCGGTAGGGTCTTCGTGAGATGCCTGAACATAGGCGAGAAGCCCTGAAAACCTCCTAGGACCGCGTAGAGGGCGGTCTCATCGCTTACGGGCTCGCCGTTGAGGATGATCACGTCTACCCGGTCGATGTAGTCCGAGTCGGACTCTTCTTCTCCCTGCTTTATTTGCATCATGCGATGGCGACCTTCTGGCCGGACGACCCTGGTGGCGAAGTGTTCCGTGAAGACGTGCGCCAGCTCGTTAAAGGAGCCAATGGACCGAGGTGGCAATGAGGTGTACCACCGGTGGGCGAGGTCGTCCAGTGTCAGAGGGAACATTCGGCACCTGGTCGCGTCAGATGCCCCACACCCGGTCATGTAGATGTTGAACTTGTGCAGGTGTGTTTGGGGGTCCGATCGCCCATGGTACACGGGTGTCTGAGGTGGAGCGATCTTGTGCTGCACGGGGGCGAGCTCGATGTCGATCGCGAGCGGCTCGCTCGGCTCGGCGATCGTCTTCATGGCGCCTGCCCCGGATTGCAGGAGCGCCTTCACGTCGTCGAGCTGACGTTACAATGCGGCAATCGCCGCGGATCGGCTGCTTGCGGATCGGCTTTGGGAGCGGGGGCCGAGGCGATCGTGTACCGACCTCCGGGCTCCGCTGCTGCCGACCTCGGGAATTTGGCGAGCGGGAGCGAGGCGGCTGGATTGCCTTCTGGGAGCCGGGTAGGCCGAGCTCCTGGTGACGGATTCAAACTCCGTCGTCTCGTAGCTGGGGCCGGATCGCCTTGCCGCTGAGTCGGGTCACCGCCTGTGCGATCAAGACGAGGTGCCCCGGCCGCGAGCGCCTCTTCTTGCGGCGAGAGCCTCTGGTGATCGCTCGCCGCAATGCCTTGAGCTTCCGCTTGGACTTCCGGCGGGAGACCGAGGGGTGATAGCAGGAGGCGCGTCGAGAGCACTCCGTCGCTCTGAAGGACGGCTATGGCCTCTTCGATTTGTTCATTGGTTCGAATCGATCGAGCGAGAGGCTCGGGCCGCCGTCCCGGACGAGATCGAGCGTCTCGATCGCGGCTACCCTCCACCATCGGCCGCGGCTCGGACCGGGACGGAACGGGGTCCGCCGGCCGTCGGCGGCTTTCTTCGACGCGGAGGCGGAAGACATGATTTCTGAAGGATTTCTTTGAAGTGCAGTGAGTGTCACTTCAAGTATCTGCCCCGAGAACAGTGAGTGTCCTTCGGGACGGTAGGTATAAAAAATCGAGGGTTGGATGCCCTCCTTCTAGCGCCAATTGTTGTTGGCCAAAACATCTATCCGAAGATTAAATACTGCTGGAGACGGACAACAAACAACAATTGCGGGAGCACTTCCGAGAGAAGATAAATAATACAAGATTTGTCGGGTTTGTTAGGCCCGGGCTTGAATGCTCTCGCGAGATGAAATTAATACAAATATTCGTGGATACAAGTATTAATAAGAGAAATCTAAATACAATGAGTGTAAAAAGACTCTGTTAATCCGGCTCTTGAGCGAAGCTCGGTGTTCTTCCTCCCTGCCGATAGTCTGCTCGAGGAGAAAGGCCGGGAGAAGTAAGACCGAATGATAGCCGTTGCCAAGAGTTAGAGATTAGCCAAGTGCTTGATGTTTTCTTCTGTATTGCGTGTATAATGTCAGAATGCCAGAGAGTTTCAAGTTCTGGAGCCTTTGTGCGGTAAAAGTTCGGTCCCTTGGACAAGTGCAGGATGCCTTGTATTTATAGTGGCAGCCGGGTCCTGTCCTCTGGCGGGCGATCGCCTTCCGGCCATTATAATAATGTGCCGATCGTCTGCCGGCCAATATTTTAATCGGGCGATCTCCTGGGCTGTCGGGCTAAAGTCCAAGGCAGTGGCTGGCAGTCCGTATAAAGTCCAATGCAGTGGCTGGCGCCAGCTGGGCGGTCCAATAAAGAGCCAACACGCGTCCGGAGTCAGCCACATGCGGCCCTACTGACAGCTTTCGACGGAATCAAAGTCACAATACGGCCCTACTGACAGCTTTCGGCGGCTTGTCGGCTGGTGGAGAGATTCTGCCAGGCTGTGGTCCATGGCCCGAGATTCGCGGATCTTGTCTCGGTCCTTGCACGTGGTGCCAGTCTTGAGGCTCGGCCTTTGCCGACTCGATGGCCATCGGCGCTGATCGGCATGAGGCGGTCGTCTCTAGCCAGTCATCAGAGGTCGCCATCGGCCAGTTGCTGAGGGTCGGCAGTGGTCGGTCACCATGAGTCGGTCGGCATTGGTCAGTCACCAAGGGTCGGTCGGCAGATGCCGAGAGAGGATCGTCCGCTAGTCGATCGCCAGGAGTCGGTCGCCGAGTACCGAGAGGCGATCGTATCTGAGGTCGATCGCTCGGCACCGGGACTTGTCCTGGGACCTTCGGTTGGCCGATATAGCTTGGCCGCTTGGCAGTGACTCGGTCGCCCGACCTCCTAGGCGATCGCCGGTCGGAAGGTGTTAATTCTTGACACAACACTCTTAAAGGATGATGATGGATGGTAAAGAACACAAATATAGCAAGCATATATGTACGTAACCAGATGTATGGATGACTCTAGAAGGTGTTGATCATTACATTAATATGTTGATAATGTTCTTAGGATGATGTTCTTAGTTTACTAAAAACATAAACTTACGATTTCATATCTAAATCGGTTTTATTGTGACCATTGGTAAGATAATGAAGAATATAATTAAACGTAAACTTTTAACATAATCGGAAGTGTCGATGATTTAAGAAGAATGTTTTTCACAATGTTACATTGGTAATATTCTGGACTTCAATGCTTGACATTAATGTTAGAATATGTGAACAAATCTAATAAACTCGATACACGATACTTCATAATTGGAACATTAGAATGATTGACAGGATAGTAAACTATTCAAGTAAAATTACGAATATTGTTCTACGGATTAATACCATTGTTATACGAATGCGTGGTTAAATGAATTACGTTTCATTCAAGGTTGCTTGTTCAAGCGAGTATTGTTGGACGGAGATACCGTTCGTTTGTTCATTCAAAGAAGGATTACTTATGTAACACCCCCAAAACCGACCGGGAATATTACAGCGCCGTTGGCCCCACATTGGAACCCACAAGGCTAAAATCATTTTCGCAATCATTTAAAAATGCCAAAAGGGCCGTTTGAAATACACACACATAGCGGATAAAAATACAATCCATTTTGAAATATACACACGCAGTGGATAACACATAATTAAATACATATGCAGCGGAATTATAAAAGCCAGAATAGAATACACAAATCCCAACGAACGTGCCCTAGCCAGTATCACCGAAAAACTCATCCCTTCAAGACCGCTACCAGCTCGAACTCCGAGTACCTAAAAAAAGATAAAGCCCACGACGGGATCAGTCATAATACTCAACAATGATAACGATCATATCACATAAACAATTACATATCAATGTAATTTTCAGAGTAAGAATATTCCCAATATAATCTTACCGTAGTAACCTTACCAATCCATATCAGATCAATTCTTACCATAATCCACGTCCCACGTCCTTAAGTAATGAAAGAATTCAAAAGTAATCACCTGTACTGTATCCGAAACTGTGATATCCCACACCGACTACCAGAGAGCGGGCGAAGTGCCTTATATGTGCGCGCCGAACTCCTTATAGCATGAGGCCTTTTGGGAGCCGAGTGGCTTCGGAGTGATGAGAACTCCGAAGTTAAGTGTGCTCGAGGAGAGAGCAATCTCAGGATGGGTGACCTCCTGGGAAGCTGCTCGCTGGGTTCCCAAGAACAAAACCGTGAGGGCCAGCTCAAGAGGAGAGTGCCCAGAGCGGACAATATCATGCTACGGTGGAGGGGTCCCGGGATGTGACAGAAACGATACCAAGATTTCCAAACATAAACATATCTCGAGTATAGAATAATCTGGCCAAGTTCGATTCTGCCGGCTGGGTCGCACAATCGGATCCCAACCCTGATAAAACCGATATTTCCACACAAGATCGACAAAGGATCAACCACGAACGAGAATACCATAATATGGTAACTCCAACAAGATCAATGAAGGATCAATAACCGAGAACGAGAATACCAACGATAGGACAAATTCCCAAATCGAACAATAATAAGGATCAACAATGAACGAGACTACCAATGACAGGGTGAACTCTGAACGAGATTAATAAAGGATTAACGAGGACAGATACACGATAGGGTAAAATCGTCTACCATCTACAAATCACATATACGGAATTTCAAAGACAACCCGACTTTTGAACAAATCCGATTATACATGGACTGTGAGCGATCAATCAATAAGACTCAAGATGGACGTCACGATACGCCTGATCCGGACATGTGTCCGTATACAAGCCAACCACAGGAATTGATCAGATACACGTCTGGTCTCATATCTAATCAGCCTCACGAAGTACGTCTCGTGTGCACGGTTCGATATGAGGTCAACACCAACATATGCTACACGTGCCCGCTCTGAAAATCCTACACATGAACGATCAAAACATATCTGACTCCAGATATGTCACGATACAACATGACAACGAATATCGAGGAAACGCATATCCAACAAGGATCAGAAGACTTTCCAAAAGAGCAACAATAACTCGATCATGAAAGACCGACACGACCACAATGTCGTATTTCCGTCAGACAATAGTTTTCAGCATGCTCCACAATGCACAGAATATTAGCACATAACTCCCAAGGTCGCAAAGGGTCACAGAAGCATCTACTCAGGAATACTCCGGACATGGGTACCATTCAGGTTTTATCCCACAACACAGTTCCATAATATATATTAACACATAAACTCCCAAGACCGCAGCCAAGGGTCACGGAAGTATCTACTCAGGAATACTCCGGACATTATCACAAAATATACCATCAAAGATGCATACTCATCACATAAAGCATCAATACACACATGTACAACAATACAACAGGATAATTATCATAATCTAGCAATATTAAATTACCTCAAAGACTGAGACACTAATCTTTCCGCGACCAACATCCCTGAACGAATACACGGTTATCCGAATAACCAAAATGAAGTACAGTCCATTACCAATACCAACCCACCATCTCGAGTTCAATATCAACATGATAACTAACCTTGATATCTAACTTCTCATATAGCAGACCAAATATAATTCACGTCTCCGTTTCCACTAGACATCCTTAAGATCATATGCATTACGATTAATCTCATTCCAAGCATAATATACATACCATCATCCCGACAATTCATATTCCAAGATACCATTGCTATATGAATCATAAATGAAATGAAAGAGGAACCATTTATTAAATATTATGAACTGAGCAAGCATAACTTGCCTCGATACCGATACGATGAAGTCGTTACTAGTCCGTCGTCTTCATCTACAAGCTCCGTATCCCCGACTTATCCGCAGCATAACGGTCAACGTCAATGATCACTAAACGCAACCTAATGCAATAATCGATTAATGATACGTTCAAGAACAATCAACAACGGAAATGACCAACCAATAAAACTCGACGGTTAAACGATATCTCGATCATACGAAACCAAACCATGTCAACTCTTAACAATACGAATACAAGCCGAAATTCGATATTCAATAGTCTTAACAATGTCTTCAACATATAGTTCATATAACTGCAAGAATCATAACGACAAAACCATAATCATCTTCATACAAATCATTCTTCAATGATAACATAAAAATCCGAATTCAAGGAGAGGATTACCCAACATACCTCTTAGAAGATGAAATACACAAGTAATCACTCGTTTTGAATAACATGGTGCGAAGAAATCGACGAAAGAAAAGAGTACCGATTCAACCTCCTTCAAAAGTTCGTTCCTAAATCACAATAATATCAATTTAATCATCATCCATACGAAAACGTAAAGAATTTCCCAAGTTCTACTCATTGAAGCATTTCATCAAACACTTTGAAGGCATAATCCAATTTAATCATTTAACGAAGAAATACTCGAATTTGTTCCACAAAACTTCAAGTGTATTGAATGATTACGTGTATACAATCAAGTTCTATCAATAATATGAATCAAAACGAATCAAATTGGCCAAAACACCAAGAAACCTCAAGAACATCCAAAAACCAAAAGTTCATGTGTTCTTACCTTCGATCCGGGTGGAAGATGATGTTAATCCATGAATCAAACTTCCAAAACATGTTGTTCTAAGTTGCTCTTACTCAAATCCATCATCTTTGCTGAAGAAATCGCGAAAGGAATGAAGAAAAATGAAAAATGCTCAAGGTGACTCGGTCCAGGCCTTATATAGGCCGAGTCCTGTCGGCACATTACGGTCATAACCGGCTGTGGCTTACGTACGTAACCGGCCATGGCCTACCCTCCTGTCCATTTTGGTCGACAGCCTTACGGCCGTAACCGGCACCTGCTTACGTACGTAACGGGCCATTACAGCCGTAACCGGCCACAACCTTACGTACGTTATCGGCCAGTCCTTGCCCCCAGCAAGTCACTACCGACCGTGATCGGCCACCCCTGCGAGTCACTGCCGACCATGCTCGGCCACTGCAGGTCCTCTCGGCCATGACTCGGCCACCCGCCCCATAACGTACGTAACACTTAATCCATTGCGTACATAATACGTACGTTGACTTGATACAATATTATACTCATTTTACGTACGTAATACACCCTGTATAACGTACGTAAATCCATCCATTGACTCACCTGTCCACATCCGCGCCAAAAGCCGCCGACACCGGGCCCAACTGTCCGATTCCTCTTGTTACGTATGTAATACCTTACGCATAATGTACGTAAAACGTACCAACTTAGCGTACGTTAGCCCATAAACTTAACATACGTAATGACCTTCTATACTTAGCCAAAATCCAACTGTTCCGGTCCGTCTCGACATACCGGATATGAACATACGGCACACTAAATACACATATACTCAACCCAAAAATATTCTCATACGGTACGTTTGATGCACGATATCCTCAATTACATCTGTCGACTAAGTACGGCAGTCATACAAATACTCATACGGTATATCCGACATCGAAAAACACACCAAGCATGTAATATCCTAGAATCAAAATAACCTCGATAGACATACTGGCACGACTGTCACGGTTTCCAAAATTATCCAATCATATCATGTCGGTCCCACTCTGTACAGTACAACCCAGATAAAATAATGCGAAAAATTCATAGTGAAATTCTAGGATATTACAACTTATCTACATAATTGAGGCAAGTTATCTTGCTTGGTTATAATGGTGGTTGAATTCTTGTGATTGTTATGCGTTTCGTGTATATGAAATGTTCGGTGAATCTATGATTTATGATATGGTGATGTTCTTGATCGTATATATCATTTGTGATGGGATGGTATCCCTAAACTTACCGTTCTTGTTACCATTGGTTCAGTTGAACTTTGTTGTCATTTCAGTGAGTTGATCGATTCCTTGATAAAGGTGTAATTCATTGAGTTTCGTTGTAATGTTGCATCGTGACATCTCTGGAGTCATATCTACGTGCCGATTGGTTATGTGTAGGATTTTTAGCCGGGCACTTGATGGTCATGCGTGGATTGTTTCCGCATTGGATCGTGCACACGAGACGTAGTTCGTGAGGCTAATTAGGTACATCGTCCCACGTATATTCTGGATTCCATATACGGGGTGGACATGTATACGGACACATTTCCGGATCGGGTGTACTGTGACGTCCATCTTGAGCCATACTATTTTTAGTCGTTCGTATGTTCGTATATGTTCGACAGACTGACTGCTTTATACGCCTGTGGGGTATATTCAGTAGTCGGTTAATTCTTTGAGATCCGTATGTATATGAATTGTATAATGCCATGATAATTATTATCATGTATAGCTGACTTTGTGGTTTTGGGCGAAATACTTGTATTTCAGGATGAGGAAAGGGCAAGGCACACGAAGAACACGATGGTGGCGGAGGATTCGAAGGATGCTAATTCGGGGGGCCCAAGTCTTTTGATGTTCGGTTATGTTTTATTATGATTTTCATTTTATTTTGTGTCGGATGAATGTATTATAATTTGTAAGGTAAAGTCCATCGTCATATGGTCTGTACCGAACTTGGATCCTGTGTATGTTTGCCCAAATTAAGACATATGTAACTTATACTCCACATCGGGGTTTTGATTAATATTGTGGTACGGTGCCACATTGTAGGGATGAAAAGTTCATGTTGTGATGTCGCCTGGTGGGTCCCGGTGGGGGTCCACGGCACTGTGATAGCCGCTGTTTTCGGGCTGTTACAATTTCCCAAGGCAAATTTAGCACTTGCATCTCTAAATATTTGCAGTAGCTCGACTTTCCATTCAGGATGGCCATCGACCAATCCAATGCATTTAAAAGCCTCCGTGAACAACTCATTATTGCCACTGGGATGAGAATATACCGAGCTTCCCCAAAGTTCACCAATCTCAACGGAAAGGGCCTTCGTCCACCTACGGCAAATATACTTTTTGGGGATTGTTATGACATTCATGTTGAACATCATCACAAATATGTGCCTGCACAACAGCCCCTTCCGTATGTAATACTTGCACGAATATGAGAATGTGTCATCTGTGGCAGTACGTCTAACCTGAAACTGTAATCCATCATTTGCAGCGACAGCATATAAGGTTTGATTGGGCTGATCAACCATAGATAAAGTACGACATTGGTGTACCGCAGTTTCAATCTCGCGCTGCACCTTCTGGAATTTGCTGCACGTGTAAGTTGAGGCCGCGTCTTTCTCAATTGGAAACTAGGATTTGACCACAGGAGTACCGTTTTGGTCCTTGAAGCATAATTTATCGTGATCATGGCGTTTCGCGTCAATTGCACTCCCAAATTGCATATAGAATTCAGTTAAGTCGTGATTTATGTTCAGATATTGGCCGAAAAAGCTATTCTCACTTTCTGATAGGGAAGTGGTTTTGAACAACCCACTCATTTCCATATCCCGAAAATAAGCTAGAATCCATGAAGACCGCATAGAGAACAACTTGGTAAACCACCTGTGATCGGATAATCCGTACTCATTCATCAAAACGACCCATTTCTCTTCAAACTCGGTTGGCTCGTTCAGCTCGGACCAAACAAGGCTATGCAGTTTATCCTTGAATTATGGGTCATCGCCTATAACATTTGGAATCTTCTCAGCAACTTTTCTCATTATGTGCCACATGCAAAGTCTGTGCTTCGTGTTTGGTAAAATATCGGCCACGGCCTTTTCTAAAGCCGGATCCTCATCCGTTATCAATATCTTGGGATGACTCTTCATACTCTCTGCAAACTTGGAAAGGAGCCAGGAATATGACTCATAGTCCTCTCTAGTGAGCAGCCAGACCCGAATGTCATGCACCTCCCGTGATTGTCTCTGCCGGTAAATGATGTGAAAATCATTTTGTACCTAACATTACCAAATAAGATGTTTTAGAAGCAAATTGATGTGTTTGAATCGCACTGTATATTGAAATAGTATACACATTAAATGAATTCAATTAGCACAATAATTTGTATCATGAGGAAAGCAACACAGTGTTCAGCACAATATATTATCCAATACCGCACATTTACTTATAATGGTTAGCATAAATAAATGCATTATAAATATGAGTGATAAATTACCTATTTGTCGAATAGGTAGCATCAAAGGAAACGGCTTCGCCAAAGAAACTGTAGTTCAGAATCGATAATTGATCCGCCCAAAAAAGAGACTTCACTTGTTTGAACTCGTCCTGGGAGTATCCGAATGTGAAATCCGGGCAAAAATCAAGCTTGCTCTCCAATTTATGCAGCAGAATTTCAGCATCGACTCCATTTGCGAAAGCTCTCGTGTCACGAGCGTAGTTCTTGAATTCAATGTTGGTGCACCCCACGTCCTCGTACGTACCTACGAGCTCCTTGAAAAAACGAAACGCTCGCATCGGACCTATATTTGCTCTATGGCATTTGGCGATCATCATTTTATGAGCAGGGGTAATATTCTTGTTAGACTTCATTAGGTACTTGTATCCTTCCGATATCATAGCATGATTGTGGTCCTCTACAAAACTGTACAAACATATCCGACGGCAGCTTCTAAACGAATTTTTATATGAGCCCTACAACCAATTCTTGTTTCCATCATTCATCGTTTTTTAGTAATACACGTTTCTGTATCAGCCTCGATGGTTGTAGTAATAGATTTGAAGCCCGCTTTGTTGCATACCACATAACGTTGAACATATTGGCCATCTTTCTTCTCAGACGTAGATTTCCGTATTTGAAAGCCACACGCAACTGCATAAGTCTCATAGAATTTTTCTGCTTGTTCCACTTTGGTGAATGTCATACCCACGTAAGGTTTTAACTCTTCCAGACAAATAGGAACAACGTCGCCCTCGGCATGTGACGTACTTCCAATGGCTGCAAGACATGAAAAATAATGGAGTTAAACATAAAAAACTAGGAATGTGCAACAAATAATATGTGCAATATGCATAGATTATGTAATACCCAGTTGTCATTCAGTAATTATCATTCAGTAATTATCACTCAGTAATTATCATTCAGTAATTGGTACTCAGTAATTTCATTATTGATCATTTATCACTCAGATTCAGTCATGGTATTCATCATTCAGAGTAATTGTATCGTGTATCAATCGTCATTCATCACTAATCTGATTGGAGTTTCGTGCCGTGTTTATCATCATTGTCATTTTCGTTGCAAGTCGTGCTGTGGTAGCGCACGCTACATACTCCTTTAGCGTACGCTAATTGGGTATAGGTAGCGCACGCTACCGCTCGGCTTTAGCGCACGCTAAGGTTATTTGGCCGCACTCCGTAAGGTACCGGATGCAGTGAGAATAATTGTAGCGCACGCTACGAGTGGTGAGTATCGCGCTAACGGGTTGTAGTAGCGCACGCTATATGTGTGTAGTAGCGCGCTAGGGACGGATCGAGTTGAGTCCAGTGGCTACCGGATCGCACCGGATTAATTCATAGCGCACGCTATGAGTTATATTTAGCGACGCAATCAATATTATAGCGCACGCTAATCGGTTGTTGTAGCGCACGCTATCGAGGTTAGATCGAGGGCGACGGTTTTACGGACTCCGATCGGGCGTCGAATATTTCGCTAGCGCACGCTAACAATGGATATTAGCGCACGCTAGTAATATGGCCGTAGCGCACGCTACAAATAGGTACGTAGCGCGCTACCGTGTTCGGACAGGGGTTCTTGGACTACCCAAATTACACGTTAGCGCACGCTATGCACAAGGCTAGCGCACGCTAACATGGTGTGTATAAATTGGACAGCTTTAGTCGAGTTCGTCATTTCCCATCTCATTTCATTCCTTCGGTAGTTTTGGGCGATTTCGAGCGTTTGGAGAGGATTCTTCGAGGTGTAATCATCAATCATCATTTTCAAGCTCATCTTTCGGATTGATCATCATTTCATCATCTTCATCACATCGAATCAAAGGTATTAAACTCTTGGATCTAGAATTTCGGATTTTGGGTTTTCCTTCCGATTTCTTCGTAAGCTTGGATTATCATTGGAATATGTTAGTTATGGATTATCTAACTTGATAAATATATTCCTACGGATTTAAACGGTTATTTTCGGAATTATTCCAGAACCCTTGGGGTTGACTTGATTAATTGGGGATTTTCCGATTGATGTTGTTGTAATCATGAGTTATGGATTCCTAATGGATTATTGATATCCTTGAAAGTGTTTTGATGGTTTGAAATACTCATCTTGGAGTTGGTTTCGATTCATTCGAACTCGGATATCGTTGTGTCGATGTTTGAGTCGTTTATGATCGTTTTTGATTTGCGTAATGATCGGATTATTGGTAATTGTGTTATTCAAGGTGGTTCGAGCGACCGATATTTCATTTAGGACGTTGTTCGTGGACGGACATTCATCATCGGTATTGTGTAAGTTAATTCTTACTCGGTTAAAAGGATATTCATTCCTTTTGTCGTTGTTCATTCATAATCATAACTCATTCATCACTGTATTAATCGTATCAAAGCTCGTCATTGTCAATTAATCACCTCAGTCATAAGGAACGACGGTTCCGATCATTTCATTGAGCTATCATTCATTTCACCATCATTCAATCTTGGTGAGTCATTATTCATTTTCATTGTCACTTTTGTCATATTGTGGCATTAGGGTCATCTTGGCGTGCGGTTGGTATGTGTAGGATTTTCATGTCGGGCACATTATAGTCGTGTGTTGGTTGGCGGCCTCACATTGGATCGTGCACACGAGTCGATTGCTCGTGAGGCGATTAGGTACAAGACCACGCGTGTTTGATCGTTGGTGGCTTGTGCACGGACACATTTCCATCCGGGCGTAGTGTGGCGCCATTCCTTTGAGCCGTCTTGATTAGTCGATTCATATAGCATGTTTGATTGCGTATGTTTTGCAGAATAATTCATAATTTCGGATATATCATGATTGTGTATTTTCAACCCTTGAGGATTGTTGTTACGTATCGACCCGTTGGGATCTTTGTTTAGTCATGGCAAGGCTAAGGCACGGGGAGAGCATGGTGACGGCGAGAGTCAGTGATACTAGTAGGGGCCCCGATCATTCGATCATTTATTCGATCATTTGTGTTTCCTTTATTTATTCAGCTGCAGACATTCCGTTTGAATGCTCATTTCATTCGATGTTGTGTATTTTATCGTCACATAAAATACACATGTATTCTACTTTATCACAGGTGTGTTGTATAAAACTCCTCGTCGGAGTAATTAATGTTGTAATGTGGTTCGGTACTACATTTACTGTGTAATTCATTCATTTTCATTCGCACAGTGGGTCCCGATCGGGGTCCACAAGACCGTAATATCCGCCTAGTTTGGGGTGTTACAGAGTTGGTATCGGAGCGTGGTTTTGAATACTACCCTCCAAGTCATGTCTCATTTGAAATCATCGTCATCGGACTAGTATCATTGGACTCTCGCGCCACGTGTGACCTGTGCAAAAGCCGAGCCAATCAGACCAAGAACTGTAAGATTTCTAATGCCACGGTATAATTTCTGGCATAAATCATTCATTCATAATTCATCAGTTAACAATCCTCAATCATCATTGTCATTTTGACCGGGACGGTCAGGTTAACTCATGAATCAGTCAATTCATTTCATTGTTCACTTGTTGATCAGGAAGATCGGATCATTAATCTTGTTAACTCATCCAAGATAATCATTTCAGTAATTTCATCAGATAATCATGTCACGTCAATCAATCATTCATGTAATCGCTGTATTTGAGCGCGTATGCTCATTTTCATCATTTCATAATATAATCATAATGTGATACTCATGCGAGATATATAATCATCATATGACTTTCCACTTGATATGGAAAGGGTGGCGAAGGGCGTGGAGGACGAGGCCGTGGAGCGGGCGAATCCCGAGAACTCGTGCGAATACCGTCTGCAAATGCCGGGAATAATGCTAACTCATCGAGCGGCCAGCGCCACTCACTCACACAGGACGCGATCATTCACCGTCGTGAGTCGTACTGGACACGGCTCGGTCGAGAGGGTGTTCGGGTCGACCCACTCGCATTTATGCAGGGCATGATGGCCCAAATGACCCGGATGGCTCGGTTGATGGAGACGATGCATAACTCCGTCAATCAAAATCAGCGAGCTCCTCCGCCGCCACCTCGAGAGGCAAGAGAGGGGTGTAAGCAATATCATCGGCGATATCTCTCGCGGCGACCACCTACTTTTGAGGGCTCATCCGAGCCGGCGGATATTGTTCACCGGCTTGAGCATTTTGAGAAGTTATTTGCTATGGTGGATTGCCAGAAGGGCATAAAGTTTCGATTGCGGCTTACTATCTCGGTAAGAGCGCTCATTCATGGTGGTTATCGTTGAGGCCCACAGACGGAACATGTACTTGGGATCGATTCAAGACTCTCATGATGGAGAGGTACTATCCGGCCCCACTCGGGAGGCCAAGTTGTCGGAATTACTCACTCCCGACCTTTCGGCGGATGATGACGTTCTCGCCATCGCCGAAAAATTTCAGAACTTCTTAGTTCGCCTCATCTATCATTCACTCGAAGCGGACAAGATCAAGTATTTCACAAGAGGTGAAACCCCGTATGAGACTTGATTGCTTAATCATAACTGTACCACTCGGCCGAGTTCATCGAGAAAGCTCTCACTTACGAGCTTACGGCTAAGGAAATTGCTAAGCGGCAACCTTCGTCTGCTAGCAAGAAGTCCAAGAACCGTAATCGGTCGGCGAGTCGTGATTTCAAGAAACCGCGGGCGGGCTCTACTTTTTCGAGCGACCTCCTGGCGTCTAAACCCGCGGAATCTCGGTCGCGAGCGGCAGTTCGGCCATCACTGTTTCAACCGTGAGGAACAGGGTCATTTCAGCACCAAGTGTCCAAGCGATGCATCACGTGCCACAACTGTGGGATTGCCGGGCATAGGGCCCGTTTTTGCCGTAGGGACTCTAAACCCACTCCGGCGTCATGTCAAGCCCCAGGTCATTCAGGGGTGCAGAATCAGGCCACTCACTCAGCGTCGTTCAAGACGACAGGAGCTAAAGGCGGAGCCAAGAGCTATCAGACGGAGCATCCGGTTCGGGGCGGCAAGCCCGAATTTATGAGATGAAGAAGACCGATGATCCCGAGGCCGGATGATCTCGGTACACTCGATATTCTATCTCAACTTTGTGTGTACCCTTTTTGATCGGTGCATCTCATTCATTCATTTCCGAGTCATGTTTGAGTAGACTAAATGCGGGTAGTGCTACTAGTTGTGAGCCATATGTCATTGGCCTACCCGATGGTAGACGCATTATCGGTAACCGTGAGATTCGAATTGTCCGATTGATTTCATGGTCGTGTATGGCCGCCGGACCTAATCGTAGTAGA
This sequence comes from Orobanche coerulescens, assembly GCA_033398695.1. Lineage (NCBI taxonomy): Eukaryota > Viridiplantae > Streptophyta > Magnoliopsida > Lamiales > Orobanchaceae > Orobanche > Orobanche coerulescens. Next base: position 7,298,922 of record CM065814.1, read on the forward strand.
TTTACCGAGGGACGACATCATCTTGGGTATTGATTGGATGGATCGTCATGATGCCATCATTAGTGTCCGAAAGCGTTTGGTCACTATCATTTCGCACGATGGAGTTGAATATGTGTTTCAGGAGGTAATCCCTATTGCTCGCAAAGTCATTAATTTGATGAAAGCGGTAAGATTACTCAATCGGGGATGTGTCGGTTATTGGTGCTTTATGGCCAAAACCGAGAAATCATCGATAATGTTAACAGATATTCCGGTGGTGAGGAATATGCGATGTTTTTCCAGACGAGTTACCTGGTTTGCCTCCACAGAGGGATGTGGAATTCACAATTGAGTTGGAGCCCGGTACGTCCCCGATATCGAAGGCACCGTACCGGATGGCCCCGACCGAAATGCAGGAATTAAAGAACCAACTTGAGGAGTTGTTCGAGAAAGGTTATATCCGACCGAGTGCGTCCCCGTGGGGAGCACCAGTGTTGTTTGTCAAGAAGAAGGATGGTTCATTCCGCTTATGTATTGATTATCGGGAGTTGAACAGGGTGACGATCAAGAATAAGTATCCCTTACCCCGTATTGATGATCTATTAGATCAACTTCAGGGAGCTTCAGTATTTTCCAAGATCGACTTAAGATCTGGATATCATCAGTTGCGGATTCGAGAGTCGGACATCGCGAGGACGGCGTTTCGAACACGCTATGGTCATTATGAGTTTGTGGTTATGCCGTTTGGATTGACTAATGCACCTGCGGTATTCATGGAATTAATGAATCGGGTCTTCATCGACTTTTTGGATCGATTTGTTGTTGTCTTCATCGATGACATTTTGATTTATTCTCGTGACCGGGAGGAACACGAGTCTCACCTTCATCTAGTTCTCGACGTGTTGAGGCGAGAACAACTTTATGGGAAGTTTTCCAAATGTGAGTTTTGGATGTCCGAAGTGACGTTTCTCGGACACGTAATTTCATCAGACGGAGTTCGCGTCGATCCTCGAAGACGGAGGCTATTCGAGATTGGCTACCTCAGAAGAAAGTTAATGAAATCAGAAGTTTCCTCGGATTAGCGGGTTATTATCGGCGATTTGTAGAGGGATTTTCTCGAATCGCTCAACCCTTAACGAACCTTTTGCGGAAGGATAAGAAATACACGTGGTCCGACGCGTGTCAACGGAGTTTTGTGGAACTCAAGAGCCGGTTGATGTCAGCACCTGTACTTTCCTTGCCGCAGGGGACGGAAGGATTTGTGGTCTATAGTGATGCGTCCGGACAGGGTCTCGGATGTGTGCTCATGCGAGCAGGAAGGTTATTGCCTATGCTTCACGGCAATTGAGACCTTACGAGATTAATTATCCGACCCACGACACGGAGCTAGCGTAGTGGTGTTCGCTTTGAAAATTTGGCGTCATTATCTTTATGGCGTTACACATCGAATATTCACCGATCATAAGAGCTTAAAGTATATATTTACTCAGAAGGAGTTAAATATGCGCCAGAGGCGGTGGTTGGAATTAATCAAAGATTATGATATCGAGATCCTTTATCACCCGGGCAAGGCGAATGTTGTCGCCGACGCCTTGAGTCGTAAGTCCGTTCAGGAGCAGATGCTTGCCCGTTTAACAGTTCGAAGGAGCTTCAGAGGAATTCCTTAGACCCGAGATCGAGGTCCAGCTTGGCGAGTTCGGGCGGCTTTGTATGTTAGAGATTTCATCGTCACTCGAGGAAATCCGAGAGAATCGTGGTTCGGACCCATCATTGTTGCGCATCCGAGAGGATGTGGCTCGAGGAAAGCCCTGGATTTGTGGTCCACGAGGATGGACTTTTGAGGTTTAAGAATCGGTTGTGCGTACGGCGATTGTGAGTTGAAAAACTCTATTTTGAGAGAAGCTCATGCTACCCCTTATTCTGTTCATCCGGGTCTAGCAAGATGTACAAGGACTTGAAACAAAATTCTTGGTGGAGTAATATGAGCGAGAAGTCGCGAGAATTTGTTTCGAGATGCTTAACTGTCAACAAGTTAAGATTGAACATCGGCGGCCGTGCGGGTATCTTGAAACCTCTTCCTATTCCCGAGTGGAAATGGGAAGACATTTCTATGGATTTCATCACGAGTTTGCCTACGAGTCGTAGTCGCATGAACACGATCAGGGAGAACGTGGACAGCTTAACCAAATCAGCTCATTTCATTGAGAACAAGGATACTTGGGGTCCCGAGAGACTTGCCCGATTGTTCATTAAAGAGATAGTCGACTTGCGGTACTCCTAAAAGTATCGTTTCCGATCGTGACGGACGGTTTGTGTCGCACTTTTGGAAATCAGTTCATCGCGCTATGGGAACTCAGCTTAATCTCAGTACCGCTTTTCATCCTCAGTCCGACGGGCAATCAGAGAGGACCATTCAGACATTAGAGGACATGTTGAGGGCATGCGTCCTCGATTGGAAAGACGATTGGGAAGCCCAACTACCATTGATCGAGTTCACGTATAATAATAGTTGGCATGCTTCGATCAAGATGGCACCTTACGAGGCCTTGTATGGTCGTCGTTGTCGATCTCCGTTGTGTTGGGACGACTTATCAGAATCATTGGGCACCGAGCCCGATATGCTTATAGCCGCCCGTGAGAAGGTAGCTTTGATCAGGAGTCGTTTGTTGTATTTCAGTCGGCCGAAATCATATGCGAATAACCGTAAATGCGACCATTAGAGTTCGATCTTGGTGACCACGTGTTGGTCAAGGTATCCCCGAGTCGTGGTATCTTCCGTTTTGGGAAGAGAGGGAAGTTGAGTCCGAGATTCATTGGACCGTTTGAGATTTTGGATCGAGTAGGCGAGTTAGCTTATCGATTGGCTTTACCTCCGGCGTTGAGCCGAATTCATAATGTGTTTCATGTCTCCCAGTTGCGGAAGTATGTTGCCGACCCGAGTCACATACTTCAGTTCGACGAAATCGTGATTGCCGACGATCATTCATATGAGGAGCGTCCTATACGAGTTTTAGAGCGGCGAATCAAGCAGTTGAGGAATAAGACGATTCCTTTGGTTAAAATTCAGTGGTCTAGACACGGAGTCGAAGAGGCTACTTGGGAAACCGAGGATAGTATGCGGGAGAGTTATCCCGAGTTGTTTGACCCTTAGTTTCGGGGACGAAACTCTTTTAAGGGGGGGTGTATGTAATACCCAGTTGTCATTCAGTAATTATCATTCAGTAATTATCACTCAGTAATTATCATTCAGTAATTGGTACTCAGTAATTTCATTATTGATCATTTATCACTCAGATTCAGTCATGGTATTCATCATTCAGAGTAATTGTATCGTGTATCAATCGTCATTCATCACTAATCTGATTGGAGTTTCGTGCCGTGTTTATCATCATTGTCATTTTCGTTGCAAGCTGTGCTTGAGGGTAGCGCACGCTACATACTCCTTTTAGCGTACGCTAATTGGGTATAGGTAGCGCACGCTACCGCTCAGCTTTAGCGCACGCTAAGGCTACCTTGGCTGCAGTCCAGAAGGTACTGGACTGCAGGTGAGAATAATTGTAGCGCACGCTACGAGTGGTGAGTATCGCGCGCTAACGGGTTGTAGTAGCGCACGCTATATGTGTGGAGTAGCGCGCTAGGGACGGATCAGGTTGAGTCCAGTGGCTACTGGACTGCACCGGATTAATTCATAGCGCACGCTATGAGTTATATTTAGCGTACGCAATCAATATTATAGCGCACGCTAATCGGTTGTTGTAGCGCACGCTATCGAGGTTAGATCAGAGGGCAGACGGTTTTACGGACTCGAGATCGGGCGTCGAATATTTCGCTAGCGCACGCTAACAATGGATATTAGCGCACGCTAGTAATATGGCCGTAGCGCACGCTACAAATAGGTACGTAGCGCGCGCTACCGTGTTCGGACAGGGGTTACTGGACTACCCAAATTACACGTTAGCGCACGCTATGCACAAGGGCTAGCGCACGCTAACATGGACTGTGTATAAATTGGACAGTTTAGTCAGAGTTCGTCATTTCCCATCTCATTTCATTCCTTCGGTAGTTTTGGGCGATTTCGAGCGTTTCGGAGAGGATTCTTCGAGGTGTAATCATCAATCATCATTTTCAAGCTCATCTTTCGGATTGATCATCATTTCATCATCTTCATCACATCGAATCAAAGGTATTAAACTCTTGGATCTAGAATTTCGGATTTTGGGTTTTCCTTCCGATTTCTTCGTAAGCTTGGATTATCATTGGAATATGTTAGTTATGGATTATCTAACTTGGATAAATATATTCCTACGGATTTAAACGGTTATTTTCGAATTATTCCAGAACCCTTGGGGTTGACTTCGGTTAATAGGGTATTTTCCGATTGATGTTGTTGTAATCATGAGTTATGGATTCCTAATGGATTATTGATATCCTTGAAAGTGTTTTGATGGTTTGAAATACTCATCTTGGAGTTGGTTTCGATTCATTCGAACTCGGATATCGTTGTGTCGATGTTTGAGTCGTTTATGATCGTTTTTGATTTGCGTAATGATCGGATTATTGGTAATTGTGTTATTCAAGGTGGTTCGAGCGACCGATATTTCATTTAGGACGTTGTTCGTGGACGGACATTCATCATCGGTATTGTGTAAGTTAATTCTTACTCGGTTAAAAGGATATTCATTCCTTTTGTCGTTGTTCATTCATAATCATAACTCATTCATCATTGTATTAATCGTATCAAAGCTCGTCATTGTCAATTAATCACCTCACCATAAGGAGCAGCGGTTCCGATCATTTCATTGAGCTATCATTCATTACACCATCATTCAATCTCGGTGAGTCATTATTCATTTTCATTGTCACTTTTGTCAGATGGTGGCTTTCAGGGGCATCGTGGCGTGCCGGTTGGTATGTGTAGGATTTTCATGTCGGGCACATTATAGTCGTGTGTTGGTTGGCGGCCTCACATTGGACTGTGCACACGAGTCGATTGCTCGTGAGACTGATTAGGTACAAGACCACGCGTGTTTGATCGTTGGTGGCTTGTGCACGGACACATTTCCATCCCGGGCGTAGTGTGGCGCCATTCCTTTGAGCCGTACTGATTAGTCGATTCATATAGCATGTTTGATTGCGTATGTTTTGACAGAATAATTCATAATTTCAGATATATCATGATTGTGTATTTTCAACCCTTGAGGATTGTTGTTCTGTGTAACTGACCCCGTTGGGGGATGCTGTTTTTCAGGTCATGGCAAGGCTAAGGCACGGGGAGAGCATGGTGACGGCGAGGAGTCCCAGTGATACTAGTAGGGGCCCGACTGCTCGATCATTTATTCAGTCATTTGTGTTTCCTTTATTTATTCCGCTGCAGACATTCCGTTTGAATGCTCATTTCATTCAGTGTTGTGTATTTTATCGTCACATAAAATACACATGTATTCTACTTTATCCTGGGTGTGTTGTATAAAACTCCTCGTCGGAGTAATTAATGTTGTAATGTGGTTCGGTACTACATTTACCTGTGTAATTCATTCATTTTCATTCGCCTGGTGGGTCCCAGTCGGGGGTCCACGGCACTGTAATATCCGCCTAGTTTGGGGTGTTACAGATTATGTGTGCTAAATCCTGAGCACTGTCTATTTTTTAATTAAAGAATTGTGGTGGGATATGTCAAACGTTTTTTGTGCCATTACAGTAAGATATTGTTTCATAACTTGGGTACAACTAGGTACGACAATATTACTAACCCCTTCCGGCGAGCTTTCTATACCTGTAATTATTGAAAAAACAAACCCTAATTTTGCAAACTATTAATATGTTATACAATATATGTGCAATATTAATATATTATATGCGCAAATATTTTGATGAAACGTACAGTAAAATTAGACACAAATGAATATAAAAATAACTCATTAAAAAGAAAAATTTGAACTAAATGTGCAAAGTACGGTAAAGTAGTGTGCTACTATACGTATGAAATTGTGCATGGATGATGTGAACGTGTGTTCTTATGAAATTTGACGTATAAATACTACTATCGTATTGTGACTGAAGAATCCATAATTCTGAGTATCGGAAATGATAAACCACAATAATTAATTAAAGAACACATTCCTGAAGAATCCATAATTCTGAGTATCCGGAGAGACGAAGAACGGTTCTGCTTGAGAAGAAGTCGCTGGAGACGCAATGAACGATGATGAAAAAGAGGTAAATATGTGAATATTGCTGATGAATTATGGATATGGAAAGAATATATGACAATCCCATGATAGTAGGAGTTACCGTAATTAATTTTCGCTGAATTACTGATATGCCCCCAATTAATATACACGAGTCGCACAGACAGCTATACATATTTGCACAACGCGTTCAAATCAGATCAGATCTTGGCCATTGATCTCCAAAGATCAATGGACGAAAATTCTTCTCATTTCTCACGAAATATGGGTGTCTCACCTGAACTCATCCATATATATATATATATATATATATATATATATATGGATTGGTTCCGATGAGAACCTTTCCTGGTGTAAGAACTAGAAACTAATCTGAGCTATTAAATCATAAAATAAGGAGCGTCCATATTTTGCCACATCATCACAGCATATGGAATATGTGAATGACATTAGTTAAGGTGAAAGATAACTTTGTCATTTCATAAATAAATTATTCTCATTTAAAATACAATAACTTCTTCATTTATTATCCATTTTAAATAAAAAATATATCAAATTAATCGTCTTTTCAATTATTATATATAATTTAAGATGTATATTGTATACCTAAAAATATAAAAAAAATATAAAAAACAGTATATTCTAATAATAAAGCAGTATGAATTATTGAGAGAAATGCACTGCTTCATAGAATATACAAATACACTGTCCATAGTGTATAAATATACTAGTATATAAATGCACTACTTCGTAGTGCACAAAGTACTGCTTCTGCTTCAAAATTAATATAAAAATTCCTGATAAAACCGTCAACTTCAATGAATAAACTGCTTTCATTGGATATGAATTAAGAATCTTGACATATACCATTGAAAAGCCAAATTAGTCTAGTTTCCAACAAAAAAACGGCACTAATAAATATTTAGTATGATTCATTGGATATGAATTAAGAATCTTGACATATACCATTGAAAAGCCAAATTAGTCTAGTTTCCAACAAAAAAACGGCACTAATAAATATTTAGTATGAAGAGAGTTATGATGCATTGAATGAAGACTGCCATGATGCTTATTTTACAAAACTATACAAATAGATTGCTTCATAGTGTACATTTACACTGCTTCATAGTGTGTAAATGCATTGATTTATGGTGTACAAAGTACTACTTCTACGTCGAAATTTGACTTATAACATATTCCTGCTTAACTTATAACTATACTGCTTCAATATGCACTGCTCCATAGTGTATAAATACAGTGCTTCATAGCATAAAAAGTACTACTCCTGCTACAAAATTTGCACGAAAATTCCTCCTCAAACCGTCAACTTCAATACATAAATTGCTCTCATTGGATATGAATTAGGAGACATATACTATTGGAAAGACATGGAAGTCTTGTTTCCAATAAAAAAAGGACACTGAAAAATATTAAGTGTGGAGAGAGTTATGATACTCTGCCACGATACTTGTTTTGTAAGAATATACAAATGCACTGCTTCATAGTGTACAAATGCATTGCTATTTTTGTTTTTTATATTTTTAGGTATGTAAGATGGATCATAAATTATAGATCATGAAAATAGAATTAATTTGATATTTTTTGTAGTTTAAAATTAAATGGGTAATAAATGAATAAGTTATTGTATTTTAAAGGGAAACAATTTATGTATGAAGGAACAAAATTACCCTCAGCTTAATTAATGTCATTCATATGCCATTTAAAAGTGATTATGTGATAAAATATGGACCTTCTTATTCAATCTAATGGATAAGAGGGTTCTTAGTTCTCACACCAGGACCAAGTTCACTCTTAATCCATATATATATATATATATATATATATATATATATATGTGTGTGTGTGTGTGTATGTGTGTGTGTGTTTCCCGTAAGTGAGTTTTAAATTAAGAAAAAATAATGAATTTGCTACATAAATCTCGATTAAATGGATGACCAAGATTTATTGCCCCAAAAAGTTATGCATGGAATGCATTGTTTTAATGCATCAATATTCTTATACATATAACACATAATTTTAATGCATCGGTATTTTGATGCATGAAATGCATATTTTTTTTACATACGCTCAAATTTATTCCTATCTCTTACTCTTCTCATTTGACCGACTCATATATATATATAGGGGTGGATTTAGGTGAGAATGCATTTTAAGTTAAGAAATAAGAATGAATTTCATCCATAGATCTTGATAAATGGATGGTCTAGATTTATTCTTACAAAAATTTGATGCATATGATGCATCGATATTTTGATGCATGTAATGCATATTTTAATTCATTGTAATTTTGATGCACCGAATGCATATCTTTCATGCATAATTAGTACAAAACCCATGCATATTCGCAATTCGCAGAATAAGAATCATTCTCATTTGATCATAAATCTATATATATATATATATATATATATATATATATATTTATGACCATAGTTTAGTTATATATAATGCACGAGTAGATGATCCCACTTTTCTGATGCAAATTCTCCTGCGGACCAACGCATTCTCAGCGAACTACCTCGTATCAAAGATCTGCAACAATGTATCTGAGAACCTGGCCATGTCGGCATTCTCTTATCTGAGGTCTCGATTATTATCATTATTATTATTATCATTATTATTATTATTATACAAGTGATGCATTGCTGCAATAAGGAATTCAAAGGGTCTTGGATAAGCAAGAGTTAAAGAGTAAAGCTTGTATTTCCACAACTCAAAATTTACAATTACAACAACAATACAATACAACCCAACATCTGCCTTCTTCATTCTTCTCCACCTATGAAAATGATATAATTAATCTTGTATATCTACAAGAAATCTATTATTTGCTACAGTCTTTCCTTTGTTTTGTTTTTTTCTCCATAGAAAAAAATCCATTAGTTCTCGTCATCGTTACTGGAATTTAGCCGTTTTAATCTCTGGTCAAGCTCTGCCATGACCGCCGGCTCCTGCTTTTTCCTCTGCTTTGATAAGGTGGTGGTTGTCATGAGCCCTATCTTGTCAAAAGCAACCTACGAAAAATAGAATTTGTCGCGGAATAATTAGGAAATGACATTATAACTCCATCTAATGCACGGAAAAATAAAATTAGCCAATATTTCGAAATATTGAACAGTGTTGAGTGGGTTGTGACTTAGAACCAGTGGGCTCTATGTCCGTATGTTGTGATCTTATCGGAACTCCGGCTCGATCAAGCACAAGAATAGCCGAAGATCCGAACTGAACTGTTAATTTCGACTCGGTTCGGTTCGGGTATTGAGAAAGAAATTATTAAAAAAACTTCAGGTCTGGGTCCTGAAATAAACTTCGGGTTCGAGTTCGGTTATTACTATTTCAAAATCTCAATAATCGTAATACCCGAAATTAATATTAATAACCGAATAATATATTATAACCCGTAATACCCAAAATATGAACTACTAAAACACCATAATTTACTATCCTTTCCTCAATGAAATTTAAAATAACCGAAGTAACTGAAAAAAGTTCGGGTCTTTTCGGGTCCTTCTGAAAAAATTGAACTGTAAACTTCGGTTCGGGTATTTTCAGTTCCTGAAAAAATTACTTCGGCTCCTAGAAGTTTAGTTCCTGAAGAAAAAGACAAGGAAACCCGAATTACATAACAAATCTCGGATTTCGGTTCTAGACTTTTTTTTCCAAAGAACCGAACTATCCCAATCCTAGTTTTGAGTTTTGACTTGAACGATGTTATGTCGTTATAAAACTAGAGCACGAATTCTATCAAATATATGGTGACTAACCAAATTCCTATTTACATTAAATCTTTATGAAAAATCAATTTCATGTCGATATAATCCTAGGTAGCTTGCCTAGAAACTTTTGAGCAATTCAATATAACTCGTAGGAAATATAATTGGCGGAATTACTGCTCTTCACAGTCAACTAGTATGTTTACCAACCACACATTGTCTGACCACATCAAATTCTCTCTCCATATGTTCCTCAAAATATCCTATTCGCGCTTTCACATTAATGTGAAGCTATTTCAGACCCTTTTTTTTTTCTAGCGTAACTATTAAAATATGAAAATGGATAAAGTTAGATGGTAATATGTAATTTTAGTTAAAAAGGAAGAGGTAGATAGCTGTTACCGTCAATAGTTCATCAGGATCAAAGAGGTGATGTGTAGTTCTTTGTATAACATTAATCACATCACCAACCTGATGCGTCATAAGCAACTCTTCTTCGTTCATCTGCAGTCGAGCCGTGATTACAAAAAAAAAAAAAAAAAGAAAAAAAAAATTCAGACTTCATCATAAAGTAATCTCATATTCTCATTTGTTGATTTCATATAAGTTTACCTTAAATATTGCTAATGCTACATTGAATAGTACGTTTGCCCCTTCGTAGAAAAGAATATCCCAGACACGCAGGGTTGTCTGAGAAAAAGAAAAACAGAAAGTGATTTTTTATGGGCAATTCAACTATTCCAATCAAAAGCTATTCCGATAGAAAAATAACGAGAAGCAAATATAGATTATTATCATTTTCAACCTCCGAAGGCAGACTTTTAGAAAAGAGGCATATAAACCACTCTGTGCAGACAAGAGAAACATCAAACTCCAAAGTTTCCAAATGAGCAGCTACCCTGAAGGATTATTTCTTTTCCCATTAAATTTATAATAATAACTCAAAAAAATGAGCTACAAAAAAAAAAAAAAAAGAAAAAAGAAAAGAGACAACCTCGGACACTTCTTGGTAAGGAGATCTCTAAATACTCTTTGATCAACATGGCATCCAGACAAGTTACTTGTGTAGCAATCATTAAATAACACGTTTTCCAAGAGCACAGCAAGCATCCAGAAAGCTTCTTCTTCGGTTTTCATCACAAGCAACAACATAGCTGCTACGTAATTTAAACCCTGCGTCCGAGATTTTATAAATAAAAACTCGACTCAACTAACATGTTTGAAAATATAAATTAAAGCAAATAAATATCAAATAAAAAAAGAGGATCCTGGCACCTGACAATATCCAACATCAGAATCTCTGAAAGAATACCCAACAAGAACGCGTCGTAGAGCAGCATGCCCCTCTGGCGTGTCCAACCATGGGTGACCAGGGAAAGTCCTCGGGAGGTCCTACACCCACATTAATTAGAAAATGCAAGAAGAAATAAACTAGTGAAAAAAAAAGGTAAAATGGAGAAAAAAATAGTTTGCAAGCACTTCATCTAATTATATTGACTTGATTGTGCTACAATTCAGCTAAGCAACTAAGCGATATTTCTCGATTCTGCTAAGACCTGGGTCTTGTCTTTATTGGAGTGTAATTTATTACAAACTCTGACTAAATCTAAAAGTCGTCAGCAAGATATAGTATTTACTTCAACTTTCTATCTTAAGAAAGTGAACTTCAGAAAACCAAGGGGATAGAATTCGAGAAATGATGGAAAGAATGATAGATATAACCATATTTATGCAAGTATCGTGAAACCTATCATTGCCAGAGTCGATAAACACACCTAGCCGTAATTGAGTGAAGAAATGCAAGAAGGAACACTGGTAACTTGTAGTTTTGTTAGAATGACAATCTTCATGGTAAATTGGTAACTACTTTAAATTTCACATTAGGATTAGATATCTCATGACTCGTTAATCCTTAGCCGGTAATGCATACTTTAAGAACATTGTGAAAGAAAACATTATATGGGGCAAAACACTTCTAACACAGACTCACTCCCCCTTCCAGTAAACAAGAGGTGAAAAAAAAAAAAGGCAGTGGGGGGCATAAGCATCTGATCACCATCTTTCAAATATTCTCAGACTCCGTATAGCACATTATATGATTGATTGCGAAAAAAAATATTTGCAGTTTCATAATATCTGCCAATTCCGTACATTTTGTATTAAAATCACCGAACAGAGAAGCATTTTCAAATGGCCATTCTGAATCATCATCATCATCATCATTTGAAGGCAAATTATGAAAAGCATAATTCCTAATAATAATAATACCAAGCAAGCTATAACCATAAACATTCACATAATGCGCTAGCGAACAAACAACAGCAAAATTAACAATAAAAAAAACTAAGAATAAATAAATAAATTTGACATACATGATCAATCTGCTTGGTGGCAGCGGTAACCTTATCCTGAACAGCAGTGATCAAATCATTGTAATAGCTGTCGGGAACGGTGGATTTCTTCTTGGCAGCGCCTGATAAGGTAAACCAGACCTTAGGCCTCAAATTAAGAGGGATCCCCTTCTTGATGAGCCTCTTGAGAGTGACGGCATTGACCAGCGCGGAGAATTTGAGGGAGGACTTGAGCGTGGAGGAAACATGAGTCTCCAAATACCAATTGGCGCCTTTGTTGGCCTCGAAGGCCCACCATACCCTACCCTGTTGCCTCGCCTTCTCTCGCACCTCATTCAGCACATTCACATCATCCACGTTCCCTTCCACTATGAATCCGTGCAGATCCTGGAATTTCACCGTCATGTTTGCCCTTCTAGCGCGGATACTTGGCCTCAATATAGATATCTGAGCCTGGTATTCCAATGCAAGGTCTCGCTTGCTCTGGGTCCCACCACCATACATCATTTTCTTTCTTCTTCTTCTTCTCCTCCTCCTCCTTTTTATTCAATGCTCTTCACGCGCGCGCGCACAGACACACCACGCACACACACAGGGAGAGAGAGAGAGAGAGAGAGAGAGAGAGAGAGAGAGAGAGGAAGTAAATGAGATCGAGAATTGAAACAGCTCTCAGATCAAAAGAGAAGATCTTCAAAGACAAGTTTTCAAACTGAATACTATCGAAATATTAAAGGGAAACTCAGTCACAGGAGAAGAGGGGCCAAAACAAAAAGAAAGTTGAACAGTAAATAATAATAAAATAAATAAATAAAATGGAAGGGGGCGGGCTTCTCATAGATATCGGTGTCTGAGAAATTTATAGAAAAAGTCCATTTTATGCACCACTAATCAAGGTAACAAATACTAGTATATTTCATGGATTCCTTAATAGGGTGGCAAAATATATCACGAAAAATTATCTGACAATATCAAAAATTTTGGTATATTAGGTATGGTATTATATTAAAAAAATTCGGTACGATATGAGTGTTGGTGTCCATCCAATTATGGTCAATGAATGTGGCAATCAACATAAGAAAAATTCAAAGGCAAATTGGAATTGCCAAGCCAAGTCAAAGCAGCCAAGGAAGAAGAAAAGTTGGAATAAAACTTGTCAATTCACACGTAATGGTTTGCTATAAATAAATGTCATGGCTCATTTGGTGAATTATTCCTAGTCAATCAAAAGGCAGAGGCACAACCAAGAGAAAAATATATAGTGAGAAAAAAAATAGTGTTGTAAATCCTGAGAGTGTGGGAAAAATACACTTGGGTAGGCATCATTTCTATTATTCCTTTAATATTGCTAGTTGACAATATTTGGATAGGAGTGGGTCTCACGGGAAACACTATATTGTATCTTTTGAGGGTTTCAAGAGAAGAAAGAATATTGTAATTATTCTTTGATATAGTGGAATATTTTTCGGAGTTTGTCCCGTGGTTTTTCCCTCGGTGTTAGAGGGTTTTCCACGTTAAATACTGGTGTATTCTATTTTCAGTATATTTTGTGTGTGATTGGGGTGTTCTTTCTGTGTGTTCATACAAACTTGTTTCCGCACAAAGGTTCTGCTGAGGGAAAACTATTTGTTGTTTTATAACAACTGACGCCGATTTTCCCAACAACTGGTATCAGAGCTTGGGTAACCGGGTTCTGACAACAAAAATTCTTTGCGGTTAGTGGAGAAATATTTTTTTTTGTGGAAAAGATGCAGACCTTGAAGTTTGGAATTGAAAAGTTCGATGGGAAGATGAATTTTGGCTTGTGGCAAATACAAGTCAAGGATATCTTGATCCAATCAGGATTGCACAAGGTATTGTAAGGTAAACCAGACTCTGTTTTGGAGAAAGATTCCAGCAAAGATTCTGACAAAGGAACCAGCACACCTAGTATGTGCAATGAAGATTGGGAGGAAATGGATCTGAAAGCAGCAAGTGCCATTCGGCTATGCTTGGCCAAAAATGTTCTTGCAAACGTGCAGGGAAATTTGACGACCAATGAGCTTTGGGAGAAGCTGGAGGAGATGTACCAAATGAAAAGTGTCTATAACCGAGTGTATCTAAAAGAACAGTTGCATACATTACGGATGAGTGAAGGTACATCAGTCTCAGATCATTTAAGTATTCTCAGCGGGATTGTCTCTGAACTGGAAATATTGGGAGTTCAAATAGATGATGAAGACAAGGCTTTGAGGCTTATCTGGTCTCTTCCATCGTCCTATGAACATATTAAGCCGATCTTAATTCATGGGAAGGAGAAGATATTCTTTTCTGAAGTTACCGGAAAACTCCTTTCGGAGGAGAAAAGGTTGAGTGAAAGAAACAATTTCACACCTGAAAGCTCAGCTTTGGTAACTGGAAATTGGAAGAAGAAGAAGAAGAATTCAACAAAGGAAAGTCTTGAATGCTGGAGGTGCGGGCAACCTGGGCACCTTAAAAGAAATTGCCGAAAAGGGGGAGCGAGTTCGGCAAATGGCTCCAAAGGTTACGCAAATAGTGTTTCTATCGCTTTTGTAGGATATGAAGATGATGATGTCATATGATACCTGTTAAAGGCATGTACATCCTCTGGTATGGCGCAGATACCAGGACAAACGATGTGTTCAATTTGTGGGTCCATAATTGCGCACAGGGCACTAGTTTCACAAATGTGCAGGGTGCGTGGTGGAAAAGTATGTCGATGGCAGATGGAACTTCCGGAAAAGTGAAACATGAAAGTTGCACCATAAGTTTTCTGTAGGTTTTTCGACATGTGCCGAAAGAAGAAAATCTTGAAATGTGTTTGTTTCAAGTGGTTATGTTCTTTATGGTGGAACATGGTAATTCTCGGATGTGAGAGTTATGACTGTTGGTGTAAGCAGTGTTGGCATATGTTCTTTTGTAGAGCATGATAATTCTTGATTTTGAGAATTATGTCTATCGATGTAGACGTGGATGGACAAAGATGGTTCAAGTGTGACTTCTAGTTGAGGGGGAGAATTGTTCTCTCCGAAACTGATTCGGGGATAGTTTCTAATTGACTAGAGGGGGAGTTTGTTGGTGTCCAGCCAATTATGGTCAATGAATGTGGCAATCAACATAAGAAAAATTCAAAGGCAAATTGGAATTGCCAAGCCAAGTCAAAGCAGCCAAGGAAGAAGAAGAAAAGTTGGAATAAAACTTGTCAATTCAAACGTAATGGTTTGCTATAAATAGATGTCATGGCTCATTTGGTGAATTATTCCTAGTGAATCAAAAGGCAGAGGCACAACCAAGAGAAAAATATATAGTGAGAGAAAAAAAAATAGAGTGTTGTAAATCGTGAGAGTGTGGGAAAAATACACTTGGGTAGGCATCATTTCTATTATTCCTTTAATATTGCTAGTTGGCAATATTTAGATAGGAGTGGGTCTCACGAGAAATAGTATATTGTATCTTTTGAGGGTCTAAAGAGAGGAAAGAATATTGTAATTATTCTTTGATATAGCGGAATATTTTTCGGACTTTGTCCCGTAGTTTTTCCCTCGGTGTTAGAGGGTTTTCCACGTTAAATACTGGTGTATTCTATTTTCAGTATATTTTGTATGTGATTGGGGTGTTCTTTCTGTGTGTTCATACAAACTTGTTTCCGCACAAAGGTTCTGCTGAGGGAAAACTATTTGTTGTTTTATAACAACTGACGCCGATTTTCCCAACAATGAGTATGAAATTTTTTTATTTTCGGTATTTCGATATATAACGAAATACCAAAAAAATCGGTATTTTAATATATATATATATATATATATATTTATATATATAGGTATATCGATTTTTCGGTAGTTTATTTGTTCGATATTTCGATATATATCGGTATATAAAAAAAATTCAATATTATGGTAATTCTGTATTTTGATTAGTTCAGTATATACCGATACCGAAATAATATTCGGTATACCAAAATTTTGATACGCTATCTGTATGGACCGAAAGCCATACCGAAACATCCGGTACGGTATCGTATGAATTTTGTTGTACCGAAAATTTTGGGATGATATACGATATCGATAAAAGTATTGGTACGGTACGATATACCAACTATTCTTTAAAGGTATACGTTTAATTTTATATATATATTCTATAAATAACGAAATATTACTCCTATTTTAAGGGGATCTGTTGAAGTAATATCGGTATATGCTTGTGCGGAAGCGTAAATTAAATGTGGAAAATAAATGACACGCGGATTTATAGAGGTTCGGCCAAAATGTGCATACGTCCTCTCTCGATGTATCTTTTTCAAAAGGCTAAAGATCAAAATCTCTGCACCTCTCTTCTATCAGTCGAGGGATTACCGTTACAAGCTCGTCTTCTATCGGTCCGAGTAAAACAGTTTTTCCTTTTCTGTTGGACAAGGAATCAACCACTCTAGCTTTCTATTGGTACTATATAAACCTCACTAAGATAGCGATTGTGATTCTAACAATGCCGGATCCTTGATCCTAATAACACCGAATCCATTCGTATCTTTTCTTTTACCTCTCGTGTATGATTTTGTGTATAACACTCAATCACTCTAATTTAAGCTCAAGAACAACAACTATAATGTTTATAATGATATCTCAAGTGTATATGAATTGCTCAATGTTGTTGTGTGGAATGATACCAAGGTTGTGGTATTTATAGCCTTCTTCCATAAACTAGCCGTTACTGCCAGTTGTTATTTAGCGTGCGCTAGGCTGACTTCCTTAGTGTGCGCTATCGCGTGTATTTAGCCTTAACGTACGTTATGTACTGTTATGTACGTTAACGTCTTCCAGTTTTAGTCCAGTGGCTACTGTCTCTGACTATTAGCGTGCGCTAATACTTCCTTTGTAGCGTGCGCTAATCTTGCATCATTGCATGCGTCATGTATCCGTTTATACTTTTTGACTTGCAGCAGATTCTCCCCAACGGATTGATTGACTTGATTCAAACTTGATGTTTAGCGTGCACTAAGTATCACTTGTTGCGTGCGCTAAGATGACTTCAGTGCATACGTCATTCTGTGTTTGAATTCTCTTCACAACGGTAATATGGGCTCGATAGCGTGCGTTAATAAACATGGTGTAGCGTGCGATATCCTCATCAGGTGACTTCACTTCAGGTTACTTCGAACTCGTCTGATCTGCAGCCGGGACCCGTTAGCGTGCACTAACCGGTATATCTAGCGTGCGCTAGCTTTGTATTTTCTCCAGCTTTTTGCGTCTTCGATTCCTCTGTCGTTTTGCTTCGCCTTTGTTGTTTTGTTTTGTTTAGCAACTTAATCATCAAAACATTATTTATGAATATGCGGAATAAATATTCCAACAATCTCCCCCTTTTTGATGATTACAAAACAACTCTTGAATTGGATAAAACCTGCAAAATAAAATTATATATATATATATGTACGTTTCAAAGTTTTCGACTTTGATCGTTTCGTTAGTTTCACCCATTTTCGACTTCTTCGTTTTTCCTAATTTTCAACTCCTTTGTTTCTCCCATTTTTGTATGCTTTCTTCTTCTTTTCGACTTCTTCGGTTTTTATTATTTCTCCTCCTTTTTACTTTTTATTTTTTTCTCGTCATATCTTCATGACGTTTTTATCCGATTCAGCTTCTTCTCCCCCTTTTTGTATTCAGCAAAAAGTGCAAAAAATATAGAAGATACCAATAATAGAATAAAAAAAATATGCATAACCCCTCTGAAAATATTATCTCCAAAAAAAATTATTACTCCCCCTAAGTAAAAAATTAGGTTTTGGGGATCCAACCGAAAGTCGGTTTTTCTTTCGAGACGTAGATGATGTTTGAAACAGTTGTTCCTTTAGTAACTCAAATTTTCTTAACTTTAATCGTCCGTCTTGGGCTCTTGCAATTTGAAATATGGTGCTCAATTTTCAAACATTTTTCACACCGGGGTATTTTGAAATTTACGGATTCATTTTTAAAATGTAATTTGAATCCTAACCCCTCTTTATTTAACGTGTATTTTTGAACCGAGAGCATATTTTCAAATTTCTCGTTTCTGAGAGAAAATTTCTTCGTTAAATTTTTGAGCTCGGTTTGAATTTTAACAAGATCATTCTTTAAAATATTCTCGTTTGCAATGCATTCTGAATGATCGATTTCAACAAATTTTCCCTTTTCAAGAATTTTGGAATTTTCATTTTCCAATGATTTATATTTAGATTTAAGGGATTTAATCTCATTTAAATCATTTTGATAATCGGTATGTAATAACTCGAATGCTTCAAAAAGTTCGTCATAAGAATTACTTACTTGACTTTCGACGTCGCTATCGTCGAATGAACTCCGGTCCATGAGCGCGAGATTATTTTGATTCATGAAATCATCATCAGGATCTTCGTCACTCCATGTTGCAACTAAGACCTCCTTGGGTGTAACCCGACAATTCTTAGCAAAGTGGCCTGGTTTGCCACATAATCGACAAGTGTTGTCGAATTTTTTAGATTCGCCCTTTTGGATGTCTTGATTCCTCCGATTTAATAAGTGTTGGAACTTATTAAAATTTTTGGCATAGTATGCCGATTCTTCATCGCTTTCGTCCACCGGGATTTCTCCCTTTCTAGATCTCGACATCTTAGCCTTCATGGCTATTGATCTTTCCTTCGGTTTTGGTTTGGCATTCCGAAATTTTAGGACAATCTCGTAGTTGATAAGAGAACCAATGAGAGCACTAAAATCAAGATTGTTTAAATCTTTAGATTCCATTATTGTCGTCACCGTACCGTCCCATTCTCGAGGTAGTGATCGGAGAATTTTCTTTACTTTCTCACTACTCGAAAGTGGTTTTCCAAAACATGCTAATCCATTTGTGATGACCGAAAATCGGTCGAGCATTATAGTGATGGATTCGTCGTCCTTCATTTGAAATAATTCATACTCGTGCAGGAGCATGTTTATCTTCGTCTCCTTGACTTGAGACGTACCTTCGTGTGTTACCTCAAACATTTTCCAAATTTCTTTGGCACTATCACACGATGATATCCGGTTGTGTTCTTCCGGATTTAAGGCACAATATAAGAGTTGAGTTGCCTTACAATTGTAGTGGTCATTTTTCCAATCGGAATCGTCATATTCTTCGAAAGTTTTAAGCGTACCGTTGGAATTTTTCGGAATTTTCGGACCAAGACAAATCACCTTCCAAAGCTCGATGTCATATGCTCGAATGAATATCAACATCTTTTTCTTCCAAGTCATGAAGTTCGATCCATCAAAGAATGGAGGTCGGTTTATCGCAAGACCTTCGACTGGAGCAAATCGGAAAGCCATTAGATCTTTTCTCCTCGGATGTAATGCCGCTTATAGGAGTACCGCTCCGATACCAATTATTGGAGTAATATCGGTATATGCGCCGTTTGTGCGGAAGCGTAAATTAAATGCGGAAAATAAATGACACGCGGATTTATAGAGGTTCGGCCAAAATGTGCCTACGTCCTCTCTCGATGTATCTTTTTCAAAAGGCTAAAGATCAAAACCAATGCACCTCTCTTCTATCGGTCGAGGGATTACCGTTACAAGCTCGTCTTCTATCGGTCCGAGTAAAACCATTTTTCCTTTTCTATTGGACAAGGAATCAACCACTCTAGCTTTCTATTGGTACTAGATAAACCTCACTAAGATAGCGATTGTGATTCTAACAATGTCGGATCCTTGATCCTAATAACACCGAATCCAATCGTATCTTTTCTTTTACCTCTCGTGTATGATTTTGTGTATAACACTCAATCACTCTAATTTAAGCTCAAGAACAACAACTATAATATTTACAATGATATCTCAAGTGTATATAAATTGCTCAATGTTGTTGTGTGTAATGATACCAAGGTTGTGGTATTTATAGCCTTCTTCCATAAACTAGCCGTTACTGCCAGTTGTTATTTAGCGTGCGCTAGGCTGACTTCCTTAGCGTGCGCTATCGCATGTATTTAGCCTTAATGTACGTTATGTACTGTTACGTACGTTAACGTCTTCCAGTTTTAGTCCAGTGGCTACTGTCTCTGACTATTAGCGTGCACTAATACTTCCTTTGTAGCGTGCGCTAATCTTGCATCATTGCATGCGTCATGTATCTATTTATACTTTTTGACTTGCAGCAGATTCTCCCCAACGGATTGATTGACTTGATTCAAACTTGATGTTTAGCATGCGCTAAGTATCACTTGTTGCGTGCGCTAAGATGACTTCAGTGCATACGTCATTCTGTGTTTGAATTCTCTTCACAACGGTAATATGGGCTCGATAGCGTGCGTTAATAAACATGGTGTAGCGTGCGCTATCCTCATCAGGTGACTTCACCTCAGGTTACTTCGAACTCGTCTGATATGCAGCCGGGACCCGTTAGCGTGCGCTAACCGGTCTATCTAGCGTGCGCTAGCTTTGAATTTTGTCCAGCTTTTTGCGTCTTTGATTCCTTCGTCGTTTTGCTTCGCCTTTGTTGTTTTGTTTTGTTTAGCAACTTAATCATCAAAAAATTATTTATGAATATGTGGAATAAATATTCCAACAGGATCTAACTTATTTGAAGGGTAAATTCTATAGAGCGACAATCAGACCTGTAATGTTGTATGGCACCGAATGTTGGGCGATGAAGAAGTCGCTTGAGTGCAAGTTGGAAGCGACTGAAATGAGAATGTTACGTTGGTCGTGTGGTCGCACAATGTTGGATAGAATCCCGAACGAGGTTTTCAGGAACGCGCTAGAAGTGACAACCATTTCAGCGAAAGTTAGGGAAGGGAGATTGAGATGGTTTGGCCACGTCCGCAGGAGGCAGGCCTCTGCTCCGGTGAGGAGGGTCGAGAGTTTATTGGTTGTAGGGGGAGGAGGAGAGGCAGACCGAGGAGGACATGGGAGGAGCAGTTGAGATTAGATTTGAAGGCCTTAAACTTATTCGAGACCGTGACTGTTGATGGGTGCTCTTGGAGGCGCCAAATCAGAGTTGTGGATTCTTTTTTTGGGAGCGGTTCGGTTGTAGAGAGTATCAGGGTTGGGTTGTCTCGGTTAGCTTTGACCTAGAGCATTGCATTTTTATTTTTATTTTTTATTTATTATCATACTGCCTTTGCGTGTGGTGTATTTTTGACAGGGAGCTGTGCGCGGAGTCAACCCCCTTGATGTTAGAGCGGAGTTCATCGGGAGTTAAGTAGCCAGTTTTTTTTTTAAAAGAAAAAGCATCCAGAGTGGACGGGGGGTTGAGGCGGGACCCACCAACCTGTAGATAAGAAGAAATCAAGAAATACAAAGTATCAGCCCCAAATTATGACCAAAAATGGGCTATAATTCGGGTCCAAACATCAAAGAAATCTACAGCCCGCTAAAGAAATACAAAGTGCACCACAAACTGTGGGCTAATGTGCGGACCCGTAGACTAAAACAACTCAACTCCGAATTATGACCAAAAATGGGCCATAATCCGGAACCTAAAATCTAAAGTGCCTACGGCCCGCTAGATCAATACAAGGTGCACCACTAAAACTGTGTGCTAATGTGCGGACCAATAGGCAAGCAAGCAATCAATAAAATAAAAACCTATCTAAATCTAAAAGACGGATAATCAAGCTGACCCATCCGTATAAGGGAGAGAAGAAATGGAGGAGCAGTATCGTAAGTATAAGTCTGAATGCCAAGGGACGACATGCCGAGCTCAGAAAGATAGTCGGCCGGCCTGTTGCCCTCCCGGAAAATGTGAGTGACTCTGAACTGAATATCTCTGAGAATGTGTCGGATACGCATAAGAGTGTGACGAACCTGCCAAGAGCCCCGATGGCCAGATGATAGCAGGGTCACCACAGCAGCAGCATCAAGCTCAATCCAAACATGTCTCGATCTCTGGGAAGCTAGAATCAATCCAATCGCCAATGCCTAGACCTCAGCATCAAAACTCGAAGAGGCCTGAAAAGAGGAATGGAAAGCAAGAAGGAGCTCTCCGTGGTGATCTCTAATCAGACCTCCCCCACCCGTAATCTGTGTGTCTCTATCGAACGAACCATCCGTGTTCAGCTTGATCCAAGGGGTCTCGGGTCGAAGCCAAACCACCGGGACGGGGCGACGAGTCTGAGCGGGGGAAGATTTAGCTCGCTGGAAACGATCTGGCGGCGAGCAACCCGCCCAGAACTCAGATGAAATAAGCCCCGCAGAGGCCAATAAAGCAACATGGCGCTCCACCTGCACAATAACATGAGACGAAAGAAAAGAAACTGCCCTATGCTTTGCACTATTCCTTTCTGTCGAGATGAACCAAAGGATCAGACAAGGAATAATGAAAGTCGCGTGCCTAAAGTGTGTGTCGTGTGCGAAAAAACTCAGGAGCTCAAAGATATTATGAGTATGGGGTAGGGATAAATGTGTCCATGTGCCAAAATACTCCCACACGTCACGAGCCACATCACTCTCCAAGAAAAGGTGGGCAATGGTCTCGGTATGGTAGGTCTGGGTAAGGGAATGCGAGCAGCACAAACATTTAGAAACCAGTGAAACGCCCCTCCTCTGTAGAATGTCATCAGTCGGTATCCGTCGCATGAGAAGTCGCCAAATAAACACCGAAGTGGTCGGTGTAAGTAAGGCAGTCCAGATGGCCCCGTAAACAAGATTACCCTGACCCCTCACCCTGATGTGAGACCAAGCCGACGATAATGAGAATGCACCCGAAGAGGTAAGAGTCCAGCACATACTATCCGAATCCTCCTCGGCGATGGGAATCGCGGAGATCTCCTGGATGAACTGAGGGGTAAATCCTAGCTCCTCTCCAACAATAGACTCCAATCTACCCATGTCCCACGTCCCATCAACCCATAACTCATGAATCCTAAGATGGGGTCTACCAGTAACCTGATGAAAAGAAGAAATAGGCCTATCCCCAATCCAAATATCGTCCCAAAAGCTGACCTCCCCGAAGCCACGACCAAGAGTCCAGCGGATGAACTCCTGAGCCTCAATACCCACTCGGAGGAGACGGCGCCTGTTAGGCGTATTTTTATGCGCTTATTTATCATTATTTTATATCCATCTTGAGCCTAAATCAGCATAAATAAGCTTTTAATGCACTATTCTTATATGTTTTGCAGGAAATCGGAGTCCGGAAGCCGAAACGATGAAAAACGGGCGAAAACAGCAGTTTTTGGTCATGAGCCGCGGCACAAATCAAGTGAGCCGCGGCACACGAAGACAATCAGCGAGCCCCGAGCAAACTGTACTCTGAGCCGCGGCACAGCCTAAGTGAGCCGCGGCCGAGAAGGAAAATGTTGCGCCCAGGCATAGGCGCTGAGCACCGGAAGCCGAAACGATGAAAAACGGGCGAAAACAGCAGTTTATTTGATTTTTTTTCGTTATTAATTTTTTCTTTGTTTTGTTATTTTGTTTGGATTCGTGTATTCTTGTTGGCCCTAATTTCTCTAATATTTTGTTTTACCCCAATGAGTTATTATTCTTCACATTCTAGTCTTTTTTGACTTAAGGTTTAGAGTTGTTTCATGACTAGAGCCTAAGTTTGGGGTTCCCTCGTGATGTTGAGCATTATTTGAAGTATGGATTGACAGACGATTCCACTCAGACATGTGCTGGTGTTCAAGAAGACATTTGGAATAAGATTCTCTTTTCCTTATCTCTTTTATTTTCACATGAGTTTTATTGTTGACGATGTTATGCGTAGTGGAATAAATTGAAGCATGCGATAATTTTCTTAATTTTTCTTGGGTATAAATTGCGATTGCTTTATTGTCCTCGCATGCTGTTGATGGTTTTTGCTAAAAACGTGAATTTTTCGTACTCCCGTGTGTAAAACTGATGTTACGATACTGATTTCTCTTGGAAGAAACGGTTGAGTATAGTCGAGTTGTAGTCAGCGATATATGTTTCTGTTGAGTATTCAGTTAGGTCCGAAATTTTATCGTTTTTGTAGAAATCTTAGCAGATAAGAAAGGAGACATACGTGTTTCAAATCGTCGTCTATACGTTTGGTTATACTTTTCGCGTAGCTAGTCATCCAGTAACATAAGTCTTGGGGGCATTTAAATTGAGTTTAGAGTCGGACAGTTTTTCCCAAAAAGTCGAGATATTATTTGTTCTATGATGGGAAGTTTAGTAACCGGGGGTATTCACGCGACCTGTTGTTTACTCTCGCGTAAAACGACAACCCGGATTAGACTAATAATTTAGAAATATCGCATTACCGATGATGGGAAGCCTAGTAACCGGGGGTATTAACGTGACCCGTTGTTTACTCTCGCGTAAAACAGTAACCTTGACATGCGGGAATAGCTATTCGAGTTTTTTCTCCGCTGTAGAGGGGGACTTAGTAACTAGAAGCATCCATGTGCCCCATGAGTGTCTTTTACGTCAAACGGTTCCCCAATATATGAGAATGGACATCCACCCTAGGACTATCCCGATGAAATATCCCGAGAGCCGAAACCTAGTGGTTAACTCGAATCATATTATTGATCATACATAAGGGAATACTATCCGAGGATTAATTTTGACAATGAAACTCTTAAATTTTTTTGCCACTAGACTGTGGGACTGGGCGAATTGGCTTGTTTAATCTAACCCTTCATATTGACGGTCGGTTAAATTCACGCTTGTTAATCTTTGAGCTTGATTTTCTTCATGAACGATTGATTAGGACTGAAATTGGTTACTTAGTGGAATCAGTGTCCTGGATGCGACTCACTATTACGATACTTGTACTATTCTTTGAGATTTTCAGGGTAATATTGATTAAGTTGAGCATTATGGACTTGCATGATTATTCACGATACATTTTGTTTAAAATTGATTTTTGCTTGAGGACAAGCAAAGGCTCAAGTTTGGGGGTATTTGTTAGGCGTATTTTTATGCGCTTATTTATCATTATTTTATATCCATCTTGAGCCTAAATCAGCATAAATGAGCTTTTAATGCACTATTCTTATATGTTTTGCAGGAAATCGGAGTCCGGAAGCCGAAACGATGACAAACGGCCGAAAACAGCAGTTTTTGGTCATGAGCCGCGACACAAACCAAGTGAGCCGCGGCACACGAAGACAACCAGCGAACCCCGAGCAAACTGTACTCTGAGCCGCGGCATAGCCTAAGTGAGCCGCGGCTCCGAAGGAAAATGTCGCGCCCAGGCATAGGCGATGAGCACCGTGAGCCGCGGCACAGATTAAGTGAGCCGCGGCCCACGGGGCGGTTTTGGTGTGTTCTGCGCGGTTTTGGGCTGTTTTGGAGCCTGTTCTCGACCTAATCACACGGACGCGTTTTGGAGGCTGATGACGACTATAAATAAGCATTGAAGGGCTGAAGGAAATCATCATCATCTAAGGGAGATCGATCAGAGGAAGAGCGGAGACACCAAAGGAACTGGTGGAAGAGATTTGTGGGCGACGACAAGACCACGGATCCCTACGGTTTTTCTTAATTTTTCTGCATCTTAGTTTCTAGATTTGTTTGAGTAGGATTGTGATTGTAGCCGATTACATGACGGTTTGATTTATTTATTATTATTTCAATTCATTCGTTATTCTATTGAATTGTATTTTTCTTAATGTTCTTAATGCTTTTTAATTGTCTGGCCAACAGTTGAATTGTTTTGAATGTCTTTATGGATTCGGGAGATAAAATTTAGGCATAGTTCTTGTGAGACGAATCATAATTTTCGTGAGATAGGAATATACTCATGGGAATTGTGAAGCCTATTTATTGTGGGAATTCTTGAACTGTTTTAGCTATTAATTATCTAATTCGAATAGGGATATATCGAGTTAATAATTCGTAGTATTTTCTATCGACCTTGGGAAAGGCTTTAGAATAATTTAGGAATTCCTGGCTTACAATCAATTGAATAAAAGTGAATTGAATTGAATAAAAATCATTCCTGATTGTTTGAGGTGAAAATCATAATCCTACACCCTTATTATTAGTTATTATTTTTAATATCTTCTAATTATTTTTCTGCAATTAGTTTAGAAATAAATTCTATATAATTGTTCTTCAAATAAAATTACGAGTTGACTATATTTTGGTACTTAGTGAAATCAGTCCTCGAGGGAACGATATCTTACTTATCACTTTATTACTTGTTGACACCGTGCACTTGCGACATAGTGTGAGGGATTTCCTCACAACAAGTTTTTGCCGCCGTTGCCGGAGACTGATTTTTCGCTAATATCAATACCAAGCGACTCTAATTTTAGTTTGAAGTTTTCTTAAGTCTCTTTATTTTTATTATGTTTTCCTTTGATTATCATGACCCTTGGCATTTCATAAATCCCAATGTTCTTAATAATTTGCTTAATAGGGTTAGTCAGCCCCCTCCCCCGAAACAAAAGACCATGTTTGAACAATGTGTAGACGCTCTCGAAAATCCTGATAGTACTCCTCTTGAGCGAGAATGTGCATGTCGTGGTCTTGAGATTCACTATGGTTATTTTCCAGCACATAGATTTAGTAGTGAAGTTGAGGGGGAGGTTGAGAAGAAAGACATGCTAAGTTTTAGGGTCGATCCCCCAGCACCTGATAATTACATAAAGTGTGTTGAGCCTGTAGAAGAAGTTACCATTGATGATGTTTCCAAAGAAATTTCATTAAATTGTCATCAAACTTCGACTAATAAGGTGTACACTTTTGTGCCTAAAATTTTATTAACGGTGCCGCGCATAATTTTTCCTAAATTCATAATGGGAGAGATTGACCCCATTACTTTTGATTTTGTTGAGGCTGATTCTGTGAGTTCTAATGAGGTTGTTCATGATGTGTCTTTATTATCTACCCATTCGAACTCTGCTTATTTATTCATGCCTTATCATTATTATATTCTTCCATTGTTTTTTGGTTGTCCGCATAATTATTCTTACTCAGTATTTTTGGCAACCAGGCATGAACCAAAGCCTCCCTTATGGAATAAGAGGCTTATAGATTGCTAGAAGGGGGCATTTGGCAATCTCCCTAGAAAGAAGCCACGTTAAATTCTTTTTGCCACGTCGTGCTCAAGACGTAAAATAGAGCGCTTGATGGAAGGCAACCCATCATTTTTACTTGCTTTCTAGTTAGTTGTTTTTATTTGATTTTTTTTCGTTATTAATTTTTTCTTTGTTTTGTTATTTTGTTTGGATTCGTGTATTCTTGTTGGCCCTAATTTCTCTAATATTTTGTTTTACCCCAATGAGTTATTATTCTTCACATTCTAGTCTTTTTTGACTTAAGGTTTAGAGTTGTTTCATGACTAGAGCCTAAGTTTGGGGGTCCCTCGTGATGCTGAGCATTATTTGAAGTATGGATTGACAGACGATTCCACTCAGACATGTGCTGGTGTTCAAGAAGACATTTGGAATAAGATTCTCTTTTCCTTATCTCTTTTATTTTCACATGAGTTTTATTGTTGACGATGTTATGCGTAGTGGAATAAATTGAAGCATGCGATAATTTTCTTAATTTTTCTTGGGTATAAATTGCGATTGCTTTATTGTCCTCGCATGCTGTTGATGGTTTTTGCTAAAAACGTGAATTTTTCGTGCTCCCGTGTGTAAAACTGATGTTACGATACTGATTTCTCTTGGAAGAAACGGTTGAGTATAGTCGAGTTGTAGTCAGCGATATATGTTTCTGTTGAGTATTCAGTTAGGTCCGAAATTTTATCGTTTTTGTAGAAATCTTAGCAGATAAGAAAGGAGACATACGTGTTTCAAATCGCTGTCTATACGTTTGGTTATACTTTTCGCGTAGCTAGTCATCCAGTAACATAAGTCTTGGGGGCATTTAAATTGAGTTTAGAGTCGGACAGTTTTTCCCAAAAAGTCGAGATATTATTTGTTCTATGATGGGAAGTTTAGTAACCGGGGGTATTCACGTGACCCGTTGTTTACTCTCGCGTAAAACGACAACCCGGATTAGACTAATAATTTAGAAATATCGCATTACCGATGATGGGAAGCCTACACTACACCATAAATGGTCTTCGGCAACCACATAACTGTGTTACCTTAGACCCAAATTTCTGTTGCCACAGACCCAAAATGGCAACATGCGGATCATCCTAAGCTAACATAAGATTATTTGTTACCTAAGGACCCTACAGCAACATCCTAAGGACCCTACAACAACATCATATTCGTGTTGCAATAGACTTTATAATTTTGTAAAGTATATAACCAATTTAGTGAGTTCCACATGTGGGGCCCATTTTGTGGGTCCCACAGGCCGGGCCCACCGGTGGGACCCACTTAGTGGGTCAGCTGGTGGGGCCCATATGTTGGACCTATTTTTCGTGGGCCTGGGAGGCCATAAATGTGCAGTAATTTTTAGTCTATTGCAACACCTATATTACCAATTGCAACACAGCGTTACAGGTGTTACCAATGAAAGATATTTGCAACATATATATAGTACCTAAGGTAACACCTTCATTTTAACAAAATAAAAATGTAAATTTTAAATTTAGCATTTCCCATTAAAAAAACCAACAAACCAATTCACATAAACCAACTGCATTATCCAACTACATAATCCCATCATAAAAAAACAACTATATCCAATCACAAAACCAACCAACTACATCACCAACTACATATATACAAGAACTAGAAGAAAATAACTTGGTCATTTTTAACCAATTACATCAGTGGACATCTAAGACTAATATACAAAAAGGCTCTAAGAAACTATTCCGTGGAACACTTATTCAATTAGCCAAAGATTAGCCAATTTGCCTGAGTTGGTGTCCATTCACAAACTTCACCTTCTTTGAACGAGAGAGCTGCAGAATGAAATAAGAAAGAAGAGTCAATAATTAGTGATGGTTACTAAGCTTCCAAATAGGCAGCCTGTTAACAACTATCAGAAAAATAACGTCTTTAAACTAGTTGTTCTAAACCAGAAATAATTTGCCAAGTTTATTTATCTTGACCAAATTTGAAGGATCATTTATCGAATTCTACTCATGTATAGTTATTTGAATGTTTAATATAACCATCCGAACACTCTGATAAACAATCATGATCCTAATATTATGACCTTGCAGTAACAGGAATGTGGCATGATAACTGGAAGCCCCAATAAGTCTGTCAAAAGTCTCAACTCCACCACAAACTGCAAAAAAATACAGGCTGCCAAAACAATGATCACAGTCTTTTTAACAAGTCACTATAATTAGAATTGTTGTTTTACAACCTAAAACACAAGATGAGGTTCTTTTTCAGAAAGAAAATTAGAGCCGTTGCTTCACCCTGCTACCTGAAAAGCCTAGTGATAGACGGTATAACCATCTTTTGAAAAGCCAAGCACACCAGCTAGTGAATAAAGAAACCATGCAGTTTTCAAATAAAGTAGAAAAAAGAAAGAAAACAAAAAATAGGGGACATCTGATTTATTTATATTGATGGAAGTTCGAAGAGGAGCCACTGTACGCACAATAAAAGCACCCCTTATAGGTGGTACTTTGTTCTACTCCATTATAACTTCAGTTCTAGTGTTATTCGGGCAAAGAATCATATGAAGTATATTGTTAAACTTTGTCCTGAACCCTAACAGTCGCAAGACGTTTCAGCTTCCGTCCAAGGAAATAGTAGTTCAATGGTATACTGGTGGTCCTCTCCCACTGAACTTCCATTATTTCCTCATATCTTTATGCACCTTTTTACTAGAAACTTAACATGAATAATTGCCTACCAACCAGGAGCATATTTAACAGATATACAACAAACTTAATCACCATTCAAGAGAGATTTTGTGATAAACCCAGCAAGTGATCCTCTAGACAGAAAAGGTTAAAGCAAAAAATGTATTCAAGAGGTAGATAGAAGAAACAATAAGCACATGTGTTAATGACGAACCTAGAACTACCCGAAGTACTATATCAAAACATTCATGTTACTACAATTTTGTTGTATCATGTAGAGAAATAATTTTTTGTTTTATCAAGAAAAAAACTTAAACCCAAATAATAGCATTTTGACATTAAACGAGGTTGCACATGCGGATTGGACAGGGGATCCAAGATTAAAAAGGTAAGTGTCAATTAAAAACCTTTTTTTTTAATTTCGGGTTGGGTAATTGGGCGGATTGCGGGTCTGGGTCGGGTCGTGTCCGGGTATAATCCATGGACTACATACTAATAATGATAAACATTCAGTCACATTGATAGGCACTATGTATAACAGAAAAACAAGAACTTTTTTGTGTACAAGAATGACACACCGAGTTGTCAGATTCAGAGCCCTAAAAAGTGCCACTGATAATGCTGCAACCTGAAAGAAATATAACGAGGAGAATCTTCAGTTAGAACACAACACTTCCTCCCATACCAGACCATAAAATTACTGATTAAACATTAGATAAAACTCAGCGGTAATATTATTAATTTTGCCCACCATGCCCATACAGATTAAAATACACGCATCCATAGAACAAAATATCAAACCAGTGAAGAGCTAGCAGCAGAAAGTATGAAGTAAACTAAATATGTAGAAAAAATTTGTTTTACTCAGACAAAAGCTTGAACGGAAACAATAATAACTGCATCTATATATATGAGCAGTTGATCTCTTTTCTTACAAAATCTAGCTCCTAAAGCATGCATTACATGGGTAGATGTTATTCTTAGAAACGTTTGCTATAGAAGTTTCACATAAACGAACTCGACCAAAATAAATGCAGCAAAAACTGAAGTGATGACAACTGAACGGTCCTTTAGTGATTTACAAAACACACTAGTGAAATTGACTCGAAATTACAGTGTTTTACCAGGTGATCAAATTCTAGAATTTGATGATTAGATTAAGTCTAGAATTACAGTGTTCTACATGAAATTTCTAGTAATGATAAGATTAAGTCCAATCAGAAATATTAATCAACAAAGTAGCAATGCACATAACTTTCAAACTATACAAGACACATCATGTGTGTATTATAACAAAATTCATTCACAAAACATAGGCATGGTCAATCAAGTCTAGCGGTTACGAATCCTTACTTGGGACACTATCTCAATTAAAAGCAGGTCTCGATCACTGAACAAACTTACAAATAAAGCAAGAAATAGACATAAGTTCTCAGTTCTGCCCCCTCATCCATTTAACCAATAAGCAAGTATACATATCTTGTTTTACATACATTATTCATCATCATAAAAGCTGTAAATTACAATCAGGTTTGCTGGTATCATGATAATTGCGAACATGCCCATAAAAATTTAGAATAAGAGCACCAAACAACAAAATAAACAAAAATCATCAAGTGGGTATAAAGAAAAACAAGTTAATAAAATACACCATCTCAACCCAAAGAATAATCGAGTTCCGAGTAAGTACTTATCTATGGAATACGGCAAAAGCAGTGTCAGATTGGTTCTCAGAACAGAGAATTGCTGTATCATAATGTTTTGGTGTTCTAGATACACAATGTACTGAAACTTGGATTTATAGGCATAATAAAGAGATCCACTGAGAAGATACATCACAAAAGTATCTTGCAGCATCAAACAATCGGGAAAAACAAGTCAAAATAGTCAGATCTGCACAAAAAATAAAGTAAACTAGAGATGGAACGGATACTTACATCAGATGAGTTACTGATCAATTTACGAAGAAAGATCTCCTTGTTGTTGTAGATGGTGTTGATGATCAAACTCAAGAGCTGGTTGATCTAGGCCTGGAAAGCAAACGTCTCAATTTTGGCCATATTTGCAACCTGAACTCTTTGAATTTCTCTCTCTAGGAATTTTGAAAGAGGCGACGAATAGGGTTTTTGGATTTTCCATGGGTCGTGTGTGTGTGTGATATTTTGCAAAAAAAATGTCTTCATCCGACGGCCGAGAGAATTTTAGAGAGAGTGAGAACAGGATATAGAGAGAGGCGAGAGGTAGAAAAATGAGAAGTGAGAAGTGACAGCGGCTGATAGGTGATAAGTTTATATACCCAAAGTTTTGTATCAAAATCAATTAAGTCTCTTATTTCTACATTTATTCAATTTCACTCCATACATTTTTTAATTATTATAATTAATGCCTAATCAGGTTTATAATTCCTTCAATTTCACTATCACTATAATTGCTTTAATTGGAGTGCTATGTGATATTCTATTTACGTTTTAAATTTAGGATACATGTTGTAAATCAGGCCCACCTGTGTACGTGTAAAGAGACTATCTTAAGATATATGTTATGTGGGAATACCTGCACAATCTCAATATTCACATGCGTGCTCGATTCATGTTATATGTGATATTGTGTGTGTGTATTCATGTTGAGGAAAATATTATTGATAGAATAATCATTTAATGGTTTTCTATGAGATTGTACATTATTGTGATATGTGTGATTTTCACGAGCTGAGGGAAGCTCACCCCACCTATATTGATCCCGTAGGTTAAACCAAACTGAATGGACGAGGGAGCGAACCGAGAGGGCATATGATGATATTTATTAAAACGATACTCTTCTTATGTATCATGTTTATGAAATATTATTTGAGGAAAATCTTGATTAGAAATATTAATTTATAAACTTATTTCCGCCGCAATTATTACCTCTTATTTATGTCATGTCGTTGCCTTAATTAATGGGCATTTATTTTAGTCAGCGTAGCGACTCGACATAATTTTAATTAAAATTTGTTATTATATGTAGACATTAAATTTGTTATTTTAATTATTTTGTAATTATTCTTAGTTATTACAAGCTTTTATTTTTTTAATAATTTTTTTAATTATTTAAATCAAAATTTATTAATTTTCAAATAGTACTTTATTTTAAAACATATTCAATTTAAATTTATTAAAAATATTTTATTATTTATAAAAAAATATATATAATTAATTATTTGATAGAATAATTTTTTATTAAAATAGATTCAATGTTTTGTTAAAATTAATTATTTTTAAAGTTAAAAATTTATTAAATCATTGAGTTTATATAAAATTCAAAATTTTGTTTATTAATAGTCTAAGGTAACACATCTCATGGTGTTACTGAGAGTTACACCTTTTATAGCTAGAGTAACATATTTTTCAGGATTTGGTAACACCATAACTCGAACGTTGTGGTAGGTCCAAAATTTCATAGCTATGGTAACATCCAAGAAGGTAACACCACCGCCTAAGTGTTGTAGAAAGCCATCTATGGCGTAGTGCTAGTAACCGGGGGTATTAACGTGACCCGTTGTTTACTCTCGTGTAAAACAGTAACCTTGACATGCGGGAATAGCTATTCGAGTTTTTCCTCCGCTGTAGAGGGGGACTTAGTAACTAGAAGCATCCATGTGCCCCATGAGTGTCTTTTACGTCAAACGGTTCCCCAATATATGAGAATGGACATCCACCCTAGGACTATCCCGATGAAATATCCCGAGAGCCGAAACCTAGTGGTTAACTCGAATCATATTATTGATCATACATAAGGGAATACTATCCGAGGATTAATTTTGACAATGAAACTCTTAAATTTTTTGCCACTAGACTGTGGGACTGGGCGAATTGGCTTGTTTAATCTAACCCTTCATATTGACGGTCGGTTAAATTCACGCTTGTTAATCTTTGAGCTTGATTTTCTTCATGAACGATTGATTAGGACTGAAATTGGTTACTTAGTGGAATCAGTGCCTGGATGCGACTCACTATTACGATACTTGTACTATTCTTTGAGATTTTCAGGGTAATATTGATTAAGTTGAGCATTATGGACTTGCATGATTATTCACGATACATTTTGTTTAAAATTGATTTTTGCTTGAGGACAAGCAAAGGCTCAAGTTTGGGGGTATTTGTTAGGCGTATTTTTATGCGCTTATTTATCATTATTTTATATCCATCTTGAGCCTAAATCAGCATAAATGAGCTTTTAATGCACTATTCTTATATGTTTTGCAGGAAATCGGAGTCCGGAAGCCGAAACGATGAAAAACGGGCGAAAACAGCAGTTTTTGGTCATGAGCCGCGACACAAACCAAGTGAGCCGTGGCACACGAAGACAACCAGCGAACCCCGAGCAAACTGTACTCTGAGCCGCGGCATAGCCTAAGTGAGCCGCGGCCCAGAAGGAAAATGCCGCGCCCAGGCATAGGCGCTGAGCACCGTGAGCCGCGGCACAGATTAAGTGAGCCGCGGCCCACGGGGCGGTTTTGGTGTGTTCTGCGCGGTTTTGGGCTGTTTTGGAGCCTGTTCTCGACCTAATCACACGGACGCGTTTTGGAGGCTAATGACGACTATAAATAAGCATTGAAGGGCTGAAGGAAATCATCATCATCTAAGGGAGATCGATCAGAGGAAGAGTGGAGACACCAAAGGAACTGGTGGAAGAGATTTGTGGGCGACGACAAGACCACGGATTTCTACGGTTTTTCGTAATTTTTCCGCATCTTAGTTTCTAGATTTGTTTGAGTAGGATTGTGATTGTAGCCGATTACATGACGGTTTGATTTATTTATTATTATTTCAATTCATTCGTTATTCTATTGAATTGGATTTTTCTTATTGTTCTTTATGCTTTTTAATTGTCTGGCCAACAGTTGAATTATTTTGAATGTCTTTATGGATTCGGGAGATGAAATTTAGGCATAGTTCTTGTGAGACGAATCATAATTTTCGTGAGATGGGAATATACTCATGGGAATTGTGAAGCCTATTTATTGTGGGAATTCTTGAACTGTTTTAGCTATTAATTATCTAATTCGAATAGGGATATATCGAGTTAATAATTCGTAGTATTTTCTATCGACCTTGGGAAAGGCTTTAGAATAATTTAGGAATTCATGGCTTACAACCAATTGAATAAAAGTGAATTGAATTGAATAAAAATCATTCCTGATTGTTTGAGGTGAAAATCATAATCCTACACCCTTATTATTAGTTATTATTTTTATTATCTTCTAATTATTTTTCTGCAATTAGTTTAGAAATAAATTCCATATAATTGTTCTTCAAATAAAATTACGAGTTGACTATATTTTGGTACTTAGTGAAATCAGTCCTCGAGGGAACGATATCTTACTTATCACTTTATTACTTGTTGACACCGTGCACTTGCGGCATAGTGTGAGGGATTTCCTCACAACAGCGCCAAGGGTGGCTGGCACGAGCTTTAAGAGCGGTACGCACAGGCCTATAAAGGCCAGCAAAGCAGTTTCTGCGGAGCAGAAACTGCGCCCACAGAGACGTGCCTGTGCGAAGGCACCACCAGAGCTTATAACTAAAAGCTCTCGTTATATCCGAAAGGCTCCGAACCTCGAGGCCTCCATCAGAGACCGGACGACAAATCTGCTGCCAACTGACCTAGTGCTCTTCGGACCAACAGCACCCCAGAAGTATCTCGCAATGATCTGCTCGAGCTCCTGGATAATGTACTGTGGAGGGTCCAACACTTGAAGCAGGTGTAGAGGAATCGTGCAGAGAGTGCTCTTAATAAGAGCCAAGCATCCCCCAAAAGCAAAGTGGCGATGGGACCAACCAGAGATCCTATCCAACATCCGTTGCTTCACCCTAGCAAAGAGCTCACGTGTCATAAAGCCTTTGGAAAGGGGCACACCAAGATAGGTGATGAGGAGATCGCCCTGGTGAAAACCAGTAAGATCGTGAACTCTCTGATGCCAACGAGGCGCATGCTTAGGAGCAAGAATAAAAGTGCTTTTCTGGATACTAACCATTTGGCCCGAAGCCATAGAGTAGTGATCCACGAGACGCATAAGATCAACGAGACCATCATCCACAACCCGTGTGAATATAATGATGTCATCGGCGTAGGATAGGTGCGAGACGGGGAAAGGCCGTCCAGCCGTCCTATACCTCATCAAAGGATGGTCTCAATGAATTGGTCCAAGCAGCACGATAAATAATCAGCGTCAAGCATGAAGAGCGACGGAGAGATAGGGTCACCCTGACGCAAACCCCGCCTAGAGGCAAAATAGCCGGCCGGACTGCCATTCACCAAAATGGAGAACGTGCAACTCTCAACGCAATGACGGATGAACAAAATCCATCTAGCCGGGAATCCCATCCTCACTAGGACCTCACGTAAAAACTGCCAGTGAACCCTATCATACACCTTAGCCATATCAAGCTTTAGCGCAAGGTTCGGGACACCATGAATGTCCGCGACATGGAGGTCGTGAATAAGTTCTTGGGCCAGAAGGATATTATCAGTAATAACCCGCCCGTGAACAAATCCACTCTAGTTCGGAGAGAAAATCAGAGGGAGGAGAGGAGCAAGCCGAGCGTTAAGGATTTTCGTGATAATCTTATTGGTCACATTACACAGACTAATAGGCCAGTAATCTGACCAACCGCTCGGAATAGGCTTCTTCGGGATCAAGACGACCGTAGTCGCCGTGAAAGCCGGAGGCATAGGATGACCCTCAAAAAACTCGAGCACAGCCCCCTCCACGTCGGAAGAGACAATCTCCCAATAATGCTGAAAAAACAAAGACGAGAACCCGTCAGGCCCAGAAGCGCTGTGAGGATCGATATCAAATACCGCAGCACGAATCTCCTGGGGAGAGGGTGGGACACACACAAACTATCAGAATCAAAAGAACAGGGGATAGAGGGAAAACAAGTGTCATCCGGGGGGACGAGAACATCACCATCGAATGTAAGCAGAGTCCTAAAGAAATTCACAACAGATGATCGCATGTCCGACTCTACAGCGATCGTCGTACTACCATCCTCAATGCTGTGAATATGTGACTGGCAATGCTTCTGCTTCGCAAAACCCTGAAAGAACCGGGTGTTGCGCTCGCCCTCAGTAACCCAACGAACTGCGTCTTTCTGTTTCTAGAAATATTCCTCCATAGAGAGACGAAGATGGTACTCAGCACGAAAACGGTGCATAGCGGTTCTATGCTCCGGAGTAGGATCCGAATCATATCGCCGCTCGACCTCGTCAGCAGCCCTCAAGGCCTCATCCAACTTCGTATGAAGGTTTCCAAAAACAAACCAGTTCCACTGTTTCAGCCTGCGCTTAACCCTAAGGAGTTTTGCTTGTAGGTTACACATGCCAGATAATCCAGTCGGGGTAAGCCAGACCTCCCTAACAATGTCCAGGAATGTGTGATGCCGGATTCACATACTTTGGAAATGGACTGACGACACTACAAAAAAAACAGTGTTTACCGACGCTAAATTCCGTCGGCAAAATAAGCAGGGGGCGTCGGTAAAATGAATACCGACGCCATTACCGATGCCAGAAGGGCGTTGGAAAACCGATCGACGGTAAAAAATTACCGACGCCATTTCGTGGCGTTGTTAAATTACCGACGGCTTACCGAGGCCGTTGGCGTCGGGCAATCCCCGGGTGACCTGAAACTGGGACGGTTTTGCCGACGGATACCGACGCCACTACTGACGCCACGGCCGACGGAATTTACGACGCCGTTTTGCCGTCGTTAATTTTAAAATAACGACGACGGGCCAGGCGTTGTTAAACCGAACAATGACGACGCCATTGCCGACGGAATTTAGCCGTCGCTAATGTACCATTGCCGACGGTCTTGCAGCCGTTGGTAAAACTGTAAATCACGACGCGTTTTACCGACGGTAAAAGGGCGTCGGTAATTTTTCAACTGCAGTTTTTCCGTCGGGAATGCCGTCGGTATTTTTTGTTTTTGCTGAATATTCTGAATTTTTAATTATTTTAATTACCTGCTTTCAATTTCTGAATAATCAAACAAACTAGTCATAAACATCAAAAACGTCTCAATGTTACACAATCGTCATAGTTATATCGTCGTAGACAATCAAGAGTTGTCATCATTTCATCATACAATAAAAAAAGAAATAAGTAGTCTAAATCAAGGTGAAGTAGAAGAGCGACTCGGAGGTGGAAGATTTTGTTGTGTTAGCATTTCTTGAATAGCTTGCAACTGTTCCTCAAGGCGCTGTCTCTTCATGCGCTCTTCTTCAATCACCTTTGCCTGGTCTTCTCTCAGTCTGTGCTCTTCTTCAATCACCTTTGCCTGCTCTTCTCTCAGTCTGCGCTCCTCTATCAGCTGCTCCTCTAAGGATGTGAATCGAGTGTGGATCTCTTCAGATGCGTGAAACTGTGAGGTCGTTGATCCACCGCCGCTAGAGCCTGTGCTTATGATGCTGGGAGCTAGATCGCTGCCATACATCCTGTTTTTCTTGACATATTCTTTGGCGGCCTCCTTCTCTGCGCAAAGATCTTATAGATCATATTTAAATCTGCTCCCGCTCCTTGCTCTGCTGACAAGGCTTAACCCTAGCCTGAGAAGAAAAACATGCTCAATGAGAAAAACATTCCAAATGAATACAACTTTACAGAAATAAATATTCTAATTACATTTAAGCAGCAACAAGGAAAAAAATGGAATAATCATATATGAATGGCTTTCACACTTAGAGAAGGGCTTTCACAAGAATGAGCCCAAAAAGGAGAACAGAACACTCTTTATTTAGCCAAGAATCTCACGTATTTAGCCCAAAAAGGAGACAACCTTATTTGGCTGGCAAAACTAAGTGTGATGGAGCTGAGGTAATTTAACTCATAGATGTTACAACTGATAAGACGCTTTGTTCTTTCTAATCAAATGCACCATCATAATATTAATTGTTGCAACAGGCTTCAACTGCACTAGCATTGGCAGCTCACAGTTCAAGACACCATTGGAAAATAACATGATACAGTGACTGACATGATGAATGTACATACATCATCACAGACATCAGATTTTAATTTGATGAAAAGTACGTAGAATTTTATGCGAACGGGTCCACTGGAAATTATGTAAAGTCGTTAATAAATGTCGAAGGAAGAAAACAGGATAATAATGTACAAGGTTTGGTCGAGCTAACATTGCGACAATTATGTTTTGTTATACGGGTTGTCCGAGCCATGACTAGGTTGATGACTGTAATGCAAAAACTACATTTCGGCCGGTGCGTAAAATGAAAATAAAAAGTGGAGCCGTGAGAGCATTATATCCCTATGCAAATAACACGGTGGAATAATACTTTATAATGTAACATTATGAAACCGGCTAATATATGTTATGTCATATGCCAACACTTCTACCGATAACAAGAGTGTTGCAATAATCAAAGAGCTACACCATAAATTAAAAATTATGTGAAATAACTCATCAAAGACGCGAGATCATGAAATCTAAAATACAATAATTTTCCATATTAATAGCATAGTATAACCATCTCGGTTCCATCTTACTAAATCTAACACAATCATACATAGTCACATTAACGAGCAGGATACATTAGACCACGCCTCATTAGCAGCTCAATAACTTAGGCTTGGTTCTTTTGGGCTTAATTTCAGCATATTTCAATTCAGTTGAGTTCGATTCAGCTTTAGAATCAATATTATAATTGTCATTTTAGTATTATTATTATTAGTAATAGTAGTAGTATTTAGCCCAAAAAGGAGACAACCTTAGTAATGTGCCAGATTATTTTCATTCTACATGGTTCAACGAAGCTTATTTAGTAGTCATAGTTGAAACTTTATGCATGAAATATCTTGTCTAGTTCATGATCATGAATGAATTTAGCACTGATATTTTATTTGACCTCCTGAATCTTATTCTGAATACAGGCCAGAGTTGCTTTCTGTGTTAGTAATCTGGTAAGAACTACCAGAACATGAACTACTAACATTTCTGATAAGCTAGTTCAGAACATGAACTACCAGAACATGAACTACCAGAACATGAACTACCAGAATATAGCAGGAACATGATTTATAACCAAAGAAAATGCTAGAATAAAAGGGGCTAATGATTTATAACATTTTTCTACAATACTAAAGTTGATTATTGGACAAATAGACACACTGTTTCCATGACAATCAAAACAACAAGTGTGAATCGAATGTATTCCAAAATACCATAGATGAATCGAATGCATATATACTTACATCAATATCCGCATCCTTCTGTGTCGTAAAAGTTCCATCTTTTTTCATGTGGATAGCTCGAAAAGAGGCATAAACACACTGCTCTAATGGAAGATTGTTCTTCGTTGCCTACTTATTAAAAAAAACTTCGAAATTATTATGATGCACACTTACATATACAAGCAAAAATAATTAGATAATTACTAACCAACTCTCGAGCAAGTACGCTAACAGACTTAGAGCCTCCACTGTGCTTGCTTATCCCGATACCAGGGCCATCCACTTCAGCCATTCGGTTGCCTCTCGCCCTCGTAGATACATCTCTCACCTCGGGAGTATCCCAGTAAGCACACAAACCTTCCCACCAATCAGTAGGGATGTGTTTCGGCCTCCCTTGATCCCTTTTCTTTTTTGCATCACTTAGGAAATTGCTGAACCTAACCCGTGCACGAGACTCCCAAAAATCATAGACTTCTTGTTCCCACTCAACAGGCCACGTGAAAAATTTCTATGAAATATTGCATATCAAGTTAATAAAACTAACTTTCCAATTGAATATAATTAGTTTACATAATGATTACAAATTACCTTAAAGAAGGTATAGTCTCGGGCCTTTACGCTATTAGGAGTATCTTTCCGATTGAAGCACAGCCGGATTGGGAACTCTTATAAAACTCCTCGTGCACACCCTGGAAATCTGGGGATGAATCACTATATCTCTGTAACCAAAACCAAATTAATCATTTAGATCATCACAATACTTAGTTATAACATTTAATCAACATTTGTTTTCTATTTTTTAGTACTTGTTTTCTTCTTTAAATATGTAACACCCCGAGATATTCGGAATAATTACAACGCCGTAAACCCCTTTAGGTAAGGATTTACAAGGCTAATTTTAAAAAGAGTGTAAATATAAACCAATCGTACAACTGAAGTTTAAAGACATATTTGATTCAACCGATCAAAGAGTTAATTTATACAACCATATCGAAAGGACATTATTAAAACAGACGTACTCGAGTACTGAACGAAACAAGAAAACAACTCTCGACAACAATAACATCAATCACATCACTGAGCCATCTCATCGTCCCGTTTGCATGTGGCTGCCTCCCCGCTCCTCGGCTACCTGAACATCAAAACAATGTCCACCCCCGAAGGGGTTAGCAAAACGATGCTAGTACAAGTATCATAATACAATAAATCATCAATGCATCATAAAACATGCAAAACGGACTTCCGCTACCGGAATCCAATGATGCGAATCCTCACGATCCCATCAATACAATACAGGGTAATCCAGCGATCCAGCGCCCTTGGTATAGATCCCCATGATGATCCCGTCGGACCAACGCATGGTGGAAAACCCGTCCAGCGATCCAACGCCCTCAGCATAGATCCTCATGATGATCCCGTCGGACCAACGCATGGTGGACATTCGATCCAGCGCCCTCAGCATAGATCCTCATGACCCCCTCGGATCATTTATACCATAATCAATCAATTATGCATACACATATGCATTTCAATATGTTCATCAATACGAACAAACAACAACGAATATCACGCGAATTTCCAGAAATACATCTCATATACAAAATATGAACAATACCATAAGCATAATAAATCAAACTCGACATATGATACTTGCCTCGAAAATGGCAAGACGAAATACTTCAAGGATCTCGACACACTCGAAGGCCGCCTCCTTCGATCAACGTAACAAGCTCGAACCTTAACAAAAGGAACGATATACAAATCATCTCAAGTCGAACGATGGCCTAACAATTCGGTCTATGGCCGAAAAGCTCAAAATAAACAAGTCATGCTGGATTGCTTAGCGCGCGCCACGTACTCTACGTAACGTGCGCTAAAGACGGATCGTTAGCGTGCGCTATCGTATAAGACTAGCGTCGCTAGCCACGGTCCGCGATCGACTTCGGTGGTCTCATAACGCACGCTACGTGCGTTTGGGCGTTAATCGACCCCGATAGCGCACGTTAACTCACACGTGTTAGCGTGCGCTAATATTGCATGGCGAGAATCGCAAGCCAAAGCTGGGTTGAATGGTGAAGAACTCATGAATCCTACCGTGATAATACAAGTTATCCTCGGGCAAATCATGCTAATAAGGTTTGTGGAAGATTTATGATCGTGAAATACAAATATACGGATAGCCAACTCAACATCATAATTCATCTACGATCTCCAAGAAATAATCTAAGTTCCATTTGTTCTACGTTCCAAAACACATGATTCCATCGTGTAAAACGTATCAACTGGGTAATATCCGATCATTGATCATAACTTGATTTGAACATGCTTAGGAGTCCTTATAATAAGATGGTTCAAAGGTTCATACGATATATAATGCCGATACGTCAAAAGTATCCTTCTAACATGTGATGACCGATTAAAAACGAAATACTTGCTATCAAAACATGATTCAAACTTCCTTAGGAACATTACTAACATCAGTGAAGAATCACCTACCTCAAAGTAGTGAAGAATACGGAGGAAAATGAAGCGATCCAACACCGAAGGCTTGAACACCAATCTCCAATGATATACGATCTTCAATCTCGAACTAGGAGGTTGATATGAAGTGTTTGGGACGAAGTGAGTTATGTTCTAAGTGTAAGAGTTCGGGTTATGGGAGGAGAAAATCGAAATCTCGAATAGGATGATGTCCTATTTATAATAAATGGCTATTAGCGCGCGCTAGACCCTATTCGTAGCGTGCGCTAACGGCTCACGCCTAAATCAGACTCGCACTTAGCGTGCGCTACGCATCGACCAGAAGCGTGCGCTAAGGCGTTGACTCGGCTTTTCCCGAAGCCGTCCAGTACATCCGACACAATCCGGCCAGTGTCCCCGGCGAGATCTCACCTACCGCACGTCCCAATCAATTTGACCACGCATAGCGTGCGCTAATTACATTCGTAGCGTGCGCTATGAAACCATGTTAGCGTCGCTACCCTTAGCCTTTGTAGCGTGCGCTACATGCAAATTTCAACCTTACAAATCACAACCATGAAATTAAACGCTCGGCAACATCGGATTATGAAATACGGAGAATAATACTCGACAAAAGTACAATCATTACAATATCACAAGTTCCAATTACATAACGAAATCTGGGCATTACATCCTTCCTCCCTAAAAGAAGTTTCGTCCGAAACTTATGATGAAAACAACTCCGGATATTTAGCCTTCATACCGTCCTCCGTTTCCCAAGTGGCCTCTTCGACTCCATGTCGTGACCATTGTACTTTAACCAAGTGTATTGGTTTATTCCTCAATTGTTTGATCCGGCTCTCAAGTATCTTGATTGGTCTCTCTTCGAAGGTGCCATCATTAGCTATCTCGATCTCGTCGAAATCAATGACGTGACTGGGGTCCGGTACATACTTCCGCAGTTGGGATACGTGAAACACATTGTGAACGTGACCCAGCGATGGCGGTAAGGCCAACCTGTATGCTAAATCTCCCACTCTCTCGAGGATCTCAAAGGGTCCGATATATCTCGGACTAAGTTTGCCTCTTATCCCAAAACTGAAAATCCCTCGTGTATGAGACACATTCAATAGTACGTGGTCTCATGGCCGAACTCTAGAGGCGACGACGTACATCGGCATAAGACTTCATCGACTGCAGGCGATCAGCAGTCTCTCTCGAATCAAGGCTATCTTCTCTTGAGTCTGAATAATCAATTCCGGTTCCGTCCCGATCAAATCCGAAGAATCATCCCAGCACAGGGGTGATCGGCATCTTCTCCCGTACAAAGCTTCAAATGGTGCCATCTTAATAGAAGCATGCCAACTGTTATTATAAGTGAACTCGATCAAGGGCAAGTGAACTTCCCAATCAGTCGACTAATCTAATGCACAAGCTCTAAGCATGTCCTCTCTTCTCGAATAGTCCTTTCGGACTGACCGTCCGTTTGGGGATGATAAGCTGTACTAAAGTTTAGCTCGGTCCCCAAAGCCCTGTGAACTGCTTTCCAGAAGTGTGACACGAAACGACCATCTCGATCCAAAATAATGGTCTTCGGCGTCCCGTGCAATCGGACTATCTCCGCAATAAATATTCGTGCCAATCTCTCGGGTCCCCATGTATATTTGATTCCTAGGAAATGAGCCGACTTGGTTAGTCGATCAACTACAACCCAAATCATGTTCATTCCCGTTCTAGTCCTTGGCATACTAGTAATGAAGTCCATCGAGATATCCTCCCACTTCCACTCAGGGATCGGAAGCGGTCTTAACATTCCGGCAGGTCGTTGATGTTCAATCTTAACCTGCTGACAAGTCAAACACTTCGAAACGTACTCCGCTACGTCCTTCTTCATATTCCCCCACCAGAAGTTTTGCTTTAAATCTTTATACATCTTATCACGCCCGGGTGAATAGAATAGGGCGCGCTGTGAGCTTCCTTGAGAATAGTCCTTCTCAAATCATCATCATCGGGAACGCAAAGTCGACTTGAAATCTCGTAACTCCATC
The DNA here is from genome assembly GCA_033398695.1 of Orobanche coerulescens. Taxonomy (NCBI): domain Eukaryota; kingdom Viridiplantae; phylum Streptophyta; class Magnoliopsida; order Lamiales; family Orobanchaceae; genus Orobanche; species Orobanche coerulescens. The sequence continues at coordinate 7,343,543 of CM065814.1, forward strand.
ATCTTGTATCACGAATCCCGGGGCTTTTCCTTTCTTTACTTCGTCACATAATCGAAGGATCGGAGAATCGCTCAATTGTTTAGACTTGATCTCCTCGACTAGTGATGAAGTCGGTTCCATCACATAAAGTTGTCCTTGGATTCCCGGTACCCATACTTCAATCCTCGCGGATCGGTTCTCGTTGAATACCGGTTTGGGATGTAAGTGCTTCCAACGCTTGAAGGGAAACAGGTTTACGGCTCAAAGCATCGGCTACTACATTTGCTTTCCCGGATGATAGAGAATCTCCAAGTCGTAATCCTTGATCAATTCCACCACCTTCTCCGCCTCATGTTTAACTCTTTACATTGAAAATGTACTTGAGGCTCTTATGGTCTGTAAAGATCCGACAATGAGTGCCGTACAAATAATGTCGCGATTTTCAAGGCAAAGACCACAATTGCTAGCTCCGGATCATGAGTCGGATAATTAACTTCAGACGGTTTTAATTGCCGAGAAGCATAAGCAATTACTTTATCCTTCGCATCAACACACAACCCAAACCCCGATTTGAAGCATCGCAGTATACCATAAATCCGTCTGTTCCTTCCGGCGGCGCTAATATAGGTGCTGTCGTCGGTCTCTTCTTAAGTTCGTCAAAACCACCTGACACTTCTCATTCCACGCGAACTTTTGAGTTTTCTCAGAATAAATGAGTGAGCGGACGAGCAATTTTGGAAAATCCCTCTACAAAGCGGCGATAATATCCACTAGTCCTAAGAAGCTTCGGACTTCTTTCACGTTTTAGGAGCTTCCCACTCCAATATTGCTTCGACTTTCTTGGGTCCACCCGAACTCCGTCGGATGATATCACATGCCCAAGGAAAGTTACTTCCTTAAGCCGTAACTCACATTTAGAAAGCTTAGCATACACTGTTCCTTTCTCAAGATGCTCAAAACCACACGTAAATGTTCAGCATGTTCCTCTGCGTCCCTCGAATATATCAAGATGTCGTCAATGAAAACGACCACAAATTTATCCAAGTACTCCAAGAATACCCGATTCATCAATTGCATGAATACCGCAGGAGCATTGGTAAGTCCAAACGGCATCACTACGAATTCATAATGCCTGGGATCCAAGCGCATTTCGGTATATCCGATTCCTTAATTCTCAACCGGTGGTATCCCGATCGCAAGTCAATCTTCGAGAATACCCTTGCCCCTTGCAGTTGATCAAACAAGTCGTCGATCCGAGGTATAGGATACTTATTCTTGATCGTCATCTTGTTAAGCTCCCTGTAATCAATACACAATCGGAGGGATCCGTCTTTCTTCCGGACAAAGAGAACGGGTGCTCCCCAAGGAGAAACGCTTGGTTGAATATAACCCTTTCGCAACAATTCCTCCAGTTGTTTCTTGAGTTCATACATCTCGGTTGGCGCCATGCGGTATGGTGCTGCTCTGGAAATAGGAGTTGCTCCGTGCTCTAGTTCGATAGTGAATTCCACTTCTCTGCGGAGGTAATCCGTAGTTCGTCAGAAAAACATCGAGAACTCATTCACAATGAAATAGATGAGAGCTCTACTCCTTCCTCTTTCCTCATGGCATAGCACCAAAGTCCGTGACATCCTTGCTTGATAATTTCACGACTTTCATTACCTTGATAAATTTCCCGAGCTTCCGGTCTCCATCCTCGGAATAAGTGTTCGATCCGTCATCAATGATGGAAATGACTCTCTCTCGGTAATTCATGACTCCATAACGGTTGAGCCAATCATCTCCGAGAATTAAATCGTCACCGCAGATGTCAACCACAATAAGATTCGATGGACAATCTCTTCCTTCTATAGATACCGGGAAATCCTTAGCTTCTAAGGTTCCCACAATTTTCTCTCGCTCGGTAATCCCACAACATAAGGTTCACAATTATACAAGCACGAGATGTTCAAACGATTAACACGCTTCAAAGATATAAAAGAATGCGTGGCTCTGAATCGAACAAGACACCGATCGGTTGCAAAAGGATCTGAATCGCACGATGCAACGTGTGTTCGATCATCGATTTCCTCATCTCGTACGGCGTGGAGGAACGGACCCAAAGATGGATGCCTCTCTCTTCCCGGGCCGCTGCTGAAATCCACTTTGCCGCGTCTGGTTCACACTCGTCTCCTTCGAATCGAGCCGGAGCGCGAGTACCAAAAGATCGGGTCACATTCCCACAAAATGTTGCGCGATGCCCTTCTGTCCACACTCGAAGCAGTCACAAAGCGCGAAACAATCACGTCGAACATGTCCCGCCTTGCCACGCTTGTAACACTTCTTCCTGTGTCGAAGCTTGATCGGTCTTGCCCGAACTTCTTTCCTCCTCGACTAGGATGCGGAGGTCTCTGGATGAGTGAAAAGAGGACTGACCGGCGGGGCCCGCTATTCTTATTCTCCGTGAAGTTGCCCGACACCTTGTTTCTTTGCTTCCGTCGATTTCTCTCTGCCGCTTCCTTCATATCGTAGGCCAACGCCTTGTCCCGATCGCCTCAAGGTGGTACAATCAAATCCGGACATATATTGCTGAATTTCCGCTTCATTCGCATGTCAAAATGGAAAATCCTTTCCGCCTCGGTCTGACCACTGTGGCGCACATAAGTCACCGGTGATTAAAAGTCTTAATCACTTCCGTCACGAGATGCTTCCGAATTTTGTGGTGAGAAAACTCCCGAACTCGGGCCTCTCTAATCGGGCGAGGACAATCGTGCCTCCATCATCAACTTGAATTGTCCCGATCGGCATTATGCTCCTCGGTCGAATGGCCTCCCACGATCGAAAGCCTCCCGGCCAAAAGATACCGGGCGACCGAACCTTCCTATCGTTGGGACGCTTAATCCCGCAAAAATCTTCTCTAATTCCTTCACCCAATGATCCCACGAAAGCGTCTCGGTGGAACCGTCAAATTTCGGAGGATGCATTTGACCACCTCGGTAAGCCATTTATCTCCCGATTATCCACGTTATTCTGTGTCCCATCGCCGCCTCGCATGCGATCCACAACTTGAGCAAATCGGTTTATCGGGCAACCACTGCCGCAAGACTCCGCACGTTAGGATCTGCATTATTATTTGCCGATCCCTGCTGTCCCCCGGAATGTGAATCCGTTTGGCTAGCGGCTATCTCAGGAGTAGATACCGATTCTTCTTGCCTCGCATTTCCACGTCCGCGTCCACGACCGCATCCGCGTCCACGACCTCCCCTCAACATACTGTAAACATAAATACTCAATATCCAGGGCAAACGTTCTAAAAGTACATCCATCAATGTTTACAAGACAAGAATTAAATAAAACCGTAGTATTCGAGATTAGGAAACTTACAACCACAGTCCAATTGACGATGCTGGCTCAGCAGTGATGTTACGAACGACCAATAATCAATAACGTAAATGCACCCAACTAACCCGATCGCCAAGATATACAAAAATCTTAGCTCCTATACCATATTCTGTAACACCCCGAGATATTCGGAATAATTACAGCGCCGTAAACCCCTTTAGGTAAGGATTTACAAGGCTAATTTTAAAAAGAGTGTAAATATAAACCAATCGTACAACTGAAGTTTAAAGACATATTTGATTCAACCGATCAAAGAGTTAATTTATACAACCATATCGAAAGGACATTATTAAAACAGACGTACTCGAGTACCGAACGACACAAGAAAACAACTCTCGACAACAATAACATCAATCACATCACCGAGCCATCTCATCGTCTGTTTGCATCGTGGTCGCCTCCCGCTCCTCGGCTACCGAACATCAAAACAATGTCCACCCCGAAGGGGTTAGCAAAACGATGCTAGTACAAGTATCATAATACAATAAATCATCAATGCATCATAAAACATGCAAAACGGACTTCCGCTATCGGAATCCAATGATGCGAATCCTCACGATCCCATCAATACAATACAGGTAATCCAAATGATCCAGGCGCCCTTGGTATAGATCCCCATGATGATCCCGTCGGACCAACGCATGGTGGAAAACCCGTCCAGCGATCCAGGCGCCTCAAGATAGATTCCCATGATGATCCCGTCGGACCAACACATGGTGGACATTCGATCCAGCGCCCTCAGCATAGATCCTCATGACCCCCTCGGATCATTTATACCATAATCAATCAATTATGCATACACATATGCATTTCAATATGTTCATCAATACGAACAAACAACAACGAATATCACGCGAATTTCCAGAAATACATCTCATATACAAAATATGAACAATACCATAAGCATAATAAATCAAACTCGACATATGATACTTGCCTCGAAAATGGCAAGACGAAATACTTCAAGGATCTCGACACACTCGAAGGCCGCCTCCTTCGATCAACGTAACAAGATTGAACCTTAACAAAAAGAACGATATACAAATCATCTCAAGTCGAACGATGGCCTAACAATTCGGTCTATGGCCGAAAAGCTCAAAATAAACAAGCTGTCTGGATTGCTTAGCGCGCGCTACGTACTCTACATAACGTGCGCTAAGACGGACTGTTAGCGTACGCTATCGTATAAGACTAGCGTGCGCTAGCCACGGTCCGCGATCGACTGCTGGTCTCATAACGTACGCTACGTACGTTTCGGGCGTTAACTGACCCCGATAACGCATGTTAACTCACACGTGTTAGCGTGCGCTAATATTGCATGGCAGAATACTGCAAGCTGAAAACTGGGTTGAATGGTGAAGAACTCATGAATCCTACCGTGATAATACAAGTTATCCTCGGGCAAATCATGCTAATAAGGTTTGTGGAAGATTTATGATCGTGAAATACAAATATACGGATAGCCAACTCAACATCATAATTCATCTACGATCTCCAAGAAATAATCTAAGTTCCATTTGTTCTACGTTCCAAAACACATGATTCCATCGTGTAAAACGTATCAACTGGGTAATATCCGATCATTGATCATAACTTGATTTGAACATGCTTAGGAGTCCTTATAATAAGATGGTTCAAAGGTTCATACGATATATAATGCCGATACGTCAAAAGTATCCTTCTAACATGTGATGACCGATTAAAAACGAAATACTTGCTATCAAAACATGATTCAAACTTCCTTAGGAACATTACTAACATCAGTGAAGAATCACCTACCTCAAAGTAGTGAAGAATACGGAGGAAAATGAAGCGATCCAACACCGAAGGCTTGAACACCAATCTCCAATGATATACGATCTTCAATCTCGAACTAGGAGGTTGATATGAAGTGTTTGGGACGAAGTGAGTTATGTTCTAAGTGTAAGAGTTCGGGTTATGGGAGGAGAAAAGCGAAATCTCGAATAGGATGATGTCCTATTTATAATAAATGGCTATTAGCGCGCGCTAGACCCTATTCGTAGCGTGCGCTAACGGCTCACGATCTAAACTCGGCACTTAGCGTGCGCTACGCATCGACACATGGCGTGCGCTAAGGCGTTGACTCGGCTTTTCCCGAAAGCCATCCAGGTACATCCGACACAATCCGACAGGGGTCCCCCGGCCAGATCTCACCTACCGCACGTCCCAATCAATTTGACCACGCATAGCGTGCGCTAATTACATTCTGTAGCGTGCGCTATGAAACCATGTTAGCGTACGCTACCCTTAGCCTGTAGCGTGCGCTACATGCACAGAATTTCAACCTTACAAATCACAACCATGAAATTAAACACTCGGCAACATCGGATTATGAAATACGGAGAATAATACTCAGACAAAAGTACAATCATTACAATATCACAAGTTCCAATTACATAACAGAAATCTCGGGCATTACAAAATATAAGTTAAAGGGAACGTATGAAAGTCTTACACAAGTTGGGGAAGCAATTTTTGAAATAGAAGCAACTGTGAAGGTGGTATTTGCAAATTTGTAAGATTACTTTTCTTTTTGTAATTATTCGGAAATACTTTTATACCAATTAAACAGTAAATAACTAACCCGGTTTTAGTATCTCTTTCAAGAGCAATCTTTCTACAGGAAACAACACTTGAGGCTGCCTCAGAAGCTATTATCTCCCGATCCTCATCTTCAGAAATGTGTGCACTAGTCTCCTCGTCTGCCCTGTCTCGGAGTAGAACAATCGGCGGAGTCTCAGGTAGAGCAGACGAAGACCTAACAGGACCTTCTCGTGGGGAGTCCGTAGATGGTGAAGAGTGTCCGGGAGCTGCTCGTGAGGAGCCCGTGCTAGTGCGGCGCCCGCCACCACCTCTCCTCATCGAGAACATCTAAAATTGCTTGTGTAGAAAATAAAATAAAATCAAATAAACACATAATTGAAAATTTATGTGGCCTGATGTGTTATAATTGTTGTTTACTTAATCAACAGGCTCACCTCCTCTATTTTAGTGTATGGTAAGGATCCTAGTCTTTCTCATATCAGGTGCTTTGGATGTCTTTGTTATTCCACTATTTTAAACTCAAATGATAAGTTTAGTTCTAAATCTGAAAATTGTGTTTTGATTTGTTTTTCCAGTGTAAAAAAGGCTTATAACTTGTATGGTTTGGAAAGTAAGTCTGTGTTTTTTGCAAGAGATGTGAGGTTTTATGAAATTATATTTCCTTTTAAAATGAAATATGTAAGTGGTTCAAAAGAGTTTGTAATGTTTCTCATAATAATAAAGATGTTTTTAATAAGTCAGAACTAAATTTTGATGAAAGTGGAGTAAATTCTTTTAATGACTATGTTGTTGGTAGTAATGTGAAGTATGGTCTTGAAAAGTATGTGTCCTATTCTAATTTTTCTATGTGCTTCTCTACCACTTACTTTGAATAAGTCTTGTGAGCCTAAAACTCTTGCTGAGATTATTACGAATACCACCCCTGTGATTTATTCTAATTACGACAAACTCCCCTTATGTTCTATAAATTGCATTGGCCGCTAGGAATTGCAAGAACTACTTGTCACAGAACATAAATCATTGAGGAATCAAAGATGTCATGAAAACTAAAGAAATATGTATTATGTATAGTTTGAGAACATAAAATTGGTGGCGTTTGAGGTTTTCTACATATGAAGAACATGTGCTTTAGAATTTAATATTAGCAAGGCGTATGACAAAATTAATTATGTTTAAATCGGGTTTTGATGAAAAACGAGACATTTTAATTGGTGATAAAAATCGACATGTAAATGAAGAACGAAAGAGATTTTTTTTTAGCAGTGCCCTAAAATTGCAACTTCGATCAGGTTTGCATTAAACTACTTGCCCCTTTTTCTAAAGTACAAGACAAACACCATTAAAACAATACTCCATGTGTTTAACTATAAAATCTGAAAAAAATCAGAAAAGTCACTATTTCCGCTTCACTATGGCGATTACTTAAAGGTTGCAAATTAACAACGGTTTGATAGGTAGAGAGAGACTTGAAGGGAACGAGAGATTACAGTAGTGTAACTTTCACACTCACCAGATGAAACAGAAAGAGTGGCTCTTCTAAAATTTTCAGATTTTATAGTTAACGCATGGAGTACTTGTTCTAGTAGTGTTTGTTTTGTACTCCAAAAAAGGACCAGTAATCTAATACAAACCTGAGAAAGTGTTTGTTCTAGTAGAAGTGCTTCCGAACAAGCACTTGATAAAATTTTCACACGACAACCCGAAAAATGTTGACCATAAATACCATTGATCGGATCGAAATCTTCAAACAAATAGGTAAAGTGACTTATTCTTGTACGAAGCTACAAGAAAACTAATCCATAGGATCGAATACTCGAAATTGAAATAAATTGGGCAATTCTAGGTAATATTGAGAGAAATATAGTACAAGGATTCAACAGCCAGAAACTCAAGAAATTACATCGACATCAATCCTAAATAGGTCGACCTTTCGGAACAATTTGATCCTTGAGCCACATGTTAAATCAAAAATATAAATTTCATCAAGGACCAGCAGGCAAGCCAGTTTACTTGTTTTGGCTTGTCGAAGATTCATTAGCTTGAAAATCTAAAACAGAATATTCATTAGCTTGAAAATCACAATATTGACATGATCGTAAAGACTATAACATATGATCAGAATCATCATCATCATTACTATCTTCCTCATCTGACGTTATTATATATCCATCATCCGATGCCTCATCCACATCATCAATATCAATAAGTCCACCTCGTGGATGCGATATTGATATCTCATCATCTACAGTAGCTTGACTACCTCTAGTCCTCATGACCACGGCATCCTCTTGAAACGGTTGATGTAATGACGAGGCGGATGGTTCACAGGCTACTTCAACTCTAGATCTAGGTGTGACCTTGCACACTCCCCACCAATCCTTCTTAGCTTGATTCATACTAGGATAGGAAGCATAATACACTTGAGTAGCTTGATTGGCTAACACAAAAGGTTCGTACTTCTTGTATTTACGGGTGTGGTTTATCAAACCAAATTGAAATCAGTATTCACCGAAGTCCCTAGAGGTGATAAGTCAAACCACTCACACTTGAATAACACAATTGTTTTAGTAGGTTCACCATTATACTCTACCACACACACCTCCATTAATCGCCCGCAAAAATCTTGCTCATCACTATTATAAACCTCGCCCTTTATGCAGACACCACTATTCATAGTACTTTTATCGACCCATGGTCAACCGTGTGGAACCCGTATCCATTAACTAAACACCGAATAAATTTGAACCCCGTACAATGGCCCTTCGCAAGGTCCTTAATGCATTGGCTTGCATTACTTGAAGGATCATTAACCTATGACAATTATTAAGTATGTTAGTTATGTAACTTTCTACATATGAAATTAGTCTATAAATAATTTGATATGAGACCCCACACTTACATATGTTTTGAACCAACTTGCAAACTCCTTTTCAACTCTTGTTTGTAAGTCATTTTCCGTTATCCCCAGATTAGTTGCTCGAATTTGATCTTCAAACAATCTTCAAAAAACACACGAGTTATTATATATTTAATGAATGAATATATTCTTCATTAAAATAAAATATCACGAGGGTACTCACGTCAAGTATGTCTCTGAGACCTCGGCACAATTGGATAAAATATATATATGTGCTGCATTATACTCTTTGGCATCAAAATATCGTGAAGGCATTTTGCCAAAAGGACGGCCATCCAATTTGAAAATTGAGAGCATATTTGGATCATCATTTTCATCGGCTCCCCCCTCATCATTTCGAGGCACACTTCTAATCTTCGTAGTCACCCAATCTTCAAAGTAGTATGAGCTAAATGTTGATGCCTCTTTCATTAAGTAGGCATTGGTTATGGATCCTTCAACTTTGACTTTGTTCTTTACAAAATCTTTCAATGTCTTCATATACCTCTCAAATGGATACATCCATCGATATTATCTTGGACGACAATTCGGGCTTCGTCGGCGGATGGATAACAAGATGCTCCATTGAATCAAAGAAGCTAGGCGGAAAGATACGCTCAAGTTTGCACAAAGTAACTGGAATTGTTTCATGAAGTCTACACATGTCCTCTATTTTTATTGTCCGAGATGTCAAGTCTTTAAAGAAGATACTCAACTCTGTAATTGCCTTCCAAACAGCTTGAGGAAGAAGTTCACGAAATGCAATAGGTAACAAGCGTTGCATGAACACATGGCAGTCATGACTTTTCATCCCTCTCATCTTTAGTTGTTTCTTATCCACGCATCTACTAATATTGGACATGTAGCCATCAGGAAATTTAAGACGAGATATCCATTCACATATTACTCTCTTTTCATCTCTGTCAAGTGAGTAACAAGCTTTCGGATACTTTCCTGTCGTCTCATTTTTCTTCAATTCAGTCCGATGCGAGCAATTGCAACTCGTCTCTAGACTTGGTGGTATCCTTGGTCTTTCCGGCACATTAAGCACAATGTTGAACACATTGTCAAACACATTTTTTCAATGTGCATGACATCCAAATTGTGACGAATCGAAGTTCTTTCCAATATGGGAGATCCCAAAGATGCTTCTTTTCTTCCACCCGCTCGAGAATTCTTGGATATCTCTTTGTTTGTCTCATTGTAGTCCTCTGTCACTTTCACAAGACCCGGTGCCTCTATTTGATTCAATATCTCGGCGCGACCTTTTCTCGGGTGTAGGTACTTCACATGTCATATTCTTTCTAAATGCTCGTCGGTTCCTCCTAAACATGTGATCCGGCTCCAAGAATTTCAGACTACAATCAAACCATGATTGTTAACCACTCTAAGGAAGAGTAAACGCTACAGAATCATCCATGCAAAGAGGGAAATACAATCTTCCAGAAGTACTCCATCCAGACAACATTGAATACGCTGGAAAATAACTAATAGTCCACAACAACGGTGCTCGCATTTGAAAATTTTGCTTCAATGAGATGTCAAATGTTGGAACACCCTCTTCCCACAAATTCGTCAACTCCTTTATGAGCGGTGAAGAAACACATCCAATTGCATCTTAGGATTGCGTGGCCACAGTATTAAGATTGTTAGGAACATGAATTGTTCCTTCATACAGAGCCAAGGTGGTAAGTTATAGGGTGTGACTATAATCGCCACGATGAATATTGTCGCCCTGATTGTGCAAAAGGTGCAAAACCATCGGTCGAAAGACCTAATCTCACATTTCTAGCCTCCGCAGCAAAATCTGGATAAATAGTGTCCAGGTGCTTCCATCTTTGGAGAGTCTGCAAGATGACGCATAATTCCATCATTTGAACCAGAACATGAAGCATGCCACCTCATATCCGCCGCGGTAGCATTTGACATGTATAGCCTTTGCAATCGGGGAATAAGAGGAAAGTAGTACATCTTCATGGCCGCCACTTTTTCCTCCTACGGCTTCCCGAGGCACGACACATATCTTTGTAGCGTGATGTACCACGAATATACAACTCTCTTGTCTTTGTAATGGTCCCAATAAAGCATGCAGCTGTTTGGACAACAATCAATCTTCTCTACAGGTAATCCCAACCCACGCAATAATTTCTTTGTACTATAGAAGTTATCGGGACATAGATTCCCTTTTGGATGACTGTCTTTCATGAACTCTGCAAACTGATTAAAACACTTTTCTGATAAGTGGTTCTCTGCTTTCAAACTCATGAAACGAGTCATATAAGACAATTGGGAGTAATTAGCACAACCAGGCCACAACTCTTTGTCTCCAGCATTCAACATGTCATATATTCGTTTTGCTTCAGGATTTGGTGGTTCTTCCACATTCTCAACATTAAATTGTGGCCCGACATGCTCCATGACCATCGTACGGTACGAATTGGATCCCAACTCGTTGGTATCTATATTCACATCTTCATCCATATCTTCACATCCCTCATCCATTTCAATTTCGCCGTGAAAAATCCAAGTTTTATACTCCCTAATGAACCCAAGTTTCACATTTTTTACATGGACATCTTATTTGGTCACCCGACATGCAGTGCGGCTGACTACTTGCATACTCAATAAAGTTGTTAAGTCCAGAGAGGAATGCAGGATTCCAAGAGCCATCAAGTTTCCGGCGATAAATCCACTCACGGTTGTCACCCATTCTAAAAATTGTAACAAAATGATCAAAAAAAACTCAAGGTTTTTTTCATCTTATGAAGAACATTATGAAAACAAACTATATTCGAAAAGGATCGGGCAACTGGAGAACATGCTGAAGACATTATTGAGGCAGTTAACAATGCTACTGTTCAAGATCATACGAGAAGTAAGAGTAGTTTCTCTTGTCGTGACGACTTATCATTTTACCCAATAAATTTATGTGAAGTAAGAGTAGTTTATTTTTCATGAAATTCACATTCCGCTCTCGCTCGTTTTATGAAGTTCATGAAGTTCGATTAATGGATCCTCCATGTTGATTTTTTTCGCTTTTAATGTATGTTATGTTTCTAGTTTTTAATCAATACAAAACATTAAAGGTAAAGTGATCGAAATCTTCAAACAAATGGGTAAAGTGACTTATTCTTACGAAGCTACAAGAAAACTAATCCATAGGATCGAGAATACTCGAATTGAAATAAATTGGGCAATTCTAGGTAATATTGAGAGAAATATAGTACAAGGATTCAACGTAAACTCAAGAAATTACATCGACATCAATCCTAAATAGGTCGACCTTTGAACAATTTGATCCTTGAGCCACATGTTAAATCAAAAATATAAATTTGAATTCCTCAAGAAGATCAAGAATAGAGAGATGTTACAGAATTGGGGATTTTAGGTTGCCGATTGGGGGTGTTTTGCGGAGGTGCGCCGGAGGCGAAATCTCGAATATCTCCGTCGGGAAATCTTTCGCCGGGAGAGAGGCGTTTACACGGGAGAAGGCGTTTTGCGAGAGGTGCGGGGAGAGAGGGGTTTTGGGTGCGGGAGGTGAATGACTGATTTTAGGTCGAACCAGAATAGGCAGAGGGCTGAGAATGTATTAAAATTTACCGACGCCAACGGGCCATCGGTAATGGCGTTGTTAAATATAACAAATACCGACGCCGGGAGTGGCATCGTTAATTCATGTAAGTCATGCCATTTAACGACGGCAAAAGTGCCGTCGGTATCTCTCCGACGACTTCCGCCGTCGGTACTGGCGTCGGCAAATTTCGCGGGAAGACACCCGCGCTATGGCGTCGTTAAAGCCGTCGGTAATTGTCCAAATTCACGAGTGTCGGTAACGGCGTCGTTAAATGCCAAAAAATACCAACGCCTTTACTGGCGTCGGTAAATGGCGTCGGTAAATACTGTTTTTTTTGTAGTGCGACTTGTGACGAGTCGCGAAGAAGCGACACTAGATAAGAAGGGGCGCATGGTCCGACCGAAGTCTAGGCAGGTGAGTGACGGTAGAAACCGCAAACACGTTCGACCATGCTTCATTAAATAAAGCACGATCTAGCCTTTCCCTCAAACTATTGCGCTCCCAAGTGAAAATATCACCCTCGCAGCCCGCATCAATCAACTCACAGTCAGAAATAGCCTGTGCGAAGTCTAGGATCTCTGGAGAACGGTCTGTGGTACTACCCTCGCGCTCATGTGAATGCAAGAAGATGTTGAAGTCATCGCTGACTAGCCACGGCAACCCCTCTACTTCCAAAGCAATCTCACGGAGGGTGTCCCAAAGGGCGTAACGACCAACACGGTTAGTGCTGGCATAGACATAAGTGACATAAATCGCATAAGGAAGAAGGGGGCAAGAAATAGAAAGATGGAGGACTTGATCGGTATCCAACAAAACTTGGTGCTGAAAGTGAGGGGAAGAAAAGAACCAAATTTTGTTAGACCGATTATAAAGTCCCGACGCAAAACCTAAAGAACGAATATAAAAATCAAAATTAGCATTGGAACCCATGGGTTCTAAAATGCCAATAAAATAAAACCTATGAACACGGTTGAGATGTCGAATGTGCTTCTGTGCTCCGGTGTTAGCCAGACCACGAGCGTTCCATGTAAGACTGGGTATCGACATAAACTAACCAACGAATTCAGACGAAGACCTAGGACGCTGACTAGAGCGGCCCCGTCTCCGAGGTGTATCCTGCCGGGCAGATGTTCCCCCTTTCAAGGGCGATGAAGATCGCCCCTTCGAGGAGGAGGAGGGTACGCGAGAAGCTGTTCTTCCTCGTGTGGAAATCGAGGAGTCGGAAGTAGCTTTGCCCCTAGTGGTGACACCAGGAGCAGCAGTAGAAGACATCAGACATCTCTTAATTGGGGGCTTCGGTGCTTTCGTAAGAGGCACCATCGCCGAGAAGAGAGACTGGACTCAGAAATCTCAAATTGGGTGCGTTTAAGACCACACTCATTCTGAGATAGAGAAGGAAAAGAAGAAGAAGTGGGAGGAGTGGGAGGCTTGTAAACCACCATGGCAAGGGTCTCAGACTCCACAATGATCGGATCATCAGTGCATCCCTCACCGTCATGGCGGAGGGAGATAGACTCTACGAGTCTAGAAAAAAGTGGGACGGTAGAGGACTCCGTGTCGTCCTCTAAAACACGCTCAATATCGCTATCTCGACCACGTCATCGCTACCCAGCACGCTATCTTTATTGCCCACGCTAATAATGTCATCTGTGCCTACTAAATCCTCTTCCTCTCTAGCAGAGGAGTCTAACGATGCAAAGTACGAGTGCTGTTCGGTGGAAGCCATGCCCTTGGGGATCATCCCCGTCTATCTCACTCCTTTTTTGGTAACAACCTGCCAAACGGCAGGCTCCTTCCCTTTAGCAGACTTAGGAGAAGCCTGAGAGGTATTAGCCTTAGGGGCTTTAGCTGGGGCTGGCTGCGCCTTTTGTTGTCTAGATGTGACAACAGCAGGCTTCTTACGCTGGGGTGGATAGGCCGTTCTTTGTTGCCAACTATGTAGCAACTGGACGGGTCGTGCCCCACATGAGAGCAAAGAGAGCAATACAATGGAACTCTCTCATAGATGATGCGCTGCGTGAGAATGTGATCATCAAATTCAACTTCGATCTCTGGCACTCTGGGTGCCAAAAGATCGATCTCGACACACACACGAGCGACTGAAAGTCGTGCGTGTGTGGCCGTCGTAGCATCAACTAAGATGGGATTGCCTACAGCCTTGGCAATCGTGTATAAAGCGCGTGGATGAAATAAATGTAAAGGCAAACCCAGAAGTCTAATCCAAACCGGGCAGATCGAAGTCTCTGTCCTAACTGAATAATTAGGTGACCACTTAAAAACACGTGCAGGACATCCAGAAAAATTCTACGTTGATCCTAACCAAATTCGTCTAAAATCCTCATCATTATCAAACCTAATCGCTATGTGGCAATAATTTAACCAACTCCAGCTAAATTTACCCCTCAGTTTCATATCATTCAAGCCCGTAGACACATCTAGAGGGGAAGGGATATCATGCGAGAATTTAAGAATCAAAGTGCGTTCCCATGACGCAGCAAGAGTAATCATATCAGAGGAAGAAAAGGTAACACGCGTTTTCTCATTCACGGAGGAGAGAGTACCAAAAGGACTAACCTTAGCTCCGTCGAAGTTAAATGATTTCGTAGTCGAGCCGGGCTGGTATGCGAAGCCGGGCTGCGTCAAGCTATGTTGATTGTTGACCATTTGTACGAAGGAAGGCTTCGGCCGTGGCTGTTCGGATGTACCCAGGTCGGACGGTCGGGTCGGTTCTGCCGAGCTCACGTGTGCATGGCTGTTGGCAACGACTGGTGCCAGAGGAGTTTGACGAACTGGTTTGTAAAGAATAGGGGCTGCTCGCTGGGCTGGGTGTAAGGGGTTTGGCTGGGTTGGTGGGTTGGGGTTATGGGGGATTGGGCTGGGTTGAGTAGAAATCGGCTGGGGCAGAGGGATTGGGCAGGAGGTTATTTGGGCTGGTGATGTGTGTGGGCTGGAGGGCGATGGGCTGAGGGGGCTCGGTTGGTTGGGCCGCAGCTGAGGTTGGGCCTGTCTGAATTTTAGATTTAGGTTTGAAATAATTGAAGAGGGTGTTGGATTGGTTAATTGAAGGTTTGGGCTGAAGGGGTTTGGAAATATTGGATTTAGTGTTTAGGTTGTGTGGGCTGGAGGTAGTATTGTCTGGGCTTAAAATAGGTGGTTTGGTTGGGCCGGATTGCATATATAAACTGGGCCAAAGAAGAGCAGGCCCATGGTGATTAAATAATAAGGTAGTTGGGCTAACCTCAAATTCATTGGGCTGGGCTCCATTTTTTAATTGCAGGCCCGTCGAATTCAAACCATCAGATGGATGTGGCCCTAAGATGGACGGCTCTCCTCCGTCTATCGTCTTATTTATATCCCGTATTTCATCCACCGCTAGGGTTGAGGTCGACGGCGCATACCCTGCAACTAGGGTTTTCTGTGGCTGCTGTGTACCTGGGACGGCGACGTCGGAGCTTTGCAGAGGCGACGGAATAACATTTCCGGTAAGACTAGAATTAGGAAATCCTTTGCTATTCGGACTTTCCAGCGGCGAACGCGATGCATGCGACGGAACTTCCCGCGGCGAACGCGACGGCGAACGTGTTGGCGACGATGCTGGGTTGCAACGAACGTCTTGAAACTTAGCAGGAGTCATCGTGGTTGGCTTTTCGGGTGTCCGGGACGTCCGTTTCTTCCTTGTCATGAGCAGACGAGTTTTAGTCGCCGGAGGGGATGGCGACGAACATGGAATGAAACCACTAGTGTGTGCGGCTGGTTGAGGCGACGGTAGATCTGTGCAGTAAGTTGTTGTTGGATGCCGGAGAAGAGCGGGATAGCAAGGCGACGCTAAAGGCGATTTACACCTTTAGTGTGTGAAAGTTACGAACGTTGCTGGGGTTGCTGCCGGCGCTGGTTTAGGCTGAGGATGGTCGGCGAAGGGTCGCGGGATGAAGGCGAGTCGACTGGTGGTGGTGGCGGTCGGAAAAGGTTGCCGGAGGTGGGTGCGGTTGGAGAAGGAAGTGGCGGTGTGTGTGAAGGGAGCAGCCAGGTTCCTCTTAGGTAAGTACCGTTTGGATTAAGCCATGGGCTCAAGTATGGTATTGAGCTTTTTCGAATCTTATGCTTCCCTTTGTTTATATCACTCAATATTTTGCTGTGCACTAAGCTGGGGGTCTTCACGGAAACAGCCTCCCTACTGTAATAAGTAGGGGCATGGTTTGCATACATTTTACCCTCCCCACACCCTGCTCTGAGCGGGATATACTGGGTATGTTTGGTTTGGTTTAGTTTTTAACCTATATTTGAAATGAAAGGGCAACACCCTGGACCACACCCCCAAAAACAGGGATTGTACTGCGTGTTTCACTATTAATTTTATTATAATATTATTATGACTATTTTATCTATAAATCATGCGGTACAATCCCCATAAAGTATGGAGTGTGGTGCGGAGTGTTGCTGTATCAATTCTCAACCTATATTGGAACTTCAACAATTTAAGTTTATATAATATTAGAGTGACTGGATAAGCTGAATATTCAACACTTGGAACATTAAACAAACATTTAACACTTTGTTTTTTGGAACAACAGTACGACACTTCTTGAAATATTAAACAATGAACCTTTTAATAGAAAGCTATGAACTCAGGGATGATGTATTTTATTATTTGATTAGAAAATTCGTGATATATTAGTACAGTGGCAGTGGTATAATTAAATTAAAATAATTAAATTATCGGATTATTGTGTTAAGAAAAAAATATGTTGGTTTCTAAAAATTTTTTGACGAACAACATGATTTGTTGTTAAAAAAATTAAGAACCATTGAAAATTATACCGGCCGGCCAAACAAATGGTCGTCCGTCAGAAAGAAGGCAGTGTTAGGAATACTTGTTAGATTTTGATGATGTCATCCCTGTACTTGTGATTTATTCAAATGTATACTCTAAATACTTGGCATTGTAAAGAAGAACCAAATGAGTATCTTCTATGAGCCATTGATGTAGGCTTAGATTGATCTGAAGTTAATCAGTTGAAAATCGGCTAAGTATAGAACCGATGATATATCAGATAAGTTATCAGACGACCTTTTTATCAGGCGAGTTTTGGTCAACATAATATCAGAGAGGTTTGACCAAAACTCAGTTATCATCACACGAGAAAAGTTCAGCCGAGTCTTGGTCAACTCAAACAGATCAGAGAAGGTTGACCACAAACAAATTATCATCAGACAACTTATTATCAGAGAAGGTCTGGTTAACACAAAACGTCAGCTGAAGTTTGACCATCAAATATGAGAACATTCATCAGATCAGAGAACTTTAACAGGTCAGATCAGAGGACTTCATCTCATCATATCAGAGAACTTCTACAAAGTTATCAGAGAAGTTTTACATCAGAGAGAGTTGACCGCATATCTGGCAGGTCTGACCAAGAGATATCAGATAAATTTTTCAGACAAGATATCAGCTAAGTTTAAGAAACTCAGTCCACGTCAGCAAACGTTGAAGTCAACAATAATGGAAATTCACATGCAGACGTAAGGAGACAAACCGAAAAGATTCCCGGAAAGTTAGGAATAAAATATTCCTTGAGATCCGCGTACTAAAGACTTATGAATATACAAACCAAGAAAAGCAGCGTGACCAAAAGAATTCTTTCAAACAGTCAGAATTTAAAAGGGAATCAAGCCGTGCAACGGAATGATAAGATAAACAAAGAAGTACACTCTCCAACGGACGAATTTGCTACAGGAGATGCAACGGCTATGAGGAAGCTCAAAGAATCGCGCTATAAATATATGAAGATCATAATGAGCAAAGTACGATGCGAACAACACACTCAAGCGAACAAAAGCAATCAAAGTTATCAAAGCAATCTATAGCATCGTGAAGAGCTAGTTCTAAAGTTCATATACTGAGAAGCTCTTAAAGTTGGAGAAGACAAACACTCTTGTCTTTAAAGTTGAGTATGTGTTACTTCTATGAACGAGGTTTCAGAAGTTTCGCGACAGATAAGGCATCCACGGGTTCTTGATTGGGAGGTGATAGACAGCTCGAGAGTTGTTGAGGCATCCACGGGTTTTTGATCAAGAGGTGCTAGGCAGTCAAGAGAGTTGCAACGGCCACGGGTTTCCACTGGTTGGAAGCTGTTGTAACTGGTTTGAATCATTGTAACGTTTATCACTGGTTGAAAGTTATAGTGAATTCATCTCTAACTGGTTTGGAGAAATGTGGACTAGTAGAGGATTACCCCACCTCTGAAACCACTATAAGTGCTTGCGTGTTTTACTGCATTACATCATACCTATCTGTTGCATTCATATTTACTGTTCCATTCAATAGTCAACTGTCTTCCACATTGCTTAGTCTTTACAGTTGACATAAGTCAACTGCAGTCGATATAAGTCACCTGCAGTGTTACCAGCTATGCTTCCACACTACTCATCTGCAGCTAAGGTTTGTTAGCTGCATATGTTGTGGGAAAATCCCTCACAATATGCCGCAAGTGCACGGTGTCAACAAGTAATAAAGTGATAAGTAAAGTATCGTTCCCTCGAGGACTGATTTCACTAAGTACCAAAATATAGTCAACTCACAATTTTATTTGAAGAACAATTATATGGAATTTATACCTAAACTAATAAATAATAGTGCTAATAATGATAATAATACTAATAAGGGCGTAGGATTATGATTTTCACCTCAAACAATCAGGAATGATATTTATTCAATTTAATTCACTTTTATTCAATTGATTGTAAGCCAGGAATTCCTAAATTATTCTAAAGCCTTTCCCAAGGTCGATAGAAAATACTACGAATTATTAACTCGATATATCCCTATTCGAATTAGATAATGAATAGCTAAATCAGTTCAAGAATTCCCACAATAACAGGCTTCACAATTCGCATGAGTATATCCCTATCTCACGAAAATTATGATTCGTCTCACAAGAACTATGCCTAAATTTCATCTCCCGAATCCATAAAGATATTCAAAACAAATTAACTGTTGGCCAGACAATTAAAAAGCATTAAGAACAGTAAGCAGAATCCAATTCAATAGAATAACGAGTAAATCGAAATAATAATAATTAATCAAACCGTCATGAAATCGGCTACAATAAAAATCCTACTCTAATTTATCTAGGAACTAAGATGCAGAAAAACCGTAGGGATCCGTGGTCTTGTCGTCGCCCACAAATCTCCTCCTTGTGTTCTTCGCCCTAGCTCTAATCCACCTCCGAATTCCTCTGATCGATCTCGCCCCTCTCTTCAGCCCTAAGATGCTTATTTATAGTCGTCCTCAGCCTCCAAAACGCGTCCGTGTGATTAGGTCGAGAACCGGCTCCAAAACGGCCCAAAACCGCGGAGAACACTCCAAAACCGCCCCGTGGGCCGCGGCTCACTTAATCTGTGTCGCGGCTCACGGCACTCAGCGGGATGCCTGGGCGCTATTTATTTCTTCTGTGCCGCGACTCACTAAATCTGTGCCGCGGCACAGAGTAAAGTTTACTTGGCACTCTGCTAGTCTCCTGCGTGTGCCGCGGCTCAGCTCATGGGTGCCGCGGCTCATGACCAAAATCATTGCTGCCGTTTTTAAATCGTTTCGGCTTCCGGACTCCGATTTCCTGCAAAACATATAAAAATAATGCATTAAAAGCTCATTTATGCTGATTTGGGCTCAAGATGGATATAAATTAATGATATAAAAGCGCATAAAAATACGCCTAACAAATACCCCCAAACTTGAGCCTTTGCTTGTCCTCAAGCAAAAGTTATCAATTTTAAACTAAATGTAACGTGAATAAATCATGCAAGTCCATAGTGCTCAACTTAATCAATACTACCCTGAAAATCTCAACGAATAGTACAAGTATCGTAATAGTGAGTCGCATCGAGGACACTGATTCCACTAAGTAACCAATTTCAGTCCTAATTAATCGTTCATGAAGAAAATCAAGCTCAAAGATTAACAAGCGTGAATTTAACCAACCGTCAATATGAAGGGTTAGATTAAACAAGCTAATTCGACCAGTCCCACAGTCTAATGGCAAAATTTTCACGAGTTTCGTCAAAAATATCCCTCGGACAGTATTCCCATATATATGTGCTCAAGAAATTGATTCGAGTTGACCACTAGGTTCAGATCTCGGGATGTTTCATCGGGACAATCCTAGGGTGGACATTCCATTCTCATGTATTGGGAAACCGTTTGACGTAAAAGACACTCATGGGGCACATGGATGCTTCTAGTTACTAAGTTCCCCTCCACAGCGGAGAAACAACTTGAATAGCTAATTCCAGCATGTCCGAATCAAGGTCGCTGTTTTACGCGAGAGTAAACAACAGGTTACGTGAATACTCCCGGTTACTAGGCTCCCTATCATTGGCATATGCGAAATTTCTAAATCACTAGTCTAATCAGGGTCGTCGTTTTACGCGAGAGTAAACAACGGGTCACGTGAATACCCCCGGTTACTAAACTTCCCATCATAGAACAACTAATATCTCGACTTTTTGGGAAAAAAAACTGTCCAACTCTAAACTCTAATTAAGTGCCCACACGACTCATGTTACTGGACGACTAGCTAACCGAAAAGTGTAACCAAACATAAAGACGGTGATTCGAAAACACATATGTCTCCTTTCTTATCTGCTAAGATTTCTACAAAAACGATAAAATTTCGGACCTAATTGAATACTCAACGGAAACAGATATCGCTGACTGTAACTCGACTAAAACTCAACCGTTTCTTCCAAGAGAAATCAGTATCGTAACATCAGTTTTACACACGGAAGCATGAAAAATTCACGAAAAATTCAATCTTGCAAAAACCATCAACAACATGCAAGGACAATAATGCAATCGCAATTTATACCCAAGTAAATCAACTCCACTACACAAAAACTCATCAACAATCAAACTCATGTGAAAATAAAAGAGATAAGGAAAAGGGAAACTTATTCCAAATGTCTTCTTGAAAACCAGCACATGTCCGAGTGGAATCGACTGTCCATACGTCCAATAACGCTCAACATCACGAGGGACCCCCAAACTTAGTCTCTAGTCATGAAATAACGATAGACATTAAATCAAGCAAGACTAGAATATGAAGAATAATAACTCATTGGAGTTATAAAAAGATTAGAGAAATAAGGGCCACAAGAATACACGAATCCAAACAAAATACAAAATAAAGAAAAGAAAATTATTAACGAAAAATCAAATAAAAACAACTAACTAGAAAGCAAGTAAAAATGATGGGTTGCCTCCCATCAAGCGCTCTATTTTACGTCTTGAGCACGACGTGGCAAAAAGAGTTTAACGTGGCTTCTTTCTAGGGAGATTGCCAAATGCCCCCTTCGTATAATCTATAAGCCTCTTATTCCATAGGGGAGGCTTTGGTTCATGCCCGGTTGCCACAAATAATGAGTAAGAATAATTATGAGGACAACCAAAAAATGATGGAAGAATATAATAATGATAAGGCATGAAAAAATAAGCAGAGTTCGAATGGGTAAATAATAAAGACTTATCATGAATAACCTCATTAGAACTCAAAGAATCAGCCTCAACCAAATCAAGAGTAATGGGGTCAATCTCTCCCATTATGGATTTAGGAAAAATTATGCGTGGCACCGTTAATAAAATTTTTGGCACATAAGTGTTCACCTTATTAGTCGAAGTTTGATGACAATTTAATGAACTTTCTTTGGAAACATCATCAATAATAACTTCTTCTACAAGCTCATCACACTTTATGTAATTATCCGGTGCTGGGGGATCGACCCTAAAACTCAGCATGTCATTCTTCTCAACCTCCCCCTCTACTTCACTACTAAATATATCAGCTGGAAAATAACCATAGTGAATCTCAAGACCACGACGTGCACATTCTAGCTCAAAAAGGGTACTATCAGGATTTTTGAGAACGTCTACACATTAAGCATGGTCTTTTGTTTTGGGGGAGGGGGCTGACTGACCCTATTTGGCAAATTATTAAGAACATCGAAATTTATGAAATGCCAAGGGCCACGATACTCAAAGGAAAACATAATGACGAAAATAAAAATATAGAGACTAAAGAAAAAACTTCAAATTAAAATTAGAGTCGCTTGGTATTGATATTAGCGAAAAATCAGTCCCCGGCAACGGCGCCAAAAACTTGTTGTGGGAAAATCCCTCACAATATGCCGCAAGTGCACGGTGTCAACAAGTAATAAAGTGATAAGTAAAGTATCGTTCCCTCGAGGACTGATTTCACTAAGTACCAAAATATAGTCAACTCACAATTTTATTTGAAGAACAATTATATGGAATTTATACCTAAACTAATAAATAATAGTGCTAATAATGATAATAATACTAATAAGGGCGTAGGATTATGATTTTCACCTCAAACAATCAGGAATGATATTTATTCAATTCAATTCACTTTTATTCAATTGATTGTAAGCCAGGAATTCCTAAATTATTCTAAAGCCTTTCCCAAGGTCGATAGAAAATACTACGAATTATTAACTCGATATATCCCTATTCGAATTAGATAATGAATAGCTAAATCAGTTCAAGAATTCCCACAATAACAGGCTTCACAATTCGCATGAGTATATCTCTATCTCACGAAAATTATGATTCGTCTCACAAGAACTATGCCTAAGTTTCATCTCCCGAATCCATAAAGACATTCAAAACAAATTAACTGTTGGCCAGACAATTAAAAAGCATTAAGAACAGTAAGCAGAATCCAATTCAATAGAATAACGAGTAAATCGAAATAATAATAATTAATCAAACCGTCATGAAATCGGCTACAATCAAAATCCTACTCTAATTTATCTAGGAACTAAGATGCAGAAAAACCGTAGGGATCCGTGGTCTTGTCGTCGCCCACAAATCTCCTCCTTGTGTTCTTCGCCCTAGCTCTAATCCACCTCCGAATTCCTCTGATCGATCTCTCCCCTCTCTTCAGCCCTAAGATGCTTATTTATAGTCGTCCTCAGCCTCCAAAACGCGTCTGTGTGATTAGGTCGAGAACCGGCTCCAAAACGGCCCAAAACCGCGGAGAACACTCCAAAACCGCCCCGTGGGCCGCGGCTCACTTAATCTGTGCCGCGGCTCACGGCACTCAGCGGGATGCACAGGCGCTGTTATTTCTTACGTACGCGGCTCACTAAATCTGCCGTGGCACAGTACGATTACTTGGCACTCTGCTAGTCTCTGCGTGTGCCGCGGCTCACTCATGGGTGCTGCGGCTCATGACTAAAACTTCTTTTCGCCGTTTTTAAGCTTCGGCTTAGGACTCCGATTTTCTGCAAAACATATAAAAATAATGCATTAAAAGCTCATTTATGCTGATTTGGGCTCAAGATAGATATAAATTAATGATATAAAAGCGCATAAAAATACGCCTAACAGCATATTATACAACTGACGTGTAACGCCTCCAAAATCATCAGGGGATATTACAGCGCCGTGGGTCCTGCGCTGGAACCCACCAGGCTAAAAATCATTTTCGAAAACATTTCAAACACGCCAAAGAGGCCAAGACGGTAATATTTTGCAAATACCTAGTCTTCGAAAATCTATTTTCCAAATACCATCATAAAATACCATTTGAAAATAAAAGGCTAAAAATGCCAAAATTCAAAAGTTCAAAATGTACGTTAGGCCACCACTTATACGTACCGGTAAAATAGTTTAGGAAAAAAGGGTTTAACGAAATGACCAAGTTTACAAAGTATCCAGAAGGCCATTTTAAAGATATACACGAGTTGGTAAAAATACCAGAATGCCATTTTAAAATACACATGCATAAGTTATAAGCATAATAAAAATACATTTGTAGCGGAATCATAACAGTCAGGAAAATACTCAGTACTCAAATACATGTCATAGCCAGCATCACCCGGGAAGCTCATCTCTTCACGACCGCTACTAGCTCGATCTCCGAGTACCTAAAAATAAAGCCCACAACGGGGTCAACCACAATACTCAACAATGATAACGATCACATTACATAAATAATTACATACCAATGTAATTACAAAGTAAGAATACTACCAATGTAATCTTGCCGTTGTCACCTTACCAATCAATAACAATTCATGCCAAATCGATCCTTACCATAATTTTATTTCGCATTCTCAAATGACCAATGAACTCAACTACAACCATATGTATTGTATTCGAACAATACCAAAATTCTCAAAACATCATCATAACTCATAAGCACACGATACCCAACATCCGGCCACTCCAATCGTACCCATTGATTAACACCATCAAATCTCAACTCTAATAATCGAGTACCAATCTAGTCAAGTACCAACAATATATGAGAACAGATAAATCACAAAAATCAATTATGTATCAATTACAATAGCCCCAAGGTCGCAACCAAGGGTCACAGAAGCATCTACACAGGACTACTCCGGAACGTGGATGTCATTTAGGTCTTATACCTCAACACATCACATACAATTACAAAATACCCCAAGGTCGCAACCAAGGGTCACGGAAGCATCTACATAGGAATAATCCGGGACGTGGGTGCCATTTAGGTCTTATCCTACAACACATCTGCCCAATCACAAGAGTCTTTCGACTCCAATCATTTCAAAACAAGATAAAACATATATTAAGGTATTTGCTAGAATTGGCCTCCTTGATTATCATCAACAGTATCCAACTCTTGACTATACCTACATAACCGTTCAATCTCACACTATCACGGAACCATTCAGAATAACCAGAACCTTCATTTATCGTAACATACCTCGATACTTAATGAAACCGCATACCTTAGACTGTAGAACTTATATCTTGGTAGTTACCAAACTATAATCCCAATGCTCAATTATACATCTTGACGTATGTAAATCATATACCTTATGATTATGCACCAAAACCAAAACACAACATGTAAACGTCATCTCCACAAATTCTTATATATAGTCATTGCTATACGAATTATAAATGAAATGAAATGAACCCGAAACCATTCATTAAGTATTATGAACAAAGCAAGTATAAAACTTGCCTCGATACCGACATGATGATGATGAAGCCGTTACCAAGTTCCTTGCCTTCGTCTACGAGCTCCTCGGACCTGACCAACGCAATTCACGAACATCCTCGAACACGACCGCAAGGCACAGTTCTAATCAATGATCAATTATCACAACCTATTGAAGTAATCAATTAACAACAATCCGATAAAAATCAATAGCCGACATAGCCAACCAATCAAACTCAATGGTTCAATGATACTTTGATCATATACAAAACCAATTAATCCGACTCAACAAATACGAACTCATATCCACGTTACAAGCCGCAACTCGATAATCATAATTAACAATCAATATAACCGATCAACAACCCAACGGTCCCACAATATCTCGATTAAACATAATCCGAACAACCCAAATCAATCAATCACGAATCCATAACCACAATACGATTCCACAATCCGACAACCATGTCAACTTATCCCGATAACAATGATTACACAACATACTCTATTCCGAATTCAACCTTAAATTCAACATGATATGTTTTACCCCTTGTTCATACTCACCAACCTCATACAACACTATACTTAAGATTATCAAATAATTAAATCATCCGATCATTCAACTCGTATGAACGCATATACTCAAAGAAGGATAATACTCTTGTCAAGTTCATAATCGAAATTCGTATATCATCAAGATCATACGAAAATCATATCACCACTCACATGACTTCTCTCTTGACATCAACAATCATCATCACTTGTTTTATATATCAACATTCCATGTTCATATCCAAAGACATAAACACCTTAACAAAAACTCATCATATTCACCATTTTTACTTCAAGGGATTCACGAGGACATGAATCAAGCCAACCACGTTTAAGTAATATCAACATGTTCATGATAATCAAGGCAACATAGTCCAATATGTTATTTGATCATATAATTCGTAACTTTAACACATAAACCATTATTTATCCTATCACATAATCCTCTTTGATGTGATATATACCAAGATCACCAATAACATCATGATTCCATAATCATGTTCATAGCAGACAACATAATCAAAGGCATATATCATCATATTCTTCAACATACAATTCATATAACCTCAATAATTACAACGTCACCACCCTAGCCATCATCATACGAAGAAAACATCAACAACAACCTCAAAATCCGAAGTTAAAGAGAAGAGTTATCCAACATACCTCAAGAAGATGAACAACACCATCAAACACCTCAAGAACATCAAGGATTCCCAACCCCAAGCTTTAAATCAAACCATCATGGTCTCAACCAAGGTAGAAGGGTCTGGAATAGGATTAGAAGTGAATGGGGACGAAATTTGGAGAGAGAAATCTGTTTCTTCTCGTGAAGAAATGAAAGACCGATCCTTATTTTATAATCTGCACAACTTGTTACGTACATTAACACTAACCACTAACTTACGTAAGACCTCCTAATATACGCTACATTTCCTTCATAGTGTACATAATCAGCATCTAGAGCTCACTGTCTTATTTCGTACCTTGTATTACGTACGGAACACCTGTGTCGTAGCGAACGTAACACACAATGGATTTTCTACAGTAACATACTCGTTTAACGTACGTAATGGGTTATCCTTAACGTACGTAAAGCTCAATATTGACTTACCTGTCAACATCCGCGCTGAAAGTTGCCAACCACGAGCCTACTGTGGGCCAGCCTGGATTATGTCTGATTCTTCTAATAACGTACATAATGCATGATATATAACGTACGTTATACTTACCATCTTAGCGTACGTAAGCCCCTTAGCTTAGCGTACGTAAGCCCCTAAGCACTTAGCCAATTCCACTGT
Source organism: Orobanche coerulescens (assembly GCA_033398695.1). Taxonomy (NCBI): domain Eukaryota; kingdom Viridiplantae; phylum Streptophyta; class Magnoliopsida; order Lamiales; family Orobanchaceae; genus Orobanche; species Orobanche coerulescens. The sequence goes on from CM065814.1 coordinate 7,370,795, forward strand.
TCCTATCCATCTCGACATACTGGATACGTATACATACACTTATAATATTCTCATACAATATATCCGACATCGAAAGACACATCAAGAATGTAATATCCTAGAAAATAAAATAACCTCGATAGCTATACTGGTACAATTGTCACAGTTCCCAAAATAATTCATCCATATTGTATCGGTCCCACACTGTATAGTACAACTCAGATAAAACAATGCGAAAATTTCATAGCGAAATTCTAGGATATTACATGAAGAAACTCACCTGATTAAGGAAAAGAGTTTAATAAGTCTATTCACCCTCCCTCCCCCATCTAGACTTATTCGTGACGACTTGTGACCTACAAGTGGTATCAGAGAGGTTTGTTCAATTTTACAAAACCAGATCCATATACTTGAGTATATTTTAATCTCTCATATTATAATGGAACACATGCAATACATGCACTCTAGATTACCTGTATTTTCTGTGGATGAATATGACCTTTGGAAAATAAGAATGCAGGCTTATGTGTCATCCATTCATGATGACATGTTATGTGTAATTGAGGATGGACTGTTCATATTTGAGAAGGACAACACACTAAAAGAAGTTGCAGCTAGGAAGCCAGAGAAGATCCCCAAGAATAGAACCAAGATGTCTCCTGAATAAAGGAAGCTGGCCAATTTTGACAATCGGGCCAGAGATGTGCTATATCAGACTCTTGACAAGGCAACCATGGTCAAGATTAAAAATTACAAGAATTCCAAAGAAATCTGGGACACATTAGCTGTAATGTGTGAGGGAACCGAGCTGATCAAGGAAAATAAGTTGTCAATTGCCACTAAAAAAGATGACAATTTCAAAATGAAGACGGGAGAAACAATTGACCAGGTGGACACAAGATTCACTGAGATTATCAATGAAATAACCTCCCTTGGAAAGACATATGGTAACAGGGAGATGGCTCTAAAAGTTTTAAGACCTCTCAACTCTGAATGGAGCATGAAAGTTTTGGACATGAGAGAATCAAAGGATCTCAACAAAATAAAGATTCAGGAGCTGTTTTCTGAAGGCCTATGAGTTTGAGTTGCCCTGTTCATCATCTAATGAACAAGCTGAAAAAGGGATACCATTTGCAGCAAAATGATCTGCAAAGAGCCTAGCTGAAGTCAGTCCCCCCAGCCCCGTGAAATTTGAAGAAGAGATGGCTTTCATTAAGGCTGTCTAAAAGGTTCGTGGTTAGTGGTTTTAACCGGAATCGAACCGAACTGACGTGGTTCCGGTTAACCGAGAACCACTATTTGTGGTTAGGGTGCGGTTTGTGGTTCCTACTTCAAAAAAAAATATGGTTAGTGGTTAACCAGAACCGAATGGTTCCAGAACCACAGAACCACAAACCGAAATTATGATAAATTAATAAATTATAATTATATATTTTTATGCTAAAATGAAATTTAATTGAATTAATAATATGTAAATTAAATACCCCCCACATCAATTCTCCGTTTGTGATAGTGTTGCATTTTTAATTGTTGGATTTATGGATTAATTTTGACTTATAGTTGTTGGATTTATGGATTAATTGTGTTGTTGTCTACTATTTTTGTTTTAAAAGATTAATTTTAGCATTTTAGAATTGATTATTTCAGTTTTTTCGGATCAACAAAAAGAAAAATGGTTTTTAAGGTTAACCGAACCGGAACCATATATAATATGTGTGGTTCCGGTTAACCGAAATTTAAAGTGGTGTGGTTAGTGGTTCCTATTTTGGGGCGTTTATGGTTCCAGTTAACCGAAAATTGTGGTTCGGTTAAACGGAACCGAACCACTCGACACCCCTAGCTTTCATCGTGCAGAGGTTCAGCAATTTCAGGAAGAACTATTCCAAGTACAAGAAGGATTATAAGGACAATCCAAGGAGGAACCAAAAGTAGACCCGACAATTTATCACACGATGTTGTTGCCCAAAATATCTATCCGAAGATTAAATACTGCTGGAGACGGACAACAAACAACAATTGCGGGAGCACTTCCGAGAGAAGATAAATAACACAAGATTTGCCGGGGTTGTTAGTCCCGGGCTTGAATGCTCTCGCGAGATGTTATTAATACAAATATTCGTGGATACAAGTATTAATGTGAGAAATCTAAATACAATGAGTGTAAAAAGACTCTGTTAATCCGGCTCTTGAGCGAAGCTCGGTGTTCTTCGTCCCCGCCGATCGTCTTCTTGTGTGAGAGAGGCCGGGATAAGAAGTACCGAAAGATAGCTGTTGCCAAGAGTTGGAGATAGCCAAGTGCTGAATATTGTTTCTGTATTGCGTGTGAAATGCGAGAATGCCAGAGATTGTTTCGAGAGTCAGAATCTCGGTTTTTATTGCCTTGGGAAGAAGAAGTGTCCAAATGCAGGGAGCCTTCTATATATAGGGGCAGCCGAGTCTTGTCCTCTGGCGGGCGATCGCCTTCCGGCCATTATAATAATGGGGCGATCGTCTGCCGACCAATATTATAATGGGGCGATCGCCCAGGCTGTCGGGCTAAAGTCCAAGGCCGTGGTGGCGATCTGCCTAAAGTCCAAGGCTACGGTGGGCGGTCCAAAGAAGAGCCAGCACGCGACCGGAGTCACTGACACATGTGGCCCTACTGACAACTTTCGGCGGATCACAGCCGGCAGGTGGAAAGATTCTGCCAGGCTGTGGTCAACGATCCGTGATTCGCGGATCTTGTCTCGGCTTTTGCACGTGGTGTCTGTCTTGGGGCTCGGCCTTTGCCGACTGGATGGCCATCGGCATGATGCGGTCGTGCTTAGCTGGTCGCTGAGGGTCGGCATCGGTCGGTCGCTGAGGGTCGACATCGGTCGGTCACCAAAGGTCGGTCGACAGGTGCCGAGAGATGGTCGTCCGCTAGTCGGTCGCCAGGAGTCGGTCACCAAGGGTAGGTCGGCAAGTGCCGAGAGATGATCGTCCGCTTAGTAGGTCGCCAGGAGTCGGTCAACAAGGGTAGGTCGGCAAGTGCCGAGAGATGATCGTCCGCTTAGTAGGTCGCCAGGAGTCGGTCGCCGAGTACTGAGAGACGATCGTATGTGATGTCGATCGCTCGGCACCGGGACTTGTCCTGGGACCTTCGGTTGACCGATTTAGCTTGTCCGCTGGGCTAAGGCTCGGTCGCCTGATCGCTGGTCGACAGTTCTCGCTCGGCTGCTCGGCCGTGGCTAGGTCGCCCGATCTCCGAGGCGATCGCCGGTCGGAGAGTATAATTCTCGACACAACATTTGCCCCCCAGCTTGCTCCTATGTTGAAAACATGGGGCGAGGTGGTTCTTGCTGGCGATCGTGTAAGATGAGGACGGGCGATCTTGTTGAGCTGACTTTGGATTCGGACTTGGGCTATCATAGTCGATTGGCTAGCTATCTTTCGGTCTTGTACCTGCAAAAAACAACATTGGCCGATCCCCCTCGGAAACTTGGTGGTTTCGCTTGTTAGAGGAATCGTGCACAGTCGCGGAGTTTGATGGACCGACTCCATGACCGTGTCTTGGTGCGCGAAGACATTGAGTGTCTCGTGGCTCACTTTATTATGAGGGTCCTCTGTTAGGCTGCGCCTCGCCTCGTATTTAAACGAAGGGCGTGCGGTCTCGGTCTAGAGGAGTCCTTGCGCGGGGCAGCGTCGGATGAATCAACTCCACGCCCGCAGCTTGTTAGCTCTGCTTCCACCTCGGCCCGCCATGGAGATGGCCGACCTCGACGGTGTACGTTGAGACGGGGGTTGTGGCACGTGTCTCATTGTCCGGGTAGATCATCTTTAGATGGTGAAGCTTGAGGGCGGGCGATCGTGTCCACTGATTAATGTTGGAGAGCCCTCAGACTACGCCGGCCTCGTATTTAAACGAAGGGCGGGCGATCTCGGCCGAAAGGGACCTTGCATGGCCGAAGCAGCCGGTTCCATCGACTACCAGGACCATGGCTTTATGATGTGTGGTGGAGGCGATCTTATGCCTTAGTCCGTCATGTTAGATGCTGGACTGTAGATGGCGATCGTGTCCTCCGGGTTGCTGGTGATGTAGCGTGATGATGGCGATCGGGCTGGAAGACTGGAGATCGTCGCTCGGCTGCCGATCGCTTTATTCGTAGGTCGACATCGGCGATCGGGCGGGAGATCGTCGTCCGGGCGCCGATCGCGCTGCTCACAGGCTAAGAAGAAACCTTTGCCTGGCCAGAAAGTCTGCGGCTCTAGCCCGGAAGGCTGCGTAGATTGTGGGTTGGCTTTTCGTGAGATGCCTGAACATAGACGAAAAGCCCTGAAATCCTCCTAGGACCGCGTAGAGGGCGGTCTCATCGCTTACGGGCTCGCCGTTGAGGATGATCACGTCTACCCGGTCGATGTAGTCCGAGTCGGACTCTTCTTATCCCTGCTTGATTTGCATCATGAGAAGGGGACCTTCTGGCCAGACGACCCTGGTGGCGAAGTACTCCGTGAAGACGTGCGCCAGTTCGTTGAAGGAGCCAATGGACCGAGGTGGCAATAAGGTGTACCACCGGTGGGCGAGGTCGTCCAGCGTCAGAGGGAACATTCGGCACCTGGTCGCGTCAGATGCCCCACACCCGGTCATGTAGATGTTGAACTTCCTCAGGTGTGTTTGGGGGTCCGATCGCCCCTCGTACAAGGGTGTTTGTGGGGGAGCGATCTTGTGCTGCACGGGGGCGAGCTCGATGTTGATCACGAGCGGATCGCTTAGCTCGGCGATCGCCTTCATGGCGCCTGCCCTGGATTGCAGGAGCGCCTTCACGTCATCGAGTTGACGTTGCAATGCGGCAATCGCCGTGGCTCATTGCTCGGCGATCGGCGAGTTGGAGTCACCGCCCGTGCGATCGAAAGACGAGGTGCCCGGTGGCGAGCGCCTCTTCTTGCGGACGAGAGCCTCAGCGTCGCACGGCGATGCGCCTTGAGTTTCCGCTTGGACTTCCGGCGGACGGCCGAGGGGGTGATAGCGGGAGGCGCGTTGAGAGCACTCCGTCGCTCCTGAAGGGCGGCTATGGCCTCTTCGATCTGTTCGTTGGTTTGGAACTGATCGAGAGAGAGGCTCGGGCCGCCGTCCAGGGACGGGATCGAGCATCTCTGACCGCGGCGGCTACCTTCCACCATCGGCTGTGGCTCGGACTGGGACGGAACGAGGTGTCTGGCCGGCTGGCCGGCGGCTTTCTTCGACGCGGAGGCGGAAGACATGATTTCTGAAGGATTTCTTTGAAGTGCAGTGAGTGTCACTTCAAGTATATGTCCCGAGAACAGTGAGTGTTCTTCGAAACGGTAGGATTAAAAATTTGAGGGTTAGAGGCCCCTTCCTCTAGCGCCAATTGTTGTTGCCCAAAATATCTATCCGAAGATTAAATACTGCTGGAGACGGACAACAAACAACAATTGCGGGAGCACTTCCGAGAGAAGATAAATAACACAAGATTTGCCGGGGTTGTTAGTCCCGGGCTTGAATGCTCTCGCGAGATGTTATTAATACAAATATTCGTGGATACAAGTATTAATGTGAGAAATCTAAATACAATGAGTGTAAAAAGACTCTGTTAATCCGGCTCTTGAGCGAAGCTCGGTGTTCTTCGTCCCCGCCGATCGTCTTCTTGTGTGAGAGAGGCCGGGATAAGAAGTACCGAAAGATAGCTGTTGCCAAGAGTTGGAGATAGCCAAGTGCTGAATATTGTTTCTGTATTGCGTGTGAAATGCGAGAATGCCAGAGATTGTTTAGAGAGTCAGAATCTCGGTTTTTATTGCCTTGGGAAGAAGAAGTGTCCAAATGCAGGGAGCCTTCTATATATAGGGGCAGCCGAGTCTTGTCCTCTGGCGGGCGATCGCCTTCCGGCCATTATAATAATGGGGCGATCGTCTGCCGACCAATATTATAATGGGGCGATCGCCCAGGCTGTCGGGCTAAAGTCCAAGGCCGTGGCTGGCAGTCTGCCTAAAGTCCAAGGCTACAGCTGGGCGGTCCAATGAAGAGCCAGCACGCGTCCGGAGTCACTGTCACATGTGGCCCTACTGACAACTTTCGGCGGATCCTGTCGGCAGGTGGAAAGATTCTGCCAGGCTGTGGTCAACGATCCGTGATTCGCGGATCTTGTCTCGGCTTTTGCACGTGGTGTCTGTCTTGGGGCTCGGCCTTTGCCGACTGGATGGCCATCGGCATGATGCGGTCGTGCTTAGCTGGTCGCTGAGGGTCGGCATCGGTCGGTCGCTGAGGGTCGACATCGGTCGGTCACCAAAGGTCGGTCGGCAGGTGCCGAGAGATGGTCGTCCGCTAGTCGGTCGCCAGGAGTCGGTCACCAAGGGTAGGTCGGCAAGTGCCGAGAGATGATCGTCCGCTTAGTAGGTCGCCAGGAGTCGGTCAACAAGGGTAGGTCGGCAAGTGTCAAGAGATGATCGTCCGCTTAGTAGGTCGCCAGGAGTCGGTCGCCGAGTACCGAGAGACGATCGTATGTGATGTCGATCGCTCGGCACCGGGACTTGTCGTGGGACCTTCGGTTGACCGATTTAGCTTGTCCGCTGGGCTAAGGCTCGGTCGCCTGATCGCTGGTCGGCAGTTCTCGCTCGGCTGCTCGGCCGTGGCTAGGTCGCCCGATCTCCGAGGCGATCGCCGGTCGGAGAGTATAATTCTCGACACAACACAGGACACGAAAACACGACACGAAAACGACACGAAAATTTAGTGTTTGGGTTTGCATTTTGAGTACACGACACGAAAATACACGAACACGAAAGTACACGACCGAGATTTAGTGTCGGTTTTGTGTTTACCCTTTGGGTGCACGACACGACACGAGGTACACAAAATAAATAAATAAATAAATAAATATAATATATTTTATATTTAATTTAAGAAAAATATATATTTTATGAATTCTGTTTATACTAAACTTTAAAATTTGAAAATATAATGTGAATTTTCATAAATTTCGTGTAAATATTCGTGTTTTCATTGCCATTCGTATCATTTCGTCTACTAAAACCTATAAAAATAATAATATAATATTAAAATTAATATTTTTATAATATTTTAATATTTATTTTATATTATGTGTCTGACACGAAAAAACGACACGAAACGAAACGAATTTGCGCGGTACACGACACGACATGACACGAATTCATTTAGTGTCTTGTATGGGTTTGGACTTTTGGTACACGAAACACGAAAGTATACGACACGAAAATACACGACACGAACGAATTGCCAGGTCTAACCAAAAGGCTGGCAATTGGAAGGTGGAATGCTACAACTGCCACAAAACAGGACATATCCAATTTGATTGTCCAGAACCTAAGAAGGATGTAGGCAAGAAAGATGTGGGCAGAAAGGAGGACAAAAGGAAAGCTTTCATTGGAGAAGACTAAGAAAGAGTAGAATCCAGCAGTGGATTCTTCTCTGATGATGATGAAGACTACAACTGTTTGATGGCTAACCTAGCTGATGAAGAGGTAACAACTAAACCCTCAATCTCAAATAATGACAGCTTAGACATGTCTCAAGATATTGACTTGCATGAATCTGTAAATAAGCCCCTCAAAGACTTTGAAAAATTAAAAATTGCACACTTGACTGTGACAGTTGAGAAAACACAGCTGCAAGATGAGAATAGGTAGCTGAAAAATAATTCTAAAAAACTCAGCCTAGAGTTAACAAAAATCAAATCTGAATTTGAAAAACAGGCTGAAAACAAATTAAAAAACTCAGTTGATAATACCACAGCTGAGATTAAAAGGCTAACTGTTTTAAATGGTGAGAAATCAGCTGCACTTGTTCATGTCAAATATAAGTTTGCTAAACTGACACAGCTAAATAGTACACAAGCTAAAGAGATAACATCTCTGAAAGCATCTATAACTCTTGATGGTTTGTGTATGAACAAGAGGCCACTTTATTCAAAATCAGGCCTTGGATATGACCCCAACACTCCCTTTAGTTCAAAAACCACTTTTATCAAGGGAGAAACTTATGTCCCGACTGCTGAGCCTATAAAACTCGTATTTCAAAATAAGGCAGCAGCCTAGTCAAAAGTTTAGGCAGCAGCCAAGGTTTACAAGGCAGCCACCTAGACAGGAGACTAGGCAATGGCCAAGGTAGAAGCAGCAGTCAAAACATTATGCAAATTATTACCAAAGACTCTCTAAAAAAAGATTTCAAAATGGTAGAGGTAAGTGGAAACCTCAAAGTTATCCAAACTTTCAAAAGAAACAGTATGGAGACCCCAAAGATTTTACAAATAGTCTCAGCCAAGGTTTAGAAATAGCCCACACCACAAATATTATGAGGCATATCCAGTATACAATCCTAACCAGGGATATAGACATAGACAGCACACACCTTATAGGGGTAATCAACATAATATAATCCAAGGAGAAACCAATTCTCAAGGAAGCCTAATAATCCCAAAGGATCCACACAAATCTGGCTACCTAAACTCTGCTTGTTTGATTGCAGAAAAGGTGGAAGGACTACTACCATCTCACCTCAAGTTCAACAGGAGGATGTGAAGAATAGTTTGTACACTCTGGATGCTCAGGGCACATGACAGGGAATAAGAAGGTGCTCTCAAACTACAACAAAGAAAAAGGTCCAGATGTAACCTTTGGAGACAGCTCTAGAGGTCAGACAAAAAGATTTGGAGAACTGCAGAGAGGAAACATAACCATATCTAAAGTACATTATGTCAAAGGGCTCAAATACAACCTATTGAGCATAAGTCAATTCTGTGATGAAAAGAACCTAGTAGTCGTCACTATTTGGAAATACATGGTGATTGATATCCTATATGGAGAAGTGAAGCTACAGGGATTCATAAGAAGAGATGTTTACAAGATAGATTAGAATGCAGGCACTCCAAACACTTGTTTCCTATAAAAAACAATTACTGAGAATGGATGGCTATGGCACTAAAGATTATGTCATCTGAATTTCAAGGCCATCAACAAAATCAGCTCTCAAAAGCTGGTCAGAGGACTTCCAGAAGAAGTATTCAATAAAGAAGCCCTATGTGATGCATGTCAGAAGGGAAAGCAAACCAGAGCAACTTTCAAACCAGTTCAGACTACCACTCTCACCACTAGTCTTAGATCTACTTCATATGGATCTCTTTGGCCCTATCAAGCCAAGGACATTGAGTGGAAGGAAGCATGCCTTAGTAGTATTGGATGACTACTCGAGATATACATGGGTTGTTTTCCTCTATTAAAAGAGTGAAACACTAACAAATCTTCATGAGCTGATAAGAAAGATTGAGAATGAGAAATCACTCTCCATCATCAAGATCAGATCAAACAGGGGTGGAGAATTTCTCAACAAGGCAATCACTGAATATAGTGACCAAAATGGAATCCAGCATGAAGTCTCTGCCGCAAGAACACCACAGAAAAATGGTGTTGCTGAAAGAAGAAACAGAACCTTGAAGGAGGCTGCCAGGTCAATGATTGCAGAAGCTGACCTGCCAAAGAGTTTCTGGGCTGAAGCTGTCAACACAGCATGCCATACTCAGAACAGGAGTATGATAGTAGGGAGACATGGCAAAACTCCCTATGAGGTTTGGAATAGCAGAACACCAACTGTTGCTTACTTTCATATATTTGGTTGTAAGTGTTTCATACACAACAATGGTAAAACCTAACTGAATGCCTTTGATGCTAAAACTGATGATGGCCTCTTTATGGGATACTCACAAATAAGCAAGGCATACAGAGTTTTTAACAAAAGAACATTAGTTGTGGAAGAAATCCTCATGTTGTGTTTGATGAGTCTATTGTTGAGTACAGGAAACAGGTGGAATCAATTGAGAAAAAGCTCAAATCCGCCACCCTAGAAGAAATTATCATCCATGACACAGGAATGATGGACTCACTGATGACCCAACTGCAGATCATCCAGAAGATCCAACTGCAGATCAGTCTGAAGACCCAACTGCAGATCAGATAGGATCTCCAACCGTACTTGTTCCAACTGCAGCTGATAAAGACACACCTGCAGAGCAGACAGAATCCCCATCTGCAGATGACAAGACCGCAGTTGAACCAGATGCAGTTCAAGAAGGCCAGAACCAAGCTGATGCAGAGAGAGACGAAGTTCATCAAAGCAACTCAACCGGGGAACAAACCCCGAAGATGATATCCACAAATGGCTCAGAGATCATCCCATCCAACAAATCATTGGAAACCTAACTGATGGAGTCAAAACCAGACAATCTACAGAACCAGCAGGAATGGTTATGTTCTCGTGTTTCATGTCTCAGATGGAACCTAAAACAACTGAACAGGCCCTGGATGACTACTCATGGATAATTGCAATGAAAGAAGAGCTCAACCAAATGAAGAGGAATAATTTCTGGGAACTAACAGACAGACCAGATCACAAGAAAGTCATATGCACCAAGTGGGTGTATAAAAACAAATGTGATGAAGATGGAGCTATTGTTAGAAATAAAGCCAGACTCGTTGCAAAAGGATATGCTCAATGTGAAGGAATAAATTTTGATGAAACATATGCACCTGTAGAAAGATTAGAAGCTATTAGACTATACCTTGCATATGCAGCATTCAAGGATTTTTAAGTCTATCAAATAGACGTAAAAAGTGCATTTCTCAATAGAGTACTAGAAGAAGAAGTCAATGTGGAGAACCCCCAGATTTGTCAAAGGAGACAAAGTATACAATCTTTTGAAAGCTCTATATGGACTCAAGCAGGCACCAAGAGCATGGTATGAGACACTATCTATGTTTCTGGAGAAGAACGGATTCAGCAAAGGAAAGGTGGACAAGACCCTCTTCAGAGTGGAACATGATGACCACATATTGTAATACCCGTAATTTCGATTTCCGGTAATTTCTATTTTTGGCGAAAGTCCATTTTGACGACTCGCTCATGACCGTTTCGTCATTCCGAAAATGATTAATTGTGCACTTTTTGTCATCCGAGTTTGTTTCGGTGTCGTTTTGTTGAGTTCCGTACTTTTTGGCGACTTTTCCACACTTGAGTTCGATTCTTGCGAATCTCGTTCGAAACCGCTGTTTCGAGTTTCCCGTAAGTCCGTTTAACTTTGTTAGACGTATTGTGAACTTCGGTTTGGTTATTCGATCACGAATCGTGATTTTCGGGCATTTTGGGCCATTTTGTAATTTACCCAAAGTTGTGGGTATCCTCATTCGTATTTGTTGTTTTGACCCTTTTCATAGTCGCGTGCGATTAATTGTTGCATGGTATTTCTTTTCGGATCGATGTTGTTGTTCAAGAGCATTTCGTCGTGTTCGTTTCGTGCGTTTTCGAGAATTCGAGTCGTCGAGTCTTGGCGCCAGGCAATCGCCGCCACGTGCGCAGGACTGCCAGTGCGCACGAGCGTGGGGCACGAGCTGCGCGCACGATCCGGTGCTCGTGCGGCCCTAACTGCACACGTACGAGCGGGTGCTCGTGCCCAGTGCTCGTGCGTCCCGGCAATTTGCTAGCAGTGGACGCGCACGACCGGCCGCTCGTGCGTGCCTGCTCGTGCGTCGCTGGGCAGTATATATGGCCGGGCAGACGTTTTCTTTACCATTTTCTCACTTCGTTTCTTTTCCTTCCGCGGCTGGAATCTTGGAGAGGTCGAAGACATGATGTTGTTCTTCCATTACACGAAGTTCTTGAGTTTCTAACATAAATCAATCGTCCCATAACCTCCTCCGATCTACCGAATCAAGGTTAGATTTCTTGAATATCTAGTTTTGGGGAAATTGGGGTTTTTGTTGGATTTCGTTCGTTTGATCCGTAATAACTTAGATTATTGATGGATTATTGATTATTAAGGTGTATTCTACCTATTTCCTTGTTATTCGACGGTCGGATCGTATCGATCGTTTTTTTGGTCGAGTTCTTGATCGACGCCTTGAAGGTGTCCGATAGAATGTCATAGAGGTGTTTTCGGACGTTCTACGATTATTCTTCGTCGTATGATCGTTGATTTATTAATTATATGTTGTTAGGGTCGAGTTTCTTGCGAAGAAACCGAGTTGAACCCTTCCTTTCGTTGTCGTATTCCTTTTCGAAAGCATCGGGCGTTTCGAAGCTTTCCGGTTGAGCCGTGTTCGTCGGGATACTTGCGTGCCGATTTTGAGGCAAGTACCTTGTCCATACAATTCTTATTTTATGGATACGATAATTAGTGATCGTCTAAATGTGGTTGTTTGGTCGTTTGAATTGAACTTTCAAAAGATTCGGTTTAGCATTGTTAAAGGCTTGCTTTCAAAACGCGTGTGTTTTGTGAATGGTGTGGTTTGTGAATGAATATGTGAATTCTATGGATATGTTTGGTGTTGATGTTGCACTTGGTATTGCGTGTGGACGTATATTATTTCATTTCGCTGCGTTGTGGTTTGACGTGGTGTTTTGCTAAGTGTTTGATGCCTCTGGGTGAATTGTTTGAATATATGTGTTGTATTGTGCTGCGTGTGAATGTATGGATGTGGGCAGGGCCTACGGTGGCACATGGCATGCGATCATGTGGCCAGGATGCAACAAGCGATTGGTCCAACCGTGAGAGCCTAATAAAAACTACGGTGGCACATGGCATGCGATCATGTGGCCAGGATGCAACAAGTGATTGATCCAACCGTGAGCGCCAAAGATAATCTACGGTGGCACATGGCATGCGATCATGTGGCCAGGATGCAACAAGCGATTGGTCCAACCGTGAGAGCCTAATAAAAACTACGGTGGCACATGGCATGCGATCATGTGGCCAGGATGCAAAAAGTGATTGATCCAACCGTGAGCGCCAAAGATAATCTACGGTGGCACATGGCATGCGATCATGTGGCCAGGATGCAACAAGCGATTGATCCAACCGTGAGATGTGTGTGATTTGTTTCGCTAGCCAGCTCGGGAGGGTCCTTCGAGGCCTCGAGTGGGATTTGTGGCTTCGTCCCGGTCCTAGGTGATGCGCGTGCGCGATTATGTTTTGTTGATTTTTATGTCCGTCGAAGACACGTGATGTTGGGCTCTGGCCCTGTGAATTGTTGTCGGTTTTCTATTTGCGAAAATAAAACCTTTGGGCTGTGACCCCTGTTGATTTTGGAAAGATAAGAATTCGGTAATCCTAAATTGTTTTCTATCAAAACTCTCGATGGCATTTTAAACTGTTTTACAAATTGTTTCCCTTTATTTGTGATCCTTTGGTTTTGGAATGTTTTACCCAAACTCTTGCCTCGGGAAGTACTTTTCGTTACGTTTGGATCTTTGAGGATTCCTGGTTATTGTTATTCATGTAATGTGAATTGTATGGCTCGTATTTCCACTTTGTTCTTGCACTAGCAAAACAGTGGAGTTTTGCTAACCCCCGAGTATTCGGGGGGTGGATGTCTGTTTTTGCATTCAGGTTTGGGAGCATAACACATGGTCGGCACGAAGGATGATGAAAGATGAACGATACTAATCACACGAGGATCCGTATGAGGTTATTGGTTTAGTTATTGTTTATTTTCCGCTGCAGTATTCTTTCCCGTTGTACGGAAGTATGTTGTATTCGACCCCTGCGTGGGCATGTAATGAGTTTGAGTTGTATGTATTTATTGAAAGACCAAATCGGTCTACTGAGTCATTTTAGCCTTAAAGGCATTGTTGAGATGTTCTATGTTGTTACCAGCCTGGTAGATCCTTAAGGAAAGGTTCTACGGCGTGTAATATCCTTGAGCGGATTGGGGGTGTTACATAAATGGTATCGGAGCTTAGGTTGTGGAAACCTAGGCTGTCGGGTCAGTGGTGTCTGTTGTGTTTTGTCTCGTCGGATTTTGTCTGACTAAGTCGTGTCGCGACGTGTCATCTGAGGTTGTTGGTCGTGATTAGTATCGTGGGCGATCATCATCTTCGTGCGACATGTGGATGTAAGTCTCCCTTCTTTGTGTTTGTGCCTCGTCTGATGCGAGTTACAGGTATGATTATGAGTTAATTGACGGAATCCTCTTATGGATTTTGATTTTGTGATATGTGGTTATTTGACTCTCATATTTCGTTCATGTGAGGAGTAGTGTTGCTGGATTGTGCATGTTGGATTGTATTTCTTTTATCCGCTGCGTGAGTTCTTTTGTAATGGCTTTCGGTATTTTACCGACTGAGTTTTATTTCGAAAACCGATTCCCTTAACCGAGTTTTTGGCATTACGGCCTTGATCGTTTTGGCGAAATTCTTATGACGGTATTTAGTATTTTGTAAATGGCTTTTGTGAGTTTTTGAAGTATTACCGTCATCGGCCTTTTTAGTGTTTTTGTAAATAGTTTTTAGCCTAGTGGGTTCCGGTGCGGGACCCACGGCGCTATAATATTCCGTGTAATTACCTGAAATTTTTGTGCATTCTAGCCCATTGAATTATCTTTGAAAACCTTGAGTATATTAGAAAATAAATTTCGAGACGTACTTTTAAAATGAATTATTTTCTCGTGGTACATCCAAGGTGCCATAATATGTTTCAAAATTCTTCTACCTCGAGGACCAAAATGTTTTGAGATATTTTCAATGTTTTAGAAACACTTTTACTTAGACCCGAGGGTCGAATATTCTGAAAGTTTTTCACTAAGAGAAGGTGTCCTCATTTTTGTTCAAACGCAAGATGATTTTCAAAGTCTCGAAAATGATGTTTGTTCAACTTTTTGTAAAATGATACTCAAGATCAACTGGTGTTTCCAAACTGTTTTCAAAAGGTGGTTTTCGTTTTTTTTTAAAAAAACCCATCATTTCCTGCTTGTGGTCGGAGAAGGTGTGTATGATGTTGGTATTGTTGTTAGGGTGTTAGCCCTCCGAATTGTGATTGAATTGGTGGTGTGAACGTTGAGTCGTTCGCCACGCATATGTTTTGTTAGCCCTTGTGGGAGGTGTGATGACGATCTTTAATGTTGTCATTTCGTGGTGGCTTGCGTGTTATCGCACCTGTGTGAGCTGTTAAAGCTTGGGTTTGTACGTTTGTGTACATGTGTGATTGTTTCATGATGTTTGTAATTATGTGCTGGTTATTGTTCGGGCCGTTAAGGTCGCCGAACGATACCGTCGTTGCTGTAGTGTTTGTGTGTGTATTACTTTACGATGGTAATCGTTGTATATGATATGTGTTATGATTCTTTGTTGTGCTGAGTTGGCATCTCTGCTATGTTGTTTTGCGACGTTATGCCCCATTGTATCTAGCATTTGTATTTTCGGTATGCCGAGCCGAGGTGTTTCAACCGTGATGTGCCGGGGCATGCACGTGTAAATTGTCCTTCTCGTCGGTAACACATTTCAAGTGTGGACTCGAGGGACACCGAATTCAGTTTTGCGAATTGGCTACCGAGACTTTCGGAGTTCGCGCTTCAGCATAGATATCAGGATCGGCTCTGAGAGGCCCAAAGGAGATTTTTCTGTCGGTTGCTTTTTGTGTTGTTACCTTGTTTCCGTTGTTGTGAGTTGCGGGGACGACATTTCTTTTATAAGAGATCAAATGTAATACCCGTATTGTTTTTGGACTTCTGCATTCCTCTTTCTCAAGTCTATCGACTCGCTCGTGTTCGTTGATACTTTCTGAACTTGTTTTGTATTTCGGTTTCATCGTTCGAACGAGCTGTGATCTTGTTTTGGGTCGATCTGGTTATCGTTGTGACTTTTCCGAGTTCGGTTCGATTCTTGTGAACCTTGTTCAGAAGTAACATCTTTTGGTTCTACTAATTCTTTTATTCGAAGTGGATCGGATTTGGAAGTTCTGTATTTTCGACTCTATCGACTCGTTTATGTTCGTTGACATTTTCTGAGCTTGTCCTGCCCCTTGCTTTTGTTGATCGAACGAGCGTGGTATTGTTTCGGAATAACTCGTTTGTCGTTGTGACTTTTCAATTTCTATTCCCTTTCCTGTGGATCTCATGTGAATGCACATGTTGTTGTTTTCACCGGATCATATAGTGTCTCGAGTCGAGATGTGAACCTTGGAGTTGTTGTTTGAATTTTATTGTTCTCCGTGATTCGAACATGATTGTTCGATTTTTGTTGTCTCGATCGTTGTGGTTCGATCGTTTGATTGTTCGGTTTTTGTTGATCTCGTTTCGTGATTGTTGAACGTTCAGGCTCCTTCGTAATTACCTTAAGTTCGGGAAATTAGTCTCGTTTTGATCTTCCAACCCTTGGGCGGTGGAATTCCGTATTTGTTCAGCGTTTGGCTCGTGTTTTGATTGATGAACCGTTGGGTTGGTCAATCGTATTGATTTTCGTTCGTTGTGTTTTGCGAATGTTCGGATAGTCAACTTGATTGTACTATCTGTTTGATGACGCTTGTCACTTGTTGATTTTATTATGTCTCTACCCGTGGCGTTGTGTTAGTCGTCGTGGAGCGTGTTTTCACGCCGTATATTCCTTTGCGTTGCTTGTAACGTTTCGCCGATGGGCGTAAGTTACGCGTTTCTTGTGTACTTCATTAAGTTTTCCTGGCGGGACATTGCTTCTCCCTACTTGTTTTAAGTTTCGGGACGAAACTTCTTTTAAGGAGGGTAGTGTGTAATACCCGTAATTTCGATTTCCGATAATTTCTTTTTTTCGGAGAAAGTCCGTTTTGACGACTCTTTCATGACCGTTTCGTCATTCCGAGAATGATTAATTCTGCACTTTTTGTCTTCCGAGTTCGTTTCGGTGTCGTTTTGTTGAGTTCCGTGATTTTTGGCGACTTTTCCACACTTGAGTTCGATTCTTGCGAATCTCGTTCGAAACTGCTGTTTCGAGTTTCCCATAAGTCCGTTTAACTTTGTTAGACGTGTTGTGAACTTCGGTTTGGTTATTCGATCACGAATCGTGATTTTCGAGCGTTTTGGGCCATTTTGTAATTTACCCAAAGTTGTGGGTATCCTCATTCGTATTTGTTGTTTTGACCCTTTTCATAGTCGCGTGCGATTAATTGTTGCATGGTATTTCTTTTCGGATCGATGTTGTTGTCTGAGAGCATTTCGTCGTGTTCGTTACGTGCGTTTTCGGGAATTCGAGTCGTCGAGTCTTGGCGGCTAGGCACTGGCCGGCCACGTGCAGCAGGGACCTGCCAGGTGCGCACGAGCGTGGGGCACGAGCTGCGCGCACGATCCGGTGCTCGTGCGGCCCTGACTGCACACGCACGAGCGAGTGCTCGTGCCCAGTGCTCGTGCATCCCGACAGTTTGCTGGCAGTGGACTTGCACGACCCAGCGCACGACCGGCCGCTCGTGCGTGCCTGCTCGTGCGTCGCTGGGCAGTATATATGGCCGGGCACATGTTTTCTTCACCATTTTCTCACTTTGTTTCTTTTCCTTCCGCGGCTGGAAGCTTGGAGAGGTCGAAGACATGATGTTGTTCTTCCAATACACGAAGTTCTTGAGTTTCTAACATCAATCAATCGTCCCATAACCTCCTCCGATCTACCGAATCAAGGTTAAATTTCTTGAAAATCTAGTTTTGGGGAAATTGGGGTTTTTGTTGGATTTTGTTCGTTTGATCCGTAATAACTTAGATTATTGATGGATTATTGATTATTAAGGTGTATTCTACCTATTTCCTTGTTATTCCACAGTCGGATCGTATCGATCATTTTTTTGGTCGAGTTCTTGATCGACACCTTGAAGGTGTCCGGTAGAATGTCTAAGAGGTGTTTTCGGACGTTCTACGATTATTCTTCATCGTATGATCGTTGATTTATTAATTATATGTTGTTAGGGTCGAATTTCTTACGAAGAAACCGAGTTGAACCCTTCCGTTTGTTGTCGTCTTCCTTTTCGAAAGCATCGGGCATTTCGAAGCTTTCCGGTTGAGCCGTGTTCGTCGGGATACTTGCGTGCCGATTTTGAGGCAAGTACCTTGTCCATACAATTCTTGTTTTATGGATACGATAATTAGTGATCGTCTAAATGTGGTTGTTTGGTCGTTTGAATTGAACTTTCAAAAGATTCGGTTTAGCCTTGTTAAAGGCTTGCTTTCAAAACGCGTGTGTTTTGTGAATGGTGTGGTTTGTGAATGAATATGTGAATTCTATGGATATGTTTGGTGTTGATGTTGCACTTGGTATTGCGTGTGGACGTATATTATTTCATTTCGCTGCGTTGTGTTTGACGTGGTGTTTTGCTAAGTGTTTGATGCCTCTGGGTGAATTGTTTGAATATATGTGTTGTATTGTGCTGCGTGTGAATGTATGGATGTGGGCGGGGCCTACGGTGGCACATGGCATGCGATCATGTGGCCAGGATGCAACAAGCGATTGGTCCAACCATGAGAGCCTAATAAAAACTACGGTGGCACATGGCATGTGATCATGTGGCCAGGATGCAACAAGTGATTGATCCAACCGTGAGCGCCAAAGATAATCTACGGTGGCACATGGCATGCGATCATGTGGCCAGGATGCAACAAGCGATTGGTCTAACCGTGAGAGCCTAATAAAAACTACGGTGGCACATGGCATGCGATCATGTGGCCAGGATGCAATAAGTGATTGATCCAACCGTGAGCGCCAAAGATAATCTACGGTGGCACATGGCATGCGATCATGTGGCTAGGATGCAACAAGCGATTGATCCAACCGTGAGATGTGTGTGATTTGTTTCGCTAGCCAGCTCGGGAGGGTCCTTCGAGGCCTCGAGTGGGATTTGTGGATTCGTCCCAGTCCTAGGCAATGCGCGTGCGCGATTATGTTTTGTTGATTTTTATGTCCGTGGAGGACACGTGATGTTGGGCTCTGGCCCTGTGAATTGTTGTCGGTTTTCTATTTGCGAAAACAAAACCTTTGGGCTGTGACCCCTGTTGATTTTGGAAAGATAAGGATTCGGTAATCCTAAATTGTTTTCTATCAAAACTCTCGATGGCATTTTAAACTGTTTTACAAATTGTTTCCCTTTATTTGTGATCTTTTGGTTTTGGAATGTTTTACCCAAACTCTTGCCTCGGGAAGTACTTTTCGTTACGTTTGGATCTTTGAGGATTCCTGGTTATTGTTATTCATGTAATGTGAATTATATGGCTCGTATTTGCACTTTGTTCTTGCACTAGCAAAACAGTGGAGTTTTGCTAACCCCCGAGTATTCGGGGGGTGGATGTCTGTTTTTGCATTCAGGTTTGGGAGCATAACACAGGGTCGGCACGAAGGATGATGAAAGATGAACGATACTAATCACACGAGGATCCGTATGAGGTTATTGGTTTAGTTATAGTTTATTTTCCGCTGCAGTATTCTTTCCCGTTGTACGGAAGTATGTTGTATTCGACCCCTGCGTGGGCATGTAATGAGTTTGAGTTGTATGTATTTATTGAAAGACCAAATCGGTCTACTGAGTCATTTTATCCTTAAAGGCATTGTTGAGATGTTCTATGTTGTTACCAGCCTGGTAGATCCTTGAGGAAAGGTTCTACGGCGTGTAATATCCCTGAGCGGATTGGGGGTGTTACACATATTACTTGTCCAAATATATGTGGATGACATCATATTTGGCTCAACCAACCCTGAGCTATGTGAAAAATTCTCAAGTCTCATGCAAGGAGAATTTGAGATGAGTATGATGGGAAAGCTAAATTTCTTTCTTGGTTTACAAGTCGAACAAGTTGATAATGGAATCCTCATCAACTAAGAAAAGTATACAAGGGACTTAATCAAAAGATTTGGCATGGACTCATCCAAATCACTAAGAGTTCCCATGAGCACATCCCTACACCTTGATGCAGATGAAGGAGGCATTCCAGTGGATCCAACACACTATAGAGGACTGATTGGATCACTTTTATACCTCACTGCAAGCAGACCAGATATTTCATATGTAGTAGGAGTGTGTGCCAGATTCCAATCCAAGCCGAAGCAGTCTAACCAGGAAGCAGCTAAGAGGATAATCATAAGTCCACAATCAATGTTGGATTATGGTATCCCAAGGATGACAACTTCGAGCTCTTAGGATATTCAGATGCAGACTTTGCAGGATCAAGATTGATAGGAAGAGCACCAGTGGAACATGTCAGTTCCTTGGAACCAGACTCATATCTTGGTTTAGCAAGAAGCAAGTATCTAACTCAATATCCACAACCGAGTCAGAATACTTAGCCGCAGGTAGCTGTTGTGCTCAAATTATCTAGATCAGACAACAGCTAAGGGACTACAACATCGTAGCAAATGAAGTCCCAATATGGTGTGACAACAACAGTGCAATTGCAAAAACAAACAATTCAGTTCTACACTCAAGAACAAAGCACATAGATGTCAAACATCACTTTATCAGAGACCATGTGCTTAGCAAGAGAGTAAAAGTGGAAAGAGTCAACACAGAGTATCAAATTACTGACATATTCACTAAGCCTTTACCATAAGAAAGATTTCTAGAACTTAGCAGGAATCTTTGATTACTAGATTGGGAATCTAGTGCTTAGTTGAAAAACAGACAAAGGAAAAGTCATCTGACCTGAATAAAAATCATCTGACCTGAAGCAGACAAGAGACGAGAAAAGCCACCTGATCAGAGCAGACAAGGAAGTGACCTGATCAGACCAGACAAGGATCCAGACGAGGAAATCTAGCTGATAATAACCACATGCGACATATCTCACCTGATGCAGAAGACGAAAGAAAGCTAGATGATCAGAGCACAGACAGGAAAGTTCTCTGATCAGAGCAGAGATGAAATTAAGATCACAGCTGCATCAGAAGTCAAACGGTCAACTAGCTAAGTCTCTTATCCCTTTACCGACATATTACACATGGACAAAATACATGATCACACTACCTCCACGACGTCCAATCAACTTCAACCGTCACTCTTTATTTATCAAAATTCGGACGCCGCCTACTTATTTTATTAATAAATTCAAAAATGTCATTTCAACTGGTATATAAGACGGCGGAAATCATTTTAGAAAAATCTTATCGTCTTCAAGCTCAAGAACCCTAATTTTTCAAAAGCAGAAAAATTACCAGAATATTCACTACACTAAAATCGAAACATCTTCTTTGTAGAAATGGACTCAATTACCTATTTCGAGGGAGTCAACCTAAAGCTGGTGAAGAAGCAAATCATCTTTAGTATTTTTGTCGATTTTGAAGGATTACTGGCAACCAATAACACAGATGAGATGGCGTATGTAATCAGATGATGAAGAAGAATGGCATCTACCATTTTCTGGATATTTACCCCAAGTAGCTCATCAAGGAAGCTGTCATCTGCTTCTACAAGAAAGCACAGGTCATAGAGCACTGTATCATGAGCTTAATTGTTGGAGAAGAAATAAACATCACACCTCAAACCATCGCCAACACTTTCAAAATAGAAAACAGGGGCATCGCAGTCGAAGCACTGAAGCAAAATCCGATCGAGACGTAGTATGAGATCAAGTTACCACAGGAGACAACTAAGGTCAAACTTACGGCGAAGAAAAATGACCTCAAGAAAGAATACAAATATGTCTTGGACATCAATAACAAAATCATCATGGGCATGGCAGGCAGCTATGATCAACTATCATCTGCCAAGTATGTTGTGATGGGAGCGCTGATACAGCAGAAGAGAATTAACTAGCCTGATTATATCTACAGGCAGTTAGTCAAGGAGGTCAACAAGGCAAGTCGGGACGATGAGGAGAAGAAATTTAGACAAAAACTGGCATATGGAACTCAAATCAGCTGGATCTTGGAGTACCTTGGAAAGGCAAAGGGAAGGGCAGACCCCTTTCACCTCAGCAAGAGACTTGGTCACTTGGACCATGAAATTCTAAATAATATCGGTGATAAAAAAACAAAAGGCAGCTAAGAAACTCAAGAAAATGACATCTGGAATGTCTGAGTACAGAGGATCCTCAGACCGTGAAACAGAGCAGTCAGATGCAGCTGCAGCTGAAGTACCACCTGCACCCAAAACCTCACCTGCAGATGACATTATCCCACCTGCACCTGTCATCACACCCATAGAAGATTCAGACAGGGATGACATCCCTCTGACCAAGTTGTTCGAGAAGAGGAAATCACTTGAGAAGCCACTCTACACTATATCCTCACCTGAATTATCTCCTAAATGACAGAGAGGACTGGTGGACTATTCCTCAGACACAGAGGAAGGAATGCAGATAATAATATCACCTGCACCCACAGTATCTGAAGATCAACCTGAGCATGCATCTGAGTTGGTACCTGCTGTGATTCCCCTCTTAACACTTCCAAGTGTTACTGAAGAAGAGGAGGCTGAAGAAATCATTGAGATCCAAGGTGCTGATTACTCATTCAATCTGAAGGAGAACAATCACTTAGGACTTACCAGAGATCAATTACAGCTGGTAAGAAAAGAAGCTCTGCTATATTCTTTCATTAATATCTATGAAGAATGGGCAGAGATGAAAACACTTACTTTCTCTCAACTAAGAAGATTTGTTTAGAGAAGTACATGGGATCACCCCACTGCCATCGAACAACTTCTTATGTACTTCTATCAAGAGACCGATGTCAGGATGTTACTGAAGGAGAACTGGTTCATGTCTCAATTTAAACATAAAAGGGCCAGACAAGATCCAGAAGTGAGATTCCAGTGGGAAGGCAAAGAACTCCAATATGTTGAAGAGTTCATGCCTGCTGAGGCAGAACACATGTGGGGAAGTGCAAGGAAGCAATTCATAGAGAAGTACCACCTATGGGAAATACTTCAAGACAAAGATTGCTCCCCACAGGAAACTTTCATAAACTTCATGGACATGAACTTCCCCAAACTTTGGGAAATTTTGAAGAAATATGCTGCAAAGGAATTCAATGCATATCCTATGATTCCAAGTTTCAGACCTAAAGAAGCACCAACACTCATGAATGGAGAACTTGATGAAATTGCTCTTCAGGAAGAGATTATAGAAGTATGCATTGAAAATAATTTCACATCTCCAGAACAGCAGCAGTTTTCTTCCTTAGTGGTCAAGAGGAAATATGGGTTAGCCCCAATTACAAAGAGACCAATTGGAGTAAAACTCTTGAAGTCACTTCCTCCAACAAAGTAGATTAGAGGAAGAGGAAGAGGAAGAGGAAGAGGAGGAAGGTGATTCTTTATTTGTAATCTATTTGTAATTTACTTGTAATTTCTGTTTTCGCTTGAAATCTCTGATTTACTTATAATTTACTTGTATTTTGCTTCATTCAAGAACTGCACTGTAATGTAACATCTATAAAAAGTTTATAACAGTCACTTGAATGACAACCACTAGTTGTCTCAAATAGACTGAGTTTTTTTTTTGTCTTGCACTTTTTCTTTGTGCAGACTTGTTATACATTTAAAGTGCTTTAAGTTTTGCCATCATCAAAATAGGGGAAAATTGTTAGGAATACTTGTTAGATTTTGATGATGTCATCCCCGTACTTGTGATTTATTCAAATGTATACTCTAAATACTTGACATTGTAAAGAAGAACCAAATGAGTATCTTTTATGAGCCGTTGATGTTGGCTTAGATTGATCTGAAGTTACTCAATTAAAAATCGACTAAGTATAGAACATATGATATATCAGATAAGTTATCAGGTGACCTTTTTATCAGGCGAGTTTTGCACAACAAAAATATCAGAGAGGTTTGACCAAAATACTAGCAGTCGAAGAGCAAACGAGAAAAGTTCAGCCGAGTCTTGGTCAACTCATACAGATCAGAGAAGGTTGACAACAGACAAGTTATCATCAAACAACTTATTATCAGAGAAGGTCTGGTCAACAAAAAACGTCAACTGAAGTTTGACCATCAAATCAGAGAACATTCATCCGATCAGAGAACACTCATCAGTTCAGAGAACTTAACAGATCAGATCAGAGGACTTCATCTCCTCATATCAGAGAACTTCTACAAAGTTATCAAAGAAGGTTTACATCAAAGAGAGTTGACCGCACATCTGGCAGGTCTGACCAAGAAATATCAGATAAGTTTTTCAGACAAGATATCAGACAAGTTTAAGAAACTCAGCCCACGTCAGCAAGCATTAAAGTCAACAATAATAGAAATTCACATGCATACATAAGGAGACAAACCGAAAAGATTCCCAGAAAGATAGGAATAAAATATACCTTGAGATCTGTGTACTAAAGACTTATGAATATACAAATCAAGAAAAATGACGCGGCCAAAAGAATTCTTTCAAATGGTCGGAATTGAAAAGGGAATCAAGTCGTGCATTGGAATGATAAGATAAACAAAGAAGTCCACTCTCCAATGGATGGATTTGCTGTAACACCCCCCAGATCCGTCCGGGAATATTACAGCGCTGTGGGCCCCGAGATGGAACCCACAAGGCTAAAAGGAATTTTCGCAAACATTTACAAATGCCCAAGAGGCCAACGACGGTACTATCTTTTAAAACATTCGAAAACTATATAAAATCTGTTTATCAAAACCGTCGTCAAATCTCGTTTGAAAGGACAAGGCTGAAATGCCAGAACTCAATAGTTTAAAAACATACGTTAAGCTATCGCTTACACGTACCGACAAAATAGGCTAAAAAATGGTTGCCAAAGTAAACCCTAGTTACCAGATACCAAAAGGCCATTTAAAAATACTCACGCAGCGGAAAAGACATAATTATAAATACTCTAGCAGCGGAATTACAACAACTGATCAGGAAACTCAATACACACATACATGCCCTAGCCAGTATCCTCCGGGAAGCTCATCTCTCCACGACCGCTACAAGCTTGATATCTCAAGAACCTAAAAAGAAAGCCCACGACGGGGTCAGCCATAATATCCAACAATAATAACCGTCACATCACATTAATAATTACATACTAATGAGAGTACAAAATAAGAATACGACCAATATAATCTTATCGTAGTAACTTTACTTACTCGAATAATTCTCAATAGAATAACCATTATCACATTTCACATCTCGTACTCGATTAACCAATAAATTCGAACATAATATTTGTATTGTACCTCAAACACTACTCAAGATTCTCAAACTATTATCACCAACTCACGATACAAAAATATACCAGTTATGACCAATACGATCCATCGGATAGCATTATCAAATCTCAAGACGATAACCGATTGTCCATCAAAAGACAAATACCAAAGGAAATACGGAACATACCTCAAGATATGAAATGCCACGACAATCATGTCAGTCTAATCCGAGATCAGATCAACAACATACGGACACGGTCCTAACACGAGACCTACAAATGCATACTCATATGACAACGTCAATATGCTCACATCAATAACGACAATGTATACTTATGGCAACCCATAATATACATATGCACAATAACAACACATGATAAAATCAATGATGCGAATCTACATGATTCCATCAACACAACTTTGGGTAATCCAACGATCCAGCGCCCTCAGCATAGATCCCCATGATGATCCCGTCGAACCAACACATGGTGGAAAACCTGTCCAGCTATAGATCCCCATGATGATCCCGTCGGACCAACGCATGGTGGACATCCGATCCAGCGCCCTCAGCATAGATCACATGATCCAGGATCAACACAACATAAATAATACAATTATGCATACACATATGCAACTCAAGATGTTCATCAACATGAACAACATATGAATCAAAACATGAACGACACTATGATGAAACAACTAGGACGACTTCATGTTCAGCAACATGAATGACAACCTGCATGATCAACAAATCAACACTAAACCGAATCAAACTAAGATACTTATCCCGAGTCCTTCAGGAGAAATCTCAATGTCGAATCATCGTCGACGATTATTCTCGATGCTCGGCGATCCAACGTACCATGGACTATAGATACTCATAGCCTCATCTTTATCATAATGTAACCTCGATACCCAAATATGCCAACAACCGAGATAAAACATATATAGTATGATTTAACTCCCAGAATCGGAAAGACAACATATAATCCAAAATATGATTACAGGTACGAATGTAAAGGAAATCATATTTAGTGATCAATCACAATCTTTCCGGATTCCAAATTGATATCATGATTCGTAATTCATCAAGAACATACGAATTCTACCACTACAATCAACGAACATTCGATCCTCATATCTACAAATACCGATAATGCAACATACGATCGTCTTTCTATGTTAAATTCATCAAGGAGTTCCTCAAGAACACTAAATGATTCGAAACCTTGTTCATAGCCATCAAAACAACGTAATTCGATATCCTCTAACATCTAAACAATCCTCATTCATAATTCAAGGTGTATATTATCATATTTTCCAATATATGATCCTCCTAACATCAAGAATCGAAACAATTCTACCAAGAACACCAAGAACACTATGATTCTATAATCATAACCAACATAATCAAGACATAAACCATCATATATCCTTCAACATATAGTTCATATAACCTCAAGAACCGTAACAACAAAACCATAATCATCTTCATACGAATCATTCATCAACAACACATCGAAAATCCGAAATTCAAGAAGGGATTATCCAACATACCTCTTAGAAGATGAAGTACACAAGTAACCACCTCAAGAATCATCATTATCTTCATATATCAAGCTCCAGTCCCATGTTCCAAGCTCAAAATAGACTTAGAAGAATCAAGAATCCATTTCTGAGGGTTGGAGGTGAAAAACGAAGTGAACTTCCGGAGAGAAACGAAATGACGGGCGTCATCTTATAAAACATTTATGTTTGTTACGTACGTAACAACCTATTACGTATGCTATCTTTCCTTGGTAGTGTACGTAATGACAGTCCATAGTTAACTGACTCATTTCTTTCAATGCTTTACGTACGTAAACCTTGCTGCATAACGTACGTAATACGTACGTTGACTTGCTACAGTAACATGCTCGTTAACGTATGTAATGTTCAGTTCTTAGCGTACGTAATGGTCGGGGTTGACTCGCCTGTCCACATCCGTGCCGAAAGCTGCCGACACGGGGTCCCACCTGCCGACCACAGACCGTCCTATCTGATTCCCTTGTTACGTACGTAATGCCTTAGCTTAATGACGTAACATTAGAAACTTAGCGTACGTAAGTCCTTAAGCTTAACGTACGTAAAGGGCTCTATACTTAGCCAAATACAACTGCTCCTGTCCGTCTCGACATATTGGATACGTATACACACATACTGAATACATATATTCAATCCAATAATATTCTCTTATGATATACCCAATATCAAAAGCACGATAACCTGATACACGATACCCTCAAACGTATTTGTCGACCAACTACGACAATTATACCAATACAGCTATCTCAGTTCCGAATTTATTTTATCCATACTGTACAGATTTCACGCTGTACAACATAACTCGGATAAAATAACATTAAATAACAGTAGTAGGAATTCCGGATATTACATACTACACTACTTAAAATAAGTTTCGGCCTCGAAACTTGCAATCCGTCATAAAGAAATAAACAAAGTGTTCAACCAAAATATTCTGAAACCATCACAACAACAATCAACCATCATCATTAACGAATAGCCAAAAAAGTACACTTACATATGCGCCAAGCTAACGATCTCCTGAGATACTAGCAAGTGACTTCGCTGTAAAGCCTCAACGCGT
This sequence comes from Orobanche coerulescens, assembly GCA_033398695.1. Classification (NCBI taxonomy): domain Eukaryota; kingdom Viridiplantae; phylum Streptophyta; class Magnoliopsida; order Lamiales; family Orobanchaceae; genus Orobanche; species Orobanche coerulescens. The sequence continues at coordinate 7,398,293 of CM065814.1, forward strand.
TTACAATCACAATTTCATGAGTCTCAAAATTATATCGTCTTCGGATGAAATAATCTATCCGTGCTAAATCTCATCTGCCTGATTATACAAACAAGTCCCAATCTGCTGTAAAACTAACAGTGTACGATACATCTTTGAAACAACTGCCCGAAACAATGCTACAAATCCCAAAACATCGACACGAAATTCTGAATGCTCATACGATCACAAACAATGATCAACCAACAAATTAACCGAGTATATCATCGTCATGATAAACTTCAATACGATCAATCCAAAGGTCAAAACGCACCCGAGAATATCATCACTATGATAAATATTACCAACGAACGATCAACGATAATCGAGAATACCTTCACACGGTAAGCTCCAACACGATCAACAAAGAACCACAGAAATCGATATACGAACGAATAAAGTTCTCAAAACGATACACCAATCACATACAGTGGATTTCAATAAACATACCCTGTTGGTGAACATACCCCTCGGCATACGGACAACCAGTCACAAATCGACGAACATACCAAATCATACATGGAGTGGGAACGACCACTCAATATCCAAAACAACCAGTATGGGGTCACCATCCCCAAACCTACACTTACAAAGAAATCATTCAAAAATCACTATGGTAAAATCGTACTACTACCATACCAATGGAATCACATAGCACATATGTCCCGATCCTACCAAATCCAGAGTTCCAAAATCATATTCCATACCTGAATCTACAATACGCAGCATATTTTTCTCGTCTGACCAACCAACCGATCATCCATGGATAACCAAACTACCATACTAGAATTCAGATCTCTTTTCCTCGTACCATTAGTGTGTTATCCAGTTTGTGAGTCTTACTCAGAACTTCACCATGATATGTAGTATGCACTAAATGCGTATGTATATCAATCACATTTTCAAAACCAACTTGAAATCATATAGTCTCGTCAAGAAGACAAATTTTCAAAATTTCTTTCAAAGATTTTCAAAACTCAAAACATAAAGTTTGGTAAGACCACAAAATCAATTTTCGAAAAAAAATTAAATCGGCTCGCTGGTGCCAAGTATCCGATAACAGTTTCCTTCGAATCTACATAATTTCGAAGTTTTAAAATGAAAACTATGCAAATGATTGACCACATCCATACCCCTGTATACCAATTCGGTTCGTCACCAATATCCACTGATATTCCATCGGAAAACCACACGATAGAGTTCTAAAATCTCAATATATAAACTCCGACCCAAAATTCCTTTTCCACATATGACTCGCAACGTCAATCATTAACCTATACTGGATCACCTCAAATATGCTATGACAAAACATTGAAACAAATCAACACAGCGAAAGACTTCTCGAGAAGTTTCATTTGAACAAGTAAACCAAAACCTCGAAAGGCCGTAATAAAATAGGTAAACGATTGGTAAAGTGTTTTACAAATCTCGGGAGTTTTAGAAAATAAGAAAAAGCCTTTTTGAAACATTAGGTCTCAGCCTAAATCCCGTTCCACATTACAAGAAGTTTATAAAGTAGAAAAACCCTTTTGGACCCCAAGTCCTGACTTATAAAACTATTTCAAAATCGATTGGGTCTCGACCCAAAAATCATTTTCCTTAAAATATCCATAAAACATTCATTTTGAAAAGTATCATTTTCAAATGCTCGAAAACAGTTCATATATCTCAAGATATACTAACATGACTACATGTTCTTCTCAACCATCCACCACATTTCTCCCAAATGCACAATTCCGTTCCAAAATCTAACCAACATACTGATCTCCAAAATCATAGTTTCTCAAGATCATCAATCCTGTCCCAATTCAGTCACCTTATACTGTAACACATAATATTCTGCTGAATCTCAAAGCATATTAACTTAGAACGGTAATAAATCTCAATGCAATTCAAAAATTCAAATACTTACAGATCGTGAAGCCGACGATTCCCCGTGATACTGGCACATGTCTCGAATCTAGAAAATACTCGATACAGATATTTTCAAAACACACGTTTTGCAAAATCAGTTCAACTCGAGAACACAACACAGCTCTATCCGAAGAAACACGTTAACACCATTTGGAAAAGTTTACAACAACTCCAGTACCACGCTGGTAAATCACATAGCGCACAAGCCCGAGTGAACAACAAAAACTCAGAGCTCAAACATTTGTCAACCGATAACTCGAATGACACGACAAAAGCACGACCCAACTTGACCCGACTGTCTAGGTTTTCTCAACCTGGCTCCGATACCATATTCTGTAACACCCCCCAGATCCAACCGGAAATATTACAGCGCCGTGGGCCCCGAGATGGAACCCACAAGGCTAAAAGGAATTTTCGCAAACATTTACAAATGCCCAAGAGGCCAACGACGATACTATCTTTTAAATCATTCGAAGACTATATAAAATCTGTTTATCAAAACCGTCGTCAAATCTCGTTTGAAAGGACAAGGCTGAAATGCCAGAACTCAATAGTTTAAAAACATACATTAAGCTATCGCTTACACGTACCGACAAAATAGTTTAGAAAACGGTTGCCAAAGTAACCCTAGTTACCAGATACCAAAAGGCCATTTAAAAATACTCACGCAGCGGAAAAGACACAATTATAAATACTCTAGCAGCGGAATTACAACAACTGATCAGGAAACTCAATACACAGATACATGCCCTAGCCAGTATCCTCCGGGAAGCTCATCTCTCCACGACCGCTACAAGCTTGATATCTCAAGAACCTAAAAAGAAAGCCCACGACGGGGTCAACCATAATATCCAACAATGATAACTGTCACATCACATTAATAATTACATAACAATGAGAGTACAAAATAAGAATACGACCAATGTAATCTTATCGTAGTAACTTTACTTACTCGAATAATTCTCAACAGAATAACCATTATCACATTTCACATCTCGTACTCGATTAACCAATAAATTCGAACATAATATCTGTATTGTATCTCAAACAATACTCAAGATTCTCAAACTATTATCACCAACTCACGATACAGAAATATACCAGTTCTGACCAATACGATCCATCGGATAGCATCATCAAATCCCAAGACGATAACCGATTGTCTATCAAAAAGATAAATACCAAAGAAAATATGGAACATACCTCAAGATATGAAATGCCACGACAATCATGTCAGTCTAATCCGAGATCAGATCAACAATATACGGACACGGTCCTAACACGAGACCTACAAATGCATACTCATATGACAACGTCAATATGCTCACATCAATAACGACAATGTATACTTATGGCAACCCATAATATACATATGCACAATAACAACAGATGATAAAATTAATGATGCGAATCCACATGATTCCATCAACACAACTTTGGGTAATCCAACGATCCAGCGCCCTCAGCATAGATCCCCATGATGATCCCGTCGAACCAATACATGGTGGAAAACCTGTCCAGCTATAGATCCCCGTGATGATCCCGTCGGACCAACGCATGGTGGACATCCGATCCAGCGCCCTCAGCATAGATCACATGATCTCACAGGATCAACACAACATAAACAATACAATTATGCATACACATATGCAACTCAAGATGTTCATCAACATGAACAACATATGAATCAAAACATGAACGACACTATGATGAAACAACTAGGACGACTTCATGTTCAGCAACATGAATGACAACCTGCATGATCAACAACGTCAACACTAAACCGAATCAAACTAAGATACTTATCCTGAGTCCTTCAGGAGAAATCTCAATGTCGAATCATCTCGGCGATCCAGCGTACCATGGACTATAGATACTCATAGCCTTGTCTTTATCATAATGTAACCTCGATACCCGAATATGCCAACAACCGAGATAAAACATATACATTATGATTTAACTCCCAGAATCGGAAAGACAACATATAATCTAAATCTCCAGAATTTGCAGTAATAATCATTGCTATATGCATTATAAACGAAATGAAACTGAAACCATTCATTAAACATTATAACTGAGCAAGTAATAACTTGCCTAGATACCGATACGACGATGATAAAGCCGCTACCATCTCACTACCTTCGTCTACGAGTTCCTCGGCCCTGACCAATGCAATTCACGAACATACTCGAACTCAACTGCAACATACGGTTATAATCACCGATCAATAATCTCAACCTATTACCATAATTCAATACATAACAAGTTCAATAACAATCAATAACCGACATAGCCAACCAATCAAACTCAATGGGTCAACGATACCTCGATCGTATATAAAACCAAATAATATACTCAAACCATTTTACGAATTCATATCCATCATATGAACCGAAATCCGATAATTACTAATCAATATAACCGATCGACAAACTCAACGATTTCACAACATCTCGATTAACCATAAGTACGAACAATCCAACTCCACAATTACGAATTCCTAACCAAAATATGATTACAGATACGAATGTAAAGGAAATCATATTTAGTGATCAATCACAATCTTTCCGGATTCCAAATTGATATCATGATTCGTAATTCATCAAGAACATAGGAATTCTACCACTACAATCAACGAACATTCGATCCTCATATCTACAAATACCGATAATTCAACATACGATCGTCTTGCTATGTTAAATTCATCAAGGAGTTCCTCAAGAACACTAAATGACTCGAAACCTTGTTCATAGCCATCAAAACAACGTAATTCGATATCCTCTAACATCTAAACAATCCTCATTCATAATTCAAGGTGTATATTATCATATTTCCCAATATATGATCCTCCTAACATCAATAATCGAAACAATTCTACCAAGAACACCAAGAACACTATGATTCTATAATCATAACCAACATAATCAAGACATAAACCATCATATCCTTCAACATATAGTTCATATAACCTCAAGGACCATAACAACAAAACCATAACCATCTTCATACGAATCATTCATCAACAACACATCAAAAATCCAAAATTCAAGAAGGGATTATCCAACATACCTCTTAGAAGATGAAATACACAAGTAACCACCTCAAGAATCATCACTATCTTCATATGTCAAGCTCCAATCCCATGTTTCCAAGCTCAAAATCGACTTATAAGAATCAAGAATCCATTTGTGAGGGTTGGAGGTGAAAAATGAAGTGAACTTCCGGAGAGAAATGAAATGACGGGCGTCCTCTTATAAAACATTTCTGTTTGTTACGTACGTAACATGTCCATGTTAATGTACGTAACAACCTATTACGTGCGCTATCTTTCCTTGGTAGCGTACGTAATGACAGTCCAGAGTTAACTGACTCATTTCTTTCAATGCTTTACATACGTAACCCTTGCTGCATTACGTACGTAATACGTACGTTGACTTGCTACAGTAACATGCTCATTAACGTACATAATGTTCCGTTCGTAGCATATGTAATGGTCTGGGTTGACTCGCCTGTCCACATGCGCTCCGAAAGCTGCCGACATGGGGTCCCGCCTGCCGACCACCGCTCGTCCTGTCTGATTCCCTTGTTACGTACGTAATGCCTTAGACTTAATGTACGTAACATTAGAAACTTAGCGTACGTTGAGGGCTCTATACTTAGCCAAATCCAACTGCTCCTGTCCGTCTCGACATATTGGATACGTATACACACATACTGAATATATATATATTCAATCCAATAATATTCTCTTATGATATACCCAATATCAAAAGCACGATAACCTGATACACGATACCCTCAAATGTAATTGTCGACCAACTACGACAATTATACCAATACAGCTATCTCAGTTCCGAATTTATTTTATCCATACTGTACAAATTCCACGCTGTACAACATAACTCGGATAAAATAACATTAAATAACAGTAGTAGGAATTCCGGATATTACATTTTCTACAGGAGATGCAACGGCTATGAGGAAGATCAAAGAATCGTACTATAAATATATGAAGATCATAATGAGAAAAGTACGATGCGAAAAACACACTCAAGCAAACTAAAGCAACCAAAGTTATCAAAGCAATCTATAGAATCGTGAAGACCTAGTTGTAAAGTTCATATACTGAGAAGATCTTAAAGTTGGAGAAGACAAACACTATTGTATTTAAAGTTGAGTACGAGGTACTTTTGTGAACGAGGTTTCAGAAGTTTCGTGACTGATAAGGCATCCACATGTTCTTGATTGGAAGGTGATAGACAGCTCGAGAGTTGTTGAGGCATCCACGGATTTTCAATCAAGAGGTGTTAGGCAGTCAATGGAGTTGCAACGGCCACGGGTTTCCACTGGTTGGAAGTTGTTGTAACTGGTTTGAATCATTGTAACATTTATCACTGGTTGAAAGTTATAGTGAATTCATCTCCAACAGGTTTGGAGAAAAGTGAACTAGTAGAGGATTACCCCACCTCTGAAACCACTATAAGTGCTTGCGTGTTTTACTGCATTACATCATACCTATCTGCTGCATTCATATTTACTGTTCCATTTAATAGTCAACTGTCTTCTGCATTGCTTAGTCTTTACAGTTGACATAAGTCACCTGCAGTCGATATAAGTAGCCTGCAGTGTTACCAGCTGTGCTTCCACACTACTCATCTACAGCTAAGGTTTGTTAGCTGCATATTATATAGCTGAAGAAACTCACCTCATTAAGGAAAAGAGTTTAATAAGTCTATTCAGACTTATTCCTGACGACTTGTGACCTACAGGCAGGTGTCCTGTCGTTGAGTGAAAAAAGAAATTGGCCGCCGGAGGTATCGGTAGTGGCCCCATCAAAAATTAGGTCGGGGGTTTGGCATAAAAAATAAAATACCGGTCGTCGGAGATGGCCCGCCCAAAAGCAGGTCGGAGGGCTTGACGTAAAAAAAAGCGGGCCTAACGTAAAAAATATTGGCCGCCGGCAGCCTGTCATTAAAAATAAAAATTGGTTGGATACGGCCGCCGAAGGTGACCCGCCGTAAAGCAGGCCAACTGCCTGGTGGGAAAAAAGAAACTGATCGGCAACATGAAATATGTCGACGCCCAACTAAAATAAATCTGCAGGCTACTGGGGGTGGCCAGCCGAAAAGCAGGCGGGCGTGGCTTAAAAAATAGATTTCCGATGGCAGCTCCGCTAAAAAATTTGGTCGGTCAGAGGTCCTCCGCATCAGGAAATAATTTTTTTTTGAAGATTGGTTGTCCCTTTAATTTAGTTTAATATTTTAAGATATTTTTTAAAGTCTACTCTTGTTGAACATTTATTATTACTATTAAATTCAACACAAAAGGGAGGAGAAAGGGGATACAATGGTCTTTTCAGGTGCGAACTATGTCCAAAAAATTTCATTGTCCTTTATATTATAGACTAGAGATAACTCTGCCATAATGGAATGGTGGTGGTGGCATAATTGAATTAAAATAACTAAATTACCAGATTATCTTGCTAGAAAAAATATATGTTAACTCCCATAATTCTATTGGCAGCCGATGGACTTCCGTAAAAAATGATGGAACGCCAAAAAGCCTGCCAGGCAAAAAAGATAACCAATGGGCCTACCGTTAATAGGAAAAAAAATAAACTGACCGCCCGCTTGAGGTCTATCGGGCCTGCCGAAAATTAGGTCAGCGGGCCTAATAATAAAAAAAGAACTGGTCGGGCGTTCGGAGGTATGTCGGCCGCAAGTCGGCTAGCCTGAGGAAAAAAATGTTTGGTCGTCGGTAGGGTTGGCATAAAGTTAAAAAATAAAAAATATATATCACAAAAATGATATTAGCGGTCCATCGGTGGTCCGTGGGCCGCCGACTGTAACACCCCAAACTAGGCGGATATTACAGTGCCGTGGATCCCCGACTGAGACCCACCAGGCGAATGAAAAAGGATGAATTACACAGGGTAAATGTAGTACCGAACCACATTACAACATCAATTACTCCGATTAGGAGTTTCATACAATACACCCAGGATAAAATAGAATACATATGTATCTTATGTGACGATAAAATACACAACACTGAATGAAAAGAGTATTCAAACGGAATGTCTGCAGCGGAATAAATAAAGGAAACACAAATGGTGAACAAGTGGTGAGCAATTCGGGCCCCTTTCTAGTATCATTGGGACTCCTCGACGTTAACGTGTTCTCCCGTGCCTTTGCCTCGCCAAGACCTCAGAAACAAAATCCCCAAACGGGTCGATTACAAAGAACAACAATCCTCAAGAGTTGAAAATACACAATCATGATTATATCGAAGTTATGAAATATCCTCGAAACATACGCAATCAAACATGCTATATGAATCAACTAATCAAGACGGCTCAAAGGAATGGCGCCACACTACGTCCGGATGGAAATGTGTCCGCACAAGCCACCAACGATCAAACACGCGTGGTCTTGTACCTAATCGCCTCACGAGCAATCGACTCGAGTGCACACCCAATGTGAGGCCACCAACCAACACACGACTATAATGTGCCCGACATGAAAATCCTACACATACCAACCGCACGCCAAGATGACCCGAATGCCACAATATAACAAAAGTGACATCGAAAATGAATAATGACTCACCGAGATGGAATGGTAATGAAATAAATGACAGTTCAATGAAAAGATTGGAACCGCTGTTCCTTATGGTAAACGATTAATTGATAACAACAAGTTTTGATTATAATGATGAATGAGTTATGATTATGAATGAACAACAACAAAAGGTATGAATATCCTTTTAACCGAGTAAGAATTAACTTACAAAATACCGATGACAATTATCCTTCCACGAACAACGTCCTAAATGAAGTGTCGGTCGCACGAACAACCTTAATTCAATACAATTACCAACAATCCGATCAATACACGAATTAAACACGAATATAACGAATTCCAAACGTCGATACGACTAAACCAAGTCCAAAGAGACATTAAATTCAACACGTTGTATCCAACTCCGATTGTTTACAAACAAACTTCGATATACCAATATCAAAATTCCCCAAGAAGTGTTTCAAACCAACAAAACATCTCCAATACGATCAATAATCCGTTATGAATATCCAAAAATGTGATTATAACAACAATTAGTCGAAAATCCCCAATTCCAACTCGATTTACAAGGTGTTTTTGAATAATCCCTCAATAATCCAATGAATCCTTATACAAACTCATAATCATATACATATCCCTTCATATATCATGATTATAACGTCCAAAACATCCTATTTCAACACAAAATCGAAGTCCAAAGTGTTGAAGGAATTACCTCTTGATGATCCAAGTGCTTTAATCCGAAGAATACGCGTTAGATTGATTATCCGGGCTTCACGATCGAAAGGAGATGAAGAAAATCAAACACCCAAATGATTTGTGAAGGAAAAACCCTCCCTCAAGCCTTATCTCTCGGTTGAAGGTGAAGAAAATGCGTAAAAATGGGTGAAATGATGAAAAAATGAATTTATAGGGGTTGATCGTCACGGACACGGCCCGTGCCGATCGGCACGGCCGTGTCGCGACATACCTGGCCGATTGGCTGGTCGATGGACTCGGCCGTGTCCGGATTGACACGGTCGCGGCGCCGAGGGCCTTCCGATAGCGACCCGCCGACAAATGACTCGGCATGACTCGGCCGTATCACGGGACACGGTCGGGCGTGTCAGCGATGCTCCGTGCCTATCCGGAAGAGTACGGCACGGGCCGTGCCGGACGACACGGCCGAGCCTGGTCGGCGAACTCGCATTTCGGACGAGTACGCACGGGCCGTGTCGGACGACGACACGGCCGAGTTCGGTCAGTGATCGCCAAAATCAAACGACCAAAACTCTCTCGTCAGGACTCCGATTGACTCACCGTTTGAACCATTGGAAAGCTAAATCGATGCTCTATAATATTGCAAAGATTTAGAATTTTTGGATTTACCAAAAATTAATGGTGATTTAACAAAGTCGAACTCATATGAGGAAAGTTGAAACTATGAACAATAACGATACACAACTCGAAGTTTTACGAACGGTGAACACGGTGAATGAACATGATTGATGAATGATTATAATTGAGTGAAAATACACTGAGTGACAAATACAGACTGATAATTACTGAATGAAAATGAATGAATTACAACCGGGTATTACATACACCCCCCCTTAAAAGAGTTTCGTCCCCGAAACTAAGGGTCAAACAACTCGGGATAACTCTCCCGCGTACTATCCTCGGTTTCCCAAGTAGCCTCTTCGACTCCGTGTCTGGACCACTGAATCTTGACCAAAGGAATCGACTTATTTCTCAACTGTTTGATTCGCCGCTCTAAGACTAGTATAGACGCTCCTCATATGAATGGTCGTCGGCGATCTCGATTTCGTCGAACTGCAGATGTGACTCGGTGCAACATACTTTCGCAATCGAGAGACATGAAACACATTATGAATACGTCTCAGAGACGGAGGTAAAGACAATCGATAAGCTAAAACGCACACTCGATCCAAAATTTAAAACGGTCCAATGAATCTCGGACTAACTTCCCCGTTTTCCGAAACGGAAAATACCTCGACTGGGATACCTTGACCAAGACGTGGTCACCCGTCTCGAACTCTAGTGGTCGACGATTATACGCATATGATTTCGCCGACTGAAATGTCAACATACGACTCTTGATCAAAGCTACCTTCTCCCGGGCGGCTATAAGCATATCGGGTTCGGTGCCGATTGATTCTGACAAGTCATCCCAACACAAGGGAGATCGACAACGACGACCGTACAAGGCCTCGTAAGGTGCCATCTTAATGGAGGCATGCCAACTATACTGTACGTGAACTCGATCAGTGGTAGTTGGGCTTCCCAATCATCCTTCCAATCGAGGACGCATGCCCTCAACATGTCCTCTAATGTCTGAATAGTTCTATCTGATTGTCCGTCGGACTGAGGATGAAAGGCAGTACTGAGATTAAGCTGAGTTCCCATAGCACGATGAACTGATTTCCAAAAATGTGACACAACCCGTCCGTCACGATCGGAAACGATACTTTTAGGAGTACCGTGCAGTCTCACTATCTCTTTGATGAATAACTAGGCAAGTCTCTCGGGACCCCAAGTATCCTTAATCTCAAGAAAATGAGTTGATTTAGTTAAGCGGTCCACAATCACTCAGATTGTAATCATGCCACGACGACTCGTCGGCAAACTCGTGATGAAATCCATAGAAATGTCTTCCCACTTCCACTGGAATAGGAGAGGTTTCACATACCCACGGCCGCCGATGTTCAATCTTGACTTGTTGACAGGTTAAGCATCTCGAAACAAATTCTGCGACTTCTCGCTTCATATTACTCCACCAGTAATTTTGTTTCAAGTCTTTGTACATCTTGCTGGACCCCAGATGAACAGAATAAGGGGTAGCATGAGCTTCTCTCAAAATAGAGTTTTTTCAACTCGTCATTCGTCGGTACGCACAACCGGTTCTTAAACCTCAAAAGTCCATCCTCGTGGACCACGAATCCAGGGCTTTCCCCTGAGTCACATCTTCACGGATGCGCAACAATGGAGGGTCTGAACTCTGATTCTCTCTGATAACCTCCTCAAGTGACGATGAAATCTCTAACATACAAAGTTGTCCCCGACTGAATGAAGCCGCACTCGATCTCGGGTCTAAGGAATTCCTTGAAGCTCATTACGAATCATTAAACGAGCAAGCATTTGCTCTGAACGGACTTACGACTCAAGGCGTCGGCGACAACGTTCGCCTTGCCCGAGTGGTAAAGGATATCGATATCAAAATCTTTGATTATTTCCAACCACCGCCTCGCCGCATATTTAACTCCTTGTGAGTAAATATATCCTTCAACTCTTGTGATTGGTGAATAATCAAAGGTGACGCCATAAAGGTAACGACGCCAAATCCCCAACGCGAAAACCACTACCGCTAGCTCCGTGTCGTGGGTTGGATAATTGACCAACTATTCCGAGGAAACATCGGATTTACTTAATAACTTTCGGAGGTTGCCAATCTCGGATAGTCTCCGTCTTCGAGGATCGACACGAACTCGTCAGATGAAATTACATGCCCGAGAAAGTCACTTCGGACCTCCAGAACTCACATTTGGAAAACTTCCATAAAAATTGCTCACGTCTCAACACGTCGAGGACCTGAAGAAGATGAACCTCGTGTTCCTCTCGGCTAAGAGAATAAATCAAAATGTCTTCGATGAAGACAACAACAAACTGATCCAAAAAGTCGATGAAAACCCGATTCATTAACTCCCTGAATACCGCAGGTGCAATAGTTAGCCCGAACGGCATAACTACGAACTCATAATGACCATAGCGTGTACGAAACGCTGTCCCCGCGATATCCGACTCTCGAATCCGCAACTGGTGATATCCAGATCTTAAGTCGATCATGGAAAATACTGAAGCTCCCTGAGGTTGATCTAAAAGATCATCAATACGAGGTAAAGGATACCAGTCTTGATCATCACCCTGTTCAACTCCTGCATTCTGGTCGGGGTCATCCGATACGGTGCCTTCGATAAAGGGGACGTACCGGATCCAACTCACTCCTGAATTCCCTTACTCTATGTGAAGGCAACCAGATAACTCGTCTGGAAATACATCGTCAATCGATGACAATGATACCACGAATGATTGAACATTTCGATTGCCCTAGTATGGTCAATCGATAAAAAGAGATACCAATAATGATTGAACAACTCGATTGCCTTAGAAAGGTCAATCGATGAAGATGATACAATGAATGTTTGAATAACTCGATTGTCTTAGAAAGGCCAATCGATGAAAATGATACAATGAATGATTGAATGACTCGATTGCGGAATTTCTCTGCGTTCGTCATAATAATACTTCTTCTGGAACAACGGGGATTACTTCCCTGAAGCACACATTCAACCCCATCGTCTGAAATGATAGTGACCATACGCTTACGGACACTAATGATGGCATCATGACGATCCATCCAGTCAATACCCAAGATGACGTCGTCCCTCGGCAAATCTACTACGATTAGGTCCGCTGGCCATACACGACCATGAAATTGAATCGGACAATTCTGAATCTCACGATTACCGATAATTCGTCTACCGTCAGGTAGAACAATGACATAAGGCTCACAACTAGTAGCACTACCCAGACGTAGTCTACGCAAACATGACTCGGAAATGAATGAATGCGATGCACCAGTGTCAAAAAGGGTACACACAGGTTGAGATAGAATATCGAGTGTACCTGAGATCATCCGGGCCTCTGGATCGTCGGTCTTCTTCATCTCATAAATTCGGGGCTTGCCGGCCCCCGAACCGGACGCTCCCGTCTGATAGCTCTTGGCTCCGCCTTTAGCTCCTGTCGTCTTGAACGACGCTGACTGAGTGGCCTGATTCTGCACTGCTGAATGACCTGGGGCTTGAGATGACGCCGGAGTGGGTTTAGAGTCCCTACGGCAAAAACGGGCCCTATGCCCAGCAATCCCACAGTTATGGCACGTGACAGTCTGCTTCGGACATTTGGTGCTGAAATGACCCTGTCCTTCACAGTTGAAACAGGTGACGGCTGAACTGGCCGCTCGAGACTGAGATTCCGCGGGTTTAGACGCCAGGGGAGGTCGCTCAGAAAAAGTAGAGCCCGCCCGCGGTTTCTTGAAGGTGGCCTGACTTCCGTCAGACTGATTACGGTTCTTAGACTTCTTGCCAGCAGATGAAGGTTGCTGCTTAGAAATCTCCTTAACAGTAAGCTCGTAAGTAAGAGCTTTCTCAATGAATTCGGCCAACGTGGTGCAATTATGATTAAGCAGCTGTAGCCGCATCCGAGGTTTCAGTCTCTTGCTGAAATACTTGATCTTGTCCGTCTCAGAGCGAATGATAGATGAGGCGAACGGAAGAAGTTCCTGAAATTTCTCGGCACTGGCGAGAACATCCGCGTCTGATGAAGGGTCGGGAGTGAGTAACTGCGGCCTTAGCCTCTCCGAGTGGGGCCGGATAATACCTCTCCATCATGAGAGTTTTGAATCGATCCCATGTACATGATCCTTCGGTGGGCTTCAACGACAACCACCAAGAGTGCGCTCTTGCCCAAGTAGTAAGCCGCAACGAAACTTTGTGTCCTTCGGGACACTCTACCATCGCAAATAGCTTCTCGAAGTGTTCGAGCCAATGAACAATATCCGCCGGCTCGATGAGCCTTGAAAGTCGGTGGCCTCGCGAGAGATGTCGCCGATGATATTGCTCACATTCCTCTCTTGCCTCGAGGCGGCGGCGAGGAGCTGTTGATTTTGAATAGTGGAGTTATGCATCGTATGCATCACCGTGTGTCATCTGGGTCATCCGGGCCATCATGCCCCGCATAAAGCGAGTGGGTCAACCCGAACACCTTCTCGACCGAGCGGTGTCCCAGTACGACTCACGATAGAGAATGATCACGTCCAGGTGAATGAGTAGCAGCGTCACCGCTAGATGAGTTAACATTATTCCTCGCGTTCGCACGTGTGTTCGCACGAGTTCTCGGGATTCGGCCCGCACCACGGCCTCGTCCTCCGCGTCCTCTTCTTGCTCTCTCCATACCGAAGTAGGAAAGTCACATGATGATTATAATCCCGCATGAATATCACGTTATGATTATGTCATGAGATTATGAAAATGAGTATACATGTTCTAACTTAGTGATTATATGAATGATTTACTGAAGTGACATGATTTCTGATGAAATTATTGAAATGATTATCTTGAACAAGTTAATAAGATTAATTATATGACCTTCCAAATCAACAACCGAGTAATGAAATGAATTGAGTGATTAATGAGTTAAAATGACCGTCCTGGTTAAAATGAAAATGATGTTTGAGGATTGTTAACTGATAAATTATGAATGAATGAAAATTGCCAGAAATTATACCATGGCGATAGAAGTCTTACAGTTCTTTCGGTCTGATTGGCTCGGCATCTGCACAGGTCACACGCGACGCGAAAGTCCAATGATACTAGCCCGATGACGATGATTTCAAATGAGACATGACTCGGAAGGTAGTATTCAAAACCACTCTCCGATACCAACTCTGTAACACCCCAAACTAGGCGGATATTACAGTGCCGTGGATCCCCGACTGAGACCCACCAGGCGAATGAAAAAGGATGAATTACACAGGGTAAATGTAGTACCGAACCACATTACAACATCAATTACTCCGATTAGGAGTTTCATACAATACACCCAGGATAAAATAGAATACATATGTATCTTATGTGACGATAAAATACACAACACTGAATGAAAAGAGTATTCAAACGGAATGTCTGCAGCGGAATAAATAAAGGAAACACAAATGACTGAACAAGTGCCTGAACAGACTGGGGCCCCTTTCTAATATCATTGGGACTCCTCGACGTTAACGTGTTCTCCCCGTGCCTTTGCCTCGCCAAGACCTGTAAAACAAAATCCCCAAACGGGGTCAGTTACAAAGAACAACAATCCTCAAGAGTTGAAAATACACAATCATGATTATATCTGAAGTTATGAAATATCCTGTCGAAACATACGCAATCAAACATGCTATATGAATCAACTAATCAGTACGGCTCAAAGGAATGGCGCCACACTACGTCCGGGATGGAAATGTGTCCGTGCACAAGCCACCAACGATCAAACACGCGTGGTCTTGTACCTAATCAGTCTCACGAGCAATCGACTGAGTGCAGTCCAATGTGTGGCCACCATCCTAAACACTACTATAATGTGCCCGACATGAAAATCCTACACATATCAACCGCACGCCAAGATGACCCGAATGCCACAATATAACAAAAGTGACATCGAAAATGAATAATGACTCACCGAGATGGAATGGTAATGAAATAAATGACAGTTCAATGAAAAGATTGGAACCGCTTCCTTATGATCAAACGATTAATTGATAACAACAAGTTTTGATTATAATGATGAATGAGTTATGATTATGAATGAACAACAACAAAAGGTATGAATATCCTTTTAACCGAGTAAGAATTAACTTACAAAATACCGATGACAATTATCCTTCCACGAACAACGTCCTAAATGAAGTGTCGGTCGCACGAACAACCTTAATTCAATACAATTACCAACAATCCGATCAATACACGAATTAAACACGAATATAACGAATTCCAAACGTCGATACGACTAAACCAAGTCCAAAGAGACATTAAATCCAACACGTTGTATCCAACTCCGATTGTTTACAAACAAACTTCGATATACCAATATCAAAATTCCCCAAGAAGAGTTTCAAACCAACAAAACATCTCCAATACGATCAATAATCCGTTATGAATATCCAAAAATGTGATTATAACAACAATTAGTCGAAAATCCCCAATTCCAACTCGATTTACAAGGTGTTTTTGAATAATCCCTCAATAATCCAATGAATCCTTATACAAACTCATAATCATATACATATCCCTTCATATATCATGATTATAACGTCCAAAACATCCTATTTCAACACAAAATCGAAGTCCAAAGTGTTGAAGAAATTACCTCTTGATGATCCAAGTGCTTTAATCCGAAGAATACGCGTTAGATTGATTATCCGGGCTTCACGATCGAAAGGAGATGAAGAAAATCAAACACCCAAATGATTTGTGAAGGAAAAACCCTCCCTCAAGCCTTATCTCTCGGTTGAAGGTGAAGAAAATGCAGAAAAATGGGCTGAAATGATGAAAAAATGAATTTATAGGGGTTGACTACTGCGGACACGGCCCGTGCCGATCGGCACGGTCGTGTCGCATACCGTGGCCGACAGGTTGGCCGACGGTGACTCGACCGTGTCGGATTGACACGGTCGCGGGCTGAGGGCCTTCCGATAGCGACCCGCCCGACAAATGACTCGGCATGACTCGGCCGTGTCACGGGACACGGTCGGGCGTGTCAGCGATGCTCGTTCGAGCCTATCCGGAAGAGTACGGCACGGCCGTGCGGACGACACGGTCGAGCCTGGTCGGCGTAACTTCGCATTTCGGACGAGTGCGGCACGGGCCGTGTCGACGACACGGCCGAGTTCGGTCGGCGGTGATCGCCAAAACGAAACGACCAAAACTCTCTCATCCGGACTCGATTGACTCACCGTTTGAACCATTGGAAAGCTAAATCGATGCTCTATAATATTGCAAAGATTTAGAATTTTTGGAGTTACCAAAAATTAATGGTGATTTAACAAAGTCGAACTCATATGAGGAAAGTTGAAACTATGAACAATAACGATACACAACTCGAAGTTTTACGAACGGTGAACACGGTGAATGAACATGATTGATGAATGATTATAATTGAGTGAAAATACACTGAGTGACAAATACAGACTGATAATTACTGAATGAAAATGAATGAATTACAACCGGGTATTACACCGACGGTGGCCCATCGAAAAGCAGGTTGGCAGACCTGGTTAAAAAAATGAAATTGGTCGGCAGCCAGTGGTCCGGCCGGAAAAGCTGGTCGGTTAGAGGTCCGTCAGAGATTTCTGTTTGGAATTTTTTTGAATATTAGTTGTCTCTTTATTTTAATTTAATATTCTAAGAGTATTTTTTGAAATGTATTGTTGTTTGAGCTTTTGATATTATGATTAAATTCAACACAAATTGGAGGAGATGTGAGGGGTACATTGGTCTTTTCATGTACGGACAACAACAAAAAAATATTATTGTCCTTAAGGATCTACAATCAATCAGATGGATAAACAATATTGTAGATTAGAAATAACCAGTGCCATAATATCACGTGGCAATGCCATAATTGGATTATAATAAATAAATTACCAGCTTATGTTGCTAGGAAAATGAACATGTTGGTTCCATAGATCTATCGAAGGTCGGCGGAAAGCATGCTTGCCGTATCACGAGAGCGTTAGAATGGGGGTGGACTAAGCCATCATCGGCGGACTCATCAAAGGTGATTGCGAACCGGGGGTTGTCGGAGGCTCCCTCCGCCATTGATAAGAGACCTTCTGGGCGCCGCTCGGTTCGCTGATAGCATCGAAGCCTTCCTCCGTCTATTAGACCCGGTGATCATCCGCCTCGACGGTCCTCACCAACGTAAGTATCTCCCATGGGATTTAGGCGGTGGCGGCACCCGATCATAGTTCCTGCTGGGTGGCCGGCCCTGTTCTGCCGATCTCGGGGCTGATTCTGGGCAAATCGCCGCAATCGATTGTCATCACATACTACAATTAGAGCGTCTGCAAGGTCCAGACTCGTGATACTTGCAGAAACGGATTTGGTCCATCTCCTTCAGATCCATGTAGATTGACCTGGGGACCGAGAGTATGCCCAAGCTCTTGATTTGATCAAATATGGATGCAGCTCCCACCGAGTAGATCTCAGCGTAGCTATCCATGACTTTGGCCTGGTGTTCCCTAAAGTTCCGAGTAGCTTGGCTAGATTCTGAGGAGCTTTTCCCATGACTCTCATGACGTAGTTCCTGGAAGCTTTCGCATGGGGGGTCGCGCCTCTTTTTATTTTTCTTGCTCGTCCCCTCTATTTGGATGACATGTCTGGGACCAATGCTGGCATGGCCGATTCAGCAGCAATATAAGAGATGGCATGCTCCAAAAACTCTTGGTAACCACGTGGGGTAATCTGGAAGATCTCTCAACGGAAGAATGAATTTTTTAAAAGGTCGACTTGAGCAGTAATAGCCAGCACATAATAAGACATGTGCTCAACCTCCATGATTTGATTATTGAAGCAAGAAATTCATTCGATCCGTGCACAACATAAACAATAAAATAACGTAGTGCAGCACACATCTGAGACCCCATGAAGTGGGATCGAAATACCACATGGAGCTGAGCCCAACTCTTGACAGAATGGTGTGGCAGTAAGCGATACCACCTTTTAGCTCGTTCCCCTAAGGTCAAAGAGAACATCCAGCACCTGAATCAGAATGTGGGACTGTGCAAGGTCCCATATTTAGCTCGGTCCAGACTTTGGATGGTCCAATCCGGGGCTGTTTTATCAATTTTCCTCTGCTCCCAAGCACTCAAAAATGAGAGGCGAGTGGAAATATGGCGTTTCCGAGATTGATGGGGGTGCAACACATACTTGATGAGGGCTTCCCCATGACCCTCAAACTCGCCTACCTCAATGACTCGAGAAACGGCATTCCTTTTCTCCTTTTGGGCAGCTACTGGAAGGGTGGTTTGGTATTGAGCCTCAGTCTGATCGTATAGGCCTTTTCCCCGGGGATTTCTCCTGTCGGGGCGAGCCTTCTGTGCAGTGCGCGCCATAACTGCATTTATCCCTTGAATAAATGCGGGGTGTTTAAAACACTCTGCCACCTTAAGCAGGTTTTCTTCCTCAGCGGCGAGCTGAGAACCAGACTCCATCGAATGTTGGTTTCGGTAGCTTTCTTGCGACATGGTGAGAAAGGACATAAGTGGAATAGAATTCCCAGATTTTTCGGCAAAAAACAACTGATTATTGTGACTAGTGACTACAAAGCCCCTCATTCTAGCACCAATTTGTTGATGTCTCATTTGGTCAAAAAAGCATGTGATGGTTTCTACCTACGAATAGATAAATCAAGGCCATGTAATAAGAAAGAATCAGAAAGAAATAGCCACGTAGATGTGGAAATATGATATTTTATTGAATATTTTTTGGATATGGAGCTGAGTTGGATGTTCAGGTACGGTCTTTTGTACTTGTGCGTATTATAGAGTGCTGTGTAATGTATTAGTGAAATATTTCAAAAGTCCTTTTTTCATTATACATTGTCCCTTATAGATAAACCCGTCCAATCTGTAACACCCTCAGAAATCCACCGGGAATATTACACGCCGTAGACCCTTCCCACGAGGATCTACAAGGCTAAACATCACAGAAATGACCAAATGCTTACCCGGCCAGGGTCAAACAATATAATAATACAGACCGTTAAGGTCAATTTCAAGTAGACTACACAGACCGATGAGGTCGCAAAACTCAATCAACAGATAATAACTTTATACAACAATTACCCACACAGGGGTCGAAGTGCAATACAGCGGAAGACTGATTACAACTCTGACAATACAACATAACTCGACCAAACTCTCATTCCTTGATTAGTATCGTAGCTCTTCACTTCCTGTGCCGATCCTGGATCTGCTCCTCAAGAACCTGCTTGCACCTGGACACAATACAGAGATCCACCCCCTATTACTCGGGGGTTAGCAAAACTCCACTGTTTTACTAGTGCAAGTATCAACTCATATGAAATGTAATAAGACAACATCAACCATGAATCAGATACAATAACCAAGTACCAAATCAATCCCGAGAAGTTTTAACAATTTAGAAAACGAGCAGGGAAGTATTCGCAAATAAAACTCTCATCTCGGGGATTTTTAGAAACACAAAACCTTTAGGACCTCGAGTCTCAATTTATAAAACCATTTCGAAAACCTTAGGGTTCTAACCCAAATCTCGATTCATATTTCGACAATTTACAGTACAAAAATATTTCCATAAATCTCGTGGGGCTCAGCCTAACATTCTTTTCTTGAAAACTTTCTTTAAAAACTTTGATTGTCAAAACATTGTGACACCGTGATCCACCACCACGTGTCTCCGTAGGTTCAACAACCCACACGGGTAAACCACACACACTAATCAGACATAAACAATATTGACACCGTGATCCACCATCACGTGTCTCCGTAGGTTCAACAAGTGCGGCTAAACCACACTTACTAATCAAACATAAACAATCTTGACACCGTGATCCACCGTCACGTGTCTCTGTAGGCCCCGTCGAACCCACCCGGTTGGACGTACTGTGCCCTAAACTCATGGTCCACTACCATGTGTTCTCGTAGGCCTCGTCAGACCCGCACGATTGGACCTCAGCACCTCACTAAACTCCGACCCATGATCCACTGCCATGAGTCCTCATAGGTCCTGTCGGACCAACACGAGTGAACTTAGCGGAACACACACATATATACGTTCACATTTCATACAACAATGAGCACGGTCAATCAATCACATTGATCACCACGAAATTATACATCACACGCACATAACACAGTCTCAACAATGACAACAACCGTCATCAATCAGCGACACACAACCAACATAACTCACGATCAATACACAATACATTGCACAACCAAGTGTACAACCAACCCACACGTACATTGCAATCCTGTACACATGGCACAGCACATAACACATATACCAATATAACACTATCATCACAAAGCCTTCAAATTGCGGAATACACAACCAACTCACATGAAACATATTTACGGAGGCAAACAAATCATCACTAACCTAATACGTGATTTCTAGTCCCAAGATACAAGTTGTATAATAAGATACTTGCCTTGATAGTTGACACTCGAATATTCCTACGAACACGGCACAACCCGGAAAACCCCGAACACTTACAATCCTTCGTGAAAACACAACAGAAACACGATTACAACGAGTATAACAATTGAAAACAATGGAAAACACGATCAAGAACCGAAGGGAACCCTTTGAGACATTTAATTGGACATTAAATGTTCAAGGTTTCCTTAGAACACCAAAAATCCCAATTGGGTTCCAACGAACTCGGATATACAATATGTAGAACATGCTATCAAAACTCAATAACATCAATCGATTCATCAAAATCGGACGAACAATGAAATCAAGAAGTAATTCCCGAAAGTCAACCCTAGGAGATTTCAAGAAATTACCTTCGGTCCGGACGAATAAAGTGGAAGATGATGATAGATACGAATCAAGCTTCCCAAAATGATGCACGACGATACTCCGATCACCACCCTTGAATCCCAGCTGAAAATCGCAGAAGAAGAAGGGGAAAGGGAAAACAAATGATGTTTTTCCCGAATAAAACACTGCCACTGGTTTATATACCAGTGGCATGTTACGGCCGTAACAGGCACAACTTACGGCCGTAACTCTCCATCCTTACAGCCATAACACTCGGGACTTACGGCCGTCAGTACCCCTCTGGGCTACTGCCCAAAATATGAATGTTCATTACGGCCGTAACAACAATCAGTTTACGGCCGTAACACAGGACTCATTACGACCGTAATAAAAGATACTTACGGCCGTAACCAGCAACACTTACGGCCGTAACTCATAAATTTTACGGCCGTAACACCACTACTGAACACAGTAGTGAATATCAACGACTCCGACAGTCAGGTTGGACACTCGACAACATTCCGGTTATTCCGACGCACTAAAAATAATTCAAAACAATAACGAACGCACTATGAAACATAACATACCATTCCACAAGCACAAACTCACTCGAATAGACGCATGCGACTACACGTCGCACCTGACTAAAACGGCTACACAATAGTAACAACCGGTGTACCACGTTAGAAATAATTCCGATTTTACATCAACAAGAAAATATCCGGCGTAAAAACACAAACAATACAAGATAACGGAAAACAAAAATTCCAGATATTATATTCTACCCCACTAAAAATAAGTTTCGTCCCGAAACTTAAAACAAAACCTCAGGATAGAGTACAAACAAAACCAAAAGGTTCACGCAACAAATATCAGTCTCCACTCGAGTTATAGTCCAAAATACAACACGCAACTACATTACTGGGCACCACTGCCCCCCTAAGAGTAGGAATGAAACTCCGGTTCTCAAACATCTTAGAAACGGTCTCACAATGCACCGCTTGGTGCCCCACTTGACCGAAATTGAAATAATTAACCAGTAGCGAATGATGATTCTGTTTCATATGGCCCACACGACTGCAGTTTAAGCAGGTCTTCACACTGCTTGTTTTACTCGCCTCCAGAGTAAGATTCTTAGATTGATCAAACAAACGAGGAGTGCTCCCAGAAGGACAATACGAAGTAACAGGCTCACGGAATCCACTTATCTGACCTCTAGAAAGGCTACCCGAGGTCTTCTATCTCTTATTCTTTGAGCTAGACTCCATCACAGCAATGGCCATCTCAATGGCTAAGGCTCGGTCCTGATATTCCTTCAATGTGGTACACATGAGCGGAGCCATACTCTCATGGATATGGGGTTTCATGCGCATGTTGAAGTACCGGACCTTGTCCGATTCACTTCTCACCTGATCACGAACGTAAGCCAACTGTCGATTATAGTCAACTATTGCCTGGGATACCGACACATCTTAGGGTGTAGCCGAGAAAAACTCAACAATTTTGCACTCACGGACGGGCATCGGATAGTACTCTGCCTCTATGGCAGTTTTAAACTCAGCCCAAGTAGAAGTACGATCTGTAAGCGCCACGACCTCCCACCAGTCTGCAGCTTCTTTGTCGAGAAAATACTGAGCGATTGGTACTCTTCTCTCATCTGGACATGCCACAACATCAAATATTCTTCCTAACTAGAAAAGCCAGTTCTCCTAACCTAACAGGTCGGAAGGACCCACAAAACGAGGTGGATACATTCTCATCACATCTCGTAACCACTTACTAGCTCCATCATCTCTCTCTGGAGGCTCTTTCCGGTGTATTGCTTGGTTCAACTACACCAACTGATCAGCCACCTGACGAAGGATGGTAGCGACGCCAACATCAACATTACCTCCAGCTGATTGCCCTTGATCATGCGACTGGTCATCATGACCCTCTGTACTGAGCTGATTGGCACTCGACAACGAACGAGTCGCCCTCTCGTGCTCCTGATTACATCTACGACCACGACCACGTCCTCGACCTCAGCCTCTCGACATACTAAGCAGACAACGGCTCAGTGCAATGAAGTATAATCTCACATAATCAATACACCAAAAATCATTTCACCACACTCATACAATATGTGACAACAATCAATAAAGCGACAAAAATATTCATACAAGATAAGCAACCGAGTACAAACATTATTACCACAGCAGATAAAGTTTACGGTTGTCACTGCCAGACCATACGACCGTATCAACAGAAATCAAACGACTGATATAGAGTACATATACGGATGTAACAATAAGATTATGGCCGTGACAGCATTAAGATTATGGCCGTAATAACACACAACTTACAGCTGTAACAACAAGAAGATTACGACTGTAACACTATCATCTTACGGCCGTAGCAACTACCAGCTTATGACCGTAACACAGATTTCGTACGGCCGTAACTACTGGCTGTAAAGCAACTGAAATAACCCAGCAGCCCCGAAATGGCTCCGAAAGTTAGGGAACGACACCTAACAATATATCCCGACATTTAGAAACACTGCAAAATTCTCCGACGAGCATAATAACAAACTTTTCACAACGACCTAGTCCCAACACACAAACACATAGAATTTTAAATTTCGAAAATCAAAGTCGTTTTGCAAAATAAAAATTTTCCAAAATCCTCTCGATCATATCCAAAAATGACGGTAACAATTTGCAATGTCCGAAGTACTTTAAAACATATTTTTCAAATAACGTCTGAAGGTGTCATTTGAAAATACATGACCGCCTCGTCAAAGTTCAACCGATTCAAAATCCATACAAAACCGTTGTTTAACCGCACCATCAAAATATTTTCAAAAATCGATTTTTCTACACAAATACTCAAGCCCATAAAATCTTTCAGAAAATCGTTTTCAAACCTACACGCAGCAGACACAATTAAAATTATCCAAAAATAATAGAACTTAAAACCACATGCCCAAACGGCAAACAGGATCACCAAATCAATTAAATACAACTCATGAACACCAAGTTTAAACATACGTCAAAATTATCCAACTGAATTTCTCGACAAACTCTACCATCGATACATTTTCTGGAACACTTCAAGGTTCACAACTTTCACATCATATTGCACCACTCGGTGCCCAAACCATCATTACATTCAACTCGATACACAAGCGGTGCACCACGAATATCGAACACGGATTCCATTTCACAACATCACAAACAAATATTATGCACCACAATTATCTCACATAAATGCAATCATGGAACATAGATACCTCGCATAAAAGAGGAGACTTACGTCCACAGGCCGTACGGAGATAACGATCGGCCATGATACTAATCTCATCAGACAACACATCCGATACGTTATGACTACGCACAACTCAACTTATCACCCGTCAACTCAAATGACACGATAAAACATGACTCGACTCGACCCGATAGTCTAGGTTTCTTCAACCTAAGCTCCAATACCATAAATGTAACACCCTCATAAATCCACCGGGTTTATTACACAGCGTAGACCCTTCCCACGAGGATCTACCAGGCTAAACATCACAGAAATGACCAAATGCTTACCCGGCCACGGTCAAACAATATAATATAATAATATATACCGTTAAGATCAATTTCAAGTAGACTACACGGATTGATGAGGTCGCACAACTCAATCAACAGATAATAACTTTATACAACAATTACCCACGCAGGGGTCGAAGTACAATACAATGGAAGACTGATTACAACTCTGACAATACAACATAACTCGACCAAACTCTCATTCCTTGATTAGTATCGTAGCTCGTCACTTACTGTGCCGATCCTGTAAGTGATCCTCAAGAACCTGCATCCACCTGGACACAATACAGACATCCACACCATATTACTCGGGGGTTAGCAAAACTCCACTGTTTTACTAGTGCAAGTATCAAATCATACGAAATGCAACAAGCAAACATCAACCATGAATCAGATACAATAACCAAGTACCAAATCATTCCCGAGAAGTTTTAACATTTTAGAAAACGAGCAGGGAAGTATTCGCAAATAAAATTCTCATCTCTGGGATTTTTAGAAACATAAAACCTTTAGGACCTTGAGTCCCAATTGTAAAGCCTTTTCGAAAACCTTAGGGTTCTAACCCAAATTTCGATTCGTATTTCGACAATTTACAGTACGAAAACATTTCCATAAATCTCGTGGGGCTTGACCCAACATTCTTTTCTTGAAAACTTTCTTTAAAAACTTTGATTACCAAAACATTGTTACACCGTGATCCACCGTCAAGTGTCTCCGTAGGTTCAACAACCCACACGGCTAAACCACACACACTAATCAAACATAAACAATCTTGACACTGTGATCCACCGTTACGTGTCTCTGTAGGTTCAACAACCCGAGAGGCTAAACCACACACACTAATCAAACATAAACAATCCTGACACCGTGATCCACCGTCACGTATCTCCGTAGGCTTCGTCAAACCCACCCGGTTGGACGTACTATGCCCTAAACTCACGGTCCACTGCCATGTGTTCTCGTAGGCCTTGTCAGACCCGCACGATTGGACCTCATCACCTCACTAAGCTCCGACCCATGATCCACTGCCATAAGTCCTCGTAGGTCCCGTCAGACCAACATGAGTGAACGTAGCGGAACACACACATATACACGTTCACATTTCATACAACAATGAGCACGATCAATCAATCACATTGATCACCACAAAATCATACATCACACGCACATAACACAGTCTCAACAATCACAACAATCGTCATCAATCAGCGACACACAACCAACATAACTCACGATCAATACACAATACATTGCACAACCAAGTGTACAACCAACCCACACGTACATTGCAATCCTGTACACATGGCACAACCCATAACACATATACCAATATAACACTATCATCACAAAGCCTTCAAATTGCGGAATACACAACCAACTCACACGAAACATATTTATGAAGGCAAACAAATCATCACTAACCTAATACGTGATTTCTAGTCGCAAGATATAAGTCGTATAATAAGATACTTGCCTCGATAGTTGACACCCGAATATTCCTACGAACACGGCATAACCCAGAAAACCCCGTACACCTACAATCCTCCGTGAAAACACAACAAAAACACGATTACAATGAGTATAACAATTGAAAACAACGGAAAACACGATCAAGAACCGAAGGGAACCCTTTGAGACATTTAATCAGACATTAAATGTTCAAGGTTTCTTTAGAACACCAAAAATCCCAATTACGTTCCAACGATCTCGAAATACGGATATACAATCTGTAGAACATGCTAGCAAAACTCAATAACATCAACTGATTCATCAAAATCGGACGAACAATGAAATCAAGAAGGAATTCTCAAAAGTCAACCCTAGGAGATTTCAAGAAATTACCTTCGATCTGGATGAATGAAGTGGAAGATGATGATAGATATGAATCAACTTCCCAAAATGATGCACGACGATACCTACGATCACCACGCTTGAATCCTAGCCGAAAATCGCGAAAGAAGAAGGGGAAAGGGAAAAAATGATGTTTTTCCCGAATAAAACACTGCCACTGGTTTATATACCAGTGGCATGTTATGGCCGTAACAGGCACAACTTACGGCCGTAACTCTCCATCCTTACGGCCGTAACACTCGGGACCTACGGTCGTAAGTACCCCTCTGGGCTACTGCCGAAAATACGAGCGTTTATTACGGCCGTAACAACAATCGGTTTACGGCCGTAACACAAGACTCATTACGGTCGTAATAAAATATACTTACGGACGTAACCAGCAACACTTACGGCCGTAACTCATACTTTTACGGCCGTAACACCACTATTGAACACAGTAGTGAAACTCAATGACTCCGACAGTTAGGTCGGACACTCGACAACGTTCCGTTTATTCCGACGCACCAAAAATAATTCAAAACAATAACCAACGCACTACAAAACATAACATACCATTCCACAAGCACAAACTCACTCGAATAGACATACGCGACTACACGTCGCACCCGACTAAAACGGCTACACGATAGTAATAACCACTGTACCACGTTAGAAATCATTCTGATTTAACATCAAAAAGAAAATATCCGGCCTAAAAACACAAACAATACAAGATAACGGAAAATGAAAATACCGGATATTACACAATTAGGAGGTTGACAGCTGGGAAATATTGGGATGCATCCAAAACATATCAGAAGAAGAGAATATTTTGGGGACGCATCCTGACATTTGAAGTAGCCTCGAGAAGGGGTATGACATATTGCAATGGCTATCCTATGTCCCTATTCCACATGTTTGTCTTTCGATCATTATCTATTATCAGGCCTGTCTGGGATCTCCATCGGGGTTGGTCCACCGTTCTCTATCATTCTTCCGGTCATGATTGATTGATCCAAACTCGGTATTCAGGTCGGACCTCCATGTGGCATCCCAGCTCGGCCTGGTCGGCTGAGTTTTTGGGACCATTTTCCAGCTCGAACAAACTGGGTAGATCCGATAATTCTTTGGGCTGACCTGAGCTGGATGCGATTGGGTATGTAAATGCCAGAGCGGACTGGCTATCATCACCACTAAAACTAAGAGCATATATCACGGACGTAGGGAGTACAATATATATACCATTAGTGTATAGTTTTTACGCCTCCAAATATTTTAGACATAATAACATTCTTCTACACAAATATTCCCTCTGTCCATAAAAAGTATAGTTTTATTACCTATTTAGACCGTCCACGAAAACTTTGATCTTTCTTTAAATAAAAATGACCCCACTTAAAATATTACTCTCTTCCACTTAAAGTGTGGTCTCATTTTCCACTTAAAATACATCCCACTTCCATTTTTTAAAATTCCTAACCATATTTTACCTGAACGGAGGAAGTAATACACAAAAGTTCGATTGCGATTTACCCGTCACAAAAAAATACAGAAAAGTGGTACAAAAATTCCAGATTGGTAGGTTTTATTTGTACTCGGTGGTTCTTAATGGAAGTTGTTTAATTATTTAATGCGGTAGACCTTGTCTGTTTTATGCATACATTTTTCATTAGGTTTATCCAATTACTTATTACTTATAATATATACATACAAAATGATTGAAGTCTATTTTCTAAAACAACTGATTATAAATAATGGCTTGATAAATAAATAGTTATAAAATCTACTAATAAACAAATAAATAATAGGGGTAACTTTTTTCTTTAATGTAAATAAATCTACTCATTTGTTATGTTAATTAATACTTTTTAATGTATTCATGTTCCTAAGTATGTAATTATTGATGTTGCAATCTAGGTACACTACTAATGAGAGTCAAAATATTTCAATGTTTAATTCTGGCAGGTATCAGGAAATATACATGAATGTATTTACTATATTAATTGAAATAGAATAGTTACATTATGTAATTTTCACTTCTGATGTTTATTCTCTTTTTTTTTTTTTTTTGTCTCCTGCTATTTATCTCTCTCGCATGCTTGTTCTCCTATTTCAAATACTGAGATTGTCAGCAAATCATGATGGATTCAAGTAACTCGCTCAGAATAAATTGAAGGAACAACAAAGGTGTATATTGTTGATATGTAATGCTGTAGAAAATGACAAATGAATGTAAACCGAGGCAAGAGTTGGACTCTCTCTCCGTAAGACGAAATTGCCCCCGATACAGGCACGGTTGACGGCAAACGTCCCCAAGATACAACGGTTTTCGATGAACTCGATACCTGTACTAGGAATCGAATTAAGGCGAACTCTTGGATATTTGGGACTTTGTAGTATGAACTTAGGCTAGTATGACAGGATTATTATCTTGATTGTTATGTGTGTGTAATCATCATCTGCAGGGGTTGATTTATAGTCTGTAAAGCACCCTGTCCGAATTGGTGTGTCTTTCTGACTGGATAGACACCTTGTGGTCAGGTGGGAAAGGCTGCATTGGAGCGAAGTGCAAAGTGCGCCTACGAAGCGCCCGTTGCGACAAGTGCGACGTGCACGTGCTCGGACTCGGACTCG
Source organism: Orobanche coerulescens (assembly GCA_033398695.1). Classification (NCBI taxonomy): domain Eukaryota; kingdom Viridiplantae; phylum Streptophyta; class Magnoliopsida; order Lamiales; family Orobanchaceae; genus Orobanche; species Orobanche coerulescens. Next base: position 7,427,978 of record CM065814.1, read on the forward strand.
AACTCGGAAGGTGCTTTGCACCTTCCTCGTAGGATTCGGATTCTAGCTTTAAAAATTAATTAAAGCCAACTAGGGTGCACCTTAATGGAGCACACTTGATTGCTCCTTTATGATGGAAAGTCCTTTATAAATAGCTCAACTTTTCCTTACTTCTCCAATGTGGGATGGGATTCCACACCACATCCCCAACTATTAAATGGCTTAACTTTGTGCATTAATTACTCATTCATTTCTTAACGAAATTGAACAAGTAAATACACTAAATTAATCTACACAAAATGTAGATTCCAAATATACCATTTAATGTCATTAATTACCATAATTAATTATGGTATTAATTAAGCTATTTTTCAACAATCCCCACATGAATGATGATTAATGCAAATGCAACATGCACTAAGTCGACGACCTATTATTGCTTCGGGATAGGTGGTAGTTAGCCTTGAACCTTCCTTAGTGTAATGCTATCGGATTTACTCGTTGCTCGGTGAACGTGATGTCTTGAACCGGTCAACTTTTGTGTAAACCAAGACAATAACATACACACGATAATAGATCTAATATCTTTCGTTCTCACGTTGTGTCCATTTTGGCCTTGGACCATTTCTTGGATTCATAAGTGTTACTAATTTTATGAAGCGGCCTTACTTCTTCACTTATATAGGTGACCTCCTGAAGAGTATCTGCCATACTCCACCTATAAAAGGTTATATGAATCATTAAAAGCTTTAAAAGCTTACCCTTTACCACAAGCTGAGGCTTGCACTTGAGCGACTACGAGAATGGATTTTCATGTGCTTTAACTTGAACTTTCACAACTTAGTTGTCTCATTGAACCAAGTTCTTGGGATCTCAATCATCTGGTTGAGTTACCATTATGAAAATTCTCAATGCGTGGATTTCAATCCCATTCCCCTTCTTTGCATTATATAATTGATCACGGTTAATACCTTTTGTAAACGGATCCGCTATATTGTCTTTTGACTTTACATAGTCAATACACATTATTCCTGTAGTGATCAAATGTCTAATGGTATTGTGTCTTCGACGAATATGTCGAGACTTACCATTATATATACTGTTCTTTGCCCTCCATATGGCTGCCATGCTATCACATTGTATCATAACGGGAGGCAAAGGTTTTTCCCAACAGGGAATATCTTCTAAGAAGTTTCTTAACCATTCGGCTTCTTCACCGGCTTTGTCTAAAGCAATAAACTCTGATTCCATTGTAGATCGGGCTATGCATGTTTGCTTAGAAGATTTCCATGATATTGCTCCTCCACCAATGGTAAATACATAACCGCTTGTGGATTTAGAGTCTTTAGTATTGGATATCCAGTTGGCATCACAATATCCTTCCAAAGCAATTTGGATATCTCGAATAGTGTATACCATGATTGACAGTGTGTTTTAAGTATCTCAACACTCTTGTCAATGCGGTCCAATGATCCTTTCCGGATTACTCGTAAACCGACTCGGTTTACTAATAGAATATGCTATGTCGGCCTTGTACAATTTGCTAAGTACATTAGGCTTCCAATTATCCTAGCATATTCGTTTGTGATATGGGTTCTCCTCGATTTTTGGCTAAGTGTAAACTTAAGTCAACAGGTGTCTTAGCCGGAGGTAGATCGTATGCCTTGAATTTCTTAAGTACATTCTCAACATAGTGAGATTGTGATAAGACTATTCCATCGGGTGTTCTGGAGATCTTGATTCCTAGATTCACATCGGCTAATCCCATATCCTTCATGTCAAAGTTCTTCTTTAACATTTCCTTAGTGCCTATGATGATTTTATTGTTGCTACCCATAATTAACATATCATCAACGTATAGACACACAATGACAAAATTGTCAGATGTACCTTTGATGTACACACATTTATCGCATTCATTGATCTTGAAACCATTTGACATCATTACTTGGTCAAATTTCTCATGCCATTGTTTGGGTGCTTGCTTAAGTCCGTATAAAGACTTAACAAGTTTGCAAACTTTGTTTTCTTGGTCAGGAATCACGAACCCTTCGGGTTGTTCCATATAAATTTCATCTTCTAAATCTCCATTTAGAAAGGCCGTTTACATCCATTTGGTGTATCTCAAGATTGTACAATCCGCTATTGCAAGTAGCATTCTAATGGATGTAATCCGAGTAGCTGGTGAGTATGTATCAAAGTAATCATACCCTTCCTTTTGTTTGTATCCTTTGGCTACCAAACGTGCCTTGTATTTGTCAATAGATTTATCACCTTTGTATTTCTTCTTGAGAATCCACTTGCAACCTAAAGGTTTATTTCCGGAGGAAGATCAACAATGTGCCAAGTGTGATTGTTCAAGATTGACTCGATTTCACTATTGATAGCTTCTTGCCATAGATCGGCATCGGAACCAGACAATGCTTCCTTGATTGTCTTTGGTTCATCTTCTAAAGAATAGACTACAAAATCCGGACCAAAGGTTTTGCAGTTTTTATTCTTTTCCTCGCCTTAGTTCGGTGTTGGTCCATTACGATTTGGCGAGATTTCATCATAAGTCCTCTTTTTGGACTTATTTCATTCTTTTCTTTCTTAGGGAATATAGTTTCAAAAATATGGCATTTCTTGATTCTATAATCATTCCCTCATTAATATCGGGTACTTCCGATTTGTGTACCAAAAATCGGACGCACTACTATTATTTGCATATCCTATGAAAATGCAATCAACCGTTTTAGTCCTATTTTTACTTGCTTGGGTTTCGGTACTTCAACTTTTGCTAAGCACCCCCACACTTTTAAGTATTTATAGGACGGCTTCCTTCCTTTCCATAATTCATATGGATTTTTATCTTGCTTCTTTTTGGGTAATTTATTCAGAATTTTATTGGCGAAAGAATAGCTTCTCCCCACATGTTAAGTGATAGGCCGAGCTTATCAACATAGCATTCATCATTTCCTTCAATGTTCTATTCTTTCGTTCGGCAACACCATTCGATTGGGGTGCATAAGGTGCGATCGTTTGGTGAATAATGCCATTTTCACGACAATATTCTTCAAAAGGTGCAACATATTCACCACCTCGATCACTTGAATCATTTTGATTTTGGTGTTGAGTTGATTTTCAACTGCTTTGTATGTTTTGAAAGCTTGAATGCTTCGTCTTTGCTTCTCAAAAGATACACATAACAAAATCTTGTGCAATCATCAATAAAAGTTATAAAATAATTCTTTCCACCTCTTGTTTGCACAAGTTTTAAATCGCACAGATCGGTGTGAATCAATTCAAGAGGTTTTGTCGATCTTTCCCTTTGAATGAAAAGGAGATTTTGCCATTTTTGCTTCAACACATATTTCACACCTTTTGTGTTGATCGAAAGTCATTTTTGGCAATAAATCTAAATGTACTAAACGACGTAGTATATTTAGATTTGCATGTCCTAATCTATCATGCCATAAATTAGGAGACTCAACCAAATAAACAACTTTATCGTTTATTTCATTTCCACCACGTACATTGATAGCATTCAGTTTGAAAAGGCCGTTATCTATATAGCCTTTTCCGATAAAGTGACCATTTTTAGTTATTACAACTTTATCCGCTTCAAACACTAGCCTAAATCCGGCTTTGCTCAATGTTGAGCCAGACACAAGATTCTTACGAATGTCTGGAACATGTAGCACATTTTTGAGCGTCAATTTTAATCCAGACGTCATCTTGAGTATAACTTCTCCACTTCCGACAACATTTGAGGCAGCGGAGTTTCCCATGTACAATTTTCTTTCTTCGGTGACGGGCTCGTATGAGGAGAACATGGTTTTATCGGCACAAATATGTTTAGTAGCGCCGGTGTCCACCCACCATCCGACTGGGATTCCAACCATATTGATTTCATCTACAACTGCACACAGATCAAGACTGGACAAATCGACGGGAACATACTTATTCTCGATTATATTTGCTTGATCTCTCTTCTTGTCCTTCTTTGGTTTGCGGCAATTTTCGCCATATGCCCGAATTTACATGATTGTAGCATTCTCCTTTGATCTTCTTTTGATTCTTGAGTCTTGCTTCTTCCGTTAAATTTCCATTTTTGTTGTTGCTTGACTCGATGAGATTTGCTTTTGCCTCCATAGATGACTTGTTCATCTTGACATCGATCTTCCGATTGTCCTCTTCGATCCTCGATCACAATTAGATCTTCAAGGCCCATTTCCTTGCGTTTGTGCTTGAGGTAGTTTTGAAGTCCTTCCACATCGGGGCAACTTCTCGATTATGGCGGCAACTTGAAAGGATTCGGACAAGCTCATTCCTTACGCAAAATATCGTGCGGGATCAAGCTGTATTTCTGCACTTGCTCGAGAAAGCTTGATTTTGTGTCCACCATTTTGAAGTCAAGAAAACGACCCACGATGAACTTTTTCAAGCCGCATCTTCTGCTTTATATTTTGTCTCCAACGAGTCCCACAACTCTTTGGACGTTTTGATTGTGGAATAAACAACGTAAAGTGTGTCATCCAACCCATTCAAAATATAGTTTCGACATAAGAAGTCATTTGTGATGCCATGCATCCAACGCCGTGCGTTTACGGGTGTCGATTTCATCATCCCCCACAACAGGAGGAGATTCGGAAAGGAAGCGGCAGAGATTGAGAGTAGTAAGGTAGAACAGCATTTTTGATTGCCAACGTTTGAAGTCGGTACCTGAGAACTTCTCTGTTTTTTCGGCATGGGCAGGAGCATGAACATTGTTGCTTGACGATGCCATCTTCTACAGAATAATTTCGTCTTACGATTGTTGATATGTAATGCTGTAGAAAATGACAAATGAATGTAAACCGAGGCAAGAGTTGGACTCTCTGTCCGTAAGACGAAATTGCCCCGCACAGTACACACGGTTGAACGGCAAACGTCCCCAAGATACAACGGTTTTTTCGATGAACCCCCGCACAGTACACACGGTTGAACGGCAAACGTACCCAAGATACAACGGTTTTTTCGATGAACTCGATACCCTGTACTAGGAATCGAATTCCTCCGAACCAATGAAGTGCAAAGTGCGCCTACGAAGCGCCCGTTGCGACAAGTGCGACGTGCACGTGCTCGGACTCGGACTCGGAAGGTGCTTTGCACCTTCCTCGTAGGATTCGGATTCTAGCTTTAAAAATTAATTAAAGCCAACTAGGGTGCACCTTAATGGAGCACGATTGCTTTCCTTTATGATGGAAAGTCCTTTATAAATAGCTCAACTTTTCCTTACTTCTCCAATGTGGGATGGGATTCCACATCACATCCCCAACTATTAAATGGGCAACTTTGTGCATTAATTACTCATTCATTTCTTAACGAAATTGAACAAGTAAATACACTAAATTAATCTACACAAAATGTAGATTCCAAATATACCATTTAATGTCATTAATTACCATAATTAATTATGGTATTAATTAAGCTATTTTTCCAATATATATATATATATATATATATATATATATATATATATTACATTCCTAAAAAATTTCTGTTAGCAAATTATATGCATATTCTAAATTTTCCATTTTTTGGTTTCAGGCAAGTAAAATATTAGGTTCAATGGTAATGCTTCCAGCCTCAAATATTCATCCCAGCTAAACTTTAGTAAGTATTTTCTAAATCTAATGATTAACAATATTTAACATAATATGAGAATGTATAAAAAATACTTATAGAATATATTGATAACAAATAAATAGTAGGAGCGTCCTCTTTCTCGAATGTAAATAAAACCTAATCATTGTTAGTCTAGTTAATACTTTTTATAGTTTATTGTTCCTAAGTATGTAATTAATGATATTACTTGGCTCTAGATACACTACTAATTAATATGTTGATAATTCGACCATACATTATTATCATTCAACTTTTTATCTTTAATTATGGCGGCTGTCAGGAAATCACACTATATGTTCTAATCTATATAAATTGGCACATAATACTTGGCTTCTTATGAACTTTTCATTTCTGATGTTTATTGTTCTCCTATCTTGAGATATTTACTTCTGATGCATGCTTGATTACCTATTTCAATAACTGAGTTTGTCAGCAAATCATAATAGATTCAAGTAACTCACTCAGATCTAAAAGAAGGAAGAACACAGGTATCTACAAATACATATATATATATATATATATATATATATATATATTCTTCAATTTTTTTTATTATCAGCGAATTATATGCATGTTCTAAATTTTTCATTCTTTTATTTCAGGCAAGGAAAATATGAGTTTCACCAACAATGTTTCCATCCCCAATCAGTCATCCCAGATAGACATTAGTAAAAATTTAAATAATTAATATATTTACCTTACCATTCTATATATGTTTTGCTACTTTTAACATTTAACACATTTATGTTTTCTGTTTTACCATTTTTAGGTGGCTTCATTCTAGAATCTTCTCACCCATGTATAAACAATTCAGCATCAGGTTCAGTTAGGAGAGTTCTAGATAGCTTTACAACACCAATATCTTCGCAAACTCCTTTTAACAATGATATCACACTCCAAGCATCATATGTATAATGTATTAGAGTCATTCTCATTCTTGAATCCATACAGAAATAGAGGGAAACATATGATGGAATCAGGTTTTAGTTACAAAAAAAAACACAGTTTAATTTTTGTGCACTTTTACTACTATTTGGTACAACACTATTGTATGACAAAAATTATTGTACTATATTTTTTCCCTATGAAATTTTACATGTCTGTATTAGCAACAAGAAGTTTTACCATTCACGATGTAATAGATTTTTGCTTTTGGTTATCTCGAATTATTTGCCGTTTTGTGTTTAATGTTCCTTGATTTAGTGAATATTTCTTCCTTGACTGTATGTATTGAGACCGTGTTGTCATGTTTGACATTTAATATCAATTCTCTGAAGTTAGTTCTGTGATGATTTGTTTGTGTATTCGTGTTATTGTATGTTGTCTGTTGTCGTTGATTCGTCTTCATATCGGTTCATTGACTTGAGGAGACATTTTCGCCAATTCTAGAGGAACACAGTGTTGGTTGCGCCGTGTGTTGGGCCATTTTTGACATCGCCGAGTTAGGGTCAGGTGTGTGCGCCGTGTGTGTGGGGGGAGAGTCTTGACTAGCGAGGCGGGACACGACTGAGAGACATGGTCGTCTTTGGCGTGGGTGTTGCGCCGTTTATGAGAACATGACGCTAAACGAGCGTCATTCTAGGCTGTGCTCTTGCGCCGTTTACTTCAGTTATTCGCCAACGTTCGGAGCACGACAGTCAACACATTGATGTTTGAGCCGTGTTCTGGGCCGTTTTGTTAAGGTATATAAATAGGACATTCGTACTTTTCAGCCTCATTTCATCCTTTCTTATCGGTTTCGGGTGATTTGACAAGGTGTTTCGATCCTTAAGTAGATTATCGTCATATATTGAGGTCTTGATCATGTTTAGCATCATCATTCGTTCACTAGTACAAAAACTGGCTTTTGCATCGCCTCTCTGGCAACGCACTGACAAGAAACGTGACGCGTAAGCATATTTGGGGTCAATTTTATATTTTTAAGAAACATTATGCATCATATACTAAAATATAACTGATACCTAATGTGTTTGAAAATTTACTAAAAATCTTTTGCATCGAATTGTTTTGAGTAGTCGATACATAATGTCTCAACTTTTAACTTTTTAATATTATATGTATCAAACAATTATATGTGTGATGTGTAATGTGCTAATTTTTTTAATATTTTCATGATTGCTGAGTATCACGTATTAATAATGTTTGATGTTGAAATATTGTACATCACAGTTTTACTAATGTGTGATGCAAATGTACACTACCATTAATTATATACGATTATATAGTGTATAATCAAACCCTTATACACTACACAGTTTTACTAATGTGTGATGCAAATGTACACTACCATTAATTGTATACGATTATATATCAAACCCTTATACACTACCACTAATAGCAGACACGATCGACTCTCCTCAATATTTTCATCTGTCAATCGCCCACGGCCGGCGAATCAAACCCTTTACCAACCCTAGTTTTTTGCTTTCTTCGATTCCAGCTATTAGCAATCAACTCCCCGTGCTTTGGAATTTTATTTCGAACCAGAGATTTGGCTTCATGACAGATTCTCTTTCTAACGATCAGTAGCTGGGAATTCGTAAGAACGTTTATCCTTTCTGCAAGTTTCATTTGTTTACTTGTATATAACCTATTTTTGGGAATTGTATAAATTATTTTCAACTCATCCCTTGTGCAGTGAGTTGTGTTAATTTGATGTTTGTTTGAAGATGATATATTGAATAGCAGTGGTGGGTATTGGTGGTTGACATTATTTTCATTTCTTTCTGAAATTTTGTGTATGTTTGCAAGATTCCTCCACGAGTTCATTTAACTTCTGCACGAGTATTGATGTTTGCCTTATTTGCCGTCTTACATTGCCTTTTGCACGAGTTGATTTAGCTTTTTTTAGTTTAATTCTCAATACTGTTAAAGTGAAACTGCACAATTCAGAACAGATAATCCCCAAATTCCTAGTTCACTCTCAACTTCAACTTCTTCCCACTTCAATTAAAAAAAATCTCCCCAAAATTGACTCTTGAAGACTATTTAATAAAATAATTCGCTCTTCAATTGCGTCGCACGTCCAATATTTCCTCGTTCTCAGTAAGAAAATCTCGAGGCTCTGTTTTCTTCATGAGGATTTGCTCAATCTCTTTCTTTCAAGGTATGTTGATTTTTTCTCCATTCGTTCCCCCAGAATTTCTCTCAATTTTTTTCACCTAATTGTTAAAGTCTGCCAAAACTTGTCTAAACAAAAAATTTAGGTTTATTTTTAAGGATTAAAATGGTTGTCTTTATGGTGAATAACATTCTTATATTTATGTTTAATGCAGATAATAATACAGTGATTATTTAATACTTATGGATCGAAATTGGATTTCTGGTAAGCGTGATTCTGAGGGATTTAAAGAAGGGGTTGAGGAGTTTATTAAATGGGCAGTGGCGCATAAAAAATCAGAAGAGAAGAAATTCTATTGTCCTTGTAGAATTTGTGGTAATAAGAGGAAAGTGTGCACCGTAGATCAATTAAGGGAGCATATATGGTGTAATGGTATGACAAAAAGTTATACGGAATGGATTTGGCATGGTGAAAGGGCAACAAGTGGTAGTACCAGTACTACCAATCATGTTCCCATAGAAGAAACCGAGTATGATTTAGAGTATGAAGATCAAAATGAGGTAAATTTATTCGATGATGATCGAATAAATGAGATGTTACGTGACGTGAACGGGAACTTATCTTTCAAGAGTGATGCCGAGAAACCATTATATACGGGTTGTACTAAATTTACTCGTTTATCTGGTATAATGAAGCTATTCAATTTAAAAGCCGCAAATGGTTGGAGTGATAAGGGTTTCACAGCTTTGTTGGAAGTGTTGTGGAGATGCTTCAGGAAGGTAATTTACTTCCAAGTTCCACCTATGAAGCAAAGAAAATCATGTGTCCATTGGGCTTGAATGTTGATAAAATACATGCATGTCCTAATGATCGCTTGTTATAGGAAGGAGTACAAAGACTTGGAAAAATGCCCAAGGTGTGGAGTTTCGCGGTATAAGGTATATGATGATGATTGTGGCAAGAAAGGGTCCCTGCTAAGGTATTGTGGTATTTACCAATAGTTCGAGATTTAAACGACTTTTTGCAGTGCCAAAGATTCAAAAATCTTGTTTGGCATGAAGAAGAGAGAAATAAAGATGGTATGCTTCGACATCCGGTGATTCACATAATGGATGAAGATTGATTCAGTATTTCCAGAATTTGGGGGTGACGCGAGAAATTTGAGGCTTGGGCTTTGCACGGATGGCGTAAATCCATTTGGTTCTTTGAGCAGCCAATACAGTGTTTGGCCAGTTCTATTGGTCATTTACAATTTACCTCCATGGCTTTGTATGAAAAGAAAGTATATGATGTTGTCACTTCTTATTTCTGGTCCCAAACTGTAACACCCCCAGAATACGACCGGGAATGTCACACGCCGTAGACCCTTATCACAAGGATCCACCAGGCTAAACTCCAAAAGACTACTCAAAGATTGACCGGCCGGGGTCAAAATTTAATACAAAGCAGACCGACAAGGTCATAAACCAATTCAGAAACTAACGACATTCATATTACAATGACAACAATAAACTTGAACACAGAAAAGAATGACAATTCAATTTAATAAATGATAATTACACCCATGCAAGGGTGAATACTCGAACGACAGAGAAATACCGACCAAAATGATACAAAAGAAAAGACTCTGACTCTGGTGTGATTAGCATCGTCGTCTTCCATCTCCTTCCAAGCCAATCCGTGATCGCTCCCATTGCCAAAACCCGAGCGCATAACAGGCACCCACCCGAAAACTCGGGGGTTAGCAACCTGGAATTTTGCTAGTGCAAGTACATAATATAAAAGATATAATAAAAGTAACTACACAATTTTTAACCGCCGTGAAGCCTTAACACAAACCATACATTCCCACAACAAGACAGAATAACACTCGCATACACGAGGTGAAAGGTAATCACATAGTCATATTCTCCTTACGGAAAATAACATTCATGAAACTTTAAACGAGCCCAAGGAGTCAGGAAGATCCCTTTTGTAAAAGGAAAAGTATTTTGATAAGATAGTTTGCAATCATTATTATTGACTCGGGCCGTTTAGGGGTTTTTAAAATCGAATGGGAATACTTTTGGAAAAAATTTCAAAACTCTCGGGTCCTTGACCCAACGTATGGAAAATGATTACACAAAAACCAAGTCAACTTATTTGGGGTTCTCGACCCAATTTATAGAACACCAACACAAACGAAATCATTACAACATCTCGCAGGGTTCTAAACCCAATCCAAATAACATCATCACGAATTCGATCATCTCAACATTCCACAGGGTCCTCGATCCAATACACAGAATGGCACCACAATACAATCAAAGGCACAATCTCTCATTCGACATATCCTGCTCAAGACCCCCGATTAATTAACCCTCGGAGATTTCACAAACCTCCTTGGTTAATTAACCCTGATACCCACGCTTTAAAAACAATTTGAAACAAGCTTTCAAAAACACGAATCGCGTACCAAATCAAGACAAACATTTGAAAGTGAGTTGAAAGAATTTGAGATACGAATATCGTTCGGTAACGGGGTCTTAGCTATCACTCAAATACCCGTAACCAATAAGCCTGCCAGGCGCCTCCCTTGCACACCTGTGTACCGGCGTTCACTTCCATCATGTTGGCCGCTCCTTGAACATGTCACCGCACCGGCGTCACTCCCGCAAGAGCCGCCCCTTGCACGCGCATTAGGTGACATCGGCGTTCACCACCCATATGGAGCCGCACATTGCAGCATACACCAGGCCGGAGTGCACGCCCTGCCCTCAGAGGTTCCCGGATACGACGTTTCTCACAACACGTATCCACATTATCACAAACATCCAGCACATGAACAAATGTCACAACAATTTTCAACTCGGTACATCAAGTCACACAATTTCTCCGCCAGTCCATAACCACACAAGTAGGCAGGAACACGCACGTTATTAATCAACTCAATCACGATAAGCGTTCAAGCATAACCAATCAACACCGCACATAGATATATATATAACCTTACTATATTATATGAATGACTATAGTTCATCCCTCAATCCAAGTTGAGTACGTCAACTAGTGTTAGCATTCATCACTCGTCGATCACCGACATAAGCATGTATATCAATATACGTATATACATACTTATTTTTTTAACATATAAATATATATATATAATACATATATATATATATACACATACATATACATATATATATATATATACATATACGTCCGTATAAACTCATACACTTCAACAACAATGATTTCACGCAGTTACAATTCGTATATCGAGGTACTTGCCTTGGTAATACGACGCGAAGGAGACGACGAAGGAATCGGTTCCGGTCCGAACAATCCTCTCAAATCCGACCCTAACACAATAATGATATATAATCAATCTCACATCATGAATACGAAGAAATCCCTCCTAGTTCTACCCGTTGGGACAATTTATCGAACACCAAGAGTGCGTAGGGAATTGAAATCGGTTAACGGTGAACTAACGGGATTTCATCCCAACCAAAAACAAGAAAGCCAAGGGTCACGAGAGTACTATCAAAATCTAACAACAACATCGGTTAATTCGGATTAAAACACAAGATCACCACCAAACCCTCCCCAAAAATCATACTAAGGTATAAGAGATCTTACCTCTTGAAGATACAAACCCTATAATCCGAAGAACACGTGCTAGATCCACAATCCGAGCTACACGATCGAAGGAAGACGAAGAAAAACACACAATCGAAAGGGTGGATGGAGAAGAAATCGCCCTCTCAACCCTCTCTCTCTCGCACGGTGGAAGGGAGGAAGAAAATGTGCGAATCTCGCAAAACGCACGATTATAGCGGCGGCCGCATCGTGTGCAGCGGCTCGGCTAAAGCGTGCGCGGCACGGGCCAAAGATTGCGCCAGGTGGTGGTGACCGCTCGTTGTGCCGCGGCTCATTCGGAGTGTGCGCGGCTCGGACTCGGCATGTGCGCGGCGCTGCACGGTATCTTAGGCACAGTACAGAGGTTTTAACGGCAGTGCCACAGGTGTGCCGCGGCCGGACAAGTGTGCCGCGGCTCGGCTGTGTGCCGCGGCTCACAAACCTTGTGCCGCGGCACAGTGCACTGCTTGGCCAACAATCTGGGTAATGTGTGCGCGCGGCACAATCCTTGTCTTGCGGCCCACACCCCCTCGGGTCCCAAAAATGACGAAAAATGATCCGGAAGAGAATAAAAGCAATAGGAATCGATATTTGGGCAACAATAACACGAAATGGAAGTACGGAACCCCAAAAGATCCGAGGTGCACAACCAAAGTCGAACAAGGGACAAATTCCCTAAACTTCTAGGAAATTACACAAACGGCCCAAACATCCGAAAATCACGATACAACGTCGGATTAACAATCCGAAACTCACAACATGCTCTACTCAATCATACGAACTCATGGAAGTAAGAAAATGACGAAATCGAACGAGTTTAACGAGAGACAAATACACATGAGACAAAATATAACACAAGATGAAATTACGTAAAAACATCATCGAGACCCGTCTAAGCGGAGAAACTCCAAGAACAAAATAGGTTCAGAATTCCAAACGGTGACAAGCGAGTTGTCGAAACGGACCTCGCCGGAAAAATAACATTTACCTGAAATAGAATTTGCGGATATTACATTCTACCCTCCTTAAAAGAAGTTTCGTCCGAAACTTAAAATAGAGAGCGGCGGAACAATCAAGGAAATAACTACTTGCTCACCCCCAAATCATCACGAGCAAAGCGCGAATGCAAGGATCCGTAAATACGATGAACCGACCTAGCGAGCATATGGTACGTGAGTCGAGGCGATAAAAATGTATGGGAACACGATAAGTTGAGGTGAAGGAGTATGAATTTGGATACCAAAGCTCCCGAGTTAAGAAAATCACAAAATAGTTCGGACGTCACGAAAATCATGTTTCGAGCTCAACCAACCACAATCCAAGTTCATAACACATTCGGAAGTGTCAATTGCACACGTGGGAATAATAGTTCGAACAAAATTTGCAAGAATTAGGTTCGAGATATGGAAAGACCACAATAATTCACGGGTTTTAACAAAAAGCTCAAATTCGTTCGGAGGACGGCAGGCTAAGTAGAACAAGATAGTTTAAAATCGTCGAGAGGATCATAATTGAGTTACCAACAATGAAAAATCATACAATGCCGAAAATACCAAGGAAAGTACGGGTAATACACTTCCCTATACTAAAAGGTATTTCGATCCCAAACTTAGAACAACAAGAGTTGGAAATATAGAGCAATGAAATGAAGAACGATCAAAGTCACGATTGTTCAAAACAGCAACAATTAGGACATATTGCAAAATATTCATCCTCCCATGTTAGGCTCTTCAGAAGGAAACATAGGGTTTCGGGACATTCTCCAGTCACTAGCTCTGCTCTCTCTCAGGGCGACATTCTTTGCCAATTCGGAAACTGTCTCACAGTGTTTCTCCCGATGACCTACACACCCACACCGGTAACAAGTCAAGAGTGGAGAGGGACAATTTGCACGAACATGTCCTGACGATTCTGATTGAAACATCTTCTCTTCTTACCGCGAGTCACCGTCTTTGGTTTGGGATTTCAGCGTTCACTCCCGACCGCGAAGATGACGCTTTCGAACAACGTAAGGGCTTGGGAGCCTTAGTCTCCTCATCGCCCAGAAATTTTCCCGATACCCTCGGTCTCTTTGCTTCGCTCGTGGGCTCGATTACTGAGGAGATTTCATAGGATATCGTTTGATCTCGATACTCCATCACTGTAGCATGGATAGTTGTCGTACGAACCACCTTGCCGCTTCCATTTCCATCATCACGTCCACGTCCGGCGAGGCTTGACATACTAATACGGATAACGCCGATCAACAGTATTAGTTTATCAGTCGTACAATATACCACAATTATCAACCTGAGTTTTAGTTAGCATCCTTAGAATAACGGTACTATCGTAAAGCATAAAGTTTTATGAAGTCAAGTTCGAGTTCCTCGACGAGGACGATCATTATATGTATGCACTTAATGAAAACAAATTTTTGAAAAAGGGGCTCGTCACGTTGCGCCCAAGACTTGTAAACACTGTCTTTTATTTCGGAAGAGGAAGTTTACATAATGACTCTAAAATTATTTTCGAGTGAAGAATAAAAGAAAAAGAAAGAAATCGAAAATTAATTCGTAACTAATTTGAAATATTTCAAAAATGTTGAGTCCCAAATATCACAATCTTGAAAATCTTTCCTCTTCTTCCAAAATGTTTATTCGAAAGAATTTTCCACCGAGATACGTGACCATTTAACATGACGGTATTAAATCGTGGCTTTACACAATGTTAGAAAATTTCAAAGCATTGTTTTAAAATATTCGTGATACTACAGCGCCGTGGCCTGCTCCGAACCTACTGTGCTAAAAATCATTTTAAAAAAAATGTTCAAAATGCCAAAAAGGCCGATGTCGGTAATGTTCTCAAATACTCACTAAAGTCATTTATGAAATATCAAATACCGTCATAAGAATACTATCAAAATATGCAAGACCAAAATATCAAAACTCGGTTTGTAAGATAACAAAAACCATCTTAAAATACTCATGCGGTGGATAACATTATCATTCGTAAATTCATTCTAATAAAGTACCGAAAGCAGGATAAACATGCTCGACTTAGAAGCATACTACGTAACTATTTATGCTCGAACCGCATGCGCATGTCATATCCTAAAACGATAATATCACCAACAAGTTCCAATTCCTAGTTCACATTAAGCATATTAGCACAATGTAATCAAATACGTATATAAGGGGACTTACGATCGGGAGGCTTACCATCACGGATTGCGGAAGATGATGTCGAAACCACGATACTAATCACGACTACGATGCGCGCGACTTACACAAGACATGGACTTGACCCAACGGCTAGGTTTTTCGCAAACCTAAGCTCGATACCATAAATGTAACACCCCGAATACGACC
Source organism: Orobanche coerulescens (assembly GCA_033398695.1). Lineage (NCBI taxonomy): Eukaryota > Viridiplantae > Streptophyta > Magnoliopsida > Lamiales > Orobanchaceae > Orobanche > Orobanche coerulescens. Next base: position 7,443,638 of record CM065814.1, read on the forward strand.
GGAATGTCACACGCCGTAGACCCTTATCACAAGGATCCACCAGGCTAAACTCCAAAAGACTACTCAAAGATTGACCGGCCGGGGTCAAAATTTAATACAAAGCAGACCGACAAGGTCATAAACCAATTCAGAAACTAACGACATTCATATTACAATGACAACAATAAACTTGAACACGAAAGAATGACAATTCAATTTAATAAATGATAATTACACCCATGCAAGGGTGAATACTCGAACGACAGAGAAATACCGACCAAAATGATACAAAAGAAAAGACTCGACTCGGTGTGATTAGCATCGTCTTCCATCTCCTTCCAAGCCAATCAGTGATGCTCCCGATTGCCCAAAACTGAGCGCATAACAGGCACCCACCCCGAAAACTCGGGGTTAGCAAACTGGAATTTTGCTAGTGCAAGTACATAATATACAAGATATACGAACAAGAATAACACAAAATTTAACCGCCGTGAAGCCTTAACACAAACCATACATTCCCACAACAAGACAGAATAACACTCGCATACACGAGGTGAAAGGTAATCACATAGTCATATTCTCCTTACGGAAAATAACATTCATGAAACTTTAAACGAGCCCAAGGAGTCGGAAGATCCCTTTTGTAAAAGGAAAAGTATTTTGATAAGATAGTTTGCAATCATTATTATTGACTCGGGCCGTTTAGGGGTTTTAAAATCGAATGGGAATACTTTTGGAAAAATTTCAAAACTCTCGGGTCCTTGACCCAACGTATGGAAAATGATTACACAAAAACCAAGTCAACTTATTTGGGGTTCTCGACCCAATTTATAGAACACCAACACAAACGAAATCATTACAACATCTCGCAGGTTCTAAACCCAATCCAAATAACATCATCACGAATTCGATCATCTCAACATTCCACAGGTCCTCGATCCAATACAGAATGGCACCACAATACAATCAAAGGCACAATCTCTCATTCGACATATCTGCTCAAGACCCCGATTAATTAACCCTGAGATTTCGTCAAACCTCCTTGGTTAATTAACCCCGATACCCACGCTTTAAAAACAATTTGAAACAAGCTTTCAAAACACGAATCGCGTACCAAATCAAGACAAACATTTGAAAGTGAGTTGAAAGAATTTGAGATACGAATATCGTTCGATGGGTCTTAGCTATCACTCAAATACCCGTAACCAATAAGCACGCGGGCGCCTCCCTTGCACACACTGTGTACCAGCGTTCACTTCCATAATGTTGGCCGATCCTTGAACATGTCACATCACCTGCGTCACTCCAGCAAGAGCCGACCATTGCATGAGCATTAGGTGACATCTGCTTTCACAACACATATGGAGCCGCACATTGCGGCATACACTGTGCCGGAGTGCACGCCCCGCCTCGAGAGGTTCCGGATACGACGTTTCTCAAAACAATTATCCACATTATAACAAACATACAGAACATGAACAAATGTCACAACAATTTTCAACTCGGTACATCAAGTCACACAATTTCTCCGCCAGTCCATAACCACACAAGTAGGCAGGAACACGCACGTTATTAATCAACTCAATCACGATAAGCGTTCAAGCATAACCAATCAACACCGCACATAGATATATATATAACCTTACTATATTATATGAATGACTATAGTTCATCCCTCAATCCAAGTTGAGTACGTCAACTAGTGTTAGCATTCATCACTCGTCGATCACCGACATAAGCATGTATATCAATATACGTATATACATACTTATTTTTTTAACATATAAATATATATATAATACATATATATATATATACACATACATATACATATATATATATATATATATACATATACGTCCGTATAAACTCATACACTTCAACAACAATGATTTCACGCAGTTACAATTCGTATATCGAGGTACTTGCCTTGGTAATACGACGCGAAGGAGACGACGAAGGAATCGGTTCCGGTCCGAACAATCCTCTCAAATCCGACCCTAACACAATAATGATATATAATCAATCTCACATCATGAATACGAAGAAATCCCTCCTAGTTCTACCCGTTGGGACAATTTATCGAACACCAAGAGTGCGTAGGGAATTGAAATCGGTTAACGGTGAACTAACGGGATTTCATCCCAACCAAAAACAAGAAAGCCAAGGGTCACGAGAGTACTATCAAAATCTAACAACAACATCGGTTAATTCGGATTAAAACACAAGATCACCACCAAACCCTCCCCAAAAATCATACTAAGGTATAAGAGATCTTACCTCTTGAAGATACAAACCCTATAATCCGAAGAACACGTGCTAGATCCACAATCCGAGCTACACGATCGAAGGAAGACGAAGAAAAACACACAATCGAAAGGGTGGATGGAGAAGAAATCCCCCTCTCAACCCTCTCTCTCTCTCGCGCACGGTGGAAGGGAGGAAGAAAATGTGCGAATCTCGCTGAAAACGCACAGTTATAGCGCTGACCGCATCGTGTGCCGCGGCTCAGCTAAAGCGTACGCGGCACGAGGCAAAGATTGCGCCCGGTGGTGGTGACCGCTCGTTGTGCAGCGGCTCATTCGGAGTGTGCCGCGGCTCGGACTCGGCATGTGCCGCGGCCTTGCCGGGGTCTTGGGGCACACGGTGCAGAGGTTTTAACCGGCAGTGCCACACGGTGTGCGCGGCCGGACAAGTGTGCCGCGGCACGGCTTGGCTGTGTGCCGCGGCTCACAAACCTTGTGCCGCGGCACACGAGACACCGCTTGGCCAACAACTGGGTAATGTGTGCGCCGCGGCGCACAATCCTTGTGCCGCGGCCCACACCCCCCCTCGGGTCCCAAAAATGACGAAAAATGATCCGGAAAGAGAATAAAAGCAATAGGAATCGATATTTGGGCAACAATAACACGAAATGGAAGTACGGAACCCCCAAAAAGATCTGAGGTGCACAACCAAAGTCGAACAAGAGACAAATTCCCTAAACTTCTAGGAAATTACACAAACGGCCCAAACATCCGAAAATCACGATACAACGTCGGATTAACAATCCGAAACTCACAACATGCTCTACTCAATCATACGAACTCATGGAAGTAAGAAAATGACGAAATCGAACGAGTTTAACGAGAGACAAATACACATGAGACAAAATATAACACAAGATGAAATTACGTAAAAACATCATCGAGACCCGTCTAAGCGGAGAAACTCCAAGAACAAAATAGGTTCAGAATTCCAAAACAGTGACAAGCGAGTTGTCGAAACGGACCTCCGCCGGAAAAATAAAAATTACCGGAAATCGAATTTGCGGATATTACACAAACAACCGGGAAATGACATAGATGTGTACTTGGAGCCACTCATTGAAGACTTGAAAAAATTATGGGATGAAGGGGTGCCTGTTTATGATGCATATTCTGACGAGTCTTTCACATTAAAGGCCATGGTTTTTTGTACAATTAATGATTTTCCAGCATATGGAAATTTATCTGGATATAGTGTCAAGGGTTGTAAAGCATGCCCAATATGTGAAAATGACACAGATTCCGTATCATTGAGTAGAGTTGAAGGAAGTGGGAAGCAGGTGTATCTAGGCCATCGTAGATTTCTCCCTCGTAACCACCCTTATCGTAGGTTGAGAAAGTCATTTAATGGGGATCCCGACCATAGATCAGCTCCTCGTGTGTTAACAGGCAAGCAAGTTCATGAACGGGTTAGTGGAATTAATACCGTGTTTGGTAAACCTTACAAGCCTTCGAAAGAAAAAAATCCTTGGAAAAAAAAGTCTATCTTCTGGAGCCTCCCTTATTGGGAGCACTTACATGTTAGACATTGTATTGATCTTATGCATGTGGAAAAAAATGTGTGTGATAGTCTTATTGGGACTTTACTTAACATACCAGGAAAGACAAAGGATGGTGTCAAATCAAGGTATGACTTGGTTTCAATGGGCATACGACCTGAGTTAGCTCCACAAAATAAGGGGAAACGGACATATACGCTTTGACTTGTTATATATTATCAAAAAAGGAGAAAACAATCCTTTGTGAGTGTTTAAATGGCATCAAGGTTCCTCATGGATATTCATCAAATGTTCGAAGTATTGTTTCAATGAAAGATTTAAAATTAATTGGGATGAAATCTCATGACTGCCATGTCTTAATACAACAATTCTTGCTGTGGCAATTCGGTCAATTTTGCCAAAAATGTGAGGTATGCTATCATCAAACTTTGTATGTTCTTCAAAAAATTTGTTCAAAAGTACTTGATCCGGGGTCTTGGATGCAATGCAAGACGACATTGTTGTTACTTTATGCCGATTCGAAATATATTTTCCACCATCTTTTTGATATTATGGTTCACTTGGTTGTTCACTTAGTGAGAGAGGCCAAAGCTGTGGGCCAGTTTCTTAAGGTACATGTACCCACCAGAGCGGAATATGGGTGTCTTTGGCGACATGTCGAAATCCTTGTCGTCCCGAAGGTAGTATGGTTGAGGGTTACTTGAATGAGGAGGTCATCGACTGCACCGAATACTTATCGCGGCTTACAAGTATTGGAATTCCTAAGTCTCGTCATGAGGGAAGAATTGAAGGTAAGGGAACATTGGGTCGCAAGGTTCTTGAGGTTGGTCGTGAACTCCAAAATCAAGCGCACTTGTATGTTTTACAACAGTACGGTGAATTCTTACATAGTGCAACATTTGGCTTTTTTAAAGCATTGGAATCCGTGCAAAAGTGAAAGATGGTTACGAAATGAACATAACAATTCTTTCATCAAATGGTTTAAAGATCAAGTCAATGTTCAGTTGAAGAACAAGTCGAATGAAGTTAGTGATGATATAAGGTGGTTGGCGCACGGGCCCTCTATTAATGTTATATCTTATGAAGGATATGACATAAATGGGTATTGTTTTTACACCAAATGTCGGGATGACAAAAGCACCATGCAAAACAGTGGGGTTAGTTTGGTAGCATCTGCGTTACATTTTGCCAGTGCTAAGGACAATAGACCACAAAAATCTAGAATGTCATATTATGGGGTAATCGAGGACATATGGGAACTTGACTACACTGAATTTAAGGTGCCAGTGTTCCGATGTAAGTGGGTTGATATTAATAGAGGAGTTAGAGTGGATGACTTGGGTTTTACATTGGTGGATTTTTCCAAATTAGGCCACCACGACGAGCCATTCATAATGGCGTCGCAACCAAAACAAATTTTTTACATTACTGATCCTATGGATGCAAGGTGGTCTGTAGTTCTACCTGGAAAAAGACAATTTGTTACATCAGTTGGTATTGAGGTAGATGAAGATGAATATGATGACATTGATGATAGCTCGACTTTCCAAATGCGGCTCACTCTTTACCAGAATGAAGATGAGTTGAGTGGGTATTACTCGCGTAACGATCATCTCAAGGAGTGGGTTGAAGACGAGAGTCTACCAAAGAGTAAAAAGCTCAAAAGATTGAAATACTAGATGGTTGTTGGAATTTAGTAGTATAGGGCTCGAATGGTTCATTAGCAATGTATACTATATTTCAATAAGTCAAGTTAATTTTTGTTATTTGATCATTTGTCCGATTTTTGGAAGTTTTTACAAAACATTAATGAGATATCTTATTTCTTATTTCTTATTTCTTCATAAAAATGAACCGTCTTCGCGGATCTTGTAACATTCCTAGGCATGTATGATACATTTCCCAAGTACTTTTATCTCTTTGTCTTCAAGAGAGAGTTTATTTCCGATCAAGGTGAAGTTTATTTCGATCAAGGCGAAGATTGTCTACAGCCCTAGACATCTGATCATGCAATATATGTTTGTCGAGCCTCTTAGAGTTAAAAATTCAGATGTCTTTAGGTATGAGAATATGAGTTGGTTGCCCTTCCAAGGACTTCTATCAGCTTGCATGCAAAGAATAATTTGTTCACATGGTCTTTGTGAGCTACTTTGGGCTAAGAGCATAATTTCGTAGAAGCATCAAGCAACATTTGAATTCGTGACAAAGATATCTTCCATTGTTCTTTTTTCTAAGAAAAAGAAAACTGCTTTTCTTAAGATTATATATTTAAGGTTCACCAATACGGTTTGGCTTAAGAAACTCATGCAAGAATAAAAAGTAAAGCTTCGATGTCACCGCCACTAAAAGAAAATAAACGAGACAATGTATCATCAATTATATAATGCTTTCATCACATTGTTAAAGTGCAACAGTAGATGGAGTTTAGGCACATGTGTTCACTTAATATGTATTTCTTCAAATCTTATGAACATGGAATTGGAACAGCAATTATTTAAGGATACAAACTATATGAAGATGCAAATAAGGTCATTAATACTGATAACTTGGTGTCGCTATATGTTCTGGTTCAAAGTTATCTGTTGCGATCTAGCTTAAAAGGACAAAGTATTCAAGGTTTTATCTGTTGAAGTCCTATTGAAAATACTTGTTTGCTAAATGGGGGTAGAAAAATGAAGGCGGGTAGAAAATCAAATTAGAGACCAGTAGGATAGTTTTTCTTATTTCTTTTGTTTTCTTTCTTGTCATCAGAGTAGATCATACAAGCAAACTGTGGTTTTTGATGAATATTGGTGACCACAGAATGATGAATCATGATACATCTGGTCAATATATTGTGACATCTAATATTAAATTGTACTAGTATGAAAATAATCATGTGTATGGTGCTTTTCATGTGCAGGATAATATACAACTATGACTTTTGAAAATCACGAATCTCTTGATGATGAACCTGGAAATGATGAGAATGAAAAGAAGAAAATTTTGAAGAAAAGAGGCCCAACAACTGGAAAGTAAATGGCACAAGAAGACAAATGGCAGCCTAATTGGAGTGGGATGTCGGCATTGCCCAATTGGAGAATTTGCCGATAGGTTCAAGACATATGTTGGAGTATGTGCACGTACTCATATTCCTATTAGCATCGATGACTGGGAACATGTAGATGAATCTCTAAAGGAAACTATTTGGTTAGACATTCGGTATGATGATTTGTGGCTCTTGAGTTCTTTACATCTTCAAATGAATTCATCATTAACTTCATCCACTTTCTATGGTGTGAATGATTTGAAGTTGTATAAATTGCATGCATCGAGATATATAAATATTTTGTTACGCAAAGGCTTTCTTATTATGGTCTCTTGTTTAATGTAATTTCCGTTGCTTATGCTTCCGATGGTGAGGCGAATTTGCGACCTTTGGATTTAAGATATATGTTACTCATAATTTGACTATCTATAAAAAGACCCCGTGTCTCCATATCCGTTTGTTTTCTCGTATGGAGTATTTAAGTAGGATGCTAAAGCCTCTAAAGGATCATGGAAACTTGACAAAAATCCTAATCGTTTCATTGAACATCACACATCTCATCTTTGCAGATGATTTGTTGCTGTTTGCAAAGGGTAATATGTCTTCAGTGAAAATACTCCTTGATAAGTTTGATCTGTTTAGCTGCACTTCTGGGCTTATTCCCAATAAGAGTAAAAGTGCCATATACTTTGCTGGTGTCTCTGACTAGAAAATAAGGAAAATCTGTGAACAAGTCCAGTTGCAGGAAGGTGATCTGCCATTTAGATACCTTGGCCTCATGACTAAAATGATTTATATCATATGGATAAAAAGAAACAAGAGGATTTTTCAGGAGAGTGCCATAGATTTACAGCATTTGGTCCAAACTGCAGTATAAAGGGCTTTTGGAAGAGCAGACATGCATTCAAAACTAAGGAACTTGTGCCGCACCTTTCGAACTTATCCTAGGATTGTTTAGGTTGTTTTGATTATTTTGTAATTGAGATGTGTGTGTACAGCAGCAATTGCTTGCTAGTTTGTAACAAGTGATGATCTTCATGGTCTACTGAAATAAAATAAACTACTTTTATTCCAAAAAAAAAGATGTCAGCAAAAAAATAAGAAAAATGCCAATTTACATATTTAAAAAGAATACCCAATACGCCGCTCTTGGTTTTATGTGGGATGTAATCGGATCAGCTTTACACGGTCTAATATTGCAGTTTCCTTCTTTGCATTTGTGTTTGGGGTCGTGGTAAATAATGATTTTCAAGGGATGAGTTCTGAAGCGAAAAGTTTTATAGGTGGTGAATATGCTTATTACAATGTTATTATATGGGGCATTGTTACATTTCAGTTGGGTGTTTTGGGTTCGACTGCTGTGTTATATCTATCGTCTACTGTGCTAGCTGGTATTCTTAACTCGATAAGGGTTCCTCTTACAAGTATTGCAGCAGTTATACTTATGCATGATCCTATGAGTGGTTTGAAGATCTTATCGCTTATTGTTACCTTTTGGGGGTTCTTGTGCTATATATATATATGCTAGTTACCCTGTAAGTCCTGTTTCTTCTTCAACTTCTAGTTGCTAGTCTTTTGTATTTGCCCAATTTATGTTTTTATTAGGGCTTAAGGCCTTTGGCCCTATGTAAGTTGTCATTATTCGACAAAAATGTTGTATTTAAATATAGTTTATAAGTAGAAAAGTGGCTACGTTTATTCTATATATATATATATAAATCAGATTTATTTGTTATAGATTAATTTTTATATAAAGGGAGACGATTGGATGTAAACTTTGTGATGTGCCTAAAAGTATTAAGGTTATGAGGGTCTGCACTATTTGTTGAGAAGTACACATAAGATTTAATCGGGTTAGGCCTGTTTGTCCATAGCTACTACAACTTCAAGTTAATTCTTGCCGATATCTTTTAGGGAATTGATCTGTTCTTCTCCCATAGCTGACATAATTGTCACCACAATATCTTTTCCGTTAGCGAACCCGTCTTTAATCTATACACAAAACAAACAGAAATGAATTTAAAAAAACAAAGAACAACCGTGTAAGACCTCACACATATTGTTTAACAACACATCACAATGTGCTCTGCCTGAAATCATATTGACCATACATAAGCATCTAAACAGAGTATATTCTCTAAACAGAGTAAAAGTTTAAAGCTTCATCTTACCAGAGAAATGGGACCTAGACCAATGCACTGGTGGAATCTTTTTCAACCATACATAAGCATCTAAACAGATACCCTTTAGGTCCTCCATATGCTTGTCAAAAGCTTGAATGGTAGTTGCAGTTGCACACTTCCATAAACAATATTTATAGAGTTGTCCCCTCCAACCAAGTTTCATGTTGTCATGTATGTGTTTTAAATGTAATCTGTGCTCAAGACTTGGAAACATGGTGGTTATAAATGGTATTATCCCCTCCAAGAATACAGTTTAAGTTATAAAAATACAGTTAAGTGATATGAATGCAAATAAAAGGTGATAAAAATACAGTTAAGTGATAAAAGGTAACGCGTACCTTTTGCCTATCTGATATAAATGTGAAATTTGAATCCCTTCTCAAGTCCAAATCATCTCCTAGGTAATCAAGAAACCACATCCAAGATTCTTTGTTAGCTTTGACTATAGTTTTTTTATTTGTAGAAAAAGTTCATGATCAGTGAGGATAAGGTTCTGAAAAGAAAAGTAATGAAGGGCGTAAATGCAAGCTGGAGGACTTTCAAATCTAGACTCACTAACAACTACTTTACAAAGAAGACAAAGAATGAGGTAGAACACCCTCCATGGGTACATTACAGTTGCATTGAGGAGGAGCACTGGAAAGATTTCAAGCGTAAACGTGAAGACGATCAATTTCAGGTACATATTCATTATTTGACTGAATTCTAATTTTGGTTATTATATCGCGTATAGGTTTGTAATACTTAATGCATTGTACTTAACAATTCAGATGAGCAGCCTAGATAGAGTTTCATGAATATGTATTGTATAGGTTATAAGTGTCAGGAATCGAGATAGTCAATCCAAGAATGAGCATGTCCACAGGTTAGGTCGTGGTGGATATGCTCAACTTCAAGAAGCAGATTGAAGAAATCATACAATCAGGAGTCTCCGCTGAAGAGGCTCCAAAAATGGTGACAGCAATGCCTCGACACTTGGAGTGGATTGAAGGAAGAGTAGATAAGCAAGGCAATTTTAAGTCAGAAAATACAAAAAAGGTTGTAGATAAGATTGTAAGTATAACATTCTTCTATTAACATTTTTTTCCTTCCAATAGTAATTGTGAAGCAAATGTTTATGAATTTGCATAGTGTATTAACTAAATTTTTTTCTTTATGACAAGTATGATTTGCAGAAGAAGGTTGATTCTGGAGAGTTATTTACTGAGAGGCACAATGACATATTGACACAAGCAATTGGAAATCCTGAGCATGGAGGACGTGTGAGAGGAGTAGGAGGGAATGTTACTCTCAAGGAATATTTTGGAAAAGCCAAGCGTCGGTTGCCAATTGGAGTGATGACAGTTGAAGAAGTAGCCATGTTGACGAAGAAGCTGACTGCACAAGTAAAAGCTGAAACTATGGCTGAAATGGAAACGCAATTGGAGCAGAAGACCATTAACATCCTTAAGGCATGGGAAATACGCCCCCCACCAGATGAAGAAGTTGAATTTGCAAATCCTTCTCCAATCTTGGTGCCAAGTAGTTGTCAATCAGTGAACCCAAGTGTAATGGTAGATATAATTGAGGTAAAATAATGATTCTTGAAAGAAGCCCAATTCTTGTAAGCATTTAGTATCGCCTGTTTGTGAGCTATCATAGGTCTAGAATCACATATACACTTCTTTTGGGTAATAGTGTATTTTAATGTGTTGATCCTCATAATGGTGTATTGCATGCAGGCTCCAGTTCCTTGTGATCTAGCCATCGCAATCCCGTGTTTCGAATAGTGGCGAGAGGTATGCTTATTCCATGCAAACCAGAGAACCAAGACATAATGTACCTTTGCACCCGACCATGTGAAGGTGAAGATCAATGTTGTTGTAGATGGAGAGGAAAATGAACCATTACTGTACCATTCTTTGGTCATGACCAAGTTGGAGAAGCCATTGGTACTTGGGCACAATGGTCAAGAGTCAAGTCATTTTGTCGAAGGTAAGATCAAAATGTTCTTTGTGCCTTTCTATTCCCCCTCCCCTATGGAATGAAAATTAACAAAATGGAAGGAATCAGAATCCTTTCTATTCCATTCCATCAGGCAAAACAAACAGCTTTTTTCATTTCCAATCGAAGGAACCATTCCATTCCATTCCTTATCTGATTCTGTCATACCAAACAATACCTAAAGCTTCAAAATAAACAAGCAAAAGAGGAAAAGAACCATATATAACCTGTCTGTGGTGTATTTACTTGGCTATTTTGTTTGAGAGGCAAGTTTTCGGACACATTCGTATGTCTTCTATAAAAGTTGCCACTTTTTGCAGTTGAATTTTGTGTCAAACTAAATAGAGGTGGTAGTTTTAAAGCAGATGAAACTTTATTATCAATCTGAACTGTTGACAATCTTGAAGAACTGTCATCACTGCTACTTTCCTGGACATCACATGTGTGCTTAGGGTTATTTGGTAAATACAAAAAAAAAATAATAATAATAAAAAATAAGTAGAAATAAGATTAGAAGTAGAAATAAGTAGAAATCCTACGAATTCTATCTAGCTTCCAGTACAACAAAAGACTACTAATAAGACTATAAACTGAACATAACTTATGCAACTAAATGACTAAGGAATGGAAAATGAACAGGAATATCTAGCTTTCAAACACACTTTTTGATTGTTGACTTCCACATTATTAACTTATTCCAATTGAATTAGGCTACCGAGTTACCAAAAGAAGGAAAAATGGCAAATCAAAATAAAGGCAACGATAAAGTAGTTGATGCGGCATCAACTTTCCAACCATTTGCCAATCCTGATGGTGACATAAATGAAGGAGCGGATAATCTTATAGATCCAGTTATTCTCATGTCATTGCCTCCCAAGTGCAAGGACTTCTATGATATGATGGTTTCATATGGTGAAGATAATATTGTTGAAGTTGGGTTCGATGAGGATATTTATCAATACCCTGACAATGAACAATTTGAGGTTTATGTCACAATGGACGATGTTAAACAGATTCTTGAAATGAAACAGTTGAGCATGACGATCGTCAATATTTTTATCAGGTCAGGAAATCTAATGTAATTGTAGTCTTTTAATTTTTCAACTACGTTAAATTATATATTCATATTTGTTGTAATACTTGTTTATAGATTCTTGGACTTCTTGTGCAAGCAACAGAAAACTTTTGAAAATTTTGGATTTATGTGTCCACAAAAGATACAAATGGTAAAAAGGCGCTCACAAGTTTTGAGTAAGTATTTGAGGCATGCAGGTACCCAGCAATCATCTAAGGAATATCTACTGGCACCATACTATCAGGAGTAAGTACGTACACTTAATAGGTCGAGGGTAAAAGTTTATTCATAGGCTATTTTTTTCATCTTTTAAATGTCTTCCATAGCTAAAAGTGGTCTATTATGACTTGAAAAAAATTTCATGATCAGTGTGTTAGTATCTATGGATTTGCATTTGTCAATTCTTGCTTATCATTTTTTAGCTTGTTGCAGCCATAAGATGATAATATTCAATGTTTGTCTTTGCGCTAGAAACAATTTTTCTTTTTGTTTGGCACCTTAGAGTTTCTGTATTATACATTGTATTGTGGCCATTTCTGTATTGTGAATTCCTACTAGTCCTTGTCACTTTGCTTGTTAACTAACATGAATTAATTTTTGGACTGTAGTAATCATTGGATGCTTATTGTGATATGTCTTCGTGGTGTTGCTTTGTACTTCAATCCAGGATAACACCATCGGAAGATGTTGCTATCAAAGGCCCAATCGGTTTGTAAGTTTTAATCGGTTTGTTTGGGTATGATAGTCTTAACTTTATTTGTCTATTCTTTTTCACCAAATTACTCGTATTTTGTATCTAGGTTTTATAGAGCTCATATAGCTGGTGGAACTCGCAAAACTCTAAAATGGAATACAATAAATGTATGTTTTACTTATTATATATTATATACTTTACCATGGTTGTTACGTTGGTCGACTAGTTGCGACGAGTCGGCGACTAGTCCACCAGTCGTTGCAAGGAGGTCGACTGGACTTGAGCGCCTTGCTGTTGAACTTGGATGTTTTTTTTTTTTTTTAAGTTTTTAAGATAAGTTCCATGTAATGACGATCTAAATCTAATAAAGTGATGAAACTGAAATGATCAGGTTTGAGAGTGCCCTTTACTTGTGTCCAATCCCAGACTTGACTCAAAAGCCCACTGCTCATTCACTTTAGGTTAAAAAAAAAAATACATCGGACTGATTTTAAACTGTCTCTACTGCCTTCGCTGAATAGTTTTAACAATTATCCTAAAATTCAAGGGTTATACAAAAACTATCCTTGAGGTTTGAGTAAATAAAAAAAAATGGTTAATATTGAAAAGTAAAAAAAACAACATCCTTTAGGTTGCATCCGCCTTACATTTTTATACTTGCCGTTCGAGGAGCTAACAGAATTTGATGGCACTATGAGATATTTTTACATATAATACACTCATAAGAAATACAGTAGAACTTCTATTTGAGCCACATTCACTTGCAGCACCTTATTTTTTCTTCTGTAATGGAACAATAGCCAGTCCTTGGATGTTGGATTGTTGAATTTGAAATTTTTTCGCGGTTTTACGCCTGATTTTTTCTCGCCTGTATGTGCACTGCATTGCAGAGTTAGAACACACAAAATGAAATCGCAATGTGCCGTCTGGGCATAGAGAATTTTTCTGCGATACCGCTCTAGAGAATTTTTTCTGCAATATTTTTTTTTTGCCCAGATATATATATTATAATAATTTTATATATTGACGACTAGTGTCGACTAGTCTACGACTAATCTCGACTAGTCACAACTTGACTTGTCGGACAACCCGGTCGACTCGACTCGACTTACCGACGTAACAACCATGTACTTTACGATATTGGTACTTAATTGTTAAATCTCACCATCATAACAGCTTGTATTATTTACCTATATTATAGATCCTCGACATTCAAGTGGAAATAATAGTGAATATCTGTTTTAAGATGCATGTATGACATGGTAAGACTCCAAGGTCACATGAAGGGAGATTTAGAAGAGGTATATACAGATTATATATTTTAACTTTCTTTTATTATGTTTGCATATGTCTCAAGTTTATATCGTATTCGATCTTTTGACGTTACTTAATTTTTTTTACAGATGTTCAGATCAATTAAATCATACAATGATGGGGATATCAACGAGATTCGAGATATTTGGGTTACATATTTCATAGGTCATTGTTTGTGATCTCACGTTTAAAGCATATATATATATATATATATATATATATATATATATATATATGCTTTTTAGGTGATATTTCAAAGTCTTATTAAAGTACTTTAAATGTTCTTTCATTTAGAATTTTAAACTTCTTTGTTAACAATTTTGTGAACATATTCCTCCAATTTGGTGATTGTTTGTGATTTTTTTGCCTTCAATTATTTTTCCTTGTACTTTTCTGGTCAAATATATACATTAAATAAATATGATGTGAAAACTGCCAAAAAAAAAATTATACATTAAAAAAATGCATTAGACATTAAAAACATATCTTATACATTAGCCGTCCATAACACGCGTTGCAGAATCATAATCTTCTACATCAATTTTATTAACAAGTGATATATAACATTACTTTATATATCAAATTTGTTACAAGGTAAGATGCTTAAACTACAAAAGCGCATAGGAAAAAAATAGTTGCATCGCACATTTAAGAATTGCGATGCATAAAAATAGTCTTATGCATCAAATATCAACTGCATTTGATATATAACATTGCTTTATGTATCACATTTGTTACAATACGTGATGCAGTAAGTGCACAACAACAACAAAATTATTGTTTTTGGCGTCGCATATACATAAAAACCGATGTATATGTATAACCTCTCGCAACGAACCTGTAGAAAAAATGCGATACAAAAGCAATCTTCTGCATCGCATCAATGTGCGATGCCTTTGATATGACCTTATGTATCACAAGCTATTGCATCGCACGCTAGTGCGATGTGCAATGGGTTTTCATAACCGTTGCAAAAGCCTGTTTTTGTACTAGTGGTTGATTCTTCGTCCAGATTGAGCTAATTCCTTGATAATCCCTTTTCAACTATTTTGGGCTTTTACTCTTGATTCGATTCTAGTCCAATAATGATTAATCGTTTGGTGTTATTAGAAGTTGTTAATCATATTTCATGGATTCTATATCTATATCTTGGATTCGATCAACCCGGTTGATGATTTTTGTGTTCTTGGGAGAACCTTGAATATTTGATGTTCAATCAAATATTTCAATGAGTTTTCTTCGGATGTTGAGCATGTTTTCTGTCATTTATGGTTGTTATTCTTGTAGCGATTATGTTGTTGTTTCTCACAGAGGTTGTATGTTTTCGGTGTTTCCCGGTCAAGTCGAATTTGTCGGGGAATTCACTTGGTGATTTCGAGGCAAGTATTCTTGTTTATTGTAATATCCGCAATTTTCGATTTCCGGTAATTTCTTTTTTTTCGGCGGAAGTCCGTTTTGATGACTCGCTCCTGACCGTTTCATTATTCTGAGAATGATTAATTCTACACTTTTGACATCCGAGTTCGTTTCGGTGTTGTTTTGTTGAGTTCCGTGCTTTTTTAGCGACTTTTCCGCACTTGAGTTCGATTCTTGCGAATCTCGGTCGAAACTGCTGTTCCGAGTTTCCCGTAAGTTCGTTTAACTTTGTTATACGTGTTGTGAACTTCAGTTTGGTTATTCGATCACGTATCGTGATTTTCGGGCGTTTTGGGCCATTTTGTAATTTACCCAAAGTTACGGGTATCCGTATCTGTAATTGTTGTCTCGACCCGTTTCTTGATCGCGTATGATTAATTATGGTATTATGTTTTCATTTCGGGTCGTTGATGTTGTCCGCGAACTTTTTGTCGTGTTCGCCCGCACGTTTCGGAAATCGAGTCGCCGAGCCACGGTGGTCGCATCGCTGCGACGGTTATGGATCGCCGGACGATTATGGGCATCGCCGGACAGTGCAAGAGAACCGGCGAGCGCACGCCACGGCCGGAAGGCGCGCGCTTAACCGGCAGTGTAGCGACGCTATCGGATGGCCTAACGCACGCTATCGGTCCGGGCGGTGGGGTTCCGAGGTTCGAATCGGTCGGGCTCGGCAGGTAGCGCACGCCATCGCCGGGCATTGCGCACGCCACGACCGGCAGTAGCGCGCTACGGCCGGAAGGTCGCGACGCTACCGGCCGAGCGGTCTAGTCCAAGAGGTCATCGGATTGCGGCTCGGGCCGAGAAGACGCTAGCTCGGCACTAGCGCGCTAGTCCGGCCTGTATAAATGTGACAGAGCAATCACATTTCATCTCGCTTTTCATTTCTTCCTTCTCCGGTATCAAGCGATTCATGGGTGACGAAGCCATGTTGTTTAACAACAAATCCACGAAGTTCTTGAGTTCATAACATCAATCAATCATCCGTTATCATCCTTTGATCCAGCGAATCAAGGTAATCTTACCTTAGAACCCTAATTTCGTGAATTTGGGGGTTTTTGCATTTTCGTCCGATTCGTTCTGTGTTGTTGATTAATTCATGATGGGTATGATTAATCTTGGTAGTATTCTTTTGTTTAACATCATTTAATCCATTGTTCTTCGTCGAATCGAAGTATATTTCTTGATTTCATTCGAATTGACTTTTTGGGGGATTTGTCCTCGATCTCGTTTTTCATCCGTTTTCGATGGATCGATTATGGTTAAATGATGTTGTTAAACATATTCTATGGATTGTATATCCATATTTCAACTTGGAATTCTGTTTTCGAGTTTTGACGGGACGAATCGTGTTCTTGGCCGTTTTGGGGGAAATCCTTGAACCTTCGTCATTTGTTCTTTGAATTCAGCGGATTTGGGTCGTACTTTGGAATTCATTTTCGTTGTTATTGTTTTCGTTCGTAGTTCATTGTTGTGGATTGTCGTTCGGTGGAGTTGGCGAGTTCGTAGTCGGTTCGTGCCAACCTACTTCGGCCGATTCTCCGCGTTGTGGTTATTCGAGGCAAGTATCTTGCCCATACATTTCATATTTCGTAGGCATAATTATTGATAAATGATTTTATGCGAAATCCAATGTTTAATGAACGTTAAAAAGGATCGGTATGTTCTCGATAAATATTGTCTTTCAACGATAATTCGTATACTTCGTGAATGGATATGTTTTCGGAATATGTGTGTTAGTTTCGTACGTTGAGAGACGTTATGATCGCATTGAGTGAATATAATAGACCATAAATGTTTGCCGAGGATTGTGCATTAAATTGTATATTTGTTCGGTGGGTATTCGACATGATGTGATGTTAGTCGTTACTCCTTTGAAAGGAGGTTGTGATGCTTAGTGTTGCTTGTCTTGATAATCGATTATTGTTGTGTGCTTGTTGTATGTGATGTGCCTCCGGGTAGGATTGTTGAATCTCCGGGATCCATACTTGCTAGTATGGGTCGGGCGAAACCGTAGGGTTATCCAATACGGGTATGTCTTGCGGGGACTCCGAGGTTCGGGGCTTGCTAGCCCGATGCCGGGATAACTTGTGGGGTTATCATCGGGTATGTCTTGTGGGGACTCCGAGGTTCGTGGCTTGTTAGCGCGATGCCGGGATAACTTATGGTTGTGGTTTGATTGTGATATTCGTGTCGTGGAGACATGCGATTTGATATGTTTTTCCTATTGGGTTATTCACTCGGGTTTGTTCTTCGGGAGCATCTGAGGTTCGTGGCTTGTTATCACGGGACACGAATAATCCTTAGGAACATGTGAATTGTGATTTGGGTCACGAACCCCGTGTTTTGTGAAATGGGTTGTGGACCCTGCGTATTGTTATCGGAACTTGAATTTTGGAAAATGACTTTTTTGGGCTGTGTCCCTAAATGTTTTCGAAAGGTTTTAGAATTTCTAAATCCCAAATGTTTTCTAAACTCCCGAGATCATCAAATGTTTTGTAATATGTACATTGGGTTATTTCCTACCTTTCACGTTTTGAATGGTTTGATCAAGTGAATTTTCTCGGGAAGTATATTCGCGATTATTCTATTTTTGTGGAGTATGATATGTATGGCTTGTTTTCGTATTTATACTTGCACTAGCAAAACAGTGGAGTTTTGCTAACCCCCGAGTATTCGGGGGGTGGATGTCTATTTTTGCATTCAGGTTTTGGAGCATAGCACAGGGTCGGCACGAAGGATGATGAAAGATGAACGATACTAATCACACGAGGATCCGTTGATGTCGTATTGGTCTAGTTGTATTTTCTTTTCCGCTGCAGTATCTTTTCCCCGTTGTACGGGAGTTTATTGTATTTTGACCCCTGCGTGGGTATGTGTTGGAATTGAGTTGTATGTTATTATTGAAAGACCAAATCGGTCTACTGTGTCATTTTAGCCAGAAAGGCGATGTCTAGATGTTTGATTTTAGTTATCAGCCTAGTAGATCCTCGAGGAGAGGGTCTACGGCGTGTAATATCCCTGAGTGGATTGGGGGT
This sequence comes from Orobanche coerulescens, assembly GCA_033398695.1. Classification (NCBI taxonomy): domain Eukaryota; kingdom Viridiplantae; phylum Streptophyta; class Magnoliopsida; order Lamiales; family Orobanchaceae; genus Orobanche; species Orobanche coerulescens. Next base: position 7,462,150 of record CM065814.1, read on the forward strand.
GTTACAGAATGGTATCGGAGCTTAGGTTGTGGAAACCTAGGCTGTCGGGTCAGTGGCGTCTGTTGAGTTTTGTCTTGTCGGATTTTGTTTGACTAAGTCGTGTCGCGACGCGTCGTCCGAGTTTGTCGGTCGTGATTAGTATCGTGGGGCGTTCATCATCTTCGTGCGACCTGTGGAAGTAAGTCTCCCTTCTTTGTGTTGTGCCTCGTGTGACACGAGCTATTTTTATGATTATTTGTTAAGTGGCAGAATCCTCTTATGGATTTTGATTTCGTGATATGTGATTATTTGACTCTCATATTTCGTTCATATGAGGAGTAGTGTTGCTGGATTGTGCATGTTGAACTGTATTTCTTTTATCCGCTGCGTGAATTCTTTTGTAATGACTTTCAGTATTTTACCGACCGAGTTTTATTTCGAAAATCAATTCCCTTAACCGAGTTTTTGGCATTGTGGCCTTGATCATTTTGGCGAAATTCTTATGATGGTATTTAGTATTTTGTAAATGACTTTTGTGAGTTTTTGAAATATTACCGTCGTCGGCCTTTTTGGCGTTTTTGTAAATGGTTTTATCCTGGTGGGTTCGGTCACGGAACCCACGGCGCTATAATGTTCCGTAATTACTCAAATTTTTGGGCATTCTAGCCCATTGAATTATTTTCGAAAACCTTGAGTATCTTAGAAAATAAATTTCGAGACGTACGTTTAAAATGAATTATTTTCTCGTGGTACATCCAAGGTGCCACAATATGTTTCAAAATTCTTCTACCTCGAGGACCCAAAATGTTTTGAGATATTTTCTATGTTTTATAAACACTTTTATTTAGACCCAAGGGTCGAATATTTTGAAAGTTTTCACTAAGAGAAAGTGTCCTTATTTTTGTTCAAACGCAAGATGATTTTCAAAGTCTCGACAATGATGTCTGTCCAACTTTTTGTAAAGTGATACTCAAGATCAACTAGTGTTCCCAAAATTTTTCTTTCAAAAGGTGGTTGTTTCGTGATGTTTAGTAATCAGTATCCGGATATCTTTCGGACGGCGAAGTCGCCGAACGATACCGTCATTCCGGGGTGTTTGTATGTGTGTTGCTTTACCATGGTAATCGTTGTAAGTGTTGCATGTTATGATTTCTGTCAGCCGAGTGGTTTCTTATTCAAGATGCCGAGGGGCGAGGTCGTGTCGTGGCGACCGGATGCGTGATCGGGATCACGCCGGTGATGGTATTGGTATTGGTGTTGCTACTATTTTGCGGCAGTAGCTACAGATGACTCGATTGACTCAGGCGATTCAAATACGCATGAGGTGACCCAGAACACTGGCGCAAATCAGTGGCTTCGGGAGGTGATTAGTATGAACCCCCTCGATTCGCCGGTGTTGCGGATGCGTTGGGCTGGGATGGTTGGCTTTTCCAGTTGGAAAGATATTCGAGGCTGTCGATTGTCCTGAAGAGCGGAAGGTACCTATTGCGCAGTACCTTCTTGATAAAGATGCCGCTAATTGGTGGGAAGCTGTTAAGCCTCGTGACCGTGATGTCACGTGGGCGGAGTTCCAGGCATTGATGGAAGCTGAGTTCTGCCCGAAACCGATTAGAGAACAGAGGATTCACGAATTTTATTTGGCAGTACCGCAAGATATTTCAGTGTCTCAGGCTATAATCGACTATAGCAAACAACTCAGTTATGTACGAGATCGGGTGATGTTGCGATTTTCCTTACACTCAAGTGCACGTCATCGTTTACAAGTAATAGAGTGATAAGTAGAGTATCGTTCCCACGAGGACTGAATCTCTAACTACCGATTTTTTCGTATTCCAATTTTATTTGAACAATCGAATTTGGGTTTGTGTAATTAATAACTAAAGGAATTACTAAAAGACTAGTAGAAAACGCTAGCTTGAATAAAAGAAATCAAATGATGAATAAGTCTAGGGTTCTGAATCCACCTTAGTTTATCCGAATTTACTCTCGATTATCCGTAATAAATAATTTTCCCAATTTATTGAAGGCGGAGATTGCTAATACATTCTACCGCCTCTCCCGAGGTCAATAGATTTATCTAAAGGCGAATAACGCACTCTAGGTGAATTAATTCGTCAATAGGCGAAAAGCATAAAATCTCCTAAAGGCCACGTAGTTCCTATGAGTATATTCCTATCTCACAGAATAAAACGGTTCTCACCAATAGTTCCTCACCAAATCTCCTCTCCCGATTCGAAGTGAATGATTAAATCAATACAACTATTGGCCAGATAATTGCAAGCATTAAACACAATTGGGAAAACTCAATAAAAAGGTAATTAATTGGATAATCATCAATCAATTCGTCAAAACAAAGGTTTCATCAAAACCCTAGAATAGGGCTTTAGCCTGACATACTAATAATTGAAAATACAGAATAAATAAATGAAAGCATAAAATTCAAACGCAGATGAAGCTTGGATTCCTCCGTTCTTCAGCTTCCGCCCTCTGCCCTTGAAGTCTTCTGCTTCCCTCTTCTTCATCCGTCTCCAAGCTTAAGCTCTCCAAGATTAAAGATCCAAAGATTAAAAGATGATTTAATTAGGGTCTTAAACCCTATTTATAGCTCAAAGACATCTCCAAATCGTGTTCAGAGGTCGAAAATCGGCTTCAAACGCCCAAAATCCGCGGACAACCAAAAACCGTCAAGTGTGCGGCGCACTAAATCTGTGCCGCGGCACATCGCCTTCACTGAATGCTCGGGCGTAAATTAATTCTTCCGTGCCGCGGCTCACTGGTCAGGCCGCGGCACAGTACGCTTTACTCGCGCTGGCCGGTTTCTTCTGTGCCGCGGCCCTGCTTCCTTGTGCCGCGGCTCATAGCCAAAATATGCCGCGCCTGCTTTGCCTCGTTTGCCTTCCGACTTCAATTTCCTGTCAATCATACAAAATTAAGGCATTAAAAGCTCATTTAGACAATTTCACTCTCCAAAATACTACAAAATAATGATAAATAAGCGTATAAAAATACGCCTAACAAATACCCCCAAACTTAAGCCTTTGCTTGTCCTCAAGCAAAAAGAATTAAATTCAATAAAAGAATGTCGTGAATCATCGTGCAACTCACAGTGTTCAACCTAATCAATACTATCCTGTAATTTTCTCTAAATAATACGAGTGTCATAATAGCGAGCTGCACTCAGAATAATGATTCCGCAAAGAAATCAAGTTCAGTCCTAATCACTCGTTCATGAAGATAATCCAGCTCAAAGATTAACAAAACGTGAGTCAAATCAACCATCAATATGAAAGGCTAAAATAAACTAGCTAGTTCATCCCGTTCCACAGTCTAGTGGCACAATTTTCACGAGTTTCATAACAAATAAACCTCGGACAGTATCCCCCTTATATATATGTTCAAGAATTTGATTCGAGTTGACCACTAGGTTAGGATCTCGGGATGTTTCATCGGGATAATCCTAGGGTGGAACTTCCATTCTCATGTATAAGGAAACCGTTTGACGTAAAAGACACTCATGGGGCACATGGATGCTTCTAGTTACTAAGTTCCCGTCTACAGCGGAGAAAAAACTCGAATATATAATTTCCGCATGTCCGAATCAAGGTTGCCGTTTTACGCGAGAGTAAACAATGGTCACGCGAATACCCCATTACTAGGCTCCCTATCATTGGCACATGTGAAATATCTAAATCACTAGTCTAATCAGTGGTCGCTGCTTTACGCGAGAGCAAACAACGGGTCACGCGAATACCCCCGGTTACTAGACTTCCCTTCATAGAACAACATTATCTCGACTTTTGGGAAAAACTGACCGACTCTAAACTCAATCTAAGTGCCAACACGACTAAAGAAACAGTACGACTCACTATCCGGAAAATGTAGCCAAACGTATTGACGGTGATTTTAAAACAAGTATGTATCGTCTCTTATCTGCCAAGACCTCTACAATCACGAAAGATTTTGGACCTAAATGAATACTAAGCAGAACAGAAATAACTGACTACAATTCGACTAGAACTCGACCGCTTCTTCAGAGAGAAAAACAGTGTCGTAACATCAGTATCACACAAATAGAAGCACGAAAAATTCACGAATAAATAAAAACTAAGACAAGCAAGGCTATCTAAAAAAAAAAGTTTACGCAAAGAAATGAAAAGTGCAACGAAAATAAATTACAGCCAATAAAGTAGCAACTGAAAGTAAATCCCCCCCCCCCAAACTTAGGACGTACATTGACCTCAATGGACAAAAAATGATATGCAATAAACGTAAAAGGTCAAGTACTCCCCTCTAGTCTGCTCAGGAGCTGGTGCCGGCATCGTCCGATGAGCTTGCACGCTTCTTGACTACATCATGCGGAGTGTGAATAAATGAGCTTGCATCATCAAAAAGGAAGTTAAGTACGAGCTCTCAAGTTTAACATGATGTAGGGGTTGGGGATAATGTAATTCGACAACACGATTCATTGCATATAATTTTGAAAATGCCTAGCTTACCAATTTTTCATTGCTGCAATTTATCAACCACCTTGTGTGCACAAGTTAAAATGCAGAACAAGAATTTTGATGGTTAATTCCAAATCCCAAAAATAATAACACAGATTATAACCCTGAATCACGACAACTATCATCAACAATTCGTTCATAAATATCAATTCCATCACAATATCAAATTCCTCATATTCCAACTCCATTTTAGAAACAACAATGAAGAACAACTAGCAATGTAAAACTCCAAATCTTTTCACATCAAGAATCACTTATGATGTAGAAATCAAAAATTACCTGGAGAACTTGAGAAGGAGACTAATAGAATGGAATCAACTAACCTCATTGTGTGAAGGAAGGAAGGAAGGGAGGGAAGAAGTATCTTATGCAGGCCGATCGATTGAATGAGCCCTACCTGGCTGCTCTTATTTTGCGACGGGAGCCGCGGCTCAGGTTTAGTGTGCCGCGGCACAAAGTACAGGCTCCCTGGGTGTTTCTTGGCCATTTAGTGTGCCGCGGCTCAGGTTTAGTGTGCCGCGGCTCAGTGACCTGGTGTGCCGCGGCTCAGTAAGATCATGCCGCGGCACAGGGTACAGTTTGATCGGCCATTTTTTCATCAGCTGGTGTGTGCCGCGGCTTGATCTGGACTGTGCCGCGGCACATCATTGAATTCCTCCCCTTTGCTGATTCCTGCACAGAATTTTTACACGAAAACATCAAGACGAGAGGGAAGGATGGATCAAAGAAGAAAGAAGACAAAGAGAGACTCTAAAAATGTAAGAAAACAACAAAGAATCTACAACTAATACTCGGGTTGCCTCCCGAGGAGCGCTAAGTTTATAGTCTTCAGCCGGACCTATTGGAGAACATTAGTTCGCTTTTCGCAAACTCCATTTGGTTTCCGCCCCGTTCATCGAACCGTTCATATTTTTGTTGAAATTATGACCATTGGTCATTAGCGATTCGACTTTCGGTTCGGTCATCAAATGTTGTTTGCGAAAAGGTTTCGACGTGAATAACTTCCCGAAACACCCGGTTTTTCCATGACTAATTTTCCGCTGGGCTTTCGGCTTACTCTCCTCCTTCACAAACGCACTCAAGACTGCAGCAGATTTGTCCTCATGCTCGAGGAACGCCACTCGTTCTACATCCTTCTTAAGACTTGGATCATTTAACACAAAATCTGAATTTTCCAAACGACGATTATTTCGGTGCTTTCCTCTTTCAACAACATCCACACTTTCAATTTGTGACCTTTTATCATGGCTTCCGGGACATGGAAACGATTTGAATACTTGAAAAGTAACTTGCTCGTCTTGGACCCTCAGAGTTAACTCCCCCTTTTCCACATCTATAAGGGTTCGGCCCGTCGCTAGAAATGGTCGTCCCAAGATGATTGGAATATCTTCATCTTCATCCATGTCGAGCACGATGAAATCGGCTGGAAAGATGAATTTATCAACCTTGACTAATACATCCTCGATCACTCCCCTCGGATACTTTATCGATCGATCCGCCAATTGTAAGGAGACTATTGTTGGCTTGGCTTCCCCAATATCCAGCTTTTTGAAAATCGACAGAGGCATGAGGTTGATACTAGCACCAAGATCGCATAGTGCCTTATTAAACGAAAGATTCCCCATGGTGCACGGTATGTTGAAGCTTCCCGGATCTTTCAATTTAGGTGGGAGATTCTTTTGAATAATTACAGTGCACTCCTCTGTCAAGGTGACCGTTTCAAACTCCTCAAGCTTTCTCTTCTTCGATAATATCTCTTTCATGAACTTGACGTAACTCGGCATCTGTTCCAATGCGTCGGCGAACGGAATGTTTATGTGAAGCTTTTTAAACACATCAAGGAACTTAGAAAATTGTTTGTCCGCCCTTCTTTGCTGTAATCTCTGCGGAAACGGGACGGGGGACACACATGTCTTCGAGTTATCCGGCTTCAAATCCTTCGACTCCTCTGGCTTTAAATCCTTCTCTTCCTCAATTTCCTTCTTCTCTTTACCCCGCTCGGGCTGATCCAGCACCTCTTTCCCGCTTCTCAAGCTGATTGCGTTTAGACTCTCTCTAGGATTTGTCTCTGTTGTACTCGGCAATGCTCCCTCCGGACGAGCTGTCAACACATTAGCAATTTGGCCCAGCTGGACCTCCAAGTTCCGAATGGAAGCAGAATGATTTTGTAATGTAGCTTCCGTACGGGTCATAAATTGACTCGTATTTGCCGCTAATTTTGCAAGTGCTTCCTCGAGAGACACTTTGGGAGCGGGATGGGGCTGCTGTTGATTCTGGGCGAATGGGGGCTGGTGTGAGTTCTGTCCGTTTCTCCATGAAAAGTTAGGATGATTGCGCCACCCCGGATTATAAGTATTGGAGTACGGGTTATTCGGCCGATTCCCACTTCCCACAAATTGAGCCTGCTCCATCTGATTTTGCTCGAATGGGTTTCCAACTTGACACTCCGCGCTCGGGTGTGATCCGTTACACCAATTGCATGTCTCTATGGTAACGGGGGCTGGTGCATGCGAAAATGCCTGGAGCTGTTGTGTCAAAGCGGCGACTTGAGCTGACAAGGTGGAAATCGGATCATTGCTTGAAACTTCCATGACTCTCTTCGGTGTCAATCTTTCCGATGGCCATTGGTATGCGTTTGCGGCCATATCTTCCAAAAGCACGTGTGCCTCGGCCATAGATTTTCCCATGAAGGCCCCACCAGAGGCCGCATCCACGAGGGTGCGTGTAGAAGCACTCAAACCATTATATAACGTATGAAGCTGAAGCCAATCAGGAATGCCGTGATGAGGGCATCTTCGTAGCAAATCTTTATATCGCTCCCACGCCTCGTGGAGCGATTCCATATCGTACTGACCAAAGGTGGTTATTTCATTTCTCAACCTTGCTGTCTTAGCTGGTGGGAAAAATTTGGCAAGGAAGGCTTGCGCTAACCTCTCCCATGTTGTAATCGACCCCGGTGGTAAGGAATTTAACCAAAACTTTGCTTTATCCCTCAAAGAGAAAGGGAAAAGCCTCAATCGGATGGCATCGTCGGTGAGACCATTAGTCTTGAACGTGTCGCATATCTCAAGGAAAGAAGCAATATGGGTATTCGGGTCGTCATTCGGCAGTCCACAGAATTGGCTTGCCTGCACCATCTGAATAATAGCAGGCTTGATCTCAAAATTATTAGCTTGGATAGTGGGACGCCGAATTCCCGAAAAATTAGCGTTGATCTGCGGCATGGCATAATCTCGAAGAGCTAGTTCCGGTTGAACTTGCCGCACTTGGTTATCTCCTCCTTGGACTTCGATATTCTCGGCCATGTTGACCGTCGTCTGCAACTCTCTTTTCTCCTTTTTGTTCCTTCTTAGAGTGCGCTCGAGCTCGGTATCCAAAGGTAGTAGGCCTTCACACGAAGTTTTCTCATGCACTACTCGAAAGGTCCTGAAAGGAAAAACAAGTAAACGAAATTAAATACACAAAAAATAAAAATAAAACGTTCAAATTAAGACTGGAAATACTTAAATCGATATTAGAAAATTTCAATCCCCGGCAACGGCGCCAAAAACTTGTTGCGATTTTCCTTACATGCAAGTGCACGTCATCGTTTACAAGTAATAGAGTGATAAGTAGAGTATCGTTCCCACGAGGACTGAATCTCTAACTACCGATTTTTTCGTATTCCAATTTTATTTGAACAATCGAATTTGGGTTTGTGTAATTAATAACTAAAGGAATTACTAAAAGACTAGTAGAAAACGCTAGCTTGAATAAAAGAAATCAAATGATGAATAAGTCTAGGGTTCTGAATCCACCTTAGTTTATCCGAATTTACTCTCGATTATCCGTAATAAATAATTTTCCCAATTTATTGAAGGCGGAGATTGCTAATATATTATACCGCCTCTCCCGAGGTCAATAGATTTATCTAAAGACGAATAACGCACTCTATCTATGTGAATTAATTCGTCAATAGGCGAAAAGCATAAAATCTCCTAAAGGCCACGTAGTTCCTATGAGTATATTCCTATCTCACAGAATAAAATGGTTCTCACCAATAGTTCCTCACCAAATCTCCTCTCCCGATTCGAAGTGAATGATTAAATCAATACAACTATTGGCCAGATAATTGCAAGCATTAAACACAATTGGGAAAACTCAATAAAAAGGTAATTAATTGGATAATCATCAATCAATTCGTCAAAACAAAGGTTTCATCAAAACCCTAGAATAGGGCTTTAGCCTGACATACTAATAATTGAAAATACAGAATAAATAAATGAAAGCATAAAATTCAAACGCAGATGAAGCTCGGATTCCTCCGTTCTTCAGCTTCCGCCCTCTGCCCTTGAAGTCTTCTGCTTCCCTCTTCTTTAGCCGTCTCCAAGCTTAAGCTCTCCAAGATTAAAGATCCAAAGATTAAAAGATGATTTAATTAGGGTCTTAAACCCTATTTATAGCTCAGCACATCTCCAAATCGCGTCCGTATCAGTAGGTCGAAAACTGGCTTCGAAACGGCCCAAAATCCGCGCGGACAACCAAAAACCGTCAAGTGTGCCGCGGCGCACTAAATCTGTGCCGCGGCACATCGCCTTCAGCTGAATGCCTGGGCGTAAATTAATTCTTCTGTGCCGCGGCTCACCTGGGCTGTGCCGCGCACAATACAGCTTTACTCGCTGGCCGGGTGTCTTCTGTGCCGCGGCCTCCCGCTTGTGCCGCGGCTCATAGCCAAAATATGCCGCGCCGCTTTGCCTCGTTTTGCCTGGACTTCAATTTCCTGTCAATCATACAAAATTAAGGCATTAAAAGCTCATTTAGATAATTTCACTCTCCAAAATACTACAAAATAATGATAAATAAGCGTATAAAAATACGCCTAACAGGTGAGAACCGAGGAAGAGAGGATCTTTCATTTTAACAGACGAATGAAGCCAGAGATTCGCGCGTATATGTCAGGACTCACTTGCACTTCGTTGAGGGACTACCAAGATCGAGTCTTGGCCCGTGAACTAGCTTCTTTATCATCGGAGTGTGTGCCCGAGTCGAAGAAGCAGAGGAAGTCCAATGACCTTGTGGACAGTGCAGGAGCTGGTGGTTGTAGTTTGCAATGTCGTAGTCTTTCTGCTGTGAAGCTCTGTCGCTCGTTACGTGGGACTAAGAGTTCCAAGTCGTCTGCTTTGACTCCTGGTAAAGCCAGGAGGTGTTTTAACTGCAATGTGGCGGGGCATGTCCGTGCACATTGTCCTTCTCCGCTAGTAACGTGTTACAAGTGCGGGCTTGAGGGACACCGGGTTCAGTTTTGCGAGTTAGTTGCCAAACCTTCCGAGGCACGGACTTGAGCACTAATATCAGGACCGGCTCCGAGGAGTCCCTGAGGAGCGTGGTCTATCAGTTGTATGTTATGTTATTTCCTTACCTTGTTGTTTGAATTTGGAAATTAACTTCTATTCAAGTGGATCGATTTTGAACTTCGTATTTTCGACTCACGACTCATTTATGTTCGTTGACATTTCTGAGCTTGTCACTTGTTGGTTTTATTATATCCCTAACGGCGACGTTGTGTTGGTCGTCGTGGAGCGTGTTTTCACACCGTATATTCTGTTGTGTTGTTTGTAACGTTTCGCCGTTGGGCGTTAGTTACGCGTTTCTTGCGTATCTCGTTGAGTTTTCCTGGTGGGATATTGCTTCTCCCTACTTGTTTTAAGTTTCGGGACGAAACTTCTTTTAGGGAGGGTAGAATGTAATATCCGCAATTTTCGATTTCCGGTAATTTCTATTTTTCGGCGGAAGTCCGTTTTGATGACTCGCTCCTGACCGTTTCATTATTCAGAGAATGATTAATTCTACACTTTTTGACATCCGAGTTCGTTTCGGTGTCGTTTTGTTGAGTTCTGTGCTTTTTAGCGACTTTTCCGCACTTGAGTTCGATTCTTGCGAATCTCGGTCAAAACTGCTGTTTCGAGTTTCCCGTAAGTTCGTTTAACTTTTTTATACGTGTTGTGAACTTTAGTTTGGTTATTCGATCACGTATCGTGATTTTCGGGCGTTTTGGGCCATTTTGTAATTTACCCAAAGTTACGGGTATCCGTATATGTAATTGTTGTCTCGACCCATTTCTTGGTCGCGTATGATTAATTATAGTATTATGTTTTCATTTTGGGTCGTTGATGTTGTCCGCGAACTTTTCGTCGTGTTGGTTCCGTACGTTTTCGGAAATCTAGTCGTCGAGCCCTGGTGGTCTGCATCGCCGACGGCTATGGATCGCCGGACGATTGCGGCACCGGCCGGACAGTGCGGCAGAACCGGCGAGCGCACGCCACGGCCGGAAGGCTGCGCGCTAACCGGCAGTGTAGCGCACGCTATCGGATGGCCTAACGACGCCATCGGGTGCAGGCGGTGGGGTTACGAGGTTCGAATCGGTCGGCTCGGCAGTAGCACTCGCATCGCCGGGCATTGCGCACGCTACGATCGGCAGTAGCGCCGCACGGCCGGAAGGTGCGCGACGCTACCGGCCGAGCGCCTAGTCCAAGAGGTCATTGGATTGCGGCTGGGCCGAGAAGACGCTAGCTCGGCAGCCTAGCGCGCGCTAGTCCGGCCCAGTATAAATGTGACAGAGCAGTCACATTTCATCTCGTTTTTCATTTCCTTCCTTCTCCATCCGCGGCTGGCGATTCATGGGTGACGAAGCCATGTTGTTTAACAACAAATCCACGAAGTTCTTGAGTTCATAACATCAATCAATCATCCGTTATCATCCTTTGATCCAGCGAATCAAGGTAATCTTACCCTAGAACCCTAATTTCGTGAATTTGGGGGTTTTTGCATTTTCGTTCGATTCGTTCCGTGTTGTTGATTAATTCATGATGGGTATGATTAATCTTGGTAGTATTCTTTTGTTTAACATCATTTAATCCATTGTTCTTCGTCGAATCGAAGTATATTTCTTGATTTCCTTCGAATTGACTTTTTGGGGGATTTGTCCTCGATCTCGTTTTTCATCCATTTTCGATGGATCGATTATGGTTAAATGATGTTGTTAAACATATTCTATGGATTGTTTATCCATATTTCAACTTTGAATTCCGTTTTCGAGTTTTGACGGGACGAATCGTGTTCTTGGCCGTTTTGGCGGAAATCCTTGAACCTTCGTCATTTGTTCTTTGAATTCAGCGGCTTTGGGTCGTACTTTGGAATTCATTTTCGTTGTTATTGTTTTCGTTCGTAGTTCATTGTTGTAGATTGTCGTTCGGTGGAGTCGGCGAGTTCGTAGTCGGTTCGTGCCAACCTACTTCGGCCGATTCTCCGCGTTGTGGTTATTCGAGGCAAGTATCTTGCCCATACATTTCATATTTCGTAGGCATAATTATTGATAAATGATTTTATGCGAAATCCAATGTTTAATGAACGTTAAAAAGGATCGGTATGTTCTCGATAAATATTGTCTTTCAACGATAATTCGTATACTTCGTGAATGGATATGTTCTCAGAATATGTGTGTTTTTTCGTACGTTGAGAGACGTTATGATCGCATTGAGTGAATATAATAGACCATAAATGTTTGCCGAGGATTGTGCATTGAATTGTATATTTGTTCGGTGGGTATTCGACATGATGTGATGTTAGTCGTTACTCCTTTGAAAGGAGGTTGTGATGCTTAGTGTTGCTTGTCTTGATAATCGATTATTGTTGTGTGCTTGTTGTATGTGATGTGCCTCCGGGTAGGATTGTTGAATCTCCGGGATCCATACTTGCTAGTATGGGTCGGGCGAAACCGTAGGGTTATCCAATACGGGTATGTCTTGCGGGGACTCCGAGGTTCGGGGCTTGCTAGCCCGATGCCGGGATAACTTGTGGGGTTATCATCGGGTATGTCTTGTGGGGACTCCGAGGTTCGTGGCTTGTTAGCGCGATGCCGGGATAACTTATGGTTGTGGTTTGATTGTGATATTCGTGTCGTGGAGACATGCGATTTGATATGTTTTTCCTATTGGGTTATTCACTCGGGTTTGTTCTTCGGGAGCATCTGAGGTTCGTGGCTTGTTAGCACGGGACACGAATAATCCTTAGGAACATGTGATTTGTGATTTGGGTCACGGACCCCGTGTTTTGTGAAATGGGTTGTGGACCCTGCGTATTGTTATCGGAACTTGAATTTTGGAAAATGACTTTTTGGGCTGTGTCCCTAAATGTTTTCGAAAGGTTTTAGAATTCCTAAATCCCAAATGTTTTCTAAACTCCCGAGATCATCAAATGTTTTGTAATATGTACATTGGGTTATTTCCTACCTTTCACGTTTTGAATGGTTTGATCAAGTGAATTTTCTCGGGAAGTATATTCGCGATTATTCTGTTTTTGTGGAGTATGATATGTATGGCTTGTTTTCGTATTTATACTTGCACTAGCAAAACAGTGGAGTTTTGCTAACCCCCGAGTATTCGGGGGGTGGATGTCTATTTTTGCATTCAGGTTTTGGAGCATAGCACAGGGTCGGCACGAAGGATGATGAAAGATGAACGATACTAATCACACGAGGATCCGTTGATGTCGTATTGGTCTAGTTGTATTTTCTTTTCCGCTGCAGTATCTTTTCCCCGTTGTATGGGAGTTTATTGTATTTTGACCCCTGCGTGGGTATGTGTTGGAATTGAGTTGTATGTTATTATTGAAAGACCAAATCGGTCTACTGTGTCATTTTAGCCTGAAAGGCGATGTCTAGATGTTTGATTTTAGTTATCAGCCTGGTAGATCCTCGAGGAGAGGGTCTACGGCGTGTAATATCCCTGAGCGGATTGGGAGTGTTACAGAATGGTATCGGAGCTTAGGTTGTGGAAACCTAGGCTGTCGGGTCAGTAGCGTCCGGTGAGGCCTATGGGGTTTGTCACTTGCGAGTGCGAACAGTGTTCGGCCATGAGTATCCAACCAGGTATGATCTGACGGGGTCTCCAGGGTACGCACTTGCGAGTGTGGGGTCGGGATAGCTAATGGGCCTATGTTTTTGATGTTTGGTTGTTGGGTCGTGGTCCTGTGATTATTTCCATGTATTGTGAAATGATTTGAGATTTAGGCTGAGACCCTAATATTTTCAAACTTAGGACTTGAGGTCCTAAAGACTTTCTGTTTTCTAACTCCGGAGATGAGGATTCGTTTTCAAAGACTTGAGTTGTTTTCTAAAATTTTAAAAAAAAACTCTCGGGAACTTCCCTTAATGTTTGCCGATGTTTGATCCATGACTGATATTTGCATGGTATATTTTGTATGATTAGAGTACTTGCACTAACAAATTCGAATTACTAACCCTTTAAATGGGGGAAATGCATTTCATGTATTTCAGGTACGCTTAGTTCGAGGGAGCAGTCACAGGGTCGGCATGGAAGATAATAAAAAGTTACAGAGTCAGTCTGATTTCGTTTGTATTGTTGAGTTGTATTCTATATCTGATGCATTGTGTTTTGACTCCTGCACGGGTACGTGTGGTAATGTAATTTGTTTCGGTTTTGCTTAAGTTGCAGTATAATTTGACCTTGCCGATCAAATATTGTGTTGTCTTCTGGTATCCAGCCTCGTAGATCCCTGTGAGAAGGAACTACGACGTGTGACATTCCCTTATGATTTTAGGGGTGTTACACAAGATAGCAATACTCAGTGGCGGATCCAGGATTTTCTAAGACTGGGGGCACAATTTTTATTATCGTAATAAAATATCAATAATGAAGTACAATATCATAATAAAGGTGAAACAAATTATGTCTTACAGTTGTTCTCTACGAAATTTCAACTTTTGAAAGCGATTCATTACATCTTCATTCGTAACATCATCAAGTCCTTTTTCAACGGTACAAATTATACAACCGTTCAAATAGTCTTCAGAAATTCGGCCTTATTTCATCTCTTTGATTAGGGTGATACTCTAAAATTCTTTTCCTTTCGATCCCAAGGAAGATCATCCAAATCACTTTCCGTAGGCATCAAAAGAGTAGAACTAGGTTGAGAAATATTATCTGCACTTGAAGATCCGGGTGTCGATATTTTTCTTTTTAAAAATCTTTCCATTCTTTCAATAAACCCTAAAAGTTAAAATCAACAATGAATAAATTAATTTTATACATACTTTAACTAGTGATTAATATATATATATATATATATATATACACACACACACACATACACACACATACCCTTTTTTTTCACTGGGGGCATGTCCCCCCATAATTTGTTAATGAGTCCGCTCATGCCTTCCATCTATGTATCTACAATCAGTATTAGGTAAGACACATCCCGGGAATAATAATTCCCGGAACATTAATATATTTATTCAGATTTATATCGATGATGGATTAATTTTAGAAAATTGAAAAAAAAGAACGTCAAACGACGTTGTTTGATATTGAAGTAAAGTTTAGGGTAATCGAAATATTCTCCTATCGTTTCTTTCCCGGTAGCAGCGCTTTGCCCTCATGTTTTGTTTTTTTCATTCACGTTTCCCTTTTCCCAGTCATTCATCGGGTTTCATCTGCTTTATTTTCATTTTTTTTCCTATTTGTTTTAGGGAATATGTTAGCTACAATTTTTTGTAGCCAACTCCCTACAATTTTGTGCTATATTCTGTGGGTCCCTGAGTCCATTTGTGGGTCCTGAGTTCTTTTTGTGGGTCCCTGAATCCTATCTTGTATAATTTTAGAGGGGGATTGTAGCCAATTGGCTACAATAATTGTAGCCAAGATATCCCCTTTGTTTTATTCCCAATCTTTTTTCCAGCGTAATTTGATGTTAGTGGCCGTTTGTTTGGCTCTTAATGTAATCATTAAGAGCCTACCTATGAATCGCTCAGAGGCCACGGTTGTTTGGCAAAATTTATTTTACCTCTTAATGGTTACACAGAGATCTGAACCATTAAGCATCCATACACTCTCTCAACCATTCAGAGAGATCTGAACCATTAAGCATCCATACTCTCTCAACCATTCAGAGGCAAACAATTTCCAGATTTACCCCTCCTCTTAAATTATGAATTATTATTCATAATTATTATTATTTTTTAAATGAATTTAAATAAAAATATTATACATAATTATTATTATAATTTTTTAAATGAATTAAATTAAAAAATATTATACATAATTATTATTATTATTTTTAATGAATTAAATTAAAAAATATTATACATAATAATTATTATTATTTTTAATGAATTAAATTAAAAAATATTATACATAATTATTATTATTATTTTTAATGAATTAAATTAAAAAATATTATACATAATTATTATTATTATTATTATTTTAAATTAATTAATTTAAAAATAATATACATAATAATAATAATTATTATTATTATTTTAAATGAATTAAATTTAAAAATATTATACACAATTATTTATAAAAATTAGGGTTTTTATTTATAAAAAATATAGGTTTTGGTACGCAAGGGGAGGAAAAAATGGGATTTTTAATCGCTACTTTTATACAGAAGGGTAAAACGGTAATTTGTTACCATTCAGAGATACCATTCAGAACAGTTACCAAACAACCAAATTTCATTCTGCACTCAACCATACAGAGCCTCTCAACCATTCTGGCCTCTCAACCATTCTG
The DNA here is from genome assembly GCA_033398695.1 of Orobanche coerulescens. Classification (NCBI taxonomy): domain Eukaryota; kingdom Viridiplantae; phylum Streptophyta; class Magnoliopsida; order Lamiales; family Orobanchaceae; genus Orobanche; species Orobanche coerulescens. Next base: position 7,478,210 of record CM065814.1, read on the forward strand.
CACTAAATCATTCAGCAACTGTCAAACAGCCCCTTAGTGTTTTTCTCATGCTAAATCGAGTGTTTGTACTCCCAACTGACTTTAATTCGAACCCTGTGGGTTGATGTGGCCGCAACTCGTCCGATTATAGCAGTGTTTATGGATCTCCCATTTGTCATGATCACTTAAGGGTTGTTTACCAAATTCTCCATTAAGTCCTGTATGGATAAATTTGTCTGTCTGGGTAAATATGTCTGTCTGGATAAATTGATGTTGTTTATTTTTTCATCTGAATAAACTGTCTGAATAACAGAAATGACCGATTTACCCCTGGATATAAATTATAAGTTGTTTTATAAATTGCTGTTTATTTTTTAAGCCATATAATTGATATAATCCAAAAATGACAAGAATAAATTTACTAATTTCCGAATTTTTAAAATATTTCATAATTTCTTAGATTTTCTAATTTCCGAATTTAAAATAATTTTTTTGATTTTCAATATTAATATTCCATAATTAAAAATAAAATTAACAAATTTTTAATATTTTTTATCTAGGAATCCTATGTATGGAAGGACTCTCATGTAATGCCTATATAAAGGCCCTTCTATCAGTGTTATGAATACGATTGATTGACTCTATTTACAGTTTTTTTCTTTCTCCTGAAACACGTTATCAGCACGTAGTCTACCACTGAGAGCATGAAAAAAAAATCGTCCGAAATTCAGAAAATTCCGAAAAAAAAATCAAAAAAAAAAGGAAAAATTGGATTTTCCCAGAAACCCTAGCCGCCACCGGTCATCTTCTTCACTGACTGACACCCCTACCCCTTCCCCCCAGACGCGACAGTCTTCCCAGAACCCAGTCGTCGCCTTCTTTAACCTCACAAGCAAGGCCCGCAGTGCAGACTCGCCCCACGCCTCGAGAACCTGTAAACCCTACCCCTCCCGAACCAAATTCGCAGCCAAGGAGTGGCCATCGGAACAACTTCAGACCGATGTTGCGCTGGCCATCGTTGCTGCTATCTAAAGGGCCAAAATTTAAAGAACAACTCCGACACTTGGCTCAGCTGTGAGAAAACCCAGACTGCAACCGCAGACTTCCACCAGATCGAAACACAACAGCACAACCCGACCCGACTACTATCACACGCCGCTCCAAAGAAACTAGCCCAGATCCGAGCCCACTGTCTCATCCGCCTATAGATCGGATCCATCAACTCCCAATCGCGCGACTTCCGTTCGTGACCCAGACAAGCCGCCAAATCGATGCTAGCATGTCGATTACCTCTGTTCGCGACCGAACCAGATCCGAACTCAATGCTCAGTAGTTCTCCATGCCTATTGCGACCCGTTTCTACAGGACTGTGCCACCTTTAAAAAAAAAGGAAGACTTCAGGGACCCACACCAGCCAAAGTCAAATGAATTGAAAAGAAAAGGACGAGAGGCAAAGAGTCCGGACGTAACACTTGTGAAGCATTTGTTGATGATACTGAGAAAGGCGCTAATATTTATGAGAACAGGATTTCATCCAAGAAAATTGAAGGTATGCCAAACGCGCCTCTCGCGCTCGATCCAATCGAGCTTCGTCGTGATCACCCGGCCGATTCTTGACCCGACCGCTTGATGATCCGTTTTCATCCAACCGACTGTTGCCTAAAGCTGCGATCCAATCTGATCGAAGCACCACCGGATCGTCCAAACGGTTTTATGCACGTGATATTTATTTCCGATTCGTTAACTGTCGGATCGGTGTGAAATTTTATCAGCATCTTCCCAATACAAATATCTGTATATTCAACGGTAGAGATCGGATTCTGAGTAATATTGATTACTGAATCTGCCGCCGAATAGAAATAGATTTTTACGAAGAAATTTGGAGATCCGACCTCATCCAATACCGAGCTGCTGCATCGCCGCGCTCGAGTCCTTTTTCGGCCAAATTATAGAGCCCAGTAGCCCTATCCGGGCGTTTCTAAACTCTCTATTTTCCTAATTCATGATTCATTTATCATTAACTTGTATGTTTATGAATCTAACTATGTTTATGCTTTACGTGGCATATAGGAAAATATGTTGCTCATATGGAGAGAAGCTCCCGTTCAAGGACCAAAGCAAATATGGAACCAAGTACCCGTAAGATTTTATTAAAAGTTCCCGTTTTTTCAATTCCTCTCTTTTGGGAAATTTTTTTTGGGAATTAGGTATTTGGGTTCTTTATCTCCCACGCTACTTTGCGGTGGATGAGACTATGAGAGGTGGTATCACTCTCGTATGTCGAAGTAAACCGTGTGACGGTCCTGGGGGAGTCACGGATAATTGTTGAAAGTCGATATTTGTGGTTGTTGCATACACCACGTTTTGGGTGCGATTTGACGTCGCCGTTTTGTCGATTTTAAACCAACAATTGAATAAAATGAATATTGTCGGGAACGGTAAAGTTATGACTTGTTCATGATTAGTCACGGAATTGTGATGAACAAATGGGACAAACATCGATTGCGACGGATATGTCGTGGTTAAAATCGATTTGTGACGAATTTGTCACGATGAATTGAGCGACCACCACATTGGTCTTGACCCAATACCATACTTGGAAAACTCCATCTTTCATCCTATTAAAATAAAATATTGCATGTGGGTGTAGTCATGCACCGTCTCCTTGCAATATAATATATGAAAGAATGTACGAGTAATTCTCATGAGTTTCAACATGTAAAGCAATGGCATATTGCGTTAAGTACATGAATTCGTTGACCACGATTATAGTTAGTGTGACTATAGGTCCGAATACTTTTCTGAGTATTTGTAAAGGCATGTGCCTTATACATTTGACTATGTTTAGTCAATATTATTGGATGGTCAAGACGAGTTGGTTATGGTATATTCATTATGTCTCATGGTTCAAAATGCTTAGTTTTGATGCACCGTGTTGCATCCATATAACATGGCTATTATGACGTATACTTGCAAATTGAGAATTAAAAAACTTGGTTGAGTTGATGCACTTTGGTGGATTTTGTCTACACTTTGATCATGACTAGGCGCATCCCCTTGGTATTTGTTTATGCTTTGAAAGTTCAAACGGAATAAGTGGTTTTTAAACAGCCTTAGCTGTACCGACATTCCTACTTCCTCTGCAAGTCTACCAAGTTGGAGTTACCGAAAGGATCATTAGTTGAGATAAGAAATCGAACACCCTGCTGCGTTTAAACGCGCCTGTGGCTGGCATTGCCATGTTTTTGCATCAACACTTATGCCATTGGATATGGCCTCAACCTTGTTTTTTCACTAAACTTGGGAAATACTAAAGCAGCCAATTAAAACATGCACTGTGATCTGAGTTTAATGATCCGTGTGGTGCACAATATATGGATAGAAAGATACGGAAGTCTAGTTTCCAGAACATCTAATCGTTCGTCCATAGACTTCCTAACAAGGGAGTTATCGCTGTTTTAGTGAACAAAGGTCAAGCTGCGCGGAATTTTATTTCCAGCGATTGTGCTAACTTTTGTCCCAACCAACTTGGTTCCCATCTTGAATTTGCAAGTGGTCTTATGACATACGTTTTTCAACCTCTTTTTGGCCGAATTTGCCATAGTAGATGCAGTTTTTTGTATGCATTGTACGCTAAAATATCATCTTTCAAATATTGAAAAACAGTTTCCTTGGGGAACCCCAAAATACGCACCCTTATAAGAAGGTCGAGCGTGTGCATGGTAGTGTTAGACCATTCTTGTGTCGTAATTTTGCCCCTTAGGCATATAACCTTGCCATGTTATGCACTCAATATGATAGATCATTTGATCGTATCTGGTATAAAATCTCTATGTTGTTAGAGTGTTCGCTATGCTCATATTTGTAAAATTTTGCAAGCGAAATTGAGTGCGTATTAAGCTATTATCAAGGAACACAATATTTTTTGGATTTCTGTTTATAAATCCATTGTGACTATGATGACTAGGTCATCACAATCAATGAGTGGTATAATGATCAAGTTGTTGAATGCCGAATGGCGTTTTCTAGTCACATATGTTCCGTAACAATTGAACCGTGTTATGACTCGATGACATATATGCCAATGTATCACTCATAGCATCTCATTGTGATTTGTGAGAAATAAAATCTTATGCATCACTTGTATTGGATATGTGAAAAGGAAAAATATTCATGAGTCAATATGGTCCGGCTTGCATCGGTTTTTGGTAACCAGAAGATGTATTGGGACATTGACACATTTAGGCTTTAATAGTCCTAAGTTTGGACAGTTTGATGATCCATATACCACGGTATTGTCATGGACATCATTTTCTTTGAACAAAGAAACTAGTTGGATCAAAGACACCAAAGTACGTTGGTGGAGTCGTGAGCAGGGCTCATGACCGATGATGATATTTATGTCATCCGCGTCTTATTTTCATAAACATGTGTGACGCCAAAGACCCCCCCCCCCCAATGATCCTTCTTAGCCATGTTCATTGATTTAAGCCTATTCTTTGGCACGATTAGGAGATGACACCCTCATATGCTAAAGAGAATAATGTAGCGACTCGCATAAGCATGGTGCTGAGTCCTCCCTTTTCACCGAGTCCTTATACATACATGATCATAAGTATTAGCCTGGGTGGCTTATGATGCTATGATGGTGTTCACAAATGGTCATACTCAAGTGATAACATTTATATGTTATGTTGTTCCTTTGACAATGATTGATAAGTTGATGAAACCTGAATTTATGGTTGTCCAACTTGCGGACCAGTCATTGTAAAGGTCGGTTCACCCACTTTTCGACCAAGTCTTAAAGTGAAATTTTAACGAGTACTTCCTAACATTCAAGGCTACCTTCTCACAAATTTTGGTGCCATTTGGAGACTTGGAAGGAGGTGAACCACTTAAATGAAGTTTTCACATACCACCAGCCGTCCCAACAACCAGTTCGATGTCATTTCGACTGGATTTTTAACCACAAGGTTGATGGTTTTGGAATCCTAAACACCCGTTTATACATGCTCACGAAATTTTGAGGTGTTTGGGGCTGGTGAAGGGAGTGAACTCTTCAAAAAAGCACTAGAGGTTCGATAAAACCAATGGCCTATCATCTGTTCAATCGTTTCTTTATGTTCGATCCCCGTGGTGCATGGTGGCGGTTTTGTTGGATTCTCAAGACCATTAGCTACGGTTATGTAGCATCGGTCAAAATGTCATATTCACCTATACCTATCATCATTCAAATGCTTAGTTACGAGTGTAACAATATGCATTTTGTTAACTGGATTGCGTTAACAATGAAAAACCTTCACATGTTCATGTGCCAAAGTGCGTCACCACAACGCATTATGACGGGTTATAAATGATGAATATGACATGCGCATTCACTCATAGTCCGCTTAAAATATACCTTGGCAGACGATCTCGTAAGTCACTTTGATGAGCCAGTCTTCCCGTCGTTAGGGGGAGATGCGAACGATCATGTTCGAGTAGAACGACTTGGAATTGTCGTAGTTTGTCCCTACTGTGTCTCACCAAGTTCCCTAAAGTGACGAGATTAAATACATGCTGCAAACATGTCTGCAAGGATTGTGCCGGTTATGGACGTTCGTCACCTATAATTGGTGATATGGTAACACCACAAATTGTGGTATATGGTGTTACTAGGCCGTGGATCTCATAGAGTATTGGGATGCCACTTGGTTTGATAAATACTCTCGCTAAGAATGTATGCGAGTTTGGTACATGAAACTTGATCATCTGATCAAATGAACTCATCCGTCTCATGTGATTCTGGATTATAGTCATCATTGGGGGACGCCTCAATGAATGCCAATCCATAAAGAGTACTCTATGAATAAAGCCGGTTCATGAGGATGTGGAATGTGAGTTTAATCGAACCATACTTCGTTGAAAATCTACAACGTTGTAGCCTTGGCCTAAAATGGAAACATATGCGATTTTAGTATAAACAAAGTGATAGCCCTTTGTTGAAGTGGTGCCGACACTCCAAAGATAAGATCTATCCGTATACTTTGTTAAAGCGAGTGAGAGAAGGAGTTAAACTCACCTCATGGCGCGAGGTTTCTCATGAATGCACTGGAATCGGCTACGATGACACGAAACTTAGTTGTGCTATCGTAACTGATGTTATAGCATCCACTATCTTTTCAGTTAGATAGTTTCCCAAAAACTGACGTGCAGCTTGTGGTTAAATCTTATCTTAGTGGGGAACTAAGTTAAGTGATAAAAAAGATCTCGTGGTGGATCAGACTCAAATCAAGTGGCTCCTGAACACGGAGCGCGTCGACAAGTGATTGTCGGGAACACATACTAAGTATATACTTGATTTGGAAGAGATATGAAGCTTTTGCGTGTAAAACTAAGGGTTTATAGTGATGTACTCTTGTGAGACTAAGAGATTCCGCTAAATCCGAAGTTAAGAATGAAAGGATCTTGGGGACACTTGATGATGCGTATTCATCAATCGGTTTAAGGCAATCTAAGGGACGGTTTCCCTAAGAGACGATAAAGTAATGCCTATATGATTCCCAATGATTAGTCGAAGTCATCATAAGACTTGGCTCACTTAAGTGATGATGCAATCTTAAGAGAAATGTACAGTATTATGTACTTATGTTTGACTCGATGTACTCATTCGTAATAATCCGGTAAAGCCACTGTGATGATGGCCTAGGACGCGCTCATGCAATGTCTGTGATTGACAAGAAGCTTGAAGCTCGCTCTATCTCGATAAAAAGGACACTTGAAAACTGATACCCGAATCTGCCCAGAATGTGTTGGTCTATCTCCCATATGACCTACAGGGCATCTCACTTGCTGGAAAATGGTGAAATTGGTACCATTGGAAAGGTTTGTGTCTACTTTCCAAAGAAAACCAACCTTTTGATCACATCCACCATGTTGAGTGATATATGACTATTGTTGCAAAGTAGGACAGGATATGTCCGGTAATTTGTTGAGTGAACTTCGATAGAGCTTTGTGATCTGCTCAGGTCGATCTAGGTTACGTACTGTATGTGAATGAAAAGCTATGGGTGTCTAGTTTTCATAAGTTCTTACAGTTTCGTTGATGCCTATTGAATCGAAGAAGTTATGACTGATTTAGTGCATGGAGGTCAAGACTTTGGAAAACTTGATAAGTCCTTAGTGACTCTGCACTTTGTCCTTAGACCTAGGTTTGTTTTTTCCCATTGGGTTTTCACTTGGTAAGGTTTTTAACGAGGCGACCTATGTGAACATCCATACAATGATGCGTTATACTTCTGTTCAACTTAGACCAAGAGATATTTTTCCCACTGGGTTTTTCCTTGGTATAGCTGTGAGGGCAACTTGGCATCCGACTCCTATGATTTGAGGTACTCACCAGGGGGAGTCGTTACGTATACATCAGGGGGAGTATACACGACATGTTATGTTGGTGCGTTGCATTCTTTTCCTCATCAAGCCTTTATTTTTCCCATGGGGTTTTGTTTTGGCTTGGAATAGGTTTTTACGAAGGCAACATCTTTTGCACCATTGTTGTATTAGTGCTCGACACAGGGGGAGTGTTCCGGGAATTATTATTCCCGTGATGTGTCTTACCTAATACTGATTGTAGATACATAGATGGAAGGTTCTAGATCCTTCTAGAGGTAGTAGGATCCTATTAGATGTCTTACCTTATCTAGGAATCCTATGTATGGAAGGACTCTCATTGTAATGCCTATATAAAGGCCCCTCTATCAGTGTTATGAATACAATTGATTGACTCTATTTACAGTCTTTTTACTTTCTCCTGAAACAATTAAGTTATTATATATTGTTTTTTTTAATTATTTACCATATTAAATTTTCGTTTTTCTAATTGTATGTGTAGGATATCATGACATTGGTGACCCCATTTGGAAGTATACTCATTGTAGTGCAAATTTTTGGTACAATGAGTGAATAGAGAAGAGTTCTTCTGCTACAATTTATCGGTTTTACTCTTTATGCTGCACCTATGGTAAATTTCAATATTTATTAGCAATGTGATTATTTATGAATATAAGTTTTATTAAATGGTCATATTTTGACCATATTGTTTTAGGTAAGATTAAATTATCATCTATGAGAGATCCGCCTCAAGTTTACAAGAAGAGTTTATTATTAAGCAAGCTTTACATTGACAATATTCGGATGTATAATACGATATTTTCCTTTATATCAATGGGTGGTAACATAGATATATCATTGAATGATGGGAGATCTGCATCGCCTCTTTAGATTGAATGATGAAAAATATCATTTAATGGGCAGTTTATTGTCAACAAGAAGTCCCAGCCAATGTTTTCTCAATTATACATTTATCATACCGATAATGAGATACGTAACAGAAAGAGCGCCGTAGGGTAAGTATCTATTTTTTGTCAAAAAGTTATTTTCTGGTGAATTTACAATAGAATACTATTTACATGTCTAATTGATGAGTTATTATATTTACCTAATTTTAATGTAAAAACTTATATGTCATTACTGATTTTTTTCGTATATTTATTATTACAGCAGAAATTATGGCGAAGATGTCCATTGTGAGATTGTCAAGACTATTAATGAAATACTTGATGAAAATAACTTGCTTGTGTGTTGATTTCCTTTAGCTGGTGAGCGATTGCATGAAGATTCAACTGTCGGTAATAAACTCAAATTAGTGAGACAAAGGAGTTCTGATGGAAAATGTTATAATCCCCCGCAAGCTTCTGAAGTGTTGATTTAATTGTTGGGGATATTGATCATCTTTCAACTGATAGGGATATTATTTATAGAGAGTCGGCTGGGTGATCTGCAGCGTATTAGTGAATTGCCCGTGTCATACTTGCTTTTGCAATATCCATTGCTTTCCCTATATGGTGAGCATATTAGGGTTGTATACTGCAAAATATACTTTATGTTTGTATTACCTTATTCCCTGTAACTACCTATGAGAATATTAATTACATTTAATCACATGTTTTGCATATTTATTCACGTTATGGTTATGCAACTGAAATGTCTAATTATTTTATATGTAGATAATGTGGTGTGTTGGTGTCACACGAAAGATCACATTATCGGCGCCCTATAAAATAATACAATAGTTCACAACCTATATAATTATTAGACAAATTATATGAAAGGTTGTAGTGTATGCTTGAGATTAGTTGGTCTTGACTCTTAGCGTGCATTAGCGTACTCTCATATGTTGAACAGGATCGAAGTGAGATAGTGTCTTCTATACTGACTGTAAGAAGATCGTAAATCTCGGATAATTATTATTTCTTAATTCTAAATATATAATATTTAATTGTGTATTTATAATAATTATTGCTTTGATTTATCATGGGTGAGTCAAAATGAGTGACTCAATAAGCTTCGTATCTTGAGCAATAATATCATTTATATGAATTATTATCTTATATATATAAAGATTGAGTCCATTCATTAATCGTGGAGTCTTAATGACTTAATTTTTATATAAGATAAATAAAATTATAAAATAGATTGAGATTAAATGCAATAATATAAAATTATATCAATTATGTGCATTTGTGTCTTATTCAACGATTTACCACTCAATTCATTTGATGTTAAATTGACAAAGTACGTTATTGACAATTAAAAACAAAAGGATGCATTTAATTTAAATAGAGTGGAAAATGTACAAAGCTGATTATGAATGGATAATTGAAAAGACGTGAAGTTCAGTAGCCTCTTTAAATGCGGTGGATGGATAATTGAAAAATGCGTGAAGTTCAGTAGCCTCTTTAAATGAGGATTAAATTATAGAGTAAAATTATATATATAAAGATTGAGTCCATTCATTAATTGTGGAGTCTTAATGACTTAATTTTTATATAAGATAAATAAAATTATAAAATAGATTGAGATTAAATGCAATAATATAAAATTATAAAATCAATTATGTGCATTTGAGTCTTATTCAACGATTTACCACTCAATTCATTTGATGTTAAATTGACAAAGTACGTTATTGACAATTAAAAATAAAAGAATGCATTTAATTTAAATAGATTGGAAAATGTACAAAGCTGATTATGAATGGATAATTGAAAAGACATGAAGTTCACTAGCCTCTTTAAATGAGGTGGATGGATAATTGAAAAGACGTGAAGTTCAATAGCCTCTTTAAATGAGGATTAAATTATAGGATAAAAAACATGTATGCGTGATTTATTAATTGTATTGTTTCTTTGAAGGATAGGACGTCATTATATATACAACTAGGAATGGTGTTTCATTTATAATTGTATTTGTAATAATGTATGTTAATGTCGGTTAGCTTTTCTTTAATATCTGATTAAAAAAATTATTTGCAGTAACTCCATTTACATTAGCTTAATTATTCTTTTTCTTTTTTGAGGATGAATAGTGAGACTCTTTTTTCAGGGATGAAGATTTTGGAAACAACTGATAATTTTTCAAGTAAGAGTGTCGATCTACCTTCTATCGTGTCTCTCAGTTGCATATTACAAGTTAGATCATTTGTCTTTGAATAGCGTGAGTGAAATTTTTTACTAGCAAAATGTTAAGAGTTAGTAATGTTATAATCAATTAGAATCTTTATTTCGTCTTTTGATTTTAGTGTAACCCAATTTCCCCTGAGTGTCAAAAGATAGTAACATGTGAAATTCTACTACTTGAAATCAACATTCTTTCGTATTTATAAACTCAACAATGATGGATGAACTTATTACAAGGTAAGCAATGGTTGTTTGATGCTACAAATAGCTACTTTGTAGCAATCTGTATATCTGCATACAATGTTTTGCTTTCATGCGATATCATCCGAGTTATGTCTTTGATATCATCCTATTATAAGAAACTAAGTTAAGCGTGTATATAAAGAATAAGATTACTTGACTACATAACATACCTATACTACCAAACGCCAAGTCTTAAATCTGTAAACTTTTTTTGTCTAACTTTTTAGCAACAAAAATCAAGCCTAAACTACAATATGAATATGTACTTTTACAAGTAAAATATTGATTGTTTAAAAAATTTGAGTTTTAGACATAAGCAAAAATTTAACTTTTATCGAAATACAAGACCGGTGCATCGCACGGGTCCGAATGACTCGTTATAATTAGAAATCGTGTCCCGGTGCGTGCAGGTTGATGATGTCCCGTTGAGGAGCTCGATAATGATTATTATATTAAACTCTGCATGTGGATTTAATTCTGATATAATAATAAGATTCGAGTGGTACTACTCTTGGATAAGATATTAATTAATTAAAGTTGTCAGTAGCTTAAATTAATTAATGGACATTTGATATCTTAAACACGGGAAATAATATATTTAAATAAGGAGCCCGATTTCGTAAATTGGGATTTGGGTAGGAAGTGCAATATTAACTCTTTAATGGACTAAGTTGATATTAATAGACTCAATATATTAGGAAAGACCTAATATGGAAATTTAAGGTCTATTAGGAGTCCTTCCCCAATTCTCCTTAAGATCCCTAGAGTGGTTCATAACACCTATAAATAGAAAAGATTGGTTTGGCTGAAATTCATAACATTACAGTCCAAGAAATTTCGATTTTTCTTCTTTGTGTTTTGATTGTGGATCTTGACTTGTGTCTTCGATTCCATAATTGGGTAATATAATATCCGGGGGTATTTTTTTTTTGTTTTACTGTTGCGTTGTACTGTAACACCCCCAATCCGCTTAGGGATATTACACGCCGTAGAACTTTTCCTCAAGGATCTACCAGGCTGATAACAACATCGAACATCTCGACAATGCCCTTAAGGCTAAAATGACTCATTTGACCGATTTGGTCTTTTGATAAAAACATACAACTCAATCTCAATACATGCCCACGCAGGGGTCAAATACAAACTACTCCCGATCAACGGGATATTGCAGCGGAAATAAAATACAACTAAACCAATACAACAACGTACGGGTCCTCATGTGATTAGTATCGATCATCTTTCATCATTCTTCATGCCGACCCTATGCTATGCTCCCCAAAACCTGAATGCAATACAGACATCCACCCCCCGATTACTCGGGGGTTAGCAAAATTCCACTATTTTGCTAGTGTGAGTACAAAGTGCAAATACGAGTCATACAATTCAAGCTCCAAGAATAATAATGACCATGAATCCTCAAAGATTCAAACATAATGAAAAATACTTCCCGAGGCAAGAGTTTGGGTAAAACCTTCCAAGACCGAAAGATCACAATTCACGAGAAACAATTTACAAAATGGTTTAATATGCCATCAGGAGTTTTAATAGAAAACAATTTAGGATTATCGAATCCTTCTCTTTCCAAAATCAACAGGGGTCATAGCCCAAATGTTTACTTTCCATAAAACGACCTTTACAAAACCGCTAGGGATCTCAACCCAAATATCATCAAATCACAGTATACGAGAACAAAAGCAAGGTCCGTTTTCCAACATCAAAACCCCACAACCAAATGACTAAACACAAACTACAAAATACTCTAGTGCCATCCTGTAATATCCGGAATTTCTACTACTGTGGTTTAATATTATTTTATCCGAGTTATGTTGTACAACGTGGAATCTGTACGGTATGGATAAAATAAATGAAGGACTACAAGATCTGTATTGGTATAATTGTTGTACTTAGTCGACAATTGCATTTGAGGATATAGTGCGTCATGTATACATATCTAGTATGTCGAGACAGATAAGGACAGTTGAATTTGGCTAAATATAGAACCCTTAACGTACGTTAAGATTTTGAGATAACGTACACTACGTGGCTAGTGTTACGTACGTTGTGAGTTAGGCATTACGTACGTAACAAGGGAATCGGACAGGACGAGCTGTGGTCGGCAGCTTTCGGCGCGGATGTGGACGGACGAGTCAATGCTGAGGTTAACATACGCTACGGGAAGTGTATAACGTAGGTTAAATGGAGTTTCACTGTAGCAAGTCAACGTACATATTACGTACGCCATGAAGGATATGTTACGTACGTAATCGATTTAGCGAAACAGGTCAGTGAGTTCTGGAATGATATTACGTACGCTATGAGAGACATGTAGCGTACGTAAGGTGCATTACATACATTAATATGGATTGATAACGTACGTAATGAGCGATGCAGTTTATAAAATAAGGTTCGTTCTTTCATTTCTTCACGAGAGAAAATCGATATCCTTCCTCCAACTTCGTCCCTCTGCACATGAAAGTGAGAATAAACCTCTTCTATCTTGGTTATGAGCTTGGAAGCATGGATTAGAAGTTTGGATATGAAGATATCAATGATTCTTGAAGGGTTGATTGTGTTATTGATATTCTTGAGGTATGTTAATGAATTATACACCTTGATTTCGGATTTTGATGATATTGTTGGTGAATAATTCATATGAAGATGATTACGGTGCTGTTGTTATGATTCTTGAGGTCATGTAAATTGTATATTGGAAGATACAATGATATACGTCTTCGATTAGGTTATTTGTTATAATCATGATGTTCATGATGTTCTTGATGTTCTTGTTATATATATACCACATCAAAGAGGGAAATTTGATAAGATATATGATGGTTTTTAAGTGCAATCATGGAATTGATGATTTAGATCGAATGTTCGTTGATTGTAGTGGTAGAATTCGTATGTTCTTGATGAAATACGAATCATGATATCAATTTGGAATCTGGAAAGATTGTGATTGATCACCGAGTATGATTTCCTTTACATTCGTATCCGTAATCGTATTTTGGTTATGAATTCGTAATTGTTTAGTTGGATTGTTCGGACTTATGTTTAATTGAGATATTATGAAATCGTTGAGTTTGTCGATCGATTATATTGATTAGTAATTATCGGATATCGGTTTATATGGTGGATATGAATTCGTAATGGTTTGAGTTATACTATTTGGATTTATATATGATCGAGGTATTGTTGACCCGTTGAGTTTGATTGGTTGGCTATGTCGGTTATTGATTTTTATCGAATCGTTGCTATTTGATTACTTCAATAGGTTGAGATTATTGATCGTTGATTATAACCGTATGTTGCGGTCGTGTTCGAGTATGTTCATGAATTGCATTGGTCGGGGCCGAGGAGCTCGCAAGACGACGGCAGGGGATTGGTGACGCCTTCATCGATATTGAGGCAAGTTATTACTTGCTCAGTTATAATGTTTAATGAATAGTTTCAGTTTCATTTCGTTTATAATGCATATAGCAATGATTATTACTGCATATTCTGGAGATTTGGATTATATGTTGTCTTTCCGATTCTGGGAGTTAAATCATAATGTATATGCTTTATCTTGGCATATTCAGGTATCAAGGTTACGTTGCGATAAAGATGAGGATATGAGTATCTATAGTCCAGGGTACGTTTGGATCGCCAAGCATTGAGGATAATCGCCAGTGATGATTTGACTTCGAGATATCTCCTGAAGGACTTGGGACAAGTATCTTAATTTGATTTGGGTTTAGTGATGATGATGTTGATCGTGCAGGTTGTCATTCATGTTGCTGAACATGAGGTCGTCCTAGTTGTTTTATCATAGTGTCGTTCATGTTTTTGATTCGTATGTTGTTCATGTTGATGAACATATTGAGTTGCATATGTGTATGCATAATTGTATTGTTTACGTTGTGTTGATCCGATGAGATCGGGTGATCTATGCTGAGGGCGCTGGATCGGATGTCCACTATGCGTTGGTCCGACGGGATCATCATGGGGATCTATGCTGAGGGCGCTAGATCGTTGGACAGGTTTTCCACCATGCGTTCCGACGGGATCATCATGGGGATCTATGCTGAGGGCGCTGGATCATTAGATTACCCAGTGTTGTGTTGATGGAATCACGTGGATTCGCATCATTGATTTTATCATGTGTTGTTATTGTGCATATGTATATTATGGGTTTGCCATAAGCATACATTATCGTTATTGATGTGAGCATATTGACGTTGTCATATGAGTATGCATTTGTAGGTCTTGTGTTAGGACCATGTCCGTATGTGGTATTGATCTGACCTCGGATTAGACTGACATGATTGTCGTGGCATTTCATATCCCGAGGTATGTTCCGTATTTCCCTTGGTATTTGTCTTTGATGGACAATCGGTTTTCGTGTTGAGACTTGATGATGTTACCGATGGATTGGGTTGGACAGAGTAGAAGATTTCGTAACAGTGGGTTATAATGATGTTTTGAGAACCTTGAGTATTGTTGAGATACAATACAGATATTTTGGTATGAGTTTATTGTGCTGTTGAAAGGTTACGAGATGTGAACTTTGGTAATTATTATCACGAGTTAGTAAAGTTACGACGATAAGATTACATTGGTCGTATTCTTATTTTGTATTCTCATTGGTATGTAATTATTAATGAAATGTAACTGTTATCATTGTTGGATATTATGGCTGACCCCGTCGTGGGCTTTCTTTTTAGGTTCTTGGGATAACAGACTTGTAGCAGTCTTGGAGAGATGAGCTTCCCGGAGGATACTGGCTAGGGCATGTATTGTGTATTGAGTTTCCTGATCAGTTATTGTAATTCACCTGCTAGAGTATTTTAATTGTTTGTCTTTTTCCCCTGCGTGAGTATTTTTAAATGGCCATTTGGTATTTGGTAACTTAGGTTACTTTGGCAATCGTTCTCTAAACTATTTTGTTGGTACGTGTAAGCGATAGCTTAACGTATGTTTTCAAACTGTTGAGTTTTGGCATTTCGTGTCTTGTGGTTTCAAATGAGATTTTACTACGATTTTGATAAACGAGTTTTATGAAGTCTTCGAATATTTTTAAAAGACAGTACCATCGTTAGACTCTTGGGCATTTGTAAATGTTTGCGAAAATTTCCTTCAGCCTTGTGGGTTCCATCTCGGGGCCCACGACGCTGTAATATTCCCGGTCGGATCTGGGGGTGTTACAGAATATGGTATCGGAGCTTAGGTTGAGAAAACCTAGGCAGTCGGGTCGAGTTGGGTCATGCTTTTGTTGTGTCATTTGAGTTGTCGGTTGACAAGTGTTTGAGCTCTGATTTTTTGTTGTTCACTCGGGCTTGTGCGTTATGTGATTTACCAGTATAGTATTGGGCTTGTTGTAAACTTTTCCAAATGATATTAACGTGTTTCTTCGAATAGAGTTGTGTTGTGTTCTCGAGTTGAACTGAGTTTACAAAATGTGTGTTTTGTAAATGTATGTGCCGAGTATTTTCTACAATTGAGACATGTGCCAGTATCACGGGGTATCGTCGGCTTCACGATCTGTAAGTATTTAGATTTTTGAATTGCGTTGAGATTTATTGCCGTTCTAAGTTGATATGCTTTGAGATTCAGCAGAATATTATTCGTTACAGTATGAGGTGACAGAGTTGGGACAAGATTGATGATCTTGATAAGTTATGATTTTGGAAATCAATATGTCGGTTAAATTTTGGAAACAGGGTTGTGTATTCGGGAGAAGAACTGTGGATTGTTGAGAAGAACATGTAGTCATGTTAGTTCATTTTGTGATATATGAAACTGTTTTCGAGCATTTGAAAATTATACTTTTCAAAATGAATGTTTTACGAATGTTTTACGGAAAATGATTTTTGGGCCGAGTCCCAATCGATTTTGAAATAGTTTTGTAACTCAAGACTTGGAGTCCGAAAAGAGTTTCCCATTTTTTCTAAACTTCTTGTAATGCGGAACGAGCTTCGGGCTGAGACCCTAATGTTTCAAAAGGCTTTTTCATGTTTTCTAAAACTCCCGAGATCTGTAAAACACTTTACCAATTGTTTATCTACTTCGTTTATGCCTTTCGGAGTTTTGGTTTACCTATTCAAACGAAACTTGTCGGGAAGTCTTTCGC
Organism: Orobanche coerulescens; assembly: GCA_033398695.1. Taxonomy (NCBI): domain Eukaryota; kingdom Viridiplantae; phylum Streptophyta; class Magnoliopsida; order Lamiales; family Orobanchaceae; genus Orobanche; species Orobanche coerulescens. Next base: position 7,495,037 of record CM065814.1, read on the forward strand.
TGTGTTGATTTGTTTTAATGTTTTTTCATAGCATATTTAAGGTGATCCAGGATGGGTTAATGATTGACGCTACGAGTCAAATGTGGAAAAAGGAGTTTTTATCGGAGTCTATATATTGAGATTTTGGAACTCTATCGTATGGTTTTCCGAGGGAATATCAGTGGATATTGGTGACGACCTAAATTGGTATACAGGAGTATGAATGTGGTCAATCATTTGTATAGTTTTCATTTTAAAACTTCGAAATCGTGTGGATTTGAAGGAAACTTTATCGAATACTTGGCACCAGCGAGGGATTTAATTTTTCGAAAATTGATTTCGTGGTCTTACGAAAATGTATGTTTTGAGTTTTGAAATTTTTGATAGAACTTTCGAAAATTTGTCTTCTTGACGAGACTGTATGATTTCAAACTGATTTTGAAAATGTGATTGATATACATACGCATTTAGTGCATATCGTGGTGAAGTTATGAATGTGGTTCACGAACTCGATAAGACATCAGTATGGTACGATGAATAGAGATTCGAACTTTAGTATGGTAATTTGCTTATACAGGGATGATCAGTTGGTTGAGCAGATAAGAGAAATATGATGCATGTTGTAGATTCATGTACAGGATGTGATTTTGGAATTTTGGATTTTGTGAAATCGGGACATATGTGCTATGTGATTCCATTGGTATGGTAGTAGTACGATTTTACCATAGTAATTTTGAGTGATTTCTTTGTAAGTGTAGGTTTGGGGATGGTGACCCCATACTGGTTCTTTTGGATATTGAGTGGTCGTTCCCACTCCATGTATGATTTGGTATGTTCGTCGATTTGCAATTGGTTGTTCGTATGCCGAGGGGTATATTCATCAACATGGTATGTTTATTGAGATCCACTGTATGTGATTGGTGTGTCGTTTTGAGAACTTTATTCGTTCGTATATCAATTTCCGTGGTTCTGTGTTGATCGTGTTGGAGCTTACCGTGTGAAGGTATTCTCGATTTTCGTTGATCGTTCGTTGGTAATATTGGAGTTTATCATGATGATGATATTCTCGATTGTGTTTTGACCTCTGGTTGGTCATATTGGAGTTTATCATGATAATGATATTCTCGATTGTGTTTTGACCTCTGGTTGGTCATATTGGAGTGTATCATGATGATGATATTCTCGATTGTGTTTTGATCTCTGGTTGGTCATATAGGAGTTTATCATGTTGATGATATTCTCGATTGTGTTATGACCTCTGGTTGGTCATATTGGAGTTTATCATGTTGATGATATTCTCGATTGTGTTTTGACCTCTGGTTGGTCATATTGGAGTTTATCATGTGGATGATATTCTCGGCTGCATTTTGACCTTTGGATTGGTCGTAGTGAAGTTTATCGTGTCGATGATATACTCGGTTAATTTGTTGGTTGATCATTGTTAATGACCATATGAGCGTTCGAATTTGTGCCGATGTTTCAGGATTTGTGTCGTTGATTTGGGCAGTTGTTTCACAGATGTATCGTGCATTATTGATTTTTAGCAGGATTTAGACTTGATTGTGTAATCAGGCAGACAGGATTTGACACGGATAGATTATGTCATCCGAAGATGATATATATTTTGTTGAGGTTCATGGAATGTGATTGTAAATGTATTGAGGCTTTACAGTGAAGTCACTTGCTAGTATATCAGGAGATCGTCGACTTGGCGCATATGTAAGTGTGCTGTTTGGCTATTCGTTAATGATGATGACTGATTGTTGTTGTGATGGTTTCGGAATATATTGGTTGAACGGTTTGTTTGTTTTCTATGACGGATTGCAAGTTTCGAGGACGAAACTTAATTTAAGTGGTGTAGTATGTAATATCCGGAATTTCTACTACTGTGGTTTAATATTATTTTATCCGAGTTATGTTGTACAGCGTGGAATATGTACGGTATGGATAAAATAAATGAAGGACTACAAGATCTGTATTGGTATAATTGTCGTACTTAGTCGACAATTGAACTTGAGGATATAGTGCGTCATGTATACGTATCTAGTATGTCGAGACAGATAAGGACAGTTGAATTTGGCTAAGTATAGAACCTTTAACGTACGTTAAGATTTTGAGATAACGTATGCTACGTTGCTAGTGTTACGTACGTTGTGAGTTAGGCATTATGTATGTAACAAGGGAATCAGACAGGACGAGGTGTGGTCGGCAGGTGGGACCCTGTGTCGGCAGCTTTCGGCGCGGATGTGGACGGGCGAGTCAACGCTGAGGTTAACGTACGCTATGGGAAGTGTATAACGTATGTTAAATGGAGTTTCACTGTAGCAAGTCAACGTACATATTACGTACGCCATGAAGGATATGTTACGTACGTAATCGATTTAGCGAATCAGGTCAGTGAGTTCTGGAATGATATTACGTACGCTATGAGAGACATGTAACATACGTAAGGTGCATTACGTACGTTAATATAGATTGATAACGTACGTAATGAGCGATGCAGTTTATAAAATAAGGTTCGTTCTTTCATTTCTTCACGAGAGAAAATCGATATCCTTCCTCCAACTTCGTCCCTCTGCACATGAAAGTGAGAATAAACCTCTTCTATCTTGGTTATGAGCTTGGAATCATGGATTAGAAGCTTGGATATGAAGATATCAATGATTCTTGAAGGGTTGATTGTGTTATTGATGTTCTTGAGGTATGTTAATGAACTCTACACCTTGAATTCGGATTTTTATGATATTGTTGGTGAATAATTCGTATGAAGATGATTATGGTGTTGTTGTTATGATTCTTGAGGTCATGTAAATTGTATATTGGACGATACAATGATATACGTCTTCGATTAGGTTATTTGTTATAATCATGATTATGGAATCATGATGTTCATGATGTTCTTGATGTTCTTGTTATATATATACCACATGAAAGAGGGAAATTTGATAAGATATATGATGGTTTTTAAGTATAATCATGGAATTGATGATTTAGATCGAATGTTCATTGATTGTAGTGGTAGAATTCGTATGTTCTTGATGAAATAGGAATCATGATATCAATTTGGAATCCGGAAAGATTGTGATTGATCACCGAATATGATTTCCTTTACATTCGTATCCGTAATCGTATTTTGGTTATGAATTCGTAATTGTTGAGTTGGATTGTTCGGACTTATGTTTAATTGAGATATTATGAAATCGTTGAGTTAGTCGATCGGTTATAATGATTAGTAATTATTGGATATAGGTTCATATGGTGGATATGAATTCGTAATGGTTTGAGTTATACTATTTGGTTTTATATATGATTGAGGTATCATTGACCCGTTGAGTTTGATTGGTTGGCTATGTCCGTTATTATTTGTTATCGAATCGTTGCTATTTGATTACTTCAATAGGTTGAGATTATTGATCGGTGATTATAACCGCATGTTGCGGTCGTGTTCGAGTATGTTCGTGAATTGCATTGGTCGGGTCCGAGGAGCTCGCAAGACGACGGCAGGGGATTGGTGACTGTAACACCCCCAAATCCCATTGGGTCATTACAGTCCCGTGAATCCCACACCAGGAGATCCACCAGGCTAACACGACCAAAAATACAACTAACTGACCAAAAGGGGAATCACAATCCCTACACTGACATCCAACATAATATTCCGATATGGAATTTCAATGACAACAGTGGGCCTACATGGCCTAAATGAAATATAACGACATCCATGAGCCTTGCTCGGATAATACAAAATGACAAAGACTGAACAAAACGGGAGTACTCCAACTGTCTGACTGACATGAACACCAAAACATCTCAGACTAGTATCGCTCGAATGCCTCGTCGCCATCGTCATGCCCCTGTGTCTCAACTCTCTCCTCGCAAGCACCTAAAACATGAAAACATGTTCCGCCCCCACGGGGTCAGTCATCCAGATAATGAATATCAAATACATGCACAACATGATATGCATCCAAAAGCAGAATAAACGATACAACAATGGCAATACGAGATGCTCACAAACCAAGGTAAAAACCGAGCATTCGTGGAACACTATGCCCACGGCATACGATCAATACCTGCTCAATAGGTTAGAACATAAGTGCCCAACGGCGAATCATCAATATAGAACACAACAATACATTACCCGAAGGTAAACCAAACCAACGCTGAATAAATACGAATCACAATGCCCGAAGGCTCCAACGGAAATACCGATACATCATAATGGCCTGAAAGCCGAACAGCCCGAAGCTGTATATCATAATGGCCTGAAAGCCGAACAGCCCGAAGCTGTAAATCATCAAAATACAGATGTCAAAGAAACAAACCCGACTGTCGAACATACCCCTCGGCGTATGAACAACCAGTCGCAAATCGTCGGACATATCCAATACAACATGGACTATGAACGACCAAAATAGTATGGCTCAAGATGGACATCACAGTATGCCCGATCCGGAGATGTGTCAGTGCACATGTCCACCCCGTATACAGAATCCAGAAATATACGTGGGACAATGTACTTAATTAGCCTCACGAACTACGTCTCGTGTGCACAGTCCAATACGGAAATATCCACGCATGACTATATATGTGCCTGGCTAAAAATCCTACACAATAACCAATCGTAACGCCGATATGATTCCGGATATGTCACGATGCAACATGACAACGAAACTCAAAGGATAACACATCCAATACGGATCATACGACTCACCAAGTGAACGATGACACACGAATAATGAAAGATCGACATGACCAACAATATTCAAAACAACCATCCTGGGATCAAAATCCCTAAGGACCGATTAACACGAGCAATAATCACAACACAGCAATCCGGGAAATCCTTAACCCTCAACGATCACAAAATTATCGAGTTCACAAGAATAATAGTGTGCTGCCGTGAGTCGGCCAACACGACAATAATAATTCAACGGATTGGAACTATCCTCGACAGTCCCAATTCAATACTTCGATTACCGTAGAACGGCCAATCGATAACAACGATACAACGGATGGGAATGTTTTCGACAGTCCCAATTCAATACATCGATTACCTTAAGGACGGTCAATCGATAACAATTATACAACGGATGGGAATTATCTTCGATAATCCCAATTCAATACATCGATTACCTTTAGAACGGTTAATCGATAACAATTATACAACGGATGTCTCGGCACCTTTAATCGGTTTATACAACGGATGTCTCGGCACCTTTAATCGGTTACCGATAACGAAGATGATAATCGAATACGTCAATGCCTTCAATCGGCTAATACGACATCAATAGAAAAACACTGGTATCAATAACAATGATTCACAACAATATCTTGATGGAACATCAATCAACAATAACAATCGATACATCGATGCCGCGAACCGGATATCGACAACAATATCTCAATGGAATATCAATCAACAATAACAATCGATATGTCGATACCGCGAACCGGCTATCGACAACAACATCTCAATGGAACATCAATCAACAATAACAATCAATATGTTGATACCGCGAACCAGCTATCGACAACAATATCTCAATGGAACATCAATCTACAATAACAATCGATATGTCGATACCGCGAACCGGCTATCGACAAATATATTACCAACAAGTATCGTAATGCCTTAAATCGGCCATTTACGAACAACAATAATATTTGGCACAATTTGCCGAAGGGTATCGTATCAAACAATCCCTTGATATCAACAAAATCATAAAGAGACCAAGTCTCGAAATGATACACACATTCATACACATATATGATAACATTAATCTCATTGGCTAGTACAAGTATAAAACTTGCCTCGAACCGAAAGTGAGAAAGTCCTTCCACGATCAACGTCCTACCACGAATCGATGAACGGCGTCCCCCGACAATCACATGCACTCGAACAACCTTGAATGAAATACAATTCATTCGATAACACGATATCGACTGAAAACAACATAATAGATAACTCCGATTCCAACACGAACACATACTATACTCGTATTTACCCGTATACACACACACACACACATATATATATATATATATTTATATAATATACATCATCACACACACAATACACAATATATATACAACCCCCTATACACAATATATATATAGATATATACCCACATGACACACACACACTGTACACAATGTATATATATATTTATACACCAGACACACACTGTACACATTATATATATATATATATATATATATATATATGTGCACATTATATATATATATGCACAACACACACACACACACACACCGTACTAACCCCACACACACTTTACACAATATATATATATATGCACATACACACACAACTAACCAGAAGAAGCCGATCGGCCGGGCAACCCTCGTCGGAATCAGGTCAGAAAAAAACAACTCCCTTGTCGCAACACCGGAACTCGGTCGCCGGCAAACTGACCCGCCGGACCTCGTCCAACTCCAGCCCGCCTGCAACTCCTCGCCGGAAGTTTTGCCGCGCCTCCGTTCTGCCGTCCGTTCCGGACAGAAACCATCTCCGGTTGCTGGAATCTATGGAGCCGCATCCATGGCCGGAAACCATGAAGAGCACCCGGCGTCTGAGCTCCGTTTCGTCAGAAAAAGGCCGGAATAGCTCGACCGGATTTGCAACACCGTCCGATTCGGACGTTCCGACCAGGCCGTCGCTGCTCCAGTCACGAGCCACCACGCCACCGTCGAGCTTCGGCCATCGCCGGAGACGTCAGTCCATCCCTCCGGTCGTCAACTCCAGTCCGTCGCCGGAAACTATGAAGAAGTCGGCTGCCCATCCTTTAACTCTACCTCGTCGAAAAAAAAAACGAGAGAGAAGGAGAGAAGAATAAGAGAGAGAGAACGAGAGAGCAGGAGAGGAAGGGAGGAGAGAGAGATAATGATAACGTGAGAAGGAGAGAGAAGATGAGAAAGTGAGATATAAGAACATGGGAGGGTGAGAGAAAAACAAGGGGTATGATAATATATATATATATATATATAAATGATCCCCAAAAGATACCCTCGCCCCGAAAGTTGACCACGAGGAAGGTTCCTACCACCTACCACGCATTACGTACGTAACCTTACAGGCGTAACGTACGTAATCACAACACGCAAGCGTACGTAATGCTACACCTGTAGCGTACGCTATGGCTATAAACTTAGCCAAAATTCCAAACTCTCCAAGCAACAACCAATCGACGAAACCAAACAGACAACCAGTAAAAATATTTCGATCCCGAAATATTCTAATATAATATACATTGTATCGGTCCAAACAACAACACTTGTACAATTCCAAATGAATACGTACAACTCAACAGTAATACGAAAAAAAATTACCCCCGGATATTACATACTCTCCCCCTTAAAAAGAGGTCCGTCCCCGAAACTCAGGGTGTACAAGTCGGGGCACGGACTATTCATCAGGATAAGAAAACAACATCTCCAGGAATACTCCTCAATACGAGCAATTCCGCCTGAGCAACTGGGCCGACCCCACGGGTCCCCACGTCTCCTCTGCCTGAACAAGGCGAAAAAAATTAAGTGATAAAGACACTCAACCAAGTGCGAGATTAGCCGAATCATGACTCTCCTGCTAGAGACCAGCCAGGAAGTCATACTAACCGCATGACTAGTAATACCGGCGTACACATCCCGAGGGAGCCGCTCATTGTACATGCCTACAACCATCGGTGTACATTTCCCCGTTCTCGTCAGCATCGAACGCCCATGCAATCACTGACCCGCACCACAAAAGAAATTAACAGCGCACAAATAGTCCTCGGGACCATATCAATCGCACGCCCAAGTCCTCACGACTTGACGTCTCGAATCACAATGAACGATGACCCTGATCACCACAAAAATCCCGGTACAGGACCAAAAAGGAAAGAAAATCACATCAAGAGCTCAAGTGTCAAGATTCTCAGATACAATCATTACAAGATAGATCGACCATAAGTGGTTCGCAACCACAATACTAAAATACAGATTAAGTCAAACATCAATCCGAAAAAAATAAGGAAAATACAAATCAAGGTTACATCCCAAATGTACCCAAAATCAACATCCTCCAGATCATCGAGCTCCTCGATCCCATCGACTCGAGGAAGACCCAAATCTGAACTCGCTACTCCCCCTCGGGTGTCCATACCTCTGGCTCCCGAAGCCCGATATAGCCCCTTGGATGAAGTACGGACTGAAGCAACAAAATCTCTCGAGGCCCGTGAGCTCTCCCGAGATCTACTGGTACTAGAACTCCTGCAGTATTTCTGAAGGTGTCCCTGCCTCCAACACGGAAATAAATAATAGCTGGAACCGTACATCGAGTACTAACATGCCCCGCTGAATCACAGTTAAAACAAACAACATTCAAACTCGTCGCCTGATAAGAAGATGCTTTCCCATCACGAAGCCGACTAGAAAATGACCTCTTGGACATCGGAGCTCGATGTCCCTCTGAACGAATCAGCATCCTAGTCCTCTCACCAGAAGAAACTGAAGGATCCTTCTGAGTAAGCTCCTTGATCGAAAGCTCTGCTCTAAGAGCCTTCTCGATGAATTCGCCAAGTGAACTACAATTGTGATTGAACAACTGCATCCTCAACCGCGGGTTCAACCTCTTGCTAAAATACTTGATCTTATCCGCCTCAGTACGGATAACAGATGAAGTAAACTGAAGAAGTCCTTGAAACTTTTCAGCAATAACAATAACACCCTCATCCTCGACGGATTCGGGGTTCAAAACCTCCGACAACTTGGCTTCACGAAGTGGAGCCGGATACTACCTCTCTAACATGAGAGTCTTGTGCACAATCACAATCGGTGTGTTCTCGAGCACGACTCCGAAAATGATTCGTCAGCCACCAAAGTATTGGTATGAGGTTTCGGGTTTCGGCTCACTCTGCGGCCTCTACCCCCTCTGTCACGTCCTCTTACCAGACTGAAAGAATAACATTCAATCATGACGACAACTCAAATACGCCTCAATGGCCAGAATGCTAGGTCAACGCAAAACACGAGTATACATACTCAACAGATAAAGGATCACATCGATCACACTAATCATAGCCGATACAGAGCCCACACGCTCCAAAGCAAATAATCATAAATCAATCGCACCCGATCGTCACATACAAGTGTCCACAAAACAGGTTTAATCAATGACATAATGAATGTATGCACATAAAAGAGAATAGAGTCCTTACACAGGTCATACGAAGCTTCGAGGTCTTGCGATTCTAGTTTTCACTGACGACGACTCGATGAAAAAAAATGACTCATACAGTCGTCCAACTATCACGACTGACAAAACCCGACTGCCCAGGTTGTCATAACCTGACAGCCCCACTACTACCGCGTCGGTAGGGCCACATAACTCACATATCAGGGTATCTCACAACCCAATTCTCTGATACCATCTTCTGTAACACCCCCAAATCCCATTGGGTCATGACAGTGCCGTGAACCCCACACGAGGAGATCCACCAGGCTAACACGACCAAAAATACAACTAACTGACCAAAAGGGGAATCACAATCCCTACACTAACATCCAACATAATATTCCGATATGGAATTTCAATGACAACAGTGGGCCTACATGGCCTAAATGAAATATAACGACATCCACGAGCCTTGCTCGGATAATACAAAATGACAAAGACTGAACAAAACTGGAGTACTCCAACTGTCTGACTGACATGAACACCAAAACATCTCGGACTAGTATCGCTCGAATGCCTCGTCGCCATCGTCATGCCCCTGTGTCTCAACTCTCTCCTCGCAAGCACCTAAAACATGAAAACATGTTCCACCTCCACGGGGTCAGTCATCCAGATAATGAATATCAAATATATGCACAACATGATATGCATCCAAAAGCAGAATAAACGGTACAACAATGGAAATACGAGATGCTCACAAACTAAGGTAAAACCGAGCATTCGTGGAACAGTATGCCCACGGCATACGATCAATACCTGCTCAATAGGCTAGAACATAAGTGCCCAATGGCGAATCATCAATATAGAACACAACAATACATTACGCGAAGGCAAACCAAACCAACGTTGAATAAATACGAATCACAATGCCCGAAGGCTCCAACGGAAATACCGATACATCACAATGGCCTGAAAGCCCTCAGCCGAAGCTGTATATCATAATGGCCTGAAAGCCGAACATCCCGAAGCTGTAAATTATCACAATACAGATCTCAAAGAAATAAACCCGACTGTCGAACATACCCCTCGATGTATGAATAACCAGTCGCAAATCGTCGGACATATCCAATACAACATGGACTATGAACGACCAAAATAGTATGGCTCAAGATGGACATCACAGTACGCCCGATCCGGAGATGTGTGAGTTCACATGTCCACCCCGTATACTGAATCCAGAAATATACGTGGGACAATGTACCTAATTAGCCTCACGAACTACATCTCGTGTGCACAGTCCAATACGGAAATATCCACGCATGACTATATATGTGCCTGGCTAAAAATCCTACACAATAACCAATCGGAACGCAGATATGATTCCGGATATGTCACGATGCAACATGACAACGTAACTCAAAGGATAACACATCCAATACGGATCATACGACTCACCAAGTGAACGATGACACACGAATAATGAAAGATCGACACGACCAACAATATTCAAAACAACTATCCTAGGATCAAAATCCCTAAGGACCGATTAACACGAGCAATAATCACAACACAGCAATCCGGGAAATCCTCAACCCTCAACGATCACAAAATTACCGAGTTCACAAGAATAATAGTGTGCTGCCGTGAGTCGGCCAACACGACAATAATAATTCAACGGATTGGAACTATCCTCGACAGTCCCAATTCAATACTTCGATTACCGTAGAACAGCCAATCGATAACAACGATACTACGGATGGGAATGTTTTTGACAGTCCAAATTTAATACATCGATTACCTTCAGGACGGTCAATCGATAACAATTATACAACGGATGGGAATTATCTTTGATAATCCCAATTCAATATATCGATTACCTTCAGAACGGTCAATCGATAACAATTATACATCGGATGGGAATTATCTTCCATAATCCCAATTCAATACATCGATTACCTTTAGAACGGTTAATCGATAACAATTATACAACGGATGTCTCGGCACCTTTAATTGGTTACCGATAACAAAGATGATAATCGAATACGTCAATACCTTCAATCGGCCAATACGACATCAATAGAAAAACACTGGTATCAATAACGACGATTCACAACAATATCTTGATAGAACATCAATCAACGCCGTGAACCGGCTATCGACAACAATATCTCAATGGAACATCAATCAACAATAACAATCGATATGTCGATACCGCGAACCGGCTATCGACAACAATATCTCAATGGAACATCAATCAACAATAACAATCGATATGTCGATACCGCGAACCAGCTATCGACAACAATATCTCAATGGAACATCAATCAACAATAACAATCGATATGTCGATACCGCGAACCGGCTATCGACAAATATATTACCAACAAGTATCGCAATGCCTTAAATCGGCCATTTACGAACAACAATAATATTTGGCATAATTTGCCGAAGGGTATCGTATCAAACAATCCCTTGATATCAACAAAATCATAAAGAGACCAAGTCTCGAAATGATACACACATTCATACACATATATGATAACATTAATCTCATTGACTAGTACAAGTATAAAACTTGCCTCGAACCGAAGGTGAGAAAGTCCTTCCACGATCAACGTCCTACCACGAATCGATAAACGGCGTCCTCCGACAATCACAAGCACTAGAACAACCTTGAATGAAATACAATTCATTCGATAACACGATATCGACCGAAAACAACATAATAGATAACTCCGATTCCAACACGAACACATACTATACTCGTATTTACCCGTATACACACACACATATATATATATATATATATATAATATACATACATCACACACACAATACACATTATATATATATATATATATATATATATATATATATATATATATATATACAACCCACTGTACACAACATATATATATATATAGATATATATTCCCACATGACACACACAAACACTGTACACAATGTATATATATTTATACACCAGACACACACTGTACACATTATATATATATATACTCAACACACCCACACACTGTGCACATTATATATATATATATACACAACACACACACACATCATACTAACCACACACACTTTACACAATATATATATATATATATATATATATCTGCACATACACACACAACTAACCAGAAGAAGCTGATCAGCCGGGCAACCCTCGCCGGAATCAGGTCAGAAAAAAAAACAACTCCCCTGTCGCAACACCGGAACTCGGTCGCCGGCAAACTGACCCGTCGGACCTCGTCCAACTCCATCCCGCCTGCAACTCCTCGCCGGAAGTTTTGCCGCGCCTCCTTTCTACCGTCCGTTCCGGACAGAAACCATCTCCGGTCGCTGGAATCTATGGAGCCGCGTCCATGGCCGGAAACCATGAAGAGCACCCGGCGCCTGAGCTCCGTCTCGCCAGAAAAAGGCTGGAATAGCTCGACCGGATTTGCAACGCCGTCCGATTCGGACGTTCCGACCAGGCCGTCGCTGCTCCAGTCGCGAGCCACCACGCCACCGTCGAGCTTCGGTCGTCGCCGGAGACGTCAGTCCATCCCTCCGGTCGTCAACTCCAGTCCGTCGCCGGAAACTATGAAGAAGTCGGCTGCCCGTCCTTTAACTCTACCTCGTCGGAAAAAAAATGAGAGAGAAGGAGAGAAGAATAAGAGAGAGAGAACGAGAGAGCTGGAGAGGAAGGGAGGAGAGAGAGAGATAATGATAACGTGAGAGGGAGAGAGAAGATGAGAAAGTGAGATATAAGAACGTGGGAGGGTGAGAGAAAAACAAGGGGTATGATAATATATTTATATATATATATATATAAATGATCCCCCAAAGATACCCTCGCCCCGAAAGTTGACCACGAGGAAGGTTCCTACCACCTACCACGCATTACGTACGTAACCTTACAGGCGTAACGTACGTAATCGCAACACGCTAGCGTACGTAATGCTACACCCGTAGCGTACGCTATGGCTATAAACTTAGCCAAAATTCCAAACTCGCCAAGCAACAACCAATTGACGAAACCAAACCGACGACCAGTAAAAATATTTCGATCCCGAAATATTTTAATATAATATACATTGTATCGGTCCAAACAACAATACTTGTACAATTCCAAATGAATACGTACAACTCAACAGTAACATGAAAAAAAATTACCCCCGGATATTACAGTGACGGCTTCATCGGTATCGAGGCAAGTTATTACTTACTCAGTTATAATGTTTAATGAATGGTTTCATTTTCATTTCGTTTATAATGCAAATAGCAATGATTATTACTGCAAATTCTGGAGATTTGGATTATATGTTGTCTTTCTGATTCTGGGAGTTAAATCATAATGTATATGCTTTATCTCGATTATTGGCATATTCTAGTATCAAGGTTACGTTGCGATAAATATGAGGATATGAGTATCTATAGTCCAGGGTACGTTTGGATCGCCGAGCATTGAGGATAATCGCCGGTGATGATTTGACATCGAGATTTCTCCTGAAGGACTTGGGACAAGTATCTTAATTTGATTCCGGTTTAGTGATGATGATGTTGATCGTGCGGGTTGTCATTCATGTTTTTGAACATGAGGTCGTCCTAGTTGTTTTATCATAGTGTCGTTCATGTTTTTGATTCATATGTTGTTCATGTTGATGAACATATTGAGTTGCATATGTGTATGCATAATTGTATTGTTTATGTTGTGTTGATCTGATGGGATCGAGTGATCTATTCTCAGGGCGTTGGATCGGATGTCCACTATGCGTTGGTCCGACGGGATTATCATGGGGATCTATGCTGAGGGCACTGGATCATTGGACAGGTTTTCGACCAAGCGTTGGTCCGACGGGATCATCATGGGGATCTATGCTGAGGGCGCTGGATCGTTGGATTACCCAGTGTTGTGTTGATGGAATCATGTGGATTCCCATCATTGATTTTATCATGTGTTGTTATTGTGCATATGTATATTATGGGTTTGCTATAAGTATACATTATCGTTATTGATGTGAGCATATTGACGTTGTCATATGAGTATGCATTTGTAGGTCTTGTGTTATGACCATGTCCATGTGTGGTATTGATCTGACCTCGGATTAGACTGACATGATTGTCATGGCATTTCATATCTTGAGGTATGTTCCGTATTTCCCTTGGTATTTGTCTTTGATGGACAATCGGTTTTCGTGTTGAGACTTGATGATGTTACCGGGGGATTGGGTTGGACAGAGTAGTAGATTTCGTAACAGTGAGTTATAATGATGTTTTGAGAACCTTGAGTATTGTTGAGATACAATACAGATATTTTGGTATGAGCTTATTTTGCTGTTGAAAGGTTACGAGATGTGAACTTTGGTAATTATTATCACGAGTTGGTAAAGTTACGACGATAAGATTACATTGGTCGTATTCTTATTTTGTATTCTCATTGGTATGTAATTATTAATGCAATGTGACGGTTATCATTGTTGGATATTATGGCTGGCCCCGTCGTGGGTTTTATTTTTAGGTTCTTGGGATAACAGACTTGTAGCGGTCGTGGAGAGATGAGCTTCCCGGAGGATACTGGCTAGGGCATGTATTGTGTATTGAGTTTCTTGATCAGTTATTGTAATTACGCTGCTAGAGTATTTTAATTGTTTGTCTTTTTCCGCTGCGTGATTATTTTTAAATGGCGTTTTGGTATCTGGTAACTTAGGTTACTTTGGCAATCGTTCTCTAAACTATTTTGTTGGTACGTGTAAGCGATAGCTTAACGTATGTTTTCAAACTGTTGAGTTTTGGCATTTCGGGTCTTGTGGTTTCAAATGAGATTTTACGACGGTTTTGATAAAAGAGTTTTATAAAGTCTTCGAATGTTTTTAAAATACAGTACCGTCGTTAGCCTCTTGGGCATTTGTAAATGTTTGCGAAAATTTCCTTCAGCCTTGTGGGTTCCATCCCGGGGCCCATGACGCTGTAATATTCCCGGTCGGATCTGGGGGTGTTATACATCCTAGCCAAGTAGGTCAAATGAACAACTTACCTCTTCCACACTTAGTCAATGCATGCAATCCTAAAAACATCAGCTGAAACACACATTTCCGGAAACGCCAATAATCTAAAACACATTTGTAAAATGCACCACAATTAACCGCGGACCTACGCCTCTGTGGACCCCTACCGAGACCCCGTCGGATCTAACCCGTAGTGGTTAAAAGCAAGCTCGTGGATCCACGCCTCTGTGGACCCCTATCGAGACCCCATCGGATCTAACCCATAGTGAGCATACACACACACACGTCACTCATGCAATACTAATATGCTAAGAATGCAGGTTCATTAAGAATACTTACTAGAGATGGCCACTTACCCAACACCATTATCATACTCATCACAAGAACTCCATCATGAACAATCAATCTCAACATGACAACACAATTAACACGGAATATACGATTCCACAATATTAAACAAACAGTGGTATCATTAAAGCCCTCGACGTTCAAAATAATCAAATCATAATCAATTCTCAAAACACACCGTTTACAAAACACACACGCATTTTGAAAGAGAGCCTTTAACGAGACCAAACCGAATCTTTTGAAAATTCATTTCGAACAACCAAACAAACACACCAAGACGATCACCGATCATCATATCCAAAAAATAAGAAATGTATGGACAAGGTACTTGCCTCGAATAATCACAAACGCGAAGGATCGACCGAAGTGAGGAGACCCGAACCGTCTACGAATCCGCCGAACGACAACCCGCGACAATAAACTACGAAGGACAATAACAACAATGAAAATGAATCCCATGGCACGACCCAAAACTGCCGAATTGAAGGAACGAACGATAAAAGTTCAGGGTTTCCCCCAAAATGGCCAAGAACACGAATCGACCGACCAAAACATGAAAATGAAATTCCAAACTGAAATATGGATATAGAATCCATAGGATATGTTTAACAACATCATTTAACAACAATCGGTTCATCAAAGTCGGATAGAAAACGAAATCAAGAACAAAACTCCCAAAAAGTCAACTCTAGGGATTCAAGAAAAATACCTTGATTCGGCGAAGAACAATGGATTATATGATGTTATAATCACCTAGGATGCTCCAAAACACCTTTGGATTGAGCAAAATCGGCCAAGATTGCGAACCCTAGTCCTAGAAGAGAGGAAATGAAAAATGAGAATAATGACTGCTGTCCAGTTTATATATACTGGACAGCTTAGCGTGCGCTAATCTTTAAGATTAGCATGCGCTATCCAGGTAACGAAGTAAAACTCCCTGACCAAAAATACACTGTTAGCGTGCGCTAACCACAAGTGTTAGCGTGTGCTAACGGGACCTTCAGACCCAGTCTAGTAGCTCTTGGACTGCCCTGAACTACCAGGTAGCACGCGCTACCCTCACCCTAGCGTGCGTTACCAATGCACTCTAGCACGCGCTATGATACTAATAGCGTGCGCTGATCAACGTCTGAACCCAGTCCAGTAGCCTCTGGACTGTTTCTGCACCACCAATTAGCATGCGCTACCACACCCGTAGCATGCGCTAACAACCGCAACATAGCGTGCGCTAACCAATAAGTGTAGTGTGCGCTAACGACTCAGAAGGACAGCAACAGCACTCTCGGAAATGGGTACGACGACGGATACCCACAACTTTGGGAAATTACAAAACGATCCCAAATGTCCAAAAATTACGATACGACAACAAATAATCAAACCGAAGCTCGCAACACGTATAACAACGTTAAATGAACTTACGAGAAACCCGAAACAACAGTTTCGAATGAGATTCGCAAGAATCGAACTCAAGTGCGGAAAAGTTGCATAAGAACATGGAACTCAACAAAACGAACTCGGACGTCAAAAAGTGCAGAATTAACTATTATCAAAATGACGAAACGTTCACAAGCGATCCGTTTCTAATGGATTCCTGCCAAAAAAAGAAATTTACCGAAAATCGAAAATTGCGGATATTACATACCACCCTCCTTAAAAAAGGTTTCGTCCCGAAACTTAAAAATAAGTAGGGAGTAACAATATCCCACCAGGAACATCTCAACGAGACATACAAAAACCGAATAACTCGCGCCCAACGGTGAAACGCTACAAGAACGCAAGGAACATACAGCGTGGGAACACGCTCAACGACGACCATCATAACGCCACCAGCAAGGGCATAAAGAAAACAACAAGTGTCAGGTATCACCAAACAGATAATGCAATCAAGTCAATTATCCGAACAATCACAAGGCAAGAGGTACCAATATCAGAAAACATGCACAGTCAAGAAAACAGAAAATAAACACAAAACGATCCACAAGGACAACCACAAACAATTCGGACTACGCCAAAATCCTCAAAACCACACTCGGTATCTCTGTGTCCTTTCGGAGCAGAGGCGCAACCTCGATCCCAAATCTCTCAGCTACCGTCTCGCAATGAACGGCTCGGTGACCCATCTGGCCACACTCGAAACAGCTGACTAACGGTGAACGACAATTCTTCGTGGTACGAGATCAGGCAACAACAATTGGACAACCACGATTGAACAATAATGATCGAACAACAATGATCGAACAACAACAATCAATCAACAATGATCGAATGACAATGGTCGAACAATGACTCTGAGCTCACACTACAACTTGAGACATTAAAAGAACTTGTAGATCTGAAAGACGTTAATTTCGAATAAGGTTCACAAGAATCGAACCGAACTCGGAAAATTCACAACGATAAACAGATTGATCCGAAACAAGGTCACAACCCATTCGAACGGTGACAACCGAGATACCAAACAAGTTCAGAAAGTATCAACGAACATGAGCGAGTCGATAGAATTTAGAAAGAGAAAATGCGGAAGTCAAAAATAATACGGGTATTACATTTGACCTTTTTTTTAAAATAACTGTCGTCCCCGAAACTCACAACAACGAAAGCAAGGTGACAACACAACAAGAAACCGAAAGAAACATCTTTCAAAGGCCTCTCAAAGACGATCCTGATAACTGTGCTGAAGTCCGTACCCCAGAAGACTCGGTAACCAACTCGCAAAACTGGATTCTGTGTCCCTCGAGTCCACACTTGTAATCTGCTACTGGCGTGGAAAGACAATTTGCACGTACATGCCCCGGCATATTACAGATGGGGCACCTTGGCATACCGAAAATACAACTGCTAGGTATAATGGAATGTAACATCGCAAAACAACAGACCATAGATGTCAACTCAGCACAACATATCCACGTAAGGCAACTCACGTACACTAAATTACAGCAACAATGGCATACATTCAGCGACTTCAACGGCCCAAACGATAACCAGCACATAATCACAAAACATAATGAAACAATCACAAATGTACACAATCATACAAACCCAAGCTCTAATAGCTCGTACAGGTGCGATAGCACGCAAATCACCACGAAAACGACAACATTAATGATCAACATCACACCTCTCACAGAGGGCTAACAATCTTCGACCTCTTCTATGTAACACCCCCAATCCACTCAGGGATATTACACGCCGTGGGCCCTCTCCTCGAGGATCTACCAGGCTGGTAACTAAAATCAAACATCTAAACATCGCCTTTAAGGCTAAAATGACTCAGTAGACCGATTTGGTCTTTCAATAATAACATACAACTCAATTCCAAACATATACCCACGCAGGGGTCAAATACAATAAACTCCCGTACAACAGGGAAAAGATACTGCAGCGGAAAAGAAAATACAACTAGACCAATACGACATCAACGGATCCTCGTGTGATTAGTATCGTTCATATTTCATCATCCTTCGTGCCGACCCTGTGCTATGCTCCAAAACCTGAATGCAAAAATAGACATCCACCCCCCGAATACTCGGGGGTTAGCAAAACTCCACTGTTTTGCTAGTGCAAGAACAAAGTGCAAAGACGAGCCATACAATTCACATTTCACGAATAACAATAACCAGGAATCCTTAAAAATCCAAACGTGACGAAAAGTGCTTCCCGAGGCAAGAGTTTGGTAAAACACTTCAAAACCGAAAGATCGCAAATCAAGAGAAAACAATTTATAAAAATCGTTTAAAGTGCCATCGGGAGTTTTAATAGAAAACAATTTAGGATTTATCAAATCCTTCTCATTCCAAAATCAACAGGGTCCTCGACCAATAGGCGGAAAGCAATTCGCAAGAAAACCATTCAATCAACACAAGCGAGTCTTCACAAATATTTCCCACGGGTTTCTCGACCCAATCCAAATAATATCAACACGAGATCAAACATCTCAATATCACACGGGGTCCTCGACCCAAAGCACAAAATGTCAACACAGTATAATCAAGTACACAGCCTTTCGTCCGCCCAAAAACTGCTCAAGACCCCTGATTAATTAACCCTAGATCTCACAAATGTCCTTGGTTAATTAACCCTGATACCAACATTTTAAAACAAGTTGAAACACACTTTCAGAAAACATGAATCACGGTCTATATCGAGACCAGCATTTGAAAAGAGTTGAAAGAATTTGAAATACGATAATCGTTCGGTAACGGGATCTTAGCTAAACACTCAAATATCCGTTACCAATAAGCCTGCCAGGCGCCTCCACTGAAACACCTATGCACCGGCGTTCACTCCACATGTCAGCCGCACATTATCCATGTCACCGCGCTGGCGTCACTCCCATAAGAGCCGCCCCTTGCACGCGCATCAGGTAAACACTGGCGTTCACCAACCATATGGAGCCGCACATTGCAGCGTACACCAGGCCGGAGATCGCACGCCCCGCCCTCAGAGGCTCCCGGATATGACGTCTCTCACAACAAGTATTCACATTGTCACAAACATCAAGTACACAGTCATTGTCGTAACAATTATCAAATCAATACACCAATTCACATAATTCATCCGTCAGTCCACGACCACACGAATAAATAACAACACGCACGTCAACCATAACGCAACGGAAAGAAGCAATATACGTACACACGCATTATCAAGCGCAACATCAACACAAAATATATCCAAAGGATTCACGTAGTCACTTACAACCCACAGAATTTACAAAACACACGCGTTTTGAAAGTGAGCCTTTAACGAGGCTAGCCGAATCTTTTGAAAACTCATTTCAAACAAATAAACATACACACCAAGATGATCACCAATTATCATATCCACAAAATAAGAAAAGTATGGGCAAGGTACTTGCCTCGAATAACCACAATGCGGAGAATCGGCCGAAGTAGGTTGGCACGAACCGACTACGAACTCGCCGACTCCACCGAACGACAATCCACAACAATGAACTACGAACGAAAACAATAACAACGAAAATGAATTACAAAGTATGACCCAAAGCTGCTGAATTCAAAGAACAATGACGAAGGTTCAAGGATTTCCCCCAAAACGGCCAATAACACGATTCGTTCCGTCAAAACCCGAAAATGGAATCCCAAGTTGGAATATGGATATACAATCCATAGAATATGTTTAACAACATCATTTAACCATAATCGATCCATCGAAAACGGATGAAAAACGAGATCGAGGACAAATCCCCCAAAAAGTCAATTCGAAGGAAATCAAGAAATATACTTCGATTCGACGAAGAACAATGGATTAAATGATGTTAAACACAAGAATACTACCAAGATTTATCATACCCATCATGAATTAATCAACAACACGGAACGAATCGGACAAAAATGCAAAAACCCCCAAATTCACGAAATTAGGGTTCTAAGGTAAGATTACCTTGATTCGCTGGATCAAAGGATGATAACGGATGATTGATTGATGTTATGAACCCAAGAACTTCGTGGATTTGTTGTCAAACAACATGGCTTCGCCACTCTCGAATCGCCACCCACGGATAGAAGAGGAAGGAAGTGAGAAATGAATGAAAATGTGACTCGCTCACACATTTATATCGGGCGGACTAGCGTGCGCTAGCCTTCCTGACTAGCGTGCGCTATCACCAGATCGGCCGAGTACCTCGGCCAGTGGTCCACACGACCCGGCACCACCGACCAAACTCGCCGACCAAACTCGCCGACCCGACTCCCGCTAGCGTGCGCTACGGCCGAAGCTCGCGCGGCTAGCCGACTGTCCAAAGAGCTCTGGACTAAACAGCTCGCCCGGTAACGCACGCTAGTCGGCCGACGCCGCAGGCGCTACCCTGCCGGTTAGCGCGCTACGACCGACCGAAGGCGTGCGCTACTCGCCGATCCCGACCGAGTCGAACCTCGTAACCCCACCGCCTGCACCCGATGGCGGCGTTAGTCAGCCGAGAAGGCGGCGCTACACTGCCGGCGAAGGCAGCCTTCCGGCCGTAGCATGCGCTACGCCGGTTCCTGCCGCACCTGTCCGACCGGTGCCCGCAATCGTCCGGCCAGTCCCGCAACCGTCCGGACAGTACCCGACCACCAGGGCTCGACGACTCGATTACCGAAAACGCACGGAACGAACACGACGAAAAGTTCGCGGACGACATCAACAACCCGAAATGAAAACATAATACAATAATTAATCATACGCGACCAAGAAACGGGTCGAGACAACAATTACAGATACGGATACCCGTAACTTTCAATAAATTACAAAATGGCCCAAAACGCCCGGAAATCACGATACGTGATCGAATAATCGAACCGAAGTTCACAACACGTCTAACAAAGTTAAACGGACTTACAGGAAACTCGAAACAGCAGTTTCGAACGAGATTCGCAAGAATCGAACTCAAGTGCGGAAAAGTCGCTAAAAAGAACGGAACTCAACAAAACGACACCGAAACGAACTCGGATGTCTAAAAGTGTAGAATTAATCATTCTCAGAATGACGAAACGGTCATGAACAAGTCGTCAAAACGGACTCCGACCGAAAAATAAGAAATTACCGGAAATCGAAAATTGCGGATATTACATTCTACCCTCCTTAAAAGAATCTTCGTCCCGAAACTTAAAACAAGTAGGGAGAAGCAATATCCCACCAGGAAAACTCAACGAGATATGCAAGAAACGCATAACTAACGCCCAACGGCGAAACGTTACAAACAACACAATGGAATATACGGTGTGAAAACACGCTCCACGACGACCAACACAACGTCGCCGTTAGGGATATAATAAAACCAACAAGTGACAAGCGTCATCAAATGGATAATACAATCAAGTCAATTATCAGGACAATCACAAAACACAACGAACGAAAATCAATACGATTGACCAACCCAACGGTAGATCAATCAAAACGCGAGCCAAACGCTGAACAAATACGGAATTCCACCACCTAAGGGTTGGAAGATCGAAAACGAGACTAATTTCCCGAACTTAAGGGAATTACGAAGGAGCCTGAACGTTCACCAATCATGGAACGAGATCAATAAAAACCGAACAATCAAACGATCGAACCACAACGATCGAGACAACAAAAATCGAAGAATCATGTTCGAATCACGAAGAACAATAAAGTTCAAACAACAACTCCCAGAATGATCTGGTGAGAACAACAAGACATGCATTCCCATAAGATCCACAGGAAAGGGAATAGCGATTGAAAAGTCGCAACGACAAACGAGTTATCCCGAAACAATACCACCCCCGTTCGATCCATAACAGCAAGGGATAGGGAAAGTTCAGAAAATGTCAACGAACATAAACGAGTCGACAGAGTCGAAAATACAGAAATTCAAAATCCGATCTACATCGAATAGAAGAGTTAATAGAACCAAATGATGTCACTTCCGAACAAGGTTCACAATAATCGAACTGAACTCGAAAAAGTCACAGCGATAACTAGATCGACCCACAACAATATCACAGCTCGTTTGGACGATGAAACCGAAATACAGAACAAGTTCAGAAAGTAACAACGAGCACGAGTGAGTCGATAGAATGGAGAAAGAGAAAATACCGAGGTCAAAATAGTACGGGTATTACCTCCGACCTCATCCACGAAATTCACAAAAACGGGAGCAAGGTAACAAGACATTAAACAACCGACACATAACGGAACCATCACCGATGCACACGGTCATACCAAACCAAGCTCTAACAGCTCGCACATGCACGACAACGCAGAAATCACTACGAGGCGACAATATTCAATACCAACATCATACACACTTTGTCCGACCACAAGCAAGAAATGATGGGTTTTAAAAACGAAAACCACCTTTTGAAAACAGTTTGGAAACACTAGTTGATCTTGAGTATCATTTTACAAAAAGTTGAACAAACATCATTTTCGAGACTTTGAAAATCATCTTGCGTTTAAACAAAAGCGAGGACATTTTCTCTTAGTGAAAAACTTTCAGAAATATTCGACCCTCGGGTCTAAGTATAAGTGTTTCTAAAACATTGAAAATATCTCAAAACATTTTGGTCCTCGAGGTAGAAGAATTTGGAAACATATTGTGGCACCTTGGAAGTACCACGAGAAAACGATTCATTTTAAAAGTACGTCTCGAAATTTATTTTCTAAGATACTCAAGGTTTTCAAAAAAAATAATTCAATGGGCTAGAATGCCCAAAAATGCTCATGTAACAATATTCGTTTAAGCATATTATAATATACGCATCAAATCGTACAAAGTCAAGACAATACATGTCTTTTACCGGGAAGACAAACAGTCAATTATCACAGTCAAAAAGACATAAATAATGACAACACTCCTCATACAAACGAAATAAGAGAATCACACGAACGCATCACGAAATGAAGAATCTACATGAAGGTCCCATCGCTTAACACAAAATCAAACAAATAGCTCGTGTCACACGAGGCACAATACAAAGAAGGGAGACTTACATCCACAGGTCGCACGAAGATGATGATCGCCCCACGATACTAATCATGGCCAACAAACTCAGACGACGCGTCGCGACACGACTCAGTCAGATAAAATCCGACGAAACAAGACTCAAACAACACGAATTGACCCGACAACCTAGGTTTCCTCAACCTAATCTCTGATACCATTTATGTAACATCCCCAATCCACTCGGGGATATTACACGCCGTAGACCCTCTCCTCGAGGATCTACCAGGCTGGTAACTAAAATCAAACATATAAACATCGCCTTTAAGGCTAAAATGACTCAGTAGACCGATTTGGTCTTTCAATAATAACATACAACTCAATTCCAAACACATACCCACGCAGGGGTCAAAATACAATAAACTCCCGTACAACAGGGAAAAGATACTGCAATGAAAAGAAAATACAACTAGACCAATACGACATCAACGGATCCTCGTGTGATTAGTATCGTTCATCTTTCATCATCCTTCGTGCCGACCCTGTGCTATGCTCCAAAACCTGAATGCAAAAATAGACATCCACCCCCCGAATACTCGGGGGTTAGCAAAACTCCACTGTTTTGCTAGTGCAAGAACAAAGTGCAAAGACGAGCCATACAATTCACATTTCACGAATAACAATAACCAGGAATCCTTAAAAATCCAAACGTGACAAAAAGTGCTTCCCGAGGCAAGAGTTTGGTAAAACACTTCAAAACCGAAAGATCGCAAATCAAGAGAAAACAATTTATAAAAATCGTTTAAAGTGCCATCGGGAGTTTTAATAGAAAACAATTTAGGATTTATCAAATCCTTCTCATTCCAAAATCAACAGGGTCCTCGACCAATAGGCGGAAAGCAATTCGCAAGAAAACCATTCAATCAACACAAACGAGTCTCCACAAATATTTCCCACGGGTTTCTCGACCCAATCCAAATAATATCAACACGAGATCAAACATCTCAATATCACATGGGGTCCTCGACCCAAAGCACAAAATGTCAACACAGTATAATCAAGTACACAGCCTTTCGTCCGCCCAAAAACTGCTCAAGACCCCTGATTAATTAACCCTTGGAGATCTCGTCAAATGTCCTTGGTTAATTAACCCTGATACCAACATTTTAAAACACCTTGAAACACACTTTCAGAAAACATGAATCACGGTCTATATCGAGACCAGCATTTGAAAAGAGTTGAAAGAATTTGAAATACGATAAACGTTCGGTAACGGGGTCTTAGCTAAACACTCAAATATCCGTTACCAATAAGCATGCCAGCGCTCCATCGAAACACTGTGCACCGGCGTTCACTCCACATGTCACCGCACATTATCCGTGTCACCGCGCGGCGTCACTCCCATAAGAGCCGCCGCACGCGCATCGTAAACACTGGCGTTCACTAACCATATGCACCGCATATTGCAGCGTACACTGTGCCGGAGATCGCACGCCCGCCCTCGAGGCTCCGGATATGACGTCTCTCACAACAAGTATTCACATTGTCACAAACATCAAGTACACAGTCATTGTCGTAACAATTATCAAATCAATACACCAATTCACATAATTCATCCGTCAGTCCACGACCACACGAATAAATAACAACACGCACGTCAACCATAACGCAACGGAAAGAAGCAATATACGTACACATGCATTATCAAGCGCAACATCAACACAAAATATATCCAAAGGATTCACGTAGTCACTTACAACCCACAGAATTTACAAAACACACGCGTTTTGAAAGTGAGCCTTTAACGAGGCTAGCTGAATCTTTTGAAAACTCATTTCAAACAAATAAACATACACACCAAGATGATCACCAATTATCATATCCACAAAATAAGAAAAGTGTGGGCAAGGTACTTGCCTCGAATAACCACAACGCGGAGAATCGGTCGAAGTAGGTTGGCACGAACCGACTACGAACTCACCGACTCCACCGAACGACAATCCACAATAATGAACTACGAACGAAAACAATAACAACGAAAATGAATTCCAAAGTATGACCCAAAGCCACTGAATTCAAAGAACAATGACGAAGGTTCAAGAATTTCCCCCAAAACGGCCAAGAACACGATTCGTTCCGTCAAAACCCGAAAACGGAATCCCAAGTTGGAATATGGATATACAATCCATAGAATATGTTTTACAACATCATTTAACCATAATCGATCCATCGAAAACGGATGAAAAACGAGATCGAGGACAAATCCCCCAAAAAGTCAATTCGAAGGAAATCAAGAAATATACTTCGATTCGACGAAGAACAATGGATTAAATGATGTTAAATACAAGAATACTCCCAAGATTAATCATAACCATCATGAATTAATCAACAACACGGAACGAATCGGACAAAAATGCAAAAACCCCCAAATTCACGAAATTAGGGTTCTAAGGTAAGATTACCTTGATTCGCTGGATCAAAGGATGATAACGGATGATTGATTGATGTTATGAACCCAAGAACTTCGTGGATTTGTTGTCAAACAACATGGCTTCGCCACTCTCGAATCGCCACCCGCGGATAGAAGAGGAAGGAAGTGAGAAATGAATGAAAATGTGATCGCTCACATTTATATCGGGCCGACTAGCGGCGCTAGCCTTCCCGACTAGCGTGGCGCTATCGGCCAGATCGGCCGAGTACCCTCGGCCGTGGTCCGCACGACCCGGCATCACCGACCAAACCTGCCGACCAAACCTGCCGACCCGACTCCCGCTAGCGTGCGCTACGGCCGGAAGCCTGCGCGCGCTAGCCGACCTGTCCAGTAGCCTCTGGACTAAACAGCTCGCCCCGGTAACGTACGCTAGTCGGCCGACAGCGTGCGCCACCCCTGCCGGTTAGCGCGCGCTACGACCGACAGTAGCGTGCGCTACCTGCCGATCCTGACCGAGTCCAGAACCTCAGAACCCCACTGCCCAGACCCGATAGCGTGCGTTAGTCGCCGAGAAGGCGCTACACACTGCCGTTAGCGCGCAGCCTTTCCGGCCGTAGCATGCGCTACGCGGTTCTGCCGCACTGTCCGGCCGGTGCTGCAATCGTCCGGCGATCCCCGCAACCGTCCTGGACAGCACTCGACCACTGTGGCTCGACGACTGACACCGAAAACGCACGGAACGAACACGACGAAAAGTTCGCGGACGACATCAACAACCCGAAATGAAAACATAATACAATAATTAATCATACGCGACCAAGAAACGGGTCGAGACAACAATTACAGATACGGATACCCGTAACTTTCAATAAATTACAAAATGGCCCAAAACGCCCGGAAATCACGATACGTGATCGAATAATCGAACCGAAGTTCACAACACGTCTAACAAAGTTAAACGGACTTACAGGAAACTCGAAACAGCAGTTTCGAACGAGATTCGCAAGAATCGAACTCAAGTGCGGAAAAGTCGCTAAAAAGCACGGAACTCAACAAAACGACACCGAAACGAACTCGGATGTCTAAAAGTGTAGAATTAATCATTCTCAGAATGACGAAACGGTCATGAGCGAGTCGTCAAAATGGACTCCGACCGAAAAATAAGAAATTACCGTAAATCGAAAAGTGCGGATATTACATTCTAAAGGATCCTCTTCGGGATCTTCCTCAGGCTATTCTTCAGCCGCTACAACTTCTTGTCCCACTATCGGAACTGGGGCCGCTGGGAGGACAGCAAGGATCTCTTCTGCGCTGGCTCGTATCATTGCCCTCTCTTGTTAGATCTGATCCTTGAGGGCCTCTCTTGCCTGATTGTATTGGGCCTCTCTTTCTTGAAGAGTGCGCCGAGTTGCTGACAATTGAACTTCTAGCTGCACAACACGCTCATGTTCTCGTGCAGCCGCCTCTTGCGCAGTCTGACTCGCATCTTGATGAAATTGCGCTAGCGCCACTATATAGCAGATATGTTCCATGCAACGGATATGTTTAGCATAATTCATTCTTATAAGATCACTCAGTTGTTTTCTCTCGTCCAACGTATTAAGTTTTGCTGGGAAATACCTCTCAGGGGTCTTATATACACATTGAGCTGACTTTATGTCGGTGGTCCTAGCGGCGCTACAGTTGTTTCTTCGCAGCCGCAATTATGGCGGCGCCGTTATTCGATGTCGGTTATCCCTTGCGGTCATAATGCAAAATCCTTGGCGATAGACTCGCAAGGATACTTGATAAGGATCGAGTTTATCAATGGTACAAGTACAACCAAAATATTGGTCAGCCCAAAAGATATAATCACAAACTCTTGGCATTCGTATTTGATGTCAAGTCATGATGATCGTCTCTTATATTTTGATCATCGTGACTAGCGAACCGAAAGAAATGAAAATAATTCAAAAGAAAAGAGACTGGCAGGAAAATAGATTTATTATATTCCTCCCCCATTTAAAATAAGTTCTGTCCCAAAACTTGTAAATACTCTTCCTTTATTAGAAGAGGAGGTTTTATTTTGCACATCGATTTTAAAATCATTTTTAAATAATGCAAAAACAATTTATATTTAACGTCATATTTAATTCGAGATATTTCAAAAATTTTAATTGGGAATTCAACAAAAATTAAGATCCATCCTCTTCTGCTAAATGTTTAATCGAAAAAGATTTCACTATATCGTAGATTTCAATTTGTGAAGAATTCAAAACACCACTTTAAAAAAAAATTATGCATCGGATAAAATTGATACTTAAAAGTTCATTCTCAATGGAATATAAGGATCGACAATATACCCGATTTTTCAAACTACAACACATAACCATTTTCACCCGGACCTTATACGCATTATATATCCTAAAACCATAATACCACAATCAAGTTCCTGCCCCTCGATCCAGGTTGAGCGAATTAACACCACATAATCACAATATACATAAGAGGGGACTTACAATCAATAAATTTACCGCAAGGATCAATAGCTAAATAATTTTGTTCAAATTTAATTTTGAAAAAGATCACTCTCATAAAATATACGAGTCTAAGTATCGTTGGATATTTCAACCGACAGTGACTTTGCTATCTCGAGAGGTTTTGTTTTATCTCATAGAGATCTTAAATCTCCAGTCCAACGAGTAGAACATCGTAGATATTAATCTTGAATTAAAGATCGGCCCGATTTATTCCTGTTCTCAAGGAATTTTTATTTATGGTAACCATCACCATACGCCAGTATACACAAACTCTCCAAACGTATATAAAAGGAAAAATAATGAACACCATTCGAATGAGATCAAAGTACAAACAGGTTACCATAGTTCTCACAGAACCCAGGTAGGATCAGGATGAAATCAATGGGCATGATTCCAATGAAATAAAGATCACAAAAAGCCTCTTATCTCAATGCAAAGTCCAGACAGGGCCAGAAAAGAGACTAATGGGACTAGAAAAGAAATTAAGGATTAGAGAGACTTACAACATAGGTCGCACGAGACGATGGCAACCAATGATATTTCTCAACACAAACAACAACCGACAACACGACATGACAAAACAAACCCAATAACGGACGACCTAGGTATTTAGAAACCTAAGCTCCGATACCATATTTTGTAACAATCCCATCTCGGGTCGGAACTGTTACAGTGCCGTGGATTCATTTCGGGAATCCACAAGGCAAGACTCACAACCACACGCATAACGACCAACCAGGTCGAACATAAAACCAAAAAAACAACATCAACCGGCAAGGTAGACAATACAACACACTCACAACATCACGACCAACACGTCGAATATGACCACAGTCAAAACCAGCTCAACATATGGATAAAAAAACTCCAAGACATTTCCCAAGCCCACACACGGGCATAACATCAACAATGACGGTACTCAAGAGTACATATACGAAATAAGACCAGAACATACGAAGAAAAAGACAACGACTACCCGAACAATATCACCGCCGCACGTCGTCCTCGTTCCCCTCATGCGCCTGCTCGCCGTGGCGATCTATACCTGAATACACAAACAATGTATCCACCCCCGACGGGGTCAGCAAACAGCCAGTGCAAGTACTTGATAACATGATTATGTATAAACTGCAATAAAAGAAATATAATGATGACTGATTACAATAGTACAATATGAAGAAGGATATTCTCACCATGTACCAGCGTTCCAATAGTATAGTGACAACGACATCGTTCACAAAAATACGTCCATATCATAATCACAATCCAAAAGCATAAGCAGTACCATATCACATCATTATTCCGGAATAATATGCACATAATCAAACCACTAGGCATCCTGGCATATACCCAGTCCGAAGGCATTAATATATACGCCAGAGTCCCCATCGGGAAATCCCTGGTTAGATTACCCTCCGGGTGGTACATACCCCGTCAGGAGGCGGCCGACCTACCTGAACAACAGCATGTACCCCAGAGCCCTCGTCAAGGCAATCCTTGGCTTTACCCGATTCGCAAGTCTCAAAACATATCAACATTGGTACGGCTTCAAAACATCATATTTCACAGTACTTTGTCACTTAACTTCGAGACGCAAGTCTCAAAGCATTACCCAAAACTTTCAGCAACGTTGCTTTTCAATCTCATTTGAAATAACTTTTCGAGGCATCCTCGATAAATTGTTTATAAAATGATATCATTCCAGAAACAGGAGTCGCAATCAGTCATCAAATATTTACAGAAATTCTTTCGAAAAATCGTTTCTAAGGATATTTTCAAAACTCTTTTTCAAAAACATTTTTGAAGTCCTTTCAAGACATGGTTCAATTTAGGAAATCATTTTCAAAACATTTTCAAAAATATCAACGTAGAGTAGCTGAAATTAGAGTATGAACAAAACCATTTGGTACATATATATATATATATATATTCAATTGCAATTTATACATAAAACACGATCAAATACTTGCCTGTCATCCCAGCGAATGGAAAAGTTCGATTGACAAGAAAATAGATTGGGCGATTAGCCAAATCTCCGACCTAAAACGGATAATATTATATAATTAACGGGTTAAGATTTATATAACTATTAGAACTCTACTTTCTCATTTAGTCGAATTTGGGGTGAGACGTAGTTACGGATATGCCCCGCGCGTTATCGGGGTATAAGAAGGTTGTGTTTTGAATTAGGAGCCATTTGGAAGTCGTTTGACCCATTTTGGATTGAAACCAAGAAATTTATACACTTTTAAAGAAAATATTAAAGTATTAGGGCCAAATTGAAGATTTAGAAATCTTTAATCAAGTCCACCTCTATTTTTCTAATACCCAAATGGCATAACCCTAGCCCTAGGCTTTCAAAATTTATGTTTTCCATCCCAAAATTTTATATTACTATCTAATTGTCGTTTTAATATCTCACGTCCATCGTAATCTCACCAGGAGCTTCTTTAACATTGACTAGCACAATTTTTATATGTAAAAACATTTCACTTGCCTAAGTCGGCACACCCGGAACACAACCCACACGCCCAAACACACACCAAACACACCTAGGGGCACACACACACACACCAGTCCACACACACACGCACACAATTTACACACATACACACACACACACATCACACACATACACAGACACAACACACACAACACACACAGCACACACGCACACACATCACACATACACACACGCACACACACAGCACACACAAACATACACACACAGCACTCACATACAGTATATGCTGGAAAAGCTAAAAAAATTAAATAAGGGATTTAATTTTATTAAGATTTTACTTGATTCTTCATTAAAAGACAAAACAGTGTGTTTTGTGAGTGGAAAAGAATCCCACATAGAACAAACACAAAGGAATTGAGCACCTTATAAGTGTAAGCATTTAATAACCATTAATAAACATGTGGTAGTGGAGGGACTATGCCATGTGGATGTGAGGTGGCAAATCTATGCCATTTTTCACTCTCACATCGCCGCTCACCGGTGTCGCCATCGGCGACAGCGGCGTCCGGCTTGGGCTCGGGCACGGGCTTAGAGCTTTAGTGGTGCTTCATAGGCACACTTTGGCACTTCTCCACGCTGGTCACGTGGGCTCGTGGCGAGTCCGGCGAAACGGCGCAGTCCGCGGGATTCTCGCCAACGGTTGCGCCTCTTCAATTGGTGGTTATTTTTGCTGTTTGAATGGAAAGTCATGTCATTTCAAAACGAATGGTTGTTTGAACAACATGGTGCTCCTTTTCGCGAATAGCTATGATTTCTTTATAAAACTGAGTTTGGTTTCAGAAATCAATACAGATTTTTGAATCAACTATTCTCATTTCCTTAAACTCTATATCCAGAAAATTTTTCTTGCATACTTTTTGGATTTCACTGTGTCTTGGTACAGTCCGGATTTTAGGCTTGTCGTATCCTGCGGTATTCTTGTTTGTAACCTTAAGATATATTTCGGGGTGCAATAAATACTATAAGGAAAGCATTGCCATGCGTGATTCAAGCCTCGATGTCCTTAATTTTGAAGAATTTTCTAACAATCTTATAGTATCTGTTGCAATGGCGACTGAGGCTACTGTTTCGAGTTTGAAGGTGATGAACCAAGACTTCTTCAAGTTGGACCGCTACGATGCAACCAACTACACTCGCTGGCAGGACAAGATGCGTTTCTTCCTCACTTCCATGAAGGTCTTCTACGTGTTGGACCCGATGTTGGAGCCTATCCCGGAGCCAACGGATAAAGATTTTGAAGAACTCAAGGCAGAACGGAAGAAGCGTCAAGAGGACGAGATGTTTTGCCGTGGCCATATTTTGAACACTCTCTCCAACCGTCTCTATGATCTCTACACCAACAATCCATCGGCGATGGAAATTTGGAAGGCACTCGAGTACAAATTCAAGGCTGAAGAAGAAGGTGCCAAAAAGTTCCTTGTTTCTAGTTATTTTGATTTTAAGATGTTTGACGATAAGCATATACTTTCTCAAGTACATGAATTGCAAGTTATTGTCAACAAATTGAGGGCCGTGAAAATTGATATTCCGGAGACTTTCCAAGTTGGTGCAATTATTGCGATGTTGCCCAATTCCTGGAAATGCTATTAGAAGAAACTTCTTCACAATACCGAGGACTTCTCTTTGGAACAAATCCAGAAACATCTTCGAATTGAGGAGGAATCGAGGATGAGAGAGAAGACGACGAATGCCGGTACTTTCAAGGCCAACGCGGTTAGCGCGAAAGGGAGGAAGTGGAATGAAAAAGGAAGTTCTTCGGGTCCCAAAAAGGATTCAAAGAAATTCAAGCATTCCGGCAAAGTCAGGTCCGACAAGAAGTCCGTGTCCATGGGGTCCAACGGGGGATGCTATGTGTGTGGTAAACCCGGTCACTATGCTCGATATTGTCGACTCCGTAAGAAGGTGGAAAAAGAAGTCGACGCCACTATGACCGATGGGAACATAATCGCTACGGTGAGCGAAATTATGGCGGTCAAGGGAAAGGTTCAAGGGTGGTGGTACGACACTTGTGCTACCGTCCGCGTATCCTATGATAGGACTGCTTTCAACACCTATTCTGAAGTCGACGGAGAACAAGAAGTTCAGATGGGAACGAGCAATGCTCAAAGGTCGTCGGCATCGGAAACGTAGAACTCAACTTCACATTCGGGAAGAAGGTTACTTTGACCAATGTTCTCTATGTTTCGGAAATGATTAGGAACCTTGTTAGTGGTGATCTCCTAGGTAAACCGAGGATCAAATCTGTGTATAAGTCGGGCAAGCTTATCTTAACCCGTAATGGTATATTTGTTGGAAATGGCTACTCCAGTGAAGGGATGGTCAAATTATGTATTATTGACAATATTATTAATGAAATTTCTCCTTCTGCATATATGATTGATTCCGTTTATTTATGGCATAGTAGATTAGCACATATAGGATTTAGCACTATAAAAAGATTAATTAAATATGGTTCTTGCAAATCTAATAAATTAGATAAAGGTAAAATATATGTGAAATCTAAAATGATAAAAAAACCCTTTTATAGGGTAGAGAGAAATTCTAAATTGTTAGATTTTATATATTCTGATTTATGTGAGTTTAATGAGATGTTAACCCGTGGGGGAAATAAGTATTTTATTACCTTTATTGATGATTGCTCTAGATTTACATATGTATATTTATTAAAACATAAAGATGATGCTTTTAGTGCTTTTAAGATATACAAGGCGAAGTTGAAAATCAATTAGGAACTAAAACTAAAGTTCTTAGAAGTGATAGAGGTGGTGAATATTTTTCTAGTGATTTTAATGCCTTTTGTGAAGAAAATGGTATTGTTCATGAATGTTCCGCACCACGTACACCACAACAAAATGATTTAGCCGAACGTAAAAATAGAACACTTCAGGAGATGATAAATGCCATGTTAATGCATTCTGAATTACTTTTTAATTTGTGGGGTGAAGCTTTACTTTCTGCATGTCATGTTTTAAATCGTATACCTTTAAAGAAAACCCAAATTTCTCCGTACGAGGTATGGAAAGGGTGAAAGCCGAATATTGGGTATTTCAAAGTGTGGGGGTGCCTAGCCTACTACAAAAATATGGATCCGAAAAGGACCATGTTGGGTCCTCGAGAGATACAAAGTGCTTTTATTGGCTATGCTACGAAGAACAAGGCATACAGACTTCTAAATTTAGAATCTAATGTCATAGTAGAATCCCGAGACGTGGAATTCTTTGAGAACTCTAATTCTAAGGAAAAGGAATCTCAAAATTCCACAAATGAAGAACCTCAAGAGGAGAGAGGGTTGTTGTAAAACAAACAAAACCTCAGATTAGCAAGAGAGTCCGTAAGACTAAGGATTTGGGACCTGATGAAATAGATTCTCAACTTATTTCCTTCTACCTAGTAGAAGGAAATAGAGAGAATTTTGCCCGAAAGATTCCAATTATTCTTCTTGTTGAAGATAGTCCTAAGACTAATAATGAAGCAGTGGCTTCTCGGGACTCCGCTTTTTGGAAGGATGCTATCCAAGATGAAATGGATTCTATTATGGCAAACCACACTTGGGAAATTGTTGATCTACCCAAAGGGTCAAGAGCCATTGGATGTAAGTGGGTGTTTTGAAAGAAATATTACAGAGATGGTACTCTTAACACTTACAAGGCTAGATTGGTAGCCAAAGGATTTCGACAACGGGAAGGAATCGATTATTTTGACACATATGCACCGGTAGCAAGAACAACAACAATTAGAGTGTTGTTTGCCTTGGCTTATTTGTATAACCTGAATGTTCATCAAATTAGGGGTGGGCAACGAAACCGAATTTTCCCGAACCGTCCCGAACCGATATGGTTCCGTTCCAAAAAATAACGAATCTAATCGGATCTATATAATTTTGTTCTGGTCCCGATCCCGATCCGATTCAAATAATACCATACCCGGTTCCCTAAAATTATGTGCCGAACCGGACCGATTGTCCCGGTTGATGTACACATGACAAATATATATATATATATATATATTATAATATTTCAATATCGTGTCTGCCGCCCAAGCCTTAGTCTGATCTGAGTCCTAACCTTTATCAATAATATTTCAATATCTTAATAATAAACAATAAAACAATAACTAGGGTTCACTATCCTAGTTCCTATCGTGTATCCTCATTCTTTTCATCTTTTGTCCCCCCGTCTAACCAAGTCTTCTTCCTTCATTTTTATTTTTCAGCGAGAGAGAGTCTGAGAGAGAGAGTGCGTGAAAAAAGAACGAATTTTATATTTTTCACCGTGGCAGTTTTAAATTTTATATTTTTGTGTCCCGAAATGGTATTGTACCGAACCGATTTGTCCCGGTCCCGAATAATTACATGCATAATCGGGATTGCTTGCTAAACCGGACCGATCCCGAACCGTTCCATCTAACTGGGACCGGGACTGGGACTAGCCAAATCTCGGACCGTACCGGACCGTGCCCACCCCTACATCAAATGGAGGTCAAGACGGAATTTCTAAATGGAGATCATGATGAGGAGATTTACATGGAGCAGCCGGAAGGCTGTGTGCTTCCGGGTAATGAACAAAAGGTTTGTAAGCTTGTCAAATCCTTATATTGATTAAAACAAGCACCCAAACAATGGCATCAAAAGTTTGACTCGGTCATACTTTCGAATGGATTTATTCCTAACGTTTGTGACAAGTGTTTGTACACAAAGATGCGTGGTAACCTTGTGATATTCCTATGTCTCTATGTTGATGATATGTTGATCATTAGCAACGAGATGGAAAGAATATTAGAAACGAAGAGGTTTCTATATTCCACTTTCAAAATGAAAGATCTTGGACAAGTTTATACTATTTTAGGTATCAAGGTTCGTAGAACTAGTAGGGGTTATGAACTTAGTCAATCACACTATGTTGAAAAAGTGCTTGACAAGTTCAAATTTTTAAAGTTCAAGGAGGTGAACAACCCTTTTGATCCAAGTGTAAAACTTGAAAAGAATGATGGAAGAGTTGTGACTTAATTGGAATATGCTAGTGCTATTGATTGTCTTATGTACTTGATGCAATGTACTCGACCATACATAGCATTCGCCGTTAGTAAAATGAGCAGATTTACTAGCAATCCAAGTGCCGAGCATTGGAAGACCATTGGAAGATTTTTTGCATTTCTTTTAAAAACCAAGAATCTTGGACTTCAATACGGTTAGTTTCCTGCCGTACTATAAGTATATACTTACACAAGTTGGATAACGAATGTCGGAGATAAAAAATCTGCGACAGGATGGGTGTTTACACTTGCCGGTGGAGCAGTTTCTTGGAAATTAAAGAAACAAACGTGTATTACTCATTCGACCATGGAATATGAGTTCGTGGCTATGGATTCCGCAGGTCAAGAGGCTGAATGGTTAAGGGATCTTCTTTTAGAAGTTCCATTAGCTAAAGACAATATATCAACCGTGTCGATACATTGTGATAGTCAATCAACCTTAGCAAGAGCATACAGTGAAGTGTATAATGGAAAGTCTAGACATATTAGTCTTAGACATAATTATGTGAGGAAATTGATCAAAGATGGAATCATTTCACTGACGTATGTGAGATCAAGCTTTAACATTGCTGATCCGTTCACTAAACCTCTTGCAAGAGATTTGATGAAATCGACCTCGAGAGGGATGGGTCTTAAACTCCTTGAGTAGTGATCCGACTATGATGGCAACCCAACCTCAACCTAATGTTTGGAATTGACTAACATTAGGTTCAATGGGTAAGAACAAGTCATTGATTTGGATGTTCACAAGATTATACGGTAATGTTGGTTGTTAGTATTGGAGGTTGAGTTTTCTTAACTCTTAATGAAGTTCAATCATGAGGACAAGCATTTGTAAGTAACAGAGATGCTTTAAGAACTTCACCTATGTAAATTTAAGAATGGTGCCGTCCCAAAGTGAGAGTTGGAGTTTCTCTCATGAAAAATTCATGATACAGGATGAGCACATGGTCATTAACGGTACTAAGTGTGAAATGTGGGCAAAGAACACTAAAGAGTGTGTGTGGAGTTGTAACACCCCAAACTAGACGGCTATTACAGTGCCGTGGAACCCCAACTGGGACCCACCAGGCGAATGAAAATTAATGATTTAAATAATATAATAGCAGTACCGAACCACATTATATTATCAAATACTCCGATGAGGAGCTTAAGTACAATACACCAGGACAATACCGAATACTAGTATATTTTATATGAAAATAAAATACACCACCCTGAATGAATAAACATCCCAAACGGAATTCTGCAGCGGAAATACAAATGAAGAAAAACAAGAATGACTGAAAAGACTAGGGCCCCCTACTAGTATCACTGGGACTCCTCGCCATCAACGTGATCCTCTCGTGCTTTTGCCTTGCCATGACCTGAAAAACAATATCCCCCAACGGGGTCAGTTACACAGAACAACAATCCTCAAGAGTTGAATAATCAAAACCCTGTTGAAAACATACGCAATCAAACATGATATATGAATCAACTAACAGTACGGCTCAAAGAATGGCGCCACACTACGCCCGGGATGGAAATGTGTCCGTGCACAAGCCACCAACGAGTATCGATCGAATACACGTGTGGTCTTGTACCTAATTAGTCTCACGAAGTGATCGCCTCGCATGCACAGTCCAATGTGAGGCCAACAACCAACACACGACTTTATATGTGCCCGACATGAAAATCCTACACATACCAACCGGCACGCCAGTATGACCCGGAATGCCACGATATAACAAAAGTGACATCGAAAATCAATAATGACTCACCAAGATGAAATGATAGTGAAATGATTGACAGCTCAATGAAATGATTGGAACCGTCGTTCCTCGTGAGTGAAGTGATTAAGTGACAATTACAATTCTCAATACGGTTAGTACTTTATGAATGAATTATGATTATGAATGAACAACAACGAAAGGAATGAATATCCTTTTAACCGAGTAAGAATTAACTTACACAACACCGATGAAGAATGTCCGTCCACGAACAACGTCCTAAATGAGATGTCGGTCACTCGAACAACCTTGAATAATACAATTACCAATAATCCGTTCAATACACGTATCAAGCAACGAAACACGACTAACTCAAAAGTCGATGCAACGATAATCAAACTCATCGGGGCATTCTAACGAATACGTAGCAACCACACAATCCTTTGATAATACCCAATCCCGAATATATCGAAACCAACTCCAAAATGAGTATTACAAACCATCAAAACACTTTTAATGATAACAATAACCCCATAGAAAT
The DNA here is from genome assembly GCA_033398695.1 of Orobanche coerulescens. NCBI lineage: Eukaryota > Viridiplantae > Streptophyta > Magnoliopsida > Lamiales > Orobanchaceae > Orobanche > Orobanche coerulescens. The sequence continues at coordinate 7,533,709 of CM065814.1, forward strand.
CCATAATTCGAGTTAACGACAAAATCTAATCGAAAACCCCAAAAATATCAAAGTCAACCCCAAAGTGTTCTTGAATCAAACCCCAAACAATTCATGAAATCCGAAATATGCCATTAAATCCGTAGAAATACATTTATCCAAGGTAGATAATCCATATTTAACATATTCCAACAATAATCCAAGCTCATACGAAGAAATCGGAAGGAAAACCCCAAATATCCGAAATTCTAGATTCAATAAATCATTACCTTTGATTTGATGTATTGGAGATGGTGAAGTGACGATTAATCCAACTGAAAGACTTGAAGATGATGATAGGTGATAGCAGCTCGAAGAACACTCTCCAAATCGTCCAAAATCTCCCGGAATCGCCCAAAAACGAAGTGAGAAATGAAAATGACGAAGTAAGGGCTGGACTGTCCTATTTATAGAAATCCCAGTTTAGCGCGCGCTAGCCCCAGTTCTTAGCGTGCGCTAACAGGTGTTTTGGGTAGTCCAGTACCCACTGTCCGAAAACGTTAGCGCGCGCTACATACCTTTTTGTAGCGTGCGCTACGGCTGTACACTTAGCGTGCGCTAACCCCAAAATGTTAGCGTGCGCTAACGAATTATCTGATGCCCAGTACTGGAGTCCAGAACCTTCTGTCCTCTGATCTGATCGCGGTAGCGTGCGCTACAATCAATATTTAGCGTGCGCTACTACACCGTTTGCGTACGCTAAAAACCACCCATAGCATGCGCTATGAATTAATCCAATGCAGTCCAGTAGCCACTGGACTCAACCTGATCCGACCTTAGCGCGCGGTACACCGACTGCATAGCGTGCGATACTCCGGCCTACTAACGCACGCTACTTACCATTCATAGCGTGCGCTACTTACAATCCAACTGCAGTCCAGTGCCTTCTGGACTGCCTGCTTGATTACACTAGCGTGCGCTAGTGTTGAGAGGTAGCGTGCGCTACCCGTACTCAATTAGCGCACGCTAAAGAGAGTACGTAGCGTGCGCTACTCCTCACACACAGCACACTATGAAAATGACAACGATGATAAACACCGCACGATTCTCCAACTAGATTGATGATGAATGACGATTGATACACGATACAATTACATTCGAACGGTGAATACAATGAATAAATATGAATGATGAATGATCATTAATGAGTGAAAATTACTGAGTGATAATTACAGAATGATAAGTACTGAATGATAATGACTGAATTACAACCGGGTATTACATACACCCCCCTTAAAAGAGTTTCGTCCCCGAAACTAAGGGTTAAACAACTCGGGATAACTCTCCTGCATGCTATCCTCGGTTTCCCAAGTAGCCTCTTCGACTCCGTGTCTAGACCACTGAACTTTTACCAAAGGAATCGTCTTGTTCCTCAACTGTTTGATTCGACGCTCTAATACTCGAATAGGACGCTCCTCATATGAATGATCATCGGCGATCTTGATTTCGTCAAACTGAAGTATGTGACTCGGGTCGGCAACATACTTCTGTAACTGAGATACGTGAAACACATTATGAATTCGGCTCAACGCCGGAGGTAGGGCCAATCGATAAGCTAACTCGCCTACTCGATCCAAAATCTCAAACGGTCCAATGAATCTCGGACTCAACTTTCCCCTCTTCCCAAAACGGAAGATACCACGACTCGGGGATACCTTGACCAAAACATGGTCACCTGTCTCGAACTCTAATGGTCGACGACGATTATCTGCATAAGATTTATGCCGACTCTGAGCGGTCAACAAATGACTCCTGATCAAAGCTACCTTCTCACGGGTGGCTATAAGCATCTCGGGTTCGGTGCCGATTGATTCTGATAAGTCATCCCAACATAAAGGAGATCGACAACGACGACCGTACAAGGCCTCGTAAGGTGCCATCTTAATCGAAGCATGCCAGCTATTATTATACGTGAACTCGATCAACGGTAGTTGGGCTTCCTAATCATCTTTCCAATCGAGAACACATGCCCTCAACATGTCCTCCAAAGTCTGAATAGTCTTCTCTGATTGTCCGTCGGACTGAGGATGAAAAGCTGTACTGAGATTAAGCTGAGTTCCCATAGCATAATGAACTGATTTCCAAAAATGAGACACGAATCGTCCGTCACGATCGGAAATGATACTCTTAGGAGTACCATGCAATCTCACTATATCCTTGATAAACAACTGGGCAAGTCTCTCGGGACCCCACGTATCCTTAATCTCAAGGAAATGAGCCGATTTAGTTAAGCGATCTACAATCACCCAGATTGTATTCATGCCACGACGACTCGTCGGCAAACTCGTGATGAAGTCCATAGAAATATCTTCCCACTTCCACTCTGGAATAGGGAGCGGTTTTAGCATACCCGCCGGTCGCTGATGTTCAATCTTGACTTGCTGACATGTCAAACATCTCGAAACAAATTCCGCGACTTCTCGCTTCATATTACTCCACCAGTAATTTTGTTTCAAGTCTTTATACATCTTGCTAGACCCCGAATGAACAGAATAAGGGGTAGCATGAGATTCTCTCAAAATCGAGTTTTTCAACTCGTCATTCGCCGGTACGCACAACCGATTCTTAAAACGCAAAAGTCCATCCTCGTGGACCACAAACCCGGGGGCTTTCCCCTGAGTCACATCCTCTCGAATGCGTAACAAAAATGGGTCCGAACCCTGATTCTCCCTGATCGCCTCCTCAAGTGGCGATGAAATCTCCAACGTACAAAGTTGCCCTTGTACTCGCTGTAACCAGACCTCGATCTCGGGTCTCAGAAATTCCTGCCGAAGTTCCTTCTGAACTGTTAATCAAGCAAGCATCTACTCCTGAACAGAGTTACGACTCAAGGCGTCGGCGACAACGTTCGCCTTGCCCGGGTGGTAAAGGATCTCGATATCATAATCTTTGATTAGTTCCAACCATCATCTCTGTCGCATATTTAACTCCTTCTGAGTAAATATATACTTTAGACTCTTATGATCGGTGAATATCTGACAGGTAACGCCATAAAGATAATGACGCTAAATCTTCAACGCGAACACCATGGCTACTAGCTCCAGGTCGTGGGTCGGATAATTAACCTCGTAAGGTCTCAATTGCCGTGAAGCATAAGCAATAACTTTCTCGTTCTGCATGAGTACACATCCGAGACCCTGTCCGGACGCATCACTATAAACCACAAATCCTTCCGTCCCTTGCGGTAAAGAAAGGACAGGTGCTGAAGTTAACAGGCCCTTGAGTTCCTCAAAACTCTGTTGACACGCATCGGACCACGTGTATTTCTTATCCTTCCGTAAAAGGTTCGTCATGGGTTGAGCGATTTTAGAAAATCCCTCCACAAATCGTCGATAATAACCCGCTAATCCGAGGAAACTTCGGATTTCCTTAACATTCTTCGGAGGTAGCCAATCTCGGATAGCCTCCATCTTCTGAGGGTCGACACGAACTCCGTCTGATGAAATTACATGTCCGAGAAACGTCACTTCGGACATCCAGAACTCACATTTGGAAAACTTTCCAAAAAGTTGCTCTCGTCTCAACACGTCGAGCACCTGATGAAGGTGAAACTCGTGTTCCTCCCGGTCACGAGAATAAATCAAAATGTCATCAATGAAGACAACCACGAACTGATCCAAATAGTCGATGAAAACCCGATTCATTAATTCCATGAATATCGCAGGTGCATTAGTTAACCCAAACGGCATTACCACAAACTCATAATGACCATAGCGTGTTCGGAACGCCGTCCTTGCGATATCCAACTCTTGAATTCGCAACTGATGATATCCAGATCTTAAGTCGATCTTGGAAAATACTGAGGCTCTCTGAAGTTGATCCAAAAGATCATCGATACAGGGTAGAGGATATTTGTTCTTGATTGTCACCCGGTTCAATTCCCGGTAATCAATACACAAGCGGAACGAACCATCCTTCTTCTTGACAAATAACACTGGTGCTCCCCACAGGGACGCACTCGGTCGAATATAACCCTTCTCGGTCAAATCCTCTAATTGATTCTTCAACTCCTGCATTTCGGTCGGGGCCATCCGGTACGGTGCCTTCGATAATGGGGACGTACCGGGCTCCAACTCAATCGTGAATTCCACATCTCTATGTGGAGGCAAACCAGGTAACTCGTCTGGAAATACATCGGCATATTCTCTCACAGGAATATCCGTCAACATTACTGATGGTTCCTCGGTCTTGGTCATATAGCACCAATAACCGACACACCCCTGATTGAGTAATCCCACTGCTTTCATCAAATTAATAACCCTTCCAGAACAGCTGGGATTGCCTCCCTGAAACACACATTCGACCCCATCATCTGAAATGATAGTGACCATACGCTTACGGACACTAATGACGGCATCGTGACGATCCATCCAATCAATACCCAGAATAACGTCGTCTCTCGGTAAATCCACCACGATTAAGTCTACTAACCAATCACGGCCATGAAGCCGAATCGGACAATCCTTAATCTCATGATTCCCGATAATTCTTCTACCATCAGGTAGACCGATGACATAAGGCTCACAACTAGTAGCACTACCCAGACGTAGTCTACTCAAGCATGACTCGGAAATGAATGAATGCGATGCACCAGTATCAAAAAGGGTACACACAGGTTGAGATAAAATATCGAGTGTACCTGAGATCATCCGTGCTTCGGGATCGTCGGTCTTCTTCATCTCATAAATTCGGGGCTTGCTGGCCCCCGAACCGGACGCTCCCGTCTGATAGCTCTTGGCTCCACCTTTATTAGCTCCTGTCATTTTGAACGACGCTGACTGAGTGGCCTGATTCTGCACCGCTGAATGTCCTGGGGCCTGAGATGACGCCGGAGTAGGTTTATAGTCCCTTCGGCAAAAACGGGCCCTATGCCCAGCAATCCCACAGTTGTGGCACGTGACAGTCTGCCTCGGACACTTGGTGCTGAAATGACCCTGTTCTTCACAGTTGAAAGACGAATCTAAGAAATAAGAGAACACACGATTCCGACCACCCGAAGTGTCGGAATTCGACAACGGAAGTAATTACCCCAAACTTTGGGAAATTACGAAAACGGCCCAAAATGTCCGAAATACACGATACACGATCGAAACACCAAACCAAAGCTTGAAACATGAATAATAACATTAAATGAACTTACGAGAAACTCTAAACAACAGTTTCAGACGAGATTCGCAAGAATCGAACTCAAGTGCGGAAAAGCCGCTTAAGAACGCGGAACTCAACAAAACGACACCGAAACGAACTCGAATGACAAAACATGCAGAATTAATCATTTTCAAAATGACGATACGGTCATGAGCGAGTCGTCAAAATGGACTTCCGCCGAAAAAAAGAAATTACCGGAAATTGAAATTGCGGATATTACAATTTCCTACGAATTGATATCAACATTGTGTGAATGTATTATTGAATTCATTACGTTTCATTCAAGATTGCTTGTTCGATTGAGTATTTAATCGAGGATACTGTCCGTTTGATCGTTTGGAGAAAGACTATCGTTCACCTACGGAATTGAGGCAAGTTATCTTGCTTGGTTATAATGATGATTGAATTCTTGTGATGGTTATACATTTCGTGTATATGAAACACTTATGAATCTGTGATTCGTAGTTTGATATTTTTCTTGATGATGTTCCATTTCTCATCATGGGATTGCATTCCTTATTGTTGATCTCGTTGATCCTTATTGTCACTTCGGTGAGTTTCTTGATCCTTAATCGGATATGTGATTTATTGAATTCGTTGTCATGTTGTATCGTGATATATCTGGAATCATATATCCGTGTCGATTGTTTATTGTGTAGGCTTTTTAGCCGGGCACATATATAGTCATACGTAGATGTTTCCGTAATGGATTGTGCACACGAGATGTAGTTCGTGAGGCTAATTAGTGTAACACCCCGAGATATTCAGAATAATTACAGCGTCGTAAACCCTTTATATAAGGATCTACAATGCTAATTAACAGAAATACTGAACAATACGAAAGTACCACCAAAAGTTGAGTAAATTAATAACCGGTTTAATCATCCAAACAACCCGAAACAATCAATTATTACAAACTTCCCAAATCATCAAAAGAAACACACGTACTCGAGTACTAAAAACCAAACCAGAACAACAGAACAATACAATGGATAACATCACTGAACCCCCTTGTCATCATTTCGGTACTGTGGTTGCTTCCCCGCTCCTCGGCTACCTGAACATCAAAACAAATGTCCATCCCCGTAGGGGTTAGCAAAACGATGCTAGTACAAGTATCATTATATACAAAATCAGATATGCAACAACGATGCATAGCAAAATACAAACACGGACTTCCTCTATCGGAATCCAACGATGCGGATCTACATGATTCAACAACACAACACAGGGTAATCCAATGATCCAGTGCCCTCAGCATAGATCCCAAGATGATCCCGTCGGACCAACACGAGGTGGAAAACCCGTCCAATGATCCAGCGCCCTCAGCATAGATCCTAAGATGATCCCGTCGGACCAACACGAGGTGGACAACTGATCCAGCACCCTCAGCATAGATCACACGATCCCTTCGGATCAATACAACATATACAATACAACTATGCATACACATATGCAAATCGATATGTCCATCAACATGAACAACATATGAATCAATAATCTAATCGACATCATGATAATTCAACTTGAATGATCTCATGTTCAACAACATGAATAACAATATGCATGATCAAAATCATCAACATTAAACCAATAGTCAAATTACGATACTTGCCTTAAAGATGGCAAGAATTAAATACTCCAACGACTGTCAACCCGCCCGAAGGTCGCCGCCCCTCGATCAATCACCATGCAATGCTCGGACCTTGTTAAAAAGAAATAACAAGGGATTCACATACTACTCAAAACTAACGTACGAGCACCGAACGTCCTAAGTCATTATCCGAGTTAACAGTATCGTAAGGTCGGTTCACGGTTTATCTACTCGATGAACGCTAAGCCGTAAAAATGGCATACTTCATATGAATCGAATGACCATATTGGAGGTGAAATGTCGATTTCTACGGATTCATGGATATAAAAGTCACCACAATCTAAACTTCAATCTTGATTTCGACTTCCAATATATATATATATATATGGTTCGCCTCTTTCAATATATATCAAAAGTGTGATTCTAGATACAAGCATACCAAGCGTACTCGCAAGGGAACGAAACTACGGTGTTCCGGGATTGATTCTACCGACATAGCCGATTCATTTCAAGCATGGATATGAAGAAGTTTGATAAATCGAACACTTCTATCAAACCACGAATTATTCTTGGTGAAATGTCTTAGAAATCTCAGAAAACTTACTAGAATCATGCTCATAAATTCATAACAAACTCAGGACGCTACATCCTAACGTTCTATCTCAACAAGGTTCGATTAATACTCTTTACAACGAAGGAGAGCCAAAGTATAACTGAATCTATTCTTCTAAAAACATGGTTTTCGACTCCTCATGATAATAACGAACGTGGAAATCTCAAAAAGAGGTTCAAAACATCATCAAGAACATGTAATCTAGTTGGTGAAGGATCAACATACCTCAATATAGAGTAGAACAACGAATACTTGGTGAAACAAAACACCGGAAGCTTGAACACCAATCCATAAGGGTCTACGATCCTCTAAATCGAGTTGAGATGATGATATGAGAGATTTATGGTGCTGGGGAGTTCTCCGGTTACAAAAATCGGCCAAGGAGTGAGGAGGAAATAAAATGGAGGTTGAGGTCTATAAATAGAATTTTAACCATTACGTACATTAACAACAAGCCATTACGTACGTTACGGCATTAGCGTACGCTATCCTCCAAACCTTACCGTACGTTAGCATCTGGCAGTACTCACTGCCTCAATTCTGGCTTCTATTTACGTACGTTATACAAAGCCTTTACGTACGTAAAACCATGTACATAGCGCATGCTATCGCCCATACCTAACGTATGTTAAGCCTCATTTGTTGGGTTTTCTTTGCATTGAATACATAAATCAAGAGTAAAACGCAGCGGAAGAATTAATACGAAAAACCCAATTTAGGATCTACATGCAGTAATTTAATTGATTTATTAAGAATTCATCGAATTACCTTAATTCGAAGAACGGATCTGAACGGACTAGGAGCAGATGAATATCTCCTTCCTCTTTGGGTGATCCACACACGAACAATTCCACAAGCCAGATTGCTAGATCCTTATGAATAATATTGATAAATAGTACAACACAAATTCCTTACTAGAACGAATGTACTATCGATCAAGATCAAATAAGGGAAGAAGATCAGAAGACCGACGTCGTTCTTCTACTGTAAGAGGTGGAGGCCGATTTTCTTCTCTCTTTTAGGGGGGGGCGGGGCGATTTTTGTTTTGTTTTCTTGTTCTAACTCCTTGTCCAAGACCTTATATTTATACCAAGTAAACCCTAGAGTCAAGACTCTAGTATTTGCTTAGTTACCCCTCATGTTATTAAATAATACAATTTATATAATATCCAATATTATATATATTACTTATTATTTAATCTCCTCATAAATATAATATCCAATATTATATTTATTGTTCCTAGTTGATATTTATTCCTACTTGTCGATAATTGTCGTACGTGCTACCCAAAAGGCTTATATTATGTTGGCAATTATTTAGTACCTTATTAAATAATAAATCTTTAGCAGCCTCTAGCAAGACATTATGATTACCCAAATAATATAAGTTAATAATCCATTAAACCTTTTAACGTGTCAAATCCCTTTGTCACGAGATATCATATTTAAACTAAGTCATGGATATTGTCATACTTTTTAATGTTCAAATGCTTTCTCGATCTTAAGTAGACTGGTTGAATCAAATGACTCTTCATTTAAGCATGGCCATGCATTTCCTTCAGTCCTACTTATCGAGGGGCCAAGCAGATATCTCTCTCACTAAAGAGAGGGACAAATCCCCATCCTGATTATTCATTGCCCTTTACATGACTCCCACTAATCCTGATCGCTAACCTTTATGATCACCATGTTTCAGATGACGTTGGATTACGTCAAGGCATAGAAGTTATCATGTTGGACTCTATGATAATCTCAGGTTCAATGATTTATTGTCATACTGTTATATTGAGATCCACTTATGACATTTCCATGCAGTGATCTCAATGCGGGTCTGTCCAGTATTAGTTCTCTAACCAATACCCATAAGATTGATCCGTACCATACGCATAATCATCCGACGATTATCAATCAAACTTATACTAGTATATTAATCACTTGAGTCTCTACTCAACGCGATTGTACCAGGGACATTTGAGTAATCTTATTATTCATGAATAACTATTATTCGATTATTATAATATTAAAACATGCACACATTATAATAATCAACGAGAAATAAATGATATCAAATACCTTTATTTAAATGTGATAATTACAAATCTAGGCACATCGAATGTCCTAGGGCACTATTCCCAACAATCTCCCACTTGAACTCGGACCATTCATTCATGACTTTTAGTCCTATCACTCTAGCATGATCAACATGCTTTCCTTTTGAGAGAGGCTTGGTAAGTGAATCTGCAATGTTCTCTTCTGTTGGTACTTTGCATATTGAAATATCTCCTCGTCTGACGATCTCTCTGACTAGGTAATATTTTCTGAGTATATATTTGGAATTATGATCAGTCCATGACTCTTTAGCTCGCGCAATAGCACCATTATTGTCGCAGTAAAGACTTATAGGACCTAAAAGGTTCCACATATTCTCCTTGGCTGCATCCGATGCTGCCAGGTACTCAGTTTGAAGTTATAGAATCTATGAGCGTGTTTACTTGGAACATTTCCAACTCACAGCATCTTCATTTTAAACAAAACACAAAACCATCTGCGATCTTAAATCGTCTCCATTGGTTTTGAAACTTGCATCGGCGTAACTATTTACAGCCAGCTCGTTTCCCATACCTCCATATATTTGGAACGCATCCTTAGTTCTTCTTAAGTACTTTGGAATGGTTTTCACTGCTGTCCAGTGACTTTCACCTGGATTTGATTGGTATCGACTTGTCATGCTAAGGGCAAACGATACATCTGGTCAAGTACAAGGTACTTTGACCCAGACCAATCATTCTCTTTGATCTATCACTACATATTTTTATCCCAAGAATGTAAGCAGCTTATCCTAAGTCTTTTATTGAGAAACAACTTCCCAACCAAGTCTGGACTGTCTGCAAGGTGGGAATGTCATTTCCATATAAGACTAAGAAAACAACTATGCTCCCACTAACCTTCTTGTACACACGTGGTTCATCTTCATTTTGAATGAATCCAAACTCTTTGACAGTGTCATCAAAACAAAGATTCCAGCTCTGAGAAGCTTGCTTCAACCCATAAATGGATCTTTGAAGCTTACAAACCTTTTTAGAATTTTCTGGATGAGTAAAACCTTCAGGTTGTGTCATGTACATATCCTCGAGTAAGTTTCCATTAAGGAATGCTATTTTGACATCCATTTGCCATATTTCAAAATCATAGTATGCGATAATGGCAAATAAAATTGTAATTAATTTAAGTATGACCACTGGAAAAAAAGTCTCATCATAGTCAACACGATGAATCTGTCTATAAACTTTTGCCACTAGTCTAGCTTTATAGGCTTGCAGATTATCATCCATGTCTTTCTTCTTCTTATAGACCCATTTGCACCCAATGGTTTTAACACTCTCAGGTGGATCTATCAAGTTCCAAACTTGATTGTCATACATGGATTGCATCTCTGACTTCATGGCTTCTAGCCATTCCTCGGACTCTGGTCCTAAAGAAGATTCTGTATAGCTACTAGGCTCATCATGTATGAGCGATTCTGTAACACCCCGAGATATTCGGAATAATTACAGCGCCGTAAACCCTTTTGGTAAGGATTTACAAGGATAATTTTAAAAGGAGTGTAAATATAATCCAATCGTATAACTGAAGTTCAAATACAGATTTGATTCATCCGATCAAATGAGTTAACTTATACAACCATATCGAAATGACATTATTAAAACAGACGTACTCGAGTACTAAATGAACCAAGAAGACAAATCACAATAACAATAAACATCAACCACATCACTGAGCCATTTCATCGTCATGCCGGTACTGTGGCTGCCTCCCCGCTCCTCGGCTACCTGAACATCAAAACAATGTCCACCCCCGAAGGGGTTAGCAAAACAATGCTAGTACAAGTATCATCATAAATCATCAGTGCATCATAAAACATGCAAAACGGACTTCCGTCATCGGAATCCAACGATGCGAATCCTCACGATTCCATCAACACAAGACAGGTAATCCAAATGATCCAGCGCCCTTGGTATAGATCCCCATGATGATCCCGTCGGACCAACGCATGGTGGAAAACCCGTCCAGCGATCCAGCGCCCTCAGCATAGATCCCCATGATGATCCCGTCGGACCAACGCATGGTGGACATTCGATCCAGCGCCCTCAGCATAGATCCTCATGATCCCCTCGGATCATTTATACCATAAATCAATCAATTATGCATACATATATGCATTTCACTATGTTCATCAATACAAACAAATAACAACGAATACAACGAGAAATTACAGGAATACATCTCATATTCAACAACATGAACAAAACCACAAGCATGATCAAAGTTTCAATATAAATCGAACTCGACATATGATACTTGCCTCGAAAATGGCAAGAATGGAAATACTCCAACAAATGACACGCGTCTGTATGCCACCGCCCCTCGATCGTCCCCTATGCAAGCCTCGGACCTAAGAAATAATAAAGAATTCCCCTCAAGTCGTACGAACGTCTAATAATCCGGTAAACGACCGCAAGCTCTAAAAATGAATTCTGCCTGAACTACTTAGCGCGCGCTACGTACTATACGTAACGTGCGCTAAGCCTGCCCGTTAACGTACGCAAGTGACCAGGTTTAGCATGCGCTAGCTGTTATCGCAGTCTTCTCTTCGAGCAGACGCTTCGCCGATGATATAACGTACGTTACGTATCCAACGTAGCGCACGTTACTCGTTCCCGATAGCGCACGTTAATATATACATCTTAGCGTGCGCTAATCGTGCATGGCAGTCACTACTGGGTAAAACTTGAGCTAAAAGTGATGAAAACACATGAAATCCTCAGTGTTAATACAAGCCATCTCAGTGTATATCATGCTCATACGGTTTGTTGCTGATTAAACGACTACAAGATACAAGGGTACGTATAATCATTACAACACCATAATTCATCTTTGATCTTCAAGAAACATCCTAAGTCCAATCCATTTCATGTCTCAACGTATGATTCTATCAAGTCAAAACATAAGAACTTGATGTTCTTCCAATACTGGTCATAAACAGTTTTGAAGATACATGAATACGTTTAGGAGTCCAACACTAAAAAGGTTCAAAGGATTATACGATGAATAAGTGCCGAGACGTCGAAAAAATCCTTCTAACACATGATGATCGACTATTTAATGAATCTAACTGACTGGATAAGCATAATCAAACGTCCTTAGAACACTACTAATATTGGTGAAGAATCACCTACCTCAAAGTAGTGAAGAACAAGGAGGAAATCGAAGCAAATCCAACGTCGAAGGCTTGAACACCAATCCTCAATGATCTACAATCTTCAACACGAGCTAGGATGCTGATATGAAGTGTTTAGGATGTAGGGAGTAATACTCTAAGTATAAGGATTCGGATGTGGGAAGACAAAGGACTGAAAATACGAAAAGGATGTTGTCCTATTTATAGGAAATGGTTATTAGCGCGCGCTAGTCCATACTCGTAGCATGCGCTAATGGCTATACGAAGATTACTGACTTCACTGTACTCAGCACTTAGCGTACGCTATTTCTTATCAGTAGCGTGCGCTAAGCCGTTGACTTGGCTTTTTCCCGAAAGCCGTCCAGGTTCATCCCGACACAATCCGACCAAGATCCCCGGCCTGATCTCACCTACCACACGTCTCAATCACATTGACCACGCATAGCGTGCGCTAATGATCCTTTGTAGCGCACGTTATGAATCCATGTTAGCGTACGCTACACATAGCCGATAGCGTGCGCTACAAGCGCAGAATCACAATTTTCATCACATTCATGAAATCATACGCTCAACAACATCGGATTATGAAATACGGAGAATGATACTCAGATCAAAGTGCAATAATTACAATATCATAAGTTCCAAATACATATCAGAAATCTCGGGTATTACATCCTTCCTCCCTAAAAAGAAGTTTCGTCCCGAAACTTAAGATGAAAACAACTCCGGATATCTAGTCTTCATACTGTCCTCCGTTTCCCAAGTGGTCTCTTCAACTCCGTGTCGTGACCATTGAACTTTAACCAAGTATATTGGTTTATTCCTCAATTGTTTGATCCGACTCTCAAGTATCTTGATTGGTCTCTCTTCGAAGGTGCCATCATTAGCTATCTCGATCTCGTCGAAATCAATGACGTGACTGGGATCCGGTACATACTTCCGCAATTGGGATACGTGAAACACATTGTGAACGTGACTCAGTGATGGTGGTAAAGCCAACCTGTATGCTAAATCCCCAACTCTCTCTAGGACCTCAAATGGCCCGATATATCTCGGACTTAGCTTACCTTTCCTCCCAAAACTGAAAATCCCTCGTGTAGGAGACACCTTCAATAGTACATGGTCCCCGACGTCGAACTCTAAAGGGCGAAGACGTACGTCTGCATAAGACTTATGTCGACTCTGGGCAGTCAACAGTCTTTCCCGAATCAAAACTATCTTCTCTTGAGTCTGAACTATCAATTCCGGTTCTGTCCCGATCAAGTCGGAAGAATCATCCCAGCACAGGGGTGATCGACATCTTCTCCCGTACAAAGCTTCAAATGGTGCCATCTTAATAGAAGCATGCCAACTATTATTGTAGGTGAATTCAACCAATGGCAAATGAACTTCCCAATCAGTTGACCAATCCAAAGCACAGGCTCTAAGCATGTCTTCTACTGTTTGTATAGTCCTTTCGGACTGACCGTCCATTTGGAGATGATAAGCCGTGCTAAAATTGAGCTCAGTCCCCAAAGCCCTATGAACTGCTTTCCAGAAGTGCGACACGAAGCGACCATCTCGATCCGACATAATGGTCTTCGGCGTCCCATGCAATCTGACTATCTCCGCAATAAATACTCGCGCCAATCTCTCGGGCCCCCATGTATCTTTAATTCCTAGGAAATGAGCCGACTTGGTTAGTCGATCAACTATAACCCAAATCATGTTCATTCCCGATCTAGTCCTAGGCATACTGGTGATGAAATCCATCGAGATATCCTCCCACTTCCACTCAGGGATCGGAAGCGGTTTTAACATCCCGGCAGGTCGTTGATGTTCAATCTTAACATGCTGACAAGTCAAACACTTCGAAACGTACTCTGCTACGTCCTTCTTCATATTCCCCCACCAGAAGTTTTGTTTTAAATCCTTATACATCTTACTACTGCCTTGGTGAATAGAATAGGGCGCGCTATGAGCTTCCTTCAGAATTTTCCGTCTCAAATCATCATCATCGGGAACGCAAAGTCGACTCTGAAATCTCAGAACTCCATCATCTTGTATCACAAATCCTGGGGCCTTTCCTTTCTTTACTTCGTCACATAACCGAAGGATCAGAGAATCATTCGACTGTTTAGATTTGATTTCCTCGACTAGTGACGAAGTCAGTTCCATCACATATAGTTGCCCTTGGATTCCTGGTGCCCATACTTCAATCCCTTCGCGGATCATCTCCCGTTGAATGCTAGGTTGGGATGTAAGTGCTTCCAACACTCGGAGATAAACAGGCTTACGGCTCAAAGCATCGGCTACTACGTTTGCTTTTCCTGGATGATAGAGGATCTCCAAGTCGTAATCCTTGATCAATTCCAGCCACCTTCTCTGTCTCATGTTTAATTCTTTCTGACTGAAAATGTACTTGAGGCTCTTATGGTCTGTAAAGATCTGGCAACGAGTGCCGTACAAATAATGTCGCCAAATTTTCAATGCAAAGACTACAGCTGCTAGCTCCAGATCATGAGTCGGGTAATTAACCTCGTACGGTTTCAATTGCCGAGAAGCATAGGCAATCACCTTATCCTTCTGCATCAACACACAACCCAGACCCTGATTTGAAGCGTCGATGTATACTATGAATCCATCAGTTCCCTCTGGTAGCGCTAATATAGGTGCTGTCGTCAGACTCCTCTTAAGTTCGTCAAAACCAGCCTGACACTTCTCATTCCACGTGAACTTTTGAGTTTTCTGCAACAGCTGAGTGAGCGGACGAGCAATTTTGGAAAATCCCTCTACAAAGCGGCGATAATATCCAGCAAGTCCTAGGAAACTCCAGACTTCTTTCACGTTACTAGGAACTTCCCATTCCAAGATTGCTTCGACTTTCTTCGGGTCCACCTGAAATCCGTCAGCTGATATCACATGCCCAAGGAAAGTTACTTCCCTAAGCCAGAACTCGCACTTGGAAAGCTTTGCATACAGCTGTTCCTTCCTCAAGGTGCTCAAAACCACATGCAAATGTTCAGCATGCTCCTCTGCGTCCTTCGAATATATCAAGATGTCATCAATGAAGACGACCACAAATTTATCCAAGTACTCTAAGAATACCCGATTCATCAATTGCATGAATACCGCAGGAGCATTGGTAAGTCCAAATGGCATCGCTACAAATTCATAATGCCCGTACCGGGACCTGAAAGCAGACTTCGGTACATCAGATTGCTTAATTCTCAACTGATGGTATCCTGATCGCAAGTCAATCTTCGAGAATACCCTTGCCCCTTGCAGTTGATCAAACAAGTCGTCGATCCGAGGTATAGGATACTTGGTCTTGATCGTCATCTTGTTGAGCTCCCTGTAATCAATACACAGTCGGAGGGATCCGTCTTTCTTCCGGACAAAGAGAACGGGCGCTCCCCAAGGAGAAACGCTAGGTTGAATATAACCCTTCTGTGACAATTCCTCCAGTTGCTTCTTGAGTTCATACATCTCGGTTGGCGCCATACGGTATGGTGCTCTGGAAATAGGAGCGGCTCCAGGCTCTAATTCGATAGTGAATTCCACCAATCTCTGTGGAGGTAACCCAGGTAGTTCGTCAGGAAATACGTCGGAGAATTCATTCACAACTGGAATCGATGAGAGCTCTATTCCTTCCTCTTTCCTCATGGCATAACACCAAAGTCTATGACATCCCTGCTTCAGTAATTTCACGGTTTTCATTGCTTTGATCAATTTTCCCGAGCTTCCGGTCTCCATCCTCGGAATAAGTGTTCAGATCCGTCATCAGCAATGATAGAAATAACTCTCTTTCGGTAGTCCAGAATAGCTCCATAACGGTTGAGCCAATCATCTCCGAGAATTAAATCGTCACCGTAGATGTCAACTACAATAAGGTTCGATAGCCAATCTCTCCCTTCTATAGACACTGGAAAATCCCTAGCTTCTAGGGTTCCCACAATTTTCTCTCCGCTCGGTAATCCCACAACATAAGGTTCACAATTATACAAGCACGAGATTTTCAAACGATTAACACAATTCAAAGATATAAAAGATTGCGTAGCTCCTGAATCGAACAAGACACTAACTGGTTGCAAAAGGATCTGAATCATACCTGATGCAACAGCTGTGTTTTGATCATCCTTCTTCATCTCGTAAATACGCGGAGGAACGGACCCAGCGCTGGATGCTTCTCTTTTCCCAACATTCTGCTGCTGGAAACCGCTCTGCTGCGTCTGGTTCACACTAGTGTCCTTCGGAACCGGTACAGGAGTGCGAGTACCAAAAGATCGGGTCGCATTCCCACAAAATGTTGCGTGATGTCCTTCCTGTCCACACTCGAAACAGGTCACAGCAGGCGCGAAACAATCACGTCGAATATGTCCCGCTTTGCCACAGTTATAACACTTCTTCCCTGCGTCTAAAACAGTTGGTGCTGCCCGGAACTTCTTTCCACCTCGAGAAGGATGCGGAGGTCTCCTGGATGAATGAAAAGAGGACTGACCCCTGCGAGGCCCGCTACTCTTATTCTCCGTGAAGTTGCTAGACACCTTCTGTTTCTTTGCTTCCGTCGATTTCTCTACTGCTGCCTCCTTCATATCATAGGCCAACGCCTTGTCCTGATACTGTCGCAAAGTGGTACATTCAAATTCGGACATATATTGCTGAATTTCCGGCTTCATTCGCATGTCAAAATGAAAAATCCTCTCCGCCTTGGTCCTGACCAAGTGGCGCACATAAGTCAGCTGGTGATTAAAAGTCTTAATCACGTCCGTCACAGATGCTTCTGAATTTTGTGGTGAGAAAAACTCCCGAACTCGGGCTTCTCTAACTGGGCGAGGACAATACTGCGCTTCCATCATCAATTTGAATTCCGTCCAGTCAACATTGTGCTCCTCCGGTCGAATGGCCTCCCACCAGTCGAAAGCCTCCCCTGTCAGAAGATACTGGGCGACCGAAACCTTCCTATCGTTGGGACAGTTAATCCCCGCAAAAATATTCTCTAATTCCTTCAGCCAGTGATCCCAAGAAAGCGTCTCAGCCGAACCATCAAATTTCGGAGGATGCAATTTGATCACCTCGGTAAGCCATTTATCTCCCCGATTATCCACGTTATGCTGTTGTCCCATCGCCGTCTGCATGCGATCCACAACTTGAGCAAATTGGTTTATCTGAGCAACCACCTGCTGAAGCACTCCTGACACGTTAGGATCTGCATCATTATTTCCTAATCCCTGTTGTCCCCCGGAATGGGAATCCGTTTGGCTAGCGGTTACTTCTGGGGTAGACACCGAATCTTCTTGTCTCGCATTTCCGCGTCCGCGTCCACGACCGCGTCCGCGTCTACGACCTCCTCTCAACATACTGTAAACAAAAATACTCAATATCCAGGGCAAACTTTCTAAAAGAAAGTCCATCAATGTTCACAAAACATGAATTAAATAAAACGGTAGTATTCGAGATTAGGAAACTTACAACCACGGTCCACACGACGATGCTGGCTCAGCAGTGATGTTACGAACGACCATAATCAAATAACGTAAACAGACCCAACTAACCCGACTGCCAAGATATCCATGAATCTTAGCTCTGATACCATATTCTGTAACACCCCGAGATATTCGGAATAATTGCAGCGCCGTAAACCCTTTTGGTAAGGATTTACAAGGCTAATTTTAAAAGGAGTGTAAATATAATCCAATCGTACAACTGAAGTTCAAATACAGATTTGATTCATCCGATCAAATGAGTTAACTTATACAACCATATCGAAATGACATTATTAAAACAGACGTACTCGAGTACTAAATGAACCAAGAAGACAAATCACAATAACAATAAACATCAACCACATCACTGAGCCATTTCATCGTCATGCCGGTACTGTGGCTGCCTCCCCGCTCCTCGGCTACCTGAACATCAAAACAATTTCCACCCCCGAAGGGGTTAGCAAAACAATGCTAGTACAAGTATCATCATAAATCATCAGTGCATCATAAAACATGCAAAACGGACTTCCGTCATCGGAATCCAACGATGCGAATCCTCACGATTCCATCAACACAGTACAGGGTAATCCAGCGATCCAGCGCCCTTGGTATAGATCCCCATGATGATCCCGTCGGACCAACGCATGGTGGAAAACCCATCCAGCGATCCAGCGCCCTCAGCATAGATCCCCATGATGATCCCGTCGGACCAACGCATGGTGGACATTCGATCCAGCGCCCTCAGCATAGATCCTCATGATCCCCTCGGATCATTTATACCATAAATCAATCAATTGTGCATACATATATGCATTTCACTATGTTCATCAATACGAACAAATAACAACGAATACAACGAGAAATTACAGGAATACATCTCATATTCAACAACATGAACAAAACCACAAGCATGATCAAAGTTTCAATATAAATCGAACTCGACATATGATACTTGCCTCGAAAATGGCAAGAATGGAAATACTCCAACAAATGACACGCGTCCGTATGCCACCGCCCCTCGATCGTCCCCTATGCAAGGCTCGGACCTAAGAAATAATAAAGAATTCCCCTCAAGTCGTACGAATGTCTAATAATCCGGTTAACGACCGCAAGCTCTAAAAATGAATTCTGCCTGAACTACTTAGCGCGCGCTACGTACTATACGTAACGTCCGCTAAGCCTGCCCGTTAACGTACGCAAGTGACCAGGTTTAGCGTGCGCTAGCTGTGTACTGACAGTCTTCTCTGAACAGCCGACTGCCCTGCCTGATGATATAACGTACGTTACGTATCCAACGTAGCGCACGTTACTCGTTCCCGATAGCGCACGTTAATATATACATCTTAGCGTGCGCTAATCGTGCATGGCAGTCACTACTGGGTAAAACTTGAGCTAAAAGTCATGAAAACACATGAAATCCTCAGTGTTAATACAAGCCATCTCAGTGTATATCATGCTCATACGGTTTGTTACTGATTAAACGACTACAAGATACAAGGGTACGTATAATCATTACAACACCATAATTCATCTTTGATCTTCAAGAAACATCCTAAGTCCAATCCATTTCATGTCTCAACGTATGATTCTATCATGTCAAAACATAAGAACTTGATGTTCTTCCCATACCGGTCATAAACAGTTTTGAAGATACATGAATACGTTTAGGAGTCCAACACTAAAAAGGTTCAAAGGATTATACGATGAATAAGTGCCGAGACGTCGAAAATATCCTTCTAACACATGATGATCGACTATTTAACGAATCTAACTGACTGGATAAGCATAATCAAACGTCCTTAGAACACTACTAATATTGGTGAAGAATCACCTACCTCAAAGTAGTGAAGAACAAGGAGGAAATCGAAGCAAATCCAACATCGAAGGCTTGAACACCAATCCTCAATGATCTACAATCTTCAACACGAGCTAGGATGCTGATATGAAGTGTTTATGATGTAGGGAGTAATACTCTAAGTATAAGGATTCGGATGTGGGAAGAGAAAGGACTGAAAATACGAAAAGGATGCTGTCCTATTTATAGGAAATGGTTATTAGCGTGCGCTAGTCCATACTCGTAGCGTGCGCTAATGGCTATACGAAGCTTACTGACTTCACTGTACTCAGCACTTAGCGTGCGCTATTTCTTATCAGTAGCGTGCGCTAAGCCGTTGACTTGGCTTTTTCCCGAAAGCCGTCCAGGTTCATCCCAACACAATCCGACCAAGATCCCCGGCCTGATCTCACCTACCACATGTCTCAATCACATTGACCACGCATAGCGTGCACTAATGATCCTTTGTAGCGCACATTATGAATCCATGTTAGCGTACGCTACACATAGCCGATAGCGTGCGCTACAAGCGCAGAATCACAATTTTCATCACATTCATGAAATCATACGCTCAACAACATCGGATTATGAAATACGGAGAATGATACTCAGATCAAAGTGCAATAATTAAAATATCATAAGTTCCAAATACATATCATAAATCTCAGGTATTACAGATGCGTCATCATCCTCTGTTACGAGATAACCATATCTCTCAGGTTCATGTCGCATCCTATCAGATCTGCGAGGGACTTGTGTACTTTGAACGGGCTCTTCAACTGATTGTTGAGCCTGTTTAATTTACATTGGTGAAACGATGTCTTCTTGTGGTTCTCGAGTTTCCTCGTGAATTACTCTTCTCCCCCTGTCTCTTATGGAAATAAATTCCCTTTCTAAGAGTACAGCATTTCGAGCAACAAACACTTTGTTCTCTGCGGGCTTATAAAAGTAATATCCTTTAGTTTCCTTAGGATACCCCACAAATAAACATCTTTCAGATCTGGCTGCCAGTTTGTCAAACACTTGGAGCCTTATGAATGCTTCGCAACCCCAGATCTTTAGAAAAGACAAGTTTGGTCTCTTACCAATCCATTTCTCGAATGGTGTTTTTTCAACTGCTTTAGATGGAACACGGTTAAGGGTGAATGCTACTGTTTCAAAGACGTGGCCCCAAAATGATATTGGAAGCTCTGTTCGACTCATCATGGATCGAACCATATCTAATAAAGTTCGATTCCTCCTCTCGGACACTCCGTTATGCTGAGGTGTTCCGAGAGGAGTATTGTGAAACAATTCCACAATTCCTAAGATGATCATCGAATTCTTGGATCAAGTATTTGACACCTCGATCCGATCGAAGGGCTTTAATTGTCTTGCCAAGTTAATTCTGTACTTCATTCTGGAATATTTTGAACATTTCAAAAGATTCATGTTTATACTTCATAAGATAAACATATCCATATCGGCTAAAATCATTGGTAAGTGTAATGAAGTATTGGTATCCGCCTCTGGCATGAGTGCTAAGAGGTCCGCATACATCAGTATGTATTAGGCCTAATAGATCACTAGCCCTTTCTCCATGATCGGTGAAAAGATTCTTCATCATCTTGCCCAATAAATAAGATTCACATGTCCGATATGATTCATAGTCAAAAGAGTCTAAAAGTCTATCATTATGGAGCTTAGAAATGCGTTTCTCGTTTATGTGACCAAGTCGACAATGCCATAAGTAAGTCAGATTAGAATAATTGAGCTTAGGTTTCTTGGATGCAATGTTATAGACTTCTAAAGTGTCGGACTCATCTATATCAATATTGTAAAGGCCAGTATATAACTTTGCAGTACCATAAAGCAAGTCATCAAAGAAAATATGAATAATCTTATTCTTAATAAGAAAATTGTAACCTTCACAATCTAATGTAGAAACTGAAATAATATTCCTATTGATAGCAGGAACATAATAGCAATTGTTCAAAACTAACAAAAGCCCATTGGGTAAAACTAGATCATAAGTTCCTACGGCTAGTGCACCAACTCTTGCTCCATTGCCGACTCTTAGATCCACTTCCCCTTTCTTTAGCTCTCTATTGCTTCTCAACCCCTGCACATTTATACAAATGTGAGATCCACATCCAGTATCCAACACCCAGGAGTTAGAAGTAGATAAGTTAACTTCTATAACAAATATACCTATAGCAGTCTCACTACCCTTGGTACGCTTTAGCTCTTCTAAGTAAACCTTGCAATATCTTTTCCAGTGTCCTGGTTTATTGCAATGATGGAAATTTCCATCTTTGGGAGCTTTAGCCTTGAAAACTGGCTTAGTAGAGTCTTTAGATTTGGCAACTTTTGCCTTACCCTTGCTCTTCCCTTTGTTCTTGAAGGACTTTCCTTTGCTGACCATCAGCACGTGGCTTGGTTCTTCTTAATATTATGCTCAGTCGTTTTAAGCATCCCATGCAGCTCAGTAATGGACTTCTCCATCTCATTCATATTATAGTTCATAATGAATTGACCGAAACTTACGGGCAATGAGTTCAGGATCACATCTTTGGAGTGCTCTTTAGAAAGTGGAAAACCAAGCCTTTCAAGATGATCAATATATCCTTTCATCTTGAGTACATGAGCGCTGACAGATGTCCCCTCAACCATCTTGCAAGCATATAAGGCTTGAAAGGTCTCATACCTCTCTTGCCTAGCATGCTTCGATAAAGTTTCCTTGAGGTGAGCATTTAGCTCATAAGCTTCCATTTCCTCCAGATTCTTTTGAAGTTCTGGACAAATGGTAGCCAACATAAGACAACTGACATCAATGGAATCATCAAAATGTTTCTTCCATTTGTCTTTTGTTGCTTTGTTTGCATTTCGAGCTGGATCATCGGGAATTTCTTCCTCAAGAACATACAGCTTGCTTTCTTGCTTGAGAACTATTCTCAAGCTCCGGATCCAATCCAGATAGTTGCTGCTGTTTTCTTTGAGCTTGTCCTGCTCAAGGACTGATCACAATGAAATGGTGGACGTGTTGATTGATGCCATTATATATTATCTACAAAATTCAATATGCAAAATATTTAGTCACATTATTTTATTTCTCGAAAAATACTCCTACTAAAACAAAGTACCCTCAATTTTACAACATTTGTAATTTTAGTGGGCTAAGATCCCATTTTGCACAATCCTAAACTCAGCCTTTGCATGATGCCTAGAATTGAGCTACTTTAGGTGGATAACTCTTTATCGATTACATCATATGTAACTCTGAGATTATATTCATGGGATTTGGCATCTTATGCCCAAGCATGTTATAATCCTATCTTATGCCTTAAGGTTCAAAACTCTTTTGAATTCTTAGTTCATTAAAACACATAGGTATCACCATTACCCATCCTACCTTACTAAGATAATCTGAGTGCCCAGCTTTGGCATGACCCACTCAAGATGATTGAAGTCTTGATAGGTTTTTTTCAAGTGAACGGCATTTAAAAAATTTAACGAGGGATTTTATCCTATGTTAATGTCTGTGTTTGCTAATATACATCTAAATATACATAGCATCACATACATGCATAAATTTAAACATACATCGCATCACAAGACAATAAATAAGCATAGGACCGTGTATAGCATGACCATAATTCCTAACGTGATTTCCATGAGCCAACATGAAAATTACAAGGGTCAATCTAAAAGGTTGCAATTGGTCTTCATTGATCTTCCCAACTCCTTGGAACGTCATACGCGATCAATTGCTCCTTGAGTCCATCCTTCTTCTCTTCATTACATTAATGAAATTTAACACTACAGTAGTAAATTAAATTACAAGAGGTGCAAACGGCACGCAGGCCGTAAATAAAAAATTATTTAAATAAACGACTCGCAGGCCGTAAAACCAATTATAATTAAACGACACGCAGGCCGTAAAACCAACCCATAAGGAAATAAATAATCCAATCATATTGGTCAATTTATGGTTATGCCATACACCATACACATACCATAAATAATTATCAAATAATTAATATAAGCATGTAATTATAGAAGTTAAAATCTGTTTGACAGTCAGACTATAAATAAAATCTGAGACCTCAAATGAAAAATCCTGGACTATGGCCGAGATGGCTGTATGCGCTCTGTGCACGGGTCTGTCCGGGTTCGAAACCCGACGGTTGCAGTTGCAACATTTTGCAACTATTATTCCAAATTTATTTTTATTTTAAAACAGGCTTATAAGAAAAAGAACTACTGTGAAAGCTACCAAAATAGGTCCCAGACGAGATGGTAAGTGGTGCGGTATGAACGCGAAAGACTCGGGATCGAATCCCGGTTTTGCGGAAATATTTTGCAATATTTACAACAGATTTATTGCCCTTTTTAAAAACTTCCGTGTGATATTTTCCAAATTAAAATGGTAGACCACTTGGTAAGTCTGCTCCAGCCTTTCCAAATGTCAAGGGATCGAATCGCTCTCCTAGCAAAATTCATTTTGCTAATTAAAACAACCCGCGGGTCCAGGTCCGACCCGACTCGACCCGTCTCGGAACAGTTCTGTTCCAGAACAGTTCTGGAGCATAAATTCGTGAAAACAGTCCTGAAATTTAATTTTGGACGATCCGATTTAATCAAATTAAATCACAAAAAATTATTTTATAAAATCTATATTTTATAAACATAATCAAGAACATAATTTACACATAAACATTTTCTACATAAACAATTAAATTACTTGCAAGTTGGCTCCGATACCACTGTTGAGTTTTTGCGTATATCTAATACAATAAAATTGAGTAAAACGCAACGGAATAAATAAACAAAAAACCCAGACGAGGATCTATATGGACTAATTTAATTGATTTATTAAGAGTTCGTCGAATTACCTTAATTCGAAGAACAGATCTGAACGGACTAGAAGCAGATGAATATCTCCTTCCTCTTTGGGTGATCCACACACGAACAATTCCACAAGCCGGATTACTAGATCCTTACGAATAATATTGTTAAATAGTACAACACAAATTCCTTACTAGAAGGATTATACTATCGAGCAAGATTAACTAAGGGAAGAAGATCAGAAGACCGACGTCGTTCTCCTACTGTAAGAGGTGGAGGCCGATTTTTTTCTCTCTTTTAGGGGGAAGGCGATTTTTTTTTGTTTTCTTGTTCCAACTCCTTGTCCAAGACCTTATATTTATACTAAGTAAACCCTAGTGTCAAGACTCTAGTATTTGCTTAGTTACCCCTCATGTTATTAAATAATACAATATATATATATATATATATGTATATATATAATATATATTACTTATTATTTAATCTCCTCATAAATATAATATTCAATATTATATTTATTGCTCCCAGTTGATATTTATTCCTACTTGTCTATATTTGTCGTACGTGCGACCCAAGAGGCTTATATTATGTTGGCAATTATTTAATACCTTATTAAATAATAAATCATAAGCGGCCTCTAGCAAGACATTATGATTACCCAAATAATATAAGTTAATAGTCCATTAAACCGTTTAACGTGTCAAATCCCTTTGTCATGCGATATCATATTTGAACTAAGTCATAGATATTGTCATACTTATTAATGTTCAAATGCTTTCTCGATCTTAAGTAGACTTATTGAATCAAATGACTCTTCATTTGAGCATGGCCATGCATTTCCTTCAGTCCTACTTATCGAGGGGCCCAATAGATATCTCTCTCACTAAATAGAGAGACAAATCCCCATCGTGATTATTCATTGCCCTCTACATGACTCCCACTAATCCTGATCGCTAACATTTATGATCACCATGTTTCAGATGACGTAAGATTACATCAAGGCACAACAGTTATCATGTTGGACTCTATGATAATCTTAGGTTCAAGGATTTATTGACATACTGTTATATTGAGATCCAGTTATGATATTTCCATGCAGTGATCTCAATGTGGGTCTGTCGAGTATTAGTTCTCCAACCAATACCCATAAGATTGATCCGTACCATACGCATAATCATCCTATGATTACCAATCAAACTTATACTAGTATATTAATCACTTGAGTCTCTACTCAACGCGATTATTCATGAATAACTATTATTCGATTATTATAATATTAAAACATGCACACATTATAATATCAACGAGAAATAAACGATATCAAATAACTTTAATTAAATGTGACAATTACAAATCTAGGCACATCGAATGTCCTAGGGTACTATTCCCAATATCGTTGACCTACTTTATCGAAAAGTCGTCCAGGTTCATGCAGACAATATAGACGAATCTCCCCCGGCCCCCACACGTCGACCTTATCCGATCTGCCCATGACTAAAGCTTACATACACTACGCTACAACTATAAAGTACGTTATATTCAACACTTAGCATACATTATGCTCGACGTCTAGCGTATGTTAAGTCGTGCAGATGCATGCATGCATGAATGCATTGGAAACACAAAAACGCAGGAATATAAATACGGGAAACCACACTTCGATTAATAATACCACATAATCAAATGTTACAAGTTCGAATACAGGTAAAATACACAATAATTATCTGGGCATTACATACTACCCCTCTAAAAAGAAGTTTCGTCCCGAAACTTAAGACGAAAATAATTCCGGGTATCTCGACTTCATACTATCCTTAGTCTCCCAAGTTGCTTCTTCGACTCCATGTCGACACCACAGAACTTTAACCAAGGAGATTGATTTATTCCTCAATTGTCTGACTCGACTCTCGAGTATCTGGATTACCTTCTCTTCGAACTTGCCATCATTAGCCACTTCAATCTCGCCAAAATCGATGATATGACTGGGATCCGGTACATATTTCCGTAATTGGGATACGTAGAACACATTATGAACGTGACTCAGCGATGGCGGTAAGGCCAACCTGTACGCCAACTCCCCAACTCTTTCGAGGATCTCGAATGGTCCGATATATCTTGGACTCAGCTTTCCTTCCTCCCAAAACAAAAAGATTCCCCAAGTAGGAGAAACCTTTAAGAGCATGTGGTCCCCAATTTCAAACTCTAATGGGCGACGGCGCACGTCTGCATTAGACATATGTCGACTCTGGGCAGTCAACAGCATTTCACGAATCAGAGCTACCTTCTCTTGATTTTGTACTATCAATTGTGGTTCTGTCCCGATCAAGTCAGACGAATCATTCCAACACAGGGGTGATCTGCATCTTCTCCCGTACAACGCTTCAAACGGTGCCATCTTAATGAAAGCATGCCAACTATTGTTTTAGGTGAATTCAATCAACGGCAAATGAACCTCCCAATCACTCGACTAATCTAAGGCACAAGCTCTTAGCATATCTTCCACTGTCTGAGTAGTCCATTCGGACTATCCGTCCGTATGAGGATGATAAGTTGTGCTAAAGTTCAGCTCGATTCCCACGGCTTTATGAATTACCTTCCAAAAGTGTGACACAAAATGACCATCCCAATCCGAAATAATGGTCTTTGGCATACCATGCAATTGGACTATCTCCACAATAAACACCCGTACCGACTTCTCTGGTCCCCAAGTATCCTTAATACCTAGAAAATGAGCCGACTTGGTAAGACGATCAACTATAACCCTAATCATATTCACACTACACCATATATGACCTATTTCAAGCCCAAAATACATTTGTGTTGCATAAAGTGTTGTTATAGACACGAAACTCGCTAATCTATTGCAATAATTTTGGAAAGTGTTGTATAAAAGAAAAAAGTGTTGCAAGCGGAAGAATCATTTTTACAATTGCAAAACTTTTAAAAAAGCGTTACAATACACATTATGCTTTTGGTCAACTTGGCCGAAATTTGTAGGTGATAGATTAAGTTTTCGGCTGGGCGGGCTAAAAATTACCACCAAAATACACAAAACACTCTCCCTATCACAAAATAAACTTTTATTACACAAAAACACTCATACCTCACCTCTCTCTAGCTCTCCCTCAGACCTCATCTCTCTCCATCGATATCTCTCTCTCACTCATCGCTCTCACTCATCCCTCACACCTCTCTCAAATCCCTAAAACCTATTAGAACACCCAAAGCCCTAAAACCCCAAACTGGTGGAACCTTCAATTAGAGTAAATATTCAATTAGAGGTAAAGTACCCATCCTATTTTGTCATATATGTATATGTATAATTTCGATTGTAATTAGGGTTCATTATCCAAAGCTCATCAGGTTCGACTAGAGGTATATGCACAAGATTGTCTGATTATTCATGTCGTTCGATTAGATTATATGTTCTTAATTTTCTGCAGATTGGAGTTGCTATTTGAAAATTTCAGTTTATTTAAGGTAATTTTGTGTTGGAGATGCCTCTGGAGAATGCCGATTTCTATTTAACATGTTTAACAAAACATTAAGTTCAGCATGTTTAACCAAAAAAAAACGAGTGTAGATCTTAAGCTAATCAGTGTCTAAGCATCTTGGTGATGATATAAATCACTGATGTCTTGGTCACAATTCGAGAAATAGATTCAGACAACTAATGACCAAAAATACTAGCAATAAATCCCAAAAAAACCATTAGACCATTAAAGTTTTAAATTCAATGCTATTCGTTTTTTAGCAACTATTCTTAAAGAAACTAATCAATGTACCTTGAATTTTCGAACCGTGCAGCTTTGTTCTGCTTAAGACTGCACATTTCTAAATGTTACCAGTCCACTACCTGACAAGTCAATCATGTGTAAAGATATAACCGAAGCACATGTAAAAATTTCAATTTATTTAAGATCCAAGTGGCAAGCAAAAAGAATACATAAAATTTTCACATGCCAACTTCCTTCTGTTCCCCATCAAAAACTGGTTTTTACTGACAAGTGCAAGAGCTACAAACTATATGTGTATGCATGCACCTTTATATTTGGGAAATGGTTTTGCATAGGCCAAACCAAGAAACAACTAGGCTCTAGGCCCTGTGGAAAGCATTTTCCACCATACGACTTCCACAAAACATTGATGGGCTGAAAATGTTTGGGACTTACTCTCTATCCATCATTATGGTAACCACAGTTACTGATTGTTTAATGATATTATGGTCAAAATACGACACTGAAATATACTCTATGGATAACACCAATGTTCCTTTACTTTTAACATGCTTGCTTGGCTTTAAATTTCTTCCAGAAGAAGGGAGTCAGATTTGAGTCTTCACTCCAGCAGGGTTGTGAATCAATGTTGAGATAATAAATTTTCAGCAACTTTATTAGGCTTTTACCCAATTCAAACTTTAAAGCATGTGTTTAAACATGAAGATAATTTAGCAAAAATAAACCCTAACTTCAAATGCACTGAAATAACCACATACCGAACCCACGGTTTTGAATGACGTTATGACCATTATAGCATGTTTCTAGTTTCATTTTGTGGAAGTTTTTATAAGCTTAATTGCAGACTTGTGCTTATAAGTAGCTGTTCTTGAAAAGGGATTACAATAAAGCTGGTTTGACCTAATCAAGTAACTAGTTTGTTTCACTAAGAGCAACTTAATATATATATATATATATATATATATATATATATATATATATCGAAGAACATCATTCTAACGTTGAATCCTGAATAACTAACATTGTTGACTAGTATTTTTTATATATTTACTTCTAGTTTTTGTATGTTCACATTATGCCTGGTTCCGGCCCTGCATCACTGGCTTCGTGCACTTCTACTGGTCTACCTCACCAATAGTTCATATGTATTTCACATGAATTATAAGTTGTATTTATTAAGGAATTTTCCTTTGTTGAAGTAATAAGTCATTGCTAAATTCAATTTTTCTGTCGTCCCAGCTTCTAATATCCGGATCCTTAGATGGTTTTGATCTTGATGATCTCCAATTTCATACCAGTTATACAGGTGGCTATCACGCGGTAAGCTGTTTTGCATTCTCCTCACTTGTTTTACATCCTCAAAATGAATATTATGGTCCATCATTTGTTAAAGCTCCTGTCCTGTGTATATTCTTCTTTCCTCTTTTGGTTTGGCAACAGTTTGTTTCTAATTGTTGGCTTATTTTCTTACTCCACATTTTCTTATTTTGAATATTTCAATTAATTGTACTGCATTAAACCAATAATCCAGAAAAGAGTCACTCTCTTAATAAAACAACACAACTATTCCCTTTCCCAGTCCGTGTATTAGAAATATTATATCATCCTAACTTGTTACTATACTTGTTGTTCAAGTGTATGTTTTACTTAGATTTCTCTGCTTCTCTCTGTTTGCTTACCATCATACATGCTAGATACATGTTTGTCTTTTTATCACTGAACTGCCTGCAACAGAGGAATTCCATTTCCAAGTATATACAGTGACCCTAAAGAAGTAGTTTATACTCGTTTTTCTTTATGCGGTTCAAACTTGATGCCACGGCCACATGACCTGAAATTTGAAGCTGCTGGTGAATCTGGGAATGTGATTTTTGCCTGATTTATTATGTAACATTGGTGTTTCAGAAACTTTCGGATTATCCATTTTTGGGCATGCCAAGTTTTTATATTTTTCCTGGTGTCTTATTTTTAGAGTAATACCTTTTTTTATACATCTCTAACTAGCAATTATTTTGGCAGGATCACTATGTTATTAAAATGTTCTGGGATGTTGTTCAGAACCTTAGCCCGGCAAACCAGAGGAAAATTTTGAAGTAGGCGTTATCATTTTTTACTGTTAGGATTTTTTGCTAAAGATGTGTGCCCCATATACAGCAGAAGTAGCTTAACTTAGTATAGTTTATACAATATGATGTGATCCTGAATCCATATCACATTTAAGAATCCTAAATTCAACCTCGTATATCCTCCTTTAAATCATGAAGTACAACACTGGGCATGAATCTGAAGTCGATGAATTTGACGTGCTGTATCCATACGCTCATTTTCGTAAGCACCATGTCTTATTTGTTCTGCCTCTCAGGTTTGCAACTGGATGTTCTCATGGGCCTTTGCTTGGATTTGAGCACTCGATCCGGTTCTCAGGTTCTGCATACAGAGGTAACACTGCACCTGGTCCTTATATAAGTCTAATGGTCCTTATAACACTGCACCCTAATGTGCTTGTATTTTTGCTTAATCATGTTTATTTGTAGACTACAATTGTTGTTGAAGATGACAGTGGGGAGCAAGTCAAAAAACCAAGCCATGGACCGAAGTGGCTTCTAGGCAGATCTGGAAAATGGAGAAAAATAATGAAAGATCAGCAGCCAAAACTTTTTAGTTCCGGTACTGCATCTACTGATATTGACGATTTGAAAAAGACTATAAGGGAGGAAATCAAGAAGACAAATCACAGTTGTGGAGCAAGAAAGAACAGACAAGGAAGATTATGCTCACAAGTCCTTATCCTATGAAAATAGCATCATGGAAAAGGTGTTTCATGACGATGAGTGCGAGGACGACGATTGCGAGGCTGAGAAAAATGAACTTCATGATGATTGATGATCAGTACTTTTATTTGTATATGCGTAATTGATTGGTTGGATATTTTGACTTGAAAGACAGTTTCATGTAGAATTATGGTCTGGGTCGATTATGTGTTTTGACTCTAAGCTTAAGTACTAGATGTCAGATGATGTCGTGGTACACATCGGTTTTGTTTCGGATTTATTGACATGTTTTGTTGGATTTGCCATTTGGGAAATTTGAAATGTGATTTCTGGTTTGATACGCTTTTGTGAATGGTATATTGAAATTTCAAACAGGATATTGCAATCCGGACTAATAAAAAGTGTTGCAGATTAGTTTTGCAAATAAAATTTAGAAGTATTACAATAGGGATATAAATGTTGCTAAAAAGTGTTGCATTAGTCTATTGTAACACCTTAAAAATGTTACTAAAACAGATCAAAGTGTTACAAAAAAGTGCTATTGTAATATTACAAAATGTGTTGCAATAAGTACACATAATGTTGCAATAGAGAGCATAGGCAATGCCAGTAAATGTAACGCCGAATTTTGGCCAAAACGTTACATAAACATCTACTGTAACATTTTCCAGGTCTAAGAATACACTTTTGTGGGCTTGCAATAGGTCATATATGGTGTAGTGTCATCACCATTCTGGTCCTTGGCATATTGGTGATAAAGTCCATCGATATATCCTCCCACTTCTATTCAGGAATCGGAAGTGGCTTCAACATTCCGGTAGGTCGCTGATGTTCAATCTTAACCTATTGACAAGTTAAACACTTCGAGACGTATTCTGCTACGTCTTTCTTCATATATCCCCACCAAAAATTCTGCTTTAGATCCTTATACATCTTACTGGTGCCCGGATGAATAGAATAGGGTGCACTGTGAGCTTCTTTCATGATCGTCTATTTCAAAGCATCGTCATCAGGGACGCAAAGTCGACTCTGGAACCTCAGAACTCCATCATCATATATTACAAATACTGGGGCCTTCCCCTTGTCCACTTCATCACGTAACCGAATAATCAGAGAATCATCCAACTGCTTAGATTTGATTTTCTCGATTAACGACGAAGTTAATTCCATCATACACAGTTGCCCTTGGACTCCTTGCGACCATACCTCAATTACTTCGCGAATCAGTTCTCATTGAATGCTGGACTGGGACGTAAGCGCTTCCAACATTCGAATAGAAACAGGTTTGCGGCTCAGTGCATCAGCTACCACGTTCGCTTTGTGTGGATGATAAAGAATTTCCAGGTTGTAATATTTGATCAATTACAGTCATCTCCTCTGTCTCATGTTTAATTCCTTCTGACTGAAAATATACTTGAGGCTCTTGTGATCTGTGAAGATCTGACAGTGAGTGCCGTACAAATAATGTCGCCAAATCTTCAGGGTAAAGACAACGGCTGCTAACTCTAAATCATGTGTCGGGTAGTTAACCTCATACGGTTTCAACTTTCGAGAGGCATAGGCAATCCCCTTATCCTTTTGCATCAACACGCAACCCAGACCCTGATTTCAAGCATCGCTGAAAACCACGAACCCATCAATTCCATCTGGTAGTGCTAATATTGGTGCCGGTGTCAGTCTTTTCTTAAGTTCATCAAAACTAGTCTGACATTTCTCGTCCCGCACAAATTCCTGAGCCTTCTGCAACAACTAAGTAAGCGGACGAGCAATTTTGGAAATCCTTCCACAAAACAGCGATAATACCCAGCAAGTACTAATAAACTTCGGACTTCCTTCACATTCTTAGGAGATTCCCACTCCAAAATTGCCTCAACTTTCTTCGGGTCTACCTGTACTCCATCGGTTGATATCACATGCCCAAAGAATGTTACTTTTTTAAGCCAGAAATTGCATTTGGAAAGTTTTGCATAAAGTTGTTCATTCCTAAAAGTACTCAAAACAATACGCAAATGTTCTGCATGCTCTTCTGGATCCTTCGAATAAATCAGTATGTCGTCTATAAAAATGACCATGAATTTATCCAAGTATTCTAAGAATACCCGATTACTTAATTGCATAAATACAGCCGGAGCATTAGTAAGTCCAAATGGCATCACCATAAACTCATAGTGCCCGTACCGGGATCTGAAAGTGGATTTTGGTATATCAGATTCCTTAATCCTCAACTGATGGTATCCTGATCTCAAGTCGATCTTCGAGAATACCGTCGCCCGTGTAGTTGATCAAATAAATCGTCGATCTGAGGTAATAGGTATTTATTCTTGATCGTCATCTTGTTAAGCTCCCTGTAATCAATACACAATAGGAGGGATTCATCTTTCTTTCGAACAAAAAGAACGGGCGCACCCCAAGGAGAGACACTAGGTTGAATGTAACCCTTCTGTAACAAGTTCTCAAGCTGTTTCTTTAACTCATACATCTCGGTTGGTGCCATACGGTATGGTGCTCTGGAAATAGGTGTAGCTCCTAGTTCCAATTCGATATTAAACTCTACGCTCTTCGCATAGGTAATCTAGGTAGTTCATCAAGGAATACGACTGAGAATTCATTCACAACTGGAATAGATGAGAGTTATACTCCTTCTTCCTTCTTCATGGCATAACACCAAAACTCGGTACAACCATGTTTCAGCAATTTAATTGCTTTCATGGCTTTGATCACTTTCCATGAGCTTCTTGATCTCCATCCTTTGAATAAGTGTTCAGACCCGTCATCAGCAATAATCGAGATAACTTTCTCCCGATAATTCAAAATAGCCCCATAACGATTGAGCCAATCATCTCCAAGAATTAAATTGTCACCATGGATGTCGATCACAATAAGATTTGATGGCCAATTTCTCCCTCCTGTAGTCACAGGAAAATCTCTAGTTTCTAGATTTCCCACAATTCTCTCTCCACTTGGCAAACTCACAACATAAGGTTCACAATCATTCAAACACGAGATTTTCAAACGATTAACACAGTTCAATGATATGAAAGAATGTGTAGCTCCTGAATCGAATAAGACACTAACTGGTTGCAAAAGAATCTGAATCGTACCTGATGCGACAACAGTGTTCTGATCATCAGACCTCCTCATCTCATAAAGGCGCGTAGGAACGGACCCAGCACTAGATACTT
This sequence comes from Orobanche coerulescens, assembly GCA_033398695.1. Lineage (NCBI taxonomy): Eukaryota > Viridiplantae > Streptophyta > Magnoliopsida > Lamiales > Orobanchaceae > Orobanche > Orobanche coerulescens. The sequence continues at coordinate 7,568,137 of CM065814.1, forward strand.
CTCGTTTCCCAAAATTTTGCTGTTGAAGACCACTCTGCTGTGTCAGGTTCACACTCATCTCTTTCGGAACTTTTGCTGAAGTGTGACCCACAAACGGTCTAGTCACATTTCCGCAAAAAATCGCTCGATGCCCTTCTTGCCCACATTCAAAACAGGTCACAGAAGGAGTGGAGCAATCACGCCGAATATGCCCTGGTCATCCACAGTTATAACACTTCTTCGCTGTGTCGGTAGCCGTCGATGCCTTTCTGAACTTCTTTCCACCTCGAGAAGGATACGGAGGCCTTTTGGATGAATGGAATGAGTACTGGCCCTTGCGGGGCCCACTACTCTTCTTCTCAGTGAAGTTGCCAGACACTTTCTGCTTCTTTGCCTCCTCAAATTTCTCCACTGTTGTTTCTTTCATTTCGTAAGCCAGGGCCTTGTCCTGATACTCTCGGAGAGTAGTATCTTCAAAAATCCTGACATATATTGTTGGATCTCCGGCTTCATTTGCATGTCGATGTGAAAAATCTTTTCTGCCTCGGTTTGGACCAGATGTCGCACAAAGGTCAGTTGGTGATTAAAAGTCTTAATCAAATCTGTCATAGATGCCTCCAAATTTTGCGGTGAGAAAAACTCTTGGACTCTAGCCTCTATAAATGGACGACGGCAATATTGTGCTTCCATCATTAATTTAAATTCTGTCCAGTTAGCATGATGATCCTCAGGTCGAATGGCTTCCCCAGTCAGAAAATAATGAGCGATCAGAACTTTTCGGTCATCGGGACAATTAATTCCCGCAAATATCTTCTCCAGTTCCTTCATCCAGTGGTCCCATGAAGGCATCTCTGAAGAACCGTCAAATTTCGGTGGGTGTAAGTTGACTACTTCTGATAGCCACTTGTCTCCCCGATTGTCTTCGTTACGCTGTTCGCCCATTGTCGCTTGCATGCGGTCAACCACCTGAGAAATTCGGTCATCTGAGTGACCACTTGTTGAAGCACTCCAGGCATGTTAGGATTTGCATCTTCCTCCATAGTTCGTGCTCAGTCGTTATTCACCGATTCCTGTTGTCCACCAGAACGAAAATCAGCTCGATTAGCCGACAAATCTGGGGTAGACGATGAATCTTCGAGTCTCGCATTACCACATCCGCGTCCACGACCTCCTCTCAACATACTGTAAACACAAATACTCAATACCCAGAGCAAAATCTTCTAAAATTCGTCAATATCCACAAAACATGAAATAATTAAAATGGTAGTATATGAGATTAGGAAACTTACAACCACGATCCACATGACGGCATTGGCTGTACAGTGATGTTATACGCGATCGATAAATCAAACGACATAAACAGACCCAAATAAACCCAACTGCCAAGATATCCATGAATCTTAGCTCCGATACCATATTCTGTAACACCCCGAGATATTCGGAATAATTACAGCGCCGTAACTCCTTCATATAAGGATCTACAAGGCTAATTAACAGAAATACTGAACAATACAAATGTACCACCAAAAGTTGAGTAAATTAATAACCGGTTTAATCATCCAAACAACCCAAAACAATCCATTATTACAAACTTCCCAAATCATCAAAAGAAACACACGTACTCGAGTACTAAAAACCAAACCAGAACAACAGAACAATACAACGGATACCATCACTGAGCCCCCTCATCATCAAGTCGGTACTGTGGTTGCTTCCCCGCTCCTCGGCAACCTGAACATCAAAATAAATGTCCACCCCTACAGTGGTTAGCAAAACGATGCTAGTACAAGTATCATAATATATAAAATCAGATATGCAACAACGATGCATAGCAAAATACAAATGCGGACTTCCTCTACCGGAATCCAACAATGCGAATCCACATGATTCAACAACACAACACAGGGTAATCCAATGATCCAGTGCCCTTAGTATAGATCCCAAGATGATCCCGTAGGACCAACACGAGGTGCAAAACCCGTCCAATGATCCAGCGCCCTCAGCATAGATCCTAAGATGATCCCGTCGGACCAACACGAGGTGGACAACTGATCCAGCGCCCTCAGCATAGATCACACGATCCCTTCGGATCAATACAACATATACAGTACAACTATGCATACACATATGCAAATCGATATGTCCATCAACATGAACAATATATGAATCAATAATCTAATCGACATCATGACAATTCAACTTGAATGATCTCATGTTCAACAACATGAATAACAATATTCATGATCAAAATCATCAACATTAAACCAATAGTCAAATTACGATACTTGCCTTAAAGATGGAAAAAATTAAATACGCCAATGACTGTCAACCCGCCCGAAGGTCGCCGCCCCTCGATCAATCACCTTGCAAGGCTCGGACCTTGTCCAAAATAAATAACAAGTGATTCAACATACTACTCAAAACTAACGTATGAGCACCGAACGTCCTAAGTCATTATCCGAGTTAACATAATCGTAAAGCCAGTTCACGGTTTATCTACTCGATGAAAGCTAAGCCCAAAAAATTGCATAATTTATATGAATCGAATGACCATATTGGAGGTGAAATGTCGACGTCTACGGATTCATGGATATACAAGTCACCATAATATAAACTTCAATCTTGATTTCGACTTCTAATATATTTATATGGTTCGGCTCTTTCAATATATATCAAAAGTGTGATTCAAGATACAAGCATACCAAGCGTACTCGCAAGGGAACAATACTACGGTGTTCCGGGATTGATTCTACCGACATGGTCGATTCATTTCAAGCATGGATATGAAGAAGTTTGATAAACCGAACACTTCTTCAAAACACGAATTATTCTCGGTGAAATGTCTTAGAAATCTCAAAAAACTTATTAGAATCATGCTTATAAATTCATAAAAAAACTCAGGACGCTACATCCTAAGGTTATATCTCAACAAGGTTCGATTAGTACTCTTAACAATGAAGGAGAGCTAAAGTATAACAAAATATATTCTTCTAAAAACATGGTTGTCTACTCCTCGTGATAATATCGAACTTGGATATCTCAAAAATAGGTTCCAAACATCATCAAGAACATGTAATCTAGTTGGTGGAGGATCAACATACCTCAATATAGAGAAGAACAATGAATACTTGGTGAAACTCAACACCGGAAGCTTGAACACCAATCCACAAGGGTCTACGATCCTCTAAATCGAGCTGAGATGATGATTTGAACACCAATCCACAAGGGTCTACGATCCTCTAAATCGAGCTGAGATGATGATATGAGAAATTTATGGTGCTGGGGAGTTCTTCGGTTACAAAAATCGGCCAAGGAGTGAGGAGGAAATGAAATGGAGGTTGAGGTATAAATAGAATTTTAACCATTACGTATGTTAACAACAAGCCATTATGTATGTTACGGCCTTAGCGTACGCTATCCTCCAAACCTTACCGTACGTTAGCGTCTGGCAGTACTCACTGCCTCAATTCTGGCTTCTATTACGTACGTTATACAAAGCCTTTACGTACATAAAACCATGTACATAGCGCACGCTATCGCCCATACATAACGTACGTTAAACTTTGTTGACCTGCTTTATCGAAAAGCCATCCAGGTTCACGCGAGCAATATCGACGAATCTCCCCCTGTCCCCCACACGCCGACCTTATCCGATCTGCCCATGACTGAAGCTTACGTATGCTATGCTACAACTATAACGTACGTTATATTCAACACTTAGCGTACGTTTTGCTCAACGTCTAGCCTACGTTAAGTCGTGCAGATGCATGCATGCATGAATGCGTTGGAAAATCAAAAATCCAGGAATACGAATACGGGAAACCACACTTCGATTAATAATACCACATAATCAAATGTTTCAAGTTCGAATACAGGTAAAATACACATTAATTATCTGGGCATTACAATTAGGTATATTGTCACACGTATATTCTGGATTCCGTATACGGGGTGGGCATGTGCACGGACACATTTCCGGATCGGGCATACTGTGATGTCCATCTTGAGCCATATTGTTTGGTCGTTCATAGTCCATGTATGATTGGATATATTCAACGTTTTGTGACTGATTGTTCATACGCCCGAGTGGTATATTCAATAGTCGGGATGTTTCTTTGAGATCTAGTATATGTGAATTGTATAATATCTGGAGAATCATTTATCATGTATATCTGACCCTGTGTTTTGGGAGAAATACTTGTGTTGTATTTTAGATCGAGGCAAAGGCAAGGAACGGGAAGAGCATGGTGACGGCAAAGGGTTCGAAGGATACTAGTTCATGGGGCCCAAATCTTTTGTTATCCGGTTATGCATGAAAACCGTGTAATGTTATTTTCCGCTTTATTTAAATTATTGACCGATTGTATTGTTATTTGAAGTATATTCCATCTCTATATGGTTTATACTTGTATTTGGATCCTGTGTAAGTTAAGGCCATTGGCCATACTATTTATAAACTCCTAATCGGAGTAATGACTATTTATTGTGGTTCGGTATGACAAGGTAATATATATTAAATCTGTATTTTTGGTATCGCCTGGTGGATCCCAGCATGGGGTCCATGGCACTGTAATAGCTGCCTTTTAGGGTGTTACAGAAGATGGTATTGTAGAGTCGTTTTCTCTTTAAGAGTCGTTGCGAAATGAACTAGTATCAAGAGACCTTTGTGTCACGTGTGACGAGCCGAATACGGTATGTACTTTATGAGCCATGATTTAATTACTAGCATGATATTGATATGGGAATAGATCTCTTTGTTGATCTTGATATTTCGAAGATCTGTGACAGGATTTATCTATTGATATTTCAAGGAAACTATGGATTGATTATGTTATTGAAATTGTTCGACTCGATGTCAATATGATATTCCATGTGGCACTCGTAGTTCCGATAATTCATTATGAAGTGTTTTCTTGAATATGTAATTCCTTTGTTGCTATTAACTTAGCATGAATTTTGATTAGTCATAAAGACGGTCATGAACTGTACTTATGGTTGTTATTATTGTTTGATTCTTTCAGTATGGAAAGAAATTTGAGAGGCCGTGACAGAGGGGGACGAGGCCGCGGAAGGGGCTGAATCCCGATACCAAGAGCCAACATGCGCTCGAATGTGGAGCAGAGTTCCGAAGGCAGTGATTCGCCTCCTAGGGACCAATCGCACCACACTGAAGACGAGAATGCGCGTGTCTATCCTTACATTGTTATGCAGATCATGATGGCTCAGATGACCCATATGGGTCAATTGATGGAAGCTATGCAGAGAGCTACTAGTGGCCAGCTTTAACACCCCCAAGTTATTCAGGGTATATTACAGCGCCGTGAGCCCCGCCGTGGGACCCACAAGGCTATTCATGCGCGGAACTGTAAAATTTGACCGAGAAGGTCTAGATACAATGAAAAGAAGGACAATACAAATGGTATTCAAAACCATAACCAATGAAACCATAGACATCACAACACAATTCAATACCTCGGCAAACACAGGCCGGAACATCAAGAAAAATGGAAAACAATACTCGAGTATTCAATAACCATTCCAGTACAACAACACTGAATGGAAAACTCAAAACATAACCGGAGGAAAGACACAGTATCACTCTTGCCCACCATCTTCATGCCGATACACTTTATCTGTTTCTCTGGAACTCGAAATACATAAAAAGTATTTCCCCCATAAAGGGATTAGCCGTCGAATAGCTAGTGCAAGTATATCAAGTATGAAACACAACACTCCTCGACAATAAAGTAAATGTAACCGTCAATTCATCAATTCAAGACTAGTATTCCGGAATAACTAAATCTCATAGCATCACATCAAGACGTATATGAATGCCGTGGAAACGGTTCGTTCATATCATCCGTCATCAATACATATATGAATACCGTGGAACCGCACCAGAGGCTACGGAACCCTCAGAGGACCCGTCGGCCCGTCCCGGAGTGGTTAATTCATATTATCCATGGAATCGCACCAGAGGCTACGAAACCCTCAGAGGACCCGTCGGCCCATCCCGGAGTGGATATAAATAATCATGCCATTAATATTTCATACTTTCAAAGTCGAGAACGCACATTCATAAATATATACTTGCCTTAATAACCGCTACCGAATACTCCGAAGAACACGGTTCGACCGGGAAGCTTCGAAACGCCCGATGCTATCGAAAGGAAAGATGACAACGAACGGAAGGGTTAAACTTAGTTTCTTCACAAGAAACTCGACCCAAACAACATATAATCAATAAATCATCGATCATACGAGGAAGAATAATCGTAGAACGCCCGAAAACCCCTCTATGACATTTTACCGGACACCTTCAAGGCGTCGATCCAGAACTCGACCAAAACAACGAATCGATACGATCCAACCATGGAATAATAAAGGAAATGATATAATACATCTAAATAAACATCAATCCATCATAATCCTAAGTTAAATCGGATAAAACTGATGAAATCAACCAAAATACCCAATTTCCCCAAAACTAGATTTCTAGGAAATTTGACCTGATTCCGTAGATCGGAGGATGTTATAGGATGGATGATTGATGATATGAACTCCAAGACTTCATGGATTGATTGTCCAACAACATCTCTCCATGATTAACCAAGCTCCAGCCGCGAAAGAGAAGGAGAAGAAGGAGAAAATGGCCAAAAACCCGACTGCAGGGCCTTAAATAGTGTGCGCACGGTGTGCAGCCCGGCCCGAAGTGTGCCGCGGCACAGGGCCGAATCTGCCCCCAGTGATCGGAAGTGTGCCGCGGCCCTGCCGGCATGTGCCGCGGCACAGGGTACAGGCTGCTCGGCCAAATCTGGAAAATGAGAGTGACTTAGCTATTTCGACCATAACTCCCTCGTCTGGACTCCGATTGACTCACCGTTTGAACCATTTGAAAGCTAACTCGATGCTTTACAATATTGCAAAGATTCAGAATTTTTAGAGTTTTCAAAAATTAATGGTGATCTAACAAATTCGAACTCATACGTGGAAAAGTCGCTAAAGAACACGGAATTCAACAGAACGACACCAAAACGAACTCGGATGACAAAAAGTGTAGAATTAATCATTCTCAGGATGACGAAACGGTCCCAAGAAAGTCGTCAAAACGGACTTCCGCCAAAAAAAAGAAATTACCGGAAATCGAATTTGCGGATATTACATTCTACCCTCCTTAAAAGAAGTTTCGTCCCGAAACTTAAAACAACTAGGGAGAAGCAATATCCCGCCAGTAAAACTCAACGAGATACACAAGAAACGCGTAACTTATGCCCAACGGCGAAACGTTACAAGTAACACAACAATACATTACTCGAAGGTAATCCAAGCCAACGCTGAAGTAAATACGAATCACAATGTCTGAAGGCTCCAACAGAAATACCAATACATCGCAATGGCTTGAAAGCCCCTCAACCGAAGTTGTATATCACGATGGCCTGAAATCCGAACAGCCCAAAGCTGTAAATCATCACAATACAGATCTCAAAGAAGCAAACCTGACTGTCGGACATACCCCTCGGTGTAAGAACAACCAGTCGCAAATCGTCGGACATATCCAATACAACATGGACTACGAACGACCAAACAATAAGGCTCAAGAGTGACATCACAGTACGCCCGATCCGGAAATGTGTCCGTGCACATGTCCACCCCGTATACGGAATCCAGAATATATGTGTGACAATGTACCTAATTAGCCTCACGAACTACGTCTCGTGTGCACGGTCCATTGCGGAAACATCCACGCATGACCATCGTGTGCCGGGCTAAAAATCCTACACATAACCAATCGGCACGCAGACATGATTCCAGATATGCCACGATACAACATGACAACGAACTCAAAGGATAACATATCCAATACGGATCATACGACTCACCAAGTGAACGATGACACACGAATAATGAAAGATCGACACGACCAACAATATTCAAAACAACCATCCTGGGATCAAAATCCTTAAGGACCGATTAATACGAGAAACAATCACAACACAACAATTCGGAAAATCCTCAACCCTCAACGATCACAAAATTACCGAGTTCACAAGAATAATAGTGTGCTGCCTTGAGTCGGCCAACACGACAATAATAATTCAACGGATGGGAACTATCCTCGACAGTCCCAATTCAATACTTCGATTACCGTAGAATGGCCAATCGATAACAACGATACAACGGATGAGAATATTTTTGACAACAGATGGGAATTATCTTTGATAATCCCAATTCAATATATCGATTACCTTTAGAGCGGACAATCGATAACAATTATACAACGGATGTCTCAGCACCTTTAATCGGTTACCGATAACGAAGATGATAATCGAATACGTCAATGCCTTCAATCGGCCAAAACGACATCAATAGAAAAACACTAATATCAATAACGACGATCACCACAATATCTCAATGGAACATCAGTCACGATAACAATCGATACGTCGATACCGCGAACCGGCTATCGACAGTAGCTTTACTAACAAGTATCGCAATGCCTTGAACCGGCCATTTACGAACAACAATAACATTTGGCATAATTTGCCGACGGGTGTCGTATCAAACAATCCCCTAATATCAATACAATCATAAAGAGGCCAAGTCTCGAAATGATACACACATTCGTACACCTACACGATAACATTAATCTCATTGATTAGTACAAGTATAAAACTTGCCTCGATATCAATACAACGAACTGTTACCAATTCAGTTGATTTAATCTTACGAGTTCCTCAGTCCCGACCAAGGTAATCTACGAACTCTTCAACCTCAACCGCAACACAACAGTCATAATCCATGATCAAACATCATATCTTATTGTAAAACGAAGGATTAATAATCAACAGGTTCGATGACGACCAATATCAACACCACCAAACCACAAACTCAACCGTTTCACCATATCTCGACTAATCACAGTCTGAACAATCCAACTCAGACACTTACAAATCCTGTCCACAATACGAGTTGAGATATGATGATCATACCAGCAACCAATTCGGACCAATAATAAGGGTCTAAATGTTCGAAACTCAATTCTTAAATACGAATTGACAAGGTTCCCTTCTCGTAAATCCATCGTTAAAATTTACTTATGACCGTCATCAATTCGAATCATCCGACTGGTTCAAAACAATAGATAATCATATTAAAAAGGTTATCAAACAATCCAATCATTCGACTTGAATATTTGCTCCATACGTATGGGCTTCCAAATTCATATATGAATAAGTCTCATCAAACTCATAACCACATTCGTATTCCTATACGAATATTATTTTAAACACATAGTTTAGCTCTAGATATGAATATTCCATATTCATTTTCAGAACATCAACACTTCTTAAAAATTTTCATCACCTCGTATAATTCAAGAGTTCTTCAAGAACATGAAATATCCGAAATCACGTTCAGAACAACATATCCGAGGTATATATCTCCATGTTACCATTTTCTTCATCATGCCATTCATACAACCTCAAGAATCGCAACAAAACCTTTATCATCATATGAAGAAGATCTCAATAATCATATCAACATCCGAAATCTCTTATTACAATTCCAATAAATCTCGTATAACATTATCACATGATACCATAATTGTAACACCCCAGATCCTCGTGGGATTATTACACGACGTAAACCCTTCTCACAAGGATTTACCAGGCTAAGCACAATTTTCCACGTCATTTCAAAAATGCCAAAAAGACCAATGACGGTAATATTTTTCAAATACTAAAAAAAAATCAATTTCCAAATACCGTCAAAACGATCAAGGCCAAAATACCAAAAACTCAGTTTAGGGAATCGGTTTTACAAGATAAAATTCAGTTGGCAAAATACCAAAAGCCATTTCAAAATACTCACGCAGCGGATAAAAGTACAGTCCAATTTATGCATTTACATTGAAATAAGATGAACATCAAAATACACGATCCCAACATACTCCCTCCCAAGTAGTAATCCTTAAAAAAAACGAACCACTATCGAAAGGATACGAGGATTACCTTCTATGGACAAACCACGAAGAAGAATAATTGAACTCCATTCCAAGAATCATCAAAAACTTCAAGAACAATACTTAAATCCGAGCTCTCCAATATTAATCTTGTTTAAGAGAATCATCTCTCAATATTTAGGAACTTCAAGTACTTCCCAAGGCTCTCTCTATTGACTGAAAGAAGGAGAATGGACAAAATGCCTCTCAGCACTCGTCTATCCTCTCTATAAAACACATCACTAGCGCGCGCTAGACCTTATATTTAGCGTGCGCTACAGGACTAGCGTGCGCTATCCTTCCTTGATAGCGTGCGCTATCGGGCAGTCCAGAAGCTACTACATTGCTTCGAAATTCATCTAACGTACGTAATGCCCATGCATTAGCGTACGCAAACAGGCGTTGACTTGCTACAGTATCGTGCCCCCACATGCCGAAAGCATCCGCGATTACCGGGATTCCTTTGACCGATATGGAATTAGCGTGTGCTAATCATACGGTTTTAGCGTGCGCTATCTCTACACGACAAACATTCGCTGACCTTATCTGGACACGCGTCGAACATGGTCGGGTCCACCCGCCGAAAGCTAAGATTCCATTATTGGCGATCTGATGTTAGCGTGCGCTAACCAACATGCGTTAGCGTGCGCTAACTGAATATAAAAATCAACCTGGGCCTACCTGTCGGCCACCTTCCGGAACTAACCCAGCAAGTCGTTACGTACGTTAGGGGTCCTCCTTAGCGTACGTAACCGAACCTCTTAGCGTGCGCTAAGTATGCACCGTAGCGTACGCTAAGTATATATCTTAGCGCGTGCTAGGCATACCCTGTAGCGTGCGCTAATGTAGCTGTACTTAACCATTTTCTGCTATTCTCGACCAACATCTCGACATACCAAACGATCATACGGCACAATGAATACATATACGCATTCAACAACATTGTCATACGTTCACATCATCCTCAAGCACAATTATCCATCAACGACATCCAACATATAAACGAAAAAAAAAATATCTAAAAAATCGGGGTATTACACTCTACCCCCCTTAAAAATAAGTTTCGTCCTCGAAACTTGCAATCACTCGCACAAACAACATTTCAACGGAAATTCAAATTCACCAAGAATTATCGAATAATCCGAACAACATACTTACAAGTCTGTAAAGTCGAAGATCTCCCGTGATACTAGCATGCGACTCCTAAACAAAGTCTCAACATAATACCGATACACACCAATATCGCAATCGGCAATTAGCAATTAGCAATTTAACAAAATCTCAAGGAAGAGTTCACGTCCGTGACCACGGCCACGATTCTTCCTACTTTCAGCCAACATTCTGAAGGGCACATACGTGCATAAGTATAATCCAAATCGCACATTCTCGAAGTGACCAATTCCCAAGAATACCAAGCTATAAACGAAACGATTAAGAAAAATACAAGAAGAGTGAGAGGACTTACAAGTACCGGTCGCACTGTGATGATGGCAGAGTAGTGATACTGTGGACAAATGACGACTCAATCGACCCAAAAGACCGACAGCCTAGGTATCCATAAACCTAAGCCCCGATACCATATTCTGTAACACCCCTAAGTTATTCAGGGTATATTACAGCGCCGTGAGCCCCATCGTGGGACCCACAAGGCTATTCATGCGCGGAACTGTAAAATTTGACCGAGAAGGTCTAGATACAACGAAAAGAAGGACAATACAAATGGTATTCAAAACCATAACCAATAAAACCATAGACATCACAACACAATTCAATACCTCGGCAAACACAGGCCGGAACATCAAGAAAAATGAAAAACAATACTCGAGTATTCAATAACCATTCCAGTACAACAACACTGAATGGAAAACTCAAAACATAACCGGAGGAAAGACACAGTATCACTCTTGCCCACCATCTTCATGCCGACCCGATACCGGCATGTCCGTTCTCCTGGAACCTGAAATACATAAAAAGTATTTCCCCCATAAAGGGGTTAGCCGTCGAATAGCTAGTGCAAGTATATCAAGTATGAAACACAATACTCCTTGACAATAAAGTAAATGTAACCGTAAATTCATCAATTCAAGACTAGTATTCCGGAATAACTAAATCTCATAGCATCACATCAAGACGTATATGAATGCCGTGGAAACGGTTCGTTCATATCATCCGTCATCAATACATATATGAATACCGTGGAACCGCACCAGAGGCTACGGAACCCTCAGAGGACCCGTCGGCCCGTCCCGGAGTGGTTAATTCATATTATCCATGGAATCGCACCAGATGCTACGAAACCCTCAGAGGACCCGTCGGCCCGTCCCGGAGTGGATATAAATAATCATGCCATTAATATTTCATACTTTCAAAGTCGAGAATGCACATTCATAAATATATACTTGCCTTAATAACCGCTACCGAATACTCCGAAGAACACGGTTCGACCGGGAAGCTTCGAAACGCCCGATGCTATCGAAAGGAAAGATGACAACGAACGGAAGGGTTCAACTTGGTTTCTTCACAAGAAACTAGACCCTAACAACATATAATCCATAAATCATCGATCATACGAGGAAGAATAATCGTAGAACGCCCGAAAACCCCTCTATGATATTTTACCGGACACCTTCAAGGCGTCGATCCAGAACTCGACCAAAACAACGAATCTATACGATCCAACCATGGAATAATAAAGGAAATGATATAATACATCTAAATAATCATCAATCCATCATAATCCTAAGTTAAATTGGATAAAACGGATGAAATCAACCAAAATACCCAATTTCCCCAAAACTATATTTCTAGGAAATCTGACCTGATTCGGTAGATCGGAGGATGTTATAGGATGGATGATTGATGATATGAACTCCAAGACTTCATGGATTGATTGTCCAACAACATCTCTCCATGATTAACCAAGCTCCAGCCGCGGAAGAGAAGGAGAAGAAGGAGAAAAATGGCCAAAAACCATTGCGGGGCCTTAAATAGCCGCACGGTGTGCAGCCCGGCCCGAAGTGTACCGCGGCACAGGGCGAATCTGCCCCGGTGATCGGCGGTGTGCGCGGCCCTGCCCGGCATGTGCCGCGGCACGAGTACAGCCGCTCGGCCAAATCTGGAAAATAAGAGTGACTTAGCTATTTCGACCATAACTCCCTCGTCTGGACTCCGATTGACTCACCGTTTGAACCATTGGAAAGCTAACTCGATGCTTTATAATATTGCAAAGATTCAGAATTTTTGGAAATTCCACAAATTAATGGTGATCTAACAAAGTCGAACTCATACGTGGAAAAGTCGCTAAAGAACACGGAATTCAACAGAACGACACCGAAACGAACTCGGATGACAAAAAGTGTAGAATTAATCATTCTCAGGATGACGAAATGGTCCCAAGAAAGTCGTCAAAATGGACTTCCGCCAAAAAAAAAGAAATTACCGGAAATCGAATTTGCGGATATTACACCAGCAGCAGGAGCCTCATCCACCACCTCCTGTGCATGGCGGACTCTTGAGTCGGATCATCAGCGAAATCTCTCGCCAGCGACCCCCGACTTTTGAAGGCTCCTCTAAGCCTGCTGATTGTATATTGGATTGAACACTTTGAGAAATTATTCGAGATGGTGGACTGCCCAGAAGATAATTGCGTCTCCGTAGCAGCTTACAAACTTAGCAAGGGAGCCCACACTTGGTGGCTTTCGGTGAGGCCTGCTGATGGTGCGTATACTTGAGAGGAATTTATAAACTTCATGTTAGACTGTTACTATCCAGGTCCACTTTGTGAGGCCAAGCTATCAGAATTGCTGAACCCAGACCCGTCTGAAGACGATGATGTACTATCTGTTGCCGAGAAATTTCAGGCACTTTTTCCTTTCACCTTGTCAATTGTCCGAACGGAGGCCGGTAAGATCAAATATTTTCTCAAGAGGCTTAAACCCCGAATGAGAATGCAGCTGTTGAATCACCACTGTACGACCCTACTGGAGTTCATCGAGAAAGCTCTGGAATACGAACTTACTGTGAAGGAGATTTCCAAGAAGCAACCACAGTCCAACAACAAGAGATCCAGGAACCAAAACCAGACTGACAGTAACCGAGGGATGTTCAGGAAGCCCCAGTCAGTACCGAATCCTTCTGAACAACCACCCATGGCATCGAAGTTGACCGGATCACACTCTCGAGCGGTCAGCTCATCTGTTGTGTGCTATAACTGTGTGGACCAGGGGCACATCAGCTCCAAATGCCCAAAGCTGGCCGTCGCATGCCATACTTGTAGGAAGAATGGGCATCGTGCTCGTTATTGCAGGAATAACCGGCACGTGCTCCAGTAGCATCTCATGCTCTAGTTCAGTCTTCTGTCCAGGACCGTGTACCTCCGTCTGCTTCTTATCATACTACCGGGGCAAACATTAGGACGAGCCGTGGAAATCAAGCTGGTACATCTGGTACCGGAGCTGCAAAACCCAGAGTCTACGAGATGAAGAAGGCCGACGATCCCGAAGCCACCATGATAACAGGTACTCTCGAGATCCGATTTCAGCCCGTCTATGTTCTTTTTGATACTGGTGCTTCACACTCCTTTTTATCTGCTTCTTGTTTGAGTCGTTTGCAATTAGATCATGTTACCAATTGTGAATCTTATGTAATTGGTCTACCCAATGGTAGGAGAATTGTTGGGAATCGTCAAGTGCAGAACTGTCCGATTCGCATGAACGACCGTGAGTGGTTGTCAAACTTAATTGTGGTCGATTTACCTAAAGATGATGTGATCTTGGGTATCGATTGGATGGATCATCATGATGCCATACTTAGAATCCGCAAGCGGATAGTGACCGTCACATCTGACTATGGTGTTGAGTGTATTTTTCAGGGTGATAATCCCAGTCATTCTGGGAGAGTCATCAGCGTAATGAAAGCAGTGAAACTACTTAATCAAGGATGTGTTGGTTATTGGTGTTACATGACCAAGACAGCAGATTGACCAGTTGAATTGGCCGATATTCCGGTAGTTCGAAACTACCTAGATGTATTTCGATACGAGTTGACAGGCTTACCCCCACATCGTGAGGTAGAGTTTAATATTGAGTTAGAGCCAGGTACGTCCCCACTTTCGAAAGCACCGTATCATATGGCTCCGACTGAGATGCAGGATTTGAAGCACCATCTTGAGGATTTGATTGAGAATGGCTATATTCGACCTAGTGCGTCCCTTTGGGGAGCACCAGTGTTATTTGTACGGATGAAAGACGGATATCTGGGTTTGTGTATTGATTACCGTGAGCTGAATAGGGTAACCATCAAGAACAAATATCCATTGCCTCGTATTGATGATTTATTGGATCAACTTCAGGGAGCTGCTATGTTTTCCAATTCGACTTGAGGTTCGGTTATCATCAATTAAGGATTCGAGAGTCTGACATTTCGAAGACCGCTTTTCGTATTCGCTATGGGTATTATGAGTTCGTAGTGATGTCATTTGGACTGACTAATGCACCGGCGGTATTCATAGAGTTGATGAATCGGGTTTTTATTAATTATCTGGATCGATGTGTACTCATTTTTATTGACGACATTCTGATTTACTCTCGTGACCATGAAGAGCATGAGTGTCATCTCCATCAGGTTCTCGATGCATTGAGGCGGGAACAGCTTTATAGAAAATTTTCCAAATGTGGGTTCTGGATACCTAAGGTTTTTTTTCTCGGACATGTGATATCAGCCGATGGCGTGATAGTAGACCCACAGAAGACAGAAGCTATCCGAGACTGGCTGCCACCGAAAAACATGAAGGAAGTTCGCAGTTTGCTGTGCCTAGCAGGTTATTACCGACGGTTCGTGGAAGGTTTCTCCAACTTTGCTCAACCGATGACTAACCTGTTGAGGAAGGATAAGAAGTAAACCAAGATTGCTCAACCGATGACTAACCTGTTGAGGAAGGATAAGAAGTGTTTGTGGTCAGAGGCATGTCAGGAAGTTTTGATGAACTCAAGAGTCGATTGATTTCAGCACCTGTTTTAGTTCTACCAAAAGGAACGGAAGGATTCATGGTATATAGTGACGTGTCGAGACATGGCCTTGGACGCGTGTTGATGCAGGATGGGAAAGTGTTTGCCTATGCATCGAGACAGTTACGACCCTATGACGTCAACTACCCAACCCATGATTTGGAGCTAGCAGCCATGTTGTTTGCTTTGAAAATCTAGCGTCACTATCTGTATGGATTTACCTGTCAGATTTTTACTCATCACAAAAGCCTGAAGTACATTTTTACTCAGAAGGAGTTGAACACGAGACATAGAAGGTGGCTAGAACTAATCAAAGACTATGATATCGATACCCTTATCATATGGGCAAAGCAAATGTGGTTGCCAATGCCTTGAGTCGTAAGACAGCACAAGAGCGGATGCTTAGCTGCTTGACAGTTCAGAGAGAGTTGCAGTTAGATCTTTTGAGGCCGGAAATTGAAGTCTGGTTACAGCGTATTCAGGGACAATTTTGCACACTTGAGATTTCATCATCCTTTGATGATATAATCAGATCGAAACAGGTTACAGACCCATTCTTATCTCGACTTCGGGATGAAGTAACTCAAGGGAAAGCCCCTGGATTTATGATCCATGAGGATGGATTTGTTGGGATTCCGAAAATAAAACGAAATACGCAGCGGAAATAAATACGAATCCCAAACAGGATCGATCAAGTAACGTATATACGAAAAAAAAATACGAAGATAAAGATCATACCCTTGAAGCCTTTGAAATAATTCTTCGTAAATTTGATGACGATCACGAACCTCGTCCCGAACACGAAATCCCTTTGTTCCAAGCACCGAAAGTTCGAAGCCTCTACTTCACACGCGTCGGAAGTTGCCCGGAAAAATTTCGACGAGACTCCGTTCTCCAAGAACACGGCTAGGGAACTCGTAGGAATTTTTCTCTCAATTTTTCTTAACTTTTATAACACCTCTAAGATGAAAAATATAGAAAAGAAAAATTTCTCTCTTTCCTCACTTTTTCTCACGGCTAGGAGCAAAGAAAGTGTATGTGTGTGTGTTTCAAGCCCTCATCATACACCATATGAGTTGGTTTTTATATAGATATAAAACAACTCATTTATGTAATTATAAATTGAGAAAGAATCTCAACTTAACAATTATGCATGACAAGACAACACAAAACACATGCATGGTGATCATGCCATGTGAGAGGGGGCGGCCCATGTAGGAGTTTCCTAGAAACGAGCCGAGCCACTCGGCTCGTGTGCGGACGTTCGTCAAACGACTCGTTAAATACACTCCGTTTAATCACCAATGTATTTATATTAATTAATTAATTTAATTAATTAATTATATCAAATACAAAAATATATTTCTCTAAGAAATATAATTTTATGAATAAAATTAATTACCCGATAACTTAATTTTAATTCATAAGGCCGCTATTTGATTTATCTAATAAATCATAATTAGATATCCAATATCTAATATTAATAGAGAGATAATAAATTCACATTTATCCGTCAACGCTCGATGCGCGACTCGTAGGTCCGTCTCGGCATTGGGAGGAACTAATGAGTGCGGCAAAGACTTAGCCAAATTTAGCGGGCCGCATCAGAAACCCCGATCGAGAACGAATGAAGGGATCATTCCAACCATTATGTCGTGAATACTATATACGTATAGACCCTTCATCGATGTCCCGGTCAAGTCTTGGTCACGGTAAAGTCAAACCTCATCGTTGACTAAACTCTATACATGTGTTAATGCAAATCAAGACCGACCGATTAATAGTGTATCTAATACGACTATATCGTAATGCTTTGGCCAAAGACTTATGATCTTATTTGCCATTAACCGTATAGGACATTCGCCGCTCACTAACAGAGATAGAATCCTTTCTTGGCGTACAAGAAAGATCGCTACTGCCCGTATAGTCCGCACTTCGAGGTCGACTCAAGAATTAAGCAAATGAGTCTAACTACTCTAATGACAAACTAAACGTCACGGGCACATCTTCTCTTGAACCCTCAAGTCAAAGGTCCACGTATACTATCACAACCTTCGATTCGTCATCGACTCCGAGAGTGAATACCGTGTGTGAATCGAGTATGAGTCGTGTTCGAGTATACTGCCCCACCAATATACTTATAACTATGCTATCAAGACGTGCACACGTCCTAGCATCGATTATACAAGTCATATTAAAACTTAATGCCCATTTTAAGTTTATTGACTTGAACAATTTACGTAAATAAACTTTAAACACTTCCAAGACATTTTCTCTTATCCCATAACGAGAATGGAATGTTTGATTTATTTACATGGACTTCACTTCAATGTTTACCAAGTCAAGAATGCAATTGAAATATAATAAACGGTGAATGAATCGTATTGCCTTTTATTAATTATTCCATAATTACAAGTATAATGCCCTTACTCTCTCATCCCCGAGTGGCATTCGAGGGCATATTCCTAACAATCTCCCACTTGCACTCAATGCCACACATCATGGTATCCAATACCCATGTTCTTCGATGTCTTTCCAAGACGGCTGAGATAATGGCTTAGTCCGGGTCAGAGACATTGTCTTCGAGTCTACTCTTTCCAATGAAACATATCCTTTTCCACCATCTCTCGAACGATGTGGTACTTTCTCTCTATATGCTTGGTGTTGTGGTGAGCCCTCGGCTCCTTGGCTTGGCGGCAGCTCCATCATTATCACGAGAATAGTGATATATGCAACTCCGCGTTAGGCACCACTTGAAGTTCTTGTATAAACTTCGCATCCAAAATGCTTCTTTGCTAGCCTCCGAGGCGCTTGATACTCTGCTTGGTGTGGAATCCACAAGATAGCGGTTTGCTTGGAGCTTCTCCAAGATCCGCTCCTCCATTGAGAGTAAATAAATACCTGGATGTCGACTTAGAGTCGTCATTGTCTCCTTGAAAATCGAATCGGTGAATCCAATCACCTTGATTCTCCACCACCATAAGTAAGAACTAAATCTCTAGTTCTTCTTAAGTACTTAAGAATGTTCTTTACGGCGAGTCAATGTTCCCTTCCGGGTTTGCTTGAAATCGACTTACCATACTCACGGCGTAGGCTAAGTCCTGGTCTCGTACACACAACATAGCGTACATGAGGCTACCCATCGCCGAGGCATAGGTACCTTACTCATCTCTCTTTGTCTTCCTCACTTTGAGGACACATTTTCGTGGTGAGATGAATTCCATGTCACATGGGAAGGAACCCTCTTTAGATTCATCCATCTTG
Source organism: Orobanche coerulescens (assembly GCA_033398695.1). NCBI lineage: Eukaryota > Viridiplantae > Streptophyta > Magnoliopsida > Lamiales > Orobanchaceae > Orobanche > Orobanche coerulescens. The sequence continues at coordinate 7,587,385 of CM065814.1, forward strand.
AATCTTCTCAGGATTTTATCGATATAAAGGGCTTGGGAAAGTCCTATCATTCTTCGTGGTCTATCTCGTAAAGACGGATCCCTAGAATATAGGAAGCTTCTCCCAAGTCTTTCATGGAGAACGCTTTTAGAAAGCCAAGCTTTCACGGTCTTGAGCATTGCTACGTTATTTCCTATAAGCGAATATCATCTACATATAGTACTAAGAACGCAATGTTGCTCCCACGACCTTTTGTAAACACACGGTTCCTCCTCATTTCGCTCAAGTCAAAGTCCTTAATCGCCCGTCAAATTGAAGGTTCCAACTCAGAAGCTTGCTTGGACCATAATAGGCTCGTTGAGCTTACACACTTTATGAATATTAGCTTTGGACACAAAACCTTTAGCTGTTCCATATAGATTTCCTCCTCGAGGTATCCATTTAGAAAAGCCGTTTTGACATCCATTTGCCATATTTCATAATCATAATAGGCGAATGGCAAGCATCATGCGAATCGACTTTATCATAGCTACGGCGAGAAGGTATCATGATAATCGATTCCTTCCCTTTGGGTATAACCCTTTGCCACAAGCCCGGCCTTATAGGCATCAACCTTGCCATCCCCATCGCCTTTCTCTTATAGATCCATTTATTTCCAATAGTCCTCATGCCGGTTGGAAGATCTACTAGAGTCCAGACTGATTGGTATGCATCGAGTCTATCTCGGCTTTCATTGCTTCTTGCCATTTATCTGAGTCTACATCCACTATCGCTTGGTCATAGGTGACAGGTGGTCATTTTCATCGCTATCGTGTGTGTCGTGGAGACCCGGTTCCTCGACATGTGTATAGCCATACCTCTCGAGTAAGTGAGATACCCTATCGGACCTTCAAGTGGAGGCCGTGTTACAATAGGTTCGGTTCTTGATCCCCGATCGATGTCTCCTTAGGACTTTCATTTTGCTCTTCTAAAGAGATATTTCTACCCGAGCCACCTTCTGAATGAATTCATCCTCAAGGAAGTGCGCTTGTAATGCCACAACGACCTATGGTCTTCCGGGCATGTAGAATAGATAACCCATCGAGTCCTCCGGGTATCCTATGAAACGCCCTTTTATGGACCTCGCTTCAGTTTGTCCACCTTAGCCTTTTGACATAGTTTGGACATCCCCAAATCCTTATGTGATTAAGGCTTGGTTTCTTACCCTTCCACATCTCATGCGGAGTGATAGGAACAGATTTGGAAGGACATCTATTTAGGATATAGGCGGTTAGTACGGCATACCCCCACGGGTAAATAGGTAAATCGGTGTAATTTAACATGGAGCGAACCATGTCCAACAAAGTCCGATTTCTCCTTTCAAACACCATTTAACCGTGGGGTTCTGGAGGCGTGAATTGTGAAACTATTCCATGTTCCTTAAGGAACTCATCAAACTCGGTGCTCATATATTCGCCACCTGCTCCGACCGAAGTGCTTTGACATGACATCCGGTTTGTTTTTCAACTAGGGCCTTAAATTCTTTGAATTTAGCAAAGGCTTCAGATTTATGTTTCATTAAGTACACAATCCCATACCTAGTATGATCATCCGTGAACGTTATGAAATATTGATATCCATCTCGGGCTACTTCTAAAGCACCACAAACATCGGTATGCACCAATCCAAGTTTATCGGCCCTTTCAAAAGTCCTGTGAAGGGGAACTTAGTCATTTTGCCTCTAAGGCAAGATTCACAAGTTGGATAGGGTTCTACACCCAATGGACTTAAAAGTCCATCTTTCTCCATTTTCCGAACCTTGGTCGACCAACATGACCAAGTCTAAGGTGCCATTTAAGAGCTTGATTAGTATCTTGCCTACCACGTTTCCTAGTTATAGTGTTCATTCTTTGTTTTATTTTGCATGTTCGATGATATAATCCATTCAACAATGTAGCTCCAACCAATTTATTTCGAAAATAAATTTTACAATCGCCATTGCCAATGAAGAAACAAAATCCTTTCCGGTCCAAGACTGAATGGATACAATGTTTTTATGCCCCTTGGGCAAAACAAGTACTTCATCAAATGTCAAAATAAAACCGATTCTAAACCCGGAAGGATTGATCCAATATCGGTTGCCTCGACACTTTGTCCGCTTCCAACGGTGATCATTATTTCCCGACTTCAAGTTTTCTACTGTTCCAGATCCCGATTCATGGTACAAATGTGAGAAGTGGCACGAATCCGAGAATCCATGAAGGTAATATACAGAGCGGAACAATTAGTTTCAAAAACAAAAGTTCCGTACTGATGCGCCATTAATCTTGGGACAAGTCCTTCACAAAGGGCCCACTCACCGCATTCAAGGCATTTGTCCGTAGGTTTTGGACCGCCTACCTTTTGAACCTTTCGGCCTTGCCCTTTCCTTTTGCACCCCTTTCTTGGGTTTGTCTTGCTCGTAGGTCTTTTTCTTCTTGTTCTTGGACCTCTTAGGCCCGGAAGAAATCACAAGAGCCTCTCTCGGTTTAGTCTTCATGTTAGACTGCGCCGTCACGGTTTATTCATTAGCCCGGCTAATGTGCATGTAATTTCATTACGGTTGAAATTCATTACAAGCTGCGTGAAAGAGTCGGTAGAGATTGAAGGATGAGATCAATTTGAAGGGATAAATCCATATTAAAGTTGAGCACCTCGAGCCTCTCAATCATAGAGATCATCTTGAGGACGTGGTCTCCCACTTTCTCCCCTTCTTTCATCCTAGCACCGAACAACCGCTTTGATATCTCATATCTAGCGACCTCCGTGCTCTCCATAAAGTTCGGTCAAGTGTGCGAGAATCGCCAGCGAAGTCATTTTCTCGTGCGCTCTGCACTCATTAGTCATTGAGCCCATCATAAAACCACGGACTAGCACATCATCCTTGACCCATTTTTCATGGACGTCAATGTCTTCTGATTACCCTAGTCCGGATTGGAGTCGGTGGAATGTCCGCCTCCAAGACGTATCAGAGACTCCATACCGAGTACAATCATCGATTCCGCAACCACCAACAAAGTTAGGGCGATTAGGAGATTCTTTTCAAGTAGTATTGCAAGTGGGTTTTTAGCCATTTTAGAGAGATTCGGTTTCGTTTTCGCAAAGATTTAGACAAGATTAAATTAGTGACTTGTTTAATTATGACCGAGTATAGAACTTAAGGTCTTGTATAATTCTTGTCTCGGCTCCCACTAATTTTATCGAATTATACACTCCCATGTTATAATCAGGAAATCATGGTTAGATCGACTTCTTAGTGGTGATCAAGTTCTTTACAAATTTTAACAGACGCAACCTATCGGGTTTCTTGCCAATTAATTTACGTAAAGTGGTGTCTAACACCAACCCGTCCTAACGGATGATTTGATCTTCTTTTACCCCTAGTCTTCATGCCCTCAACCTATCGGGTTTCTTGGCAATCCAGACTATCTAAGTTGTTGACCATCAACGTCATCGGTTTGACTATTGAATCTCACCCGGCAACCTATCGGGTTTCTAGGCGAAATTTATCACCAACCGAAGGCATATAATGCACTCAAGAATTTTTCAACCTCTACCAAATGTACTACCCGATAACTCGGAAGCATAGCACACCGGCTCGGGTATCAATTTTCTACGAGTTTGATGGAGGGTAGGAAACCTCGTAACCTTTTCAAACTTAGTCCTGCTTGTAGTCGGGAGAATTTCGCGATTAATGTTACACTTTGCACATTAATTCAATTATACGCGCGTTTGTTGGTTTGTCAATCATTCAAAATGAAAATGTAAAAACAAGAACCTAGTTACTACCAACATATAGCTCATGGACCTAATTCCTAAATCTCGGGCCAAGCGAATGACCCAATAAATAAAAAAATGTAGTCTTCGATTCTTCGTCTTCTCGGTTTGTCTTCGGTCTTCGTCATACCCAAAATAATACTTACATCATTGAAAAATGCATCCTATACAAATTTTCTAGTAAAAATAAATAGGCTCAAAACGGCCTTTACAACCCAATCGAATCGAACAAATCAAAAACTAAGTCCACGAGCTATATCACCATCACATAAGGATTCCATACAACATGTAATGGCAACGAAATTAAACAATTAATTTTAATATAAATTAATCTAATTAATCTATAAAATTAATCTATTCAATTTCTACTATATTAATCCAATTAATATAAAGTGGCATTAAAATTAAATAATCAATTAATATATTAATCCAATCAATATAAAATTAATCTATTCAATTTTAATGGTATTAATCAAATTAATACTAATAATCATCATTTTAATTCGTTCGAAGTAATCCGGCCAAAAATAATATTCTCGTTTAATTTATTTCCCTTAACTCAAAAATATTCCAAATATTAATTTAGTCAAATTAAAATCCAATTTAAATTTTTGGGAAATAATTAAAACGAAATATAAACTTAAAACGGAGTCCCGGACAATCCGATTTTAGGCCCAGCCCGCGGCCCGATTCAAAATCGGGCCAAAAACCCGAGGGCTGCCTGGCCGAGCCACTGCTCGGCAGACTGGCCGATCATTCTCGGCCCCTTGGCCGAGCACTCTCAGCCCCTGGCCGAGTCATGGCCGAGCACGCTCGGCAGCCTGGGCAGGCAGCCCAGGCAGTGCTGCCAGCACCCTGCCGACAGCCCCGTTTCTTCGTTTTTCGGCCCGTTTCAAAAAACGTGATGCTACAACGAACAATTTAAAATCTACAATTATTCCAAACATGATTCTAAATCATAATCATCATCCAAAAGCATTCAAAATGCACAAATAATCGTATATACGGTATCATTGACCTCGCTCCGATACCACTGTTGGGATTCCGAAAATAAAACGAAATACGCAGCGGAAATAAATACGAATCCCAAACAGGATCGATCAAGTAACGTATATACGAAAAAAAATACGAAGATAAAGATCATACCCTTGAAGCCTTTGAAATAATTCTTCGTAAATTTGATGACGATCACGAACCTCGTCCCGAACACGAAATCCCTTTGTTCCAAGCACCGAAAGTTCGAAGCCTCTACTTCACACGCGTCGGAAGTTGCCCGGAAAAATTTCGACGAGACTCCGTTCTCCAAGAACACGGCTAGGGAACTCGTAGGAATTTTTCTCTCAATTTTTCTTAACTTTTATAACACCTCTAAGATGAAAAATATAGAAAAGAAAAATTTCTCTCTTTCCTCACTTTTTCTCACGGCTAGGAGCAGCAAAGAAAGTGTATGTGTGTGTGTTTCAAGCCCTCATCATACACCATATGAGTTGGTTTTTATATAGATATAAAACAACTCATTTATGTAATTATAAATTGAGAAAGAATCTCAACTTAACAATTATGCATGACAAGACAACACAAAACACATGCATGGTGATCATGCCATGTGAGAGGGGGCGCCCCATGTAGGAGTTTCCTAGAAACGAGCCGAGCCACTCGGCTCGGTATGACGCTCGTCAAACGACTCGATTAAATACACTCCGTTTAATCACCAATGTATTTATATTAATTAATTAATTTAATTAATTAATTATATCAAATACTAAAATATATTTCTCTAAGAAATATAATTTTATGAATAAAATTAACTACCCGATAACTTAATTTTAATTCATAAGACCGCTATTTGATTTATCTAATAAATCATAATTAGATATCCAATATCTAATATTAATAGAGAGATAATAAATTCACATTTATCCGTCAACGCTCCTGATGCGCGACTCGTAGGTCCGTCTCACCGGCATTGGGAGGAACCAATGAGTGCGGGCAAGACTTAGCCACTAGCGGGCCGCCTGTAAACCCCGATCGAGAACGAATGAAGGGATCATTCCGTAACCATTATGTCGTGAATACTATATACGTATAGACCCTTCATCGATGTCGGTCAAGTCTTCGGTCACGGTAAAGTCAAACCCTACGTTGACTAAACTCTATACATGTGTTAATGCAAATCAAGACCGACTGATTAATAGTGTATCTAATACGACTATATCGAATGATTTGCCAAAGACTTATGATCTTATTTGCCATTAACCGTATAGGACATTCGCTGCTCACTAACAGGAGATAGAATCCTTTCTTGGCGTACAAGAACACCGCTACCCGCCCGTATAGTCCACACTTCGAGGTCGACTCAAAGAATTAAGCAAATGAGTCTAACTACTCTAATGACAAACTAAACGTCACAGCACATCTTCTACCGAACCCTCAAGTCAAAGGTCCACGTATACTATCACAACCTTTCGATTCGTCATCGACTCTCGAGAGTGAATACCGTGTGATCAATCGAGTATGAGTCGTGTTCGAGTATCTGCCCCACCAATATACTTATAACTATGCTATCAAGACGTGCACACGTCCTAGCATCAGTTATACAAGTCATATTAAAACTTAATGCCCATTTTAAGTTTATTGACTTGCGAACAATTTACGTAAATAAACTTTAAACACTTCCAGTACATTTTCTCTTATCCCATAACGAGAATGGAATGTTTGATTTATTTACATGGACTTCACTTCAATGTTTACCAAGTCAAGAATGCAATTGAAATACAATAAACAGTGAATGAATCGTATTGCCTTTTTATTAATTATTCCATAATTACAAGTATAATGCCCTTACTCTCTCATCCCCTGAGTGGCATTCGAGGGCATATTCCTAACAGGATTGATATGCTTCAGGAATCGAGTTTGTGTACCCGCATATGAAGAGTTGAGGAACTCTATCCTGAGAGAGGCTAATACTACCCCATACTCCATTTACCCGGGTTCTAGCAAGATGTATAAGGATTTGGAGCAATGTTATTGGTGGGGGAATATGAAACGTGAAGCCGCAGAGTTCGTTTCGAGATGTTTAACCTGTTAGCATGTTAAGATTGAGAATCAATTGCCAGCAGGAATGCTGAAACCGCTCCTGATACCCGAGTGGAAATGGGAGGACATATCGATGGATTTTATCACTAGCTTGCCGACGAGTCGTCGAGGGATGAATACGATTTGGGTGATTGTGGATCGTCTGACCAAATCAGCCCACTTTTTGGAGATTAAAGACACATGGGGTCCCAATAGATTGGCCCAGCTTTTTATTAAAGAGATTGTAAGGTTACATGGTACCCCAAGAGTATTGTGTCGGATCGTGACGGGCGATTCATGTCACATTTCTGGAAAGCAGTTCATCGTGTGATGGGTATGCAGTTGGACTTCAGTACAGCATTTCATCGGCAGACTGATGGTCAGTCTGAAAGGACTATCCAAACTCTAGAGGATATGTTGAGGGCGTGCGCTCTTGATTGGAAGGACGATTGGGAAGCCCAACTACCTTTGGTGGAATTCACTTATAATAATAGTTGGCACACTTCGATTCAGATGGAACCTTATGAAGCATTTTATAGCCGTCATTGTAGGTCCCCTTTGTGTTGGGACGACCTATCTGAATCTTTGGGTACGGAACCCGATATGTTAGCAGCCCGTGAGAAGATCGCTCTGATTAGGAGTCGTTTGTCAACGGCTCAAATCCAACAGAAGTCTTACGCAGACAACCGTCGACGACCGCTTGAGTTCGAGGTTGGCGACCATGTGCTAATGAAGGTGTCTCCTACTCGAGGTGTCTTTCGTTTTGGGAAGAGAGGCAAGCTGATTCTGAGGTATATCGGGTCGTTTGAGGTTTTGAAACGAGTAGGCAATCTGGCCTATTGTCTGGCGTTGCCACCAGCTCTGAGTTGGATTCATAACGTGTTTCATGTCTCCCAGTTGAGGAAGTATGTTGCTGATCCGAGCCACATAGTTCAGTTCGAAGAGATTGAGTTAGCAGAGGATCATTCATACGAGGAGCGTCCCGTACAGATACTTGAGAGGAGAATCAAACAATTGAGGAACAAGATTCCCCTTCTGAAGTTTCAGTGGTCACGAGACAGATTCGAGGAGGCTACGTGGGATACCGAGAGCAGCATGTGAGATACGTATCCCGAGTTGTTTATCCCTTAGTTTCGAGGACGAAACTCCTTTTAAGAGGGGGAATATGTAATATCCGACAGTAATTTCTTATCTACTGTTGTATTATTCGGATAATCTGAGTATCGTTGTAATCATGTTATATTTAGTTAATGTTTATTGATGTCGGTATATATCAGAATAGAGTTGATTATAATTGTCATTCGCATTATGGTTGATTTCTTGACATTGTGTAAATTGTTATATTTTTGGGCTAGGTTTTCTGTGTTTAATGTACGCTAAGGATTTAACTTAAGGTATGCTAATTCATTGGCTTTACGTACGTAATGGAGTTCCGGTTACATACGTAATGCTGAGAATCTTATCCAATCTCAACTTTCGGCATGGGGGGGCGGACATGATCCGGATATTTGGCCCTTTCGAGGCAGCCAAGTTGACGTACATTACGTACGTAATGCTGAGGATATAACGTGCGTAATGAGGTTGGTGTTTTGAGGCAGTAGCCTCTGGAGGCATATTATGTACATAACATCTTAAGTGTAGCGTACGTAAAGGTTTAACGTATGTTATCTTCATGCTATAACGTACGTAACGAACTGTGCAGTTTATAAAAAGACAGCTTGTATCTTTCATTTGCACGTTCCAACTCTGATTTTTCTCTCCAACTATCGTCCCCCTGCCTCCCTAGATAGATTATACTCTCTTACAACTTGTATTTGAGCCTTCCATCTTGGATTGGAGCTTGTTGATTGGAAGTTTAGAGGTGTTCTTGAGACTTGGAGTGTGTTCTTGTAGTTTTGGTGGTTGTTCTTCGTTTCTCAAGGTATGTTGTGCTATTTTACTCTATATTTTCGTAGTTATTATGTTAGTGATATGGTATACTACACCTTGTGTTGAATTAATCAAGTAAAACATGTTTGTAGTTAAGATTTTTAACACTTATTGATGAATATGGTAATTAAAAGTTTAAAATGAAGATATTCTTGATGTTTTAATGGTAATGATCATGTTTATAAGAATCATACTCATCTTGCTAGATTTATTAACATCATTAGGACAATAATAATCATTAGCTTCATTGTAGTTAAGTTTAATCGATGGAATTGTTGACATAAAATGTATTAGAACACCATGTTAATAACTTGATGAATGTTAGAGATTAGGGTGATGTTCTTGAACCTAAAAACTATAACTTCATTTCTGTTTTGGCATAGTAAAGTCTTTGAGAAATGATAAAAGATATTGATGAATACAACTATAACTGTTAATTAATCGAATGTGTAGATAACTTAAGATGTATTGATCATCATAATAAAGTGGATAGTGTTCTTAAGAAGGTAATGCTGATTGTGGATGTTAATGTCATAATAAACTGAGTATTGAATTCGTTTATGATGGTCTTTGTATAGAAGTAGATGTTGAAAAACCGTAAGAACTTGGTTAAACCGATTGTTGATGGTGAATTGAAGGTGTTTAATACATAAACTTGTTTATAGTGATAACAAGAGTATTAAAAGGACATTTTAGTATAGTAATCCTATTTGTGGAAGTCAAACCATATGTATGGAAATTCATCAATAATCGGTAGAATGTTCATTGGAATATAATGAATTTTGAGTAGGTTTCGGGTGCCGTTTCCTACGAATTGATATCAACATTGTGTGAATGCATTATTGAATGAATTACGTTTCATTCAAGGTTGATTGTTCGATTGAGTATTTAATCGAGGATACCGTTCGTTTGATCGTTTGGAGAAAGACTATCATTCACCTACAGAATTGAGGCAAGTTATCTTGCTTGGATATAATGATGATTGAATTCTTGTGATGGTTATACTTTTCGTGTATCTGAAACACTTGTGAATTTGTGATTCGTATTTTGATATTTTTCTTGATGATGTTCTGTTTCTTATCATGGGATTGCGTTCCCAAGTTCATCACATTTGAATCGTTGATCTCGTTGATCCGTATTGTCACTTCGGTGAGTTTCTTGATCCTTAATCGGATATGTGATTTATTGAATTCGTTGTCATGTTGTATCGTGACATATCTGGAATCATATCTGCGTGCCGATTGGTTATTGTGTAGGAGCCAGGCACATATATAGTCATACGTGGATGTTTTCGTATTGGACTGTGCACACGAGACGTAGTTCGTGAGGCTAATTAGGTACAATGTCACACGTATATTCTGGATTCCGTATACGGGGTGGACATGTGCACGAACACATTTCCGGATCGGACGTACTGTGATGTCCATCTTGAGCCATATTTTTTGGTCGTTCATAGTCCATGTATGATTGGATATGTTCGAAAGTTTGTGACTGATTGTTTATACGCCTGAGGGGTATGTTCAATAGTCGGGATGTTTCTTGAGATCTAGTATATGTAAATTGTATAATGTCTGGAGAATCATTTATCATGTATATCTGACCCTGTGTTTTGGGCGAAATACTTGTGTTGTATTTTAGGTCGAGGCAAAGGCAAGGCATGGGAAGAGAATGGTGACGGTGAAGGATTCGAAGGATACTAGTTAGGGGGCCCAAGTATTTTGTTGTCCGGTTATGCTTGAAAACCGTGTAATATTATTTTCCGCTTCATTTAAATTATTGACCGACTGTATTGTTATTTGAAGTATATTCCATCACCACATGGTTTATACTTGTATTTGGATCCTGTGTACATTAAGGCCATTGGCCATACTATTTATAAACTCATAATCAGAGTAATGATTATTTATGGTGGTTCGGTATCACAAGGTAATATATATTAAATCTGTATTTTTGGTATCGGTTTGTGGATCCCAGTGTGGGGTCCACAGCACTGTAATAGCCGCCTTTTGGGGTGTTACAAGTATCATGGGCGACCATCATCTTCGTGCGACCTGTGGGTGTAAGTCTCCTCGTTTATAAGGATTTATTGACATACTATTATATTGAGATTCACTTGTGATATTTCCATACAGTAATCTCAATGCGAGTCTGTCCAGTATTGCGTTCTCCAACTATTACCCATAAGTTTGATCCGTACCATGCGCGTAATCATCTAATGATTATCAATCAAACTTTTACTAGTATATTAACCACTTGAATCTCCACTCTACGTGATTGGATCAGGAACATATGAATAATCTTATTATTCATGAATAATTATTATTTGATTATTTTAATATTAAAATATGCACACATTATAATAATTAATGAGAAATATATCATAAAATGGCTTTATTTAAATGTGATAATTATAGATCTAGGCACATCAAATCTCCTAGATCACTATTCCTAACAACATCAAGATACAAAGTTAAATTTTCTTCATATCTGGACAATTCCTAGCATTATGATTTGAAATTTTCCCACAATAGCCACACTTTCTTACGACTTCTAACTGCATTCAATCGCATCATCATTCCTAGATTTCAAGCGACTTCCACAACCTTCAAATGTAACTGGATTTCAAGTAAACGTTAATTTCATTTTGTGATGCATTACATATTTTCAAATACTAACAATTTTCAAAGTCGTTGCTTCCATTTACTTAACTTATTGCTATGATATATATAAGCTGCTCCAAAGATAAACTGTTTCTATCTTTAGTAATATACTGCTTAGCTTAACATTCTACACTGCTTTGAACCAGATTTAAAACGAACTCACCGAACTTAACATAATGTTACCACGACACAAAATATTCATGCATAAAATATTAATAATTTTCACAAACACTGCCTTGATTATCGTAACGTGATGGTCGAATACATAAAGTACTACTAGTTTATATGGTCTCACTTTGCTTCAACTGTTAACATAGTGCTTCAAACTTCGAAATTATACTGCTTAATTAGTATTCTATACTGCTTAGTAGCAATGTTAAAGCAACAAAATATATTTCTGCAAATATTACCACGAACAAACAAATATAGAAGTTAACTAAAATAAAATTCAACAGTATCTGGAGGATCCATGGCGAGAACAGCGACAATACCGGAAAAGCAAAGATATTAACGAACGACCTATGTTGAATAATAAATCACACCGAACAAAGAATGCATAACAATGGCGACGATATTATATATAGAGAAAGAACACTACTACAAAACAGACATTTAACATCATTTTTTTCTTACATTTAACATCGATTTCGGAACTGATGTTAAATGTCGCGATGTTAAATTAAACATCGGTTTCTAATAACCGATGTTAAACTTCGACTTTATCATCGGTTGTTATAAAAACCGATGTTAATTTTAACATCATAAATTTAACATCGATTATGGGACAACTGATGTTAAATTTTGCAGTTTTAAAATTTTATCGAACCCAGCTAGCCCAACCTAGCCACTCGCCCAACCACCCGCACCGACCAACCACCAACCTGCAACAAATACCATTAAATTTCGTTGTTGGTCGATTTCGAACTCACGACCTCTTATTTGTGGAAGTGTGATGTTACCACTCCGCCAGATGAACTTCTTGTTCATTTTCGCTATGTGTTATATTTATATACATAACTTAATATATATTTATGTGTTATATTTATATACTATATACATTTATAAATTTATATAAATATAAGATAATATATATCATATAACTTTGTATATATTTGAATATGTATAATATAATTATATATGTATAAATGTATATAAATTTAAATATAATTGAATACGTATAAAAATATATAATTTTTTAAATACATATTATAATATAAATATAAAAATATATATTAAGTTATATTTTATATAAATGTGATTTTAAAGTAATCTTATTATTAATTAAGAAAGTAACTAGATTTTATGTAATGTAATTTTACATATAATTGAATATATTTAACATATATTTATATTTACATATCATAATATAACTTTAACTAAAACTAAGTATATATAATATTAATTTATATCTAAATATCGTAATATAACTTAGATATATATATATTAACATTAATTATTTAAAAGTAATAAAATATAAAATTGTTTAAAAATAGAAATTAATATAACTATATACACATATATATATATATTATAATATAATTATATGTATACATAATGTAATGTAACTTAAAATATATAATATAATATTACTTAATATGTAAATATATATTATCATATAACTTTAAATGTAATTGCATATATATAGTATAACTATATATTATAACATAACTTTAAATATATATAAGAATATAAATATAATATAACATCATATATATATATATATTTAACTTATATATAATCTTTATATATATAACTTATATATATAAATTATACATATATATCTTATATTATCATATAATTTAAATTATAATTGAGTATATATAGTATAAATTTATATCTACATATCATAATATAAATTTAAATTATATATTAATATATATATATATATTTAAAAGACATAAAAATATAAACTATTTATTGATAAAAAATTCATATAACTATATAACTATATATATATATATTAAAATATAACTTTATATATATATATATAAACTATCTGATTATTTAAATATAACTGAAAATTATAATACAATTTATGAACTTAAAATATATATTCATTTATATTATAAATTTAAAACCGAAACAACATCGCTGGAAAAATCGATGTTAAATTCTTTCATTTAACATCGGTTCTACTAAAAACCGATGTTAAATCGATTATTATTAGAAATAATTCACTCATTTAGCCACTTTGCCCTAGTCAATGACAATATTTGTCAAGGGACTTAGTTTGTACAAATACTAGCCAAAAAGGATAATTTCAGACCAATATACCCTTACTTTTCAATAAATTCATCCACTTTATCTCCCTCCTTCCCTTTTCTCTTTCCCCCTTTTTTCTCTCTCATTCACTTTTGAGATTCTTTTTTCTCTTTCTAGGTGAAATACTTTCTCTCTCATTCTAGCCATGGTCTTTTATCTTTATTCCATTTGTATATTTTCTTTTATTTTTTCACGGAAGGGGAGGATGAGTTATTGCTTGTCCACTGTTAGTAAATTTAGTTTCTCTTTCATTAGTTATTCCATTTGTATATTCTCTTTTATTTTATCTTTTATTGTTTATCATGTGTTGTTTAACTTTTGTGTTACTGTATCGTATGTAACACCCCCAAGATATTCAGGGAATATTGCAGCGTCGTGGACCCCTACATGAGACCCACCAGGATGATTGAGAAATACCACTCATCTAACTATCTTAGTTAGCGAGAAAACACATCATCAGAACGAAAAATATATGGGACGCCCAGTATAATCGGCAAAACAAACATCACTGACAGTCATAAATAACGTATAATGATACAAACCATAATCCCAGTAGAAATGCCTATGTACTCGCGAGTACTTTATAAAAGTTCACAAGTTTAAATAAAAACAACTGCATCAAAAGGACAACGGAAATAAAGAGACTCAATTGCACACGTCATCAACCCTGGCCAGCATCCTCGTACTGCCCCAGTGCCCAATCGTCCGGCTGAACATAACCTGAAATTCATAACAAGAATTTCACCACAACGGGTCCCCAAAGGGGTTAGCAATTATGCTAGTACAAGTAACCAAATGAACAACTTACACCTTACACATATAGTCAAAGCATGCAAATGGTAAAGCCTCGGTTTGAAACACATATTTCCGGAAACGCCATAACCCAAAACACATTTATAAAATGCACCACAATTAACCGCGGACCCATGCCCCTGTGGACCCCTACCGAGACCCCGCCGGATCTAATCCGTAGCGGTTAAAAGCAAGCTCGCGGATCCACGCCTGTGTGGACCCCTACCGAGACCCCGTCGGATCTAACCCATAGTGAGCATACACACACACGTTACTCATGCAATACTACCATGTTAAGCATGTAAGTTCATTAAGAGTACTTGCCTCGATTATCATGACGAAAAGACGGGAAGAAACAATCACGGTTGCGAGAAATTGGACACACCGAACTTAGACGATTCGTCAAACACCATTACAACCAATTTGACAAGAATAACGATAACGGAAGACACCCGAAACCCCACCTACGATTCATGTAAGTTCGTAAAAAACAACGACGAGGATGGATCGCAACCGAACCCTCTTGATTCCACAAATATCACGAAACTTACCATTAACTCGTAGGGAAAACAAGAATACTACCAAGATTAATCATATACAGCATGGATTAATCAACAATACGGAATAAAGGGGACGAAAACTCAAAACCCCCCACATTTCCGAAAAATAGGGTTCTAGGAGATTATATTGGATTAAGGATGAAGAACAAGTGTTGATGTTGTTAATCTACACCAAGAACTCAAGAAAGATGTTAGCTAGGAGTTGCAGGACTTCGAAAAATGAAAAAGTGACAAGTCTGGGTCAACTCTCTGGTTTAAATAGCCAGAGAGTTTTAGCGTGAGCTAACGATTTGAGTTAGCGTGTGCTACCCAGCTAAAAACCAGTCCAGAACCTACGGTTCTCGCTCGTTGGCGTGCGCTACTAGAGAATAGTGTACGATCAAGTCAGAACCAAAACGCTAAAATAAAACATGATTCTGTTAGGAATACTTGTTAGATTTTGATGATGTCATTAATTTAAAATCAAATGTTTATTACTTGGCAAAATGTAAGGAAGAACCAAATGAGTATCTTCCATAGGCCAAAATATGTTAAGTATAAAAATTGGCAAAATGTAAAGAAGAACCAAATGAGTATCTTCTATAGCCAAAGTTAGCTATTTGAAAATCGGCTAAGTACTAAAGTACACCTAGTCCATCGAGAAGTACAAATTGACTTCAATCGAGTAGCCCTGGTCAACTAAAATTTATCAGAGAAGTTTGACCAGATCATGAGGTACCTCAGAAAGTCACACGATCGGACAAGTCTCAAACAAAGGAATGAGAGAACCTACTGCAGAGATGTAAGCCGCACATCACCTACTCAACTACTGACCTAGTACTCCAAGTCCACGTCGCATGCTTTGAAAAGTCAAATATTACGGAAAGCTCACATGCAACGTGAAGAGACAAATTGGAGTGATTCCCGCAAGAGATATGATTTAATTAAATCATCCCGACCCACCGTGAAGACTTTAATCCTTTTATATTCAAAAGATTCGGCGCTCACATGCGAAGTCCTCACAACGGTCGGAAGATAAAATTAAATAATGGGAATCCAACCTTGCAACGTTCGTAAAAGATTAAACAATGAAGTCTCTCTCCAACGGACGGATTTGTTCAAAGATTTGCAACGGCTACAAGGAAGAAGCTCGAGATCGTGATCTATATATATCCGAAGATTTGAAACCGAGCAACTAATGGTGCGAACATATACTCTAGCGATCAAAGCAAACAAAGCAATCTCAAGCAATCAAATAGCATCGAGAAAAAGAGCAGATCCAAAAAGTTCATATTCAAGGAAGCTCTTAAGTTGGAGAAGACAAACACTCTTGTCTATAAATTTTGAGTACGGGGTACTTCACTGGTTGAAGTAGCAGATCAGAAGGCATCCGAGGATCGAGGATCAAGAGGTGCAAGGCAGTGTGTGTACAACGGCACGGAATTCCACCGGTTGGAAGTCGTTGTAGTGTGTTGTGAATCACTGTAATCTTTATCACTGGTTGAAAATTATAGTGAATTCATCTCCAACTGGTTTGGAGAAAAGTGGATTAGTAGAGGATTACCCCACCTCTGAGACCACTATAACTGCCTGTGTTATTTACTGTTTTACTGCATCATACTCTAACTGCTGCATACATTGTTAAGTGTTTCATTAAGATTAATTTATATACGTCATCAGCTGACTTCCGCACTTATCCAAGAACAAACGACTCCAAGTCATTTGTTTGATTATCAGCTGAAGAAACTCACTCTTTGGAAAAAGAGTTCAAGAGTTTCAACAAGTCTATTCACCCCCCCCCCCCCTCTAGACTTGTTCCTGGACGACTTGTGACCTATAAGTGGTATCAGAGAGGTTGGTTCATTTTTTTCACGAACCAGATCTATACTAGATATATATCTTATCTCTCACGTTATAATGGAACACATGCACTCTAGACTCCCTGTCTTTTCAGTTGACGAGTATGATCTCTGGAAGATAAGAATGCAGGCACATTTATCTTCAATCCATGACGACATGTGGTGCATCATTGAAGACGGTCCATTCATTTTTGAGAAGGACAACACACCCGAGGAAATCGCAGCTGGGAGGCCCGAAAAGATTCCCAAGAAGAGAACGGAGCTGACCCCCGAAGAGAGAAAGCTGGCCAATCTTTACAACAGGGCCATAGATGTGCTATACCAAACTCTTGACAAATCCACAATGGTCAAGATCAAAAATTGTAAGAATGCCAAAGAGATTTGGGACACATTAGCTCTAATGTGTGAAGGAACGGAGCTGATCAAGGAAAACAAGTTGTCAATAGCTATCCAAAAGTTTGACAACTTTAAAATGAAGAATGGTGAATCAATAGACCAAGTGGACACAAGGTTCACTGAAATTATCAATGAAATCAACTCCCTGGGCAAAACTTATGGCAACAGGGAAATGGCACTCAAGGTCCTCAGATCACTCAATCCCGAATGGAGCATGAAGGTGTAGCTATGAGAGAATCCAAAGACTGAATAAGATAAAGATTCAGGAGTGTTCTACGATCTAAAGGCTTATGAGTTCGAGCTTCAAGCTCATCCTCAATCGAGCACAGAGAAGGGAATCGCATTTGCAGCCGAGTCCCCTGCTAAGAGCCTATCCGATGTGAAACCTCCAAATCCACTAGATTTTGAGGAAGAAATGGCGTTCATTATGCAAAGGTTCAGCAATTTCAGAAAGAACTACTCCAAGTATAAGAAAAACTACAAGGAGAACCCAAGAAGGAACCAGAAGGCTGGAAGCTGGAAAGTTGAATGCTACAACTGTCATAAAATAGGACACATCCAAATGGATTGTCCCGAGCTCAAGAAGGATGAAACCAAGAAGGAGGTGGGCAGAAAGGAAGACAGAAGAAAAGCTCTCATCGGAGAAGACCAGGAGCATGTCGAATCAAGCGGCGGTTTCTTTTCTGATGACGACGAGGAGTATGATTGCCTGATGGCAAACTTGGCTGATGAAGAGGTAACCTCTAAACCTACCGGTTCAAATAATAGCTCAGCCATGTCACAAGATATGGATTTACATGAATCGGTAAATCAGTTATTCAAAGATTTTGAAACACTTAAATCTGCACACCAAGTCAGACAAGAGAGAAGACTCAGCTGCAAGATGAGAATAGGCAGCTGAAAAATGATTTTGAAAAACTCAGCCTAGATTTAAATAAGGTTGAGTCAACTACAGCTGGTTTCAAAAACCAGGCAAGTGTCAATACAACTGAGATAGACCGGCTAAATATTTTACTTAAAGAAAAGTCAGCTGCACTTGCTCATGCCAAAGCTGAGTTTACTAAGCTGGCACAGATAAATAAAACTCAGGCGCAGGAAATAACCTCCCTGAAGGCGTCCTCAACTCTGGGCGAATTGTGTACCTATAAAAGGTCATTATATACCAAATTAGGCCTTGGATATGATTCTCACACTCCCTCTAGTTCTGAAACCAAGTTTATCAAGGGAGAAACAATGGTCTCGACTGCTGAGCCTGTGTATAAACCGATTTTCAAAAACAGGCAACAGCCAAGTCAAACGTCTAGGCTGCAGTCAAGTTACACTGCATGACCACCTAGACAGGCGACTAGCGGTGGCGAGCAAAAGCGGCGGCCAGACAACATGCCCACTATTACCAACAACTCCCCAAAAATAGATTTCATAATGGGAGGGGCAGATGGAAACCTCAAGGATATCCAAATTACCAAAATGAACAAGTGTGGAGACCACAAAGGTTTAACAAATGGTCTCAGCCTAGATTTAGAAATGGCCCACACTATTTTGAGGAATATCCGGTATACAATCCAACCAGGAGATTTAGACCTCGACCACAGGCACCGTATAAGGGTTATAATAATAATAACAATTCCTATAATCCAAGGAGAAATCAATTCTCCAGGAAACCAACTAATCCCAAAGGACCCACACAAATTTGGGTACCTAAATCTATGCTTGTTTAATTGCAGAAAAGATGGAAGGACTACAACCACATCTCCTCAAGCTCAAATTTTGGAGGAGAAGAATGGTTTGTAGACTCTGGATGCTCGAGGCATATGACCGGGAACAAGAGGATGCTGACCAAATACATCAAGGAAAGAGGTCCCGATGTAACCTTTGGAGATAGCTCTAGAGGACAGACAAAAGGCTTTGGAGAGTTGCACCGAGGAAACATTGTAATATCCAAAGTTCATTATGTCAAAGGGCTCAAGTACAACCTCCTGAGCATAAGCCAGTTCTGCGACGAGAAGAATCTAGTAGTCTTCACCATTTTGAAGTGTATGGTGATAGACATCTTATCTGGAGAAATAAAGCTACAAGGTTTCCGAAGAAGAGATGTATACATGATTGATTGGAACACAGGAACACCTAACTCCTGTTTTCTATCCAAGACTATAGCTGAGAATGGATGGCTGTGGCACAAAAGACTATGTCACCTGAACTTCAAAGCCATCAACAAGATTAGCTCTCAGAAGCTAGTCAGAGGACTTCCAAATGAAGCATTCAAGAAGGAAGCACTCGTGATCCATGTCGAAGGGAAAGCAGACCAAGGCGTCGTTCAAGCCGGTCACCTACAACGCTCACAACAAGGATCTTAGATCTACTCCACATGGATCTATTTGGTCCCATCAAGCCAAGGACTTTGAGCGAGAAAGCATGCTCTTGTGATTGTAGATGATTATTCAAGGTACACTTGGATCATCTTTCTATTCAAGAAAAGTGAAACCTTGACCAAGTTACGAGCTGCTTGAGAAGGATCCGAATGAGAAATCCCTCTCCATAATCAAGATCGGATCGGATAGAGGAGGAGAGTTTCTCAACAAGGCGATAATCGATTTCAATGATCGAATGGGATCCAAGATGAGCTCTCTGCGGCCGTGACGCCCAGCCAGAATGGTGTTCTTGAAAGAAGGAACAGAACCACGAAGGAAGCAAGGTCCATGATTGCGAAGCGGACCTACCTAAGAGGTTCTCAGGCTGTTAACACACTGCCACACCCGAGCAGAGTATGATAGTAGGGAGACATGGCAAAACTCCTATGAGGTTTGGAATAATAGAACTCCTCTTGCTTACTTTCATGTTTTTGGTTGCAAGTGTTTCATCCACAACAATGGTAAAACACACTAAATGCCTTTGATGCTAAAGCGATGATGGTCTATTTATGGGATATTCCCAAAGAAGCAAGGCATATAGAGTTTTCAACAAAAGAACCTTAGTTGTGGAGGAAACACCCCATGTTGTTTTTGATGAATCTACCGTTGAGTACAGAAACAACTTGAGCAAATTGAGAACAAGCTCAAGTCGGCAACCCTTGAAGAAGTCATTGTACATGACACTGGAATGGTGGACTCACTGCAGATCGGCTGATGACCCAATGCGGTGATGAAGACCCAACTGCAGATCGACAGGATCACCAAACCTATCGATCCGATTCTTTCTTGAAGAAGACCAGTGAGCAGACAAAGACTCATCTGCGATTCGAGAACCAAGTCGAAGATGACAAGGCGGTAGCCGATCGATTCTGGGCGAATCCAGATCTGAGATAACCACTAGAGCAATCCAACAGGGGGAACAAACCCAGAAGAGGACGAGATCCCCAAATGGCTCAAGGATCATCCAATTCAACAAATCATCGGAAAGTTGACTGATGGAGTCAAGACAAGACAGTCAACTCTACCAGCAGGAATGGCGATGTTCTCATGTTTCATGTCACAAATTGAACCCAAGACTACAGAACAAGCCTTGGAAGATTATTCATGGATTAATGCTATGCAAGAGGAATTGGAGCAGCTGGAAAGAAACAAAGTTTGGGAACTAACAGACAGACCTGATCACAAGAAAGTTATTGGCACCAAATGGGTGTATAAAAACAAGAGTGATGAAGACGGAGCTGTTGTTAGGAATAAAGCCAGACTCGTAGCAAAAGGGTATGCACAGTGTGAGGGAATAGATTTTGATGAAACTTATGCACCTGTTGCAAGATTAGAAGCCATCAGACTATTCCTCGCATATGTTGCATTCAAGGATTTTGAAGTTTACCAGATGGATGTGAAAAGTGCGTTTCTAAATGGAGTCCTAGAAGAAGAAGTCTATGTAGAGCAACCCCTGTGTTTTGTCAAAGGAGACAAAGTCTATAAGTCATTGAAGGCTCTGTAGGGACTCAAGCAAGCACCGAGAGCATGGTATGAAGCACTGTCTGTGTTTCTTGAGAAAAATGGATTTTGCAAAGGAAAAGTGGACAAGACCCTATTCAGAGTGGAACACGAAGGCCACATATTAATAGTTCAGATTTATGTGGATGACATCATATTCGGATCAACCAATCCAGAGCTATGCGAGAAATTCTCCAACCTCATGCAAGGAGAATTTGAGATGAGTATGATGGTAAAGCTTAACTTCTTTCACTGATTACAAGTTAGCGGATGGAAAAAGGAATTTTCATCAACCAAGCAAAATATACCGAGATCTCATCAAGAGATATGGAATGGAATCACCAAACCCGCAAGAATTCCAATGAGCACAAGTACTCACCGGATGCGAGGCAGGCGGGAATATCAGTGGACTCAACCCACTACAGAGGACTCATCGGATCTCTTCGTACCTAATCGCAAGGGCCAGACATATCATATGCAGTTGGAGTTTGTGCAAGATTCCAGTCCAAGCCAAAGCAATCACACCTAGATGCAGCCAAGAGAATAATCAAGTACCTAAAGTCTACCATTAATGTTGGACTATGGTATCCCAAGGATGACAACTTCGAGCTATCAGGATACTCAGATGCGGATTTCGCCGGATGCAAAATCAACAGGAAGAGCACTAGTGGAACTTGTCAATTCCTAGGAACCAGACTGATATCCTGATTTAGCAAGAAGCAGGTTTCTAACTCTATCTCCACTACAGAGTCAGAATACCTAGCTGCAGGTAGCTGTTGTGCACAAATTCTATGGATCAGACAACAGTTAAGGGACTATAATATTATTGCCAATGAAGTTCCAATATGGTGTGACAATAATAGTGCTATTGCAATAACCAACAATCCGGTTTTGCACTCAAGGACGAAGCACATTGACGTCAAGCACCATTTCATTCGAGATCATGTGCTTAACAAAAGGGTTAGAGTTGAAAGAGTCAGCACAGACTACCAAATAGGTGACATCTTCACCAAACCATTACCAGAAGAAAGATTCCTAGAGCTTAGCAGAGACCTTGGATTACTAGATTGGGAATCTAGTTCTGAAGCAAGTTGAAGGAAGGACGGACCCTCAGAATCAGCCTAAGCTGATGCAGGCGAGAAGACGAAGGCCAGAATAAGCAACTTAGGCATGCAGAATACCGGCGAGAAGTCAACTCACTGTTGCAGAGTGGTCAACAGTCAACGAAATCAGACCAGCTAAGTTCTCTAAACTGATCTCTAATTTTTAATTAATATCTGCCACATTTATAAATATTATTTTAGCTAAAATGGCATTTAAAATATACATCTTTATAAGCCAAGTGGCAATTTTAAATACACGCGTCACACGCCTATTTAATTAACCTCTACGGTGGCCAATCAGAATCAACCGTCAAATTTTAAATGGGGCCACCGATTCAAATTTGAAATTCAAAAGAATATGAAAAGGCGTACCACCGTTTAAATTTATAATAAAATAATCCAAACGTCATTTCATCTTCTTTATAAGGAAGAAAACCCTTTCACTTTCCTCTTTACGCTTTCATAAACCCTAGAACTTACAGAGCAAAATATACACTAAATCCTAAAATTCTCTTTGCAGAAATGGCATCTCTTGAAGGAGCAAACTTGAACGCGATGAAGGACCAGGTCATCTTCTCCATGGTCGTCGATTTCGAAGGATTATTAGAAGCGAATCTAGAGGACTTCGATATGCTCGACTTAATCCGGGCGATGAAGCTGAACGGAATCTACCCGTTTCTCGACATCAACCCGCAACATTTGTTCAAGGAAGATGTCGTCGAATTTTATCGTAATGCCTCTCTGGTTCAGCACGGGATTAACAGCTCAGTCGGCGGAATCCCTATCACCATAGATCGAGAGAAGATCCGCTCGGTATTCGGGATAAAACATCGCGGCTTGGCGGTCGAAGCTCTTAAACAATCACCCGCCGAAACCTGGAAGACGATCAAAATCGAAAACATCCCAGAGAAATTGATGTTTACAGCGAAGATAAATGAGTTGAAGAGGGTTTATCGAGTCGCTCTGGACATCACAAACAAGATAGTCATGGGAATGGCAGGAAGCTATGACCAACTGTCATCTTCAAAATTCATGGTGTTGGGTGCGTTAATTCAACGAGAGGAAGTTGATTGGGCCGATTATATTTTCAGGCAACTTGTTCGCGAGGTGAACAAGGTCGAATGGCTCGAAGGTGAGAAGAAGTTCAAGACTAAGTTGGCGTTCGGAACGCATCTTAGTTGGTTCTTGGAAGCGGAGGGAGTGGAGGAAACATTGACCCTTTCCACCCAAACAAGAGGCTATGTCACATGGACCATGACAAGAAGAAGGTTGGAGTCACCGGGAGAGCGGCCCGGTTGTTGAAGGATTTGCCAGACTCAAGCTATTGCCCAAGATACGATTTATCAGACTCGGACCAACCTGCAGCTGAGATCGGAACTGCAGTCGAGTCCGAGAATGAGTCTGACGATACACCAATCGCCATCCGATTCAAGAGAAGGGGACCAGCCCCAGAAGGACCCTCCAACTGCAGTCATCACCCGAACCCTCTCCAAAGAGGCCAAGGAAGCTGCAGTTCGGCGATGGAGAGCGGCTGAGCGGCATACCGGCCCATCGGTTCGATCACCAGCTCATCCGAACCATTTGCACTGCATACCAAACTCGAATTGTACCTATTATTACACCTCCAGTGTACATGACCGAAGAAGAGGAAGCAGGTCTTGTTATATCTATTCTGAAGCGATTACACTTTCAATCTCTTAGAAAATAATACTTTTAATCTCTCTATTGAGCAACTTGACTTGTCAAACCGCAGCGTAAAAACACTCTTTCGTAAATATTTTTAAAGAGTGGAAAACTCTCAAAACCATGTCCTTTACAAATTTTCAAACTTTTGTTGAAACTAGTGGTTGGGAATACCCCAAGCCACGGAGGATGTTCACCGATTTTTGCAAAGAGTCAGATTTAGCTTTACTCCTCCAGGATAACTGGTTCATGTCACATTTTGAGACAAACATGGACCATTTTATCCACTCTATAATGCTCAGTATTTTTGATGGTAGCTTTGGAGAGGAGGAGGAAGAGGAGGAAGTAGAAAAGGAGATTAGGATTGAAGAAGTTGATGAAGAGAATGAAATTATCAATTTGGTTGAAGAGGATGAAGAAGAAAAAGAACTGAAGAAAACATACCAGTTGAAAAGGAGACAGAGGAGATTGAGAAAACAGAAGAAGTAGCTGATGAAGGAGATGAAGAAGGAGAAGAAGTTGATCAGGAAGAAGAAGAAGAAGATAAGGAGGAGGATGATGAGAATGATGAAGGAGAAGAGAAGGAGAAGGACGATGCTAAGGATGATGATGATGATGATGATGATGATCATGATGATGGAGGTGAAGGAGGAGCAGAAAAAGAAAAAGAAAAAGATGAGGAAAAAGAGAAAGAAAAATCTGGAGAAGAAGAAAAAGAAAAATCTAGAGAAGGAGAAAAAGAGAAATCTGAAGAAGAAGAAGGGAAAGAGGAAGAAAGAGAGAAGGAGCCAGAGCAGGAGCCAGAGCCTACCAACGAAGCTGCAGATAGGATTGTTGTACCTCCCCGGTACACCAGCCTAGATGTAGAGCTGGCAGAGGACTCCAGGTCAGGGACTCCGGAGAAAACCCAATCTGACCTCCCTGCTGCAGCCAGGAGCCTGCAGTCTAGTGGCTCCCTTGCTGAAGGATCAGGAGAACACTCCCCATCAGCTCAGTTATCACCTACCATGACTGAGCTGATCAAGCAGATTGTCAGAGACACCATTGGGGAGCTGCTGTCAACTCAGGTCACTCCTGACCTTCAGACCATAAATGCCAAGATTGACACTCTACTTCAGCGAGAGATCCCTCAGCCTCCTCCTCCTACAAACAACAGAATGCCCTTTGGCATGTCTGATTGGATGAGCCGCATGGAGCAACAGTTGACAACCCTCATTGATGCTGGCAAAAAGGGGGAAGAGAGGATTCAGGGGGAAGAGAGGGAAATCAGAAGTAAGAAGAAGCAAGATGTCCCTCAGATTGAAGGACCCTCTAGCCTAAAGAGGAAGGAAGCTGTAGATCAAGAAGAGCGGTGACCGACTGTAGGAAAAGAAGAAGGACCGAGCGGCTTTGAACCTACTCTTGAATGGGAAGGGTTGGAGCTATGGTATGTTGAGGATTTCGCCCATTTGAAGCTCTTGAAATGTGGGAGCCGCTAGGAAAAGGTTCATCGAGACTATTATGCAGGAACTACTTCAAGATGACAAACTCTCCCCACAGGAGATTTTCATAAACTGGATGGAAGAAGTTCACCCTAAGCTTTGGGCTGTTCTGAAAAAGTACGCAAAAGAGCAAAAAGCCTTTCCTATGATTCCCTTATTCAGAGCTGAAGAAGCACCAATCCGCATGGATGGTGAACTTGATGAGCTACAACTTCAAAAGGAAATCAAGCTAGTGTGCCTCGAGAACAAATTCAGATCTCAGCAGGAGCAGGATTTCGCAGCACTCGTGGTAAAAAGAAAGTATGGCCTTGCTCCAGTCAAGGTAAGACCTATCGGAGCCAAACCATTCAAGCCTGCCAAGCAGCCTGTTAGAAGAGGCAGAGGAAGAGGCAGATGATTTTAGTTACTTTCTTACTTGTAATTTTATTTTCTGTACTTAAAACATTCTTGTATAATTTCAATGATAAGTCAGAAAAATTTATGAACAGTCTGTTGAATGACAATTTTCCAGTTGTCTCAATATTAGACTGATTTCAGTTTTGTCTTGCACTTAAGTGCAGACTTGGTCATTTGATTTCTTACTTAGTTTTGCCATCATCAAAATAGGGGGAATTTGTTAGGAATACTTGTTAGATTTTGATGATGTCATTAATTTAAAATCAAATGTTTATTACTTGGCAAAATGTAAGGAAGAACCAAATGAGTATCTTCCATAGGCCAAAATATGTTAAGTATAAAAATTGGCAAAATGTAAAGAAGAACCAAATGAGTATCTTCTATAGGCCAAAGTTAGCTAGGCTGAAAATCGGCTAAGTACTAAAAAATCTGACCTAGTCCATCGAGAAGTACAGTAGACTTCAATCGAGTAGCCACGGTCAACTAAAATTTATCGAGAGAAGTTTGACCAGATTGCGGCAGTACCTCGGGAAGTCACCGATCGGACAAGTCTCAAACGGTGAGCAGTCGAGAGAACCTACTGCAGAGATGTAAGTGCACATCACCTACTCAACTACTGACCTAGTACTCCAAGTCCACGTCGGCATGCTTTGAAAAGTCAAATATTACGGAAAGCTCACATGCAACGTGAAGAGACAAATTGGAGTGATTCCCATAAGAGATATGATTTAATTAAATCATCGACCCACCGTGAAGACTTTAATCCTTTTATATTCAAAAGATTCGGCGCTCACATGCGTAAGTCCTCACAACGGTCGGAAGATAAAATTAAATAATGGGAATCCACCTTGCAACGTTCGAAAGATTAAACAATGAAGTCTCTCTCCAACGGACGGATTTGTTCAAAGATTTGCAACGGCTACAAGGAAGAAGCTCGAGAGATCGTGATCTATATATATCCGAAGATTTGAACGAGCAACTACCGTGCGAACATATACTCTAGCGATCAAAGCAAACAAAGCAATCTCAAGCAATCAAATAGCATCGAGAAAAGAGCAGATCCAAAAAGTTCATATTCAAGGAAGCTCTTAAGTTGGAGAAGACAAACACTCTTGTCTATAAATTTTGAGTACGGGGTACTTCCTTTGGTTGAAGTAGCGGTGTAAAGGCATCCGAGGATCGAGGATCAAGAGGTGCAAGGCGATCAGTGTGTGTACAACGGCACGGAATTCCACCGTTGGAAGGCTGTTGTAGTGTGTTGTGAATCACCGTAATCTTTATCACTTTGGTTGAAAATTATAGTGAATTCATCTCCAAGTGGTTTGGAGAAAAGTGGATTAGTAGAGGATTACCCCACCTCTGAGACCACTATAAGCTGCTGTGTTATTTCTTGTTTCTTGCATCATACTCTAAGCTACGCATACATTGTTAAGTGTTTCATTAAGATTAATTTATATTCGTCATCAGCTGACTTCCGCACTTATCCAAGAACAAACGACTCCAAGTCATTTGTTTGATTATCAGCTGAAGAAACTCACTCTTCGGAAAAAGAGTTCAAGAGTTTCAACAAGTCTATTCACCCCCCCCCCCTCTAGACTTGTTCCTGGACGACTTGTGACCTACAGATTCCGACTACCCGAGGGTTCGGAAAACTACAACGTTAGTAATCACCCCCAAACTTTGGGAAATTACAAAACGGCCCAAAACATCCGAAACACACGATACATGATCGAAACAACAAACGAAAACTCACAACATTCATAACAACATGTGACGGATTTGCGGCAACCCCGAAACGGCGGTTCCGAACAACGGTTACGAGAATCGAACGAAATAGCGACGGAAATGACATTAAACATGGAATTGAGTATAACAGGTCCGAAACAAGCTCGGATGACAAAAGGTCCAGTATTAATTATTCTCGAAATATTAATACGGTTACAAGCGAGTCGTTACAAATGAAAAATACACCAATAATGAAAACACCGGGAAAAGAAAAATGCGGATATTACATTCTACCCCTCTAAAAATAAGTTTCGTCCCGAAACTTAAGAAACAAATAACTCGGGGTACCTGGCACGCATTCTATCCTCGGTTTCCCAAGTTGCCTCCTCGACACCATGCCTCGACCACTGCACTTTGATCAAAGGAATGCCCTTATGCCTCAGTCGCTTTTCACGGTGCTCCAAAATCTTCAAGGGGCGCTCCTCGAAGGTAATATCCTTGGAGACATCAATCTCACCATAGTCGATGACGTGACTAGGATACGGAGCATATTTCCTCAGCTGGGAAACATGAAAAATGTTATGAACGTGACTCAAGGCTGGAGGCAATGCCAAACGGTATGCCAACTCAGCACAGAAAGCAGCCTTGTGGCCCAGCTGGCCACAAGGATTACACGTCAGCAAAGGACTCGGACAAGCTCGACTGATGTGGCCCGGTCGGCCACAGTTAAAACACTTCACATCACGGGAAGGAGTACTGGCAGCCCCACGGAAACCCCCAGTAGAACGAGCTCGACCACCACCAGCGGGAAAGTTAGCAGACTGAGATTTCTGCTGACCTCCACCCTTGTGGCCCGAAAAATTTCTGATGGACTTCTGTTTCTTGCCAGAGGAAGAAATGAAAAAGTGACAAGTCTGGGTCTACTCTCTGGTTTAAATAGCCATAGAGTTTTAGCGTGCGCTAACGATTTGAGTTAGCGTGCGCTACCCAGCTAAAAACCAGTCCAGAACCTACGGTTCTCGCCCTTTGGCGTGCACTACTAGAGAATAGCGTACGATCGAGTCAGAACCAAAATTCTAAAAGAAAACACGATTCCGACTACCCGAGGGTTCGGAAAACTACAACGTTAGTAATCACCCCCAAACTTTGGGAAATTATAAAACGGCCCAAAACATCCAAAACACACGATACATGATCGAAACAACAAACGAAAGCTCACAACATGCATAACAACATGTGACGGATCTGCGGCAACCCCGAACGGCGGTTCCAAACAACGGTTACGAGAATCGAACGAAATAGCGACGGAAATGACATTAAACACGACATTGAGTATAACAGGTTCGAAACAAGCTCGGATGACAAAAGGTCCAGTATTAATTATTCTCGAAATATTAATACGGTTACAAGCGAGTCGTTAAAAATTAAAAATACACCAATAATGAAAACACCAGGAAAAGAAAAATGCGGATATTACATTCTACCCCTCTAAAAATAAGTTTCGTCCCGAAACTTAAGAAACAAACAACTCGGGGTACCTAGCACGCATGCTATCCTCAGTTTCTCAAGTTGCCTCCTCGACACCATGCCTCGACCACTGCACTTTGACCAAATGAATGGTCTTATGCCTCAGTCTCTTCTCACGGTGCTCCAAAATCTTCAAGGGGCGTTCCTCGAAGGTAATATCCTCGGCAACAGCAATCTCACCATAGTCGATGACGTGACTAGGATACGGAGCATATTTCCTCTGCTCGGAAACATGAAAAATGCTATTAACATGACTCAAGGCCGGAGGCAATGCCAAACGGTATGCTAACTCACCGACTCTCTCGAGAATCTCAAATGGCCCAATAAATCTCGGACTCAACTTTCCCCTTCTTCCCGAAGCAGAAAACTCCACTTGTCGGCGACACCTTTAGCAAAACATGGTCTCCCACCTCGAATTCCAAAGGTCTAAGATGGACGTCAGCAAATGACTTCTGTCGACTCTGAGCAGTAAACATCCTCTCCCGAATCAATTCTACCTTCTGCCTCGTCTCCATTGCGATATCCGCTTCAGTCCCAACCAAATCGTACACCTCGTTCCAGCAAATCGACGATCGGCATCACCGCCCATAAAGCACCTCATACGGTGCCATTCTAAAGACAAGTCTGGATCAACTCTCTGTTTTAAATAGCCATAGAGTTTTAGCGTGCGCTAACGATTTGAGTTAGCGTGCGCTACCCAGCTAAAAAACAATCCAGAACCTACGGTTCTCGCCTGTTGGCGTGCGCTACTAGAGAATAGCATACGATCGAGTCAGAACCAATACGCTAAAAGAAAACACGATTCTGACTACCCGAGGGTTCGGAAAACTACAACATTAGTAATCACCCCCAAACTTTGGGAAATTACAAAACAGCCCAAAATATCCGAAACACACGATACATGATCGAAACAACAAACAAAAGCTCACAACATGCATAACAACATGTGATGGATCTGCGGCAACCCCGAAACGGCGGTTCCAAACAACAGTTACGAGAATCGAATGAAATAGCGATGGAAATGACATTAAACACGGAATTGAGTATAACAGGTCCGAAACAAGCTCGGATGACAAAAGGTCCAGTATTAATTATTCTCGAAATATTAATAAGGTTACAAGCGAGTCGTTAAAAATGAAAAATACACCAATAATGAAAACACCGGGAAAAGAAAATTGTGGATACTACATTCTACCCCTCTAAAATAAGTTTCGTCCCAAAACTTAAGAAACAAACAACTCGGGGTACCTAGCACGAAACCTATCCTAGGTTTCCCAAGTTGCCTCCTCGACACCATGCCTCGACCACCGCACTTTGACCAAAGGAATGGTCTTATGCCTCAGTCTCTTCTCACGGTGCTCCAAAATCTTCAAGGGGCGCTCCTCGAAGGTAATATCCTCGGCGACAGCAATCTCACCATAGTCGATGACGTGACTAGGATACGGTGCATATTTCCTCAGCTGGGAAACATGAAAAATGCTATGAATGTGACTCAAGTCCATAGGCAATGCCAAATGGTATGCCAACTCACCGACTCTCTCGAGAATCTCAAAGGGCCCAATAAATCTCGTACTCAAATTTCCCCTTCTTCCCGAAGCGGAAAATTCCCCTCGTCGGCGACACCTTTAGCAAAACATGGTCTCCCACCTCGAGTTCCAAAGGTCGATGAAGGACGTCAGCATATGACTTCTGTCGACTCTGAGCAGTCAACATCCTCTCCCGAATCAATTCCACCTTCTGCCTCATCTCCATTGTGATATCCGGTTCGGTCCCAACCAAATCGTACGCCTCATTCCAGCAAATCGGCGATCGGCATCACCGCCCATAAAGTGCCTCATACGGTGCCATTCTAATCGATGCATGCCAACTATTGTTGTACGTGAACTCGATCAATGGTAAATGCTCCTCCCAATCACTGCTCCAATCGAGAGCACAAGCACGCAATATATCCTCAAAAGTCTGGATAGTGCACTCCGACTGCCCATCCGTCTGAGGATGAAAGAAGTACTCAGACGCAACCGAGTACCCAACGCTTTATGTACCTCCTGCCAAAAATGCGATACAAAACGGCCATCACGATCCGAAACAATAGACTTTGGAGTACCGTGAAGCCTCACAATCTGCGCAATAAACACACGAGCCAACCTCTCCCGATCCCAAGTATCCTTGATGCCCATAAAGTATGCTACTTGGTCAGACGATCCACAATCACCCAAACAATATTCATCCCAAACTTCGATCTCGGCAAGCTCGTAACGAAGTTCATTGAAATATCTTCCCAATTCCATTGCGGAGCGGGAAGCGACTGCAGTAACCTGGCCGGTCGCTGATGCTCGATTTTGACCTACCTACTGACAAGTCAAACATCTCGGTACAAACCGTGCGACCTCCTCCTTCATGTCATTCCACCAAAAGTTCCTCCTTAGGTCCTTGTACATCTTACTCGAACCAGGATGAACTGAGTAAGGCGTAGCGTGGGCCTCACGCAAAATACTTTGCCTCAATTCCAGGTCGTTCGGTACACAAAGATGACTCTGGAATCTCAACACACCATCCTCATGAATCACAAACCTAGGATACTTTCCCTTAAGAATATTATCTCGGATTTTAGTAATTATCGGATCCTCCACAGTTTAATTTCATCGATCAATGACGACGAAATCTCCAAAGCGCAAAGTTGCCCGACAGCTTCTGGCAACAAAATCTCAACACTCAACTCAATCAAATCCTACTGAAGCTCAGACCGAGACGTAAAGATCTCAAGCGTCCGCAATGCAACTGGTTTCCGACTCAAGGCGTCGGCCACGACGTTCGCCTTGCCCGGATGATAAAGGATTTCGAGGTCATAATCCTTAATCAACTCCAACCTCCTTTGCCTCATATTCAACTCCCGATGAGTGAATATGTACTTCAGACTTTTATGATTGGTAAAAATCTGACATGCGGAGCCAAAAAGATAGTGACACCAAATCTTGAGTGCAAAAACAACTGCCGCCAACATCAAATCATGAGTATGGTAGTTGAGCTCGTACGGACTCAACTAGCTCGACGTATACGCAATAATCTTGCCGTGCTGCATCAATATGCACCCAAGACCCTGACCCGAAGCATCACTATATACAGCAAAACCCTCATTGCCACACGGCAACGCTAAAATCGGGGCTGAAGTCAAATGCCTCTTCAGCTCCTCAAAACTAGACTGTCTTCCATCATTCAAGATGAACTTCTCAGATTTCTGAAGCAACTGTGTAAGTGGCCGAGCCAGTTTCGAAAACCCCTCGACGAACCTACGATAGTAGCCAGCCAAACCCAAGAAACTACGAACCTCCTTCACATTCTTAGGCGGCGCCCAATCCAACACTGCCTCAATCTTCTGTGGATCCACACGGACCCCCTAGGCTGAAATCACGTGACCCAGAATCATCACCTCCTTCAGCCAGAACTCACATTTCAAGAACTTCGCATAGAGTCGCTCGGTCCTCAAAATGTCTAACACCACACGCAGATGATGCGTATGCTCCTCCTTATTCCTAGAATAGATAAGGATATTGTCAATGAAGACGACGACACACTTATCCAAATACTCTATGAAAAGTTTGTTCATTAACTGCATGAACACTGTCGACGCATTAGTTAGCCCAAAGGGCATAACCACAAACTCATAATGTCCGTATCTCGTCCGAAAAGCTATTTTCGGAATATCGGACTCCTTTACCCGAACCTGATAGTACCGCAATCTCAAGTCGATCTTTGTTGGCCACTTAAGTATACTGGATACAGTTTGGAAAATAGTTTAAACAACAAACTGTACGGAATCTAAATCTGAGTGCGTAGCGGAAGTCTTGGATACAGTAGGTTGCTATGGATACAGCAACTAAGTGTATGGTGTATACTTAATATATCACAGTTATTTTGAAAACAGTAAAAGCTGAAGGTAAATAATACAGTAATTAAAGTGGTTCGAGGTAAACCCCTCTACATCCACTGGTCCTCCACATAGGAGTAAAAAGTTTATTATAATTACTGCGTACACAACTACGTAATTATAAACAAACCTATCCTTGTATCGTTCACACAGATTGATACAAAGAATATCACTTTCAACCGTTCACACAGATTGGTTAAAGCTTCCTTCTTGACTAGCTTCTTCACACACAGTTCCAAAGCTTCGTCCTTATTCGTCCCACACAGGTCAGAATAACTTGTTGAGTTCACACAGAGCTCGGTTTTTACACAGAGGTAAAAGGTAGGTAACCAGGTAAGAACAGCAGCTTCGAATATCAAGTTCTTGAGCTGATGATGGCTGTTCTTGATGTTGAGCACTGTATAACTCTTTCGTTCTTAATTGCAGTATGCTTTGGAGATATGTTTGCTCTGATGATAACTTTGATAGCTTGAATGTTAGGTTACTTGGGTAACTTGGTAACTGATCTTCAATGTCTTCATAGGATATATATAGTCTCTGAAGAAAGTATCCGTTGAGATGTGTCTGTTTGAATGAGATTCCGTTTCAACGGGATTAAGACACGATCCGGATTTCACGGGATTCTGAAGATCTGAAGACTGGCAGTATTTAAATACTTTATCCTTGAGTATTTAAATACTTCTTTGTTCAACGGGTCTTGACTTGTGTTCCTTCTTGTCTTTTTGTGAACTGTATGGAAGATAACTGTATTTTGAGCATCGAGACCGTTTCCATACTTGGTCTTTTACAAGTCTTCTTTGTCTTGTGAGCTTCACTTATCCGATTCGAGGCGGGTCTTGATCTGAGATAAAGCCTTAAAGCCTCGTCTGATTTCCTTTACTGTATTGGCATATATGTCAAAACCTTCTTTATGACATTCGATACAGGGATTCGAGTATCCCGGCTGTTTCGATACAGGGTGTTTGTTTTTCCCAACAATTTCCCCCTTTTTGACAATTTGCCAAGACTAACTTACTTAACTCTTTCGAGTCTTCTTGATGATGCCAAAACCTTCTTTCATGAGGCGATCTTCTTTGATGACTTCTGGCAGATTTCTTGGTCTTTTGTCAAAGGTCTGACTTAGTGACTTAGTCTACAATAATGAAGCCTTTCATGACAAGTTCGATCTGATTTACAACTTAAGCCTATGATTGGCGCGCAGGCACAATCTTACACTATATTCTAAGTTTACAACTGAAACTATGAACTGTTTGTAGACAAGTTCGTACAGCTTATTTTTCAATCAAGTTTATCTAACTTGAGATTCCTATCAAACAATTTTAAGTAATCATACATAAACACAGTAGATTACGAGTTGTAATCTTTCAAAACAAACAAACGGTTTTTATTGATATTCAAAATGATTGAGTACAAAGTTTGCTGTTTCGAATAGAAATTACAAAAAAAAAATAATATACATAAATTTCATCCCCTCATCTATAATCCGCATGCCTCCATGGACTTTTTCCGGGTTCGTTCTCGGTGCCGCGCCACCAGTTTTGAAGAGAATCATTGCCTCGATTCTGGTAAATCGCTCTTCCTTCATACGAAAGATCAAAGGCAAGTATCCAATCTTCTGGATGGGTGACCCTATCTCCTCTTCTATGTTTGGATTTCATTTCGATTTGGAGAGGGAGTTTACCTTCTTCTAGCATCTTTGTAAACTTATCTGCCGCTTCCGCTAATGTTTTATAATTTTTGAAGATGGGGGATTCCCTGATGAGTCTGACAAAATATCTCATCAGTTCATTCTTCCTCCAGTGCTTCACTTCGTCGGCAGTTGGGTTGCGGTTGGTCGGCAGACAAATTTCCGAAGGTCTTTGAATAAGAGTTTGCCAAGGGACATTGGGATCATGGAATTCCGGTCTGGAGCCTGAAATTTTAAAGCTATGGGATTGAGGTGCTAGCTTGTTCAATTCGGCAGAGATATTGTTCTGAGCAGCCTCAAATTCCCTTTCTTGTTGCAGCCTTATTCTCCTTGCAGCTTCTCGTGCCTCTTCCCCCTTTTTGGCTTCATCAAGACGTTGCAAGATTTCAAGAGCGGCGTCCTGTTTGGTCTCGATGCTGGTCATTCTTTCGACAAGGGAGAAAAGAGTCTGCGACATATCTTTAATGCAATTGTCGTGAGCACGCAGCTGAGAGCTGTTCTCAATCATTGCACAAGCGGTCTTGGCTTCAGCAATCCTTGTCTTTGTACATTCCTCCTTCAGCAGTTGCTCCTGCTTATCTTCCATGATCTTCAAGGCTTGCTTGAAAACTTTTGGTAGAAGAATGAATGCGTCGACAACTCGAGATACTTCGTGTTGAAGAGTGGTTATTTCTTCGACAGCAGAGGTGTGCATCCAATTCAGTGCCTTTTCAACGGAAGATAGAGCGTTTACTGCATCTTGGATAAATACAGTCTGAAGGCCAAGAGCTCGCAGGCGCTCTTTTCGTGCAGTAGAGATCGGAGACTCTGGTTCGGCAAGGTCTGCAACGCTGTTCAACCTTCTTACATTCACGGATGGACGTGAAGTAAGTTGGACATCCTCAGGTTCGGTACCGTCCTCGGATTCCAAGGTCGAAGGGGCGGGAGCAGCTTCCTGTGGTTCGGCGACAGTGGGTTGGGAAGCGTCCTGTGTCGAAGGTTCTTCGGCAGATATTGATGCAGGAGGGACTGAATCCTCCTGTTGGCTTTCAGGAACGGCTTCTTGTTCGGTCGCAGCAGGCTCGGGTGCCTGTTCCAAAATTTCTTGAATTTCTTCGACTGGAGGGACTGATTCCTCATGTTCGGGAATGTTCTCGGGCTGTGGCGAAGGGGGATTGGATTGGGTAGAAGGCCCTTCGTCATTTCTGGGTGGAGAGGCGTCTCGGGCTTCAGCCTCTTCACGGCTCATTCTCAGACCTGCTTGTAAAGCGTCGTCGTCGTCGTCTGAGTCATGATCGTCGTCATCTTTTGGATTAATGGGAGAATCCTCTGACATCTTCTTTCCTTTCCTACGGGCGTCAGATTTGTGCAGCAGGTGGCTTTCAATTAGATCCTTGCAAGAGGCGTTGTCCCACCGAAGCAGGGCCTCAATTTCAGTTGAGTCTGTTACTTCGGAGACAAATCTCTCTTCGTGGCTCCACTCGCTCCAGTTGTACAGTGTATCGTACGGAGCTAGCCTATAGCCTTTCCATTGCAGGAATCTTTCGTACGCGTGTTCAATTTGAACCGAAAGAAGTGTTTGATTTATGATCGAGTCAGGGGAGGGACTTCGAATAATGTCTGGAGACGCTGTTTCGAGGATTAGATGCAGTATGGGATCCTGTACGGAAGATGGACTCCTTGTAGGGGATGGTGCCCTTAAGGAAATTGGATCCTGTACGGGTGTGGGATCCCGCAGAGGAGAAGTAGCTTTTGGCTCCGAATGGGCAGCCGACTTGCTAAAGTCTTGAGCTTTGGCAGATGTCTCTATATCCGTCGTAGCCGCCAAAGGCTCGGGATCTACTGTCGATGCAGTAGGAGACACCTCTTCCACAGGGGTTGGGCCCTGGGGTTCTTCATCAGTGGGTTGCGCCACGGGGGAGACTTCCTTGGAGCGCTTGGCAGTTTTGATTTTTGAAAGCCTCCTGAGTCTCTTCTTGGGCTTCTCACCAGCAGACTGTTTCTTGCTGTGAGATCGCTTTCGCTTCTTTGAAGATTCCATTTCTGGGACCTTCACGGATTCATCTCTTGGGTTGGCAGAAATTGGCATGTGCCTGGTTGTCGGATGGTTGCAATGCATGGTGCTCTGGTTATACACAGAGGGTTTGACACCTCCTAAGTATATCCTCGAGCTATTTTTCTTGGCATCGGCGGATTGCGTCAGTCCGCACTTCGTCAGAATGTAGTTCAGCATTAAACCAAAGGATTTCTTTTGGGTGGCAGGTTTGCACACCTCTTCTTGAAGACGTTTCAGAATGATTTGGCACCAATTGACCTTTTCACAGGTCAAAATAGCAACCATCATTCTGAACCTTAAGTTCGTGCACATCGCGAATGCACCGGTTCGGTTTTCAATGATCCTGGAGCAAAAGTCATGAAGATAGACAAAATGAAGAAGAAAATTTTTCTTGCGACAAGTAGTTGTCACCATATCAACCACTTTGGACCCTGTAAATAGTCCATAAAACTTGGTAATGAGCTCGTGAGACCCGAACGTCTCAAGTTGGTCCATGGTCAGACCATCGGCGGGCAGCCTGTAGATTCTCTGAAGTAGATCGCGATTGATACATATTTCCACTCCCTGGACTGTTGCAGTGATGTCAGCAACATGTCCTCCCTAGGCTAGTGACAGAAAACGGACGGCGGCGTTGAGGTAGAATTCCTCAACCAGATGGGCGTCGTATTTGTCGGCGGTTTTGCTCCCAAGGCGATAGAGGCCTTGTTGTTGAAGACGAGTAATGATATACTCCATCGGTTCGGTGTCGTTGGTTTCAGAGATAATACGTTCCATGATTACAGGTTTGGAGAAGATCCGGCCATCAATGATGTTGGCGGATTTCTTCAAAACAGGGGAAGAAGATTGACCAGCCATGAAGTTTTCTTAAGAGATAAGGGTGCAAGAAAACGATGGAATTACGCAGTGAATATGCAGAAAATATGTAGGCTGTTTGCTTGAGAACTCTTGTAATTGCAGAAAGCGTAAAGAGTCTCTAATGGCAGATACAGTCCTTTTATACTTGGGCGGCGAAATAGGGTTTTGCAGAGTACGAATGGTCAGATTTTAAGGGATGGGAACCGGTTTTGAAATCAACGGTCAAGATGGATTGAGTGTAACTGGTACGCTAATCCATTAAAAGGTTTTAAAATACAGCGGGTCCCACTTCTGACATAGGTTGATACCCTAATTGCCTAAAACGGCGGTTTAAAAATAATAAACAATTTGAAAACATCGCGGCTTTTGAGATTCAGTTGTCCAGATGTCGTGTAAGGCATTTAATGAACATGACGTTTGACATAAAAACAGGGCATGTGGACAAAAATTATTTTAAAAGGAAATAATATTATATTATATACTGAATCAAAATCCTATAGCATGTGCTGTTCTCCGCGTCGATACAGCGTTCTCCCTTAAAAAAGATACTAATAGGTTTTGATTCCATACAGCAATATTTGGATTAATGCTGTATTCATGGGTCCTACAGTATTCCCCCTTAATTATTGCACACACCAGCTGTAGGATTCATATGCGTTCGCTTGCTATAGTACTGTATTGATGATTCTGAGTGTACAGATAATTAATGTTGGATACTATATTCACGGGTCTTACAGCATTCCCCCTCAATTGTTGAGTAAAAATAGTAAATTACTTACAGGGACTCTGGCTGTAGTATTCCCAATTCTGTTCTGAGCATGTTGAATCTTGCTGTGTCGAGAGGCTTGGTGAAGATGTCGGCCAGCTGAACGTCTGTATGAACTTTTTCCAGGCGAACATCCTTGTTCTCGACATGATTCCTGATAAAATGATGCTTCATGTTGATATGCTTAGTGCGCGAGTGCAGAACAGGGTTGTGCGTGATTGCGATTGCACTCGTGCTATCACACATGATTGGAGTCTCTCTAGCATCGATTCCATAGTCGGCAGGTTGTTCTTTGCATCCGGAGAATGCATCATACGGCGGCTACCGGCTGACATAGTACTACGATTCGGCCGTGGAAAGAGAGTTAGCCAATTGATTCTTCCTTATCCACGAAACGAGTCTAGGTCCGAGACAGTGTCAAGTTCCACTTGTACTCTTCCTATCTAGCTTGCGACCTCCGAGATCCGAGTCGCTGTATCCAACTAAATCGAATCCGCCTTCCTTAGGATACCACAGTCCTGCATCGACTGTTCCTTTAATGTACTTCAGGATTCGTTTAGCTGTATTGAAGTGTGATTCCTTAGGTGCAACTTGATATCTCGCACACACTCCAACAGCAAACTGGATATCGGGCCTGCTAGCCGTTAGGTACAGGAGCGAATCAATGAGCTTCCTGTAGAGTTATTGGTCAAACGGCTTTCCGGCTTCATCAGCACTAATTTGCACGGAAGTGCTCATAGGGGTTGGCGAAGATTTGGAAGTGTTCATTCCAAATTTGTTGAGAAGCTCCTTGCTGTACTTCTCCTGGTTGATGAATATACCTGTAGGCAACTGCTTTACCTGCAAACCTAGGAAATAACTAAGTTCCCCCATCATACTCATTTCAAATTTGCTTTGCATGAGATGTGAGAACCTTTGACATAGAGCAAGGTTAGTTGAACCAAATATAATATCATCAACATAGATTTGTACCATTAGAAGGTCATCACCTTCCTGTATCTTGAATAAGGTTTTGTCGACAGCACCTTTCTCAAATCCGTTGTTGGTTAGATACTGGGACAGGGTTTCGTACCAGGCTCTAGGGGCTTGTTTAAGTCCGTACAGCGCTTTCCTTAGCCTGTAAACTAGATCGATACCGTCTGTGTTGGCAAACCCTGGGGGTTGTTCAACATAAACTTCTTCTGCAAGTTCTCCATTCAGGAAAGCACTCTTGACGTCCATTTGGTATACGATAAAACTCTTATGGGCGGCAAAGGCTAAGAATGTCCTAATGGCTTCTAGTCTCGCTACAGGGGCGAAGGTTTCATCATAGTCGATTCCTTCTTCCTGACAATAGCCTTGTGCTACTAGTCTGGATTTGTTTCTTATGATAAGTCCATTTCGATCCTTTTTGTTTCGAAATACCCATTTGGTTCCTATAACCGATTGGTGTGTCGGTCTGGGTACGAGATACCATACATTGTTTCTTTCGAAACCGTTAAGCTCTTCTTCCATAGATGTTATCCAATGAGAGTTGTTAAGAGCGTCTATGGTCGAAACATGTTCGGACTGGGCTAAGAATACGGCGATAGTGCACATATTCAGTCTCCTAAGTTCGGATTGAGATTTCCATTCAGGAAACTGTGAAACTTCAGCATTAGATTCTTCTTGTGCACAAAGTACATTTCCTTGTGTATTCTGTATTCTCCTATGAGTAGAAACACCGGCATTAATGTTTCCAATGATCAGCTCTTGCGAGTGATCTCTCAACCATCTTCGGTCGGGTTCTAGTTCAGGATCCCGTACTGTATCGAAAGTTTCGGTGGGTACAGCTTGACATGCAGCGTCGACTTCATCCACATCGATTCTTACGGTGCGGGGTTGATTTCTAAATCAACTACAGGTTCTATGGGTGTAGGTGGATCCAAGATAGATAGATGGTGAATGTCCTGAGTGATATCATCTACTCCTGTAGGGTCATGGTGTGGTTCGTTGAACACTACATGAACTGATTCCTCGATCGTCAGCCTCCTTTTATTGAAGATTCTGAAAGCTTTGCTGACGGAGGAGTATCCTACGAATATTCCTTCATCTGATTTTTCATCAAAGGTTCTAAGTTGGTCCTTCCCATTGTTCAATACATAACACCTGCATCCAAAAATGTGAAAATACGAAACTAATGGAGTTTTGTTATTCCATACCTCATAAGCTGTTTTGTTGTGGTGCTTGTTGACGATACATCGGTTTTGAGTGTAGCACGCTGTATTGGTTGCTTCACCCCAGAAACGCTGTGGCAATTTGCTTGCGGCAATCATTGTCCTTGTTGCTTCTTTCAACGTCCTATTCTTTCGCTCGGCAACACCATTTTGTTGAGGTGTACGGGCAGCTGAGTATTCGTGCTGTATTCCATTCTCCGAACAGTATTGTTCTATAAAGCGGTTAGTAAATTCAGTACCTCTGTCGGAACGAATGCACACGATACTCGATGCTTTTTCATTCTGCAACTTTCTCAGGAGCTCGGGCAGCCTTGATGTTGTTTCCTTCTTCTTGCTAAGAAAGATCGTCCAAGCATACATGGAATAATCATCAACAACAACCATGCAGTATTTCTTACCTCCCAAACTTACTGGGTCTACAGGACCGTAGAGATCCATGTGTAGCATTTCCAACACTCTTTGGGTTGAAAGGTAGGATTTGCTTTTCAAGGTTGACTTGATTTGCTTGCCTTTCTGGCATGGTCCGCAGATGCTGTCCTTCTTGAATGACACATCTGGCAAACTTCTAACCATACCCTGTCTTGAAAGCTGGTTGATCGTCTTGAAGTTGACGTGAGACATCCTCTTGTGCCATAACCAGCTAATATCTGCAGTGCCTTTGGCAACAAAACATGGAATTGAGGAGCTCATAGGCTTCCAGTCAGCAATGTACATATTACCTGATCTGCTTCCTGTAAGCACAACTTCCTTGGTTTAGGTGTTCTTGACTCTACAGCGATCTATATAGAACTTCACCGAGAACTGTTTATCACAGGCAAGCTAATACTAAGTAGATTATACTGTAAGCCTTCAACATATGCAACATCGGTGACCTTGAATTTCCCGACAAGTAGGTTTCCTTTCCCTCTTGTTCTTCCTTTAGACTTATCACCGAAGCGAACTTTTGGACCACGACCTTCTACAAAATCAGATAGCTTGCTCCTATCTCCGGTCATGTGACGAGAGCATCCACTATCGAAGTACCTGTATCCTCCTCTAGAATGTCTGTAACAAAGAATTTAGGTAGATTTAGGTCCCCTTTGATTTTGGGTCCATATATGTTAGTTCCTTTAGGTACCCAAACTTTCTGACGACAATTGGTTTCTTGTAGGATGTACTCGATGCAGATGATTGCGATATCTACGGGGCATATCCGTAGTTGTTATAATCATGATAATTACTATGCATGTAAAATTCGGGGTTATTATCATTGTTCGATCTGAGTCTTTGTCTAGGAGGTGGAGCCATTTTCCTAGGCTAACGACTTGTCTTACGGGTCTCCGGTTGGATTCCCAATCTTTGATGATACCGAATCGGCATCTGTGTCTTGAGGGATAACGGGGCTTACGTATCCAATACCTAGGCGCCTGCATCTTGGGTACCGCCGTGCGGGCCTTTGGTGGTTGGATACCGCTTTCTTCGAATGATCGGCTTGGATGATATG
This sequence comes from Orobanche coerulescens, assembly GCA_033398695.1. Taxonomy (NCBI): domain Eukaryota; kingdom Viridiplantae; phylum Streptophyta; class Magnoliopsida; order Lamiales; family Orobanchaceae; genus Orobanche; species Orobanche coerulescens. Next base: position 7,629,440 of record CM065814.1, read on the forward strand.
CTTGGAGCATCTTTGTAGATTACGCCTTCTGAGTGGTTGTTGGTTCCACTGTCTCGAATAGTAGAGTTGTGGGGGCGGAATTGCAGCCTTCGGTCTTCTCGGTACAGCAGGTTCCTTTATGGGACTAGGAGTATCTTCCGATTCTGGAATGTGTTCCACACTCTTGACGAACACAGTACTAGATTTCCCTTTGTTCGAACATGAGCTGTATCCTAAGCCACTTTTATCATGAGCATGTTGCCCAGTGCTTAGAATTTCTTCCATTCTTTTGGACGATTTTTCAAAAGACTTCAGAATGGTCTCAAGTTCAGTTTCTCGCTTTTCGAGAGTTGTGATTTTGGTTTGTAATAGAACCAAATCATTTGTCTTGCTCTCACTGTGGGTTTTAATCACATTTAGATCACGAGCAAGTTGATGATTGCTCTCCATGACTTTTTCAAAATCGACCTTGCTGGTTTCACAATCAAGAGACATATTTTCATAGTTTATTTTCAGCAAGTCATTCTCATCTTTCAGCTCTAGATTTGTTAATTGAAGCTGTATATTTTCAGTTTTTAGAGTCTCATGGGCCTTTTGAATGTTTTTGAATTCATTCATCATATTTTCGAAAGTATGAGATGCATTTGATGGAATAACTGAGGTTGAACTTACCTCATCGTCGCTATCTTCACCTTCTGGAACATCTTTGGCCATAAAGCACATGTATGCTTTATCATCGAACTCATCGTCAGATGAATCACTTTCAGTGACCACCTGAAGACATTCTGCTGATTTGGATGATGTGGGGAGGCTTCGATTCGCCAATCAGGGCCTTGAGCTGGTCTTTCCAAGCACGTCTTCTTTCATCTCTCTCTTGTTGCTCGGCCTCAGGCAATCTTTGGACTTTGGGATGAGGACATTTGTTTGCATAATGGCCTGGTTTCCTGTGATTATAGCACGAGTTAGCATCACCGGATGATGTTTCGGTACTTACCTTATTGTGAGTTTGGGCTGTAGAGTCTTTCAGTGTTTGATGAACTTTTGAATTTATGCATTAGAAGCGCCATTTCATCTTGGGACGGGATGTCGTCGTCCTTGTGAGCATTCTTGTGACCGGGCTTGGGCGAGCTAGGCATCTTTGTGTCGACGGTTCGTCTGGCGGCGAGGCTGTGACCTTTGAAGGAGATTCTTGACTTTCTCTCTTACGCCGATGTCATACTCAAAAGCTTTAAGGTCGGAGAAGAGATCAAAAGTGGATATTTCATTAAGATTACAGGATACACGCATATTGTGGTCTTAATGTCCCATCGGGCCGGAGAGATCTGAAAATTTTAAGTTCTTCTCCTTTTGGGTGTAAATCTTGCCCAACGCTTCAAGTTCACCAACAATACCAGTAAATCTGAGGTCAAGTTCCTCAAGTGTTTCCGTTGGTTTCATTTCAAAGGATTCAAATTGCTGAGTAAGTTTTGAAATCTTGTTTTCTTTTGAGAGCTCAGTTCCCTCACAAATTAACTTGAGTTTATCCCGATTTCTTTGGGTGTTTGCAGCTCTTTACCTTTGAGAACGTGCCTTTGTCAAGAGTGACAAATAACGCGTTCTTAGCCACGTTGTCGAGATTTGCTCGCTTTCTTTCATCGGTTGTCCATTGCTCGCGTTCCTTCTCGAGCATTTCAGCATGGGCTTGGCCCTCAATCCTTGCGGCCGGATTGACCTTCATGATCTTGATAGGACCATCTCAGTATAACAAAAATCATCTCTTCGTGCATTCCGCAAGATGAGCTTCCACTCTAATTCTCCAGTCGTCAAATTCGTTAATAGAGAACATAGGAACTTTGTTAATCATAGAAGTATCCATACTGATAATATAGGAATGAAAGAGACTGTTTTGAAAATAAGTGATTTGAATCTGATTCAGTTAAAAAGAAATACGACTGATTCTTTTTAGAATCAACCGCTCCGATACCACTTGTTGGCCACTTAAGTATACTGGATACAGTTTGGAAAATAGTTTAAACAACAAACTGTATGGAATCTAAATCTGAGTGCGTAGCGGAAGTCTTGGATACAGTAGGTTGCTATGGATACAGCAACTAAGTGTATGGTGTATACTTAATATATCACAGTTATTTTTAAAACAGTAAAAGCTGAAGGTAAATAATACAGTAATTAAAGTGGTTCGAGGTAAACCCCTCTACGTCCACTGGTCCTCCACACAGGAGTAAAAAGTTTATTATAATTACTGCGTACACAACTACGTAATTATAAACAAATTTATCCTTGTATCGTTCACACAGATTGATACAAAGAATATCACTTTCAACCGTTCACACAGATTGGTTAAAGCTTCCTTCTTGACTAGCTTCTTCACACACAGTTCCAAAGCTTCGTCCTTATTCGTCCCACACAGGTCAGAATAACTTGTTGAGTTCACACAGAGCTCGGTTTTTACACAGAGGTAAAAGGTAGGTAACCAGGTAAGAACAGCAGCTTCGAATATCAAGTTCTTGAGCTTATGATGGCTGTTCTTGATGTTGAGCACTGTATATCTCTTTCGTTCTTAATTGCAGTATGCTTTGGAGATATGTTTGCTCTGATGATAACTTTGATAGCTTGAATGTTAGGTTACTTGGGTAACTTGGTAACTGATCTTCAATGTCTTCATAGGATATATATAGTCTCTGAAGAAAGTATCCGTTGAGATGTGTCCGTTTGAATGAGATTCCGTTTCAACGGGATTAAGACACGATCCGGATTTCGCGGGATTCTGAAGATCTGAAGACTGGCAGTATTTAAATACTTTATTCTTGAGTATTTAAATACTTCTTTGTTCAACGGGTCTTGACTTGTGTTCCTTCTTGTCTTTTTGTGAACTGTATGGAAGATAACTGTATTTTGAGCATCGAGACAGTTTCCATACTTGGTCTTTTACAAGTCTTCTTGATGTACTGACGAGCTTCACTTATGCTGATTCGAGGCAGGTCTTCGATACAGGATACAGCCTTAAAGCCTCGATACAGTTTCCTTTACTGTATTGGCATATATGTCAAAACCTTCTTTATGACATTCGATACAGGGATTCGAGTATCCCGGCTGTTTCGATACAGGGTGTTTGTTTTTCCCAACAATCTTCGAGAATACCGCAGCTCCCTGCAACTGATAAAACAAGTCATCAATCCTCGATAAGGGATACTTGTTCTTGATGGTCACCTTATTTAGCTCACGGTAGTCGATACATAAACACAGTGAGCCATCCTTCTTCCGCACAAACATAACCGGTGCACCCCAAGGTGAAGCGCTCGGTCGAATATACCCTGACTCAAGAAGCTCACTCAACTGCTTCTTCAACTCGACCATCTCTAAAGGTGCCATGCTATACGGCGCCTTCGAAATCAGAGCCGCACCCGGCTCTAACTCAATAGCGAACTCAACCTCATGGTCTGGTGGTAACTGTAACACCCCGAGATATTCGGAATAATTACAGCGTCGTAAATTTTTTATATAAGAATTTACAAGGCTAATTTAAGAAATACGGGAATAATATAAAAGTACCACAAAAATTTAGAATTCGGAACCGGTTCAAACAACTCAAGTGAATCCAATTATTACAACACCTCAAATCATCAATAGGACACGCGTACTCGAGTACTGAAAGTCAAACCAGAATAACAAAACAACACGATAAATAACATCACTGAGCCCCTTCGTCGTCATGTCGGCACTGTGGTTGCTTCCCCGTTCCTCGTCTACCTGAACATCAAAACAAATGTCCACCCCCGAAGGGGTTAGCAAAACGATGCTAGTACAAGTATCATAATACACAAAATCGGATATACAACAACGATGCATAACAAAATACACAATACGGACTTCCACTACCGGAATCCAACAATGCGAATCCACATGATTCCATCAACACAACATGGGTATTCCAACGATCCAGCGCCCTCAGCATAGATCCCAAGATGATCCCGTCGGACCAACACGAGGGGGAAAAACCCGTCCCATGATCCAGCGCCCTCTCATAGATCCCAATATGATCCCGTCAGACCAAAACGAGGTGGACATCCGATCCATCGCCCTCAGCATAGATCGCTCGATCCCTTCGGACCAACACAACATACACAAACACAACTATGCATACATATATGCAAAATCGCTATGTCCATCAACATGAACATACGAGTAATCGATAACGAATATGATGACAATTCAACGAAAATAATCTCATGTTCAACAACATGAACAAACAGTATGCATGATCAAAATCACCAATATGAATAAATTTCAAAATACGATACTTGCCTCAAAGATGGCAAGAATTAAATACTCCAGCGAATGTCAATGCGTCCGAAGGTCGCCACCCCTCGATCGATCACCTTGTAACAATGAATTCAACAAACCTCTCGAAACTAACGCACGAGCACTGAACGCCCTAAGTTATAATCGAGTTATCATTAATGAATGGCTAGTTCTAGGTTTTACTTCCCGACGAACACTAATTTTTGAAAATGGCATGCAAATTCAAGAGATCATAATGGGGCACAATGCGGATGTCTACAATTCCAAGGATATTCATCATACCATTAAACTCCATACTTTAATTCCGATTATCAACTCAAATACTCGGTTCGGTTGTTTCAACGATACATAGCGAGATAATCACGTTCAACCTAGTTCTAGGTTAACTCACCCCTACGATTCTTGTTTTTCCACGAGTAGTTCTTCTTATCAAGTTCTACATTCAAAATGATTGTCCCAAATATCATTACCAAGTTCTAATCATCCATATGTAGATTAATAAAGAATTCTTTTTAAGGCAAGAATTATAATTGAGCACCCTCCACATTCACCTTCTTGAATTCATCTTACACAGGGGGTAAACCTTAACAAGTTGTTCATCAAAAGGGTGTTACGAAAGCATCATCAAGGCGTGTTCATCTCAGAAAAATCCATTCTTATGATTGGTGAAGATCATGGCTCAACTAATAACAACGGAAACCTTAATTTACCTAATATAATCCTCCTAAACATGGTGCTAGATTCACTACGATGTAACGAGTTCAATAATCTCCGTAAGAACCTCATAGTATAACTAAGAACATAATCTCCAACTTGATGTAGAGTTAACATACCTCAATGAAGAGAAGAACAATGAAAGACTTGAAGAAACTCTTCACCGGAAGCTTGAACACCAATCCACAAGGTCTATGATTCTCAAAAATCGGGCTAAGATGATGATATGAGGGATATATGGTGCTGGATAGTCTTCAGATTACGAAAATCGGCTAAGGAGTGAGGAAGAAATGAAATGGGGGTTGAGGTCTATAAATAGATTTCTAATCATTATGTACGTTACCAATATTCCATTACGTACGTAATGTCCTTAGCGTACGCTATACTCGATCTTTAGTGTACGTTAATGTCTGGCCAAAACTCACTTACTTGATTCTGGCATTCCCTTACGTACGTTATCATACTGGTTTACGTACGTAATCGCTAGGACTTTAGCGTACGTTAATAATCCACCCTAGCATGCGTTAAGTCTCGTTGACTTGCTTAGCTGGAAAGCCGTCCAGGTTCATGCGGAGCATCTCACAAATCTTCACTGGCCCCCACATGCCGACCCTTGTCTGATCTCGAATTGACTAAAGCTTACGTACGTTAAGCTTAACATATACGTATGTTATATTGCAGTCGTAGCGTACACTAAGATCATCACCTAGTGCACGTTATGACGTGCAGAACCATGCATGCAAAAATGTTGGAGATACAAAAATGTAGGGATGCGAATACAGGAAACCAATCATCGATTAATAACGCCACGAAGTCGAATATTACAAGTTTGAATACAAGATAAATACACAATAATTATCCGGGCATTACAGTAACCCCGGTAACTCGTCAGGAAAGACATCAGGGAACTCACTGACGACTGGGATCGATGAAAACTCGACCCCACCATCCTCCGCCTTCAAGGCGTAACATCAATAACCAGTACACCCCTTCCGTAGGAGTCTCATCGCCTTCAAGGCGTTAATCACGAACTTCTGGTTTCCCCTATTTCGCCCCGCGAAAGAGTGCTCGGTGCCGTCCTCTGCTAACATGGTGATGATTCTCGTGCGGTAGTTCTGATTGCACCATGCCGCTCGAGCCAATCATCCCTGAGAATCAAATCCTCACCCTCAATACTCACAACAATAAGATTAGAGAGCCAAGCCCTCTCACAAATAAATACAGAACAGTCTCGGACCTCCTGATCACCAATGATTCTATCACTGCTAGGAAGCTTAACGATGAAAGTCTCACAAGGCGTCAATCAGTCGAGACTCAAATGGCACACACACTCCAGAGAGATGAATGAGTGCGTAGCACCCGAATCAAAAAGCACACTAACAGGATGAGACTGAATATGAATGGTACATGTGGCCACGGTGGCGGCTGGATCATCGACCATCCTCATCTCGTAAACACGCGGATGGGCGGAGCCGACACTGGAAGCTCCCCCCTAGCGGGCTGACCCCGACCTCTTCCTTGACTGGCACTCGGTGGAGACTAAGAAGCAAATGACCCTTGGTTCACGCTCGGTTCCCTAGGTGCTGGGAAGAAAGTTTGGGTGCCAAGGGTTCTCTCTCTCAGCACAGAAAGCAGCCTTGTGGCCCGACTGGCCACACCAATTACACGTCATCAAAGGACTCATACAAGCTCGACCGATATGGCCCGATCGGCCACAGTTAAAACACTTCACATCACGGGAAGGAGTACTGGCAGCCCCGCGGAAACCCCCAGTACAACGAGCTGGACCACCACCAGCGAGAAAGTTAGCAGACTGAGATTTCTACTGACCTTCACCCTTATGGCCCAAAAAATTTCCGACGGACTTCTGTTTCTTGCTCTCACGAGCCGCCTCACTGGCCGTCAAAGACATATCGTATGAAAGAGCTCTACTCTAATAATCCTCCAAGGTGGTACAGGCGAGTCCAGACATGTAGTCACGAATCTTCAGTTTTATCCATCTGGAAAAGTGGAAAATCTTGTCGCTCTCCTCTCTAACTTGGGCCTTCACGAAGCCCAACTCTCGGTTGCAATCAGCAATAGCTTGAGAAACAGGAATATCCCGAGGCTGAGCATCATAAAAAGCATGGACTCGAGCCTGTTTAACTGGCCACGGGCAATATTCGGTCTCCATTAGGTCCTTGAACTCGACCCATGAAGCAACATGGTCCTTAGGCTCAACAGCCTCCCACCAGTCAGTAGCGTCCCCAGTGAGAAAGTACTGGGCAATAAGGACCTTGCGATCCTCGGGATAGTTGGTGGCAAAAAAGACCTTGGATATCTCCTTGATCCACCACTCCCAACCAATCGGGTCTGAAGCTCCCGAAAACTGAGGAGATTGCATCTTGATGACATCCTGAAGCTAACGATTTGCTCCGCCCCGAGTAGCATGGGCCGGAGTTAGGTTCTGAACTGCCAGAGCTATCACAACCATTTGGTTCACCATTTGTTGCATCACAGCTGGAACACCAAGGTCGGCGCCACCACCGGTTGCGCCCTCATGAGTAGCAGTATGAATCTGATGACCATCAGTACTACCAGCCCCAGAATTGTGTGATGTGGCCGCCTCACTGGCTGCTCCACGTCCCCGACCGCGTCCTCGACCACGACCGCGAACCCTACCTCGGCCTCTCACAGCATCCATAGTGAAGATAAGAGGTAGAAATAGCAATTCGATGATAAGTACGAGAGGAAAAACAGTCACAGTTCAAGAATCGAAAGTGCGATACAAGGAAACAAGGAATCGAGTACGGAAAACTTACAAGCACTGGAAGTACCGAGATGATGGCAGCGGGGTGACAATGTGCAAAACAAACACAACTAGACCCAATTAACCGATAAGCCTAGGTATCCATAAACCTAGTGCTCTGATACCATTTTCTGTAACACCCCCAAGATATTTAGGGAATATTACAGTGTCGTGGACCCCTACATGGGACCCACCAGGCTGATTGAGAATACCACTCGTCTAACTATCTTAGTTAGCAAGAAAACACACATCACCAGAACGAAAAATAAACGGGACACTCGGTATAACCGACAAAACAAACATCACTGACAGTCATAAATAACGTATAATGATACAAACCATAATCCTAGTAGAAATGCCTATGTACTCGCGAGTACCTTCTAAAAGTTCACAAGTTTAAATAAAAACAACCGTATCAAAAGGACAACGGAAATAAAGAGACACAAGTGCACACATCATCAACCCTGGCCAGCATCCTCGTACTGCCCCAGTGCCCGATCGTTCGGCTGAACATAACCTGAAATTCATAGCAAGAATTTTCCCACAACGGGTCCCCAAAGGGGTTAACAATTACGCTAGTACAAGTAATCAAATGAACAACTTACACCTTACACATATAGTCAAAGCATGCAAATGGTAAAGCCTCAGTTTGAAACACATATTTCCCGAAACTCCATAACCCAAAACACATTTATAAAATGCACCACAATTAACTGCAGACCCATGCCCCTGTGGACCCCTACTGAGACCCCGTCGGATATAACCCATAGTGGTTAAAAGCAAGCTCGTGGATCCACGCCTCTGTGGACCCCTACCGAGACCCCGTCGGATCTAACCCGTAGTGAGCATACACACACACAAGTTACTCATGCAATACTACCATGTTAAGCATGTAAGTTCATTAAGGGTACTAGCCTCGATTATCACGATGAAAAGACGGGAAGAAAGAATCGCGGTTGCGAGTAATTGGACACACTGAACCTAGACGATTCGTCAAACACCATTACAACCAATTTGACAAGAATAACGATAACGGAAGACACCCGAAACCCCACCTACGATTCATGTAAGTTCGTACAAAACAACGACGAGTACGAATCGCAACCGATCCCTCTTTATTCCACAAATATCACGAAACTTACCATGAACTCGTAGGGAAAACAAGAATACTACCAAGATTAATCATATACATCATGGATTAATCAACAATACGGAATATATCGAACGAAAACTCAAAAACCCCCCAAATTTCCCAAAAATGGGGTTCTAGGAGATTACCTTGGATTAAGGATGAAGAACAAGTGTTGATGTTGTTAATCTACACCAAGAACTCAAGAAAGATGTTAGCTAGGAGTTGCAGGACTTCGAATCGCCGGAGATCGCCCAAGAATCGCCCAAGAACCGGAGAGGGAGGAAGATATGAAAAAGTGACAAGTCTCGGTCAACTCTATGGTTTAAATAGCCAGAGAGTTTTAGCGTGCGCTAACAATTTTTGAGTTAGCGTGCGCTACCCAGCTAAAAACCAGTCCATAACCTATGGTTCTGGCCCATTAGCGTGCGCTACTAGAGAATAGCGTACGCTAACGGCCCCTCGATAGTGTGCGCTATCGGGCCATAGCGTGCGCTACCTCGACACCAGGCCGAGTCCAGAAACAATTTGCCCAGTACTGGACTGTCGGATTAGCGCGTGCTACCGGACACCCAGCGTGCACTAAGCCTAGACAATGGCGTGCGCTAGAATACATTCTTAGCGTGCGCTAAGCTGCTCGTCCAGAGAGCAGAGAGCAGAAACAACTCACTGCCACTGCTGTGCTCGAGTCGCTAGCGCGCGCTACAAAACATATGTAGCGTGCGCTACTAAGCGATGCTAGCATGTGCTATACAACAACGATAGTGCGTGCTAACGAGTGCAGTCAGCAGCACAGACAACACTCAAGGATGGAAACAGCGAATTCCATCTCGGATGAAAACAACGCGCATCCAACACCAAACAACTAGGGATGGCAGGAAAGCCCAAACCCATGGGGCCCACCCGAACCCGAACCCAAGTCAACGGGCGAAACCCGAGTTGACTGGGTTTGGGTTTGGGTTCGGGTGACACCCGATATTACGGGTGCGGGTTTGGAATCACTCAAACCCACACCCGAAACCCAGACACCCGCCCAGTTATATGTTAAATTACCTAATTACCCTATGTATATATAAGTATAAATTAGGATTTTCACTTTTCACCCATTCCTTTCCTACACATCTCACGACTCACTCTGCCTATGTTAATTGTATGTTATTGTAATTTAATTTCTTGAGAGTCTATGTTGAAGACTATGTTAAACTATGTTATTATTGTATTGTCATTTGTAAACTATTTTATTATTCTATTGACATTTGCAAACTATGTTAAATTATGCTACATTTTGCATTTTATCAAATTTGAATTTGGATGAGCACCAAACTTGAATTTTGATTCTGCCTGATCAAGCTGCGAGTTTGGGTTTGGGTGAAAAAACCCGAACCCAATTGGTGTGGGTGTGGGTTTTGTTTTGCCACCCAAACAGCCTTTGGGTTTGGGTTTGGGTTCGGGTGGTGATTTCGGGTGTGGGTTTGGGGAGTATGAAACCCGCACCCGACCCGACCCGTTGCCATCCCTACAAACAACGGGCCGAAGAAGACACGCGGACAACAAGATCGAGTCAGGACCAAAGCGCTAAAAGAAAACACGATTCTGACTACTCGAGAGTTCGAAAAACTACAACATTAGTAATCACCCCAAAACTTTGGGAAATTACAAAACGGCCCAAAACATCCAGAACACACTATACATGATCGAAACAACAAACGAAAGCTCACAACATACGGATCTGTGGCAACCCCAAAACGGCGGTTCCGAACAACGGTTACGATAATCAAACGAAATAGCAATGGAAATGATATTAAACACAGAATTGAGTATAACAGGTCCGAAACAAGATCGGATGACAAAAAGTCCAGTATTAATTGTTCTCGAAAACTACTGTGCTAGAAAACGAAAAAACGAAAAGAAAAATGCGGATATTACATCGTAACTGTGTTACCATGTGTTATTTTACCTCAGCACGACATTGTTTGTCATGTGGTGACGCATTATGAAATCAAAATTTCGTATCTTATTTATTGTGTTGGAATATTGCACACGTGGTACCAGTAATCGGATACGATATTTATTTTTTATTACGTTCGTTACCATTATATACAGAGCTGATCATTCATTACTTATTTCATGCAGATGAGCTCATCTTGTTGAATTATTGCGCATGGAGGAGAATGGAATGAAAATATATACGATGGAGGCAGAAAATACATTCGACCAGATTTTGAGTAAGTTTGAGGTGCGATTGATGAAAGAGAAAGCATGTATGTATTTGGTGTTGATGTTTTAGTTATGTCGCCCGCAGGTGAGACTATGAGAATGTCGTCTTCAGCCTCCTAACAACGTACTCCCCTACGGCTGCGATCATATTCTCTTGGTGAATTTGGAGAAGGACCTTCATCTCTATTCTTTCTCTTTTTGCTGCTATCTCGCTGGCATAATCCCTGATCTATTTGATCAGTGACTCCCTATATGGACCGGCCAGTATGTTGGGTGGGAGCAGTTGAGCATTGGCGGTTGAAGTAGAGGCACCCACAACAGCGACAACTTCTTCTTCGTCCTCGTCTTCATTTTCGCTTTTTTTTTGTGATTTGCATCAAACATGAAGGCAAAGGGCTGTGTTTCTGGATCTTCTTCAAGAGACTTCCAGTAATATGTGTTCAACTTTCTCTCATATGGATCAAGCACGTTAATCAGCTTATATGGTTACCCACAAAAAATGGTAACCCAGTTAAGATATAATAATTACTTTACCAATATAAAATGATAGCCCATATAAAATGGTAACCGAGTTAAGATATACTAAAAGTTATAAATCACACAAATGGTAACCCATATAAGCATTTAGTATATCTTAACTGGGTTACCATTTTATATGGTAACTCAGTTAAGATATAATAATTGCGTTATAGAGTTATGGTAGTAGTAACTTACCAAGAATGGAATTGTAATACCTTTTAGATGGTAGGGTCCTGGAATGTATTTTCTTTTAGAATACGAAATGGTTATTTCTTTCAAAGGTTACCAGCACACAATAGGATAACCCAATAAAGAAATGATCATTTCTTAACGAATTACCAGCACACAATAGAGTAATACAATTAAGAAATGATAATTTCATAATTAGTTACTAGCATGTAGGAATGTAACCCAGTTAATAATTGATCATTTATTTCAGAGTTACCATCACATAGAAGGGTAACCCAACTAATAAGTCATAATTTCGTACAGAGTACCATCACATACAAGAGCATCCCAGCTAAAAATTGATCATATATAATGCCTAAAGAAATGATCATTTCGTAACACAATAAAGAAATGATCATTTCGTAAAGAGTTACCACCACACAATATAGTAACCCAGAAATTCAAATCAATTTCGTAATGGGGTGGTTGGGATAAAAACCAAAATCTACTCCTCCCCTTTAGTAAGGGTAAATTGGTCCAAATTTGTCCCTTTTGGCTACATTTTGTACAAAATAAGTTGCATGACAAATATTGCTATTAACTAGGACAAAGTGGCTAGACCATGTCTTCCCTCTTATTATTATTATTATCCTCAATTTGTAAAATATACCTATTATATTTTATATATTTGCTTATTAGTTATGTAAAATTATTTTCAATAGATTAGATCTTATTTTAATATATGATCAAAAACTCTACCTCGATATTGTAGCTTAGACCAACTAAATTTAAATTTATAAATCTCAAGGGTGAGGTGGATTATTTGAATTATTCAAATGCATCTAATTAAAAATAATAAAATTTAGAATAATATTTATCTATTATTACTTTCAAGAATAAATGAAATATTTATATAATTATATATTACATATAATTACATAAAGGGTCTCATGAAGTGTACTTTTTGAATTATGCTAAAATTTATATAGCCATTATTAGAATTTTGGATACTATTATAGAATATTGGAAAGTAATTTAGATTATAAAATAATCTAGTAAAATAAAAATAAGGGTACAAACCTATTTTGGAGTGGAAATGGGGAATAAGGGGCATGCATGTCATTAATTATAACATAAGGGTCTATTTGTACCTAAAAATACATCAAGGGCCTATCTGTATATTAGAGTAAACATTAGGGGTGTATTTAATACTTTTCCCTATATATAATGTGTGTGTTCTTTTATATATACTCTTTTGGGAGGGTCATTCAAGCGAGTTCTACAAAGTAAGCAGTCAACTAGCCTATAAGAGGGGAGGGAGTGGGTGCGTGAGAGGTGAATTGCGGGGTGGCTCACTCACGGGAACACCGCCGCCTCGACTTTCATACCGCACGGGAGAGCAAAATGAGTGAGTATCTCACGCACGGGAGAGGAGAAAAGTCGAACGTTGGGAGGAGAAAATATGACCGTTTGAGGTTCCAACGGTCCTTTTTTTTTTTTAAATTCTATATAGTGTTGTGTTTGTGAATTAGTAAACTGGTTTATGCGTGTGTGATATTGCACAACATGATTCTACATGACTCCGGTACTGCAATCTCCCCAGTTCATATTCGGGATCCTCCGATCCAACCGGTGTTTGACGAAGAAACCTTAGACGAGATACGACATGAGAACACACATTTTCGTCTCCGATTTGATCTTATGGAGCATATTCACGCTCAACAATTACCATACCTCGAGGTGGACGATGAAGCCGATCAAGACGCAGAAGTTTATTTGAGTATTATGAATTTTAGTATTTTAGTATTATGTAATTTTATTTTATGTTTTTTAATAATATTATGTAATGTTTATTTAATTTTAATGAAATTTTAGTTTTTTAATAAATTTTAATAGAATTTAAAAAAAAAGAAAAAAAAAGAAGTGAGTGAAGGGTGAGTGAAGTGGCGCCTCTAAAAAGGAAGTAAGTGAAAGGTGAGTGAAAAAAAAGTGGAGAATGATGTGGCGCAAGGGGATTGGTTGGTAGTGAGTGAAGGGAGGGAGGGTGACTGAACCACTTCCTCCCCTCTAATATAACAATTTGAGAAGCTGAGAGACGATGATAAATTATTATTTTAGAAAAACAGAAATACAATTCTCATTATTCTATTTTATTTCGCATTCAACCAACTCCTTAAAATACTTTATTATCATTATTTTTCCAATCACAAGGGGAGAAAAAAAAACTTTGGGGGGACCAAAAATAGATAATGAACTTCGCTAGTCAAATTGAAAAGGAGACAGAAGAGGAGGTGATTGCGTGGTGTTGTATATCATATTCATGCATCCTGATTTGCTTCTGCCTCCCTCAGTATTCGCGGCTCCGCACGCCAAAAACGGTTTTTTTTTTCCTCCTTTTTGATTTTTCATTCACAGAAACACACACGCACACACATTTCTTACAAACAAATCAAATTACTACGAAGAATCGAAAAGCTGAAGTCATGTGGTTCTTCATCATCTACATCAACATTAGGAATTATTGACTCCAGCCATCAGAAGGTCCTCTCTCTTTTTGTTCTTTTGCTAGGATCTTATATACATATGTATTTCTTTGATTGTCTTTCTTCATAACCTTGGTTGGTAAGATACACACATACACACACACACACACACACACACACACACACACATATATATATATATATACACACACACACACATTTCGACGCTTTCTGTAAAAATTAGATGTCATATATTTATTTAAATGTACCAGCATTTTGCTGAATCATGTCAGAATTAATGTAAAAAATGGTGTCTGGAGTTTTGCTTTTTGTGGAGCATTCATGCATTATAGATCTCTGTTCTTTCAGGCTTGTTCTTGTTTCTCTCAAATGCTTAATTTTTCTTTTTGTTTTTTCAATTAATTAATTTCTGTCTTTTCCTCTTCAATTTCGATCATAGGGTTTTTGGTCTTCTCGGAAAAATGTCCAGTTTTGAGGGTGTTCTAGTCTCCGATCAATGGCTTCAGAGCCAATTCACGCAAGTCGAGCTACGAAGCCTTAAATCTAAAGTGTGCCACTCATCTCCCATTCGTTTCATTCTAATTTTTCATTTCGTCCCACTTGAAGAGTCGCATGATCTTGTCCTAATACTAGAATGGTCATATTTCTATTTCTCTAAATCCATGCCCTTACTTATATGGATATGCTAGTATATATCTGTGGTCCAAAAAGAATTCCCGACTAATAAGTAAGGATACTTATGGAAGATATGAGAATAAAAGGCTTATCTTATCTTATGTGTTGTATTTTGCAATCCATAAGAAGTTGTACATTCACCAAAGTAGACTCTTCAAGTGGTACGGAGGGTAGCTAGTATTAAATTTTATTTCCGATGTGATAATGCTGCATGTGGCTATAGTTTCTCTCGGCAAGAAATCAATATGGGAAAGTTACATTGGGAGATTTGCCGCCAGTCATGGCAAAATTGAAGCCGATCACGAGCATATTAACGCCGGACGAGATCAAGGACATCTTGAGTGAGTCATCTTCTGACTTAGGTCAAGAAATTGATTTTGAATCCTTCCTCCGGGTATGTGCATTTGAATTTTCTTTTTATTAATTGTTGACAAAAGAATGAAATCTAAATCATAGCTTCTAATCTCTGATGTGCAGGAATATTTGAACCTACAAGCTCGAGCCACATCGAAAATGGGTGATTCGAAAACATCATCTTCTTTCCTCAAAGCTACTACAACTACGTTAAGGCACACAATCAGCGTGTCCGAGAAGGCTTCCTATGTTTCCCACATCAACAGCTTTCTTGGAGAAGATCCGTTTTTATTGAAGTATCTCCCTATAGATCCATCAACCAATGCTCTCTTCGACTTGGCAAAGGATGGTGTTCTTTTATGGTTAGCAATATGGAACCTGTGTATACTCATCCGCCACTTTGGTGCATGCATCATAATCATCATCATCATCACCACCACCACCACCACCACCAGGGGTGGAGCCAGGATTTTAGTTTTGGGGGGACCAACATAGTATGAACAAACATTGAAACTAAGCTTTGTTATATTTTTTTGCACCTTAATCCCAACTACGGTTGAGTTGATAGTCTAATATTAGTTAACACTATAAATTCATACGAAAAGCAAAGCAGGTTTTTTTCACTTACATAACATGAGACAACAATGAGTTGAGATAATTGCTATAGTCGTGTGTCATTATATGATTCATATTTTAAAATCAACATGTATATCGTGGAACATGACCATGCATGCATACATGTGAAGATCACAATAGGTCTCATGTTGTTGACCCACTTAATTATTTTTTATGCAGTAAACTCATTAATGTGGCTGTGCCTGGTACTATAGATGAGCGAGCTATCAATACCAAGAGCATTCTTAACCCATGGGAGAGGAATGAGAATCATACCCTCTGCCTCAATTCTGCAAAGGCAATTGGCTGCACAGTGGTGAACATTGGTACACAAGACCTAGTTGAAGCAAGAGTAAACAAGCTATTTCTAGTTAAATTATTCAATTTTTTTAGACAATTTTTTGGATGTGTTACTCATCTTGGTTATCTGACAGCCTCATCTAGTCCTTGGATTAATTTCTCAAATAATCAAGGTAAATCAAATAGTACTAAACAGTTAAAAAAATGATATTATGATTATACACTTGAAGATATTCTGATATATTCATGATGTTGTCAAACTTCAGATACAATTGTTAGCTGACCTTAATCTTAAGAAGACTCCTCAACTGGTCGAGCTGGTGGAGGATAGCAAGGTAACAAACTTCCCGTGGTTTTTCTTGTCGGGTTGTGTTTTTGAAACCGATATTATTTCGTGTATTATTGTTTAATTTGCTTCTTGGTTCCACAATGTGCGCGCAGGATGTGGAAGAGCTTATTGGCTTACCCCCGGATAAAGTTTTACTTAAATGGATGAATTTTCATCTGAAAAAAGCTGGATATAAGAAGCAGGTCACAAATTTTTCTTCTGATTTAAAGGTAATAAGAATTCTACCATTTAGAAAATCTATAGTTTAGAAAATGTTCAATGTGTTGCAACTAAGTGATGAAACATAAATTCCGTAGACATCTGAGGATATATATCAATGTTTTGCAAGTGAAACGACCACTTTAACATGTGAAGGAGATTGAATACATTTTTCTTATACCTTTTCATTTGTCCCATCTGTTTTATACCTCATTCACTACACACTTTTCCTCCCACTCGGTTTGACCATCTCCAAAGTAGAATTATTCTGGAGGGTCTTCATTTTTTTCTTTACGATCTCCAAGGGATCCCTCGAACTAACTAGGAATAGACATAAAACCTTGCTAGTGGTATGCCTTATATTGTAATTGCATGGAAAAGAATTGATCAGTCTAAAAATAAATGAGAATTATTCTCAAGTATTCTGCTTACATAATATTTTATATGATTATATTTACTCAAAATTCTCTATGTTACTTGACCTGAATAAAAATTTACAGATGAAATTTGGTGGTATCCGTGAGTGATCATCGATTTTAACTATTTCCTGGTCGAGATACAACTTTACAAGACAAATAAATAACTAGTTGATTGAAGATTGAATGAAGTCTTCAATTGATATGATGATAGTGATGATTGCCGAAGAAACACGAAGACAAAACATAATAATGAAATAAGCACGATAGTCTAAATGCTTTAATTTCATTATAAGTGCACGATCAATGTGGTTGGTGCATGGTACTTAAACTTCGATTTCCCAACTACAGGATGGAGAAGCTTATGCTCACTTGCTGAATGCTCTTGCCCCAGAACATGGCACAACTACGACATTAGATGCAAAAGATCCCACTGAAAGAGCAGCGTTGATAATCGAGCAGGCTGAGAAACTGGACTGCAAAAGATATGTTACTCCAACAGATATTGTTGAAGGATCACCAAACTTAAATCTCGCATTTGTTGCTCAGATATTTCAACACAGGTTTGATTTTTCCTTTTATTTTTTTTTTGTTTTTTTGTGGAACAAAGTATCTTTTGTTGTTCTCTTCTTCTTTCATGCAATTTGTCGAGGCTCACTAGTTTTGTATCTTTCTTTTCAGAAACGGACTATCGGCGGACAACAAAAAGATTTCTTTTGCGGAGATGATGACGGATGATGCTCAAACCTCACGGGAAGAGAGATGTTTCCGGCTGTGGCTTAACAGCCTTGGAATTGATTTCTATGTCAATAATTTATTTGAGGATGTCAGGACAGGGTGAGGTCTCTGTGTATCTTCTCATCAATTATCTTTATAAATTTTCACTTGATTGTGATTTTTTATTATTCTGCATACATACAGATGGGTGCTTTTGGAAGTGCTTGATAAAATCGTTCCTGGATCCGTTAATTGGAAACAGGCCACAAAACCCCCTATAAAGATGCCTTTCAGGAAAGTCGAGAATTGCAACCAAGTCATAAGTATTGGGAAGGATTTAAACTTCTCCCTTGTGAATGTAGCTGGAAATGATATTGTGCAGGGAAACAAGAAGCTCATATTGGGTAAAGAGATTGCTCCAACTAGCAAGAAAAGTTCTTTGTTCAAAAGCATATAAGCTCTCTCTATTATCTTGGCGTTACTGAACTGTGTTACTTTATTCTTTGATCTTTAGGACTTTTAGGGTCTGTTTACCCCGGAGAAAAAGGATAGTGCTTCCATCCAAATTATATAGGATAGGGGTATAATTGTATAAAAGTTCCATTGTTTACTTAATCCAGGGATAAGGATATACATTATCCGCATCCCATGTTTATTTCAACCAACATTAAAAAAGAGAGAGAGAGAAAATGACTGTTTTGTAACTTAGTTTCCCAGAATGCCTTTTTTTTTTTTTAAAGTATATCTGTTGTGACTTCATTTTTTTTTTCCAGCTTTTTTGTGGCAGTTAATGAGATTTAGTATGCTCCAATTGTTGAAGAACTTGAGATCACATTCACAGGGAAAGGAGATAACGGATGCGGACATACTAAATTGGGCAAACAATAAAGTTAAGAAATCCGGTAGGACATCGCAAATGGAAAGCTTCAAGGTAATAATGCTCAAGACCTCAATCATGGCATCAGTCTATTTTGTTTTGTTTTTGGCTATTAAAGCTCTTGTAATTTGTTTTTGGGCCTTGTTAGGACAAAACGCTTTCGAGCGGGTCATTCTTTCTTGAACTACTGAGTGCCGTGGAGCCAAGGGTGGTTAACTGGAGCCTTGTGACAAAGGGCGAAACTGGTAACAATGGAATTAGGCTTAATTTCACTGAGAATGAGTTATACCTTGGCTTTTTATCCAATAAATAAAACTGGTCTCTGCAGATGAGGATAAGAAGTTAAATGCAACATACATAATTAGTGTGGCCCGGAAGATTGGATGCTCCATATTCTTATTGCCCGAGGATATTATTGAGGTACGTGACGTGTGACAATGACACAAATGTTTTATTGTGTGTAGTTCCTTATCATCCACATGCATTAAGAGTTTAAGTAGAGTTTGTCACTTCTCATTACCTACATATGTTTGAACTGGTGGTGGTGGTGTTGTTGGTGGTTTAGGTGAACCAGAAAATGATCCTTACATTGACAGCAAGCATAATGTATTGGAGCCTGCAGCAAAAAGGTGGAGACTCCTCCGAGCAGTCGTCTCCTACCAAGACTGAGAGCGACACCAATGATAAAGTATTGGGAGATGGTGAAAATCCAACTGATTCTGTTCCAGGTGAAAAGCAAGATGAAGGATCATAAATTTTTGCAGTTTAAAACTTTTTGGAGATGAAGACGAGCAACTTCATTTTTAGCTCGGGGTTTGAAAATCTTTGGATATATGAAAATATGTTCAGTTTCAATGTTTTAAATGCATAAAGTATGGTAATCTTTTTTTAGTGCAGTTGTTAGGTCATAAGCTAGGAAGCACGGATACATTTGTGAGCACGACAATGTACTCACACCGCATACTTATCGTATCCGATATTTGGCCCAATCCTCCGTAAATATATATTATATATATATATATATTACATCACACAGATCAATGATTCAGATTTATTCTCAATTCACACTACAAAAACCATTTTCATATGATCCTATATATATATTTATATATATATTTATGAAAACTAATTACTTTGTGAAATCTAGAAACATTTGTAGGCCATTGATATTAGTGATCTAACGGCTGTAGATGAGTAGAATTATATGCATTTATGTATTTTTTTATTGCATTATTTGTTGCATATACTAGCGATCAGCTTGATGCAACAAATAATGACAAATATGCAATGAAATTACTTAATAATGCAATTGGTTTCTAGATTTCACTATTAAGGGTGTTTCCACCATAGTCAATCCCTATATATATATATTCTAACACTCGACATGTTTTCTCTGTGTTTATGAGACTCGTCACATATTTTCTCGGAAGCCCCCACATTATGTATTTTTTTCTTAGTTTTATAACGTCTAATAGTAAAAAATACGTATTTGTTTTAAGGAACTAGCAAGAACCGATTGATATTAGGTATGTCACTTGCGAAAAGTAGATAATTACATTCTATTTAATTTTGATAAGCTTTTCTACAAAATAGTACCTCCAAATTTACTTTTATTTTTTAGTTATGTCTTTATATGTTTCTACATAATACTTAATTCATTAAAAAAGTTGCAAAATTTATTTTAATCTCCAATTTAACCATTGTCTTTAGCCCACTCCCTCAATAATCGATATTATGCATCTTAAAGATCTAGATGATGCATGGTTATTCTGTTGGACAGATTTGGATGGTGCCTGAACAAATTTGGACGATGCGTGAGTTATAATATTATTATTATTTTTTTGATGACGGAGCCGCAGTGCTCTTTCTTAGTGTAAGACTTGGATAAATCCTAAATTTGGACGTAATAGCCTGCAAACTACGTCAGGTAAATCACACTAGGCAAGTCCCGTGTGACAGGCTCAACCAAGAAAGTGTTGGTAAGGGGGAATCGAACTCGTGACCTTTTAGTCCCATGCTCACTTACTCCACCAACTTGGCTACCTTGCGGGTGAGTTAATATTATTGATATATCAATTTATTGAATGTAGGTGCATGGTCAAATATTTATACTTCAATGCGGTGTACTTTTTTTCTTATTGCAATGACAAATATGATTATTCGACGTCTCAAATATATAATATATTTTAGATTTGTTGGGTAGAAAATATTGGGGATATAATCAAATTATTGGATACATTGGCGGAAACGTGAGCTAAACATTAGATATATTAAATTGAAATAGCAATAAATAGTCAACAAAAAAATAGCCAAGGCTAGCGAACTATTCGTTTAAATTTTTTATTACCCCTACAGTGACTCACGGTCCCATTCAATGAACCTCCCAAGATACGACGACTCGATATTGGATCGGAGTTTTAAAACCAATCACCCTAGTGAACAAGTTTCGGCCGGATAATTGAGCAACATACCCTAAAAATTCTAGTATTATTATGCAGAAATTTCAAGTAGAGAGAGGGGATGATGTACGAAATTCTTTATGCTAGGTGCAATTTTCCTCTATGTAAAATATTTTATTTATAGGTGTAAATTAGGTGAAGGAGAGAAGAATTCAATTACATTAGGATTCCTTGACTTGCTTTTCAAGCAGTCTAGAAGGTTCTAGAGTAGTGGGAGTCTCAAACTTAATTAATTTCGGAGAATAATAAAATTTCGAGAAAAATGGGGGGTCGTTCGGTTGGAGTGGAAAGATCAATCAATCTATCCGAAGGTGACGGGCAACGAGCTGTGATGGACCGAGGCCAAGGCCGACCGAGACTGGACGGTGATTGGATGGAAGGACAGACGGGCGCGTGCTTGTGTGGCCTCTTCCACCTAGGCACTTCCACAAGAGTTTTGTAGTTTGTCTTATCCCACTTCATATTATAAGGTGTCTCCCACAAGGAAAGATTTTCTATATGAAATAGCTTCGACTCCTTTCAAAAGAGTGGACTTTCTTTTCAGTTCATGTCACAACTCCGTCCCGGGTCTGAACTGTTACAGCACCGTGGATCCATTTCGGGAATTCACAAGGCAAGATCTGTTTAACACACACACACACAACGACCAATTAGGTCGAACATAAAATTAAGACAACACGTCAACCGCAAGGTCGACAATACAACACATCCACAACCTCACGACCGGAAAGGCCGAACATCTCGACAGTCACAACCTGTTCAACGTATAGATAACAAACTCCAAGACAGTTCTCAAGCCCACCCATGGGCGTAACATCAATAAGAACAGTACTCGCGAGTACTTATACAAAGCAAGACTAAAATAACTAAAACAACATCGGAAACCCGAGAGAATATCACTGTTGCTCGTCGTCCACATGCTCCTCCTACGCCTTCTCGCCATTAAGACCTGTACCTGAATACTTAAAAAAAGTATTCACCCCGGAAGAGGTCACCAAATAGCCGGTACGAGTATTTGATACATGAGTATGTATAACGTGCAATAACAATATATAGGGATGAGTACAGTAAAAATACCAGAGAAAAGAATAACCATCCTTTACCAGCGTCTCAACAGTATCGTGACAGCGGCATCACATCCAACGTCATTATTCCGGAATAATACGCGTATCATCAATCATACATAGAACAACCTCCCGAGCAATACTGGCTACCGCATCCCGCAAGATACACACCCCAAGAGACCTCGTCAGGCTCTCTCTGGTTGTACAGTCCAACCAAGTAATCCGCAGATAATGCAGTCTAACGGACCCCATAGAACCTTCGCTGGTTTTACTTGGCTCACATACACTCATCAACATCATGTCATTTCACATTTCGCAATCCGTTGTCACATACTTTGATGATGCCAGTCTCAAATCATCAAACATTACAACTATGCTTTACAATCACAATCAGAAACAATATCTCCAAATCATTTTCAACAAAATATTTGTGAAATGTCATCATCTTGATATAAATTTAGGAAGGTCAGCCCTTGATGTTTTTGAAGAACCACTTTCAGTTTCTTTTCGAAGAACCTTTTGAAAATCCTTTTTAAACATCGCTAGTAATTATTATTTTTCAAACCTCAGAACTTATTATATTTGTTTGGAAAATATTCCAAAAAATATTTCAAAATATCAGTAACATTAGTCAAATTCAGAATATAAATAATCCAGTTCCAAAAGCACATTTACACACTTTAAATTGCAAGATAATACATAAACATAATCAAATACTCGTTTGGAATTCGACGGTTTAATTAGTTCGGTTAAACTCGAACAGGAGGTTATCAAGCCCAATCTTCGGACCTAGGATGATCAATATAGCAAGATTCATACCAGAGCTGATTCTAATCAAAATAACACTCGAAATTCGAAACCACACTATAAAGGGGATTTTTATGAGCACTTCACGGACGACGTTAGATTGCAGCGATTCGAACGAAAGTTTTGACTTCCATTCCGATGATAAGAAAAATCCCTAGATATATTTTGAATCCGGGCAACAAACACTCAAATTGAAGAACAAGTTTAAGGTTCAGGGCCATATTACCTCCAATCCGGCGAAAATCGTTGAAATCGGCTGAAGAAAACTTGCTATTTTGATTCTCGGGCATTGATTACGTGTTTAAACTGCTCGAAATTGGTCCGGAATGGAATTCCAAGGTGAGGGCCGAAGCCCTATGTTCTTTACGCTTAAGAATGGCTGAAATGCCATTTATGCCCAAAGAACTCACAAGGTCGGTTATAAGGGCAATCTAGTAATTTCACCACGACCGACTAACATCCTTGTCTTGTTTCGACCATAACTTGCTCGTTCGGGATCGGAATGGCTCGACGTTTGTCCCATTTGAAAGCTAACTCAATAATATACAATGCTGTAAAATTTTAGAACTTGGAATTTTTCTGAATTTATGGTGACTGATCAAAGTCAGTCCCGGCGCACAGCACCTTCCATAAAGATCCACGTTCATTTATATTGACACCCTCGTGGTACTCCATTTATATTTTGAATGGTCCAATAATCTAATACTCGAAATAAGAATCATAAATCCCGAGGTTGATCAAATGATCCGGTCACAGTCGCTGTATGATACATAAACGTTATCAACACATAGTAACAATAATAACAAATAACGATATTGCAATTCTATTATGTGTTGATAATAAAGTTGTGAGAAAACGGAACAAGTCTAATAGAACAATATGGAAGATTGCGTAAGTTCAACAAGAGGACAAAAGAATCCACAAGAACGGGTCAAAGATTCTTAGTTATTTAGGGGTAAAAATGCAGGTCTCACACCCTCTCCCCCTAAAAAGAAGTTTCGTCCCGAAACTTAGGATGCAATGGGAAGTATGTTACAAGTCTGTCGTACTTATTGATAACAAAATTTCAAACTCAAGTCGAAGTAAAATTACAGGGAATAATTATAGGAGGTTTTCGAGGCTGAAAATCAACATAGAAAACAAAATTGAATATTACACCATGTACGTGTCGACTCCTCAATCTGGGTACAGGATATGGCCATACCCCACAGACAGCTTCATCGACAAGTCTGATTCTCGAGTTCAAATAATTCTCAAAATGGTAAAAGTGCTCTCAAGTAGTGGTCGAATGAAGAAGTTGTTGAAAATAAAACGCAGCGGAAGCGGCGGGTTTGGATTTACTAAAATCAGCCCTCAAGAATCGATTCTATTTAGGCTCGTCAAATAATTAATTAAACAGATTAATAAAAAATTTAAACGAGCAATTTATATACGCATCTAAACATGATAGTTCGTAGTATTCTATCTAGATCTAATAGATCTAAGAATACATTACATTTGAAGCAAAGTCTTTGAATTTCTCCTTGATCTTCTTGTATTTCTACCTTTAGATCTTTTAGAGTATGATCCGCCTTAATCCGGACGTTGTGTGGGTAACGAGCTACCGAATCTTGCTTGTACTTCAACTTGGGATCGGCCGAACCTTTATCTTGGGAGTCACTCGATTTTTCTGTGTTTTCTAGTATTGTAGAAACACTCTTAGAAAATTGATGTGTTATCTAAATTGTGGAATCAAAGACACAAGTCAAGATCCACAATTGAACACAAGAAGAAGAAAATAGATCTCTCAAGTCTCAAGAATATATCACGGCCGAAATCCCCTTTAGAAGTCCTATTTATAGGCTTTGGACTACTCTAGGGATCTTAAGGAGGATTATGGTTAATACTCCTAGTGCAGCCCAACTTTCCATATCAATTCCCTTCCTAATATCAATTCAGTCCACTAAAGAATTAATATTGCATTTCTAACCCAAATCCCAATTTACAAAATCGGGCTCCTTATTTAAATATATTATTTCCGGTGTTAATTAATATCTTATCAAGAGTAGTACCACTCGAACCTTATTATTATATCAGAATTAAATCCACCTGCAGGGTCTAATATAATAATCATTATCGAGCTTCTGAAGGGGACATCATCAACCCGCACGAGTCGGGACACGATTTCTAGTAATAATAATAATCGTCATATAAACAATATTATTGCCCAAAATACGAAGCTTATTGAGTCAATCATTTTGACTCTCACCCATGGTAAATCAAAGCAATAAATATTATTAATACATAATTAAATATTATATACTTAGAATTGAAATAATAATTATCCAAGATTTACGTTCTTCTTACAGTCAGTACAGAAGACACTATCTCACTTCGATCCAGTTCAACGTATGCAAATACGCTAATTCATGCTAATAGTCAAGACCAACTAATCTTAAGCATACACTACAACCTTTCACATAATTTGTCTAATAATTATATAGGTTGTGAACTATTATATTATTATATAAGGCACCGATAATGTGATATTCCGTGTGACACCAACACACCACATTATGTACAATATAAAATAATTAGACATTACATTTGCATAACCATAACGTGAATAAATATGCAAAAATGTGTTTAAATGTAATTAATATTCTCATAGGTAGTTACAGAGAAATAAGGTAATACAAGCATAAAGTATGCTTTGCAGTATACAACCCCAATAATCTCCCCCTTATACTCAAAGCATGCTTTTAAGTATACTACTCTATTATATACTCTCTCTTTACTCCCACTTATACTCAAAGCAATGCTGCCATACACCGTAATCCCATTCCTTCCACATGCCTTTCAAAAATTTTGAGGGTAGGCCTTTCGTGAAAGGATCAGCAAGATTATCTTCTGATGCAACCCTGGCTACAACTACGTCCCCTTCTTTTATGAAGTGTCGTATGATGTGGTACTTGCGGTTGATATGTTTACTTGCCTTGTGGCTCGTGGTTCCCTCGAATTTGCGACTGCACCGTATTATCACAATAAAGTGTAATACCCTTTGGCAAATCGGGAATCACATCTAAGTTCGACAGGAAGTACTTGAGCCATGTCGCCTCCTTGGCTGCCTCAGAGGCTGCCACGTACTCGGCTTCCATGGTAGAGTCCGAGATGCATTTCTTCTTCACACTCCTCCAACTAATGGCTCCACCTCCTAGGCTAAACACATAACCTGAAGTAGACTTGGACTTTTCTTTGTCTGATGAAAAATCTGAGTCAGGCCTAGTGCAAAACATAGCATACATGAGGCTTCCCACAGCTGACGCATAAGGGATCAGCTTCATGTCATTTATCTCCTTTTGTGTCTTGAGACACATATTCTTAGATAGTTAAAGTCCATGTCTATAAGGTCGAAAACCTTTCTTGGAATTCTCCATGCTAAACCGCTTTAGCACTGTATCAATATAAGATGTCTGAGATAAGCACAACATCCTTTTCTTTCGATCATGAAAGATCCTGATTCCAAGGATGTGTCCTGCTTCTCCCAAATCCTTCATATCGAACTGCTCAGATAGCCATACCCAGACGTCCGATAATTCCTTCACATTGTTTCCAATCAGAAGGATATCTTCTACATACAGTACAAGAAACATCAATACATTTCCATCGTATTTCTTATACACACAACTCTCACTCGGACACTGGACGAACCCATATGACTGGACTACCTCATCAAATCGAGTGTTCCAAGATCCTGATGCTTGCTTAAGTCCATAAATAGATCTCTTAAGCTTGCACACTAAGTGCTCTTCTCCTTCAGCAATGAATCCCTCTGGTTGGCGCATGTAGGTTTCGTTGTCTAGACTTCCATTCAGTAATATATTCTTGACATCCATTTGAAAAATATCCATATCCAAATGCACAGCTGTGGCTAAAAGAATCCGAATTGACTTAAGCATGGCTACCGGCGAAAAGGTTTCATCATAATCGATACCCGCTTTCTGAGTGTAACCTTTCGCAACAAGCCTCGCTTTGATGGTTTCAACCTTCCCGTCACCTCCTTTCTTTCGCTTGTAGACTCACTTACTCCCAATGGCTTGTACCCATCAGGTAGTTCTACTAGCTCTCACACTTGATTGGAATCCATAGATCCTATTTTTGATTCTATTCCAACTTGCCAGGAGTCAGCATCTTTATCTTGGATTGCCTCTTTGTAAGTCCAGAGATCTGATTCATCTTCGCCTGGAATTGAGTCCTAAGATTGTCCCACACCTATGAATCATTCCGGTTGATGAACAACCCTCTCACTACGATGAGGCAATCCTGAGTTGGTGTAAAAGTCTCCAAATCGATATGTGGTGCAGTGTTAGTTGGCGCTTGTACGATTGGTATAGATGGAGTATCACCCCTCAACTCTTACAGAATTATTTCACTCATGGGCTTGTGACTAATCATATAATCCTCTTCCACGAATCGGGCATTGGTGCTAACAATGACCTTCTGATCCCGGGGACTATAGAACAAGCCACCCTTCGTTCCCTTAGGATATCCTACAAACACTCGTACCTCTGTACGAGATGCCAACTTGTCAGCTTCCTTATTCAGCACATGTGCTGGAGTACCTCAAATCCGAACATGTCCTAGACTGGGATTTCGCCCACTCCACAATTCTGTGGGTGTTTTTGGAACTGATATCGAAGGCACCAGGTTTATAATGTACGCCGCTATTTCCAAGGCATACCCCAGAACGAAATAGGTAAATCCAAATAACTCATCATTGACCGACCCATTTCTAAAAGAGTTTTGTTCTTTCTCTCAGCAACACAATTTTGTTGTGAAGTTCCCGGTGCAGTGAGATGGGACAAAATCCCCTCATTCGCCAAAAAATCCAACAACTCCCCCTAAGGTATTCGCCACCATGATCAGATCATAGTGACTTGATACTCTTCCCATGACGCTTCTCCGTTCCAGCCTTGAAGTCTCTGAACTTGTCAAAGGCTTCAGACTTATGTCGCATCAAATAGATGTATCCATATCTCGAATAATCATTTATAAACGTGATGAAGTATTCGAAACCACCCATAGTCTGGACGTTCATTGGACCACATACATCCATATGAACTAATTCTAACACATTCTGAGCACGGTTTCTCTTGGTCTTAAAAACCCTTTTGGTCATCTTACCTTCCAAACAGGATTCACAAATTGGAAATGACTCAACTTGGAGGTCATCCAATGGGCCATCATCTACCAATATTTGAATCCTCTTAAGGTTTTCATGACCTAACCATAAATGCCACAGATATATTTGGTTTATGCTCGAAGGTTCTTTTCTCTTTTTAGGTTTAGACAAAGGGTTATGCGATTTATGTTTATACATAGGAGTTTGTGCATTATTAATGACATACAGTCCATCATTTCAAATACCTTTGCAAATATATTCACTGTTTCTTTTCTTAATAATAGTATCATCATCAAAAGAAACTGAATAACCATTACATTTTAATTCAGAAACCGAAATTAAATTCATTCTAAAATCTGGTACTAATAGTACATTATTGAGGGCTAATATTTTCTCATTAATCTTCAACTGCATGACTCCCACTGCAACAGCCATAAGCCTGGAATAATCGACCCAGTTGATGGTGATCTCGCCCGCACTAAGTTGCTTGGTTACGAGAAAACCATGCAAGTCAAAGCAAACATGATCAGTGGAGCCTGAACCAACTATCCACGAAGTGGAAGAACAAGCTGCCAAACATATTTTGACTACTAGTGCACGAGACATACATGTCTTAAGAGCAGGGCACTCAGTTTTAAAATGTCCTTTCTGAAGGCACTTACAGCATTTTCCCTTTAGCTTTTTGTTCGCCTCAGGCTAAGGAGCCTTGCTCTTTACCTTGAGAGTTGCCACTTGCTTCTGGCCCACTTGCTTCTTCTTCTTCCCCCACCTGGGTTTAAAAGTTGAAACACCAGTACCCGCAAGAACTTGATACCCTTGCCTGAAGAGACCTTCTGCTTGAAGCTCTGTCAGAAATTCCGCCAAGGTATACTCCCTACGATTCATATTGTAGTTTAGGCAGAAGCTCAAAGCTCTTAGGTAAGCTGCCTAGGATGATATAGACCTGCTTTTCCGCATCGATAGTAGCCCCTAAGATATCAAGTTCGTTTAGATGAGAAATCATATTTAGAACATGATCCCTTAACGGGGTTCCTTCAGGCATTTGGGTCGTCATCAAGACCCTCATAGGATTTTGCCTAGCCGCCCGATTCTGATGACCAAACATATCGCCGAGATTTTCATCATTTCTGCGGTCGTGCCCATACTCTGATGCTGATATTGCAGTACATTTGCTAAAGAAGCCAGGATGTAACAGCGAGCCATCTCATCAGATTTCTTCCATCTGCGGAATTCTTTCACCTCATCGGTGTCGAATCAACATCTGGATCCAATGGGCATTCCTCAGTTAGAACAAATTTGTGTTCTTCAGCAGTCAGGACAATATTAAGATTGTGTTTCCAATCAGCAAAGTTAGTGCCATCTAGTTTTTTTTTTTAGAATTACAGCAAGTGGATTGAAAGACATCTCAGATAAAATTAAAAACATTCATCACATAATGCATAGCAAAATATATTGAAAAACCTCAAAACACAATATATATGCTAGCAACCAACACCTCGAAAAACCCGCATATGCAAGCCACGATCGTGTGGACGTTTACACACACATTTTTCAAGTAGAGTTTTCCGTCTTTAATTTCACTATCTAGTCAACTTACGTTATGACAAGTAAAATTAATAGTTGGTTCCTCTTGGCCATGTATTAGTTAACATAGATTCCGATGGGGAGCTTTAAGTGAACACCATAATTTAACAACCTTAAAATATTATCCTTTAAGGGGAAATTACATCCAACTACCCTATTAGATGGCCTCTTTACACTTTAGTCCCTATTGTTTCATAAATTACAGCGAATGACAAAAATCTGAATTGGTGTTGACTTCCATCAAAAAGACGAAAATGCCCCTCTATTTACTTGAATAAAATATTTCTTTTAAAATACATTTTATATGAAATAAATAGCTTATAAGTTATTAAAGTGTTTGACTAATAAATGTCTTTTAAAATATATTCTTTTTTCAGAAAATAATTTTTTTCGAAATATAAATTTTTTCCAGAAAATATATTATTTATTTTTTCGCAAAAATATTTTTTTTTCCAGAAAATAATTTTATTTCGAAAAAAATATTATTTTGCCAAAAAATAACTTTTTCTTCAGAAAATATTTTTTAATTTTTTGAAAAAATATTTTTTTATTTTTTCCAGAAAATATATTTTTAATTTTTGCGCAAAAATATTTTATTTTATTTTTTCCAGAAAAATAATTTTATTTTTCGAAAAATAATATTTTTCAAGAAAATAATTTTATTTCGAAAAATATTATTTTGCCAAAAATAACTTTTCTCCAGAAAATATTTTTTAATTTTTTCAAAAATATTTTTTATTTTTTTCCGTAAAATAATTTTATTTTTCGAAATAATAATATTTCTTTCCGTAAAATAATTTTATTTCGAAAAAATATTATTTTGCCAAAAATATTTTTTCCTCCGTATAATATTTTTAGTGTTTTCGAAAAATATATTTTTTTATTTTTTCGAGAAAATAATTTTATTTTTCAAAAATAGTATTTTTTTCGAGAAAATAATTTTATTTCAAAAAATATTATTTTGCCAAAAATAATTTTTTTCTCGTAAAATATTTTTGATTTTTTCAAAAAATAAAAATTCTATAAAATAATGTTTTTTTCAAAAAGATAATTTTTTTCTCAGAAAATAATTTTTTTGAAAAATAATATATTTTTTTCCAGAAAATACTTTCTTTTTTGGAAAAAATATTTTTTTCTAGAAAGCTTGAAAATTTATTACACTGAAGTCCAAAAGTGTTATATATATTACAATGAGGTCCAGCATGTGCCACCCACGTGAGGAGAAAAAAATGGGTAAAAAAGAAAAGGAAAAATAAAAGGGCAAATTCGGAATATCAATACTCTCTCTCCAGTGACATCATCTGAAAGTTTGACTTTTGTCCTTCGTTGTAAATATAGTTTCTGGACAGTGCAAAGTTGTCATTCATTGTAATATATGAAACAATAGGGACTAAACTGTAATTAGGCCATCTAAAAAGGTAGTCAGATGTAAATCGCCCTATCTTTTAAATAATAGTCCTACAGATGGCGAGGTCCTATCATAAAATATAATATTTATCTTTTGTTATAATTTGAAACTTAAAACTAGTGAACCTATAATAAGCACATCCGATATGGAGGAAGACCCTAATGTTAACATGATAATTGCTTCACAATTTAAATTAATTATGGAGGCCAATTCGATTTTATTTTTTTTTAAGAAAAATAAATCAATTTAATCACTCAGTTATTTTAGCCTTAAGATTTTTAATTTTCTCGTCCCAACATGCAAGAAATATATCACGCATACATCCATACATGTCATATATCCAAAACAATAAAAACCAACAATAAAATAAATTAGATAATTAAATCCAATTATCATGGCTTTTATTCCTCGTTTTGGATAACGAGAAAATCTTCGGCGCAAAATCTCCCACTGCTTCAAGCATCTCGTCACCTCTTCTCAGTCGGCCCACAAAATTTCCAACTTTAGAAACTTTATTTTTCCATGCAAAATTAATTGCACAAGAAAATTCCAAATTTAAATATTGTGCACCAACGGACGCAACGAACGGCAGAAAAAACGAACAGAACCCGTACCGGGCGACCCGCCCCATCCCAACCAGCAGCCTGGACCGCGGTCTATACCGCGATCCCACGGCCGGACCGCTCGGCAGCGGTCGCTCGGCAGCTTCTTGGTCTCGGTCGGTTCGTCCGTTTGGAACTCCTTTTCGCACTAGACTTCTTTTTCCTTCGTACTTTGTGTATTCCAACTCGAATATAATTTTACACGGAATAAAATACATCGAATTTACAATAAAATTACAAGTAAAAATAAAATCATATTCTACCCGTGGATTTTCTTACGGGAAAAACTTATACATGCCTCAAAATCGGGCCAAAATACCAAAACGCGTAAAAATAAAATAAAATCATATAGCCATGATAATTGGAGCATATTCACCTGTAACACCCCCAAAACCATCCGGGATATTACAGCGCCGTGGGCCCCGCGCCGGAACCCACCAGGCTAAAAATCATTTAAAAAACGTTCAAAAATGCCAAAAAGGCCGATGACGGTAATATTTAAAAAACTCACAAAAGCCATTTACAAAATACCAAATACCGTCATAAAATACCATTTGAAAATACGAGGCGAAATACCAAATCTCGACAGTTCAAAATGTACGTTAAACCACCACTTAAACATACCGATAAAATAATTTGGGAAAAAAGAGTTTGACGAAAATAACCCAAGTTCGTAAAATGCCAAAAGGCCATTTGAAATGCACACGAGTTGGTAAAAATACCAAAAAGCCATTTTGAAATATACACACGCAACGGATAAAATGCAGTTCAAAAATACACAATTGCAGCGGAAATAAAACCAGAAAGAATACACGATATCAAATACGTGTCACGGCCAGTATCACCCGGGAAGCTCACCCCTTCACGACCGCTACTAGCTCGATCTCCGTGTACCTAAAAATAAAGCCCACGACGGGGTCAGCCACAATACTCAACAATGATATCGATCACATCAACATAAATAATTACATACCAATGTAATAATACTGTAAGAATACTACCAACGTAATCTTACTGTCATAATCTAACCAATCCACGATAATCCATAACAGATCAATCCTTACCATAATTCACATTTGGCATTCTCAAATGACGAAATGAACTCAACCACAACCAACTGTACTGTATTCAAATAATATCAAAAATCCTCAAAACATCATCATAACTCATAATCATGAATTAATTCATGGGTGCCAAATCCTGTCCGTCGGATTAGACAATCAAATCTTAACCTGGATAAATCAATAACATACAACATATTTGTAGATCAATTACCACAAGACAAATATAACAAGTCCCGAAACAACGACGTACAATCATACGATCAATAACCAGATCAACCAATAAATCAACCGACAATATCATCGACACGATAACTCCAATACAACCAAAAAAGGATCAACAATAACCGAGAGTACCATCAGCATGATAAACTCCAACACGATCAACAAAGGATCAATAATAACCGAGAATACCATCAGCAAGGTAAACTCCAAATGATCAACAAAAGATCAACGATAACCGAGAGTACCCTCAACATGGTAAACTCCCAACACGATCAACAAAGATCAACAATAACCGAGAATACCCTCAACGTGGTAAACTCCAAACACGATCAACAAAGGATCAACTATAACCGAGAATACCCTCAACAAGGTAGACTCCAAATGATTTTTTTTTTTAAAATCAAGCCCCCTCCGGGGAAATTATATAACGACGTGAAAACATACCTACTGATATGAACTATCATGACCTACCGTGATACAACATAACCATGATTAGATAGACCAGATTAACAGGCCGGAGTACAGACTCAAATCAAAACACGAATTTTAATACATATCATCTATTTTAAAGCCCAATTCATAGCCCATTATCCTGCTCTAGAACAGCGAAAATTCGGAAGCCCCAGTTTATCCATACGGATCAGGCCCTTTAGTTTCTGCGAGATGTCTTCATTGGTCAGTCGGGTATCACTTTGGGCTAGGCGGCCCAAATTTGCTAAAAAAATCTGCCGGCTTGTTCCCTTCACGCAGGATGTGTGAGATTCTAGCCTGCCGAGACTTCAACCGAGCTCTGATCTGGCCCAATGCATTTTGACTTTGCCAATTACCTCCAGCACCATGATTAAGCACGTCAACAAGAACTTGGGCATCCAATTAAATCCACAGCCGTTGACCACCAATCTCTTCCAACATGGCCGTTCCATAGTCCAGGGCTTGTACTTCGGCCAACATGCTATCATTAGCCTATAAGGGAAAATAAAATGCACACACCAGATTCCCCCCTGCATCACGAAATAAACCCCCCCACCAGCCAAATTTCCACAAACCGAGCCATCATAATTAAGTTTAATCCAGCCCGGTTCTGGTGTAATCCATATAACTGGAGTGATTTTAGTTCGGGGTAAGTTAGCCACTTGAATCTGGAAATGGGCAGCTAACTGTCTAAATCCTTTCCATACTCTATATTCAAATTCCCTATTTGTGGAAAAATATTGTAAATGGGAATAAACCTGGCTAATAACACAATCAGCCACAAATTTCATTTTTCTATGTTTACTATCATTTCTAGCACACCATATGTAACACCCCAATCTAGGCGGATGTTACAGTGCCGTGAATCCCCGACTGGGACCCACCAGGCAATGAAAACGATGAATTAAATAATATAATTGTAGTCCGAACCACATTATATTACCAAATACTCCGATGAGGAGTTTTAAGTACAACACACCAGGACAATACCGAATACTAGTATATTTTATATGGAGATAAAATACACCACCCTGAACAAATAAACATCTCAAACGGAATTTGCAGCGGAAAATACAAATGACGGAAATGACTGAAATGACTGAAATGACTAAAACAAACGGAATGACTGGGGCCCCCTACTAGTATCACTGGGACTCCTCGCCGTCAACATGCTCTTCCCGTGCCTTTGACTTGCCGTGACCTGAAAACAAAATCCCCCAACGGGGTCAGTTACACAGAACAACAATCCTCAAGGGTTGAAATTACACAATCATGATATATATGAAGTTATGAAATATCCTTAATTATGAATTACGCTGAAGAGGAGTATGATAGTATGCCCGTAGTGTTCTGTGCGAGTGTACAAGACGGATGACCGGACACGCCTATCCTTGTACCTAATTAGTCTCACGGAGGTAATCATTACCGTGTGCACAGTCCAATGTATCACTCCCAATACATGGCCATCATGTGCCCGACTAAAAATTCCACACATCCGCACCCGGCCACGCAATATGAACCCAGAAGGTCATATGAACAAGAATGACCATAATAAATATCAATGAATAATAATAATCTCACAAAGTCAAGAATGACTCACCGATATGAAAGTGATAATGAAGTGATTGATAGTTTCAATGAAATGATTGGAACCGCCGTTCCTCGTTAATGAAGTGATTATTCGACAATTACAAGTCTAAATATGATTAATACAATGATGAATGAGTTATGATTATGAATGATCAACAACAAAAGGAATGAATATCCTTTTAACCGAGTAAGAATCAACTTACACAATACCGATGACAATGTCCTTCCACGAACAACGTCCTAATTGGGATACCGGTCGCTCGAACAACCTTGAATAACAATAATTACCAACAACCGTTCAATACACGTATCAAGCAACAAAACACGACTAACCCAAAGGTCGATACAACAATAATCAAACTCATAGGGGCATTCTAACGAATACGTAACCAACCACACACTTCGAAAATATCCAATCCCGAATATGTCGAAACCAACACCAAAATGAGTATTTCGAACTATCAAAACACTTCAATGATATCAATAATCCAATAGGGATCCATAATTCAAGATTACAACAACATCAATCGGAAAATCCCCAATTAACCGAAGTCAACCCCAAGGGTTCTTGAAATAATTCCGAAAATAGCCATTAAATCCGTAGGAATATATTTATCCAAGGTAGATAATCCATATCTAACATATTCCAATGATAATCCAAGCTTGCACAAAGAAATCGGAAGGAAAACCCAAAAATCCGGAATTCTAGATCCAAGAGATTAATACCTTAGATTTGATGTGATGAGGATGCTGAAATGATGATTAATCCAAAATATAAGCTTGAAGATGATGATTGGTGATTACTCCTCGAAGAACACTCTCCAAATCGCCCGGAATCACCCGAAACCGCCGAAGAAACGAAGAGAAATGATAAATGACGGAGTAAGGGCTGAACTGTCTTATTTATAGCAATCCCAGTTTAGCGCGCGCTAGTCCCAGTTCTTAGCGTGCGCTAATGGGTGTTTGGGTAGTTCAGTACCCACTGTCCGAACACGGTAGCGTGCGCTACGTACCTTTTTATAGCGTACGCTACAACCATACTATTAGCGTGCGTTAATACCCATGGTTAGCATGCGCTAACGAATTATTTGTTGCCCAGTACTGGAATCCAGAAACCGTCTGTCCTCTGATCTGACATCGGTAGCGTGCGTTACAACCAATATTTAGCGTGCGCTACTACACCGCTTGCGTACGCTAAAACTACTCATAGCGTGCGCTATGAATTAATCCAGTGCAGTCCAGTAGCCACTGGACTCAACCTGATCCGTCCTTAGCGCGCGCTACACCACATATTAGCGTGCGCTACTACAACCCACTAGCGCGCGCTACTTACCACTCGTAGCGTGCGCTACATATAACTCACCTGCAGTCCAGTACCTTCTGGACTGCAGTCGGGGCAACATTAGCGTGCGCTAATGCTGAGTGGTAGCGTGCGCTACCTGTACTCAATTAGCGCGTGCTAAAAAGAGTACGTAGCGTGCGCTACTCCTCACGCACAGCCCACAACGAAAATGACAATGATGATAAACACGACACGAAACTCCAATTAGATTAGTGATGAATGACGATTGATACACGATACAATTACTCTGAATGATGAATACCATGATTGAATATGAGTGACAAATGATCATTAATGAGTGAAATTACTGAGTAACAATTACTGAATGATAAATACTGAATGATAATAACTGAATTACAACCGGGTATTACATACACCCCCCTTAAAAGAGTTTCGTCCCTGAAACTAAGGGTCAAACAACTCGGGATAACTCTCCCGCATACTATCCTCGGTTTCCCAAGTAGCCTATTCGATTCCGTGCCTAGACCACTGAATCTTAACCAAAGGAATTGTCTTATTCCTCAACTGTTTGATTCGCCGCTCTAAAACTCGTATAGGACGCTCCTCATATGAATGATCATCGGCGATCTCGATTTCTTCAAATTGAAGTATGTGACTCGGGTCGACAACATACTTCCGCAACTGAGAGACATGAAACACATTATGAATTCGGCTCAACGCCAGAGGTAAAGCCAATTGATAAGCTAACTCGCCTACTCGATCCAAAATCTCAAACGGTCCAATGAATCTCGGACTCAACTTTCCCCTCTTCCCAAAACGGAAGATACCACGACTCGGGGATACCTTGACCAACACGTGGTCACCTGAATCAAACTCTAATGGTCGACGACGGTTATCTGCATATGATTTCTGTCGACTATGAGCGGTCAACAAACGACTCCTGATCAAAGCTACCTTCTCACGGGCGGCTATAAGCATATCGGGCTCGGTGCCGATTGATTCTGATAAGTCGTCCCAACACAACGGAGATCGACAACGGCGACCATACAAGGCCTCGTAAGGTGCCATCTTGATCGAAGCATGCCAACTATTATTATACGTGAACTTGATCAATGGTAGTTGGGCTTCCCAATCGTCTTTCCAATCGAGGACGCATGCCCTCAACATGTCCTCTAATGTCTGAATAGTCCTCTCTGATTGCCCGTTGGACCGAGGATGAAAGGCGGTACTGAGATTAAGCTGAGTTCCCATAGCACGATGAACTGATTCCCAAAAATGAGACACAAACCGTCCGTCACGATCGGAAACGATACTTTTAGGAGTACCATGAAGTCTCACTATCTCTTTGATGAAAAGCTGGGAAAGTCTCTCGGGACCACACGTATCCTTGATCTCAAGGAAATGAGCTGATTTGGTTAAGCGGTCCACGATCACCCAGATCGTATTCATGCCACGACGACTCGTCGGCAAACTCGTGATGAAATCCATAGAAATGTCTTCCCACTTCCATTCGGGAATAGGAAGAGGTTTCAAAGATACCCACTTGCCGTTGATGTTCAATCTTAACTTGTTGTGAGTTAAGCATCTCGAAACAAATTCTGCGACTTCTCGTTTCATATTACTCCACCAGTAATTTTGTTTCAAGTCCTTGTACATCTTGCTAGACCCCGGATGAACAGAATAAGGGGTAGCATGAGCTTCTTTTAAAATCGAGTTTTTCAACTCATCATTCGCCGGTACGCACAACCGATTCTTAAATCTTAAAAGTCCATCCTCATGGACCATGAATCCAGGGGCTTTCCCCTGAGCCACATCCTCACGGATGCGCAACAATGATGGGTCCGAACCCTGATTCTCTCTGATTGCCTCCTCAAGCGACGATGAGATCTCTAACATACAAAGCTATCCCTGAACTCGCTGAAGCCAGACCTCGATCTCGGGTCTAAGGAATTCCTGCTGAAGCTCCTTATGAACCGTTAAACGAGCAAGCATCTGCTCCTGAACAGACTTACGACTCAAGGCGTCGGCGACAATGTTCGCCTTGCCCGGGTGGTAAAGGATCTCGATATCATAACCTTTGATTAATTCCAACCACCGTCTCTGACGCATATTTAACTCCTTCTGAGTAAATATATACTTTAAACTCTTATGATCGGTGAATATCTGACAGGTAACGCCATAAAGGTAATGACGCCAAATCTTCAAAGCGAACACGACGGCTGCTAGATCCAGGTCGTGGGTCGGATAATTAACCTCGTAAGGTCTCAATTGCCTTGAAGCATAGGCAATAACCTTTCCATTCTGCATGAGCACACATCCGAGACCCTGTCCGGACGCATCACTATAAACCACAAATCCTTCCGTCCCCTGTGGTAAGGAAAGTACAGGTGCTGACATTAACCGTCTCTTTAGTTCCTCAAAGCTCCGTTGACACGCGTCGAACCACGTGTATTTCTTATCCTTTCGTAAAAGGTTCGTTAAGGTTTGAGCGATTCTAGAAAATCCCTCCACAAATCGCCGATAATAACCCGCTAATCCGAGGAAACTTCGGATTTCCTTAACATTCTTTGGAGGTAGCCAATCTCGAATAGCCTCCGTCTTCTGAGGATCGACGCGAACTCCGTCTGGTGAAATTACGTGTCCGAGAAACGTCACTTTGGACATCCAGAACTCACATTTAGAAAACTTCCCATAAAGTTGTTCTCGTCTCAACACGTCGAGCACTTGATGAAGGTGAAACTCGTGTTCCTCTCGGTCACGAGAATAAATCAAAATGTCATCGATGAAGACAACAACAAACTGATCCAAAAAGTCGATGAAAACCCGATTCATTAACTCCATGAATACCGCAGGTGCATTAGTCAATCCAAACGGCATAACCACAAACTCATAATGACCATAGCGTGTTCGAAACGCCGTCCTCGCGATATCCGACTCTTGAATCCGCAACTGATGATATCCAGATCTTAAGTCGATCTTGGAAAATCGAAGCTCCTGAAGTTGATCTAAGAGATCATCAATACGGGGTAAGGGATACTTATTCTTGATTGTCACCCTATTCAACTCCCGATAATCAATACACAAGCGAAAAGAACCATCCTTCTTCTTGACAAATAACACTGGTGCTCCCCACGGGGACGCACTCGGTCAGATATAACCTTTCTCGAACAATTCCTCAAGTTGATTCTTCAACTCCTGCATTTCGGTCGGGGCCATTCTGTACGGTGCCTTCGATATCGGGGACGTACCAGGCTCCAACTCGATCGTGAATTCCACATCCCTCTGTGGAGGCAAACCAGGTAACTCGTCTGGAAAAACATCGGCATATTCCCTCACTACCGGAATGTCCGTCAACATTACTGATGATTTCTCGGTTTTGGTCATATAGCACCAATAACCAACACACCCCTGATTGAGTAATCTCAATGCTTTCATCAAATTTATGACCTTACCAGAACAGCCGGGATTACCTCCATGAAACACACATTCAACCCCATCGTCTGAAATGATAGTGATCATACGTTTACGGACACTAATGATGGCATCATGACGATCCATCCAATCAATACCCATGATGACGTCGTCCCTCGGCAAATCTACTACGATTAGGTCCGCTGGCCATACATGACCATGAAACTGAATCGGACAATTCTGAATCTCACGATTACCGATAATTCGTCTACCATCAGGTAGGCCAATGACATAAGGCTCACAACTAGTAGCACTACCCAAACGTAGTCTACTCAAACATGACTCGGAAATGAATGAATGCGATGCACCAGTATCAAAAAGGGTACACACAGGTTGAGATAAAATATCGAGTGTACCTGAGATCATTCGGGCCTCGGGATCATCGGTCTTATTCATCTCATAAATTCGGGGCTTGCTAGTCCCGGCACCGGACGCTCAAGTCTGCTGGCTATAGGCTCCACCTTTAGTCGCTCCTGTCGTTTTAAACGACGCTGATTGAGTGGCCTGATTCTGAACGGCTGACTGCTTAGGGGCCTGAGATGACGTCTGAGTAGGTTTGGAGTCCCTACGGCAAAAACGGGCCTTATGCCCAACAATTCCTGATTATGACACGTGAGATAGTCTCGGACACTTGGTGCCGACATGACCAAGATCCCCACAGATTATAACAGTGATGGCGGCGGCGCTCGTGGCGAGATTCGCGGGTTTAGACGTCACAAGAGGTCGCTCGTAAAAGCGAGCCCGCACGAGGTTTCTTGAAGCTTGTCGGCCGCCTTGCATCGATTACGATTCTTCGATTTCTTGTTAGCAGACGAAGGTTGCTGCTTAGCAATTTCCTTAGCAGTAAGCTCATAAGTGAGAGCTTTCTCGATGAATTCGGCCAACGTGGTGCAATTATGATTAAGCAACTGTAGTCTGATACGGGGTTTCAGCCTCTTGCTGAAATACTTAATCTTATCTGCCTCGGAATGAATGATGGATGAGGCGAACGGAAGAAGTTCCTGAAATTTCTCGGCAATGGCGAGAACATCCTCGTCTGCTGAGGGGTCGGGGGTGAGTAATTCTGATAGTTTGGCCTCTCTGAGCGGGTCCGGATAATACCTCTCCATCATGAGAGTTTTG
The DNA here is from genome assembly GCA_033398695.1 of Orobanche coerulescens. Classification (NCBI taxonomy): domain Eukaryota; kingdom Viridiplantae; phylum Streptophyta; class Magnoliopsida; order Lamiales; family Orobanchaceae; genus Orobanche; species Orobanche coerulescens. The sequence goes on from CM065814.1 coordinate 7,670,586, forward strand.
AACCGATCCCAAGTACAACTACAACCACCAAGAATGTGCGCTCTTACCCAGGTAGTAAGCCACAACAGAAACTTTGTGTCCTTCGGGACACTCTACCATAGCAAACAACTTCTCGAAATGCTCGAGCCAATAAATAATATCCGCCGGCTCAGACGAGCCCTCAAAAGTAGGTGGCCTCTGGCGAGAGATGTCGCCGATGATATTGCTCACATTCCTCTCTTGCCTCTGAGGTGGCGGCGGAGGAGCCTGTTGATTTTGATTGACGGAGTTATGCATCGTCTCCATCAGCTGTGCCATCTGGGTCATTTGGGCCATCATGCCCTGCATAAAAGCGAGTGGGTCAACCCGGACACCTTCTCGCGAGCCGTGTCCTGCGACTCCCGATAGTGAATGATCGCGTACAGGTGAATGAGTGGCAGCGTCACTGCTCGATGAATTAGTATTATTTCTCGCGTTTGCACGTGTATTCACATGAGCTCTCGGGATTCGGTCCGCTCCACGGCCTCGTCCTCCACGTCCTCTTCTTGCCCTCTCCATACTGAAGTAGGAAAGTCACATGATGATTATATTTCCCGCATGAATATCACGTTATGATTATGACATGAGATGATGAAAATGAGCATACGCGCTCTAACACAGTGATTACATGAATGATTAACTGAGGTGACATGATTATCTTGAATAAGTTAACATGATTAATGATTTGATCTTCCTGATCAACAACTGAATAATGAAATGAATTGAGTGATAAACGAGTTGACATGACCGTCCTGGTCAAATGAAAATGATGGTTGAGGATTGTTAACTGATGAATTATGAATGAATGATTCTTGCCAGAAATTATACCATGGCGTTAGAAATCTTACAGTTCTTGGTCTGATTGGCTCGGCATTTGCACAGGTCACACGTGACGCGAAAGTCCAATGATACTAGTCCGATGACGATGATTTCAAATGAGACATGACTTGGAGGGTAGTATTCAAAACCACGCTCCGATACCAACTCTGTAACACCTCAATCTAGGCGGATATTACAGTGCCGTGAATCCCCAACTGGGACCCACCAGGCAATGAAAATGATGAATTAAATAATATAATTGTAGTACCGAACCACATTATATTACCAAATACTCCGATGAGGAGTTTTAAGTACAACACACCAGGACAATACCGAATACTAGTATATTTTATATGGAGATAAAATACACCACCCTGAACAAATAAACATCTCAAATGGAATTTGCAGCGGAAAATACAAATGACGGAAATGACTGAAATGACTGAAATGACTAAAACAAACGGAATGACTGGGGCCCCCTACTAGTATCACTGGGACTCCTCGCCGTCAACATGCTCTTCCCGTGCCTTTGCCTTGCCGTGACCTGAAAACAAAATCCCCCAACGGCCGCCATACGTAACAACAATCCTCAAGGGTTGAAATTACACAATCATGATATATCTGAAGTTATGAAATATCCTTAATTATGAATTACGCTGAAGAGGAGTATCATAGTATGCCCGTAGTGTTCTGTGCGAGTGTACAAGATGGATGACCGGACACACCCGTCCTTGTACCTAATTAGTCTCACGGATGTAATCGTTACCGTGTGCATAGTCCAATGTATCACTCCCAATACATGGCCATCATGTGCCCGACTAAAAATTCCACACATCCGCACCCGGCCACGCAATATGAACCCAGAAGGTCATATGAACAAGAATGACCATAATGAATATCAATGAATAATAATAATCTGACAAAGTCAAGAATGACTCACCGATATGAAAGTGATAATGAAGTGATTGATAGTTTCAATGAAATGATTGGAACCGCCGTTCCTCGCTAATGAAGTGATTATTCGACAATTACAAGTCTCAATATGATTAATACAATGATGAATGAGTTATGATTATGAATGATCAACAACAAAAGGAATGAATATCCTTTTAACCGAGTAAGAATCAACTTACACAATACCGATGACAATGTCCTTCCACGAACAACGTCCTAATCGGGATACCGGTCGCTCAAACAACCTTGAATAACAATAATTACCAACAACCGTTCAATACACGTATCAAGCAACAAAACACGACTAACCCAAAGGTCGATACAACGATAATCAAACTCATAGGGGCATTCTAACGAATACGTAACCAACCACACAACTTCGAAAATATCTAATCCCGAATATGTCGAAACCAACACCAAAATGAGTAATTCGAAGTATCAAAACACTTCAATGATATCAATAATCCAATAGGGATCCATAATTCAAGATTACAACAACATCAATCGGAAAATCCCCAATTAACCGAAGTCAACCCCAAGGGTTCTTGAAATAATTCCGAAAATAGCCATTAAATCCGTAGGAATATATTTATCCAAGGTAGATAATACATATCTAACATATTCCAATGATAATCCAAGCTTGCACAAAGAAATCGGAAGGAAAACCCAAAAATCCGGAATTCTAGATCCAAGAGATTAATACCTTAGATTTGATGTGATGAGGATGCTGAAATGATGATTAATCCAAAAGATAAGCTTGAAGATGATGATTGATGATTACTCCTCGAAGAACACCCTCCAAATCGCCCGGAATCGCCCGAAACCGCCGAAGAAACGAAGAGAAATGATAAATGACGGAGTAAGGGCTGAACTGTCTTATTTATAGCAATCCCAGTTTAGCGCGCGCTAGTCCCAGTTCTTAGCGTGCGCTAACGGGTGTTTGGGTAGTCCAGTACCCACTGTCCGAACACGGTAGCGTGCGCTACATACCTTTTTGTAGCATACGCTACAACCATACCATTAGCGTGCGTTAATACCCATGGTTAGCGTGCGCTAACGAATTATTTTATGCCCAGTACTGGAATCCAGAAACCGTCTGTCCTCTGATCTGACCTCGGTAGCGTGCGCTACAACCAATATTTAGTGTGCGCTACTACACCGCTTGCGTACGCTAAAACAACTCATAGCGTGCGCTATGAATTAATCCAGTGCAGTCCAGTAGCCACTGCACTCAACCTGATCCGTCCTTAGCGCGCGCTACACCACATATTAGCGTGCGCTACTACAACCCACTAGCGCGCGCTACTTACCACTCGTAGCGTGCGCTACATATAACTCACCTGCAGTCCAGTACCTTCTGGACTGCAGTCGGGGCAACATTAGCGTGCGCTAATGCTGAGTGGTAGCGTGCGCTACCTGTACTCAATTAGCGCGCACTAAAAAGAGTACGTAGCGTGCGCTACTCCTCACGCACAACCCACAATGAAAATGACAATGATGATAAACACGGCACGAAACTCCAATTAGATTAGTGATGAATGACGATCGATACACGATACAATTACTCTGAATGATGAATACTATGATTGAATATGAGTGACAAATGATCATTAATGAGTGAAATTACTGAGTAACAATTACTGAATGATAAATACTGAATGATAATAACTGAATTACAACCGGGTATTACACCATATAAACCAAAATATGAGGCAAGGAATGACAATGGTACTATGATATTTAAAGGGATGAGGGGTAGCATTTTTCCAGAATTGGAACATCATCCTCACATTTTGAGTATTTGGGCAGACAAAACCAAAAATACCTGCAAAATGGTGCCAAATATACAGGGCCTGACTACTTTCCATGAATAGATGCTCAAAAGACTCAATATGAAATTCAGGAGAACTTGTAGAACCATACCTTTGTCCACAGCAGTAACATTTGGAGGCCAGGCTGACCCCCCGGGCTTGGAGTTTAGTATCCACAGGCAGTTTATTTTGAAAAAGTCTTAGGAGAAAGATGGACATGGTGGGTGTGAATATTCTGTTCCACAAGTGATAGCAAATGTGCTGATGCACTGAGTGTTCTCTGATAATGCCCCAGGCTGAGGTCACTGAAAAGGAGCCATTAGGGGCAGGTTTCCAGATTGGTTTATCCTTCCCAGTTCCAGTAAATGGAACCATAGCAATTTGGTCCACCCAAGAAGGGGCTAACACAGTAAGGAGTTTAGCATGATCCCACTGCCCATTGTCCCAAAAATAATTAACAGGAATAACACCCCACACATCTCTCCCACCTCCAATGAGGTTATTTAAAATTCCATTTGGTAACCAATGATCATGCCAAAAACTTATCCTCCCCCTATTCAAATTCCAGAATATATTCTCATGTATTTTAGCTCTAATTTTGCACATTCTTCTCCATATGGGGCTAGCATTATACACACATTTAATAACCAATGGACAGGATTTAGAGCAATATGTATGCAACATCAATTTAGACTATAATGATTCCTGCTTTCTAAAGTTCCACCAAAGCTTGTAATAGAATGCATTCATACAGTCATTTAGGTTTCTCAAATTAAGTCCACCTTCAATGAAAGGTTTACAGAGTTTATCCCAAGCAATCCAATTGGTCCAAATGATCAACAAAGGACCAACAAAAACCGAGAATACCCTCAACAAGGTAGACTCCAAATGATCAACAATAATGGATCTCAAAGAAATAACTCTGACTGTCGAACATACCCCTCGGGCATATGAACAACCAGTCACAAACCGTCAAACATATCCAATCATACATGGACTATGAACGACCAAACAATATGGCTCAAAAGATGGACGTCACAGTACGCCCGATCCGGAAATGTGTCCGTGCACATGTCCACCCCGTATACAAAATCCAGAATATACGTGGGACAATGTACCTAATTAGCCTCACGAGCTACGTCTCGTGTGCACGGTTCAATGCGGAAACATCCATGCATAACCATCATGTGCCCGGCTAAAAATCCTACACAATAACCACTCGGCATGCAGATATGACTCCAGATATGTCACGATGCAACATGATCATGAAACTCAAAGAATCACATATCCAATAAGGATCAAAAGACTCACCGAAGTGAACAAAGACACACGGATAATGAAAGATCGACACGACCGACAATATCCGAAACAACCCTCCTGGGATCACAATCCCCAAAGTATAATCCATACGATAAGCAACCTCAGACAACAGTTCTGGGATCAACATCCCTCAATGAGACGATCAACACAATCAATAATACCAATAATATTTCTGAGATCAACATCCCTCAACGAACAACCAATATGAATCTCAATATACGAAGCCTCAACGTACAACATATACAACAACTCAACATAATAATTATCTCATAACTGAACAATACATAAATTACCTCAAAGCCGAAGACAACATCCTTTCCACGAACATCCCTGAACGAATACACAGTTATACAAATAATCTCAAATAAGGTACCATCCATTCAATACCAATAAACCTTTATCCCGATACTTATGTCATCACGATAACTATCCTCGATATCCGATATTCTATATCCTTGACCAAAGATAACTCACGTCTTCCTTGAACACAATTAAATCATATACCTTATGATTTAATACAAACCAGAGCACGATATACAAACCATTGTCCCGACAACTTACATTTCTAACAACATTGCTATACGAATTATAAATAAAATGAAAACGAAACCATTCATCAAATATTATAAACTGAACAAGTATAAACTTGCCTCAGTACCGATACCACGAAGCCATTACCAATATCCATTGCCTTTGTCTACGAGCTCCTCAGCCCCGACCAAAAGCAATCTACGAACTCTTCGACCTCAACCGCAACACAACGGTCATACACCACGATCAAATATATCAACCTATTGCAATAACTGATTAACACACATTCGATAAAAATCAATAACCGACATACCCAACCAACAAACTCAACGGTTCAACGAAACCCGGATCATATACATAAAACCAAATAATCCAACTCAACAAATACGAACTCATATCCACAATACAAGCCGTAACTTGATGATCACAAATAACAATCAATAACGGATCAACAAGCACAACAGTTCTACAATATCCCGATTAAACACATATCCAAACAACCTGAACCAATCAAACACGAATTCAAAACCACAACACGATTCCACAATCCGAAGATTATATCAATAATAAATTTAACCAAGTCTAAGCATTACCGATTCCATATTCAATCTTAAATACGATTACAAGTTTCCTCCTTGTATAATCATAATAAAAACCAATTACTGATTATCATCATCAATCCGGACGATCCGATTAATTCAACATTATAGATAATCATATTCCAAAGAATAATTCCATTATCCAAGTAGAACACTTATTCAATACGTATAAATTCTCAAACTCAAAAGGTGAATAATAATCTTACCAAACCCGGAACCATATTCGTATTCCCATACGAATATTATACCAAAACACATAACTTAGTTTTAGATATGAATATTCCATATTCATATCCAAAACACCAACACCTCTTAAACATGTTCATCAATTCATATAATCCAAGAGTTCCTTAAGAACACAACTTATTCCGAAATCACATTCAAAATCTCTAAACGACATAATCCGATGTGTTCTAACATCTAAACAATCCTTATTCATAATTCGAGGTGTATATAATCATGTTCTTCAACATATACTTCTCATAACATCATGAATCGCAACAAACTAACAAGAACATCGAGAATACTATGATTCCATAATCATAACAACATAATCAAGACATTGGTCATCAATTTATTATCTTCCTTTAACAAAATTCTCGTAAATACCAAGAATCATCACAACAATATCAATTCAATCACCATTCATACGAAAACATGTAGAATTTCCCAAGTTCTACTCATTGAGGCATTTTATTGAACACTTTGAGGGCATAGTCCATTTTAATCGATTATCGAAGAAATACTCGAATTTGTTCTACAAAACTTCAAGGATAATGAATGATTCCGTGAATACAACAAGGTTCCATCAATAATCTGAGTTAAAGCGAATCAAATCGGCCAAAACATCAAGAAACCTCAAAAACTTTCATAACCAAGAGTTTAGGTGTTCTTACCTTCGATCCGGGCGGAAGATGATGTTATCCATGAATCAAACTTCCAAAACATGTTGCTCTATGATATTCTTACTCAAATCCATCCATTTCGCTGAAGAAATCGCGAAGAAACAAAGAGAAAACATGAAAATAGCCGGATGACTCGGTCTAGGCCTTTAAATAGGCGGGACCTGTCGGTACCTTACGACCGTAATCGCCAGTGGCTTACGGCAGAATCGCCATGGCTTGCCCTTTGTCCATTTTGGCCGACCTACTACGGCCATTCGGCAGCACTACGTACGTAATAGGCCCTTACGGCCGTACCCGGCCACACCCTTACGGCTATTATCGGCCAGTCCTGCGCCCAGCGAGTCACTGCCGACCATGCTCGGCCACTACAGGTCCTCTCGGCCACGACTTGGCCAGCCGCCCCGTAACGTACGTAACACTTAATCCGTTGCGTACGTAATACGTACATTTACTTGCTACAGTATTATACTCGTATTACGTACGTAATACTCCCTGTATAGCATACGTAAATCGATCCGTTGACTCACCTGTCCACATCCGTGCCGAAAGCCGCCAACCACGGGCCCCACTATCCGATCACAACTCGGTCCTGTCTGATTCCTCTTGTTACGTACGTAATGCCTTATGCATAACGTACGTAAAGCGTACCAACTTAGCGTACGTTAAGGGCTCTATACTTAGCCAAAATCCGACTGTTCCTGTCCGACGTCTCGACATACTGGATACGAACATATGGCATACTGAATACACATATACTCAACCCAAAATATTCTCATACGATATACCTGACATCCAAATCAGTTCAACCTGATATAACATATCCTCAATATAACTGTCAATCAAAAATGTCAATTACACAAGTATAACTGTCTCGGTCCTCAATTTATTATATCCATACTGTACAGATACCAAACTATACAGTATATCTCAGATAAAATAACGCGAAAAATTTATACTGAAAATCCGGGTATTACATACTACCCCCCTTAAAATAAGTTTCGTCCTCGAAACTTACGACCTGTCACCAACAACAGATCAATCCAAAATTTCCTACTCAACACAAAAACAATCAAGCATCTCCACAAGCGAATAACCAAACCAATATATTTACAGGTGCGTGAAGCCGATGATCTCCCATGATACTAGCACACGACTCCCATACAAAGTCTCAACATAATACCACTAATATCACAAATAGCAATTTGAAAAGAATCTAAAAAATTTTGGAAACTCCAAAAATCGATTTGACTCAAAAGTCAGAAAAACTCATTTTCAAAAATCACGCTACTACCGTACCGGTAGAGCCACATAACACACACGCATGGGTTTCACAAAATCCAAGCTCTGATACCATCTTCTGTAACACCCCCAAAACCATCCGGGATATTACAGCGCCGTGGGCCCCGCGCTGGAATCCACCAGGCTAAAAATCATTTCAAAAACATTCAAAAATGCCAAAAAGGCTGATTATGGTAATATTTCAAAAACTCACAAAGCCATTTACAGAATACCAAATACCGTCATAAAATACCATTTGAAAATACGAGGCGAAATGCCAAATCTCGACAGTTCAAAATGTACGTTAAACCACCACTTAAACGTACCGATAAAATAATTTTGGAAAAAAGAGTTTGACGAAAATAACCCAAGTTCGTAAAATGCCAAAAGGCCATTTGAAATACACACGAGTCGGTAAAAATACCAAAAAGCCATTTTGAAATATACACACGCAGCGAATAAAATGCAGTTCAAAATTACACAATTGCAGCGGAAATAAAACAACCAGAAAGAATACACGATACTCAATTACGTGCCACGGCCAGTATCACCCGGGAAGCTCACCCCTTCACGACCGCTACTAGCTTGATATCCGTTTACCTAAAAATAAAGCCCACGACGGGGTCAGCCACAATACTCAATAATGATATCGATCACATCAACATAAATAATTATATACCAATGTAATAATACTGTAAGAATACTACCAACGTAATCTTACTGTCATAATCTTACCAATCCACGACAATCCATAACAGATCAATCCTTACCATAATCCACATTTCGCATTATCAAATGACGAAATGAACGCAACCACAACCAACTGTACTGTATTCAAATAATATCAAAAATCCTCAAAACATCATCATAACTCATAATCATGAAATAATTCATCCGTGCCAAATCATGTCCGTCGGATTACACAATCAAATCTCAACCTGGATAAACCAATAGCATACAACATATTTGTAGATCAATTACCACAAGACAAATATAACAAGTACCGAAACAACGACGTACAGTCATACGATCAATAACCAGATCAACCAATAAATCAACCGACAATATCATCGACATGATAACTCCAATACGACCAACAAAGGACCAACGATAACCGAGAGTACCATCAACATGATAAACTCCAACACGATCAACAAAGGATCAACAATAACCGAGAATGCCATCAACAAGGTAAACTCCAAATGATCAACAAAAGATCAACGATAACCGAGAGTACCCTCAACATGGTAAACTCCCAACACGATCAACAAAGATCAACAAAAACCGAGAATATCCTCAACGTGGTAAACTACAAACACGATCAACAAAGAATCAACTATAATCGAGAATACCCTCAACAAGGTAGACTGCAAATGATCAACAAAGCACCAAAAAAAACCGAGAATACCCTCAACAAGGTAGACTCCAAATGATCAACAATAATGGATCTCAAAGAAATAACTCTGACTGTCGAACATACCCCTCGGGCGTATGAACAACCAGTCACAAACCGTCGAACATATCCAATCATACATGGACTATGAACGACCAAACAATATGAGTCAAAATATGGACGTCACAGTACGCCCGATCTGGAAATGTGTTCGTGCACATGTCCACCCCGTATACGGAATCCAGAATATATGTGGGACAATGTACCTAATTAGCTTAACGAACTACGTCTCGTGTGCACGGTTCAATGCGGAAACATGCACGCATAACGATCATGTGCCCGGCTAAAAATCATACAATAACCAATCGGCACGCAGATATGACTCCAGATATGTCACGATGCAACATGACAACGAAACTCAAAGAATCACATATCCAATAAGGATCAAAAGACTCACCGAAGTGAACAAAGACACATGGATAATGAAAGATCTACACGACCGACAATATCCGAAACAACCCTCCTGGGATCACAATCCCCAAAGTATAATCCATACGATCAACAACCTCATACAACAGTTATGGGATCAACATCCCTCGATGAGACGATCAACACAACCATTAATACCAACAATAGTCCTGGGATCAACATCCCTCAACGAACAACCAATACGAATCTTAATATACAAAGCCTCAACGTACTACATATACAACAAATCAACATAATAATTATTTCATAACTGAACAATACATAAATTACCTCAAAGTCGAAGACAACATCATTTCCACGAACAACATCCCTGAACGAATACACAGTTATACGAATAATCTCAAATAAGGTACCATCCATTTAATACCAATAAACCTTTATCCCGATACTTGTCATCACGATAGCTATCCTCGATATCCGATATTCTATATCCTTGACCAAAGATAACTCACGTCTTCCTTGAACACAATTAAATCATATACCTTATGATTTAATACAAACCAGAGCACGATATACAAACCATTTTCCCGACAACTTACATTTCTAACAACATTGCTATACGAATTATAAATGAAATGAAAACGAAACCATTCATCAAATATTATAAACTGAACAAGTATAAACTTGCCTTGGTACCGATACCACGAAGACATTACCAATATCCATTGCCTTTGTCTACAAGCTCCTCAGCCCCGACCAAAAGCAATCTACGAACTCTTCGACCTCAACCGCAACACAACGGTCATAAACCACGATCAAACATATCAACCTATTGCAATAACCGATTAACACACATTCGATAAAAATTAATAACCGACATACCCAACCAACAAACTCAACGGTTCAACGAAACCTCGATATAAAACCAAATAATCCAACTCAACAAATACGAACTCATATCCACAATACAAGCCGTAACTCGATCATCACAAATAACAATCAGTAACAGATCAACAAACACAACAGTTATACAATATCTTGATTAAACACATATCCAAACAACCCGAACCAATCAAACACGAATTCAAAACCACAACACGATTCCATAATCTGAAGATCATATCAATAATCAATTTAACCAAGTCTAAGCATTACCAATTCCATATTCAATCTTAAATACGATTACAAGTTTCCTCCTTGTATAATCATAATAAAAACGAATTACTGATTATCATCATCAATCTGGACGATCCGATTAATTCAACATTATAGATAATCATATTCCAAAGGTTTCAAATAATTCCATTATCCGAGTTGAACACTTATTCAATACGTATGAATTCTCAAACTCAAAAGGTGAATAATAATCTTACCAAACTCGGAACCATATTCATATTCCTATACGAATATTGTATCAAAACACATAACTTAGTTTTAGATATGAATATTCCATATTCATATCCAAAACACCAACACCTCTTAAACATGTTCATCAATTCATATAATCCAAGAGTTCCTTAAGAACACAACTTATTCCGAAATCACATTCAAAATCTCCAAACAACATAATCCGATGTGTTCTAACATCTAAACAATCCTTATTCATAATTTGAGGTGTATATAATCATGTTCTTCAACATATACTTCTCATAACATCATGAATCGCAATAAACTACCAAGAACATCAAGAATACTACGATTCCATAATCATAACAACATAATCAATACATTGGTCATCAATTTATTATCTTCCTTTAACAAAATTTCCATAAATACCAAGAATCATCACAACAATATCAATTCAATCACCATTCATACGAAAATGTGTAGAATTTCCCAAGTTCTACTCATTGAGGCATTTTATCGAACACTTTGAGGGCATAGTCCAATTTAATCGATTATCGAAGAAATACTCGAATTTGTTCTACAAAACTTCTAGGATAATGAATGATTCCATGATTACAACAAGGTTCCATCAATAATCTGAGTTAAAATGAATCAAATCAGCCAAAACATCAAGAAACCTCAAAAACTTCCAAAACCAAGAGTTTAGGTGTTCTTACCTTTGATCCGGGCGGAAGATGATGTTATCCATGAATCAAACTTCCAAAACATGTTGATCTATGATGTTCTTACTCAAATCCATCTATTTTGCTGAAGAAATCGCGAAGAAACGAAGAGAAAACATGAAAATAGGCGGATGACTCGGTCCAGGCCTTTAAATAGGCGGGACCTGTCGGTACCTTACGGCCGTAACCGGCCAGGGCTTACGGCCGTAACTGGACATAGCTTACCCGCCTGTCCATTTTGGCCAACAGCCTTACGGCTGTAATATTCGGATTTAATACTGTGTATATCATCTGTATTTGAACCCTGTATTATTTGGAATTGTGATCTCGATGATTGGAGTATGATATTTCTCACATTGGTATCTTTGTACATAAGTATAACAACATGCAAATTTCTCATGCAAACTCGTGATAGCGCATGATAAGAACGTAGCTTAACGCGCGCTATCGACTACAACTAGCACACGCTACGAATGTAGGATTTGCATGCGCTAGGCCATCAATTATTGAGCTGTTCGGCTAACACATGCGCCAGCCAGACGTAGGACCGGATAAGATTCCCGCGGATGAACCTGGATAGTTTTTGGAGTCAACTCTTATTAGCGCATGCTAAGGATGTATGATAGCGTGCGCTAATCAGCATTTGTGCAGAAACTTTATATAAGGGACAACACTCCATTCTCCTCTCATTTCCTTCGTGAAACCTTCGCACTTGATGGTCCAGAGAGCATTTCATCCTAATCAAACACACTTAGAACACATCTACTTGATCATTGGATTATTAGATACTTCTTGGGATTGATCATTGAAGTGGAGTAGCACCTTGGAGTGGCATGCAACCAACCGGAGTCAGATTCTATCTTTTTGGTTCAGTGATTTCGTCATATTAAGGTATGTTAATTCTATCTCCAACCTTAGATTCGGGTTCTAAAGAATAGGATGATCATGGTAGCAAGAAATTGAGTTCCATTTGTTAGGAATACTTGTTAGATTTTGATGATGTCATTAATTTAAAATCAAATGTTTATTACTTGGCAAAATGTAAGGAAGAACCAAATGAGTATCTTCCATAGGCCAAAATATGTTAAGTATAAAAATTGGCAAAATATAAAGAAGAACCAAATGAGTATCTTCTATAGGCCAAAGTTAGCTAGGCTGAAAATCGGCTAAGTACTAAAGTACAGCCTAGTCCATCAGAGAAGTACAGCCGACTTCAAATCAGAGTAGCCCTGGTCAACTAAAATTTATCAGAGAAGTTTGACCAGTGGCACTGAGGTACCTCGGGAAGTCACTGATCGGACAAGTCTCAAACGGTGAGCAGTCGAGAGAACCTACTGCAGAGATGTAAGGCGCACATCAGCTACTCAACTACTGACCTAGTACTCCAAATCCACGTCAGCATGCTTTGAAAAGTCAAATATTACGGAAAGCTCACATGCAACGTGAAGAGACAAATTGGAGTGATTCCCGCAAGAGATATGATTTAATTAAATCATCCTGACCCACCGTGAAGACTTTAATCCTTTTATATTCAAAAGATTCGGCGCTCACATGCAGAAGTCCTCACAACGGTCGGAAGATAAAATTAAATAATGGGAATCCAACCTTGCAACGTTCAGAAAAGATTAAACAATGAAGTCTCTCTCCAACGGACGGATTTGTTCAAAGATTTGCAACGGCTACAAGGAAGAAGCTCGAGATCGTGATCTATATATATCCGAAGATTTGAAATCGAGCAACTACCGGTGCGAACATATACTCTAGCGATCAAAGCAAACAAAGCAGTCTCAAGCAATCAAATAGCATCGAGAAAAAGAGCAGATCCAAAAAGTTCATATTCAAGGAAGCTCTTAAGTTGGAGAAGACAAACACTCTTGTCTTTAAATCTTGAGTACGGGGTACTTCACTAGTTGAAGTAGCATCAGTAAAGGCATCCGAGGATCGAGGATCAAGAGGTGCAAGGCGCAAGTGTGTGTACAACGGCACGGAATTCCACCGGTTGGAAGTCATTGTAGTGTGTTGTGAATCATCGTAATCTTTATCACCGGTTGAAAATTATAGTGAATTCATCTCCAATCTGGTTTGGAGAAAAGTGGATTAGTAGAGGATTACCCCACCTATGAGACCACTATAATCACTGTGTTATTTCTTGTTTCTTGCATCATACTCTAAGCTTTGCATACATTGTTAAGTGTTTCATTAAGATTAATTTATATTCGTCATCGGTGACTTCGCACTTATCCAAGAACAAACGACTCCAAGTCATTTGTTTGATTATCACCAAGAAACTCACTCTTCGGAAAAAGAGTTCAAGAGTTTCAACAAGTCTATTCACCCCCTCTAGACTTGTTCTGGACGACTTGTGACCTACAAGTGGTATCGGAGCGGTTGGTTCATTTTTCTCACGAACCAGATCTATACTAGATATATATCTTATCTCTCACGTTATAATGGAACACATGCACTCTAGACTCCTGTCTTTTCGGTTGTAGTATGATCTCTGGAAGATAAGAATGCGAGCACATTTATCTTCAATCCATGACGACATGTGGTGCATCATTGAAGACGGTCCATTCATTTTCGAGAAGGACAACACAAATGAGGAGATCGCACTGGGAGGCCCGAAAAGATCCCTAAGAAGAGAACGGAGGCGACCCCGAAGAGAAAGGCGGCCAATCTTGACAACAGGCCGGAGATGTGCTATACCAAACTCTTGACAAATCCACAATGGTCAAGATCAAAAATTGTAAGAATGCCAAAGAGATTTGGGACACATTAGCTCTAATGTGTGAAGGAACGGAGCTGATCAAGGAAAACAAGTTGTCAATAGCTATCCAAAAGTTTGACAACTTTAAAATGAAGAATGGTGAATCAATAGACCAAGTGGACACAAGGTTCACTGAAATTATCAATGAAATCAACTCCTGGGCAAAACTTATGGCAACAGGGAAATGGCACTCAAGGTCCTCGGATCACTCAATCCCGAATGGAGCATGAAGGTTTGTAGCTATGAGAGAATCCAAAGACTGAATAAGATAAAGATTCGTGGAGCTGTTCTCGATCTAAAGGCTTATGAGTTCGAGCTTCCAAGCTCATCCTCAATCGAGCCTGCAGAGAAGGGAATCGCATTTGCGGCCGAGTCCCTGCTAAGAGCCTATCCGATGTGAAACCTCCAAATCCACTAGATTTTGAGGAAGAAATGGCGTTCATTATGCAAAGGTTCAGCAATTTGAAAGAACTACTCCAAGTATAAGAAAAACTACAAGGAGAACCCAAGAAGGAACCGGAAGGTGGAAGCTGGAAAGTTGAATGCTACAATTGTCATAAAATAGGACACATCCAAATGGATTGTCCCGAGCTCAAGAAGGATGAAACCAAGAAGGAGGTGGGCGAAAGGAAGACGGAAGAAAAGCTCTCATCGGAGAAGACCAGGGAGCATGTCGAATCAAGCGGCGGTTTCTTTTACGATGAAGACGAGGAGTATGATTGCACGATGGAAAACTTGGGTGATGAAGAGGTAACCTCTAAACCTACGGTTCAAATAATAGCTCGGCCATGTCACAAGATATGGATTTACATGAATCGGTAAATCGCTTATTCAAAGATTTTGAAACACTTAAATCGCACACCAAGTCAGACAAGAGAAGACTCATTTGCAAGATGAGAATAGGCAATTGAAAAATGATTTCAAAAACTCACTAGATTTAAATAAGGTTGAGACAACTACGGTGATTTTAAAAACCGAGGCAAGTGTCAATACAATTTGAGATAGACCGGCTAAATATTTTACTTAAAGAAAAGTCACCGCACTTGCTCATGCCAAAGCCGAGTTTACTAAGTCGGCACGATTAAATAAAACTCAGCGCAGGAAATAACCTCCTGAAGGCGTCTTCAACTCTGGCGGTGTGTACTTATAAAAGGTCATTATATACCAAATCAGGCCTTGGATATGATTCTCACACTCCCTCTAGTTACGAAACCAAGTTTATCAAGGAGAAACAATGGTCTCGGCAGTGAGCACATGTATAAACCAATTTTCAAAAGCGAGCAACCAAGTCAAACGTCTAGGCTGCGGTCAAGTTACACCGCATGACCACCTAGACAGGCGACTAAGCAATGGCCTGAGCAAAAGCAACGGCCGGACAACATGCCCACTATTACCAACAACTCCCCAAAAATAGATTTCATAATGGGAGGCGGATGGAAACCTCAAGGTTATCCAAATTACCAAAATGAACAAGTGTGGAGACCACAAAGGTTTAACAAATGGTCTCAGCCTAGATTTAGAAATGTCCCACACTATTTTGAGGAATATCCGGTATACAATCCAACCAGGAGATTTAGACCTCGACCACAGGCACCGTATAAGGGTTATAATAATAATAACAATTCCCATAATCCAAGGAGAAATCAATTCTCCAGGAAACCAACTAACCCCAAAGGACCCACACAAATTTGGGTACCTAAATCTCTGCTTGTTTAATTGCAGAAAAGATGGAAGGACTACAACCACATCTCCTCAAGCTCAAATTTTGGAGGTGAAGAGTGGTTTGTAGACTCTGGATGCTCGAGGCACATGGCCGGGAACAAGAGGATCGACCAAATATATCAAGGAAAGAGGTCCCGATGTAACCTTTGGAGATAGCTCTAGAGGACAGACAAAAGGCTTTGGAGAGTTGCACCGAGGAAACATTGTAATATCCAAAGTTCATTATGTCAAAGGGCTCAAGTACAACCTCCTGAGCATAAGCCAGTTCTGCGACGAGAAGAATCTAGTAGTCTTCACCATTTTGAAGTGTATGGTGATAGACATCTTATCTGGAGAAATAAAGCTACAAGGTTTCCGAAGAAGAGATGTATACATGATTGATTGGAACACAGGAACACCTAACTCCTGTTTTCTATCCAAGACTGTAGCTGAGAATGGATGGCTGTGGCACAAAAGACTATGTCACCTGAACTTCAAAGCCATCAACAAGATTAGCTCTCAGAAGCTGGTCAGAGGACTTCCAAATGAAGTATTCAAGAAGGAAGCACTCTGTGATGCATGTCAGAAGGGAAAGCAGACCAAGGCGTCGTTCAAGCCAGTGCAGCCTACAACGCTCACAACAAGGATCTTAGATCTACTCCACATGGATCTATTTGGTCCCATCAAGCCAAGGACTTTGAGCGGCATAAAGCATGCTCTTGTGATTGTAGATGATTATTCAAGGTACACTTGGATCATCTTTCTATTCAAGAAAAGTGAAACCTTGACCAAGTTACCTGAGCTGCTGAGAAGGATCCAGAATGAAAAATCCCTCTCCATAATCAAGATCAGATCAGATAGAGGAGGAGAGTTTCTCAACAAGGCGATAAGCGATTTGGCGATCGAATGGGATCCGGCATGAGCTCTCTGCGGCCGGGACGCCCAGTGAGAATGGTGTTGCTGAAAGAAGGAGCAGAACCACGAAGGAAGCAAAGCAAGGTCCATGATTGCGAGCGGACCTACCTAAGAGGTTACAGGCTGAAGGCTGTGCACGGCTGCCACACCCGAGCAGGAGTATGATAGTAGGGAGACATGGCAAAACTCCCTATGAGGTTTGGAATAATAGAACTCCTCATTGCTTACTTTCATGTTTTTGGTTGCAAGTGTTTCATCCACAACAACGGTAAAACACGGCTAAATGCCTTTGATGCTAAAGCGATGATGGTCTATTTATGGGATATTCCCAAAGAAGCAAGGCATATAGAGTTTTCAACAAAAGAACCTTAGTTGTGGAGGAAACACCCCATGTTGTTTTTGATGAATCTACCGTTGAGTACGAAACAACTTGAGCAAATTGAGAACAAGCTCAAGTCGGCAACCCTTGAAGAAGTCATTGTACATGACACTGGAATGGTGGACTCACTGCAGATCGGCTGATGACCCAACTGCGGTGATGAAGACCCAACTGCAGATCGACAGGATCACCAAACCTATCTCGATCCGATTCTTTGCTGAAAGACCCAATGAGGCAGACAAAGACTCATCTGCGATTCGAACCAAGCTGCAGATGACAAGGCGGTAGATCGATTCTGGCACGAGAATCCAGCAGATGCGATAACCACGAGAGCAATCAACAGGGGAACAAACCCGAGAAGGGCGAGATCCCCAAATGGCTTAAGGATCATCCAATTCAAGCAAATCATCGGAAAGTTGGTGATGGAGTCAAGACAAGACGATCAACTCTACCGGCGGGAATGGGGATGTTCTCATGTTTCATGTCACAAATTGAACCCAAGACTACGAACAAGCCTTGGAAGATTATTCATGGATTAATGCCATGCAAGAGGAATTGGAGCGAGATGGAAAGAAACAAAGTTTGGGAACTAACGAGACAGACCGATCACAAGAAAGTTATTGGCACCAAATGGGTGTATAAAAACAAGAGTGATGAAGACGGAGTCTGTTGTTAGGAATAAAGCAGACTCGTAGCAAAAGGATATGCGAGTGTGAGGGAATAGATTTTGATGAAACTTATGCACTGTTGCAAGATTAGAAGCCATCGGACTATTCCTCGCATATGCCGCATTCAAGGATTTTGAAGTTTACGGATGGATGTGAAAAGTGCGTTTCGAATGGAATCCTAGAAGAAGAAGTCTATGTAGAGCAACCCCTGTGTTTTGTCAAAGGAGACAAAGTCTATAAGCTGTTGAAGGCTCTGTATGGACTCAAGCAAGCACCGAGAGCATGGTATGAAACACTGTCTGTGTTTCTTGAGAAAAATGGATTTTGCAAAGGAAAAGTGGACAAGACCCTATTTAGAGTGGAGCACGAAGACCACATATTAATAGTTCAGATTTATGTGGATGACATCATATTCGGATCAACCAATCCATAACTATGCGAGAAATTCTCCAACCTCATGCAAGGAGAATTTGAGATGAGTATGATGGGAAAGCTTAACTTCTTTCTCGGATTACAAGTTAAGCAGATGGAAAAAGGAATTTTCATCAACCAAGCAAAGTATACTAGAGATCTTATCAAGAGATATGGAATGGAATCGGCCAAGCCCGCAAGAATTCCAATGAGCACAAGTACTCACTGGATGCGAGGCAGGCGGGAATATCGATGGACTCAACCCACTACGAGAGGACTCATCGGATCTCTTGTACCTAGCGCAGCGAGCCGGACATATCATATGCGGTTGGAGTTTGTGCAAGATTCGATCCAAGCCAAAGCAATCACACCTAGATGCGGCCAAGAGAATAATCAAGTACCTAAAGTCTACCATTAATGTTGGACTATGGTACCCCAAGGATGACAACTTCGTGTCAGGATACTCGAGATGCGGATTTCACGGATGCAAAATCAATAGGAAGAGCACTAGTGGAACGTGTCAATTCCTAGGAACCAGGTGATATCTGGTTTAGCAAGAAGCGAGTTTCTAACTCCATATCCACTCTGAGTCGAGAATACCTAGTGCGGTAGTAGTTGTGCACAAATTCTATGGATCGGACAACGGTTAAGGGACTACAATATTATTGCCAACGAAGTTCCAATATGGTGTGACAACAATAGTCTTATTGCAATAACCAACAATCCGGTTTTGCACTCAAGGGCGAAGCACATTGACGTCAAGCACCATTTCATTCGAGATCATGTGCTTAACAAAAGGGTTAGAGTTGAAAGAGTCGGCCACAGACTACCAAATAGGCGACATCTTCACCAAACCATTGCCGAAGAAAGATTCCTAGAGCTTAGCGAGACCTTGGATTACTAGATTGGGAATCTAGTTCAAGCAAGTTGAAGGAAGGACGGACCCTCGAATCGGCTAAGGCGATGCGGGCGAGAAGACGAAGGCCGAGACAAAGCAACTTAGGCATGCGAGAATACTGAGGAGAAGTCAATTAACTTTGTTGCGAGTGGTCAGCGATCAACGAAATCGAGACCGGCTAAGTTCTCTAAACGATCTCTAATTCTTAATTAATATACATACATTTATAAATATTATTTTAGCTAAAATGGCATTTAAAATATACATCGTTATAAGCCAAGTGGCAATTTTAAATACACGCGTCACACGCCTATTTAATTAACCTCTACGGTGGCATCGAATCAACCGTCAAATTTTAAATGGGGCCACCGATTCAAATTTGAAATTTAAAAGAATATGAAAAGGCGTACCACCGTTTAAATTTATAATAAACTAATCCAAACATCCTTTCATCTTCTTTATAAGGAAGAAAACCCTTTCACTTTCCTCTTTACGCTTTCAGAAACCCTAGAACTTACAGAGCAAAATATACACTAAATCCTAAAATTCTCTTTGCAGAAATGGCATCTCTTGAAGGAGCAAACTTGAAGGCGATGAAGGACCAGGTTATCTTCTCCATGGTCGTCGATTTCAAAGAATTATTAGAAGCGAATCTAGAGGACTTCGATATGCTCGACTTAATCCGGGCGATGAAGCTGAACGGAATCTACCCGTTTCTCGACATCAACCCGCAGCATTTGTTCAAGGAAGATGTCGTCGAATTTTATCGTAATGTCTCTCTGGTTCAGCACGGGATTAACAGCTCAGTCGTCGGAATCCCTATCACCATAGATCGAGAGAAGATCCGCTCGGTATTCGGGATGAAACATCGCGGCTTGGCGGTCGAAGCTCTTAAACAATCACCCGCCGAAACCTGGAAGACGATCAAAATCGAAAACATCCCAGAGAAATTGAAGTTTACAGCGAAGAGAAATGAGTTGAAGAGGGTTTATCGAGTCGCTCTGGACATCACAAACAAGATAGTCATGGGAATGGCAGGAAGCTATGACCAACTGTCATCTTCAAAATTCATGGTGTTGGGTGCGTTAATTCAACGAGAGGAAGTTGATTGGGCCGATTATATTTTCAGGCAACTTGTTCGCGAGGTGAACAAGGTCGAATGGCTCGAAGGTGAGAAGAAATTCAAAACTAAGTTGGCGTTGGAACGCATCTTAGTTGGCTTTTGGAGAAAATCGGAGTGGCGAGGAAACATTGACCCTTTCCACCCAAACAAGAGGCTAGGTCACATGGACCATGACAAGAAGAAGGTTGGAGTCACCGGGAGGCGGCCCGATTGTTGAAGGATTTGCGGACTCAAGCTTTTGTCCAAGATACGATTTATCGGACTCGGACCAACTGCGGTGAGATCGGAGCTGATCAGTCCGAGAATGAGTCGACGATACACCAATCGCCATCCGATTCAAGAGAAGGGACCAGCCCGAAGGACCTTCCAACTGCGGTCATCACGAACCCTCTCCAAAGAGGCCAAGGAAGCTGCGATTCGGCGAAGGAGAGCGGCTGAGCGGCATACCGGCCCATCGGTTCGATCACCGGCTCATCGGACCGGCTGCACGGAATACTTCGAATTGTACTCGTTATTACACCTCCAGTGTACATGACCGAAGAAGAGGAAGCAGTCTTGTTATATCTATTCTGACGATTACACTTTCAATCTCTTAGAAAATAATACTTTTAATCTCTCTATTGAGCAACTTCAGCTTGTCAAACCGCAAGCAGAAAAACACTCCTTTGTAAATATTTTTAAAGAGTGGAAAACTCTAAAAACCATGTCTTTTACAAATTTTCAAACTTTTGTTGAAACTAGTGGTTGGGAATACCCCCAAGCCACGGAGGATGTTCGACCGATTTTTGCAAAGAGTCGATTTAGCTTTACTCCTCGGGATAAGCTGGTTCATGTCACATTTTGAGACAAACATGGACCATTTTATCCACTCTATAATGCTCGGTATTTTTGATGGTAGCTTTGGAGAGGAGGAGGAAGAGGAGGAAGTAGAAAAGGAGATTAGGATTGAAGAAGTTGATGAAGAGAATGAAATTATCAATTTGGTTGAAGAGGATGAAGAAGAAAAAGAACCTGAAGAAAACATACCAGTTGAAAAGGAGACAGAGGAGATTGAGAAAACGAAGAAGTAGGCGATGAAGGAGATGAAGAAGGAGAAGAAGTTGATCGGGAAGAAGAAGAAGAAGATAAGGAGGAGGATGATGAGAATGATGAAGGAGAAGAGAAGGAGAAGGACGATGCTAAGGATGATGATGATGATGATCATGATGATGGAGGTGAAGGAGGAGCGAAAAAGAAAAAGAAAAGATGAGGAAAAAGAGAAAGAAAAATCTGGAGAAGAAGAAAAAGAAAAACTGGAGAAGGAGAAAAAGAGAAATCGAAGAAGAAGAAGGGAAAGAGGAAGAAAGAGAGAAGGAGCCGGAGCAGGAGCGAGCCTACCAACGAAGCTGCAGATAGGATTGTTGTACCTCCCGGTACACGGCCTAGACGCAGAGCCGGCAGAGGACTCAGTCGGGGACCCGGAGAAGACTCAATCGGCCTACCACTGCTGCAGCCCAGAGCCTGCGGTCTAGTGGCTCCCTTCTTTGAAGGATCGGGAGAACACTCCCCATCGGCTCGATTATCACCTACCATGACCGAGTGATCAAGCGATTGTCGAGACACGATTGGGGAGCTGTTGTCAACTCAGGTCACTCCTGAACTTAAGACCATAATTGCCAAGATTGACACCCTACTTCAGCGAGAAATCCTCGGCCTCCTCCTCCTACAAACAACGAGAATGCCCTTTGGCATGTCGATTGGATGAGCCGCATGGAACAACGATTGACAACCCTCATTGATCTTTGGCAAAAGGGGAAGAGAGGATTCGGGGAAGAGAGAGAAATCGAAGTAAGAAGAAGCAAGATGTCCCTCAGTTGAAGGACCCTCTAGCCTAAAGAGGAAGGAAGTCGTAGATCAAGAAGACAAGGTGACCGGCTGAAGGGAAGCGCGAAGGACCGAGAAGCGACTTTGAACCTACTCTTGAATGGGAAGGGTTGGAGCTATGGTATGTTGAAGATTTACGCCCATTTGAAGCTCTTGAAATGTGGGAGTTTGCTAGGAAAAGGTTCATCAGAGACTATTATGTCAGGAACTACTTCAAGATGACAAACTCTCCCCACGGGAGATTTTCATAAACTGGATGGAAGAAGTTCACCCTAAGCTTTGGGCATTACGAAAAGTACGCAAAAGAGCAAAAAGCCTTTCCTATGATTCCCTTATTCGTAGTGAAGAAGCACCAATCCGCATGGATGGTGAACTTGATGAGCTACAACTTCAAAAGGAAATCAAGCTAGTGTGCCTCGAGAACAAATTCGAGATCTCGGCGGGAGCGAGATTTCGACACTCGTGGTAAAAGAAAGTATGGCCTTGCTCCGGTCAAGGTAAGACCTATCGGAGCCAAACCATTCAAGCACTGCCAAGCACTACTAGAAGAGGCGAGAGGAAGAGGCGGATGATCTTTTAATTATTTTTCTTACTTGTAATTTTATTTTACGTACTTAAAACATTCTTGTATAATTTCAATGATAAGTCGAGAAAAATCTATGAACGATCTTGAATGACAATTTTCGATTGTCTCAATATTAGACTGATTTCGCTTTTGTCTCGCACTTAAGTGCAGACTTGGTCATTTGATTTCTTACTTAGTTTTGCCATCATCAAAATAGGGGGAATTTGTTAGGAATACTTGTTAGATTTTGATGATGTCATTAATTTAAAATCAAATGTTTATTACTTGGCAAAATGTAAGGAAGAACCAAATGAGTATCTTCCATAGGCCAAAATATGTTAAGTATAAAAATTGGCAAAATGTAAAGAAGAACCAAATGAGTATCTTCTAAAGGCCAAAGTTAGCTAGGTGAAAATCGGCTAAGTACTAAAAATCTGACCTAGTCCATCGAGAGAAGTACAGTGACTTCAAATCGAGTAGCCACAGTCAACTAAAATTTATCGAGAAGTTTGACGGTGCGGCCGAGGTACCTCGGGAAGTCACCCGATCGACAAGTCTCAAACAGTGAGCAGTCGAGAGAACCTACTGCAGAGATGTAAGCTGCACATCAGCCTACTCAACTACAGCCTAGTACTCCAAATCCACGTCAGCATGCTTTGAAAAGTCAAATATTACGGAAAGCTCACATGCAACGTGAAGAGACAAATTGGAGTGATTCCCGCAAGAGATATGATTTAATTAAATCATCCTGACCCACCGTGAAGACTTTAATCCTTTTATATTCAAAAGATTCGGCGCTCACATGCAGAAGTCCTCACAACGGTCGGAAGATAAAATTAAATAATGGGAATCCAGCCTTGCAACGTTCAGAAAAGATTAAACAATGAAGTCTCTCTCCAACGGACGGATTTGTTCAAAGATTTGCAACGGCTACAAGGAAGAAGCTCAGAGATCGTGATCTATATATATCCGAAGATTTGAAACTGAGCAACTACCGGTGCGAACATATACTCTAGCGATCAAAGCAAACAAAGCAATCTCAAGCAATCAAATAACATCGAGAAAAAGAGCAGATCCAAAAGTTCATATTCAAGGAAGCTCTTAAGTTGAGAAGACAAACACTCTTGTCTTTAAATCTTGATTACGGGGTACTTCTTTGGTTGAAGTAGCGGTATAAAGGCATCCGAGGATCGAGGATCAAGAGGTGCAAGGCGATCAGTGTGTGTACAACGGCACGGAATTCCACCGGTTGGAAGTCATTGTAGTGTGTTGTGAATCACTGTAATCTTTATCACTGGTTGAAAATTATAGTGAATTCATCTCCAACTGGTTTGGAGAAAAGTGGATTAGTAGAGGATTACCCCACCTCTGAGACCACTATAACTGCCTGTGTTATTTACTGTTTTACTGCATCATACTCTAACTACTGCATACATTGTTAAGTGTTTCATTAAGATTAATTTATATTCGTCATCAGCTGACTTCCGCACTTATCCAAGAACAAACGACTCCAAGTCATTTGTTTGATTATCAGCTGAAGAAACTCACTCTTCGGAAAAAGAGTTCAAGAGTTTCAACAAGTCTATTCACCCCCCCCTCTAGACTTGTTCCTGGACGACTTGTGACCTACACATGGTAGCAAGAAATTGAGTTCCATTGGTGAATTATTCAACAAACATCATGTATAGAGGATTGGAATGTTTATGCTTATGATATTGTCGTTGGAATCTCGTAGTTGGAATCTTAGTACATCAGATGATGAGAGAAACTTTCTGAAGATGATTATCCATATGATTTATGTTGTCATATTAATCATAAATTGGAGGTGATATCACTTTTAATTATAAGGACTTAAGGAAAGAAATCATCTTAGATTGCATCCTTTCTTATAAGCTGGAATTGTTAGTTTATCTCCATGGTTTAATCGGGATGTAATGATGATATTGAAATCTAGTGCGTCGACCTTAGAACACCAAGCTTCGCACGAGAATTATAATCAAGATGGATTATGGAGTTGTGATGATTATACGTATCCTTGCACCTCAAAGTTGTTATTATCCGTAAGATCATTCATAAACCTTAGGAGCATGATATGCATGGAGATGACATGTATTAGCACTGAAGATTTCGTTGGTTTGATCACCGTTAGAACTAGTTTGCTGCCCAATAGTGAACTGCCATGCATGCTTAGTGTGCACTAAGCTTTGTGAATTAACGTACGCTAACAGGCTTATTTAGCATACGCTGCGATTGAAACTTAGCGTGCGTTAAGTCAGCAGGCGAGTCAGTCGGCTGATCAGTGAGGAACTGACCGTACATGGTTAGTGTACGCTAGGCTGTGTGTATTTGCATGCGCTAACAAATAGCCTTAACGTACGCTACATAGAATGCGTAGCGTGCGTTAAGCAATCCAGACAGATTTCATTTTAAGAATTTCCGACCGTAATTTGGATTGTTAGATGTTCATTTCACTTGAGATGAATTCTATATTATTCTTTTGTTAAGGTTCGAGCTTGTTACGTGATTGATCGAAGGGGGCGACCTTCGAGTATTTCGTTTTCATGGAAGTATTATTCTTGTCTTCGAATCGAGGCAAGTACTCTAATTAGAATTGTCTATATTATGACAATTATATTGTGATTGTATTGTGTATTATGTGTTGTGATTAAATGTCCACCATGCTATGATCTGACGGGAATCATCATGGGAATCTATAGCTGTGTGCGCTGGATTGTTGGACTGGTAGTTCCACCATGCTTTGGTCCGACGGGATCATCATGGGAATCTATAGCTGTCTGCACTGGATTGTTGGAATGCCATCAGTATGTTGAGACTGTTATGATGTGATATGTGTTGTTATTATTTCCCGTTGGAGAAACTTGTTATGATATAATTATTGATTATGTCACTGTTGTATGATTATTGTACTTGTACTAGCATCGTTGTGCTAACCCCTTCGAGGGTGAACATTTGTTTATGTTCAGGATCCAGAAGAGCTGGGAAACAACCACTGGAGTTGCATGACGACGAGGGTGCAGAGTGATGTTCCGGCCGGGTTTAATTGTCTGTGTTTGGTTAATTTTTAATAAGTACTCGAGTACGTCGTCAGTTTGTGATGTTTTGATTTTGGTGATGTATTAATAATTCGTCGTTTGGATATTTGCATTCTCGGTATTGGACCAGAACCGTTGTATTTTATTTCACTAATTTTCATTAGTTGGTATCTGTTATTGTCTTTTCATTTCTTTAGCCTTGTAAATTCTTATGTAAAGGATTTACGACGCTGTAATATCCCTAAATATATTGGGGGTGTTACAGAATATGGTATCGGAGCTAAGATTATGGATATCTTGGCCATTGGGTTAAAATAGGGGTCGTATATGTCTTTTGAGGTAACTGGCCGTGAATAACACCACTGTACTGCTTACGTCTTCATGCGAACGGTGGTTGTAAGTTCCTAAACTCTATCTCGTTCTCTACATGTTATATTCCTTCAGACTTGAACATTAGAACGATATTGTTTCATGTATATTGAGTATTTATGCTTACAGTATGTTGAGAGGCGGACGTGGACGTGGTCGCGGTCGGGGACGCAGACGAAGGAATGCCGAAAGAGAAGCTTCGCCTTCTAATCAGGCCAGCCACAGTTCAGGCGAGCCACAGAGATCTATCAATAATGAACCAGAACCTGCTGTACCTGAAATCATTCCTCAGGTGGTGAACCAGATGACTCAGTTCGCCTAGGTCGTGGACCGAATGCAGGTGGCGGTGGGATTACAGCAGGGAGATAGACAGCAAGGGATCCCAGATATGGGAAATCGAGGTGACCGATGGCTGCAAGAGGTGGCGAAGATGCAGCCACCCAATTTCGATGGCTTTTCTGAGACTCCTACATGCGATCATTGGTTGAAAGAATTGGAGAAAATCTTTGCCGAAATTAATTGCCCAGATGACCGAGGAGCCTCGATTGCTCAGTATTTTCTGATAGGGGAAGCATCCGGGTGGTGGGAAGCCATCCGGCCTGCAGATCATGATGCTGATTGGACAGAATTTAAATTAATGATGCAAGCTCAGTACTGCCCTCGACTTGTGAGGGAAGCCAAAGTTCGGGAGTTTTTCTCCGCTCAGCCGTCAGACAAACCTGTATCCCAGACGATTAAGACGTTTAACCAGCAGCTGGCATTTGTTCGACATCTGGTCAGAACAGATGTAGAAATGATGATCCATTTCGATATGAGGATGAAACCAGAAATCCAGAGGTACATGTCCAGTTTTGAATGTACCACTCTCCGTCAATACCAGGATAAGGCGTTGGCGTACGAAATCAAAGAAGCAGCAATGGAGAAGTTTACGGAGTCCAAGAAACAGAAAGTCTCTGGTACTTTTACAGAGCACAAGAGCAGCGGGCCCCGCAAGGCCCAGTCATCTTTTCATTCGTTCAAGAAACCTCCGCACCCATCAAAGAGCGGAAAGAATTTCGGAACAATGTCAGCCACGACAGATACAGCTAGGAGGTGGTTTAACTGTGGTCGCCCAGGCCACCTTTGGCGTGATTGTTTGCGCACTCCAGTTACATGTTTTGATTGCGGACAGGAAGGGCATCGTGCTACGTTTTGCAAGGATGCGACCAAGTTCAATGGAACCCGTACATCGCAGCTAGTTCAGAAGGAAGCTAGTATCCAACAGACGCAGCAAAGTGTTCAGATGCCTCAGAACTTTGGCCTCGGATGAGGCAGAGGACAATGGGACCGAAATGGGACATCGAGTGCCGGATTTGTTCCCCCACGTCTGTACGAGATTTGGAAAATGGACAATCAGGATGTTGCTGTCGCATCAGGTACCGTTCAGATCCTTTCCCAGCCAGTTGGCGTTTTATTCGATGTAGGAGCTACGCATTCATTTATATCGTTATCTTGTGTAAATCGTTTGAATATTTCTGGTTTTCATAATTGTGAACCTTATGTTGTTGGTTTACCGAGTGGAGAAAGGATTGTTGGAAACTTAGAAACTAGAGATTTCCCTGTATCATTTGGAGGCAGAGAGTGGCTCTCAAATCTGATCATGATAGAAATGCAAGGAGACGACCTGATACTCGGAGACGATTGGCTTAATCGATATGGAGCTATTGTAAACTACCAAAGGAGGAATATCTCACTGATCGCTGATGATGGTTCTGAAATATTGTTTGAAGGATGGAAACCAGGAAGCTCAGGAAAGTTGATCAAGGCGATGAAAGCTGTCAAATTGTTCAGGGCTGTATCGGATACTGGTGCTATGCAATGAAGAAACAAGACGAAATTGTGGAACTTTCATCCATTTCTGTTGTGAACGAGTTTCCGGATGTATTTCCTGACGAGTTACCTGGATTACCTCCACGACGGGATGTGGAATTCACCATTGAGCTGGAACCCGGAGCTACATAAATTTCTAAGGCGCCGTATCGTATGGCACCTACTGAGATGTACGAACTGAAGAAGCAGCTGAAGGAGTCCGAGTGGATCCTCAAAAGATCGAAGCAGTTATGGATTGGAAACCTCCAAAGAACGTGAAAGAAGTCCGGAGTTTCTTAGGACTTGCTGGATATTATCGTCGATTCGTGGAAGGGTTTTCTAAAATTTCCCGCCCACTTACTCGACTCCTGCAGAAAACTCAAAAGTTTGAGTGGAACGAATTGTGCCATAATAGCTTTGATGAATTGAAGAAGAGATTGACGACGGCACCGATTTTAGCATTACCAGATGGAACCGATGGATTCATGGTATACAGCGATGCTTCGAACCAAGGACTCGGATGCGTATTGATGCAGAATGATAAAGTGATCGCTTATGCATCACAACAGCTGAAACCTTATGAAGTGAATTACCCAACGCATGATTTGGAGCTAGCGGCAGTAGTTTTTGCTTTGAAAATCTGGAGGCATTACCTGTACGGGACTCACTGTCAGATCTTTACGGATCACAAAATCCTCAAATACATCTTCAGTCAGAAAGAGTAGAACATGCGGCAAAGAAGATGGTTAGAGCTGATTAAGGACTACGACTTGGAGATTTTGTATCATCCAGGCAAAGCAAATGTAGTGGCAGATGCACTTAGTCGCAAGCCTGTTTCTATTCAGATGCTGGAGACTCTGACCTCCCAACTTAGCCTTCAACGAGAAATGATTCGAGAAGGAATTGAAGTATGGTTACAAAGGGTACAAGGACAACTGTGCATGATGGAGATAACTTCATCATTAACCGATGAAATCAAATCTAAGCAGACAGATGATCCTCTGATGATTCGGTTACGTGATGAAGTGATCAAGGGGAAGGCCCCCGGATTCGTAATTCATGATGATGGAGTTTTGAGATTTCAGAACCGACTTTGTGTTCCCGATGTCGACGTTCTGAAACAGACGATTATGAAGGAAGCTCACAGCTCGCCCTATTCTATCCACCAGGGCACCAGTAAGATGTATAAGGACCTGAAGCAGAATTTCTGGTGGGGCAACATGAAGAAGGATGTATCGGACTATGTTTCAAAATGCTTAACTTGTCAGCAGGTTAAGATCGAGCATCAATGACCTGCTGGAATGTTGAAGGTGCTTCCGATTCCTGAATGGAAGTGGGAGGACATATCGATGGACTTTATCACTAGTATGCCAAGAACCAAGACAGGAATGAACATGATTTGGGTGATAGTTGATCGTTTAACCAAATCAGCTCATTTTCTAGGCATCAAGGACACGTGGGGACCAGAGAGGTTGGCATGAGTATTTATTTCAGATATAGTTCGACTGCATGGTACGCCGAAGACCATTATTTCTAATCGAGATGGCCGTTATGTGTCTCACTTTTGGAAAGCAGTTCATAAAGCCTTGGGGACCAAATTGAACTTCAGCACAGCTTATCACCCGCAGACTGACGGACAATCGGAGATGACCATTCAAACGGTGGAAGACATGCTAAGGGAATGTGCCTTAGATTGGTCAAACGATTGGGAAGTTCATCTACCGTTGATTGAATTTACCTACAACAATAGTTGGCATGCTTCCATTAAGATGGCACCATTTGAGGCATTATACGGGAGAAGATGCAGATCGCCCCTAAGTTGGGACAATTTATCACAGAACCAGAGTTGATCGTACAGACTCAAGAGAAAACAGCCTTAATTCGTGAAAGGCTGTTGACCGCCCAGAGTCGACAGAAATCTTATGCAGACGTACGCCGTCACCCATTGGAGTTTAGTACTGGAGACCACGTACTTTTAAAGGTTTCTCCTACTCGGGGAATCTTTCGTTTTGGAAGGAAGGGAAAGCTGAGTCCGAGATATATCGGACCATTCGAGATCCTTGAGAGAGTTGGAGAATTGGCATACAGATTGGCATTGCCGCCGTCATTGAGCCATCTTCATAACGTGTTCCACGTATCCCAGTTACGGATATATACCGGATCATAGTCATGTCATCGATTTCGGTGAAATCGAAGTCGCTCAGGATGGGACATTCGAAGAAAGACCGGTCAGGATACTCGATAGTCGAGTTAAACAGTTGAGGAATAAACTAATCGCTTTGGTCAAAGTTCAGTGGTCACGCCACGGAGTGGAAGAAGCCACTTTAGAAACGGAAAATAGCATGTAGTCCAGATATCCAGAGTTATTTTCGTCTTGAGTTTCGGGACGAAACTCCTTTTTAGTTGGAGAGTATGTAATATCCGGATTTATTACTGTGTATATCATCTGTATTTGAACCCTGTATTATTCGGAATTGTGATCTCGATGATTGGAGTATGATATTTCTCACATTGGTATCTTTGTACATAAGTATAACAACATGCAAATTTCTCATGCAAACTCGTGATAGCGCACGCTAAGAACGTAGCTTAACGCGTGCTATCGACTACAACTAGCGCACGCTACGAATGTTGGATTTGCGTGCGCTAGGCCATCAATTATTGAGCTGTGCGGCTAACACATACGCCAGCCAGATGTAGGACTGGATAAGATTCCCGCGGATGAACCTGGACAGTTTTTGGAGTCAACTCTTATTAGCGCGCGCTAAGGATGTATGATAGCGTGCGCTAATCAGCATTTGTGCAGAAACTTTATATAAGGGACAACACTCCATTCTCCTCTCATTTCCTTCGTGAAACCTTCGCACTTGATGGTCCAAAGAGCATTTCATCCTCCTCAAACACACTTAGAACACATCTACTTGATCATTGGATTATTGGATACTTCTTGGGATTGATCATTGAAGTGGAGTAGCACATTGGAGTGGCATACAACCAACCGGAGTCGGATTCTATCTTTTTGGTTTAGTGATTTCGTCATATTAAGGTATGTTAATTCTATCTCCAGCCTTAGATTCGGGTTCTAAATAATAGGATGATCATGCTAGCAAGAAATTGAGTTCCATTGGTGAATTATTTAACAAACATCATGTATAGAGGATTGGAATGTTTATGCTTATGATATTGTCGTTGGAATCTCGTAGTTGGAATCTTAGTACATCAGATGATGAGAGGAACTTTCTGAAAATGATTATCCATATGATTTATGTTGTCATATTAATCATAAATTGGAGGTGATATCACTTTTAATTATAAGGACTTAAGGAAAGAAATCATCTTAGATTGCATCCTTTCTTATAAGCTGGAATTGTTAGTTTATCTCCATGGTTTAATCGGGATGTAATGATGATATTGAAATCTAGTGCGTCGACCTTAGAACACCAAACTTCGCACGAGAATTGTAATCAAGATGGATTATGGAGTTGTGATGATTATACGTATCCTTGCACCTCAAAGTTGTTATTATCCGTAAGATCATTCATAAACCGTAGGAGCATGATATGCATGGAGATGACATGTATTAGCACTGAAGATTTCGTTGGTTTGATCATCGTTAGAACTAGTCTGCTGCCCAACAGTGAACTGCCATGCATGCTTAGCGTGCGCTAAGCTTTGTGAATTAACGTACGCTAACGGGCTTATTTAGCGTACGCTGCGATTGAAACTTAGCGTGCGTAAAGTCAGCAGGCGAGTCAGTCGGCTGATCAGTGAGGAACTGACCGTACATGGTTAGCGTACGCTAGGCTGTGTGTATTTGCGTATGCTAACAAATAGCCTTAACGTATGCTACATAGGATGCGTATCGTGCGTTAAGCAATCCAGACAGATTTCATTTTAAGAATTTCCGACCGTCATTTGGATTGTTAGATGTTCATTTGACTTGAGATGAATTCTATATTATTCTTTTGTTAAGGTTCGAGCTTGCTACGTGATTGATCGAAGGGGGCGACCTTCGAGTATTTCATTTTCGTGGAAGTATTATTCTTGTTTTCGAATCGAGGCAAGTACTCTAATTAGAATTCTATATATTATGACAGTTATATTGTGATTGTATTGTGTATTATGTGTTGTGATTAAATGTCCACCATGCTTTGATCCGACGGGAATCATCATGGGAATCTATAGCTGTGTGCGTTGGATCGTTGGACAGGTAGTTCCACCATGCTTTGGTCCGATGGGATCATCATGGGAATCTATAGCTGTGTGCGCTGGATCGTTGGAATGCCATCAGTATGTTGAGACTGTTATGATGTGATATGTGTTGTTGTTATTTATCGTTGGAGAAACTTGTTATGATATAATTATTGATTATGTCACTGTTGTATAATTATTGTACTTGTACTAGCATCGTTGTGCTAACCCCTTCGGGGGTGAACATTTGTTTATGTTCAGGATCCAGGAGAGCTGGGAAACAACCACTGGAGTTGCATGATGACGAGGGTGCAGAGTGATGTTCCGGCCGGGTTTAATTGTCTGTGTTTGGTTAATTTTTAATAAGTACTTGAGTACGTCGTCAGTTTGTGATGTTTTGATTTTGGTGATGTATTAATAATTCTTCGTTTGGATATTTGCATTCTCGGTATTGGACCAGAACTGTTGTATTTTATTTCAGTGATTTTCATTAGTTGGTATCTGTTATTGTCTTTTCATTTCTTTAGCCTGGTAAATTCTTATGTAAAGTATTTACGGCGCTGTAATATCCCTAAATATATTGGGGGTGTTACAACGGCCGTTATCGGCAGCAGCTTACGTACGTAATAGGCCCTTACGGCCGTACCCGGCCACACCCTTACGGCCGTTATCAGCCAGTCCTGCGCCCAGCGAGTCACTGCCGACCGTGATCGGCCACCCCTGCCAGTCACTGCCGACCATGCTCGGCCACTACAGGTCCTCTCAGTCATGACTCGGCCAGATGCCCCGTAACGTACGTAACACTTAATCCGTTGCGTACATAATACGTACGTTGACTTGCTACAGTATTATACTCGTATTACATACGTAATACTCCATGTATGGCGTACGTAAATCCATCCGTTGACTCACCTGTCCACATCCGCACCGAAAGCCGCCGACCACGGGCCCCACTATCCGATCACAACTCGGTCCTGTCTGATTCCTCTTGTTACGTATGTAATGCCTTATGCATAACGTACGTAAAGCGTACCAACTTAGCGTACGTATGTCCTTAAACTTAGCGTACGTTAAGGGCTCTATACTTAGCCAAAATCCGACTATTCCTGTCCGACGTCTCGACATACTGGATACGAACATACAGTATACTGAATACACATATACTCAACCCAAAATATTCTCATATGATATACCTTACATCCAAATCAGTTCAACCTGATATAAGATATCGTCAATATAACTGTCAATCAAAAACGTCAATTACACAAGTATAACTATCCCGGTCCTCAATTTATTTTATCCATACTGTACAGATACCAAACTATACAGTATATCTCAGATAAAATAACGCGAAAAATTTATACTGAAAATCCGGGTATTACGTCACCTGCAAGGCAATTCTAGCAAAATATTCCAAAGATCATAATATATGAAATTTTTTAAATTGCTAGCAATTAATCACAAAATTAATTAAATGAACGGAACCTAAAGATCAACTCTGATACCAATTGTTGGAAATAAAATGCCGTGGAAGCGGCGAGTTTAGATTTACTAAAATCGGCCCTCAGGAATCAGATCTATTTAGGCTCGTCAAATAATTAATTAAACAGATTAATAAGCAATTTAAACGAGCAATATTTGTATACGCATCTAAACATAATAATTCGTAGTATTCTATCTAGATCTAAGAGATCTTAGAATACATTACCTTTGAAGCAAAGTCTTTGAATTTCACCTTGATCTTCTTTTATTTCTACCTTTAGATCCTCTAGAGTATGATCCGCCTTAATCTGGACGTTGTGTGGGTAACGAGCTACCGAATCTTGCTTGGACTTCAACTTTGGATCGGCCGAGCCTTTGTCTTGGGAGTCACTATATTTTTCTTTATTTTCTAGAATTATATAAATACTCTTAGAAAATTGATGTGTTATCTAAATTATGGAATCAAAGACACAAGTCACGATCCACAATTAAGCACAAGAAGAAAAAAATCGATCTCTCAAGTCTCAAGAATATATCACGGCTGAAATACCCTTTAGAAGTCCTTTTTGTAGGGTTTGGACTACTCTAAGGATCTTAAAGAGGATTAGGGTTAAGACTCCTAGTGCAACGCAACTTTCCATATTAATCCCTTTCCTAATATGATTGTGTTCACTAATATCAATTCACTCCACTAAAAAATTAATATTACACTTCTAAAAAATTTAAACGAGAAATTTATATACGCGTCTAAACATGATAGTTCGTAGTATTCTATCTAGATCTAAGAGATCTAAGAATATATTACATTTGAATCAAAGTCTTTGAATTTCTCCTTGATCTTCTTATATTTCTACCTTTAGATCTTCTATAGTATGATCCGCCTTAATTCGGACGTTGTGTGGGCAACGAGCTACCGAATCTTGTGTGTACTTCAACTTGGGATCGGCTGAACCTTTATCTTGGGAGTCACTCGATTTTTCTGTGTTTTCTAGTATTGTATAAACACTCTTAGAAAATTGATGTGTTATCTAAATTATGGAATCAAAGACACAAGTCAAGATCCACAATTGAACACAAGAAGAAGAAAATAGATCTTTCAAGTCTCAAGAATATATCACGGCCAAAATCCCCTTTAGAAGTCCTATTTATAGGCTTTGGACGACTCTATGGATCTTAAGGAGTATTATGGTTAAGACTCCTAGTGCAACCCAACTTTCCATATCAATCCCTTTCCTAATATCAATTCAGTTCACTAAAGAATTAATATTGCATTTCTAACCCAAATCCCAATTTACAAAATCGGGCTCCTTATTTAAATATATTATTTTCGGTGTTTAAGATATCGAATGTCCATTAATTAATTTAAGCTAGTGATAACTTTAATTAATTAATATCTTATACAAGAGTAGTACCACTCGGACCTTATTATTATATCGGAATTAAATCCACCCGCAGGGTTCAATATAATAATCATTATCGAGCTCCTGAAGGGGACATCATCAACCCGCACGAGTCGGGGTACGATTTCTAGTAATAATATTAATTGTCATATAAACAATATTATTGCCCAAGATACGAAGCTTATTGAGTCAATCATTTTGACTCCCACCCATGGTAAATCAAAGCAATAAATATTATAAATATATAATTAAATATTATATACATAGAATTAAGAAATAATAATTATCCGAGATTTACGTTCTTCTTATAGTCAGTACAGAAGACACTATCTCACTTCGATCCAGTTCAACATATGAAAATACGCTAATGCATGCTAATAGTCAAGACCAACTAATCTCAAGCATATTGTGAACCATTATATTATTTTATAAGCCACCGATATTGTGATCTTCCATGTGACACCAGCACACTACATTATCTATAATATAAAATAACTAGATATTACCTTTGCATAAGCATAACGTGAATAAATATGCAAAATATGTGTTTAAATGTGTAATACACGTACTTTTCATGAAATTTTAGCTTTGATGTTCTTTCAATTTTGTCTCTCTTGTAAGCGCTTATTGAGATGTTGTTAATTTTAGAGTTTTGTATCTTTCGGAACATTTTCGTATTGATCGGACTTCGCAATGGTGTTATTGAGTGAAGCAGTTAGCGCATGCTAGGCGTGAGCTAACGCACGTTATTTGTGTTTGGTATCACGCGCTAGCTTCGCCAGTAGTGCACGCTAATGGTTCGAGTTTGGTAGAGGCAGTAGCTGGGTTCTATTCTCTGGGCAAGCAGTTAGCGCATGCTAGGCGTGAGCTAACACACGCTATTGATGTTGAGTAGCGCGTGCTAGCCTCGCCTGTAGCGCATGCTAATTACTCGGGTTTGGCAGTGGCGGTAGGTTGGTTTCTGTTCTCTGGACGAACAGTTAGCGCACGCTAGGCGTGGGCTAACGCACGCTATTGGTGTAATATCCAACTGTGATTTTTCGTTTTTACCTGTCATTGTAATATTCGGATAATCTGATTATCATGAATCGTTGCATTTAGTATGATGTTGAGGTATTATAGATTTGGATTTCATATCGTTGTTATTTCATCTCATATGTGATGATTCGATGTTAATTGGAGAGTTGCATTTTCGAATTTTTCTGTTGATGTAGCGCATGCTACATAGTATGATTAACGTACGCTAATCATGTGCCTTAGCGTGCGTGATGTTTCATATGTTGCGTACGCTAAGAGGGAATCTGGCATCAGTTGACTTCAGCACGTGAACTCCTTAGCCATTGGCATGCATGTGAGTAATGTCTGAGCTGTCATGTCGGCCAGAGTCAACTTTTATTAGCGTGCGTAACCCCTTTTTAATTAGCGTGCGCTAGCGACCTGCTAATTCAAGACAGTAGCCACTGTAAGCTGCTTACGTACGTGATATCGACCGATTAGCGTACGTAAGTGTGTTAGCGTACGCTAAACTGTTCCGATAGCGTGCGCTAAGTGCATGCGATCTATTTATAGGACTGACTGTTTTCATTTCTTCACAACTCCAAACCGATTCTCTCTCCATATATCGTCCCTCTGCACTCCCAAACCGATATCAACCTCCCCCAACTTGCTTCTAAGCCTAAAATCTTAGAGTGGAGCTCATTTCCTTGGAGATTAGGAGGTGTTCTTGAGCTTGGAGTATATTTTCTCATAGCATTGAAGTTGTTCTTCATTTCTGGAGGAAGGTGTACTTTCCTCTCTGTATTATTTTCATATGTTGATGTTAATAACGAATTATACTTCACCTAGAGTAGATTAATCAAGTAAAACATAGTTTTAATCCAACCTTTTTAACACTTTTGATGAATATGATAAATGAGGGTTTGAGATGGATGTGTTCTTGATGATATAGTGATTCTAACCACGTTGTAACTATCATGCTCATCTTGTTGGACGAATTTAGCTCAGTAGAATACCTTTGAATCAGTTAACTTCACCGTAATTAGATTTAACTAATAGAGTTGTTATCATAAAGTGATTAAACACCATTTTAAGTTTTCACTTACCTTGGGAAGAACTTGGCCATGTTAGAAGTAGAAGGATGTCTTCTTACTCAGATTTCTTAAGAATCATATTCTCCTTATGTTTAGCTCAGCAAGGTTTTGAATGGTTAAGGATATTTGTGAAACCAACAACAACTTTTCATTAATCTAATGTGTTGAGAACTTAGAATACTTTGATCATCATACTAGATAGTTGGTGAATTCATGATGATGTTAATGGATTGTCCAGCCTTGTAAAGAAAGATTTTGATAACCTTCATGGATATGGTGTAATCCCATAACTAATAACCTTGTTGTAAGCTTAATATTCAATTTAGATGATAGGAGGATGATCATAAATGTGCAGATTTTACCTTTCAATGTTTTCATGTTTTGGAAAGTTTAATCATCATAAGATGATCTTAACATCATAATTGGTTATTCAACATACCCTTGATAGAACTCTTGTTTATGATGAACCATGTGAACATTCGGTAAAAGTATTGTAAACCGATTTTTATGGTTGTAATGATGTTAAAAGAACTCCTGACATAAGGCTTCGATAATTGGAGATAGCAAACTATTCTAGAGGATTGTAGGATGACGTATTACTAATCCTATATTGATAATTATACGAATATGTTATTGAGTAAAATGTATTTCGTTTAAGGTTGATTGTTCGAGTAAACAATATTAGTCGAGGACCGTTCGTTCGTTCCGAAAAGAAGAGGACTATTCTCGTCTCCGTATTGAGGCAAGTTATCTTGCTTGGTTATAATGATGATTAGATTCTTGTGACGGTTATATATTTCATATGTATGAATTGTTCATGTAATGTTTGTCGTGATTTGACATTGTCCTTGACGTTATTCCGTTTTGTTCATGGGGTTGCATTCCCAAGTACGTCGCTTTGAATCGTTGATCTCGTTGGTCTTATTTTCACTTCGGTGAGTTTTTCTTGATCCTTAATCGGATATGTGATTTATTGAATTCGTTGTCATGTTGTATTGTGACATATTCAGAATCATATCTGCGCTCCGATTGGTCATTGTGTAGGATTTTTAGCCAGGCACATATATAGTCATACGTGGATATTATTCCGCATTGGACTGTGCACACGAGACGTAGTTCGTGAGGCTAATTAGGTACATCGTCACACATATATTCTGGATTCCGTATACGGGGTGGAAATGTACACGGACACATTTCCGGATCGGGCGTACTGTGATGTACATCTTGAGCTATATTGTTAATCGTTCATAGTCCATGTATGATTGGATGTGTTCGACGATTTGTGACTGATTGTTTCATACGCCCGAGGGGTATGATTAATAGTCGGAATGTTTTCCTTGAAATCTATATATGTGAATTGTATAATGTCGGAAGAATTTATTATCATGTATATCTGACCCTGTGTTATGGGCGAAATACTTGTATTGTATTTTAGGTCGAGGCAAAGGCAAGGCACATGAAGAGCATGTTGACGGCGAAGGGTTCGAAGGATACTAGTTCGGGGGGCCCACATCTTTTGTTGTCCGGTTATGTTAAACCGTGTTATGTTATTTTATTTCCTGCTTCATTTAAATTGCTATCTGGTTGTATTGACATTTGAAGTATTTTTCATCTCCATATGGTTTATACTTGTTTTTTGGATCCTGTGTATTATAAGGCCGTTGGCCATATTTTTGATAAACTCCTAATTGGAGTAATGACTATTCATTGTGGTTCGGTATCACAAATAATATTTATTTAATCTGTTTTGGATATCGCCTGGTGGGTCCCAGTGTGGGGTCCACGGCACTGTAATAGCCGCCTTTTGGGGTGTTTCAGAAGATAGTATCAGAGAGTTGTTTCCTTTTTATGAGTCATTTTGAAGTGAACTAGTATCAAAAGACCTTCGTGTCACGTGTGACCTGTGCAAGCTCCTGACCCTACGAGCCAAATACGGTATGTACTTTATGAGCCATGATTTAATTACTGGCATAATATTGATATCAGTATGGGCCTCCTTGTTGATCATGTTATTTCGAGGAATTGTGACAGGATTTATCTGATTGATAATCCGAGGTAAATGCTGAATTGATTATATGATTGAAATTGTTCGACTTGACGCCGATATAATATTCGGTGCGACATTCGTGGTATCGATAACCGTTTCCTTGAATATGTGACTCCTTGTTACTATTAACTTAGCGTGAATTTTAGTATCTTGCACTGTACTTATGGTTATCATTATGATTGATTCTTTCAGTATGGAAAGAAACCTGAGAGGTCATGGCAGAGGGGGACGAGGCCGCGGAAGGGGCCGAATCCCGATACCTCGAGCCAACAGACGCGCAAATGCGGATCAGAGTTCCGCAGACAGTGGTTCACCTTCTAGGGAACAATCGCACCACAGTGGGCGTGGGGATGCGCGTGTCGTTCCTTACGTTGTGATGCAGGGCATGATGACACAGATGACCCAGATGGGTCAACTAATGGAAGCTATGCAGAGGGCCGCTACTGGCCAGCAACAGGGGCCTCATCCTCCTCCTGTGATTGGCGGACCCGTGAGTCGGATTATCAGCGACATCTCTCGCCAGCGACCACCGACCTTTGAAGGCTCCTATAAGCCTGCTGACATTGTGCATTGGATCGAGCATTTTGAGAAACTTTTCCAGATGGTGGACTGCCCCGAAGAGAACCGCATCTCGGTAGCCGCGTATTATCTTAGCAAAGGCGCTCACACCTGGTGGCTTTCAGTAAGGCCAGCTGATGGTGTTTACACTTGGGAGGAGTTTAAAAACCTCATGCTAGACCGTTACTATCCAGGGCCACTCTGTGAGGCCAAACTGTCGGAACTGCTGAACCCCGACCCGTCTGAAGGCGATGATGTATTATCTGTTGCTGAGAAATTCCAGGAACTCCTTCCTTTCGCCACGACAATTATCCGAACAGGGGCCGATAAGATCAAATACTTTCTCAAGAGTCTTAAACCCCGAATGAGAATGCAGCTATTGAATCACCACTGTACTACCTTACCAGAGTTCATCGAGAAAGCTCTGGAGTACGAACTCACTGCGAAGGAGATTTCCAAGAAACAACCACAGTCCAACAACAAAAGATCCAGGAACCAGAACCAGACTGAGAGTAATCGGGGGACATTCAGGAAGCCCCAGTCATTGCCAAACCCTTCTGATCGACCACCCGTGGCGACGAAGCCAGCTGGATTGCACTCTCGAGCGGTCCCCTCATCTGTTGTGTGCTACAACTGCGGAGACCAGGGGCATTTCAGCTCCAAATGCCCGAAGCCTGCCATCACATGCCATACTTGTGGCAAGATTGGTCACCGTGCTCGTTTTTGCAGGAGTGGGCCCGGACCTGAACCAGTAGCGTCTCATGCTCCGGTTCAGTCCTCTGTCCAGAACCAGACGCCTTCGTCCGCTTCCTATCAGACCACCGGGGCGAATATGGGAATGGGCCGTAGGAATCAAAGTGGTACACCTGGTGCTGGAACTGCGAAACCCAGGATTTACGAGATGAAGAAAGATGACGATCCCGAGGCCAGCATGATTTCAGGTATACTCGAGATCCACTCCCAGCCTGTGTGTGTTCTTTTTGATACCGGTGCTTCACACTCCTTTATATCTTCTTCTTGTTTAAGTCGTTTGCCTCTAGACCATGTTATCAATTGTGAGCCCTACATGATTGGTCTACCTGATGGTAGAAGAATTATTGGAAATCGTGAAGTCCAGGGCTGTCCGATTCGTTTGAACGACCGTGAGTGGTTGTCAAATCTAATTGTAGTCGATTTACCTAAGGATGATATAATCTTGGGTATCGATTGGATGGATCGTCATGATGTAATACTCAGTGTCCGCAAGCAGATGGTAACCGTCACTTCTGATGATGGTTTCGAGTGTATTTTTCGAGGTGATAATCCCAGTCGTTCTGAGAGAGTCATCAGCACTATGAAAGCAGTGAAACTGCTTAATCAAGGGTGTATTGGTTATTGGTGCTACATGACTAAAACAGCAGATCGACCAGTTGAATTGGCCGACATTCCGGTAGTCCGAGACTACCCAGATGTATTTCCAGACGAGTTGCCAGGCTTACCTCCTCATCGTGACGTGGAGTTTATTATTGAGTTAGAACCAGGTACATCCCCGCTCTTAAAAGCACCGTACCATATGGCTCCGACTGAGATGCAGGAATTGAAGAACCAGCTTGAGGAGTTGACTGACAAGGGCTATATTCGACCTAGTGCGTCCCCTTGGGGAGCACCAGTCTTATTTGTACGGAAGAAAGATGGATCTCTCCGCTTATGTATTGATTACCGTGAGCTGAACAGGGTAACCATCAAGAACAAGTATCCTTTGCCTCGTATTGATGATTTATTGGACCAACTTCAGGGAGCTGCCGTGTTTTCTAAAATCGACTTGAGATCTGGTTATCATCAGTTGAGGATTCGAGAGTCTGACATTTCGAAGACATCATTCCGTACTCGCTATGGGCATTATGAGTTTGTGGTGATGCCATTTGGACTGACTAATGCACCGGCGGTATTCATGGAGTTAATGAATCAAGTTTTTATTAACTATCTAGATCGCTTTGTAGTCGTTTTTATTGACGACATTCTTATTTACTCTCGTGACCACGAAGAGCACGAGCGTCACCTCCACTAAGTTCTCGATACATTGAGGTGGGAACAGCTTTATGGGAAATTTTCTAAGTGTGAATTCTGGATGCCTGAGGTTGTCTTTCTCGGGCATGTGATATCAGCCGAAGGGGTGAGAGTGGACCCACAAAAGACGGAAGCCATTCGAGATTGGCTGCCACCGAAGAACATGAAGGAAGTTCGTAGTTTCCTCGGCCTAGCAGGTTACTACCGACGGTTCGTAGAAGGATTTTCTAAAATTGCGCAACCGATGACTAACTTACTGTGAAAGGACAAGATGTATTTGTGGTCAGAAACATGTCAGCAAAGTTTTGATGAGCTCAAGAGTCGATTGATTTCGGCACCTGTTTTGGTCTTACCAAAAGGAACAGAAGGATTTGTGGTGTAAAGTGACGCGTCGAGACAGGGTCTGGGATGTGTACTAATGCAGGAAGGGAAAGTGATTGCCTATGCGTCGATACAATTGCGACCCTATGAAGTGAATTATCCGACCCATGACTTGGAGTTAGCAGCCGTGGTGTTTGCTTTGAAAATCTGGCGTCACTATCTTTATGGAGTTACCTGCCAGATCTTTACAGACCACAAGAGCCTAAAGTACATTTTTACTCAGAATGAGTTGAACACGAGACAGAGAAGGTGGCTAGAATTAATCAAGGACTATGATATCGAGATCCTTTATCATCCGGGTAAAGCAAATGTGGTTGCCGATGCATTGAGCCATAAGACAGTGCAGGAGCAGATGCTGAGCCGTTTGACAGCACAGAGAGAGTTGCAGTTGGACCTTATGAGGCCAGAAATTGAAGTTTGGTTACAACATATTCAGGGACAACTTTGCACCCTTGAGATTTCTTCGTCTCTTGATGATATGATCAAATCGAAGCAAATTACGGACCCATTCTTATCTCGAGTTCGGGATGAGGTAACCCAAGGGAAAACCTCTGGATTCGTGATCCACGAGGATGGATTGATACGTTTTAGAAATCGAGTTTGTGTACCCGCTGACGAAGAGTTGAGAAACTCTATCATGAGAGAAGCCCATGCTACCCCGTACTCTATTCACCCGGGATCTAGCAAGATGTATAAGGATTTGAAGCAGAATTATTGGTGGGGGAATATGAAATGTGAGGTTGCCGAATTCGTTTCGAGATGTTTAACCTGTCAGCAGGTTAAAATTGAGCACCAGAGACCCGCAGGAATGCTGAAACCGCTCCCGATTCCCGAGTGGAAATGGGAGGACATATCTATGGATTTTATCACTAACTTGCCGACGAGTCGTCGAGGAATGAGTACGATTTGGGTGATTGTGGACCGTCTGAACAAATCAGCCCACTTCTTGGAGATTAAAAACACGTGGGGTCCCGAGAGATTGGCCCAGCTATTTATTAAGGAAATCGTGAGATTACATGGTACCCCCAAGAGTATTGTATCAGACCGTGACGGGCGATTTGTGTCGCACTTCTGGAAGGCAGTTCACCGTGCGATGGGCACGCAGTTAAACTTCAGTACGGATTTTCATCCACAGACCGATGGTCAGTCTGATAGAACCATCCAGACTCTAGAGGATATGTTGAGAGCATGTGCTCTTGATTGGAAGGACGATTGGGAAGCCCAGCTGCCTTTCGTGGAATTCACTTATAATAATAGTTGGCACGCTTCGATTCAGATGGCATCGTATGAGGCATTGTATGGCCGTCGCTGTAGGTCCCCTTTGTTTTGGGACGAACTGTTAGAATATCTGGGTACGGAAACCGATATGTTATTAGCAGCCCGGGAGAAGATCACTTTGATTAGGAGTTGGTTGTTA
This sequence comes from Orobanche coerulescens, assembly GCA_033398695.1. NCBI lineage: Eukaryota > Viridiplantae > Streptophyta > Magnoliopsida > Lamiales > Orobanchaceae > Orobanche > Orobanche coerulescens. Next base: position 7,714,884 of record CM065814.1, read on the forward strand.
ACGGATCAAAGTCGACAGAAGTCTTATGCTGACCACCATCGACGACCGCTTGAGTTCGAGGTTGGTGACCATGTGTTAATGAAGGTGTCTCCTACCCGAGGTGTTTTTTGTTTCGGGAAGAGGGGCAAGCTGAGCCCGAGGTACATTGGGTCGTTTGAGGTTTTGGAGCGTGTAGGTGATCTGGCCTATCGACTAGCTTTGCCTCCGACTTTGAGTAAGATTCACAACGTGTTTCATGTCTCCCAGTTGAGGAAATATGTTGCTGATCCGAGCCATGTACTTCAGTTCGAAGAGATTGAATTAGCAGAGGATCATTCGTACGAGGAGCGCCCTCTGCGGATACTCGAAAGAAGGATCAAGCAGTTGCGGAACAAGACGATTCCCCTACTGAAAGTTCAGTGGTCACGACACGGAGTCGAGGAGGCTACGTGGGAGACTGAGGATAGTATGCGAGCGAGATACCCCGAGTTATTTACCCCTTAGTTTCGGGGACGAAACTCTTTTAAGGGGGAGAGTATGTAATATCCGACTTTGATTTTTCGTTTTTACCTGTCATTGTATTATTCGGATAATCTGATTATCATGAATCGTTGCATTTAGTATGATGTTGAGGTATTATAGATTTGGATTTCATATCGTTCTTATTTTATTTCATATGTGATGATTCGATGTTAATTGGAGAGTTGCATTTTCGAATTTTTCTATTGATGTAGCGTACGCTACATAGTATGATTAACGTATGCTAATCCTGTGCCTTAGCGTGCATAATGTTTCATCTGTTGCGTACGCTAATAGGGAATCTGGCATCAGTTGACTTCAGCACGTGAACTCCTTAGCCGTTGGCATGCATGTGAGTAATGTCTGAGCTGTCATGTCGGCCAGAGTCAACTTTTATTAGCGTGTGTAACCCCTTTTTAATTAGCGTGCGCTAGCAACCTGTGAATTCAGGACAGTAGCCACTGTAATCCACTTACGTACATGATATAGACCGGTTATCGTACGTAAGTGTGTTAGCGTACGCTAAACTGTTTCGATAGCGTGCGCTAAGTCTGTACAGTCTATTTATAGGACCAGCCTGTTTTTCATTTCTTCACAACTCCAAATCGATTTTCTCTCCATATATCGTCCCTCTGCACTCCCAAACCGATATCAACCTCCCCCAACTTGCTTCTAAGCCTAAAATCTTGGAGTGGAGCTCATTTCCTTGGATATTAGGAGGTGTTCTTGAGCTTGGAGTATATTTTCTCATATCATTGAAGTTGTTCTTCATTTCTGGAGGTAGGTGTACTTTCCTGTCTGTATTATTTTCATATGTTGATGTTAATAACGAATTATACTTCACCTAGAGTAAATTAATCAAGTAAAACATAGTTTTAATCCAACGTTTTTAACACTTTTGATGAATATGATAAATGAGGGTTTGAGATGGATGTGTTCTTGATGATATAGTGATTCTAACCACGTTGTAACTATCATGCTCATCTAGTTGGACGAATTTAGCTCAGTAGAATACCTTTGAATCAGTTAACTTCACCGTAATTAGATTTAACTAATAGAGTTGTTATCATAAAGTGATTAAACACCATTTTAAGTTTTCACTTACCTTGGGAAGAACTTAGCCATGTTAGAAATAGAAGGATGCCTTCTTGCTCAGATTTCTTAAGAATCATATTCTCCTTATGTTTAGCTCAGCAAGGTTTTGAATGGTTAAGGATATTTGTGAAACCAACAACAACAACTTTTCATTAATCTAATGTGTTGAGAACTTAGAATACTTTGATCATCATACTAGATAGTTGGTGAATTCATCATGATGTTAATGGATCGTCCAGCCTTGTAAAGAAAGATTTTGATAACCTTATGGATATGGTGTAATCTCATAACTAATAACCTTGTTGTAAGCTTAATATTCAATTTAGATGAGAGGAGGATGATCATAAATGTGCATATTTTACCTTTCAACGTTTTAATATTTTGGAAAGTTTAATCATCATAAGATGATCTTAACATCATAATTGGCTATTCAACATACCCTTGATAGAACTCTTGTTGATGATGAACCATGTGAACATTCGGTAAAAGTATTGTAAACCGATTTTTATGGTTGTAATGATGTTAAAAGAACTCCTGACATAAGGCTTCGATAATTGGAGATAGCAAACTATTCTAGAGGATTGTAGGACGACGTCTTACTAATCCTATATTAATAATTATACGAATATGTTATTGAGTAAAATGTATTTCGTTTAAGGTTGATTGTTCAAGTAAACAATATTAGTCGAGGACCGTTCGTTCGTTCCGACAAGAAGAGGACTATTCTCGTCTCCGTATTGAGGCAAGTTATCTTGCTTGGTTATAATGATGACTAGATTCTTGTGATGGTTATATATTTCATATGTATGAATTGTTCATGTAATGTTTGTCGTGATTTGACATTGTCCTTGACGTTGTTCCGTTTTCTTCATGGGGTTGCATTCCCAAGTACGTCGCTTTGAATCATTGATCTTGTTGGTCTTATTTTCACTTCGGTGAGTTTTTCTTGATCCTTAATCGGATATGTGATTTATTGAATTCGTTGTCATGTTGTATCGTGACATATCCGGAATCATATCTGCATTCCGATTGGTCATTGTGTAGGATTTTTAGCCAGGCACATATATAGTCATGCGTGGATATTATTCCGCATTGGACTGTGCACACGAGACGTAGTTCGTGAGGCTAATTAGGTACATCGTCACACGTATATTCTGGATTCCGTATACGGGGTGGACATGTACACGGACACATTTCCGTATCGGGCGTACTGTGATGTCCATCTTGAGCTATATTGTTAATCGTTTATAGTCCATGTATGATTGGATGTGTTCGACGATTTGTGACTGATTGTTTCATACGCCCGAGGGGTATGATTAATAGTCGGAATGTTTTCCTTGAAATCTATACATGTGAATTGTATAATGTCGGAAGAATTGATTATCATGTATATTTGACCCTGTGTTATGGGCGAAATACTTATATTGTATTTTAGGTCGAGGCAAAGGAAAGGCACGGGAAGAGCATGTTGACGGCGAAGGGTTCGAAGGATACTAGTTCGGGGGCCCCACATCTTTTGTTGTCCGATTATGTTAAACCGTGTTATGTTATTTTATTTCCTGCTTCATTTAAATTGCTATATGGTTGTATTGCCATTTGAAGTATTTTCCATCTCAAAATGGTTTATACTTGTTTTTCGGATCCTGTGTATTATAAGGCCGTTGGCCATATTTTTGATAAACTCCTAATCGGAGTAATGACTATTCATTGTGGTTCGGTATCACAAATAATATTTATTTAATCTATTTTGGATATCGCCTGGTGGGTCCCAGTGTGGGGTCCACGGCACTGTAATAGCCGCCTTTTGGGGTGTTACAATTGGTGTTGAGTATCGGGCACTAGCATCGCCTGCAGCGCACGCTAATGAGTTGGGCAGTGAGTTTGGAATTTATGTATGGTAATAGTTAGCGCACATAATGCTGTTGGTAGCGCACGCTAACGACGCAGGTCAGAAGCTATTGGACTACTGGGTTACCCGTTAGTGCGCGCTATCCTTATGAATTATCGCACGCTAATTAGACCCAATATATAAGGTTACTATCTACTATAATATAATATATACTATCTACTATATTATATACTAAATACTATCTATTATAATATACTATATACTATCTACTATAATTATAATATATACTATCTACTATAATATATACTATCTACTATACTATATATAAATACTACCTAATATACTATACACACATATATATATATATATATACATATACACTATCTACTATACTATATATTTTAATTACACTAGCACTACACACACTCTTGCTTTACATTATTGTTCTATATTCTTCTCTACTTGTTTATTTGTTATCATGTCTCATTCTCGTGGTAACCGTGGCAATTCTATCAATGTCGATGCCAAAGAAGATATTGATAGAACTCCCACTTTTCCTCAAAATGTTCCTTCGTCCTCAAGGAAAAAAGTTCGTTGTAGAAAGCCGTCATGCCGTGAGGCCGAAGAAATGATGAGTGAACAATATGCTCGACAAATTCAAGAAGAGGGGGATGAAATGTATGCTCGACAAATACATAGCCAAGAGTCGGAGGAGGAAGCCGATCAAGCAAGACATGATGTGGAGGTGGACCACCCCACCACTAGAGGTAAGGTACTAAGGGTAAGACTAAAACACTTAGTTCTAATATTTTCCTTAAACATTTTAAAAAGGTTCCTAGAGAAAAAGATCCAAATGATGCTCCCGGTGCTCCCGAGAAGTTCATGGCCTATTGTAACTATTGTCCCGCCGTTTATAAGTGAACGGCGGGAGGAGATTATGGCACCCTCCAAAGGCACATGAATAATATGCATAAACCCGAGGCGGGAATCCCTACAACTCAAACTCAACTAAATCCCCAAGCCTTCAAGGGTAATCAACAAGGTAATGATTTATGGAAATATGATTATTTAAATGCTCAAGAAGTAATGGCTCGTTTTATTTCTATGGAGCATTTGCCTTTTATGTTTGCTGATAGAATGACTTTTGAACATGCTATGCAAAATGCTTATAACCCAGCCGCAAAAATAATTCGTAGAACTACTATGTGCAAGCGTATAAGGCGACAAGCCAAAGAAAAAAAAACGTGTTTTAATGAAATATTTTATACGTTTAAATCAAATTGTTTCTATATGTTCCGACATATGGAGTGATTCTTATCAAAAAAATTCTTATATGGGTATTACTTGTCATTAGATTGATAAAAGTTGCTTCATTAAAAAACGTTTAATTGCATTTAGAGATTATAATGAAATACATAATGCTACTAACATTGCTCAATTGATTATTTCCGTTTTAAATGAGTATAGATTTTTAAATAAGATATTTTCAATTGGATTTGATAATGCACCCGCTAACACCGCCTCTATTTGTAACACCCCCAGAATATGACCGGGAATGTCACACGCCGTAGACCCTTATCACTGTAACACCCCCAATATATTCGGGAATATTACAGCGCCGTAAATCCTTTACATAAGGATTTACAAGGCTAAAGAATTGAACAAGTATAAAAAGGTACTAACAAATGGAAATAACGAAATTACAGTACATCAGTTCTGACCAAATACAGAAATAGTACAATTGTTCAACAGAACTCAATAATACATCACCGAATTCAAATCCATCACAAATGACTTCGTACTCGAGTACTTATTGAAATAACGAATAAACAACAGATAAATAAACCCGGTCGGGACATCACTCTGCACCCTCGTCGTCATACAGTTCCAGTGGTTGTTTCCCCGCTCTCCTGGATCCTGAACACAAACAAAATGTCCACCCCCGAAGGGGTTAGCACAACGATGCTAGTACAAGTACCACAACATATTATTCATATCTCACGGTGAATAATAATAACAACGTAAACGACAAAATACCAACGAGTCTTCTCCTACGAGAAACTCAAACATATCATACACGACTGATAATCACAACATGATATCAATACATACACATGGTAATTCCATCGATCCAGCGTTCACTGCCTAGAACCCACGATGATCCCGTCAGACCAACCCGTGGTGGAAAAACCCGTCCGATGATCCAGCGCACGCTAGCATAGATCCCCCGATGATCCCGTCGGACCAACACGAGGTGGACATACAACAACGACATACACGCACGACAATATGTATAACATCAATACATAAAACAAATAAGGTACTTGCCTCGATTTGAAGACAATAACAATACTTCCACGAAAATGAACACTCGAAGATTCGTCCTCCTCAATCAATCACGTAACGAGACCAAACCTTAACAAAAGAAATGATATAGGATTTATCTCACGTCGTATGAATGTTTAACAATTCGATTAACGGTCAAAAGTTCATAAACTGCAATCTGCCTGAACTGCTTAGCGCACGCTAAGTACTCTGTGTAGCGTGCGTTAAGTCTGCTCGATAGCGCATGCAAACAACAAAGCATAGCGCACGCTAACGATGCATGGTCAGTACTTCACTGACCAGCCAACTGACTCGTCTGATGGTCTAGCGTACGTTACGTACCAAACGTAGCGCACGCTAACTAGTTCTCGATAGCGCACGTTAAACTGCATAGCATAGCGTGCGCTATCTCTGCATGGCAGTTTACTGCTGAGCAGTAAACTGTTCTTGCCAAGATCGAAACAATGAAATCTTGCGTGATAATTCATGTTACTTCCATGAATACCATGTTCAAACCCTTATGAATGATTTAACGGATAAAGACAACTTCGGATTCAAGGATATGCATACCAATATAAAACCATATTCTTTTCCGACTTCAAATCTTCATACGACAATTCGAAAAGCTAAACGGTTGATATCAACACCTCTATATCAGTCCATATTATCATACTAAAGTTGATAAACGTCCTATATATACTAGATAAATCCTTCCATGATCAAACCTTTCGATTTATCTAACAATAAGAATGTTAACGTCAAGTCCAAGATTACTATGAAATCATCTATTTGATTCGGTTTACCAATGATAGAGGCTTCTCTTCACATATTCAGTGTACTAAGATTCGAATCATGATGATTATAATCAAGGTATTTAAGACTTATTCATCTCAATATTCCAAACATGATATACTTGGATAATTCATCTATGAAAATCCATATCTTGTTAACATGATCATCCAAAACGTTAGAATCCAACTCTAAGTCTGGAGATAGATTGAACATACCTTAAAATGACGAAAATCATCGAACCGTAAGGTAGAATCCAACTCCGGTTGGTTGTATGCCACTCCAAGGTGCTATTCCTCTTCAATGATCATTCCCAATGATAACCAATATGTAAACACCAACAAGATGTGTTCTAAGTGTATAGAAGTATTACTACTGACTCTCACGAACTCTCAAGGTTGAGGAAAGTGCGAAAGAAATGCAAGCCAACACGGTTGATGTCCTATTTATAATATTCTGCATTATTGATAAGTTAGCGCACGCTACTAAGCATCCCTTAGCGTGCGCTAATAATGGTTGACTTCAGAATTTGTCCGGATGCGTCAGCGGGAATCTTATCCGGACCCATGTCACCGCTAGCGCATGTGTTAGCTGTCCCGCTCAATAATTGAGTTCTTAGCGCACGCAACCCCTACCTTCATAGCGTGCGCTAATAATGGTCCGATAGCGCGCGTTAAGATACATTCTTAGCGTGCGCTATCACAAGGTTTCTTGAGCAATTTTGCATGTTTCCATACTTATGCATAATGATATCAATGCACTAAATATCATATTCCAATAATCAAAATCACCAATCCGAAATAATACATGGTTGAATACAGATGAAATACACTGTAATAAATCCAGATATTACATACTCTCCTACTAAAAAGGAGTTTCGTCCCGAAACTCAAGACGAAAATAACTCGGGATATCTAGACTTCATATCGCCTTGTTTCCCAAGTGGCTTCTTCCATTCCATGACGTGACCACCGAACTTTGACCAAAACGATTGGCTTGTTCCTCGGTTGCTTAACTCGACTCTCGAGTATCTTGGTAGTCTTTCTTCAAACGTCCCATCCTGCTCGACTTCGATCTCGCCGAAATCAATGATATGACTGGGATCTAGTATATATCTCCGTAACTGGGATACGTGGAACACGTTATGAACATGGCACAATGACGGCGGCAATGCTAATCTGTATGCCAACTCCCCAACTCTCTCGAGGATCTCAAATGGTCCGATATATCTCGGACTCAGCTTTCCTTTCCTTCCGAAACGAAAGATTCCCCGGGTAGGAGAAACCTTCAAAAGTACGTGATCTCGATCGAACTCCAATGGGCGGCGGCGTACGTCCGCATAGGATTCTGGCGACTCAGGGCGATCGCGGCCTCTCACGAATTAATGCTATCTTCTCTCGAGTCTGCTCGATCAACTCGTTCTGCTCCGATCAAGTCCGATGAATCGTCCCAAAGATAGGGGCGATCTGCATCTCCTTCCGTATAATGCCTCAAACGGTGCCATCTTAATGGAAGCATGCCAACTATTGTTGTAAGTAAATTTAATCAACGGTAGATGAACTTCCCAATCGTTTGACCAATCTAAGGCACAGGCCCTTAGCATGTCTTCCACCGTTTGTATAGTTCTCTCAGATCGTCCGTCGATTGCGGTGATAAGTCATCTTGAAGTTCAATTCGGTCCCCAAGGCCTTATGAATCGCTTTCCAAAAGTGAGACACAAAACGGCCGTCTCGATAAGAAACAATGGTCTTCGGCGTACCATGCAATCGAACTATCTCCGAAATAAAGACTCGTGCCAACCTCTCTGGTCCCCACGTATCCTTAATGCCTAGAAAATGAGTCGATTTGGTTAAACGATCAACTATCACCCAAATCATGTTTATTCCTGTCCTGGTTTTTGGCATATTAGTGATGAAGTCCATCGATATGTCCTCCCACTTCCATTCAGGAATCGGGAGCGGCTTCAACATTCCAAAGAGCCGTTGATGCTCGATCTTAACTCACGACAAGTCAAGCATTTGAAACATAGTCCGCTACGTCTTTCTTCATGTTGCCCCACGTAAATTGCTTCAAGTCTTTATACATTTCTTGGTGCACGGTGGATAGAATAGGGCGAACTATGAGCTTCCTTCATAATCGTCTGTTTCAGAACATCAACATCGGGAACGCAGAGTCGGTTCTGAAATCTCAAAACTCCATCGTCATGAATTATGAATCCGTGGGCCTTTCCTTTGATCACTTCATCATGTAACCGAATCATCAGAGGATCATCTGCCTGTCTAGATTTGATTTCTTCGGTTAAAGATGAAGTTATCTCCATCACGCACAGTTGTCCTTGGACTCTTTGTAACCACACTTCAATTCCTTCACGAATCATCTCTCGTTGAAGGTTAAGTTGGGAGGTCAGCGTCTCCAGCATCTGAATAGAGACAGGCTTGCGGCTAAGTGCATCGGCCACTACATTCGCTTTGCCTGGATGATATAAAATCTCCAAGTCATAGTCCTTAATCAAGTCCAACCATCTTCTTTGCCGCATGTTCAACTCTTTCTGACTAAATATGTACTTGAGACTCTTATGATCCGTAAAGATCGGCGGTGAGTCCCGCATGCATAATGCCTCCGGATCTTCAAGGCAAAACCACCGCCGCTAGCTCTAAATCATGTGTTGGGTAATTCACTTCATAAGGTTTGATTGTCGCGATGCATAAGCGATCACCTTATCATTACGCATCAACACGCACCCAAGTCCTTGGTTCAAGCATCATCAGAAACTATGAATCCTTCGGTTCCTCGGAAGTGATAGAATCGGTGCCGTCGTCAATCTCTTCTTCAATTCATCAAAGCTAATCTGACATAATTCATTCCACTCAAACTTTTGAGTTTTCTATAGGAGTCGAGTAAGTGGGCGGGAAATTTTAGAAAACCCTTCCACAAATCGACGATAGTATCCAGCAAGTCCCAAGAAGCTTCGGACCTCTTTCACGTTCTTTGGAGGCTCCCAATCCATAATTGCTTCGATCTTCTGAGGATCTACTCGGACTCCTCTAGCTGACACCACATGGCCGAGGAACATTACTTCCTTTAGCTAGAATTCACACTTAGAAAGTTTGGCGTACAATTGCTCGTTTCTCAAAAGCTCCAATACAATCCGCAAATGTTGCGCATGTTCTTCAGGACTCTTAGAATATATCAGGATGTCGTCAATAAACACGACCACAAATTTATCCAAAAATTTAATGAACACACGGTTCATCAATTGCATAAATACAGCAGGTGCGTTAGTGAGACCAAACGGCATCACCACAAACTCATAATGCCCGTAGCGAGTTCTGAACGCTGATTTCGGAACATCAGACTCCTTAATCCTCAGCTGATGGTATCCTGATCTCAGATCAATCTTAGAAAATACCGTTGCCCCTTGCAGCTGGTCAAACAGATCATCAATCCGTGGTAACGGATATTTGTTCTTAATCGTCATCTTGTTCAGCTCTCGATAGTCAATACACAGTCGGAGCGATCCATCCTTCTTTCGGACAAAAAGAACTGGCGCTCCCCAGGGTGAAACGCTTGGCTGAATATAACCCTTGTCCAGTAACTCCTCCAGCTGCTTCTTCAGTTCGTACATCTCAGTAGGTGCCATACGATACGGCGCCTTGGAAATCGGTGTCGCTCCGGGTTCCAGCTCAATGGTAAATTCCACATCCCTTCGTGGAGGTAGTCCAGGTAACTCGTCAGGAAATACATCTGGAAATTCGTTCACAACAGGAATGGATGAAAGTTCCACAATTTCGTCTTCTTTCTTCATTGCGTAACACCAGCATCTGCATACTGTTTCAACAATTTGACAGCTTTCATCGCATTGATCAATTTTCCTGAGCTTCCCGGTTTCCATCCCTCAAACAGAATCTCGGAACCATCATCAGCGATCAGTGAGATATTCCTCCTTCGGTAGTTCACAATTGCTCCATACCGATTAAGCCAATCGTCTCCGAGTATCAGGTCATCTCCTTGCATTTCTATCACGATCAGATTTGAGAGCCACTCGCCCCAAATGATACAGGAAATTTCTAGTTTCTAAATTTCCGACAATCCTTTCTCCACTTAAACCAACAACATAAGGTTCACAAGTATGAAAACCGGAAATATTCAAACGATTTACACAAGACAAAGATATGAAAGAATGTGTAGCTCTGTATCGAATAAAACGCTAATCGGCCGGGAAAGGATCTCGGACAAGACTGATGCGACAAAGACATCCCGATCGTCTGTCCTCCTCATTTCGTACAAACGTGGGGGAGCAGATCCGGCACTTGATGTCCCCTTTCGGTCCCATTGTCCTCTGCCTCGCCGCGGCCAAAATTCCGAGGCATCCGAACACTTTGCTGCGTCTGTGGAATACTGGCCTCCTTCTCGATCGGGCCGTGGTGTACGGGCTCTAAAAGACTTTGCGGCCTCTTCACAAAACACCGCCCGATGTCCTCTCGTCCCACAATCAAAACAAATCACCGCAGGAAGGGGCAATTCCGTCGATAGTGCCCTGCCCGGGCGCAGATTAAAGCATTTCTGGTAACATCGGTAATGGCCGATGTCGCTCCGAAGTTCTTTCCGCTCCTAGCCGGGTGCGGAGGTTTCTTGAAAGAGTGAAAAGATGACTGGCCTTACGGGCCCATTGCTTTTTGTGCTCTGTAAAAGTACCAGAGACTTTCGCTTCTTAGATTAGAAAATTTCTCCATAGCCGCTTCCTTGATCTCATATGCCAACGCCTTATCTCGGTATTGGCGGAGTGTGGTACATTCGAACGGACATGTACCTCGAATCGCCGGTTCCATTCTCATATCGAAATGGATCATCATTTACGCATCTGTTCTCACCGGATGTCGAACAAATGCCACCTTTGGTTAAACGCCTTGATCGCCAGGATATCGCACATCGAAGGCCGAGCGGAGAAAACTCCCGAACTTTGGCTTCCCTCACGGGACGAGGGCACATCGAGCTTCCATCATCAATCTAAACTCTGTCCAATCGGCATCATGGTCTACAGGCCGGATGGCTTCCCACCATTCGGACGCTTCCCCTATCAGAAAATATTGAGCGATAGCGGCTCTCCGGTCGTCTGGGCAGTTGATTCCGGCAAAGATTTTCTCCAGTTCCTTTAACCAATGATCCCAGGTGGGAGTCTCAGAAATACCGTCGAATTTAGGTGGTTGCATCTTCGCCACTTCTTGCAGCCACCGGTCACCTCGATTTCCCATATCTGGGATCCCTTGCTGTCTCTCTCCCTGCTGTAGTCCCACCGCCACTTGCATTCGGTCCACGACCTGGGCGAACTGAGTCATTTGGTTCACCACTTGACGAAGGATATCTGGTACAGCAGGATCTGGTTCATTATTAATAGACTGTTGCGGCTCGCCTGAGCTATGACTAGCCTGATTGGAAGGCGACGCTTCCCTTTCAGCATTTCTGCGTCCGCGTCCACGACCGCGACCACGTCCACGTTCGCCTCTCAACATACTGTAAGCATAACTACTCAATATACAGGAAACAACATTGTTCTAATATTCGAGTATAAAGAGATACAATATGCAAGGAACGAGATAGAGTTTAGGAACTTACAACCACTGTTCGCATGAAGACGTAGGCAGTGCAGTGATGTTATTCACGGCCGGTTACCCCAAAAGACATAAATGACCCCTATTTTAACCCAACGGCCAAGATATCCATAATCTTAGTTCCGATACCATATTCTGTAACACCCCCAATATATTCGGGAATATTACAGCGCCGTAAATCCTTTACATAAGGATTTACTAGGCTAAAGAATTGAACAAGTATAAAAAGGTACTAACAAATGGAAATAACGAAATTACAGTACATCAGTTCTGACCAAATACAGAAATAGTACAATTGTTCAACAGAACTCAATAATACATCACCGAATTCAAATCCATCACAAATGACTTCGTACTCGAGTACTTATTGAAATAACGAATAAACAACAGATAAATAAACCCTCGGGACATCACTCGCACCCTCGTCGTCATACGCCCGGTGGTTGTTTCCGCTCTCCCGGATCACGAACACAAACAAAATGTCCACCCCCGAAGGGGTTAGCACAACGATGCTAGTACAAGTACCACAACATATTATTCATATCTCACGGTGAATAATAATAACAACGTAAACGACAAAATACCAACGAGTCTTCTCTACGAAACTCAAACATAACATACACGATCGATAATCACAACATGATATCAATACATACACATGGTAATTCCATCGATCCAGCGTTCATCGCCTAGAACCCACGATGATCCCGCTGACCAACCCGTGGTGGAAAAACCCGTCCGATGATCCAGCGCACGCTAGCATAGATCCCCCGATGATCCCGTCGGACCAACACGAGGTGGACATACAACAACGACATACACGCACGACAATATGTATAACATCAATACATAAAACAAATAAGGTACTTGCCTCGATTTGAAGACAATAACAATACTTCCACGAAAATGAACACTCGAAGATTCGTCCTCCTCAATCAATCACGTAACGAGACCAAACCTTAACAAAAGAAATGATATAGGATTTATCTCACGTCGTATGAATGTTTAACAATTCGATTAACGGTCAAAAGTTCATAAACTGCAATCTGCCTGAACTGCTTAGCGCACGCTAAGTACTCGTAGCGTGCGTTAAGTTCGCTTTCGATAAGCGCACGCAAACAACAAAGCATAGCGACGCTAACGATGCATGGTCGATTTCACCGACCAGCCAATGACTTCGTCGATGGTCTAGCGACGTTACGTACAAACGTAGCGCACGCTAACTAGTTCTCGATAGCGACGTTAAAGCGCATAGCATAGCGTGCGCTATTCGCATGGCGATTCATCTTTGAGCGAGAAACTGTTCTTGCCAAGATCGAAACAATGAAATCTTGCGTGATAATTCATGTTACTTCCATGAATACCATGTTCAAACCCTTATGAATGATTTAACGGATAAAGACAACTTCGGATTCAAGGATATGCATACCAATATAAAACCATATTCTTTTCCGACTTCAAATCTTCATACGACAATTCGAAAAGCTAAACGGTTGATATCAACACCTCTATATCAGTCCATATTATCATACTAAAGTTGATAAACGTCCTATATATACTAGATAAATCCTTCCATGATCAAACCTTTCGATTTATCTAACAATAAGAATGTTAACGTCAAGTCCAAGATTACTATGAAATCATCTATTTGATTCGGTTTACCAATGATAGAGGCTTCTCTTCACATATTCAGTGTACTAAGATTCGAATCATGATGATTATAATCAAGGTATTTAAGACTTATTCATCTCAATATTACAAACATGATATACTTGGATAATTCATCTATGAAAATCCATATCTTGTTAACATGATCATCCAAAACGTTAAAATCCAACTCTAAGTCTGGAGATAGATTGAACATACCTTAAAATGACGAAAATAACTGAACCGTAAGGTAGAATCCAACTCCGGTTGGTTGTATGCCACTCCAAGGTGCTATTCCTCTTCAATGATCATTCCCAATGATAACCAATATGTAAACACCAACAAGATGTGTTCTAAGTGTATAGAAGTATTACTACAGCTCTCTGAACTCTCAAGGTTGAGGAAAGTGCGAAAGAAATGCAAGCCAACACGGTTGATGTCCTATTTATAATATTCTGCATTATTGATAAGTTAGCGCACGCTACTAAGCATCCCTTAGCGTGCGCTAATAATGGTTGACTTGAATTTGTCCGGATGCGTCGGCGGGAATCTTATCCGGACCCATGTCATTGGCGCATGTGTTATTGTCCGCTCAATAATTGAGTTCTTAGCGCACGCAACCCCTACCTTCATAGCGTGCGCTAATAATGGTCCGATAGCGCGCGTTAAGATACATTCTTAGCGTGCGCTATCACAAGGTTTCTTGAGCAATTTTGCATGTTTCCATACTTATGCATAATGATATCAATGCACTAAATATCATATTCCAATAATCAAAATCACCAATCCGAAATAATACATGGTTGAATACAGATGAAATACACTGTAATAAATCCGGATATTACAATCACAAGGATCTACCAGGCTAAACTCCAAAAGACCACTTAATGATTGACCGACCGGGGTCAAAATTAAATGCAAAGCAGACCGACAAGGTCATAAACCAATTCAGGAACTAACGACATTCATATTACAGTGACAACAATAAACTTGAACACAGAAAAGAATGAAAAATCAATTTAATAAATGATAACTACACCCATGCAAGGGTGAATGCTCTAACGACAGAGAAATACCGACCAAAATGAAACAAAAGAAAAGACTCTGACTCTGGTGTGATTAGCATCGTCGTCTTCCATCTCCTTCCAAGCCAATCCCGTGACTGCTCCCGAGCTGCCAAAATCTGAGCGCATAATAGGCACCCACCCCCCGAAAACTCGGGGGTTAGCAAACTGGAATTTTGCTAGTGCAAGTACATAATATACAAGATATACGAACAGTAACAACACAAAATTCAACCACCGTGAAGCCTTAACACAAACCATACATTCCCATTGTAACACCCCCAAGTTATTCAGGGTATATTACAGCGCCGTGAGCCCCGTCGTGGGACCCACAAGGCTATTCAAGCGCGGAACTGAACAACTTGACCGAGAAGGTCTAGATACAATGAAAAGAAGGACAATACAAATGGTATTCATAACCATAACCAATGAAACCAAATACATCATCACACAAATCAATACCTCGGCAACACAGGCCGGAACATCAAGGAAAACTGAAAAACAATACTCGAGTATTCAATAACCATTCCAGTACAACAACACTGAATAGAGAAACACAAAACACAACCAGAGGAAAGACACAGTATCACACTTGCCCATCATCTTCATGCTGACCCGATACCCGCCTGTCTGTTCTCCTGGAACCTTAAATACATAAAAAGTATTTCCCCCAAAAAGGGGTTAGCCGTCGAATAGCTAGTGCAAGTATATCAGTATGAAATACAATACTCCTCGACAATAAAGTAAATGTAACCGTCAATTCATCAATTCAAGACTATTATTCCGGAATAACTAAATCTCATAGCATCACATCAAGACGTATATGAATTCCGTGGAAACGGTTCGTTCATATCATCCGTCAATACATATATGAATGCCGTGGAAACGGTTCGTTCATATCATGCCAACAATACATATATGAATGTCGTGGAAATGGTTCGTTCATATCATGCCATCAATACATATATGAATGCCGTGGAAACGGTTCGTTCATATCATGCCATCAATATAACTTACTTTCAAAGTCGAGAACGTACAATCAAAATTATATACTTGCCTTTGAGACATCGAGGAATCGAACGGAAAAAGGGTATGAGTTCGGTAGGTCCAAGAACGCACTTCCGGCACCTAAACGATTCGCAAGGAATATGATAATCAATTATCCATACTCAAATTACACGAAGAAACTCCCAAAACTCGTCTACGATTCATGAAAATACACGGATAAACAACTAAAGGTTGGAAAATTGCCCAAACTCCCACAAGTCCGAAAACGGCACAATTCAACCCGTAAAATCGTAGGAAAAGCATGCATATGGTATAGATACATCATAATCTCAAGGTTCTCAAGATTCAAATCGGATAAATCGGACGAATCTACGAAAACCCCCAAAATCCAACACAATATTCAAAGTTTTCATGAATAATCCTTCAATAATCCAATGAATAATCAAACATGCCCAAAATCATGCGTATATCCCTTCATACAACATGATCTTAACATCCAAAACATCATTACTCAATACCAAATCGAAATCCAAGATGTTGAAGAAATTACCTTTTGAAGATCCAGGCACTATGATCCGAAGAATACGCGTTGGATCGACTATCCGGGCTTCACGATCGAAAGGAAATGAAGAAAATCAAGCCCTCAAGTGATGGATGATGCAAAGCTTCTCTCCTCAAGCTCTCTCTCTCGTATGTGTTGAAGAAAATGGAGGAAATGAGCTGATCTCGCCCAAAAAAAACGTAATTATACAGTTGACTGCATTGTGTGCCGCGGCTCAGCCGAAGTGTGCCGCGGCACAGGCCCAAAAACTGCAGATATAGTGCTGACTGGCGAGTGTGCTGCGGCCCAGGCCGAGTGTGCCGCGGCACAGTCCCAAAAAATGCTCCCAGGGCTCGGCAGTGTGCCGCGGCCCGGCCGGCATGTGCCGCCGCACAAGGTACAGACGGGTCGGCCAACAATTGAATACGAGTGTGCCGCGGCCCGGACGAGTGTGCCGCGGCAGTGACTCGGCAGCTTGCCTGCTCGGCCAGTGCCCTCCATCGCTCGGCCAGAACCCGCAACCGTCCGGCCAGTCCCGCAACCGTCCGGCCAGTGCCCGACCACCAGGGCTCGACGACTCGATTTCTGAAAAACGTACGGAACGAACACGACGAAAAGTTCGCGGACAACATCAACGACCCGAAATGAAAGGATAATGCAATAATTAATCATACGCGACCAAGAAAAGGGTCGAGATAACAGATACAGATACAGATACCCATAACTTTGGGTAAATTACAAAATGGCCCAAAACGCCCGAAAATCACGATACGTGATCGAATAACCAAAGAGAAGTTCCCAACACGTCTAACAAAGTTAAACGGACTTACGGGAAACTCGAAACAGCAGTTTAGATCGAGATTCGCAAGAATCGAACTCAAGTGCGGAAAAGTCGCTAAAAGCACGGAACTCAACAAAACGGCACCGAAACGAACTCGGATGTCAAAAAGTGTAGAATTAATCATTCTCAGAATGACGAAAAGGTCATGAGCGAGTCGTCAAAATGGACTTCCGCCAAAAATAGAAAATTACCGGAAATCAAAATTACGGGTATTACATTCTATCCTCCTTAAAAGAAGTTCCGTCCCGAAACTTAAAACAAGTAGGGAGAAGAACTATCCCGCCAGGAAAAATTCAACGAGATCCACAAGAACCGAAAACTTATGCCCAACGGCGAAACGTTACAAGCAACACAACAATACATTACCCGAAGGTAATCCAAGCCAACGCTGAAATAAGAACGAATCGCAATGCCTGAAGGCCCTAACAGAAATACCAATACATCACAATGGCCTAAAAGCCGAACAGCCCGAAGCTGTAAATCAGCACAATACAGATCTCAAGGAAACAAACCTGACTGTCAGACATACCCCTCGGCGTATGAACAACAGTCGCAAATCTTCGGACATATCCAACACAACATGGACTACGAACGACCAAACAATAAGGCTCAAGAGGGACATCACAGTACGCCCGATCCGGAAATGTGTCCGAGCACATGTCCACCCTGTATACGGAATCCAGAATATACGGGTGACAATGTACCTAATTAGCCTCACGAACTACGTCTCGCACAGTCCAATGCGGAAACATCCACACATGACCATCGTGTGCCTGGCTAAAAATCCTACACATAACCAATCAGCACGCAGATATGATTCCAGATATGCCATGATACAACATGACAACGAAACTCAAAGGATAATATACCCAAAACAACCATCCTGGGATCAAAATTTCTAAAAACCGATTAATACGAGCAACAATCACAACACAACCATCCGGGAAATCCTCAACCTTCGACGATCACAAAATTACCGAGTTCACAAGAATAATAGTGTGCTGCCTTGAGTCGGCCAACACGACAATAGTAACTCACGGATGGGCACTACCTTCGGCGATCCCAATTCAATACCTCGATTGTCTTAGCACGGTAAATCGATAACAACGATAAAACGGATGTCTCGGCACCTTTAATCGGTTACCGATAACGAAGATGATAATCGAATACATCAATGCCTTCAATGGGTCAATACAATATCAATAGAAAAACACCGATATCGATAACGACGATCACCACAATATCTCAATGGAACATCCATCACAATCACAATCGATACATCGATACCGCGAACCGGTTATCGACAACAACTTTACCAACAAGTATCGCAATGCCTTGAACTGGCCATTTACAAACAACAATAACATTTGGCATAATTTGCCGACGGGTGTCAGATCAAACAATTCCCGAATATCAACAAATCACGAAGAGACTAAGTCTCGATATCAATGCCACGAACTGTTACCAATTCAGTTGCTTTCGTCTACGAGTTCCTCAGTTCCGACCAAGCTAATTACGAACTCTTCAACCTCAACCGCAACAAAACAGTCATAATCCATGATCAAACATCATATCTTATTGTAAAACGAAGGATTAATAATCAATAGGTTCGATGACGATCAATATCAATACAATAGGGCCACAACTCATCGGTTCCACACTATCTCGATTAAACACAGTCTGAACTATCCAACTCAGACCCTCACGAATCCATGTCCACAATGTAACACCCCAAATTAGGCGGATATTACAGTGCCGTAGATCCCCAACTGGGACCCACCAGGCAAATGAAAATGAATGAATTACACAGGATAAATGTAGTACCGAACTACATTACAACAATAATTACTCCGATGAGGAGTTTAGTTACAACACACCAAGACAATACCGAATACTAGTGTATTTTATATGAAGATAAAATACACAACACTGAATGAAACGGAGTATTCAATGAAAGTTTGCGGCGGAAAATAAAGGACAATAACATGAATAACTGAAAGATCGGGGCCCCCTACTAGTATCACTGGGACTCCTCGACATCAACATGCTATTCCCGTGCTTTTGCCTTGCCATGACCTGAAAAACAAAATCCCCAGCCGGGGTCAGTTACACAGAACAACAATCCTCAAGGGTTGAAAATACACAATCATGATTATATGAAGTTATCAAATATTCTTAATTATGAATTACGCTGAAGAGGAGTATCATAGTACGCCCGTAATGTTCTGTGCAAGTGTAAAACACCCGTCCGTGTACCTAATTAGTCTCACGGTGTAACGCTTTCCCGTGTGCACGGTCTAATGTATCGGTGAACCCAATACATAACCATCGTGTGCCCGACTAAAAATTCCACATAGCCACACCCGGACACGCAATATGAACCCAGAAGGTCATATGAACGAGAATGACCACACTGAATATCAATGAATAATAATTCGACAAGGCCAAGAATGACTCACCGAGATGAAAATAATAGTGAAGTAAATGACAGCTCAATGAAATGATTGGAACCGTCGTTCCTTATGACTGAAGTGATTAATTGACAATAACAAGTTTTGATACGGTTAATACAATGATGAATGAGTTATGATTATGAATGAACAACAACAAAAGGGATGAATATCCTTTTAACCGAGTAAGAATTAACTTACTCAATACCGATGAAGAATGTCCGTCCACGAACAACGTCCTAACCAAGATACCGATCGCTCGAACAACCTTGAATAACAATAATTACCAACAATCGTTCAATACACGCATCAAGCAACAAAACACGACTAACCCAACGGTCGAAACAACGATAATCAAACTCATAGGGCATTCCAACGAATACATAACCAACCACACAACTTCGGAATTATCCAATCCCGAATATGTCGAAACCAAACCAAAATGAGTATTTCGAACTAACAAAACACTTCAATGACATCAATAATCCATTAGGAATCCATAATTCATGGTTACAACAACATCAATCGGGAAGTCCCCAATTAACCAAAGTCAACCCCAAGGGTTCTTGAAATAATTCCGAAAATAACCATTAAATCCGTAGGAATATATTTATCCAAGGTAGATAATCCATATCTAACATATTCCAATGATAATCCAAGCTTACACGAAGAAATCGGAAGGAAAACCCAAAAATCCGAAATTCTAGATCCAAGAATTTAATACCGTTGATTCGATGAATAGGAGATGATGAAGTGATGATTAATCCAACTCAAAGTCTCGAAGATGATGATTGATGATTACACCTTGAAGAATACTCTCAAAATCGCCCAAATCGCCAAGAACCGACGAGAGAAAGAGATTAGAATGATAAATGACGAACTCGACTAAAGCTGTCGATTTATAGTCGATCTGAGGTTAGCGTGCGCTAGCCCTAATGCGTAGCGTGCGCTAACGGGAAATTTGGGTATTCCAGTACCCACTGTCCAAACACGGTAGCGCGCGCTACGTACCTTTTGTAGCGTGCGCTACGACCATACTACTAGCATACGTAATTGCTCATAGTTAGCGTGCGCTAACGAATAATTTGATGCCCAGTACTGAAATCCAGAAACTGCCTGTCCTCTGATCTGACCTCGATAGCGTGCGCTACAACCAATAT
Organism: Orobanche coerulescens; assembly: GCA_033398695.1. Taxonomy (NCBI): domain Eukaryota; kingdom Viridiplantae; phylum Streptophyta; class Magnoliopsida; order Lamiales; family Orobanchaceae; genus Orobanche; species Orobanche coerulescens. Next base: position 7,735,760 of record CM065814.1, read on the forward strand.
TTAGCGTGCGCTATAATATCGATTGCGTACGCTAAAAACAACACATAGCGTACGCTATGAGTTAATCCAGTGCAGTCCAGTAGCCACTGGACTCAACCTGATTTGTCCTTAGCGCGCGCTACACCACATATTAGCGTGCGCTACTACAACCGACTAGCGCGCGCTACTTACCATTCGTAGCGTGCGCTACTTATAACTCACTGCGGTCGGTACCTTTCCGGATGCGGCTGTGGTAACCTCGGCGTGCGCTAAAGCCGAGTGGTAGCGTGCGCTACCTATACCCAATTAGCGTACGCTAAAAGGAGTACGTAGCGTGCGCTACTCCTCACGCATACATTTCAAACGAAAATAACAATGATGATAAACACGGCACGAAACTCCAAACCGATTAGTGATGAATGACGATTGATATACGATACAATTACTCTGAATGATGAATACCATGATTGAATCTGAGTGACAATTGATTAATAATGAGTGAAAATTACTGAGTATCAATTACTGAATGATAAATACTGAATGATAATTACTGAATTACAACCGGGTATTACACACAATACGAGCCGAAATCCGATGATCATATCCGCAACCAATTCGGACCAATAATAAGGGTCTAAATGTTATCGATTCCAAACTCAATTCTTACCTACGAATTGACAAGGTTCTCTTCTCATAAATCCCTCGTTAAAATTTACCTATGACTATCATTAATTCGAACCATCCGACTGGTTCAAAACAATAGATAATCATATTAAAAAGGTTATCAAACAATCCAATCATTCGACTTGAATATTTGCTCCATACGTATGGGCTTCCAAATTCAGAGATGAATAATAGTCTCATCAAACTCATAATCACATTCGTATTCCTATACGAACATTATTTGAAACATATAATCTAGCTCTAGATATGAATATTCCATATTCATTTTCAAAACATCAACACTTATAAGTTTTCATCACCTCGTATAATTCAGGAGTTCTTCAAGAACATGAAATATCTGAAATCATGTTCAGAACAACACATCCGAGGAATATATATATCTCCATGTTACCATTTTCTTCATCATGCCTTTCATACGATCTCAAGAATCGCAACAAAACCATTATCATCATATGTAGAAGATGTCAATAATCATATCAACATCCAAAATCTCTTATTACAATTCCAATAAATCTCATATAACATTATCACATGATGATCCCTACATGCTCCCTCCCAAGTAGTAATCCTTTAAAAAGAAACGAACCACTATCAAAGGGATACGAGGATTACCTTGTATGGACGAACCACAAAGAAGAATAATTGAACTCCATTCCAAGAATTATCAAAAACTTCAAGAACAATGCTTAAATCCGAGCTGTCCACCTAAATCTCGTTTAAGAAAATCATCTCTCCCAATGTTTAGGAACTTCAAGTACTTCCCAAGGCTCTCTCTATTGACTGAAGGAAGGAGAATGGACAAAATGCCTCTCAGTACTCGTCTATCCTCTCTATAAAACACATCACTAGCGTGCGCTACCCTTCCTTGATAGCGTGCGTTATCGGGCAGTCCAGAAGCTTCTGCATTGCTTCGAAATGCATCTAACGTACATAATGACCATGCATTAGCGTACGCAAACAGGCGTTGACTTTCTACAGCATCGTGCCCCACATGCCGAAAGCATCCGCGATTACCGGGATTCCTTTGACCGATATGGAATTAGCGTGCGCTAGCTCTACACGACAAACATTCGCTGACCTTATCTGGACACGCGTCGAACATGGCCGGGTCCACCCGCCGAAAGCTAAGATTCCATTATTGGCGATCTGATGTTAGCGTGCGCTAACCAACATGCATTAGCGTGCGCTAACTGACTATAAAAATCAACCTGGGCCTACCTGTCGGCCACCTTCCGGAACTAACCCAGCAAGTCGTTACGTACGTTAGGGGTCCTCCTTAGCGTACGTAACCGAACCTCTTAGCGTGCGCTAAGTATGCACCGTAGCGTACGCTAAGTATATATCTTAGCGCGCGCTAGGCATACCCTGTAGCGTGCGCTAACGTAGTTGTACTTAACCATTTTCCGCTATTCTCGACCAACATCTCGACATACCAAATGATCATACGGCACAATGAATACATATACGCATTCAACAACATTGTCATACGTTCACATCATCCTCAAGCACAATTATCCATCAACGACATCCAACATATAAACGAAAAAAAAATATATCCGAAAAATCGGGGTATCTACCCCCCTTAAAAATAAGTTTCGTCCTCGAAACTTGCAATCACTCGCACAAACAACATTTCAACGGAAATTCAAATTCACCAAGAATTATCGAGTAATACGAACAACATACTTACAAGTCTGTGAAGTCGAAGATCTCCCGTGATACTAGCATGCGACTCCCAAACAAAGTCTCAACATAATACCGATACACAACAATATCGCAATTAGCATTTTAACAAAATCTCAAGGAAGAGTTCACGTCCGTGACCACGGCCACGATTTTTCCTACTTTCAGCCAACATTCTGAAGGGCACATACGTGCGTAAGTATAATCCAAATCGCACATTCTCGAAGTGACTAATTCCCAAGAATACAAAGCTATAAACGAAACGATTAAGAAAAATACAAGAAGAGTGAGAGGACTTACAAGTACCGGTCGCACTGTGATGATGGCAGAGTAGTGATACTGTGGGCAAATGACGACTTAATCGACCCAAAAGACCGACAGCCTAGGTATCCATAAACCTAAGCTCTGATACCATATTATGTAACACCCCCAAGTTATTCAGGGTATATTACAGCGCCGTGAGCCCCGCTGTGGGACCCACAAGGCTATTCATGCGCGGAAATGAACAACTTGACCGAGAAGGTCTAGATACAATGAAAAGAAGGACAATACAAATGGTATTCAAAACCATAACCAATGAAACCAAATACATCATCACACAAATCAATACCTCAGCAACACAGGCCGGAACATCAAGGAAAACTGAAAAACAATACTCGAGTATTCAACAACCATTCCAGTACAACAACACTGAATGGAGAAACACAAAACACAACCAGAGGAAAGACACAGTATCACACTTGCCCATCATCTTCATGCTGACCCGATACCCGCCTGTCCGTTCTCCTGGAACCTTAAATACATAAAAAGTATTTCCCCCATAAAGGGGTTAGCCGTCGAATAGCTAGTGCAAGTATATCAGTATGAAATACAATACTCCTCGACAATAAAGTAAATGTAACCGTCAATTCATCAATTCAAGACTAGTATTCCGGAATAACTAAATCTCATAGCATCACATCAAGACGTATATGAATGCCGTGAAAACGGTTCATTCATATCATCCGTCAATATATATATGAATGCCGTGGAAACGGTTCGTTCATATCATGCCAACAATACATATATGAATGACACGGTTCGTTCATATCATGCCATCAATACATATATGAATGCCGTGGAAATGGTTCGTTCATATCATTCCATCAATATAACTTACTTTCAAAGTCGAGAACGTACAATCATAATTATATACTTGCCTTTGAGACATCGAGGAATCGAACGGAAAAAGGGTATGAGTTCGGTAGGTCCAAGAACGCACTTCCGGCACCTAAACGATTCGCAAGGAATATGATAATCAATTATCCATACTCAAATTACACGAAGAAACTCCCGAAACTCGTCTACGATTCATGAAAATACACGGATAAACAACTAAAGGTTGGAAAATTGCCCAAACTCCCACAAGTCCGAAAATGGCATAATTCAACCCGTAAAATCGTAGGAAAAGCATGCATACGGTATAGATACATCATAATCCCAAGGTTCTCAAGCTTCAAATCGGATAAATCGGACGAATCTACGAAAACCCCCAAGATCTAACACAATATTCAAAGTGTTCTTGAATAATCCTTCAATAATCCAATGAATAATCAAACATGCCCAAAATCATGCGTATATCCCTTCATACAACATGATCTTAACGTCCAAAACCTCATGACTCAATACCAAATCGAAATCCAAGATGTTGAATAAATTACCTCTTGAAGATCCAAGCACTATGATCTGAAGAATATGCGTTGGATCGACTATCCGGGCTTCACGATCGAAAGGAAATGAAGAAAATCAAGCCCTCAAGTGATGGATGATGCAAAGCTTCTCTCCTCAAGCTCTCTCTCGTATGTGTTGAAGAAAATGGAGGAAATGATCTGATCTCGCCCAAAAAAAACGTAATTATACAGTTGACTGCATTGTGTGCCGCGGCTCAGCCGAAGTGTGCCGCGGCACAGGCCCAAAAACTGCAGATATAGTGCTGACTGTCGAGTGTGCCGCGGCACAGCCCCAAAAAATGCTCCCAGGGCTCGGCAGTGTGCCGCGGCCCGGCCGGCATGTGCCGCGGCACAAGGTACAGACGGGTCGGCCAACAATTGAACACGAGTGTGCCGCGGCCCGGACGAGTGTGCTGCGGCAGTGACTCGGCAGCGTGCCTGCTCGGCCAGTGCCCGCCATCGCTCGGCCAGTGCCCGCCATCGCTCGGCCAGAACCCGCAACCGTCCGGCCAGTCCCGCAACCGTCCGGCCAGTGCCCGACCACCAGGGCTCGACGACTCGATTTCCGAAAAACGTACGGAACGAACACGACGAAAAGTTCGCGGACAACATCAACGACCCGAAATGAAAGGATAATGCAATAATTAATCATACGCGACCAAGAAAAGGGTCGAGACAATGAATCTGAATCTGAGATACCCATAACTTTAGGTAAATTACAAAATAGCCAAAAACGCCCGAAAATCACGATACGTGATCGAATAACCAAACCGAAGTTCACAACACATCTAACAAAGTTAAACGGACTTACGGGAAACTCGAAACAGCAGTTTAGATCGAGATTCGCAAGAATCGAACTCAAGTGCGGAAAAGTCGCTAAAAGCACGGAACTCAACAAAACGGCACCGAAACGAACTCGGATGTCAAAAAGTGTAGAATTAATCATTCTCAGAATGACGAAACGGTCATGAGCGAGTCATCAAAATGGACTTCCGCCAAAAATAGAAAATTACCGGAAATCAAAATTACGGGTATTACACCCATAGTCAACACAGAATAACACTCGCATACACAAGGTGAAAGATGATCACATAGTCATATTCTCTTTACGGAACATAACACCAATGAGACTTTAAACGAGCCCAAGGAGTCAGAAAAATTCCTTTTGTAAAAGGAGAAGTATTTTGATAAGATAGTTTGCAAACATTATTATTGACTCGGGCTGTCTTGGGGTTTTGAAAATTGAATGGGAACACTTTTGGAAAATAATTTAAAAAGCTCTCGGGTCCTTGACCCAACATATGGAACACTGTCACAGACGAAATCATTACAACATCTCACAGGGTCCTCAACCCAATCCAAATAATATCATCACGAAATCAATCATCTCAACAATCCACAGGGTCCTCGACCCAATACACAGAATAGCACCACAATACAATCAAAGGTACAAACTTTCATCCGATATATCCTGCTCAAGACCCCCGATTAATTAAGCCTCGGAGATTTCGTCAAACCTCCTTGGTTAATTAACCCTGATACCAACGCTTTAAAAATAAGTTGAAACAAGCTTTCAAAAACACGAATCGCGGTCTATATCAAGAAAACATTTAAAAGTGAGTTGAAAGAATTGAGATACGAACATCGTTCGGTAACGGGGTCTTAGCTATCACTCGAATACCCGTAACCAATAAGCCTGCCAGGCGCCTCCATTGCGCACCTGTGCACCGGCGTTCACTCCACTATGTTGGCCGCTCCTTGAACATGTCACTGCGCCGGCGATCACTCCCGCAAGAGCCGCCCCTTGACACACGCATTATGTACCACCGGCGTTCACCACCCATATGGAGCCGCACATTGCAGTGTACACCAGACCGGAGTGCACGCCCTGCCCTCTGAGGTTCCCGGATATGACGTTTCTCACAACAAGTATCCACATAGTTTCAAACATCAAGCACACGGACAAACGTCACAACAATTTTCAACTCGGTACATCAAGTCACACAATTTCTCCGCCAGTCCATAACCATACAAATAAACAATAACACGCACGTTATCAATCAAACTCAATCAACACCGCATATATATCTCTATATTGCGACTCAACCGAATATATATTTATATATATAGATATATAGATATATATATATAACATTACTATATTATATGAATAACTATAGTTCATCCATCAATCCAAGTTGAGTACGTCAACTAGTGTTAGCATTCATCACTCGTCGATCACCGACATAAGCATATATATATATATATATATCAATATATGTATATACATACATATATTTAACATATAATTATATATAAATACATATATAAATATATATACGCATACATATATATATATATATATACATATATACATCCGTATAAACTCATACACTTCGACAACGGTGATTTCACGCAGTTACAATTCGTATATCGAGGTACTTGCCTTGGTAATACGACGCGAAGGAAACGACGAAGAAATAGGTTTCGGTCCGAACAATCCTCTAAAATCCGACCCTAACACAATAATGATATACAATCAATCTCAACATCATGAATATGAAGGAATTCCTCCTAGTTCTACCCGTTGGGACAATTCATCAAACATCAAGAGTGCATAGGGAATTGAAATCGATCAACGGTGAATTAACGGGATTTCATCCCATCCAATAACAAGGGAACCAAGGGTCACGAGTATACTATCGAAATCTAACAACAACATCGGTTAAATCGGATTAAAAGACAAGATCACCACCAAACCCTCCCCAAATTCATACTAGGGTTATAGGAGATCTTACCTTGATTCAAAGCCGAACAATAGATGATTTGGTGTTGTGGTGATGATATGATGCTAAGTTATACTTACCAAACGGTGTTTGGATGAAAATCTGATGAATCCTCGCCTTGGAAAATCGCCCCGACGTGAAGAAGAGAAGAGGAATGAGAAAATGAGTGAATTTCGCTGGAAAAAACGCAGTTATAGGTTGACTGCTATGTGTGCCGCGGCCCAGCCGAAGTGTGCCGCGGCACAGGGACAAAAATTGCGCCCAGTGATCGGCAGACCGCTCTGTGTGCCGCGGCCCAGCTGAAGTGTGCCGCGGCACAGGGCTAAAATTGCGCTTGTGACTCGCGGTGTCCGCGGCCTGCCGGCTTTGTGCCGCGACTCACGACAGGTGCTCGGCCAAAATTGGAAAATGAGTGTCTGAGCTATTTCGACCATAACTCTCTCGTCCGGACTCCAATTGACTCGCCGTCTGAACATTGGAAAGCTAACTCGATGCTTTATAATATTGCAAAGATTCAGAATTTTTTGGAGTTTCCAAAAATTAATGGTAATCTAACAAAGTCGAACTCATACGTGGAAAAGTCGCTAAAGAACACGGAATTTGACAGAACGACACCGAAACGAACTCGGATGACAAAAAGTGCAGAATAAAATATTCTCAGAATGACGAAACGGTCCTAAGAGAGTGGTCGAAATCGACCTCCGCCGGAAAGTGAAAATTACCGAAAATCGAAATTGCGGATATTACATTCTACCCTCCTTAAAAGAAGTTTCGTCCCGAAACTTAAAATAGAGAGCGGTGGAACAATCAAGAAAATAACTACTTGCTCAGCCCCACATCATCACGAGCAATGCGCGAATGCGAGGTTCTAAAAATGTAAGTGAACACGATAAGTCGAGGTGTAGGAGTATGAATTTCGAGACAATAACTCCAAGAGTTAAGAAAAATCACAAGACGGCTCAGACGTCCTGAAACCATGTTTCGAGCTCGACCAACCGCATCCAAGTTCATAACACATTCGGAAGTGTTAATTGCACGCGTGGGAATAATAGTTTCGAACAAAATTGCAAGGATTAAGTTTAGATATGGAAAGACCACAATAATCCACGAGATTTAACAAAACAGCTCCGAAATTCGTTCGGAGGACGGCAGACTAAGTAGAACAAGATAGTTTAAAATCGTCGAGAGGATCATAATTGACTTACCAACAATGAAAAGTCACACAATACTGGAAATACTAAGAAAAGTACGGGTAATACACTCCCCCATACTAAAAGATATTTCGATCCGAAACTTAGAACAACATGAGTTGGAAACATAGAGCAATGAAATGGAGAACGATCAGAGTCACGATTGTTCAAACCAACAACGATTAGGACATATTACAAAATATTCATCCTCCCATGTTAGGCTCTTCAGAAGGAGACATAGGGTTTCGGGACATTCTCCGGTCACTTGCTCTGTTCGCCAATAGGGTAGCATTCTTTGCCAATTCGGAAATTATCTCACAATGTTTCTCCCGATGACCTTCACACCCGCACCGGTAACAAGTCAAGAGTGGAAAGGGACAATTTGCACGAACATGTCCCTGATGATTGCAGTTGAAGCACCCTCCCTTCTTACCGAGAGTCACCGATGCTGACTTGGGATTCCCAGCGCTCACTCCCGATCGCGAAGACGACGCATTCGAACGACGTGGGGGTTTGGGAGCCTTATACTCTTCACCGACCAAAAATTTCCCAGATATCCTCGGTCTCTTGGCTTCGCTCGTGGGCTCGACCACTGAGGAGATTTCATAGGATATCGTTTGATCTTGATACTCCTTCACCGTAGCATGAATCGTGGTCGTACGAACCACCTCTCCGCTTCCATTCCCATCACCACGTCTACGTCCGCTGAGGCTCGACATACTAATACGAACAACACCGATCAACAGTATTAGTTTATCAGTCGTACAATATACCACAATTATCAACCCGAGTTTAGTTAGCTTCCTTAGAATAACGGTACTATCGTATAGCACAAAGTTTTATGAAGTCAATTTCGAGTTCCTCGACGAGGACGATCATTATATGTATGCACTTAATGAAAACAAATTTTTGAAAAAGAGGGCTAGTCACGTTGCGCCCAAGACTTGTAAATACTGTCTTTTATTTCGGAAGAGGAAGTTTATATAACGACTCTAAAAATTATTTTCGAGTGATGTATAAAAGAAAAAAAATCGAAAATTGATTCGTAACTAATTTGAAATATTTCAAAAGTGTTGAGTCCCAAATACCACAATTTTGAAAATCTTTCCTCCTCTTCCAAAATGTTTATTCGAAAGAATTTTCCGCCGAGATACGTGACCATTTAACATGACGATATTAAATCATGGCTTTACACAATGTTAGAAAATTTCAAAGCATCACTTTAAAATATTCGTGATACTACAGCGCCGTGGGCCCCGTGCCGGAACCTACCAGGCTAAAAATCATATTAAAAAAATGTTCAAAATGCCAAAAAGGCCGATGCCGGTAATATTCTCAAATACTCACAAAAGTCATTTATAAAATATCAAATACCGTCATAAGAATACTATCAAACGTGCAAGACCAAAATATCAAACTCGGTTTGCAAGATATCAAAAGCCATCTTAAAATACTCATGCGGTGGATAAAATTATCATTCATAAATTTATTCAAATAAAGTGCCGAAATGGATAAATATGCTTGACTTCCGAAGCATACTACATAACCATTTTTACTCGGACCGCATACGCATGTTATATCCTAAAACAATAATATCACCAACAAGTTCCAATCCTTAGTTCACATTAAACATATTAGCACAATATATTCAAATACGTATATAAGGAAAACTTACGATCGGGAGGCTTACCATCACGGATTGCCGGAAGATGATGTCGGAACCACGATACTAATCACAACTCCGATGCGCGCGACTTACACAAGACATGGACTTTGTAACACCCCAATTCACAAAGGGGACATTACACGCCGTAGAAACCTCGTGAGGTCTACCAGGCTAACACAAGACACATAACCACAATGACAAACCCCAAAAGATGCACTCGAAAGTAAACAGGGCCGTGGCCTCGGCCAAAACATTTCAACGGAATACATGAAACATAATGTAAATATCAATTCATTGCCCACGCAGGGGACTTAAACCAAATTCAGAAGTAGGCAGTTTAACTCCAATACTCGACAAATGCAATGACGAAAATAAAAAGAACAATACAGACTCGAGCCACTATCATCAAGCCATCCCATCCTTCGCGTGCGTGCCAGTGCCTGCTCCTCGGCTCTTAGGTACAGAAATGCATAAGACGCATTTCCCCGTTTAAGGGGTTAGCATTCGAATAGCTAGTGCAAGTAAACAATTAAACAAAATTATATAAAAAATACATTTTATACACAATCGACCAAAACGTAAGTAATTACCCACAAATATATTCCTGAATACTACATTGGCAATCACATACATTTCAATCATCAAGATATCACAAAATCACAACTTGTATCCCGTGGCGTACCCCTTAGTATCGACCCCCAGACATCCCGTCGAACACTCCGGGTGGGATACCACTTCCGCGGCCGTACCCCTTAGTATCGACCCCCAGACATCCCGTCGGACACTCCGGGTGGAAGTTCAACCACACACGCACCCAAGTCCACTTCCGCGGCCGTACCCCTTAGTATCGACCCCCAGACATCCCGTCGGACACTCCGGGTGGAAGGAACACAACTCACGCACTCAAAATTCACCGTTCATCATTCATTTCGAAAATCACAATATACATAACGAAATGTAATACATGTACTTGCCTTGATTAATACGACGCGAAGGAAACGACGAAGGAACGGTTACGGTCCGAACAATCCTCTCAAATCCGACCCTAACACAATAGTGATATAAAACCAATTTCAACACCGTGAATACGAAGAAAATCATCCTAGTTCTACCCGTTGGGACAATTCATCGGACACCACGCGTGCATAAGGAAAAGAAATCGGTCAACGGTGGATTGACGGGATTTCATCCCAATCAATAACAAGAAAACCAAGGGTTACGATTATACTATCAAAAGTAATCATATTCAACAAGAATCCATCAACAAAACGGAAAGAATCGGACAAAACCCCAAAATCCCCAATTATCCAAAAAGGTAGGGTTAAAGGAATCCTTACCTCTTGAAGAATCAAGCATTCAAATCCAAAAACCACGGGTTAGATCCGAAATCCGAGCCACTCGATCGAAAAGGGATGAAGAAATCTACACAAGTAAGTGATAGATGGAGGAACTCTCCCTCTCAAGTCTCTCTCTCTCGCGCACGGTTGAAGAAGGGGGAGGAAATGAATGTTTTACGCTGAAAATAACACATTTATAGTGTAACGCAGCAGGACCTATCGGCCAGCCTATCGGCCGATAGGCCCAACCGATATACATGCAGGCTGCCGGCAGAAGATCCTATCGGCCGCCCCTATCGGCCGAAAGGCTCTGGAGGTGATCGGCCAAAATCAAACGACCATAACTCTCTCTCGTGGGACTCGATTGACTCACCGTTTGAACCCTTGGAAAGCTAACTCGATGCTCTATAATATTGCAAAGATTTAGAATTTTTGGAGTTACCAAAAATTAATGGTGATCTAACAAAAATCGAACTCATCTGAGGAAAGTTGAAACAATAAACAATAACGAGATTATAGTTCAACGGTTGACAGGAAGGACATACTGAAAGATACACGGGGGTCACTATGACCGAGAAATATACCAAAAATGAAAATACAAGGGAAAGAAAAAAATACCGGATATTACACTATCTCCCCCTAAAAATAAGTTTCGTCCCGAAACTTACAACACGAATAACTCGGGGTATCTCGACCTCATACTCTCCTCCGTTTCCCACGTGGCTTCCTCGGATCCATGCCTCGACCACTGCACTTTGACTAAAGGAATTGTTTTGTGCCTGAGTTGCTTCACTCGACGCTCTAAGATCTGAATCGGCCTCTCCTCGAAGGTAATGTCGGGCCCCAACCCAATTTCTCCAAAATCAATAATATGGCTAGGGTCCGATACGTACTTCCTAAGCTGGGAAACATGAAATACGTTATGCACGTGGCTCAGGGACGGCGGCAAGCCTAACCGATACGCAAGCTCTCCAACTCTATCTAAAATCTCAAACGGCCCGATATATCTCGGACTAAGTTTACCCTTCCGAAGGCGGTAAACTCCCGTGTCGCGACACCTTAAGCAAGACGTGATCTCCCACTTCAAACTCTAACGGTCGGCGACGTGTATCGGCATAAGACTTCGCCGACTGGGCCGTCAGCAATCTACCACGAATCAAAGTAACCTTCTCCCTCGTCTCAGCTATCATGTCGGGCTCGGTACCGATTAGCTCAGACGTATCATCCCAACACAACGGCGATCTGCACCTCCTCCCATACAACGCTTCGAATGGTGCCATTTTGATCGAGGCATGCCAACTATTGTTGTACGTGAACTCGATCAACGGCAAGTGTGTCTCCCAATCATCCTTCCAATCTAAAGCACAGGCTCGTAACATATCCTCTAGCGTCTGTATCGTCCGCTCGGCTGTCCGTCTGCGAGGGTGGTAGGATGTACTAAGTCTCAACTCGGTTCCCAAAGCTCTATGAACGGCCTGCCAAAAATGTGATATGAACCGGCCATCACGATCCGAAACAATACTCTTAGGGGTTCCATGCAATCTCACTATTTCCGCAACAAACACTCGTGCAAGCCTCTCCGGCCCCCAAGTGTCCTTAATACTCAGGAAATGAGCCGATTTGGTTAGCCGATCGACAATGACCCAAATCATGTTCATTCCCGTCCGAGTCTTAGGCATACCGGTAATGAAATCCATAGAAATGTCCTCCCATTTCCACTCCGGAATAGGAAGTGGTCGTAAAAGCCCCGCGGGTCGCTGATGCTCGATCTTAACCTGCTGACAGGTCAGACACCTCGACACAAACTCGCTAACGTCTGTCTTCAAATTACTCCACCAGTAGTTACTCCTCACATCCTTGTACATTTTACTCGTACCAGGATGTATGGAGTAAGGCGTGGTATGAGCTTCACTCAAAATCTTCTGTCTCAACTCAACAATACTCGGTACGCATAGTCTGCCGCGAAATCTCAAAACTCCATCATCGTGAACTACAAATCCGGGGGCTTTCCCCTTCTTCACATCCTCTCTCAACTGGACCAAGAACGGATCGTCAAACGCCGCCTTGATATCATCGGTCAAGGACGAAGCGATCTCCAACGCACATAACTGACCCTGAACTCTCTGAACCCAAACCTCGATATCCTGACGAATAAAGTCCCGCTGAATCCTACTCTGTGGTGTAAGTACCTCTAACATCTGCAACGCCATCGGCTTTCGGCTCAACGCATCGGCCACTACGTTAGCCTTACCCGGATGGTAAAGTATCTCGAGGTCGTAATCTTTAATTAGTTCCAACCACCTACGCTGTCTCATATTCAATTCTTTCTGACTGAAGATATACTTCAAGCTCTTGTGATCCGTAAAAATCTTACAAGACGACCCATAAAGATAATGCCTCCAGATCTTTAAGGCAAAAACGACCGCAGCTAACTCCAAATCATGCGTGGGGTAATTCACCTCATAAGGTTTCAACTGGCGGGACGCATACACAATCACTCTGTCTCTCTGCATCAGAACACATCCTAGACCAAGGACCGAAGCATCACTATACACTACGAAGTCCTCGTTCCCCAGAGGCAACGCTAACACGGGTGCGGTAGTCAGACGTCTCTTTAACTCGTCAAAGGCATCTGCTGTCTGCAGGTCCACTCGAACTTCGAGTTTTAGAGTGGCGAGTGAGTGGTCTAGCGATCTTAGAAAATCCCTCAACGAATCTGCGGTAATAGCCGGCGAGACCAGAAAACTCCTCACCTCCGTCACAGTCTGAGGCGGCTCCCAAGCCATCACTCCCTCTATCTTCTGCGAGTCTACCCGAACACCCTCTGCAGAGATCACATGCCCGAGCAACGAAACTTCCTCGACCCAAAACGCACACTTAGAGAACTTCGCGTACAACCGCTCAGCCCTCAAAGTGTCTAATACAATCCGAAGATGTAAGGCGTGTTCCTCCACTCGTGAATAGATGAGAATATCATCGATAAAAGCGACTACGAATTTGTCCGGATACTCAATAAAAACTTTGTTCATCATTGCATGAACAACTGTGGGGCATTAGTTAGCGAAGGCATAACCACAAACTCGTAATGGCCATATCTCGTCCAGGCGGCTTTCGGAATATCGGCGTCCGAATCCTCAATTGGTAGTAGCCCGATCGCAAATCAATCTTGAAAAGGCGCCGTCCCCGAAGGTGATCAAACAAATCGTCAATCCCGGGCAAAGGGTATTTATTTTTGATGGTTAGCTTGTTTAATTCTCGATAGTCGATGCATAAACGGCGATCCATCCTTCTTCTTGACAAAAGTACGGGCGCACCCCAAGGCGATGCGCTCGGTCGAATATACCCTTTATCTAACAACTCTCCCAATCGATTCTTCAACTCTAGCATCTCCGACGGTGCCATACGGTATGGTGCTCGAGAAATAGGGGCCGCATTCGGCTCAAGATCAATAGGAAACTCCACCTCTCGATGTGGTGGTAATCCCGACAAGTCGTCAGGAAATACATCAGATACTCGCTAACAACTGGAATCGACGATATGTCAACCCCACCATCTTCCACTGCAGGCGAAACACGATGGCGACGCAACCCTGGTTCGAAGTTTCATCGCCTTCAAGGCGCTAATCACACTCCCGATCTACCCGGCTTACAACCGACTAGAGTATGCTCGGTGCCATCCTCGGCCACGATCGAGATAGTACGAGTCCGATAATTCATGATAGCACCATGACGATCTAACTAATCGTCCCCGAGGATCAAATCCTCACCTTTAAGGTCTATAACAATAAGATTCGAGGCGATCCGGCTCCCGATCCTCACCGGGCGATCCCTAACTTCCCGGTCCCCAACCATACGGTCTCCACCGGGTGTACCCACTACAAACGGCTCACACTCAAACAAGCGGTCAAAACCAATACGACTCACACAATTGAAGCAATAAAGGAATGGGTAGCACCGAATCAAAAATCTTGAAATTGGATGAGTAAGGATCTGAGTGGTACTGACGCCACTGAACGTCTGTCTCCTCTGTACGCCTCATCGATACAACCGGGGTGAATCAACCCGAACTCGACAACAGACGGTGGTCGGTGACCCCGACCCTACCACGGCCCGAACCTTGCGGAACATGAGTATACGGAATCTTTGTGCTCCCTCGATCGGCGGTGGTAGTCGGGACTCTAGCGACCAGTGGCCCTCTCACAATGGGTCGCCTGATGCCGCATAAGTAAAACAAATAAGCTGGAGGAAAAGGGCAATCCCTCATCAAATGCTCATGTTGGTTGCGATTAAAACAAACCACCTTACGAAGCAACGGATGGGTGAACGATTACCACGAGATCCCCGGTAGGTGAAACGGTCTCTTCCGTGTGTAGGAACGAACGAGACCTCAAATCGACCACCTTTACCGGCCGAGAACCCGCGGTGGTCTTCGCTTCTTAACTTCCGAAACCGACTCGATTAGGGCGGACCATCTCGATCGCGGGCGCGATCCGATATTCCTTCAAGGTAGCACACATGAGCGGTGCCATACTCGCACGATATGCGGCTTCATGCGCATATTGAAGTAACGGATTTTATCGGCCTCCGTCCTCACGATCTCTCACAAAACCCAACCTTGATTGTAGGAAATAATGGCACGAGAAATCGGCACATCCCGAGGCGTAGCGGTGAAAAACTCCACAGTCTGCGCTCCTTAGCGGCGGTGGACAATATTACGCTTCCATAGCAGCCTGAACTCCTCCCAAGTGGCCGACGATCTCTGGGCGCAACGGCTTCCCACCACTCATGACTTCTTTATCCGAGGAGTCTTGGGCAATATGTACCCTTGTCTTCGGGGCAAGCTACGGCATCAAAGGTCCTGGACAACTGAAAGAGCCAATTCTCCCAACCGAGGGAGTCAGAAGATCCAGAGAAACGAGGAGGGTGCATCTTGGACACCGTCTGAGGCCACTTACTAGCTTCCTCCTCAGGTGTCGGGGGCGGATTAAGCGTCCACCACGAGCTATTCGAGCAAGTTGGGCTACTAGCTGCTGGAGTACGGCAGTAGAACCGGCGTCGGCATAATTAACCGACGGCACAGAGTGAGAGGCTGAGTCCGCAGAGGACTGAGAAAGTGAGCCCTCCTCATTATCAGCACCCCGACCACGGCCTCGGCCGCGTCCCCTAGCCGGTCTACCACGACCTCTCAACATACTGAAGGGAAATAAGAAAAGGACAAGATCAGAAGGATTCACAATTCACAAAGTTGGTAACACAAGTCACAATTCCGAACTACGCAAGAAAACGAATTACAGAAATATAAGAGTTCGAGGAGACTTACAGCCACGGGTCGCACGAAAAGACGGTAGCGTGATGATATTAGGCTCAACGACTGACTCTAACGACATAACTGACAGACCCAAAATTCACCGACAGCCTAGGTATGCAAAACCTAAGCTCTGATACCATAAATGTAACACCCCAATTCACAAAGGGGACATTACACGCCGTAGAAACCTCGTGAGGTCTACCAGGCTAACACAAGACACATAACCACAATGACAAACCCCAAAAGATGCACTCGAAAGTAAACAGGGCCGTGGCCTCGGCCAAAACATTTCAACGGAATACATGAAACATAATGTAAATATCAATTCATTGCCCACGCAGGGGACTTAAACCAAATTCAGAAGTAGGCAGTTTAACTCCAATACTCGACAAATGCAATGACGAAAATAAAAAGAACAATACAGACTCGAGCCACTATCATCAAGCCATCCCATCCTTCGCGTGCGTGCCGTACTGCTCCTCGGCTCTTCCTGCACTGAAATGCATAAGACGCATTTCCCCCATTTAAGGGGTTAGCATTCGAATAGCTAGTGCAAGTACACAATTACACAACATTATATACAAAATACAGTTTATACACAATCGCCCAAAACGTAAGTCATTTGCCACATATATATTCCGGAATACTACATTGGCAATCACATCAATTTCCAATCATCACGATATCACAAAATCACAACTGGTATCCCGTGGCCGTACCCCTTAGTATCGACCCCCAGACATCCCGTCGAACACTCCGGGTGGGATACCACTTCCGCGGCCGTACCCCTTAGTATCGACCCCCAGACATCCCGTCGGACACTCCGGGTGGAAGTTCAACCACACACGCACCCAAGTCCACTTCCGCGGCCGTACCCCTTAGTATCGACCCCCAGACATCCCGTCGGACACTCCGGGTGGAAGGAACACAACTCACGCACTCAAAATTCACCGTTCATCATTCATTTCGAAAATCACAATATACATAACGAAATGTAATACATGTACTTGCCTTGATTAATACGACGCGAAGGAAGCAGCGAAAGGCAGTTACGGTCCGAACAATCCTCTCAAATCCGACCCTAACACAATAGTGATATATAAGCAATTTCTACTCCGTGAATACGAAGAAAATCATCCTAGTTCTACCCGTTGGGACAATTCGCCGGACACCACGCGTGCATAAGGAAAAGAAATCGGTCAACGGTGGATTGACGGGATTTCATCCCAATCAATAACAAGAAAACCAAGGGTTACGATTATACTATCAAAAGTAATCATATTCAACAAGAATCCATCAACAAAACGGAAAGAATCGGACAAAACCCCAAAATCCCCAATTATCCAAAAAGGTAGGGTTAAAGGAATCCTTACCTCTTGAAGAATCAAGCATTCAAATCCAAAAACCACGGGTTAGATCCGAAATCCGAGCCACTCGATCGAAAAGGGATGAAGAAATCTACACAAGTAAGTGATAGATGGAGGAACTCTCCCTCTCAAGTCTCTCTCTCGAGCGCACGGTTGAAGAAGGGGAGGAAATGAATGTTTCTGCTGAAAATAACACATTTATAGTGTAACGCAGCAGGACCTATCGGCCAGCCTATCGGCCGATAGGCCCAACCGATATACATGCAGGCTGCCGGCAGAAGATCCTATCGGCCGCCCCTATCGGCCGAAAGGCTCCTGGAGGTGATCGGCCAAAAACTGAAACGACCATAACTCTCTCGTCCGGACTCCGATTGACTCACCGTTTGAACCCTTGGAAAGCTAACTCGATGCTCTATAATATTGCAAAGATTTAGAATTTTTGGAGTTACCAAAAATTAATGGTGATCTAACAAAAATCGAACTCATCTGAGGAAAGTTGAAACAATAAACAATAACGAGATTATAGTTCAACGGTTGACAGGAAGGACATACTGAAAGATACACGGGGGTCACTATGACCGAGAAATATACCAAAAATGAAAATACAAGGGAAAGAAAAAAATACCGGATATTACAGACTTGACCCAACGGCCTAGGTTTTTCGCAAACCTAAGCTCCGATACCATAAATGTAACACCCCCAGAATATGACCAGGAATGTCACACGCCGTAGACCCTTATCACAAGGATCTACCAGGCTAAACTCCAAAAGACCACTTAATGATTGACCGACTGGGGTCAAAATTAAATGCAAAGCAAACCGACAAGGTCATAAACCAATTCAGAAACTAACGACATTCATATTACAGTGACAACAATAAACTTGAACATAGAAAAGAATGACAACTCAATTTAATAAATGATAACTACACCCATGCAAGGGTGAATGCTCGAACGACAGAGAAATACCGACCAAAATGAAACAAAAGAAAAGACTCTGACTTTGGTGTGATTAGCATCGTCGTCTTCCATCTCCTTCCGAGCCAATCCCGTGACTACTCCCGAGCTGCCAAAACCTGAGCGCATAACAGGCACCCACCCCCCGAAAACTCGGGGGTTAGCAAACTGGAATTTTGCTAGTGCAAGTACATAATATACAAGATATACGAACAGTAACAACACAAAATTCAACCGCCGTGAAGCCTTAACACAAACCATACATTCCCATAGTCAACAGAGAATAACACTCGCATACACAAGGTGAAAGATGATCACATAGTCATATTCTCTTTACGGAACATAACACCAATGAGACTTTAAACGAGACCAAGGAGTCAGAAAAATTCCTTTTGTAAAAGGAGAAGTATTTTGATAAGATAGTTTGCAAACATTATTATTGACTCGGGCTGTCTTGGGGTTTTGAAAATTGAATGGGAACACTTTTGGAAAATAATTTAAAAAGCTCTCGGGTCCTTGACCCAACATATGGAACACTGTCACAGACGAAATCATTACAACATCTCACAGGGTCCTCAACCCAGTCCAAATAATATCATCACGAAATCAATCATCTCAACAATCCACAGGGTCCTCGACCCAATACACAGAATAGCACCACAATACAATCAAAGGTACAAACTTTCATCCGACATATCCTGCTCAAGACCCCCTATTAATTAACCCTCGGAGATTTCGTCAAACCTCCTTGGTTAATTAATCCTGATACCAACGCTTTAAAAACAAGTTGAAACAAGCTTTCAAAAACAAGAATCGCGGTCTATATCAAGACAAACATTTAAAAGTGAGTTGAAGGAATTGAGATACGAACATCGTTTGGTAACGAGGTCTTAGCTATCACTCGAATACCCGTAACCAATAAGCCTGCCAGGCGCCTCCATTGTGCACCTGTGCACCGGCGTTCACTCCACTATGTTGGCCGCTCCTTGAACATGTCACTGCGCCGACGATCACTCCCGCAAGAGCCGCCCCTTGACACACGCATTATGTAACACCGGCGTTGACCACCCATATGGAGCCGCACATTGCAGCGTACACCAGGCCGGAGTGCACGCCCCACCCTCAGAGGTTCCCGGATATGACGTTTCTCACAACAAGTATCCACATAGTTTCAAACATCAAGCACACGGACAAACGTCACAACAATTTTCAACTCGGTACATCAAGTCACACAATTTCTCCGCCAGTCCATAACCATACAAATAAACAATAACACGCACGTTATCAATCAAACTCAATCAACACCGCACATATATCTCTATATTGCGACTCAACCGAATATATATATTTATATATATATATATATAACCTTACTATATTATATGAATAACAATAGTTCATCCATCAATCCAAGTTGAGTACGTCAACTAGTGTTAGCATTCATCACTCGTCGATCACCGACATAAGCATATATATATATATCAATATATGTATATACATACATATATTTAACATATAATTATATATAAATACATATACAAATATATACACATACCAATATATATATATATATATACATATATACATCCGTATAAACTCATACACTTCGACAACAGTGATTTCACGCAGTTACAATTCGTATATCGAGGTACTTGCCTTGGTAATACGACGCGAAGGAAACGACGAAGGAATAGGTTTCGGTCCGAACAATCCTCTCAAATCCGACCCTAACATAATAATGATATACAATCAATCTCAACATCATGAATACGAAGAAATTCCTCCTAGTTCTACCCGTTGGGACAATTCATCGAACATCCAGAGTGCATAGGGAATTGAAATCAGTCAACGGTGAATTAACGGGATTTCATCCCATCCAATAACAAGGGAACCAAGGGTCACGAGTATACTATCGAAATCTAACAACAACATCGGTTAAATCGGATTAAAAGACAAGATCACCACCAAACCCTCCCCAAATTCATACTAGGGTTATAGGAGATCTTACCTTGATTCAAAGCCGAACAATAGATGATTTGGTGTTGTGGTGATGATATGATGCTAAGTTATACTTCCCAAACGGTGTTTGGATGAAAATCTGATGAACCCTCGCCTTGGAAAATCGCCCCGACGTGAAGAAGAGAAGAGGAATGAGAAAATGAGTGAATTTCGCTGGAAAAAACGCAGTTATAGGTTGACTGCTATGTGTGCCGCGGCCCAGCCGAAGTGTGCCGCGGCAGAGGGACAAAAATTGCGCCCAGTGATCGGCAGACCGCTCTGTGTGCTGCGGCCCAGCCAAAGTGTGCCGCGGAACAGGGCCAAAATTGCGCCCAGTGACTCGGCAGTGTGCCGCGGCCCTGCCGGCTCAGGCTGCGCTCACGACAGCCGCTCGCCAAAACTGGAAAATGAGTGTCTGAGTTATTTCGACCATAACTCTCTCGTCCGGTCTCCGATTGACTCGCCGTTTGAACCATTGGAAACCTAACTCGATGCTTTATAATATTGCAAAGATTCAGAATTTTTTGGAGTTTCCAAAAATTAATGGTAATCTAACAAAGTCGAACTCATACGTGGAAAAGTCGCTAAAGAACACGGAATTTGACAGAACGACACCGAAACGAACTCAGATGACACAAAGTGCAGAATAAAATATTCTCAGAATGACGAAACGGTCCTAAGCAAGTCGTCGAAATGGACCTCCGTCGGAAAGTGAAAATTACCGAAAATCGAAATTGCGGATATTCCCGAGTTAGTTGCCGCATGCTCACCCTCTTTTAATGGTAAGTATTTTCATGCTCGATGTATTTGTCATATTTTAAACCATTGTGTACGAGATGCTTAGAGCTTCTTTAAGTATGAACTTTTAGAACCGCTCTTTTCACGATGCTATAGATTGATTTAGATTGCTTGATTGCTATGATCGCTTGAAAAGTATGTTCGCACCGGTTAATACTCAGCTTCAAATCTTCGGATATATATAAGACGATCTCTGAGCTTTTTCCTTGTAGCCGTTGCAAATCTTTTGAACAAATCCGTCCGTTGGAGGGAGACTTCTTTGTTTAATCTTTCTGAACGTTGCAAGGCTGGATTCCCATGATTTTAATTTATCTTCCGACTGTTGTGAAGATTTCTGCATGTGAGCGCCGAATCTTTTGAATATAAAAAGATTAAAGTCTTCAAGGTGGGTCTGGATAGCTTTATTTAAATTATATCTCTTGCGGGAATCACTCCAATTTGTCTCTTCACGTTGCATAAGACTTTCCGTAATACTTGACTTTTCAACGCATGCTGACGTGGACTTGGAGTACTTGGCTGACTTCGAGTAGGCTGATGAGCAGCTAACATCTCTGCAGTCTGGTCCTCTCTGATGTTCACTGCTTGTGACGTATCTGATCAGGTGACTTCCCTGAGGTACCTTGTCTGTCGTCTGGTCAAGCTTCTCTGATAAATCATGTTGACCAGGACTACTCTGGCTCGACTTGACTGATCCTCTCTGATGGACTTAGCTGTACTTTAGTACTTAGCCGATTTTTCCAGCCTAACTAATTTTTGGCCTACAGAAGATACTCATTTGGTTCTTCTTTACATTTTGCCAAGTTTTATACTTAACATATTTTGGCCTATGGAAGATACTCATTTGGTTCTTCCTTACATTTTGCCAAGTAATAAACATTTGATTTTATATTAATGACATCATCAAAATCTAATAAGTATTCCTAACAAATTCCCCCTATTTTGATGATGGCAAAACTTTTAAACAAGTAATTAAATGATCAAGTCTGCACTTAAGTGCAAGACCAAAAACTGAAATCAGTCTAACATTGAGACAACTGGAAATTGTCATTCAACAGACTGTTATAAAACTTTCTGACTATGATTAAGATTGAAATTTACAAGAAAGTTTTTACATGTACAGAAATAATAAAAAAATTACAAGTACAAAGAAATAAGGTCATCTGCCTCTTCCTCTGCCTCTGCGAATAGGCTGTTTGGCAGGTCTGAAGGGTTTAGCTCCAATTGGTCTTATCTTGACTGGAGCAAGACCATACTTCCTTCTTACGACTAGAGCAGCAGAGTCTTGGTCTTCTTTTGAAGAGAACTTGTGCTTTCACATAGCTTCTTAATTTCTTTTTGAAGCTCTAGCTCATTAAGCTCATTGTCCAACCGGTTCGGCGCTTCCTCTGCTCTGAATCTGGGAATCATAGGATAAGCCTGCCATTTGGCTGCATACTTAAGCATTAACTTCCACAGAGTAGGCCATCTATTATCCATGTAGTTGATGAATGACTGTTGGGGCGAGCATTCTTTATCATCAAGTATCTCTCAGAGATATAACTGCTCTATAAATTGTTTCTTGGCATCCGCCCAACGAGTCATGAATTCTGTTGGCAAGAATTCTTCAACAAACCACAATTCTTTGCCTTCCCATTCGAATCTTTGTAGTTTTTCTTGCTTTCTTCTCTTCTTCTCCATGGGTTGCTCTTCAGGTTGACTGGGGGCAGAAATCTGCTTTCTTTTCAGGCTTGATGGTCCTTCAATTTGAAGAACAACTTGCCTCTTCTTCGATCTTAGTTCTGCCCTTATCTCTCCTTGCTTACTTCCTTCCCCCTGAACTCTCTCTTCCCCCTTTTTGCCAGCATCAACAAGGGTAGTTAATTGCTGCTCCATTCTGCTCATCCAATCAGACATGCCAAATGGCATTCTGTTGTTGGTAGGGGGAGGAGGCTGGGGAACTCCTCTCTGTAGCAAGGTGTCGATCTTTGCATTGATTGATTGAAGGTCAGGAGTGACCTGAGACGCCAACAGCTCTCCAATTGTGTCCTTCACAATCTGCCTGATCAGCTCAGTCATGGCAGGTGATATCTGCGCTGATGGAGAGTGTTCTCCTGAGCCTTCTGCAAAGGAACCACTAGACTGCAGGTTTCTGTCTGCAGCAGGTAGTCCAGAGGGGGTTTCCTCTGGGGTCCCTGACCTGGAGTCTTCAGCTATCTCCACATCTAGCCGGTGTCAGGCGGTACCACGATCTATCTGCAGCTTCTTGAATTGGCTCTGGCTCCGGCTCTGGCTCCTTTTCTTCTTCTGCTTTCTCCTCCTTTTTCTCCTGTTCCTCCTCCTTTTCCTCTTCTTCTTTCTCCTCATCCTTTTCTTTTCCATTATCTTTTTCAGCTCATGCATCTCCTCCATCATCACCATCATTATCATCAGCATTGTTATCATCCTTCTTATCCTTTTCTTCTTCATCATTATTCTCCTTGTCATCATCATCCTCCTTCTTCTCTCCTTCATCTTGATCTACTTCTTCTCCTTCTTCTTCTTCTTCTTCTACATCAGCCAACTCTTCTGTTTTTTCTACCTCATCAGGTTGATTTTCAACTAAGATCTTTTCTTCCTCTCTGTTCTCCTCCTGCTCTTTTTCTTCATCATCCAATACAACAACTTCTTTTTCTTCTCCATCTACCTCCTCAATTCTAATTTTCTTTTCAACTTCCTCCTCCTCATTTTCTCCAAAAGAACCATCAAAAATGCTAAGCATAATACAGTGGATGAACTGGTCCATATTGGTTTTAAAATTGGACATGAACTAGTCCTCCTGGAGGATCAAAATTGTGTCTGACGTTTTGCAAAAATCTGTCAGCACATCCTCCGTGGCTTGGAGATAGTCCCAACCACAAGTGTTAATAAAGGATTGGAGTTTGACGAAGGATAAGGATTTCAAAAATTTCCATTCTCTAAAAATTTCAAAGAATAATTGTTTTAGGGCTAGGGGTTTGACCAGTTGAAGTTGTTCGATGGATAGATTGAAACTGTTGTTTTCTAACAGGTTAAAGGTATAGTCAGCCTCAGGGATAGAAATTATGAGACCTGCTTCTTCTTCTTCGGAGATGTAGGCTGAGGGGGTGAGTACATCTACAATCCGAGTCTCGTGGGTATCTGGGACAGGTTGGTCCTCCAGATGAGTTGGTGACATGGCTGAGGGGCTAGCAAGTTGTTCAGGCTGCTCTTCTTCACTGAACTGCAGTTTCCTTGGCCTCTTGGGAGAGGGCTCTAGAGACGACTGCAGAAGAGAAGGTCCTTTAGGGGCTGGTCCCCTTCTCTTAAATCTGACTGCAATGGGAGTGTCATCGGACTCGGTGTCTGACTCGACTGCAGTTGCGATATCGGCTGCAGGTCTGTCCGACTCTCCTGACGAATAATATCTCGGATATGGCCTTGTGTCAGGTAGGTCCTTCAGCATCTGAGCTGCCTTCTTTGCGCCTCCGAATTTCCTCTGCTTCTCGTGGTCCATATGACCAAGTCTTTTGTTGGGGTGGAAGGGGTCAGTGCTTCCCTTTGCCACACCAATCTTTTCCAAATACCAACTTAGCTGCGTTCCAAATGCCAGCTTTGTCTTAAACTTCTTCTCATCGTCAAGCCACTCAACTTTGTTGACCTCTCGTACGAGTTTCCTGAAGATGTAATCAGCCCAGTCGATTTCTTCTTCCTGAATTAGTGCTCCCAGCACCATAAATTTTGCTGACGACAGTTGATCATAACTGCCGGCCATCCCCATGATTATCTTGTTGGTTATGTCCAACGCAAGACGATAAACTTTCTTAAGCTCATTTCTCCTGGCAGTTAATTTCAGCTTTTCGGGCGCATTCTTATCCTTAATCGTTTTCCAGATTTCGGCAGAAGACTGTTTGAGCGCTTCGACGGCTAGGCCGCGGAGCTTTATACCGAAAACTCTGCGAATCGATTCTCGCGTTATGTCGATTTGACTTCCGCGAACAGTGCTTCGAATTCCGTCTTGAATCAAACAAGCTTCGCGATAGAACTCGATGACATCCTCCTTGAACAGATGTTGCGGGTTGATATCAAGGAATTGGTAGATCCCATTGAGCTTCATTGCGCGGATTAGGTTGTACACATCATAATCCTCCAAGTTTGCTTCCAATAATCCTTCAAAGTCGACGACCAGCGAGAAAATGATCTGGTCTTTGACCGCCTTCATGTTTAGCCTTCGAAGTAGGTTGCCATTTCTGCAATCAAAAGATTTTAGTGTATTTCGGTGTTCAAGAAATTTTTGCTCTGAGAAATCTAGGGTTTGAAAGCGTAAAGGGTAAAGTGAGGGGTCTTCTTTCCTTATAAAGAAGATGAAAAGACGTATGAATTTATTATATATATGAAAAGGTGGTACGCCTTTTGATATTCTTTTGAATTTCGAATTTGAATCGGTGGCCCATTTTAAAATTTGACGATTGATTCTGATTGGCCACCGTGGACACGTGTATTAAAGTTGCCACTTGGCTTAGAAATATATATATTAAAGTGTCATTTGTGAACCAAAATTAATATAATAATATGGCAGATAATAGTTAAATATTCAGGAGTCAGTTTAGAAAACTTAGCTGGTTGACTGTTGACCGCTCTGCATCAGGTTAGTTGACTTCTCGCCTGGTATTCTGATCAGCTAGGTTGCTTTGTCCTTCCTCCATCTGAAATGCTTCAGCTTGCTTCAGTACTAGATTCCCAATCTAGTAATCCAAGATCTCTGCTCAGTTCCAAAAATCTTTCTTCTGGCATGGGTTTGGTAAAGATGTCAGCTATCTGATAATCGGTGCTGACTCTTTCAACTCTAACTCTTTTGTTAAGCACATGGTCTCTAATGAAATGGTTCTTAACATCAATGTGCTTCGTCCTTGAGTGCAAAACCGGGTTGTTGGTTATTGCAATAGCACTATTATTGTCACACCAGATCGGAACTTCATTTGCAATAATATTATAATCTCTTAACTGTTGTCTGATCCATAGAATCTGTGCACAACAGCTACCTGCAGCTAGGTATTCTGACTCTGTAGTGGAGATAGAGTTAGAAACCTGCTTCTTGCTAAACCAGGATATCAGTCTGGTTCCTAGGAATTGACACGTTCCACTAGTGCTCTTCCTGTTGATTTTGCATCCTGCGAAATCCGCATCTGAGTATCCTGACAGCTCGAAATTATCGTCCTTTGGATACCATAGTCCAACATTAATTGTAGACTTGAGGTATTTTATTATCCGCTTGGCTGCATCTAGGTGTGATTGCTTCGGCTTGGACTGGAATCGTGCACAAACTCCTACGGCATATGATATGTCTGGCCTGCTTGCTGTGAGGTACAGAAGAGATCCAATGAGTCCTCTGTAGTGAGTTGAGTCCACTGATATGCTTGCCTCATCTGCATCCAGGTGAGTACTTGTGCTCATGGGAATTCTTGCTGGTTTGGCTGATTCCATTCCATATCTCTTGATAAGATCTCTGGTATATTTTGCTTGGTTGATGAAAATTCCTTTTTCCATCTGCTTAACTTGTAGTACGAGAAAGAAGTTAAGTTTTCCCATCATACTCATCTCAAATTCTCCTTGCATGAGATTGGAGAATTTCTCGCATAACTCTGGATTGGTTGAACCGAAAATGATGTCATCCACATATATCTGGACTATTAATATGTGGCCTTCGTGTTCTACTCTGAATAGGGTCTTGTCCACCTTTCCTTTGCAAAATCCATTTTTCTCAAGAAACACAGACAGTGTTTCGTACCACGCTCTTGGTGCTTGCTTGAGTCCATAAAGAGCCTTCAATAGCTTATAGACTTTGTCTCCTTTGACAAAACCTGGGGGTTGCTCTACATAGACTTCTTCTTCTTCTAGGATTCCATTTAGAAAGGCACTCTTTACATCCATCTGATATACATCAAAATCTTTAAATGCAGCATATGCGAGGAATAGTCTGATGGCCTCTAATCTTGCAACAGGTGCATAGGTTTCATCAAAATCTATTCCTTCACACTGTGCATACCCTTTTGCTACAAGTCTGGCCTTGTTCCTAACAACAGCTCCGTCTTCATCACTCTTATTTTTGTACACCCATTTGGTGCCGATAACTTTCTTGTGATCAGGTCTGTCTGTTAGTTCCCAAACTTTGTTTCTTTCCATCTGCTCCAACTCTTCTTGCATGGCATTAATCCATGAATAATCTTCCAAGGCTTGTTCTATGGTCTTGGGTTCAATTTGTGACATAAAACATGAGAACATCGCCATTCCTGCTGGTAGGGTTGACTGTCTTGTCTGAACTCCATCAGTCAGCTTTCCGATGATTTGCTGGATTGGGTGGTCTTTCAGCCATTTGGGGATGTCGTCCTCTTCTGGGTCTGTTCCCCCTGATGGATTGCTCTGGTGGATTTCAGCATCAGCTGGGTTCTGGTCTGCAACTGGATCAGGTACTCTCTTGTCATCTGCTAGTTGGATCTGATCTGCAGATGAGTCTTTATCAGCTACGGCTGGATCTTCATCAGCAGCAACAGGATCAGATAGGTTTGGTGATCCTGTCTGATCTGCAGTTGGGTCTTCAGCAGCTGCAGTTTGGTGATCCTGGTCTGCAGGTGAGTCCAACATTCTAGTGTCATGAACAATGACTTCTTCAAGGGTTGCTGACTTGAGCTTGTTCTCAATTAGCTCAACTTGTTTCCTGTACTCAACTGTAGATTCATCAAAAACAACATGGGGTGTTTCCTCCACAACTAAGGTTCTTTTATTAAAGACTCTATATGCCTTGCTTCTTTGTGAGTATCCCATAAAGAGACCGTCATCAGTTTTAGCATCAAAGGCATTTAGTTGGGTTTTACCATTGTTGTGGATGAAACACTTACAACCAAAAACATGAAAGTAAGCAACAGTAGGAGTTCTATTATTCCAAACCTCATAGGGAGTTTTGCCATGTCTCCCTACTATCATACTCCTGTTCTGGGTGTGACAGGCTGTGTTGACAGCTTCAGCCCAGAACCTCTTGGGCAGGTCCGCTTCTGCAATCATGGACCTTGCTGCTTCCTTCAGGGTTCTGTTCCTTCTTTCAGCAACACCATTCTGCTGGGGCGTCCTGGCTGCAGAGAGCTCATGCTGGATCCCATTCTGATCGCTGTAATCAGTTATCGCCTTGTTGAGAAATTCTCCTCCTCTATCTGATCTGATCTTGATTATGGATAGGGATTTCTCATTCTGGATCCTTCTCAGCAGCTCAGGTAGTTTGGTCAGGGTTTCACTTTTCTTAAATAGGAAGATGATCCAAGTGTACCTTGAATAATCATCTACTATAACAAGTGCATGCTTTCGGCCGCTCAAAGTCCTTGGTTTGATAGGACCAAATAGGTCCATGTGAAGTAGATCTAAGGTCCTTGTTGTTAAGGTTGTGGGCTGGACTGGTTTGAACGATGCTCTGGTCTGCTTTCCTTTCTGACATGCATCACAAAGCGCTTCCTTCTTGAATGCTTCATTTGGAAGTCCTCTGACCAGCTTCTGAGAACTGATTTTATTGATGGCCTTGAAGTTCAGGTGGCATAATCTTTTGTGCCACAGCCATCCATTCTCAGCTACAGTCTTGGATAGAAAACAGGAGTTGGGTGTTCCTGTGTTCCAGTCAATCATGTAGACATCTCTCCTTCTGAAACCTTGGAGCTTCACTTCTCCAGACAGAATATCTATCACCATGCATTTCAAAATGGTGAAGACTACTAGATTCTTCTCGTCGCAGAACTGGCTTATGCTCAGGAGCTTGTATTTGAGTCCTTTGACATAATGAACTTTGGATATCACAATATTTCCTCGGTGCAGCTCTCCAAAGCCTTTTGTCTGACCTCTAGAGCTATCTCCAAATGTTACATCGGGACCTCTTTCTTTGGTGTATTTGGACAGCACCTTCTTGTTCCCGGTCATATGCCTCGAGCATCCAGAATCTACAAACCATTCTTCACCTCCAAAATTTGAGCTTGAGGAGATGTGTTTGTAGTCCTTCCACCTTTTCTGCAATCAGACATGCAGAGATTTAGGTACCCAAATCTGTGTGGGTCCTTTGGGGTTAGTTGGTTTCCTGGAGAATTGATTTCTCCTTGGATTGTATACATTATTATTATTATTACCCTTATACAATGTGTGTGGTCGAGGTCTGAATCTCCTGGTTGGATTGTATACCGGATATTCCTCAAAATTTTGATAGTGTGGGCCATTTCTAAATCTAGGCTGAGACCATTTGTTAACTCTTTGTGGTCTCCACACTTGTTTGTTTTGGAAATTGGGATAACCTTGAGGTTTCCATCTGCCCCTCCCATTTTGAAATCGATTTTTAGGGAGTTGTTGATAATAGTGGGCATGTTGTCTGGGCTGCTGCTTTTGCCTGGGCCATTGCCTAGTCGCTTGTCTAGGTGGTCACTGGTGTGACTCGATCACTAGACATTTGACTTGGCTGTTGCCTGTTTTTAAATATCGGTTTATATGTAGGCTCAGCAGTCGAGACAATTGTTTCTCCCTTGATAAACTTGGTTTTAGAACTAGAGGGAGTGTGAGAATCATATCCAAGGCCTGATTTGGAATAAAGTGACCTTTTATAAGTACACAATTCTTCCAGTGTTGAAGACGCCTCCAGGGAGGTTATTTCCTGTGCCTGAGTCTTATTTATCTGAGCTAGCTTCGTAAACTCTGCTTTGGCATGAGCAAGTGCAGCTGATTTTTCTTTCAGTAAGATGGTTAGTCTGTTTATCTCAGCTGTATTAACGTCAGCCTGGTTTTTAGAGTCAGCTGCAATTATCTCAACCTTATTCAAATCTAGGCTGAGTTTTTCGAAATCATTTTTCAGCTGCCTATTCTCATCTTGCAGCTGAGTCTTCTCTGCTGATACAGTTTGGTGTGCAGATTTGAATGTTTCAAAATCTTTAAATAACTGATTTACCGATTCGTGTAAATCCATATCTTGTGACATGGCTGAGCTATTATTTGAACCGGTGGGTTTAGAGGTTACCTTTTCATCAGCTAGGTTTGCCATCAGGCAGTCATACTCCTCATCTTCATCAGAAAAGAATCCGCTGCTTGTTTCGACATGCTCCTGGTCTTCTCCGATGAGGGCCTTTCTTCTATCTTCTTTTCTGCCCACCTCCTTCTTGGTTTCGTCCTTCTTGAGCTCAGGACAGTCCATTTGGATGTGTCCTGTTTTGTGGCAGTTGTAGCATTCTACTTTCCAGCTTCCAGCCTTCTGGTTCCTTCTCGGATTCTCCTTATAGTTTTTCTTGTATTTGGAGTAGTTCTTTCTAAAGTTGCTGAACCTTTGCATTATAAACACCATTTCTTCCTCAAAATCTAGTGGATTTGGAGGTTTCACATCAGATAGGCTCTTGGCAGGGGACTCGGCTGCAAATGCGATTCCCTTCTCTGCAGGCTCAGTTGAGGATGAACTTGGAAGCTCGAACTCATAAGCCTTCAGATCAGAGAACAGCTCTTGAATCTTTATCTTATTCAGGTCCTTGGACTCTCTCATGGCTACGGCCTTCATGCTCCATTCAGGGTTGAGAGATCTGAGAACCTTCAGTGCCATTTCCCTGTTGCCATAGGTTTTGCCGAGGGAGTTGATCTCATTGATAATCTCAGTGAACCTGGTGTCCACTTGGTCTATGGATTCACCATTCTTCATTTTAAAGTTGTCAAATTTTTGGATAGCAATTGTGACTTGTTTTCCTTGATCACTCCGTTCCTTCACACATTAGGGCTAATGTGTCCTGCATTTCTTTGGCATTCTTGCAATTTTTGATCTTGACCATGGTGGATTTGTCAAGAGTTTGATATAACACATCTCCGCCCGATTATCAAGATTGGCGCCTTTCTTTCTTCGGGGTCACTGTCCTCTTCTTAGGAATCTTTTCTGGCTTCCCTGCTGCGATCTCCTCTGCTGTGTTGTCCTTCTCGAAGATGAATGGACCATCCTCTATGATGCACCACATGTCGTCATGAATCGAAGATAAGTGTGCCTGCATCCTTATCTTCCACAGATCATAACGTGAGTCTAGAGTGCATGTGTTCCGTTATAACGTGAGAGTAAAGATATATCTTAGATATAGATCTAGTTCGTGAAACAAATGAACCAACCTCTCTCATACCACTTGTAGGTCACAAGTCGTCCAGGTACAAGTCTAGAGGGGGGGGGGGGTGAATAGACTTGTAGAAACTCTTAAACTCTTTTTCACAACGAGTGAGTTTCTTCAGCTGATAGGTAAACAAATGACTTGGAGTCGTTTGTTCTTTAATATATGCGGAAGTCAGCTGATGACGAATACAAAATAACTAATGAAACACTTAATGATGAATGCAGCAATTAAAGTATGATGCAGTAAAACAGTAAAGAAAACAGGCACTTATAGTGGTCTCAGAGGTGGGGTAATCCTCTACTAATCCACTTTTCTCCAAACCAGTTGGAGATGAATTCACTATAATTCTCAACCAGTCATAAATATTACAGTGATTCAAACCACACTACAACAGCTTCCAACCAGTGGAAATCCGTGCCGTTGCACCACACTTGACTGCCTTGCACCTCTTGATCCTCGATCCTTGGATGCCTTTACAGTCTCTTACTTCAACCAGTGAAGTACCCCGTACTCAAGATTATAGACAAGAGTTTTTGTCTTCTCCAACTAAGAGCTTCTTTAAGTATGAACTTTTAGAACCGCTCTTTTCACGATGCTATAGATTGCTTTAGATTGCTTGATTGCTTTAATCGCTTGAAAAGTATGTTCGCACCGGTTATTACTCAGCTTCAAATCTTCGGATATATATAAGACGATCTCTGAGCTTTTTCCTTGTAGCCGTTGCAAATCTTTTGAACAAATCCGTCCGTTGGAGGGAGACTTCTTTGTTTAATCTTTCTGAACGTTGCAAGGCTGGATTCCCATAATTTTAATTTATCTTCTGACCGTTGTGAAGATTTCTGCATGTGAGCGCCGAATCTTTTGAATATAAAAAGATTAAAGTCTTCAAGGTGGGTCTGGATAGCTTTATTTAAATTATATCTCTTACGGGAATCACTCCAATTTGTCTCTTCACGTTGCATGTGACTTTCCGTAATACTTGACTTTTCAACGCATGCTGACGTGGACTTGGAGTACTTGGCTGACTCCGAGTAGGCTGATGAGCAGCTAACCTCTCTGCAGTCTGGTCCTCTCTGATGTTCACTGCTTGTGACGTATCTGATCAGGTGACTTCCCTGAGGTACCTTGCTTGTAGTCTGGTCAACCTTCTCTGATAAATCATGTTGACCAGGACTACTCTGGCTCGACTTGACTGATCATCTCTGATGGACTTAGCTGTACTTTAGTACTTAGCCGATTTTTCCAGCCTAACTAATTTTTGGCCTACAGAAGATACTCATTTGGTTCTTCTTTACATTTTGCCAAGTTTTATACTTAACATATTTTGGCCTATGGAAGATACTCATTTGGTTCTTCCTTACATTTTGCCAAGTAATAAACATTCGATTTTATATTAATGACATCATCAAAATCTAATAAGTATTCCTAACAAGACGCATAGTCAAAATGTTGTATTTATGATAACCCTTCGATTTGATGGATGGACAAATGGAGAACCTCCTGATAAAATTGCACGTAAACCGGATTGTAAGAGCTCATCGAATGATCCGGGATAAAGGAAACATGCGTCTGGCTGAAGACGTTAAATTTAGCGTTGGTTGGGAGGCAACCCAACACTTGCGTCCGGCTGAAGACGTTAAACTTAGCGCGAATTGGGAGGCAACCGAATGGTTCTTGTTAGTTTATTTTGTTCTTATTCACATTCTATTTTTATTTTTTCTAGATGAGGAACTGACCGGTTCAACTGTAGGTGTCCAATTCGCAGGAAAAAGATCCGGAGACCAGAAGTGCACTTTCCAGGCTAGTACGACACGGGTCGTGTCATTCGACACGGTCGGGTCGAGCATCCAGACATTTTTTTTGAGTTTATGGTCAAGTATGACACGGGCCGTGTCGTTTGACACAGTCGGGTCAGGCTGACAGTTGATTTTCACTTTCCGCGCAGGTGCGACACGGGCCGTGTCGTTTGACACGGTCGGGTCAGGTGGGCAGACGATTTTTGGCAAATCTGAGCAGGTATGACACGAGGTATGTCCAACAAGGCCACTTCCCTCC
This sequence comes from Orobanche coerulescens, assembly GCA_033398695.1. Classification (NCBI taxonomy): domain Eukaryota; kingdom Viridiplantae; phylum Streptophyta; class Magnoliopsida; order Lamiales; family Orobanchaceae; genus Orobanche; species Orobanche coerulescens. The sequence continues at coordinate 7,769,399 of CM065814.1, forward strand.
GCCCAATCAATATGACCGGTTGTAAGTATTTATTGACCCAAAGTTTTTATTGTTTAAATACTATACCCCCTTCGTGTGTACATTCTTTAATTCAAGTTTGGGGGAGATATTGGGTCAAGATATACATATATTGTTCATTTTTTTTAAGACCTTGTTTTTTTTGTTTATTTTATTGTTTGTTTGTTTCTATTTTTTTCTTCGAATTTTGGTGTGAAGATTTGCTTGGATTTTGGTGTGAATTGTTGTTTTTGAACTTGGTGTGTTTTGAGTATCATGTACTTGGATGAAACTCGAAAGAATGAACTCTTGTCTTGGATACCTCGGGATTTATTTTGTTATTTTAATATGCAAATTGAGGATAATTTGAAGAGGAAAAATTATAGAATAATCAAAAGAGTGTGAAATTGAATAAATAGTTTAATACCTTGGAAATATGAACAACTCTAACTTGTGAGGTTTTGAGCCTTCATGCATTATTAAATATGCAAGTTTCATTGTCGAGTGTATCATTCATGTTTTAAAACTCTAGAACTTGCCTTGGTATCTTATTCAAAACTACAAGCATGTGTGCAAATTAGTGAAAGTGATTTTAGGCGAGTTTTTTTGGCAACCCATCAAACCTTTTGGCCAACCCGAAAATTAATTCCCTAGTTAGCCCAACTGAACTTAAAGCCTATTTCTTGTTAGACACATTATGAGCCTTCTGTTCCATTATAAACTTTTGTCCTTATACTTGAGCTTATTAGAACAAATTGGCAAAAGAATGAAAAGGTGTGTGGAGGCGATTGGGAAGATTGTTGGTTCAATTGCAATGATTTATCAAAATAAATTTGAAGGAAGAATGGTGTGATTATAATGATGATGTTGTCCACCATATGAAAATGCAAAAACAAAGAGTGGGTAGAATATAAAAAAACGAGATTTATTAGCGCGATAAGGAGGAAATAAAATAAATGGAGCAATAAGGAGGAATAAGGTTGTGATTTTAACTTTCAAAAGCGCTTAGTGCGATTATATTAAAATCAAGGGGTTGAAGGAAGCAAATTCCAGAAAAAAATCTTGAGCTTCAAATTGAGCGAAGTGATTATTGAGATGATGTTCTAATTTGCTCAAGTCAAGTCACTTTAAGCCATACTTATCCTACCCCAACCAAAAAGCCTACATTACAACCAATAAAGTCCTTTTTGATTCACCAAATTTGCATGCACAAATAGTGGTAGAGATGTAGACGATTGGCAAGCTTATGGGGATTCTTATTACATTGAATGAGTTTTGAGCGTACACATATCCCTTTATACACTTTGAGAGTGAGTGAATACACTTGACCGGTGAGGTTTATATTTTCCAAGTATTGATTATGATGTTAAAGAAGCACCCCAGAGATTTGATTACTTTATAGAACTCAACTTATTTATTTCTTGAGGCGTATTGATGAATTTTTAAAATGATCCTTTGAGGTATGTTGAGGGACGAGTTCCCTTAAGAGTGGTTATTTTGAAGTGCATTGCTCGGGACGATCAACGTTCAAGTTTGGGGGATTTGGATAATACTCATTTTTACAAATATTTTGCAAAGCTTTTCCGGATTTTAAGATCCTAAAATGTGTAGAATCGTGTCGTTTGTGCTCATATTGTGTTTATTGGACTTGATCACGCTTGGATATGTTTTATTGATTTTATAGGTATTTTATGGATATTAATCAAGCAAGAACGAAGTCTCAACCCCCAATACATATCAAGCAATGCGGAAAAGAAAGATCGAGCCGAAAACGGAGTCAAAAGGGAGTGAAAACGGACCAACACGGGCTTGGCCATGTCATTTGACACGGGCCGTGTCACTTGCTCGGCCGTGTTAACTGACATGGTCGAGTTCCTTGTCCAGTGACTTTTGCTGTTTCTAGAGCACTATGACACGGGCCGTGTCACTTTTCGGTGCAAAATCACTTTTTTTGACATTTTTGCATGATTTGAACAAGAAAAATGGTATTGTGGCTTTATAAAAAGGATCGTTGGCTGGACTTATGGACATATATTTTGATTTGGAGAGATTTATAAAGTTGGTAAGGGAAGAAAAACAAGAGATTTGAGAGGAAACTTACCAAAAGAAGGAGATTTGAATGGAGATCTTGAAGAACACTTCAAGAACATTTGAAGGCTTCAACCGGGATTAATCAAGACACCTCCGAGTTTTATCTTCTTCCTATCTTATATTCATTTTGTTGTTTTATTTAGCATGAACATGATGATTATTAATCTTTCTTTCATTACCATGTCCGGCTAAACTTGTTAGATTCCAGGCATGGGAGTACGTTGATTTGCTATGGTTTTGAGGGATTGATGATTATATATCTAGTGTGATTTCTTTATCAAATGTTTGGTTTTAATTCATGGTAGAACACTTGATCAATATTTTTACATGTTCAACTTAATTGCTCATAATTCGAGAGAAGAGGGCATTAATAGGTTTCGAGTATTTGATGTAGTAAATTACGAGATTGAGAAATCGATGATGAGCTATGATGATGTTTAATCTTATGAACATTTTGGAGTTAGATAATTTATAATAGACGGAGACGTTGTTATAGGTTGTTTAATCTACGTTTTAATGCATCTCGAGAGGGACTTTAGAATATTTTTGTGATTATCATTTTGGAAACGCACTTAGGACTCTTTGGAATCAATCCCGACTAAACTTAGTAATCAATGGAAACCTAGACTTGAAATCTACCTTTCTAAACTCTTTAAATTCTCTTTAATTCGAATATTTTCATTTGTTTAAATTATTTGTCATCATTTTATTTTATTTTGTTAAACATTCATCCACCTTTCGATCGTCTAGATAAAACCGGAATCATTATAATCTAATACTCAACACAATACGAATATTTAGTCTCTGTGGAATATGACCTTGCTCGCCGCTTTCTACATTTACTCTTTAAACTTGCGGATTGTTTAAAATATAGCGAACACGCCACCATGTCCAAGGAGTTATTCGTGGTTCCGGCCTCCACGGTCTCTGTCGAGCAAGCATTTAGCATTGGTGAACCTGTCTTGGATGAAAGAAGAAGCAATATGGATCCTCGAAACATGGAGGCCACCATGTTGCTTGATGATTGGTCCAAAGCCGAGTTGCGAGCTCAAGAGAACCAATAGGATCAAGCCGACGAGAGCCGAAATGATTCATACACCGAGCCCGAAAGATCTGACGCTGAGGCCTACGACTAGGTAAGTTAAGGTAAGTTAAGGTAAGAGAACTACATGGGCTTTGATTCTTCATTATTCAATGAAGATACGTAGGCCACTTAATTTTAATATTTGTACTCCCTTCGTCCCAACTGACTTGAGGCATTTGATTTTTTTCTGGTCAAACTAACATTTTATAAAAATTATAAGAACATTTCAATTTTTTATTTAAAAAAAACATTTCAAGTTTTTATTTCCAAAAAAAAACATTTCAAGCTGATTGAGACGAAGGGACTATTAAAATTGAGCTCAAGCCCTTTATTTAATTCTTTTTCCCCTTGTAAATAAAAAGATTGTATCGTTGTAACATTGTAATATTTCTTTTATTAGTTAGTTTATTTATTCAATTTTAAAGATTGTATCATTGTAACATTTCTTTTATATAGTGAATTAGTTAGTATTAGTTAGTTTACTTGTTCAATTTTAAAAATTGTATCATTGTAATATTTCTTTTGTACATAGATAGAATCATAGAAATCAATGAAGATATCAATTTTTATGCGTTATTTTGATTGTAAATGTTTTAGAACTATTTTTACTTTATTGCATTTCAAATTTTCAATATTTCAAATTTTCAACACAAGTAATTTAATTTTAAAAAAAAAACAGAAGTTATAAAAAATATTACAAGTTACTATAAATTACATAAAAAAACACAACATAAAGAATTTCTAAATTTCTAAATTATCTATAAGTTAATATTTTTATTAAATTAACTTAAGGAATTTCAAAATTTCAACACTTGTAAATTAAAAAATTTAGAAATTTCAACACAAATCATTTAATTTAGAAAAAAAAAGATATAAACAATATTACAAATTATTGTAAATTACATAAAAAAAACACAACATAAATAATTTCAACATTCGAAATTTCAACACAACTAGACAATTCATTTAATTTCATACAAAAAAACAAAGAACCGCCAGTTCAGACCGGGAACCGCCGATTTTCGGCCCGGCACTGAACCACCGGTTTCGGGCCCGGGAACTAGCCCTTCTGCAGAATACCCGGGCCGGTTCCGGTTCACCTCTTCTGGTGAACCGGAACCACCGGTTCGGGCCCGGAACCAGCGGTTCATGGCCCGATGACAAAAATACCCATACCCACGTTTTCCTAACGATAATACGAATGCTTTGTGTATTACTTGAAGTGGAGAGGGTTTGGATGATTTCCAAACTCTATGTGAATACTTTTAAGATTTATGAATCGTAAAAAGGGGGGTTATGGGAGTCTTCCTTGAGAATTGAGTATTGATGATTGATCGTATTTCCTTACGAATCGTTTAGGCCCGGAAGTGCTTTCTTGGACCTCCCGAGCTTGAATACCATTTTCACTTCGGTTCTAATGTCTCAAAGGCAAATATATGTTTATAATTGTACGTTCTCGACTTTGAAAGTGAGGTATATGAATTGTGTGATTGTATATATTCACCTTGTGACAGACCGAGGGGTCCTCAGAGGGTTCCGGTGCATTTGATGCAGTTTCGCGAATATTTTTGGGTTAACCACTCTGGGAGGGTCCGGCGGGGCCTCATAGGGTTCTGTTGCCTTTGGTGCGGTTCCATGGTTAATCACATATGTATTGAAATGAAATGCTATGAGATTTACTTATTCCGGAATGTTAGTCTTGAGTTTGATGAAATGAGGATTACGTTTACTTTATTGTCGAGAAGTATTGTGTTTCATATTCGATATACTTGTACTAGATATACGATGACTAACCCCTTTTGGGGGAAATACCTTTCATGTATTTCAGGATCCAGGAGAGTGGATAGGCATGTACCGGGTTGGAACGAAGATAATGGCAAGAGTGATGTTGTGTTTTGTCTCTGCCTATATTTCGTACTTTATCCATTCGGTATTGTTGTACTTGGAATGGTTATGAACACTCGAGTAGTGCTTCAGATGTTCTTGATGTTTTGGCCTGTGTTGCCCTGGGTTTTAATTCCCGATGTATTGTATTCTGTAGAATTGATTATTACCTTGGTGTCATTTTTATTGCCTTCTACTGGATTATGTTTAGACCTTATCGGTCGAAATTCATGGTTCCGCATATATATAGCCTTGTGGGTCCCACGGAGGGGCTTACGGCGCTGTAGTATACCCTAAATAACTTGGGGGTATTACAAAATATAGTATCAGAGCTTAGGTGTATGGATACATAGGTTGTCGGTCTTTTTGGGTCGAATTGAGTTATCGTTCGAATACAGTATCACTATATTGCCATCATCTCGATGCGACCGGTACTAGTAAGTCCTTTTACTCTTCTTGTATTTTCCTAATCGCTCCACTTTTGATTTGGTATTCTTGGGAATCGATCACCTCGATGACGGGCGATTTGAATTGTACTTATGTACTTTGTGTGTCCTTCAGAATGTATGCCGACAGGGGACGAGGTTGTGGACGCGGCCGCGGGCACGGGAGAGGGTGTGGCGCAGCCATTTCCCTTAGTTCCGTTGTGGGGTCGGCTATAGTTTATCTAATTCAGTGCAACCCGATACCGAGAGTCAGCTTGACCAGTCGACCGGTTAAGGGAATAATGCAGATGTTGGGGTTACGAATGTTCTTCAATAATTGGCAAATCATATGACTATCCTGGCCCAAGCCGTTCAACTGAATAATCCTAATCCGACAGTGGCTGTTTTGCTCCATAATGTGGTCCGTATGCATCATCCGCAGTTCATCGGTGCTACCAACCCAGCGGGTTAGGAAAGTTGGCTATTTGAAATGGAGAAAGTGTTTGAAGCGGTTGACTATCCGGAAACAAGAAAGGTACCTATTGCTCAGTACTTCCTTGCAAAGGAAGTCGCGACTTGGTGGAAAGCTATTAAACCGCAAGATCATGCTGCTACATGGGACGAATTTAGAGATCTCATCGAGGCTGAGTTTTGTCCTTGGCCAATGAAAGAAACCAAGATCCGAGCCTTTTTCGAAGCTAACCCGCAGAACATTCCAGTCTCATAGGCGATAGTGGAATACAACCAATAGCTAATTCATGTGAAGAATCAAGTGCGTGATGAGCGTGACAAGATCCGCCATTTTGACATGCGAATGAATATGTATTTACGGTGTTATATGGCCGGGTTTGCTTGCACTACTCTGAAAGAATACCAAGACAGGGCTTTGGCATATGACATGTTGTGTTCCAACAATAACACCGCAGACGAGCCGAAGAAGCAAAAGATTACCGGTAATTTTTCTGGCTCTAAGGGCGGCAACTTTCAGAGACCTTAGTCGGCTAACCGTTCTGTCGGGCAGTCATCGCGTTCTTTTAAAGGGAAAAAGAGTTTTTATTCTGCTTCGGGCACCTCAACTCGCCCGGTGACCTATTTTAATTGTGGTCATCCAGGCCACATCAATCTGGAGTGCAACTTCCCACCTCTGAAATGTCACATTTGTGGTCCGATGGGACACATGGCAGTCTATTACCCTGAACAAGATCAAACTTTGGATACTCGGGCGTCTGCCCCAGCACATAGAGATCAGAGTATGAAGCAGTGGCAATCAGTTAGCCAGTCACAGCAGGGTTACAGCAGAGGCAGTGAATGCAGTCACACCACTAGAGAGGGAGATTCTAGCATCGGTTCGTCACACCCACGAGTTTACGAGATGTATCGAGCAGATGAACCTGATGCGGCGGTGGCCTCAGGTTCCATTCATATTATATCTCATCCAGTTCGAGTACTTTTTGATTCTGGTGCTACACATTCTTTCATCTCCTTGGATTATGTATGTCGTTTGAATATAAATTGTATGACTGCTTGCGATCCTTTCATTGTGAAACTACCTAGCGGGGATAGAATCGTGGGGAATCGGGAGATTAGAAATTATCCGGTGAGCATAACAGGTATTGATTGGTTATCGAATTTGATTGTGGTTGATATCGAGGGCGAGGATTTGATCCTCGGTGAGGACTGGCTTGAGAGTCATCAAGTGATTATGAATTACCGCACTAAGGTTATCACTATGATGACCAAAGATGGTTCCGATTACTCGTTTATGGGACATAAATCAGGCCAACCTAAGTTGCTTATCAAAGCCATGAAGACCGTAAAAATCTTGAATAAAGGTTGCACGGGCTATTGATGTTATGTTTTGAAGTCGGAAGGGAATGGAGTTTATTTATCTACAATTCCAGTTGTTAATGAGTATCCAGACATTTTTCCAGATGATCTTTTGGGATTACCGCCAGATCGAGAGATAGAATCTTTCGTTGATTTAGAGCCTAATGCGGATCTGATTTCTAAGGTGCCTTATCGTATGGCACCTTCAGAATGCAAGAATTGAAGAATCAGTTGGGAGAACTATTGGAGAAAGGGTACATTAGACCAATCGCTTCGCCTTGGGGCGCACCTGTTCTTTTTGTGAGAAAGAAGGATGGTTCACTATTTTTATGCATTGATTACCGTGAGCTAAATAAAGTGACCATCAAGAACAAGTATCCATTGTCTCGTATACATGATTTATTTGATCAGTTGCAGGGAGCCGCATTATTCTCAAAAAATGATTCGAGATCAGGGTACTACCAACTCCGAGTGAAAGAGTCCGACATTCCTAAAACTTCTTTTCGGACGAGATACAGACATTATGAATTTGTGGTCATGCCTTTTAGACTGACTAATGCACCGGCCGTATTCATGCAGTTAATGAACAAGATATTTATTAAATACCTTGACAAATGTGTGGTCATCTTTATTGACGATATCTTGATTTATTCTCGAGATGATGAGGAGCATGCCCAACACTTATGTTTGATACTAGATGATTTGAGAGATGATCCCATTTATGTGAAATTCTCAAAATGTGAGTGCTGGCTGAAGGAATTTATGTTTCTCGGTCATGTGGTTTCGCCCGAAGGGGTTCGTGTGGACCCGTAGAAGATTGAGGTAGTGCTAGATTGGGCACCGCCTAATAATGTTAAGGAAGTTCGTAGCTTTTTGGGTCTTGCTGGGTATTACCGTCAGTTTGTCGAGGGGTTCTCGAAACTCGCTCGGCCGCTTACGCATCTACTTCAGAAGACAGAAAAGTTTGTTTGGACTGCTGAGAGACAGTAATGCTTCGATGAACTGAAGAGACGTTTGACTTCAGCGCCGATCTTAGCTTTACCACAGGGTAGTGAAGGATTTGCAGTTTATAGTGACGCTTCAGGATAATGGCTTGGTTGTGTGTTTATGCAGCACGATAAAACGATAGCATTTGCATCACAGCAGTTGAAGCCATATGAGATGAATTATCCTACTCATGATTAGGAATTGGCCGCAATTGTTTTCGCACTTAAGATTTGGTGGCATTATTTGTATGGCTCTTCGTATCGGATTTATACCGATCAAAAGAGTTTAGAGTACATTTTAAGTCCGAAAGAGTTGGATATGAGGCAATGACGTTGGTTGGAATTGATTAAGGATAATAAATTCTTTATCATCCGGGGAAGGCCAATGTAGTCGCGGACGCTTTGAGCTGCAAACTTGAATATCAGCACCATGAAGACCGTAAAACTCTTGAATAAAGGTTGCACGGGCTATTGGTGTTATGTTTTGAAGTCCGAAGGGAATGGAGTCAATTTCTCTTTGATTCCAGTTCGTAATGAGTATCCAGACATTTTTCCAGACGATCTTCCGGGATTACCGCCAGATCGAGAGATAGAATTTTCTGTTGATTTAGAGCCTGGCGCAGCTCCGATTTCTAAGGCTCCTTATCATATGGAACCTTCAAAAATGCAATAATTGAAGAATCAGTTGGGAGAATTGTTGGAGAAAGGGTACATTAGCCCGAGCGCTTCACCTTGGGGTGCACCTGTTTTTTTGTGAGAAAGGAGGATGGTTCACTACGTTTATGCTTTGATTACCGTGAGATAAACAAAGTGACCATCAAGAACAAGTATCCATTGCCTCGTATAAATGATTTATTTGATCAGTTGCAGGGAGCCGAAATATTCTCAAGTATTTATGAATTTGTGGTCATGCCTTTGGACCGACTAATGCACCGACAATATTAATGCACTTAATGAACAAGATATTTGAATACCGTGATAAATGTGTAGTCGTCTTTATTGACGATATAGATGTGTAGGTTTCAGGCTTGTGTGGACTTTGTTATAAAAAAAAGTTCATCCTCCACCAACAAATACTTGAAAATCGGCCAACACCAAAAGGGAGAGAGGGAGAGTTCATTTTGTTCAAGTTCTTACACTCTTAGAGAGAGAAAGGAACTCAAGAACAAACATCACATCACTTAGAGTGATCACAACGTTGAGAGATTATTTTTCTACTACTCCTTTCTAGCCGTATCCTTGGAGGTTAATAGAGTATATTGTTGTTCCGATCATCTCCCGTCACGTGGCTAGTAGAGATGCGATGCTTTCGGCGTTTGGATCATCGAGGGATTGTCAAATAGGATTTGCGGTCACCTACATCAACCTCAACATTCAATCAAAGGACTTCAGGAGTATGTCTTCATATCTTAGTTCTTGTCCTTTTATATTCGTATATACGTTGCATGATCGGTCCTCTTTTGGGGTTCAGTAATTTCGTTTTTGTTTTCCATTGCGCCTTCGGTTTTGGCACCGAATCCCAACAGTGGTATCGGAGCGAGGTTTTGCGACCATATATATGATATTAAGTATTTGGAATGTTTGATTGGGTGTTTTTTTAATTTGGAATCATAGTTGTTTTAATCATTAATTTTTAGTTGTTCAGCTAAAAATTATTTTCATGATTTTATGTTACAATATAAATCTATTTTTCTTTTGAAAAACTGATTTAAATGTGTAATATAAAGATTAGAAAAATATTATTTTTGGAATCGGGACAAAAAGACGATCCGAAATCCTGTACGGACCCAACAGCTTGGAGCTGCCAAGTGGCTGCTGTGCGGTCCCATTTTGTGAGGAACCGCGGTCCGACTGTCCGGACCGCACGGAAGTGGCTCGGGCTTGGCCCGGGCCGTGTGTTTTTCGACTCCGATTTTTAGATTTCGTCCAGTAATTAATTTCCCATAAATTAAATTGGATTTAATTTGACTAGTATATTATTATTGTAATTTCATTCTTAGGGGAATTAATTTGATGAAATATTTTCTCGTCTGGAACAAGTTAAAATTAACGGTTGTTTGAATTGATTGGATTAATTCTTTTTGGATGGATTATTTATATTGATTGGATCAATATTTAGATTAATTATTATGTCATTAATTTTAATGTGATTGTTGCATTATATTTGAATGGTGATGTGGTTCATGGACCTAGTTTTTGAACCGTTTGTTCGATTGGGTTATAAAGGCCATTTCGTGCCTATTTATTTTACTAGAAAATTTGTATTTAGGATGTAATTTTCAATGTAAAATTTAAATGTAATCACAAAGACCCGAGGAAGATCCATTCGAGAGGACGAAGGTTTAAGACTCAAGACATGTAAATAGATTACGCTGTTTTTTGGTTTTGGGAACGGTCAATGAAATACATGTTGGTAGCAACTAGGTTGTGTATGTTTTATTCATATGGTATGTGTTGGAGCAAGATTACCTGTATTGCCGTTTTGAAATAGACTTATGAAACTCTTTCGCGTTGCGGAAGCGATTTAAATTGTGGAAGATAAACGACACAAGATTTATAGAGGTTCGGCCAAACGTGCCTACGTCCTCTCTCCGTATATTTTTCTATAGGTTAAAGATCAACATCTACACCTCTCTTCTATCGGTCTGAGGGATACCGTTACAATCTCGTCTTCTATCGGTCCGAGATAAACCATAACACACTTATATTTTTGTCGGTCCAAGTTAAACTGTTTTCCTTTTCTGTCGGACAAGGAATCAACCTATGTAGCTTTCTATGGGTACTAGACAAACCTCACTCGGATTTAGATATGATTCTAACAATGTCGGATCAACGATCCTAATAACACCGAATCAATCTACAATCCGTATTTTTCCTCTCGTGTATAGTTTTCGTGTATGAACACTCGGACACTTATCAATTAAGCACAATTACAACAACGATAGTATATACAATGATAACTAGTATGTATATAATTCCTTGAAATTGTTGTGTCGATTGATACCAAATGATTTGGTATTTATAGGCTCAAAGCCTCAACTAGCCGTTAGCTTTGCACTCTTCATTACGTACATTAACTACTCACCATTACGTACATTATGTACATTATGTACGTTATCACTACAACGTTACGTACATTAAGCTCTTCACATATCAGTCTAGTAGCCTCGTTTCATCTATCATGTATGTTATCATTTCCTCTTTACGTACGTTAACTGCATACTCGTCTGCCTTCAGCTAAATTTTCCATTACGTACGTTATGTAATACTGCATTACGTATGTTATCTTGATCAGGTGACTTCTTTGCTTTTCAGTCCGTCTCGAGCGTCTTCGACTTCTTTGTTGTTTTGGTTTTGCTTCCTTGTTGTTTTTCTTTGATTTAACAACTAATCATCAAAACTCAATTATGGATGTATGGAATAAAACATTCCAACAATCTCCCCATTTTTTATGATTACAAAACAACACTATTTAATGGGATAAACCTGCAAAATAAAAAATAATACGAATCAAAGTTTTTGGCTTTGTCCATTTCGTTAGTTTTCTTCTCCCATCTTTTCTTTTCTTCTTTTAACTTCTTCTTTGATTTTCGACTTATCGACTTTCTTCGTCTTTTATTTTTTCCCATTTCATGATTTGTATATTTATTGTTATTTTTCTCGTCATTCTTCCACGACTCGTATTTTCTCCCATTCTTCTATTCTCCCCCTTTTTGTTATCATCAAAAAGTGCATATAAGGTTATAAAATCGATAATAAAATAAAATCATGATATGATATATGAACATGAAAAATGGGCAAAAACTCCTCCTGACAAAAATTTACCCTTAAAAAACTCCCCCTAAGTTAAATACTAATTTGAATAAAATCAATTTTGATTTCTAGGGACCCAACCGACTGTTGGTTTTTCATTTGGAATATAGACGATATTTGGAATAAAGGTTCCTTTTGAAATCCAAATCTTTTTAGTTTTTATCGCCCGTCTTGGGCTTTTGCAAATCGAAATATGATGCCCAAGTTTTTAAACATTTATCACAACGGGGTATTTTAAAATTTAAGGATTCGGTTTTACTATGCGGTTTGAATCCTAACCCCTGTTTATTTAAAGTACATTTTTGTACGGAAAACATTTGTTCAAATTTGTCGTTTCCACATGAAAATTTGTTTTCTAAAATGTTGAGTTCGTCTTGAACTTTCAAAAGACCAATTTTCAATTTATTCTCTTTCTCAATACATATTGAATGATCGGTTTCAATGAATTTCCCTTTTTCATTTATTTTGGAAATTTCAATTTTGAATAATTTATTTTTCGATTGGAGGGATTTATTTTCATTTAAAGCATTTTGAAAATCGTATGTAAAAGTTCGAATGCTTCAAAAAGTTCGTTTTGAGATGATGTACTAACCGGATTTCGACGTAGCTTTCGTCGAATGAACTTCTGGCCATTAGTGCAAGATTATTCTGAATATATTCTTCGTCATCGTCTTCGTCACTCCATGTTGCTACGAGAACTTCCTTCTTAGGATTTGAGCCTCGGCAATTTTTAGCAAAGTGGCCCGGTTTACCACAGATTCGACAATTGTTGTTGAATTTCTTAGATTCGCTCGATTTGATGTCCTTCCTTCTCCGGTTCAATAAGTTTTGAAACTTACTAATGTTTTTAGCATAATATGCCAATTCTTCATCATTTTCGTCCACCGGGATTTCTTCTTTTCGAGACATCTTAGCTTTCAATGCTAACGTTCTTTCCTTCGGTTTCGGCTTTATGTTCTGAGATTTTAGAACAATCTCATAATTTATTAGTAAACCAACGAGGGTGCTAAAATCAAGATTATTTAAATCTTTCGATTCCATAATCGCCGTCACCGTGCCGTTCCATTCTCGAGGTAGTGATCGTAGAATTTTCTTTACTTTTTCACTACTTGAAAGGGGTTTCCCGTAACAAGTTAATCCATTCGTAATGACCGAAAATCGGTCGAGCATGATTGATTGTAATGGATTCTTCGTCTTTCATTTGGAATAGTTCGTATTCGTGGAGGAGCATGTTTATTTTCGTCTCCTTGACTTGAGACGTTCCTTCATGTGTTACTTCTAACATCTTCCAAATCTCTTTGGCACTTTCACACGAAGATATCCGGTTGTGTTCTTCCGGATTTAAGGCACAATGTAATAATTGCGTTGCTTTGCAATTATAATGGTCATTTTTCTAATCGAAATCATCATATTCTTCGAAACTTTTAAGCCTACCGTTGGTGTTCGTTGGAATTTTCGGACCAAGACATACCACTTTCCATAGCTCGATGTCATAGACTCGGATGAATATCGATATTTTCTTCTTCCACGTCATAAAGTTCGATCCATCAAAAAATGGTGGTCGGTTCAAGGCAAGACCTTCGACTGGGGTAAATTGGAGCGCCATAGGATCTTTTTCTCCTCGGATGTTAAGCTGCTTTATATGGATACCCGCTCTGATACCAATTGTTAGAGAAAGATTATCGGTATCACCGTTTTGAAATAGAGTTATGAAACTCTTTCGCGTTGCGGAAGCGATTTAAAGTGCGGAAGATAAACGACACAAGATTTATAGAGGTTAGGCCAAACGTGCCTACGTCCTCTCTCCGTATCTTTTTCTATAGGTTAAAGATCAACCTCTGCACCTTTCTTCTATCGGTCCGAGGGATGCCGTTACAATCTCATCTTCTATCGGTCCGAGATAAACCGTAACACACTTGTCTTTTTGTAGGTCCAAGTTAAACCGTTTTTATTTTCTATCGGACCAGGAATCAACCTATCTAGCTTTCTATGGGTAATATACAAAACTCAATCGGATTTAGATATGATTCTAATAATGCCAGATCAACGATCCTAATAACACCGAATCAATCTACAATCCATATTTTTCCTCTCGTGTATAGTTCTCGTGTATGAACACTCAAGCACTTATCAATTAAGCACAATTACAACAACGATAGTGTATACAATGATAACAAGTATGTACATAAGTTCCTTGAAGTTGTTGTATCGATTGATACCAAATGGTTTGGTATTTATAGGCTCAAAGCCTCAACTAGCCATTAGCTCTGCACTCTTCATTACATACGTTAAGTACTCACCATTACGTACATTATGCATGTTACGTACATTATCACTACAACGTTACGTATGTTAGGCTCTTCACAGATCAGTCCAGTAGCTTCGTTTCTTCCATTACGTACGTTATCATTTCCTCTTTACGTACGTTAACTACTTGTCATACTCATCTGCCTTCAGCTAACTTTTCCATTATGTATGTTATATAATACTGCATTACGTATGTTATCTTGATCAGGTGACTTCTTTGCTTTTCAGTCCGTCTCGAGCGTCTTCGACTTCTTTGTTGTTTTGGTTTTGCTTCCTTGTTGTTTTCCTTTGATTTAAAAACTAATCATCAAAACTCAATTATGGATGTATGGAATAAAGCATTCCAACAGTATGAATGCCCACAAACACGCTTAAATGAATTAATGTGCAAAGTGTAACATTAATCGTGAAAATTCTCCCACGACAAAAATATTAAGTTTAAAAGGTTTCAAGATTTTCCTTCCTTCCATCAAGCTTTCGGAAAATTGAAATCCAAACCGGATGTGCTATGCTTCCGAGTTATCGGGGTATTCGTTCGGGGAGGGTCGATAAATTCTGAGAGTACATCGGATGCGTTCGGTTGGAACAAATTTTATCCCTAGAAACCTGTTCGGTTGCCGGATAAGATTCAATTGTGAAACTGATTAGCGTCGATGGTATAAACTTAACTTGTTCACGAAATATAAAAATCGTAAAGGTTGAGGTGAGTGAACAAGGGGAAAAAGAAGATCGAATCATCCATTAGATGGGTTGGGGTTGGACACCACTTTATGAAGATTAATAAACCAGAAACCTGTTCGGTTGCCCTCTATTAAAATTTTTAAAGAACTCAATCACCACTATGAAGTAAAGCGAACTAGTACTTCCGGAATTCATAATGGAGTGTGTTATTCCGATAAAAATAGTGGGAGTTGGGTTAATTGAATAGAAAAGTCCTTAATTCTAAACTCAGATCATAATCAAAACAAGTCACTAATCAATCTGTCTTACTTAATGCAGACACACAAAATAACAACTCTCATAATTACAATGAACCCACTCGCAATTCTACTCGAGAAGAACAACTTAATTAGACCAGACTTTGTGGATTGGATCCGTAATCTGATGATTGTCCTCACTATGGAGGCGTTGGGATATGTCTTGGAGACGGACATTCCGGCACCTCCAGCGCTTACCAGAGTCAGTCAGGAAGATGTTGAAAACCACAAAAAGTGGGTTAAGGATGACATAAGAGTCTGTGGCTATATGATGGGCTCTATGTCTAATGAGCTGCAGAGGGCTCATGAGAAAATGACTTCTGCTAGGCATATCTTATCTCACTTAACCGGGCTTTATGGTGAGCACAGTCGAACTACTAGGTATCTTTGGTGCCAGGATAAAGAAAGGTGACAAAGTCGGGGACCACGTCCTTAAAATGATCTCTATGATCGAGAGATTGGAGGCTCTTGATTTTATGATGCATGTTTCTCTCCAAACTGACCTTATCCTACAATCTCTTCATGATTCATTCTCTCAGTTTGTTATGAACTTCAACTGCAATGAAATTGCTTGCAATTTAGCAGGGTTGAAGAACAAACTTGTAACCGCTCAATCTCAGATGAAGACTCCGCGGGTGAAGGAATCTGCCCTTGTGATTTCTTATGGATCTCAGAAATCCAAGAACAATAAGAAAAAGACCAAGAAGCAGATGGGCACACAAGGTAAGGACTTTAAGGGAAAGGGCAAGGCCCCGATGGTTCCTAAGAGCAAGAAGGTGAAGAAGGACACATGTCTCAAATGCGGTGAGCTGGGCCACTGGGCAAGAGACTGTCTGATCCTTCGTGGCACTTCAGGTATGGAACTTTTAGTTTTCGAAATGAATTTTTCTGCTACCGTTTTTCTACTTCTTGGATACTATTTCAGGTGCTAGTTCTCACATTTGTACCATGAATCAGGATCTGGAACAAAGTAGGAAGCTTGGAGCAGGGGAAGTGATGAATACTGTCTGAAGCGGCCATAGTGTCGAAGCAACTGACATAGGATCACTTCTTTTGGATTTGAAATCCAAATTTGTTTTAACGTTGGATGATGTACTTGTTTTGCCCAAAGGGCATAAAAATATTGTATCCACTCCGGTCATGGATCGGAAAGGCTTTTCATTTTTCATTGGTGATAGTACTTGGACAATTTATTTTAGAAATAAATTAGTACGCACTGCCACATTATTAAATGGACTGTATTATCTAAACCTAAGAAACAAAGTCGTTGTGAATACTATGACTAGGAAGTGTGGTAGGGGTGAAACTAATCAAGTTTTGAAATGGCATCTTAGACTTGGTCATATTGGTCAGACTAAGGTTTACAAAATGGAAAGGATGGATTTATGGGTCCATTGGGATCAGATCCCTTTCCAATTTGTGAATCTTGCCTTAAAGGCAAAATGACTAAGTCCCCCTTCATAGGGACTTTTGAAAGATCTGCTGATAAACTTGGATTAGTCCATACCGACGTATGTGGTGCTTTGGAAGCAGCACGTGACGGATATCAGTATTTCATTACGTTTAGGGATGATCATACTAGGTATGGTTATGTATACTTAATGAAACATAAATCCGAGGCCTTTGAGAAATTCCAGGAATTTAAGGCCCTAGTTGAAAAACAAAATGGTAATCATATCAAAGCACTTCGATCGAACCGAGGTGGCGAGTATATGAGTACAGAGTTTGACGAGTTCCTTAAGGAGCACGGAATAGTATCACAAATCACACCTCCATGAACTCCTCAGGTAAATGCTGTGTCGGAAAGAAGGAACCGAACCTTGTTGGACATGGTTCGTACCATGCTTAGCTACACCGACTTACCGATTTACCTGTGGGGTTATGCGCTCCTTACTGCTGCTTAAATCTTGAACAGATGTCTTTTCAAGTCTGTTCCTAAGACTCCACATGAGATGTGGAAGGGTAGGAAACCAAGTCTTAATCATATTAAGATTTGGGGATGTCCCGCATACGTCAAGAAGACTAAGGTGGAGAAGTTGGAAGCAAGGTCCGTGAAGGGACGTTTCATTGGATTCCCATTTGGTACGATGGGTTATGTATTCTACATGCCCGAAGATCGAAAGATCATCGTTCTTTGCAAGCACACTTCCTGGAAGATGAGTTCATTCAAGAGGGTGGAGCAGGTAGAAGTATCTCTTTGGAATAATACAATGAAACTCTTCAGGATACATCTGTACAAGAAATTAGAACTGGACCTTATGAAACACAAGTACAACCACCTCGTAGGTCTAGTAGGGTGTCTCAATTACCTGAGAGGTATGGATTTATGCACTTGGAGGAACTGGGTTTCCATGAGGTTCCAAGTGATAGCCAAGAGACCGACCCCGCGACCTATGACCAAGCGATCGTGGATGTAGACTCCGTGAAATGGCGAGAAGCTATGGAAGATGAGATAGACTCGATGCATGCCAATCAGGTGTGGACTCTAGTAGACTGCCCAAGGACATAGTTCCCATTGGGAACAAGTAGATCTACAAGAGAAAGACTAATGGGGATGGCAAGGTTGACACCTATAAGGCCAGACTTGTGGCAAATGATTATACCCAAAAAAAGGGATCGATTACCACGATACCTTCTCGCCTGTAGCTATGATCAAGTCTATTCGAATGATGCTTGCTATAGCTGCCTACCAGATTATGAGATATGGCAGATAGACGTAAAGATGGCTTTCCTTAATGGATTCCTCGAGGAGGAGATCTATATGGAGCAGCCTAAAGGCTTTGTGTCCGACGTCGATATTCATAAAGTGTGCAAGCTTCAGCGTTCTATTTATGGACTGAAGCAGGCTTCGCGTAGTTGGAACCTGCATTTTGACGAAGCTGTCAAAGAGTTTAAATTCGTGCAAAATGAAGAAGAACTTTATGTATACAAGAGGGTTAGTGGAAGCAAGACCGCATTCTGAGTACTATATGTAGATGACATTATACTAATAGGAAACAATGTGGGAATGCTCAGTTCTGTAAAAGCTTGGCTTTCGAGTAGGTTGTCTATGAAAGACTTGGGAGAAGCTACCTATATTCTTTGGATTTGACTCTACCGGGATAGAGCGAAGAGAATGATATGACTTTCTCAACCCCTCTATATAGATACAATCTTAAAGTGATTTAAGATGGATGGTTCTAAAAGAGGGTTCCTTCCAATGCGACATGGAATAAAACTCACCTCGAAGATGTGTCCTCAAAGTGAGGAACAACGAAAGAAAATGTGTAATATACCATATGCATCGGTCGTGGGTAGCCTGATGTATGTTACGATGTGTACGAGACCTGACATTGCACACGCTGTGAGCGTGGTAAGTAGGTTTCAGGTAAACCCAGGAAAGGAACATTGGACCTCCGTAAAGAACGTTCTCAAGTACTTGAGAAGGACTAGAGATATGGTTCTTATGTATGGTGGTGGAGAACTGAATGTGACGGGATTCACTGATTCATACTTAAAAGGATGGAAAGACGACTCTATGTCTACTTCTGGCTACATTTATTAATGTAGGAGCAGTATCTTGGCATAGTTCCAAGCAAAGCGCGACTGCTGATTCTGTAATATCCGCAATTTTCGATTTTCGGTAAATTTCTTTTTTCGGCCGGAGTCCGTTTTGACGACTCGCTCGTGACCGTTTCGTCATTCTGAGAGTATTTAGTTCTGCACTTTTTGTCATCCGAGTTTGTTTCGGTGTCGCTTTGTTGAGTTCCGTGTTCTTAAGCGACTTTCCCGCGCTTGAGTTCGATTCTTGCGAATCTCATTCGAAACTATCGTTTCGGATTTCTTGTAAGTTCATTTAACGTTGTTATATTCGGTTTGATTATTCGTTGTCGTATCGTGATGTTTCGTACATTTGGGGCTGTTTTGTAATTTCCCAAAGTTGTGGTTATGTCGTCATACCCATTTCTGAGATGTTTTGTTGCTGTCTCTCTGAGTTGTTAGCGCACGCTACGCTTTGTGGCTAGCGCGCGCTAAGTTGCCGAAGTTAGCGCACGCTATGTGTTGCCGTTAGCGCGCTAACGGGTGGTGCAGAAACAGTCCAAAGACTCCTAGACTGGGTTAGAACGTTGGTTAGCGCACGCTATTTGGTAACATAGCGCGCGCTAGGGTGCATTGGTAGCGCACGCTGGGGGGAGGATAGCGCGCGCTACCCGGTACTTCAAGGCAGTCCAGGAGCTACTGGACTGGGACTGGGGGTCTCGCTAGCGCACGCTAACATTTGTAGCTAGCGCGCGCTAACTGTATATTTTGGCAGAACGTTTTGTTCTGATGCTGCGATAGCGCACGCTAATCAGGTAGTATTAGCGTACGCTAAGCTGTCCAGTATATAAACTGGACAACAGTCATTACTCTTCATTTTTCTTCATTTCTTCTTCTTCCTCCGCGGGTTTGAGACGTGGCGACTAGGGTTCGCGACCTGGGATAATTTTTGTCTATTCCAAGGTGTTTTAGAGCATCCTAGGTGATTATAACATCATCTAATCCATTGTTCTTCGCCGAATCAAGGTATTTTTCTTGAATCCCTAGAGTTGACTTTTTAGGGGATTTATTCTTGATTTCGTTTTCCTTTTGGTTTTGATAGACCGATTGTTGTTTAAGGATGTTGTTAAACATATTCTATGGATTGTATATCCATATTTCGACTTGGAATTCCATTTTCGTGTTTTGTCGGGACGAATCATGTTCTTGGCTGTTTTGGGGGAAACACTTGAACTTTCGTCATTCGTTCTTTGAATTCAACGGCTTTAAGTCGTGCTATGGAATTCATTTTCATTATTGTTATTGTTGTTCGTAGTTTATTGTCGCGGATTAGTGCTCCGTGGAGTCGGCGGGTTTGTAATCGGTTCGTGCTAACCTACTTCGATCGGTTCTTCGCGTTGGTGGTTACTCGAGGCAAGTACCTTGCCCATACTTTTCTTGTTTTGTGGATATGATAATTAGTGATCGTCTAAATGTGTTTGTTGGTCGTTTGCATTGAACTTTCAAAAGATTCGGGTTAGCCTTGTTAAAGGCTTGTTTTCAAAACGCGTGTGTATTGTGAATGGTGTGTCTTGTAAATGACTATGTGAATCCTATGGATATGTTTGGTGTTGATGATGCACTTGGTATTTGCGTGTGGACGTATATTGTTTCATTTCGGTGCATTGTGGGTAGACGTTTGTTTTGCTAAGTGTTTGATGCCTCTTGTTGAGTTGTTTGGATATTATTGATGTGGTATGTTATTTGTGTGAATGTGTGGATATGGTTGAAGGTCTACGGTGACACATGGCACGTGATCATGTGGTCAGGATGCAACAAGTGATTGATCCAACCGTGAGAGCCTGAGATAATCTACGGTGGCACATGGCATGTGATCATGTGGCCAGGATGCAACAAGCGATTGATCCAACTGTGAGATGTGTGTGATTTGTTTCGCTAGCCAGCTCGGGAGGGTCCTTCGAGGCCTCGAGTGGGATTTGTGGCTTCGTCCCGGTCCTAGGCGATGCGCGTGCGTGATTACGTTGTGTTGATTTCTATGTCCGTCGAGGACACGTGATGTTGGGCTCTGGCCCTGTGAATTGTTGTCGGTTTTCTATTGCGAAAACAAAACCTTTGGGCTGTGACCCCTGTTGATTTTTGGAAAGAGAAGGATTCGGAAATCCTAAATTGTTTTCTATTAAAACTCTCGATGGCATTTTAAATTGTTTTATAAATTGTTTCCCTTGATTTGTGATCTTTCGGCTTTGGAATATTTTACCAAACTCATGCCTCGGGAAGTGCTTTTCGTTACGTTTGGAACTTTGAGGATTTCTGGTTATTGTTATTCGTGGAATGTGAATTGTATGGCTCGTATTTGCACTTTGTTCTTGCACTAACAAAACAGTGGAGTTTTGCTAACCCCCGAGTATTCGGGGGGTGGATGTCTGTTTTTGCATTCAGGTTTGGGAGCATAACAAAGGGTCGACACGAAAGATGATGAAAGATGAACAATACTAATCACACGAGGATCCGTACGAGGTCATTGATTTAGTTATAGTTTATTTTCCGCTGCAGTATTCTTTCCCGTTGCACGGGAGTGTTTGTATTCGACCCCTGCGTGGGCAAGTAATGAGTTTGAGTTGTATGTATTTATTGAAAGACCAAATCGGTATACTGAGTCATTTTAGCCTTAAAGGCATTGTTGAGATGTTCTATGTTGTTATCAGCCTGGTAGATCCTTGAGTAAAGGTTCTACGGCGTGTAATATCCCTGAGCGGATTGGGGGTGTTACATAAATGGTATCGGAGCTTAGGTTGTGGAAACCTAGGCTGTCGGGTTTAGTGGTGTCTGTTGAGTTTTTATCTCGTCAGATTTTATGAGTTGTGTCGCGAAGCGTCGTCTGAGTTTGTTGGTCGTGATTAGTATCGTGGGGCGATCATCATCTTCGTGCGACTTGTGGATGTAAGTCTCTCTTCTTTGTGTTTGTGCCTCGTCTGATGCGAGTTACAAGTATTATGAGTTAATTGACGGAATCCTCTTATGGATTTTGATTTCGTGATATGTGGTTATTTGACCCTCATATTTCGTTCATATGAGGAGTAGTGTTGCTGGATTGTGCATGTTAGACTGTATTTCTTTTATCCGCTGCGTGAGTTCTTTTGTAATGGCTTTCGGTATTTTACCGACTGAGATTTATTTCGAAAACTGATTCCCTTAACCGAGTTTTTGGCATTATGGCCTTGATCGTTTTGGCGAAATTCTTATGACGGTATTTTGTATTTGTAAATGACTTTTGTGAGTTTTTGAAATATTACCGTCAACAGCCTTTTTGGCGTTTTTGTAAATGGTTTTTATCCTAGTGGATTCCGGCGCGGGACCCACGACGCTATAATGTTCCGGGTAATTACCTAAAATTTTTGGGCATTCTAGCCCATTGAATTATTTTCTTGAAAACCTTGAGTATCTTAGAAAATAAATTTCGAGACGTACTTTTAAAATGAATTATTTTCTTGTGGTACATCCAAGGTGCCACAATATGTTTCAAAATTCTTCTACCTCGAGGACCAAAATATTTTGAGATATTTACAATGTTTTAGAAACATTTTTACTCAGACCCGAGGGTCGAATATTTCTGAAAGATTTTCGCTAAAACAAAAGTGTCCTCATTTTTCTTCAAATGCAAGGTGGTCTTCAAAGTCTCGATAATGGTGTTTGTACTACTTTTTGTAAGGTGATACTCAAGATCTACCGGTGTTTCCAAATTGTTTTCAAAAAGGTGGTATTCGTTTTTAAAACCTATCATTCCTGTTTGCAGTCCAGGAATGTATGTATGATATTCACGTTGTCATTAGAATGTTAGCTCCCGAGTATGATGGAATTGATGGCGTGAATGTTGAGTCGTTTGCCACGCATTTGTTGTGATTAGCCCTCTGTGAGAGGTGAAATGTTGGTGTTGAATGTTGTCACTTTGTGATGATTTGTGTGTTATCGCACTTGTGCGAGCTATTGGAACTGGAGTTTGTATGATTGTGTACATACGTGGTTGTTTCGTGATGTTTTGTAATTGTGCACTGGTTATCGTTCGAGTCGTTGATGTCGCCGAACGATGCCGTCGTTGCTGTGATATTTATGTGTGTGTTGTCTTACGATGGTAATCGTTGTATGTGTTATGTGTTATGATTTTATGTTGTGCTGAGTGGTTACTTATTCAGTATGCCGAGGGGCCGAGGTCGTGGTCGTGGCGATCAGACGCGTGGTCGAGATCATGCTGCCGGTGATGATATCGGTATCAGTGTCGCTACTATTTTACAGCAGGTAGCCACACAGATGACTCAGTTGACTTAGGCAGTTCAACGTGTTACAGATGTGACCCAGCACACTGGTGCAAATCAGTGGCTTCGAGAAGTGGTTCGTATGAATCCCTCTCGTTTCGCTGGTGCTGCAGATGCTTTAGGCTGGGATGGTTGGCTTTTCCAGTTGGAAAAGATATTCGAGATAGTTGATTGTCCAGAAGAATGTAAGGTCCCGGTAGCTCAGTATCTTTTCGACAAAGATGTCGCTAGCTGGTGGGAGGCTGTTAAGCCTCAAGATCGTGTTGTCACATGGGCAGAGTTCCAGAGATTCATGAGAGATGAGTTTTGTCCGGAGCCGATCAGAAATCAGAAGATTAATGAATTCTTTTCGGCGAAACCGCAGGATGTACCGCTGTCTCAAGCTATTATTAATTTTAGCAAACAGCTCGGCTATGTGCATAATCAAGTAAGGACAGAGGAGGACAAGATTTGTCATTTTAGTAGGCGTATGAAGCCGGAGGTTCGTCAGTACATGACAGGTCTCGCTTGTACTTCCTTGAGAGATTATCAGAATAGGGCGTTAGCCTATGAGCTATCCAGATTATCGACCGAGAGTATGTATGACTCGAAGAAACAGAAAACCGTTGGGAACTTTTCAAGAAATCAGGGGAGTGGGCCGCTTGAGGTTGGGAACTCGTTACATCATCCCAAGATGGTTCCTAGGTCGCGTGATCAGAGGAGTAGTACCCCTGCAGTGAGTAATGTGAGCAGCTCGAAGATATGTTAAAACTGTAGTCGAGCAGGCCATATTGCGAAGAATTGTCGTTCACCGTTAGTCAGCTGTTTCGAGTGTGGCCAGGTGGGTCACCGAGCCGTACATTGTGAGACGGTAGCTGAGAGATTTGGGGATCGAGGTTGCGTCTCTTCTCCGAAAGGACACGGAGATACCTAGTGTGGTTTTGAAGATTTCGGCGTAGTCCGAATTGTTTGTGATTGCCCTTGTGGATCGTTTGTGTTTACCTTCTGTTTTCTCGACTGTGCGTGTTTCCTTGTAATAGGTACTTTGTGTTTTGTGAATGTTCAGATAATTGACTTGATAATATTATCTGTTTGATGACGCTTGTCACTTGTTGGTTTTATTATGTTTTTACCGGTGGCGTTGTGTTGGTCTTCGTGGAGCGCGTTTTCACGCGGTATATTCCTTTGCGTTGCTTGTAACGTTTCACCGATGGATGAAAGTTATGCATTTCTTATGTATCTCGTTGAGTTTTCTTGGCGGGATGTTGCTCCTCCCTACTTATTTTCAGTTTCGGGACGAAACTTCTTTTAAGGAGGGTAGAATATAATATCCGCAATTTTCGATTTTCGGTAAATTTCTTTTTTCGGTCGGAGTCCATTTTGACGACTCACTCGTGACCGTTTCGTCATTCTGAGAGTATTTAGTTCTGCACTTTTTGTCATCCGAGTTTGTTTCGGTGTCGTTTTGTTGAGTTCCGTGTTCTTAAGCGACTTTCCCGCGCTTGAGTTCGATTCTTGCGAATCTCATTCGAAACTGTCGTTTTGGGTTTCTTGTAAGTTCATTTAACGTTGTTATATTCGGTTTGATTATTCGTTGTCGTATCGTGATGTTTCGTACATTTGGGGCTGTTTTGTAATTTCCCAAAGTTGTGGGTATGTCGTCATACCCATTTCTGAGATGTTCTGTTGCTGTCTCTCTGAGTTGTTAGCGCACGCTACGCTTTGTGGCTAGCGCGCGCTAAGTTGCCGAAGTTAGCGCACGCTAAGTGTTGCCGTTAGCGCGCGCTAACGGGTGGTGCAGAAACAGTCCAGAGACTACTAGACTAGGTTAGAACGTTGGTTAGCGCACGCTATTTGGTAACATAGCGCGCGCTAGGGTGCATTGGTAGCGCACACTGGGGGGAGGATAGCGCGCGCTACCCGGTACTTCAGGGCAGTTCAGGAGCTACTGGACTGGGACTGGGGGTCTCGTTAGCGCACGCTAATATTTGTAGCTAGCGCGCGCTAACTGTACATTTTGGCAGAACGTTTTGTTCTGCTGCTTCGATAGTGCACGCTAATCAGGTAGTATTAGCGTACGCTAAGCTGTCCAGTATATAAACTGGACAGCAGTTATTACTCTTCATTTTTATTCATTTCTTCTTCTTCCTCCGCGGGTTTGAGACGTGGCGACTAGGGTTCGCGACCTGGGCTAATTTTCGTCCATTCCAAGGTGTTTTAGAGCATCCTAGGTGATTATAACATCATCTAATCCATTGTTCTTCGCCGAATCAAGGTATTTTTCTTGAATCCCTAGAGTTGACTTTTTAGGGGATTTATTCTTGATTTCGTTTTCCTTTTGATTTCGTCATTCGTTCTTTGAATTCAACGGCTTTAAGTCGTGCTATGGAATTCATTTTCATTATTGTTATTGTTGTTCGTAGTTTATTGTCGTGGATTAGTGCTCGGGGGAGTCGGCGGGTTCGTAATCGGTTCGTGCCAACCTACTTCGATCGGTTCTTCGCGTTGGTGGTTACTCGAGGCAAGTACCTTGCCCATACTTTTCTTGTTTTGTGGATATGATAATTAGTGATCGTCTAAATGTGTTTGTTGGTCGTTTGCATTGAACTTTCAAAAGATTCGGGTTAGCCTTGTTAAAGGCTTGTTTTCAAAACGCGTGTGTATTGTGAATAATGTGTCTTGTAAATGACTATGTGAATCCTATGAATATGTTAGGTGTTGATGATGCACTTGGTATTTGCGTGTGGACGTATATTGTTTGGTTTCGGTGCATTATGGTTTGACGTTTGTTTTGCTAAGTGTTTGATGCCTCTTGTTGAGTTGTTTGGATAATATTGATGTGATATGTTATTTGTGTGAATGTGTGGATATGGTTGAAGGTCTACGGTGACACATGGCGCGTGATCATGTGGTCAGGATGCAACAAGTGATTGATCCAACCGTGAGAGCCTGAGATTAAATAAAATGGAATTTATGCAAATGCTTGTGCATATCCATACTCCTGTATACCACTTCGGCTCGTCACCAATATTCACTGATATTCCATCGGGAAAACCACACGATAGAGTTCCAAAATCTCAATATATAAAAATTCTGTTAAAACTCCTTTTTCCTCACATATGACTCGCAACGTCAATTATTAATCCATCCTGGATCACCTCAAATATGCTATGACAAAACATTGAATAATCGACAAATCAAATACCACGAAAGACTACCCGAGAAGTTTCATTTGAACAAGTAAACCAAAACCTCAAAAGGTAGGAACAAAATAAATAAACGATTGATAAAGAGTTTTACAAATCTCGGGAGTTTTAGAAAATAGAAAAGCTTTCCTTTGAAACATTAGGGTCTCAGCCCGTATCTTGTTCCGCATTACAAGAAGTTTAAAAAGTAGAAAACTCTTTTCGGACTCCAAGTCCTGAGTTACAAAACTATTTCAAAATCGATTGGGTCTCGGCCCAAAAATCATTTTCCGTAAAACATCCGAAAAATATTCATTTTGAAAGGTATCATTTTCAAATGCTCAAAAACAGTTCATATATCACAAAATGAACTAACATGACTACATGTTCTTCTCAACAATTCACAGTCCTTCTCCCGAATACACAATTCCGTTCCAAAACTTAACCGACATAATGATTTCCAACATCATAGTTTCTCAAATCTATAATCCTGTCCCAATTCTGTCACCTTATACTGTAATGCATAATATTCTGCTGACTCTCAAAGCATATCAACTTAGAACGGCAATAAATATCAATGAAATTCAAAAATCCAAGTACTTACAGATCGTGAAGCCGACGATTCCCCGTGATACTGGCACATGTCTCAACTAAAGAAAATACTCGACACAGATATTTTCAAAACACACGTTTGCCAAATCAGTTCAACTCAAGAACACAATACATCTCATTCCAGAGAATCTCGTTAACACCATTTGGAAAAGTTTACAACAATCCCAAAACCACACTGGTAAATCACATAACGCACAAGCCCGAGTGAATGCAAAAACTCACGGCTCTAGTATTAGTCAATTGACAAATCGAATGACGCGACAAAACACGACCCAACTCGACCCAAATGCCTAGGTTTTCTCAACCTAAGCTCCGATACCATAATCTGTAACACCCCCAGATTAAACCGGAAATATTACAGCGCCGTGGGCCCCGAGATGGAACCCACAAGGCTAAAAGAATTTTCACAAAACATTTACAAATGCCCAAGAGGCCAACGACGGTACTATCTTTAAAAATGCACAAAGACTTATAAAATCCATTTATCAAAAACCGTCGTAAAAACTCATTTGAAATCACAAGGCCAAACGGCCGACACTCAAAAGTTTAGAAAACGATTTCCAAGGTAATCTCAGTTACCAGATACCAAAAGAGCATTTCAAAATACTCACGCAGCGGAAAAAAACCAACCATAAAGATACTCTAGCAGCGGAATACAAGAACCAATCAAGAAACTCAAAGCACAAAACATGTCCTAGCCAGTATCCTCCGGGAAGCTCATCTCTTCACGACCGCTACAAGCTCGATACCCCAAGAACCTAAAAAGAAATCCCACAACGGGGTCAGCCATAATATCCAACAATGATAACTGTCACATCACATTAATAATTACATACCAATGAGAATACAACATAAGAATACGACCAACGTAATCTTACCGCCATAACTTTGCTTACTCAAGTAATTCTCATCAGAATAACCATTATCATATTTCACATCCTGTACTCGATTAACCAATAAACTCGAACATAATATATGTATTGCACCTCAAACAATACTCAATGTTCTAACGATACGGAAATATACCATTTCTGACCAATACGATCCATCGAATAACATCATCAAATCCCAAGACGATTACCGATTGTCCATCAAAGACAAATACCAAAAGAAATACCGAACATACCTCGAGATAGAAGTGCCACGACAATCATATCAGTCTAATCCGAGATCAGATCAATGCAAAACGGACATGGTCCTAACACAAGACCTACAAATGCATACTCATATGACAACGTCAATATGATCACAACAATAACAATGATGTATACTCAATGGAAATCCGACGATCCAGCGCCCTCAGCATAGATCCCCTTGATGATCATATCAGATCATCATAAGGTGGATAACCAACAATACACATATGAACAACAATGCATGATAAAATCAATGATGCGAATTCACAAGATTCCATCAACACAATACTGGTAATCCAACGATCCAGCGCCCTCAGTATATATCCCTATGATGATCCCGTCGAACCAACGCATGGTGGACAACCTGTCCAACGATCCAGCGCCCTCAGCATAGATCCTCATGATGATCCCGTCGAACCAACGCATGATGGACATTCGATCCAGCGCCCTCAGCATAGATCCTCATAATCCCATCGGATTATTTACACAACATAAACAACACAATATGCATAAACATATGCAAATCAACACGTTCATCAACATGAACAACATAACATGCACGACAACATGACAATTTACTAGGACGACTTCATGTTCAACAACATGAAAGAAAATGTGCGAGACCAAAATAAATAACATTAAACCATAATCAATATGGAATACTTGCCCCGAGTCCTTAGGGAGCAACCTCGATGTCCAATCATCACCGACGATTATCCTCAATGCTCGGCGATCCAAACGTACAATGAACTATAGATACTCATATCCTCGTCTTTACCATAATGTAACCTCGATACTCGAACATACCAATAACTGAGATAAAGCATATACATTATGATTTACCTCCCAAAATCGAAAGAACGATATACGATCCGAATACCTAGAGTTCACAAAAATAATCATCGCTATATGCATTATAAACGAAATGAAACTGAAACCATTCATTAAATATGATAATTGAGCAAGTAATAACTTGCCTCGATACCGATACCACGAAGCTGCTGCCAAACACATTGCCTTTGTCTACGAGCTCCTCAGCCCCGATCAAAAGCAATACAATGGACATACTCGAACACGACCACAATATCCGGTTATAATCACCGATCAACAATCTCAACCTATCGAAGAAATCAAATAACACATATCTGATAACAATCAACAACTGACAAAACTAACCAATCGAACTCAACGGTTCAACACAACCTCGAATAAACACAGTCAGAACCAACCAAGTCAAACCATCACGAATTCATAATCAAAACACAAAAATACTGCACTGTCTGCCTACTTAGCGCACGTTAAACGCATAACGTAGCGTGCGCTAAGTTGTCCCGTTAGCATGCGCTAGCCAGTAATCTTAGCGTGCGCTAATGCTGTTCAGTGGCATGCATTCCAAACATCGACTCACATCTTGCGACTACGAATCCGAATGAAGGGAGACATAAATCTCCATATCTCTTGAAGATAAACGACCCCATAATTATCACCATGATCATGTCAATGTCCATATATCAATAACAACATCAACAATCAAACCGACTCGATAACAAGGATCATATCATGCTAAATCTGGAATTCAACCTAGTATCATGATTCATCTCATCTAAATCGACCAATATAATTACCAAGATTTAGAATTCCCTCTTAGATCGGGTTAAATGAATCAACATCCTTATAGTATGAATATCCTTAACTAACATCCGAAACTCTTATAAAAATTCCATTGAATCTCATATAACATCGTTATATGATTATCCAACATGTTCCTCACATGTAGTCATCCAAGAAAAACGAACCATTAACAAAGGAATACGAAGATTACCTGGTTTAGATGAACCACAAAGAAGAACACTAGAACTCCATCCAAAGAATCATGAACAACTTGAAGAACAAGGCTTGAATCCAAGCTCTCAATCTAATGTTGTTAAAGATTATCATTATACAGTGTTTGGGAACCTCAAATATATCCCAACTCTCTCTCTCTCTCGACTGAAAGAAGAAAAATGATGAAATGATTCTCAGCACCCTTCTGTCCCCTTTTATAATATTCATTATTAGCGTGCGCTAACATCTCATGCTTAGCGTGCGCTACCGTATTAGCGTGCGCCAACTGACTTTGTTAGCGTGCGCTATCGAAGCCCAGAGGTTACTGCCTCGCTTCGTAAACTAGCTTACTTACGTAATGCCCATGCATTAACGTACGTAGAACATCCTGCTTAGCGTACGCAAGTCATTTACCTTAGCGTGCGCTATCCGAAGTTGACTTGCTACAGTACACACCTACCACTCGTGCCCCCACAGGCCGAAAGCATCCGCGATTATCGGGATTCCTTTGACTGATCTGGAATTAGCGTGCGCTAACCATACGGTTTAGCGTGCGCTAGCCCTACATGACAAACACCCGCTGACCTTATCTGGACATGCGTCACAAGTAGCCGGGTCCACCCGCCGAAAGCTAAGATTCCATTATTGGCGATCTGATGTTAGTGTGCGCTAACCAACATACGTTAGCGTGCGCTAACTGAATATAAAAATCAACCTGGGCGTACCCGTCGGCCACCTTCCGGAACTAACCCAGCAAGTCGGTACGTATGTTAGCGGTCCTCCTTAGCGTACGTAACCGAACCTCTTAGCGTACGCTATCAATACTTCGTAGTGTGCGCTACCTGTACCCAGTAGCGTGCGCTAATGAACACTTAGCCATTTCCGCAATTTTTGTCCAACATCTTGACGTACCAAAAACGAACATGAGACACACTGAACACAAACACTGAATCCAATAATATTCTTATACGATATACTCTATATCGAAAGTATGATAACCTGATAAACGATATCCTCAAATGTAACTGTCGACCAGATGCGACAATTATACCGATACTGACATCTCAGTCCTTTATTTATTTTATCCCTACTGTACAGATTCCACGCTGTACAATATAACTCGGATAAAATAATATCAAACAACAGTAGTAGAAATTCCGGATATTACAAGGTTGTGGAAACCTAGGCTGTCGGGTTTAGTGGTGTCTGTTGAGTTTTTGTCTCGTCAGATTTTATCTGACTGAGTCGTGTCGCGATGCGTCGTCTGAGTTTGTTGGTCGTGATTAGTATCGTGGGGCGATCATCATCTTCGTGCGACCTGTGGATGTAAGTCTCCCTTCTTTGTGTTTGTGCCTCGTCTGATGCGAGTTACAAGTATTATTAGTTAATTGACGGAATCCTCTTATGGATTTTGATTTCGTGATATGTGGTTATTTGACCCTCATATTTCATTCATATGAGGAGTAGTGTTGTTGGATTGTGCATGTTGGACTGTATTTCTTTTATCCGCTGCGTGAGTTCTTTTGTAATGGCTTTCGGTATTTTACCGATTGAGATTTATTTCGAAAACCGATTCCCTTAACCGAGTTTTTGGCATTATGGCCTTGATCGTTTTGGCGAAATTCTTATGACGGTATTTAGTATTTGTAAATGACTTTTGTGAGTTTTTGAAATATTACCGTCAACAGCCTTTTTGGCGTTTTTGTAAATGGTTTTTATCCTAGTGGGTTCTGGCGCGGGACCCACGGCGCTATAATGTTCCGGGTAATTACCTGAAATTTTTGGGCATTCTAGCCGAGTGAATTAATTTTTTGAAAACCTTGAGTATCTTAGAAAATAAATTTCGAGACGTACTTTTAAAATGAATTATTTTCTCGTGGTACATCCAAGGTGCCACAATATGTTTCAAAATTCTTCTACCTCGAGGACCAAAATGTTTTGAGATATTTACAATGTTTTAGAAACATTTTTACTCAGACCCGAGGGTCGAATATTTCCGAAAGATTTTCACTAAAATAAAAGTGTCCTCATTTTTGTTCAAACGCAAGGTGGTCTTCAAAGTCTCGATAATGGTGTTTATACTACTTTTTGTAAGGTGATACTCAAGATCTACTAGTGTTTCCAAATTGTTTTCAAAAAGGTGGTATTCATTTTTAAAACCTATCATTCCTGTTTGCAGTCCAGGAATGTATGTATGATATTCACGTTGTCATTAGAATGTTAGCTCCCGAGTATGATGGAATTGATGGCGTGAATGTTGAGTCGTTTGCCACGCATTTGTTGTGATTAGCCCTCTGTGAGAGGTGAAATGTTGGTGTTGAATGTTGTCACTTTGTGATGATTTGTGTGTTATCGCACTTGTGCGAGCTATTGGAACTGGAGTTTGTATGATTGTGTACATACGTGGTTGTTTCGTGATGTTTTGTAATTGTGCACTGGTTATCGTTCGAGTCGTTGATGTCGCCGAACGATGCCGTCGTTGCTGTGATATTCATGTGTGTGTTGTCTTACGATGGTAATCGTTGTGGCGATCAGACGCGTGGTCGAGATCATGCTGTCGGTGATGATATCGGTATCAGTGTCGCTACTATTTTACAGCAGGTAGCCACACAGATGACTCAGTTGACTCAGGCAGTTCAACGTGTTACAGATGTGACCCAGCACACTGGTGCAAATCAGTGGCTTCAAGAAGTGGTTCGTATGAATCCCCCTCGTTTCGCTGGTGCTGCAGATTCTTTAGGCTGGGATGGTTGGCTTTTCCAGTTGGAAAAGATATTCGAGATAGTTGATTGTCCAGAAGAACGTAAGGTCCCGGTAGCTTAGTATCTTTTCGACAAAGATGCCGCTAGCTGGTGGGAGGCTGTTAAGCCTCAAGATCGTGTTGTCACATGGGCAGAGTTCCAGAGATTCATGAGAGATGAGTTTTGTCCGGAGCCGATCAGAAATCAGAAGATTAATGAATTCTTTTCGGCAAAACCGCAGGATGTACCGCTGTCTCAAGCTATTATTGATTTTAGCAAACAGCTCGGCTATGTGCATAATCAAGTAAGGACAGAGGAGGACAAGATTTGTCATTTTAGTAGGCGGATGAAGCCGGAGATTCGTCAGTACATGGCAGGTCTCGCTTGTACTTCCTTGAGAGATTATCAGAATAGGGCGTTAGCCTATGAGCTATCCATATTATCGACCGAGAGTATGTCTGACTCGAAGAAACAGAAAACCGTTGGGAACTTTTCAGGAAATCAGGGGAGTGGGCCGCTTGAGGTTGGGAACTCGTTTCGTCATCCCAAGATGGTTCCTAGGTCGCGCGATCAGAGGAGTAGTACCCCTGCAGTGAGTAATGTGAGCAGCTCGAAGATATGTTATAACTGTAGTCGAGCAGGCCATACTGCGAAGAATTGTCGTTCACCGTTAGTCAGCTGTTTCGAGTGTGGCCAGGTGGGTCACTGATCCGTACATTGTGAGACGGTAGCTGAGAGATTTGGGGATCGAGGTTGCGTCTCTTCTCCGAAAGGACATGGAGATACCTAGTGTGGTTTTGAAGTTTTCGGCGTAGTCCGAATTGTTTGTGATTGCCCTTGTGGATCGTTTGTGTTTACCTTATGTTTTCTCGACTTTGCGTGTTTTCTTGTAATAGGTACTTTGTGTTTTGTGAATTTTCGGATAATTGACTTGATAATATTATCTGTTTGATGACGCTTGTCACTTGTTGGTTTTATTATGTTTTTACCGGTGGCGTTGTGTTGGTCGTCGTGGAGCGCGTTTTCACGCGGTATATTCTTTTGCGTTGCTTGTAACGTTTCGCCGATGGATGAAAGTTATGCATTTCTTATGTATCTCGTTGAGTTTTCTTGGCGGGATGTTTCTCCTCCCTACTTATTTTAAGTTCCGGGACGAAACTTCTTTTAAGGAGGGTAGAATGTAATATCCGCAATTTTCGATTTTCGGTAAATTTCTTTTTTCGGCCGGAGTCCATTTTGACGACTCGCTCGTGACCGTTTCGTCATTCTGAGAGTATTTGGTTCTGCAATTTTTGTCATCCGAGTTTGTTTCGGTGTCGTTTTGTTGAGTTCCGTGTTCTTAAGCGACTTTCCCGCGCTTGAGTTTGATTCTTGCGAATCTCATTCGAAACTGTCGTTTCGGGTTTCTTGTAAGTTCATTTAACGTTGTTATATTTGGTTTGAGTATTTGTTGTCGTATCGTGATGTTTCGTACATTTGGGGCTGTTTTGTAATTTCCCAAAGTTGTGGGTATGTCGTCATACCCATTTCTGAGATGTTCTGTTGCTGTCTCTCTGAGTTGTTAGCGCACGCTACGCTTTGTGGCTAGTGCGCGCTAAGTTTCCGAAGTTAGCGCACGCTAAGTGTTGCCGTTAGCGCGCGCTAACGGGTGGTGCAGAAACAGTCCAGAGACTACTAGACTGGGTTAGAACGTTGGTTAGCGCACGCTATTTGGTAACATAGCGCACGCTAGGGTGAATTGGTAGCGCACACTGGGGGGGATAGCGCGCGCTACCCGGTGCCAGGCGATCCAGAGCTACCGGATCGGGATCGGGTCTCGTTAGCGCACGCTAACATTTGTAGCTTGCGCGCGCTAACTGTACATTTCGGCAGAACGTTTTGTTCTAATGCTTCGATAGAGCACGCTAATCAGGTAGTATTAGCGTACGCTAAGCTGTCCAGTATATAAACTGGACAGCTGTCATTACTCTTTATTTTTCTTCATTTCTTCTTCTTCCTCCGCGGGTTTGAGACGTGGCGACTAGGGTTCGCGACCTGGGCTAATTTTCGTCCATTCCAAGGTGTTTTAGAGCATCCTAGGTGATTATAACATCATCTAATCCATTGTTCTTCGCCGAATCAAGGTATTTTTCTTGAATCCCTAGAGTTGACTTTTTAGGGGATTTATTCTTGATTTCGTTTTCCTTTCGGTTTTGATAGACCGATTGTTGTTTAAGGATGTTGTTAAATATATTCTATGGATTGTATATCCATATTTCGACTTGGAATTCCGTTTTGTGTTTTGTCGGGACGAATCATGTTCTTGGCCGTTTTGGGGGAAACACTTGAACTTTCGTCATTCGTTATTTGAATTCAACAGCTTTAAGTCGTGCTATGGAATTCATTTTCATTATTGTTATTGTTGTTCGTAGTTTATTGTCGCGGATTAGTGCTCGGTGGAGTCGGCGGGTTCGTAATCGGTTCGTGCCAACCTACTTCGATCGGTTCTTCGCGTTGGTGGTTACTCGAGGCAAGTACCTTGCCCATACTTTTCTTGTTTTGTGCATATGATAATTAGTGATCGTCTAAATGTGTTTGTTGGTCGTTTGCATTGAACTTTCAAAAGATTCGGTTAGCCTTGTTAAAGGCTTGTTTTCAAAATGCGTGTGTATTGTGAATGGTGTGTCTTGTAAATGACTATGTGAATCCTATGGATATGTTTTGTGTTGATGATGCACTTGGTATTTGCGTGTGGTTTGACGTTTGTTTTGCTAAGTGTTTGATGCCTCTTGTTGAGTTGTTTGGATATTATTGATGTGATATGTTATTTGTGTGAATGTGTGGATATGGTTGAAGGTCTACGGTGACACATGGCACGTGATCATATGGTCAGGATGCAACAAGTGATTGATCCAACCGTGAGAGCCTGAGATAATCTACGGGTAGCACATGGCATGCGATCATGTGGCCAGGATGCAACAAGCAATTGATCCAACTGTGAGATGTGTGTGATTTGTTTCGCTAGCCAGCTCAGGAGGGTCTTTCGAGGCCTCGAGTGGGATTTGTGGCTTCGTCCCGGTCCTAGGCGATGCGCGTGCGTGATTACGTTGTGTTGATTTCTATGTCCGTCGAGGACACGTGATGTTGGGCTCTGGCCCTGTGAATTGTTGTCGGTTTTCTATTTGCGAAAACAAAACCTTTGGGCTGTGACCCCTGTTGATTTTTGGAAAGAGAAGGATTCGGAAATTCTAAATTGTTTTCTATTAAAACTCTCGATGGCATTTTAAAGTGTTTTATAAATTGTTTCCCTTGATTTGTGTTCTTTCGGCTTTGGAATATTTTACCAAACTCATGCCTCGGGAAGTGCTTTTCGTTACGTTTGGAACTTTGAGGATTTCTGGTTATTGTTATTCGTGGAATGTGAATTGTATGGCTCGTATTTGCACTTTGTTCTTGCACTAGCAAAACAGTGGAGTTTTGCTAACCCCTGAGTATTCGGGGGGTGGATATCTGTTTTTGCATTCAGGTTTGGGAGCATAACACAGGGTCGGCACGAAGGATGATGAAAGATGAACGATACTAATCACACGAGGATCCGTATGAGGTCATTGGTTTAGTTATAGTTTATTTTCCGATGCAGTATTCTTTCCCGTTGCACGGGAGTGTTTGTATTCGACCCCTGCGTGGGAAAGTAATGAGTTTGAGTTGTATGTATTTATTGAAAGACCAAATCGGTCTACTGAGTCATTTTAGCCTTAAAGGCATTGTTGAGATGTTCTATGTTGTTATCAGCCTGGTAGATCCTTGAGGAAAGGTTCTACGGCGTGTAATATCCCTGAGCGGATTGGGGGTGTTACAGATTCCACCTGTCAGGATGAGTATCAAGCGGCCTTGGAGGCCTCATAAGGGTTTTGGATTAAGAAATTTATAGGTGAACTTCAAGTGACACCGTGTGCTGAGCTGCCTGTTCCGATTTTGTGCGATAATGACAGAGCTGTAGCACAAGCCAAGGAGCCGAGGTTTCACAACAGTACAAAATACATTGAGAGAAAGTATCATCTCGTGAGAGAATTTGTTCGCAAAAGATACATTGTGCTGTATAGAGTAAACTCAGAAGACAATGTCGCTGACTAAGTCGCTTTCTCAAATAAGCTTGGAGCATCATCTAGAGAACATGGGTATTACCATAGTTTATGGCATTGAATGCTAGTGGGAGATTATCAGGAGTATGCCCTCGAATGCCACTTAGAGGATTTTAGAGTGAGGCATTGTATTTGTTATTACGTAAATCATTATCAGAAGGCAATTGTATGTTTCTTATTTACTGGTAGTCACTGGCATTCCTGACTCGTAAATATATATATATATATACTAGTCCGTGTATTTGAGAGCAAACATTCCACTGCTTATTGGATAAGGGGATTGGCACTAGAAAAGCTTATGGCTCAAATACTTAATCGTTCGCAAGTCGATAAAACTTGATTGGGCGTTAAGTTTATGTGAAGAATTTTATGACGTGTTCTTTGACTTGGAGAGTGTCTGTCGTCACTAATGATTAGTGGGAGCACACGTTGTAGGTATGCTAATGAGATTAGTATACTCGAACCGACTCACACTCGATTCGTCAAACGGATTTCACTTTGGGACAGTCAATGACGGAATCAATAGGTTGTGATCACTACTAGAAAAAGGTCTATCCTTGAATACTATTTTATGACGCACGCTACAAGATGACGCGCAAATAGCAAAGTCATAAAATAAGAGTCATAACGAGTAAATTTTCTATTGGGGATGACTCGCTTTAAGAAGCGTCATACATATGGGTCATAATCACATTTTTGGCTAACTCCCGCCCACTTTTTTTCCCCAAAATCAAATGTTTTTCATTATACCTCTATACTTATCTCCATACTTATCTAGGTCACCCACTATTTTCACTACTCCCCATTTATCTCTCTTCTCTGCCGCTATAACACAACCGCTATAACCCTAATCTCTTCTCTGCCGCTATACCTTGTTGGTTTTCTTTGCTAGTCAACCACAGTCCCACTCTCGATTTAAGGTCCACATTTCCATGAATCAGGTACTTTAATGTGTTATATGTTCAATTTAATCATCAATTCGTGGTGTTCATGAGTCAATTTCGTGTTTGCTTGACTTTTGAAATTAGGGTTCATGAGACCCGAATCTGTATATCTGTGAGATATATCTGTGGGTTAGTCAGTTGGTCAACACTTGAAAATGACAGCTTTTACAAAATGAAGTTTGGATTTGTTTATCAAATCTTTATGTTTGGGAGTTAGTATTGTAGTAGAACACTGGAGTAACCATATTTTCTCGTGATACTTATGTTAAAAGATAAAGGAATTTATGTTAAAAGAATTTCTAGTGAATTTACACTCGTTTCTCTGGTTATAATTTTTTTAGATGACAAGACTGCTGGACATTCTTGAAGATTACTTGATGTATCGTGGATATTTGTACTGCCGTATTGATGGAAACAGTGGTGGTGAAGATCGTGATGCTTCCATTGAGGCTTACAATAAGACAGGAAGTGAAAAGTTTGTCTTCTTATTATCAACAAGAGCTGGAGGTCTTGGTATAGATCTTGCTACTGCGGATATTGTCATTCTTTATGACAGTGACTGGTGAGACAGTAGAACATTTTTCTTTCTCATTGCAGTATTTTTATAAGTTGAAAATGATGTTAACTTTGTGTATGTATTATGCAGGAATCCACAAGTGGATTTACAAGCTCAAGATCGTGCTCATAGAATCGGGAAGAA
The DNA here is from genome assembly GCA_033398695.1 of Orobanche coerulescens. Lineage (NCBI taxonomy): Eukaryota > Viridiplantae > Streptophyta > Magnoliopsida > Lamiales > Orobanchaceae > Orobanche > Orobanche coerulescens. Next base: position 7,807,861 of record CM065814.1, read on the forward strand.
GAAAGAAGTTCAAGTGTTCCGTTTCTGCACTGAGGTTCTTATCATTTGATTGCTGCTTTTGATTGGAAGCATCTTAAATCTTAAATGAAGTTCAATTAAGTTCAAAATGGACGACGGTATGTAGATATGCTTTTGTACATCTATTAGTAGCTTTTATTATGCTAGTGTAATATAATAGACACTAAAGTTTTAACGTATTTTCATAAGCAGCTGCTGATTTGTATGATTTTGACGATGACAAGGTATTGTATTTATTGTTTGTTATTTAATTACTGTGTTTGCTACGTTGGTTCAGCATCATAACTTACTAATGACATCTGTTATTTAATTACTGTGTTTGCTATGTTGGTTCAGGAGCATAACTCTATCACTCTCAGCTGTTGTCATATTCTATTATTGCTGGCTGTAATTGGTTTAGGTAGAGGAGATGAAATGACTGAGTGGGTTAGTCAGTTGGTCAACACTTGAAAATGACAGTTTTTACAAAATGAAGTTTGGATTTGTTTATCAAATCTTTATGTTTGGGAGTTAGTATTGTAGTAGTACAGCTTAATTTCATTTATTTGTGTTTAATAAAGTTAAGTTAAAGTCTCAGTTTTTACACTTTGCGGTGTTTTTAACACAAGATTTACAGAGGTAATCTACTAGATTCTGATTTATCTTTTTAACACAAGTCTTGGTCATAAACTAAATCGAGTCCTCTTATCAAATGCAGTACTAAAGTAGATGATTTATCTTTTTGTTGTGTGAATTAAGTAACATAGCAAAATGCAAGCGCACATTTTAGAATTCCAAATAGTTTTTACATATATGTGTGTGTTACAACCCCAACAGTGGGCGTTTGTTTGCTGCAAACGCAACCCTAATAGGTGGTGTTGGTTCTGCATATTCCCAGCCCTCCACTGTTCATTTGCATTATATCCAAATTTGATTGAGCTTTTTATACTTGTATAAGTTGTTTTCAGCAATCCTTTGGTTGTTTTGAGCTTTTGTTGCAGGTTGGAGTTGATAGTTGGAATTTCAGAAGTTAAGTTGTCATAAGAAACTCACATTAAGCTTAGCTTAATTTGGAGTCATATTTGGCCTTTTCAGGTTCTCTTCTATCCCATTCTAAGTTTGCAGTATAACCATATAAGTCTTGCCTTTAAATACCTTGCAGTTCAGTCTAAGTAGTTTGCAGCCTAGTTTTTTTAGTTCTTATGAGTTTTGCAGCCTGGTCACAGATTTTTAATTCACTCATATTAAGCAGTTATAAGCTGATCTTTTGGATAAATAAGCTCACCCAGCTTATCTCCATTCTAGTATTTTTAGATTAATTTTTAGAATTTTTTAAGACCTTCAAAACCAGGCCTGCAAAAGGGAAATTTTGCCTGTGCGGCACTGCATCAGTAGACTTGCAGAGTGCTTTCCCGTTTTTTACAATTAACTAAGAAATAACTGAGAATCAAATGAAGCCTTCTCAAATTGGATTTCTCGTTTTTTTACAAGAACAACTTAATGCTCATGGTGGAGCTGTATCCTTAGGTCACCCACTAGGTTGTAGTGGTGCTCGGATTTTGGTCACCTTGCTTGGGGTACGTTTATTTCGTGATTGCTTGTTTGCTTTTTATATGGAGTGTCCAATTTCTGCAAAAACAAGATGCGTTCTACAGCTTTCACAGCTGATTTTTAGTTTGCGAAATTGTAGTTGGTTATGACATTCATTTAACCCTTGTGCTGAGTTATCTTAACAATGATGGTTATGTAACATAGAAGAATTCAGTTGTTCTCTTTTTTGTTATGGTACTGCTAGTTTGTTATGGTACTGCTGCTAATATGCAGACTCTGTATTTTAAGTCAATTGTTCTCTTGTAACGTATTTTGAATTTGTCTATCTTTTCTCTTTTTTAGATGTGGTTAAAGGGAATGGGAGACTTATTCCTCAAGCGGTTAAATCGTGGGTCGAGCAATACGAAAAGGAGCCAAAACCAGCAATGGTTGTATACTCAGTGGTCGATGTGGAAGCTGTCAAACTAACTTGTGAATTACTATCGATATGTAATTTTTGTCGTTAATTAAATTATGACTTATTGTGAATTAGTACTTGAATTAACCTCATTGTTTTGATATATATGTATATATATATATATATATATATATATATATGAAATGCGTTATTTTGATATTTGTGTTTTTAATTTTGTATTATCAGGTTTTTAATTGTCATTTAATAGAAAATTAGGAACTGGAAAAAATTATTTTTTTTAAAAAAAAATTAAGTTATGACTCGCAAAAAGGAGCGTCATAAAATGCGGGTCATAAATGCGCATCATAGATTGATGACGCACATATGCGAGTCATTAATATATTTGACGGGTCCATCCTTGACGCGCATTTGCGCATCATAACTCCTCTTCTTGACGCGCATTGCGCGTCAAGAATAGCCCTTTTTGTAGTAGTGGATAGGTATTCGTGAACCTTCGACTTGAGGATTTAGTGGGGATGTGCTTGTGACGTTAAGATCTTCACTAGAGTAGTTCGACCCAGAAAACTGAGATGTGGGGGTCAACCTTGACGTGCGTCTTGACGGACAAGTAGCAGGTCCCACTAAATACCAAGATAAGATTCTTTCTCCTCTGAGTAAACAGGTATATGTCCTATGTGGTTATTGGAAGATGAGATCATAAGTCTTTGGCCAAAGCATTGGAACTAGTTGTATTGGATACACGAGAGCTCGGTGATCTCGATTTACATTAACTCGAACATAGCATCAAGTACAGATAGGGTTTGACTGATCGTGACCCTATAACTTTATCGGGATATTTGAAAGAAGGGTTTGTACGTTTATTGGTATTCACGACAGAATGGTTCTTGAATGATCCCTGTGATTCGTTCTTAGTAAGGTTACAGTATAGGCCGCGGGACAGGCCAGGTGGTGCTATAACTCATTGATTCCGCCCATTGCTTACTGAGACGGACCTACCGAGTCGCGCATTAGGGAGCGACGGATAATTTGAATTGGATCTATTATTCTGAATTTTAGACATTAGATGTCTAATTTAATTTATGGATAAATTAAATTGGTCTAGTGAATTAAATAAATTACAGGGTAAGTAATTTAACTCACGAATTATTATTTCTTGGAGAAATAATATTTTGATATAATTGATTAATTAGATTAATCAATTGTATTAATTTTATTTGAGACGAACCAAGATGTATCTGTCGAACTGGATACACGACGGTCCGTTTCATGGACCGAAACGAACCAAATTCTTCTCTTTTATTGTGTGGGCCGCCCCACACCTTGAATCATCTTGGAAGATGACTTTTATCCCCATGGTTGCATGTGTTGAGGACTTTTCCTATCACTTGGGGACAAAAGGGGTGATAAGATGGGATCTTATCATGATCACCCTTAGGTGTGTAGGTTGGAGGCTTGTGTAGACTTTGTTATAAAATAAAACTCATCCTCCACCACAAATACTTGAAAAATCGGCCAACACCAAAAAGGAGAGATGGAGAGTCCATTTTGTTCAAGTTCTTACACTCTTAGAGAGAGAAAGAAAATCAAAGGACAAAAATCACATCACCTAGAGTGATTACAAAGTTGAGAGATTCTTTTCATACTACTCCTTTCTAGCCGTATTCCTGGAAGATAATCTAGTAGATTGTTGTTCCGATCATCTCCCGGCACGTGGCTAGTAGAGACGTGGTGTTTTTGGCATTTGGATCATCAAGGGCTTGTCAAATCGGATTTGCGATCACCGGCATCAACCTCAACATTCAGTCAAAGGACTTCAAAGGAATGTCTTCATATCTTAGTTCTTGTCCTTTTTGTTGGGTACCAAATCGGATATTGCGCCGTTTTGCGGAAGCGTAAATAAAATTGCAGAAAATAAATGACGCAAGGATTTATAGAGGTTCAGCTATAAACGAGCCTACGTCCTCTCTAGGTATCTTTTTCAATAGGCTAAAGATAAAAACTTCTACGCCTCTCTTCTATCGGTCGAGGTATAACCGTTTACAATCACGTCTTCTATTGGTCCGTGATAAACCGCTCGTACTTGTCTTTGCGTCGGTCCAAGTTAAACCGTTTTACTTTTCGTAGGACAAGGAATCAACCTCTCTAGCTTTCTATTGGCACTAGATAAGCCTCACTAAGATAGCGATTGTGATTCTAACAATGCCGGATTCTTGATCCTAATAACACCGAATCCAATCGTATCTTTTCTTTTACCACTCGTGTATGATTTTGTGTATAACACTTAATCATTCAATGTAAGCTCAATATTACAACAACAATAATATCAATATGAATCTCAGATGATTGTCACGTATGCTTGAAGTTGTTGTTCTCAATCAATACCATAGACATGGTATTTATAGGCTTCTTCCTCAAACTAGCCGTTAGCTGCCAGACTGCTCATTACGTATGTTATATGCTCTCCATTACGTACGTAAGCCTCATTACGTACGTTAACCACCCCAGGTTACGTACGTTAGCCTAGTCCAGTTTCAGTCCAGGGAGTTTCGTCATTTTGGGTTACGTACGTTATCATTTCCTTCATTACGTACGTTAACATTACGTCACTGCTGACGTCATATATCCGTTGCATGCTTTTCTGACTTTGACTCCTCCAACGTTCACTTGTTTGAACTGAGTTACGTACGTTATCTCTCATCCATTACGTACGTTAGCTTCATCATATTACGTACGTTAACATGTTCCTGTTACGTACGTTAGCTTTGTTTTTCTTCAGCATTTTGCACTTCGTTTCCTTCGATGCTTGCTTCGTCTCTTTGTTGTTTTGTTTTGCTTATCAACATTAATCATCAAAACACTTTTAATTTATGTATGGAACTAAATGTTCCAACAATCTCCCCCTTTTTGATGATTACAAAACAACACTTCGTCAATGGGATTTACCTGCAAAAATACAAATATATGCATATCTTTACAGACCAAAGTTTTCGACTTTGTCTGTTTCGTTAGAATCTTCTCCCATTTCTTTTTCGACTCCTTCTTTTCTTTTCTCCTTTTATTTTCTCATTTTTCATTGTCTTTTCGACGTCTCCTCATTTTTCTTTTCCTTTTCGACGTCTCCTTATTTTTGTTCAACTCCTTCGTTTTTCCAATTCTTTTTATATGCTATCGATTTTCTTCGATTTTTCTCCCCCTTCACGGTTAATCACATTTTCGACTTATTTCTCCATTCTCCTATCTCTCCCCCTTTTTGTATTCATCAAAAAAATGCAATAAAATACCAATAAAAAATTCAATAAATATTGAAATCTGCAAAAATAAATACAAGGGTATTAACTCCCCCTGAAAATATTATCCGTTTTTAAAAAAAATTACTCCCCCTGAGTAAAATACCAAAAATCAATATTTGGGGATCCAACCTATAGTTGGTTTTTGTTTCGAGACATAAACAATATTTGAAATATTTGTTCCTTTAGGAACCCAAATTTTCTTAATTTTTATCGTCCGGCGAGGGCTTTTGCAATTTGAAACGTGATGCCCGATTTTCAAACACTTTTCGCAATGTGGTATTTTAAAATTAACGGATTCGTTTTTCGAACGTGGTTTGAATCCTAACCCCTCTTTATTTAAAGTATATTTTTGAACACATAACATTTGTTCAAATTTATCGTTGCCGCACGAGAATTTTCTTGTCAAAGATTTTAGTTCATCTTGAACTTTTAAAAGATCATTCTTCAAAATATTCTCATTTTCAATGCATTTTGAATGATCGATTTCGACAAATTTTCCCTTCTCGATAATTTTGGAATTTTCAATTTCCAAGGATTTAATTTTAGATTTGAGGGATTTAATTTCCGATAAAGCATTTGTGGAAATCCGTATGTAACAACTCAAATGCATCAAATAATTCATCACGGGAGGATGTACTTACTTGGCTTTCGACGTCGCTGTCGTCGACCGAACTCCGGGCCATGAGAGCGAGATTATTTTGATTGATGAAATCATCGTCTTCGTCTTCATCGCTCCATGTTGCCACGAGAACCTCCTTCTTGGGTTTGACACGGCAATGCTTAGCGAAGTGGCCTGGTTTTCCACATTGTCGACAAGAGTTGTCGAACTTCTTCGTTTCGCTCGAGATATCCTTCTTCCTCCGGTTTAATAAGGTTTGAAATTTATTAATATTCTTGGCATAATATGCCGCTTCTTCGTCGCTTTCTTCCACCGGGATTTCTTCCTTCTTTCTCGATATCTTAGCCTTCATGGCTAGTGATTTTTCTTTCGGTTTCGGCTTGACACTTCGTGATTTTAACACGATCTCATAATTAATTAGAGAACCAACGAGGGCGCTAAAATCGAGCGTGTTGAGATCTTTGGATTCCATAATTGCGGTCACGGTGCCGTCCCATTCGCTAGGTAGTGATCGTAAAATTTTCTTAACTTTTTCACTACTAGATAATGGTTTTCCGAATGACGCAAGTCCATTTGTGATGACCGAGAATCGGTCGAGCATATTGGTGATGGACTCGTCACCTTTCATCATGAATAACTCGTAGTCATGGAGAAGCATATTGATTTTCGTCTCCTTGACTTGAGTCGTCCCTTCGTGTATGACTTCAAGAATTTTCCATATTTCTTTCGCACTCTCACACGCCGAGATTCGATTGACCTCTTCGGGATTTAAGGCACAAAATAAAAGTTGGGTGGCCTTACAATTTAGATGGTCATTTTTCCAATCGGCATCGTCGTATTCTTCGAAAGATTTGAGCGTACCGTCGGATTTGATTGGAACTTTTGGGCCAAGGCAAATAATCTTCCAAATCTCAATGTCGTATGCTCGGATGAATATCGACATCTTCTTCTTCCACGTTAAATAATTTGAGCCATCAAAGAATGGTGGTCGGTTGAGAGCAAGGCCTTCGACAGGAGCAAGTTGAAATGCCATTGGATCGTCTCCTCGGATGTTAAGCCGCGTATTGGAGTACTGCTCTGATACCAATTGTTGGGTACCAAATCGGATATTGCGCCGTTTTGCGGAAGCGTAAATAAAATTGCAGAAAATAAATGACGCAAGGATTTATAGAGGTTCGGCTATAAACGAGCCTACGTCCTCTCTAGGTATCGTTTTCAATAGGCTAAAGATAAAACCTCTACGCCTCTCTTCTATCGGTCGAGGTATAACCGTTTACAATCACGTCTTCTATTGGTCCGTGATAAACCGCTCGTACTTGTATTTGCGTCGGTCCAAGTTAAACTGTTTTCCTTTTCGTAGGACAAGGAATCAACCTCTATATCTTTCTATTGGCACTAAATAAGCCTCACTAAGATAGCGATTGCGATTCTAACAATGCCGGATCCTTGATCCTAATAACACTGAATCCAATCGTATCTTTTCTTTTACCACTCGTGTATGATTTTGTGTATAACACTTAATCATTCAATGTAAGCTCAATATTACAACAACAATAATATCAATATGAATCTCAGATGATTGTCATGTATGCTTGAAGTTGTTGTTCTCAATCAATACCATAGACATGGTATTTATAGGCTTCTTCCTAAAACTAGCCGTTAGCTGCCAGACTGCTCATTACGTACGTTATATGCTCTCCATTACGTACGTAAGCCTCATTACGTACGTTAACCACCCCAGGTTACGTACGTTAGCCTAGTCCAGTTTCAGTCCAGGGAGTTTCATCATTTTGGGTTACGTACGTTATCATTTCCTTCATTACGTACGTTAACATTACGTCACTGCTGACGTCATATATCCGTTGCATGCTTTTCTGACTTTGACTCCTCCAACGTTCACTTGTTTGAACTGAGTTACGTACGTTATCTCTCATCCATTACGTACGTTAGCTTCATCATATTACGTACGTTAACATGTTCCTGTTACGTATGTTAGCTTTGTTTTTCTTCAGCATTTTGCACTTCGTTTCCTTCGATGCTTGCTTCGTCTCTTTGTTGTTTTGTTTTGCTTATCAACATTAATCATCAAAATACTTTTAATTTATGTATGGAACTAAATGTTCCAACACTTTTATATTCGTATATACGTTGCATGATCGGTCCTCTTTTGAGGTTCGGTAATTTCGTTTTTGTTTTCCACTGCACCTTCGGTTTTGGCACCGAATCCCAACATTATCGTCCAGGACATGCGTTCGGACCGGGTATATACCTGGATGCCCAGTGGTTTGATGATGTGCGTATAATTCCAGAATAATGATGTGATATGGTACTGCTTATGCTTTTAAATTGTGATTGTTGATGCATTTCTGCACAACGATGTCGTTCTCACAATACTGTTGAGGCGCTGGTACTTGGTGAGAATATCCTTGTTCTTGATATATTAATTTAATCAGTCATCACAATATTTCTTTTATTGCACGTTATACATATTCATGTTATCAAGTACTTGCATCAGTTATTGATGACCCCTTCGAGGGTGAATACCTTTTGTGTATTCAGGTCCAGATCTTCATGGCGAGCAGGCGCGAGAGGCGCACGAGGACGACGAGCAGTAGTGATATTGCCTCGAGTAATCGTTGCCGTTTTATTCGTGTGTTTTGGTCTTGTTTGTGAGTACTCGCGAATACTGTCTTTATTGATGTTATGCCCGTGTGTGGGATTTGGAACTATCTTGGAGTTTGTTATTTGTATGTTGAACAAGTTGTACCTATCGTCATGTTTGACCTTGCCGGTCGTGATGTTGTGGATCTATTGTATTATCGACCTTGTCGGTTGACATGTGTTGCTTTGGTTTTATGTTTGATCTGATTGGTCATTGTGTATGTTTATGTGCGTTAGTCAGGTTTTGCCTTGTGGATTCCCGAAATATATCCACGGCGCGGTAACAGTTCCAACCCAGGACGGGATTGTTACAGAGGGAAACATGTTGAACTATGAATTTCCCCATGGCGGTCTCATGATCCAAGTAGAATACCGAATAATGTATTGATTCTCCCACAATCCCAACTACCCTATTGTGTGATGCAAGTGATGCTTTATGATGAGTACCACTTATGGTTACTAATCTTCTTCAACAAACATTTGCTCGATATTAACAAGTTCTAATTTTAGAAAAGGAAACAATTCTTTCTCAATTCACAAACATCAGTAATGGGGAGTTACATCTCCCTACATATCAAGAGAGAGTGCATCAATGTATTTTAAAACACCCATTATTCGCTGTATACAAAATGAACCAGATTACATCAAACATAAATTGGAAATTAAGAGCGTCAAGCATCAAATATTTACAAACACAATTTTCACCCGACGCTGCATGGACATATTTAGGTACACAAGTGGCAAGCAACATGCACCTTGCATTTACACCCCTAGTATAAGAATAAACGAACGTTCAACAAAAAGATTGAAAAAATAAGATGTCAACACCAACAAATTAAAAATACAACTAACAATTTATTTTAATTTATGAAAGAGAAAAAAATAGGCTTAAATTGATGTGATTAAATGCAGCACGTAATTCGTGCAATGATTATGTAGAAATGATAGAACTTAAATAAAATGTTAAATGAAATTGGGAATGATCAAAAGAGAAACTAGGGTGCTCGCATATCACTCATGATGTAGTTGTTGGAATATAAAACGCAGCGGAAGCAAGTTGGTGGTGATAATTTGATAAAAGGTTTTATAAACTAACCAACGCAAAAACCGGATCTATTTAGGCTTGTCAACTAATTAACTAAACAGATTGATAAATAATTAAATAAATATATTTACGCATGGGAGTCGGTAATTTTTACCTTTGAAGCGAAGTGGTAGAAAATCCATTCTTGATCGATTTATGTCCTCTCCGTGATCCTCTCCGATCTTCTTGTATTTCTACCTCAAGATCTTCTAGAGTATATCCCGCCTACGTCCGGATGTCGTGTGGGCAACAATCTACCGGACTACTTGGACTGCAAAGGGATCGGCCGAAACTATCCTCTCAAGAAACTTACGATTTTTGTTCTCTCTATTTTTCTTGAATATTTTGAGTATTTTAGAAAAATATTGTGTTAACCAAATTGTGGAATCCAAGACACAAGTTAAGATCCACAATTAAAACACACACAAAAAAATCGATTTCTTGGGCAATAAAAGGGTGAAAAATCGGCCATCCCAAGTCACTTATTTATAGGTGTTTTGAGCTACTCTAGGGACCTTAAGGGGGATATGGTAAGAACTCCCAATAGATATTTTCCTTCCATTATTAGGATTCTTCCTAATATGAAGACTCTATTAATATCAACTTAGTCCACTAATAAGTTAATATTGCACTTCCTACCAAAATCCCAAATTACGAAATTGGGCTCCTTTTTGAATTAATTATTTTCCGTGTTTAAGATATTCCATGCCCATTAATTAATTTAAGCTACTGACAGCTTTTAATTAATTAATGTGTTATACATGAGTATACCACTCGACCTTTATTATTATATCGGAAAATTAATTCCACCTGCAGGGTTTAATATAATAATCCTTTCGAGTGCCTCAAGGGACATGATCAGCTCGACTGGTCGGGACACGATTTCTAGCTATAATATTAATTATCATATAAATAATATTGCCCAAGATATCAAGTATATTGAGTCAATCATTGTAGCTCTCACACATGATAAATCAAAGCAATAAATATTAAATATTAATCACTAGAATTAAGAAATAATAATTATCCGAGATGTACGTTCTTCTTATAGTCAGTACAGAAGAATCTATCTCACCTCGATCCTGTTCAACGTATAACGAATACGCTAATATATGCTAATGGTCAAGACCAACCAATCTCAAGCACATACTACAACCTCTCACATAACTGTCTAATATTATATAGGTTGTGAACTAAATATTACTATATAAGGAACCGATAATGTGATCTTCTGTGTGACACTACACACCACATTATCTACAATATAAAGTAAATTAGACTACATTTGCATAACCATAGCGTGAATAAATATGCAAAACATGTGATAAATGAATTAAATATTCTCATAGATAAAGACCGGGAAATTAGGTAATACATGCATAAAGTATGCTTTGACGTATACAACCCTAACAATCTCCCACTTATACTGAAAGCATGCTTTTGAAGTATACTATCTAGACTACGTCTATCTATCTCCCACTTATACTCAAAGCAATGCTGCCATACATCTCATCCCCATTCCTTCCACATGAAAGAATCAACTAGATTGTTTCCAGATGCAATCTTGAACAACACTACGTTCCCTCGTTTTACAACGTTACTTGCGACTGATATGTTTCCTTGCTCTATGGGCTCGTGGTTCCTCCGGGTTTATAAATGCACCAGTATTGCCACAATAAAATTGTGATACTTCTATGCAATCCAAGAACCACATCTAAGTCCAACAAAACATATCTCGAGGTTGACTTAAGCTTAACTTTGTCTGCACTGAAATCTGAGTCAGTGTCTAGGGCTGAGCACTTGGTCTGACCCGGCCCGGACCGACCCGGTCCGGAATGGCCCGGATTATAAATGGTCGGACTTTATCGACCCGAAGCCCGACTGCTCGTAACCGGCCAACCTGCCTGACACTAAAACCGGTCGGTCAAGTCTTGCTTCTAGCCCGATTTTGTAAAAATTTTTTTTTTTGCATTTTAAGTGTCCTTTTATTACATATAAAATACTTTCTTCTTTACATACTCCCATAAAATACAATTATCAATCTTAATATCTTCATTTAGTCATCAAACTCCCAAGTTCAACAATATTTTAGTATAAATAAACTTAATTAGAATAAAGTGAAATCATAATCGAGCCATTAATCATCATTATTTCATCACCACTGAGGGTAAATTATAATAAAAAATATTTTTTTTTGGTATTTTTATTTTTACCGGGTCGTTCTGGGCATTTTCCGGGTTTTGACCCGGTCCGACCCGGAACCCGATTTTAGACAAAATGCAGACCCGGGACCCGGACCTAATTAACAGGTCCGGTCCGGGTCCGGTCCGGGTCCGGGTAAAAACCGGGTCCGGACCATTTGTGCTCAGCCCTAAGTGTAACCCAAAGGACAAAGTGTATCTGATTGATATACAAGCATATGCTCCCTAGTCCTTCTCAGGTACTTGAGTATATGCTTGACAGCAATCCAATGTCCCGGTCCTGGGTTCGACTGATATCTCGCCACCATGCCTACAGCATGACAGATATCAGGCCTAGTGCAAAGCATAGCATACATGAGGCTTCCCATTGCCGAAGCATAAGGGACCAGCTTCATGTCATCTATCTCCTTCTGTGTCTTAGGACACATAGCCTTAGATAGCTTAATTCCATGTCTGTAAGGTAAGAAACCTTTCTTGGAATTCTTCATGCTGAACCGCTTTAGCACCGTATCGATATAGGATGCCTGAGATAAGCACAACATCCATTTCTTGCGATCTCGAAAGATCTTAATACCAAGGATGTTCCCAGCTTCTCCCAAATCCTTCATATCGAACTGCTCAGACAGCCATACCCTTACGTCTGATAATACCTTCACATTGTTTCCAATTAGAAGTATATCATCTATGTATAGTACAAGAAACACCAGCACGTTTCCATCGCACTTTTTGTATACACAAACCTCACTAGGACACTGTTCAAAACAATACGATTGAATGAACTCATCAAATTGCATGTTCCAAGACCTTGATGCTTGCTTAAGACCATAAATGGCTCTCTTAAGCTTGCACACTAAGTGCTCCTCTCCTTCAGCAATGAATCCTTCAGGTTGGCGCATATAGATTTCCTTATCAAGACTCCCGTTCAAGAACGAAGTCTTGACATCCATCTGCCAAATCTCCATATCCAAATGCACAGCTATAGCTAAGAGAATCCGGATCGATTTAAGAATGGCCACTGGCGAAAAGGTCTCATCGTAGTCGATGCCCTTCTTCTGAGTGTAACCTTTCGCAACAAGCATTGCTTTGAAGGTTTCAACCTTCCCTTTCGATCCTCTCTTACGCTTGTAGATCCACTTACTTCCAATAGGTTTTACCCCATTGGGTAGTTCTACTAGCTCCCACACTTGGTTAGAATCCATAGATCCCATTTTGGATTCCATTGCTGTTTGCCAGGATTCAGCATCCTTGTCTTGAACTGCCTGTTTGTATGTACATGGATCCATTTCATCCTGGTCCGGGGAGTGGTCCGAAGACGCTCCCACGCCGATGAAATGTTCGGGTTGACGAACAACCCTCCCACTACGACGAGGCGTGTCCTTAGTTTTTGTATCCACAATAGTGTCGATACGTGGTACACTAAGTGTTTGCATAATTGGTATTGTCGAAATCTCGCCCCTAAGTTCTTCTAGAATGACCTCACTCCTAGGCTTGTGGCTTATCACATGGTCCTCTTCTAATAACCGGGCATTGGTGCTAACAATGACCTTCTGGTCTTTAGGACTATAGAATAAGCCACCCTTCGCTCCCTTAGGATATCCTACAAATACTCGTACTTCTGTACGAGATGCCAACTTATCAGCTTCCTTATTCAGTACGTGTGCTGGAGAACCCCAAATCCGAACAGGTCCTAGACTGGGCTTGCGCCCATTCCACAGTTCTGTAGGTGTTTTTGGAACTGATTTCGAAGGCACCAAGTTTAGAATGTACGCCGCTGTTTCTAAGGCGTATCCCCAAAACGAAATAGGCAAATCAGAATAACTCATCATTGACCTAACCATCTCTAATAAAGTACGATTTCTTCGTTCAGCAACACTATTTTGTTGTGGTGTACCAGCGCTGTGAGCTAGGAAGTAATCCCCTCATGTGCCAAGAAATCCAAAAACTCTCCACTAAGGTATTCGTCACCACGATCAGATCGTAGTGACTTGATACTCTGCCCATAACGCTTCTCCGTTTCAGCCTTGAATTCTTTGAACTTATCAAAAGATTCAGACTTACGTCGCATCAAATAGATGTATCCATATCTCGAATAATCATCTATAAACGTGATGAAGTAATCGAAACCACCCTTAGCCTGGATGTTCATTGGACCACATACATCGGTATGAACCAATTCCAACACCTTTTGTGCACGATTTCCTTTGCTTTGAAAAGACCTTTTAGTCATTTTACCTTCCATACAGGACTCGCAGGTTGGAAATGACTCAACTTGGAGCGAATCCAATGGGCCATCGCTCACCGATCTTTGAATCCTTCTAAGGTTAATATGACCCAATCGTAAATGCCACAAATACGTTGGATTTATGCTCGAAGGATCTTTTATTTTATTAGGATTAGTCAAAGAATTAAGTGATTTATAAGTATGCAAGGGAGCTAGTGCAGCATTAATGATATAAAGTCCTTCATTATAAGTACTCGTGCAAACATATTCACAGTTTCTTTTAATAACTGCATTATCTTCAAAAGAAATTGAATATCCATCACGACACAATTTAGAAACTGAAATCAAATTCATTCTAAAATTAGGTACCAATAATACATTATTAAGAACTAAAATCCTATCATCAACTTTTAGCTGCACGACTCCCAATGCAACAGACTTCAGCCTGGAATAGTCGCCCCAGCTTATTGTAATCTCATCCGCACTAAGTACCTTGGTTACTTGCAAACCCCTGCGAGTCATAACAAACATTATCAGTGGAGCCCGAATCCACTATCCACGAAGTGATGGAATAGGGAGCCAAACATGTTTTGACTACTAGTGCATGAGACGTACCTTTCTTAGGGCAGTCACTCTTGAAATGTCCTTTCATACTGCAGTTGAAGCACTTGCCCTTCGGCTTTTTGTTCGCTTCCGGCTGAGGAGCCTTTGACTGAGGAGCCTTGCCCTTAGCTTTGAAGGTCGCCACTTGCTTCTGGCCAACCTGCTTTTTCTTCTTTCCCCATTTGGGTTTTGAAGAAGCAGCACCGGTTGCCGCAAGAATTTAATGATAACCTTGTTTGAAGAGACCTTCGGCAGATTGAAGCTCTGTCAGAAGTTCCGCCAATGTGTAAGTCCTACGATTCATATTGTAGTTGAGGCAGAACTGCTCAAAACTTCTTGGTAAACTGCCCAAGATAATATCGACCTGCGACCCCGCATCGATAGTGGCCCCCAGTATGCTCAGTTCGTTCAAATGAGAAATCATTTTAAGAACGTGATCCCTTACTGGGTCCCTTCAGACATTTGGGTTGTCATCAAAACCCTCATTGCATTTTGCCTAGCCGCCCGGTTCTAATGACCAAATATCTCTGTGAGATTTTTCATCATTTCCGCGACCGAGCCCATCGTCTGATGCTGATGCTGCAATACATTTGTCAATGAAGCCAAAATGTAACAACGAGCCATCTCATCCGACTTTTTCCATTTTCGGAATTCAGCCAACTCTTCAGAAGTGGCATCCGGTTCTGGTTCCAAAGGACTCTCCTCAGTTAAAACAAATTTATGCCCCTCGGCAGTCAAGACAATATCAAGATTTCTTTTCCAGTCGGCAAAGTTAGTGCCATCAAATTTGTTTTCTTTGAGAATAACAGCTAGTGGATTGAAAGACAGCTGAGAATAAAATTAAAAACACCATTCATCACATAATTCGACGCATAATATATTGAAAAAACCTTAAAACAATATATATGCAATCAACCAACACCTTGAAAAACCGCACATGCAAACCACGATAGTGTGGACGTTTACACATACATTTTCAAGTAGATTTTAACATCTTTAATTTTACTATCTAGTCAAGATGCGTCTTGAGAAGTAAAATTAATAGTTGGTTCCTCTTGGCCATGTATTTAATTAACATAGACTCCGATGGGGAGCTTATTAATTAATACACCTAAGTGAACACCATAATTTAACAAACCTTAGAATATTATTTAATGATAATAGTCCTACATATGGAGAGGTCCTATCATAAAAAATAATATTCACCTTTTTGTTATCAAATTTGAAGTTTAAAACTAGTGAGCCAATAATTTAGTACATCCGATGTGGAGGAAGACTCTAATGTCAACACGCATGCTAATTATTTCACAATTTAAACCAATTATGGAGGCCAATTTGATTTTGAAAAATCAATTTAAAATCGCTTAGTTATTTTGAAAAAGTAAGGTTTTTAATTTTATCGTCCTAACATGCAAGGAAACATATCACGCATACATCCATACATGCCATACATCAAAATTAAAAACCAACAAATAATAAAATTAGACAATTATATCCAATTATCATGGCTTTTTATTCCTCGTTTTGACTAACGAGAAAATCTTCGGCTCATTTGCTCCCACTGCTTCAAGCATCTCGCGGAAAAACGAATTGAACGACCCGAACCGGACGACTTGACCTGCTGCCCGGTGCCCGACCCACTGGCCGGCCATGCCGCCCGACTCACGCCCGAATCGCCGACCATTGCCGGCCGGCCGCCACTGCCGAGCCGCTGCTGCTTGTCACGGCCGAGACTGCTGCTGGCCGAGTACCGATTGGCATTCTGCCGGTCTCGGTCGGTTCGTCTGATCGGGACTCCTCTTCGCGCTGGACTTTTTTCTCTTTCGTACTTTGAGTGTTCCAATTCGATTACAATTTTATTCAAAATAAAAACATCGAATTTACATCAAATTACAAGAAAAATAAATCATATTCTACCCGTGGATTTTCTCACGGGAAAAACTTATACATGCCACAAAAACGGGCCAAATTACCAAAACGCGTAAATAAATAAAAACATCACATAGCCATGATAATTGGATCATATTTTCCTGCAAGACAAATTCTAGCAAAATATTCTAAAAAATCATACTATACGAATATTTAATTGATAGCATATTAATCAACAAATTAATTAAATTGAACAGAACCTAAAGACCGGCTCCGATACCAATTGTTGGAATATAAAACGCAGCGGAAGCAAGTTGGTGGTGATAATTTGATAAAAGGTTTTATAAACTAACCAACGCAAAAACCGCATCTATTTAGGCTTGTCAACTAATTAACAAAACAGATTAATAAACAATTAAATAAACATATTTACGCATGGGAGTCGGTAATTTTTACGTTTGACGCGAAGTGGTAGAAAATCCCTTCTTGATCTATTTATGTCCTCTCTGTGTTCCTCTCCGATCTTCTTGTATTTCTACCTCAAGATCTTCTAGAGTATATCCCGCCTACGTTCGGATGTCGTGTGGGCAACAATCTACCGGACTACTTGGACTGCAAAGGGATCGGCCGAAACTTTCCTCTCAAGAAACTTACGATTTTTGTTCTCACTATTTTTCTTGAATATTTTGAGTATTTTAGAAAAATATTGTGTTAACCAAATTGTGGAATCCAAGACACAAGTCAAGATCCACAATTAAAACACACAAAAAAAATCGATTTCTTGGGCAATAAAAGGGTGAAAAAATCGGCCATCCCAAGTCACTTATTTATAGGTGTTTTGGGCTACTCTAGGGACCTTAAGGAGGATATGGTAAGGACTCCCAATAGATATCTTCCTTCCATTACTAGGACTCTTCCTAATATGAAGACTCTATTAATATCAACTAAGTCCACTAATAAGTTAATATTGCACTTTCTACCAAAATCCCAAATTACGAAATTGGGCTTCTTTTTGAATTAATTATTTCCCGTGTTTAAGATATTCCATGCCCATTAATTAATTTAAGCTACTGATAGCTTTTAATTAATTAATGTGTTATACATGAGTATACCACTCGACCTTTATTATTATATCGGAAAATTAATTCCACCTGCAGGGTTTAATATAATAATCCTTTCGAGTGCCTCAAGGGACATGATCAACCCGACTGGTCGGGACACGATATCTAGCTATAATATTAATTATCATATAAATAATAATATTTCCCAAGATATCGAGCATATTGAGTCAATCATTGTGGCTCTCACCCATGATAAATCAAAGCAATAAATATTAAATATATATAATTAAATATTAATCACTATAATTAAGAAATAATAATTATCCGAGATGTATGTTCTTCTTATATTCAGTACAAAAGAATCTATCTCACCTCGATCCTGTTCAACATATAACGAATACGCTAATATATGCTAATGGTCAAGACCAACCAATCTCAAGCACATACTACAACCTCTCACATAACTGTCTAATGTTATATAGGTTGTGTACTAAATATTACTATATAAGGAACTGATAATGTGATCTTCTGTGTGACACTACACACCACATTATCTACAATATAAAGTAAATTAGACTACATTTTCATAACCATAGCGTGAATAAATATGCAAAACGTGTGATAAATGAATTAAATATTCTCATAGATAAAGACCGGGAAATTAGATAAGACAAGCATAAAGTATGCTTTGACGTATACAACCCTAACTGTAGTTTGGAAGTCAACTTCATGAGTTCAAAGTGAAGCACAGATACTTACCAAATGAATGGAAGCACAACTGCAATTATTTTCATATCTAGGTGAAGCACAAATAAGTACCAAATGAATGGAAGCACAATTACCGGAATCAAATAATCTTAAATATTCAGAAATTAAATATTAGAGTTGTTCACAATGAATGTTAGTTAAACCATATTTACAATCCAAGCATGGGAGAAAATAAAAACGGCCAAATAGATTATTTGCAATCCAAATATAAACTTTTCGAACTAAATCTTACCTGCTTCATTCAATTGTTTCTCCAGCTTGAACTCCTTAGCATCAGCGTCATTCAGCTTCTTCTTTAACTTCTCCACAATGGTCTGTGCCTCAACAACCAGCGACAACCTTGCCTCAACGTCCTTCGCTTGTTACTCCAACATTTCCTCAACAACAGCATTCTTTAGGTGCTTGGATAGCACTTTACAGACAACATATGTGAGCAGCTACAACTTGGCATCCCCAGCTTTGGTTTACTTGCCCGTCATACCTTATCCCCTCTCAATCTCAGTTTCTCGCTTTCCTAATAGCCCTATGTTATCTCGGTTTTTCCACCATTCACCCACTCCCCCGACTACTCACCATCCCATCCCCACCCTAATTTCCCGAGATACTCCCCATCCTATTCCCACTCTTCTTTCCCCAATGACGAGCGTATTGTTTTCATCGAAGTTGACCCAATAGATTATAGGTGATTCAGGATCTCGTCAGATCATCAGAGTGGTACATGTGGTGGCAGTAGCGCTTTTATTGAAGAGAAGAGCTTCTAAGAAGGCGATTGGATAACATATTTGGCTGATACTGTGAGAACATGAAAACGGCCAAATAAATTTGCAATCCAAATATAAACTTTTCGAACTAAATCTTAACTGCTTCCTTCAGCTGTTTTTCCAGCTTGAACTCCTTAGCATCAGCATCGCTCATCTTCTTGTTTAACTTCTCCACAGCGGCCTGTGCCTCAACAAGCAGCGACAACCTCGCCTCAGCGTCCTTCACTTGTTACTCCAGCATTTCCTCAACAGCAACATTCTTCAGCTTCTTGGATAGCACTTTACGGACAACATATGTGAGCAGCTGCAACTTAGCATCCCCAGCTTTGGTTTACTCGTCTGTCATACCTTCTCCCCTCTCGATCTCAGTATCTCGCTTTGCTAATAGCCCTATGTTATCTCGGTTTTTCCGCCATTCACCCACTCCTCCCAACTACTCACCATCCCATCCCCACCCTAATTTCCCGAGCTACTCCTCATCCCATCCCCACTCTCCTTTTCCCAACGACGAGCGTATTATTTTCATTTTGACCCAACAGATTATAGGTGATTCAGGATCTCATTCGATCATCAAAGTGGTACATGCGGCAATGGCTCTTCTATTGAAGACAAGAGCTTCTGAGAAGGCGATTGACCTCTTCTATGGTTCACCCGACTGAAAAAACTACATGGTCGGCGACGAGGTGGAAATTGGCGGGGAATTGTGCGAGATTTTCATGTGAACTAGGTTTGAAATGTATGTCAGTTTTTTTCCATTGAAAATGATTCTAAAAATAAAAACAAAGGTATGCATCATTCGACACTTTACCCCGTTAAATTCGCCCAACTCAATTTAACAGAAATAATGGATGAAAATACATATTGTTTGATTAGAATTGTATTCATAACCAGAGAAGAAGTCTTCCAAATAGCAGCAATGAAGGCTAGAATAATATGGGATGGGCTGCAAGCCCATTACACAATTATAAAAGATCAATTCGCAGACATTCAAAAGAACAAATAAAGAACATAACTTTACATCAAAAATGATAAATCGTATTTCATTTATACTTCACTTATTACGCAAATCCAAGTATTAACAATAATAAAAAAATTTAAATAAAATATTAGAATACTCACATTTCTGGGAGGAGTGTCGAATGATGGATACTTTTTTTTCTTTTTAGGATCATTTTCAGTCGAAAAGACTGGACATGCATCTCAAACCTAGTCCGCCTGAAAATCTCACCCAGTACCCCGCTAATCTCCACCTCGTCGCCAACCACATAGATTTTCGTTCGAGGTAACCATAGGAGAGGACAGCTACGTTCTCTTCAATAGAAGAGCCAGTGCCGACGCATTTACCACTCGACTGATAATCTCACGAGATCCTGAATTACCTTTAGCCTGATGGCAACTTTGAATAGAACAACACGCTCATTGTCATCGGTGTCTAGAGTGGTGCTCAATTGGGAAAGGAAGGTGGGGATGTGATGGGGAGTAGTCGGAGAAATTGGATGGAATGGGGAGTAGTCGGAGGAAAAATGAATGAACGATGGAAAACCAGGATAACATGGCGGATATTAGGAAAGTGAGAAACTAGGATCGAGAGGGGAGAAGGTATGACGAGCGAGTAAACCAAAGCCGGGTATGCCAAGTTGCAGCTACTCACATATGTTGTCCGTAAAGCGCTATCCAAGCAGCTGAAGAATGCTGATGTTGAGGAAATTTTGGAGAAAAAAATTAAAGGACACAGAGGTGAGGTTGTCGCTGCTTATTGAGGCACAGGCCGCTGTGGATAAGTTAAAGAAGAAGCTGAACGACGCTGATGCTAAGGATTTCAAGCGGGAGCAACAATTTAAGGAAGCAGGAAAGATAACTGTTGCTCCAGCTTGAATCCTTAGGATAAGCGTCGTTCAGCTTCTTCTCCAACTTCTCCACAGTGTCTTGTGCCTCAATAAGCAGCAACAACCTCGCCTCAACGTCCTTAACTTGTTACTCCAACATTTCCTCAACAACAACATTCTTCAATTGCTTGGATAGCGCTTTACGGACAACATATGTGAGCAACTACAACTTGGCATCCCCGGCTTTGGTTTACTCGCCCATCATACCTTTTCCCATATCGGTCTCAGTTTCTCACTTTCCTAATAGCCGCCATGTTATCCTGGTTTTTCCATCGTTCACCCTCATTTTCCCTCCGACTACTCCTCATTCCATCCCATTTCTCCGACTACTCCCCATCACATCCCCACCTTCCTTTCCCAATTGATGAGCACCACTCCAGACACCAATGACAACAAATGTGTTGTTCTATTCAAAGTTGCCAGCAGACTAAAGATAATTCAGGATCTCGTCAGATTACCAGTCGAGTGGTAAATGCGGCGGAACTGTCTCTTCTATTGAAGAGAACGTAGCTGTGCTCTCCTATGGTTACCTCGATAGAAAAATCTACATGGTCGGCGATGGACAGCAGCCTTAATTCGTCATTTCTCACCCTTCTTCAACCCTTTCCGACGGGAGTGAGCTCCGGAGGAGATTTTGGGCGATCTTTATCATCAAGCTTCATCTTGGAGTGGATTTGTAGGTGTTTAACAACATCTAATCATCTCCTTTGCTCAAATCAAGGTATTCTCTCCTTAGAACCCTAGTTCTTGAATTTTGGGGGTTTCTCCTTGGTTCTTCGATTTAATCCAAGGATGATGAATCGATTATGAAATTCTTGTTGTCTTGGCCATGATCTTTGAATTTTTTAACTCATTCATGATTTTATATCACTCGGAACATAGTTCTTGATTTATTTGAGAAACCCTTAGATCCTTGTTGTTCTTAGTGTCGATTCGGATTCCGATTGGTGTTATTGATTCATGTTGGTGTTATTTTCGTAGTATTCGTGGGGTTTCCGGATTCTTTGTCGTCTTTAGAAGATCGAGGGCTACCCGACCGTGTCCGTTCGTTGTTCCGTTGCTCACGATATCGAGGCAAGTATCTTTCCCATACACTTCGTGTTTCATAGACGTGATAGTTGGTAATGGATTATATGTGGAAATTGAATGCTTTAATGAACTTTTAAAGAATCGGCATACCCTAGATAAAAACTTTCACAAAGATATACTTGTGTGTTTGTGAACGAATGTGTTGTTCCAAGAATGTGTATTAGTGTCGTGCATTGGAATGCCTTGTTTGCGTAAGGTACCGTTGTGTGAGACTACATCTTTAGTGGACTTAAAGATCAAGACTTTTTGGCAAGAGGTGTGTGTGTGTATGTGTGGATGTGCGCATCTAGTGATGAGTATGTGTTGTTGTGTAATATTGGTTGTGAGTATGTGTCGGATTAAGTGGCCATTTCTAACAAGTACCTTGATTTATGTTTGATGTACTTCGGGATAATGTGTTTTTGATGATTGTGATTTGTGCCATGTGGTTTTTGAGATTGTGTGTAAGCCGAGTAAAACCAGCGAGGGTCCCCTGGGATTTGTTTAGACTTCAAGTTCGGCAGATCACTCGTTGGGCTATACACCAGGGAGGGCCTGACGAGGTGTCCCTGGGGTGTGTATCTTGCTCGAGAGGTACAAGGCCAGTATAGCTCGGGAGGTTGTTTTGTGATGATTATGGCACGTTGTTATTTCGATAATTGTGATATGTCCGGAATATCATAACGCTTTCATTCTCGGTGTGAGATACGTCATACGTAAGGTCTTGGTACTTGGCTAAAATGGCATCAATGTAAGTGTCGTATATGACTCGTTTCTTGATTGTGAGGTTTTTGGCATAAGGACGCGGGTCCTGTGATTGTTTCTGTGCATTGTGGTTTGGTTCGAGCTTGATCTTTGGGTTATTCACTCGAGTATGTGATGCTGATTTTTGGGTCGTAGACCCGTATTTTGTGACAGGATTTGCATCTTTTGAAAAGCAATACTTGAGGCCGTGTCCCTTTGTGGGTTTTAATAAATTTAGGATTCATTAGTTCAAAATGTCTTTCCAAAACTCCCGATAATTTTAAAGTGCTTCTCAAAGCGTTTTCATGTCTCATTCCAACTTTTTACGGTTTGAACTATTTTATCTAATGGAATGTCTTGGGAAGTCTTTCGTTGGGTTGAATTGTGGATGTAATTAAATTTTTATATTTCCTGGAGCATGTTGTGTATGGCTTGTATCCGTATTTTATACCTGCACTAGCAAAACAGTGGAGTTTTGCTAACCCCCGAGTATTCGGGGTGGATGTCTGTATTGCGTCCAGGTACTTGCAGGCTGCTGGGGAGAGAATCACATAATCGGTACGAAGGGTGATGGAAGACGACGATACTAATCACATGAAGACCAATCGTAGAGTATTTTGATAGAGTCTTGTTGTTTATCTTTCCGCTATGTTATTTTCCCGATATATGGGAGCGTTAATGTATTCCAGCTCCTGTGTGGGTATGAGTTTCGGGAAAGAGTTATATATGTAATGATGTGTGTGTTGTGATAATAGATCAAATCGGTCCCTTGGTTCGTTATTAGCCGTGTTGGCATGTATTGTTATGTTGTGTTTTCTGTATTTGGCCTGGTAGATCCTCAGGGAGAGGGTCTGCGGCGCTGTAATATTCCCGAGTGGTTTGGGGGTGTTACAGAATATATCAGAGCTTAGGTTGTGGAAACCTAGGATGTCGGGTCTAGTTATGTGTTGTCGGGTCTTGTCTTGTTAGATTTTGTCTGACTGAGTCGTGTCACGACGCATCATCTGGAGGTCGGTCGTGATTAGTATCGAGGTGCAGCCATCATTTTCATGCAGTATGTGGATGTAAGTCTCCCCACTATATTGTTGTGTCTCGTGTTGCACTAGCTTGTGTGATATTTGTGTTATGATGGGGAGTTAAATGTGAATCATGAATGCGTACTCCATAGTTGTTTGATTTTTGTAATGTGACGGTGTATATGTATATATGTGTATATATATATATATGTGTGTGTGTATCCTTGTATAAATTGTTTTTACAAGAGTAATATTTTGGTGTGGTTACACTAAGTAGGTTTATCAACTTGATATTTTAAAGTTTCAAATGTTTTGGGAAAGTCACATAAATTTTCATTTTTAAAACATCCTCCAAGAGAGGAAAAGATTTTGATTTTAATATGATAACCTCGAGGCCGAAAAATTTGAGAATTCAAACTACATATATTCTATTTTATTTTCATCTTGCATTGCAAATTTTCAAAATTTGATTTTGAAATACTCAAACGAGGTCTATCAAAAATTTACTTGAGACGTGACTTTTGCTTTCAACTTTTTGGTTGCACGAATCTCGGTTAAAAAGTATGTAGTGAGGATGTTATTGTTCTAGCTACAATGCTCAGAGTTGTGATTAAAGTGGGGGTATGAACGCTGGGTCGTTCGGTAGGCACTCGTCGAGATAGTTCTCTTGACCGAGAGGTGGAGACTCGGTCTGGAATATTATTTAACTTTTGATGGTTATGTGTGTAATGTTGTAATTATGTGAACCGTTGGCATTTGGATTTGTACATTGTTATTTATTTGTAACCTCCGGTCTAGTACCGTTGATAGGTGAGTATGTATGTGTTGCCAAACTTGCATAGCTAGCGCACGTCATCTTTTGTTCTGGAGCGCGCTTTCTAGTTGAGCAAAAGTTTGGGACTGCATTTTTGCCGCCGGGCCTAACTTTTGCAGTCGATCATCTGTGAGTGGATTCCATGTGTGCTGTAATAGTTGTTGTGTGTGATTATGTTATTTTCGTTGCGTTAGGTTGTTACTTCTTAATATGCCGAGGGGCAGAGGTCGTGGTCGTAACCGTGGTACTGATGGCCACGGGGGTCAGAGGCGTGATCGAGAGAATATTGTCAGGAACGATATGGGCTTGGGTGTTGCTACTATATTGCAACAAGTAGCGACTCAGATGAATCAGTTGACCCAGGCAGTTCAACATAGCATTGACGTGAATCAAAACATCGGCATAAATCAATGGCTTCGCGAGGTAGTTCGTATAATCCCCCTCGATTCGCCGGTGCTGCGGATGCGTTGGGCTGGGATGGTTAGATTTTCCAGTTGGGAAAGATATTCGAGGCTGTCGATTGTTCCGAAGAGCAGAAGGTGCCTATCGCTCAGTACCTTCTTGACAAAGATGCTACTAATTGGTGGGAAGTTGTTAAACCTCGTGATCATGATGTCACGTGGGCGGAGTTCCAGCCATTTATAGAAGTGTAGATCTGTCCGAAACCGATTAGAGAGCAGAGGAAGTCCGATGACCTTGTTGACAGTGCATGTGTTGGTGTTTCTAGTTTGCAACATCATAGTCTTTCCGCTGTGAAGCTCCGTCGCTCGATGCGTGGACTCAGAGTTCCAAATTGTCAGCTTTGACTCCTGGCAATGCCAGGAGGTGTTTCAGCTGTAATGTGTCGGGGCATGTTCGTGCACATTACCCTTCTCCGCCAGTAACATGTTACAAGTGCGGACTGGTGGGTCACCGGGTTTAGTTTTGTGAGTTAGTCACCGGGTCTTCCGAGGCACGGACTTGAGCACGGATATCAGGGTGGACTCCGGGAAGTCCCTGAGAGTGTAGTTCACCAGTTGTATGTTGTGTTACCTCCTTGTCTTGTGTTTCGAATTTCAGAGATAAACTTCTTTTATTAAAAGTGGATCAGATTTTTGACCTTCGGTATTTTCAACTCTATCGACTTATTTGTGTTTGTCGATATTTTCTGAACTTGTTCTACCCTTCACTTTTTGCTGTTTGAACGAGTTATGGTATTGTTTCAGATTAAACTATTTGTCATTGTGACTTTTTCCGAATTCGACTCTATTCCTATGAATCTTATATTAATGCATATCTTGCCATCTTTACCAGACCACCTTTTGTCTCGAGTCGAGGTGTGAACTTTTGAGTTGCTATTCGATTGTTTTTGTTCGCCGTGACTCGAATATGATTGTTCGACCGTTGTTGTCTCGATCGTTGTGGTTACATAGTTTATTGTCTGATTTTTGTTGATCTCGTATGTGATGTTCGAGCGTTCAGATCACTTCGTAATTTCATTATGTTTGGGAAATTAGCTTCGTTGTCGGTCTTCCAACCCTTAGGTAGTGGGATTTCGTATTTATTCAGCGATTAGCTCGCGTTTTGGTTGACGTACTGTTGGGATTGGTCAACCATACTGATTTTTGTCCGTTGCATTTTGATATCGTTCTGGCGTAACGATATGAATGTTTGCGACCATGTGCTGCATGTGATTCGTTTTAGGTCATCGGCAACGGATATCACGTGATGTCGGAGATTGTTTTGCGTTGATCGTTTTATGTATTAAGTTTCGGGGCCGAAACTTCTTTTAAGAGGGGTAAAATGTAATATCCCAGATCTTCGTTCCAGATTTATTGAGTTTTTCTGCAGATTATCGGATTGGCGTTGTCCATATCTTTGGAATGTTGTGCCACGTATGGTCGTGTCATGAGTTGACACGTGTTTGATTTCCGTTCTAGATCATTTCATGAGTTTTTGACTCATTTCAGTGTAGCGCACGCTACCGGATGTGTAGCGCACGCTACCGGATGTGTAGCGCATGCTAACTGGCAGTCCAGAGGCAGTCCAGGAGTTACTGGACTGGGACTGGAGTCTCGTTAGCGCACGCTAAGGTTGGTAGCTACCGCACGCTATCGACTGCTTAGCGCACGCTAATTCTTATTTCTACCGCACGCTACATGTTAGGTGCAGACCAGTCCAGGAGCCACTGGACTGGATTCGTGACCCATTAGCTCACGCTACACATATTAGCTAGTGCATGCTAACTGTGTTTTAGGAGGTATATTCTGGGGCGTTGACCCCGTTAGCGCGCGCTAATGCAGGGTGTTTAGCGCACGCTAATAAACTGTCCAGTATAAATACTGGACAGCAGTGTTAATTCGTCATTTCTCACCCTTCTTCAACCCTTTCTAGCGGGAGTGAGCTCCGGAGAAGATTTTGGGCGATCTTTATCATCAAGCTTCATCTTGGAGTGGATTTGTAGGTGTTTAACAACATCAAATCATCTCCTTTGCTCAAATCAAGGTATTCTCTCCTTAGGAACCTAGTTCATGAATTTTGGGGGTTTCTCCTTGGTTCTTCGATTTAATCCAAGGATGATGAATCGATTATGAAATTCTTGTTGTCTTTGCCATGATATTCGGATTTTTGTACTCATTCATGATTTTATATCACTCGGAACATAGTTCTTGATTTATTTGAGAAACCCTTAGATCCTTGTTGTTCTTAGTGTCGATTCGGATTCCGATTGGTGTTATTGATTCGTGTTGGTGTTATTTTCATAGTATTCATCGATTTTCTAGATTCTTTGTCGTCTTTGGAAGATCGAGGGCTACCAACTGTATCCGTTCGTTGTTCCGTTGCTCGCGGTATCGAGGCAAGTATCTTGCCCATACACTTCGTGTTTCATAGATGTAATAGTTGGTAATGGATTATATGTGGAAATTGAATGCTTTAATGAAATTTTAAAGAATCGGCATACTCTATATAAAAACTTTCACAAAGATCTACTTGTGTGTTTGTGAACAAATGTGTTGTTCCAAGAATGTGTATTGGTGTCGTGCATTGGAATTCCTTGTTTGCGTAAGGTACTGTTGTGTGAGACTACATCTTTAGTGGACTTAAAGATCAAGACTTTTTGGAAAGAGGTGTGTGTGTATGTGTGGATGTGCGCGTCTAGTGATGAGTATGTGTTGTTGTGTAATATTGGTTGTGAGTATGTGTCGGATTAAGTGGCCATTTCTAACAAGTACCTTGATTTACGTTTGATGTACTTCGGGAGAATATGTTTTTGATGATTGTGATTTGTGCCATGTGGTTTTTGAGATTGTGTGTAAGCCGAGTAAAACAAGCGAGGGACCCCTAGGATTTGTTTAGACTTCGAGTTCGGCAGATCACTCGGTTGGGCTATACACCAGGGAGGGCCTGACGAGGTGTCCCTGGGGTGTGTATCTTGCTCGAGAGGTACAGGGCCAGTATAGCTCGGGGGGTTGTTTTGCGATGATTATGGCACGTTGTTGTTTCGATAATTGTGATACGTCCAGAATATCCTAACGCTTTCATTCTCGGTGTGAGATACGTCATACGTAAGATCTTGGTACTTGGCTAGAATGGCATCAATATAAGTGTCGTATATGACTCGTTTCTTGATTGTGAGGTTTTTGGCATAAGAACTCGGGCCCTGTGATTTTTTCCGTGCATTGTGGTTTGGTTGTGTATCGAGTTTGACCTTTGGGTTATTCACTCGAGTATGTGATGCTGATGTTTGGGTCGTAGACCCGTATTTTGTGACAGGATTTGCATCTTTTGAAAAGCAATACTTGAGGCCGTGTCCCTTTGTGGGTTTTAATAAATTGAGGATTCATTAGTTCAAAATGTCTTTCCAAAACTCCCGAGAATTTTAAAGTGCTTTTCAAAGCGTTTTCATGTCTCATTCCAACTTTTTACGGTTTGAACTATTTTTTCTAATGGAATGTCTCGGGAAGTCTTTCGTTGGGTTGAATTGTGGATGTAATTATATTTTTATATTTCCTGTAGCATATTGTGTATGGCTTGTATCCGTATTTTATACCTGCACTAGCAAAACAGTGGAGTTTTGCTAACCCCCAAGTATTCAGGGGGTGGACGTCTGTATTGCGTCCAGGTACTTGCAGGCTGCTGGGGAGCGAATCACAGAATCGGTACGAAGGGTGATGGAGGACGACGATACTAATCACATGAAGACCAATCGTAGAGTATTTTGATAGAGTCTTGTTGATTATCCTTCCGCTATGTTATTTTCCCGATATATTGGAGCGTTAATATATTCCAGCCCCTGTGTGTATGAGTTTTGGGAAAGAGTTATATATGTAATGATGTGTGTGTTGTGATAAAAGACCAAAACAGTCCCGTGGTTCGTTATTAGCCATGTTGGCATGTATTGTTATGTTGTGTTTTCTGTATTTAGCCTGGTAGATCCTCGGGGAGAGGGTCTGCGGCGCTGTAATATTCCCGAATGGTTTGGGGGTGTTACACAAACTCTTTGACTGCCTCGTCAAAACGAAGGTTCCAACTATGCGAAGCTTGCTTCAGTCCATAGACGGAATGCTGAAGTTTGCACACTTTCTGAATATTGACCTTGGACACAAAGCCTTTAGGGTCCTCCATATAGATTTCCTCCTCGAGGAATCCATTTAGGAAAGCCGTCTTTACGTCCATTGGATATATCTCATAATCGTGATAGGCAGCTACAACAAGTATCATGCGAATAGACTTGATCATAGCTACGTACGAGAAGGTATCGTGATAATCGATCCCTTCTTTCTGGGTATAACCCTTTGCCACAAGCCTGGCCTTATAGGTATCAACCTTACCATCTCCATCAGTCTTTCTCTTGTAGATTCACTTGTTCCCAATAGGCACTATGCCCTTGGGGCGGTCTACTAGAGTCCAAACCTGATTGACATGCATCGAGGTCCTTGACTTATGGTCCCGTCTGCTTCTTGCTCCTTTTCTTCTTATTCTTAGATCTCCGAGGTCCAGAAGAAATAACAAGGGCAGACTCCTTCATCCGCGGAGTCTTCATTTGAGACTGAGTGGTCACCAGTTTGTTCATCAATCCTGCTAAGTTGCAAGCAATCTCATTGCAGTTGAAATTCATAACAAAATGTGAGAAGGAATCAGGAAGAGACTGTAGGATAAGGTCGGTCTGAAGAGAAGTATCCATCTTAAAATCAAAAGCCTCCAATCTCTCGATCATAGATATCATTTTGAGGACGTGGTCCCCAACCTTCTCACCTTCCTTCATCCTAGCACCGAACAGTTGCTTGGATATCTCATATCTAGCAGTTCGAATGTGCTCACCATAAATCTCGGTTAAGTGAGATAAAATCTACCTAGCAGAAGTCATTTTCTCATGAGCTCTCTGAATCTCATTAGACATAGAAGCCATCATATAAGCACGGACTTTTACGTCATCCTTAACCCACTTTTCGTGGTTTTCAATCTCTTCCTGATTGGCTCTTGTCCACAATGGAGGTGCTGGAATGTCCGTCTCCAAGACGTATCCCAATGCCTCTATACTGAGAACTATCAATAGATTGCGGAGACAATCCACAAAGTTCGGTCCGATTAAGGTGTTCGTTTCGAGTAGTATAGCGAGTGGGTTCATTATCATATTGAGAGTTATGTTTCTCTGCATTAAGTACAACAGATTTATTAGTGACTCGTTCAATTATAATCTGAGTATAGAATTAAGGTCTTTTCTATTCTTTTACCCAGCTCCCACTAATTTTATCGGAATAAAACACTCCCATGTGAAATCCGGAAGTATCGATCGCATTACTTCATATTGGTGATCAAGTTCTTTATAAACCTTAATAGAGGGCAACCAAACAGGTTTTTAGTCTACTAATTTTCATAAAGTGGTGTCCAACACCAACCATCTAATGGATGATTCGGTCTTCTTTTTCCCCTCGTTCACTCCTCTCAACCTATACGGTTTCTATGGTTCGTGAACAAGTTAAGTTTAGTATAACACCCCAAATTAGGCGGATATTACAGTGCCGTGGACCCCCAACTGGGACCCACCAGGCGAATGAAAATTAATGAATTAAATAATATAATTGTAGTACCGAACCACATTATATCATCAATTATCCGATGAGGAGTTTCAAGTGAAACGCACCCAGGAAATACAAAATACATGTATATTTTATATGAAGATAGAATATACAACACTGAATAAAATGAATATTCAAACGGATACTTGCAGCGGAAATAAAATGAAGAAACATGAATGACTGAAAAGGACTGGGGCCCCTACTAATATTACTGGGACTCCTCGCCGTCAATGTTCTCTTCCCATGCTTTTGCCTTGCCATGACCTAAAAACAATATCCCCAATGGGGTTAGTTATACAGTACAACAATCCTCAAGAGTTGAATAAACACAATCATTATATATCTTAGTTATGAAATCAAGCTGAAGAGGGGCATCATAGTACGCCCGTAATGGGACGTGCAAGTGCACAAGATGAGTGTCCGGACACACCCGCACTTGTACCTAATTAGTCTCATGGAGGCACGTTACCGTGTGCATAGTCTAATGTGTCGGTGAACCCGCACCACATGACTATCGTGTGCCCTTCTAAAAATTCCACACATAACCACCCGGCCACGCAATATAAACCCAGAAGGTCACAAGTACAAAAATAACCATGATGAATATTAATGAATAACAATCCTACAAGGTTCAAGAATGACTCACCGAGATGAAATAATAATGAAATGAATGATAGCTCACTGAAATGATTGGAACCGTCGTTCCTCGTGAATTGAATGATTAGTTTGATGATTACAAGTCTCAACACGATTAATACACTATGAATGAATTATGAATATGAATGAACAACAACGAAAGGAATGAGTATCGTTTTAACCGAGTAAGAATTAACTTACACAAATACCGGTGATGAAATTTCCTTCCTCGAACAAACGTCCTAGGTAGAAATATTGGTCGCTCGAACAACCTTGAATAACACAATTACCAACAATTCATTTAATACACGTATCAATTGTGATCATTACCAATTAAAGAGGTCGATACAACACATCCAAACTCATTGGAGCATTTGACAAATACTTTGTAAACAATGTCCCATTATTTACAACCAATCCTAATTGTATCGAAAACCAACTTCCAAATGAGTGATTCACTCCAACAAAACACCATCAACACAATCGATAATCCAATAAGAATACACAAATCTAGATTACGATAACATCTAATTAAAAACCCCCAAAAATCCAAAGTCAACCCTCAAGGGTTTTTGAATAAATCCCCACATACTCAACAAATCCGGAAAATACACCAATAAATCCGTAGGAACATATGTATCTAAGGTAGATAATCCATATACAACCTATTCCAACATAATAGCAAGCTAACTTGAAGAGATCGGAAGGAAAACACTCAAATCCCGAAATTCTAGATTCAAAAAATGTTTACCTTGATTTGGTGTGTTGAAGAGGATTAAATGATGGTTACTCCGAAGTAGAAGCTTGAAGATCATGATAGGTGATTGCAGCTCGAAGAGATCTTCCGAAATCGTCTAAAATCGCCCAAAATTACCCAAGGAAGGAGGTGAGGTGGAAAATGACAAATCTGGACTGAACTGTCATATATATAAAAAACCAGCTTAGCGCGCGCTAGCTCCTGATATTAGCTTGCACTAGCGGGTGTACCGGGTAGACCGGTGAGTTCTGCCTACCTCGTTAGCATATGCTTCAAACTTGGTAGCGTGCGCTAACGCCCTCCTCTTAGCATGCGTTACTCAAAATTTACGTGTGCTAACTGATGCTGGATACCCAAAAACTGGAGTCTAGAACCTACTGTCTAAAGTCTGATCGAGCCTTAGCACGTGCTACACTGATTGCTTAGCGTGCGCTAACAATTTCTCATTTCAGTCCAGTACCTACTGGACTGCTTACCTCCAAAACATTAGCGTGCGCTGATGAAGCGATTACGTGCGCTACAACCCACAACTAGTGCTAATTCCCACTCATAGCGTGCGCTACAATTCTCCAATTCAGTCCAGTACTTACTGGACTGCCTACCACAATTACACTACTAGCGTGCGCTAATGAAGTCTGATAGCGTGCACTACCAGTACAAAATTAGTGCATGCTATCAATAGTAGCGTGCGCTACTCAACACACACAGGCTGACAACAACGACGATAATGATAATATTCTCGACTCGAATCTCAAACAATGATGAAAGGCGAATGATAACTGATCCAAGGATCCAAATATGCCAAATGGTGAACACAATGAACGAACATGAATGATGAATGACTATCAATGAGTGAAGATTTTACTGAGTGACAATTTAGTGAATGATAATGAATGAATTTACAATCGGGTATTACATACTCCCCCCCTTAAAAAGAGTTTCGTCCTCGAAACTATGGGTCAAACAATTCGGGATAACTCTCCTGCATGCTACCCTCGGTTTTCTTAAGTAGCCTCTTCGACTCCGTGTCTAGACCACTGAATCTTAAACAAAGGAATCGTCTTGTTCCTCAACTGTTTGATACGTCGCTCTAGGACTCGTACAGGACGCTCCTCATATGAATGATCATCCGCGATCTCAATTTCATTGAGCTGAAGTATGTGACTCGGATCAGCAACATACTTCCGCAACTGAGAGACGTGAAACACATTATGAATTCAGCTCGACGCCGGAGGTAAAGCCAATCGATAGCCAGACTGCCTACTCGATCTAAAATCTCAAACGGTCCAATGAATCTCGAACTCAACTTTTCTCTCTTCCCGAAAAGGAAAATACCTCGGCTCGGGGATTCCTTGACCAAAACGTGGTCTCCTGCTTCGAACACTAATGGTCGACGACGATTATCTGCATATGATTTTTGTCGACTCTGAGCGGTCAACAAACGACTCCTGATCAAATCTACCTTATCGCTGACGGGTATAAGCATATCGGGCTCGGTACCGATTGATTCTGATAAGTCATCCCAACATAAGGGAGATCGACAACGACGACCATATAAGGCCTCGTAAGGTGCCATCTTAATCGAAGCATGCCAACTATTATTGTATGTAAAATCGATCAATGGTAGTTGGGCTTCCTAATCGTCTTTCCAATCGAGATCACATGCTCTCAACATGTCCTCTAACATC
This sequence comes from Orobanche coerulescens, assembly GCA_033398695.1. Classification (NCBI taxonomy): domain Eukaryota; kingdom Viridiplantae; phylum Streptophyta; class Magnoliopsida; order Lamiales; family Orobanchaceae; genus Orobanche; species Orobanche coerulescens. Next base: position 7,841,633 of record CM065814.1, read on the forward strand.
TGAATAGTTCACTCAGATTTTCCGTCAGACTAAGGATGAAAAGCTGTGCTGGGATTAAGCTGAGTTCCCATAGCACGCTGAACTGATTTCCAAAAATGTGACACGAATCGGGCGTCACGATCAGAAACGATACTCTTAAGAGTACCATGCAATCTCACTATCTCTTTAATGAACAACTGGGCAAGTCTCTCGGGACCCCACGTATCCTTAATCTCAAGTAAATGAGCTGACTTAGTTAAGCGGACCACAATTACCAAAATTATATTCATGCCACGACGACTCATCGGCAAACTCGTGATGAAGTCCATTAAAATTTCTTCCAACTTCCACTCTGGAATAGGGAGCGGTTTCAGCATACCCACCGGTCGCTGATGTTCTATCTTGACTTGCTGATAGGTTAAACATCTCGAAACAAATTCTGCGACTTCTCGCTTCATACTACTCCACCAGTAATTTTGTTTCAAGTCTTTGTACATCTTGCTAGACCTCAGATGGATAGAATAAGGGGTAGCATGAACTTCTCTCAAAATCGAGTTTTTCAACTCGTCATCCGCCGGTACGTACAAACGGTTCTTAAATCGCAAAAGTCCATCCTCGTGGACCACAAATCCAGGGGCTTTCCCCTGAGCCACATCCCCTCGGATGCGCAACAAAAACGGGTCTGAACCCTGATTCACTCTAATCACCTCCTCAAGTGGCGATGAAATCTCTAACATGCAAAGTTGCCTTTGCACTCGCTGTAACCAGACCTAGATCTCTGGTCTTAGGAATTCCTGTTGAATTTCCTTCTGAGCAGTCAAACGAGCAAGCATTTGCTCCTGAACGGAGTTACGGCTCAAGGCGTCAGCGACAACGTTCGCCTTGCCCGGGTGGTATAGTATCTCAATATCATAATCTTTGATTAGTTCCAACTACCGTCTCTGTCGCATATTTAACTCCTTCTGAGTAAATATATGCTTCAAACTCTTATGATCGGTGAAAATCTGACAGGTGGCACCATAAAGATAATGACGCCAAATCTTTAACGCGAATACCACGGCTGCTAGCTCCAGGTCGTGGGTCAGATAATTGACCTCATAAGGTCTCAACTGCCGCACAGCATAGGCAATAACTTTCCCGTTCTGCATTAGTACACATCCGAGGCCGTGTCCGGACATGTCACTATAAACCATGAATCACTTCATCCCTTGTGGTAAAGAAAGAACAGGTGCTGAAATTAAATGGTTCTTGAGCTCCTCAAAACTCTGCTGACACGCGTCAAACCACGTGTATTTCTTATCCTGCTGCAAAAAGTTCGTCATAGGTTGAGCGATTTTAGAAAACCCTTCAACAAATCGCCAGTAATAGCCTGCTAATCCGAGAAAGCTTCGGATTTCCTTAACATTCTTCGGAGGTTGCAAATCTCGGATAGTCTCCGTCTTCTAAGGGTCGACACGAACTCCTTATGATGAAATCACATATCCGAAAAACGTCAACTCGGACATCCAGAACTCGCATTTGGAAAACTTTCCATAGAGTTGCTCTCGTATGAACACGTCGAGGAGCTGATGAAGGTGAACTTCGTGCTCCTCTCGGTCACGAGAATAAATCAAAATGTCGTCTATGAAAACAACCACGAACTGGTCCATATAGTCGATGAAAACCCGATTCATTAACCCCATGAATACCACAAGTTCATTAGTTAACTCAAATGGCATTACTACAAACTCGTAGTGCCCATAGCGTGTTCGAAACGCCGTCCTTGCGATATCTGACTCTTGAATTCACAACTGATGATACCCAGATCTTAAATCGATCTTGGAAAATACTGAAGCTCCCTGAAGTTGATCTAAGAGATCATCAATATGGGGTAGGGGATATTTATTCTTGATCGTGACCCTGTTCAACTCTCACTAATCAATACACAATCGAAATGAACCGTTCTTCTTCTTGACAAATAACACTGGTGCTCCCCACGGGGACGCACTCGGTCGGATATAACCTTTCTCGGTAAATTCCTCTAGTTGATTCTTTAATTCCTGCATTTCGGTCGGGGCCATCCGATATGGTGCCTTCGATAATGGGGACGTACCGGGCTCTAACTCGATCGTGAATTCCACATCTCTCTGTGGAGGTAAACCAGGTAACTCGTCTGGAAAAACATCGGCATATTCTCTCACTACAGGAATATCTGCCAACATCACTGATGATTTCTCGATCTTGGTCATATAGCACCAATAACCGACACACCCCTGATTGAGTAATTTCACTGGTTTCATCATATTAATGACTCTTCTGAAACAGATTGGATTACCCCCCTGAAATACACACTCGACTCCATCATCTGAAACAATAGTGACCATACGCTTACGGACACTAAGGATGGCATCGTGACGATCCATCCAATCAATACACAAAATAACGTCGTCTCTAGGTAAGTATACCACAATTATGTCCTCCAGCCATTCATGGCCATTAAGCTGAATCGGACAATTCTTAATCTCATGGTCTCCTATAATTCTTCTACCGGCAGGTAGTCCAATGACATAAGGTTCGCAACTAGTAGCACTATCCAGATGAAGTCTACTCAAGCAAAACTCGGAAATGAATGAATGCAATGCACCAGTATCAAAAAGGGTACACACAGGTTGAGATAGAATTTCGAGTGTACCTGAGATCATTCGGGCCTCCAGATCATTGGTCCTCTTCATCTCATAAATTCGGGGCTTACCAGCCCCCGAACCGGATGCTCCTGTCTGATACATGTGGGTTCCGCCTTTATTTTCTCCCGTCGTCTTAAACGACGCGGACTGAGTGGCCTGATTCTGAACAGCTGATAGCTTCAGGGCCTGAGATGTCGCCAGAGTAGGCCTGGAGTCTCTTCGGCAGAAACGAGCCTTATGCCCAATAATCCCACATTTATTACACGTGATGGTTGGCTTCGGACACTTAGTGCTGAAATGACCCTGCTCTACACAGTTGAAATAGATGATGGCCGAACTGGCCACTCGGGACTGAGATTCTGCAGGTTTAGGTGCCATAGGAGGTCGCTCGGAAAAAGTAGGGCCCGCATGAGGTTTCTTGATGGTTGCGTGGCTGCCTTCGGACTGATTACGATTCTTTGATTTCTTGCTAGCAGATGAAGGTTGTTGCTTAGAAATTTCCATAGCAGTAAGCTCATAAGTAAGAATTCTCAATGAATTCGTCCAGAGTGGTGCAATGATGATTAAGCAGCTGCATCCACATACGAGGTTTCAACCTCTTACTGAAATACTTGATCTTATCTGCCTCGGAGTGGATAATAGATGAGGCGAAAGGAAGTAGCTCCTGAAATTTCTCGGCGATGGTGAGAATATCATCTTCCGCTGAGGGGTCGGGAATGAGTAATTCTGATAACTTGGCCTCCCTGAGTGGGGCCGGATAATATATTTCCATCATGAGGGTCTTGAACTGGTCCCAAGTGTACCGTCGGTGGGCTTCAACGATAGCTACCATGAGTGAGCGCTCTTACCCAGATAGTAAGCCGCAACTGAAACTTTGTGCCCTTCGGGACACTCTGCCATAGAAAATAGTTTCTCAAAGTGTTCAAGCCAAGGAACAATATCCGCCGGCTCATATGAGCCTTCAAAAGTAGGTGGTCTTTGGAGAGAGATGTCGCCAATAATACTGCTCACACCCCTCTCTTGCCTCTGAGGTGGCGACGTAGGAGCCTGTTGATTCTGAGAAGTTGAGTTCTACATCGTCCCCATCAGACGTGCCATCTGGGCCATCATGCTCTGCATAAACGTGAGTGGATCAACCCGAACACTTTCTGATTGAGCTGTGTCTCGGGTACGAATCCTTGATGGTGAATGAGTGACAGCGTCGCTGCTGGTTGAGTTAGCATTATTCCTCGCGTTTGCGTGTGTATTCACACGAGCTCCCGGGTTTTGGCCCGCACCGCGTCCTCTTCCCCTGTGTCCTCTGACAGCTCTCTCCATACTGAAGTAGGAAGTCACATGATGATTATAGATCTCGCATGAGTACCGCATTATGATTACATTATGAAATGATGATAGTGAGCATACGCACTCTAACACAATGATTACATGAAGGATCAACTGAGGTGGCATGATTATCTGATTAAATTCTTGAAATGATAATCTTGAACAAGTTAACAAGATTAATTATATGATCCACAAGATCAATAACTGAGCAATGAAATGAACTGAGTGATTAATGAGTTAACATGATCGACATGATCAAAAATGAAAATGATGATTGAGGATTGTTGACTGATGAATGATGAATAAGTGATTCTTATTGCCAGAAATTATACCATGGCGTCAGAAATCTTACAGTTCTTTCGGTCTGAGGGGCTTGGCGCTTGCACAGGTCACACGTGATGTGAAAGTCCAATGATACTAGTCTCGTGAACGATGATTTCAAATGAGACATGACTCGGGAGGTAGTATTCAAAACCACGCTCCGATACCAACTCTGTAACACCCCAAATTAGGCGGATATTAGGCGAATGAAAATTAATGAATTAAATAATATAATTGTAGTACCAAACCACATTATATTATCAATTACTCCGATGAGAAGTTTCAAGTACAACACACCCAGGAAATACAGAATACATGTATATTTTATATGAAGATAGAATATACAACACTGAATAAAATGAATATCCAAACGGAAACTTGCAGCGGAAATAAAATGAAGAAACATGAATGACTGGAAATGACTGGGGCCCCCTACTAATATCACTGGGACTCCTCGCCGTCAATGTTCTCTTCCCATGATTTTGCCTTACCATGACCTAAAAACAACATCCCCAACTGGGTCGGTTACACAGAACAACAATCCTCAAGAGTTGAACAAATACAATCATTATATATCTTAGTTATGAAATCAAGCCGAAGAGGGGCATCATAGTAAGCCCGTAATGGGACGTGAAAGTTCACAAGACGAGTGTCCGGATACACCCGAACTTGTACCTAAATAGTCTCACGGAGGCACGTTACCGTGTGTACAGTCTAATGTGTCGGTGAACCCGCACCACATGACTATCGTGTGCCCGACTAAAAATTCGACACATAACCACCCGACCATGCAATATGAACCCAAAAGGTCACAAGAACAAAAATGACTATGATGAATATTAATGAATAACAATCCGCCAAGGTTCAAGAATGACTCACCGAGATGAAATAATAATGAAATGAATGATAGCTCACTGAAATGATTGGAACCGTCGTTCCTAGTGAATTGAATGATTAGTTTGATGATTACATGTCTCAACACGATTAATACAGTATGAATGAATTATGAATATGAATGAACAACAACGAAAGGAATTAGTATTCTTTTAACCGAGTAAGAATTAACTTACACAAATACCGGTGATGAAATGTCCTTCCTAGAACAAATGTCCTAGGTGGAAAGATCGGTCGCTCGAACAACCTTGAATAACATAATTACCAAAAATTCGTTTAATACACGTATCAATTGTGATCATTACCAATTCAACAGGTCGATACAACACATCCAAACTCATTGGAGCATTATGACAAACTCATTGTAAACAATCTCCCATTATTTACAACCAATCCTAATTGTATCGAAAACCAACTTCCAAATAAGTGATTTACTCCAACAAAACACCATCAACACAATCTATAATCCAATAAGAATACACAACTCTAGATTATGATAACATCTAATTGAAAACCCCCAAAAATCCAAAGTCAACCCTCAAGGGTTCTTGAATAAATCCCCACATACTCAACAAATCCGGAAAATACACCAATAATTTCGTAGGAACACATGTATCTAAGGTAGATAATCTATATCCAACCTATTCCAACATAATTGCAAGCTAACTTGAAGAGATCGGAAGGAAAACACTCAAATCCCGAAATTATTGATTCAAGAAATGTTTACCACGATTTGGTGTGTTGGAGAGGATTAAATGATGATTAATCCGATTAGAAGCTTGAAGATTATGATAGGTGATTGTAGCTCGAAGAGATCTTCCCAAATCATCCAAAATCGCCCAAAATAGCCCAAGGAAGGAGGTGAGGTGGAAAATGACGAATCTGGACTGAACTGTCCTATATATAAAAAACCCAGCTTAGCGCCCGCTAGCTCCTGATATTATCATGCGCTAGCGGGTGTACCGGGTAGACCGGTGAGTTCTGCCTGCCTCGTTAGCGTACGCTACAAACTTGGTAGCGTGCGCTAACGCCCTCTTAGCGTGTGTTACCCAAAATTTGCGTGCGCTAACTGATGTTTGATACCCAACAACTGGAGTCCATAATCAACTGTCCAAAGTCTGATCGAGCCTTAGCGCGCGCTACACTGATTGCTTAGCGTGCACTAACAATTTCTCATTTCAGTCCAATACCTACTGGACTGCCTGTCTCCAAAATGTTAGCGTGCACTAATGAAGCCATAGCGTGCGCTACAACCCACAACTAGCGTACGTTAATTCCCACTCATAGCATGCGCTATAATTCTCCAATTCGGTCCAATGCCTACTGGACTGCCTGCCACAATTACATTAGTAGCATGCGCTAATGAAGTCCGATAGCATGCGGTACTAGTACAAAATTAGCGCGCGCTTTCAATAGTATGTAGGAAGTGGAGGTAAACAGGGATGGAACCAAATGTGTCTGTATAGCCGGAACTGAGGTAAATGGGGATGGAACCAAAAGGTGTCTGTATAGCCGGAACTGAGGTAAACGGGGATGGAACCAAAAGTGTCCGTATAGCCGGAACTGAGGTAAATGGGGATGGAACCAAAGGTGTCTGTATAGCCAGAACTGAGGTAAATGGGGATGGAACCAAAGGTGTCTGTATAACCGGAACCGAGATTCTGGTACAGTGAAAGTAAACGGGGATGGAACCAAATTGGCGTGAGCGGAGATTTCCAAGTACTGGAGCGGATGCTGGCAGGTGCTGGGGGGATTGTTGGGCGACCCAGCATCCTGCCTCCATGGGCTTAAGACGTGCGGCGCATCCTGCGATTCGACCCGTGAGATCTCCATTAGAAAGTGGTTATATGAATTGATTTGGACTACTCATACCAACAAGATGCATCTTCTTTTCTCGTAGCCATCTCATAGAAACACCAAAGTTAAGCGTGCTTGGCTTGGAGTAGTTATGGGATGGGTGACCCCATGGGAAGTTTCTCAGGGTACGCGTGAGTGAGGACAAAGCGCGCTAGAAAAGACCCGTATTGGTACAGTGAGGACAGTCCTCATCATTCTGCCAGAGTTGGAACTGTGGACAAGTGTCACTTCTAGAGGGGACCAACACTTGATGCATGTACTATGAAATGTGTAAGTAAATGGTTTGCCTTGATTACTTGTACTAGCGTAATTGCTAACCCTTTTGGGGACCCATTTTGGGGAAATTCTTATTATGAATTTCACGTGGTGTTCAGCCGGTCGAGCGGGCACGGGATCAGTACGATGATGCTGTCCGGGGTGTTGGCGTGTGCAATGGAGTCCCTTTATATTTCGTTGTCTATTTTGATGTGTTTGTTTTCCAAACTTGTGAACTTATAGACAGTACTCGTGAGTACTTAGGTGCTTTTAATTTGGGACATGTTTTGTATGTTTAATCGTATTTGTGGATTTGAATGATGTCCTGTTTACCGGTTGTAACGGGTGATTTCATTTAGTTATTGTTGTGGTGTTGTGTGTTTCTCACTGACCGGGATGGTTAGACGAGCGATTTTGTTTATTTAGCCTGGTGGGTCCTATGTAGGGGTCCACCGCACTGTAATATACTCTAAATATCTTGGGGGTGTTACATAGATGACAAAAATAATACTAATAATAATAACCACAATAATACTTGTCATTGTTGAAATGATCATATTTTGTAATACTCGTTTTGATAATAGACCTATTATATGGTGCATTTAGGGATTTATCAGGGAGGACCAGAGGAGTATAAATAATATATATATATATATATATATGTGTGTGTGTGTGTGTGTGTATGTATATGCTGAAATTTGGTTTTTGTACAAAGGTAAATTTTATATATTTTACCTGTAAGAAAATATTGAAACTTAAGAGGTAAAATTATAATATCATAAATATTTTAAAAAATATTGAAATTAATATTTTATTTAGTTAATTTTATTAAAAAAAATTAGTAAAATATTGTTTTTCAAATATTTCTTTTAATTTACGCTGCATCATACCCCCATCTTACTTTCAGTTCAGTTGCAATCAGTTCACTTCACTTCAGTTATTTTATGCCGAATAGAACAGACCCTTAGTTGATCTTGAAGATGAAGCTGATCAGAGTCTACATTGCAAGAGTCTATACTGCAAGAGTATATGACAAGAGTCTATTGATCAGAGTCTAAGAACAGCAAGTTTACAACACAACAAGAGTCTAAAGCTGCAGCATTTTAGAATTCGATTATGATTCTTATTTGAAGGCAAGTTCTTAGAACATGGAATCAAGACAGCAAGGCAATCAATCTAGATGGAAAGTATGTGTCAAAAGGAAGCTATCACCAAACAGAAGGGAATTATATTCTTATTATAATTCTGAGATTAGATTTTCTGTTTTAGGTCTATAGGTAGCTCTATATAAACTCCTCTCTTATTCATTGTATTGTGGTTCCACATCTTGTTATTCTCTGTATTCACAGAGCTAGGGTTTTCACAGAAAGAGAGAGAGAGGTATAGAGTATTGTAACTGTAAGCACTTTACAGTAGCAACTGTCATTGGTAATTGTACATCATTGGTAGAGTTTGTATTATTGAGTTTAATATAATACAAAGTATTTGTTTCATCTTTGTGCTAATTATATTACTATGTTCTTAGGATATCTATTAATTAGAAAAAACAGGCATAATAATCATATACTTGTATTCAACCCCCTTCTACAAGTGATTCTGGTTTAACAAAAGAGGAACATGCTTTTGTTTCATTTTCTTCAAGTCGGAAACAAATATATATTACTTTATTAACATATCTATTGATCAGATGTGTGAAATTTAAAAAAATATTTCACATGATTATAAGTTGTGTACTAAAGCTAAAACGCAAATATATATTGTGCGGGACTTGAACCACAATCTTTAGTCGAAACTGTTTAGCAATAACATGCTAATTCGGACTTATTAAAATCTGATAAAAAGTGGTTCATAAGTTTGTATTCTACGTTGGGCTAGAATATGAAAAACATGGGTCAAATCTTTTGTATTGCACCTCAACCTAATAAAATTATCAACTTCCAAAAGGATAGAATTTAGATACGATATTAGGGAGCTTAAGATACATCTTAGGTAAGTTTTCTAAGACATGTAGGATTTTATACACAAACATGGGGATTCATTTAAACTTTTACTAATATACTATTATTTTGTACTAGAATATTAGGAAATTACCTAAGATGTATCTTAGGTTCCTTTTACTCTTTAGATTTATATACAAAAAATTAATAAAGAACTTGACATGTTAACGGCACAACAATTTCTGCTTGTTAATTGATGGATTATTATAAGCAATTTGTGATAGTCGAGATGAAACACTACAAGCATATCTTTTTACGAGTCAAGAAAACCAACACGTGTTTCTACCAAAAAAAAAAAAGAAACCAACACGTGTTTGAAATGCTCAGAATTTGCATCTAAATACTGTAGGTGTTGAAAACTAAGTAAAGATACTTGCTCTTAGCATTACTATCAAGCTATGTACACAATACTACAAAGTACAAATAGAGATTTTCAACCACAAGCTCTGTAACTTGATATTGAGTCCACAAAGTGCATTACACACCTATTCGTCCAACAATATACCCGTAACAGTCCGAAAACAGCGGCTATCACAGTGTCGTGGACCCCCACCGAGACCCACCAGGCGACATCACAACATGAACTTTTCCTCCCGACAACGTGGCACCGTACCACAATATTAATCAAAACCCCGATGTGGAGTATAAGTTACACATGTCTTGAATTGGGCAAACATACACAGGATCCAAGTTCGGTACATACCATATGACGATGGACTCTACCTTACAAATTATAATACATTCATCCGACACAAAATAAAATGAAAATCATAATAAAAGATAACCAAACATCAAAAGACTCGGGGGCTCCCGAATTAGCATCCTTCGAATCATCCGCCACCATCGTGTTATTCCTGTGCCTTACCCTTTCCTCGTCCTAAAATATAAGTATTTCGCCCAAAACTACAGGGTCAGCTATACATGATAATAATTCTCATGGCATTATACAATTCATATACATACGAATCTCACAGAATTAACTGATCATCGAATATACTTCGCAGCGTATAAAATGATCCCAACTGTCGAACATATACGAACATATGAACGACTAAAAATAGTATGGCTCAAGACGGACGTCACAGTACGCCCAATCCGGAAATGTGTCCGTGCACATGTCCACCCCGTATACGAAATCCAGAATATACGTGGGACGATGTACCTAATTAGCCTCACGAACTACGTCTCGTGTGCACGATCCAATGCGGAAACAATCCACGCATGATCATCAAGTGCCCGGCTAAAAATCCTACACATAACCAATCGGCACGTAGGTATGACTCCAGAGATGTCACGATGCAACATGACAATGAAACTCAATGAATTACACTTTTATCAAGGAATCGATCAACTCATAGAAATGACAACAAAGTTCAACTGAACCAATGGTAACAAGAACGGTAAATTTAGGGATATCATCCCATCACAAATGATAATACGATCAAGGACATCACCATATCATGAATCATAGATTCATCGAACATTTCATATACACTAAACGCATAACAATCACGAGAATTCAACCACCATTATAACCAAGCAAGATAACTTGCCTCAATTCTGTAGATAATCCTTCTTTGAATGAACAAACGAACGGTATCTCCATCCAACAATACTCGCTTGAACAAGAAACCTTGAATGAAACGTAATTCATTTAACCACATATTCGTACAACAATGGTATCCGTAGAATAATATTCGTAATTTTACTTGAATAGTTTACTATCCCGTCGATCATTCTAATGTTCCAATTATGAAGTATCGTGTATCGAGTTTGTTAGATTTTTTTCACATATTCTAATATTAATGTCAAGAATTGAAGTCCAGAATATTACCAATGTAACATTATGAAAAACATTCTTCTTAAATCATCGACATTTCCGATTATGTTAAAAGTTTACGTTTAATTACATTCTTCGTTATCTACCAATGGTCACAATAAAACCGATTTAGATATGAAATCGTAAGTTTATGTTTTTAGTAAACTAAGAACATCATCAACATATCAATGTAGTGATCAACACCTTCTAGAGTCATCCATACATCTGGTTACCTTGAACATATATGCTTGCTATTTTTGTGTTCTTTACCATCCATCATCATCCTTTAAGAGTTTATTCAAAACATAATTATATCATTGAGGGTTTTGAAACTCTAAAGATATCATCAAGTCTTTCTCAATAAATTGTTAAACTCTATCCAATATGTGATTATAACATCATGAAATCTTACTAACCTTTAAGAACATATTCATAACTATAACCTCTTGATTCTAACATGATTATATAAGGGTTCTATATTGAACATGTTATTCCACAACTTCATCAATCCTTCAAGGAATAGTTCTAACAATAATATCATGATCCTAACTAAATTTGTAAATAACTTCCATTTTCATCATGATTTATTAAGTTATTCAACTACTAACATTAATAATCATATGAATAATAAGATTGAGATAACCAACCTTAAGAAAGGAATGAAGAATAGCACCAAATCTTCCAAGAACACACTCCTATCTTCTAGTTACCAAGCTATAATCCAAGTGTTTTATCTCTAGCACAAGATTAGATGGCAAGAATATGATCTAAGGGGGCAGGGGATCGATTCTTAATGAGGGAGGATGAAATAGAGATGTGCAGAAATGAAAGGCAACACATAATTTTATAACCCATGATTTACATTACGTACGTTATAAAATGGGTTTAACGTACGTTAAAGTGCTTACGTACGTAATCTTAGGAACACTACGTATGTAGCCAAATTACCAGAAGTTTCTGACTTAAAATGCATATAACGCTACGTACGTAAAGAGATAGCCCTTACGTACGTAATAGCCGTTGACTTGGCTGTCGCAATCGACTTCCGACCAACACCTACACACTCAGCCCCATCCGCCGAATGGTGATCTGCTGCAAGATCCCCCGGGTTACGTAGGTTAACGTTAAAAGGTTACGTACGTAAGTCGACTTATATAGCGTACGTTAGCTAAGTGTGCTAATGCACGTTAAGGGCAACATCAACAAGTAAAATGAAATTCCCTCTAATCATCTAATAAGCAACTATAGGGTGAATGACTAAGATTGACAATTCTATTTAACAGAATTCATCCATATATTTATTACAAGAAACACATATATGGTACGACAATGCTCGATTTAAATCGGAAAATACAATAGTAAAGGAGAGGATATTACATACTCCCCCCTTAAAAGGAGTTTTGTCCCCGAAACTAAGGGTGAACAACTCGGGGTATCTCTCTCGTACGCTATCCTATGTCTCCCACATAGCTTCCTCGACTCCGTGTCTCGACCACTGAATCTTCAATAAGGGAACCGCCTTGTTCCTCAACTGTTTGACTCTTTTCTCGAGTATCTGTATAGGACGTTCTTCACATGAATGGTCATTGGCTATCTCGACTTCGTCGAATCAAATAATGTGTCTCGGGTCAGCAACATACTTCCTCAACTGAGATACATGGAATACGTCGTGAATCTGGCTTAAGGCTGGTGGTAACGCCAAGCGATAGGCTAGGTCGCCTACTCGTTCCAGAATCTCAAACGGACCAATATACCTTGGGCTCAACTTGCCCCTCTTCCCGAATCGGAAAACACCTCGAGTAGGAGACACTTTGACTAGTACATGATCACCAACCTCAAACTCGAGTGGTCGTCCACGATTATCTGCATATGATTTCTGGCGACTTTGGGCCGTTAGTAGACGACTCTTGATCCGGATAATCTTTTCGCGAGCTGCTAACAACATATCAAGCTCCGTACAAATAGATTCAGACAAGTCGTCCTAACACAAAGGGGACCTACAACGATGGCCATACAATGCCTCATAAGGTGCCATATTGATCGAGGCGTGCCAGCTGTTATTATATGTGAATTCTACCAACGGTAGTTGGGCTTCCTAGTCGTACTTCCAATCGAGAGCACATGCCCTCAACATATCCTCCAGAGTTTGAATAGTACTCTCAGAATGACCATCTGTCTGAGGATGAAAATCCGTAGTGAAGTTCAACTGTGTACCCATCGCACGATGAACTGCCTTCCACAAGTGTGACACGAACCGTCCGTCACGATCTGATACAATACTCTTAGGGGTACCATGCAGTCTCACAATCTCTTTGATGAACAGCTGGGCCAATCTCTCAGGGCCCCACGTATCCTTAATCTCCAAGAAGTGGGCTGATTTAGTCAGTCGATCCACAATCACCCAAATTGTATTCATGCCTCGATGGCTTGTAGGTAAGCTAGTAATAAAATCCATTGATACGTCTTCCCACTTCCACTCGGGAATCGGGAGTGGTTTCATCATGCGAGCTGGTCGCTGATGCTAAATCTTAACCTGCTGACAGGTCAAACACCTCGAAATGAATTCTGCAACTTCTCATTTCATGTTACCCCACCAAAGTACGGCTTCAAATTCTTATACATTTTGTTCGCTCCCGGGTGTATGGAATACGGGGTAGCATGAGCCTCTTTCAGAATAGTATTCCTCAACTCTTCATCTGCCGGTACACATACTCATTTTTGAAGCGTATCAGTCTGTCCTCTTGAATCACAAATCCAGGGTCCTTTCCTTGATCTACTTCTCCCCAGATTGTAGATAAGAACGGGTCCGTCAACTGTTTCGTCTGGACTATCTCATCAAGGGATGATAAAATCTCAAGCGTGCAGATTTTGCCCTAAATGCGTTGTAACTAGACCTCAATCTCCAGTCTCAAGAATTCTAACTGCCATTCTCTCTGGGTGGTCAAGCGAGAAAGAATCTGCTCTTGTACGGTTTTACGACTCAAGGCATCAACAACCAAATTTGCCTTGCCCGGATGATAAAGGATTTCGACATCATAATCTTTGATTAGATACATCCATCTCCTCTGCCTCATATTCAATTCCTTCTGAGTAAAGATATACTTCAGGCTCTTATGGTCCGTAAAGATCTGACAGGTAACTCCAAACAGATAATGGCGCCAGATTTTTAAAGCAAACACCACAGCAGCTAACTCCAAGTCATGGGTTGGGTAGTTGACCTCGTAAGGTCGCAACTGTCTCGATTCATAGGCAATCACATTCCCATTCTGCATTAATACGCAGCCAAGTCCCTGTCTCGACACATCACTATATACTGCGAATCCTTCCATTCCTTTTGGTAGAACCAAAACAGGTGCCGAAATCAATCGACTCTTGAGTTCATCAAAACTTCGCTGACATGCCTCCGACAACAAATATTTCTTATCCTTTCTCAACAGATTATTCATCGGTTGAGCAATTTTAGAAAAACCCTCCACGAATTGTCGGTAATAGCCTGCTAGACCCAAGAAACTACGAACTTTCTTCACGTTTTTGGGAGGTATCCAGTTTTGAATGGCTTCTGTCTTCTGCGGGTCTACTTTCACTCCGTCTACTGATATAATATGTCAAAGAAAAATAATTTCAGGCATCCATAATTCACACTTAGAAAATTTTCCATAGAGTTGTTCTCGCCTTAGCACATCGAGAACCTGACTGAGGTAGCACTTATGTTCTTCATGGTTATGGGAATAAATCCGAATGTCGTCAATAAAAACGACTATAAAATGATCCAGATAATTAATAAAAATCCGGTTCATCAACTCCATGAACACTTCCGGAGCATTTGTTAGTCCGAATGGCATGACAACGAACTCATAATGCCTATAGCGAAGGCGAAAAGCTGTCTCTGGAATGTCAGACTCCCGAATCCGCAATTGGTGGTATCCGAATCTCAGGTCGATCTTGTAAAATACAGAGGCTCCTTGGAGCTGATCTAACAAGTCATCGATACGAGGTAAGGGATACTTGTTCTTGATTGTTACTTTGTTCAGCTCGCGATAGTCAATACACAAACGCAGCGATCCGTCTTTCTTCCATACGAATAACACTTGCGCTCCCCAAGGGGACGCACTGGGTCGAACATTGCCTTTCTCAGTTAACTCCTCAAGCTGTCTCTTCAAATCCTGCTTCTCATTCGGGGCCATACGATACGATTCTTTCGAAAGCGGGGATGTCCCTGGCTCCAATTCGATGGTGAATTCTACCTCTCACTGTGGGGGTAGTCCTGGAAGCTCATCTGGAAATATATCTGGATAGTCTCGAACTACCGGAATCTCAGCCAACTCGACTGGTCGGTCAGTTGTCTTGGTCATGTAACACCAATAGCCAACACATCCCTGGTTCAGTAATTTCACCGCCTTCATAGCGCTGATGACTCTCCCAGAATGACTGGGATTATCACCCTGAAAAATACACTCAACGCCATCATCAGATGTGACAATCACTATTCGCTTACGGACGCTAAGCACGGCATCATGACGATCCATACAGTCGATGCTTAATATTACAACATCTTTAGGTAAATCAACCACAATTAAGTTGGACAACCACTCACGTTCATTCATGCGAATCGGACAGTTCTGTACTTCACGATTCCCAATAATTCTTCTACCATCGGGTAGACCAATTACATAAGGCTCACAATCGGTAATATGATCCAATTGCAAATGACTCAAACAAGAAGTAGACAAAAAGGAGTATGAAGCACCAGTATAAAAAAGAACACAAACGGGCTGAGAGTGGATCTCGAGAGTACCTGCAATCATGCTGGCTTCGGGATCGTCATCTTTCTTCATGTCGTAGATTCTGGGTTTTGCAACTACGGTACCAGGTGTACCAGCTTGATTTCCATGGCCTATCCCTTTGTTTGCCCCTATAGTCTGATAAGAAGCAGATGGAGGAACACGATCCTGGACAGAAGACTGTACTGGAGCAAGAGATGCTACTGGAGTACGCCCGGGTCCACTCCTGCAATAGCGAGCACGATGTCTGTTCTTTCCATAAGTGTGACAGGCAACAGACGGCTTCGGACACTTGGAGCTGATATGTCCCTGGTCCCCACAGTTATAACACACGACAGATGAGCTGATTGCCCTAGAGTGCGTTTCGGTCGGCTTTGGCGCCATATGTGGCCGTTCAGAAGGATTTGGTACTGATTGGGGCTTCTTGAACGTCCCCCGGTTACTGTCTGCCTGGGCCTGGTTCCTGGATCTCTTGTTGGAAAACTGAGGTTGCTTCTTGGAAATCTCCTTCACAGTAAGTTCATATTCCAGAGCTTTCTCGATGAATTCTGGTAAGGTCGTACAGTGGTGGTTAAGCAGCTGCATCCTCATATGGGGTTTAAGCCATTTGAGAAAATATTTGATCTTATCAGCTTCCGAATGGATAACTGACGTATCCAAAGGGAGAAGTGTCTGGAATTTCTCGACAATGGTTAACACATCCTCGTCCTCAGGTGGATCGGGGTTTAGAAATTCGGACAGTTTGTCCTCACGGAGGGGTGCGGGATAATATCGATCTAGCATAAGATTCTTGAATTCCTCCCAAGTACTCGCGCCATTAGCAAGTCTCACAGAAAGCCACCAAGTATGGGCACTCTTACTAAGGTAGTAGGCTGCCACAGCAACTCGATTCTCCTCTGGGCACTCCACCATCTTGAACAGTTTCTCGAAATGCTCTATCCAGTGTATAATGTCAGCAGGCTCAGATGAGCCTTCAAAAGTTGGAGGTCATTGAGGTGATATGTCGCTAATAATCCGGCTCACGATCCCGCCATGCACCGGAGGCGGAGGCTGCTGCCCCTGCTGTTGACCAGTATTATTCCTCTACATAGCTTCCATTAGCTGACCCATTTGGGTCATCTGGGCCAACATGCCCTGCATCACAGCGTAAGGATCGATGCGCGCATTCTCTCCAGTGTGATGCGATTGGTCCCTAGAATGCGAATCAATGCCTGCGGAACTCTGCTCCACATTCGCGCGCCTACTGGCTCGTGGTATCGGGATTCAGCCCCTTCCGCGGCCTCATCCCCCTCTGCCACGTCCTCTTAGATTTCTTTCCATACTGGGAGAATTAAATCATAAGTACAGTTCAAGTTACCAATCAAAATTCATGATAAGTTAATAGCAACAAGGAATTACATATTCAAGGAAACAGTTCGTAGTGAATCACTGGCACCGCGGGTGCTACACTCAATATCATATCAACATCAAGTCGAACCAGTTCTAATCACGTAATCAATTTTAGTTTTCCTCAAAAAATCAAACAGATGAATCTTACCACATGTTATCAAGATGCCAAGATCAGTAAAGAGATCAATATGTCATCAATATTATGCCAGTAATTAAATCATGGCTCATGAGAAACTTATCGTATTCAACGGGTCAGGCGCTTACACAGGTTACACGTGGCACAAAGGTTTCTTTGATGCTAGTTCGATCTACAATGACTCAAAAGAAAAGACTCTCTGATACCATTTTCTGTAACAGCCCGAAAACAGCGGCTATCATAGTGTCGTGGACCCCCACCGAGACCCACCAGGCGACATCACAACATGAACTTTTCATCTCGACAACGTGGCACCGTACCACAATATTAATCAAAACCCAGATGTGGAGTATAAGTTACACATGTCTTAAATTGGGCAAACATACACATGATCCAAGTTCGGTACAGACCATATGACGATGGACTCTACCTTACAAATTATAATACATTCATCTGACACAAAATAAAATGAAAATCATAATAAAACATAACCAAACATCAAAGGACTCGGGGACCCCGAATTAGCATCCTTCGAATCCTCCGCCACCATCGTGTTCTTCCTATGCCTTGACCTTTCCTCTCCTGAGATACAAGTATTTCGCCCAAAACCACAGGGTCAGCTATACATGATAATAATTCTCATGGCATTTTACAATTCATATACATACGGATCTCAAAGAATTAACCGACTACTGAATTTACCCCACAGGCGTATAAAACAGTCAGTCCCAACTGTCGAACATATACGAACATATGAACGACTAAAAATAGTATGGCTCAAGACGGACGTCACAGTATGCCCGATCCGTAAATGTGTCCGTGCACATGTCCACCCCGTATACGGAATCCATAATATACGTGGGACGATGTACCTAATTAGCCTCACGAACTACGTATCGTGTGCACGATCCAATGCGGAAACAATCCATGCATGGCCATCAAGTGCCCGGCTAAAAATCCTACACATAACCAATCGGCACGTAGATATGACTCCAGAGATGTCATGTTGCAACATGACAACGAAACTCAACGAATTACACTTTTATCAAGGAATCGATCAACTCACATAAATGACAACAAAGTTCAATTGAACCAATGGTAACAAGAACGGTAAATTTAGGGATATCATCCCATCACAAGTGATAATACGATCAAGGACATCACCATATCATGAATCATAGATTCACCGAACATTTCATATACACGAAACGCATAACAATCACGAGAATTCAACCACCATTATAACCAAGCAAGATAACTTGCCTCAATTCTGTAGATAAGTCATCCTTCTTTGAATGAACAAACGAACGGTATCTCCATCCAACAATACTCGCTTGAACAAGCAACCTTGAATGAAACGTAATTCATTTAACCACACAATCGTACAACAATGGTATTAATCCGTAGAATAATATTCGTAATTTTACTTGAATAGTTTACTATCCCGTCGATCATTCTAATGTTCCAATTATGAAGTATCGTGTATCGAGTTTGTTAGATTTTTTCACATATTCTAATATTAATGTCAAGCATTGAAGTCCATAATATTACCAATGTAACATTATGAAAAACATTCTTCTTAAATCATCGACACTTCCGATTATGTTAAAAGTTTACGTTTAATTACATTCTTCGTTATCTTACCAATGGTCACAATAAAACCGATTTAGATATGAAATCGTAAGTTTATGTTTTTAGTAAACTAAGAACATCATCAACATATTAATGTAATGATCAACACCTTCTAGAGTCATCCATACATCTGGTTACCTTGAACATATATGCTTGCTATATTTGTGTTCTTTACCATCCATCATCATCCTTTAAGAGTTTATTCAAAACATAATTATATCATTGAGGGTTTTGAAACTCTAAAGATATCATCAAGTCTTTCTCAATAAATTGTTAAACTCTATCCAATATGTGATTATAACATCATGAAATCTTACTAACCATTAAGAACATATTCATAACTATAACCTCTTGATTCTAACATGATTATATAAGGGTTCTATATTGAACATGTTATTCCACAACTTCATCAATCCTTCAAGGAATAGTTCTAACAATAATATCATGATCCTAACTAAATTTGTAAATAACTTCCATTTTCATCATGATTTATTAAGTTATTCAACTACTAACATTAATAATCATATGAATAACAAGATTGAGATAACCAACCTTAAGAAAGGAATGAAGAATAGCACCAAATCTTCCAAGAACACACTTCTATATTCTAGTTACCAAGCTATAATCCAAGTGTTTTAGCTCTAGCACAAGATTAGAGGGCAAGAATATGATCTAAGGGGGCAGGGGATCGATTCTTAATGAAGGAGGATGAAATAGAGATGTGCAGAAATGAAAGGCAACACATAATTTTATAACCCAGGATTTACATTACGTACGTTATAAAATGGGTTTAACGTACATTAAAGTGCTTACGTACGTAATCTTAGGAACACTACGTATGTAGCCAAATTACCAGAAGTTTCTGACTTAAAATGCATATAATGCTACGTACGTACAGAGATAGCCCTTACGTACGTAATAGCCGTTGACTTGGCTGTCGCAATCGACTTCCGACCAACACCTACACACTCGGCCCCATCCGCCGAATGGTGATCTGCTGCTAGATCCCCCGGGTTACGTACGTTAACATTAAAATGTTACGTACGTAAGTCGACTTATATAGCGTACGTTAGCTAAGTGTGCTAATGCACGTTAAGGGCAACATCAACAAGTAAAATGAAATTCCCTCTAATCATCTAATAAGCAACTATAGGGTCAATGACTAAGATTGACAATTCAATTTAACAGAATTCATCCATATATTTATTACAAGAAACACATATATGGTACGACAATGCTCGATATAAATCAGAAAATAAAATAGTAAAGGAGAGGGTATTACATACTCCCCCCCTTAAAATGAGTTTTGTCCCCGAAACTAAGGGTGAACAACTCGGGATATCTCTCTCATACGCTATCCTCCGTCTCCCACATAGCTTCCCCGACTCCGTGTCTTGACCACTAAATCTTCAATAAGGGAACCGCCTTGTTCCTAAACTGTTTGACTTATTTCTCGAGTATTCGTATAGGACGTTCTTCATATGAATGGTCATTGTCTATCTCGACTTCGTCGAATCAAATAATGTGTCTCGGGTCAGCAACATACTTCCTCAACTGAGATACATGGAATACGTCGTGAATCTGGCTTAAGGCTGGTGGTAACGCCAAGCGATAGGCTAGGTCGCCTACTCGTTCCAGAATCTCAAACGGACCAATATACCTTGGGCTCAACTTGCCCCTCTTCCCGAATCGGAAAACACCTCGAGTAGGAGACACTTTGACTAGTACATGATCACTAACCTCAAACTCGAGTGGTCGTCCACGATTATCTGCATATGATTTCTGGCGGCTTTGGGCTGTTAGTAGACGACTCTTGATCAGGATAATCTTTTCGCGGGCTGCTAACAACATATCAGGCTCCGTACAAATAGATTCAGACAAGTCGTCCCAACACAAAGGGGACCTACAACGATGGCCATACAATGCCTCATAAGGTGCCATCTTGATCGAGGCGTGCCAGCTGTTATTATATGTGAATTCTACCAACGGTAGTTGGGCTTCCTAGTCGTACTTCCAATCGACAACACATGCCCTCAAAATATCCTCCAGAGTTTGAATAGTACTCTCAGAATGACCATCGGTCTGAGGATGAAAAGTCGTAGTGAATTTCAACTATGTACCCATCGCACGATGAACTGCCTTCCAGAAGTGTGACACGAACCGTCCGTCACGATCTGATACAATACTCTTAGGGGTACCATGCAGTCTCCCAATCTCTTTGATGAACAGCTGGGCCAATCTCTCAGGGCCCCACGTATCCTTAATCTCCAAGAAGTGGGCTGATTTAGTCAGTCGATCCACAATCACCCAAATTGTATTCATGCCTCGATGGCTTTTCGGTAAGCTAGTAATAAAATCCATCGATACGTCTTCCCACTTCCACTCGGGAATCGGGAGTGGTTTCATCATGCCAGATGGTCGCTGATGCTAAATCTTGACCTGCTGACAGGTCAAACACCTCGAAATGAATTCTGCAACTTCTCATTTCATGTTACCCCACCAATAGTATGGCTTCAAATTCTTATACATTTTGTTCGCTCCCGGGTGTATGGAATACGGGGTAGCATGAGCCTCTTTCAGAATAGTATTCCTCAACTTTTCATCTGCCAGTACACATACTCATTTTTGAAGCGTATCAGTCCGTCCTCTTGAATCACAAATCCAGGGTCCTTTTCTTGATCTACTTCTCCCCAGATTGTAGATAAGAACGGGTCTGTCAACTGTTCCGTCCGGACTATCTCATCAAGAGATGATAAAATCTCAAGCGTGCAGATTTTTCCCTAAATGCGCTGTAACCAGACCTCAATCTCCGGTCTCAAGAATTCTAACTGCCATTCTCTCTGGGTGGTCAAGCGAGCAAGAATCTGCTCCTGTACAGTTTTACGACTCAAGGCATCAGCAACCACATTTGCCTTGCCCATATGATAAAGGATTTCGACATCATAATCTTTGATTAGATCCAGCCATCTCCTTTGCCTCATATTCAATTCCTTCTAAGTAAAGATATACTTCAGGCTCTTCTGGTCCGTAAAGATCTGACAGGTAACTCCAAACAGATAATGGCGCCAGATTTTTAAAGCAAACACCACAACAGCTAAATCCAAGTCATGGGTTGGGTAGTTGACCTCGTAAGGTCGCAACTGTCTCAATTCATAGGGAGTCAGATTCCCATTCTGTATTAATATGCAGCCAAGTCCCTGTCTCGACACATCACTATATACTGCGAATCCTTCCATTCCTTTTGGTAGAACCAAAACAGGTGCCGAAATCAATCGACTCTTGAGTTCATCAAAACTTTGTTGACATGCCTCCGACCACAAATATTTCTTATCCTTTCTCAACAGATTATTCATCGGTTGAGCAATTTTAGAAAAACCCTCCAAGAATTGTCGGTAATAGCCTGCTAGACCCAAGAAACTACGAACTTCCTTCACATTTTTCGGAGGTAGCCAGTTTTGAATGGCTTCTGTCTTCTGCGGGTCTACTTTCACTCTGTCTACTTATATAATATGTCCAAGAAAAATAATTTCAGGCATCCAGAATTCACACTTAGAAAATTTTCCATAGAGTTGTTCTCGCCTTAGCACATCGAGAACCTGACTGAGATAACACTTATGTTCTTCATGGTTATGGGAATAAATCCGAATGTCGTCAATAAAAACGACTTTAAAACGATCCAGATAATTAATAAAAATCCGGTTCATCAACTCCATAAACACTGCCGGAGCATTTGTTAGTCCGAATGGCATGACAACGAACTCATAATGCCTATAGCGAGGGCGAAAAGCTGTCTCTGGAATGTCAGACTTCCGAATCCGCAATTGGTGGTATCCGGATCTCAGGTCGATCTTGGAAAATACAGAGGCTCCTTGGAGCTGATCTAACAAGTCATCGATACGAGGTAATGGATACTTGTTCTTGATTGTTACTTTGTTCAGCTCGCGATAGTCAATACACAAACGCAACGATCCGTCTTTCTTCCCTACGAATAACACCGGCGCTTCCCAAGGGGACGCACTGGGTTGAACATAGCCTTTCTCAGTTAACTCCTCAACCTGTCTCTTCAAATCCTGCATCTCAGTCGGGGCCATATGATACGATGCTTTCGAAAGTGGGGACGTCCCTGGCTCCAATTCGATGGTGAATTCTACCTCTCACTGTGGGGGTAGTCCTGGAAGCTCATCTGGAAATATATCTGGATAGTCTCGAACTACCGGAATATCAGCCAACTCGACTGGTCGGTCAGTTGTCTTGGTCATGTAACACCAATAGCCAACACATCCCTGGTTCAGTAATTTCACCGCCTTCATAGCGCTGATGACTCTCCCAGAATGACTGGGATTATCACCCTGAAAAATACACTCAACGCCATCATCAGATGTGACAGTCACTATTCGCTTACGGACGCTAAGAATGGCATCATGACGATCCATCCAGTCGATGCTTAATATTACATCATCTTTAGGAAAATCAACCACAATCAAGTTGGACAACCAGTCACGTTCGTTCATGCGAATCGGACAGTTCTGTACTTCACGATTCCCAATAATTCTTCTACCATCGGGTAGACCAATTACATAAGGCTCACAATCGGTAATATGATCCAATTGCAAATGACTCAAACAAGAAGTAGACAAAAAGGATTATGAAGCACCAGTATAAAAAAGAACACAAACGGGCTGAGAGTGGATCTCGAGAGTACCTGCAATCATGCTGGCTTCGGGATCGTCGTCTTTCTTCATCTCGTAGACTCTGGGTTTTGCAACTACGGTACCAGGTGTACCAGCTTGATTTCCATGTCCTATCCCTTGGTTTGCCCCTATAGTCTGATAAGAAGCAGACGGAGGAACACGGTCCTAGACAGAAGACTGTACTAGAGCAAGAGATGCTACTGGAGTACGCCTGGGTCCACTCCTGCAATAGCGAGCACGATGTCCGTTCTTTCCACAAGTGTGACAGGCAACGGACGGCTTCGGACACTTGGAGCTGATATGTCCCTGGTCTTCACAGTTATAACACATGACAGATGAGCTGATTGCCCTAGAGCTCATTCCGGTTGGCTTTGGCGCCATATGTGGCCGTTCAGAAGGATTTGGTACTGATTGGGGCTTCTTAAACGTCCCCCGATTACTGTCTGCCTGGGCCTGGTTCCTGGATCTCTTGTTGGAAAACTGAGGTTGCTTCTTGGAAATATCCTTCACAATAAGTTCATATTCCAGAGCTTTCTCGATGAATTCTGGTAAGGTCGTACAGTGGTGGTTAAGCAGCTGCATCCTCATCTGGGGTTTAAGCCTTTTGAGAAAATATTTGATCTTATCAGCTTCCGAACGGATAACTGACGTAGCAAAAGGGAGAAGTGCCTGGAATTTCTCGACAATGGTTAACACATCCTCGTCCTCAGGTGGATCGGGGTTTAGCAATTCGGACAGTTTGTCCTCACGGAGGGGTGCGGGATAATATCGGTCTAGCATAAGATTCTTGAATTCCTCCCAAGTACTCGCGCCATCAGCAAGTCTCACAGAAAGCCACCAAGTATGGGCACTCTTACTAAGGTAGTAGGCTGCCACAGCAACTCGATTCTCTTCTGGGCACTCCACCATCTCGAACAGTTTCTCGAAATGCTCTATCCAGTGTATAATGTCAGCAGGCTTAGATGAGCCTTCAAAATTTGGAGGTCGTTGACGTGATATGTCGCTAATAATCCGGCTCACGATCCCGCCATGCACCGGAGGCGAAGGCTGCTGACCCTGCTGTTGACCAGTATTATTCCTCTGCATAGCTTCCATTAGCTGACCCATTTGGGTCATCTGGGCCATCATGCCCTGCATCACAGCGTAAGGATCGATGCGCGCATTCCCTCCAGTGTGATGCGATTGATCCCTAGAATGCGAATCACTGCCTGTGGAACTCTGCTCCACATTCGCGCGCCTGCTGGCTCGTGGTATCGGGATTCAACCCCTTCCGCGGCCTCGTCCCCCTCTGCCACGTCCTCTTAGATATCTTTCCATACTGGGAGAATTAAATCATAAGTACAGTTCAAGTTACCAATCAAAATTCATGATGAGTTAATAGCAACAAGGAATTACATATTCAAGGAAACAGTTCGTAGTGAATCACTTGCACCGCGGGTGCTACACTCAATATCATATCAACATCAAGTCGAACCAGTTCTAATCATGTAATCAATTTTAGTTTTCCTCAGAAAATCAAACAGATGAATCTTACCACATGTTATCAAGATGCCAAGATCAGTAAAGAGATCAATATGTTATCAATATTATGCCACTAATTAAATCATGGCTCATGAGAAACATATTGTATTCGACGGGTCAGGCGCTTACACAGGTTACACGTGGCATAAAGGTTTCTTTGATGCTAGTTCAATCTACAATGACTCAAAAGAAAAGACTCTCTGATACCATTTTCTGTAACAGCCTGAAAACAGCGGCTATCACAGTGTCGTGGACCCCCACCGGGACCCACCAGGCGACATCACAACATGAACTTTTCATCCCGACAACGTGGCACCGTACCACAATATTAATCAAAACCCCGATGTGGAGTATAAGTTACACATGTCTTAAATTGGGCAAACATACACATGATCCAAGTTCGGTACAGACCATATGACGATGGACTCTACCTCACAAATTATAATACATTCATCCGACACAAAATAAAATGAAAATCATAATAAAAGGTAACCAAACATCAAAAGACTCGGGGCCCCCGAATTAGCATCCTTCGAATCCTCCGCCACCATCGTGTTATTCCTGTGCCTTACCCTTTCCTCGTCCTAAAATACAAGTATTTCGCTCAAAACCACAGGGTCAGCTATACATGATAATAATTCTCATGGCATTATACAATTCATATACATACGAATCTCAAAGAATTAACGGACTACTGAATATACCCCGAAGGCTTATAAAACAGTCAGTCCCAACTGTCGAACATATACGAACATATGAACGACTAAAAATAGTATGGCTCAAGACGGACGTCACAGTACGCCCGATCCGGAAATGTGTCCGTGCACATGTCCACCCCGTATATAGAATCCAGAATATATGTGGGATGATGTACCTAATTAGCCTCACGAACTACGTCTCGTGTGCATGATCCAATGCGGAAACAATCTACGCATGACCATCAAGTGCCCGGATAAAAATCCTACACATAACCAATCGGCACGTAGATATGACTCCAGAGATGTCACGATGCAACAGGACAACGAAACTCAATGAATGAAACCTTTATCAAGGAATTGATCAACTCACTGAAATGACAACAAAGTTCAACTGAACCAATGGTAATAAGAACGGAATTTAGGAATACCATCCCATCAAAAATGATAATACGATCAAGGACATCACCATATCATGAATCATAGATTCACCGAACATTTCATATACACGAAATGTATAATAATCACGAGAATTCAACCACCATTATAACCAAGCAAGATAACTTGCCTCAATTCTGTAGATAAGTAATCCTTCTTTGAATGAACAAACGAACGGTATCTCCGTCCAACAATACTCGCTTGAACAAGCAACCTTGAATGAAAACGTAATTCATTTAACCACACATTCGTACAACAATGGTATTAATCCGTAGAACAATATTCGTAAGTTTACTTGAATAGTTTACTATCCTGTCGATCATTCTAATGTTCCAATTATGAAGTATCGTGTATCGAGTTTATTAGATTTGTTCACATATTCTAACATTAATGTCAAGCATTGAAGTCCAGAATATTCCCAATGTAACATTGTGAAAAACATTCTTCTTAAATCATCGACACTTCCGATTATGTTAAAAGTTTACATTTAATTACATTCTTCATTATCTTACCAATGGTCACAATAAAACCGATTTAGATATGAAATCGTAAGTTTATGTTTTTAGTAAACTAAGAACATCATCAACATATTAATGTAATGATCAACACCTTCTAGAGTCATCCATACATCTAGTTACCTTGAACATATATGCTTGCTATATTTGTGTTCTTTACCATCCATCATCATCCTTTAAGAGTTTATTCAAAACATAATTATATCATTGAGGGTTTTGAAACTCTAAAGATATCATCAAGTCTTTCTCAATAAATTGTTAAACTCTATCCAATATGTGACTATAACATCATGAAATATTACTAACCATATAAGAACATATTCATAACTATAACCTCTTGATTCTAACATGATTATATAAGGGTTCTATATTGAACATGTTATTCCAAATCTTCATCAATCCTTCAAGGAATGGTTCTAACAATAATATCATGATCGTAACTAAATTTGTAAATAACTTCCATGTTCATCATGATTTATTAAGTTATTCAACTACTAACATTAATAATCATATGAATAACAAGATTGAGATAACCAACCTTAATAAAGGAATGAAGAATAGCACCAAATCTTCCAAGAACACACTCTTATCTTCAAGTTACCAAGCTATAATCCAAGTATTTTAGCTCTAGCACAAGATTAGAGGGCAATAATATGATCTAAGGGGGCAGGGAATCGATTCTTAAAGAGGTAGGATGAAATAGAGGTGTGCAGAAATGAAAGGCAACACATAATTATATAACCCAGGATTTACATTACGTACGTTATAAAATGGGTTTAACGTACGTTAAAGTGCTTACGTACGTAATCTTAGGAACACTACGTACGTAGCCAAATTACCAGAAGTTTCTGACTTAAAATGCATATAACGCTACGTACGTAAAGAGATAGCCCTTACGTACGTAATAGCCATTGACTTGGCTGTCGCAATCGACTTCCGACCAACACCTACACACTCGGCCCCATCCGCCGAAAGGTGATCTGCTGCAAGATACCCCGGGTTATGTACGTTAACGTTAAAAGGTTACGTACGTAAGTCGATTTATATAGCGTACGTTAGCTAAGTGTGCTAACGCACGTTAAGGGCAACATCAACAAGTAAAATGAAATTCCCTCTAATCATCTAATAAGCAACTATAGGGTGAATGACTAAGATTGACAATTCAATTTAACAGAATTCATCCATATATTTATTACAAGAAACACAGACATGGTACGACAATGCTCGATTTAAATCGTAAAATACAATAGTAAAGGAGAGGGTATTACAATACCAAAAACTTGTCTTGGAAGATTTACTTTCAACAACTCGTAAATGTTTGCAATTGATGCACAATAGTAAAATTCTCCATCGAATTGTCATCATAACATATTAGAAATTCTGGATCACGACCTTCGAATGTAAACTTTAGATTATATACCACTCTACTAGCAGATTTTTGAACATTGTCATCACAAGGGAAGGCTACCATATCTGGTGAAGAAATCAATATCATCCACTATATTCTTGTAAATAGAGTGCAACTCAACACCAACAATTTGTCGCCCATCCCAAGGGACTTGTGCCACTTTAATATTGACCAGGCCTTCTAAGACAACTAAAACAAAAAGTTTATCACTCCAGAATGAAACTAATAGTTCATCCCAAACAACTTATGTTGTGTTTGGTTGGGGTGAATGAATTTGGAAGGAATGGAATGAGATTTGAACTAAAATATGAGTAAATGTTCAAAAGTTTCATTCCTTCATCCTTCCATTCCTTACCATCTACACTATAAATCAAACCCCTAAATTTGAGAAGGAATGGACCATTCTCCCCCCATACCTATTTTCTTGCCAAATCTCATCATAGAAATTTTGTCCTTCCCTATTTTATTTCCAAATATTGCCTCATACCTCCATTGTTACCCTTTATTTTCACTCATTCCATTCCATTCCATTCTCCCCAACCAAGTACAACATTAGAGCAGCTATTCCTCAACCATTTGTTAAGAAATAGATGTGCCAATTTTTATATAGAAATATATTAGATTGAAATATGATAGTGTTAGTATAAAAACATACTCAATCTGATCAAGGCCAACACCACACATAACATTTGAAAATGCCCAAAGTGCCTCCTTTACTACATCAGCAAATTTGCAATTTTGGACAACATTGACAAAAGGGTCAATCAACTCGCAATCAATTACTCCAATTACTGACCTTGTAAAAACACACTTATAAGGATTATACATTTGAAAAATAGACAATTATAAATTATTTCATAAAATGTGAATTCATGCACAATCGTATTTAATGCATACAATGTACATGAAAACTACGGTTAGCTTCCTAAGCAACTAGCATCATTCGTATCTTCAATTCTTCATGCAAGAAAATAATTAATTATGTACTCACCTTTATATGCTTTTCTTTTCTTGCGCTTATGTTTGAAATTATCCAGCAAGTTTATTAAAAATATACATGTCACCTTTCTCTAATAAGATGGAAAGAATGCGCAATGAACCTTCGTCCTTAATTATAGCCTGGAAAAGCAAGATGTCATGAGAAGATTATATACATAGAACTTTGAAGTACTGAGCTAAAAATCAAACAGTATGTTGAAAATAAGCTAAATGTAGTTTGAAATGAGAAGTCCAAATACTATTAAGATCCTTTTATCGACAATTTGTCCAATTCTAACATGTGCAATATTGGCTATAAACTTATGGTTTCACCACTTTACCATACCTCAATAACATCGTTACTGCCCCATCTCGCAATACTACCCAAGGAAAGAAGTCCAGAAATGATCACGGGATGTTCCTCCCAACTGAAACATCAACATTAACATCAACAACAGGAGACATATTCAATGAGAACTCAAAAATTGCCGAAACAGAAGAATAATTCACTTACTTCATGAGATTAACAAAACGACGAATAAGATGAGGTCTTTATCTTCAACTATCACCTGTTCCCTTCCGTCACAAAGATGTGCAAATACCCCGCATCTAGAAGTCATTAATAACAGAACATTAGATTCAATTAGCTTCACCAAAGCCGGAAGAACTAGCTTTAACTACAAATGTTTAATAAACGGTTAATAGCAATATGAACTCTTAGGAATGGCTCTACAATTTGAAATTATAACATGTAACAACCTTTTCACAAGAGAGTTTTGGATGTACTCCACAAACAACTAATAAAATCTCAGAGGCGGTACGTAACACGCCAAAGCCAATAGAGTCCTTGAGGATAGATGTTACAGGGGCTAGAGCTTCTTTAACACTAGATTTTGAAATTATATATACTAGATTGCGCAATAACCAAAGAGACTACAAGTTTGAAATATATATCTATATAACTCTTCTTTTATAGTGGTGAACACATTAACATAACAAATTTAGAAACAACGGAGCAACTTTCGTTTAATAGGTTACTTTCACCTACACCAAAGCAACTGAAGAGCATATAAGACTCAAAACAACTGGAGTTATAGATTGTATTACTACATCAACCTCATTCTTGTTGCGCGAAAAACAACTATAGGTCTAAGGATGATAACAACATGAGCCTGTTCGAAAATGCAAAGATGTAGCAAAGGTTGGTTTGAAATGAATCAAAATGAAGGTTTTTTCCTTGGCAGTCACGCTCCTTTAACATGAAAACAACTTGTATCTTCATTATGCACTCATTTGAAGAAAAAACCAACTCGAAACAACTTGTAGCTTCACTCTAGACTCGTTTGAATATGGAAGCAACTTGTAACAACTTGTAGCTTCATTGTTGACTGTTTGAACAAGGAAGCAAATTTATAGCTTCATTTTGACTCGTTTGAACATGAAAACAACTTGAAACAACTTGTAGCTTCATTATACAATCGTTTGAAAAAAAACAACTCAAAACAATTTGTAGCTTCACTCTAGACTCGTTTGAACATGGAAGCAACTTGTAACAACTTGTAGCTTCATTATTGACTGTTTGAACACGGAAGCAACTTTTAGCTTCATTTTGACTCATTTGTGTTGGGATTCGGTGCCTAAAAAGAAGGCGTAGCGGAAGTAATAATACGAGTCTAATTCGATCTGAATCCCTACGAGGATCGATCAAGCTACGTATATACGAATATATTAAAGAAAACAAGAGTAAGATTCGGAATCATACCCTCGTAGTCCGTTGATTAAATGATGTTCTTACAAATGCGATTCCCCCAGCTTTAAGTGATTTTTCCCACGAATCTGATTCGTCAAGCTTTTGAAATCACGAGCACCGAAGTATGCCTCTACTTGCCACGCGCCGGAAGACGACCGGAATAACTCCTACCTTGTTATCTTCCAAAGATATGGCTAGAACAAGGTAATCGGAACTTTACTAATTTTATTTATATCACTCTAAGTGTATAAGTTCTCTCTTCATTTTTCTCTAAGAAAAATATGAAGAAGAAGTTTGAAGAAGAAGAAGAAGACTTAAAGAAATATTATTTCTCTCTATTTCTTGTAATTGCCGTGAGGTAATGTGCACAAAGTGAGAAGTCTTCTTTCTTTCATTCTTCATTTCAGTCACCTAATCACCACCCACATTATAATATTAGATATGTTCCCTTAACATCTTATGTCTTCCACCAATTAAAGTGGAGACAAAGACCAAGGATAGTGGGAGGAAGGTGGGGTGGCCATCTAGAAGAGCCGGACGAGTTTGGTTCGTTGCGGACTCTCATGTATCCAAACATATAAACCCCATTCCGTTCCGATGTATTTATATCAATTAATTAATCATATCAAATACAAAATAATAAAATAAATATCTCCAAGAAATAATTATATACATGAATTAAATTAATCACCCAGTAATTTATTTAATTCATTACGCCCTAAATTAATTTATCCAATAAATTAATTTAGACATCCAATGTCCCAAAATTAATTAGACATCCAATATCCGATAAATTAGATATCCAATATCTAATATTTACAAAGAGAGAATAAGCTCGATTTATTCCGTCGTCAATCTTATTGTGCAACTCGGTAGGTCCGTCTCAGTTAGCAATGGGAGGAACCATAGAGTAGTAGCACCACCTAGACAGCCTGGCGGCCTACACTGAACCCTAACTGAGAACGAATGATTGGGATCATTCAAAAACCATTATGCCGTGAATACCAGTATACGTATAAACCCTTCTTTCAAATGTCCCGATTAAGTTATAGGGTCACGGTCAGTCAAACCCTATATGTACTTGACGCTATACATGAGTTAATGCAAATCGAGATCATTGAGCTCTTGTGTATCCAATACAACTAGCTCCAATGCTTTGGCCAAAAACTTATGATCTCATCTGCCAATAACTGCATAGGACATATAACCCGTTCACTAACGGGAGAACGAATCCTATCTTGGTATTTAGTAAAACCTGCTACTTGCCCGTGAAGATGCACGTCTAGGTTGGCCCCCACCTTCCGGTTTTCCAGGTCGAACTACTCTAATGAAAATCTTAATGTCACAAGCACATCCCTACTAAATCCTCAAGTCGAAGGTTCACAAATACCTATCACAACCTTTCGATTCCATCATTGATTGTCCCGGAGTGAAATCTGTGTGACGTATCGAGGGTGAGTCGGTTCGAGTATACTAATCTAATTAGCATACCTATAATGTGTGCTCCCACTAACCATTAGTGTTCGACAGACACTCTCCAAGTCAAAGAACACGTCATATAAGTCTTCACATAAACTTAACGCCCAGTCAAGTTTCATCGACTTGCGAACGATTAGGTATATGAGCCATAAACCTTTCCAGTGCCATTCCCCTTATCCAATAAGGAGTGGAATGTTTTACTCTCAAATACACAGACTAGTTTCTATATTTATTCACGAGTCAGGAATACCAGTGACTACCACTAAATAAAGAAATATACAATTACCTTATGATAATGATTTACATAATAACAAGTGCAATGCCCTCACTTAACATCCTCTGAGTGGCATTCGAGGGCATACTCCTAACAATCTCCTACTTGCACTCAATGCCACACACTATGGTATCTAATACCCATGTTCTTCAGATGACGCTCCAAGCTAATCTGAGAAAGTGGCTTGGTCAGTGGATCAGTGACGTTGTCGGATAAGTCTACTCTATGCAGCACAATGTATCCCTTGCGAACAAATTCTATTACGAGATGATACTTCCTCTCAATGTGTTTGGTACTGTTGTGAAACCTCGGCTTCTTGGCCTACGCTACAGCTCCTGTAACACCCCCAATCCACTCAGGGATATTACACACCGAAGACTCCTTTCCGCAAGGATCTACAGGCAAGAAACTACAAAACAAAACCCACATGCGGTCAATTCGACCAAGACATAATACCGTAGACCGATTAGGTCTCTCAAAACACAACATATCCGTACATCTGATAAATCAAAATACAACTCGATCTCATAATACATAAAATGTCCATCCCATCGAGGATGACAAGAAAAACTCAGACCGACAGATCACTAATGGACAACCGGCTACAACTGTGACTAGTATCGATGCTTTACATCATCCTCCGAGCCGATCCTATTATTGCTCACTCTCCAGTCAGAACACCTATAATAAATAATAAAACCCCCAACGAGGGGTTAGCGATGGAATCGCTATCAAGTGACCAAGCTATAAAGTTATACATCAAGAATACAACCGTTACGAAAATAACCTTTCAACAATGTAGTAACACGATCCCCGAGTCTAAAGTCTTTTCGAAAATAGTTCCCATCAAGGAGGATCATAAATATAACTTCAAAACACGTTTGAAAGAATAAATGAGGACATCGGGGGTCTCAGTGTAAAATCATGAAAAGATTTGTAAGTCTCCTTTTCAAAAGGGTTTTCTATCAAAATCATATAGATGGTTCAATTCACAAATGAGCCTCAAAGGCGGAACCACAATCACCAATATAACCGAAATCCAAGATTCATTCATTCACAGTTTAGAGATATCCAGTCAAATACTCAAATCACCTCTGGGGCCTTGATGGGACCCAACCCAGATTAGTTATCAAAAACAAACTCAATCCACCCATAATTTATCTTGACATCTTACTCGCAAGTAACGATTCTCGAATCCCTCTCTGGACCTACCCGATTAGATAACCTTATGCTCAAATCATATAAATTGGCCGTACTCGCAAGTACGCACCGTCGGAGGCCTCACGGGTCCCTACCCGGTTAAACATCATTCAAACACGCCCACAAGTTATCGCGACATCGCACTCGCAAGTGACAATTCCCGGAGCCCTCTATAGACCTACCCGATTCGATAACCTTATGGTCAAATCATAGCAACTAGCCGTACTCGCAAGTACGCGCCGCCGGAGGCCTCACGGGTCCCTACGTGGTCAATATCTCAATTCACCGGTTTCGCAATAACAAGGGTATAACATTCGCCACAATTACACACACGTAAAATCATAAGTTAATGCAACCAATACTTTCACAGGGTATAACATTCACGTCAAACCATCATTTAGTAAACATTCTTAAAAGTGAACAATACAAACATTTCACAATTCCTTGGATAACTACTCACTTCTAAATATCCATCTCGAACACAATACGCATAAAATGGTGGTTATCATTCTACAAGAATTTCAATTTACATTCGTGTTTACTTTCTGTTGTGCGGCAATTTATACGCCTCGACGGCGATTGGTATAAGGGCCGAGCGACCGAGTCCACAACCAAACAAGCTACGGCGAACAGGTCAGAACAAAGGTAGCGTCCCGCCTTCGAGTATCTAGCGATCGACTCCCAAAGCGATTGCCTTCCGGCACCTAGCGATCGACTCTGGTGCCCGACCTAGGACGACCTTCCTGTGCCACGAGCAAGACCTTCGTCCGTCAAAGTCTACATGTGCAGATCCGCGAAAGGCGCCGCATAACATGGATCGTTGACCACAGCCTGTCACCACCTTATCACCTACCGACAAACCCGCCGAAAGGTACAAGGTGGGACCTCCCCGGACAGCGACTCAAGACGCGTGCAGACTTCCCATTGGTCCGCACAGCCGGCTGCCAGCAACTCCTGCGGACTTTAAGGAGACCATCCCATGTGCTAAAAGACAATCACCCGCTTATTATAATACAGCATAGGTGATCGCCCGGCATCTCCCAATCCTATAAATAGAGTACCTCCAGCAACTGGGAAAAGGTTCCGCTTCTAAGTTTGGAAACACATTCAGAAAAACGTACACATACGTTCATCTCCGAAGAATACATACACACAGTCAGGCTCTCAGCTTCCTCTCTAAAATCTACCTCTGGATTCTCTCTCAGTACCTCTCAACCAGAAGACGGTCGGTAGAGGCAAGAACTCCTTACAGTACAGATTCAAAGAGACTCGCAAGCCCAGGAGCTCAGACATACAGCTGATACACACTGTGAGAGACTGTCGATCTCTCACGGTCGTCACAGCACATCAACGTTACAAGAACTCACAGAGCATCATATCTGGTTCTTCCGGCAATCTTCAGGCTCAATAGCTAAGATAACTAGGGTCTTTACACTCATTGTAATAGTACTCTAACATTAATATTTGTACTCCAAAGTATTTGCATTAATAATATCTCGCGAGAGCATTCAAGCCCGGGACTAACAACCCCGGCAAATCTTGTGTTATTTACTTTCCCCACAGAAGTGCTCTCGCACTTTGTTTGCTATCCATCTATTCCAGCAATATCTATCTCCGGATAATATTTTGGGTAGCAACAATTGGCGCTAGAGGAAGGGGTTTTAACCTTCATTTTTATTCCTACCGTCCCGAAGAACACTCACTGTTTTTGGGGCATATACTTGAAGTGACACTCACTGCTCTTCAAAGAAAGCCTTCAGAATCATGACGTCCGTGACTACATCGAAGAGAGCCACTCTCCAAACCGCCGAACATCATATCCCGACTCGATCCGATCCCCAGCCGACGGCAGAGGGAAGCCGCAGCGACGCGAGACTCTCGATCCCGCACCTGAGGGGTGGCCCAAGCCTCTCGCTCGACCAGTTCCAAACCGCGGAACAGATTGAGGAGGCTATGGCCATCCTAAAGGAGCGACGAAGAGCATGCTCGGTGCCCGCTATAACTCCCTCGGCCATCCGCCGCGTGGGCAAACGGAAGTTCAAGGGGCTACTAGGCGAGCGATCGTCAGAAAGCCCCAATTCGCGAGAAAAGGCTCTCACAAGGTCGGACAGTTCCGTATTCAGTCGCTTGGGAAGCGATCCATCATGGCGACCGGGGCATTCTGGCCCCAACCACGAGACAACGGAATACGAGTCTGTCACCAGGAGTTCGGCCTACCCAACTCCCAGCCGAATACAGGTCAGCTGTCTGGCTCCCGTTCCGAACGCTAAGGGGTCAGTACTTGATCGCCTTGGATCCCGCTCCGAGTGCCTAGCCGCGAGCAGCCAGGTCGCGGCGATGGCCGCTATGCAACGCCAGATCGACGAGATGAAATCACTCTTGGATACTGGGGCAAGCACCAGTAGAAAGATCATCGGACCGATTGAGCCACTCGCGGTCCACATCGAGCTTGCCTCCGTGCAACCAAGGATCGCTCCTCCCAAAACACCTTTGTACGAAGAGAGATCAGACCCCGAGACCCACCTAAGCAAGTTCCGGATTTACATGACCGGGTGTGGGGCATCATATGCGACCAAGTACCGAATCTTCCCGTTAACATTGGGCGAGCTGGCCCATAGGTGGTACGTCTCACTACCACCGCGATCGATCATCTCCTTTGAGAAACTGGCGAGTGACTTCACGTCATACTTCACCGCCAAGGTCGTCAGACGAGAAGGCCCCCACCGCATGATGAAAATCAGGCAGGGGGAAGACGAATCCGATGCAGATAACATCGACCGAGTGGATGAAATCGTCCTCACTGGCGAGCCCATCAGCGACGAGCTCGCTCTCTATTCGGTCCTGGGGGGGTTCTACGGTAATTCGCCCATGTTTAGACATCTCACGAAGTATATCCCCCCAACTTACGCGATGTTCCGCGCTAAGGCTGCCGACTTTCTGGCCAGGCAAAGGCTACTCACCATCTGCCTAGGCGAGGGAATGCCACCTCCTGTCCGAAATATGGCGATCGCTAAAACAAAAAGGATGATCGGCAAGCCATCCAGCGACCACAAGGCCTTCGAGGATGTGGAAACCCATCTCCTCCACAAGTTCAACCAAACTCCGGACCACATTTTCTACGCCATCAAGGGGCGCGAACCACTGAACAAGCCAAAGGCAATAAGGGACCACGGTCATCTGGACCGCAATCAAAATTGTGCCTACCACAAGAGTCTCGGCCACAACACCAACCAATGCCGCGACCTCCTCAGACAACTCTAGAGATTGTTCGAAGAAGGCAAGTTGGACAGCTTATTGGCTTAGCCGGAGCCCCTTCAATCTCCCAACACGGTCGCCCGAGTCGAACGCGAACAGGCCGGAAAGCTCATACGAGCCAACCCCTCGATCAACCTCGGCGACCGGATCTGCATACTTCAATCAAGAGAAGGGTACTTCGGAAGTCTCTCCCCGATTTCCCGTCTCATCAAACCAAAGGCTACTGCCTGAGCAAACGCTTCAAAAAAGAGGATGACTCGCTCGCCCTCTAAAGTTCATCATCAACATGATGGACCTAGGCAGCGATCGCCTCCCCTAGCACAACGTATACCGTCGAGGATCGTCATCTGACATGACGGTCCGAGGTAGAAAAGTGCCGCCATGGTCGCGAAAATCGATTAAACCGACGATCCGTCCATGCAAGGTTCCTTTGGGCTCCGATCACTCGCCCTTCGTTTAAATACGAGGCGGGCATAGCTGAAGGACTCTCCAAAACAAATCAGAGGATTACTCGCTCGCCCTCTAAAGTTCGTCATCTACATGAAGAACCTAGGCAGGCGATCTCCTCCTCTTTGTAACACCCACAGAATACGACCGGAAATGTCACACGCCATAGACCCTTATCACAAGGATCTACCAGGCTGAACTCCAAAAGACTACTCAATGATTGACCGACCGGGGTCAAAATTAATTACAAAGCAGACCGACAAGGTCATTAAACAATTCAGATACTAACTAAATTTACTTCTCAATGACAATAATAAGCTTGAACATAGAAAGGAATGACAGCTTAATTTAATAAATGAAAATTACACTCATGCAAGGGTGGATACTCGACCGAAAGAGAAATACCAACCAAAATGAAACAAAAGAAAAAGACTTTGACTCTTGTGTGATTAGCATCGTCGTCTTCCATCTCCTTCCAAGCCAATCCCGTGACTGCTCCCGAGCTGCCAAAACCTGAGCGCATAACAGGCACCCATCCCCCGAAATCTCGGGGGTTATCAAACTGGAATTTTTCTAGTGCAAGTACATAATATACAAGATATACGAACAATAACAACACAAAACTCAACAGCCGCAAAGCCTTAACACAAACCATACATTCCCATAGTCAACACAGAACAGCACTCGCATACAGAAGGTGGAAGATAATCACATAGTCATATTCTCTTTACGGAACATAACACCAATGAAACTTTAAACGAGTCCAAGGAGTCAGAAGATCTAGTTTGAAAAATCCCTTTTTATAAAAGGCAAAGTATTTTGATAAGAAAGTTTGAAAACATTATTATTATTGACTCGGGCCATCTTGGGATTTTGAAAATCGAATGGGAATACTTTTAGAAAATACTTCAAAAGCTCTCGAGTCCTCGACAATTTGCAAGAAAATCATTACAACATTATTCGGGGTCCTCGACCCAATTGATAAAACACTATCACAAACGAATCATTACAACATCTCACGGGGTTCTCGGCCCAATCCAAATAATATCATCACGAGATCAAATCTCAACATCCCACGGGGTCCTCGACCCAATACACAGAATAATCATCACAGTACAATCAAAGGCACAACCTCTCATTCGACAAATCCTGCTCAAGACCCCTGATTAATTAACCCTCGGAGATTTCCTCAAATATCCTTGGTTAATTAACCCTGATACCAACATTTAAAACAAGTTGGAACGAACTTTCAGAAACACGAATCGCGGTCTACATCAAGACAAACATTTAAAAGCGAGTTGCAAGAACTTTGAATTACGAAAATCATTTGGTAACGGGGTCTTAGCTATCACTCAACTATCCGTTACCAATAAGCCTGCCAGTCGCCTCCCTTGCACACCTGTGTACCAGCGTTCACTCCACTATATTGGACGCCCATTGCACATGTCACCGCGCCGGCGTTCACTCCCTCAGGAGCCGCCCCTTGCTCTCGCATCAAGTAACACCGGTGTTCACCAATCATATGGAGCCGCTCATTGCAGCGTACACCAGGACGGAATACACGCCCCGTCCTCAGAGGCACCCGGATATGACGTCTCTCATAACAAGTATTCACGTTGTTACAAATACCAAGCACACAGTCAACCATTGCAACAATTATCAAATCAGTTCATCAATTCACATAATTTATTCGCCAGTCCAGAACTACGCAAAATAAACAACAACTCGCACGTTATTCATCCAGACTTAACACATTAAGCCTTCAACACTACCAATCAACACTACATATATATCCTTATATCGTAACTCAACCGAAAATACAAACATTACCATATTACCTCTATAAATATCATTCGTACCTTAATCTAAGTTGAGTACGTCGACTAATATTGGTATTAATCACCCAACATTTATATCCATATGTATATTTATATATATATACATATATCTATACATATATCTACATATATATATATATATAATATATGTACAGATATTCGTAACATGATTCATACACTTCAGCAACAATGATTTCACGTAATTATAATTCGTATATCAAGGTACTTGCCTTGGTACTCTCTCGCGAATACTCCGGAAATACAGTTGATTGGAACAATCCGGAACTCCAACGGAAACGACGATCGGAAAGGCTCAAAACTGGATTATCATAGGAAATTCGTCCTTAATATCCTATCATTAAATAAACAATCAATCACACGAGGAAAAACATAGAAAGATGACCGAACCCCAACTTTACTCTTCATAACGTACGTTACACACCTACGTAATGTACGTTACGTCTGCACGTTAGCGCACGTAAGCTACAAAGATTAACGCAAGCTAAGCATGCATTTGATGCTTCTTCTCGCCTGCATTACTGCCTTGCACGAGGTATAACGTACGTAATGCATAGAGCTTAACGTACGTTATATTCACACATATAATACTCATGTGAATCAAAATGATCATATGGTGTTGATGTCTTCGAATTCCAGGTTAATCATTCCATCATAAAACTTACTCCAATCTCGATTATAAATCCTCAAAGGTTGATGTCTTCGAATTCCAGGTTAATCATTCCATCATAAAACTTACTTCAATCTCGATTATAAATCCTCAAAGGTAGATCGGAAAATCCGAGGTTGTTATCAACTTTAAGTCTACGATCATTATGAAACACCATACAATAGGGTTTATTAATCTCAGAAAACTTCCCTTGCTTGTTCATCATAACAAGATTCGGACTATAATGCTCTTAACTCGGGTAACTAAAGCATGAACATTCCAACTTCCAAAAACATGATGTTCGGATAAAAATCATCTATGGAGCTTAATAATCCCGGTAGTATGTTCATAACATCATTAATAACACGAATTCAAGGTTGAGGTAGCATTAACATACCTTAATATGAAGGAAACGCAGAGACAAGAGGTATCATCCAACTCCGATTGCTTGAATGCCAAACCAAGGTGTTTCTTAACTTAAATGATCGAGTCTATGTAATCTATAGGTGTTTTAGATGGCTGGAGACTCTCTAGAAATGAAGAAAAACGAAGTACAAGTGAAAGGGACGAAGTGAAATGAAATGGGGTGTTGTCCATATATATAATGTCTTGATCTTTACGTACGTTAGCCTTAGATATTTACGTACGTAATCGACTTAGCGCACGCTACCATTCGTTCTTAGCGTACGCTATCGTTCAATGGTAGCTTACTGTCTCATTTTGTACTCGCTTACGTACGTTACACCCTACGGAGAACCCTACCAATTAAGTGAGTCGGGAGAACTTAGCCATCAGACGGAATGTCGCTGGCGCATAAGACACGGTCGTGGAGGTCAGTCCATCGAAATCCACGATCGTGCACTGTTCCTCAAGACCGAGATGGACGGCCTTCCTCGAGGAATCGGTAAAATTGAAGACCGCTCACTCAACGATTTATTTTCGTCCCCTTACTTTCACTAAGTGAACAAAAACAAGGGGGAAGTGCGGAGCTATATATATGACGATCGTCCCTATTCAATTACATACGGATATCGGCATTTTTCAGATGTTTGTGCAGCGATCGAATTTGTTGTAAAAGTTATCTATATGAATTTATCAATTCACTTGGAACTATACACACAACAATCTCTCCTCACACATTTGTACGAAGTCATGCAAAGACTCAGAAAAGCAATCATTCAAGTAATAAATCGACGAAACAAACATTCAATTCATTACTTGAAGTATCAGAGTACGTACACAGTCGCCCGAAGGCCTAAGTATTACAAAGGAAAGCTACAAAATTACAAGGCAAAAAGCCAAAACATTAAGAACGAAGAGCCTCAGGCCCCACCTGGCCTTCGCCTTCAACCTCCGGATTAGCCCGCGACCCTTCGCCAGCTTCCGTAGCTGCCTCCCCGTCCTCCGGAGTGTCAGGATGAACAAGGTTCACCAGATTTGGGTACCAGCTCAGGTCCACGCTGATTTTCAAGAGATCCAAGATCGGCACAGAGAAGGCAGGATGAAGAGGGTGCTCCAACGCATATGCCTTGAAGTTTTTAGCAAGAGGGCCGACCTCCAGCCCTCCCTTCTTAGCAGCTCGGAGCGAGTCAGCGAACTCCATACAATAGGCAAACTCACTGACGAAGTCCACGTTGAGAAAGGGATCGGCCTCGGTCGCATCCCGCTTCCCTTTCAACTCCGCAACCGCCTGTTGCGCACCTTGAAGCTCGGTCTCCTTAGCGGCCGTCTCTCCCCTCGACGCCGCCAGCTCGCTAGTCAGCCGAGCGACAGTCATCTTCAGATGATCGGCCTCCTTCTCAGCGACCGTGTGCAACCGACGTCCATCTGTCATCTGGTCCCGAAATCGGTCGACCGTCGCCCGGGCTCGCTCGTAATTCTCTCTCATCAGCTCAAGATCCTGACTCGCCCGTTTAGCTGCATCCAAGGAGTCCTTCTCTATAGCCACAATCCTGTCGGCAAACTTGGCATTATCTTTCCGAGCGGCCTCGAGGTCCGCCTGCAAACGAGTAGTAGAAGGACGCCCCTCGAATTC
This sequence comes from Orobanche coerulescens, assembly GCA_033398695.1. NCBI lineage: Eukaryota > Viridiplantae > Streptophyta > Magnoliopsida > Lamiales > Orobanchaceae > Orobanche > Orobanche coerulescens. The sequence goes on from CM065814.1 coordinate 7,883,870, forward strand.
CTGCACAGCCTGGGCAGCCATCGTCACCGCCTGGAGAGAGAGAGCGAAAGCAGCCTGCATTGTATTCCCAGATCGCTGGCGAGCGATCGCATCTAAGTCCGTCATCCAGGCCTTCGGCAAAGCAGAAACGGCCCGGTTGACATACAGTGGGACATCGCAGGCCGCGCGAGGAGATCGGCTCGCGAGGAAATCCAGCACCATCGGCGGACAAGCTGGGTTAGTGCTGCGGATCCTGCACCAAACAACAAAAAGTTAGCATATCTCCCACGCAAGTGACGAAACTCGACAAACAAACAAAGTCTACCTCTCGACTCTCTCGGGGTCGCGACCAAAGTATGGTTTCCCCGATGGGTCTCAGCCTCGGCGATCGCCATCTCTCGCAAGAAAGCCGCAAAGGGCGTGGGCTCATCCACCGGTGGGACCGCGGTGATCGGAGGTGCGGCGATCGGCACCTCACTAGCAGGGCAGACACTGGAGGTTCTCCCGACCTCTGCTGTTTGCGGTTCGTCCGGAGCCCCTCCTCCCGAGCTTCCTTCTCCGCTAGGATCGGCTCCACGTTGGGCCTCACCTCCGGAATGAGAGGTAATGCCATCGGAGGAGCTCGAGATGACTTCTTCTGGCGAAGACGGCTCAGAACTCTGGGGTTCGACATGGCTATCTCCGCTGGAGGCTCCAAGAAATGAGGAAAGCGGACTTCTGCAATAAAGAACAATCAAACAACGGTTAGACACACTCTCCAAGCAGGACGATCGCCAAGCAATTGGAGATCGTAGAAACTCATACCTAGGACCGAGAGATGTCGTGGGAAACAGAATAGCCGAGCAGATAGCCAACGGCTTTCTTTGTTAATCCGGCGAGCATCTAAGTCATCGTCCGGCAGGCTTCGTATCCGCTCCCAAACGACCAGAAAATCGAAAGGTAGCTCGTCGACCACCGGAATATGGAACCTGCAAAAGGAAAACCAAATTAGATCAGTTCAGAACATATCCGAACAGAGGGAGAGTCAGAACCCTTACCTGGATTCCTCTCCCGAAAGCTAGTGGGAATATTCAGCTCGTCCGTGGGATTGTCGCTCGCTAATGCCTTCCATGAACCGCCGACCCAGAACCACTTCGCCGGATCGCCCCGCACCTTGTTCGGGACTCTGAGGATCACCAGACCGGATCGGCCTTGAATATGATAGCCTCCGGCCGACCCTTTCTGAGCCGTCATCTTGAACAGGTGGTTCATCTCCAACGGCGAAGGAAGGCGGTACAGTCGGTGACCGCCGAACAAGGTGAGAGCACAAATGATCTGGAGCCAGGCATTCGGCGTCAACTGAAGCGGAGCCACGTTCCAAGCATCCAGCAGATGGGAGACGGAGAACGACAAAGGAAACTGTAGCCCAGCCTCCATGATTGCTTCGTTCACGGCGACCATGCCCTCCGGAGGCTTATCGGCTCATTCATTCTCGGCCGGCACAAAAAGATCCACATGTGAAGGGATACCTCGTCCTCCAGACGGCCAGGTCCTTCCTGGTCGCCGAGCTCCTTATCTGGACAAGGGACCATGGAGATCGCTGGGCAGCCCGAAACAGCGACCGCTTAGCAGGTTGATAAGAAAGAGCGATCGAGTACTCCCGATAATCGAATTTAGGAGATGGACCAGCCAACCTCTCCATGATTTCAGCAAAGGCCAAATAGGCCTGGCCAAAGGCACTACGCTGCTCCCAGTAGGCCTTCACCGCCATGTCTCTATCCATCTGCGAGCGTCTTTGCTCAACCGCCGCCTCCCTGGCAACGTCGGCTTCATTGAATAGCGCCTCGACTTCCGCGGGGTCAATACCGGCGTGGATAGCCTCGGCGTCCGTCTCTAAATGGAATTCTGCGGATGATCCTCCCCGGGCAGTCAAAGCCCCGGCGGCGGAGGCGGTGCCCATTCCGTATGAAGAAGATGTTCCAAACATTCTCGAAATAAAAAGAGGAGAAAAGTAGTGTTTTCTTACCAAGGGGTGAATCGATCGACGATCGGCAGTCAAATCTTTAGAAAAATTCTTCGGCGATATTATCCTTCTTCTCCGATAAAAGCGCATAAGAGTCTTAAACACTACAACCCTGCGCCTTTTTATAGGAGATGGCAGGGACTTCTATGCAATTAAGGAGAATCTCAGGGGTCGGAGTGCAATCGTCGCAATTAATGCCTCCCTTGAAACCCGCGACGCGTCGTTTCAAGGACACGCCAGACGAGGAGTCATAACTAACCGTCGGTCTCCCCCAACAGGAACCCGACACGTGCCCCGGAGACTTTTCCATGACCGCTGTCAATTCCCGCTCATTTCAGCGACCGACCAGGTCGTCCAAGTTCAAAACCAATCCGCTCAAAGACGATCGCCAGGTCCGTAAAATGCTGAGTTACTCGTCATAGTTCAGCGATCGCCAGTAGAACCACCTCACCCCATGTTTCCAACATCGTAGCACGCTGGGGGGCAATTGTTGTGCGGCGATTTATACGCCTCGACGGCGATCGGTATAAGGGCCGATCGACCGAGTCCACAACCAAACAAGCTACCGAACTGGTCAGAACAAAGTTAGCGTCCCGCCTTCGAGTATCTAGCGATCGACTCCCAAGGCGATCGCCTTCCGGCACCTAGCGATCGACTCTGGTGCCCGACCTCGGACGGCCGTCCTGTGCCACGAGCAAGACCTTCGTCTGTCAAAGTCTACGAAGACTGGATCTCAAAACAGTGCCCATGTGCAGATCCGTGAAAGGCGCCGCATAACATGGATCGTTGACCATAGCCTGTCACCACCTTATCACCTACCGACAAACCCGCCGATAGGTACAAGGTGGGACCTCCTCGGACAGCGACTCAAGACGCATGCAGACTTCTTATTGGACCGCACAGCCGGCTGCCAGCAACTCCTGCGGACTTTAAGGAGACCAGCCCATGTGCTAAAATATGATCGCCCGCATATTATAATACAGCAGAGGCGATCGCCCGGCATCTCCCAGTCCTATAAATAGAGTACCTCCAGCAACTGGGAAAAGGTTCCACTTCTAAGTTCGGAAACACATTCATAAAAACGTACACATACGTTCATCTCCGAAGAATATATAAACACAGTCAGGCTCTCAGCTTCCTCTCTGAAATCTATCTCTGGATTCTCTCTCAGTACCTCTCAACCAGAAGACGGTCGGCAGAGGCAAGAACTCCTTACGGTACAGATTCAAAGAGACTCGCAAGCCCAGGAGCTCAGACATACAGCTGATACACACTGTGAGAGACTGTCGATCTCTCACGGTTGTCACAGCACATCAACGTTACAAGAACTCACAGAGCATCATATCTGGTTCTCCCGGAAATCTTCACGCTCAATAGCTAAGATAACTAGGGTCTTTACACTCATTGTAATAGTACTCTAACATTAATATTTGTACTCCAAAGTATTTGTATTAATAATATCTCGCGAGAGCATTCAAGCCCGGGACTAACAACCCCGGCAAATCTTGTGTTATTTACTTTCCCCTAGGTAGTGCTCTCGCACTTTGTTTGCTATCCATCCATTCCAGCAATATCTATCTCCGGATAATATTTTGGGTAGCAAAACTTTCATTGAATCACATTGTTCATTTAAAGTAAGTTATGGTTAAACGTTCGATCACTATCAAGTCCACGTTAAATTCATGACACGCCACATTCTCAAAGTATAAAGATTATAGACGAGTTACTCGCCTTAAGTCCAAAGCGCGCGAAACAATGGGGGAGCTTGACCGAAATCCTTGTTCTTGTATACCTATAATCCTCCGGCAAACACAACGAAGATATGATCACAACGAGAATTAAGGCCATTAACAATGGAAATCCCGACAAACTATCGAAGGGAAACTCATTGGGACATTTAATAGAACACTCAATGTTTGATAATTCCCAAGAACACTCGAATCACCAATCGAGTTGAACAAACTCAAAATACGGATATACTACCCATAGAACATGATTAATAACGTTCAATAACATCAACTGGTTCATCAAAATCGGATGAACAACGAAGATTGGAAAGAAATCCCGAAAGTCAACCCTAGGAGGTTTCAAGAAATTACCTCAATCCGACGAAGAACAAGGATTTGATGTTGCTAATCCACACCAAAAACTTGAATAAGATGAATTCTCCTGAGATAAACCGCCCAAAAATCGCCCACAAATCGCCCAAGGAGGAGAAGAAGAAGGAAAAATAATGAAATGAGCTTGATCCTCATAAAATCCGCAGAAGGCTAATCTGCACTGTGTGCCGCGGCACGGGCTGAGTGTGCCGCGGCACGGGCTGAGTGTGCCGCGGCCCATGGCCAAAAAAACTGCCCAGCACTGGCTTAGTGCCGCGGCCCGGCCAGCAGGGGCCGCGGCCCGCGGTACAGCCCGCTCCAGCATCAAAAGGCACACGGTGCAGTTTTAACTATTTCGACCATAACTCCTTCTTTCGGACTCCGATTGACTCACCGTTTGAACCATTGGAAAGCTAACTGCATGCTATATATTACTGTAAATATTCAGTATTTTTGGAGTTTCCAAGAATTTATGGTGATTTTACAAAGTTGAACTCATACTTGAAAAAGTCGCTTAAGAACACGGAACTCAATAAAACGTCACCGAAATAAACTAGGATGACAAAAAGTATAGAATTAATCATTCTCGGAATGACGAAACGGTCACAATAGAGTTTCTAAGATGGACTTCTGCCAAAAAAAGAAAATTAACGAAAATCGAAATTGCGGATATTACATACTACTCTCCTTAAAAGAAGTTTCGTCCCGAAACTTACAACAAGTAGGGAGAAGCAATATCCCACCAGGAAAACTCAACGAGATACACAAGAACCAAAAACTCACGCCCAACGGAAAAACGTTACAAGCAACGCAAAGAAATATATGACGTGAAAACATGCTCCACGACGACCATCACAACGCCACAGGCAGAGACATAATAAAATCAACAAGTGACAAGCATCATCAAACAGATAGTACAATCGAGTCAATTATCCTAACAGTCACAAAGAAAGAGGCACCAATATAAGAAAATATGCACAGTCAAGAAAATAGAAAATATACACAAAACGATCCACAAGGACAATCACAAAAAAAATTCGGACTACGCCGAAATCCTCACAGCCACACTAGGCATATCCGTGTCCTTTCGGAGCAGAGACGCAAACTTGATCCCCAAACCTCTCAGCTACCGTCTCGCAATGCATAGCTCGGTGATCCACCTGGCCACACTCGAAGCAGCTGACTAATGGTGAACGACAATTCTTCACAATACGAGACCAGACAACAACAATTGGACAACCACGATTGAACAATAATAATCGAACAACACCGATTGAACATCAACGGTCAAACAACGACTCTGAAGTTCATACTTCAACTCAAGACATTAAAAGAACTTGTAGATCTGAAAGACGGTAATTTCGGACAAGGTTTACAAGAATCGAACCGAATCGGAAAAGTCACAACGATAAATAGATTGATCCGAAATAAGGTCGCAACCCGTTCGAACGATGGAAACCAAGATACCAAACAAGTTCAAAAAGTATCAACGAACACGAGCGATTCAATAGAATTGGGGAAGAGAAAATGTGGAAGTCAAAAATAATATGAGTATTACATTCGACCTCTCATAAAAGAAATGTCGTCCCCGCGACTCACAACAACGGAAGCAAGGTAACAACACAAAAAGAAACCGACAGAAACATCTTTCGTGGGCCTCTCAGAGCCGATCCTGATATCTCTGCCAAAGCTCGTACCCCGGCAGACTTGGTAACTAATTCGCAAAATGGATTCTGTGTCCTTCGAGTCCACACTTGTAATATGCTACTAGCAGGGAAGGACAATTTGCACGTGCATGCCCTGGCACATCACGACTGAAACACCTCGGCTCGGCATACCGAATATACAAATGCTAGATACAATGGAACATAACATTGCAAACAACATACTGGAGATGCCAACTCAGCATAACATATCAACACATACAAAAATCACAACAACAATGGCATCGTTCGATGATTACAACGGCCCAAACGATAACCAGCATACAATTACTAAACATCACGAAACAACCACGTATGTACACAATCATACAAACTCAAGTTCTAACAGCTCCCACGGGTGCGATAATACGCAAATCACCACAAAGCGACAACAAATGCGTGGCAAACGATTCAACGTTCACGCCACCAATTCAATCCTACTCGGGATCTAACATTCGAACAATAATGCGAACATCATACATACATTCCCAGACCGCAAACAGGATGGTAGGTTTTAAAAACAAAAACCACATTTTTGAGAATAATTTTGGAAATACCAGTTAATCTTGAGTATCACCTTTCAAAAAGTAGTACAAACATCGTTATCGAGACCTTGAAAAAAACATCTTGCGTTTGATAAGAATGAGGACACTTTTCTTTTAGTGAAAAACTTTCAGAAATATTTGACCCTCGGGTCTAAGCAAATGCGTTTCTAAATCTTTGAAAATATCTCAAAATATTTTGGTCCTCCAATTGGAATAAATTTGAAACCTACAGTGGCACTAGTAGGCATCTTGAAAATACTGCGAGAAAATAATCCATTTGAAAAGTACGTCTCAAAATTTATTTTCTAAGATACTCAAGGTTTTCAGAAATTTAATAGGCTAGAATGCCCAAAACTCACACGTATCAACATTCGCTTAACCACCTCGTAGTACACGCATCAAATCATCCAAAATCAAGACATTACATGTCTTTTACTGGAAAACAAACAGTCGATAATATTACATGTCGTGCATTCCGCGCCAGAACCCACCAGGCTAAAAACCGTTTACAAAACCATTTCAAAATACACCAGAAGGCCGATGATGGTAATATTTCCCAAAACTCACAAAATCATTTATTAAACCGTCATAAAACATTCAAGGCCAAAATGGAAAAACTCGATTTAGAGAATCGGTTTTACGAAATAAAACTCAGTTTGCAAAATACTGAAAGTCATTTTGAAAGAATTCACGCAGCGGATAAAATACAGTTCGAAAATACATTAGCAGCGACACCGCTTCTCATATAAATAAAATATGAGAGTTGAATACCCACATATCACGAAATCAAAATCCACAAAAAGATTCCATCACTCAACAACTAATCATACAAGTAGCTCATGTCACACGAGGCACAACACAAAGAAGGGAGACGTACATTCACATGTCGCATGAAGATAATGATCGCCCCACGATACTAATCACGACCAACAAACTCAGACGTCGCATCGCGATACGACTCAGTCAGATAAAATCCGACAAGACAAAACTCAACAAACACAACTTGACCCAACAGCCTAGGTTTCCACAACCAAAGCTCCGATACCATTTATGTAACACCCCAATCCACTCAGGGATATTACACGCCGTAGACTCCTTTCTGCAAGGATCTACTAGGCAAGAAACTACAAAACAAAACCCACATGCGGTCAATTCGACCAAAACATAATACCATAGACTGATTAGGTCTCTCAAAACACAACATATTCGTACATCTGATAAATCAAAATACAACTCGATCTCATAATACATAAAATGTCCATCCCATCGAGGATGACAAGGAAAACTCAGACCGACAGATCACTGATGGACAACCGACTACAACTGTGACTAGTATCGCTGCTTTACATCATCCTCCGAGTCGATCCTGTGGTTGCTCACTCTCCAGTCAGAACACCTGGAATAAATAATAAAATCCCCAACTAGGGGTTAGCGATGGAATCGCTAGCAAGTAACCAAGCTATAAAGTTATACATCAAGAATACAACCGTTATGAAAATAACCTTTCAACAAGGTAGTAACACGATCCCCGGGTCTAAAGTCTTTTCGAAAATAGTTCCCATCAAGGAGGATCATAAATATAACTTCAAAACACATTTGAAAGAATAAATGAGGACATCGGGGGTCTCAGTGTAAAATCATGAAAAGATTTGTAATTCTCCTTTTCAAAAGGGTTTTCTATCAAAATCATATAGATGGTTCAATTCACAAATGAGCCTCAAAGGCGGAACCATAATCACCAATATAACCGGAATCCAAGATTCATTCATTCACAGTTTAGAGATATCCAGTCAAATACTCAAATCACCTCCGGGGCCTCGATGGGACCCAACCCATATTAGTTATCAAAAACAAACTCAATCCACCCATAAGTTATCTTGACATCTTACTCGCAAGTAATGATTCTCGGAGCCCTCTCTGGACCTACCCGATTAGATAAGCTCATGGTCAAATCATATAAACTGGCCATACTGGCAAGTACGTGCCGCCAGAGGCCTCATGGGTCCCTACCCGATTAAACATCATTCAAACACGCCCACAAGTTATCGCGACATCGCACTCGCAAGTGACGATTCTCGGAGCCATCTCCAGACCTACCTGATTCTATAACCTTATGGTCAAATCATAGCAACTAGCCGTACTCGCAAGTACGCGCCACCGGAGGCCTCACAGGTCCCTACCCGGTCAATATCTCAATTCACCGATTTTGCAATAACAAGGGTATAACATTCGCCACAATTACACACACGTAAAATCATAAGTTAATGCAACCAATACTTTCACAGGGTATAACATTCATGTCACACCATCATTTAGTAAACATTCTTAAAAGTGAACAATACAAACATTTCACAATTCCTCGGATAACTACTCACTTCTAAATATCCATCTCGAACACAATACACATGAAATAGTGGTTATCATTCTACAAGAATTTCAATTTACATTCGTATTTACTTTCATTAAATAGTTGTTAATTTAAAGTAAGTTACGCTTAAACGTTCGATCACTATCAAGTCCACGTTAAATTCACGACACGCCACTTTCTCAAAGTATAAAGATTATAGACGAGTTACTCGCCTCAAGCCCAAAGCGCGCGAAACAATGGGGGAGCTCAACCGGAATCCTTGTTCTTCTATACCTATAATCCTCCGGCAAACACAACGAAGATACGATCACAACGAGAATTAAGGCCAATAACAATGGAAATCCCGACAAACTATCGAAGGAAAACTCATTGGGACATTTAATCGAACACTCAATGTTTGATAATTCCCAAGAACACTCGAATCACCAATCGAGTTGAACAAACTCAAAATACGGATATACTACCCATAGAACATGATTAATAACGTTCAATAACATCAACTGATTCATCAAAATCGGATGAACAACGAAGATTGGAAAGAAATCCCGAAAGTCAACCCTATGAGGTTTCAAGAAATTACCTCGATCCGACGAAGAACAAGGATTTGATGTTGTTAATCCACACCAAGAACTTGAATAAGATGAATTCCCCTGAGATAAACCGCCCAAAAATCGCCCACAAATCGCCCAAGGAGGAGAAGAAGAAGGAAAAATGATGAAATGAGCTTGATCCTCACAAAATCCACAGAAATAGGCTAATATGCACTGTGTGCCGTGGCACGGGCTGAGTGTTCCACGGCCTACGGCCAAAATAACTGCCCAGCACTGGCTTAGTGCCGCGGCCCGGCCAGCAGGGGTCGCGGCCCGCGGTACAGCCCGCTCTAGCATCAAAAGGCACAAGGTGTAGTTTTAACTATTTGGACCATAACTCCTTCGTACGAACTCCGATTAACTCACCGTTTGAACCATTGGAAAGCTAACTTGATGATAAATAATAGTGGAAAGAATAAGAATTTTTGGAGTATCCAAGAATTTATGGTGATTTTACAAAGTTGAACTCATACTTGAAAAAGTCGCTTAAGAACACGGAACTCAATAAAATAACACCGAAATGAACTCGGATGCCAAAAAGTATAGAACTAATCATTCTTGGAATGATGAAACGGTCACAATAGAGTTTATAAAATGGACTTATGCCAATAAAAGAAAATTACCGAAAATCGAAATTGCGGATATTACAGCTTCGTCGTTGTCGCAGAAAAGCGAAATTGGCAGTTCAGCACATGGTATCACTTGAAGTTCTCCCAGAAACTTCTTAATCCAGAACCCTTCCTTAGAAGCCTCCGAGGCTGCTTGATACTCAGCCTGACTGGTGGAATCAGCAATCGCGCTTTGCTTGGCGCTACGCCAAGATACTGCTCCTCCATTAAGAGTAAATATGTAGCCAGAAGTAGACACTGAATCGTCTTTCTGTCCTTAGAGGTCTGAATCAGTTAAGCCCATCACATCAAGTTCTCCACCGCCATACATTAGAACCAGATACTCTAGTCCTTCTTAAGTACTTGAGAACGTTCTTTATGGCAGTCCAATGTTCCTTGTCTAGGTTTGCCTGAAACCTACTTACCACGCTCACAGCGTGCGCAATGTCAGGTCTCGTATATAACATTGCATACATAAGGCTACCCACAGCCGAGGCATATGGTATATTACTCATTTCCTTTCGTTGTTCCTCACTTTGAGGACACATCTTCGAGGAGAGTTTTACTCCATGTCGCATCGGTAGGAACCATCTTTTAAAATCATCCATCTTAAATCACTTTAAGATTTTATTTATATAGAGGGCTTGGGATAGACCTATCATTCTATTTGCTCTATCCCGGTAGAGCCTAATACCAAGAATATAGGTTGCTTCTCCCAAGTCTTTCAGGGAGAAATTACTAGAAAGCCAAGCTTTCACAGAACTGAGCATTCCCACATCATTTGCTATTAGTAGAATGTCATCTACATACTGTACTAAGAATGTTATCTTGCTCCCACTAACCTTCTTGTATACACCAGGATCCTCTTCATTTTGTAGAAAGTCAAACTCTTTGACTGCCTCGTCAAAATGAAGGTTCCAACTATGCGAAGCTTGCTTCAGTCCATAGACAGAACGCTGAAGTTTGCATACTTTCTGAATATCGACCTTGGACATAAAGCCTTTAGGCTCCTCCATATAGATTTCCTCCTCGAGGAATCCATTTAGGAAAGCCGTCTTTAGGTCCATTGGCCATATCTCATAATCGTGATAGGCAGCTATAGCAAGCATCATGCGAATATACATGATCATAGCTACGTACGAGAAGGTATCGTGATAATCGATCCCTTCTTTCTGGGTATAACCCTTTGCCACAAGCTTGGCCTTATAGGTGTCAACCTTGCCATCTCCATCAGTCTTTCTCTTGTAGATTCACTTGTTCCCAATAGGCACTATGCCCTTAGGGCGGTCTACTAGAGTCCAAACCTGATTGACATGCATCGAGTCTATCTCAGATTCCATAGCTTCACGCCATTTCGCGGAGTCTACATCCACCATCGCTTGGTCATAGGTCGTTGGGTCGGTCTCTTTGCTATCACCTAGAACCTCATGGAGACCAGCTCCTCCAGGTGCACAAGGCCATACCTCTCAGGTAAATGAGACACCCTACTAGACCTACGAGGTGGTTGTACTTGTGTTTAAGAAGGTTCGGTTCCAACTTATTGTACATGTGTCTCTTGAGGTCCTTGACTTGTGGTACTGTCTGCTTCTTGGTCTTTTTCTTCTTATTCTTAGACCTCCGAGGTCCAGAAGAAATAACAAGGGCAGACTCCTTTATCCGCGGAGTCTTCATCTGAGACTGAGCGGTCACCAGTTTGTTCATTAATCCTGCTAAGTTGCAAGCAATCTCATTGCAGTTGAAATTCATAACAAACTGTGAGAAGGAATCAGGAAGAGACTGTAGGATAAGGTCGGTCTGAAGAGAAGTATCCATCTTAAAATCAAGAGCCTCCAATCTCTCGATCATAGATATCATTTTGAGGACGTGGTCCCCAACCTTCTCACCTTCCTTTATCCTAGCACCGAACAGTTTCTTGGATATCTCATATCTACCAGTTCGACTGTGCTCACCATAAAGCTCGGTTAAGTGAGATAAAATCTACCTAGCAGAAGTCATTTTCTCATGAGCTCTCTGAAGCTCATTAGACATAGAAGCCATCATATAAGCACGGACTTTTACGTCATCCTTAACCCACTTTTCGTAGTTTTCAATCTCTTCCTGATTGGTTCTTGTCCGCATTGGAGGCGCCGGAATGTCCGTCTCCAAGACGTATCCCAGTGCCTCTATACTGAGATCTATCATTAGATTGCGGAGCCAATCCACAATGTTCGGTCCGATTAAGGTGTTCTTTTCGAGTAGTATAGCAAGTGGGTTCATTGTCATATTGAGAGTTATGTTTTTCTGCATTAAGTACGACAGATTTATTAGTGACTCGTTCAATTATAATCTGAGTATAGAATTAAGGTCTTTTCTATTCTTTTACTCAGCTCCCACTAATTTTATCGGAATAACACACTCCCATGTGAAATCCGGAAGTATCGTTCGCATTACTTCATAGTGATCGAGTTCTTTATAAATCTTAATAGAGGGCAACCAAACAGGTTTTTAGTCTAATAATTTTCATAAAGTGGTGTCTAACACCAACCATCTAATGGATGATTCGGTCTTCTTTTTCCCCTCGTTCACTCCCCTCAACCTATACGGTTTCTATAGTTCGTGAACAAGTTAAGTTTATTATAACACCCCAGATTAGGCGGATATTACAGTGTTGTGGACCCCCAACTAGGACCCACCAGGCGAATGAAAATTAATGAATTAAATAATATAATTGTAGTATCGAACCACATTATATCATCAATTACTCCGATGAGGAGTTTCAAAGGCAACGCACCTAGGAAATACAGAATACATGTATATTCTATATGAAGATAGAATATACAACACTGAATAAAATGAATATCCAAACGGAAACTTGTAGTGGAAATAAAATGAAGAAACATGAATGACTGAAAAGGACTAGGGCCCCCTACTAATATCACTGGAACTCCTCGCCGTCAACGTTCTCTTCCCATGCTTTTGCCTTGCCATGACCTGAAAACAACATCCCCAATGGGGTCAATTACACAAACAACAATCCTCAAGAGTTGAATAAACACAATCATTATATATCTTAGTTATGAAATCAAGCTGAAGAGGGGCATCATAGTACGCCCGTAATGGGACGTGCAAGTGCACAAGACGAGAGTCCAGACACACCGGCACTTGTACCTAACTAGTCTCACGGAGGCACGTTACCGTGTGCACAGTCTAATGTGTCGGTGAACCCGCACCACATGACTATCGTGTGTCCGACTAAAAATTCCACACATAACCACCCGGCCACGCAATAGGAACCCAGAAGGTCACAAGAACAAAAATAACCATGATGAATATTAATGAATAACAATCCTACAAGGTTCAATAATGACTCACCGAGATGAAATAATAATGAATTGAATGATAGCTCACTGAAATGATTGGAACCGTCGTTCCTCATGAATTGAATGATTAGTTTGATGATTACAAGTCTCAACACGATTAATACACTATGAATGAATTATGAATATGAATGAACAACAACGAAAGGAATGAGTATCCTTTTAACCGAGTAAGAATTAACTTACACAAATACCGGTGACGAAATGTCCTTCCTCGAACAAACATCCTAGGTAGAAATATCGGTCGCTCGAACAACCTTGAATAACACAATTACCAACAATTCGTTTAATACACGTATCAATTGTGATCATTACCAATTCAAGAGGTCGATACAACACATCCAAACTCATTGGAGCATTATGACAAATACTTTGTAAACAATCTCCCATTATTTACAACCAATCCTAATTCTATCGAAAACCAACTTCCAAATGAGTGATTCACTCCAACAAAACACCATAAACACAATCGATAATTCAATAAGAATACACAACTCTAGATTACGATAACATCTAATTGAAAACCCCCAAAAATCCAAAGTCCAACCCTCAAGGGTTCTTGAATAAATCCCCACATACTCAACAAATCCGGAAAATACACCAATAAATTTGTAGGAACACATGTATCCAAGGTAGATAATCCATATCCAACCTATTCCAACATAATAGCAAGCTTACTTGAAGAGATCGGAAGGAAAACACTCAAATTTCGAAATTCTAGATTCAAGAAATGTTTACCTTGATTTGGTGTGTTGGAGAGGATTAAATGATGGTTAGTCCGAACTAGAAGCTTGAAGATGATGATGTAATACCCGGTTGTAATTCAGTCATTATCATTCAGTAATTTCATTCGGTGATTGTCACCCAGTGTATATTCACTCGATTATAATCATTCACCAATCATATTCATTCACCGTGTTCACCGTTCGAAAAAAACTTCGAGTGGTGTATCGTTATTGTTCATTGTTTCAACTTTCCTCATATGAGTTCGACTTTGTTAGATCACCATTAATTTTTGGTAACTCCAAAAATTCTAAATCTTTGCAATATTATAGAGCATCGAGTTAGCTTTCCAATGGTTCAAACGGTGAGTCAATCGGAGTCCGGACGAGAGAGTTATGGTCGTTTTAGCTCAACCGCTCATTGGCCGATAACTGCCGAACGAACTCGGCCGTGTCGTCCGACACGGCCCGTGCCGTACTCGTCCGGAAAGGGCCGACGTGTCTGCCTCAGGACCCGACCGTGTCGTCGGGCACGGCCGAGTCGCACCTTCCGGGATAAGCCGTAACCGATCGCCAAAGACGCCCGACCGTGTCGCCGCACGGCCGAGTCATGCCGAAGTCATTGCCGGACGGGTCATCGCCGGGAGGCCCTCCGCGCGCGACCGTGTCGAGCAGACACGGCCGAGTCACTGTCGGCAGTGTGCGACACGACCGTGCCGATCGGCACGGGCCGTGTCCGCAGCGATCAACTCCTATAAATTCATTTTTCAAAGATTTCACCCATTTTTCTTCCTTTTCTTCACCTTCAACCGAGAGATAAGGCTTGAGGGAGGGTTTTTCCTTCACAAATCATTTGGGTGTTTGATTTTTTCATCTCCTTTCGATCGTGAAGCCCGGATAATCAATCTAACGCGTGTTCTTCGGATTAAAGCACTTGGATCATCAAGAGGTAATTCCTTCAACACTTTGGACTTCGATTTTGTGTTGAAATAGGATGTTTTGGACGTTATAATCATGATATATGAAGGGATATGTATATGATTATGAGTTTGTATAAGGATTCATTGGATTATTGAGGGTTTATTCAAGAACACTTTGAATATCGAGTTGGAATTGGGGATTTTCGACTAATTGTTGTTATAATCACATTTTTGGATATTCATAACGGATTATTGATCGTATTGGAGATGTTTTGTTGGTTTGAAACACTTCTTGGGGATTTTGATATTGGGATATCGAGGTTTGATTGTAAACAATCGGAGTTTGGATACAACGTATTCGATATAATGCCCCAATGAACTTAGTTTAATCGTATCGACGCTTTTGAGTTCGTTATATTCGTGTTTAATTCGTATATTGATCGGATTGTCGGTAATTGTATTGAATTAAGGTTGTTCGTGCGACCGACACTTCATTTAGGACGTTGTTCGTGGACGGACATTCTTCATCGGTGTTGAGTAAGTTAATTCTTACTCGGTTAAAAGGATATTCATCCCTCTTGTTGTTGTTCATTCATAATCATAACTCATTCATAATTATATTAACCGTATCAAAACTTGTTGTTATCAATTAATCATTTCAGTCATAAGGAACGACGGTTCCAACCTTTTCATTGATGTGTCATTTATTTCATTACCATTCCACCTCGGTGAGTCATTTTTCATTTTCGATGTCACTTTTGTTATCGTGGCATTCCGGTCATCTTGGCGTGCGGTTGGTATGTGTAGGGTTTTCATGTCGGGCACATTATAGTCGTGTGTTGGTTGATGGCCTCACATTGGGTGTGCACACGATATTGATTGTTTCGTGTGACTGATTAGGTACAAGACCACACGTGTATTCGATCGATACTCGTTGGTGGCTTGTGCACGGACACATTTCCATCCCGGGCGTAGTGTGGCGCCACCCTTTGAGCCGCATCTTAGTTGATTCATATAGCATGTTTGATTGCGTATGTTTCGACAGGATATTTCATAATTTCGTATATAATCATGATTGTGTATTTTCAACTCTTGAGGATTGTTGTTCAGTATAATCGACCCCGTTTGGGGATTTTGTTTTTCAGGTCTTGGCAAGGTAAAGGCACGGGGAGAACATGCCGACGTCGAGAGTCCAAAGTGATACTAGAAAGGGGCCCCATCTGCTCAGTCACTTATTCATCATTTATGTTTCCTTTATTTATTCCATTGCAGACATTCCGTTTGAATACTCGTTTCATTCGGTGTTGTGTATTTTATCGTCACATAAGATACACATGTATTCTATTTTATCCAGGTGTGTTGTATGAAACTCCTAATCGGAGTAATTGATGTTGTAATGTGGTTCGGTACTACATTTACCCCGTGTAAATCATCCTTTTCATTCGCTCGGTGGGTCCTACTGGGGTCCACGGACCGTAATATCCGCCTAGTTTGGGGTGTTACTGAGTTGGTATCGGAGCGTGGTTTTGAATACTACCTTCCGAGTCATGTCTCATTTGAAATCATCGTCATCGACTAGTATCATTGGACTTTCGCGTCACGTGTGACTGTGCAAATGCCGAGCCAATCGACCGAAGAACTGTAAGATTTCTAACGCCATGGTATAATTTCGCAATAGTCATTCATTCATCATTCATCAATTAACAATCCTCAAACATCATCATTCATTGTGATTAGAACGATCATGTTAACTCATTAATCACTTAATTCATTTCATTACTCGCTTAATAATCGTGACGATTATGTTAACTCATTAATTACTCAATTCATTTCATTATCCAATTGTCAACTGGATGATCATATTATCAATCTTGTTAAGTTATTCAAGATAATCATTTCAAGAATTTCATCGATAATCATGTAACTTCAAGAAATCATTCATATAATCACTAAGTTAGAGCATGTATACTCATTTTCATCATCTCATGACATAATCATAACGTGCTAATCATGCGGGAAATATAATCATTATGCGACCTTCCTACTCCAAAGATGGAGAGAATCACAAGGGATGCATGGGGAGAGGCAGGTGCGAACCGAAACCCGAGAAATAATCACTACGCCGGGAAATCGTGCCTGTGACTCGGTTCGATCGGAAGATGTACGGGTTGATCCACTCACTTTTATGCAGGCCATGATGACCCATGTGCGATTGCTCAATCATCATTGCGCCACTGCCGGATTAATCGAACTCTCTGTGCGAGCGCTTGCTAAGGAAATTGCCGAAAGCAAAGAACTCCGCATATGTCAACAGAAATCAACGGCGTAATCTATCCGAAGGCGGTCGATTAACCTTCAAGAAGCCTCGTGTGAGTCTTATCGCTTTCGAGCGATCTCCTACGGCGCCTAATCCTACGGATCTCGCCCCGAGCGGCCTGTCGCCATCATCTGCTTTCAACCGTGGGGCGCGGGCCATTTCAGTACTAGGTGTACGACGCCGTCTATCACATGTCATAATTGTTTGAATTCGGGCATAAGGCCCGTTTTGCCGAAAGGACTCCAAGTCGGCTCGCGGCATCTCAGCCCCAAGCAACCAAGCTTTGAATCGGATCGCTTTGTCATCGCTGCGTTAAGACAATGGAAGCAAATAGAGTTGGAGCTCGTATTTATCGACGGAGAGCATACGGTTCGGGACCAAAGAAGTCCTGCATTCATATGATGAGGAGGATCGACGATCCGTGGTCCGAACGATTTCTGTATACTCGTAATTTTATTTCAACTTGTGTGTACCTTTTGATCTTTGGTACACCGCATTCATTCATTTTTGAATCATGCTTGAATAGACTTATTTCGGTATAGTCCTACTTAATGACCGCGATTGGTTGATGGATCTAATCGTGGTGAATTTATCTTAGACGATGTAATTTTCGGTATTAGTTGGTTTGATCGTCTCGATACTATCCTCGGTGTTTGTTAGCGTTTAGTCGCTATCTTTCCGTCGTTGGTTGTCGAATGTGTGCTTCAGGAAGTAATCCCCGTTGTTCCAAAGAGAATTTTTATTATGGCGAAGCGAGAAATTCCGCAATCGAACTATTCAATCATTCATTATATCATTTTCATCGATTGCCTTTCTAAGGCAATCGAGTTATTGATCATTCCTTATATCATTTCCATCGATTGGCTTTTCTAAGACAATCGAGTCATTCAATCATTCATTGTATCATTTTCATCGATTGGCCTTTCTAAGGCAATCGAGTTATTCAATCATTCATTGTATTATTTTCGTCGATTGTCCTTTCAAAGGCAATCGAGTTATTCAAACATTCATTGTATCATCTTCATCGATTGGCCTTTCTAAGGCAATCGAGTTGTTCAATCATTATTGGTATCTCTTTTTATCAATTGGCCATTCTAGGGCAATCGAAATGTTCAATCATTCGTGGTATCATTGTCATCGATTGACGATGTATTTCCAAAGCGAGTTATCTAGTTGCCTTCACATAGAGTAAGGGAATTCGAGTGAGTCGAGCCGTACGTCCCCTTTACCGAAGGCACCGTATCGGATGGCCCCGACTGAATGCAGGAGTTGAAGATTCAACTTGAGGAGTAGTTCGAGAAAGGTCATCTCCGACCGATTGCGTCCCCGTGAGGAGCACCAGCAGGA
Source organism: Orobanche coerulescens (assembly GCA_033398695.1). Lineage (NCBI taxonomy): Eukaryota > Viridiplantae > Streptophyta > Magnoliopsida > Lamiales > Orobanchaceae > Orobanche > Orobanche coerulescens. The sequence goes on from CM065814.1 coordinate 7,902,426, forward strand.
TCTCAAGGAGAAGGATGGCTCGCCTCGTGTGTGTATTAATTACCAAGAGTTGAACAGGGCGATGATCAAGAGTAGTACCCTTTACCTCGTATTGATGATCTTTTAGATCAACTTCAGGGAGCTTCAGTATTTTCCAAGATCGACTTAAGATCTGGATATCACAAGTTGCGGATTCGAGAGTCGGATATCGCGAGGACAGCGTTTCATACACGCTATGGTCATTGTGAGCTCGTAGTTATGCCGTTCGGGCTAACTATTGCACATGTGGTATTCATGGAGTTAATGAATCGGGTTTTCATCGACTTTTTAGATCAGTTGTTGTTGTCTTCATCGACGACATTTTGATTTATTCTCTTAGCCGAGAGGAACACGAGGTTCATTTTATTCAAGTTCTCGACGTGTTGAGACGAGAGCAACTTTATGGAAAGTTTTCCAAATGTGAGTTCTGGAGGTCCGAAATGACTTTCTCGGGCATGTAATTTCATCTGCCAGAGTTCTTGTCGACCCTCAGAAGACGGAGGCTATCCGAGATTTGCAACCTCCGTAAGATATTAAGTAAATCCGATGTTTCCTCGGATTAGCTGGTTAATTATCCAACCCACGACCGGAGCTAGTAACCGTGGTTTTCGCGTTGGAATTTTGGCGTCGTTACCTTTATGGAATCACTTGTCAGATCTTCACCAATCACAAGAGTTGAACTATATATTTACTCACAAGGAGTTAAATATGCGGCAGGACGGTGGTTGGAACTAATCAAAGATTTTGATATCGAGATCCTTTACCACCGGCAAGGCGAACGTTGTCGCCGACGCCTTGAGTCGTAAGTCCGTCAGAGCAGATGCATGCTCGTTAACAGCCTGAAGGAGCTTCAACAGAATTCCTTAGACCCGAGATCGAGGTCCGGCTTCGAGTTCGTGGACAGCTTTGTATGTTAGAGATTTCATCATCTCGAGGATGCAATCAGGAGAATCGTGGTTCAGACCCGGCATTGTTGCGCATTCGTGAAGATGTGGCTCGGGAAAGCCCTCGATTCGTGGTCCACGAGGATGGACTTTTGAGGTTTAAGAACCGGTTGTGACTGCCGAATGACGAGTTGAAAAATTCTATTTTGAGAGAAGCTCATGCTACCCCTTATTCTGTTCATCCGGGTCCAAAGAAGATTTACAAAGACTTGAAACAAAATTACCGGTGGAGTAATATGAAGCGAGAAGTCGCAGAATTTGTTTCGAGATGCTTAACTCACAACAAGTCAAGATGGAACCTCGACCGGCGAGTATGTTGATACCGCTCCCTATTCGAAATGGAAGTGGAAGACATTTCTATGGATTTCATGACGAGTTTGCCGACGAGTCGTCCGTGGCATGAATGCGATCCGGTGATTGTGGACCGCTCAACTAAATCAGCTCATTTCCTTGAGATCAAGGATACGTGGGGTCCCGAGAGACTGGATCGCTTGTTCATCAAGGAGATAGGAGATCGCACGGTACTCCTAAGAGTATCGTTTCCGATCGTGACGACTTAATTGTTTCCCATTTTTGGAAATCAGTTCATCGTGCTATGGGAACTCGGCTTAATCTCGATCGCTTTTCATCCTCAAATTGACGGACAATCGAGAGGACTATTCAAACATTAGAGGACATGTTGAGGGCATGCGTCCTCGATTAGTAGACGATGGGGAAGCCCAATTACCGTTGTTTAAGTCCACGTACGTATAGTTGGCATGCCTCCATTAAGATGGCACCTTACGAGGCCTTGTGCGGTCGTCTTTGTCGATCTCCTTTGTGTTAGGATGACTTGTTAGAATCAATCGGCACCGAGCCCGATATGCTTATAGCCGTCGGGAGAAGGTAGCTTTGATCAAGAGTCGTATGTTGACATTTCAGAGTCGGCGTAAATCGTATGCGGATAATCGTGCCGACCACTAGAGTTCGAGACGGGTGACCATGTTTTGGTCAAGATATCCCCGAGTCGAGGTATTTTTCCGCTTCGGAAAACGGGGAAGTTGAGCCCAAGATTCATTGGACCGCTTTGAAATTTTGGATCGAGTAGGCGAGTTAGCTTATCGATTGGCGTTACCTCCGGCTTTGAGCAGATTCATAATGTGTTTCACGTCTCTCGATTGCGAAGTATGTTGCCGACCCGAGTCACATACTTCTTCGACGAAATCGAGATCGCGGATGATCATTCGTACGAGGAGCGCCCCGTACGAGTGTTAGAGCGGCGAATCAAACAGCTTGAGGAACAAGACGATCCCTTTGGTCAAGATTCAAAGGGTCTAGACACGAGTCGAAGAGGCCACTTGGGAAACCGAGGAGAATATGCGGGAGTGTTATCCCGAGTTGTTTGACCCTTAGTTTCGGGATGAAACTCTTTTAAGGGGGTGTATGTAATACCGGTTGTAATTCAGTCATTATCATTCAAGAATTTCATTCGGTGATTGTCACCTGTATATTCACTCGATTATAATCATTCACCAATCATATTCATTCACCGTGTTCACCGTTCAAAAAAACTTCGAGTGGTGTATCGTTATTGTTCATTGTTTCAACTTTCCTCATATGAGTTCGACTTTGTTAGATCACCATTAATTTTTGGTAACTCCAAAATTCTAAATCTTGCAATATTATAGAGCATCGAGTTAGCTTTCCAATGGTTCAAACGGTGAGTCAATCGAGTCCTGACGAGAGAGTTATGGTCGCTTTTAGCTCAACCGCTCATTGCCGATCATCGCCGAACGAACTCGCCGCAGTCGTCCCGACACGGCCCATGCCGTACTCGTCCGTAAAGTGCCGGGCGTTCGTGACTCGACCGTGTCGCTCGGCACGGCCGAGTCGCACTTCCGGATAAGCTGTAACCGATCGCCAAAGACGCCCGACCGTGTCGCTCGCACGGCCGAGTCATGCCGAAGTCCGCCGGACGGTCATCGTCGGGAGGCTCCTTCGCCGCGACCGTGTCGGCGGTGACACGGTCGAGTCACTGCCGCCAATCGTCGGCCACTGCAGGTGACACGACCGCGCCGATCGGCACGCCGTGTCCGGCAGCAGCCAACTCCTATAAATTCATTTTTTCAGATTTCACCATTTTTCTTCCTTTTCTTCACCTTCAACCGAGAGATAAGGCTTGAGGGAGGGTTTTTCCTTCACAAATCAATTGGGTGTTTGATTTTTTTCATCTCCTTTAGATCGTGAAGCCCGGATAATCAATCTAACGAGTGTTCTTCTGATTAAAGCAATTGTATCATCAAGTGGTAATTCCTTCAACAATATTGACTTCGATATTGTGTTGAAATAGGATGTTTTGGACGTTATAATCATGATATATGAAGGGATATGTATATGATTATGAGTTTGTATAAGGATTCATTGGATTATTGAGGGTTTATTCAAGAACACTTTGAATATCGAGTTGGAATTGGGGATTTTCGACTAATTGTTGTTATAATCACATTTTTGGATATTCATAACGGATTATTGATCGTATTGGAGATGTTTTGTTGGTTTGAAACACTTCTTGGGGATTTTGATATTGGGATATCGAGGTTTGATTGTAAACAATCGGAGTTTGGATACAACGTATTCGATATAATGCCCCAATGAACTTAGTTTAATCGTATCGACGCTTTTGAGTTCGTTATATTCGTGTTTAATTCGTATATTGATCGGATTGTCGGTAATTGTATTGAATTAAGGTTGTTCGTATAATCGACACTTCATTTAGACGTTGTTCGTGGACGGACATTCTTCATCGGTGTTGAGTAAGTTAATTCTTACTCGCTTAAAAGGATATTCATCCCTCTTGTTGTTGTTCATTCATAATCATAACTCATTCATAATTATATTAACCGTATCAAAACTTGTTGTTATCAATTAATCATTTCACTCATAAGGAGCAGCGGTTCCAACCTTTTCATTGAGTGTCATTTATTTCATTACCATTCCACCTCGGTGAGTCATTATTCATTTTCGATGTCACTTTTGTTATCGTGGCATTCCGGGTCATCTTGGCGTGCAGTTGGTATGTGTAGGGTTTTCATGTCGGGCACATTATAGTCGTGTGTTGGTTGATGGCCTCACATCGACTGCACACGAGATTGATTGTTTCGTGAGATCGACAGGTACAAGACCACACGTGTATTCGATCGATACTCGTTGGTGGCTTGTGCACGGACACATTTCCATCCCGGGCGTAGTGTGGCGCCACCCTTTGAGCCGTACTGTTAGTTGATTCATATAGCATGTTTGATTGCGTATGTTTCGACAGGATATTTCATAATTTCAGATATAATCATGATTGTGTATTTTCAACTCTTGAGGATTGTTGTTCTCAGTATAATCGACCCGTTTGGGGATTTTGTTTTTCGTGTCTTGGCAAGGTAAAGGCACGGGAGAACATGCCGACGTCGAGGAGTCCTGTGATACTAGAAAGGGGCCCCACTTGCTCAATCACTTATTCAGTCATTTATGTTTCCTTTATTTATTCCGCTGCAGACATTCCGTTTGAATACTCGTTTCATTCAGTGTTGTGTATTTTATCGTCACATAATATACACATGTATTCTATTTTATCCTGGGTGTGTTGTATGAAACTCCTAATCGGAGTAATTGATGTTGTAATGTGGTTCGGTACTACATTTACCCTGTGTAAATCATCCTTTTTCATTCGCCTGGTGGGTCCCAGTCGGGGGTCCACGGCACTGTAATATCCGCCTAGTTTGGGGTGTTACAGATGATAGGTGATTGCATCTCGAAGAGATCTTCCCAAATCGTCTAAAATCGCCCAAAATTACCCAAGGAAGGAGGTGAGGTGGAAAATGACGAATCTGGACTGAACTGTCCTATATATAAAAAACCTAGCTTAGCGCGCGCTAGCTCCTGATATTAGCATGCGCTAGCGGGTGTACCTGGTAGACCGGTGAGTTCTGCTTGCCTCGTGAGCGTACGCTACAAATTTGGTAGCGTGCGCTAATGCCCTCCTCTTAGCGTGCGTTACTCAAAATTTGTGTGCGCTAACTGATGTTTGATACCCAACAACTGGAGTCTAGAACCTACTGTCTAAAGTCTGATCGAGCCTTAGCGCGCGCTACACTGATTGCTTAGCATGCGCTAACAATTTCTCATTTCAGTCCAGTACCTACTGGACTGTCTGTCTCCAAAAGGTTAGCATGCGCTGATGAAGCGATAACATGCGCTACAACCCACAACTAGTGCTAATTCCCACTCATAACGTGCGCTACAATTCTCCAATTCAATCCAGTACTTACTGGACTGCCTACCCCAATTACACTAGTAGCGTGCACTAATGAAGTCTGATAGCATGTGCTACCAGTACAAAATTAGTGCACGCTATCAATAGTATGTAGCGTGCGCTACTCAACACACACAGTCTGTCAACAATGATGATAATGATAATATTCTTGACTTGAATCTCAAACAATGATGAAAGGCGAATGATAACTGATCCAAGGATCCAAATACGCCAAATGGTGAACACAATGAACGGACATGAATTATCAATGACTATCAATGAGTGAAAATTTGACTAAGTGACAATTTAGTGAATGATAATGAATGAATTTACAATCGGGTATTACATACTCCCCCTTAAAAAGAGTTTCGTCCTCGAAACAAAGGGTCAAACAATTCGGGATAACTCTCCCGCATACTACCCTCGGTCCCAAGTAACCTCTTCGACTCCGTGTCTAGACCACTGAATCTTAACCAAAGGAATCGTCTTGTTCCTCAACTATTTGATACGTCGCTCTAGGACTCGTACAGGACGCTCCTCATACGAATGATCATCCGCGATCTCAATTTCATTGAACTGAAGTATGTGACTCGGATCAGCAACATACTTCCACAACTGAGAAACGTGAAACACATTATGAATTCGGCTCGACGCCGGAGGTAAAACCATTCGATAATCCATACTACCTACTCGATCTAAAATCTCAAACGGTCCAATGAATATCGAACTCAACTTTCCTCTCTTCCCGAAACGGAAAATACCTCGGCTTGGGGATACCTTGACCAAAACGTGGTCACCTGCCTCGAACTCTAATGGTCAATGATGATTATCTGCATATGATTTTTGTCGACTCTGAGCGGTCAACAAACGACTCCTGATCAAAGCTACCTTCTCACGGGCGGGTATAAGCATATCACGCTCGGTGCCGATTAATTCTAATAAGTCATCCCAACATAAGGGATATCGACAACGACGACCATATAAGGCCTCATAAGGTGCCATATTAATCGAAGCATGCCAACTGTTATTGTATGTGAACTCGATCAATGGTAGTTGGGCTTCCTAATCGTCTTTCCAATCGAGAACACATGCTCTCAACATGTCCTCTAACATTTGAATAGTTCGCTCAGATTGTCCGTCGGACTGAAGATGAAAAATTGTGCTGGGATTAAGCTGAGTTCCCATGGCACGATGAACTGATTTCCAAAAATGTGACACGAATCGCCCGTCATGATCACAAACGATACTCTTAAGAGTACCGTGCAATCTCATTATATCTTTAATGAATAACTGGGCAAGTCTCTCGGACCCCACGTATCCTTAATCTCAAGGAAATGAGTTGACTTAGTTAAGCGGTCCACAATTACCCAAATTGTATTCATGCCATGACGACGCGTCGGCAAACTCGTGATGAAGTCCATTGAAATATCCTCCCACTTATACTCTGGAATAGGGAGCGGTTTCAGCATACCCACTGGTCGCTGATGTTCTATCTTGACTTGCTGACAGGTTAAACATCTCGAAACAAATTCTGTGACTTCTCGCTTCATACTACTCCACCAGTAATTTTGTTTCAAGTCTTTGTATATCTTGCTAGACCTCGGATGGATAGAATAAGGGGTATCATGAGCTTCTCTCAAAATCGAGTTTTTCAACTCGTCATCTGCCGGTACGCATAAACGGTTCTTAAATCACAAAAGTCCATCCTCGTGGACCACAAATCCAGGGACTTTCCCCTGAGCCACATCCTCTCGGATGCGCAACAAAAATGGGTCTGAACCATGATTCACTCTGATCGCCTCCTCAAGTTGCAATGAAATCTCTAGCATGCAAAGTTGCCCTTGCACTCGCTGTAACCAGACCTCGATCTCGGGTCTTAGGAATTCCTATTGAAGTTCCTATGGAGTTACGGCTCAAGGCATCAGCGACAACGTTCGCCTTGCCCGGGTGGTATAGTATCTCAATATCATAATCTTTGATTAGTTCCAACCACCGTCTCTATCGCATATTTAACTCCTTCTGAGTAAATATATACTTCAAACTCTTATGATCAGTGAAAATCTGACAGGTGACACCATAAAGATAATGACGCCAAATCTTCAACGTGAATACCACGGCTGCTAGCTCTAGGTCGTCGGTTGGATAATTGACCTCATAAGGTCTCAACTGCCGCGCAGCATAGGTAATAACTTTCCCGTTCTGCATTAGTACACATCCGAGACCGTGTCCGGACGCGTCACTATAAACCACGAATCATTCCGTCCCTTGTGGTAAAGAAATAACAGGTGCTGAAATTAATTGGTTCTTGAGCTCCTCAAAACTCTGCTGACACGCGTTAGACCACGTGTATTTCTTATCCTTCCGCAAAAGGTTCGTCATAGGTTGAGCAATTTTAGAAAACCCTTCCACAAATCGCCGGTAATAGCCTGCTAATCCGAGAAAGCTTCAGATTTCCTTAACATTCTTCGGAGGTTGCCAATCTCGGATAGCCTCCGTCTTCTAAGGGTCGACACGTACTCCGTATGATGAAATCACATGTCCGAGAAACGTCAACTTGGACATCCAGAACTCGCATTTGGAAAACTTTCCATAGAGTTGCTCTCGTCTCAACACGTTGAGGACCTGATGAAGGTGAACTTCGTGCTCCTCTCAGTCATGAGAATAAATCAAAATGTTATCTATGAAAATAACCATGAACTGGTCCAAATAGTAGATGAAAACCCAATTCATTAACTCCATGAATACCACAGGTGCATTAGTTAACCCAAATGGCATTACTACAAACTCGTAGTGCCCATAGCGTGTTCGAAACGCCGTCCTTGCGATATCTGACTCTCGAATTCTGATGATACCCAGATCTTAAATCGATCTTGGAAAATACTGAAGCTCCCTGAAGTTGATCTAAGAGATCATCAATATGGGGTAGGCAATATTTATTCTTGATCGTCACCGTGTTCAACTCTCGATAATTAATACACAAGTGAAATGAACTGTCCTTCTTCTTGACAAATAACACTGGTGCTCCCCACGGGGACGCACTCGGTCGGATATGACCTTTCTCGGTTAATTCCTCTAGTTGATTCTTTAATTCCTGCATTTCGGTCGGGGCCATCCGATATGGTGCCTTCGATAATGGGGACGTACCGGGCTCTAACTCTATCATGAATTCCACATCTCTCTGTGGAGGTAAACCAGGTAACTCGTCTGGAAAAACATCGGCATATTCTCTCACTACCGGAATATCTGCCAACATCACTGATGATTTCTCAGTCTTGGTCATATAGCACCAATAACCGACACACCCCTGATTGAGTAATTTCACTGCTTTTATCATATTAATTACTCTTCCAAAACAGTTGGGATTACCCCACTGAAATACACACTCGACTCTATCATTTGAAACAATATTTACCATATGCTAACGGACACTAAGGATGGCATCGTGATGATCCATCCAATCAATACCCAAAATAACATCGTCTCTAGGTAAGTCTACCACAATTAGGTCCGCCAGCCATTCATGGCCATTAAGCTGAATCGGACAATTCTTAATCTCAAGGTCTCCGATAATTCTTCTACCGTCAGGTAGTCCATTGACCTAAGGTTCGCAACTAGTAGCACTATCCAGATGAAGTCTACTCAAGCATGACTCGGAAATGAATGAATGCAATGCACCAGTATAAAAAAGGGTACACAGGGGTTGAGATAGAATTTCGAGTGTACCTGAGATCATTTGGGCCTCCAGATTGTCGGTCCTCTTCATCTCATAAATTTAGGGCTTACTAGCCCTCAAACCGGATACTCCTGTCTGATACATGTGGGTTCCGCCTTTATTTGCTCCCGTCGTCTTAAACAACGCAGACTGAGTGGCCTAATTCTGAACAGCTGACTGCTTTGGGGCCTGAGATGTTGCCGGAGTAGGCCTGGAGTCTCTTCGGCAGAAACGGGCCTTATGCCCAACAATTCCACATTTATTACACGTGATGGTGGCTTCGGACACTTAGTGCTGAAATGACCCTGCTCTCCACAGTTGAAACAGGTGATGGCCGAACTGGCCGCTCGGGACTGAGATTCTGCAGGTTTAGGCACCATAGGAGGTTGCTTGGAAAAAGTAGGGCCCGCACGAGGTTTCTTGAAGGTTGCCTGGACGCCTTCGGACTGATTACGATTCTTTGATTTCTTGATAGCAGATGAATGTTGTTGCTTAGAAATTTCCATAGCAGTAAGCTCATAAGTAAGAATTCTCGATGAATTCATCCAGAGTGGTGCAATGATGATTAAGCAGCTGCATCCGCATACGAGGTTTTAACCTCTTAATGAAATACTTGATCTTATCCGCCTCGGAGTGGATAATAGATGAGGAGAAATGAAGTAGCTCCTGAAATTTCTCGGTGATGGCGAGAATATCATCTTCCGCTGAGGGGTCGGGAATGAGTAATTCTGATAACTTGGCCCCCCTGAGTGGGGCCGGATAATATCTTTCCACCATGAGGGTCTTGAACTGGTCCCAAGTGTAAGATCTGTTGGTGGGCTTCAACGATAGCCACCATGAGTGAGCGCTCTTACCCGGATAGTAAGCCACAACTGAAACTTTGTTCCCTTCGGGACACTCTGCCATAGCAAATAGATTCTCAAAGTGTTCAAGCCAAGGAACAATATCCGCCGGATCAGATGGGCCTTCAAAAGTAGGTGGTCTTTGGAGAGAGATGTCGCCAATAATACTACTCACACCCCTCTCTTGCCTCTGAGGTGGCGGCGTAGGAGCCTGTTGATTCTGAGAAGTTGAGTTCTGCATCATCTCCATCAGACGTGCCATCTGGGCCATCATGCCCTGCATAAAAGTGAGTGGATCAACCCGAACACCTTCATATTGAGCTGTGTCTCGGGTACGACTCCTTGACGGTGAATGGTTATCTCCGGGTGAATGAGTGGCAGTGTCGCTGCTGGTTGAATTAGCATTATTCCCCATGTTTGTGCATGTATTCACACGAGCTCCCGGGTTTCGGCCCGCACCGCGACCTCTTCCCCTGCGTCCTATGACAGCTCTCTCCATACTGAAGTAGGAAGTCACATGATGATTATAGATCTCGCATGAGTACCGCATTATGATTACGTTATGAAATGATGATAGTGACCATAAGCACTCTAACACAATAATTACATGAAGGATCAACTGAGGTGGCATGATTATCTGATGAAATTCTTGAAATGATTATCTTGAACAAGTTAACTATATTAATTATACGATCCACAAGATCAACAACTGAGCAATGAAATGAACTGAGTGATTAATGAGTTAACATGATCGAAATGATCAAAAATGAAAATGACGATTGAGGATTGATGACTAATGAATGATGAATGAGTGATTCTTAATGCCAGAAATTATACCATGGCGTCAGAAATCTTACAGTTCTTTCGGTCTGAGGGGTTTGGCGCTTGCACAAGTCACACATGATGCGAAAGTCCAATGATACTAGTCTCGTGAATGATGATTTCAAATGAGACATGACTCGGGAGGTAGTATTCAAAACCACGCTCCGATACCAACTCTGTAACACCCCAAATTAGGCGGATATTAGGCGAATGAAAATTAATGAATTAAATAATATAATTGTAGTACCAAACCACATTATATCATCAATTACTCCGATGAGGAGTTTCAAGTAGAACACACCCACAAAATACAGAATACATGTATATTTTATATCAAGATAGAATATACAACACTGAATAAAATGAATATCCAAACGGAAACTTGCAGCGGAAATAAAATGAAGAAACATGAATGACTGAAAAGGACTGGGGCCCCCTACTAATATCACCGGGACTCCTCGCCATCAACGTTCTCTTCCCATACTTTTGCCTTGCCATGACCTAAAAACAACATCCCCAACGGGTTCGGTTACACAGAACAACAATCCTCAAGAGTTGAACAAGTACAATCATTATATATCTTAGTTATGAAATCAAGCTGAAGAGGGGCATCATAGTAAGCCCGTAATGGGACGTGCAAGTGCATAAGACGAGTGTCCGGACACACACGCACTTGTACTTAATTAGTCTCACGGAGGCACGTTACCGTGTGCACAGTCTAATGTGTCGGTGAACCCGCACCACATGACTATCGTGTGCCCGACTAAAAATTCCACATATAACCACCCAGCTACGCAATATGAACCCAGAAGGTCACAAGAACAAAAATGACCAAGATGAATATTAATGAATAACAATCCGACAAGGTTCAAGAATGACTCACCGAGATGAAATAATAATGAAATGAATGATAGCTCAGTGAAATGATTGGAACCGTCGTTCCTCGTGAATTGAATGATTAGTTTGATGATTACAAGTCTCAACACGATTAATACAGTATGAATGAATTATGAATATGAATGAACAACAACGAAAGGAATGAGTATCCTTTTAACCGAGTAAGAATTAACTTACACAAATACCGGTGATGAAATGTCCTTCCTCGAACAATCGTACTAGGTGGAAAGATCGGTTGCTCGAACAACCTTGAATAACACAATTACCAATAATTCGTTTAATACACGTATCAATTGAGATCATTACCAATTCAAGAGGTCGATACAACACATTCAAACACATTGGAGCATTATGACAAACACTTTGTAAACAATCTCCCATTATTTACAACCAATACTAATTGTATCGAAAACCAACTTCCAAATAAGTGATTCACTCCAAAAAAACACCACCAACACAATCGATAATCCAATAAGAATACACAACTCTAGATTACGATAACATCTAATTAAAAACCCCCAAAAATCCATAGTCAACCCTCAAGGGTTCTTGAATAAATCCCCACATACTCAATAAATCCGGAAAATACACCAATAAGTTCGTAGGAACACATGTATCCAAGGTAGATAATCTATATCCAACCTATTCCAACATAATAGCAAGCTAACTTGAAGAGATCGGAAGGAAAACACTCAAATCCCGAAATTCTAGATTCAAGAAATGTTTACCTTGATTTGGTGTGTTGGAGAGGATTAAATGATGATTAATCCGATTAGAAGCTTGAAGATGATGATAGGTGATTGTAGCTCGAAGAGATCTTCCCAAATCGTCAAAAATAGCCCGAAATCGCCCAAGGAAGGAGGTGAGGTGGAAAATGACGAATCTGGACTGAACTGTACTATATATACAAAACCCAGCTTAGCGCGCGCTAGCTCCTAATATTAGCGTGCGCTAGCGGGTGTAACGGGTAGACCGGTGAGTTCTGCCTGCCTCGTTAGCGTGCGCTAACGCCCTCCTCTTAGCGTGCGTTACCCAAAATTTGCGTGCGCTAACTGATGTTTGATACCCAACAACTGGAGTCCAGAATCTACTGTCCAAAGTCTGATCGAGCCTTAGCGCGCGCTACACTGATTTCTTAGCGTGCGCTAACAATTTCTCATTTCAGTCCAGTACCTACCGGACTGCCTGTCTCCAAAACGTTAGCCTGCGCTGATGAAGTCATAGCGTGTGCTACAACCCATAACTAGCGTACGCTAATTCCCACTCATAGCATGTGCTACAATTCTCCAATTCAGTCCAATGCCTACTAGACTGCCTGCCACAATTACACTAGTAGCGTGCGCTAATGAATTCCGATAGCATGCGCTACCAGTACAAAATTAGCGCGCGCTATCAATAGTATGCAGTATGTGTTATTCAACACACATAGGCTGCCAACAACGACGATAATGATAATATTCTCGACTCGAATCTCAAACAATGATGAAAGGCGAATGATAACGGATCCAATGTTCCAAATACGTCAAACGGTGAACGCAATGAACGAACATGAATGATGAATGACTATCAATGAGTGAAAAAATTTACTGAGTGACAATTTAATGAATTATAATGAATGAATTTACAATCGGGTATTACATTTATACCATCGACGCAAATCAGTTTCATAATTAAATCTTATCCAGCAACCGAACAGGTTTCTAGGGATAAAATTTGCTCCAACCGAAGGCATCCAATGCGCTCTAGGTAATTTATTCATCCTCCCCGAACGACTACCCCGATAACTCAGAAGCATAGCACATCCGGTTTGGATTTCAATTTTCCGAAAGCTCGATGGAGGGAAGGAAAACCTTGAAACCTTTTAAACTTAATAATTTGTCGTGGGAGAATTTTCACGATTAATGTTACACTTTGCACGTTAATTCATTTAAGCGCGTTTGAAGCATCCATACCATATGAATAAACATTCACAACCTAGGTGCTACCAACATGTAGTTCATGGACCGTTCCTAGAATCAAAAACTCCGTAATCTAATTACAAGTCTTCGGTCTTGAATATTCGTCTTCTCGAACGGATCTTCCTCCGGTCTTCGTCATTACATATAAATTTTACATTTGAAAAATTGCATCCTAGATATAAAATTTCTAGTAAAATAAATAGGCTCAAAACGGTCTTTACAACCAAATCAAATAAAACCGATCGATGCAAAACTAGGTCCATGAACCACATTACCATTCAAAATTAATGCATCAAACACATTAAAATAAATGGCATTTATAATTAATCTAAATATTGATCCAATCAATAAAAATTAATCCATCCAAACGAATTAATCTAATTAATTCAAGCAACCGTAATTTTAACTTGTTCGGGATGAGAAATATTTTATTAAATTAATTCCTCTAAGAATAAATTACCATAATAATATCTTGGTCAAATTAAATCTAATTTAATTTGTGGGAAATTAATTACCGAACGAAATATAAAAAATAGAGTCGAAAAACACACGGCTCAAGCCAAGCCCGCGGCCCGACAGGGGGCTGCCCACCAGTAAATTACTTGGCCCGGCCCAGCGGCCCAAAGCTTGCTTTGTCATCGGGCGATCCGGCGATCCGGCATCCCAGTGTCGGGTTCGGTCATTTTTCCGGCTCGTTTTTTGACCCGAATCAAAAAATAATATTTTTCTAATTTTTATATTACACAATTAAATCAGTTTTTCAAAAGAAAAATAGATTTATATTGTAACATAAAATCATGAAAAATTAACTTTTAGATGAACAATTGAAAATGAACGATTAATACGATTATGATTCCAAATCGTAAGAACATCCAATCAAGCATTCTAAATGCTAAATATCGTATATACGATCGCAAGACCTACGCTCCGATACCACTATTGTGATTCGGTGCCTAAAACGAAGGCGCAACGGAAGCAATAATACGAATCTAATTCGATCTGAATCCCTACGAGGATCGATCCAGCTACGTATATATGAATATTTAAAAGAAAACAAGAGTAAGATTCAGAATCATACCCTCGTAATCCGTTGATTAAATGATGTTCTTAACAAATGCGATTCCCCAAGCTTTAAGTGATTTTTCCCACGAATCCGATTCGTCAAGCTTTTGAAATCCCGAGCACCGAAGTACCGTGCCTCTACTTGCCATGCGCCAGAAGATGACCGAAATAACTCATACCTTGTTATCTTCCAAAGATATGACTAGAACATGGTAATCGGAACTTTACTAATTTTATTTATATCACTCTAAATGTATAAATTCTCTCTTCATTTTTCTCTAAGAAAAATATGAAGAAGAAGTTTGAAGAAGAAAACTTAAAGAAATATTATTTCTCTCTCTCTTTCTTGTAATTACCGTGAGGTAATGTGCACAAAGTGAGAAGTCTTCTTTCTTTCGTTCTTCATTTCAAAGTCACGTGATCACCACCCACATTATAATATTAGATATGTTCCCTTTAACATCTCATGTATTCCACCAATTACCTTTCAAAAAAAAAAATGTATTCCACCAATTAAGATGGAGACAAAGATCAAGGAAAGTGGGAGGAAGGTGGGGCGGTCATCTAGAAGAACCGGACGAGTTTGGTTCATTTCAGACTCTCATGTGTCCAAACTTATAAATCCCATTCCGTTTCGATATATTTATATCAATTAATTAATCCAATTAATTAATCATGTCAAATACAAAATAATATAATTAATTTCTCCAAGAAATAATGATATATATGAATTAAATTAATCACCCAGTAATTTATTTAATTCATTAGGCCGCAAATTAATTTATCTAATAAATTAATTTAGACATCCATTGTCCAATAAATTAGATATCCAATATCTAATATTTACAAAGAGAGAATAAGCTCGATTTATTCTGTCGTCAATCCTATTGCGCGACTCGGTAGGTCCGTTTCAGTTAGTAATGGGAGGAACCAAAGAGTAGTAGCACCACCTAGCCAGCCTGGCGGCCTACACTGGACCCTAGCTGAGAACGAATGATTGGGATCATTCAAAAACCATTCTGTCGTGAATACCAGTATACGATAAACCCTTCGTTCAAATGTCCGATCAAGTTATTAGGTCACGGTCAGTCAAAAGATATCTGTACTTGACGCTATGCATGAGTTAATGCAAATGGAGATCATCGAGCTCTCGTGTATCCAATACAAATAGCTCCAATGCTTTGGCCAAAGACTTACGAATTCATCTGCCAATAACCGCATAGGACATATAACCCGTTCACTAACGGGAGAAAGAATCCTATCTTGGTATTTAGTAGAACCTGCTACTTGCCCGTTAAGATGCACGTCGAGGTTGACCTCCACCGTCCGGTTTTCTTGGTCGAACTACTCTAACGAAAATCTTAACGTCACAAACACATCCCTACTAAATTTTCAAGTCGAAGGTTCACGAATACCTATCACAACCTTTTGATTCCGTCATTAACTGTCCCGGAGTGAAATCCGTGTGACGAATCGAGGGTGAGTCGGTTCGAGTATACTAATCTAATTAGCATGCCTATAACGTATGCTCCCACTAACTATTAGTGTTCGACAGGCACTCTCCAAGTCAAAGAACACGTTATATAAGTTTTCACATAAACTTAACACCCAATCAAGTTTCATTGACTTGCGAACGATTAAATATTTGAGCCATAAACCTTTCCATTGCCATTCGCCTTATCCAATAAGGAGTGGAATGTTTTGCTCTCAAATACACAGACTGGTTTCTATATATATATTCACGAGTCAGGAATAACAGTGACTACCAATAAATAAAGAACCATACAATTACCTTATGATAATGATTTACATAATAACAAATACAATGCCCTCACTCAACATCTTCTGAGTGGCATTTGAGGGCATACTCCTAACAGTTTGAATATGAAAACAACTTGAAACAACTTGTAGCTTCATTATAGACTCGTTTGAACATGGAAGCAACTTGTAACAACTTGTAACTTCATTGTTGACTGTTTGAACACCAAAGCAACTTGTAGCTTCATTTTGACTCATTTGAACTTGAAAACAAAGCTTCATTATGCACCCGTATGACTTATTTAGGAGTATCAATTGGCTCTTCTCCAAGCTCAATCTCTCATTGGGTGCCGTTGATTTCCAGAGTGGAAAATAAACTTAGAGCTTGGAATGCAGACAACATCTTAATGGCGGGCGTTTGATCCTTCTTAAATCTTCCCTGGATAGCTTACCCATATACTGGTTTAGCTTGTATTGTATACCTACTGGTGTGATCTCGGATCTGAAAAAATAAGAAGGCAATTTCTTTGGGATTTCGTACCAGTAATGGAATTAAATCACCCAAAATGCATCATCGACACACCATATTTTTCCCAAGTCCATATATTTAGCGAGTATATGCAAAAAAAAAAAAAAAGGAACCTGGTGTAGAAATCAGTGGAGAGATTAATGAATGGTTGGAGACCCAGTTTCTAAAAAAGATTGGTTTCATCAATCCCAAATTCATCTTCTGTGGCCATCCCACTCCATTCTGATGCTTTCTGCTGCAAAGATTGCATCATTACTGCGACTCTGTTTTCAGACTAATAGCTAATTCAACTTGAGAATTACACTTGTGTGTTCTCTTGGGTGGGTTTGTATACCATATATATATATATATATATATATATATATATATATTATAACTAGGTGATCCCAGCTTAGCCGGACTAATCCTAGTCCCTCAATGAACCCACTCCTAACCCATTGAGAGAAGTAAATCGCGAGTCGCTCGAGCAATTCCAGGGTTCCCAATGCCTTTTCTGTACACTTCGCGCATGCGAGAAGTCTTAATCGATTAACAAACAGTTCCCAAAGACAGCTTCTGAGAACACCACCGATTGGTCAAGACCTCCGTTCCCAAGAAAATACTCCCACACCGCCGCTTGACGCGAGATTAAACATCGACAATGGCCGCCGAAATAAATTTCTGGAGCTAGAGGATCATAAAGAGAAAAACTTCCTCTTTCACCTCCTTGGTGGGGTTAGAACCCAAGACCTCTCCAAAGGAGTGTCTTGGGGTTAGAACCCAAGACCTCTTATTATTGCAACGTGTTGACTATTACATTGTTCACATACTCTCTTTTGACCATCTTTTGTGATTTATACATATGAAAAAATGTAGTCATGTGAGATCTTGTTAGATTCATCTCGAAATATACTTTCATAATATCAACTTCTTATAATTTTTAAAAATAAAGAATTGAAGATATTACTAATCAAAGTTGTGCATTGACAAGCGTAAAAGTCTAGATGTTGCAGTTATAACAGAACGGAGGTAGTACTATTTATAATATATAGAGGGCCGGTGGATTTGATGAGTGGGGAGTAGGGGTGAAAACTGGGCGGATATTTCCCGCCCGATCCGGAGCCGTATCCGATCGAGATCGAATTCGGGATGAAAAATAGGTATCCGGTCGGATACGGATCCGGATAGTTGAATTCGGATACGGGTTTGAATTCGGATAATGCAATATCCGCCCGTATCCGAGTTTTTCTATATTTTATCGGACATTATCCGGATACCAATCCGGATAATAAATCCGGATATCCATATTTTTAAATTTTAAATATACTTTATTTTATATATATATATATACACAAAACACTTTTGGACTTCAGTGTAATAAATTTTCAAACTTTCAAGAAGAAAATATTTTTTTTTAAAAAAAAGTATTTCCTAGAAAAATATATTATTTTTCGAAAAAATAAAAAAAATATTTTCTAGGAAAAAACATTATTTATAGAATTTTTTTATTTCTTCGAAAAAAAAATAAAAAAATATTTTCTGGAGAAAAAATTTTTTTGGCAACAAAAATATTTTTTCGAAAAAAAATTATTTTCTGGAAATAAATATATTATTTTTTCGAAAAATTAAATTATTTTCTGGATTTTTTATATTTTTTGAAAAAATAAAAAAAAATTATTTTCTGGAAAAAAATTATATTTCGAAAAAAAATTATTTTCTAAAATTTTTTTTTTTTTAAAAGAAATGTATTTGCCAAACACTTTAATACTAACTTATAAGCTATTTGTTTCATATGAAATGTATTTTAAAAGAACTGTTCTATTCAAGTAAATAGAGGGGCAATTATATATATTATAATAATTGATAAAAACAATTAAATTAACACTCTTTATTCTTTACTAAGTATGAAGTTTATGTTTTCTATAGGAGAGACTGAATAAGTAAAAATGAGGGAACGTTATTATGAAACGATGTTTAAAAAAATTACTATAGTTTGCATTAGAACTTTTATGAAATATTGTGTAGGTAGTTTTTTTATATGTTGCAATCACTTTCAAACGATTTTTGTATGACACATATTATCCGATTATATTTATTCGAATCCGGTCCGAATTCGTCCTGTATCCGTCCCGTGTCCGTATCCCGAATAATCCGAATTCGTATCCGTATCCGGCCTTCTCGTATCCGACTCCAAATCCGAGAGAAAAATATGGGTTAGAATATGGGAAGAACACAATCCACCCGTATCCGATCCGTTTTCACCCCTGGTGGGGAGAATGTAAAACTATGGGTATGGGCGGCTGGCTTCACTAAGGGCGTGTTTGGATGGTCCCAATTGGATAGATTCTCATGCTTTGTTATTTATGTTGTTTTTATGAACTCATTTTGAGTCCATCCAAACTCACTCGTCCTTCTATTCAATTGTGCGAGTAGTATTCTATTGTAATCCTAGTGGACTTACAGATTCCATCTTCTAAAATTACTAAATTTGCACTTTCAGGCAAATAATATTATTAAATTTTAGTTGCAAAAAAGGTCACAATTTTTTGTAACTCGATTTTCATAACACTTTACATAAATACATGATATAGGTAGCTTGTTCCACCATTAGATGTGGCGGCAGATTTCACCACCCGATTCTCTGTCGCTTCCACCACTTGTTCATTCCACAACTCGTACTCGTCAAATTCCAAAATTCACAACTTTTATCATTTATTGTTCTTACTTATCAATAGCTTAATATATGTTGGAAAATAATAAATGTATTTCCATTTTTACTTTCAAAGCAAAATATGTAATTGTGAAAAAAATAATAGGTGTCAACAAATTATGGAATTGGTGAAGCATGATGAGACTCATACTTAACGCTTAACTATTAATGTGGTACAACAACTCAACTGTAGCATGACAGAGAAGTATGTAGGAAGAAATTCATTTACACTATACAAGGTAAGGTCATATCATTCACTATAGGAACAGTAGTAGAGATATGGTTTACCTATAAATACCAACATTTTGCACATTTAGATTTTGACATTCACTCACATACTACACACATTATACTTTCCTCTAGATTACATCTGCATTTTGGTTACTTTCATTAAGATTACTAATTATCACGCATGAGGTGCTTGATGACCACCACCTCCGGTCAGTCATTGTTTTGCAATTTCCCTATCATAACAGACCATCACCACCATCGGAACAGTAGAAGGAATGTTTAAAAAGGTGCAGGAGTTATCATTTGGCGTGCCAGGAAGGGGGTTTTTCTTTGTGAAGAAAAGCCTCAATCTCACTCCGTTTAAGTGATCACATCTCCACTCCAGCGGGATACGAAAGTTGACATTTGATTACTGAAGGAGCATTCACAATGCCAAGAAGAACAATGTCAAGAAGGGTAATAGGAATAGAAGGAAATGTCACAAGTGAACAAGTTCCAAATCAAGAACATGTCATAATGGAATAAGCAACACAAAAAAAAACCCTTTCTGAACTTTACAAACATTTAACACCCCAACCTGAAATACTCAAATCCCAATAATTTCTAGCACCATTTCAAAAAATTATCCCAAATGTTTCTAAATTCTATCTGTTGTTTCCACAACCAACACTTGGGGGCACCATTTCAAAAAAAATCTCATTTTTTTTTCTAACTCATATATGTTGTTTCTGCAACTAACACTCGGGGGCACCATTTCAAAAAATTTCTCAAATTTTTCTAACTACTATGTGTTGTTTCCACAACCAACACTAGGGGGCACCATTTCAAAACATTTCTCAAATTTTCGAACTCATATGTGTTCTTTCTCTTTATCAGCCCTAACATGCTAAAACATGTTAAGGGAATGGGGGCAATGATATTGGTAGCTTATTCTGCCATCAGATGTGGCGGCAAATTCCGCCACCTGATTCTGTCGCCTCCGCCGCCAGTCCATTATGCAACCAGTACTTGTTAAATTCCAAAATACACAACTTCTATCTTTTATTGTTCTTACTTATCAAAAGATTAATGTATGTTAGAAAACAATAAATGTATTTCCCTTTTTACTTTAAAAGCAAAATATGTAATTATGATAAAGATAATATGTCAACAAAGTACGAAGTTGGTGAAGCATGATCAGACCCATGCTTGAAAGGACGCTCAATTTTCATGTGGTATGTTTGTCCCGAAAGATGTACACATGAGGGGGGGTTGAATGTGTACTACTATATTCTAATCTCTTTTTCAAACAATAAACAATGAAAAAGATATGCTATAACAATTGTATGAAATGAACAATACAAGCAAGTATTTTTGAAAAAATATTATACATATTTTGTGCTTTGATACAATCAATCTGGAAATCAATTTCCAGCTGCAGGTGCTTGACAGAATACAAGAGTGAATTTCTGAAAGCTTAAGGCTGCTACTGGTTTGAGGGCTGTTTATATATTCAAGTGACAAATACCTCAATCACATGTTACCACTGCAACATTTCCTAGAATGTAATACAACAAAAGGCACTTAAAAGGAAAGCAACCTAGATACATTCCATTTTTGTGTTTGGGAATCCCATGGTAGATACTAGAAGTTGACAATGCCTTGTCCTTTGGTCGTCAAGCCTTTTGGTTTTTTGTATCCTCCAGCTTTTGTGATGTAGACTTTGCAAGCCTGCAAAAACAAATAGCACATCATGTGACTTGCCTTTACCGACTTGTTTATGTGAAGCTTTTTTGTCTAGTTAACAATATCCCCCAATTTATGAGTATACACATAAGTACAAATTTACTACAGACCATGAGTTATATTTCAATTACATTCTTGATTTGGTAAACATTGAAGTGGAGTCCATGTAAATAAGAGCGAACATTCTGTAATACCCGTACTTTATATGAATTGTTGGCTTTGACGTTCCTTCACTTTTGTCGCTCTTGTAAGCACTTATTGAGATGCTGTTGTTGTTGATTTTAGAGTTTCGTACCTTTCGGTACATGTTCATATTGATTGGACCTTTTGGCAATGTTTTTAGAGAGGTAGATAGCGTACGCTAGGCCTAAGCTAACACACGCTATTTCTGTTGAGTAGCGCATGCTAGCTTTGAGTCTTAGCGCATGCTAATGGTGCGGGCTTGGCAGAGGCAGTAGCTGATTCTGCCCTTTGGACTAGCAGTTAACGTACGCTAGGCCTGAGCTAGCACACGCTATTCGTGTTGAGTAGCGCGCGCTAGCATCGCCCGTAGCGCACGCTAATGGGCTGAGTTAGCAGGGGCAGTGGGGTGTTTCTGTTTTCTGGACTAACCGTTAATGCTTGCTAGGCCTGAGCTAGCGCACGCTATATGTATTGCGCAGCGCACGCTAGTGCCCAGATGTAGCGCACGCTAGTGGGATGGGCAGTAAGTTGGAATTTTTACATGATACCAGTTAGTGCACGTTAAGGATGTGGTAGCGTGCGCTAACGTCACAGGTCAGAAGGGCATTCTGGAGTTTGAGGGTGGTGGGTAGGGTTCCTTCCTGTTGATAAGGTTGTCCATCTTGTCATTCAGGGTCTTCAGCTCAGGTTTGGCCTCAGTTGCCAGGAGTTGGGCAACTGTCTCTTCAACAATTTTTCTGACCATCTCACGGAAGTTTGATGGCAGTTGAATTGTAGGTGCCATATGATGAACATTTTTTTTATCCTGATCTCTCAGCTGATTTCCTAGTTGTAGACTTCTCAAATGGTAAGTTCCTATCAGCTGCTCCCTGATCAGGTGGGGTTTTATCAGGTGTGCCTGATTTTTCAGAGTCATCTGTAGGTGATTCTGACTTATTTGGTGCAAATGACTTTTTTGAGTTACTTCTCCCAGCTTGTTCCCCCTGATCCCTTTGCTCCTCTGATTTCTCAGCTTAAGAAGGTTTAGCTGAGCTGGGAGCCTGATCATCCTTGCCCTTATCATCTTCTTCCCTTGCTTCCTCCTTCACTTCCTTCTCTTCTTCTTTCTTCTCATCTTCCTCTTTTTCTTCTGCTTCTTTCTTTTCCTCATCATCTTCCTTTTCAACTCCATCTTTTTTCTTTTCCTTCATCTTTTTCAACTTCCTCTTCGCTGTTCTCCTTTCCAACCTCTCCTTTTTCACTTTCTTTTCCAACTTCTACAATTATGATTTTTTCTGCTCCTTCTCCTTCTTTCTTTTCTACTTTCCTTTTCTCTCCAAGGGGTTCACCCTGTACTACACCATTCATTTGAAGGACGAACTGGTCCATATTTTGTTTCAAGTGAGAGAGGAACCAGTTCTCATGTAATAACAAACTTACATCTGTCTCTTAACAGAAAAGCATGATGAGCTGTTCAGTAGCCGTGGGATGATCCCAGATAATTCTCTCAACAAACTCTCTTAATTGAATGAATGTAAGTGTTTTAAGTTCCATTCATCAAAAATATGGACAAAGTTAAACTTAAGAGATTGTTGTTTTACCATCTTTAGCTGCTCTCTGGTGAGGTTCAGAGGGTTGTGGTCCCTGAGGTTGAGAGAATATGCGGCTTGTGGAACTTCAATTGTCTCATTAGCCTCTTCTTCATCAGTCATACTTGGAAGAATTACGAGGGGTACGATCTATGCCACCAGCTTTGAGTGATCTGGTTCATCTTTAGGTTGATCTTTAGATATAGCTGGTGCAGGTAATATGACCATCTGCATCTGATCAGGTTGTTCTTGTAACACCCCCAATCCACTCAGGGATATTACACGCCGTAGACCCTCTCCTCGAGGATCTACCAGGCTGATAACTAAAATCAAACATCTAAACATCGCCTTTAAGGCTAAAATGACTCAGTAGACCGACTTGGTCTTTCAATAATAACATACAACTCATTCCCAACACATACCCACGCAGGGGTCAAAATAAAATAAACTCCCGTACAACGGGGAAAAGATACCGCAGCGGAAAAAGAAAATACAACTGGACCAATACGACATCAACGGAACCTCGTGTGATTAGTATCGTTCATCTTTCATCATCCTTCGTGCCGACTCCGTGCTATGCTCCAAAACTCGAATGCAAAATAGACATCCACCCCGAATACTGGGTTAGCAAAACTCCACTGTTTTGCTAGTGCAAGTACAAGTGCAAAAATACGAGCCATACAATACAAGTTCCAAGAACAATAATAATCAGGAATCCTCAAAGATCCAAACGTAAAGAAAAGTACTTCCCGAGGCAAGAGTTTTGGGTAAACATTTCCAAAACCGAAAGATCGCAAATAAGGGAAACAATTTACAAAACAGTTTAAAATGCCATCGAGAGTTTTAATAGAAAACAATTTAGGATTATCAAATCCTAACCTTTCCAAAATCAACAGTGGTCACAAATTTCAAAGGTTTTGTTTTCGCAATTAGAAAACCAACAAGAATACACAAGGTTAAAACCCATGTCACGTGTCTTGGCGGACATAACATCAATACAATATAATCACCCAAGATACGTAAACCTTGGTCACCAAAAATACAACATCAACTCGTGAATCCGTGGCTATACCATCGATTCCCTTCGTGGCCCCGTCGGACCCTCCCAAGGTGAGTAGAATGCGTTTTGAAATCATATACACCAATTCGTGAAGTTTTACTCGTGAATCCGTGGCTATACCATTGGAATTCCCTCCGTGGCCCCGTCGAACCCTCCCGAGGTGAGCAAATACATTCACCAAACAAACAACCGCACTCGTGAATCCGTGGCTATACCATCGAATTCCTCCGTGATCCCGTCGGACCCTCCCGAGGTGAGCGAAATACATTCACACAATTAACATGTCACAACAAGGATATTCATACAATCCACCAAAGGCAACAAGCACAAAGCACGACATAATCGTCAAATCACAATGCACCAAAAATGAGATAATATATGCTCACACGCGTTATCAAGCGCAACATCAACACCAAACATATCCATAGGATTCACATAGTCACTTACAACCCACACAATTTACAAAACACGCGTTTTGAAAGTGAGCCTTTAACGAGGCTAGTCGAATCTTTTGAAAAACCCGTTTCAAACAAACACACACACATACCAAGACGATCACCAATCATCATATCCACAAAACAAGAAATGTATGGACAAGGTACTTGCCTCGAATAATTAGACGATGACACGAACGGAACGGAAGAGTTGAACACGACCGCAAGGAACCTGCGGAAATGAACCTAACGATTCGAATAGCACAATCACAACCACTTCTAAACGATTACGGAAATGGAATACACCCGGAAACCCGCCTACGATTCATGTATATTCGCACAAAAATAACAACGAGGGCGGACCACAACCAAACCCTCTCGATTCCATAAAAATCACGAAATATACCATGAATCCGTAGGGAAACTAAGAATACCAACAAGAATAATCATATTCATCAAGAATCCATCAACAAAACGGAAAGAATCGGACAAAACCCCAAAATCCCCAATTATCCAAAAAGGTAGGGTTTCAAGAGATATTACCTTGAGTGATTCAAGTATTAAGATCCGTAGAACACGCGTTAGATTGTTTATCCGAGCCTCACAACCGAAAAGAAATGATGAAAATCGACCCCCGGATGAAGAACTCTCTCCCTCTATATCTCCTCTCTCGCGGCGCAGTGGAAAAATGGGAAAGAAATGAGCTTCACGCTCAAAACAACGCATTTAAAGTGTAACACAGCAGGACCTATCGGCCGGCCTATCGGCCGATAGGCCCAACCGATAGCCATACTGAATGTAGGCGAGAGTCTATCGACCCCCTATCGGCCGAAAGGCTCTGGAAGTGCTCGCCAAAATCGAAACGACCATAACTCTCTCGTCAGGACTCGATTGACTCACCGTTTGAACCATGGAAAGCTAACTCGATGTTCTATAATATTGCAAAGATTTATAATTTTTGGAGTCATCAAAAATTAATGGTGATCTAACAAAGACGAACTCATACTTAGAAAAGTCGTTTAGTAATCCTGAATTCAACAAAACGACACCGAAACCGAACTCGAATACGAACCGAAGATACGGTTACGAAGTACTCACAAAGACGAATCTAAGAGCTAGTAGGGAGACGATTCCGACCACCCGAAGGCTCGGAATTCAACAACGGAAGTAATTACCCAAAACTTTGGGAAATTACGAAAATGGCCCAAAACGTCCGAAAATCACGATACGCGATCGAAACACCAAACCAAAGCTCGCAACATGAATAATAACATTAAATGAACTTACGAGAAACTCGAAGCAGCAGTTTGGACGAGATTCGCAAGAATCGAGCTCAAGTGCGGAAAAGTCGCTAAAAGCACGGAACTCAACAAAACAACACCGAAACGAACTCGGATGACAAAAAGTGAAGAATTAATCATTCTCGAAATGACGAAATGGTCATGAGCGAGTCGTCAAAACGGACTTCCGCCAAAAAAGAAAATTACCGAAATTGAAATTGCGGATATTACATTCTACCCTCCTTAAAAGAAGTTTCGTCCCGAAACTTAAAACAAGTAGGGGAAGCAATATACCCTGCCAGGAAAACTCGACGAGATACGCAAAACCGAAACTCGCGCGACGGCGAAACGCCGCAAGAAACGCAAAGAGACATACGGCGTGAAAACACGCTCCACGACGACCAATACCACGTCGCCGTTAGGAACATACTAAAGTCAACAAGTGACAAGCGTCAACAAGCGAGATAGTATAATCCAGTCGATTATCCAGACAATCACAAAACACAACGAACGAAAATCAACGATTGACCCACCCAACGGTACATCAATCAAAACGTGGCAACCGGCCGAACAAATACGAGAATTCCACCGCCCAAGGGTTGGAAGATTGAAAACGAGACTAACTTCCCGAACTTAAGGGAATTTGAAGGAGTCTGAATGTTCAACAATCACGAAACGAGATCAACAAAATCGAACAATCAAACGATCGAACCACAAAGATCGAGACAACAAAAATCGAACGATCATGTTCGAATCACAAGAACAATAAAGTTCAAACAACAACTCCCGTGACGATCCGGTGAGAACTACAAGACATGCATTGCCGAAGATCCACAGGAAAGGGAATAGCGATTGAAAAGTCACAACGACAACGAGTTATTCGAAATAACACCACACTCGTTCGATCAACAAAAGCAAGGAGCAGGGCAAGCTCAGAAATGTCAACGAACATAAATGAGTCGACAGAGTCGAAAACACAAGAGTTCCAAAGCCGATCCACTTCGAATAAAAGAACTTGTAGAACCAGATGATGTCACTCCCAAACAAGGTTCACAAGAATCGAACTGAACTCAAAAAATATCACAGCGATAACAGATTGACCCAAAACAAGATCACGGCTCGTTCGAACGACGAAACCGAAATACGAACAAGTTCTGAAAGTATCAACGAACACGAGCGAGTCGATAGACTCGAGAAAGAGAAAATGCAGGAGTCTAAAAACAACACGGGTACTACATTCGACCTCTTATAAAAGAAGGTCGCCCCCGCAACTCGCAACAGCGAAATCAAGGTGACGGCACAACAAGCAACTCACAGAAACATCCTTCAAAGGCCTCTCAAAGCCGATTCCGATGATGTCTTTGAAGCGCGAACTTGAAAGTCTCGGTAGCTAATTCGCAAAGCGAATTCGGTGTCCTCGAGTCCACACTTGAAATGTGTGACCGACGAGAAGGACAGTTTACACGTGCATGCCCCGGCACATCACGGTTGAAACGTCTCGGCTCGGCATACCGAAAATACAAATGCTAGATACAATGGGGCACAACGTCGCAAAATAACATAGCGGAGATGCCAACTCAGCACAACAAAGAATCATAACACATACTATATACAACGATTACCATCATAAAGTAATACACACACAAACACTATAGCAACGACGGTATCGTTCGGCGACCTCGACGGCCCGAACGATAACCAGCACATAATTTCAACCATCATGAAACAATCACACATGTACACAAACGTACAAACTCAAGCTTCAATAGCTCACACCCGTGCGACAACACGCAAATCACCACGAGGCGACAAACAGTAAATACCAGTTCATACCTCTCACAGAGGACTAGTACAACAAATGCGTGGCGACGCCTCGACGTTCATGCCACCATTTCGATCACAATTCGGGGTTAACACCGTAACAAAAGTTCGAAAACCATACACGCATTTCCGGTCCGCAAACAGGAATGATAGGTTTTAAAAACAAAAACCACCTTTGAAGACAGTTTGGAAACACCAATTGATCTTGAGTATCATTTTACAAAAAGTTGAACAAACATCATTTTCGAGACTTTGAAAATCATCTTGCGTTTGAACAAAAATGAGGACACCTTCTCGTAGTGAAAAACTTTCAAAAATATTCGACCCTTGGGTCTAAGCAACTGCATTTGAAAATATCTCAAAAATATTTTTGGTCCTCAACCGGAAATTTTTTTTTGAAATGTATTGCGGCATTAGAAAACACCTTGAAAACACCGCCAGAAAATAATTCGTTTTAAAAGTACGTCTCGAATTTTAATTTTCTAAGACACTCAAGGTTTTCAAAATAATTCAATGGGCTAGAATGCCCAAAAATTTCAAGTAATTACAAGGAACAATATAGCGCCGTGGGTCCCGCGCCGGAACCCACCAGGCTAAAAAACCATTCACAAAAACGCCAAAAAGGCCGATGACGGTAATATTTCAAAAACTCATAAAATCCATTTACAAAATACTAAATACCGTCATAAGAATTTCGCCAAAATGATCAAGGCCATAATGCCAAAAACTCGGTTAATGGAATAAATTTTCGAAATAAAACTCAGTCGGTAAAATACCGAAAATCATTACAAAGGAACTCACGCAGCGGATAAAAGGAATAAGGTCAAACATGCACAATCCATCAACACTACTCCTCATATGAACGAAGTATTAGAGTCGAGTAACCACATATCACGAAATCAAAATTCATAAAAGAATTCCGTCGCTTAACAAATAATCATAAAAAAAATAGCTCGTGTCACACGAGACACAACACAAAGAAGGGAGACTTACAGCCACAGGTCGCACGAAGATGATGATCGCCCCACGATACTAATCACGACCAACAAACTCATACGACGCGTCGCGACACGACTCAGTCAGATAAAATCCGACGAGACAAAAACTCGATAGACACCACTGACCCGACAGCCTAGGTTTCCACAACCTAAGCTCCGATACCATTTATGTAACACCCCCAATCCACTCAGGGATATTACACGCCGTAGACCCTCTCCTCGAGGATCTACCAGGCTGATAACTAAAATCAAACATCTAAACATCGCCTTTAAGGCTAAAATGACTCAGTAGACCGACTTGGTCTTTCAATAATAACATACAACTCATTCCCAACACATACCCACGCAGGGGTCAAAATAAAATAAACTCCGCATAACGGGAAAAGATACCGCAACGGAAAAAGAAAATACAATCTGGACCAATACGACATCAACGGAACCTCGTGTGATTAGTATCGTTCATCTTTCATCATCCTTCG
Organism: Orobanche coerulescens; assembly: GCA_033398695.1. Classification (NCBI taxonomy): domain Eukaryota; kingdom Viridiplantae; phylum Streptophyta; class Magnoliopsida; order Lamiales; family Orobanchaceae; genus Orobanche; species Orobanche coerulescens. Next base: position 7,931,718 of record CM065814.1, read on the forward strand.
TGCCGACCTGTGCTATGCTCCAAAACCGAATGCAAAATAGACATTCACCCCCCGAATACTCGGGGGTTAGCAAAACTCCACTGTTTTGCTAGTGCAAGTACAAGTGCAAAAATACGAGCCATACAATACAAGTTCCAAGAACAATAATAATCAGGAATCCTCAAAGATCCAAACGTAAAGAAAAGTACTTCCCGAGGCAAGAGTTTTGGGTAAACATTTCCAAAACCGAAAGATCGCAAATAAGGGAAACAATTTACAAAACAGTTTAAAATGCCATCGAGAGTTTTAATAGAAAACAATTTAGGATTATCAAATCCTAACCTTTCCAAAATCAACAGGTCACACCAAAGGTTTTGTTTTCGCAATTAGAAAACCAACAAAGAATACACAAGGTTAAAACCCATGTCACGTGTCTTGGCGGACATAACATCAATACAATATAATCACCCAAGATACGTAAACCTTGGTCACCAAAAATACAACATCAACTCGTGAATCCAGGGCTATACCATTGGATTCCCTTCGTAACCCGTCGGACCCTCCCAAGGTGAGTAGAATGCGTTTTGAAATCATATACACCAATTCGTGAAGTTTTACTCGTGAATCCGTGGCTATACCATTGGAATTCCCTCGTGGCCCCGTCGAACCCTCCCGAGGTGAGCAAATACATTCACCAAACAAACAACCGCACTCGTGAATCCGGGCTATACCATTGGAATTCCTCCGTGATCCGTCGGACCCTCGAGGTGAGCGAAATACATTCACACAATTAACATGTCACAACAAGGATATTCATACAATCCACCAAAGGCAACAAGCACAAAGCACGACATAATCGTCAAATCACAATGCACCAAAAATGAGATAATATATGCTCACACGCGTTATCAAGCGCAACATCAACACCAAACATATCCATAGGATTCACATAGTCACTTACAACCCACACAATTTACAAAACACGCGTTTTGAAAGTGAGCCTTTAACGAGGCTAGTCGAATCTTTTGAAAAACCCGTTTCAAACAAACACACACACATACCAAGACGATCACCAATCATCATATCCACAAAACAAGAAATGTATGGACAAGGTACTTGCCTCGAATAATTAGACGATGACACGAACGGAACGGAAGAGTTGAACACGACCGCAAGGAACCGCCGGAAATGAACCTAACGATTCGAACAAAGACAATCACAACCACTTCTAAACGATTACGGAAATGGAATACACGGAAACCCGCCTACGATTCATGTATATTCGCAAAAATAACAACGGGCGGACCACAACAAACCCTCTCGATTCCGTAAAAATCACGAAATATACCATGAATCCGTAGGAAACTAAGAATACCAACAAGAATAATCATATTCATCAAGAATCCATCAACAAAACGGAAAGAATCGGACAAAACCCCAAAATCCCCAATTATCCAAAAAGGTAGGGTTTCAAGAGATATTACCTTGAGTGATTCAAGTATTAAGATCCGTAGAACACACGTTAGATTGTTTATCCGAGCCTCACAACCGAAAAGAAATGATGAAAATCGACCCCCGGATGAAGAACTCTCTCCCTCTATATCTCCTCTCTCGCGGCGCAGTGGAAAAATGGGAAAGAAATGAGCTTCACGCTCAAAACAACGCATTTAAAGTGTAACACAGCAGGACCTATCGGCCGGCCTATCGGCCGATAGGCCCAACCGATAGCCATACTGAATGTAGGCGAGAGTCTATCGACCCCCTATCGGCCGAAAGGCTCTGGAAGTGCTCGGCCAAAAACTGAAACGACCATAACTCTCTCGTCCGGACTCCGATTGACTCACCGTTTGAACCATTGGAAAGCTAACTCGATGTTCTATAATATTGCAAAGATTTATAATTTTTGGAGTCATCAAAAATTAATGGTGATCTAACAAAGACGAACTCATACTTAGAAAAGTCGTTTAGTAATCCCGAATTCAACAAAACGACACCGAAACCCGAACACGAATACGAACCGAAGATACGGTTACGAAGTACTCACAAAGACGAATCTAAGAGCTAGTAGGACACACGATTCCGACCACCCGAAGGCTCGGAATTCAACAACGGAAGTAATTACCCAAAACTTTGGGAAATTACGAAAATGGCCCAAAACGTCCGAAAATCACGATACGCGATCGAAACACCAAACCAAAGCTCGCAACATGAATAATAACATTAAATGAACTTACGAGAAACTCGAAACGACAGTTTCGGACGAGATTCGCAAGAATCGAGCTCAAGTGCGGAAAAGTCGCTAAAAAGCACGGAACTCAACAAAACAACACCAAAACGAACTCGGATGACAAAAAGTGAAGAATTAATCATTCTCGAAATGACGAAATGGTCATGAGCGAGTCGTCAAAACGGACTTCCGCCGAAAAAAAGAAAATTACCGAAATTCGAAATTGCGGATATTACAGTTCTGGAGCAGGTGCTGGTGCAGGTGAGGTGGGAGTCTGCAGTTCTTCTTCTTGTGTAGGTGCAGGTGGTGTTACAGTCTTTGGCTCTTCTTCTTGTGATGATGAATAATCCAACAAGCCTCTCTGTCTCTTGGGGTACTGTTTAGGTGAAGATCTGATGTGGGTAGCTTCCTCCAGCTCAGGCGACTTCCTCTTGAATAACTTGGATAGAGGCAAGTTGTTAGAGACATCTGCAGTTGCAGCTTTAGGTGTAGGTGACTCTGGTTGAATCTCAACTACAGGGGGAGCTGACGTCATATCCTCTACAGTGGGCTTGTTCTTTGCTGCCAGCTTCTCCTTTGTCGCTTGGTTCAGATGACCAAGTCTCTTGCTGATAAATAAAGTTTCGGCTCTTCCTTTGGCTCTTCCAAGAGGCTCCAAGATCCAACTGATCTGGGTCCCATATGCCAACTTTTGTCTGAACTTTTTCTCGTCGTTATCCCAGCTGACTTTGTTAACTTCCCTGACCAACTGTTTGTAGATATAATCTGGGCAGTTGATCCTTTGCTGCTGGGTTAATGCTCCTATCACGATATACTTGGCAGATGACAGTTGATCGTAACTGCCTGCCATGCCCATGATGATTTTATTTGTAATGTCAAGAACATACTTGTAATCCTTTTTAAGATCTTCTTTTTTTGCCGTGAACTTGACCTTAGATGACTGGTCAGGCATCCGGATTTCTTCCCATACCTCGAATGGGTTTGCTTCAAGGCTTCAACTGCAAGGCCATAATTTTCCAAGTTAAATGTGTCTGCAATAGTCTCCTTGTTGATGGTGATAGATTCACCAAAAATCGAGCTCTCAATTCCATATTGGGTTACTTGGGCTTCCTTATAGAAGCAGATAACAGCTTCCTTGAATAGTTGCGATGGGTTGATGTCCAGGAAATGGTAAATGCCATTTTTCTTCATCTTCCGGATTACATGAGTCATTTTTGCCATGTTATTCGATTCAAGCAAACCTTCAAAATTGACAACAATGTTAAAAATGATTTGCTCCTTCACCAGCTTGAGATTGACACCTTCGAAGTAAGTGGTTGAGTCCATTTATGCAAAATAAGATCTTGGATTGAGTGTAGTGAATATTCAAGTAATTTTTATGCTTTTGAAAAATTAGGGTTCTTAGAGCCTGAGAACGATAAAGTTTTTCTGAAATGGTTTCCGCCGTCTTATATACCCAGTTCAAAATATCTTTTTGAATTTATTAATTAAATAAACAAGCGGCGGTCCAAATTTTAATAACGAAGGAATGACGGTTGAAGTTGATTGGATATCGTGGAGGTATTGTGATCATGTGTTTATCCACATATGAGTAAATAATATAATAATCATACGTCGGTCAAAGAATGAGACACTTAGCTGGTTGACCATTTGACTTATGATGCAGCTGTGATTTCAAATCCTTCTATGCTCTGATTAGGGGTCTTCCTTGTCTGTGTTCTAATCATCTAACTCTTCCTTGTCTGTCCTTGTCTGCTTCTGCATCAGGTAACTTTCTCGGCTAGTCTGATCAGGTGACTTCCTCGTCTGGTCTGATCAGGTAACTTTTCCTCATCTCGTCTGCTTCGGGTCAGATGACTTTCCTTCAGGTCTAATCTGATCAGGTGACTTCCTCATCTGGTCTGCTTCAGGTTAGATGACTTTTCTTCAGGTCAGATGACTTTTCTTCAGATCAGATGACTTTTATCATCTGTTTTTAAGCTAAGTACTAGATTCCCAATCTATTAATCCAAGATCCCTGCTAAGTTCCAGAAACCTTTCTTCTGGTAAAGACTTTGTAAATATGTCAGCAATTTGATGCTCTGTGCTGACTCTTTCCACTTGAACTCTTTTGTTAAGCACATGATCTCTGATGAAATGATGTTTGACATCTATGTGCTTTGTTCTTGAATGTAGGACTGGATTATTGGTTATAGCAATTGCACTGTTGTTGTCACATCATATTGGAACTTCATTTGTTGTAATCCCTTAGATGTTGTCTGATCCATAGAATTTGAGCACAACAGCTACCTACAGATAAGTATCCTGACTCAGTTGTGGACATTGAGTTAGATACTTGCTTCTTGTTGAACCATGATATCAATCTGGTTCCAATGAATTGGCACGTTCCATTGGTGCTTTTCCTGTCAACATCCTACAAAATCTGCATCTGAATATCCAGAAAGTTTGAAGTTATCATCCTTGGGTTACCATAAACCAACATTGATTGTGGAATTAAGGTATCTGATTATTCTCTTAGTAGCTTCCTGGTGAGACTGCTTCGATTTGGACTGGAATCTTGCACATACTCCTACTGCATATGAAATATCAGGTATGCTTTCAGTGAGGTATAGAAGTGAACCAATTATTCTGTAGTATGTAGGGTCCACTGGAATGCCTCCTTCATCTACATCAATATGTTGGGATGTGCTCATAGGAATTCTTAGTGGTTTAGCTGAGTCCATTCCAAATCTTTTGATTAATTCCTTTGTGTACTTAGCTTGGTTGATGAAGATTCCACCGTTAACTTGTTTGACTTACAAACCAAGAAAGAAATTTAGCTTTCCCATCATACTCATATCAAATTCTCCTTGCATGAGATTTGAGAATTTCTCATATAGCTCAGGGTTGGTTGAGCCAAATATGATATCATCCACATATATTTGAATAAGTAATATGTGGTCTTCATGTTCAATTCTGAACAGTGTTTTGTCCACATTTCCTTTGCTGAATCCATTCTTCTCCATAAACATAGATAGTGTCTCATACCATGCTCTTGGTGCCTGCTTGAGTCCATATAGAGCTTTCAGATGCTTGTATACTTTGTCTCCTTTGACAAATCCAGGGGGTTGCTCCACATAGACTTACTGTTCTTCTAGAAATCCATTGAGGAATGCACTTTTTACATCCATTTGGTATACTTCAAAATCCTGAATGCTGCATATGCAAGGAATAGTCTGATGGCTTTTAATCTTGCTACTGGTGCATATGTCTCATCAAAATCTATTCCTTCACACTGAGCATAACCTTTTGCAACTAGTCTGGCTTTATTCCTAACAACAGCTCCATCTTCATCACATTTGTTTTTGTACACCCATTTGGTGCTCATTACTTTCTTGTGCTCTGGTCTGTCTGTTAGTTCCCAGACATTGTTTCTTTCCATCTGGTTTAGATCCTCTTACATTGCAATTACCCATGTGTAGTCCTCCAGTGCTTGATCTGTTGTCTTAGGTTCCATCTGAGGCATGAAACATGTGAACAGAGCCATTCCTACTGGTTCTGAATATTATCCGGTTCTGACTCCATCAGTTAAGTTTCCAATGATTTGTTGAATGAGATAATCTCTGAGCCATTTGGGGATATGTTCTCCAGGGTTTGTTCCCCCTGTTGAGTTGCTATGATGGGCTTCGTCTCTTTCTGCATCATCTTGGTTTTGGCCTTCTTGAAGTGTGTCTGGTTCAGCTGTGGCCTTGTCATCTTCAGATGGGACTTCAGTCTGTTCTGCAGGTGTGTCTTCATCAGCTGTGGTTGGAACAGGTACAGTTGGAGATCCTATCTGATCTGCAGTTGGGTCTCCTGTCTGCTATGTAGTTAGGTCTCTAGTCTGATCTGCAGTTGGGTCTTCAGATAAGTCCATCATTCCTGTATCATGGATGATAATTTCTTCTAGAGTGGCAGATTTGAGCTTTTTCTCAATTGACTCCACTTGTTTTGATGTACTCAGCAGTAGACTCATCAAACACAACATGGGGTGTTTCTTCTACAACTAATGTTCTTTTGTTAAATACTCTGTATGCCTTACTTATTTGTGAGTATCCCATAAAGAGAACATCATCAGTTTTAGAATCAAAGGCATTTAGTTGTGTTTTACCATTATTGTGGATGAAACACTTACAACCAAAGATATGAAAGTATTCAACATTTGGTGTTCTGACATTATAAACCTCATATGGAGTTTTGCCATGTCTCCCTACTATCATACTTCTGTTCTGAGTATGGCATACTGTGTTGATAGCTTCCGCCCAGAACCTCTTGGGCAGGTCAGCTTCAGCAATCATTGACCTGGTTGCTTCCTTCAAGGTCCTGTTTCTTCTTTAAGCAACACCATTTTGCTGTGGTGTTCTTGTGGCAGATACTTCATGCTGGATTCCATTCTGATCACTATATTCAGTGATTGCCATGTTGAGAAATTCTCCACCTCTGTCTGATCTGAACTTTATAAGTGAGAGGGATTTCTCATTTTGAATTTTCTTCAGCAGTTCAGGTAGCTTTGTTAATATTTCACTCTTTTTATAAAAAAAATACTACCCATGTAAATCTGGAGTAGTCATCCACCACTACTAGGGCATGCTTCCTTCCCCTAAATGTCCTTGGCTTTATGGGGCCAAAGAGATTTATATGAAGTATATCTAAGATTCTGGTGGTGAGAGTTGTAGGCTGAACTGTTTTGAATGATGCTCTGGTTTACTTTCCTTTCTGGCATGCATAACAGATACTCTCCTTCTTGAATGCTTCTACTGGAAGTACTCTGACTAACTTTTGAGAGCTTATCTTGTTGATGGCTTTGATGTTCAAGTGACATAGTCTCTTGTGCCAGAGCCATCCATTTTCAGCAATTGTCTTTGATAAGAAACAAGCATTTGGTGCTCCTGATCTCCAGTCTATCAGATAGACATCTATTCTTCTAAATCCTTGTAGCTTTACTTCTCCTATCAAGAGATCAATCAGCATGCATTCCATCTTGTGAATACTACCAAATTGTTCTCATCACAGAATTGGCTTATACTTGTATTTAAGCCCTTTGACATACTTCACTTTATAGATGATTATGTTCCCCATGTGTAGTTTTCCATAGCCTTTGGTCTTTCCACTTGAGCTATCTCCAAAATTTACATCTGGACCTCTTTATTTCACATAATCTGACAGAATCTTCTTATTCCCTGTTATGTGCCTTGAGCATCCAGAATCTACAAACCATTCTTCACCTCCTCCTGTTCAACTTGAGGTGACATGGTAGTAGTCTTCCCATCTTCTCTGCAAAGAGATTTACGTACCCAAATCTGAGTGGGTCCTTTGGGGTTAGTGGACTTCCTGGAGAATTGATTTCTCCTTAGATTATGAAAATTATGTTGACTGCCCCTATAAGGTGTGTGCTGTCTAGGTCTATATCCCTGGTTAGGATTGTATACTGGATATGCCTCGTAAAATTTATGGTGTGGGCCATTCCTAAATCTTGGCTTAGACCATTTGTTAAATCTTTGAGGTCTCCGCACCTGTTCATTGTGATAGTTTGGATAACCTTGAGGTTTCCATTTACCTCTCCCATTTTGAAATCTGTTTTTAGGGAGTCTATGGCAATAATTTGCATAATATTTTGACTGCTGCTTCTGCCTTGGCCATTGCCAAATCTCATGTTTAGGTGGCTGCCTTGTAAACTTTGGCTGCTGCGTAAACCTTTGATTGGGCTGCTGCCTATATTGAAATACGGGTTTTATTGACTCAGCAATCGGGACATAAGTTTCTCCCTTAACAAAAGTGGTTTTAGAACTAGAGGGAGTGTTGGGGTCATATCCAAGGACTGATCTTAAATAAAGTGGCCTCTTGTTCATACACATACCATCAAGGATTATGGATGCCTTCATAGAAGTTATCTCTTTAGCTTGTGTTTTGCTCAGCTGTTTTAGCTTAGAAAACTCAGATTTTATATGAGCGAGCGCAGCTGACTTTTTATTGTGTAATACAGTCTGCTTTTGTATCTCAGCTATGGAAGTTTTAGCCGAGTTTTTTTAAGGTTTTCACAATTTTTTTTCAAACTCAGCTATAATGTTTTTAAATTTTGCTGACTCTTGGCTAAGTTTGTCAAAATCATTTTTCAGCTGGACTTTCTCATTTTTCAGATATGCATTCTCGGCTGTGACAGTTAGGTGAGCTGATTTTAAGGTTTCAAAATCTTTTAGCAACTGATTTACAGATTCGTGAAGGTTCATATCTTCAGACATGTCAGAGCTGAAACCTTCGATAGTTTGAGGCTTGGAAGTTACCTCTTCATCAGCTAGATTGGCCATCAGACAACTGTATTCATCATCATCATCATCAGAGAAGAATCCACCACTTGATTCTACTCTTTTTTCAATCTGATCCTCCCCAGTAAGTGCTTTCCTCTTGTCTTCTTTCTTGCCCATGTCCTTCTTATCTTTATCTCTGTTGAGATCACGGCAGTCAAATTGTATATGTACTTGTACTTGTAACATTCAACCTTCCAGTTTCCAGTTGGTTCCTCCGTGGATTGTCCTTGTAGTTCTTCTTGTACTTGGATTAGTTCTTTCTGAAGTTGCTAAATCTTTGTATAATGAATGCCATTTCTTCCTCAAAATCTAGAGGATTTGGTGGTTTAACTTCAGACAGGCTCTTATGAGGGGACTCATCTGAAAATGCTAGTCCTTTCTCAGCTGTCTCAGTTGATGATGAGCAGGGCAGCTCAAACCTATATTCCTTCAGATCAGAAAACAGCTCCTGGATTTTTATCTTGTTAAGTCCTTGCATTCCCTCATGGCTACGACCTTCATGCTCCATTTTGGATTTAGGGATCTCAAAACTTTCAGGGTCATCTCCTTGTTGCCATATGTTTTTTGCAGCGAGTTAAATTCATTAATGATCTATGTGAATCTTCCATCCGCCTGATCAGTGGTTTCTACAGTCTTTATCTTGAAGTTATCAAACTTTTGGGTGGCTATTGACAACTAGTTTTCCTTGATCAGCTCGGTTCCCTCACACATTACTGCCAACGTGTCCCAGATTTCTTTTACATTTTGCAGTTTTTGATCTTGACCATGGTGGCTTTATCAATGGTTTGATATAGAACATCACTGGCCCAATTATCTAGATTGGCTAGCTTTCTCTCTTCAGGTGACATTTCTGTCCTCTTCTTAGGAATCTTCTTTGGCTTCCCGGCTGCAATCTCCTTAGCTGTGTTGTCCTTCAGAAATAAGAAGGGACCATCTTCTATGACGCACCACATGTCGTCGTTGATGGATAAAAGATGTGCCTGCATCTGTAATACCCGAGATTTCTGATGTGCAATTTAACCTTGTGATATTGTATTTGTTGTATTTTGATCTGAGTATTATTCTCCGTATTTCATGATCCGGTGTTATTGAGCGCATGAATACATGATTGTGTTCAATATTGTGATTTTGCACTTGTAGCGCACGCTATAGACTAGGCGTAGCGTACGCTAATTTGGGTTTAGTAGCGCACGCTATATATGAACCTTAGCGCGCGCTATACGTAGTCAGCATGATTGAGACGTGTTGGTAGGTGAGATCAGGCTGCGGATCTTGGTCGGATTATGTCGGGATGAACCTGGACGGCTTTCGGGAAAAGCCAAGTCAACGCGATAGCGCACGCTACTGATATGAGGATAGCGCACGCTAAAGGCTGAGTACAGTGAAGTCAGTAAGTTTCGTATAGCCGTTAGCGCACTCTATGAATATGGACTAGCGCGCGCTAATAACCATTTTCTATATAAAGGACAACATCCTTTTTCATATTTTCAGACTTTTCACTTCCCACATTCGAATTCTTGAACTTAGAGAGTCACTCTCTTCATCCTAAACCCTTCATATCATCATCCTAGCCCGAGTTGAAGATTATATATCATTGGAGATTGGTGTTCAAGCTCTCGGTGTTGGATTTCTTCAAAATTCCTTCGTGTTCTTCGCTACTTTGAGGTAGGTGATTCTTCACCAATATTAGTAGTATTTTGAAGGATGTTTTGATCATGATTTGGGATTATCTAGTCAGTTAAATACATACGTAGTCGAACATCATGTGGTAGAAGGATATTTTCGATGTTTCGATACTTCTTCATCGTATAAACCGTTGAACCTTTTTAGTGTTTGAACTCCTAAGCATATTCATGTATCTTCAAAACCGATTATGACCAGTAGGTGGAGAATATCAAGTTCTTATGTTTTACATAATGGAATCATACGTTTTGGAACGTAGGATGAATGGAACTTAGGATACTTTCTCGAAGATCAAGATGAATTAAGATGTTGTGATGGTTATATGTATCTTTGTACCTTGAAGTCGTTTAATCCGTAAAGATCTTTCACAAACCATATGAACATAGTATGTGCGGAGATGACATGTTTTATCACTGAAGATTCATGAGTTTCATCACCATTAGATCCGTTTTCTGCCCAGTACTAAACTGCCATGCACAGGTAGCGCACGCTAAGATGTATATATTAACGTGCGTTATTGGAAATGAATAACGTATGCTACGTTGGTACGTAACGTACGTTATGTCATCAGGCGAGTCAGTAGGCTGATCAGAGAGGACTGCCGGTACATAAGTTAGCGTACGCTAGACTTCGTCGTTTACGTACGCTAACGGACAGGCTTAGCGCACGTTACGTAGAGTACGTAGCGTACGCTAAGTAGTCCCGACAGATTGCATTTTTAGAGCTTTCGGCCGTAGACCGGGTTGTTAGACATTCGTGCGAGATAAGATAAATTCTATATTATTTCTTTTGTTAAGGTTCGAGCTTGCTACATTGATCGAAGGAGACGGCCTTCGAGTGTGTTGAGATTCGTTGGAGTGATTTGTTCTTGCCATCTTTGAGGCAAGTATCGTATTTTAAGCTTATTGATATTATATCGTTGATCGTGTGTGCAATTTATTCATGTTGTTGAACATGAGATTATATTCTTTGAGTTGTCATGATATTTACGTCGATGAACGTGTTGATTTGCATATGTGTATGCAAAATGGTATGGTTTGTGTTGTAAATGATCCGAGGGGATCATGAGGATCTATGCTGAGGGCGCTGGATCGAATGTCCACCATGCGTTGGTCCGACGGGATTATCATGGGGATCTATGCTGAGGGCGCTGGATCGTTGGATGGGTTTTCCACCATGCGTTGGTCCGACGGGATCATCATGGGGATCTATACCGAGGGCGCTGGATCATTGGATTACCCTGTATTGTGTTGATGGAATCGTGAGGATTCACATCGTTGGATTCCGATGACGGAAGTCTGTTTTGTATGTTTTATGATGCATTGATGATTTATGTATTGCGATACTTGTACTAGCATTGTTTTGCTAACCCCTTCGGGGGTGGACATTTGTTTTGATGTTCAGGTAGCCTAGGAGCGGGAAACAGCCACAGTACCGACATGATGATGAAATGGCTCAGTGATGTGGTTGATGTTTGTTGTTTTTGGTGATTTGTCTTCTTAGTTCATTTTTAGTACTCGAGTACGCGTGTCTTATTAATATCATTTCGATATGGTTGTATTAATTAACTCAATGGATCAGTTGGAACCGGTTTTCTAACTTGAAATTTGTGGTATTTTTGAATTGTGATCACATTTCTTTTAATTAGCCTTGTAAATCCTTACTTAAAGGGTTTACGGCGCTGTAATTATTCCGAATATCTCGGGGTGTTACAGAATATGGTATCAGAGCTAAGATTCATGGATATCTTGGCAGTCGGGTTTTAGTTGGGTCTGTTTACGTTATTTACGGGTCGGTTGTAACATCACTGCTGAGCCAGCATTGTCGTGTGGACCGTGGTTGTAAGTCTCCTAATCTCAGTTACTACCGTTTTATTTAAATCCTTATTGTGATTATTGACAGACTATATTTTAGAAAAGTTGCCCTGGATATTGAGTATTTGTGTTTACAGTATGTTGAGGGGAGGTCGTGGACGCGGACGCGGACGTGGAAATGCGAGACAGGAAGATTCGGTGTCTACCCCAGAAATAACAGCTAGTCAAACAGATTCCCATTCCGGAGGACAGCAGGGATCAGCAAATAATAATGCAGATCCTAACGTGCCGGGAGTGCTTCAACAGGTGGTTGCCCAGATAAACCAGTTTGCTCAGGTTGTTGATCGCATGCAGACGGCGATGGGACAGCAGCATAACGAGGATAACCGGGGAGACAAATGGCTTACTAAAGTGGTCAAATTGCATCCTCCAAAATTTGACGGTTCTGCGGAGACGCTCTCTTGGGATCACTGGTTGAAGGAGTTAGAGAAGATCTTTGCAGGGATTAACTGTCCCAACGACATAAAGGTTCCGGTCGCCCAGTATCTTCTTACGGGGGAGGCTTTCGACTGGTGGGAGGCCATTCGACCTGAGGAGCATAATGTTGACTGGATGGAGTTCAAATTAATGATGGAAGCGCAGTATTGTCCTCGCCCAGTTAGAGAGGCACAAGTCCGGGAGTTTTTCTCACCACAAAATTCAGAGGCATCTGTGACTGATGTGATTAAGACTTTTAATCACCAGTTGACTTATGTGCGCCACTTGGTCAGGACCGAGGCGGAGAGGATTTTCCATTTTGACATGCGGATGAAGCCGGAGATTCAGCAATACATGTCCGGATTTGAATGTACCACCCTGCGACAGTATCAGGACAAGGCGCTGGCCTATGATATGAAAGAGGCGGCAGTAGAGAAGTCAACGGAAGAAAAGAAGCAGAAAGTGTTTGACAACTTCACGGAGAATAAGAGTAGCGGGCCCCGCAAGGGCCAGTCCTCATTTCGTTCGTCCAGGAGGCCTCCACATCCTTCTCGAGGCGGAAAGAAGTTCCGGGCAGCACCAACTGTTTCAGACGCAGGGAAGAAATGTTATAACTATGGCAAAACAGGGCATGTTCGACGTGATTGTTTCGCACCTGCTGTGACCTGTTTCGAGTGTGGACAAGAAGGGCATCGCGCAACATTTTGTGGAAATGCGACTCGATCTTTTGGTACTCGCACTCCTGCACCGGTTTCGAAGGACACTAGTGTAAACCAGACGCAGCAAAGTGGTTTCCAACAACAGAATGTTGGAAAAAGAGAAGCATCTAGCGCTGGGTACGTTCCTCCGCGTATTTACGAGATGAAGAAGTGAGACGAGCAGAACACGGCTATTGCATCAGGTATGATTCAGATCCTCTTGCAACCAGTTAGTGTCTTATTCGATTCAGGAGCTACGCATTCTTTTATATCTTTTAACTGTGTTAATAGTTTGAAGATCTCGTGCTTGTATGATTGTGAACCTTATGTTGTGGTATTACCGAGCGGAGAGAAAATTGTGGGAACCCTAGAAACTAGAGATTTTCCAGTGTCTATAGGAGGGAGAGATTGGCCATCGAATCTTATAGTAGTTGACATCCATGGTGACGATTTAATTCTCGGAGACGATTGGCTCAACCGTTATGGAGCTATTCTGAATTACCGAAAGAGGATCATTTCCATCATTGCTGATGATGGGTCTGAACACTTATTCAGAGGATGGAGACCGGGAAGCTCGAGAAAATTGATCAAAGTGATGAAAGCAGTGAAATTACTGAAGCAGGGATGTCATGGAATTTGGTGCTATGCCATGAAGAAAGAAGAAGGAGTAGAATTCTCATCTATTCCAGTGGTGAATGAATTTTCTGTTGTATTCCCTGACGAGCTACCTGGATTACCTCCGCAGAGAGAAGTGGAGTTCACTATCGAATTAGAGCCTGGAGCCGTTCCTATTTCCAGAGCACCATACCGCATGGCGCCAACCGAGATGTATGAACTAAAGAAGAAATTGGAGGAATTATTACAGAAAGGTTATATTCAACCTAGCGTTTCTCCTTGGGGAGCTCCCGTTCTCTTTGTCCGGAAGAAAGATGGATCCCTCCGATTATGTATTGATTACAGGGAGCTAAACAAGGTGACGATCAAGAACAAGTATCCTATACCTCGGATCGACGACTTGTTTAATCAACTGCAAGGGGAAAGGGTATTCTCGAAGATTGACTTGCGATCAGGATGTCATCAGTTGAGAATTAAGGAATCGGATATACCGAAATCTGCTTTCAGGTCCCAATACGGGCACTATGAATTCGTGGTGATGCCATTCGGACTTACCAACGCTCTTGCGGTATTTATGCAATTGATGAATCGGGTATTCTTAGATTACCTAGACAAGTTTGTGGTCGTTTTCATTGATGACATCTTGATCTATTCGAAAGACACAAAGGAGCATGCCGAGCATTTGCATGTGGTTTTGAGCATCTTGAGAAATGAACAGCTTTATGTGAAGCTTTCCAAATGCGAGTTCTAGCTTAGGGAAGTAACCTTCCTAGGGCATGTGATATCAGCTGACGGAGTTCAGGTGGACCCGAAGAAAGTCGAAGCAATCTTGGAATGGGAAGCTCCTAATAACGTAAAAGAAGTCCGAAGCTTCCTAGGACTTGCTGGATATTATCGCCGTTTTGTAGAGGGATTTTCCAAAATTGCTCGTCCACTCACCCAACTGTTACAGAAAACTCAAAAGTTCACGTGGGATGAGAAATGCCAGGCTGGTTTTGATGAACTTAAGAAGAGATTGACTACAGCACCTATATTAGCATTACCAGATGGAACTGATGGATTCATGGTATACAGCGACGCTTCAAATCAGGGTCTGGGATGTGTGTTGATGCAAAGGGATAAGGTGATTGCCTATGCTTCTCGACAATTAAAACCGTACGAAGTTAATTACCCGACTCACGATCTGGAGTTAGCATCTGTGGTCTTTGCCTTGAAAATTTGGCGACATTATTTATACGGCATTCATTGTCACATCTTTATAGATCATAAAAGCCTCAAGTACATTTTCAGTCAGAAAGAATTAAACATGAGGCAGAGAAGGTGGCTGGAATTGATGAAGGATTACGACTTGGAAATTCTCTATCATTCGGGTAAAGCAAACGTAGTAGCCGATGCATTAAGCCGTAAACCTATTTCTCTTCGAGTGTTGGAAGCACTTACATCCCAAACCAGCATTCAACGACAACTGATCCGCGAAGGGATTGAAGTATGGTCACCATAAATCCAAGGGCAACTATATGTGATGGAACTGACTTTGTCCCTAGTCGAGGAAATCAAATCTAAGCAGTTGAACGATTCTCTGATCCTTCGGTTATGTGACGAAGTAAAGAAAGGAAAAGCCCCAGGATTCGTGATACAAGATGATGGAGTTCTGAGATTTCAAAGTCGACTTTGCGTTCTCGATGATGATGATTTGAGACGGACAATTTTGAAGGAAGCTCACAGCGCTCCCTATTCTATTCACCCAGGCAGCAGTAAGATGTATAAGGATCTAAAACAAAACTTCTGGTGGGGAAATACGAAGAAGGACGTAGCAGAGTACGTTTTGAAGTGTTTGACTTGTCAGCAGGTTAAGATTGAACATCAGCGACCTGCCGGAATGTTAAATCAGCTTCCAATTCCTGAGTGGAAGTGGGAGGATATCTCGATGGATTTCATCACCAATATGCCAAGGACCAAGACGGGAATGAACATGATTTGGGTTATAGTTGATCGACTAACCAAGTCGGATCATTTCCTAGGAATTAAAGACACGTAGGGACCAGAGAAATTGGCACGAGTATTTATTACAGAGATAGTCAGATTGCATGGGACGCCGAAGACCATTATTTCAGATCGGGATGGTCGCTTCGTGTCTCACTTCTGGAAGGCAGTTCACAGGGCTTTGGGGACCGAGCTGAACTTTAGCACGACTTATCATCCTCAGACGGACGGTTAGTCCGAAAGGACTATACAAACAGTAGAAGACATGCTTAGAGATTGTTCTTTGGATTGGTCAACTGATTGGGAAGTTCATTTGCCGTTGATTGAATTCACCTACAATAATAGTTGGCATGCTTCTATTAAGATGGCACCATTTGAAGCTTTGTATAGGAGAAGATGCCGATCACCCCTATGCTGGGGTGATTCTTCGGACTTGATCGGGACGGAACCGAGATTGATAGTTCAGACTCAAGAGAAGATAGCTTTGATTCGGGAAAGACTGTTGACTGCCCAGAGTCGATAGAAGTCTTATGCATATGTACGTAGTCGCCCTCTAGAGTTCGACATTGGGGACCACGTACTATTTAAGGTGTCTCCTACACGAGGGATTTTCCGTTTTGGGAGGAAAGATAAGCTAAGTCCGAGATATATCGGGCCATTTGAGATCCTCGAGAGAGTTGGGGATTTAGCGTATAGGTTGGCCTTACTGCGCTCGCTGAGTCACGTTCACAATGTGTTTCACGTATCCTAATTTCGGAAGTATGTACCGGATCCCAGTCATATCATTGAGTTCAATGAGATCGAGATAGCTAATGACGGCACCTTCGAAGAGAGACCAATCAAGATACTTGAGGGTCGGATCAAACAATTGAGGAATATACCAATACACTTGGTTAAAGTACAATGGTCACGACATGGAGCTGAAGAGGCCACTTGGGAAACGGAGGACAGTATGAGGCTAGATATCCAGAGTTGTTTTCATCTTAAGTTTCGGGATGAAACTTCTTTTTAGGGAGAGAGGATGTAATACCCGAGATTTCTGATGTGCAATTGAACCTTGTAATATTGTATTTGTTGTATTTTGATATGAGTATTATTCTCCGTATTTCATGATCCGGTGTTATTGAGCGCATGATTACATGATTGTGTTCAATATTGTGATTTTGCACTTGTAGCGCACGCTATAGACTAGGCGTAGCGTACGCTAATTTGGGTTTAGTAGCGCACGCTATATATGAACCTTAGCGCGTGCTATACGTAGTCAGCATGATTGAGACGGGTTGGTAGGTGAGATCAAGCCGCGGATCTTGGTCGGATTATGTCGGGATGAACCTGGATTGCTTTCGGGAAAAGCCAAGTCAACGCGGTAGCGCACGCTACTGATATGAGGATAGCGCATGATAAAGGCTGAGTACAGTGAAGTCAGTAAGTTTCGTATAGCCGTTAGCGCACGCTATGAATATTGACTAGCGCGCGCTAATAACCATTTTCTATATATAGGACATCATCCTTTTTCATATTTTCAGACTTTTCACTTCCCACATCCGAATTCTTGAACTTAGAGAGTCACTCTCTTCATCATAAACCCTTCATATCATCATCCTAGCCCGAGTTGAAGATTGTAGATCATTGGAGATTGGTGTTCAAGCTCTCGGTGTTGGATTTCTTCAAAGTTCCTTCGTGTTCTTCGCTACTTTGAGGTAGGTGATTCTTCACCAATATTAGTAGTATTCTGAAGGATGTTTTGATCATGATTTGGGATTATCTAGTCAGTTAAATACGTACGTAGTCGAACATCATGTGTTAGAAGGATATTTTCGATGTTTCGATACTTCTTCATCGTATAAACCGTTGAACCTTTTTAGTGTTTGAACTTCTAAGCATATTCATGTATCTTCAAAACCGATTATGACCAGTAGGTGGAGAATATCAAGTTCTTATGTTTTACATAATGGAATCATATGTTTTGGAACGTAGGATGAATGGAACTTAGGATACTTTCTCGAAGATCAAGATGAATTAAGATGTTGTGATGGTTATACGTATCTTTGTACCTTGAAGTCGTTTAATCCGTAAAGATATTTCACAAACCGTATGAACATAGTATGTGCGGAGATGACATGTTTTATCACTGAAGATTTCATGAGTTTCATCACCATTAGATCAGTTTTCTGCCCAGTACTAAACTGCCATGCACAGGTAGCGCACGCTAAGATGTATATATTAACGTGCGCTATCGGGAATGAGTAACGTACGCTACGTTGGTACGTAACGTACGTTATGTCATCAGGCGAGTCAGTCGGCTGATCAGAGAGGACTGCCGGTACATAAGTTAGCGTACGCTAGACTTCGTCGTTTACGTACGCTAACAGACAGGATTAGCGCACGTTACGTAGAGTACGTAGCGTACGCTAAGTAGTCCAGGCAGATTGCATTTTTAGAGCTTTCGGCCGTAGACCGGGTTGTTAGACATTCGTGCGACATAAGATAAATTCTATATTATTTCTTTTGTTAAGGTTCGAGCTTGCTACGTTTATCGAAGGAGACGGCCTTCGAGTGTGTTAAGATTCGTTGGAGTGATTTGTTCTTTCCATATTTGAGTCAAGTATCGTATTTTAAGCTAATTGATATTGTATCGTTGATCGTGTGTGCGATTTATTCGTGTTGTTGAACATGAGATTATATTCTTTGAGTTGTCATGATATTTACGTCGATGAACGTGTTGATTTGCATATGTGTATGCAAAATGGTATGGTTTGTGTTGTAAATGATCCGAGGGGATCATGAGGATCTATGCTGAGGGCGCTGGATCGAATGTCCACCATGCGCTGGTCCGAAGGGATCATCATGGGGATCTATGCTGAGGGCGCTGGATCGTTGGACGGGTTTTCCACCATGCGTTGGTCCGACGGGATCATCATGGGGATCTATACCGAGGGCGCTGGATCATTGGATTACCCTGTATTGTGTTGATGGAATCGTGAGGATTCACATCGTTGGATTCCGATAACGGAAGTCTGTTTTGTATGTTTTATGATGCATTGATGATTTATGTATTGCGATACTTGTACTAGCATTGTTTTGCTAACCCCTTCGGGGGTGGACATTTGTTTTGATGTTCAGGTAGCCGAGGAGCGAGGAAACAGCCACAGTACCGACATGACAATGAAATGGCTCAGTGATGTGGTTGATGTTTGTTGTTTTTGGTGATTTCTCTTCTTGGTTCATTTTCAGTACTCGAGTACGCGTGTCTTATTAATATCATTTCGATATGGTTGTATTAATTAACTCAATGGATCAGTTGGAACCGGTTTTGTAACTTAAAATTTGTGGTATTGTTGGATTGTAATCACATTTCTTTTAATTAGCCTTGTAAATCTTTACTTAAAGGGTTTACGGCGCTGTAATTATTCCGAATATCTTGGGGTGTTACAGCATCCTTATTTTCCAGAGGTCATATTCATTGACAGAAAATACAGGTAATCTATAGTGCTTGTGCTGCATGTGTTGCATTCTAAATGAGAGATTAATATATATGCTCAGATATATGGATCCGGTTATGTAAAAATTGAACCAACTTCTCTGATACCACTTGTAGGTCACAAGTCGTCAGGAATAAGTCTAGAGGGGGGTGAATAGACTTATTAAACTCTTTTCCTGAATCTCAAGTGAGTTTACTCAGCTGAAGCAGCTTAACTGCAGATGATAGTGCAGAAGCTTAGCTGATAATAATGTAGGTGACTAAGGTCGTCTGCAGATGTCTTATGTAAAATTTATAACTAAGTTATGCGGAAAACAGCTTACTGCTATATGTAACAGTTAACAATGAATGAATGCAATAGGTAAGTATGGCGAATGCAGTAAAACATGCAGGCAATTATAGTGGTCTTAGAAGTGGGGTAATCCTCTACTAATCCACTTCTCTCCAAACCAGTTGGAGATAAATTCACTATAACTGTCAACCATTGATAAAAGTTACAATGGATTCCCACACAGTTATAACAGTTTCCAACCAGTGGAAACCCATGGCCATTGCAACTCCCTTGGCTGCCTAGCACATCCTAATTGAAAACCCATGGATGCCTCCACAACTCTCGAGCTGTCTATCACCTTCCAATCAAGAACCCATGGATGCCTTATCAGTCGCGAAACTTCTGAAGAACCTCGTTCACAGAAGTACCCCATACTCAGCTTTTAAGACAAGAGTGTTGTCTTCTCCAACTAAGAGCTTCTCTGCATATGAACTTGAATGCTTTGCTCTTCACGATGCTATAGTTCGCTTGATAGCTTTGATTGCTTTGATTGATTTAGATCGCTTGTAAGTGTTGTTCGCATCGTACTTAGCTCAATTTTGTCTTCAGATATTTATAGTATGATTCTTTGAGGTTCTTCATAGCCATTGCATCTCTTGTAACAAATCCATCCATTGGAGAGTTGACTTCTTTGTTTATTCGTTCATCTCTTTGCAAGGCTTTCTTTCTTTCTTCAAATATGTCCACTTGAAGAATCTTCCCGTTGCGCCATTTTTCCTGATTTGTATATTCTGAAAGTCTTCCTGGCGTGGATCTTAAGGAATATTTTATTCCTAACTTTCCGGGAATCATTCACTTTGTCTCCTTGAAATAAGTTTGCACGTGTCTTTCCGTAATTCTTGAATTTCAACGCTTTGCGACGTGGACTTAATTTAGAGTTCGTATGATGTTTCTTCTATGAGAAAATTCTCTCCACTTGATAAATTTCTCTGCTCTGTCAAGGTTCTCACTTCTCTGATAAAGTTCTCTGATAGACTCCCCTGGTGAAGTTATCAGATGTGCTTGGATAGTGTTCTCTGATCTGCTCTATTGAACTTCAGCTGATTGAAACTCGTTTGATAACTTATCTGATTATAACTTATCTGCAATCAAACTTCTATGGTCAGTTGAGTTGACAAACACTCGACTGAAGTGTCTTCTGATAATAACTCGTCTGCATCTCGGCTGCTACCGTGTTTTGGTCAAACCTCTCTAATGTTCTCGTTGACTAAAACTTGCTTGATAACTTATCTGATTTATAGGCAGTTCTATACTTAGCCGATTTTTTAACTGATTAACTTAGCCTATATAAATGGCCTAGAAGATACTCATTTGGTTCTTCTTTACAATGCCAAGTACTTTACATTTGAATAAATCATAAGGGCGGACAGCCCTGCTCTTTGCCGTTCTTATTCCCATTTCTTCATTTCCGACGAGGAAGCACGAGAGGAGTGATTCTGAGGCAATTTAGAGTTGGCTATTCATCATCCACCATCATCTTTGGTTGAATAACAAAGATTATACAACTTCTAATCCGTTTCTACCTTCCAAATCAAGGTAAATTCCTTAGAACCCTAGTTTGGGGAAATTTTGGGGATTTTCTTAGATTCATCCGATTTATCCATTTTGGAGCTTGAAATCTTTGAGATTATGATGCATCTACCCCGCACCCACATGTCCCCTACGATTATATATATGGATGTTTATGTATTTTGTTCGGACTTGAGAGGGTTTGGATGATTTCCAAACCTCTAGGTGATTATCCTTGGAGTTCTATGAATCGTAGGCGGGTTTCGTGAGTTTCTCCATGTGATTTGAGTATGGACTATTAATTATACTAATCGTTTAGGTGCCGGAAGTGCAATCTTGGACCTACCGAACTTGTATACTTCTCCTTCCAATTCTTGATGTCTCAAAGACAAGTATATGTTTATCATTGTACGTTATCGACTTTGAAAGTAAGGTATATGACTTGTATGATTGCATATATATTCACTCTGGGATGGATCGACGGGTCCTCTAAGGGTTCATTTGCCTTTGGTGCGGTTCCACGAATATTTTGGGTTGACCACTCTGGGATGGACCGACGGGTCTTCTGAGGGTTCCGGTGCCTTTGGTGCGGTTCCATGGTTAATCACGTATGTATTGAAATGAGATTTAGTTATTCCGGAATACTAGTCTTGATTTTATGAAATGATGATTACATTGACTTTATTGTCGAGAAGTATTATGTTTCATATTCGATATACTTGTACTAGCTATTCGACGGCTAACCCCTTTATGGGGGAAACACCTTTCATGTATTTCAGGATCCAGGAGGGTGGATAGGCATGTACCAGGTTAGCATGAAGATTGTGGGCAAGTGTGATGCTATGCCTCGTCACTGGTTATATTTTGTATTTCATCCATTCAGTAATGTTGTACTTGAAATGGTTATGAGTACTCGAGTACTGTTTCTGGCTTTCTTAATGTTTTGGCCTGTGTTGCCTTGGGATTGATTGTTGATGAATTGTATTCGGTCTTATTGGATATTGTGTTGGTTATCAATTTTATTGTATTCCATTGGATTATGATTAGACCTCATCGATCAAAAGTTCATGGTTCTGCGTATGTATAGCCTTGTGGGTCCCACGGTGGGGTTCACGGTGCTCTAATATACGCTGAATAACTTGGGGGTGTTACGGAATATGGTATCGGAGCTTAGGTTTATGGATACCTAGGATGTCGGTCTTTTGGATCGATTGAGTCATCGTTTGTCTACAGTATCACCACTTTTCCATCATCACATTGCAACCGGTACTAGTAAGTCCTTTTACCCTTCTTTTGTTTTTCCTTATCGTTTCATTTTTTAATTTGGTATTCTGAGAATCAGTCACTCCGATGATGTGCGATTTGAATTGTACTTACGTACTTTGTGTGTCCTTCAGAATGTCTGCTGACAGGGGATAGAGGCGAGGCCGCAGTCGTGGACGCGGACGAGGACGTGGCGCGGCCGCTTCCCTCAGTTCCTTTGCGGGGTCGACTACCCCTAGTTTATCTAACTCAGTGCATCCCGACACCGAGAGTCAACATGACCAGTCGACCGGTCAAGGGAATAATGCAGATGTTGGGGCTACGAATGTTCTTCAACAATTGGCAAATCAGATAAATATCCAGGCCCAAGCTGTTCAGCTAAATAATCCAAATATGGCGGCAGATGTTCTGCTCGAAAATATGATCCGTATGCATCCAACACAGTTTAGCGGTGCTACCGACTCGGATGATTGGGAGAATTGGCTCTTCGAGTTGGAAAAAGTGTTCGAGGTGGTTGATTGCCCCGAAACGAGGAAGGTACCTATCGCTCAATACTTTCTCACTATAGAAGCTGCGAGTTGGTGGAAGGATGTTAAACCACGAGATCGTGCTATTACTTGGGATGAATTTATAGAGCTACTGGAGGCTGAGTTTTGTCCTTGGCCAATACAAGAAAGCATAATCCGAGACTTTTTCGAGGCTAAGCCACAGAACATTCCAGTCTCACAGGCGATAGTGGAATATAACCAACAGCTGGTTCATGTGAAGAATCAGATGCGTGATGAGCGCGACAAGATCCACCACTTCGACATGCACATACAATGGATTTATGGCGTTATATGGCCGTGTTTGCTTGCACTACTCGGAAGGAATACCAAGACAGGGCTATGGCTTATGAAATGTTGAGTTACAACAATGATACCACAGAAGAGTCGAAGAAGCAAAAGACCACCTAAAATTTTTCTGGCTCCAAAGATGGCAACTTCCAGAGACCTCAGACGGATAACCGTTCTGTCAGGAAGTCGTCACGTTCTGTTAAAGGGAAGAAGAGTTTATGTTCTGCTCCGGGCACCTCAACTGGCCCGATAACCTGTTTTAATTATGGTCGTCCAGGCCACATCAATCTGGAGTGCAACTTTCCACCTCTTAAGTGTCACACTTGTGGTCAGGTGGGACATTTTATTGCCCCGAGAAAGATCAGACCTTGGATACTCGGGCTTCTGCCCCAACGCTTGGAGATCAGAGTATGAGTCAGCGACAATCAGTTAGTCAGCCACAACAAAGTTACGACAGTGGCCGGGGATAGAGTTAGAATGCTAGAGAGGGAGATTCTAGCATCGGTTCGGCACACCCACGAGTCTATGAGATGCGTCGAGCAGATAAACCTGATGCGG
Source organism: Orobanche coerulescens (assembly GCA_033398695.1). Taxonomy (NCBI): domain Eukaryota; kingdom Viridiplantae; phylum Streptophyta; class Magnoliopsida; order Lamiales; family Orobanchaceae; genus Orobanche; species Orobanche coerulescens. Next base: position 7,955,495 of record CM065814.1, read on the forward strand.
CAATGGCCTCAGGTACCATTCATATCCTATCTCATCCAGTTTGTGTACTCTTGATTCGGGTGCTACACATCCTTTCAACTCCTTGGATTGTGTACGCCGTTTGAATATAAATTGTATGACTACTTGCGATCCTTTCATTGTGAAACTGCCCAGCAGGGATAAAATCATGGGGAATCGGGAGATTAGAGATTTTTAGGTGAATATAGCTGGGATTGATTGGTTGTCGAATTTGATTGTGGTTGATATCGAGGGTGAGGATGTGATCCTCGGTGAAAATTAGCTTGATAGTCACCAAGCGATTATGAATTACCGCACTAAGGTTATCACTATGATGACGAAAGATGGTTCCGAGTACTCGTTTATGGGACGTAAATTGGGCCAACCTAAGTTGATTATCAGTGCCATGAAGACCGTAAAACTCTTGTATAAAGATTGCACGGTCTATTGGTGTTATGCTTTGAAGTCGGAAGGGAACACAGTTGATTTGTCTTCGATTCCAGTTATTAATGAGTACCCAGACGTTTTTCCAGATGACCTTCTGGGATTACCGCCAGATCGAGAGATAAAATTTTCTATAGATTTAGAGCCTGACGCGGCTCCGATTTCTAAGGTGCCTTATCGGATGGCACCTTCCGAGATGCAAGAATTGAAGAATCTGTTGGGAGAACTATTGGAAAAAGGGTACATCAGACCGAGCGCTTCACCTTGGGGCGCGCCTATTCTTTTTGTGAGGAAGAAGGATGGTTCACTACGTTTATGCATTGATAACTGTGAGCTAAACAAAGTGACCATCAAGAACAAGTATCCATTGCCTCATATATTTGATTTATTTGATCAGTTGTAGGGAGCCACAGTTTTCTCAAAAATTGATTTGAGATCAGGATACTACCAGCTCCGGGCGAAAGAGTCCGACATTCCGAAAACTACATTTCAGACAAGATATGGACATTATGAATTTGTGGTCATGCCTTTTGGATTGACTAATGCACCGACAGTATTCATGCAACTAATGAATAAGATATTCATCGAATACCTTGACAGATGTGTTGTCGTCTTTATTGCCGACATCTTGATTTATTCTCGGGATAAGGAGAAACATGCCCGATACTTACGTCTGATACTCGATGTTTTGAGAGACGAACAACTCTATGCGAAATTCTCGAAATGTGAGTTCTGGATGAAGGGGTTCGTGTAGACCCGTGGAAGATTGAGGCAGTGCTATATTGGACACCGCTTAATAATGTTAAGGAGGTCTGTAACTTTTTGGGTCTTGCTGGATTTTACCGTCGGTTTGTCGAGGGGTTCTCGAAACTCACTCGACCGCTTACGCAATTACTTTAGAAGACAGAAAAGTTTGTTTGGACTGATGAGAGACATCAGAGCTTCGATGAACTGAAGAGACATTTGACCTCGTCACCGATTTTAGCTTTACCACAGGGTAGTAAAGGATTTACAGTTTATAGCGACGCTTCAGGACAAGGACTTGGATGTGTGCTTATACAGCATGATAAAACGATAGCCTTTGCATCAAGGCAGTTGAAGCCGTATAAGATGAACTATCGTACTCACGATTTGTAATTAGCCGCAATTGTTTTCGCACTTAAGATTTGGCGGCAATATTTGTATGGCTCTCTGTGTTGGATTTACACCGATCACAAGAGTTTGAAGTATATTTTCAATCAGAAAGAGTTTAATATGAGGAAGCAACATTGGTTGGAATTGATCAAGGATTATGATTTGGAAATTCTTTACCATATGGGGAAGGCTAATGTCGTCACGGATGCTTTGAGCCGCAAATTGGCATAGCTTCAGATGCTCGAGGTTCTCACATCTCAGGCGAAGATTCATCAGGATTTAACCGAGTAAGGAATAATAGTTTGGCTTCAAAGAGTGCACGAACAGTTGTGTACTCTCGAAATTACTTCGTCCTTAGTTGATGACATCACAGGGAAATAGTGGAGTGACCCGATGATCTCTCAACTGAAGGAAGATGTAACTAAAGGAAAAGCCCCTGGTTTTATGGTCCATGGGGATAGTATTTTGAGATTTCAGGGCAGGCTTTGTGTTCCGACGATCTAGAGTTGAGGCAGAGAATTCGTCCGGAAGCCCATGCTACCCCTTACTCAATCCACCCCGGAACGAGTAAGCTGTACAAGGACTTGAAGTGAAATTTTTGGTAGAATAATATGAAGAAAGACGCCATAGAGTTTGTATTATGATGCTTGATGTGTAAACAAGTCAAGATTGAACATCAACGAACGGCGGGGTTGTTGAAGCCGCTTCCTATTTCCGAGTGGAAGTGGGAAGATATCGCTATGGATTTTATCACTGGGATGCCGAGAACTAGAGCCAAAATGAATATGATTTGGGTAATCGTCGATCCGTTAACCAAGTTTTCACACTTCCTGGGTATTAAGGATACTTGGGGACCGGAGAAATTGGCACGAACTTTTATAGCTAAGATTGTGAGATTGCATGGTGCCCCTAAAACTATTGTTTCTGATCGGGATGGCCGTTTTGTGTCACATTTCTGGAAAGTGGTCCATAAAGCCTTGGGTACCGAATTGAGATTGAGTACGTCTTTTCATCCTCAGTCAGACGGTCAGACTGAGCGGATGATCCAGACGTTAGAAAATATGTTGCGGGCTTGTGCCCTAGACTGGAGTAATGATTGGGAACTTCATTTGTCATTGATCGAGTTTGCCTACAATTATAGTTGGCATGCGTAAATCACAATGGCACCATTTGAGGCACTTTATGGTAGGTGGTTCAGATCGCCATTAAATTGGGATGAGGCTTCGAATCTAGTAGGAACGGAACCAGATATGTTGATGGAGACTTAAGGAAAAGATTTCTATTATACGAGACCGGTTGTTGACTGCCCAAAGTTGTCAAAACTCCTATGCTGATACTTGTCGTCGACCTTTGGAATTTGAAGTTGGAGACCATGTTCTACTCAAGGTATCACCGACCAAAGGAGTTTTCCACTTCGGGAAAAAAGGGGAAACTTAGTCCGAGGTATATCGGACCGTTTGAAATTTGGCCAAGGTTGGAGACTTAGCTTATCGCTTGGCATTGCCTCCAGCTTTGAGTCATGTCCATAGCATTTTCCAGAAAGTACGTGCCGGATCCAAGTCATATTATTGACTATAGTGAGATTGATGTAGCCGAGGATGTTACCTTTCCAAAGAAACCAGTGAAGATCCTGGAGTGTCGTAAGAAACAGCTCGGCACAAAACCATCCTATTGGTTAAAGTGCAATGGTCGAGACATGGAGTCGAGGAGGTGACTTGGGATACGGAAGAGAAGATACAATCGGAATAACCCGAACTTTTTATTTCTTAAGTTTTGGGATAAAACTTATTTTTAGAGGGGGAGAATGTAAGACCCCTACTTTATATAAATTGTTGGCTTCGACGTTCCTTCACGATTGTCGCTCCGTAAGCACTTATTGAGATGTTAATGTTGTTGATTTTAGAGTTTCATACCTTTTAGGACATGTTCGTATTGTTTGGACCTTTCGGTGATGTTTTGGGAGAGGCAGATAGCGTACGCTAGGCCTAAGCTAACACACGCTATTTATGTTGAGTAGCGCACGCTAGCTTTGAGTCTTAGCGCACGCTAATGGTATGGGCTTGGCAGAGGCAGTAGCTGATTCTGCCCACTGGACTAGCAGTTAGCGCACGCTAGGCATAAGCTAACGCACGCTATTCGTGTTGAGTAGCGCGCGCTATCATCATCCATAGAGTATGCTAATGGGCTGAGTTGGCAGGGGCAGTGGGGTGTTTCTTTTTTGTGGACTAACAGTTAACGCACGCTAGGCCTGAGCTAGCGCACGCTAGTGTCCAGATGTAGCGCACGCTAGCGAGATGGGCAGTGAGTTTGGAATCTTTGCATGGTAACAATTAGCGAGCTAAGGATGTGAACGCATGCTAACGTTGCAGTTCAGAAGCCACTGGACTACCGGGTAACCCCGTTAGCGCACGCTAACTTTGAGGCGTAGCGCATGCTAATTAAATGCAGTATATAAGGGCGGGCAGCCCTGCTCTTCATCGTTTTTATTCCCATTTCTTCATTTATAACGAGGAAGCACGAGAGGAGAGATTCTGAGCCAATTTGGAGGTGGCTATTTATCATCACCACCATTTTTGGTTGAATAACAAAGATTATACAACATCTAATCCGTTTCTACCTTCCAAATGAAGGTAAATTCCTTAGAACACTAGTTTGGGAAAATTTTGGGGATTTTCTTAGATTCCTCCGATGTATCCATTTTGGAGCTTGAAATCTTTGAGATTATGATGCATCTACACCAAACCCACGTGTCCCATACGATTATATGGATGTTTATGTATTTTGTTCGGACTTGAGAGGGTTTGGATGATTTCCAAACCTCTAGGTGATTATCCTTGGAGTTCTATGAATCGTAGGCGGGTTTCGGGAGTTTCTCCATGTGATTTGAGTATGTATTATTGATTACCGTATTTCTTACGAATCATTTAGGTGCTGGAAGTGCAATCTTGGACCTACCGAACTTGTGTACTCTTCCTTCCAATTCTTGATGTCTCAAAGGCAAGTATATGTTTATGATTGTACGTTCTCGACTTTGAAAGTAAGGTATATGACTTGTATGATTTTATATATATTCACTATGGGACATACCGATGGGTCCTCCTAGGGTTCCGTTGCCTTTTATGCGGTGCCGCGAATATTTTGGGTTAACCACTTTGGGGTAGATCGACGGGTCCTCTGAGGGATCTGTTGCCTTTGGTGCGGTTCCATGGTTAATCACATATGTATTGAAATGAGATTTAGTTATTCCAGAATACTAGTCTTGAGTTGTTGAAATGATTACATTTACTAGCTATGTACTAGCTATTCGACGGCTAACCCTTTTATGGGGGAAACACCTTTTATGTATTTCAGGATCCAGGAGGGTGGATAGGCATGTACTAGGTCGGCATGAAGATGATGGGCAAGTGTGATGCTGTGTCTCGTCACTGGTTATATTTTGTATTTCATCCATTCAGTAATGTTGTACTTGAAATGGTTATGAGTACTCGAGTACTGTTTCTGGCTATCTTAATGTTTTGGCCTGTGTTGCCTTGGGATTGATTCTTGATGAATTGTATTCGGTCTTATTGGATATGCTCTTGGTTATTAATTTTATTGTCTTCCATTGGATTATGCTTAGACCTCATCGGTCAAAGTTCATGGTTCCGCGTATGTATAGCCTTGTGGGTCCCACGGTGGGGCTCACGGTGCTGTTTATACCCTGAATAACTTGGGGGTGTTACACACACCTGGTAATTTTGAAAACTTGGATTACCTTGAGGTTTCCATTTTCCTCTCCCATTATGAAATCAATTTTTCAGGAGGCTTTGATAATAAGCAGAATAATGTCTTGACTGCTGATGTTATTTTGGCCATTGCCTAGTCTTCTGTCTAGGTTGCTGCCTTGAAAATCTTGGTTGTTGCCTAAATTGTTGACTATGCTGCTGCCTATTTTTAAATACAGGTTGTTTATAGACTCAGCAATCTCGACAAGTGTTTCTTCTTTAATGAAAGTAGTTTTTGAATTTGATGGAGTATTGGGGTCATATCTAAGGCCTGATTTTAAATAGTGGCCTCTGATTTATACACAGTCCATCTAAGGTTATAGAAGCTTTTAGAGATGTTATTACCTTTGATGGCCACTAAGTATACAAAATACAGCTTGGAAAGATGTTAGTACAACAAGCTATACGTTTTTCAAATAAGAGTGCGTAGCGGAAGTCTGTTAAAGTAAGTTGCTGTAAATATAGCAACTGGCATTTTCTCTCCTTTTGGCTTGGTGCGTATAGGGTTTTCAGTGTATAGTTAAGTAAATAACAGTTTATGAAAACAATAAGGCAGAAGGTAAATAACACGATATTTAAACTGGTTCGAGGTAATCCCCTCTACGTCCACTGGTCCTCCACACAGGAGTAAAAAGTTTAATATAATCAATACGTACATAAATATGTGACTACAGCTAAACCTCCCAAAGTATCGTTCAAACAAATTGACACAAGGGATGAAGGTGTTCACCGTTCACACAGATTGGCTAAAGTTTTCACTTGACTTGCTTCTTCATGCATAGTTCAAAAGCTTCGTCTACAATGCAGATCCGTCACACACAGTTCAGGAAAAACAAGGCTTTCTTCGTCCACACAGGGCTGATAGTTTTCTTCAAATGTAAGAACAGGGTTTGAACAACAGCTGGACTTCTTGAGCTTGAGCTGATAATGTGTTGTTCAAGGTTGAGAACTTGTATATTTCTTCTCTCAAGAATGGTAGTATGCTCAAAGAAATATGTTTGCACTTGATATACTATTCTTGATATTCATGTATGAATCTCAGTATATCTCAGTCTTTTGATCTTTTTCTTTTTTGAACGTTCGTATATCATGTGTTCAGTTTATCCAATGAATTCTTGATTTGATCTTCAAACTTAGGGATATATATAGCCTTTGGAATAGATCCGTTGTGAATTGATTCGTTGGCTGGTTGGTGAGCAGAAAGTCTGTTCCAACGTGTTGATTGACTTTCAAGATCCAAGATCCAGATTTTGCTCCTTGTCTGAAGATCCTTGTCGGCTGGTATTTAAATACTCTATCCAGTCAGTATTTAAATACTTTTTTTCGAACGGTGGCTTGACTTTAGTGAGTAAAGTAGATTCCATTCCAATGGTCTTCAGTCCTGTTGGATGAGTGTTGATTATCCTAACACTTACATCATGTTTGCTGTATCCAGCATGTTGCATTTTTAATGCTGTTGCTGTAGGTTCCGACGCTGTAGGCTATTTCTAGTGCTGCTGTATTGAAGATGCTGTATGGATGTTTCCGGACAGCTTCCATACTTGGTGTTTATTTAGACTCTTGGAACTTCTTGATGTATCGTGGGCAATCATCCTTTTGCTGTATGTTTGGCAACGCAAGATACAGGATAGTTTATCTAACTGTACGATCATCTTCTGGACAGCTACTTGATGTATGTTTGGCAGTTATCAAAATAGGATATCCCAACAATTTCCCCCTTTTTGATGATGCCAAAACCTTTGTTGTTAAAACCTCATAAACATCTTATCTTGATTCTGAGAGGCTGACTGCTTAGTCTTCTGTCGAATGATCTGGTTTTCAGCACTTGGTCTGAAATGTGAACTGCTCACAGGCAAGTTTTAAAATAATAGCATCTAACAGGGAAGTGTATTACAACTTAAACTTATGATGGACGCGCAGGCACAATCTTGGTGTTATCTAGTTTTAATACAACTTAACCTATGAACTGTTCGTAGACAAGTTCTTACATCTTTTTATACTTAAAAAGTGTTTACTTGTTGTTTGCAGCAAATAACAAATTTCGTAATCAAACAGTAACACAGTAGTAGATTACGAGTTTTAATCTTTCAAGATCAAATGTGAATTTTATTGATAACATTTAAGATTATATGGTTGAAATTAAAATAGCAAAAACAAAATACAACTAACTATATAGGCTATCTCCTATATTGTTCAGGCCTCCAAGGCCTTTTGGTCAAGATCATTATCTGTTCCTTTCCACCAATTCGATAAGGAGTCCTTGCCTCGATTTAAAAAAATTGCTCTTCATTCGGATGATTTATCGAAGGCAAGAATCTAGTCTTCTGGGTGGGTGACCCTTTCGCCTCTTTTGTGCTTTGACTTCATTTGGAGTTGCAAGGGGAGCAGGCCTTGCTCGAGCATCCTTGTAAACTCCTCTGCGGCTTCCGTTAGGGTTTTGAATTTGTTGAATATGGTGGACTCCCTGATGAGATATACAAAGTATCTCAACAGCTCGTTCTTCCTCTAATTCTTCACTTCTTCAGGAGTGGGCTGACGGTTTACAGGCAATTTAATCTCTGCGGGACTTTGCACATTATTCTTCCATGAAAAATTGGGATCATGGAACTCAGCACGAGAACCATATACCCTGTATCCAGGTTCTGGTGAGGCCAGGCAGCCTATTGCAGCAGTTACGCTCTCTTCTAGCGCGGAGTCAAATTCTCTCTCTTTCTCCAGTCTCCAGCGCCTTGCAGCTTCTATCGACTCTTCCCCCTTTTTGGCGTCATCAAGATATGAGACCTTGGTGTCAATCCTTTCAAGGAGTTTCATTACGCTGTCCTGTTTGGTCTCGATATCTGAGATCTTGGTGACTAGGGAACTAAGCACTGCTGACATATCGTCAATTTTGGCATCAGGCCCTGCCAGTCTGGAGTCAGTCATTTGGAGAGCGGATACAGTCTTGGTTCAGAGACTCGGAGCTTCTATTGCTTATATTTGAAAATCTCTTCCTAGCATTTTTGTAGTTGGGAAAGAGCTTGCTTCAATACACTCGGTAGAATGCATAAAGCCTCTTCAACTTTGGTTATTTCATGCTTCAAGCCGGTCATCTCGTAGATAGCAGTCCCATGCGGCCAATCAGGTTGTTTACCAACATTGTACAGGGCATCTACAGCATCCTGTAGAAACACTGTTTGACGGCCGAGGGCATGCAGTTTCTTGATCTTTTATTCAGTACGCAGAGAGTTGGGGCGCGCTAATTTCTCTTCAGCTCCATTTATCTATCGCATGACAACATGATTGCGGGGCTGGTGTGGTCTATCCTCAGGTAGAAAACCGTCGTCGGATTCTACTGTTGGATATGATGCATGGGCATCAGTTGCTGCTGTGGCTGAGGGCTGGTCATCCTGTTCGGGTGCGTCAACAGGGGGACTGATTCCTCTGCTCGCTGGGGCTTCAGACAAAGGCTGTGGGGACCGAGTCCCGCTATTATCTCTCGCTCGCTTTGCTCCGCAGAGGGACTGATTCCTCGTGCGGGATGGCGCGGGCTTCTTCTTTTTGTTCGGCAACAGGCTCGGGTGCTTGTGCTGAAACTGTCGGTTCTTCTGTGACAGGAGGGACTGATTCCTCCTTGTCTTGGGCAGTTTCTTTCTGTCGGGGAGGGGACTGCTGTTGGCTTGAGGTCCCTTGTCCCTGTTGGTTGTGCATCCGGGAGAACTCCTGTTCTTTGGCTTCTTCACGGCTCATTCTCAGACCTGCCGGAAAGGCATCGTCGTCGTCGTCTGAGTCATGGTCTGATTTGGGGCTAACAAGAATAGTGTCTTCAGATTTGGATTTCCCTTTCAATCGGTCTTGATCTTTCTCCAGAAAATAGCTCGAGAACAGCTCCTATCATGAGCTGTTGTCCAATTGAATAAGCACTTTAATGTTCTGGGAATCGGTCACCTCCAGAACAAACGATTCTTCTTCCTTCCACTCCATCCAGTTGTACAGGGTTTCGTATGGAGCGACCCTGTAGGTCTTCCACTGAAGAAAGCGTTCGAAAGCATGTTCAATATGTACTGACAGCAAAGTGTTATTTATAAGAGTATCAAGGGAGGGGCTGCGTACAGTATGTGGGTCTACTGTAGGCATTAGTTCCTCGACAGGTGTGGGAGCCTGTGTTGGAGATGGATCCGGAATAGGGGTTGGTACCCTGATGGGAGAGGGATCCCTTACGGGTGTGGGTTCCCGTGCCGGAGATGAATCTTTTGGCTCCAAAGGGGCAGTCGACTCGCCAGAGTCTTCCAAGTTGGCAAGTAGCTTAGCATCTGTTGTTGCCACCAATGGCTCAGGATCTACTGTAGGAACAGTATTAGCTACCTCTTCCGCAGGGGTTGCGCCCTGTGGGATTTGTGCAGTGGGTTGAGCCGCAACTTTGGCTTTAGCATCCTTCTTCTGCTTCTTCTTGGGTTTGTCAACAGCAATGGGGGATTTGCTGTGAGAAGATCTTCTTTTTTGCTTTCTTACCTGGCTTGCAGCCTTGTTAGTGACATCCCGCAGATCGTCAGAGACTGGCATGGTGTTGGCGTGAGGTCTGACAGCGATCAATCTGTCCTTGTTGAAGACTGTGGGATTGCTCCCACCGTTAAACTTCCTGGGTCCAATCTTCCTGGCATCCCTGGATTGGTGTATGCCATAGTGAGTAAGGACGTGATTAAGGATCAGCCCAAATGATTTCTTCTGAATGTCGGGCTTGGCAGCTTCTTCTTGTAAGCGCTTCAGAACTATTTGACACCAATTAACATGCTCGCCTGACATTATGGCGACCATCATCCTAAATCATAGATTTGTGCACATTTCGAATGTGCCGGTCCTGTTCTCAATTACACGACAGCATAAATCATGCAGGCACACGTATGGAAGACAGGATCTTTTTTTGTGACAAGAGGGGTGAACATTCTTGTCAGTTTTGTCACCAGTGAATAATCCCCAGTAGGAGATCAGAAATTCCTCCGACCCGAAGGTCCCCGGCTCGTCCATTTTCAGGCCATCGGATGGCAGGCTGTAAATGTTTTGCAGCAATTCTTGGTCAACGTGGATCTGGACTCCGCGGACAGTGGCAGAAATGTCTGAAACATATCCTCCTCTTTTCAGAGAAAGAAACTTGATGGAGGCGTCAAGATAGAACTCCTCCACGATGTTTTCATCGTAAGTTTCGGCGTGTTGGCTCCCAAGGCGATATATGCCTTGTTGCTTGATTCTGGAAACGACATGCTCTATTCCGTCAAGGTCCTCGACCTCGGCCTAAATCCTCTCCATGACAGCAGTTCGAATAAAGAGACGTCCGTCGATGATGTTGTCCCTCTTCTTCAATGTCTGAGATGAAGTTTGAGAAGATGCCATAGTTTCGCAGAAAAGAAAAGTAAAAGTAACAAAGTATGCAAATATTTGTAGAAAAACTGTAGGTTGTATGCTCTTAAGACTCGTTTAATTGTGCAGAAAGCGTAAAGAGTCAATGGGAGCAGGATACAGTACTTTTATACTATGTAGGGAAAATTAGGGTTTCTAACAGTGAACGGTCAGATTTAAGGGACGGGAACCGTCGTTTAAATGAACTAACATGATGAATTGAGCGTAACTAGTACATTTTATCTATCCGATTTTGAAAATGACAACCGGTCCCGCTTCTGACGATTCGTCTTTCCCTATTGCACGAAACGGCGGTTTGAATTAATTAAAATCGCGTCGTTTGATAGAGTGAAATACAGGTGTCGTTAAAAGCATTTAAATATTAAACCGTTTGAATTTTAAAACAGGGCACGTGGATTTGAATCTTTTTTAAGAAACAAATATTAATATAATATTAATTGATGTCCCAGTATGTATGTACTGTATCCGCGAACATACATTGTTCCCCCTAAAAGGTACATACAGGATTCAATACAACTATTTTTGGATTTAATCTGTATTCATGGGTCATACTGTATTCCCCCTTAATTAATGCACACGTCAGCTATAGGAAAAGTGTCTTTGTTTTCCTACAGTGCTGTCTGACTGTCTGAGTGTACCATTAATTAATGGTAGATATTGTATTCTCGGGTCTTACGACATTCCCCCTCAATTGATGAGTAAAAGCAAAAAAAAAAAAACTTACAGGGAGTCAGGCTGGAGCATTCCCAATTCTTGTTGAAGCATACAGAATCCGGCTGTGCTGAGAGGCTTGGTAAAGATGTCAGCTTACTGCATGTGTGTATGAACCTTCTGGAGCTGAACATCCTTGTTCTCAACATGATTTTTGATGAAATGATGCTTCATATGAATATGCTTAGTTTGCGAGTGCAAAACAGGATTGTGGGTTATTGCAATTACACTCGTGCTATCACAAATGATCGGTGCTTCCTTGGCAATAATTCCATAATCTGACAGTTGCTGTTGCATCCACAGAATCCGCATATAACAGCATCAACACACACAAGTTTACAGGAGGAATCCTCCCAACTTTGCACTACTTCCAACAATTCGTACAAAGACCAAACCGGCCAAAGTTTCCACACACAATGGCTCACTCAACTCAGTGCTCACAAAATGCACTTGGTTTTTCCTGCACTCGTTTCCCTCTATCTCAAAATCGAGTGCCCTTAGACTATTTATAGGCCTAAGGTTGCAGAGGACAATCCCCCAACTGCTGGGACAAATGGACAAACGTAAAACATACACGTGGCATAACTGTCCGCAAGGTTATGCTGCGTGTTCAGCATCCTACATAACCGCCCGCAAGGTTATGTCTCGCTTTGTGCCACGTATCGGTTAACCGTCGTTAACCGCACCGAGTAACCGTCGCCAACCGCTCGCTTACTTATCGGACACCTGTGTTCGCATGCTGCATGCACGCTCCTGGAAGTTCCTTCGGATAACGGTTCGAGCAATAACCGTCAATGCCACGCTGGAATGGGCGTAACCGTCGCCCAACACCTGTCTAAGTCCCGCGCGCGCCAATATCTCGCGTTCCCTTGTGCGCGGGGCATTCAGCTCGCTAAGTGTTGAACCATCTCACATTTCCGACCCTTGTTGCCCACAAGTAGTCCGAGTCCGCACGACTCGGACGTTGCCCTCGAATACCCGCATGGATCGACCCAACCCGGATTATGGGTTTGGATCCCTGAGCCGACCCGTGACCCGTTTTTGACCCGAGCCACATCATGTCCGAAACTTCCCACAAGGCCTTGGCCGATAACCGTCACTCGACCAGCTCGCAGCCAGCTCACTGGAGCACCTCCCCCCTATAATAGGCTTAGAATGATTTTCCCTTGTGATAGCAGTGGATACTGAAAAGCTGTGGAGTCCACTAATAACCTCAACTCAAAGTCTGCCCATTTTTTTCACTTCCAATGCAAGTCCTGCATGACCCTTCCGAGCAAAGTCACCAACATCTTGCCACGGAACCTCATTTCACGCCTTTCCTCCTTGCATGGATCCAGTGCCGCACCCTCTCGGCACCCCTCGCCCCCTGGGCGCGCAGCCTTCCGCAACCTGGTGCGCCCGGGGCCGAGTCATCGGCTAAGGGGCTAACAAACCTCCCCCGCCTAAATCGGACGACGTCCTCGTCGTAGCTTCCTTCGTTCTTATAAAAACCTCAATCTCCTTTCCAAACTGCCACAACTTCAAATTCCGTTCCCAAGTAGCGTCTGCCTCGGACTCGCCCTTCCAATGGACTAAGTAATCCGTCCTCCGGTTTTTCACACTCTGTCCTCGGGTCCTTTCGTCCAAGATCTTGTGAACCTCCTTAGTGAACTGTTGACGTACAACGGGTGGATCCCTTCTCGATTCATTCCGAGAAGCGTTAAGTATATCCTCACTATACTTTTTCAGAAAAGAGACATGAAATGTCGGATATATTTTCAACCGATCCGGCAATCTCAAACGATAAGCTACATTGCCCACTTTACTAATAACTTCAAATGGACCATCGTACTTAGGAATTAAGCCACGATGTACCGCCTTAGAAGAAATCTTCTTCCAGATTTGTGGAGTAAGTTTCAGCAAAACTTGATCACCCACACTGAACTCCACGTGACGCCTTCCCACATCGGCGTACCTTTTCTTTCGACGCTGTGCTTTCTGCAAACTCTCCTTGGCATCATCCAACAATTCTTGTTGCGTCCGGGCATACCGATAAGCAGCCGGACAATTTCCCCCAGTCCTCTGAACAGCAATCTCATGCGGCGCTTGAGGTTGTTGACCGTACACCAACTCAAACGGGCTCATATTGGTAGCTAATGACTTGTGAAAATTATAACAAAACTGTGCCATGTCCAACAGCTCAACCCAATTTTGTGGACTCGCCGTAACATAGTGTCTCAAGTACTCCTCCAGCAACTGATTCATCCGTTCGGTCTGACCATCAGTCTGGGGATGGTTCGCCGTCGAAAATTTCAATTGTGTACCCATCATCTTGAATAACGACGTCCAAAACCTTCCCGTAAAACGAGTATCCCTGTCACTCACGATATCTTCCGGGACACCAAAGTACTTCACTACATTTCTAAAGAACAATGCGGCAGCAACATCCGCAGGACATGCCTTCGGGGCAGCAACAAAAATGCCATATTTAGAGAATCGATCAACCACTACAAAAATCGAAGCCATACCGTTCACCTTTGGAAAGCCCGATATAAAATCCATCGATAGTGATTGAAAAGGTTTGTCCGGAATGGGCAGTGGCTGCAGCAAGCCACCTTCCTTCTTTCTCTCCAGCTTGTCTTGTTGGCATACAAGACACGTCCGAACATAAGCTTCAACGTCTTCTACCATCTTTGGCCAATAATACTTCCGAGACAGCAATGCATACATCCGTTCCACACCCGGATGTCCAGCCCACTGAGGGTCATGTGTTTCCCTCAGCAGTTCCCGTCGCAACGAACCTGCTGGTACATATGCTCGGCCACCCTTGGCATAGAGTATGCCATCATCTAGCCAATATTTCCGCAACTCGCCCTTATTTACTTGTTCAAGCAGCTTCAAATAAACCGAATCATTCTGGGACACTTCTCGGATTTTCCTCAAGAAATCCGTCTCAACCAACGTAATGGCCGCCACATAGTCCTCCACCACTTTTCGACTAAGAGCATCTGCCACGTCATTATGCTTGCCTGGTCGATGTACCCAAGTAAAATCGAACTCGCCCAAGAGTTCTTGCCAACGAGCCTGTTTCGGGGACAACTTCTTCTGTGTCCTGAAATATGTGTTAGCAACATTGTCAGTCACCACAGTGAATCTCGTACCGAGTAGGTAGTGGCGCCACACTTCCAAACAATGGATCACTGCTGACATTTCCTTCTCATGGGTACTGTACCGCTGCTCGGTATCCTTCAGCTTCCGACTTTCGAATGCTATCGGGTGCTTGTCCTGCACCAAGACACCCCCAAGAGCACGGTCCGACGCGTCCACTTGCACTTCAAACGGTTTATCTAAGTCTGGGAGCTTGAGAACAGGTTCAGATGTAATGGCCTGTTTAAATCTCTCCAAGGCTTCCTGACATTCCAATGTCCATTCCCACTGATTGTCCTTCTTAAGTAAATCCGTCAAAGGGTTGGCGATCTTGGAATACCCCCTCACGAACCGACGGTAATAGTTCGCTAATCCCAAGAACGACCGCAACTTCGCAACCTTTGATGGAACCGGCCAATCCACAACAGCCTGTATTTTCTTAGGGTCCATGCAGATTTTTCCTTGGCTAATAATGTGACCAAGAAAAGTGATTTTGTCCCGACAAAATTCACACTTCTCCTTTTTAGCATAAAGCTTATTTTCCCGCAGCTTTATGAAAACCGACCGTAGGTGCACCAAATGGTCCTCTAAAGACTCAGAATAAACAACGATATCATCCAAATACACAACAACAAAACGATCAAGGAACTCATACAAAACATCATTCATGAGATTACAGAATGTAGCAGGAGCATTAGTTAAGCCGAAAGGCATCACTAATGATTCGAACGACCCATATCTCGTCACGAAGGTAGTCTTTGCCTCATCTCCCGGGGCAACCCGCACCTGCCAATATCCCGACCTTAGATCAATCTTTGTGTACCATCTTGCTCGTGCCAACTTGTCAAATGACGAGAGCGTTTGGAATAGGGTACTTATTTTTGATAGTAACCTTATTCAAAGCCCTATAATCCACACACATCCTCAGCGTACCATCTTGCTTTTTCTGGAATAGAACCGGCGACCCATATGGAGCTTTGGAAGGCTGGATCAATCCTGCCTCCAACAATTCGTCCAACTGTCTCCTTAACTCGGCCAACTCCGCTGGTGGCATCCTGTAAGGTGCTTGCGCAGGAGGTCTCGCACCTGGTTCCAACTCGATCTTATGGTCACAAGCACGTCTTGGTGGTAATACTTTCGGCAATTCGGGTGGCATGATATCCCCGAATTCCTCAAGCAAATCCGCAACAACATCGGGCACATCCTGGTATACGTCCTGTTTGATCTCAACCAATACAGCAAGGTAGGTGGGTTCGCCATGTCTTATCCCATCCTTGACCTGTATGGCCGAGAGCAAACTCGTCTTCTTTCCATCCCCTTTGTCCAACGACACAAATGAACCCTTAACAAAGCAAGGACAGCTTTCATCTGAAATGAGTATACCTCCCAAATGCGGCATCACCGCGACTTTCGTCGACAATAGGAATTCCATTCCTAGGATGAGATCAAAATCGTCAAGGTGAGTGGCTCTCAAAGGACACCGTCCCTTCCACGGTCCGATCGCAAGATCCACTTCCGCAACACCCTTGATGATTTGAGCCGGTGCATTCACGGTCTTCATCTGGCTACTACTCTTATTCATCAAATTCAATCCCAGCCTATGAACTTGATGATCGGCCACAAAGTTATGAGTAGCACCTGAATCAACGAGTGCTATTACATCTTTTCCATTCACGAGAGTCTTCACATACATCAGACTCGACTTCTGGGGCTTGCTTTGAATCGCACAAAGCAACAAAGATAGATTTACCCTGCACGGGCCATCATCCTCACTTTTCACGTCATCCTCGGCCACAATTGCATTCAACTTCCCACGTTTCGAGCAATCTCGCATCCGATGGTCTCCACCGCATAAGAAGCAACCGCGGTTTGTTTTGTCCGTAATGTTGTTGTTTGACACTTCCCTTGGCTTTCTCGGCATTTCCTTCATAGCCTTTCTTCTTCTTATACTTCCCATTCTTATCCTTCTTACTCTTAACGAACTTCTCCTTCCCCGAATCCTTTTATTCCGATTCTCGTCCTGGAGCACCAATGACCTTATAATCCACAAGGCCGCCTCGCAAAGAATGGCTGATGGCAAGTCTTTGACCCCTTGCCTCCGCAATTCAGTTTGGGCCCAAGACTGCAATCCCGCCAAGAAGTTGAACAATTTGTCTCCCTCTGACATGTCACGAATATCCAGCATTAAGGAACTAAATTCCTTCACGTACTCACGTACAGCCCCCGTCTATCTCAAATTACGCAGCGCACTCCTTGCCAACTACTCCGTGTTGCAAGGAAGGAACTGATCCTTCAACTCTTTCTTCAGAGTTTCCCAAGTCTCGATAGGTTCACGATTCGCACTAGCATCGTCTGAGAGACGTGCACGCCACCACAACTTTGCATCTCCCGTGAGATACATGCTAGTAATCTGCACCTTTTCCTTGTCAGGAACATGAGCCGCATTGAAGTATGCCTCCATGTCCCACAAGAAGTTTTCCAACTCTTTGGCGCTCCGCACACCGCCAAATTGCTTAGGTTCAGGAACTTTCACCTTGGATGAAGAAGGACGGTCTTCGCTGGAACTCGATCCAACGACCTTCTTCAAGACTTTCACGTCATCTTTGATTCCCATCAACTTGGTATCGAGCGTGTCACAGAGAATACTGATATCCTCTTGACACCCAACAATATTTCCTTCAACAAACTCAGGCAACCCATCCAATGATTTCTGGGTGCTCTCTGCCAACTTTCGAATCGCTTCAACGGACTCATCGATCGCTTGAAACCGTTGAAAGATTCCCGTAACAACTGACGTTTGTGGAGGTTGTCCCACCAAGTTTTCCAACCTAAGAACCCGTGTTTCCAAGGATGCCACACGTTCCTCTCTTGTCTTCGGATCAGCCATTTCTTCTCAAAGAAATTCCGTCCGAACCCAAATCGGGCTCCGATACCACTTGTCACGGGACAGGAGTTCCGAAGCCCGTGCGGCGTCCCAAGGGCCCTCACACCCCGGGACCAGCCTATCCCACATAGCATGCCAACTGGTTTCGCCCTGCCATGGGCTTATCAGGGAGACGGCATTAGCCCCGACCAGTTGTGCCCTACCCGCAACGATCCCCTTCATAGTCAAGTCCTCGACCAGCGACAAGCTCTCCGGACTAAACCGGGTCGGCATGCCTGACTCGGCCAGACCGATGCATCCGGGCAAAAAACGCCTTAACGCTAATGTCGCCCCCTTTACCCCTCTTATGGCAAGCTAACCAGAAGGCATGCCTCATTTGGACGGTCAACACAGACACGACATATCGGGTCGTGACATCCTCCCCCACTCAAATCGCAGCACGTCCTCGTGCTGGGGAAGAATGTTTCTTTCCGCACACTGTATTGTCCCACGCACACAAAACGATCGTGGCCATTCACATAAGGCACCATACCCTTGATGGACAGGCTCTTCACTCGCGCGCCTCGCGCTAGCCCGCAGTGCGCCACGCACATACCGCATCACCAATCGACATCAACCTTCACCCTACGCGCTTCCTGGCATTAGTACCTCGGTTGAACGGCATTCCCTCGCCGCTGCATTTTTCCCGCATGTCGAGGTTCCCACAGTGGCCCACGATGATCCACGCTCTTACACCCCGGTCACCGAAAGGTGGAGCTACCAAAAGTGCGCAATACAAGTGTGTCCACATTCCGGACCGTTTGATCTCACAAGCCTAGGACCACCTCTCATTCCGGCATAGAATCGGTTCATGTTCTCCGCCTAGAAGCCTTGTCAGGAGCCGCACAATCCTGTGCGGCCTGATTGTGCACCAATCAGTCAGCCCTTTTTCCTTTCAAACCCTCGTGTTTATATGAAACTGGAAAATATGAAAAGTAAAGCTCACCACAAGCACAATGGAAAAACAGCATCAACACACACAAGTTTACAGGAGGAATCCTCCCAACTTTTCACTACTTCCAACAATTCGTACAAAGACCAAACCGGCCAAAGTTTCCACACACAATGGCTCACTCAACTCAGTGCTCACAAAATGCACTTGGTTTTTCCTGCACTCGTTTCCCTCTATCTCAAAATCGAGTGCCCTTAGACTATTTATAGGCCTAAGGTTGCAGAGGACAATCCCCAACGCCGACAAATGGACAAACGTAAAGCAGACACGTGGCATAACCGTCGCAAGGTTATGCCGTTGCGTGTTCAAGATCTACATATAACCGCAAGGTTATGTCTCGCCGTGCCACGTATCGGCAACTGCCGCACCGCACCGGAAAACGCCGCCAACCGCCGCTTACTTATCGGACACTGTGTTCGCATGCCGCATGCACGCCTCGAAGTTCCTTCGGATAACCGCTCGAGCAATAACCGCCGTCAATGCCACGCTGGAATGGGCGTAACCGCCGCCCAACACTGCCTAAGTCCCGCGCGCCAATATCTCGCGTTCCTGTGCGCGGGGCATTCAGCCGCTAAGTGTTGAACCACTCACATTTCCGACCCTTGTTGCCCACAAGTAGTCCGAGTCGCACGACTCGGACGTTGCCTCGAATACCCGCATGGATCGACCCAACCCGGATTATGGGTTTGGATCCCTGAACCGACCCGTGACCCGTTTTTGACCCGAGCCACATCATGTCCGAAACTTCCCACAAGGCCTTGGCCGATAACCGTCACTCGACCAGCTCGCAGCCAGCTCACTGGAGCACCTCCCCCCTATAATAGGCTTAGAAAGATTTTCCCTTGTGATAGCAGTGGATACTGAAAAGCTGAGGAGTCCACTAATAACCTCCCCAATTTTTCACTTCCAATGCAAGTCCTGCATGACCCTTCCGAGCAAAGTCACCAACATCTTGCCACGGAACCTCATTTCACGCCTCGTCCTTGCATGGATCCGTGCCGCACCCTCTGGCACTCGCTTCGGGCGCACAGCCTTCCAAACTCGGGTGCGCCGGGCCGAGTCATCGGCTAAGGGACTAACAAACCTCCCTTTGATCGGACGACGCCCTCGCCGTAGCTTCCTTCGTTCTTATAAAATCCTCAATCTCCTTTTCAAATCGCCACAAATTCACATTCCGTTCCAAGTAGCGTCGCCTCGGACTCGCCCTTCCAATGGACTAAGTAATCCGTCCTCCGGTTTTCACACTCGCCTCGGGTCTTTTCGTCCAAGATCTTGTGAACCTCCTTAGTGAACTATTGACGTACAACGGTGGAGCCTTTCTCGATTCATTACGAAGCGCCAAGTATATCCTCACTATACTTTTCGTAAAGAGACATGAAATGTCGGATGTATTTTCAACCGATCCGCAATCTCAAACGATAAGCTACATTGCCCACTTTACTAATAACTTCAAATGGACCATCGTACTTAGGAATTAAGCCACGATGTACCGCCTTAGAAGAAATCTTCTTCCGCATTGTGGAGTAAGTTTCAGCAAAACTTGATCACCCACGCTGAACTCCACGTGACGCCTTCCCACATCGGCGTACCTTTTCATTCGACGCTGCGCCGCAAACTCTCCTTGGCATCATCCAACAATTCTTGTTGCATCCGGCAGCATAAGCAAAGGACGACAGCTTCAGATCCTCACGAGCAATCTCATGCGGCGCTTGAGGTTGTTGACCGTATACTAACTCAAACGGACTCATATTGGTAGTCGATGACTTGTGCAGATTATAACAAAGCGTGCCATGTCCAATGACTCAACCAATTTCGTTGACTCGCCGTAACATAGTGTCTCAAGTACTCCTCGAATCGATTCATCCGTTCGGTCGACCATCGCTTGGGATGGTTCGCCGTCGAAAATTTCAATTATGTACCCATCATCTTGAATAACGACGCCCAAAACCTTCCGTAAAACGAGTATCTCGCCACTCACGATATCTTAGGGACACCAAAGTACTTCACTACATTTCTAAAGAACAATGCGGCAACAATATCCGCAGACATGCCTTCGGCAAAGAACAAAAATGCCATATTTAGAGAATCGATCAACCACTACAAAATCGAAGCCATACCGTTCACCTTTGGAAAGCCCGATATAAAATCCATCGATAGTGATTGAAAAGGTTTGTCGGAATGGGCAGTTGCCGCAAGAAGCCACCTTCCTTCTTTCTCTCAGCCTTGTCTTGTTGGCATACAAGACACGTCCGAACATAAGCTTCAACGTCTTGACCATCTTTGGCCAATAATACTTCGAGACAAATGCATACATCCGTTCCACACCGATGTCCAGCCCATCGAGGTCATGTGTTTCCTCGCCAGTTCCTCGCCGCAATGAACTCGCCGGTACATATGCTCGGCCACCCTGGCATAGAGTATGCAATCATCTAGCCAATATTTCCGCAACTCGCCTTATTTACTTGTTCAAGCAGCTTCAAATAAACCGAATCATTCAGGACACTTCTCGGATTTTCCTCAAGAAATCCGCCTCAACCAACGTAATGGCCGCCACATAGTCCTCCACCACTTTTCGACTAAGAGCATACGCCACGTCATTATGCTTGCAGTCGATGTACCCAAGTAAAATCGAATTCGCCAAGAGTTCTTGCCAACGAGCCTGCTTCGGGACAACTTCTTCGTGTCCCGAATATGTGTTAGCAACATTGTCGTCACACAGTGAATCTGCAGTAGGTAGTGGCGCCACACTTCCAAACAATGGATCATCGCCGACATTTCCTTCTCATGGGTACGCCGCCGCTCGGCATCCTTGACTTCCGACTTCGAATGCTATCGGGTGCTTGTCTCGCACCAAGACACCCCAAGAGCACGGTCGACGCGTCCACTTGCACTTCAAACGGTTTATCGAAGTCCGAGCTTGAGAACAGTTCGATGTAATGGCATGTTTCAATCTCTCCAAGGCTTCGACATTCCAATGTCCATTCCCATCGCTGTCCTTCTTAAGTAAATCCGTCAAAGGGTTGGCGATCTTGGAATACCCCTTCACGAACCGACGGTAATAGTTCGCTAATCCCAAGAACGAGCAACTCGCAACCTTTGATGGAACCGCCAATCCACAACAGCTTGTATTTTCTTAGGGTCCATGCAGATTTTTCCTTGGCTAATAATGTGACCAAGAAAAGTGATTTTGTCGACAAAATTCACTTCTCCTTTTAGCATAAAGCTTATTTTCCTGACTTTATGAAAACCGCCGTAGGTGCACCAAATGGTCCTCTAAAGACTCGAATAAACAACGATATCATCCAAATACACAACAACAAAGCGATCAAGGAACTCATACAACACATCATTCATGAGATTACAGAAAGTAGCGGGCATTAGTTAGGCGAAGGCATCACTAATGATTAACGACCCATATCTCGTCACGAAGGTAGTCTTTGCCTCATCTCCGGCAACCCGCACTGCCAATATCCCGACCTTAGATCAATCTTTGTGTACCATCTTGCTCGTGCCAACTTGTCAAACAGATCGAGAGCGTTTGGAATAGGTACTTATTTTTATAGTAACCTTATTCAAAGCCCTATAATCCACACACATCCTCAGTACCATCTTGCTTTTACGAATAGAACCGGCCCATATGGAGCTTTGGAAGGTGGATCAATCCTCGCTCCAACAATTGCCCACTGTCTCCTTAACTCGGCCAACTCGCCGGTGGCATCCTGTAAGGTGCTTGCGCAGAGGTCTCGCACTGGTTCCAACTCGATCTTATGGTCATAAACACGCCTTGGTGGTAATACTTTCGGCAATTCGGGTGGCATGATATCCCGAATTCCTCAAGCAAATCCGCAACAACATCGGCACATCCTAGTATACGCCTGTTTGATCTCAACCAATACAAGAAGGTAGGTGGGTTCGCCATGTCTTATCTCCTTGACTGTATGGCCGAGAGCAAACTCGTCTTCTTTCCATCCCTTTGTCCAACGACATAAATGAACCCTTAACAAAGCAAGGATAACTTTCATCAAATGAGTATACCTCCCAAATGCGGCATCACCGACATTCGTCGACAATAGGAATTCCATTCCTAGATGAGATCAAAATCGTCAAGGTGAGTGGCTCTCAAAGGACACCGTCCCTTCCACGGGTCGATCGCAAGATCCACTTCATAACACCCTTGATGATTTGAGCCGGTGCATTCACGGTCTTCATCGGCTACTACTCTTATTCATCAAATTCAATCCAGCCTATGAACTTGATGATCGGCCACAAAGTTATGAGTAGCATCAATCAACGAGTGCTATTACATCTTTTCATTCACGAGAGTCTTCACACATCACTTCGACTTCGGGCTTGCTTTGAATCGCACAAAGCACGCATAGATTTACCGCACGGGCCATCATCCTCACTTTTCACGTCATCCTCGCCACAATTGCATTCAACTTCCCACGTTTGAGCAATCTCGCATCCGATGGTCTCCACCGCATAAGAAGCAATCGGTTTGTTTTGTCGAGCAGGTTGTTGTTTGGACTCGACACCCTTGGCTTCTGTCATTTCGTCATAGCCTTTCTTCTTCTTATACTTCCCATTCTTATCCTTCTTGCTCTTAACGAACTTCTCCTTTCCGGAATTTTTTATTCCGATTCTGGAGCACCAATGACCTTATAATCCACAAGGACGCCGCAAAGAATGGCCGATGGCAAGTCTTTGACCTTACCTCGCAATTTAGGTTCAAGATCAATCCGCCAAGAAGTTGAACAATTTGTCTCCCTCAGACATGTCACGAATATCCAAGATTAAGGAACTAAATTCCTTCACGTACTCACGCATGCCCCCGTCTGTCTCAAATTACGCAGCACTCCTTGCCAACCACTCCGTGTTGCAAGGAAGGAACTGATCCTTCAACTCTTTCTTCAGAGTTTCCCAAGTCTCGATAGGTTCACGATTCGCACTAGCATCGTCTGATAGACGTGCACGCCACCACAACTTTGCATCTCCCGTGAGATATATGCTAGTAATCTGCACCTTTTCCTTGTCGGGAACATGAGCCGCATTGAAGTATGCCTCCATGTCCCACAAGAAGTTTTCCAACTCTTTGGCGCTCCGCACACCGCCAAATTGCTTAGGTTCAGGAACTTTCACCTTGGATGAAGAAGGACGGTCTTCGCTGGAACTCGATCCAACGACCTTCTTCAAGACTTTCACGTCATCTTTGATTCCCATCAACTTGGTATCGAGCGTGTCACAGAGAATACTGATATCCTCTTGACACGCAACAATCTTTCCTTCAACAAACTCAGGCAACCCATCCAATGATTTCTGGGTGCTCTCTGCCAACTTTCGAATCGCTTCAACGGACTCATCGATCGCTTGAAACCGTTGAAAGATTCCCGTAACAAATTGTTGGATGTGAAAGTTGATGGGAATCAAAGATGACGTGAAAGTCTTGAAGAAGGTCGTTGGATCGAGTTCCAGCGAAGACCGTCCTTCTTCATCCAAGGTGAAAGTTCCTGAACCTAAGCAATTTGGCGGTGTGCGGAGCGCCAAAGAGTTGGAAAACTTCTTGTGGGACATGGAGGCATACTTCAATGCGGCTCATGTTCCCGACAAGGAAAAGGTGCAGATTACTAGCATGTATCTCACGGGAGATGCAAAGTTGTGGTGGCGTGCACGTCTATCAGACGATGCTAGTGCGAATCGTGAACCTATCGAGACTTGGGAAACTCTAAAGAAAGAGTTGAAGGATCAGTTCCTTCCTTGCAACACGGAGTGGTTGGCAAGGAGTGCGCTGCGTAATTTGAGACGGACAGGGGCTGTACGTGATTACGTGAAGGAATTTAGTTCCTTAATGCTGGATATTCGTGACATGTCGGAGGGAGACAAATTGTTCAACTTCTTGGCGGGATTGCAGTCTTGGGCCCAAACTGAATTGCGGAGGCAAGGGGTCAAAGACTTGCCATCAGCCATTGCTGCGCGACGCCTTGTGGATTATAAGGTCATTGGTGCTCAGACTTAATCGGAATAAAAAGGATTCCGGGAAGGAGAAGTTCGTTAAGAGCAAGAAGGATAAGAATGGGAAGTATAAGAAGAAGAAAGGCTATGAAGGAAATGCCAGAAAGCCAAGGGAAGTGTCCAAACAACAACCTGTTCTGGACAAAACAAACCGCGGTTGCTTCTTATGCGGTGGAGACCATCGGATGCGAGATTGCTCAAACGGGAAGTTGAATGCAATTGTGGCCGAGGATGACGCGAAAAGTGAGGATGATGGCCCGCAGGTGGTAAATCCTATGCAGTTGCTTTGTGCGATTCAAAGCAAGCCCCAGAAGTCGAGTTTGATGTATGTGAAGACTCTCGTGAATGGAAAAGAGGTAATGGCACTCGTTGATTCAGGTGCTACTCATAACTTTGTGGCCGATCATCAAGTTCATAGGCTGGGATTGAATTTGATGAATAAGAGTAGTAGCCAGATGAAGACCGTGAATGCACCGGCTCAAATCATCAAGGGTGTTATGGATCTTGCGATCGGACCGTGGAAGGGACGGTGTCCTTTGAGAGCCACTCACCTTGACGATTTTGATCTCATCCTAGGAATGGAATTCCTATTGTCGACGAATGTCGCGGTGATGCCGCATTTGGGAGGTATACTCATTTCAGATGAAAGCTGTCCTTGCTTTGTTAAGGGTTCATTTGTGTCGTTGGACAAAGGGGATGGAAAGAAGACGAGTTTGCTCTCGGCCATACAGGTCAAGGATGGGATAAGACATGGCGAACCCACCTACCTTGCTGTATTGGTTGAGATCAAGCAGGACGTATACCAGGATGTGCCCGATGTTGTTGCGGATTTGCTTGAGGAATTCGGGGATATCATGCCACCCGAATTGCCGAAAGTATTACCACCAAGACGTGCTTGTGACCATAAGATCGAGTTGGAACCAGGTGAGAGACCTCCTGCGCAAGCTCCTTACAGGACGCCACCAGCGGAGTTGGCCGAGTTAAGGAGACAGTTGGACGAATTGTTGGAGGCAGGATTGATCCAGCCTTCCAAAGCTCCATATGGGTCGCCGGTTCTATTCCAGAAAAAGCAAGATGGTACGC
Source organism: Orobanche coerulescens (assembly GCA_033398695.1). Classification (NCBI taxonomy): domain Eukaryota; kingdom Viridiplantae; phylum Streptophyta; class Magnoliopsida; order Lamiales; family Orobanchaceae; genus Orobanche; species Orobanche coerulescens. Next base: position 7,981,029 of record CM065814.1, read on the forward strand.
TGAGGATGTGTGTGGATTATAGGGCTTTGAATAAGGTTACTATCAAAAATAAGTACCCTATTCCAAACGCTCTCGATCTATTTGACAAGTTGGCACGAGCAAGATGGTACACAAAGATTGATCTAAGGTCGGGATATTGGCAGGTGCGGGTTGCCCCGGGAGATGAGGCAAAGACTACCTTCGTGACGAGATATGGGTCGTTCGAATCATTAGTGATGCCTTCGCTTAACTAATGCTCTGCTACATTCGTAATCTCATGAATGATGTTTTGTATGAGTTCCTTGATCGCTTTGTTGTTGTGTATTCGGATGATATCGTTGTTTATTCCGAGTCTTTAGAGGACCATTTGGTGCACCTACGTCGGTTTTCATAAAGTCTGGGAAAATAAGCTTTATGCTAAAAGGAGAAGTGTGAATTTTGTCGACAAAATCACTTTTCTTGGTCACATTATTAGCCAAGGAAAACTGCATGGACCCTAAGAAAATACAGTTGTGGATTGGCGGTTCCATCAAAGGTTGCGGAGTTGCGGTCGTTCTTGGGATTAGCGAACTATTACCGTCGGTTCGTGAGGGGTATTCCAAGATCGCCAACCCTTTGACGGATTTACTTAAGAAGGACAAGCGTGGGAATGGACATTGGAATGTCAGGAAGCCTTGGAGAGATTGAACAGCCATTACATCCGAACTCGTTCTCAAGCTCCTGACTTCGATAAACCGCTTGAAGTGCAAGTGGACGCGTCGGACCGTGCTCTTGGGGGTGTCTTGGTGCAGACAAGCACCCGATAGCATTCGAAAGTCTAAGTCAAGGATGCCGGCGAAGGTACAAGATTCATGAGAAGGAAATGTCGGCAGTGATCCATTGTTTGGAAGTGTGGCGCCACTACCTACTCGATACGAGATTCACTGTGGTGACCGACAATGTTGCTAACACATATTTCAGGACACAGAAGAAGCCGTCCCAAACAAAGCTCGTTGGCAAGAACTCTTGGGCGAGTTCGATTTTACTTGGGTACATCGACTGTGCAAGCATAATGACGTGGCGATGCTCTTAGTCGAAAAGTGGTGGAGGACTATGTTGCCGCGATTACATTGGTTGAGACGGATTTCTTGAGGAAAATCCGAGAAGTGTCCTGAATGATTCGGTTTATTTGAAGTCGCTTGAACAAGTAAATAAGGGCGAGTTGCGGAAATATTGTCTAGATGATGGCATACTCTATGCCAAGGGTGGCCGAGCATATGTACCAGCAGGTTCGTTGCGACGGAACCGCCGAGGGAAACACATGACCCTCGGTATGGACATCCGGGTGTGGAACGGATGTATGCATTCTTGTCTCAAGTATTATTGGCCAAAGATGGTCGAAGACGTTGAAGCTTATGTTGGACGTGTCTTGTATGCCAACAAGACAAGCTGGAGAGAAAGAAGGAAGGTGGCTTGCTGCAGCCACTGCCCATTCCGGACAAACCTTTTCAATCACTATCGATGGATATTATATCGGTCTTTCCAAAGTTGAACGGTATGTCTTCGAGTTTTGTAGTGGTTGATCGATTCTCTAAATATGGCATTTTGTTCTTTGCCGCTCAAGGCATGTCTCATGGATGTTGCCGCATTGTTCTTTAAAAATGTAGTGAAGTACTTTGGTGTCCTGGAAGATATCGTGAGTGACAGGGATACTCATTTTACGGGAAGGTTTTGGACGTCGTTATTCAAGATGATGGGTACACAATTGAAATTTTCGACGGCGAACCATCCCCAAACTGATGGTCAGACCGAACGGATGAATCAGTTGCTGGAGGAATACTTGAGACACTATGTTACGGCGAGTCAACGAAATTGGGTTGAGCTGTTGGACATGGCACAGTTTTGTTATAATCTGCACAAGTCATCAGCTACCAATATGAGTCCGTTTGAGTTAGTATATGGTCAACAACCTCAAGCGCCGCATGAGATTGCTGTTCAGAGGACTGGGGGAAATTGTCTGGCTGCTTATCGGTATGCCCGGACGCAACAAGAATTGTTGGATGATGCCAAGGAGAGTTTGCAGAAAGCACAGCGTCGAATGAAAAGGTACGCCGATGTGGGAAGGCGTCACGTGGAGTTCAGTGTGGGTGATCAAGTTTTGCTGAAACTTACTCCACAAATCTGGAAGAAGATTTCTTCTAAGGCGGTATATCGTGGCTTAATTCCTAAGTACGATGGTCCATTTGAAGTTATTAGTAAAGTGGGCAATGTAGCTTATCGTTTGAGATTGCCGGATCGGTTGAAAATACATCCGACATTTCATGTCTCTTTTCTGAAAAAGTATAGTGAGGATATACTTGACGCTTCTCGTAATGAATCGAGAAAGGCTCCACCCGTTGTACGTCAATAGTTCACTAAGGAGGTTCACAAGATCTTGGACGAAAAGACCCGAGGACAGAGTGTGAAAACTGGAGGACGGATTACTTAGTCCATTGGAAGGGCGAGTCCGAGGCAGACGCTACTTGGGAACGGAATGTGAATTTGTGGCAGTTTGAAAAGGAGATTGAGGATTTTATAAGAACGAAGGAAGCTACGACGAGGACGTCGTCCGATTCAGGCGGGGGAGGTTTGTTAGTCCCTTAGCCGATGACTCGGCCCCGGGCGCACCACGTTGCGGAAGGCTGTGCGCCCAGGGGGCGAGGGGTGCCGAGAGGGTGCGGCACCGGATCCATGCAAGGAGGAAAGGCGTGAAATGAGGTTCCGTGGCAAGATGTTGGTGACTTTGCTCGGAAGGGTCATGCAGGACTTGCATTGGAAGTGAAAAAAATGGGCAGACTTTGAGTTGAGGTTATTAGTGGACTCCTCAGCTTTTCAGTATCCACTGCTATCACAAGGGAAAATCTTTCTAAGCCTATTATAGGGGGGAGGTGCTCCAGTGAGCTGGCTGCGAGCTGGTCGAGTGACGGTTATCGGCCAAGGCCTTGTGGGAAGTTTCAGACATGATGTGGCTCAGGTCAAAAACGGGTCACGGGTCGGCTCAGGGATCCAAACCCATAATCCGGGTTGGGTTGATCCATGCGGGTATTCGAGGGCAACGTCCAAGTCATGCGGACTCGGACTACTTGTGGGCAACAAGGGTCGGAAATGTGAGCTGGTTCAACACTTAGCGAGCTGAATGCCCCGCGCACAAGGGAACGCGAGATATTGGTGCGCGCGGGACTTAGACAGGTGTTGGGCGACGGTTACGCCCATTCCAGCGTGGCATTGACGGTTATTGCTCGAACGGTTATCCGAAGGAACTTCCAGGAGCGTGCATGCGGCATGCGAACACAGGTGTCCGATAAGTAAGCGAGCGGTTGGCGACGGTTACTCGGTGCGGTTAACGACGGTTAACCGATACGTGGCACGAAGTGAGACATAACCTTGCGGGCGGTTATGTAGGATGCCGAACACGCAGCATAACCTTGCGGACGGTTATGCCACGTGTCTGTTTTACGTTTGTCCATTTGTCCCAGCAGTTGGGGGATTGTCCTCTGCAACCTTAGGCCTATAAATAGTCTAAGGGAACTCGATTTTGAGAGAGAGGGAAACGAGTGCAGGAAAAACCAAGTGCATTTTGTGAGCACTGAGTTGAGTGAGCCATTGTGTGTGGAAACTTTGGCCGGTTTGGTCTTTGTATCGAGTTTGCCAATTGCTTCTTGCTGAACCATGATATGAGTTTAGGTCCAAGAAAGTGACAAGTACCGCTTGTACTCTTCCTATCTAGCTTGCAGTCTCCGAGATCCGAGTCGTTGTAGCCAATTAAATCAAATCCGCCTTCCTTAGGATACCATAGTCCTACATCGACTGTTCCTTTGACGTATTCAAGGATTCGTTTGGTTGTTGTGAAGTGTGATTCTTTAGGTGATACTTGATATCGTGCACATACTCCTATAACAAACTGGATATCGAGCCTGCTAGCTGTTAGGTATAGGAGTGAGCCAATAATCTTCCTGTAGAGTGATTGGTCAACCGACTTTCCAGCTTCGTCAGCACGAATTTGCACGGAAGTGCTAATGGGGGTTGACGATGACTTGGAATTATTCATCTCAAATTTGTTGAGTAGTTTCTTGATGTACTTCTCCTGGTTGATGAAGATTCCTGTAGGTAACTAATTCACTGGCAATCCTAGGAAATAACTAAGTTCCCCCATCATACTCATTTCAAATTTATTTTCCATGAGATGAGAGAACCTTTGACATAAAGCAAGGTTAGTGGAACCAAATATAATATCATCTACGTATATTTGAACCATAAACAAATTGTCACCTTTTTGTATTTTGAATAAAGTCTTGTCCACAACACCTATCTCAAATCCATTACTAGTAAGGTACAGGGACAGGGTTTCGTACCACGCTGTAGGTGCTTGCTTAAGTCCATACAGAGCTTTCCTTAGTCTGTATACAAGGTCTCCGCCTTCTGTATTGACAAACCCTGGTGGTTGTTCAACATAGACTTTTTCGGTAAGGTCTCCATTCAGAATGCACTCTTGACATCCATTTGATATACAGTAAAGTTCTTGTGGGCAGCAAAGGCTATGAATATCCTGATGGTTTCTAATCTGGCTACAGGGGCAAAAGTCTCATCATAGTCTATGCCTTCTTCTTGTCTGTAGCCTTGTACGACTAGATGGGATTTTTTCCTAATAACAAGTCCGTTCTCATCCTTCTTGTTTCTGAATACCCATTTAGTTCCAATAACTAATTGATGCTCAGGTCTGGGTATAAGATACCACACATCGTTTCTTTCGAAACAGTTGTAATATCTGGAAATTCTACTACTGTTATTTAACATTATTTTATCCGAGTTATGTTGTACACTGTGGTATCTGTACAGTATGGATAAAATAAATGAAGGACTGAGACATCTGTATTGGTATAATTGTCGTACTTGGTTGACAATTATATTTAAGAAGTATATGTATTCAGTATGCAGTATGTTCGTATTCTGTATGTTTAGACGTTGGACAAGAATAGCTGAAAATGGCTAAGTGTAACATTATTAGCGCACGCTAATAATCAGGAGTAGCGCACGCTATCGTGCAGGCTTAGCGCACGCTACGGATATAAGTTAACGCACGCTAATGCAGTCAGATCGGAAGGAATCTGCGTGTGGACCAGGCAACTTTCGGCGCATGTTCTGATAAGTCAACGGATGTTGTAATGTAGTGTTAGCGCATGCTAATTCATGTTGATTAGCGCAAGCTAACTGTATATTGGACAAAAAGGAATCTTATCCTAGTCAGAGCTGTCGGCGTGTGGACCCGTCTTCGGAGCATACAGACAAACGAGTCAACTGATATTAGCACACGCTAAACGCAAGGACTTGCGTATGCTAGCGAGTGTAAATTACGTACGCTAATGCATGGGCATTACGTACGTAAGCGCATATACGAAGCCAGACAGTAGTCCCTGGACTGCGATAGCGCACGCTAACAAAGTCAGTTAGCGCACGCTAAAGCCTTAGTGCACGCTAAACATGAGATATTAGCGCACGCTAGTAATGCAGTCTATATAAGGGACAGGCGGGTATTATGAAGCATTTCGTCTATTCTTTCACCTTCAGTCGATAGAGAGATTTTTGGGAGGTTCTTGAGGTTCCCAAACACGGTGAGGCGGTGATCTTTAACAAGATTAAGATAGAAATCATGGATTAAAGCTTTGTTCTTGAAATCATTGGTGATTCTTGGAAATGGATTCAACCTTGGAAATCAATCCATTCCTTCATAAAGGTAATCACTCTTCATCGGATTTCGTTTTGGATTGTATATGATGTTCTTGAGCTGATGATTATCATATAAACAAGTTAATAGGCATGAGTATGAGTTGGATTACCGGATTATGATGATGTTATTGTTAATATGAAGATATTGATATGAATTGGATGGTTTCTAATGTGTTGTTTATCTTCAAAGAGATATATTGGCTAATGTCTTCCTTCAATTCGGATCTTTGATGTTGTTGTTGTTAGTTTCTTCACATGATGGTGAACATGGCATGATTATGAGTTCTTGGTGTTTAGGTTGTTGATATTAAGGAAGATGAAATATGAATATATGACTTGAATTAAGAGTCGGATGATTACCTATATGTTAAAGGATATTGGATTTTGTTGTTTGATAGCTATTAACATGGTGTTGGATCACTTAGTGTTCTTGATAATCGTCATATGTTGATCGGTATTTGAAATACATGCAACTGTACAGCATTAGCGCACGCTAAGCTTACTGGCTAGCGCGCTAACGAGAGCAACTTAGCGCACGCTACGTTACGTGATTAACGTGCGCTAAGAAGGCAGAAAGTACAGTATTTTCGTGTTGTGGTTCTGAAATCGTGCTAGTTTGAGTTGGACGACTAATGTTTAATCGAGATATTGCTGAGCCGTTGGGTCTGTGAATTGGTTTTATCGATTGTTGATGGTTGTCGAACTTGTTGTTTATCGATTATTGTAATAGGTTGAGATTATTGATCGGTGTTTATAACCGTATGTTGCGGTCGTGTTCAAATATGTTCGTGAATGGCATTGGTCAGGGCCAAGGAGCTAGTAGACGAAGACAATGAGATTAGTGACGGCTTCATCATCGTCGTATCGGTATCGAGGCAAGTTATTACTTGCTCAGTTTATAATATTTAATGAATGGTTTCAGTTTCATTCGTTTATAATTCGTATAGCAATGTTTATAATCGTAATCACAAGAGATTTGGGATTATAGGTTGTATTCGAGTTTTGGGAATTAAATCATAAGGTATATGATTTACATTTATTGTTGGTATATTTGATATCGAGGATACATTATGGTATAGACGTAGACGTGAATTATCTACCGTTCGTGACATTTTGGATCGTCGAATATTCAGAATAATGGTTCGTGATGGTTTGGACATCGAGATTGCTCTCGAAGGACTTAGAGCAAGTACTCTAATCATTTTTGTCATGTGTGTCGATCATGTCGTGATACATTCGTGTATCATTGTTGTCATGCATTTGTGTATTGTTGTTATCGTACATTGTGTACTGTTGTTTTGTGCAGTTGTGCATTGTTGTCATATGTCCACCATGCTTTGATCCGACGGGAATCATCATGGGAATCTATAGCTGTGTGCGCTGGATCGTTGGACAGGTAATGCCACCATGCTTTGGTCCGACGGGATCATCATGGGAATCTATAGCTGTGTGTGCTGGATCGTTGGATTACCATATGTATTGTTGTTGTGCATATGTATATTATGGGTTTGCCATAATTATACATTGTTGTTATTGTTGTGAGCATATTGACGTTGTCATATGAGTATGCATTTGTAGGTTTTGTGTTAGGACCATGTCCGTATGTTGTGTTGATCTGATCTCGGATTAGACTGACGTGATGGTAATGGTATTTCGTATCTTGAGGTACTTTTTGTATTTCCTTGATACTTGTCTTTGATGGACAATCGATTATCATATTGGAATTGTCGATGTTATCCGATGGATTGAATTGGCCAGAATTGGTATAATTTCCGTATCGCGAGTTATGATAATATTTTGAGAACCCGGGGTATTGTTGAGATACCGTACAGATATTTTGGTATTATCTTAATGTGTTGTTAAGGATACGGATCGTAGATTTTCGTAAAGTTACGACAGTAAGATTACATTGGTCGTATTCTTACTTAGTATTTCCATTGATATGTAATTATTGACGTGATGTGATGGTTATCATTGTTGGATATTATGGCTGACCCCGTCGTGGGCTTTCTTTTTAGGTTCTTGGATTATCAAGCTTGTAGCGGTCGTGAAGAGATGAGTTTCCCGGAGGATACTGGCTAGGACATGTATTTGTGTTTTGATTTTCTGATCAGTTGTTGTATTCCGCTGCTAGAGTATTTCAATTGTTTATCTTTATCCGCTGCGTGAGTATTTTTTTGAATAGCCTATTGGTATCTGGTAACTTAGGTCACTTTGGCAATCGTTTTCTAAATCTATCCTGTCGGTACGTGTAAGCTATAGCTTAACGTATGTTTTAAACTGTTGAGTTCGGGCATTTCAGGCCTTATCCTTTCAAATGAGATTTTACGACGGTTTTGATAAATGAGTTTTATATAGTCCTCAAATGTTTTAAATAGATAATACCGTCGATAGCCTCTTGGACGTTTGTAATTGTTTGCGAAAATTTCCTTCAGCTTGTGGGTTCCATCTCGGGGCCCACGGCGCTGTAATATTCCCGGTCGACTCTGGGGGTGTTACAGAATATGGTATCAGAGCCTTAGGTTATGAAAACCTAGGCAGTCGGGTCGAGTTGGGTCGTGCTTTTGTCGCGTCATTCGAGTTGTCGATTTGACAAATATTAGAGCCGTGAGTTTTGTTGTTCACTCAGGCTTGTACGTTATGTGATTTACCAGTGTGGTACTGGTTTGTTGTAAACTTTTCCAAATGGTGTTAACGAGATTCTCTGGAATGAGATGTATTGTGTTCTTGAGTCGAACTGATTTTGCAAAACGTGTGTTTTGAAAATATCTGTGTCGAGTATTTTCTTTAGTTGAGACATGTTCCAGTATCACGGGGAATCATCGGCTTCATGATCTGTAAGTATTTGGATTTTGGATTTCATTGAGATTTATTGCCGTTCTAAGTAGATATGTTTTGAGATTCAGAAAGATATTATGTGTTATGGTATGAGATGACAGAGTTAGGACAGGATCGATGATCTGGAGAAGTTATGATTTTGGAAATCAATATGTCGATCAAGTTTTGTAATGGAGTTGTGCATTTGGGAGAAATATTGTGGATTGTTCAGGAGAACATGTAGTCATGTTAGTTCATCTTGAGATATACGAACTGTTTTTGAGCATTTGAAAATGATTTTTGGGCCGAGACCCAATCGATTTTGAAATGGTTTTATAACTCAGGACTTGGGGTCCGAAAAGAGTTTTCTACTTTTTAAACTTCTTGTAATGCGGAACAAGATACGGGCTGAGACCCTAATATTTCAAAAGACTTTCCTGTTTTCTAAAACTCCCGAGATTTGTAAAATACTTTACCAATCGTTTATCTATTTTATTTCCGCCTTTCGGAGTTTTGGTTTACCTATTTAAATGAAACCTCTCGGGAAGTCTTTCGCTGTATTGATTTGTTCCATGTTTTGTCAATGCATAATTGAAGTAATCCAGGATTGGTTAATGATTGACGTTGTGAGTCATATGTGAAAAAGGGAGTTTTTGGTTGGAGTTTATATACTGAGATTTTGGAACTCGATTGTGTGGTTTTCCGATGGAATAGCGAACCGGATTGGTATACAGTAGTATGGATGTGGTCAATCATTTGCATAGTTTCCATTTTAAAACTTCGAAATCGTGTGGATTCGAAGGAAACTGTTATCAAATACTTGGCACCAGCGAGCCAGTTTAATTTTTCGTGAATTGATTTTGTGGTCTTACCAAAATTTATGTTTTGAGTTTTGAAATTTTTGAAAGAACTTTCGAAAATTTGTCTTCTTGATGAGACTTTATGATTTCAAACTGGTTTTGAAAATGTGATTGATATACATACGCATTTAGTGCATAGTGCATATCATATTGATGGTACGATGGAAAAGGAATTCGAACTTCAGTATGGTAGTTTGATTATCCGGTGATGATCGGTTGAGTTATCGGATAAGAGAAATATGTTGCGTGTTGTAGATTCATGTACATAATATTATTTTGGAAACTTGGGATTTTGTGAAACCGGAACATATGTGCTATGTGATTCCATTGGTATGGTAGTAGCGCGATTTTGCCATAGTGATTTTGGAATAAATTCCTTGTAAGCGTAGATTTGGGGATGGTGACCCCATACTGGTTGTTTTGGATATTGAGTGGTCGTTTCCACTCCGTGTATGATTGGATATGTTCGTAGATTTGTGATTGGTTGTTCGTATGTCGAGGAGTATGTTCACTAGTCGGTATGATTGGTATGTCGTTTTGAGAACTTTATTCGTTCGTATATCGGTTTCTGTGGTTCTGCGTTGATCGTGTTGGAGCTTACCGTGTGAAGGTATTCTCGATTACCGTTAATCGTTCGTTGGTAATAATAGGAGTTTATCATATTGATGATATTCTCGGCTGCGTTTTGACCTTTGGATTGGTCGTATCGGAGTTTATCGTGTCGATGATATTCTCAGTTAATTTATTAGTTGATCATTGTTAATGATCATATGAGCGTTCAGATTTTGTGTCGATATTTCGGAATTTGTTGCCATTGTGTTGGGCAGTTGTTTCACAGATGTATCGTGTATTATTCATTTTATTGGAATTGAGACTTGATTGTGTAATCAGGCAAACATATTTTGAAACAGATAGATTATTTCATCCGAAGATGTTATGTTTTGATGGGACTCATGAAATGATGATCGTAAGCGTGTTGAGACTTTATAGTGGAGTCACTTGCTAGGATCTCAGGAGATCATCGACTTTTCGCATTTGTAAGTGTGCTGTTTCGGTTATTCGTTAATGATGACGACTGATCGTCGTCTTGATGGTTTCGGAATATCTTGGTCGAACGGTTTGTTTGTTTTTCTAGGACGGATAGCAAGTTTCGAGGACGAAACTTGTTTTAAGTGGTGTAGTATGTAATATCCGGAAATTCTACTACTGTTATTTAACATTATTTTATCCGAGTTATGTTGTACAGTGTGGTATCTGTACAGTATGGATAAAATAAATGAAGGACTGAGACATCTGTATTGGTATAATTGTCGTACTTGGTTGACAATTACATTTAAGAAGTATATGTTTTCAGTATGCTGTATGTTCGTATTCTGTATGTTGAGACGTTGGACAAGAATAGCTGAAAATGGCTAAGTGTAACATTATTAGCGCACGCTAATAATCAGGAGTAGCGCACGCTATCGTGCAGGCTTAGCGCACGCTACGGATATAAGATAACGCACGCTAATGCAGTCAGATCGGAAGGAATCTGCGTGTGGACCAGGCAACTTTCGGCGCACGTTCTGATAAGTCAACGGATGTTGTAATGTAGTGTTAGCGCACGCTAACTGTATATTGGACAAAAAGGAATCTTATCCTAGTCAAAGCTGTCGGCGTGTGGACCCGTCTTCGGAGCATACAGACAAACGAGTCAACTGATATTAGCGCACGCTAAACGAAAGGACTTGCGTACGCTAGCGAGTGTAAATTACGTACGCTAATGCATGGGCATTACGTACGTAAGAGCATGTATGAAGCGAGACAGTAGCCCCTGGACTGCGATAGCGCACGCTAACAAAGTCAGTTAGCGCACGCTAAAGCCTTAGCGCACCCTAAACATGAGATATTAGCGCACGCTAGTAATGCAGTCTATATAAGGGACAGACGGGTATTATGAAGCATTTCGTCCATTCTTTCACCTTCAGTCGATAGAGAGAGTTTTGGGAGGTTCTTGAGGTTCCCAAACAAGGTGAGGCGGTAATCTTTAACAAGATTAAGATAGAAATCATGGATTAAAGCTTTGTTCTTGAAATCATTGGTGATTCTTGGAAATGGATTCAACCATGGAAATCAATCCATTCCTTCATAAAGGTAATCACTCTTCATCGGATTTCGTTTTGGATTGTATATGATGTTCTTGAGCTGATGATTATCATATAAACAAGTTAATAGGCATGAGTATGAGTTGGATTACCGGATTATGATGATGTTATTGTTAATATGAAGATATTGATATGAATTGGATGGTTTCGAATGTGTTGTTTATCTTCAAAGAGATATATTGGCTAATGTCTTCCTTCAATTCGGATCTTTGATGTTGTTGTTGTTAGTTTCTTCACATTATGGTGAACATGGCATGATTATGAGTTCTTGGTGTTTAGGTTGTTGATATTAAGGAAGATGAAATATGAATATATGACTTGAATTAAGAGTCGGATGATTACCTATATGTTAAAGGATATTGGATTTCGTTGTTTGATAGCTATGAACATGGTGTTGGATCACTTAGTGTTCTTGATAATCGTCATATGTTGATCGGTATCCGAAATACATGCAACTGTACAGCATTAGTGCACGCTAAGCTTACTGGCTAGCGCGCGCTAACGAGAGCAACTTAGCGCACGCTACGTTATGTGATTAACGTGCGCTAAGAAGGCAGAAAGTACAGTATTTTCATGTTGTGGTTCTGAAATCGTGCTAGTTTGAGTTGGATTGATCCGACTAATGTTTAATCGAGATATTGCTGAGCCGTTGGGTTTGTGAATTGGTTTTATCGATTGTTGATGGTTGTCGAACTTGTTGTTTATCGATTATTGTAATAGGTTGAGATTATTGATCGGTGTTTATAACCGTATGTTGCGGTCGTGTTCAAATATGTTCGTGAATGGCATTGGTCAGGGCCAAGGAGCTAGTAGACGAAGACAATGAGATTAGTGACGGCTTCATCATCATCGTATCGGTATCGAGGCAAGTTATTACTTGCTCAGTTTATAATATTTAATGAATGGTTTCAGTTTCATTCGTTTATAATTCGTATAGCAATGTTTATAATCGTAATCACAGGAGATTTGGGATTATAGGTTGTATTCGAGTTTTGGGAATTAAATCATAAGGTATATGATTTACATTTATTGTTGGTATATTTGATATCGAGGATATATTATGGTATAGACGTAGACGTGAATTATCTACCGTTCATGACATTTTGGATCGTCGAATATTCAGAATAATGGTTCGTGATGGTTTGGACATCGAGATTGCTCTCGAAGGACTCAGAGTAAGTACTCTAATCATTTTTGTCATATGTGTCGATCATGTCGTGATACATTCGTGTATCATTGTTGTCATGCATTTGTGCATTGTTGTTATCGTACATTGTGTACTGTTGTTTTGTGCAGTTGTGCATTGTTGTCATATGTCCACCATGCTTTGATCAGACGGGAATCATCATGGGAATCTATAGCTGTGTGCGCTGGATCGTTGGACAGGTAATGCCACCATGCTTTGGTCTGACGGGATCATCATGGGAATCTATAGCTGTGTGCGCTGGATCGTTGGATTACCATATGTATTGTTGTTGTGCATATGTATATTATGGGTTTGCCATAAGTATACATTGTTGTTATTGTTGTGAGCATAATGACGTTGTCATATGAGTATGCATTTGTAGGTTTTGTGTTAGGACCATGTTCGTATGTTGTGTTGATCTGATCTCGGATTAGACTGACGTGATGGTAATGGTATTTCGTATCTTGAGGTATTTTTCATATTTCCTTGATACTTGTCTTTGATGGACAATCGATTATCGTATTGGAATTGTCGATGTTATCCGATGGATTAAATTGGCCAGAGTTGGTATAATTTCCGTATCGCGAGTTATGATAATATTTTGAGAACCCGGGGTATTGTTGAGATACCGTACAGATATTTTGGTATTATCTTAATGTGTTGTTAAGGATACGGATCGTAGATTTTCGTAAAGTTACGACAGTAAGATTACATTGGTCGTATTCTTACTTAGTATTTCCATTGATATGTAATTATTGACGTGATGTGATGGTTATCATTGTTGGATATTATGGCTGACCCCGTCGTGGGCTTTCTTTTTAGGTTCTTGGATTATCAAGCTTGTAGCGGTCGTGAAGAGATGAGTTTCCCGGAGGATACTGGCTAGGACATGTATTTGTGTTTTGATTTTATGATTAGTTGTTGTATTCCGCTGCTAGAGTATTTCAATTGTTTATCTTTATCCGCTGCGTGAGTATTTTTTTGAATGGCCTATTGGTATCTAGTAACTTAGGTCACTTTGGCAATCGTTTTCTAAATCTATCCTGTCGGTACGTGTAAGCTATAGCTTAACGTATGTTTTAAACTGTTGAGTTCGGGCATTTCAGGCCTTATCCTTTCAAATGAGATTTTACGACGGTTTTGATAAATGAGTTTTATATAGTCCTCAAATGTTTTAAATAGATATAATACCGTCGATAGCCTCTTGGACGTTTGTAATTGTTTGCGAAAATTTCCTTCAGCCTTGTGGGTTCCATCTCGGGGCCCACGACGCTGTAATATTCCCGGTCGACTCTGGGGGTGTTACAACAATTAAGCTCTTCTTCCCTTGAAGTAATCCAATGTGAGTTATTCAGGGCTTCCTTGGTAGAAACAGGTTTAGTTTGAGCTAAGAATACAGCGACGGTGCACATGGCTAGTCTCTTAAGTTAGACTTGGGACTTCCATACAGGAAATGGAGATTTCCAAGATTTGCTTTCCTCTTGCGCACGCAGTACAGTTCCTTGTGTACTCTGTATTCTCATACGGGTAGATACTCCGGCATCTATGTCTCCTATAATTAACTCCTGTGGGTGATCTTTCAACCATATTATGTCGGGTTCTAGTTCGGAGTCCCATACTGTATCTTGTTGTGTTGTATCTTCAGCTTCAGCTTGTACAACATCGACTTCGACTACATCTGTTCTTACAGTTGCAGGGTTGATTTCTAAGTCAACAACAGGTTCTGTTGGAGTTGTAGGGTCATTAATGGAAAGTGTTTGGATATCCTGGGTCAAGTCTTCCACTCCTGTAGGATCATGGTGAGGTTCGTCAAACACTACATGAACAGATTCCTCAATAGTCAGCTTTCTTTTGTTGAAAATCCTGAAATCTTTGCTGACAGAGGAATATCCTACAAATATCCCTTCATACGACTTTTCATCAAAGGTTCTAAGTTGGTCCTTCCCGTTGTTCAGAACGTAGCATCTGCATCCAAATATTTGGAAATATAAAATCAATGGGGTTTTGTTATTTCATACCTCGTATGCTGTTTTGTCATGATGCTTGTTGATGATATAGCTATTTTGTGTATAGCACGCTGTATTGGTTGCTTCACCCCAGAACCGTTGTGGCGATCATGGTTCTTGTGGCTTCTTTCAGCGTTCTGTTCTATCGATCTGAAACATCATTTTGTTGAGGTGTTCGGGCTGCTGAATATTCGTGTTGTATTCCACTGTCCGAATAGTATTGCTCTATAAAGCGGTTAGTGAATTCAGTACCCCTGTCGGAACGAATGGACACGATACTGAACCCTTTCTCATTTTGAAGCTTTTTCAGGTGCTTGGGAAGCTTTGTTGTTTTTTCCTTCTTCTTGCTCAGAAAGATTGTCCAAGCAAACATGGAATAGTCATCAACAATAACTAAACAATATTTCTTACCTGGGTCTACAGGACCGTAGAGATCCATATGTAGCATTTCCAGAACTCTTTGAGTGGATAGATATGATTTGCTTTTCAGGGTGGATTTGACTTGTTTGCCTTTCTGACAGGGTCACAGATGCTATCCTTTTGGAATGACACATCGGACAAACCTCTAACCATTCCCTGTCTGGCAAGTTTGTTGATCATCTTGAAGTTGATGTGCGACATCCTCTTGTGCCATAGCTAGCTTTTATCTGCGGTGCCTTTGCAGCAAAACACGAAATTATGGAGCTCGTAGGCTTCGAGTCAGCAATATACATATTACCTGATCTGCTTCATGTGAGCACAACTTCTTTGGTCAGAATGTTCTTGACTCCACAGTGATCTATATAGAACTTCACCGAGAACCATTTGTCACAGAACTGGCTAATACTAAGTAGATTATATTGTAATCCTTCAACATAAGCAACATTGGTAACTTTGAATTTTCCAACAACAAGGTTTCCTTTCCCTGTTGTTCTTCCTTTGGACTTGTCACCGAAGCATACTTTTGAATCGCGACCTTGTACAAAATCTGACAGCTTGCTTCTATCTCCTGTCATGTGCCGAGAACATCCACTGTTAAAATACCAGATGTCCTGTTCCATGATGTACTGTAAGCAAGGGAATTAAGTAGATTTAGGTCCCCATTGATTTTTGGGTCCGGATATGTTAGTGCATTTCGGTACCCAAATTTGCCTGACAGCAATTGGTTTAATGTAGGTTACTTTTGGTCCATTCTTGTGATGTCTATGTGGGGCAGGCATATAGTCGTTGTAACCTTGATAATGATGCATGTAAAATCGAGGGTTATTATTATTGTTCCAGCACGATTGCCGTCTTGGACGTGGAGCCATTTTCTTTAATCTTACAGCTTCCCTCCTGGGTCTCAAGTTGGATACCCAAAGCTGTTGTTGATGCTGCGTGGCGACCTGCTTTCTTGATGGATAACAAGTCTCCTGTATCCAATATCTAGGCACATTATACTGTTGAAAGTATTTCCGTGCGGGCCTTTGTTATCTAGATACAGCTTTCTTTCTGAACGGCTGCTGGCGCTTTTGATATACTCGGGGAGCATGCTATTGGTTGCACCTTACATGTTTGGATAGCTGAGTGTTCCGCTGTCTGTGATATGAACAGAGTGGCGGAATCACAGCCTTGGCTGTGCGTTGTGCAACAGGTGTCTTGACAGGACTCGGGGTCTCTTATGATATAGGAATGGGATCCACACCCCTGACGAATACCGTACTAGTTTTTCCCTTATTGGAGAACGAGTTATATCCTAAGCTACGTTTATCGTGAGCATTTTGCCCAGTGCTTAGAATATCTTCCATCCTTTTAGATGATTTCTCGAAAGATTTGAAGATGGTCTCTAATTCTTCTTCTCGTTTCTCAAGAGTTTTTACTTTGGCTTCGAGTAGAACCAAATCATTTGTCTTGCTCTCATTACAAGACTTGATCTCATGTAGGTCGTGAGCAACTTGATGATTGCTCTCCATGAGTTTTTCAAAATCAACTTTGCTGTTTTCACAATCGACAGACATATTTTCGTAATTAACTTTCAGCAAGTCATTTTCTTTTTTCAGCTCTAGGTTACATATTTGGAGCTGTATGTTTTCATTTTTCAATGTCTCATGGGCCTTTTGAATTTTTTTAAATTCATTCATCATATTTTCAAAAGTATGAGATGCATTAACATGTTTAATTGAGGTTGAGCTTACCTCATCATCGCTATCTTCATCTTCCGGTATGTCTTTGGCCATAATGCATATATAGGCTTTATCTTCGAATTCATCATCAGACGAGTCACTGTCAGTGGCTACCTGAAGACATTACTCTGACTTTGTTGGTGCAGGGGAGGCTTCTGATTCACCGATTAGGGCCTTGAGCTTGTTCTTCCAAGCACGTCTTCTTTCATCTTTTTCTTGTTGCTCGGCTTCCGGCAACTTTTGGACTTTAGGGTGAGGACATTTATTCGCATAATGTCCAGGTTTCCTGCAGTTGTAACATAGGTTAGCATCATCAAAGGAAGATTCGGAACTTAACTTATGGACAGGCTTGGGCCTGTAGGGAGTCTTTCCAGACTGTTTGATGAATTTCTTGAATTTGTGCATGAGAAGCGCCATTTCATCCTGTGGCAGGATATCACCGTCACTGTCAGTAGTCTTATAGGCAGACTTGGATGTGCTGGGCGTGCTGTGTCTCCTGTTAGATACAGCGGCTAATGCTATAGTCTTAGTAGGTGACTCTTCGGCCTTCTCTCTCCTATCAATATCATACTCAAAAGCTTTGAGATCAGATAAGAGGTCAAAAGTAGATATATCATTAATATTGCATGACACACGCATAACTGTGGTTTTAATGTCCCATTGGGCAGGGAGAGATCTGAATTTTTTTAAATTCTTCTCCTTTTGGGTATAAATTTTGCCCAACACTTCAAGTTCACCGACAATGCCAGTAAATCTAAGGTCAAGTTCCTCAAGAGTTTCAGTAGATTTCATTTCAAAATATTCAAATTGCTGAGTAAGTTTTGAAATCTTGTTTTCTTTTGATACCTCAGTTCCCTCACAAATCATCTTGAGTTTTTCCCATATTTCCTTGACTGTGTTACAGCTCTTTACCTTTGAGAATGTGCCTTTGTCAAGAGTGACAAATAGCACATTCTTAGCTATGTTGTCGAGGTTGGCGTGCTTCCATTCATCAGTTGTCCATTGTTCACGCTCTTTCTCGAGCATCTCGGCATGAGTTTGGCCTTCAATCCTTGTGGTAGGATTTACCTTCATGACCTTAATGGGGCCTTCTTGGATAAAATGAATCATCTCTTCATGCATGGCAGCAAGATGAGCCTCCATCCTAATTCTCCAATCATCAAACTCGTTAATAGAAAACATTGGTACCTTGTTAATAAGTGAGGTATCCATGTATAAGAATAGGACGGATAAAGGAGTTTTCAAAAATAAGTGATTTTAGAATCTGATTCGGTTTTCTCTTTTTAATATCAACCGCTTCTATACCGCTTGATGGCCACTAAGTATACAAAATACAGCTTGGAAAGGTGTTAGTACAACAAACTGTACGTTTTTCAAATAATAGTGCGTAACGGAAGTCTGTTAAAGTAGGTTGCTGTAAATATAGCAACTGGTCTTTTCTCTTCTGTTAGCTTGGTGCGTACACTGTTTTCAGTGTATACTTAAGTAAATCACAGTTTATGAAAAACAATAAGGCATAAGTTAAATAACACGATATTTAAAGTGGTCAGAGGTAATCCCCTCTACATCCACTGGTCCTCCACACAGGAGTAAAACATTTATTATAATCACTACGACACAACTACATGACTATAACTAAACCTCCCAAAGTATCGTTCACACATATTGATACAAGGGCTGAAGCTGTTCGCTGTTCACACAGATTGGCTAAAGCTTTCACTTGACTTCCTTCTTCATACCTAGTTTCAAAGCTTCGTCTAAAATGCAGATCCGTCACACACTGTTCAGGAAAAGCAAGGCTTTCTTCAGTCTACACAGGGCTGATGGTTTTCTTCAAATGTAAGAACACGGGTTTGAACAACAGCTGGACTTCTTGATCTTGATATGATAATGTGTTGTTCAAGGTTGAGCACTTGTATATTTCTTCTCTCAAGAATGGCAGTATGCTCGAATAAATATGTTTACTCTTGATCTACTGTTCTTGATATTCACGTATGAATCTCAGTATATCTCAGTCTTTTGATCTTTTGATCATTTTGATCGTTCGTATGTCGTGTGTTCAGTTTATGCAATGAATTCTTGATTTGATCTTCAAACTTCGGGATATATATGGCCTTTGGAATAGATCCATTGTGAATTGATCCGTTGGTTGGTTGGTGAGCCGAAAGTCTGTTCCAATGTGTTGATTGACTTTCAAGATCCGAGATCCGGATTTTGCGCCTTGTCTGAATATCCTTGTTGGCTGGTATTTAAATACTTTATCCAGTCAGTATTTAAATACTTCATTTCGAACGGTGGCTTGACTTTAGTGAGTAAAGTAGATTTCGTTCCAATGGTCTTCAGTCCTGTTGGATGAGTGTTGATTATCCTAACACTTACAGCCTGTTTGTTGTATCTAACATGTTGCATCTTTAATGCTGTTGTTGTAGGTTCCGACGCTGTAGGCTATTTCTATTGCTGCTGTATGGAAGATGTTATATGGATGTTTCCGGAAAGCTTCCATACTTGGTGTTTATTTAGACTCTTGGAACTTCTTGATGTATGATGGGCAATCATCCTTTTGCTGTATGTTCGGCATTTGCTGTATGTTTGGCAACGCAAGATACAGGATAGTTTATCCAACTGTATGATCATCCTCGGGACAGCTACTTGATTTATGTTTGACAGTTATCAAAACAGGATTGTTTATCCCAAAAACCTTAGGTTGTGTGTTTCTCAACTGTTTTAGTTTACAAAACTCAGTTTTAATATGAGCGAGTGCAGCTGATTTTTCACTATTTAAAATAGTGAGCCTGTTAATCTCAGCTGTGGTAACTTCAGCTGAGTTTTTAAATTATTCTCAGAATGTTTTTCAAACTCAGCTCTGATGTTTTCAAGTTTGGCTGAATCTTGGCTGAGTATGTTCAAGTCATTTTTCAGCTGCCTTTTCTCATTTTCAGCTGTGTATTCTCAACTGTCACAGTCAGGTGTGCAGTTTTCAAAGTTCCAAAATCTTTTAACAGTTGATTTAAAGATTTGTGTAAGTCAATGTCTTCAGACATATCTGAGTTGTTACATTCTAAAGTTTGAGGTTTAGATGTTACCTCTTCATCAGCTAGGTTGACCATCTAGCAGTTGTAGTTGTCATCATCATCAGAAAAGAATCCACTGCTTGATTCTGCTCTCTCTTTTATCTAATCTTCTCCAATGAGAGCTTTCCTCTTGTCTTCTTTTCTACCCATGTCTTTCTTTTCTTCATCCTTGTTGATATTAGCGCAGTCAAACTGGATATGTCCTGCTTATGACAGTTATAGCATTCGACTTTCTAGTTTCCAACTTTTTAGTTCCTCCTTGGATTCTCCTTGTAGTTCTTTTTATACTTTGAGTAATTCTTCTTGAAAATGGTGACCTTTCTCAAAATTTAGAGGACTTGGAGGATTGGCTCCAGCTTAGCTTTTTGCAGGTGACTCAGCTGCAAAAGCAATTCCTTTTTCGGCTGGCTCACTAGATGTTGAGCAGGGCAGCTCGAACTCAAATGCCTTGAGGTCTGAAAATAGTTCTTGGATCTTTATCTTGTTGAGATCCTTTGATCCCTCATGGATACTGCCTTCATGCTCTATTCTGGAGTGAGGGACCTTAAGACTTTTAGAGCCATCTCTCGGTTGCCATAGGTTTCACCAAGAGAGTTAATTTCGTTGATGATCTCAGTAAATCTGGTATCCACTTTATCTATTGTCTCTGCATATTTCATTTTGAAGTTGTCAAACTTTTGGCTAGTAATTGACAACTTGTTTTCTTTAATCAGCTCAATTCCCTCACATTACAGCTAATGTGTCTCATATCTCCTTGGCATTTTTGCAATTTTTGATCTTCACCATGGTAGCTTTCTCAAGAGTCTGATACATAATATCTCTAGCCCTATTGTCAAGGTTTGCCAGCTTTTTTTCTTCTGTGGTCATCTCTGTTCTTCTCTTGGGAATATGCTTTGGTTTCCGAGATGCAATTTCTTCATCTGAATTATCCTTCAGCAAGGTGAAGGGTCCATCCTCTATGATACACCACATATCGTCATGTATGGATGATAGGTGTGCCTACATTCCTATCTTCCATAAACCATATTCATCAAAAGAAAAATAGGTAATCTAGCGTGCTTGTGTTGCATATGTTCCATTTTAATGAGAGATTAAATATATATACTCATTTGTATGGATTTGGTTCGGTGAAATTGAGCTAATCTCTCTGATACCACTTGTAAGTCACAAGACGTCAGGTATAAGTCTGGGGGGTGAATAGACTTATAAAATCTTTTGCTAAATAAATGTTTTGAAAAACACAACTGATATAAAATACAACTAAGGTGACTCGGCTGAGATTTGTGCAGTTAACTTTTGTCAGCTGTAAAGTTATTTTGCGTAAGGATAGCTGACTATGAATGGAACAGTTACTATGAATGCAACAGTTAAGTATGATGATAAAGACAATAAATCACACATCACTTTATAGTGTTTTCGGAGGTGGGGTAATCATCTACTAGTCCACTTCTCTCCAAACCAGTAGGAGATAAATTAACTATAACTTTCAACCAATCGTGTTACAATGAATTTAGTTACAACAACTTCCAACTAGTGGAAACCCGTGGCCGTTGTAACTCCTTCACTTAGTTGCCTAACACCTCTTGATCGAAAAACCGTGGATTCCTCAACAACTCGCAAGCTGCCTATCACCTTCCAATCAAGAACCCCTGGATGTCTTACAACCTCTTACTTTCAAAAACCTCGTTCAAGAAAGTACCCCTAACAAAAACTTAAAGACAAGAGTGTTTGTCTTCTCCAACTTAAGAGCTTCTCTGTATTTGCTTTAAGATCTTGCTCTTCACGATGCTATAGATGTGTAGTTGTTTATGTTTGCTTTGATTGCTTTCTAAGTGTAGTTTGTATCATACTTCTGCTCAAGTGCTCTTCAGATATTTATAGTACGATCTTTGACCTTTTCATAGCCATTGCATATTGTCACAAATCTGTCCATTGGAGAGTGGACTTCTCTGTTTATCATTTTATCTCTCTGCAACGTTTTCTTTCGTTCTTCAAATCTGACCATTTGAATATGTATGTTGTTGTTGTGCCGCATTTCTTTGATTACTATAATTAGTAAGACTTCTTGGCATGAATCTTTAAGGAATAAAATATTTCTTAACTTCCAGGAATCAATCACTTTGTCCCCATGCTTTAATTAAGTCCGCATATGACTTCCCGTCTTTGTTAACTTTTCAACATTTGCTGACGTAGACTTAGTTGATGTCCAAAACTTGGCTGATATTCCTTCTTTGACAAAGCTCAACTGATATTTCCTTTTGGTTGACCTGGCTGATGTGTTGGCCAAACCCGACTGATGTTCTGCCTAGACAAAAGCTGGCTGATATTTGGTCTTGATGAAAGTTGGCTGATATTTGTCTTTGTCAAACTCAACTGATATTTGGCTTTGAACAAACTAGGCTGATGTCTGTCTGGTCAACCTTACCTGATATTCTCCTTTGACAAACCCGGTTGATATTTTAGCTGTTTTGTACTTAGCCAGAATTGTCTTCAGTGATATTCATGTGTACTTCTGACTTGGTCAAACCCGGCTGATATTTTTCATTGATCGAAACCTGATTGATGTTTATCGGTCAACCTTAGCTGATATTTTGCAGTGACCAAAACCCGGCTGATATTTTTAACTGGTCAAGCTTAGCTGATATTAGCATATTCTATACTTGGCCAAATTTCTACCTAATCAATATTTGGCCTAATTTTTAAAGGTCTATAGAAGATACTCATTTGATTCTTCTTTACAATGCCAAGTACATACATTTGAAATAATCTTTGAATACAAGGACGACATCATCAAAATCTCAAAATTATATTCCTAACATACTCACTCCCCTTGACGTATACACGATGACCCATCCTGATGAGTACCTCAAATCATAGGAGTCAGATGCCAAGTTTCCTTCACAACTATGCCAAGGAAAAACCCAGTGGGGAAAATACTTCTTCGTCTATGTTGAACAAAAGTACAATGCATCATTGTATGGATGTTCTCATAGGTCGCCTCGTTGAAAACCATACAAAGTGAAAACCCAATAGGAAAAACAAACCTTGGTCTAAGGACAAACAGAGCGCGACACAACCAAAGTGCAAGAGTCATTAAAGACATCCAAAAATCAAGTTTTCTAAAGTCTTGACCTTTATGCACTAAATCAATCATAACTTCTTCTATTCAATAGGTATCAACGAAACTGTAGGAACTTCTGAAAACTAGACATCCGTAGATTTTCATTCACATATAGTACGTAACCTAGATAGACCTGAGCAGATCAAAAAGCTCTATAGAAGTTGACTCAGCAAATTACTGGACATATCTGTCCTACTTTGCAACAATATTTATATGTCACTCAATATGATGGATGTGATCAAATGGTTGATTTTTCATGAAAAGTAGACATATAGACTTTTCCAATTGTACCAATTTCACTATTTTCCAACAAGTGAGTTGCCCTGTAGGTCATATAGGAGTTAGACCAATACATTCTGGGCAAATTAGGGTATATCAGTTTTCAAGTGTCCTTTTATCGAGATAGAGCAAGCTTCAAGCTTCTTGTCAATCACAGAAATTGCGTGAGCGCATCCTAGGCCATCATCACAGTGGATTTACCGAATTATTACGATTGAGTTTGTCGAGTCAAATGCGAGTTCATAATATCGTACTTTGATAGAGATGTCAAGTCTTATCATGACATTGACTAGTCATTGGGAATCATATAGGCGTTACTTTATCATCTCTTAGGGAAACCATTTCTTAGATTGCCTTAAGATGATTGATGAATATACATCATCGAGTATCCCCAAATTACACGAAAGCTTCATATCTCATCCAAATCAAGTATATACTTAGTGTGCGTTTTTGATTGACCTGGCAAAAGTGGCCCAGGCCCATGGGCCGATCCAGTCCGTTCATTAAAAATTGTGCTTTGGGCTTTACTTTTTTAGCCCATTAAAACCCGGGCCTTTTTGGCCCAGTCCAGGAAAGCCCGGCCCACGGGCGCCCAGCAGCCCGTGAAAAATCTGTACTGTATTTTAATTAGACAGACTCTGAGACTCGGGTCCTCTTTTTATTTTGTAATTGCCGCTCAATCCTCCACAGTCCACTCCACCTCTTGGCACCCAGACTCCAGTTCCCACAAAAAAAATACGGGAGACCGACAACCGTCGATCGTCCCATATGCTTCTCACTTCTGAACTTCTCCCTTCACTGAGCTGCTGCTCCCGGCGTCTTGCTTCTGACTTCTGGGCTCACTCACTGCTTTCGGCGCCGCTCGGTTTGTGATTTTTACTTTTATAAACACATTTAATTTTTTGTTTAAAGCCTGTTATTAAAAGATTCATGTACTTTGTTGGTTGTTGAAGAAGTTGCATGTTTTGACATAATTTTTTGCTCAATAATTATGAGTACGAGCTGGAATGATAAAGTTAGTATCCGTTTGTTGAATGCATAAAGATTTCGAAACTTCACTAACTAGTTTTATTAGATCTGCTCCTACAAAACACAGATTTACTCTTTCACCCAGCTTTATTTTGGTTTTGTAACAAGAATTAATCAATTTTTATCTCTCACTTATTGTCTGGATCGTCCAGCTATATATATATATATATAGTTTTTCATTCCTGTAAGTTGAGTTTTTAGTTTTTTATCTATCTTTCAGTCCTTTAATCATCAGTTTATAAATTTATAAGACATTCCTGCTTACTTTTCTGTTTATTCATCTAAATTTTTATATTTTTGTGTATTTAGATTCATTATGGATCATATAACAATCGATTTAGTTGATCTGGAAGTGCAATGTTCAGACAATATCACACAATTAGGGGATAGCTCGTCGAGAAAAGTAAAAAGGAGGAAAGTGCAATTTGGCTTCGATATGAAAAAAACAAGATCTGGTGACTAAAAAGTTTAGAGCATATTGTAAAACATGCACAAAGAGTTATGCTGTTGGAGATGGTACTTGTTCTCATGGGACTAGAAATTTACACGCACATGAAAAGTCATGTCCTGGTTTAGTTAATCAAAATGTGTCATAAATGCTTATAGACCATGAAGGAAAAATGCGTGGTAGGAAGTTTAATCAGTTAATTTATGGGGATAAAATGGCTGAAGCAATCATGATGCATAACTACCCCTTCTTGATTGTTCAACATTTAGGATTGCAAAGAGTCCATAATTATTTGAACCAGGATGTTAAATCTTATACTAGGAATACTGCAAAAGCAGATTGCATTAAAATTTATAAGCTTGAAAAGGTAAAATTGAAGACTGCATTTCACAATATTCGCGGTAGAATTTGTCTCACTTCTGATTTATGGTCATCTGGTACTAGTGAGGTTATATTTGCTTGACTGCTCATTTTATTGATCATGATTTTGTGTTGCATAGCAGAATCATAAATTTTTCTCATTTCCCTCCGCCACATAATGGTACTCTTCTATCAGAAAAAGTTTTCGAGTTTTTAAAGGATTAGGGAATTGAAAAAAAAAGATCTTTTCTATCACATTGGATAATGTGTCAAATAATTTTAACATGCAAACTTCTTGAAGGCTCATTTGAGAGGTCACTTCCTTTGTAAAGGTAGTTTTTTTCATATTCGATGTTCGGCACACATATTAAACCTTACTGTTCAAGATGGTTTGAGAATTGCAAGTGAAACCTTACGCAAAATAATGGAGAGTGTGAAGTATATTAAGGGGTCTGGAAGTAGACGAATAAAGTTTGTAGCATGTTGTGAACAATTGAATGTGTCGGTACAATCGGGATTGCGTTTGGATTGTGTAACTAGATTGAATTCTACATGGATGATGCTTGATTGTGTTCCAAATTTTAAGGAAGTATTCTCTCAATATGCCATGGTTGAATCCGGTTTCACTACTTGTCCATAAACCGAATAGTGGGAACTAGCTCAAGCTAACACTATATTTTTGAAACCATTCGCAAAGATTATTGAACTTTTTTTCGGGCACCAAATACCCAAAAGCACATATGTATTTCTTACATATTTTGAGAATTAAAGAAATTTTGATGTGCAACAAGTCTTCTGTGATTGAGGTCATTAAAAACATGACAAATGAAATGTTGCCGAAGTTTGAAAAATATTAGAACGACTATGTTGATATCTTGTCCATAGCTACTATTCTGGATCCGAGGTATGAGGTGTAATTTGTTAAATTTAAATTGAAAAAAGTTGATCCGACTGAGGAAGTAATGGATAGAAAAATAGGCCAAATTTTGAATGCAATGAAATCTTTGTTCATGGAGTACGTGATGGAGTTTTCAAAAGATGGTTCACAACCGGAAGATAGTGTTGGGACTTCAACTATTTGCACTAATACGAGCGAACAGAGTGATGATGAGTTCGATGTAAGTAAAATATTTATGTTAGATTAGTTTTAGTCATATTTGGTTTTATATATATTTTGTTACTTGTTCGTTGTTTGTTGATGTAACTTTATATGATTTTTTTGTAGGATTTTGTGAGGGAAGTTCAAGGCAGTGCATCAAAAAGAATGGAATTAGAACTATACTTAGAGGAGAAGATAATCCCTAACAAATTTCCTTTCAACATTCTCCAAGAGTGGAAAAAACTTTCTGAGCGGTGCACTTTGTTGTTATCTCTGATATGTACATGACTTTAAAATATTGGTAATGTTTACATAGTCCTTTCAAATTGAATATTATTACAGATATCCAATACTGGCTAGGATGGCATATGATATTTTATCTATTCCAATTACAGCGGTTGATTTGGAATCGTCATTTATCATTGGAGCAAAAGTTCTCACAAAATATTGTAGTTCGCTTCTACCCGACAATGCACAAGCATTAGTTTGTGGGCATAATTGGATTTGTGGTAATGAAATTCAAGGTTTGATATATTTGTCACTTATTTCAATTTAAATTTGATTGTTTGTTTAGATATTTGTATTGATATTTTACTATTGAATACAGATGATGGACCGAGTGATGAACTACTCTTCGTGCCCCTTGTTGCAGTGCAAGAATCAAATGGTTCTAATAGTATTGAAATGGATTTGTTGTAATGTTGTTGGTTTGGAGAGAAAAAGGAAGATACTTTCACAAGAATTGTTAATGTGACAGTAGATATTATTTTGACATGCTGTATTGTGACTTATTTTGTGAAACTTTCACATGCTGTATTGTGACTTATTTTGTCATAACTCCTTTCATGGCCGCTGTATTGTGACTTATTTTGGCATAACTCCTTTCATGGCCGTAGATATTTAAATGTAAGTAGATATTCAATATTTATGTATGTTCAATATTTATGTTAATGTTGAATTCTAGCAGTGCAAATTGTGTTAATTCAATTTATGTTAATGATGAATGCTGCTCAAACTTCACAAGAATTGTAGTTGGAAAAAATGCATGGCCCGTGGACTGGGCTAAGCCCGCCCGGTATGGGCCATGGGCCTCAATATTTCGGCCCAAAAATTCCTGGGCCTTTTTGTCCCAGCCCAAAATTAGCCGCCCATTGGGAGCCCAACCCATTTGGGCTGGCTCAACCCGTTTGCTAGGTCTAGTTTTCGACAATATGTCAACCTGCTCCGTGGTTAGGAGCCAATTGATTTGAGTCTGATCCGCCACGAGATCTTTTATCACTTAACTTAGTTCCCCAATAAGATAAGATTTAACCACTGTTAGTTTTTGGAAAACTATCTAACTGACAGGATAGTGGATGTTATTGTAATATCCGCAATTTTCGATTTTCGGTAATGTTTTTTTTTCTAGCGGGAGTCCATCTTAGTGGCTCTCCTGTGACCCTTTCCTCATTCTGAGAATGATTAGTTCTGCACTTTTTGACATCGGAGTTCGTTTCGGTGTCTTTTTGTTGAGTTCCGTGCTTCTTAGCGACTTTTCCGTACTTGAGTTCGATTCTTGCGAATCTCATCCGAAACTGTTGTTTCGAGTTTCTCGTAAATCCTTTTAACTTTGTTAGACATGTTGTGAACTTTTATTGGTGTTTCGATCGAGTATCGTGTTGGGTTGTTCCGTAATATTCCAAAGTTTTGGGTTCTATCACGTTATTCTCTTTCCGGGTCGTTTGATGTTACCAACGTGTTAGGACCGACTGTTTTGACGTGAAATCACTAAATGAGGATTCATGGTTGTTCATTCAGGCCTTTGAATGGTCGGTATTATACGTCGTTCTAGTGTATCATGTTCGTGGGTTGTTTTTCGACACTTTTAGGCACGAACAATGTGCGCCGCGGCACACCCCTTTCAAGACTCGAGCTGGGCGCGGCTGTACCGTTCGCCGCGGCACGCCATGTTCTGCGCCACGGCACGGCCTGAAGGCCTGACCGTGAATTTTAGCCGCGGGCCGCGGCACACTCAGTCTGCCCCGCAGCACACGAGTCAAAATGTCCTTTTATTAGCGGGATTTGGAGAGGATTTTATTTTCCTCTCCTATCTTCTTCTTTCTCTCCGTGGGCGATTCTTGGAGCGATTTTGGGCGATCTTCATCATCAAGCATAATCTTGGGATGGATTTGTGTGTGTTTAACATCATTTAATCCATTGTTCTTCGTCGGATCGAGGAATTTTCTTGATTCCCTAGAGTTGACTTTTTGGGACTTTTGTTCTTGATTCTGAATCCAATCCGGTTTAGATAAATCGTTTGGTGTTAGATGTTGTTATTAACATGTTTTATTGGTTGTATATCCATATATTCTGTTCGTTTCAACCCGAGGGGTGATTTCGGTGTTCTTGAGGTGTAGTGAATATCTAATGTTCGATTAAATGTTCGAATGAGTTTTTCTTCGATAGTTTGTTGTGATCTCCGTTGTTTTTGGTCTTGATCCTCATCGTAATCATTTTTTTGTTGTTTCTTCCATAGGATTATAGGTTCTCGAGGATTTCGAGTTGATCTCCGTTTTGTGTTGGTAATTCGTGTGGTGTTATTTTCGTAGTATTCATGGAGTTGTCGAGTTCTTGGTCGTTCTTTGAAGTTCAAGGGCTACCCGACCATGTCCGTTCGTGGTTTAGTGCTCATGGTGCTTAGGCAAGTATATTTCCCATACATTTCGTATTTCGTAGACGTGATAGTAGGCAATTGATTATATGTGGAATTTTAATGTTTTAATGAACTTTAAAAAAGGATCGGTATATTTTCGATAAAGGTTTTACTTCGAAGATAACGCATATGCTTTGTGAATAAATGTGTTTTCTCAATATGTGTATTAGTGTTGTATGATGGGAGGTGTTGTGATTGTATTACGTGATTATAGTAGACTCTTTTCCACTGGTCGAGGATTGTGTATTGATACGTGTACTCGTTCGGTGAATATGTGATGTTGTGTGACATCATTTGTGTTTATATGTCGGATGAAGAGGCCATTCTAACAAGTAATTTACATTTGTTTGCATATTCTAGTATTTGAATTATGGCTTCCCGTGGATGTTGTGGATGTGTATGTGTGTTCACCCAGGGACGGTCCGACGGGGCCACTGGGGATAGGTAGTACCGTGTGTGTGCATATCGCGAACTGGGGTTAACCACCCAGGGATGGTCTGATGGGGCCTCTACGGGGTGCGGTGTCCGTGAGTCTCGTACCAACGGTTAACCTTTGAAATGTTTTGTTGGAGAACTATAATTTTGGCGCATATTTCATCTGATTAGAATGGCAGTTCAAATGGTATTGTACTTGGCTGGAATGGCACCAGAAAATGTGTTCTGTATGATTCGTCTCTTGGTTACGATATTTTGGTATGGGTACGTGAGTCCTATGGTTGCTCCGTGCATTATACTTTTGTGGTGTGTCAAGTTCGACCATATGGTTAAATTGCAGAGTTGTGCTCTCTGATGTCATTCTGTGAGACCATTGTCATGGTAATATTTAACATTGTGTAGTTTCAGTCGGGTTATTCTTTCAGGTATGTGATGTGGATGATGGGGTCGTGGACCCCGTGTTTTGTTTTTGGAATTGTATTTTGGAAAAATGATTTTTGGGCTGTGCCCCTAAGTGGTTTCGAAAGGGCTTGAGAATTCTTAAATCCCAAATATTTTCAAACCTCCCGAGATCGTAAAAGGTTTTTTATGATGTATAATGGTTTTATTCCTACCTTTTATAATTCAAACTGTTTTGATCAAGTGATTTATCTCGGGAAGTATATTCAAGATTATTATGTTCTTGGAGTATGTTGTGTATGACTTGTATTTGTGTTTACTTGGATTAGAAAAACAACGAAGTTTTGCTAACCCCCGAGTATTCGGGGGGTGGATGTCTATATTGCATCCAGGTACTTGCAGGTTGCTGGGGAGCAATTCACAAGATCGTTACGAAGGATGATGGAAGATGACGATACTAATCACATGAAGACCGATGTTGAGTATTTGGTGAATTCTTCTTGTTTGTCTTCCCATTATGGTATTTTCCGTTTTATGGAAATATTGATGTATTCTAACCCCTGCGTGGGTATGAGTTGTGAGAAAGAGTAATGTATGGTTGATGTGTATGTTGTGGTAAAAGACCAAATCGGTCTAATGGTTCGTTATTTAGCCAATTACGGCATGTATTGTATTTTTGTATTTTCTGTATTTAGCATGGTAGATCCTCACGGAGAGGGTCTTCGGCACTGTAATATTCCCGAGTGGTTTGGGTGTGTTACAGAATATGGTATCGGAGCTTAGGTTGCGAAAACCTAGGTTGTCGGGTCGAGTTGTATGTTGTCGGGTCTTGCCTTGTCTTGTCTTGTCACATTTTGTCTGACTGAGTCGTGTCGCGATGCGTCGTCTGAGATGTCGGTCGTGATTAGTATCGAGGTGCAGCCATCATCTTCGTGCGACCTAAGGATGTAAGTCTCCCTTCTTTGTGTTGTGCCTCGTGTGACACAAGCTACTTGTATGATTATTTCTTTAGTGATGGAATCTTCATATTGATTTTTTGTTTCGTGATATGTGTTTATTTGACTCTCATATTTTGTTTATATGAGGGGTGTTGTCGCTGCTTATGTGTTTTTTACTGTTGATTTTGTCCGCTGCTAATGTTTTCAAAATGATTTACTCATTTTGCAAGTATTCTTGTGAAACCTTTGTGCTTAATATTGAATGGAATGTATATGTGTATGATTTGCTCACTCCGGGAGGGTCCGACGAGGCCTCGAGGGAATCCGTGACTTCACTCTGGATTCACGATCTTGTTTGCTAGCCAGTTCGGGAGGGTCCTTAGAGGCCTCGGATGGGATCAGTGGTCTCGCCCCGATCCTAGGCGGTTGTCAGCTGTGATATTTGACTATTTGTTTTCTGGGAAAGACATGTCTTATTTTGAATTTGAACGATGTGATGCGTGTACTATGATATGTATAAGCGAATGTCGATACATGTGAGTTTTGGGCATTCTGGCCAAATGGATTTTTTTTTCAAGTCTTAAGTATCTTAGAGAATAAACTTCGAGGCGTACTTTTAAAAATGGATTATATTTTCAAGGCGCCTACTAGCGCAACTATATGTTTCAAAATTCTTCTACCTTGAGGAACAAAATATTTTGAGATATTCTCAGTAAATTATAAACGCATTTGCTTAGACCCGAAGTCCAAATATTTCTAAAATTTTTTAACCAAAAGAAAGATGTCCTCATTTTTGTCAAACGCAAGACGGTTTTTCAAAGTCTCGATGACGCTGTTTGTATTACTTTTTCGAATGTGATACTCAAGATCAACTGGTGTTCCCAAAATTATTTTCAAAAAAGTGGTTTTCGTTTTTAAAACCTATCATTCTTGTTTGCGGTCCGGGAATATATGTATGATGTTCGCATTTTCGTTAGGGTGTTAGCCCCCGAATTGTGATGGAATTGGTGGTGTGAGCGTTGAGTTGTTCGCCACGCATTTATTGTGTTAGCCCTCTGTGATAGGTGTGATGTTGGTCTTTAATGTTGTCGTTTCGTGGTGATTTGCATGTTATCACACCCGTGCGAGCTGTTAGAGCTTGGGTTTTGTATGATTGTGTACATCTGTGATTGTTTCATGATGTTTTGTGATTGCGTGTTGGTTATCATGCGAGCCGTTGAAATCTCCGAATGTATGCCATCGTAGCTGTGATTTTGTGTATGTGGGTTGCCTTACGTTGATATGATGTGCTAAGTTGGCATCTCCGGTATGTTGTTTTGCGATGTTATATTCCATTGTACCTAGGAGTTGTATATTCGGTATGCCGAGGTGCTTCAACTGTAATGTGCCGGGGCATGTACGTACAAATTGTCCTTCTCGACAGTAACGTGTTACAAGTGTGGACTCGAGGGGCACAGTATCCAGTTTTGCGAGTTGGTTACCGAGTCTTCCGGGTACAAACTTCAGCACACATATCCAGATCGGCTTTGAGAGGCCTTTGAAAGATGTTTCTGTCGGTTACTTGTTGTGTTGTTACCTTACTTCCGTTGTTGTGAGTCTCGGGGACGACACTTCTTTTATAAGAGGTTGAACGTAATACCCATATTATTTTCGACTTCTGCATTTTCTCTTTCTCAATTCTATCGACTCGCTCGTGTTCGTTGATACTTTCTGAACTTGTTTGGTATCTCGGTTGTCATCGTTCGAACGGGTTATGACCTTGTTTCAGATCAATTTGTTTATCATTGTGACTTTTCCGAGTTCGGTTCGATTCTTGTGAACCTTGTTCAAAATTAACGTCTTTCAGATCTACAAGTTCTTTTAATGTCTTGAGTTGAAGTGTGAACTTCAGAGTCGTTCAACCATTGTCATTCGATCATTTTTGTTCGATCATTGTTATTCGACCGTTGTTATTCGATCGTTATTGTTCGATCATTGTTGTTCGATCATTGTTGTTCGATAATTGTTGTTCGATCATTGTTGTTCGATCGTTGTTGTTCGATCATTGTTGTTCAATCGTGGTTGTCCGATTGTTGTTGCCTGATCTCGTACCGCGAAGAATTGTCGTTGACCGCTAGTCAGTGGTTTCGATTACCGTCAATTGGGACACCGATCCGTGCATTGCGGGACGGTAGCTGAGAGGTTTGGGGATCGAGTTTGCGTCTCTACTCCGAAAGGACACAGAGATTGCTAGTGTGGTTTTCGAGAATTTCGGCATAGTCGGAGTTCTTCGTGGTTACCCTCGCGGATCGTTGTGTGTTTATTTTCTATTTTTCATCTATGTGTGTTTTCTTATAACAGGTGCCTTTTGTTTCTTGATAGTTCAGATAATTGTTTTGATTGTGCTACCTGTTTGGTGATACTTGACACTTGTTGGTTTTATTATGTCCCTGCTTGTGACATTGTGATGTTTGTGATTGAGCGTAATTTCACGCCGTATGTTCTTTTGCGTTCTGGTAATGTTTCGCCGCTGGGCATGAGTTATTCGGTTTCTGTGTATCTCGTTGAGATGTTCCTGGTGGGATGTTGCTCCTCCCTACTTATTTTAAGTTTCGGGATGAAACTTCTTTTAAGGAGGGTAGTATGTAATATCCGTAATTTTCGATTTTCGGTAAATTTTTTTCTGGCGGGAGTCCATCTTAGCGGCTCGCTTGTGACCGTTTCGTCATTCTGAGAATGATTAGTTCTGCTCTTTTTGACATCCGAGTTCGTTTCGGTGTCGTTTTGTTGAGTTCCGTGCTTCTTAGCGACTTTTCCGCACTTGAGTTCGATTCTTGTGAATCTCATCCGAAACTGTTGTTTCGTGTTTTCCGTAAGTCCGTTTAACTTTTTTAGACGTGTTGTGTGTAATATCCGCAATTTCGAATTTCGGTAATTTTCTTTTTCCGAAGGAAGTTCGTTTTGACAACTCTATCATGACCATTTCGTCATTCCGAGAATGATTTAATTCTGCACTTTTTGTCAACCGAGTTCGTTTCGGTGTCGTTTTGTTGAGTTCCGTGCTTTTTAACGACTTTTCTAAGTATGAGTTCGACTTTGTAAAGTCACCATTAATTTTTGGTAACTCCAAAAATTCTGAATCTTTGCAATATTATAGAGCATCGAATTAGCTTTCCAATGGTTCAAACGGTGAGTCAATCGGAGTCCGGACGAGAGAGTTATGGTCGTTTTAGCTCACCCGCTCGTTATTAGCCGATCACTGCCAGCCGAACTCGGCCGTGTCGTCCGACACGGCTCGTGCCGTACTCGTCCGAAAATGCCGGAGTCTCTGCCTCAGGGCCCGACCGTGTCGTCTGGCACGGCCGAGTCGAACTCTTCCGGATAGGCCAGAACCGACTGCCCAGACGCCCGACCGTGTTCCAGGACACGGTCGAGTCGTGCCGAGTCGCTGTCGGACGGGTCACTATCGGAAGGCCCCTCCGCGCCGCGACCGTGTCTAGCAGGACACGGTCGAGTCCCTGCCGGTCAACTGCGCGCCACGACTGTGTCAGGCGGACACGGTCGAGTCAGTCAGCCTATTAAAGGCCCTGCAGACGTTTTTCTCGCCATTCTTCACCTTTTTCTTCTTCTCTTCCGCAGCTGGGCGTGTTCTAATCTTGAAGCCATGTTGTTTAACAACAAATCCATGAAGTTCTTGAGGTTATATCATCAATCATCCGTCCTATAACATCCTCCGATCTACTGACCGTGTCGATTTCCTAGAAATCTAGTTTTGGGGAATTTGGGGGTTTTGGTTGTTTTCGTCCGATTAATCCGATTTAACTTAGGATTTTGATGGATTTATGATTATTTAGATGTATTATATCATTTCCCTTGTTATTCCATGGTTGGATCGTATCGATTCGTTATTTGGGTCGAGTTCTTGACCGACGCCTTGAAGGTGTCCGGTGAAATGTCTTAGAGGGGTTTTCGGGCGTTCTACGATTATTCTTCCTCGTATGATCGATGATTTAATGATTATATATTGTTAGGGTCGAGTTTCTTGCGAAGAAACCGAGTTTAACCCTTCCGTTCGTCGTCGTATTCCGTTTCGATAGCATCGGGTGTTTCGAAGCTTTCCGGTTGAGCCGTGTTCGTCGGAATACTTGCGTGCCTATTTTGAGGCAAGTACCTTGTCCATACTATTCTTGTTTTGTGAATATCATAATTGGTGATCGTCTTTATACATTGTTTGATTGTTTAAAATGAGTTTTCAAAAGATTCGACTAGCCTCGTTAAAGGCTCACTTTCAAAACGCGTGTGTTTGTAAATTGTGTGGGTTGTAAGTGACTATGTGAATCCTATGGATATGTTTGGTGTTGATGTTGCGCTTCATAACACGTGTGTGCATATATTATCTCATTTTCGGTGTGTTATGATTTGACGATTATGTCGTGCTTTGTGTTTGTTGCCTTTGGTGGATTGTATGAATATCCTTGTTGTGACGTGTTAATTGTGTGAATGTATTTCGCTCACCTCGGGAGGGTCCGACGGGATCACGGAGGGAGTCCAATGGTATAGCCCTGGATTCACGAGTGTGGTTGTTTGTTTTGTGAATGTATTTGCTCACCTCGGGAGGGTTCGACGGGGCCACGGAGGGAATTCCAATGGTATAGCCCTGGATTCACGAGTAAAACTTCACGCATTGGTGTATATGATTTCGAAAACGCATTCTACTCACCTTGGGAGGGTCCGACGGGGCCACGAAGGGAATCTAATGGTATAGCCCTGGATTCACGAGTTGGTGTTGTATTTTTGGTGACCAAGGTTTACGTATCTTGGGCGATTATATTGTTTTGATTTTATGTCCGTCGAGGACACGTGACGTGGGTTTTAACCCTGTGAACTGTTGTCGGTTTTCTATTGGCGAAAACAAAACATTTGGGCTGTGACCCTATTGATTTTTGGAAAGAGAAGGATTTTATAATCCTAAATTGTTTTCTATTAAAACTCTCGATGGCATTTTAAACTGTTTTGTAAATTGTTTCCCTTATTTGCAATTTTTCGGTTTTGGAAATGTTTACTCAAACTCTTGCCTCGGGAAGTACTTTTCTTTACGTTTGGATCTTTGAGGATTCCTGATTATTATTGTTCTTGGAACTTGTATTGTATGGCTCGTATTTTTGCACTTGTACTTGCACTAGCAAAAAAGTGGAGTTTGCTAACCCAGTATTCGGGGTGGATGTCTATTTTTGCATTCAGGTTTTGAAGCATAGCACAGGGTCGGCACGAAGGATGATGAAAGATGAACGATACTAATCACACGAGGATCCGTTGCTGTCGTATTGGTCTAGTTGTATTTTCTTTTCCGCTGCAGTATATTTTCCCGTTGTACGGGTGTGGTTGTATTTTGACCCCTGTGTGGGCATGAGTTGTATTTGAGTTGTATGTATTTGTTGAAAGACCAAATCGGTCTACTGAGTCATTTTAGCCTTAAAGGCGAGGCTTAGATGTTTGATTTTAGTTATCAGCCTGGTAGATCCTCGAGGAGAGGGTCTACGGCGTGTAATATCCCTGAGCGGATTTGGGGGTGTTACAGAATGGTATCGGAGCTTAGGTTGTGGAAACCTAGGCCGGGGTCGATGGTGTCTATCGAGTTTTTGTCTTGTCGGATTATGTCCGACTAAGTCGTGTCGCGACGCAAATGCCCGAGTTTGTTGGTCGTGATTAGTATCGTGGGCGATCATCATCTTCGTGCGACCTGTGGATGTAAGTCTCCCTTCTTTGTGTTGTGCCTCGTGTGACACGAGCTATTTTTATTATTATGAGTTAATTGACGGAATCCTCTTATGGATTTTGATTTCGTGATATGTGATTATTTGACTCCCATTTTTCGTTCATATGAGGAGTAGTGTTCTGTCTTGTGCATGTTTGACTTTATTTCTTTTATCCGCTGCGTGAGTTCTTTTGTAATGGCTTTCGGTATTTTACCGACTGAGTTTTATTTCGAAAACTAATTCCCTTAACCAAGTTTTTGGCATTATGGCTTTGATCGTTTTGGCAAAATTCTTATGACGGTATTTAGTATTTTGTAAATGGCTTTTGTAAGTTTTCGAAATAATACCGTCATCACCTTTGGCATTTTTGTAAATGGTTTTTAGCACGGTGGGTTCGTAGCGGGACCCACGGCGCTATATTGGGCCTCGTAATTACCTGAAAATTTTGGGCATTCTAGCCCATTGACTTATTTTTTGAAAACCTTGAGTATCTTAGAAAATTAAAATTCGAGACGTACTTTTAAAACGAATTATTTTCTTGCGGTGTTTTCAAGGTGTTTTCTAATGCCGCAATACATTTCAAAAATTTTCCGGTTGAGGACCAAAAATATTTTGAGATATTTTCAAATGCAGTTGCTTAGACCCAAGGGTCGAATATTCTGAAAGTTTTGCACTAAAAGAAATGTGTCCTCATTTTTGTTCAAACGCAAGATGATTTTCAAAGTCTCGATAATGGTGTTTGTACTACATTTTGTAAAATTTTACTCAAGATCAACTATCGTTTCCAAACTGTTTTCAAAAGGTGTTTTTGTTTTAAAACCTATCATTCCTGTTTGCGGACCGGAAATGCGTGTATGGTTTTCGAACTTTCGTTACGGTGTTAACCCCGAATTGTGATTGAATTGGTGGCGTGAGCGTCGAGTCATTCGCCACACATATATTTTGTTAGCCCTTGTGGGAGGTGTGATGACGATCCTTAATGTTGTCATTTCGTGGTGGCTTGCGTGTTATCGCACCTGTGTGAGCTATTAAAGCTTGGGTTTGTACGTTTGTGTACATATGTGATTGTTTCATAATGTTTGTAATTATGTGCTGGTTATGGTTCGGGCCGTTGAGGTCGCCGAACGATACCGTCGTTGCTGTAGTGTTTGTGTGTATTATTTTACGATGATAATCGTTGTATATGATATGTATTATGATTCCTTGTTGTGCTGAGTGGCATCTCCGCTATGTTGTTTTGCGACGTTATGCCCCATTGTATCTAGCATTTGTATTTTCGGTATGCCGAGCTGGGGCATTTCAACCGTGATGTTCCGGGGCATGCACGTGTAAATTGTCCTTCTCGTCAGTAACACATTTCAAGTGTGGACTCGAGGGACACCGAATTCAGTTTTGCGAATTGGCTACCGAGACTTTTGGAGTTCGCGCTTCAGCACAGTCATCGGAATCGGCCTTGAGAGGCCTTTGAAAGATGTTTCTGTCAGTTGCTTGTTGTGTTGTCACCTTGATTTCGTGTTGTGAGTTTCGGAAACGACACTTCTTTTAGAAGGTGTCGAATATAATACCCGTATTATTTTCGGACTCCTGTATTTCCTCTTTCTCAGGTCTATCGACTCGCTTGTGTTCGTTGACACTTTCTGAACCTGTTCTGTATTTCGGTTTCATCGTTCGAACGAGCTGTGATCTTGTTTTGGGTCGATCTGTTTATCGCTGTGACTTTTCCGAGTCCGGTTCGATACTTGTGAACCTTGTTCGGATGTAACATCTTTTGGTTCTACTAGTTCTTTTATTCGAAGTGGATCAGATTTTGAACTTCTGTATATTCTACTTTGTCGACTCATTTATGTTCGTTGACATTTCTGAGCTTGTCCTGCCCCTTGTTTTTGTTTATCGAACGAGTGTGGCATCATTTCGGAATAACTCGTTTGTCGTTATGACTTTTCAATTTCTATTCCCTCTCGTGTGGATCTTATGTGAATGCATATGTTGTTGTTTTCACCGGATCATATATTGTCTCGAGTCGAGATGTGAACCTTGGAGTTGTTGTTTGAATTTTTATTGTTCTTCGTGATTCGAACATGATCGTTCGATTTTTGTTGTCTCGATCTTTGTGGTTCGATCGTTTGATTGTTCGGTTCTTGTTGATCTCGTTTCGTGATTGTTGAGCGTTCAGACTCCTTCCTAATTTCCTTATGTTCGGGAAATTAGTCTCGTTTTCGATCTTCCAACCCTTGGGCGGTGGAATTCCGTATTTCTTCAGCGATTGGCTCGCGTTTTGATTGACGTACCGTTGGGGTGGTCGATTATATTGATTTTCGTCCGTCGTGTTTTGTGATTGTTCGGATAATTGACTTGACTATATTATCCATTTGATGACGCTTGTCATTGGTTGGTTTTATTATATCCCTAACGGCGACGTTGTGTTGGTCGTCGTGGAGCGTGTTTTCACGCCGTATGTCTCTTTGCGTTTCTTGCAGCGTTTCGCCGTTGGGCGCGAGTTTTCTATTTTTGTCTATCTCGTCGAGCTTTCCTGGCGGGTATATTGCTCCCCCCTACTTGTTTTAAGTTTCGGGACGAAACTTCTTTTAAGGAGGGTAGAATGTAATATCCGCAATTTCGAATTTCGGTAATTTTCTTTTTCCGGAGGAAGTTCGTTTTGACAACTCTATCATGACCGTTTCGTCATTCCGAGAATGATTTAATTCTGCACTTTTTGTCAACCGAGTTCGTTTCGGTGTCGTTTTGTTGAGTTCCGTGCTTTTTAACGACTTTTCTAAGTATGAGTTCGACTTTGTAAAGTCACCATTAATTTTTGGTAACTCCAAAAATTCTGAATCTTTGCAATATTATAGAGCATCGAATTAGCTTTCCAATGGTTCAAACGGTGAGTCAATCGGAGTCCGGACGAGAGTTATGGTCGTTTTAGCTCACCCGCTCGTTATTGGCGATCATCGCGGCCGAACTCGGCCGTGTCGTCCGACACGCCCGTGCCGCATTTCGTCCCGGAAATGTCGGAGTCTCGCCTCAGACCCGACCGTGTCGTCTGCACGGCCGAGTCGAACTCTTAGGATAGGCGAACCGATCGCCAGACGCCCGACCGTGTTCCAGACACGGTCGAGTCGTGAAGTCATTGTCGGACGGGTCACTATCGGAAGGCCCCTCCGCGCCGCGACCGTGTCTAGCAGGACACGGTCGAGTCCCTGCCGGTCAACTGCGCGCCACGACTGTGTCAGGCGGACACGGTCGAGTCAGTCAGCCTATTAAAGGCCCTGCAGACGTTTTTCTCGCCATTCTTCACCTTTTTCTTCTTCTCTTCCGCAGCTGGGCGTGTTCTAATCTTGAAGCCATGTTGTTTAACAACAAATCCATGAAGTTCTTGAGGTTATATCATCAATCATCCGTCCTATAACATCCTCCGATCTACCGAATCAGGTCAGATTTCCTAGAAATCTAGTTTTGGGGAATTTGGGGGTTTTGGTTGTTTTCGTCCGATTAATCCAATTTAACTTAGGATTTTGATGGATTTATGATTATTTAGATGTATTATATCATTTCCCTTGTTATTCCATGGTTGGATCGTATCGATTCGTTATTTGGGTCGAGTTCTTGACCGACGCCTTGAAGGTGTCCGGTGAAATGTCTTAGAGGGGTTTTCGGGCGTTCTACGATTATTCTTCCTCGTATGATCGATGATTTAATGATTATATATTGTTAGGGTCGAGTTTCTTGCGAAGAAACCGAGTTGAACCCTTCCGTTCGTCGTCGTCTTCCGTTTCGATAGCATCGGGTGTTTCGAAGCTTTCCGGTTGAGCCGTGTTCGTCGGAATACTTGCGTGCCTATTTTGAGGCAAGTACCTTGTCCATACTATTCTTGTTTTGTGAATATCATAATTGGTGATCGTCTTTATATATTGTTTGATTGTTTAAAACGAGTTTTCAAAAGATTCGACTAGCCTCGTTAAAGGCTCACTTTCAAAGCGCGTGTGTTTGTAAATTGTGTGGGTTGTAAGTGACTATGTGAATCCTATGGATATGTTTGGTGTTGATGTTGCGCTTCATAACACGTGTGTGCATATATTATCTCATTTTCGGTGTGTTATGATTTGACGATTATGTCGTGCTTTGTGTTTGTTGCCTTTGGTGGATTGTATGAATATCCTTGTTGTGACGTGTTAATTGTGTGAATGTATTTCGCTCACCTCGGGAGGGTCCGACGGGATCATGGAGGGAGTCCAATGGTATAGCCCTGGATTCACGAGTGTGGTTGTTTGTTTTGTGAATGTATTTGCTCACCTCGGGAGGGTTCGACGGGGCCACGGAGGGAATTCCAATGGTATAGCCCTGGATTCACGAGTAAAACTTCACGCATTGGTGTATATGATTTCGAAAACGCATTCTACTCACCTTGGGAGGGTCCGACGGGGCCACGAAGGGAATCCAATGGTATAGCCCTGGATTCACGAGTTGGTGTTGTATTTTTGGTGACCAAGGTTTACGTATCTTGGGCGATTATATTGTTTTGATTTTATGTCCGTCGAGGACACGTGATGTGGGTTTTAACCCTGTGAACTGTTGTCGGTTTTCTATTGGCGAAAACAAAACATTTGGGCTGTGACCCTATTGATTTTTGGAAAGAGAAGGATTTTATAATCCTAAATTGTTTTCTATTAAAACTCTCGATGGCATTTTAAACTGTTTTGTAAATTGTTTCCCTTATTTGCGATTTTTCGGTTTTGGAAATGTTTACTCAAACTCTTGCCTCGGGAAGTACTTTTCTTTACGTTTGGATCTTTGAGGATTCTCGATTATTATTGTTCTTGGAACTTGTATTGTATGGCTCGTATTTTTGCACTTGTACTTGCACTAGCAAAACGGGAGTTTTGCTAACCCCGAGTATTCGGGGTGGATGTCTATTTTGCATTCGGGTTTTGAAGCATAGCACAGGTCGGCACGAAGGATGATGAAAGATGAACGATACTAATCACACGAGGATCCGTTCTTGTCGTATTGGTCTAGTTGTATTTTCTTTTCCGCAAGATATTTTCCGTTGTACGGGTGTGGTTGTATTTTGACCCCTGCGTGGGCATGAGTTGTATTTGAGTTGTATGTATTTGTTGAAAGACCAAATCGGTCTACTGAGTCATTTTAGCCTTAAAGGCGAGGCTTAGATGTTTGATTTTAGTTATCAGCCTGGTAGATCCTCGAGGAGAGGGTCTACGGCGTGTAATATCCCTGAGCGGATTTGGGGGTGTTACATTGTGAACTTTTATTGGTGTTTTGATTGAGTATCGTGTTGGGTCGTTCCGTAATATTCTAAAGTTTTGGGTTCTCTCACGTTATTCTTTTTCCGGGTCGTTTGATGTTACCGACGTGTTACGACCGACTGTTTTGACGTGAAGTCTCTAAATAAGGATTCGTGGTTGTTCATTCAGGCCTCTGAATGGTCAGGATTATACGTTGTTCTAGTGTATCAGGTTCGTGGGTTGTTTTTCGACACTTTTAGGCACGAACAATGTGCGCCGCGGCACAAGGGGATGTGCGCCGCGGCACACCCCTTTCAAGACTCGAGCTGGGCGCGGTTGTACCATGCGCCGCGGCACGCCATGTTCTGCACCATGGCACTGCCTGAAGGCCTAACCGTGAATTTTAGCCGCGGGTCGCAGCACACTCAGTCTGCACCGCGGCACGCGAGTCAGAATGTCCTTTTATCAGTGGGATTTGAAGAGGATTTTATTTTCCTCTCCTTTCTTCTTCTTTCTCTCCGTGGGCGATTCTTGGAGCGATTTTGGGCAATCTTCATCATCAAGCATCATCTTGGGATGGATTTGTGTGTGTTTGACATAATTTAATCCATTGTTCTTCGCCGGATCGAGGTATTTATCTTGATTCCCTAGAGTTGACCTTTTGGGAGTTTTGTTCTTGATTCCGAATCCAATACGGTTTAGATAAATCGTTTGGTGTTAGATGTTGTTATTAACATGTTTTATGGGTTGTATATCCATATCTTCGGTTCGTTTCAACGCGAGGGGTGATTTCGGTGTTCTTGAGGTGTAGTGAACATTTAATGTTCGATTAAATGTACGAATGAGTTTTCCATCGATAGTTTGTTGTGATCTCCGTTGTTTTTGGTCTTGATCCTCATCGTAATCATGTTTTTGTTGTTTCTTCCGAAGTGCTCGAGGATTCCGAGTTGATCTCCGTTTTGTGTTGGTAATTCGTGTGGTGTTATTTTCGTAGTATTCATGGAGTTGTCGAGTTCTTGATCGTTCTTTGAATTTCGAGGGCTACCCGACCGTGTTCATTTGTGGTTCCGTGCTCGTGGTGTCGAGGCAAGTAACTTGCCCATACATTTCGTGTTTCGTAGATGTGATAGTTGGCAATTGATTATATGTGGAATTTTAATGTTTGAATGAACTTTCAAAAAGGATCGGTATATTTTCGATAAAGGTTTTCCTTCGAAGATAACTCGTATGCTTTGTGAATAAATGTGTTTCTGAATATGTGTATTAGTGTTGTATGATGGGAGGTGTTGTGATTGTATTACGTGATTATAGTAGACTCTTTTCCACTGGTCGAGGATTGTATATTGATACGTGTACTCATTCGGTGAATATGTGATGTTGTGTGACATCAGTTGTGTGTATATGTCGGATGAAGTGGCCATTCTAGCAAGTACTTTACATTTGTTTGCATATTCTAGTATTTGAATTATGGCTTCCCGTGGATGTTGTGGATGTGTATGTGTGTTCATCCAGGGACGGTCCGACGGGGCCTCTGGGGATACGTAGTGCCGTGTGTGTGCGTATCGCGAACTGGAGTTAACCACGCAGGGATGGTCCGATGGGGCCTCTGTGGGGTGAGGTGGCTGTGAGTCTCGTACCAACGATTAACCTTTGAAATTTTTTGTTGGAGAACTATGATTTTGGCGCATATTTCATCTGATTAGAATGGTAGTTCAAATGGTATTGTACTTGGCTGGAATGGCACCAGAAAGTGTGTTGTTTATGATTCGTCTCTTGGTTACGATATTTTGGTATGGGTACGCGAGTCCTATGGTTGCTCCGTGCATTGTATTTTTGTGGTGTGTCAAGTTCGACCATATGGTGAAGTTGCAGAGTTGTGCTCTCTCATGTCGTTCTGTGAGACCGTTGTCATGGTAATGTTTAACATTGTGTAGTTTCCGTCGGGTTATTCGTTAAGGTATGTGATGTGGATGATTGGGTCGTGGACCCCGTGTTTTGTTTTCAGAATTGTGTTTTGGAAAAATGATGTTTGGGTTGTGCCCCTAAGTGGTTTCGAAAGGGCTTGAGAATTCTTAAATCCCAAATGTTTTCAAACCTCCCGAGATCGTAAAAGGTTTTGTAAGATGTATAATGGTTTTATTCTAACCTTTTATAATTAAAACTGTTTTAATCTAGTGATTTATCTCGGGAAATATATTCAAGATTATTATGTTCTTGGAGTATCTTGTGTATGGCTTGTATTTATGTTTTATACTTACACTAGCGAAACAGTGGAGTTTTGCTAACCCCCGAGTATTCGGGGGGGTGGATGTCTGTATTGCATCCAGGTACTTACAGGTTGTTGGGGAGCAATTCACAAGATCGTTACGAAGGATGATGAAAGATGACGATACTAATCACATGAAGACCGGTGTTGAGTATTTGGTTAAGTCTTGTTGTTTGTATTCCCGTTGTGGTATTTTCCATTTTATGGAAATATTGTATGAGTTGTGAGAAAGAGTAATGTATGGTTGATGTGTATGTTGTGGTAAAAGACCAAATCGGTCTAATGGTTCGTTATTTAGCCATGACGGCATGTATTGTATTGTTGTGTTTTCTATATTTAGCCTGGTAGATTCTCACGGAGAGGGTCTGCGGCGCTGTAATATTCCTGAGTGGTTTGGGGGTGTTATAGTTATAACTTCCATTACGATATCACAACTAAGTTTTATGTCATCATAGTCGATTCCAGTGTGTTCATGAGAAACCTCGCGCCATGAGGTGAGTTTAACTCCTTCTTTCACTGGCTTTAACAAAGTATACGAATAGATCTTATCTTTGGAGTGTCGATACCACTTCACCAAAGGGCTATCACTTTGTCCATAATATACTCGCATATGTTTCTATTTTAGGCCAATACTATAACACTGTCGATTTTCAACGAAGTATGGTTCGATTATACTCGCATTCCACATCCTCATGAACCAGCTTTATTCAAAAGTACTCTTTATGGATTAGCATTCATTAAGGCGTCTGCGGGTGATGATTATAATCTAGAATCACATGAGACAGATGAGTTCATTTGATCAGATGATCAAGTTTCATGTACCAATCTCGCATACATTCTTAGCGAGAGTATTTATCGAACCAAGTGAAATCCCACTACTCTATG
This sequence comes from Orobanche coerulescens, assembly GCA_033398695.1. Taxonomy (NCBI): domain Eukaryota; kingdom Viridiplantae; phylum Streptophyta; class Magnoliopsida; order Lamiales; family Orobanchaceae; genus Orobanche; species Orobanche coerulescens. The sequence continues at coordinate 8,025,904 of CM065814.1, forward strand.
ATATCCATGGCTTAGTAACACTGTATACCATAATTTGTGGTGTTACAATATCACCATTTATAGGTGACAAACGTCTATGACCTAACACAATCCTTGCAGACATGTTTGCAGCATATATTTAATCTCGTCACTTTAGGAAACTTGGTGAGGCACAGTAGGGACAAACTACGACCATTTCAAGTCATTCTACTCGAACATGATCGTTCACATCTCCCCCTAACGACGGGAAGAAGTGACTTATGAGATCGTCTGCCAAGGTATATTTTAAGCGGACTATGAGTGAAAACGCATGTCATATTCATCATTTATAACCCATCATAATGCGTTATGGTGACGCACTTTGGCACTTGAATATGTGGACATAAAAGTTCTTCATTGTTAACAAAATCCAATTAACAAAATGCATAATATTACACTTGTAACTAAGCATTTGAATGACGTTAGGTATAGATGCATATGACATGTTGACCTATGCTACATAACCGTAGCTACTGGTCTTGAGAATCCAACAAAACCGTACCCATGCACCACCAGGATTGAACATTAAGAAATAATTAAACCGATGATAGGCCATTGGTTTTATCAAACCTCTAGTGCTTTCTTGAAGAGTTCACTCTCTTCACCAGCCTCAAAGACCACAAAGTTTTGTGAGCATGTATCAATAGGTGTTAGGATTGTAAAACCATCAATCTTGTGGTCGGAAACCGGTTGAAAAGATATTGAACTGGTCGTTGGAATGGCTGATGATCTATGAAAACTTCATTTGAGTGGTTCACCTCCTTACAAGTCTCCAAATGGCACCAAATTTGTGACAAAGTAGCCTTATATGTTAGGAAGTACTGGTTAAAATTTCACTTTAAGACTTGGTCTAAAAGTGGGTGAACCGACCTTTACAAGGACTAGTCCACAAGTTGGATATAAACTCAGGTTTCATCAACTTATCAATTATTATCAAAGAAACCGCATAACATATAAATGTTATAACTTGAGTACGACCATTTGGGAAAACCATCATAGCATCATAAGCCACCCAGGCTGACACTGATGATCATGCATGTATAAGGACTCGGTGAAATGGAGGACTCAACACCATGATTATGCGAGTCGCAACATTATTCTCTCTAGCATAGGAGGATGTCTTCCCCTAATCGTGCCAAAAAATATGCTTAATAAATGAACAAGACTAAGAAGGATCATCGGGGGGTATTTGGCGTGACATATGCTTATGAAAGCAAGACGCGGATGATATAAATGTCATCATCGGTCATGAGTCTTGCTCACGACTCCACCAATGTACTTTGGTGTCTTTGATCCAGCTAGCTTCTTTGTTCAAAGAAAAAAATGATATCCATGACAATACCGTGGTATATGGATCATCAAAGTGTCCAAACTCCGGACTATGAAAATCTAAATATGTCAATGTCCCAATACATCTGTTGGTTACTAAAACTGATGCAAGCTGGGCCATTTTGACTCATGAATATTCTCACATATCTAATACAAGTGATACATAAGATTTTATTTCTTACAAATCACAACGAGATGCTATGAGTGATACACTTTGGCATAAATATCATTCAGTCATAACATGGTTCAATTGTTACGGAACATATGTGATTAGAAAATGTTATTCGGCATTCAACAAGTTGAGCATTATACCACTCATTGATTGTGATGATCTAGTCATCATAGTCATAATGCATTTATAACATGAAATCTAAAAATATATGGTTCTAATAGCTTAATATGCATTCAATTGCGTTTGCAAAACTTTACAAATATGAGCATAGCGAACACTCTAACAATATAGAGGTATTATACCAGATACGATCAAAATGATCTATCATATTGAGTGCATAACATGGCGAGATTATATGCTAAAGGGGCAAAATTATGACACAAGCATGATGTAAAACTATCATGTACACGCTTGGGCTTCTAATAAGGGTGCGTATTTTGGGCATCCCCAAGGAAAGTGTTTTTCAACATTTGAAAGATGATATTTTAGCGTATAATGCGTACCAAAATCACATCATCTATGACAAATTCAATTAAAAACAGGTTGAAAAGTGTATATAAGACCGCTTGGAAATTAAAGATGGGAACCAAGTTAGTTAGGACAAAAGTTAGCACAATTACTGAAAATAAAATTCCGTGCAGCATGACTTTTCTTCACTAAGATAGCGATAACTACCTCGTTAAGAAGGCTATGGATGAACGGTCAGATGTTCTGGAAATTAGACTTCTGTTCTTTCTATACATAGGTTGTGCACCACACAGATCATTAAACTCATATCACAGTGCATGTTTTAAGTGGTTGTTTTAGTATTTCCCATGTTTAGTGAGAAAATAAGGTTAAGACCATATCCAAAGACATAAGTGTTGATGCAAAAATATGGCAATGATAGCCATAGGTGCGTTTAAACGCAGTAGGGTGTTTAATTTCTTATCTATACTAATGATCCTTTCGGTAACTCCAACCTGGTGACTTGCAGAGTAAGTAGGAATGTCGGTACATCTAAGGCTATTTAAAAACCACTGATTCCGTTTGAACTTTCAAAGCATAAACAAATACCAATGAGGATGCGCCTAGTCATGACCAAAAGCGTAGAGAAAATCCACAAAAAGGCATCCAACTAAGTATTTTAATTCTCAATTTACAAGTATGTGTCATAATAGTCATGTTATGTGGATGCAAGGCGGTTCATCATAATTAAGCATTTTGAACCATGAGATATAATGAATATACCATAACCAACTCGTCTTGACCATCCAATAAGATCGACTAAACATAGTCAAATATAAGGCGCATACCTTTATAAATACTTGGAAAAGTATTCAGACCTATAATCACACGAACTATAATCGAGGTCAACGAATTCATGTATTTACCGCAATATGCCATTGATTTACATGTTAAAATTTATGAGAATTACTCTTATATTTTTTTCATATATCATATTTCAAGGAGACGGTGTATGTCTACACCCACATGTAATATATTATATTAACAAGATGAAATATGGGGTTCTCCAAGTATGGAATTGGATCAAGACTAACGTGGTGGTCCCTCAATTCAACGTGACAAATCCGTCACAAATCAATTTTAACCATGACATATCTGTTGCAATCGATGTTTGTCCCATTTGTACGTCATGAATTTATGACTAATCATGAACAAGTCATAACTTTACCATTAGCGACAATATTCGTTTTTCTTTTCAATGTTGGTTTAAAATCGACAAAACGACCACATCGAATCACACCCAAAATGTGGTGTATGCAACAACCACAAATATCAACTTTCAAAAATTATTCTTGACTCCCCCAGGACTGCCACATAGTTTACTTCGACATATGAAAGTGATACCACCTCTCATAGTCTCATCCACAGAAAAGTATCTTGGGAGATAAATAACCCAAATACAAATCCCCCCCCCCCCCCCCCCCCCGAAAAAATAATAAAATCCCAAAGGACTTAGGTTATGCAACACGGGCCATGACAAAAATGGGTCGGGCCTAGTCGAATCGAGCCAGGTTGGGGCGGGCCTAGTCGAATCGAGCCAGGTTGGGGCGGGCCAAAATGAGTGGGTTGGGCCGTATCTGATGAATAACACACAAATCGGAAGGGTCTCTGCAATCCACTCGTGATCGGGTCTAAACGGCCCTGGGGCGAACTGAATCGGTTGAGTTGGATCGGGTATACCCAGATCGAACGTGCTCTTCCACGCAAGATGATGGATTGCGCAATCAGATGGCTAACGTGTCATTTAACAATGAGCGATGCATATCAATTGATCGGGACGAATCGGATCAGATCACGATCGGCAGCGGGTGCTGGCAGACGGGATCGGGACTTGTGCTGCGGTGGCGATTTTGACTAGGGCTCGGTGGTACTATGATCTGATCGAGTCGAAGCTTTAGACAGCATTCGGCCTGGATGTTCCGGGCTGGACTAATCACGGCGGGGCTCGATTGGATCGAGCACGGGAGGCGTGTTTGGCACAGCGCGGGCCGATCGAGGCTGGATATATGTGGTCTTAGCACAGCGGATCACGATGGACCATGACAGGGGCCAGGCAGGTAGATCAAGGCGGGGATCGGGCAGGTAGATCGCGCAAAAGAACATATAATTCATCCATGCGGTCTTTCAATTGCATCCTTTTTGTTGCTTTGTTGAGTTTTGTGTTTATTGTGATACTGGATGTTTTTTTGATTTTATGAATGTTATTTGAATTTTGTGATAATTGATCAAGATTCAAAGATCATGCACCATTTTGTGTAATTGCCATGTATTATATATTTTATCCTATTATGAGTTTGTTTACATTTTTATATTTGTACAGACTTATTTTATTTTGTTGTGATTTATACGTTGTAAATTTAATGTATATGGAAATGTATGGTATAAAATTGAACAATATATATAAAATGTGTAAACTTATCTATAAATTCATATCTTGTTAAAAAACTATTTTGGATACCTTTTTCTTTCGCTTTATATTTAGATGTTCAAGTTGGGGTCCATATGTAAGTGGTCGTTTTGTTCTTTCTGATATATTACTAGTGAGTTTAATTATTTTGGGTTTCACATTACTACAAAAATAGGATTCAACATCACCCAATTTACATCTGTTTTTAAGAAAAACGATGTAAAAAACAAGGCGGTGGTGTAATTGTAATTTTCTTCTACGTTATCACAGAATAGTGATATAGGCAGCTCCGCATTAGGCACCACTTGAAGTTCTTGAACAAACTTCTGCATCTAAAATGCTTCCTTGCTGGCCTCTGAGGCAGCTTGGTACTCTGCTAGGCAGGTGGAATCTGCACTAGTGCTTTGCTTGGAGCTTCTCCAAGATACTACTCCTTCATTGAGAGTTAACAGATACCCAGATGTCGACTTAGAGTCGTCCTTGTCTCCTTGAAAATCAGAATCGGTGAATCCAATCACCTTCATTTCTCCACCACCGTAAGTAAGAACCAAATCTCTAGTTCTTCTCAAGTACTTAAGAATGTTCTTGACGGCAGTCCAGTGTTCCCTTCCTGGGTTTGCTTGAAAACGACTTACCATACTAAAATCATAAGCTACGTCCGGTCTTGTGCACAACATAGCGTACATGAGGCTACCCACTGCCGAGGCATAGGGCACCTTACTCATCTCGCTTTTGTCTTCCTCATTTTGAGAACACATTTTCGTGATGAAATGAATTCCATGTCGTATGGGAAGGAACCCTCTTTTAGATTCATCCATCTTGAATCTTCTCAGGATTTTATCTATATAGAGGGCTTGGGAAAGTCCTATTATTCTTCGCGGTCTATCTCTGTAAAGACGGATCCCTAGAATATCGAAAGCTTCTCCCAAGTCTTTCATGCAAAACATTTTAGAATGCCAAGCTTTCACAGTGCTGAGCATTGCTACGTTATTTCCTATAAGTAGAATATCATCTACATAGAGTACTAAGAACGCAATGTTGTTACCAATGACCTTTTTATAAACACATGGTTCCTCCTTATTTCGCACAAAGGTTCTAACTCCGAGAAGCTTGCTTCAGCCCATAAATGGCTCGTTGCAGCTTACACACCTTATGAATATTAGCTTTGGACACAAAACCCTTAGGCTGTTCCATATAGATCTCCTCCTTGAGGTATCCATTTAGAAAATCCGTTTTGACGTCCATTTGCCATATTTCATAATCATAATAGGCAGCAATGGCAAGCATCATATGAATCGACTTGATCATAGCTACGGGCGAGAAGGTATCATGATAATCGATCCCTTACCTTTGGGCATAAACCTTTGTCACAAGCCTGACCTTATAGGTGTCAACCTTGCCATCCCCATCATTCTTCCTCTTATAGATCCATTTACTTCCAATAGGCTTCATGCCAGTTGGTACATCTACTAGAGTCCAGACTTGATTGGCATGCATCGAGTCTATCTCAGCTTCCGCTGCTTCTTGCCATTTATCGAAGTCCTCTTCCACTATCTCTTGGTCATAGGTGATAGGGTCATCCTAACGGCTATCAGGTGCGTCGTGGAGACCCAATTCCGCGACATGTGTATAGAAATACCTCTCAGGTATGTGATACACCCTATCAGACCTTCGAAGTGGAGGTTGTGTTACAATAGGTTTGGTTCGTGATCCTTGATCAGATGTCTACTCAGGACTTTCATTATGCTCTTCCAAAGAGATATTTCTACCCGAGCCACCTTACTGAATGAACTCATCCTCAAGGAAGTGCACTTATAAAGCCACAACGACCCTATGGTCTTTTGGCATGTAGAATCGATAACCCATCGAGTCCTCTGGGTATCCAATGAAACGTCCCTTGATGGACCTTGCTTCCAGTTTGTCCACCTTAGCCTTCTTGACATAGGCTGGACATCCCCAAATTCTTATGTGATTAAGACTTGGTTTCTTATCCTTCCACATCTCATGCGGAGTGATAGGATCGGATTTTGAAGGACATCTATTAAGGATATAGGCAGCGGTAAGTAAGGCGTACCCCCACAGGTAAATTGGTAATCAGTGTAATTCAACATAGAGTGAACCATGTCCAACAAAGTCCGATTTCTCCTTTCTCAAACACCATTTAACTGTGGGGTTCCTGGCAGCGTGAATTGTGAAACTATTCCATGTTCCTTAAGGAACTCATCAAACTATGTGCTCATATATTCGCCACCTCGGTCTAACCTAAGTGCCTTGATATGACATCCAGACTGTTTTTCAACTAGGACCTTAAATTCCTTGAATTTAGTAAAGACTTCAGATTTATGTTTCATCAAGTATACAATCCCATACTTAGTGTGATGATCGGTGAATGTTATGAAATATTGATATCTGTCTCGGGCTGCTTCCAAAGAACCACAAATGTCAGTATGTACCAACCCAAGTTTTTCAGCAGCCCTTTTAAATGTCCATTTGAAGGGGGACTTAGTCATTTTGCCTGTAAGGCAGGATTCACAAGTTGGATAGGGTTCTACACCCAATGGACTTAAAAGTCCATCTTTCTCTATTTTGTGAACCTTGGTCTGACCAACGTGACCAAGTCTAAGGTGCCACTTAAGAGCTTGATTAGTATCTTGCCTGCCATGTTTCCTAGTTATAGTGTTCACTGCTGATTTATTTTGTAAGTTCAGATGATATAAACCATTCAACAACGTAGCTGTGCTAACCAATTTATTTCGAAAATAAATTTTACAACTACCATTGCCAATAAAGAAAGCAAATCCTTTCCGGTCCAAGACTCGAATGGATACAATATTTTTATGCCCCTTGGGCAAAACAAGTACTTCATCTAATGTCAAAATAAAACAACATTCTATACCCAGTAGGAGTGATCCAATATTGGTTGCCTTGATACTTTATCCGCTTCTTACAGTGATCATCACTTCCCCAGCTTCACGCTGCCTACTTCATTCCAGATCCTGATTCATGGTACAAATATGAGAAGTAGCACCTGAATCCAGAATCTATGAAGCAGAATATACAGTAGCTGAGCAATTGGTTTCAAAAACAAAAAGTTTCGTACCTGATGCACCATTAATCTTGGGACAATTCCTACGCCAGTAGCCCAGCTCACCGCATTCAAGATATTTGTCCGTAGGTTTTGGACCGCCTACCTTCTGAACCTTTTGGGCCTTGCCCTTGCCTTTCTGTACCCTTTCTTAGGTTTATACTGCTCATAGGTATTTTTCTTATTGTTCTTGGACCTCCGAGGCCTATAAGAAATTACAAGAGTAGCCTCCCTCAGTTTAGTCTTCATGTTAGACTGTGTCATCACCAGTTTATTCATTAGCCCAACTAATGTGCATGAAATCTCATTACAGTTGAAATTCATTACAAACTGCATGAAGAGTCAGGCATAGATTAAAGAATGAGATCAATATGAAGGGATAAATCCATATGAAAATTGAGCACCTCGAGCCTCTCAATCATAGAGATCATCTTGAGGATGTGGTCTCCAATTTCTCCCCTTCCTTCATCCTAGCACTGAACAATTACTTCGATATTGTTGGGAATAGTGCCCTATGACACTACAAGAAAATATGTCAAAAGTGACAACGAAAAAGTGTTGCAAAAAGTCACTATGTCTCCTTTAATGTAAAATGTGACGGTTTAGATTCATCGCTACCATGTGTCACATAAAACTTCTTACGGATTCTCTAAAGTGACAAAAAAACTTACTTGTTGTATTTATTTATATGCGACTTAAACATTATCTCACTTATTCATTTTTGTTAGTCAAGAAATTATGTTAGAAAAATCAATATGTGAGACGTATATACATCACAACTACTAGTTTGTGAGACTATATTTATGTTGCGTATAATAGGTTGCAAGACAAACAATTGTGCTGCAGTATGCTACTTGCGACACTTTATATCTCTTGTGATTAGGAACATGTGAGACTTTACTCATGTCACATGATATAATATGCAAGACTTAGTTTTTGTCATAATTAGTACTATGGGATGCTTAACTTTTGTTGCAAAATATAGTTCACGAGATACGGAACTGTGTTACTATATACTTTACATGAGAGTTTAAATTTGTCACCATTAGTAACTAGTGAGGTTTTCGTTACATTGCATATCATAGTTTGGGATACATAGAATTGTGGTACAATATCCTATATGTAAGATTTAATCTTATGTCACAATTGCTAGTATGCGGGGCTTTATGTATGTTTTATATCTTAATTTTCAAGAGACATGATATGTTACAAAAGAACATATGCAAGGCTCCAATATCCTTGCATGTCCTAGTGTGGGAGACATAAAATTATGTTACAATATTCTAAATGCAAAACTTCACCAAAAGTTACAATTACTAATGTAAAGCTTTATATATTTTTTTTATCCTATTTTCCAACAGAGATAATATGTTACAATAAGTCAAATGTTAAGACCATGCTAATTTATGTCACAAAACATTGCTTTTGATACATCCACATTCGTTGTAACAAATAATATTCAAGATCATTATATAGATCTCAAATAATAACAATAAAGGCTAACTGATATGACCTTTATTATAATACTCAAATTCTGAAAAAAAATTTACTATAAATATTATTCAGAAATTAAAACAAACTTCATTTTCATAGATAAAAAACAAACTGTAATAATATGATGTCTAACAGTTTACACCAACTAGTGTATCATAATTCATCTTCATAAGCTTCATTGTTCTCTTCATTGTAATACCCGTAATATCGATTTCCGGTAATTTCTTTTTTTTCGGCAGAAGTCCGTTTTGATGACTCAGTCATGACCGTTTCGTCATTCTGAGAATGATTAATTCTACACTTTTTGTCATCCGAGTTCGTTTCGATGTCATCCTAGTATCGTTTCTGTTGAATTCTGTGTTCTTTAACGACTTTTCCACGTATGAGTTCGAATTTGTTAGATCGCCATTAATTTTTGGAAACTCCAAAAATTCTGAATCTTTGCAATATTATAAATCATCGAGTTAGCTTTCCAATGGTTCAAACGGTGAGTCAATCGGAGTCCGGACGAGGGAGTTATGGTCGAAATCGCTAAGTCACTCTCATTCCCAGTTTTTGGCCGAGCACGCTGTACCTTGTGCCGCGGCACATGCCGGCAGGGCCGCGGCACACTACCGAGTCACTGCCGGCAGATTTGGCCCTGTGCCGCGGCACACTGTGCAGCCTATTTAAGGCCCTGCAGACGGGTTTTTGGCCATTTTTCTCCTTCTTCTCCTTCTCTTCCGCGGCTGAGGGTGTGCTTATCATGGAGCCATGTTGTTTAACAGCAAATCTACGAAGTTATTGAGTTCATAACATCAATCAATCATCCTATATCGTCCTTTGATCCAGCGAATCAAGGTAATCTTTCTTAGAACCCTAGTTTCTTGAATTTTGGGGGTTTTGCATTTTTGTCCGATTCGTTCTGTATTATTGATTAATTCATGATGGGTATGATTAATCTTGGTAGTATTCTTGTGTTTAAGATCATTTAATCCATTGTTCTTCGTCGAATCGAAGTATATTTCTTGATTTCCTTCAAATTGACTTTTTGGGGGATTTGTTCTCGATCTCCTTTTTGATCCGTTTTTGATGGATCGATTGTGGTTAAATGATGTTGCTAAACACATTCCAGAGATTGTATATCCATATTTCAACTTGGAATTCCGTTTTCGTGTTTTGTCGGGATGAATCGTGTTCTTGGCCGTTTTGGGGGAAATCCTTGAACTTTCGTGATTTGTTCTTTGAATTCAGCAGCTTTGGGTCGTACTTTGGAATTCATTTTCGTTGTTATTGTCTTCGTTCGTAGTTCATTGTTGCGGATTGTCGTTCGGTGGAGTCGGCGGGTTCGTAGTCGGTTCGTGTCAACCTACTTCGGTCGATTCTCTGCGTTGTTCTTATTCGAGGCAAGTACCTTGCCCATACTTTTCTTATTTTGTGGATATGATGATCGGTGATCGTCTTGGTGTGTTTGTTGGTTGTTTGAAATGAAGATTCAAAGGATTTCGGTTTGGCCTCGTTAAAGGCTCTCTTTCAAAACGCGTGTGTGTTTTGTGAATGGTGTGTTTGGGAATTGATTATGATTTGATCATTTTGAACATTGAAGGTTTTGATGATATCCCTGTTGTTTAAAGTTATGGAATCGTGTATTCCGTATTTAATCTTGTTATTATGTTTTTGAAGAGTTTGATAATGGTGTCGGATTAGTGGCCATCTCTAGTAAGTATTCTTGATGAACTTACATTCTTAGCATATTAGTATTGCATGAGTAACGTGTGTGTGTGTGTATGCTCACTATGGGTTAGATCCGACGGGGTCTCGTTAGGGGTCCACAGAGACGTGGATCCGCGAGCTTGATTTTAACCACTATGGGTTAGATCCGACGGGGTCTCGGTAGGGGTCCACGGAGGGGTGGATCCACAGTTAATTGTGGTGCATTTTGCAAATTTGTTTCGATATTGGCATTTCCGGAAATGAGTGCTTTTGAACGGTTTTCATGATTGCATGCATCGACTAAGTGTGTAAGAGGTAAGTTGTTCGTTTGGCTTACTTGGATAGGATGGCACTAGAATATTTTGTTGTTTGTGTTAAATCCTTTATTTGTGGATTTTGATGTTGGGAAACGAACCTTGTGGTCGTTCTTGTGTACTGTGAGTTGATGAGATTTGGGGCTAAAATCCCAATGGTTTTGTAAAAGTCATTTTACGGATTTGGGGCTAAAATCCCAACGGTTTGGTAAAGATCATTTTTCGGAAAGTAAACCTTTGGGGCGGTGACCCCTTTCGTATTTTGGGTTTTGAAAAGTAGGATTTGATAATCCGAAATTGTTTTCTATTAAAACTCCCGATGGTATTTCAAATCATTTTATAAATTGTTTCCCTTGATATTTTGATCTTGAAATTTTGGGAAGTCTTTACTCAAACTCTCGCCCCGGGAAGTGTTCATCTTGTTGAATTTGAATCTTTGAGGATTCCGGATTATTATCGTTCGTGGAATGTGAATTGTATGACTCGTATTTTTGCACTTGTACTTGTACTAGCAAAACAGTGGAGTTTTGCTAACCCCCGAGTATTCGGGGGTGGATGTCTATTTTTGCATTCATGTTTTGGAGCATAACACAGGGTCGGCACGAAGGATGATGAAAGATGATCGATACTAATCACATGAGGAACCGTATATTGTTTATTGGTTCGGTTGTACTTTATTTTATTTTTCCCGTTGTACGGGTGTGGTTGTGTTTTGACCCCTGCGTGGGCATGAGTTGTATTTGAGTTGTATGTATTTATTGACAGACCAAATCGGTCTACTGAGTCATTTTAGCCTTAAAGGCATGATTGAGTTGTTATATGTTGTTACCAGCCTGGTAGATCCTTGAGGAAAGGTTCTACGGCGTGTAATATCCCTGAGCGGATTGGGGGTCTTACATAAATGGTATCGGAGCTTAGGTTGAGGAAACCTAGGCCTGTCGGGTCAAGTCGTGTTGTTTGAGTCCTGTTTCATCGGATTTTATCTGACTGAGTCGTGTCGCGACGCGTCGTTTGAGTTTGTTGGTCGTGATTAGTATCGTGGGGCGATCATCATCTTCGTGCGACCTGTGGAAGTAAGTCTCCCTTCTTTGTGTTGTGCCTCGTGTGACACGAGCTATTTTTATGATTATTTGTTAAGTAATGGAATCCTTATGTGAATTTTGATTTCACGATATGTATTTAGTCGACTCTCGTATTTGATTTATACGAGGAGTGTCGTCGCTTGTGATGTCTTTTTATTGTTGTTTTTGTCCGTTGCTGATGATTTTTGAATCGATTTGCACGTTTTACAAGTTCTCTTGTGGAGGCTTTGTGCTTATACGCATTCGACTTGTTCACTAGCCAGTGCGGGAGGGTCCTTAGAGGCCTTGAATGGGGTCAGTGGTTTTGTTCTGAATCCTAGACGGTCTTCAACTGTGGTATTTTATCGTTTATTTTCGTTTAAAGACATGTATTTTCTTGATTTTAAACGTTTTGATGCGTGTACGAGGAGTTGTTTTAGTGGACGTCGATATGTGTGAATTTGGACATTCTGGCCTATTGGATTTTTGAAAACCTTGAGTATCTTAGAAAAATAAATTTCGAGACATACTTTTCAAATGAGTTATTTTCGTGTGGTACATCCAAAGTGCCACAATATATTTCAAAAAATTTCTACTTCGAGGACCAAAATGCTTTGAGATATTTTCAATGTTTTAGAAACACTTTTATTTAGACCCGAGGGTCGAATATTCTGAAAGTTTTCACTAAGAGAAAGTATCCTCATTTTTATCAAATGCGATAACGATGTTTCACGTTTGTACTTTTTGAAAGGTGATACTCAAGAGCAACCGGTGTTCTTCTAAATTATTTTCAAAATGAGGTTTTCATTTTTTTTAAAACCTATACATTCCCGTTTGAGGGCTGGGTATGTATGTATGATGTTCGCATTGTCATTTTGATGTTTGCTCCCAAGTATGATCGAATTGGCGGTGTGAGCGTTGAGTCGTTTTCCACACCATTATTGTGTTAGCCCTCCGTGAGAGGTGGGATGTTGTTATTGAATATTGTCGCCTCGTCTTGATTTCTGCGTTGTCGCGCATGTGCGAGCTGTTAGAGCTTGGTTTGGTATGACTGTGTGCATCGGTGATGGTTCCGTTATGTGTCGGTTGTTTAATGTCTTGTTACCTTGCTCCCGTTTTTGTGAATTTCGTGGACGAGGTCGGAGGTAATACCGTACTATTTTGACTTCTCTATTTTCTCTTTCTCTAGTCCATCGATATGCTCATGTTCATTGACACTTTGTAGTGTCGAGAATTATACTCTCCGACTGGCGATCGCCTCGGAGATCGGGCGACCTAGACATTGCCGAGCAGCCGAGGCAGAACTGCCGACCAGCGACCAGGCGGCCTAGCCTTAGCCCAGCAGTCATGATAAATCGGACAACCGAAGGTCCGAGGACAAGTACCGGTGCTGAGCGATCGACATCATATACGATCGTCTCTCGGTACTTGGCGACCGACTCCTGGCGACCGACTAGCGGACGATCATCTCTCGGCACCTGCCGACCGACCCTTGGTGACCGACCGATGCCGACCCTCAGCGACTGGCCGATGCCGACCTTCAGTGACCAGCTAGAGACGACTACATCATGTCGATAGTCATCCAGTCGGCAAAGGCCGAGCCTCAGGACAGACACCACGTGCAGAGCTGACACAAGATCCGCAATTCACGGATCGTTGACCACAGCCTGTCAGCATCCGTCCACCAGCCGACAGGCCCGCCGAAAGTTGTCAGTAGGACCGCATGTGACAGTGCCTCCGAACGCGTGCTGGCTCCTCATTGGACCGCCCAGCTGGCTGCCAGCATCTACCTTGGACTTTAGGCCGACAACCCGTGTGACTTAAGGACGATCGCCCCATTATAATATTAGCCGGCAGACGATCGCCCCATTATTATAATGGCCGGAAGGCGATCGCCCGCCAGCAATCAGGGCACCTCAGCCCCTATATATAGCAGGCTCCCTGCACTCGGCCAACTCTCTGGATTATCGCAATTTCAGCATACAATACAGAAGCAAAACACAGCACTTGGCTTTCTCCAACTCTTGGCAACAGCTATCTTTCGGTACTTCTTCTCTCGGCCTCTCTCATACAGCAGACGATCGGTAGGGACGAAGAACACCGAGCTTCGCTCAAGAGCCGGATTAACAGAGTCTTTTTACACTCATTGTATTTAGATTTCTCACATTAATACTTGTATCCACGAATATTTGTATTAATAACATCTCGCGAGAGCATTCAAGCCCGGGCCTAACAAACCCGGCAAATCTTGTGTTTATTCATTTTCTCTCGGAAGTGCTCCCGCAAATTGTTGTTTGTTGTCCGTCTTCCAGCAGTATTTAATCTTTGGATAAATATTTTGGGCAACAACAATTTGCGCTAGAGGAACGGGATCTAACCCTCAAATTTTCATTCCTACCGTCCCGAAGAACACTCACTGTTCTCGGGGCATATACTTGAAGTGACACTCACTTCGCTTCAAAGAAATCTTTCAGAAATCATGTCTTCCGCCTCCGCGTCGAAGAAAGCCGCTGGCCAGCCGGCCAGACGCCTCGTTCCGTCCCAGTCCGAGCCACAGCCGATGGTGGAAGGTAGCCGCCGCGGTCAGAGACGCTCGATCCCGTCCCTGGACGGCGGCCCAAGCCTCTCGCTCGATCAGTTCCGAACCAAGGAACAGATCAAAGAGGCCATAGCCGTCCTACAGGAGAGACGGAGTGCTCTCGACGCGCCTCCTGCTATCACCCCTTCGGTCGTCCGCTGGAAGTCCAAGCGGATACTCAAGGCGTTACTGGCCGAGCGATCGCCAGGAGGCTCTCGTCCGCAAGAAGAGGCACTCGCCAGCCGGGGCACCTCTGTCTTCGATCGCCTAGGCAGTGACCCGTCTTGGCGAACGGGGTAGTCCGGCCCCAGCTACGAGACGACGGAGTTTGAGTCCGTCACCAGGAGCTTGGCCTACCCGACTCCCAGAAGGCAGCCCAGCCGTCTGGCTCTCCCTCGCCAAATAGCCGAGGTCGGCAGCAGCGGAGTCCGGAGATCGGTACACGATCGCCTCGGCTGCCGCTCCCAAAGCCGATCAGCAAGCGACCGAGCCACGGCGATAGCTGCGATGCAACGTCATCTCGACGACATGAAGGCGCTCCTGGAATCCAGGGCAGGCGCCATGAAGATGATCGCCGAGCCAAGAGAGCCGCTCGCGATCGACATCGAGCTCGCCCCTGTGCAGCACAAGATCGCTCCCCCGCAAACACCTTTGTACGTAGGGAAATCAGACCCCCAAACACACCTGAGTAGGTTCAACATCTACATGACCGGGTGTGGGGCATCAGACGCGACCAGGTGCCGAATGTTCCCTATGACGCTGGACGACCTCGCCTACAGGTGGTACACCTCATTGCCACCTCGGTCCATCAGCTCCTTTAACCAACTGGCGAACGTCTTCACAGAGTACTTTGCCACCAGGGTTGCTCGGCCAGAAGGTCCCCATCGCATGATGCGAATCAAGCAAGGGGAAGAAGAGTCCGACTCGGACTACATCGACCGGGTAGACGAGATCATCCTCAACGGCGAGGCCGTAAGCGATGATATCGCCCTATACTCGGTCCTAGGAGGATTCAATGGCTTTTCGCCTATGTTCAGGCAACTTACGAAGAGCCAACCCGCGACCTACGTGACCTTCCGAGCAAGAGCCGCAGACTTTCTGGCCAGGCAAAGGTTTCTTCTTAGCCTGTGAGCAGCGCGATCGGCGCCCGAACGGCGATCTCCCGCCCGATCGCCGATATCGACCTACGAATAAAGCGATCGGAATCCGAGTGACGATCGCCAGTCTTCCAGCCCGATCGCCATCATCACGCTACATCACCAAAACCTGGAGGACACGATCGCCATCGACAGTCCACCATTTAAGGCATGAAGATCGTCTCCACCGCACATCATAAAGCCATGGTCCTGGTAGTCGATGGAACCGGCTGCTTCGTCCATGCAAGGTCCCTTTCGGCCGAGATCGCCCGCCCTTCGTTTAAATACGAGGCTGGCGTAGTCTGAGGGCTCTCCAAAATTTGATCAGCGGACACGATCGCCCGCCCTCAAGGTTCACCATCTAACATGATGTACCCGGACAATGCGACACGTGCCACTACCCCCGTCTCAACGTACACCGTCGAGGTTCGCCATCTCCATGGCGGGCCGAGGTGGAAGCAAAGCTAACAAGCCGCGGAGGTGGAGTTGATTCATCTGACGCTGCCCCGCGCAAGGACTCCGCTAGACCAAGACCGCACGCCCTTCGTTTAAATACGAGGCGAGGCGCAGCCTAACAGAGGACCCTCATAAATAAGTGAGTCATGAGACACTCAATGTCTTCGCGCATCAAGACACGGTCATGGAGTCGGTCCATCGAACTCTGCGACTGTGCACGATTCCTCAAACCAACGAAACCATCAAGTTTCTGAAGGGGATCGGCCAATGTTGTTTTTTACAGGTACAAGACCGAAAGATAGCTAGCCAATCGACCATGATAGCCCAAGTCCGAATCCAAAGTGAGCTCAAACGGTTCGCCCGTCCTCACCTTACATGATTGCCAGCAAGAACCACCTCGCCACATGTCTTCAACATCGGAGCAAGCTGGGGGGCAATTATTGTGTCGAGAATTATACTCTCCGACCGGCGATCACCTCGGAGATCGGGCGACTTAGCCATTGCCGAGCAGCCGAGGCAGAACTGCCGACCAGCGACCAGGCGGCCTAGCCTTAGCCTAGCAGTCAAGATAAATCGGAAAACCGAAGGTCCCAGAACAAGTCCCGGTGTCGAGCGATCGACATCATATACGATCGTCTCTCGGTACTTGGCGACCGACTCCTGGCGACCGACTAGCGGACGATCATCTCTCGGCACCGACCGATGCCGACCCTCAGCGACTGGCCGATGCCGACCTTCAGTGACCAGCTAGAGACGACCGCATCATGCCGATAGTCATCTAGTCGGCAAAGGCCGAGCCTCAGGACAGACACCACGTGCAGAGCCGAGACAAGATCCGCAATTCACGGATCGTTGACCACAGCATGTCAGCATCCGTCCACCAGCCGACAGGCCCGCCGAAAGTTGTCAGTAGGACCGCATGTGACAGTGACTCCGAACGCGTGCTGGCTCCTCATTGGAGCGCCCAGCTGGCTGCCAGCATCTACCTTGGACTTTAGGCCGACAGCCCGTGTGACTTAAGGATGATCGCCCCATTATAATATTGGCCGGCAGACGATCGCCCCATTATTATAATGGCTGGAAGGCGATCGCCCGCCAGCAATCAGGGCACCTCAGCCCCTATATATAGCAGGCTCCCTGCACTCGGCCAACTCTCTGGATTATCGCAATTTCAGCATACAATACAGAAGCAAAGCACTACACTTGGCTTTCTCCAACTCTTGGCAACAGCTATCTTTCGGTACTTCTTCTCTAGGCCTCTCTCATACAGCAGACGATCGGCAGGGACGAAGAACACCGAGCTTCGCTCAAGAGCCAGATTAACAGAGTCTTTTTACACTCATTGTATTTAGATTTCTCACATTAATACTTGTATCCACGAATATTTGTATCAATAACATCTCGCGAGAGCATTCAAGCCCGGGCCTAACAAACCCGACAAATCTTGTGTTTATTCATTTTCTCTCGGAAGTGCTCCCGCAAATTGTTGTTTGTTGTCCGTCTTCCAGCAGTATTTAATCTTCGGATAAATATTTTGGGCAACAACACACTTTATGAACTTGTTCTGTATTTCGGTTTCATCGTCCGAACGAACTGTGATCTTGTTGTGGGTCGACCTGGTTATCACTATGACTTTTTCGAGTTCGGTTATATTCTTGTGAACCTTGTTCAGGAGTGACATCATCTGGTTCTATTAGTTCTTTTATTCGAAGTAGATCGGATTTGGAACTCTTGTGTTTTCGACTTCGTCGACTCATTTATGTTCGTTGACATTTCTGAGCTTGTCCTGCCCCTTGCTTTTGTTGATCGAACGAGTGTGGTATTGTTTTGGAATAACTCGTTTGTCGTTGTGACTTTTCAATCGCTATTCCCTTTCCTGTGGATATTATGGGAATGCATGTCTTGTAGTTCTCACGGATCATCACGGGAGTTGTTGTTTGAGTTTTATTATCCTTCGTGTTTCGGACATGATTGTTCGATTTTTGTTGTCTCGATCGTTTGTTTGTTCGGTTTTTGTTCTCGTTTTGTGATTGTTGAGCGTTCAGGCTCCTTCCTAATTCCCTTAAGTTCGGGAAATTAGTCTCGTTTTCGATCTTCCAACCCTTGGGCAATGGAATTCCGTATTTGTACAGCGTTTGGCTCGCGTTTTGATTGATGTACCGTTGGGTCGGTCAATCATATTGATTTTCGTCCATTGTGTTTTGTGATTGTTCGGATAATTGACTTGACTATATTATCCGTTTGATGACGCTTGTCATTTGTTGGTTTTATTATATTCCTAACGGCGACGTTGTGTTGGTCGTCGTGGAGCGTGTTTTCACGCCGTATGTCTCTTTGCGTTTCTTGCAGCGTTTCGCCGTCTGGCGTGAGTTTTCGGTTTTTGCGTATCTTGTCGAGTTTTCCTGGCAGGGGATATTGCTTCTCCCTACTTATTTTAAGTTTCGGGACGAAACTTCTTTTAAGGAGGGTAGAATGTAATACCCGTAATTTCGATTTCTGGTAATTTCTTTTTTTCGGCAGAAGTCCGTTTTGACGACTCGCTCATGACCGTTTCGTCATTCTGAGAATGATTAATTCTACACTTTTTGTCATCCGAGTTAGTTTCTGTGTCGTTCTGTTGAATTCCGTGTTCTTTAGCGACTTTTCCACGTATGAGTTCGACTTTGTTAGATCGCCATTAATTTTTGGAAACTCCAAAAATTCTGAGTCTTTGTAATATTATAAATCATCGAGTTAGCTTTCCTATGGTTCAAACGGTGAGTCAATCGGAGTCCGGACGAGGGAGTTATGGTCGAAATCGCTAAGTCACTCTCATTCCCAGTTTTTGGCTGAGCACTCTGTACCTTGTGCCGCGGCACATGCAGGAAGGGCCGCGGCACACTGCCGAGTCACTGCCGGCAGATTTGGCCCTGTGCCGCGGCACACTCCTGCTGGGCCGCGGCACACTGTGCAGCCTATTTAAGGCCCTGCAGACGGGTTTTTGGCCATTTTTCTCCTTCTTCTCCTTCTCTTCCGCGGCTAAGGGTGTGCTTATCATGGAGCCATATTGTTTAACAACAAATCCACAAAGCTATTGAGTTCATAACATCAATCAATCATCCTATATCGTCCTTTGATCCAGCGAATCAAGGTAATCTTTCTTAGAACCCTAGTTTCTTGAATTTTGGGGTTTTTGCGTTTTTGTCCGATTCGTTCCGTATTATTGATTAATTCATGATGGGTATGATTAATCTTGGTAGTATTCTTGTGTTTAACATCATTTAATCCATTGTTCTTCGTCGAATCGAAGTATATTTCTTGATTTCCTTCAAATTGACTTTTTTGGGGGATTTGTTCTCGATCTCCTTTTTCATCCGTTTTTGATGGATCGATTGTGGTTAAATGATGTTGCTAAACACATTCTATGGATTGTATATCCATATTTCAAATTGGAATTCCGTTTTCGTGTTTTTTCGGGACGAATCGTGTTCTTGGCCGTTTTGGGGGAAATCCTTGAACTTTCGTCATTTGTTCTTTGAATTCAGCAGCTATGGGTCGTACATTGGAATTCATTTTCGTTGTTATTGTCTTCGTTCGTAGTTCATTGTTGCGGATTGTCATTCGGTGGAGTCGGCGGGTTCGTAGTCGGTTCGTGTCAACCTACTTCGGTCGATTCTCCGCGTTGTTCTTATTCGAGGCAAGTACCTTGCCCATACTTTTCTTATTTTGTGGATATGATGATCGGTAATCGTCTTGGTGTGTTTGTTGGTTGTTTGAAATGAAGTTTCAAATGATTTCGGTTTGGCCTCGTTAAAGGCTCTCTTTCAAAACGCGTGTGTGTTTTGTGAACGGTGTGTTTGGGAATTGATTATGATTTGATCATTTTGAACGTTGAAGGCTTTGATGATATCCCTGTTGTTTAAAGTTATGGAATCGTGTATTCCGTATTTAATCTTGTTATTATGTTTTTGAAGAGTTTGATAATGGTGTCGGATTAGTGGCCATCTCTAGTAAGTATTCTTGATGAACTTACATTCTTAGCATATTAGTATTGCATGAGTAACGTGTGTGTGTGTGTATGCTCACTATGGGTTAGATCCGACGGGGTCTCGGTAGGGGTCCACAGAGACGTGGATCCGCGAGCTTTCTTTTAACCACTATGGGTAAGATCCGACGGGGTCTCGGTAGGGGTCCACGGAGGGGTGGATCCACGGTTAATTGTGGTGCATTTTGCAAATTTGTTTCGATATTGGCATTTCCAGAAATGAGTGCTTTTGAACGGTTTTCATGATTGCATGCATCGACTAAGTGTGTAAGAGGTAAGTTGTTCGTTTGGCTTACTTGGCTAGGATGGCACTAGAATATTTTGTTGTTTGTGTTAAATCCTTTATTTGTGGATTTTGATGTTGAGAGACGATCCTTGTGGTCATTCTTGTGTACTGTGAGTTGATGAGATTTGGGGCTAAAATCCCAATGGTTTTGTAAAAGTAATTTTACGGATTTGGGGCTAAAATCCCAATGGTTTGGTAAAGGTCATTTTTCGGAAAGTAAACTTTTGGGGCGGTGACCCCTTTCGTATTTTGGGTTTTGAAAAGTAGGATTTGATAATCCTAAATCGTTTTCTATTAAAACTCCCGATGGTATTTCAAATCATTTTATAAATTGTTTCCCTTGATATTTTGATCTTGAAATTTTGGGAAGTCTTTACTCAAACTCTCGCCCCGGGAAGTGTTCATCTTGTTGTATTTAAATCTTTGAGGATTCTGGATTATTATCGTTCGTGGAATGTGAATTGTAAGACTCATATTTTTGCACTTGTACTTGTACTAGCAAAACAATGGAGTTTTGCTAACCCCCGAGTATTCGGGGGTGGATGTCTATTTTTGCATTCAGGTTTTAGAGCATAACACAGGGTCGGCACGAAGGATGATGAAAGATGATCGATACTAATCACATGAGGAACCGTATATTGTTTATGTAATATCCGGAATTTCTACTACTGTTGTTTGATATTATTTTATCCGAATTATATTGTACAGCGTGGAATCTGTACAGTATGGATAAAATAAATAAAGGACTGAGATGTCAGTATCGGTATAATTGTCGTATCTGGTCGGCAGTTGCATTTGAGGATATCGTGTATCAGATAATCGTACTTTCGATATAGAGTATATCGTATAAGAATGTTATTGGATCCAGTATATGTATTCAGTATGTGTGTATGTGTTTTCGGTATGTCGAGACAGGCGGTAACAGTTGAAATTGGCTAAGTATAGAATACTTAGCGTACGCTAATGTTGAAGACTTACGTACGCTAAATTGGTTGTGTTACGTACGTTATGGCTAAAGCATTACGTACGTAACGAGGAATCGACAGACCGAGTCATGGTCGGCAGTGGGACCCGATGTCGGCGGCGGATGTGGACAAAGTAGTCAACCCGGCCATTACGTACGCTACAAGAAGTGTATAACGACGTTATTGCGTAGAAAGTCAACGTACATATTACGTACGTAATGAAGGAAATGTTACGACGTAACCAATTGGACGAAGCAATTGAGTTAGTTTTGGAAATGAGATTACGACGCTATTAAGGACGCTTAGCGTACGCTAAGTGCATTACGTGCGTTAATGCTGGTGGTTAACGACGTAAGGATCGATGCGATTTATAAAATGAAAGTTCG
This sequence comes from Orobanche coerulescens, assembly GCA_033398695.1. NCBI lineage: Eukaryota > Viridiplantae > Streptophyta > Magnoliopsida > Lamiales > Orobanchaceae > Orobanche > Orobanche coerulescens. The sequence continues at coordinate 8,047,814 of CM065814.1, forward strand.
TCTTTCATTTCTCCCGATCATTTCACTTCGTTCCGTCCTTCTTCACTTCTAAGTGTGTTCTAAACACTTTTAAGTCGATTGTGAGCTTGGAGGCATGGATTAGAAGCTTGGATATGAAGATATCAATGATTCTTGAAGGGTTTGATTGGGTTATTCATGTTCTTGAGGTATGTTGTTGAATTCTTCACTTTGATTTCGGATTTTGGTATTGTTATCCGTAAATGATTCATATGAAGAGGATTAAGATGTTGTTGTTTCGATTCTTGAGGTTATATGAATCATATGTTGAAAGGAAGATGGTGATATGATGGTTTATACCTTGAATATGTTGATTATGATTACGAAATCATAGAGTTCTTGATGTTCTTGGTATTATTATCCGTATTTGATCCGTATGATGATGATTAGGGAGTTGTTGTTACAATCCTTGAGGTTATGTAGAAGTGTATATTGAAGAATACGATGATTCATGACTTGGATTACGAATTGGAAGATTATCTTCATGTTAAAAGATATCGAATTATGTTGTTTTAATGGTTATGAACATGAGTTCGAATCCCTTAGTGTTCTTGAGGAACTTTTGATGAATTTAACATAGCAAGACGATCGTATGTTGAATTAATCGGATTATAAATCGTGTCACGGTTTTGAGTTCGTAATTGTTTGAGTTGGATTGTCCGGACTTGTGTCTAATCGAGATATTGTGGAACCGTTGGGGTTTATTAATCGGTTGTATTGATTGATTATGATCATCGAGTTGAGTTTGTATTGTAGATATCGTTGAATCGTTGAGATGATTTGGTTGCTCGTGTCGGTTGTTAATTGTTATCGGATATGTGTTATTTGATTACTTCGATAGGTTGAGATTATTGATCGGTGATTATAACTGGATGCTGCGGTCGTGTTCGAGTATGTTCTTAAATTGCTTCGGTCGGGGCCGAGGATCTCGTAGACGAAGGCATTGTGACTGGAAGCGGCTTCATCATCGTCATGTCGGTATCGAGGCAAGTTGTTACTTGCTCAGTTATAATATTTAATAAATGGTTTCAATTTCATTTCGTTTATAATGCATATAGCGATGATTATTATTGTGAACTCTGGGTATTCGGATCGCATATCGTTCTTTCGATTCTGGGAGGTAAATCATAATGTATATGCTTTATCTCAGTTATTGGTATGTTCGAGTATCGAGGTTACATTATGGTAAAGACGAGGATATAAGTATCTATAGTTCATTGTACGTTTAGATCGCCGAGCATTGAGGATAATCGTCGGTGATGATTGGACATCGAGGTTGCTCCCGAAGGACTCGGGGCAAGTATTCCATATTGATTATGGTTTAATGTTATTTATTTTGGTCTCGTACATTTTCTTTCATGTTGTTGAACATGAAGTCGTCCTAGTAAATTGTCATGTTGTCGTGCATGTTATGTTGTTCATGTTGATGAACGTGTTGATTTGCATATGTGTATGCATATTGTGTTGTTTATGTTGTGTAAATAATCCGATGGGATTATGAGGATCTATGCTGAGGGCGCTGGATCGAATGTCCACCATGCGTTGGTTCGACGGGATCATCATGGGGATCTATGCTGAGGGCGCTGGATCGTTGGACAGGTTTTCCACCATGCGTTGGTTCGACGGGATCATCATGGGGATCTATGCTGAGGGCGCTGGATCGTTGGATTACCCAGTATTGTGTTATTGTTGTGCATATGTATATTGTTGGTTATCCACCTCGTGTTGATCTTGTAGGATCATCTTGGGATCTATGCTGAGGGCGCTGGATCATGGGATTTCCATTGAGTATACATAGTTGTTATTGTTTTTGAGCATATTGACGTTGTCATATGAGTATGCATTTGTAGGTCTTGTGTTAGGACCTTGTCCGTATTGCATTGTCCTGATCTCGGATTAGACTGATATGATTATCGTGGCACATCATATCTCGAGGTATGTTCCATATTTTCTTTGGTCTTGTCTTTGGTGGACAATCGGTTACCGTCTTAGGATTTGATGATATTATTCGATGGATCGTATTGGTCAGATATGGTAGATTTCCGTATCGCGAGTTCGTAATGATAGTTTGAGAATCTTGAGTATTGTTGAGGTACAATACAGATATTATATTCGGGTTTATTGGTTAATCGAGTACGAGATGTGAAACTGTGATAATGGTTATTCTGATGAATTACGTGAGTAAGTAAAGTTATGGCGGTAAGATTACATTGATCGTATTCTTATTCTGTATTCTCATTGGTATGTATTATTGATGTGATGTGATTGATATCATTGATGGATATTATGGCTGACCCCGTCGTGGGATTTCTTTATAGGTTTTTGGAGTATCGAGCTTGTAGCGGTCGTGAAGAGATGAGCTTCCCGGAGGATACTGGCTAGGACATGTTGTGTGCATTGAGTTTCTTGATTGGTTCTTGTATTCCGCTGCTAGAGTATCTTTATGGTTGGTCTTTTTCCGCTGCGTGAGTATTTTTGAAATGCTCTTTTGGTATCTAGTAACTGAGGTTACTTTGGAAATCGTTTTCTAAACTTTTGAGTGTCGGCTGTTTGGCCTTGCGATTTCAAATGAGTTTTTACGACGGTTTTTGATAAATAGATTTTATAAGTCTTTGTGAATTTTTAAAGATAGTACCGTCGTTGGCCTCTTGGGCATTTGTAAATGTTTGCGAAAATTTCTTTTAGCCTTGTGGGTTCTATCTCGGGGCCCACGGCGCTGTAATATTTCCGGTTAAATCTGGGGGTGTTACAGAATATGGTATCAGAGCTTAGGTTGAGAAAACCTAGGCATTTGGGTCGAGTTGGGTCGTGTTTTTGTTGCGTCATTCAAGTTGTCGATTGACAAATACTAGAGCCGTGAGTCTTTGTTGTTCACTCAGGCTTGTGCGTTATCGGATTTGCCAGTATCGTACTGGGCTTGTTGTAAACTTTTCCAAATGGTGTTAACGTGATATATTGTGTTCTTGAGTTGCACTGAGTTTGCAAAACGTGTGTTTTGAAAATATCCGTGTCGAGTATTTTCTAGAGTCGAGACATGTGCCAGTATCACGGGGAATCGTCGGCTTCACGATCTGTAAGTATTTGGATTTTTGAATTTCGTTGAGATTTATTGCCGTTCTAAGTTTATATGTTGTTAGATTTAGCAGATATTATGCGTTACATAATGAGATGACAGAATTGGGACAGGATTGGGGATTTGAGAAACTATGATGTTGGAAATCAGTATGTTGGTTAGATTTTAGAACGGAATTGTGCATTTGGGAGAAATGCTGTGGATTGTTGAGAAGAACATGTAGTCATGATACATCATTTTGTGATACATGAAACTGTTTTTGAGCATTTGAAAATGATACTTTTCAAAATGAATATTTCACGGATGTTTTACGGAAAATGATTTTTGGGTCGAGACCCAATCGATTTTGAAATGGTTTTATAACTCAGGACTTGGGGTCCGAAAAGAGTTTTCTACTTTTTAAACTTCTTGTAATGTGGAACGAGATACGGGCTGAGACCCTAATGTCTCAAAAGACTTTTCTGTTTTCTAAAAACACCCGAGATTTGTAAAATACTTTACCGATCGTTTATGCATTTTATTTCTATCTTTCGGGATTTTGATTTATTTGTTCAAATGAAACTTCTCGGGAAGTCTTTCGCTGTGTTGATTTGTTTCAAGGCATTGTCATAGCATATTGGAGGTAATCCAGGATGGGTTAATGGTTGACATTGCGAGTCATAAGTGGAAAAGGAGTTTTTGGGTCGGAGTTTATATATTGAGATTTTGGAACTCTATCGTGTGGTTTTCCCGATGGAATATCGGTGGATATTGGTGACAAGCTGAACTGATATACAGGAGTATGGATATGGTCAAGCATTTGCATAAATCCCATTTTACTTAATCGTGTGTATTTGAAAAGAATTTTTATCGAGAACTTGACACGAGCGAGCCAGTTGGTTCGAAAATTGATTTTGCAGTCTTACCAAAAATTTATGTTTTGAGTTTTAAAATTTTTGAAGGAACTCTTGAAAATTTGTCTTCTTGACAAGACTATATGATTTCAAACTGGTCTTGAAAATATGATCGATATACATACGCATTTAGTGCATAATGCATATCATGGTGAAGTTCTGAGTATGACTCACGAACTGGATAAGACGCCAGTATGGAACGATGAATAAAGATTTGAGCTTCAGTATGGTAGTTAGTTATCCAGGGATGATCGGTTGATTGATCGGATAAGAAGAATATCTTTGCGTGATGTAGAATTCATGCGAGAGGATGTAATTTTGGAACTTCGGGTTTTCAAACTGGGACGTATGCGCTACCATAATGTTTTGAATGGTTTCTTTGTAAGTGTAGATTTGGGGATGGTGCCCCCATCCGGTGGTTTTGGATATTGAGTGGTCGTTCCCACTCCATGTATGATTAGGTATGTTCGTCGATTTGTGATTGGTTGTTCGTATGCCGAGGAATATGTTCACCAGTCGGGTATGTTTATTGAGATCCACTGTATGTGGTTGGTGTGACATTTTGAGAATGTTATTCTTTCATATATCTGTTTCTGTGGTTCTGTGTTGACCGTGTTGGGGCTTCTCGTGTGAAGATATTCTCGATTGTGTTTTGACCTCTGGTCGGTCATATTGGAATTTATCATGTCGATAATAAATTCGGTTGACTTATTGGTTGATCATTGTTGGTGATCATCTGAGCGTTCGGATTTTGTGCGGGGTCTCGGGATTCGTGTCGTTGTTTTGGGCGGTGGTTTCAAGATGTATTGTATATTATTTGTCTTATCGGAATTGGGACTGATTGTGTAATGAGGCAGACAGGATTTTGATTCGGGCAGATTGTTTCATCCGTAGATGATATATTTTTGTTAAGACTCAGAGAATTGTGATTGTAAGCGTATTGGGACTGTACATTGAGATCGCTTGCTAGTGTCTCAGGAGGTCGCCGACCTGCGTATTTTGTAAGTGAGCTCTTTTGGTTATTCAGTAATGATGATTATTGATCGTTGTCGTGATGGTTTTGGGATATTTTGGTTGAACAGTACGTTTGTTTGTTTTTTATGACGGATCGCAAGTTTCGAGGCCGAAACTTATTTTAAGTGGTGTAGTATGTAATATACGGAATTTCTACTACTGTTGTTTGATATTATTTTATCCGAATTATATTGTATAGCGTGGAATCTGTACAGTATGGATAAAATAAATAAAGGACTGAGATGTCAGTATCGGTATAATTGTCGTATCTGGTCGGCAGTTGCATTTGAGGATATCATGTATCAGGTAATCGTACTTTCGATATAGAGTATATCGTATAAGAATGTTATTGGATCCAGTATATGTATTCAGTATGTGTGTATGTGTTTTCGGTATGTCGAGACAGGCGGTAACAGTTGAAATTGGCTAAGTATAGAATACTTAGCGTACGCTAATGTTGAAGACTTACGTACGCTAAATTGGTTGTGTTACGTACGTTATGGCTAAAGCATTACGTACGTAACGAGGGAATCGGACAGGACCGAGTCATGGTCGGCAGGTGGGACCCGATGTCGGCGGCGGATGTGGACAGGCGAGTCAACCCCGGCCATTACGTACGCTACAAGAAGTGTATAACGTACGTTAAATAGAGTTTCTTGTAGCAAGTCAACGTACATATTAAATGCGTAATGAAGGAAATGTTACGTCGTAACCAATTGGGCAAGCAGTCGATTAGTTTTGGAAATGGGATTAAATGCGCTATTAAGGGCGCTTAGCGTCGCTAAGTGCATTAAATGCGTTAATCTTTGGTGGTTAACGTACGTAAGGATCGATGCAGTTTATAAAATGAAAGTTCGTCTTTCATTTCTCCTGATCATTTCACTTCGTTCTTCCATCCTTCTTCACTTCTAAGTGTGTTCTAAACACTTTTAAGTCGATTGTGAGCTTGGAGGCATGGATTAGAAGCTTGGATATGAAGATATCAATGATTCTTGAAGGGTTTGATTGTGTTATTCATGTTCTTGAGGTATGTTGTTGAATTCTTCACTTTGATTTCGGATTTTGGTATTGTTATCCGTAAATGATTCATATGAAGAGGATTAAGATGTTGTTGTTTCGATTCTTGAGGTTATATGAATCATATGTTGAAAGGAAGATGGTGATATGATGGTTTATACCTTGAATATGTTGATTATGATTACGAAATCATAGAGTTCTTGATGTTCTTGGTATTATTATCCGTATTTGATCCGTATGATGATGATTAGGGAGTTGTTGTTACAATCCTTGAGGTTATGTAGAAGTGTATATTGAAGAATACGATGATTCATGACTTGGATTACGAATTGGAAGATTATCTTCATGTTAAAAGATATCGAATTATGTTGTTTTAATGGTTATGAACATGAGTTCGAATCCCTTAGTGTTCTTGAGGAACTTTTGATGAATTTAACATAGCAAGACGATCGTATGTTGAATTAATCGGATTATAAATCGTGTCGCGGTTTTGAGTTCGTAATTGTTTGAGTTGGATTGTCCGGACTTGTGTCTAATCGAGATATTGTGGAACCGTTGGGGTTTATTAATCGGTTGTATTGATTGATTATGATCATCGAGTTGAGTTTGTATTGTAGATATCGTTGAATCGTTGAGATGATTTGGTTGCTCGTGTCGGTTGTTAATTGTTATCGGATATGTGTTATTTGATTACTTCGATAGGTTGATATTATTGATCGGTGATTATAACTGGATGCTGCGGTCGTGTTCGAGTATGTTCTTAAATTGCTTCGGTCGGGGCCGAGGAGCTCGTAGACGAAGGCATTGTGACTGGAAGCGGCTTCATCATCGTCATGTCGGTATCGAGGCAAGTTGTTACTTGCTCAGTTATAATATTTAATGAATGGTTTCAGTTTCATTTCGTTTATAATGCATATAGCGATGATTATTATTGTGAACTCTGGGTATTCGGATCGCATATCGTTCTTTCGATTCTGGGAGGTAAATCATAATGTATATGCTTTATCTCAGTTATTGGTATGTTCGAGTATCGAGGTTACATTATGGTAAAGACGAGGATATGAGTATCTATAGTTCATTGTACGTTTGGATCGCCGAGCATTGAGGATAATCGTCGATGATGATTGGACATCGAGGTTGCTCCCGAAGGACTCGGGGCAAGTATTCCATATTGATTATGGTTTAATGTTATTTATTTTGGTTTCGTACATTTTCTTTCATGTTGTTGAACATGAAGTCGTCCTAGTAAATTGTCATGTTGTCGTGCATGTTATGTTGTTCATGTTGATGAACGTGTTGATTTGCATATGTGTATGCATATTGTGTTGTTTATGTTGTGTAAATAATCCGATGGGATTATGAGGATCTATGCAGAGGGCGCTGGATCGAATGTCCACCATGCGTTGGTTCGACGGGATCATCATGGGGATCTATGCTGAGGGCGCTGGATCGTTGGACAGGTTTTCCACCATGCGTTGGTTCGACGGGATCATCATGGGGATCTATGCTGAGGGCGCTGGATCGTTGGATTACCCAGTATTGTGTTATTGTTGTGCATATGTATATTGTTGGTTATCCACCTCGTGTTGATCTTGTAGGATCATCTTGGGATCTATGCTGAGGGCGCTGGATCATGGGATTTCCATTGAGTATACATAGTTGTTATTGTTTTTGAGCATATTGACGTTGTCATATGAGTATGCATTTGTAGGTCTTGTGTTAGGACCTTGTCCGTATTTCATTGTCCTGATCTCGGATTAGACTGATATGATTATCGTGGCACATCATATCTCGAGGTATGTTCCATATTTTCTTTGGTCTTGTCTTTGGTGGACAATCGGTTACCGTCTTAGGATTTGATGATATTATTCGATGGATCATATTGGTCAGATATGGTAGATTTCCGTATCGCGAGTTGGTAATGATAGTTTGAGAATCTTGAGTATTGTTGAGGTACAATACAGATATTATATTCGGGTTTATTGGTTAATCGAGTACGAGATGTGAAACTGTGACAATGGTTATTCTGATGAATTACGTGAGTAAGTAAAGTTATGGCGGTAAGATTACATTGGTCGTATTCTTATTCTGTATTCTCATTGGTATGTATTATTGATGTGATGTGATTGATATCATTGATGGATATTATGGCTGACCCCGTCGTGGGATTTCTTTATAGGTTTTTGGAGTATCGAGCTTGTAGCAGTCGTGAAGAGATGAGCTTCCCGGAGGATACTGGCTAGGACATGTTGTGTGCATTGAGTTTCTTGATTGGTTCTTGTATTCCGCTGCTAGAGTATCTTTATGGTTGGTCTTTTTCCGCTGCGTGAGTATTTTTGAAATGCTCTTTTGGTATCTAGTAACTGAGGTTACTTTGGAAATCGTTTTCTAAACTTTTGAGTGTCGGCTGTTTGGCCTTGCGATTTCAAATGAGTTTTTACGACGGTTTTTGATAAATAGATTTTATAAGTCTTTGTGAATTTTTAAAGATAGTACCGTCGTTGGCCTCTTGGGAATTTGTAAATGTTTGCGAAAATTTCTTTTAGCCTTGTGGGTTCCATCTCGGGGCCCACGGCGCTGTAATATTTCCGGTTAAATCTGGGGGTGTTACAAAATATGGTATCAGAGCTTAGGTTGAGAAAACCTAGGCATTTGGGTCGAGTTGGGTCGTGTTTTTGTTGCGTCATTCAAGTTGTCGATTGACAAATACTAGAGCCGTGAGTCTTTGTTGTTCACTCAGGCTTGTGCGTTATCGGATTTGCCAGTATCGTACTGGGCTTGTTGTAAACTTTTCCAAATGGTGTTAACGTGATATATTGTGTTCTTGAGTTGCACTGAGTTTGCAAAACGTGTGTTTTGAAAATATCCGTGTCGAGTATTTTCTAGAGTCGAGACATGTGCCAGTATCACGGGGAATCGTCGGCTTCACGATCTGTAAGTATTTGGATTTTTGAATTTCGTTGAGATTTATTGCCGTTCTAAGTTTATATGTTGTTAGATTTAGCAGATATTATGCGTTACATAATGAGATGACAGAATTGGGACAGGATTGGGGATTTGAGAAACTATGATGTTGGAAATCAGTATGTTGGTTAGATTTTAGAACGGAATTGTGCATTTGGGAGAAATGCTGTGGATTGTTGAGAAGAACATGTAGTCATGATACATCATTTTGTGATACATGAAACTGTTTTTGAGCATTTGAAAATGATACTTTTCAAAATGAATATTTCACGGATGTTTTACGGAAAATGATTTTTGGGTCGAGACCCAATCGATTTTGAAATGGTTTTATAACTCAGGACTTGGGGTCCGAAAAGAGTTTTCTACTTTTTAAACTTCTTGTAATGTGGAACGAGATACGGGCTGAGACCCTAATGTCTCAAAAGACTTTTCTGTTTTCTAAAAACACCCGAGATTTGTAAAACACTTTACCGATCGTTTATGCATTTTATTTCTATCTTTCGGGATTTTGATTTATTTGTTCAAATGAAACTTCTCGGGAAGTCTTTCGCTGTGTTGATTTGTTTCAAGGCATTGTCATAGCATATTGGAGGTAATCCAGGATGGGTTAATGGTTGACATTGCGAGTCATAAGTGGAAAAGGAGTTTTTGGGTCGGAGTTTATATATTGAGATTTTGGAACTCTATCGTGTGGTTTTCCCGATGGAATATCGGTGGATATTGGTGACAAGCTGAACTGATATACAGGAGTATGGATATGGTCAAGCATTTGCATAAATCCCATTTTACTTAATTTGAAAAGAATTTTTATCGAGAACTTGACACGAGCGAGCCAGTTGGTTCGAAAATTGATTTTGCAGTCTTACCAAAAATTTATGTTTTGAGTTTTAAAATTTTTGAAGGAACTCTTGAAAATTTGTCTTATTGACAAGACTATATGATTTCAAACTGGTCTTGAAAATATGATCGATATACATACGCATTTAGTGCATAATGCATATCATGGTGAAGTTCTGAGTATGACTCACGAACTGGATAAGACGCCAGTATGGAACGATGAATAAAGATTTGAGCTTCAGTATGGTAGTTGGTTATCCAGGGATGATCGGTTGATTGATCGGATAAGAAGAATATGCTGCGTGATGTAGAATTCATGCAGAGGATGTAATTTTGGAACTTCGGGTTTTGTGAAACTGGGACGTATGCGCTACCATAATGTTTTGAATGGTTTCTTTGTAAGTGTAGATTTGGGGATGGTGCCCCCATACTGGTGGTTTTGGATATTGAGTGGTCGTTCCCACTCCATGTATGATTAGGTATGTTCGTCGATTTGTGATTGGTTGTTCGTATGCCGAGGAATATGTTCACCAGTCGGGTATGTTTATTGAGATCCACTGTATGTGGTTGGTGTGACATTTTGAGAATGTTATTCTTTCATATATCTATTTCTGTGGTTCTGTGTTGACCGTGTTGGGGCTTCTCGTGTGAAGATATTCTCGATTGTGTTTTGACCTCTGGTCGGTCATATTGGAATTTATCATGTCGATAATAAATTCGGTTGACTTATTGGTTGATCATTGTTGGTGATCATCTGAGCGTTCGGATTTTGTGCGGGGTCTTGGGATTCGTGTCGTTGTTTTGGGCGGTGGTTTCCAGATGTATTGTATATTATTTGTCTTATCGGAATTGGGACTGATTGTGTAATGAGGCAGACAGGATTTTGATTCGGGCAGATTGTTTCATCCGTAGATGATATATTTTTGTTAAGACTCAGAGAATTGTGATTGTAAGCGTATTGGGACTGTACATTGAGATCGCTTGCTAGTGTCTCAGGAGGTCGCCGACCTGCGTATTTTGTAAGTGAGCTCTTTTGGTTATTCAGTAATGATGATTATTGATCGTTGTCGTGATGGTTTTGGGATATTTTGGTTGAACAGTACGTTTGTTTGTTTTTATGACGGATCGCAAGTTTCGAGGCCGAAACTTATTTTAAGTGGTGTAGTATGTAATATCCGGAATTTCTACTACTGTTGTTTGATATTATTTTATCCGAATTATATTGTATAGCGTGGAATCTGTACAGTATGGATAAAATAAATAAAGGACTGAGATGTCAGTATCGGTATAATTGTCGTATCTGGTCGGCAGTTGCATTTGAGGATATCATGTATCAGGTAATCGTACTTTCGATATAGAGTATATCGTATAAGAATGTTATTGGATCCAGTATATGTATTCAGTATGTGTGTATGTGTTTTCGGTATGTCGAGACAGGCGGTAACAGTTGAAATTGGCTAAGTATAGAATACTTAGCGTACGCTAATGTTGAAGACTTACGTACGCTAAATTGGTTGTGTTACGTACGTTATGGCTAAAGCATTACGTACGTAACGAGGGAATCGGACAGGACCGAGTCATGGTCGGCAGGTGGGACCCGATGTCGGCGGCGGATGTGGACAGGCGAGTCAACCCCGGCCATTACGTACGCTACAAGAAGTGTATAACGTACGTTATTACTGTAGAAAGTCAACGTACATATTACGTACGTAATGAAGGAAATGTTACGTACGTAACCAATTGGACGAAACAGGTCAGTTAGTTTTGGAAATGGGATTACGTACGCTATTAAGGACGCTTAGCGTACGCTAAGTGCATTACGTACGTTAATGCTGGTGGTTAACGTACGTAAGGATCGATGCAGTTTATAAAATGAAAGTTCATCTTTCATTTCTCCTGATCATTTCACTTCGTTCTTCCGTCCTTCTTCACTTCTAAGTGTGTTCTAAACACTTTTAAGTCGATTGTGAGCTTGGAGGCATGGATTAGAAGCTTGGATATGAAGATATCAATGATTCTTGAAGGGTTTGATTGTGTTATTCATGTTCTTGAGGTATGTTGTTGAATTCTTCACTTTGATTTCGGATTTTGGTATTGTTATCCGTAAATGATTCATATGAAGAGGATTAAGATGTTGTTGTTTCGATTCTTGAGGTTATATGAATCATATGTTGAAAGGAAGATGGTGATATGATGGTTTATACCTTGAATATGTTGATTATGATTACGAAATCATAGAGTTCTTGATGTTCTTGGTATTATTATCCGTATTTGATCCGTATGATGATGATTAGGGAGTTGTTGTTACAATCCTTGAGGTTATGTAGAAGTGTATATTGAAGAATACGATGATTCATGACTTGGATTACAATTGGAAGATTATCTTCATGTTAAAAGATATCGAATTATGTTGTTTTAATGGTTATGAACATGAGTTCGAATCCCTTAGTGTTCTTGAGGAACTTTTGATGAATTTAACATAGCAAGACGATCGTATGTTGAATTAATCGGATTATAAATCGTGTCGCGGTTTTGAGTTCGTAATTGTTTGAGTTGGATTGTCCGGACTTGTGTCTAATCGAGATATTGTGGAACCGTTGGGGTTTATTAATCGGTTGTATTGATTGATTATGATCATCGAGTTGAGTTTGTATTGTAGATATCGTTGAATCGTTGAGATGATTTGGTTGCTCGTGTCGGTTTTTAATTGTTATCGGATATGTGTTATTTGATTACTTCGATAGGTTGATATTATTGATCGGTGATTATAACTGGATGCTGCGGTCGTGTTCGAGTATGTTCTTAAATTGCTTCGGTCGGGGCCGAGGAGCTCGTGAACGAAGGCATTGTGGTAGGCGGCTTCATCATCGTCATGTCGGTATCGAGGCAAGTTGTTACTTGCTCGGTTATAATATTTAATGAATGGTTTTGATTTCATTTCGTTTATAATGCATATAGCGATGATTATTATTGTGAACTGCGGTATTCGGATCGCATATCGTTCTTTCGATTAGGGAGGTAAATCATAATGTATATGCTTTATCTCGATTATTGGTATGTTCGAGTATCGAGGTTACATTATGGTAAAGACGAGGATATGAGTATCTATAGTTCATTATACGTTTGGATCGCCGAGCATTGAGGATAATCGTCGGTGATGATTGGACATCGAGGTTGCTCCCGAAGGACTCGGGGCAAGTATTCCATATTGATTATGGTTTAATGTTATTTATTTTGGTTTCGTACATTTTCTTTCATGTTGTTGAACATGAAGTCGTCCTAGTAAATTGTCATGTTGTCGTGCATGTTATGTTGTTCATGTTGATGAACGTGTTGATTTGCATATGTGTATGCATATTGTGTTGTTTATGTTGTGTAAATAATCCGATGGGATTATGAGGATCTATGCTGAGGGCGCTGGATCGAATGTCCACCATGCGTTGGTTCGACGGGATCATCATGGGGATCTATCTTGAGGGCTGGATCGTTGGACGGAGTTTTCCACCATGCGTTGGTTCGACGGGATCATCATGGGATCTATCCGAGGGCGCTGGATCGTTGGATTACCAGTATTGTGTTATTGTTGTGCATATGTATATTGTTGGTTATCCACCTCGTGTTGATCTTGTAGGATCATCTTGGGATCTATCTTTGAGAAGCTGGATCATGGGATTTCCATTGAGTATACATAGTTGTTATTGTTTTTGAGCATATTGACGTTGTCATATGAGTATGCATTTGTAGGTCTTGTGTTAGGACCTTGTCCGTATTGCATTGTCCTGATCTCGGATTAGACTGATATGATTATCGTGGCACATCATATCTCGAGGTATGTTCCATATTTTCTTTGGTCTTGTCTTTGGTGGACAATCGGTTACCGTCTTAGGATTTGATGATATTATTCGATGGATCGTATTGGTCAGATATGGTAGATTTCCGTATCGCGAGATGGTAATGATAGTTTGAGAATCTTGAGTATTGTTGAGGTACAATACAGATATTATATTCGGGTTTATTGGTTAATCGAGTACGATATGTGAAACTGTGACAATGGTTATTCTGATGAATTACGTGAGTAAGTAAAGTTATGGCGGTAAGATTACATTGGTCGTATTCTTATTCTGTATTCTCATTGGTATGTATTATTGATGTGATGTGATTGATATCATTGTTGGATATTATGGCTGACCCCGTCGTGGGATTTCTTTTTAGGTTTTTGGAGTATCGAGCTTGTAGCGGTCGTGAAGAGATGAGCTTCCCGGAGGATACTGGCTAGGACATGTTGTGTGCATTGAGTTTCTTGATTGGTTCTTGTATTCATTGCTAGAGTATCTTTATGGTTGGTCTTTTTCCGCTGCGTGAGTATTTTTGAAATGCTCTTTTGGTATCTAGTAACTGAGGTTACTTTGGAAATCGTTTTCTAAACTTTTGAGTGTCGGCTGTTTGGCCTTGCGATTTCAAATGAGTTTTTACGACGGTTTTAGATAAATAGATTTTATAAGTCTTTGTGAATTTTTAAAGATAGTACCGTCGTTGGCCTCTTGGGCATTTGTAAATGTTTGCGAAAATTTCTTTTATCCTTGTGGGTTCCATCTCGGGGCCCACGACGCTGTAATATTTCCGGTTAAATCTGGGGGTGTTACAGTTTATTGGTTCGGTTGTACTTTATTTTCCACTGCTATATTTTTCCCGTTGTACGGGTGTGGTTGTGTTTTGACCCCTGCGTGGGCATGAGTTGTATTTGAGTTGTATGTATTTATTGACAGATCAAATCGGTCTACTGAGTCATTTTAGCCTTAAAGGCATGGTTGAGTTGTTAAATGTTGTTACCAGCCTAGTAGATCCTTCAGGAAAAATTCTACGGCGTGTAATATCCCTGAGCGGATTGGGGGTGTTACATTCATAAGCTTCATTGTCATGATCATCACCATCTCTATCTCCACTGTTGTGATAAACCTCATTTATCATATTTGCAGCATTGGTAAAAGATGTACCTTCTTGGGGTAATTTCTTGAACAATACTGCAATTATTTCCATGAATTTTTTGTTTTGTGATGCCAAACTATTGACAGTTGATGTCAAGTTTTCCACATTTTCACGAAGACTAGTAACTTCTAAATTTACTTGCCCATTAGAGGATGCAGATATTGTCGGGATCTGAAGCCGAGGAAAAGATCCTAAGACCCGAACTCTTTTGCCCTTCCGCCCACACTTATCCGCCATAGTTGAAATATCTTCTTGTGGGCTGACTTCTATAGTTTCTGGATCACTACCTTGAGGTGCCTCAAGTGCCAATTTATCCTTCAAAAACTTCTTTTTTTCTTTCAACTTATCCTACAATGTATAAACAAGTAAATGTAAATAGGAGTTCCATAGAAAAATAATAATAATATAATAATAATAATAATTATTATTATAAAGGAAAACGTTCAAATGACCCGACAAAGGTCCACATCACTTGCAAATATTTCGTTGGCAGCATCATTGACCCAATTACCCATAGAATCTTGATACATCTTTCCCCAATTTTCTATAAAAGATAAGGGATTACCTTCCTATAATATCAAAACTCCAACTCATTAGAAACCAACAAGGTAAACGTTTAAGTATTTAGTAATGCCAAAGTTGATCGAAAATCATTCTTTTTTACCTGTGCAGCTATTAAAGTATGTTGTATAAAAGGCATATCACCACCCCGATGCGTACCTTGTTGCATTTTTCGGCTATCTGAATTCTTCTTGCATTTTTTCTATGTAGAAGAAATATATATATTCTATGATTTTATTTCTAACATAAACAACAAGCATATAATTATTTTCTATGTATTGTTATTTAACAATATAACATCCTGGCCTTAGCTTCAAAGTAATAAGTAATTATCTGAGAAGAAATTACATACAGAGTAGTGTTGCTCATCCATTTGCAGTTGTTCCACATTTAAGATAATGATGATGTAGCCTCCAGTTGAACTGTGTATATGCTGTGCGCATTCTATCACTGATATATAGTATAACATTTGGATGGCCTAGGTTCACCACATAATGTACCTAATATCACATAAATTTAATTTATTATCCAGCAAAAAAATACATGCATCAAATCCACTGTATAGAATAAACTTACAGTCAGCCCTTCTCTTAGTTGTCTCTTAATATCATCATCAATCTCGTGCCATCCTTTGTTGCATACTGGAGCTCTACTCCTAACTTCAATTCCTATGCTTGTGGTGAACTTTTTAGTAGTAGCTGGATTATTAGGAACCCAATGTTCCTGGTTGAAAACAACCTCCACTCTTTTGTTCCCATTTGTTGAAATCATCTCTATGAATCCCTTCCCAGTTTGTATTCCACGTTTTCTCTTCTATTTGAATTGGCTAGTGGAATCGTCTTTAGCACATAAATGTAGGAAAAACTAATACATTAATTTGAGCTCATGCTAATATATTGAATATATGCAATTAGATATGAAGCACCATTACCGGTAGCCTCGTGATTAATTGTTTTCTCAAAACTTGAAAATTGATTTGCGGGTTTTCGTGAAACTTTGCTTCTTAAAACTGGTCACTCACAGCAAACCATCCACATGATTAATAAGAACAAAGATCCACTTTTGCACACCACGCTCAGAATGAACAGAGAGTGTTGTACAATAGTAATGTTTTATTTGAAAAACATGACCATCTTGTTGTTTTAGATTCTATTGAAACAATCGAACTTGAGGAACTAAGTAAATCAAAAATGAAATAAAAGAATCCTGATTTGCAACCAATTGATTACAACAAGTTAAACAAACTTTCTGGAGTTGCATTTATTCTCCAAACCCCCAAGACAAAGGAACAAATACACAAATTAAACTTTTCCAAAAAATCAAGTGTTACAAAAACCGTTTCAAAACAAGTTCCTGTTTCAAAACATCTTTCCAAAATTAAACAAATGTCTTCTAACAACACCAGTGGTGCGAGAAAACATCTTAATGATGTCAAAGCAAGGATTGAGCAACTTCAAAGAACTGTTGAATCTAAAACAAGTCTAAATATAAACACTTGGAATTCGAGTTTTCATAAAGAAATGAAAAATATTTTTGATACTGATATTGCTACTCCATTGAATAATATTCATGCGAGAGTAATTCATTTTGAACAAGAATTTTTAAAGGAAACGGTTGACTTTGTCAAGGACTACAAATCCCTGGTAAAGGAAGCAACTGAATCACAAGAAGCCATTCAAACATTGGAAAATCTAAATGATTCTCTTTTTGAAGCAGTCATACTCATCATACTCATTTCAACAGATGTTATGTCTTGTCTTACAAAACTACTCTGTTGAAGATAATGAAAAATTGTGAGCTGAGCACTCAGAAATTGTTTCTAAATATGAAAATGCACTCATAAAGATTGAACAAGAAAACAAGTCATATTTTGAGCAAATTTATCGTAAAAAGAAAGAATTCAAGTCTGACAAAATGTCTTACGAGCGTGCTTACAAGCAATGAATT
Organism: Orobanche coerulescens; assembly: GCA_033398695.1. NCBI lineage: Eukaryota > Viridiplantae > Streptophyta > Magnoliopsida > Lamiales > Orobanchaceae > Orobanche > Orobanche coerulescens. Next base: position 8,065,124 of record CM065814.1, read on the forward strand.
GGAAGAGAAAAATAAAGATTTGAATGCTCAGTTAGCAACTTTGAAAGGAAAACGTGTGGATACTAATTTCGCAAAACCATTAACAACTGTAGAATCTCAAGGATCAAATAATGTTTCAAATCACATTCTTAAAAAGACAAGATTTGCACCATCAGCCAAAGTGAACAAGGTTAACACAAAACTAGTTGAAATCATCTCTATGAATCCCTTCCTAGTTGTTATTTCACATTTTCTTTTCGGTTTGAATTGGCTAGTGGAATCGTCTTTAGCACATAAATGTAGGAAAAAACCAATACATTAATATGAGCTCATGATCATATATTGAATATATGCAATTAGATATGAAACACCATTACCGGCAGCCTCGTGATTAATTGTTTTCTCCACAACAACAACATTACCCCAATGCCTCAACGGCTCCCGCAAAAAGCGGGGTAAGGAGGGATCGGATGTACGCAGCCTTACCCCTGTCTTAACACAGAGAGGCTGTTTCCGGATGATCCAAAATGAAAATTGCATCGAGAATTGCATGGAATGACTAGTACTTCATGAGAAATAGAAGTGCAGTCAGTTTAGCGAGTCATTTTGTTTTATTCCATTATAATCCAGAACCAAAGAATAAGGAGTCTTTGACACCATTGTTTTCTCCAAACTTGAAAATTAATTTGCGGGTTTCGCGGGTGACATGAGTTGTCTGACGTGCCTCATGATCAAGAATTGTCTCTGAGCTTGGCAATTGATTTGCTTGTCTACTTGAGACATTTTTTATTATCATTTCTTGTAGTGACGGTGTTGGGAGTGCATTTTCTACCCTTTTTCTTGCGATAATCCTAGGAGCTGATGCCACTCCAGGTACCGGTGTTGATATTAGATTTTCTAGTGCTTTTGTGCGTGCTACAGTTGTTGATTTCAGGAGACTTCCTGAGTTCTCTCCAAGGCCCACAATAGGTGACTTCTTCATCTTCTTTCCTGGGCTTTCGTGGGCCTCCTTGACAAGTTTGAAATACCATCTATATTGTTTTTCAAAGAGAAATATATGTTAGAATGACAATTCCATGCAAGCAGTAGTAAATCCACCCTCATTCATATATGTTGTCGAAAAAATAGACATGAGTTTTATACTTTGATTCAATCCGATTCCACCTACATAACATAACATATATGCAGCTAATGAAAAAAAGACATGGGTTTTATACTTTGATTCATATATGCAGCCAATAAAAAAACAAGGATTTTATACTTTTATTCATTCCGATTCCACCTTCATATCATATATATTGTCGGGTAAAAGAACATGGATTTTATACCAGCAGATAAAATCCATTCCCTCCCTCATATCATATATATTGACGAAAAAATAGAATTTGTACTTTGATTTAATCCAATCCAATCCCAGAAAAAAAAAACATGGGAATAACAATGGATTTTATACTTTGATTTAATTCAATCAATCAAACTGATTCGAATTTCACCAATACAGAAACATAAAGTTCCTCTCTGAATCAAACTTAATTTCAAACTAATTCGAATTTCACCAATCAAACTTAATTTCACATGAATCCATAACTCACAAGACAAACAGACTACAAATACAAATACAAATAACAAATTAAGATATAGAGCCTTACAATGTAAACATAAGGAGGAGGTGTTGTGAAGCAAACTGGAGAGCCTTACAATGTAAAGATAAGGAGGATGTGTCGTGAAACAAACTTTTATAGACTTCATTTTGTTTGGCTCGTCCAATTTTTTCCAAAATCCCGCTCAACTTTTTTTCCATTGCGCGCCGAAGAAGAAGAAAAAGTAGGGTAAATTTGCGGCGCCTCTTGCAGGAAGAACGAGATGGTTTGGGCTCGTCCAATTTTTTCCCAAATCCCGCTCAATTTTTAGACCATTGCGCGCCGAAGAAGAAGATGGAAATTTGCGGCGCCGCTTGGATGAAGAACGAGATGGTTTGGGCTCGTACAATTTTTGCCCAAATCCCTCTCTTGGAGGTCTGAGAAGCCGGGTTAGATTTTTGGGCTGAAGTATGGCTTTATTATTAAGCCATTAAAATTATTTTAAAAGTGGATAGTTATCTCCACTAAAATATTAGGATATAACTTTGTATATTAACGAGACTTTCAGAACCCGTGCTATCCACAAAGTTTGTATATAACTGCGTAATGTTTGTATAAATTGCCAAATATATAACAATCTATAATTTAGGCCGCCGCGAGAGATATTTATTGATTGTTGAAAGGAATTTGTTAATATTTGCGTAAATGTAACCATTTTGTTGAGTTTATATTTTATTACTTGTTGTTGTCATTATATTAGTAATTTAAATTTGGTTAAAATTTTAAACACGTCGGGAAATGCAAGTGAAATAAAATCGAAAACTTGTATTATGCGTTAGCTAATATATCTAACACGTACATTTGAAATTTCAATATATGTAAGATAATCACAAAGATTAAACAATTTCCGCTAATCACTCTATATATATATATATTTTTTACGTGTGAAAAATACTAATAAAAGCCAATTACTATTCCCTTCGGTACGTATGTTAAGTTGATGGAATTTTGGTAATTTATTCAGTACACAAAAGATAAGATATGCTTATCTCTAAACTATAATGAGAAAGCTAGCTAATTAAACTATATTTATATAACCCATATCAATAACTTAAGCCATGCATGATACAGTTGAGAAGATGGAACTACAATATATATTTATGTGTCATTAACAACCCGTAGAAATTTGACAGTGAATTACTTTACATTGTAATTTATAAGTAAAAAGCTAATAATAATTTAAGATTTTGTTAGGTTTCAACCACCCGGAATCATACCGCAGCCAATACATAGAAATGATGAGGATGAGATTCGGCCATTCGAATTCATTTAGAATATATGTACTTATATCCGTCTTAAACAAGATTGAAAGGTAATAGTGGATGAAATTGTTATTTCTTTTTTGGAAAAAGGTTTTTTTTGAAATATTTGAAAAATATTTGTTTGTGATTTTTGGGATGAACTCAGTCTTTTCTTATCGGAATCGTCTCACTAATAAAGAGTCACTTCTATGCGGTGAGGTACCTCGTTTTTTGGCCAAAAAATGATGTTTAGGTCCTCAATTTTGCGTTTTTCTATTTTTCTGGACCTAATTGCAAATTTTTAAAAGTTTGTGTGCTTGTTATTTAAATCCGAAATTTTAACCCTAGATTCCCTAGGCTATATATATATATATATATATATATATATATATATCTGTAAGACAATTATTTTGCGATATAACTGAATTAGAAATTTCTCTTTATTTTTCCTGAAATTCTTAGATCAGGTGAATCTAGAGTTTTAGAGGACTGTGTTTCTGAAATTGTAATATAGTTGTTTCTTGTAATTTTGCTGCGCCAATATGGTTCAACTAAGACCCGTTTAACAGCTATGTACTCGTATTCATCACAACTTCGGTTAAAATATGAGTTTATTAGTATTATTATGAATCATATCATATTTTACACGATCTCAATGGATTATATTCTCAAATAAGATTCATATTTTGATTTGAGATATAAATCATGTTTTCCTTCACCCATAACATTATGCCATTTATCTTACAATAAGTAATATTCCTCAAGAATATCACAATAATAAATTTAAGAACATTATTTCGATTTTTATTAAGAAATTTTTAATTTTGCCATTATTATGGAGAGTCAAGCCAGCTAAATTTAGATAAACCAATCAGACACCCATGAGTCCATTACCCAAAAATGATATATGTACAAATACAATGTGGAAAGAGTATATATGAGAATACAATAAATGGAAATGATATATGTACAAATACAATGTACAAATTCTTATTTTTTTTCCATAAATATTGTCATATCAATATGATTTTAGTGATCCCACCATGTGATATAAGCAATATGGGATTTATTGAACAATTATTTTTCAGTAATAGTTTTTCATATCACTTTTCAGATGATCCCACCATGCGGTCACCATCACATCGGAGATCAACATCAATCTTATGATAATTATACCTATCACATGGGAGGTATTGTAATATATAAATTATATAATGTAAGCTCGACAAATAGATCGTTTCAACCACCACTTGAAGATAATTACAATAAAATCAAGAATTATAAGAGAAGCCAGATTTATAATTTAACATATTAAAAGAATACTTTATTCTTTTATTCTTTCTTTCAAAATATTATAATTTAACAGAGTTTAGGGAAAAACTCTATTGAAAAAAAATGCCATTTTGGTAATTTAACAGAGTCTAGGGACCCAAATGCAAAATCTGAACATCTACTAAAATTTAACAAAGTTTTAGTCGCAGTAAATGCCAATTTTTTTCTCCATTTCTCACTCTGATCTCCACGATTTCATGAGTACCCCCCGCCACCACCGGCATCATTTCCTCTCCAAGTCTCTCCCTGTCCATACGTGACTCATCCTACCCTCTTCTCCATCAGTCCGTCTGTTCCTCGTCTTCTCCTGGCCTAGAGGTATTTACTCTTCTCATCAGTTTAGGGAATTATACAATTAGGATTTGTTTATTTGAAATCATAAATTGGAAACCTCAAATGTGGAGTTTGTGGATTTGTTTATTTGAAATCATAAATTGGAAATTGAAATATGGGGTTTCTGGATTTGTTTATTTGATTGAGGGGTTGTTGGATTTGAAATATAGTGAAGTGAAGTGTAATTATGTAAATGAATTAATGGATCTGAGAATTCATAATTGATAATTGGAGATTAAGAAATGATATGTTCGAAATATTTCATATGATCGCGATTGTAATTGCATACTGTATTGTAGTATTTAAATTTGACATTTAACATAAAATCAGTCGGAATTGTAATTTGAGTATATTTCTCTTTTCAACTATAAATTGAATTTTTACTTGTTCATTATTTTGGCTGATATGAACAGGTTGCCGATATAGATAGGGAGTGGATTAAATTGGGTTCATCTTCAAAGTATCGGTTTACGCAGCCATATAAAGAGGGGGTGAGATCGTTTATTGAGCAAGCAAAAGATCATGTGAGTGAGAGGAAAGAGATTTCATGCCCATGCATGAAATGCAATAATACATATTCACATCATATTAATGTAGTATGTGTCCACTTGTTTATCAACGGTATGGCAACAACCTATAACATTTGGATACATCACAGGGAATATAGGGATATACGAAGCCAAATAGTACCTCCGAGTTTTCCATTTGATGAGTTGGTCAATGAACGCAATTCTGGTATGTTTGGTATGCTGAGTGATTTGTTTCCTACACTTGGTGAAGAAAATCCACCTGTAACTGCACCTGTAATGGGAACCGAAGATGATATATTAGGGGAGGATGTGTAATACCCGGTCTTAATTCCGTCATTATCATTCAGTAATTTCATTCAGTAATCGTTGTTATGTAATTTTTCACTTGTTAATAATCATTCATCCGTGTTCACCGTTCGGATTAACTTCGAGTTGTGTATCGATATTGTTCATTATTTCAACCTTACTCGGGAATCGAGACAAGAGTATTATCTTCATCGTGGTAATTGATTCATTAGTCGTTGTTGACGTTGGAGTTCATGTCATTTCAAAACTTCTCATTGTTCAAATTGTGTTTTGTTGGGCGAACCCTTGTAATCATGGCTTGGAACCACTGTTTTGGGGTTTCCGTACTTCCATTTCGTGTTATTGTTTCCCAAATATTGGTTCCTATTGCTTTCATTCTCTTCCCGGATCATTTTTCATCATTTTAGGACCCTATGGGGGTGTGGGCCGCGGCACAAGAAGTGTGCGCCGCAGCACACACATTTTCCAGTTTTTGGCCGAGCAGCCTGTACTGTGGGCCGCGGCACGTGTCGGCAGGGCCGCGGCACACTGCCGAGTCACTGCCGCGGCACACTCGTCCGGGCCGCGGCACACTCGTGTTGCAACTTATCGGCCAACCCTTTTGTACCTTGGGCCGCGGCTCATGCCGACGGGGCCGCGGCACACTGCCGAGTCACTGCCGCGGCACACTCGTTCGGGCCGCGGCACGCTGCCGATCACTAGGGGCATTTTTGGCCCTGTGCCGCGGCACACTAAGGCCGAGCCGTGGCACACAGGGCAGTCAACTCTATAATTGCGTTTTTTGAGCGTGAGCAGCTCACTTTTTTCCCTTTTCTTCAACCCATACGAGAGAGTGCTTGAGGGGGAATATTTTCATCATCAATCACTTGAGTATTCATCTTTCATCATTTTCATTCTGTTGTGAAGCTCGGATTGTGGATCTAACGCGATTTCATCGGATTAAAGTACTTGGATCTTCAAAGGTAATATTCATCAAACCTCTTGGATTTCGATTTTGTATTGAGATATGATGTTTTGGATGTTAAGATCGTGTTGTATGAAGTGATATACGCATGATTATAGACATGTTTGATTATTCATCGTATTATTGAACGATTATTCAAGAACACTTTGAATATTGTGTTGGATTTGGGGGTTTTAGATTAATTGTTGTTGAAATCACTATTTTGGATATTCATAATGGATTATTGATCGTATTGAAGATGTTTTGTTGGTTTGAAACACTTATTGGGGATTTGATGTTGGTATTTTGAGGTTTGGTTATAAACAATCGAAGTTTGGCCACAAAGTGTTCGATATAATGCCCCAATGAACTTGGTTTAATCGTATCGACGTTTTGAGTTCGTTATATTCGTGTTTGATTCGTATATTGAACGGATTGTTGGTAATTGTATTATTCAAGGTTGTTCGAGCGACCGATATTTCAATTAGGACGTTGTTCGTTGAAGGATAATTGTCACCGGTGTTGAGTAAGTTAATTCTTACTCGGTTAAAAGGGTATTCATTCCTTTCGTTGTTGTTCATTCATAATCATAACTCATTCATCATTGTATTAACCGTATCAAAACTTGTCATTGTCAATTAATCACCTCAGTCACAAGGAACAACGGTTCCAATCATTTCATTGAGCTGTCATTTATTTCACTATCATTTCATCTCGGTGAGTCATTATTCATTTTCGATGTCAGTTTTGTTATATCGTGGCATTCCGGGTCATATTGGCGTGCCGGTTGGTATGTGTAGGATTTTCATGTTGGGCACATTTAAGTCGTGTTGGTTGTTGGCCTCACATTGGACTGTGCACACGAGTCGATTGCTTTGTGAGACTGATTAGGTACAAGACCACACGTGTATTCGATCGATACTCGTTGGTGGCTTGTGCACAGACACATTTCCATCCCGGGCGTAGTGTGGCGCCACCCTTTGAGCCGTACTGTTAGTTGATTCATACAACATGTTTGATTGCATATGTTTTCAACAAGATTGGGTTATAATCTAACCGATTCATTTTTGATCGAACTTGTGGTTTGTACAACATATACATGATTGTGTTTATTCAACTCCTGAGGATTGTTGTTCTGTGTAACTGACCCCGTTGGGGGATATTGTTTTTCAGGTGGCAAGGCGAAAGCATGGGGAGAGCATGTTGACGGCGAGGAGTCCCAATGATACTAGAAGGGGGCCCCAGTCTTTTCAGTCATTTATGTTTCCTTCATTTATTCCGCTGCAGACATTCCGTTTGAATACTCATTTCACTCAGTGTTGTATATTTTATCTCCATATAAAATATACATATATTCTGTATTATCCGGGATGTGTTGTATGAAACTCCTCATCGGAGTAATTATTGTTGTAATGTGGTTCGGTACTACATTTACCCTGTGTAATTCATTCATTTTCATTCGCCTAGTGGGTCCCAGTCGGGGGTCCACGGCACTGTAATATCCGCCTAGTTTGGGGTGTTACAGAATGAAGACAATGACACATTACATAACCAAGATACTTAAGGGGTTCACGATACTAATAAGGTTGGTAGAGAAGATGGAGATAATTATGATAAGTTACTACATGAAGCCAAATGACAACTCTACCCCGGTTGCAAAGAATATTCAGTTCTTACATTTGTTGTTGAATTGGTGGAAGCAAAAGATGACAATCAGTTGACAATAAAGGCAGTCGACAAGTTGCTGAATATACAGAAGAAAATCTGTCCAAAACCTAATAATATTCCTGAATCCTACTATGCATGCAAAAAGTTGTTGAAAGGCATAGGTTTGGGTTATGAAACCATACATGCCTGTAAATATGATTGCGCTTTGTTTTACAAGGAACATGCCGGGAACGACAAATGTCCTGTGTGCAATGAGCCGCGGTATAAGAATAACGATCGGCGACAGAAAAAGAAGATCCCTCAGAAAGTGTTGTGGTATTTCCCACTAACACCTAGGTTACAAAGACTCTTCGGGTCAAGACATACATCTATTGACATGAGATGGCGTAGTGACAAGCGGGTTGATGTAGAGGGTGAGATGAGGCATCCAGCAGACGGGGCTGCTTGGAAGGATTTTGATAAGATGTACTCTGAATTTGCAGAAGATCCACGAAATGTGAGGTTAGGTCTTGCAATAGATGGCTTCAATCCTTTTGGGAATTTGAGTACATCTTACAGTATGTGGCCAGTGGTCTTTCTTCCATATAACCTGCCCCCATGGAAGTGCATGAAAAAACCATACTCAAAATTGACGTTGTTAATATCTGGACCTAAGGCACCGGGAAAGGACATTGATGTATATTTACGTCCATTGATTGATGAGCTCAAGCAGCTATGGAAAGGTGTTAAAACATATGACAAGAAAACTGAATCTTATTTTAATATGCGTGCTGCTCTAATGTGGACAATCATGTAACACCCCCAATCCGCTCAGGGATATTACACGCCGTAGACCCTCTCCTCGAGGATCTACCAGGCTGGTAACAACATTTAACATCTCGACAATGCCTTCAAGGCAAAATGACTCAGTAGACCGATTTGGTCTTTCAATAAAATATACAACTCGATTACAAACACATACCCACGCAGGGGTCAAAATACAATAAACTCCCGTAAAAAGGTACTGCAGCGGAAAAGAAAATACAACTAGACCAATACGACATCAACGGATCCTCGTGTGATTAGTATCGTTCATCTTTCATCATCCTTCGTGCCGACCCTATGCCATGCTCCAAAACCTGAATGCAAAAATAGACATCCACCCCGAATACTCGGGGTTAGCAAACTCCACTGTTTTGCTAGTGCAAGTATAAAATACGAAAAGCGAGCCATACATATCATACTCCACGGAACATGTTAATCACAAACATACTTCCGAGGTAAATCACTTAATCAAAGCGGTTAAATCGAAAGATAGGGGTAAACCCGATATACATCTTGTGAAAACATTTTACGATCTCGGGAGTTTTGAAAACACATTGGGATTTAAGAATTCTCAAACCTTTCAAAAGCGTTTAGGGACACGGACCCAAAGTCATTTTCCCAAAACATAAATCCGATAACAACAAATGGGGTCCACGACCCGATCATACCATAACAACTTTGTTTCCACAGTTATTCGCGTCCGTGCTAGCAAGCCACGGACCTCGGATGCTCCGTAGAACAAACCCGAGTGAATAACCCACAGGAAACTATATCAAATCACATGTCACCGTAATCATGATCACGTGACTACAAGCACATATACGTACATAATCAAACCACAACCATAAGTTATCCCAGATCGCGCTAACAAGCCACGAACCTCGGAGTCCGCGCAAGACATACCCGATGATACCCCACAAGTTATCTCGGCATCGGGCTAACAAGCCACGAACCTCGGAGTCCCATGAGACATACCCGTATTGGATAACCCTACGGTTTCGCCCGACCCATACTAGCAAGTATGGATCCGGAGATTCCACAATCCTACCGGAGGCACATCACATACATCAAGCACACAACAATAATCACTTATCAAGCCAAACAACATTAAGTATCACAACCTCCTTTCAAGGAGTAACAACTAATATCACACACATTACGTTCTTACCGAACAAGTACACAATAACACTACGTAATCCCGGCAAAGGATTACGGTCTATCAACTCACTCAAGTGATCATATTATCTTTAAACATACAAAACCAACACACATATTCCGAGAACACATATTCACGAAGTATACGAATTATCGTTGAAAGACAACATTTATCGAGAACATACCGATCCCTTTTTACGTTCATTAAACATTGGATTTTGCATAAAATCATTTATCAAGAATTATATCAACGAAACGTGAAATGTATGGGCAAGATACTTGCCTCAAAATCGGCACGCAAGTATCCCGACGAACACGGCTCAACCGGAAAGCTTCGAAACGCCCAATGCTATCGAAGCGAGAAGCGGACGAACGAAAGGGTTCAACACGATTTCTTCGCAAGAAACACGACCCTAACATCATACAATCACTAAATCATCGATCATACGAGGAAGAATAATCGTAGAACGCCCGACAACCCCTCTAAGACATTTTACCGGACACCTTCAAGGCGTCGGTCAAGAACTCGACCCAAATAACGAATCGATACGATCCAACCATGGAATAACAAGGGAAATGATATAATACATCTAAATATTCATCAATACATCATAATCCTAAGTTAAATCGGATTAATCGGACGAAAACAACCAAAACCCCCAAATTCCCCAAAACTAGATTTCTAGGAAATCTGACCTGATTCGCTCGATCAAAGGATGTTATAGGACGGATGATTGACGATATGAACCTCCAAACTTCATGGATATGTTGTTAAACAACATGGCTTCAAGCTTAGAACACGCCCAGCTTCGGAAGAGGATAAGAAGAAGGTGAAAAATAGCAAGAAAAACGTCTGCAGGGCCTTTTATAGGGGTTGACTGCCTGCCGGACACGGCCCGTGCCGATCGTCACGGTCGTGTCGCACAGCTGGCCGACAGGGACAGTGACCCATCCGACAGCGACTCGGCACGACTCGACCGTGTCCTGGAACACGGTCGGGCGTGTCGGCAGTCGTCTCAGGCTTATCCGAAAGAGTACGGCACGGGCCGTGTCGGACGACACGGCCGAGTTCGGTCGGCAGAAACTTCGGCATTTCCGGACGAGTACGGCACGGGCCGTGTCGGACGACACGGTCGGGTTCGGCCGGCAGAAACTTCGGCATTTCCGGACGAGTACGGCACGGGCCGTGTCGGACGACACGGTCGGGTTCGGCCGGCAGTGATCGGCCAATAACGAGCGGGTGATCTAAAACGACCATAACTCTCTCGTACGGACTCCGATTGACTCACCGTTTGAACCATTGGAAAGTTAACTCGATGATCTATAATATTGCAAAGATTTAGAATTTTTGGAGTTACCAAAAATTAATGGTGACTTTACAAAGTCGAACTCCCACGTGAAAAAGTCGATTAAGGACACGGAACTCAATAAAACGACACCGAAACGAACTCGGATGACAAAAAGTGCAGAATTAATCATTCTCGAAATGACGAAAGGTCATGAGCGAGTCGTCAAAACGGACTTCCGCCGAAAAAAAGAAAATTACCGAAATTCGAAATTGCGGATATTACATTCTACCCTCCTTAAAAGAAGTTTCGTCCGAAACTTAAAACAAGTAGGAGAAGCAATATCCCGCCAGAAAACTCAATGAGATACGCAAGAAACGCGTAACTAATGCCAAGCGGCGAACGTTACATACAACGCAACGGAATATACGGTGTGAAAACACGCTCCACGACGACCAACACAACGTCGCCGTTAGGGATATAATAGAACCAACAAGTGACAAGCGTCATCAAATGGATAATACAATCAAGTCAATTATCCGAACAATCACAAAACACAACGAGCGAAAATCAATACGATTGACCAACCCAACGGTACATCAATCAAAACGCGAGCCAATCGCCGAACAAATACGGAATTCCACCGCTCAAGGGTTGGAAGATCGAAAACGAGACTAATTTCCCGAACTTAAGGGAATTAGGAAGGAGCTTGAACGCTCAACAATCACGAAACGAGAACAAAACTGAACAAACAAATGATCGAGACAACAAAAATCGAACAATCATGTCCGAAATACGAAGGATAATAAAATTCAAACAACAACCCCAAGGTTCACATCTCGACTCGAGACAATATATGATCCGGTGAAAACAACAGGATGTGCATTCATATAATATCCACATGAAAGGGAATAACAATAGAAAAGTCACAACGACAAACGAGTTATTCCGAAATAATACCGCACTCGTTCGATCAACAAAAGCAAGGAGCAGGACAAGCTCAGAAATGTCAACGAACATAAATGAGTCGACAAAGTAGAATATACAGAAGTTCAAGATCCAGTCCACTTCGAATAAAAGAACTAGTAGAACCAAAAGATGTTACTTCCGAACAAGGTTCACAAGAATCGAACCGAATTCGGAAAGTTACAGTGATAACCAGATTGACCCAAAACAAGATCACAGCTCATTCGAATGATGAACCCGAAATACAAAACAAGTTCAGACAGTATCAACGAACACGAGCGAATCGATAGACTGGAGAAAGAGAAAATACAGAAGTCTAAAAACAACACGGGTACTACATTCGACCTCTTATAAAAGAAGGTCGCCTCCGCAACTCACAACAGCGAAATCAAAATGACGACACAACAAGCAACCGACAGAAACATCCTTCGAAGGCCTCTCAAAGCCGATTCCGATGACTGTGCTGAAGCGCGAACTCCGAAAGTCTCGGTAGCCAATTCGCAAAATTGAATTCGGTGTCCCTCGAGTCCACACTTGAAATGTGTTACCGACGAGAAGGACAATATACACGTGCATGCCCCGGCACATTACGGTTGAAACGTCTCGGCTCGGCATACCGAAAATACAAATGCTCGATACAATGGATCAAAACACCGCAAAACAACATACCGGAGATGCCAACTCAGCATAACATATCAACGTATACAAAAATCACAACAACAACGGCATCATTCGACAATTCCAACATCCCGAACGACAGCCAGCACACAATCACAAACATCATGAAACAATCACCCATGTGTATAACGCACAAAAATCCAGGTTTTAACAACTCACACTAGTGCGACAACACGCAAATCACCACGAGGCGATAAACAGTAAACACCAGTTCACACCTCTCACAGAGGGCTAGTACAACAAATGCGTGGCAACGCCTCGACGTTCATGCCACCAATTCGATCACAATTCGGGGTTAACACCGTAACGAAAGTTCGAAAACCATACACGCATTTCCGGTCCGCAAACAGGAATGATAGGTTTTAAAAACAAAAACCACTTTTTGAAAACAGTTTGGAAACAACAGTTGATCTTGAGTATCATTTTACAAAAAGTAGTACAAACACCATTATCGAGACTTTGAAAATCATCTTGCGTTTGAACAAAAATGAGGACACCTTTCCTTTAGTGAAAAACTTTCAAAAATATTCGACCCTTGGGTCTAAGCAACTGCATTTGAAAATATCTCAAAAATATTTTTGGTCCTCAATAGGAAATTTTTGAAATGTATTGCGGCATTAGAAAACACCTTGAAAACACCGCAAGAAAATAATTCGTTTTAAAAGTACGTCTCGAATTTTAATTTTCTAAGTTACTCAAGGTTTTCAAAAATAATTCAATGGGCTAGAATGCCCAAAATTTTCGTAATTACAAGGAACAATATAGCGCCGTGGGTCCCGCCGGAACCCACCAGGCTAAAAACCATTTACAAAAACGCCAAAAAGGCCGATGACGGTAATATTTCAAAAACTCACAGAAGCCATTTAGAAAATAATAAATACCGTCATAAGAATTTCGCCAAAACGATCAAGGCCGTAATGCCAAAAACTCGGTTAAGGAATTGGTTTTCGAAATAAAACTCGGTCGGTAAAATACCGAAAGTCATTGCAAAAGAACTCACGCAGCGGATAAAAGAAATACGGTTCAACATACACAATCGAGCAACACTACTCCTCATATGAACGAAATATGAGAGTCAAATAACCACATATCACAAAATCAAAATCCATAAGATGATTCCGTCACTTAACAAATAATCATAAAAATAGCTCGTGTCACACGTTGCACAACACAAAGAAGGGAGACTTACATTCACAGGTCGCACGAAGATGATGATCGCCCACGATACTAATCACGACCAACAAACTCGGGCAGCGTCGCGACACGACTTAGTCGGACAAAATCCGACGAGACAAAAACTCAATAGACACCACTAACCCGATGACTAGGTTTCCATAACCTAAGCTCCGATACCATTCGTAACACCCCAATCCGCTCGGGGATATTACACGCCGTAGACCCTCTCCTCGAGGATCTACCAGTGGTAACAACATTTAACATCTCGACAATGCCTTCAAGGCAAAATGACTCGATGAGACCGATTTGGTCTTTCAATAAAATATACAACTCGATTACAAACACATACCCACGCAGGGGTCAAAATACAATAAACTCCCGTACAACGGGAAAAGTCTTGCGGCGGAAAGAAAATACAACTAGACCAATACGACATCAACGGATCCTCGTGTGATTAGTATCGTTCATCTTTCATCATCCTTCATGCCGACCACTATGCCATGCTCCAAAACACGAATGCAAAAATAGACATCCACCCCGAATACTGGGGTTAGCAAAACTCCACTGTTTTGCTAGTGCAAGTATAAAATACGAAAACGAGCCATACATATCATACTCCACGGAACATGTTAATCACAAACATACTTCCCGAGGTAAATCACTTAATCAAAACGGTTAAATCGAAAGATAGGGGTAAACCCGATATACATCTTGTGAAAACATTTTACGATCTAGGGAGTTTTGAAAACACATTGGGATTTAAGAATTCTCAAACCTTTCAAAAACGTTTAGGGACACACCCAAAGTCATTTTCCCAAAACATAAATCCGATAACAACAAATGGGGTCCACGACCCGATCATACCATAACAACCTGTTTCCACAGATTATTCGCGTCCCGTGCTAGCAAGCCACGGACCTCAGATGCTCCAGTAGAACAAACCCGAGTGAATAACCCACAGGGAAACTATATCAAATCACATGTCACCGTAACCGCAGTCACGTGACTACAAGCACATATACGTACATAATCAAACCACAACCATAAGTTATCCCGGCATCGCGCTAACAAGCCACGAACCTCGGAGTCCCCGCAAGACATACCCGATGATACCCCACAAGTTATCTCGGCATCGGGCTAACAAGCCACGAACCTCGGAGTCCCCGCAAGACATACCCGTATTGGATAACCCTACGGTTTCGCCCGACCCATACTAGCAAGTATGGATCGAGGATTTTCAACAATCCTACACGGAGGCACATCACATACATCAAGCACACAACAATAATCACTTATCAAGCCAAACAACATTAAGTATCACAACCTCCTTTCAAGGAGTAACAACTAATATCACACACATTACGTTCTTACCGAACAAGTACACAATAACAATACGTAATCCCCGACAAAGGATTACGGTCTATCAACTCACTCGAAGTGATCATATTATCTTTAAACATACAAAACCAACACACATATTCCGAGAACACATATTCACGAAGTATACGAATTATCGTTGAAAGACAACATTTATCGAGAACATATCGATCCCTTTTTACGTTCATTAAACATTGGATTTTGCATAAAATCATTTATCAAGAATTATATCAACGAAACATGAAATGTATGGGCAAGATACTTGCCTCAAAATCGGCACGCAAGTATCCCGACGAACACGGCTCAACCGGAAAGCTTCGAAACGCCCAATGCTATCGAAACGGAAGACGACGACGAACGAAAGGGTTCAACACGATTTCTTCGCAAGAAACACGACCCTAACATCATACAATCAATAAATCATCGATTATACGAGGAAGAATAATCGTAGAACGCCAGACAACCCCTCTAAGACATTTTACCGGACACCTTCAAGGCGTCGGTCAAGAACTCGACCCAAATAACGAATCGATACGATCCAACCATGGAATAACAAGGGAAATGATATAATACATCTAAATATTCATCAATACATCATAATCCTAAGTTAAATCGGATTAATCGGACGAAAACAACCAAAACCCCCAAATTCCCCAAAACTAGATTTCTAGGAAATCTGACCTGATTCGCTCGATCAAAGGATGTTATAGGACGGATGATTGACGATATGAACCTCCAAACTTCATGGATATGTTGTTAAACAACATGGCTTCAAGCTTAGAACACGCCCAGCTTCGGAAGAGGAGAAGAAGAAGGTGAAAAATGGCAAGAAAAAGCGTCTGCGGGGCCTTTTATAGGGGTTGGTGCTGCCGGACCGCGGCCGTGCCGATCGGCACGGTCGTGTCGCGGTGGCGGCGAGGGCGGTGACCGTCCGACAATGACTTCGGCACGACTCGACCGTGTCACGGAACACGGTCGGGCGTGTCGGCGATCGTCTCGAGCTTATCCGGAAGAAATGCAGCACGGGCCGTGTCGGACGACACGGCCGAGTCGATCGGCGAAACCGGCATTTCCGGGCCATGCAGCGCAGGCCGTGTCGGACGACGGTCGGGTTCGGCGGCGAAACCGGCATTTCCGGACGAAATGCACGGCCGTGTCGGACGACACGGTCGGGTTCGGCCGGCATGATCGCCAATAACGAGCGGGTGAGCTAAAACGACCATAACTCTCTCGTACGGACTCCGATTGACTCACCGTTTGAACCATTGGAAAGCTAACTCGATGCTCTATAATATTGCAAAGATTTAGAATTTTTGGAGTTACCAAAAATTAATGGTGACTTTACAAAGTCGAACTCCCACGTGAAAAAGTCGATTAAGGACACGGAACTCAATAAAACGACACCGAAACGAACTCGGATGACAAAAAGTGCAGAATTAATCATTCTCTAAATGACGAAAGGTCATGAGCGAGTCGTCAAAACGGACTTCCGCCGAAAAAAAGAAAATTACCGAAATTCGAAATTGCGGATATTACAAATCAATGATTTTCCGGCCTATGCATATATGTCTGGCTGGAGTACACAGGGATATTTAGCATGTCCAGTTTGTAATACGGATAAGTTATCCATGGAGCTGACTGATAAGAGAGGCTGGTATGGCCATCAATGCATGTTACCCATGAATGATTCATTGTGCAAGGATACCAATAAGATCATTTCGATGGGAAAATAGAAAAGCGGCCTCCTCCAAGAGAATTTTCTGGTGATGACATACTTAAGCAGTTGGATTATATTATCCCAAGAAAACTAGGAAAACATCCAAATAATAAGGATAGGAAGAGAAAGAGGACTCAAGAAGAGCTAAGTTGGACTAAATGAAGTATTTTCTTTGAGTTGGAGTATTGGTCAAAGTTGAAAATTAGGCACAATTTAGATGTTATGCACATCGAGAAGAACATTTGTGATTCTGTTTTTTGCACTTTAATGTGTGTCCTAGATAAGACAAAAGACACGTACAAAGGGAGACTCGACTTGCAAAAATTGAATATCAAGAAAGATTTGTGGGTAGATCAGGATGGAAATAGTTGTCGATTTCCTCACGCGGAATATGTATTGACACCTCCACAACGTAAACTTATGTGTGAATTCTTCAATTCAGTTAAGTTTCTAGATGGTTTTGCAGCCAACATATTATGATGTGTGGATCCAGACAAGAAGAAGTTTTCGGGTTTGAAAAGCCACGATTGTCATGTGTTATTACAAAGAATTATTCCAGTCGGAATACGAAAACATTTGAAGAAGGAAATATGTCGTCCACTTGTTGAGATATCTCGTTTTTTCGAACAATTATGTTCCAAGACACTCAAAGTTTCAGATTTAGAGAAGTGGGAGGATGAAATTATGTGGATATTATGCAGATTGGAGAAAATTTTTCCTCCATCATTCTTTGATGTCATGATTCATTTAGCTATGCACTTACCACGCGAAGCTATACTTGGTGGCCCTGTTGGATATCGTTGGATGTATCCAATAGAGAGGTACTTTAATGATTTAATTTAAATTAATGTATGTCTCTAATGTTATGCTTTCTTACTAGTTAGTTGTGTAAATTGTAGGTTATTAGGGACGTACAAAAAACATGTACGTAATAAAGCGCATCCTGAAGGTTCTATTGCAGAGGCTTACATTGCATATGAATCATTAACATTTTGTTGACTATATCTACAAGATGTTGAGACAAGTTTTAATCGACTCGAACGGAATGACCACAAGGCTGAGCCTAATGCAAAACTTTCTGTGTTTTCTCAAATGATACGTCCAACTAGAAAAGGAGTGATGGTTCAATTATCAAATGAACAGTTGGAAGTAGCAACCTGGTTTATATTGAATAATTGCGATGAGATTGAAGAATTCAAAAAGTACGTTCTTTTTATAATTTTTTGGGTGCAGAAAATAAATAAATACATCTGCCAATGTGAAAGTTGATGCCAATGGAGAAATAGCTGCAGATGGGAAACTTGAAAAGTAGCAACAAAATAATAGTATATAATAAGGTTTCTTCGTGTAAAAAAAAAGTAGATGATTGAATTGGTGCTGGAAATGGCTTGGTCCCCTGTATTGATCAGTGCCAGTTTTGTATTTTGAAAGGTTGAGATGAGTTCCAGAAAAAAAAATTGGGGACTGTGAAAGTCAAATGGTGAAAATATATGTGGGAGGAAAAGAATAATATACATTTTACAATAAAAAAAAGTTGCTACTATTTACCTTTATTTATTTGCATATATACCAAACCTTTAGTTTCACTTGTCTATTATAGGGAATACATTGAACTCTTAAATCAAGAAAGTACTGAAAACATAGATGAAAGACATAGGAAGGAATTTCCAAAATGGTTTAAGATTCGTGCTACCATGTTGTTTGATCAACGGTTTCTTTCTGAGGAGAATTATTCATTATCAAATGGTCCAAATTCTTATATGGTGGAGTACACTGGATGTATTGCAAATGGGGTTCGATGGTCGACCAAACAGAGTGATCAATACCACACGACACAAGATAGTGGAATTATGACGTGCGGATCCCATGGTGAAGCACCTTCTACTTTTTATGGAAGCTTGCTTAGTGTTGTGCACTTATGTTTTCAGAGAGGATATGGTACATACCTTTTCAAATGTGAATGGTACAATTCTGATTCGAGGAAGCTAAAGTTTGATTATCATCTGACATCAGTGAACATCAATATAAAATGGTACACGCATGATCCTTACTTGTTGGACAATCACGCACAAAAGGTATTTTATCTTGATGATCCAAAACTGGGACATCCCTGGAAAGTTGTCCAGATGATTCAGCATAGACATGTTTGGGATGTTCTAGAGAAAGAAGAACATGAAGTTGTAACACCCCAAAACCATATGGGAATATTACATGCCGTAGACCCTTTCCACAAGGATCTACCAGGCTAAACATCCATAAACAACCAAATGCTTGCTCGACCAGGGTCAAACAATAAAATAATACAGATCGTTATGGTCACTTACCCGTGAATACACAGACCGATGAGGTCACACAACCCAATCAACAAAACTGACTTAAAAGACATAACCCACACAGGGGTCGAAATATAATACAGCGTAAGACTGAAATCAACTCTGAAAACACAACAAAAATCAAACAACTCTCGACTCATGATTAGTATCGCAGCTCTTCATCCTCTTGTGCCAATCCTGTGACTGCTCCCCTAAATCTGTATGTACCTGGACGCAAAACAGACATCCACCCCCCGATTACTCGGGGGTTAGTAAAACTCCACTGTTTTACTAGTGCAAGTATCAAATCATACGAAATATAACAAGCAAGTAATAATCGTGAATCAAATATAACAATCAAGTATCAAAATATCCCCGGGAGGTTTTCACAAGGAAAGATAAGCTATGAAGCATTCGAAAATAAGATTATCATCTCGGGAATTTTTAGAATTTCAAAACCTTTCAAAAATCTTAGGGTCTTAACCCAAATCTCAAATTGTATTTCAACAATTTACAGTACGAAAGCATTTCCATAAATCTCATGGGGCTCGGCCCAACATTCTTTTCTTAAAACTTTCTTACAAAAAGTTTGATTTACAAAACACGATTCGTGACACCATGATCCCCTGTCACGTGTCTCCGTAGGTTCAACAACCCACACGGACTTAACCAATCACAACCATCACAACAATCAATCATGCCCATGACTCCGTGATCGCTTGCCACGAGTCTCCGTAGGTTCAACAACCCACACGGATTGAGCAAACACAACAATCACAACAATCAGTCATGCTCACGACTCCGTGATCGCTTGCCACGAGTCTCCGTAGGTTCAACAACCCACACGGATTGAGCAAACACAACAATCACAACAACCAGTCCCGACCCTGTGAACCTGTGTCACGTGTCACCGTAGGTTCCGTCGAACCCACACGGTTGGACGTACTGTGTCCTGATTCAATGGACCTGTGCCATGAATCATCGTAGGCCTCGTCAGACCCGCACGATTGGACCTCAGCACCACACACTAAGTTCTTATCCCATGGACCTGTGCCATGAATCCTCGTAGGCCCCGTCGAACCCACACGAGTGAACTTATCGTTTCAGCACACAACATTCACATTCACATTACATATGACAATGAGCACAGTTAATCAATCACGTTGATCACCACAAAATCGTACATCACACGCACATAGCACAATCTCAACACTCGCAACAACTATCATCAATCACAACACACAACCAACATAACACATGATCAGTACACAATACATTGCACAATCAAGTGTACAACCATCCCATATGTACATCGCAATCCTGCACAAATGGCGCAACACCTAACACGTATACCAATATAACGCTATTATCACAAAGCCTTCAAATTGCGGAATACACAACCAATTCAAACGGAACATATTTACGAAGGCAAGTAAAATCATTATAAATCTCATACATGATTATTAGTCGCAAGATACAAGTCGTATAATAAGATACTTGCCTTAATAACCGCTACCAAACGCTCCGAAGAACACGGTTCGAACGGGAAGCTCGGACCCCGAAAAAGACAACGAACGGAAGGGTTCCGACTCGAGTTCTTCACAAGAATTCGACCCTAACAACATATAATCAATAAATCATCGATCATACGAGGAAGAATAATCGTAGAATGCCCGAAAACCCCTCTATGACATTTTATCGGACACCTTCAAGGCGTCGATCAAGAACTCGAACAAAACAACGAATCGATACGATCCAACCATAGAATAACAAGGGAAATGATACAATACATCTAAATAATCATCAATCCATCACAATCCTAAGTTAAATCGGATTAAACGGACGAAATCGAACAAAATACCCAAAATCCCCAAAATTAGATTTCTAGAATATCTGACCTGATTCGCTCGATCAAAGGATGTTATAGGACGGATTATTGATGATATGAACCTCAAAACTTCATGTATTTATTGCATAACAACATGCCTCAATGATTGATCAAGCTCCAGCCGCGGAAGGGAAGAAAACGAGTGAGAAAATGGGAGAAAAAAACGCCTGCTGGCCTTAAATAGGCTGACTGCACAGTGTGCCGCGGCCCAGCCGAAGTGTGCCGCGGCACAGGGCCAAATCTGCCGGCAGTGACTCGGCAGTGTGCCGCGGCCCTGCTGGCATGTGCCGCGGCACAAGGTACAGAGTGCTCGGCCAAAAACTGGAAATGAGAGTGACTTAGCTATTTCGACCATAACTCCCTCGTCCGGACTCCGATTGACTCACTGTTTGAACCATTGGAAAGATAACTCGATTCTTTATAATATTGCAAAGATTCAGAATTTTTGGTATTTCCAAAAATTAATAGTTATTTAACAAAGTCGAACTCATACGTGGAAAAGTCGCTAAAGAATACGGAATTCAACAGAACGACAGTGAAACGAACTCGGATGACAAAAAGTGCAGAATTAATCATTCTCGGAATGGCGAGATGGTCCCAAGCAAGTCGTCGAAATGGACCTCCACCGAAAAAAGAAAATTACCGGGAACTTAAATCAAGTAGGGAGAAGCAATATCCTGCCAGGAAAACTAACGAGATACACAAGAACCGAAAAAAAATTGCGCCCAACGGTGAAACGTTACAAGCAACGCAAAGGAATATACGGCGTGAAAACACGCCCACGGCGACTAACACAACGCCACCGACTATGTTTGAAAACAATAACGAGCAATTAACGATGCATCACATGCCACATCACATGCACACATTTAATCAAAGAAACGTATGCGATAACAAGTCGCACCAGACTAAAACGGCTATGCGATAGAAACAAATAGAGTATCACGATAGAAGTCATTCCGATTCTCATCAACAAGAATATGTCCGACGTCAAAACACAAACAATTCAAGATAACGGAAAACGAGGGTACCAGATATTACATTCTATCTCACAAAAAATAAGTTTCGTCCCGAAACTTAAAATAAAACATCAGGGTAGAATACAAACAAAACCAACAAGTTCACGCAACAAATATCAATCTCTACTCGAATTACAACACAAATACAACACGCACTACGCTACTGGACACCACTGAGCTCTCCACGCGTAGGGGCGGGATCTCGGCTCCCAAACATCTTAACGACGGTCTCGCAGTGTACCGCCTGATGTCCCACATGTCCACATTTGAAACCTTTAACTTGCGGCGAGCGACAATTCTTCCGAGTATGGCCCACACAGCTACAATTGAAACATAACTTCACGCCGCTTGTCTTACTTGGCTCATGAGTAGGATTCTTAGACTGATCAAATGAACGAGGAGTGCTCCCATAAGGAAACTGCGAAGCAACAGGCTCACAGATCTCACTTCTCTGGCCTCTTGAAAATTTACTCGAGGTCTTCTGTCTCTTACTCTCTGAACCAGATTCCGTCACAGAAACGGCCATCTCAATGGCTAAAGCTCGGTCCTGATATTCCTTCAGGGTGGTACATATGAGTGGAGCCATACTCTCACGAATATGGGGTTTCATGCGCATATTGAAGTATCGGACCTTGTCCGCTTCACTTCTCACTTGATCACGAACATAAGCCAGATGTCGATTAAAATCGACTATCGCCTGGGATATCGAAACATCTTGGGGCATAGCCAAGAAAAACTCAACGATCCTGCGTTCACGAAATGGCAACGGGCAATACTCTGCCTCCATGGCGGTCTTAAACTCATCCCATGTAGGTGCACGATCTGCAGGCACCACAGCCTGCCACCAGTCTGCAGCTTCTTTGTCGAGCAAGTACTGAGCAATGGGTACCCTCTTTTCATCCGGACAAGCTACAGCATCAAATGTTCTGTCCAACTGGAAGAGCCAGCTTTCCCAACCTAACGAGTCAGACGAACCCACAAAACAGGGCAGATGCATCCTCATCACATCTCGTAACCACTTACTAGCCTCGTTATCCCCATCTGGATTCTCATTCCGACGTATGGCCTGATTCATCTGCACTAACTGATCAACCACCTGACGAAGGATGGTGGCGGCGCCAACGACAACATTAACGCTAGTCGAATGTCCCTGATCTGTACTGAGCTGATTGGTACTCGGCAAGGAGGGAGTCGCCCTCTCACGCTCCTGATCACGACCACGACTACGACCACGTCCTCGGCCACGACCTCTCGGCATACTAAACGGACGACCAAACAGAATAACGCAACCAAACAAACGTCACAACGTCAACATAGGACGATAATAGCAGCACGATAAAGTATCAACTCCAAGTCATCACCCAAGTGCACGAACTAACACTGTAATTTAAGAACTTCATTCAAAAATAATTCACACAGTCACATCAACAGAGATGTTTGGATTTTACCAAATCAAACACAGTCAAAACCACACACGTATCGTAGGGATCAAACACTAGCAACAAAAATAAAATATTTCCGAGGTATTATTCAAATGATAAAATTTAAAATTCTCATGTTTGAAAAATTTGGTGAAATAAAATTTTTGAAAACACTTTTAATACCCCGATCGTCCAATCAAAACCATGTATCTCAACATTTAGAAAATACTGAAACATTCTCCGGCGAGCACAACAACACCACAAACTTATCACAACCACTTGCCCCAACACATGGATATATGAAGTTTAAAATTCCGAAAACCAAAAATCGTTCTGCAAAATAAAAATTTTCCAAAATCCTTTAGTTCATACCCAAAACGACGGTAATATTTTACAATATCCGAAGTACTTCAAAACACATTTTTCAAATACCGTCTGATTGTGTCATTTGAAAATACACAACCCATTTGTCAATGTTTAACAAATTTTAAAAATCCATATAAACTGTGGTTTGACCGCACCACCAAAATATTTTCCAAAAACCGATTTTTACAAAAATTCTCAAACTGTAAAGTCCTTCAGAAAACATTCTCAAACTTACCCATAGCGGACAAAAATTACAACATTCCAAAAACAGTCGAATTTAAAACCACATACTCAAATGGCAACCAGGGTCGCCAATTCAATCAAATACATCTCGTGGTATCAAATTTAAACACACGGCAAAATCATTCATCGGAGTTTCTCACAAACTCTACCGTTGATACCTTCACAGAACCTATCAAGGTTTACATCTTTCACACCATACCACCCCACACGGTGGTTCAAAAGTAAAACAACAATATGCCCAGCTATACTCATACTATGTGCCACGAGTATTAAACACAACTACATTGCACAATACCGTGTAAATAAAATCATGCACCGCAATTAACTCACTAAGATAAAATCGAGATAAACAGGTATTACGCATAAAGGAGGAGACTTACATCCACAGGCCGCACGGAGGTGATGGTCGCCCACGATACTAATCTCGTCCGACAACATAACCGACACGTTGTGACTACGCACAACTCAATTTGTCACTGACGACTCGAACGACAAGACAACACATTACTCGACAAATCACGACTTGACTCAACCCGACAGCCTAGGTTTCCGCAACCTAAGCTCTGATACCATAAATGTAACACCCCAAAAACATATGGGAATATTACACGCCGTAGACCCTTTCCACAAGGATCTACCAGGCTAAACATCCATAAACAACCAAATGCTTGCCCGACCAGGGTCAAAAAATATAATAATACAGACCGTTCTGGTCACTTACACGTGAATACACAGACCGATGAGGTCACACAACCCAATCAACAAAACTGACTTAAACGACATAACCCACACAGGGGTCGAAATACAATACAGCGGAAGACTGAAATCAACTCTGACAACACAATAAAAATCAAACAACTCTCGACTCATGATTAGTATCGCAGCTCATCATCCTCTTGTGCCAATCCTGTGACTGCTCCCCTAAATCTGCATGTACCTGGACGCAAAACAGACATCCACCCCCCGATTACTCGGGGGTTAGTAAAACTCCACTGTTTTACTAGTGCAAGTATCAAATCATACGAAATATAACAAGCAAGTAATAATCGTGAATCAAATATAACAATCAAGTATCAAAATATCCCCGGGAGGTTTTCACAAGGAAATATAAGCTATGTGTTGTTGCCCAAAATATTTATCCGAAGATTAAATACTGCTGGAAGACGGACAACAAACAACAATTTGCGGGAGCACTTCCGAGAGAAAATGAATAAACACTAGATTTGTCGGGTTTGTTAGGCCCGGGCTTGAATGCTCTCGCGAGATGTTATTAATACAAATATTCGTGGATACAAGTATTAATGTGAGAATCTAAATACAATGAGTGTAAAACGACTCTGTTAATCCGGCTCTTGAGCGAAGCTCAGTGTTCTTCGTCCCTGCCGATCGTCTGCTGAATGAGAGAGGCCGAGAGAAGAAAGAACCGAATGATAGCTGTTGCCAAGAGTTGGAGATAGCCAAGTGCTGTGGATTCTCTGTATTGTGTGCTGAAATCGCGATAATGCCCATTCGTTGGCCGAGTGCAGGAAGCCTGCTATATATAGGGGCAGCGGTGCCTTGTTCTCTGGCGGGCGATTCCCTTCCGGCCATTATAATAATGGGGCGATCGTCTGCCGGCCAATATTATAATGGGGTGATCACACGGGCTGTCGGGCTAAAGTCCAAGGCAGTGGCTGGCAGCCAGCTGTGCGGTCCAATGAGGAGCCAGCACGCGTCCGGAGTCATTGTCACATGTGGTCCTACTGACAACTTTCGGCGGGCTTGTCAGCTGGTGGACGGATGCTGACAGGCTGTGGTCAACGATCCGTGAATTGGGGATCTTGTCTCGGCTTTGCACGTGGGCTCGGTCCTGAGGTTCGGCCTTTTGCCGACTGGATGACTATCGGCATGATGCAGTCGGCATCGGCCAGTCGCTGAGGGTAGGCATCGGTCGGTCAACAAGGGTCGGTCGGCAAGTGCCGAGAGATGATCGTCCGCTAGTCGGTCGCCAAGTACCGAGAGACGATCGTATTTGATGTCGATCGCTCGGCACTGGGACTTGTCCTGGGACCTTCGGTCGGCCGATTTATCTTGACTGCTGGGCTAAGGCTAGGCCGCCTGGTCGCTGATCGGCAGTTCTGCCTCGGCTGCTCGGCAGTGGCTAGGTGGCCTGATCTTCGAGGCGATCGCCGGTCGGAGAGTATAATTCTCGACACAACAATTGCCCCCGAGCTTGCTCCGATGTTGAAGACATGGGGCGAGGTGGTTCTTGCTGGCGATCGTGTAAGATGAGGATGGGCAACCTGTTGAGCTAACTTTGGATTCGGACTTGGGCTATCATGGTCGATTGGCTAGCTATCTATTGGTCTTGTACCTGCAAAAAACAACATTGGCCGGTCTCTCGTAGAAACTTGATTGTTTCGTCGCTGAGGAACAGTGCACAGTCGCGAAGTTCGATAGACCGACTCCATGACCGTGTCTTGGTGCGCGAAGACATTGAGTGTCTCGTGACTCACTTTATTATGAGGGTCCTCTGTTAGGCTGCGCCTCGCCTCGTATTTAAACGAAGGGCGTGCGGTCTCGGTCTAGAGGAGTCCTTGCGCGGGGCAGCGTCGGATGAATCAACTTCACGCCCGCGGCTTGTTAGCTGTGCTTCCACCTCGGCCCGCCATGGAGATGGCCGACCTCGACGGTGTACGTTGAGACGGGGGTAGTGGCACGTGTCGCATTGTCCGGGTTCACAAAGTTAGATGATGATCCTTGAGGGCGGGCAATCGTGTCCACTGATTAATTTTGGAGGGCCCTCAGACTACTCCGGCCTCGTATTTAAACGAAGGGCGGGCGATCTCGGCCGAAAGGGACCTTGCATGGCCAAAGCAGCCGGTTCCATCGACTACCAGGACCATGGCTTTATGATGTGCGGTGGAGGCGATCGAGAGCCTTAATCCATCATGTTAAATGGTGGATGGTAGATGGCGAGCGAGTCCTCCGGGTTCGGTGATGTTGCTTGATAATGGCGATCGGCCTGGGAGACTGGTGGTCGTCGCTCGGCTGCCGATCGTGTCATTCCTAGGCCAAGAAGGAGCCTTTGCCTGGCCAGAAAATCTGCGGCCTTATCTCGGAAGATCGCGTAGGTCGTGGGTTGGTCCTTTGTTAGTTGCCTGAACATAGGCGAAAGACCATGAAATCCTCCTAGGACCACGTAGAGGGCGACCTCATCGCTTACGGGCTCGCCGTTGAGGATGATCTCGTCCACCCGATCGATGTAGTCCGAGTCGGATTCTTCTTTCCCTTGAATGATCTTCAACATGCGATGGGGACCTTCTGGCCGAACGACCCTGGTGGTGAAGTACGCTGTTAAGACGTTCGCCAGTTCGTTAAAGGAGCCAATGGACCGAGGTGGCAATGAGGTGTACCACCGGTAGGCGAGGTCGTCCAGCGTCATAGGGAACATTCGGCACCTGATCGCGTCTGATGCTCCACACCTGGTCATATAGATGTTGAATTTGCTCAGGTGCATTTGGGGGTCTGATCTCCCCTCGTACAAAGGTGTTTGCGGAGGAGCGATCTTGTGCTGCACGGGGGCGAGCTCGATGTCGATCGCGAGCGGTTCGCTTGGCTCGGCGATCGTCTTCTTGGCGCCTGCCCTGGATTCTAGGAGCGCCTTCATGTCGTCGAGCTGACGTTGCAATGCGGCAATCGCCGTGGCTCGGCCGCTCGCTGATCGGCTTTGGGAGCGGAAGCCGAGGCGATCGTGTACCGATCTCCGGACTCCGCTGCTGCCGACCTCGGCTATTTGGTGAGGGGGAGCAAAATGGCTGGGCTGCCTTATGGGAGTCGGGTAGGCCGAGCTCCTGGTGACGGACTCAAACTCCATCGTCTCGTAGCTGGGGCCGGACTGCCCCAGTCGCCAGGTAGGGTCACTGCCCAGGCGATCGAAAACAGAGGTGCCCCGGCTGGCGAGCGCCTCTCCTTGCGGACGAGAGCCTCCTGGCGATCGCTCGGCCAGTAACGCCTTGAGCTTCCGCTTGGACTTCCGGCAGATGGCCGAGGGGGTGATAGCGGGAGGCGCATCGAGAGCACTCCGTCGCTCCTGTAGGACAGCCATGGCCTCTTCGATCTGTTCCTTGGTTCGGAACTGATCGAGCGAGAGGCTTGGGCCGCCATCCAGGGACGGTATCGAGCGTCTCTGACCGCGGCGGCTACCTTCCACCGTCGGCTATGGCTCGGACTGGGACAGAACGAGGAGTCTGGCGGGCTGGCCAGCGGCTTTCTTCGACGCGGAGGCGGAAGACATGATTTCTGAAAGATTTCTTTGAAGCGCAGTGAGTGTCACTTCAAGTATATGCCCCGAGAACAGTGAGTGTTCTTCGGGACGGTAGGAATGAAAATTTGAGGGTTAGATGCCGCCCTCCTTCTAGCGCCAATTGTTGTTGCCCAAAATATTTATCCGAAGATTAAATACTGCTGGAAGACGGACAACAAACAACAATTTGCGGGAGCACTTCCGAGAGAAAATGAATAAACACTAGATTTGCCGGGTTTGTTAGGCCCGGGCTTGAATGCTCTCGCGAGATATTATTAATACAAATATTCGTGGATACAAGTATTAATGTGAGAATCTAAATACAATGAGTGTAAAAAGACTCTGTTAATCCAGCTCTTGAGCGAAGCTCGGTGTTCTTCGTCCCTGCCGATCGTCTGCTGAATGAGAGAGGCCGAGAGAAGAAAGAACCGAATGATAGCTGTTGCCAAGAGTTGGAGATAGCCAAGTGCTTTGGATTCTCTATATTGTGTGCTGAAATCGCGATAATGCCCGTTCGTTGGCCGAGTGCAGGAAGCCTGCTATATATAGGGGCAGCGGTGCCTTGTTCTCTGGCGGGCGATTCCCTTCCAGCCATTATAATAATGGGGCGATTGTCTGCCGGCTAATATTATAATGGGGCGATCACACGGGCTGTCGGGCTAAAGTCCAAGGCGGGTTGGCGGCCCACTGCGGTCCAATGAGGAGCCAAAGACGCTGCCCGAGTCATTGTCACATGCGGTCCTACTGACAACTTTCGGCGGGCTTGTCGGCTGGTGGACGGATGCTGACAGGCTGTGGTCAACGATCCGTGAATTGCGGATCTTGTCTCGGCTCTGCACGTGGGCTCGGTCCTGAGGTTCGGCCTTTTGCCGACTGGATGACTATCGGCATGATGCGGTCGGCATCGGCCAGTCGCTGAGGGTCGACATCGGTCGGTCACCAAGGGTCGGTCGGCAAGTGCCGAGAGATGATCGTCCGCTAGTCGGTCGCCAGGAGTCGTTCGCCAAGTACCGAGAGACGATCGTATTTGATGTCGATCGCTCGGCACCGGGACTTGTCCTGGGACCTTCGGTCGGCCGATTTATCTTGACTGCTGGGCTAAGGCTAGGCCGCCTAGTCGCTGATCGGCAGTTCTGCCTCGGCTGCTCGGCAGTGGCTAGGTAGCCTGATCTCCGAGGCGATCCGCCAGTCGGAGAGTATAATTCTCGACACAACACTATGAAGCATTCGAAAATAAGATTATCATCTCGGGAATTTTTAGAATTTCAAAACCTTTCGAAAATCTTAGGGTCTTAACCCAAATCTCAAATTGTATTTCAACAATTTACAGTACGAAAACATTTCCATAAATCTCATGAGGCTCGGCCCAACATTCTTTTCTTAAAACTTTCTTACAAAAAGTTTGATTTACAAAATACGATTCGTGACACCATGATCCCATATCACGTGTCTCCGTAGGTTCAAAAACCCGCACGGACTTAACTAATCACAACCATCACAACAATAAATCATGCTCATGACTCCGTGATCGCTTGCCACGAGTCTCCGTAGGTTCAACAACCCACACGGATTGAGCAAACACAACAATCACAACAATCAATCATGCTCACGGCTCCATGATCGCTTGCCACGAGTCTCCGTAGGTTCAACAACCCACACGGATTGAGCAAACACAACAATCACAACAACCAGTCCCGACCCCGTGAACCTGTGTCACGTGTCACCGTAGGTTTCGTCGAACCCGCACGGTTGGACGTCGTGTCCCCGATTCAATGGACTGTGCCATGAATCATCGTAGGCCTCGTCGTGCCCGCACGATTGACCTCGGCACCACACACTAAGTTCCGATCCCATGGACTGTGCCATGAATCCTCGTAGGCCCCGGCCGAACCCACACGAGTGAACTTAGCGCCAAAGACACAACATTCACATTCACATTACATATGACAATGAGCACAGTTAATCAATCACGTTGATCACCACAAAATCGTACATCACACGCACATAACACAATCTCAACACTCGCAACAACTATCATCAATCACAACACACAACCAACATAACACACGATCGGTACACAATACATTGCACAATAAAGTGTACAACCATCCCATATGTACATCGCAATCCTGCACAAATGGCGCAACACCTAACACGTATACCAATATAACGCTATTATCACAAAGCCTTCAAATTGCGTAATACACAACCAATTCAAACGGAACATATTTACGAAGGCAAGTAAAATCATTATAAATCTCATACGTGATTATTAGTCGCAAGATACAAGTCGTATAATATGATACTTGCCTTAATAACCGCTACCAAACGCTCCGAAGAACACGGTTCGACCAGGAAGCTCGGACCCCGAAGAAGACAACGAACGGAAGGGTTCCGACTCGAGTTCTTCACAAGAATTAGACCCTAACAACATATAATCAATAAATCATCGATCATACGAGGAAGAATAATCGTAGAACGTCCGAAAGCCCCTCTATGACATTTTATCGGATACCTTCAAGGCGTCGATCAAGAACTCGAACAAAACAACGAATCGATACGATCCAACCATGGAATAACAAGGTAAATGATACAATACATCTAAATAATCATCAATCCATCACAATCCTTAGTTAAATCGGATTAAACGGACCAAATCGAACAAAATACCCAAAATCCCCAAAATTAGATTTCTAGAAAATCTGACCTGATTCGCTCGATCAAAGGACGTTATAGGACGGATTATTGATGATATCAACCTCAAAACTTCATGGATTTATTGCATAACAACATGCCTCCATGATTGATCAAGCTCCAGCCGCGGAAGGGAAGAAAACGAGTGAGAAAATGGGAGAAAAAAACCCCTGCTGGCCTTAAATAGGCTGACTGCACAATGTGCCGCGGCCCAGCCTAAGTGTGCCACGTCACAGGGCCAAATCTGCCGGCAGTGACTCGGCAGTGTGCCGCGGCCCTGCCGGCATGTGCCGCGGCACAAGGTACAGAGTGCTCGGCCAAAAATTGGAAATAAGAGTGACTTAGCTATTTCGACCATAACTCCCTCGTCCGGACTCCGATTGACTCACCGTTTGAACCATTGGAAAGCTAACTCGATGCTTTATAATCTGGCAGAGATTCAGAATTTTTGGAGTTTCCAAAAATTAATGGTGATTTAACAAAGTCGAACTCATACGTGGAAAAGTCGCTAAAGAACACGGAATTCAACAGAACGACACCGAAACGAACTCGGATGACAAAAAGTGCAGAATTATTCATTCTCGGAATGACGAGACGGTCCCAGGCGATTCATCGAAATGGACCTCTGCCGAAAAAAGAAAATTACCGGGAATCCGAAATTGCGGATATTACAGAAGTTGCAGACTGCTGTAATGACTTTGATGGTGACAATGTTTACAATGATGCTCGGTGGGAGGTACATGAATAAGATGATGAGTCGAATACATCATCACAAAGACATGATATCGAACCTGAAACTATTGTGTTGAATAATGCTAATACAGAAAGAAGAACATCGGATGATGAATTTATTGATGATGATGATGGTGTTATTAATGGTGACGATGATGAAGCTCTTGTAATATCCGACTGTAATTTTTTCATTTTATCTGTCTTTGTATTATTCGGATAATTTGATTATCGTAGATTGTTGCATTCAGTATTATGTTGAGGTATTATAGATTTGAGCTTCATATCGTTGTTATTTCATTTCATACTTGATGATTCGATGTTAGATGGAGAGTTGCATTTTTGAACTTTTTCTGTTGGTGTAGCGTATGTAACACCCCCAAAACCATCCGGGATATTACAGCGTCGTGGGCCCCGCGCCGGAACCCACCAGGCTAAAAACCATTTCAAACATGTTTAAAAATGCCAAAAGGCCGATGACGGTAGTATTTTAAATACACAAATATTTTCAAAAGCATAGTTCTCAAATACCGTCATAACACTACGCCATAAATGGTGTTCAGCAACACCCAAAAAAGTGTGCTCAAAGGGGTAAAAAGTGTTGCTGAAAGCAAAAAAACATGCTACGGTAACACTTTTTCGAAATTCGGTGGTGTTACAAAAACGGCCGCTACCATAGGGGTCTATGCCAACACTTTTCAACTTTATGGTAACACAGGGAAAATGTGTTGCTACAGACCCCAATGCCTACACTTTTTACCTCTGTAGCAACACCAATAAAAATATTACTGTAGACCAATGGCAACACCAATATCTCTCTAGCAACACCCATAAACGTGTTACTGTAGACCAATGGCAACACCAATAATCCCTACTGTAACACCAGCTGCTGAAACATATTTTGTTTTGGTAACACCCTTTTCCATTATTGTAACATTTATTTTGTGAGCACTTTTGTTCTGGTAATAGTTTAAATCATAATAAAACCATTCAAATAAACCATAATCAAATAACATGTCAAAGTTTTACATAAGCAAGGCTTTTCAAGCCATCCAAATAAACCACGACATCATCATCATTCGACATAAATAAACCAATCAAAAGCTAACTTAAGTACCATAGAATAACTAACTTAGTACCATCCAAAAGCTAACTTTTGTGCCACCGCATTAATACCATCACAATCCGAAAACAATGCGAAAGATAACGTAAATACTAAGAAAGACTTAAATCGGGATTCTGGCTAGCCAATTTTTTCATCATCTCTCGAACTTTTTGGTCAAGTTTCTCATCCATTTCTTGTTGAAGTTGAGCCCGAATCTTTGCAGTTAAGTCTGACATTCACTGATCTGGAACGGACGTTGCATATGATGTTGAAGAAGACTTTGACTTCGATTCCTTGTTCTGAATAAGCCTCTCAATTAGCCAAGATGGGGTTGTGTTCCTTGCCACCATGAACCAATTTATTAGCAGCCTCAACACCTTCCTTTTCTAGAGCTTTCTTAACATCAGCCTATAAAAAGAATGGAAAGTCAGATTCATACTTGGTAAATACTAAAAAAACCTTCCCCTGATTTATTTAAAAGTTTCTACATGCATGATTAATACATAAAAAGTTTATCAACAATAAAATAAGCTTCTAGTGTGGCAATTGAGTGGTTTCATCGAAATTTTAATCGAATATCATACATGTATCTGTATACTTGGCAATTATATAACAGCTACCGAACTTGTGATAATTTATGTGCTGCAAGTTATCATAACTATTCATAGAACATGTTTAACCAAAAGAAACTATTCACATAACATCTTACGAAAAGTTATTTCCTTCTCATACCAAGTTCTAAACTAGATCACCTTAATCCTATTGTCTTGGTAGTTGGCAAGATCGCAGGCGAATAGTTTGCCAAAAAGAAATAAATTTTAAGATTCTATATCAAACTATTCCCACCGTGCACATATGTGTGGTTTGTAATATGCATATTTTCAAAAGCAATAGCGCACGCAAGAGGGTCGATCACGCAAATAGCGCAGGTAATTACGTGATTACGTTGCTATGTCATCAAATTGCATGCGCAAACCTAGATCAAGAGTAACTGGCCATGCTCTTGGTCGTGTTTTCTATATTTTTTGCGCAATATAGCGCGCAATCGGCCGCAAGTGAAAACACTGCTATTATTATTAAATTCAACACAAAGGGGAGGAGACAGGAGGGGTATATTGGTCTTTTAAGATGTGAACTATAACCCAATACACCGTTGTCCTTTATATTATAGATTATATATAATATAATATATGTGTGTATGTGTCTATATATATTATTTTCTGCTTTTCGGGATATTGCCATGTCTCCCTGTCCATCCCCGATTGTCCGTGCTACCTAGATGGTCGTAATTTCCCAAACCCTCTGATTCCGACCAATGATTCGTGGATCATAGACCATACTAAAGTAAATCAGCACAGAGTTAGCTTTGCTTTTGTTTCTTGCCTAGCAGTATATGATCATAAAAGACATTACTGACATATAAATATTTTACCTTAATAACTACAGTAGCAGAGAATGATATTGATCGCAGATTATACCTGCAAAAATGGATTTTAGATGCATAAGAAAAAAAGGATACTTGTAATAAGAATAAAGAAGTAGAATAAAAAGATGTAGAACAAGAAAAGCAAATTCTGAGGAATAAAAAGATGTAGAACAAGAAAAGCAAATTCTGAGGAATACTATTAGAAAAATCGGGTCGTTACGATTTTTATAGGTTTTTCCTTATTCTTGTAACGTTTTTTTTAAAGATCAACGGTAACACCTAATTTGGTGTTACCATAGATACTATGGCAACACCGGTTACTATCAACTGTAACGATAAAAAAAAGTGTTAGCGTAGATCAATTTAAGGCATCTATGCTAACACTTTTGCTTGTAACATCGAAATAAACGTTACTGAAGGCCATTTGTGGCGTAGTGTAAAATACCAGTTGAAAATACAAGGCAATGTGCCAATTTTCGACAGTTCAAAATGTACGTTAAGCTACCACTTATACGTAATGATAAAATAGTTTAGGAAAAGGGGTTTAACGAAATAACCCAAGTTCGCAAAATGCCAAAAAGCCATTTTAAAAAATACACACGAGTTGGTAAAGGTACCGAAAAGCCATTTTAAAATACACACGCAGCGGATAAAAACACAGTTCAAAATACACATTTGCAGCGGAAATACAACCAGAAAAGAATACTCGATACACAAATAAATGTCACAGCCAGTATCACCCGGGAAGCTCCCCCATTCACGACCGCTACTAGCTCGATCTCCGAGTACCTAAAAATAAAGACCACGACGGGGTCAGCCACAATACTCAACAATGATATCGATCACATCATCATAAATAATTATATACCAATGTAATAACGAAGTAAGAATACTACCAATGTAATCTTACCGTTATAACCTTACCAATCCATAGCAATCCATAACAAATCAATGCTTACCATAATTCACATTTCGCATTCTCAAATGACGAAATGAACTCAACAACAATTATCTGTACTGTATTCAAACAATACCAAGTCTCCTCAAATCGTTCTCATAACTCATAAGTGCGGAAATAATCCAATCTGTGCCAAATCCTGTCCGTCGGATTACACAATCAAATCTCAACCTGGATAAACCAGTAATACACAACATATCTGTAGACCATAATACACAAGACAATGATAACAAATCCCGAAACATCGACGTACAGTCCGAATGCTCATACGATCAATAACAATGATCAACCAATACATCACTGAAAATATCATCGACATGATAACTCCAATACGACCAATAAAGGATCAACGATAACTGAGAGTACCCTCAACATGGCAAACTCCCAACACGATCAACAAATGATCAACAATAACCGAGAATACCCTCAACATGGTAGACTCCAAATGATCAACAAAGGACCAACAATAACCGATAATACCCTCAACAAGGTAGACTCCAAATGATCAACAATAATGGATCTCAAAGAAATAACTCTGACTGTCGAACATACCCCTCGGGCATATGAACAACCAGTCACAAACCGTGGAACATATCCAATCATACATGGACTATGAACGACCCAACAATATGGCTCAAAAGATGGACGTCACAGTACGCCCGATCCGGAAATGTGTCCGTGCACAAGCCACCCCGGGTATCGATCAAATACATGTGTGGTCTTGTACCTAATTAGCCTCACGAACTACGTCTCGTGTGCACGGTTCAATGCGGAAATATCCACGCATAACCATCATGTGCCCGGCTAAAAATCCTACACAATAACCAATCGGCACGCAGATATGACTCCAGATATGTCACGATGCAACATGACAATGAAACTCAAGAATTACATATCCAATAAGGATCAAAAGACTCACCGAAGTGAACAATGACAATCTGACAAAGAAAAGTCGAAACGACTAATCAATATTCAAAACAACAATCTTGGGATCACAAACCCCAAAGGATAATCCATACAATCAACAATCTCAGACAACAGTTCTGGGATCAACACCCCTTAATGAGACGATCAAGACAACCATTAATACCAACAATAGTCCTAGGATCAACACCCCTCAACGAACAACCAATACGAATCTCAATATACGAAGCCTCAACGTACAACATATACAAAAACTCAACATAATAATTATCTCATAACTAAACATAAATTACTTCAAAGCCGAAGACAACATCCTTTCCACGAACAACATCCCTGAACGAATACACAGTTATACGAATAATCTCAAATAAGGTACCATCCATTCAATACCAATAAACCTTTATCCCGATACTTATGTCATCACGATAACTATCCTCGATATCCGATATACTATATCCTTGACCAAAGATAACTCACGTCTTCCTTAAACAAAATTAAATCATATACCTTATGATTTAATACAAACCAGAGCACGATATACAACTCATTATCCGACAACTTACATTTCTAACAACATTGCTATACGAATTATAAATGAAATGAAAACGAAACCATTCATCAAATATTATAAACTGAACAAGTATAAACTTGCCTCGATACCGATACCACGAAGCCATTACCAAAATCCATTGCCTTCGTCTACGAGCTCCTCAGCCCCGACCAAAAACAATCTACGAATTCTTCAGCCTCAACCGC
Source organism: Orobanche coerulescens (assembly GCA_033398695.1). Lineage (NCBI taxonomy): Eukaryota > Viridiplantae > Streptophyta > Magnoliopsida > Lamiales > Orobanchaceae > Orobanche > Orobanche coerulescens. The sequence continues at coordinate 8,102,381 of CM065814.1, forward strand.
AACACAACGGTCGTAATCCATGATCAATTATCGTAACCTAATGCAATAATCAAATGACAACACATCTGATAATAATCAATAACCGGTATAACCAACCAATCAAACTCAGCGGCTCAACAATACCTCGATCATTTACAAAACCGAACAATACAACTCAAACAATTACGAACTCATATCAACAATACAAGCCGAAATCTAATAAATCATAATTATCAATCAATAACCGATCAACAAACCCAATAGTACCACAATATCTCGATTAAACACAGTTTTTAAACAATCCAGTTCAAACCATCACGAATTCATAATCACAACACGAAAATACTGCATTGTCTGCCTACTTAGCGCACGTTAAACACATAACGTAGCGTGCGCTAAGTTGCTCCCGATAGCGTGTGCTAGCCAGTAACCTTAGCGTGCGTTAATGCTACATAGTTGCATGCATTCCAGCATCGACTAACACTTTGCGACTACGAATCTGAATGAAAAGGAAATCATACTCCAAGATTAACAATAACTTTCCAGATCCAAACTCATCATCATACTCGAAATCATATTCGTATTCTTATACGAATATTATATCAAAACACATAACTTGGCTCTTGATACGAATATCCCATATCATATCCAAAACACCAACACCTTCTATACATAATCATCATATCCTATAATTTCAGAGCTCTTCAAAAACATGAAATATCCGACATCACATTCAAAACAACATAATTCGAGGTATATATCATCATGTTTATCATTTTCTTCATCATGCAAATCACATAATCAAACCAACCCGATAACAAGGATCATCTTATACATAATCTGGAATATAACCTTATATCATGATTTAACTCATCTAAATCGCCACTGAAATTATCATGATTCAGAAATCCATGATTCAACCTCATCAAGTTAAACGAATCACCATTAACATGAAGAATCTTAAATAACATCCGAAAACTCTTATCATAATCCCATAAAATCTCATATAATATCGTTACGTGATTATCCAACATGTTCCTCACATGTAATCATCCTTAAAAACGAACAACTAATAAGGTATACGAATATTACCTGGATTAGATGAACCAAGAAGAAGAACACTTGAACTCCATTCCAAGAATCATGAGTAACTTGAAGAACAAGGCTTGAATCCATGCTCTCTATCTTAATCTTGTTAAAAATCACCACCTCACCGTGTTTGGGAACCTCAAGAACCTCCCAAAGCTCTCTCTATCGACTGAAGGAGAAAGAATGGACTAAATGCATCTCAAAACCCGTCTGTCCCTTTATATAATAAACATTACCAGCGCGCGCTACTCTCATAAAATAGCGTGTGTTATTGCCCTAGCGTGCGCTAACTGACTTTGTTAGCGTGCGCTATCGCAGCCCATAGGCCACTGTCTTGCTCATACATCAGCTTACGTACATAATTCTCATGTAATAGCGTACGTAATACATCCTGTCTAGCGTACGTAAGTCCTTGTACTTAGCGTGCGCTAACATCAGTGGACTTGCTACAGTCTACCTACTGCATGTGCCCCCACATGCCGATCTGACAAGGATAAGATTCCCTTTGACCGATATACCATTAGCGTGCGCTAACTTTGAGGGTTTAGCGTGCGCTAGTACTACATTACAAACATTCGTTGACTTATCAGAACGTGCGCCGAAAGTGGCCTGGTCCACACGCAGATTCTTTCCGATCTGACTGCATTAGCGTGCGCTACATTCTGCCTCTAGCGTGCGCTAACCATGAACGATAGCGTGCGCTATACTTGAACATTAGCGCGCGCTAATCAGGCTATACTTAGCCATTTTCCAACTTTTCTCATCCGTCTCAACATACCAAATACGAACATACGGCATACTGAATACATGTACTGAATCCAATAACATCATCATACGATATACCCAATATCAAAAGTATGATAACTTAATACACGATAACCTCAAAATAATTGTCGAACCACTACGACAGTTATACGAGTACAAATACAACTGTCTCAGCTCTCAATTTATTTTATCCATACTGTATAGACACCAAGCTATGCAGTATATCTCAGATAAAATAATGCGAAAAATTTATACTGAAAACCCGGATATTACATACTACCCCCCTTAAAATAAGTTTCGTCCTCGAAACTTGCAACCCTGCCACAAACGACAGATCAACCCAAAATTTCCAACTCACCACAAAAATAATCAAGCGTCGCCAAAAGCAAATAACCAAACCAATATACTTACAGGTGCGTGAAGCCGATGATCTCCCGTGATACTAGCACACGACTCCCACACGAAGTCTCGACATAATACCAACACACACTAATATCAAAATTAGTAATTTGAAAAGATCTCAAAAATTTTGGAAACTCCAAAAATCGATTTGACTCAAAAGTCAGAAAAATCATTTTCAAAAGCCACGCTACTACCGTACTGGTAGAGCCACATAACACACATGCCCGGGTTCACAAAACCCAAAGGCTCCGATACCATCTTCTGTAACACCCCCAAAACCATCCGGGATATTACAGCGCCGTGGTCCCGCGCCGGAACCCACCAGGCTAAAAACCATTTCAAAAACATTTAAAAACGCCAAAAGGCCGATGACGGTAGTATTTTAAATACTCAAATATTTTCAAAAGCATAGTTCTCAAATACCGTCATAAAATACCAGTTGAAAATACAAGGCGAAGTGCCAATTCTCGACAGTTCAAAATGTACGTTAAGCTACCACTTGTACGTAACGATAAAATAGATTAGGAAAAGGGGTTTAACGAAACCCAAGTTCGCAAAATGCCAAAAGGCCATTTTAAAAAATACACACGAGTTGGTAAAGGTACCGAAAAGCCATTTTAAAATACACACGCAGCGGATAAAAACACAGTTCAAAATACACATTTGCAGCGGAAATACAACCAGAAAAGAATACTCGATACTCAAATAAATGTCACAGCCAGTATCACCCGGGAAGCTCACCCCTTCACGACCGCTACTAGCTCGATCCCCGAGTACCTAAATAAAGCCCACGACGGGGTCAGACACAATACTCAACAATGATATCGATCACATCATCATAAATAATTACATACCAATGTAATAACGAAGTAAGAATACTACCAATGTAATCTTACCGTTATAACCTTACCAATCCATAGCAATCCATAACAAATCAATGCTTACCATAATTTACATTTCGCATTCTCAAGTGACGAAATGAACTCAACAACAATTATCTGTACTGTATTCAAACAATACCAAGTCTCCTCAAATTGTCCTCATAACTCATAAGTGCGGAAATTGTGAAGCCCAAAGACTCACACACAAGGTCTAGTCAATAATAACATATTAATCTTAAAACATGCTAGACTTCATGCTTAATCGTATAAAAATGTGACAGTGTGACATGAAACTGTTATTATTTGAATAATATGATTCATGCATTACTTGTTATTAAGTATTATTTGGCATTTCATGATTCACCTTATTTTATAGTTAAGTTAACGGCATTGAAGTGGCTAAGCATTGAACATAACCCCAAGTTCAAGTGGTAAGCCTATAAGTAGTAAATAATATCAGTGACGTGTCTATCGGTTGGTCTCGGGGTTTTAGTCGGCGGGTATGCTGAGTCAATTTGGATTGATGATTTAAGTAAATAACCCTTTCTTATTCCAATAACACGTGTCAAGCATCTTGATACTGGTGAATACCATCAATGATGAAATTCAGGGCCTCAGTGATAACCTTTGTTAAGTCATTCGATTTGTAAGTACCTTATTCGTCCCAAATGCGGTCGGGTAGAATGGAATTTGTCCTTTAATTCATTATCCAATAATGTCATATTTCTAAGTGACTACTCGGACTCTTATTTCTAGGGTTTAGTTATATAAAATTTCATAAAGATAATAACAAACTCAGTTTCTACCACTTTCGAATGTATTCGCAAAAGTAGCTGAGTTTAAACAATAAAAATACATATTAAACTTTACTAAAAACCTTAGACCATACATACATACCCTAAACATGATCAATACCTACTAAGAACCGGTTTAAAACATCCAAGAACCGGATTATAACAACTTCAATCGGTCCATTCTTCTAAACCTGACTTCTGGAGGCCATTGAGGGGTATTTTAGAACTTTCACCCTTATAAACCGACTCTTTCACTTAGATAAGGGAGGAAACGGATTCTAAACTCTTCTAGACACTCTTAACTCGATCCATAAGCTCCACACTTCGAAAATCCATCAAAAAATTGAGGAGAAATCACAAAAAACATCAACACCCCAATTCAGTTCACAATCAATGTGAGTTATCTTCGTTTTACTCTTGTTCTAGCTATGGTTCTTGTATGATATTAAGTTGTGAGAGCTGCTTTAGGTGCTTATATACGTTCTAATGGTGTTTAGAACTCATAAATGGCCTAAACTTGTGTTTAAGGTGGATTTATAGGGCTTAAAACTCACTAAGACAACAAAAGAATCAATTCTGCCACCTTTTGAAAATATGTGTGTATGGTATTGAATTCGTGTGACTCAGGGGCAGAAGTTGCTATATACATGTTCTTAAGTATATTAGGTATAATATATCAAAAATTCATGCAAATCCAACTTATAATTAAGTGGATATACGCGGGACAAATTCAGTGATTTCAAGATCTTGATAAATTCCCCTAAACCATTGTCTTGTTGTAGAATACTAGAATTGTGGCCTATAAGAGTTATCTAACAATATGAACAGAAATTAATAGGCTTCATAATGAGTTAGGAGTTCAAAAAGGATAGAGTATTATGCTCGTCTATAACGAAATGCGCACATAAAATTTGTAGAATACTAATTATGTGAAATTGGTAAAACCCTTCGGATACGCAGTGAGTTAAACCTTGTGTATACCATATAGATTCTTTAAAGGCACTCCTTGAAACAGGATTTGAAGAGATATCATCACAACCAACTCTTATTGGTATAAAAGCAAAGGTATCACCTTAGCAAGGTAAGTAGTAACTGATTGCAAAACTGTATCACAAGAGCATTTGTCTGAAATATGTGCTAACGATTGATGTTTTGGATATTTCTTATACCTTGTGTATATGTGGATAACATATTGCTCTATTCTTATTGTGTGACATGTCCCATAGAGCATTTATACATGTGGTATTATCACGATGCATATGATCATAGCATAGCATTGGAGGTTGTCGCATGTATTGATCATAGTACAGGCGTTCTAAAGGTGATCAGAACAAACTGTTTTGGTTATGTGCATCGCGGGCTACTGGTAAGGGGCTATTTTGTGGCGGAGTCTGGGACACGCCAGGCTGACCCATGTTTTATGATTGGGCAGTTTGTTCTGGCTATGGTTGGACATGCACACTTTTGGCCCGGGCCAGGAACTCGAGGTGTACATAGCAGCGCGCTATAAAAGAGTTTTTGAAAGTTAAAGGAAAATGAAACTGCATTTCACAAACTCATTCATAAATGCATTCATGCATTGTGTGTCACTACTTACTGAGCTTTCTCATTTAGTTGAATTCTTGTGATACAGGTAATAATTCGGGTTATCAGGCATAGGGTGACATATGGGATGCTTCTCTACACCAACGAGCCGTTGTATATGAACATCAGACCTGTGGAGTGTTCTCTGTGTGTGTTAAGTCTAAGTTTGCTTATAAAACTATACAGCCGATGTTTTCTTTTGGTTGTAATATAATAGTCGGCTGATGTGTAAAAGTGACTTTTGGTGTGTAAAAAGAGTTTCCTCTTAAAGGGTTTAAGTTTTCCGCTGTGGTGTAATATATAATAAGGATATTTTTAATATCCGGTATCTGATAGCCAACTTCAAGGGGGTGTGATAGATTTGGTATCGGAGCAAAGGTTTAAAGCGTTTCTGAAGACTGTTCATATACAACAATCGCTTGGCGGAGGGGAACAACCCATCAGTCAATGGTTTTATTTATTTTTTTTTACTTGCTATTTGCATGTTTATGTTAATATTGGCTAATAAAAGATCCTTGTGTGAGAAGTGAAGGCTATTAAGACATCATGGAAGAGAATAGAATGCAAGGTAGTGCTGAAGGAGCGAGGGATAACCGTATCGACCGACTGACGGATCTTGTGGAAAGGCTTATAGAACGGGATGTTAGACGTGAAGCCGAGGCTCGTCGTTCTCCACCTCCTCGAAATGATGCCATTGATCTAGTTAGTGAGAGGTTCCAGAAACTAAAACCTCCCACATTTGAAGGTGGGCTCGATATGAGCGTCTCTGAGAATTGGCTCCGAACTATGGAAAGGATGTTCAGCTACGGCAGAATCCCTGATGAGGCCAAGGTTTCATGTGCAGTATTTTACCTCCGTAATGATGCTAGTTACTGGTGGGACACCATGATGGGTATATATGATGTTCGTAGACTGACATGGGAGGAATTTAAAGAGCTTTTCGAGGTGAAATGCCTTACAAAAGCTGCACGAGCTGCAAAACGGAAGGAATTTTCAAACTTGAAGCAAGGTGACATGTCAGTTGATGAATATGTCAGAAAATTTGAGCAGCTTTCAAGGTATGCACCACACATGGTAAGCACGGATGAGCTAAAGGTTGAGCAATTCATCGAGGGTCTGAAACCAGAGATATATAGAGATGTGCAAGTCGGGGAAACTGGAGGCTCAAAATATGTGGTAGTGGTTCAGCGAGCTCTAAATGCAGAAATGGCTCAAAGGAAAATCATGGAGGAACGAAAGGAAAAAGAGGCTAAAGAAAAGCAGAATTAGCCGAATTATCAGCAGGGCCAAGGCAAGTGGCAGCACTCAAACAAGGGTAACAAGAGGCAAGGCCAATTCTACAAAGGTAATGGCCAGAAACGGTTTAAGGACAACAACGGAGGACAACCATCCACTGGAGGTAAACAAAAACCAAAATGTGCAAAATGTGGAAGATATCACTTTGGCGTCTGCATGGAAGGACCCGGAGCCTGCTACAAATGTGGAAAGATGGGTCATTTTGCGAAGGAGTGTACCTATAATGACTCCGAGCATAAGAAAGTACAAGGAAGAGTATTTGCAATCACGCAGGCAGAGGCTGATGCCAACCCTGCAGTCGTCTCAGGTAACATACTAATTTGTGGTATTCCTGCATATGCATTGTTAGATCCAGGAGCAACACATTCATTTGCATCGACCAAGTATGTGAGAAGGTTGGGCATACCACTGGAAGAGTTTGGTGGCCAGTTTAATGTGTCTACCCCTTCAGGAGAACTCTTGACCTCGGACAAAGTTCTCCGATCCTGTAGTGTAGTAATCAATAACCGGGAATTGGATGCTGATCTCATTGTGCTCAACATGTCGGATTATGAAGTAATCCTAGGGATGGATTGGTTATCTAAGCATCATGCTCCCATGGATTGTAAAAAGAAGATTGTTACATTCCAACCACCAAATGAAGAGGAGTTTGTGTTTGTTGGGAGTAGCAGCAAATTGAGAACAAGAATAATTTCAGCAATGATGGCACAAAAATTACTTAGAAATGGATGTGTCGGTTATTTAGCCAGCAGTCTTTGGACAAATGAAGGAGCAGATCCACAAACCCGAAGATGTACCTGTGGTACAGGAATTTCTAGAAGTATTCCCAGAGGATTTACCAGGGCTACCTCCAGACAGAGAAATTGAATTCAACATTGAGCTAATTCCAGGAGTGGCCCCAATATCAAAAATGCCATACAGAATGGCTCCTATAGAATTGAAAGAATTAAAAATTCAGTTGCAGGAATTGCTTGATAAAGGATTCATATGACCCAGTTTTTCACCATGGGGAGCCCCAGTACTCTTCGTCAAGAAGAAGGATGGTACCATGAGACTCTGTATCGATATAGAGAATTGAATAGGGTGACCATCAAGAACAAATATCCTTTACCAAGGATTGATGATTTATTCGACCAGCTTCAGGGAGCTGCAATGTTTTCAAAGATCGATTTAAGGTCAGGTTACCATCAATTGAAGATCAAAGAAGATGACATACCAAATACGGCATTTCGAACCAGGTATGGGCACTATGAATTTCTGGTGATGTCTTTTGGTTTAACCAATGCCCCTACTGCTTTCATGGATTTAATGAACCGAGTCTTTAGAGAGTACTTGGATAAGTTTGTCATTGTCTTTATTGATGACATCCTTATCTACTCTCGATCATTGGATCAGCACAAGGAACATTTAAGAATAGTGTTGGGTATCCTAAAGGATAAACGGCTATATGCTAAGTTTAAGAAATGCGACTTCTCGAGGGAACAAGTGGCATTCCTTGGACATGTAGTGTCGAAGGAAGGAATTTCAGTTGACCCAGGGAAACTGGAGGCCGTGAGTAAGTGGCCCAGACCGAAGAATGTTCATGAGGTACGCAGTTTCTTTGGGTTAGCAGGTTATTATAGACGATTAGTTGAAGGATTCTCCAAGATAGCCTCACCGCTTACTCAATTGACGAGAAAGAACATTAAGTTTCAGTGGTCTGACGCATGTGAAAAGAGCTTTGAAGAACCGAAACAGAGGTTAACATCTGCACCGATCCTTTCGATTCCAACAACTGCGGGAATATGGAAGATAGTGATACGTCAAGGTCAAGATTGGGAGTTGTGCGTATGCAATATGGAAGAGTAATTGCTTATGCTTCATGGCAACTGAAGGATTACGAGAAAAACTATCCAACTCATGATCTTGAATTGGCAGCCGTAGTATTTGCCTTGAAAATGTGGCGACATTACCTTTATGGAGAAAGATGTGAAATCTACACGGATCATAAGAGCTTGAAGTATTATTTCACACAGAAGGAACTTAATATGCGGCAAAGGCGATGGCTGGAATTGGTTAAGGATTATGATTGCACAATAAACTATCATCCAGGTAAGGCAAATGTTGTTGCAGATGCTTTAAGTAGAAAGTCTAATGCTAGCGTATCGGCATTAATAGGGACTCAGAAACCATTATTACGAGAGTTGGAGAAGTGGGGATTGCAGATTGTGCAAAAGGGCATGTCAGAAAACTGTTTTCAATGACGCTGCAACCTACCATACTTGAGACCATTAAACAGGATCAACTTACAGATCCCTATATGTATCATCTGAAGGAAGAAGTTGAGACAGGCAAATTCAAGGATTTCAGAATTACACCAGATGGAGTTATCAACTTCAAGGGGAGGTTATGTGTACCGGACAATAGTAATCTGAAGAAGGAGATACTGTCAGAAGCTCACAACGCTCCATATATAGTACATCCTGGAACCACCAAAATGTACAAGGACCTAAAGATGTACTATTGGTGGCCTGGGATGAAGAACGATGTGGTTAAATTTGTGGCTCAGTGCCTAACTTGTCAACAAGTAAAGGCAGAACGTCAAAGACCCGCAGGGACATGACAATCACTGGATGTTCCTAAATGGAAATGGGAAGACATCACTATGGACTTTGTAGTTGGACTTCCAAGAACCAGAGAAAGTCACGATGCCATATGGGTTATAGTTGATCGCCTTACAAAATCAGCTCACTTTCTTCCGGTACATACTACGTATTCCATGGATAAGTTGGCGGATCTGTACGTTAGAGAAATTGTAAGATTACATGGCGTACCTTTATCAATTGTATCAGACAGAGATCCCCGTTTTACTTCATCATTCTGGAAGAGCTTACATAAAGCTCTGGGAACAAAGTTGGCGTTCAGTACAGCGTTTCACCCACAAACTGATGGTCAGTCAGAGAGAACTATCCAGACTCTGGAGGACATGTTAAGAGCGTGCGTACTGGATTTCCAAGGGTCGTGGAATACCTACCTGCCCTTGATAGAGTTTGAGTATAACAATAGCTTCCACTCTACTATTGGAATGGTGCCTTACGAATCTCTTTATGGCAGAAATTGTAGATCACCAATTCATTGGGATGAGCTAGGTGAGAGGAAGTTTCTTGGACCAGAATTGGTGCAGAAAACCAAAGAAGCCATTGAGAAAATTAGAAAAAGAATGCTTACAGCTCAGAGTCGGCAGAAGAGCTACGCGGACAACCGACGACGAATGCTTGAGTTTGATGTCGGGGACAAAGTATTTCTCAAGGTGGCACCAATGAAGGACGTCATGAGATTCAGAAATAAAGGGAAACTAAATCCAAGATACCTAGGCCCATTTGAGGTACTGTAAAGAATTGGAGAAGTGGCATACAGGTTAGCACTTCCGCCATCACTAACAAATGTTCACGACGTCTTTCACGTTTCAATGTTGAAGAGGTATGTCTCGGATCCATCACATATATTGAGATATGAGCAATTGCCATCAAGTGAGGACTTGAATTATGAAAAGACACCGGTCAAGATCTTGGATAGTAAGCAAACAGAATTGAGGAACAAAAAGATGTCATTTGTTAAGGTGTTGTGGAAGAATCACTCAGTTGAAGAAGCCACATGGGAAAAAGAAGATGAAATGAGGCATAAATTTCGAGGACAAAATTTCTATAAGGTGCTGAAATTGTGATGCCCAAAGACTCACACACAAGGTCTAGTCAATAATAACATATTAATCTTAAAACATGCTAGACTTCATGCTTAATCGTATAAAAATGTGACAGTGTGACATGAAACTGTTATTATTTGAATAATATGATTCATGCATTACTTGTTATTAAGTATTATTTGGCATTTCATGATTCACCTTATTTGATAGTTAAGTTAACGGCATTGAAGTGGCTAAGCATTGAACATAACCCCAAGTTCAAGTGGTAAGCCTATAAGTAGTAAATAATATCAGTGACGTGTCTATCGGTTGGTCTCGGGGTTTTAGTCGGCGGGTATGCTGAGTGAATTTGGATTGATGATTTAAGTAAATAACCCTTTCTTATTCCGATAACACGTGTCAAGCATCTTGATACTGGTGAATACCATCAATGATGAAATTCAGGGCCTCAGTGATAACCTTTGTTAAGTCATTCGATTTCTAAGTACCTTATTCGTCCCAAATGCGGTCGGGTAGAATGGAATTTGTCCTTTAGTTCATTATCCAATAATTTCATATTTCTAAGTGAGTACTCGTACTCTTATTTCTAGTGTTTAGTTATATAAAATTTCATAAAGATAATAACAAACTCAGTTTCTACCACTTTTGAATGTATTCGCAAAAGTAGCTGAGTTTAAACAATAAAAATACATATTAAACTTTATTAAAAACCTTTGACCATACATCCATACCCTAAACATGATCAATACCTACTAAGAACCGGTTTAAAACATCCAAGAACCGGATTATAACAACTTTAACCGGTCCATTCTTCTAAACCTGACTTCTGGAGGCCATTGAGGGGTATTTTAGAACTTTCACCCTTATAAACCGACTCTTTCACTTAAATAAGGGAGGAAACGGATTCTAAACTCTTCTAGACACTCTTAACTCGATCCATAAGCTCCACACTTCGAAAATCCATCAAAAAATTGAGGAGAAATCACAAAAAACATCAACACCTCAATTCAGTTCACAATCAAGGTGATTTATCTTCGTTTTACTCTTGTTCTAGCTATGGTTCTTGTATGATATGAAGTTGTGAGAGCTGGTTTTGGTGCTTATATACGTTCTAATGGTGTTTAGAACTCATACATGGCCTAAACTTGTGTTTAAGGGGGATTTATAGGGCTTAAAACTCACTAAGACAATAAAAGAATCAATTATGCCACCTTTTGAAAATATGTGTGGATGGTATTGAATTCGTGTGACTCAGGGGCAGAAGTTGCTATATACATGTTCTTAAGTATATTAGGTATACTATATCAAAAATTCATGCAAATCAAACTTATAATTAAGTGGATATACGCGGGACAAATTCAGTGATTTCAAGATCTTGATAAATTCCCCTAAACCATTGTCTTGTTGTAGAATCCTAGAATTGTGGCCTACAATAGTTATCTAACAATATGAACAGAAAGTAATAGGATTCATAATGAGTTAGGAGTGCAAAAAGGATAGAGTATTATGCTCTTATATAACGAAATGCGCACATAAAATTTGTAGAATACTAATTATGTGAAATTGGTAAAACCCTTCGGATACGCAGTGAGTTAAACCTTGTGTATACCATATAGATTCTTTAAAGGCACTCCTTGAAACAGGATTTGAAGACATATCATCACAACCAACTCTTATTGGTATAAAAGCAAAGGTATCACCTGAACAAGGTAAGTAGTAACTGATTGCAAAACTGTATCACAAGAGCATTTGTCTGAAATATGTGCTAATGATTGATGTTTTGGATATTGCTTATACCTTGTGTATATGTGGATAACATATTGCTCTATTCTTATTGTGTGACATGTCCCATAGAGCATTTATACATGTGGTATTATCACGATGCATATGATCATAGCATAGCATTGGAGGTTGTCGCATGCATTGATCATAGTACATGCATTCTAAAGGTGATCAGAACAAACTGTTTTGGTTATGTGCATCGCGGGATACTGTTAAGGGGCTATTTTGTGGCGGAGTATGGGACACGCCAGGCTAACCCATGTGTTATGATTGGGCAGTTTGTTCTGGCTATGGTTGGATATGCACACTTTTGGCCCGGGCCAGGAACTCGAGGTGTACATAGCAGCGCGCTATAAAAGAGTTTTTGAAAGTTAAAGGAAAATGAAACTGCATTTCACAAACTCATTCATAAATGTATTCATGCATTGTGTGTCACTACTTACTGAGCTTTCGCTCATTTAGTTGAATTCTTGTGATACAGGTAATAATTCAGGGTATCAGGCATAGGGTGACATATGGGATGCTTCTCTACACCAACGAGCCATTGTATATGAACATCAGACCTGTGGAGTGTTCTCTGTGTGTGTTAAGTCTAAGTTTGCTTATAAACCTATACAGCCGATGTTTTCTTTTGGTTGTAATATAATAGTCGGCTGATGTGTAAAAGTGACTTTTGGTGTGTAAAAAGAGTTTCCTCTTAAAGGGTTTAAGTTTTCCGCTGTGGTGTAATATATAATAAGGATATTTTTAATATCCGGTATCTGATAGCCAACTTCAAGGGGGTGTGACAGAAATAATCCAATCTGTGCCAAATCATGTCCGTCGGATTACACAATCAAATCTCAACCTAGATAAACCAGTAATACACAACATATCTGTAGTCCATAATACACAAGTCAATAATAACAAATCCCGAGACATCGACGTACAGTCCGAATGCTCATACGATCAATAACAATGATCAACCAATACATCACTGAGAATATCATCGACATGATAACTCCAATACGACCAATAAAGGAACAACGATAACTGAGAGTACCCTCAACATGGTAAACTCCCAACACGATCAACAAATGATCAACAATAACCGAGAATACCCTCAACATGGTAGACTCCAAATGATCAACAAAGGACCAACAATAACCGAGAATACCCTCAACAAGGTAGACTCCAAATGATCAACAATAATGGATCTCAAAGAAATAACTCTGACTGTCGAACATACCCCTCGGGCGTATGAACAACCAGTCATAAACCGTCGAACATATCCAATCATACATGGACTATGAACGACCCAACAATATGGCTTAAAAGATGGACGTCACAGTACGCCCGATCCGGAAATGTGTCCGTGCACAAGCCACCCAGGGTATCTATCAAATACACGTGTGGTCTTGTACCTAGTTAGCCTCACGAACTACGTCTCGTGTGCACGGTTCAATGCGGAAATATCCACGCATAACCATCATGTGCCCAGCTAAAAATCCTACACAATAACCAATCAGCACGCAGATATGACTCCAGATATGTCACGATGCAACATGACAACGAAACTCAAGAATTACATATCCAATAAGGATCAAAAGACTCACCGAAGTGAACAATGACAATCTGACAAAGAAAAGTCGACACGACTAATCAATATTCAAAACAACAATCCTGGGATCACAAACCCCAAAGGATAATCATACGATCAACAATCTCAAACAACAGTTCTGGGATCAACATCCCTCAATGAGACGATCAACACAACCATTAATACCAACAATAGTCCTGGGATCAACACCCCTCAACGAACAACCAATATGAATCTCAATATACGAAGCCTCAACGTACAACATATACAACAACTCAACATAATTATCTCATAACTAAACATAAATTACCTCAAAGCCTAAGACAACATCCTTTCCACGAACAACATCCCTGAACGAATACACAGTTATACAAATAATCTCAAATAAGGTACCATCCATTCAATACCAATAAACCTTTATCCCGATACTTATGTCATTACGATAACTATCCTCGATATCCGATATACTATATCCTTGACCAAAGATAACTCACGTCTTCCTTAAACACAATTAAATCATATACCTTATGATTTAATACAAACCAGAGCACGATATACAACTCATTATCCGACAACTTACATTTCTAACAACACTGCTATACGAATTATAAATGAAATGAAAACGAAACCATTCATCAAATATTATAAACTGAACAAGTATAAACTTGCCTCGATACCGATACCACGAAGCCGTTACCAAAATCCATTGCCTTCATCTACGAGCTCCTCAACCCCGACCAAAAACAATCTATGAATTCTTCAGCCTCAACCGCAACACAACAGTCGTAATCCATGATCAATTATCGTAACCTAATGCAATAATCAAATGACAACACATCCGATAATAATCAATAACCGGTATAACCAACCAATCAAACTTAGCGGCTCAACAATACCTCGATCATTTACAAAACTGAACAATACAACTCAAACAATTACGAACTCATATCAACAATACAAGCTGAAATCTGATAAATCATAATTATCTATCAATAACCGACCAACAAACCCAATAGTTCCACAATATCTCGATTAAACACAGTCTTTAAACAATCCAGTTCAAACCATCACGAATTCATAATCACAACACAAAAATACTGCATTGTCTGCCTACTTAGCACACGTTAAACACATAACGTAGCGTGCGCTAAGTTGCTACCGATAGCGTGCGCTATCCAGTAAGCTTAGCGTGCATTAATGCTACATAGTTGCATGAATTCCAGCAACGACTAACACTTTGCGACTACGAATCCGAATGAAAAGGAAATCATACTCCAAGATTAACAATAACTTTCCAGATCCAAACGCATCATCATACTCGAAATCATATTCGTATTCTTATACGAATATTATATCAAAACACATAACTTGGCTCTTGATACAAATATCCCATATCATATCCAAAACACCAACACCTTCTATACATAATCATCATATCCTATAATTTCAGAGCTCTTCAAGAACATGAAATATCCGACATCACGTTCAAAACAACATAATCCGAGGTATATATCATCATGTTTATCATTTTATTCATCATGCAAATCACATAATCAAACCAACCCGATAACAAGTATCATATTATACATAATCTGGAATGCAACCTCATATCATGATTTAAATCATCTAAATCGACCACTGAAATTATCATGATTCATAAATCCATGATTCAACCTCATCAAGTTAAACGAATCACCATTAACATGAAGAATCTTAAATAACATCTGAAAACTCTTATCATAATCCCATAAAATCTCATATAATATCGTTATGTGATTATCCAACATGTTCCTCACATGTAATCATCCTTAAAAATGAACAACTAATAAGGTATACGAATATTACCTGGATTAGATGAACCAAGAAGAAGAACACTTGAACTCCATTCCAAGAATCATGAGTAACTTGAAGAACAAGGCTTGAATCCATGCTCTCTATCTTAATCTTGTTAAAAATCACCACCTCACCGTGTTTGGGAACCTCAAGAACCTCCCAAAGCTCTCTCTATCGACTGAAGGAGAAAGAATGGACTAAATGCATCTCAAAACCCGTCTGTCCCTTTATCTAATAAACATTATTAGCGCGCGCTACTCTCATAAAATAGTGTGCGTTATTGCCCTAGCGTGCGCTAACTGACTTTGTTAGCGTGCGCTATCGCAGCCCAGAGGCCACTGTCTTGCTCGTACATCAGCTTACGTACGTAATTCTCATACAATAGCGTACGTAATACATCCTTTCTAGCGTACGTAAGTCCTTGCACTTACCGTGCGCTAACATCAGTTGACTTGCTACAGTCTACCTACCGCATGTGCCCCCACATGCCGATCTGACAAGGATAAGATTCCATTTGACCGATATACCATTAGCGTGCGCTAACCTTTAAAGTTTAGCGTGCGCTAGTACTACATTACAAACATCCGTTGACTTATCAGAACTTGCGCCGAAAGTGGCCTGGTCCACACGCAGATTCCTTCCGATCTGACTGCATTAGTGTGCGCTACATTCTGCCTCTAGCGTGTGCTAACCATGAACGATAGCATGCGCTATACTTGAACATTAGCGCACGCTAATCAGGCTATACTTAGCCATTTTCCAACTTTCCTCGTCCGTCTCGACATACCAAATACGAACATATGGCATACTGAATACATGTACTGAATCCAATAACATCATCATACGATATACCCAATATCAAAAGTACGATAACTTGATACACGATAACCTCAAAATAATTGTCGAACCACTACGACAGTTATACGAGTACAAATACAACTGTCTCAGCTCTCAATTTATTTTATCCATACTGTATAGACACCAAGCTATGCAGTATATCTCAGATAATATAATGCGAAAAATTCATACTGAAAATCCGGATATTACAGCGTACGCTACGTAGCTTAACTAATGTACGCTAAACTCATGATTTAACATACGTAATACGTTGTATTTTGCGTACGTTAAGAAGGAATCTGACGTGAACTTGTTATCCGTTGGCATGCATATGTATGATGTATGGGCTGTCGTGTCGGCTAGAGTCAACTTTTATTAGCGTGCGTAACGCCCTTTTAATTAGCGTGCGCTAATGGCCCGTAGATTCAAGTCAGTAGCCACTGTAAGCCGATTACGTACGTAACTCATATAGATTAGCATACGTAATAGCGTTAACGTACGCTAAAATTGTTAAATAGCATATGTTAAGATATCTATAAACTTGCTCGAATGAGAGAGAAGAAGACGCGAGATATTGGAAAAGTTAAATGTGTAAAAGATACTGACCAAAAAGTTTTGGTTCAAGTAAAGAGATAAAAGAGAGATGGAGGTCATACTTTGATACCCTATTCAATGGCCATCAAGAACAAGATATTGGGAATTTAAACATCCCCTCAAGTATGGTTAATCGAGAGTTTAAGAGAAGAATTCAAAAGGGTGAAGTGACAATTGCATTGAAGAAGATGGGGTCAAAGAAAGCAGAAGGACCAGATGGTATACCTATTGAAGTTTGGAGGTGTTTGGGGGAGAGAGGGATCGAATGGGTAACTATGCTTTTCAATAAGATTTGGAGAAGCAATAAGATGCCATCAGCATAGAGGAAAAGTATTCTTGTCTCTTTGTATAAGAACAAAGGTGATGTTCAAGATTGTTCTAATTATCGCGGAATTAAACTAATGAGTCATACCATGATGTTGTGGGAACGAGTGATTGAACAAAGGATCAGGAAATGTGTAAAGATAACAGAAAATCAGTTTGGATTTATGCCTGGAAGATCGACCATGGAAGCAATTTATCTTATCCGGCAGTTGATGGAACATTATCGAGATAAAAAGAAAGATATGCATATAGTTTTTATTGATTTAGAGAAGGCATATGATAAAGTACAAAGAGAAGTACTTTGGTGGGACTTAGCAAAGAAGGGTGTATCGCGGAAATATACTGACATTATAAAGGACATGTATGAGGGAGCTAGTACAAGTTTACGTACTAATGTTGGGAGGACAGAAGAATTCCCTATTATGATTGGGGTGCATCAAGGATCTGCTCTTAGTCCTTTTCTCTTTGCCATAGTCATGGACGAATTGACAAGAGAAATTCAAAATGACGTTCCGTGGTGTATGATGTTCGCAGATGATATTGTGTTGATTGATGAAACGAAGGTTGGAGTGCAACGGAAATTGGAACTTTGGAGGGATACTTTGGAAGCTCGAGCCTTTAGGCTGAGCAGAAGTAAGACTGAATATATGGAGTGTAGGTTTAGCGAAAACAGTGATAGAGAGGCGGGGATGATCACATTTGATGGGAAAGTTGTTCATGGATCCACTTTCTTTCGGTATCTTGGATCTATTATCCAAAAGGATGGAGAGATAAATGGCGATGTGGCTCACAGAGTAAAGGCAGGGTGGTTGAAGTGGAAGAGTGCCACATGGGTTTTATGTGATCTTGGCATGCCTCATATATTAAAGGGAAAATTTACCGCACGACAATTAGGCCTGCGTTGTTATATGGCACCGAGTGTTGGGCTGTAAAACAGTGTCATGTTCAAAAGATGAATGTGGCAGAGATGTGTATGCTACAATGGATGTGTGGTCATACAAAAAAGGATCGGCTCAGAAATGAGGTGATTAGAGAGAAGGTAAGAGTTGCATCTATAGAATACAAGATGATGGAGAATCGATTACGATGGTTTGGTCATGTGAGAGGAAGACCTATTGATGCCCCAGTGAGGAGGCTAGAAAGTTGGGGAACAAGTAATGTTGTGAAAGGTAGAGGAAGACCCAAGAAAACTTGGATAAAGATGATTGAAAATGATATGCGGTTTCTTGGAATTGGAGAAAGTATGGCGATGGAGAGGCAAATGTGGTGGGAAAGAATATGGATGGTGGATGGAGTCTGATTCTTTTTTTTTTTTTACATTCAATCTCTTTTTTTATTTGCTTTTTTCTCTACTTTTTCCCTCTTTTTTCCTTTTATGTTATTTATGTAACGACTATTGACGGTTTCAAAGTTTGATTCATGTTAGCCAACCCCAATAAGGCTTAGATGTTGTTGTTGTTGTTGTTGTTTATTCCCTCTCCTATCTCCTAAGACCTATAGTTACCTTCTCCAACTTGGTTTTGAGTCTTGTAACTTGATTTGGAGCTCATTAATTCGATGTTAGAAGGCTTCTTGAGCTCGAAGTGTGTTTCTTGTGGTGTTGAAGGTTGTTCTTCGTTTCTGGAGGTAGGTGTGCATTCTTCTCTGTATTGTTTTTCATATGTTGATGTTAGTAATGAAGTATACTTCACCTAGAGTTAGATTAATCAAGTAAAACATGGTTATAATTAAACTTTTTCACATTTCTTGATGAATATGCTAAATGAGGATTTTGAAATTGATGTGCTCTTGGTGTTATAATCATAGTAGCCATGTTTATAATCATCATGCTCACCTTGCTGAACGAATTCATCTCAGTAGGACCTTGATAAATCAGTTAGCTACATCAGGGTTAGACTTGATCAATAGAATTATTATCAGGAAGTGTTTAAACACCATGCTTGATATTCATTTACCTTGAGAAGAACTTGGCAATGTTTGAAGATAGTAAAATGTTTCCTTATTCAGGAACCTTAGAAATTTTATCATCATTATGGTTCAGATTCACAAGTCCATGAGGATTGATAAGAACACCTTGTTGAATGTTAGGAGATTAGTGTGGTAATTCTAAAACCTAAGCTAGGTGATTTCTTAAATGATATTAATGGATCTTCTAGCTTTGTAAAGATGGTTTTGATAACTTCATATGGTATAATCTCATCACTAAAATAACCTTCTTATAGGCTTACTATTCAATTTAGATGAGATGATGAACATAGTGGTGCAGATTTTTACCTTTTAACATTGTAATGTTTTTAGAAAGTTTAATCAACATAAGATGTTATGGACAACATAAGTGGTTGTTTAACATGTTCTTGATAAATCCTTGGTTATAAAGAATCATGCGAACATTCGGTAATTGTCTTTTGAACCGATTTTAAGGATGAACTGAGCTAAAAGAATTGTAGGGTGTCGTATCACTAATTTTATATCGTTAAATATACGGATATGTTATTCAGTAAAATGTATTTCGTTTAAGGTTGATTGTTCGAGTAAACAATATTAGTCGAGGACCGTTCATTCATTCCGACAAGGGAGAATTTTCTTGTCTCCGTATCGAGGCAAGTTATCTTGCTTGGTTATAATGATGATTAGATTCTTGTGATGTTTATACACTTCATGTGTATGAAATGTTTGTGAAATGTTATATAAGTTTGATATTGTCTTTGACGTTGTTCCATCGTTCATCATGGGATTTACATTCCCAAGTCCGTCACTTTTAATCGTTGATCTTGGTGGTCCTTATTATCACTTCAGTGAGTTTTTCTTGATCCTTAATCGGATATGTATTTCGTTGAAATTCGTTGTCATGTTGTATCGTGACATTTCTGGAATCATATCAGCGTGCCGATTGGATATTGTGTAGGATTTTTAGCCGGGCACTTATATAGTCATATGTGGATGTTTTCGTATTGGACTGTGCACACGAGACGTAGTTCGTGAGGCTAATTAGGTACATTGTCACACGTATATTCTGGATTCTGTATACGGGGTGGACATGTACACGGACACATTTCCGGATCGGGCGTACTGTGATGTCCACCTTGAGCCATATTGTTAATCGTTCATAGTCCATGTATGATTGGATGTGTTCGACGGTTTGTGTCTGATTGTTCATACGCCCGAGGGGTATGTTCAATAGTCGTGATGTTTCCTTGAGATCTATTATATGTGAATTGTATAATGTCAGAAGAATTAATTATCATGTATATCTGACCCTGTGTTTTGGGCGAAATACTTGTGTTGTATTTTAGGTCAAGGTAAAGGCAAGGCACGGGAAGAGCATGTTGACGTCGAAGGGTTCGAGGGATACTAGTTCGGGGGGCGCAAGTCTGTTGTTGTCCGGTTATGTTTAAACCGTGTAATGTTAATTTATTTCTGCTTTATTTAAAACTATTATCAGATTGTATTGATATTTGAAGTATATTCCATCCCCATATGGTTTATACTTATATTTTCGAATCTTGTGTATCATAAGGCCGTTGGCCATACTATTAATAAACTCCTTATCGGAGTAGTGATTGATTATAATGGTTCGGTATCACAAGATAATACTTATTTAACCTATTTTTGATATCGCTTGGTGGGTCCCAGTGTGGGGTCCACGGCACTGTAATAGACATCGTTTGGGGTGTTACAGAAGATGGTATCAGAGCATGTGTTGTTTTATCTTTAAAAAGTCATTGTTGTAAGAACTAGTATCAGAAGACCTTCGTGTCACGTGTGACCTGTGCAAGCGCCTGACTCTACGAGCCGAATACGGTATGTACTTTACGAGCCATGATTTAATTACTGGCATGATATTGATATCGGATTGGATCTCTTTGTTGATCTTGTTATTTCGAGGATCTGTGGCAGGATAAGTGCTGGATTGATTATATGATTGAACTTGTTTGACTCAACGCCGATGTAATATTCGGTGTGACACTCGTAGTGCCGATAATTTATTGTGAACTGTTTTCTTGAATATGTAATTCCTTGCTGCTATTGATTTAGTATGAATTTTGATTGGTATCATGAACTATACTTATAAATTATCATTATGGCTTGATTCTTTCAGTATGGAAATAAATTTGAGAGGCCGTGGCATAGGGGGACGAGGCCGCAGAAGGGGCCGAATCGCGATACCACGAGCCAACAGACGCGTGAATGTGGAGCATAGTTCCACAGCCAGTGGTTTGCCTTATAGGGAACAATCGCACCACACTGGACGCGAGGATGCGCGTGTCTATCCTTACGTTGTGATGAAGGGCATGATGACTCAGATGACCCAGATGGGCCAACTAATGGAAGCTATGCAGAGGGCTACTACTAGACAGCAACAGGGGCCTCATCCTCCACCTCTTGTGCTTGGCGGACCCGTGAGTCGGATCATCAGCGACATCTCTCGCCAGCGACCTCCGACCTTTGAAGGCTCCTCTGAGCATGCAGACATTGTGCATTGGATTGAACACTTTGAGAAATTATTCGAGATGGTGAACTGCCTAGAAGAGAACCGCGTCTCTGTAGCCACTTACTATCTTAGCAAGGGCGCTCACACTTGGTGGCTTTCAGTGAGGCCAGTTGATGGTGCTTATACTTGGGAGGAATTTAAAAACCTCATGCTAGACCGTTACTATCCAGGGCCACTCAGTGAGGCCAAGCTATCGGAATTGCTACATCCGGACCCGTCCGAAGACGATGATGTGTTATCCGTTGCCTAGAAATTTCAGGCACTCCTTCCTTTCGCCACGTCAATAGTCCGAACAGAGGCGGATAAGATCAAATATTTTCTAAAGAGTCTTAAACCCCGAATGATAATGCAGCTGTTGAACCACCACTGTACGACCTTACCGGAGTTCATCGAGGAAGCTCTGGAATACGAACTCACCGCAAAGGAGATTTCCAAGAAGCAACCGCAATCCAACAACAAAAGATCCAGGAACCAGAACCAGACTGAGAGTAATCGGGGGACATTCAAGAAGCCCCAGTCATTGCCAAACCCTTCTAATCGAACACCCATGACGTCGAAGCCAGCCGGATCGTACTCTCGAGCGGTCCCTTCATCTGTTGTGTGCTATAATTGTGGAGACCAGGGGCACGTCGGCTCCAAATTCCTGAAGCCAGCTGTCGCATGCCATACTTGTGGAAAGAATGTTCATCGTGCTCATTTTTGCAGGAGTGGACCCAGACGTGAACTAGTGGCGTCACATGCTCCCGTTCAGTCTTCTGTCCAGGACCGTGTGCATCCGCCCGCTTCTTATCAGACTACCAGGACAAACAAGGGAATGGGCCGTGGGAATCAGAGTGGTACACCTAGTGCCGAGACTGCGAAACCCAAGATCTATGATATGAAGAAAGCTGACGATCCCGAGGCGAGCATGATTGCAGGTATACTCGAGATCCACTCTCAGCCTGTGTGTGTTCTTTTTGATACCGGTGCTTCACACTCCTTCATATCTACTACTTGCTTAAGTTGTTTACCTCTAGACCATGTTATAAATTGCGAGCCTTATGTAATTGGTCTACCCGATGGTAGAAGAATTATTGGAAATCGTGAAGTCCAGGACTGTCCGATTCGTATAAATGACCGTGAGTGGTTGTCAAATCTGATTGTAGTCGATTCACCTAAGGATGATATAATCTTGGGTATCGATTGGATGGATCGTCATGATGCCATACTTAGTGTTCGCAAGCAAATGGTAACCGCCACTTCTGATGATGGTTTCAAGTGTATTTTTCAAGGTGATAATCCCAGCCGTTCCGGGAGAATCATCAGCGCCATGAAAACAGTGAAACTGCTTAGTCAAGGGTGTATTGGTTATTAGTGCTACATGACCAAAACAGCAGATCGACCAGTTGAATTGACCGACATTCCGGTAGTCCGAGACTACCCAGACGTATTTCCAGACGAGTTGCCAGGCTTACCTCCTCATCGTGACGTGGAATTTATTATTGAGTTAGAGCTAGGTACATCCTCGCTTTCAAAAGCACTGTATCGTATGGCTACGACTGAGATGCAGGAGTTAAAGAACCAGCTTGAGGAGTTGACTGAGAAAGGCTATATTCGACCTAGTGTGTCCCCTTGGGGAGCACCAGTATTGTTTGTACGAAAGAAAGACGGATCTCTGCGTTTATGTATTGATTACCGTGAACTGAACAGAGTAACTATCAATAACAAATATCCTTTGCCTCGTATTGATGACTTATTGGATCAACTTATGGGAGCTTCTATGTTTTTTAAGATCGACTTGAGATCTGGTTATCATCAGTTGAGTATTCGAGAGTCTAACATCTCGAAGACAGCCTTCCGTACTCGCTATGGGCATTACAAATTCGTGGTGATGCCATTTGGATTGACTAATGCACCGGAGTTATTCATGGAGATGATGAATCGAGTTTTTATTAACTTTCTGGATCGCTTTGTAGTCATTTTTATTGACAACATTCTGGTTTAGTCTCATGACCACGAAGAGCATGAACATCATATCCACCAAGTTCTCGATACGTTGAGGCGGGAACAGCTTTATGGGAAGTTTTCTAAATGTGAATTCTGGATGCCTGAAGTTATCTTTCTTGTTCATGTGATATCAGCCGAAGAAGTGAGAGTGGACCCACAGAAGACAAAAGCCATTCGAGATTGGCTACCTCCAAAGAACGTGAAGGAAGTTCGTAGTTTCCTCGGCCTAGCGGTTTACTACCGACGGTTCGTGGAAGGATTTTCCAAAATTACGCAACCGATGACCAACCTCCTGAGGAAGGATAAGACGCATTTGTGGTCAGAGTCATGTCAGCAAAGTTTTGATGAGATAAAAAGTCGATTGATTTCAGCACCTATTTTGGTTCTACCAAAGGGAACGAAAGGATTCGTGGTGTATAGTGATGCGTTGAGACAGGGCCTTGGATGTGTACTGATGCAAGAAGGAAAAGTGATTGCCTATGAATCGAGACAATTGAGATCCTATGAAGTTAACTATCTGACCCATGACCTGGAGCTAGCAGCGGTGGTGTTTGCTTTAAAAATCTGGCGTCACTATCTATATGGAGTTACCTATCAGATCTTTACCGATCACAAGAGCCCGAAATACATTTTTACTCAGAAGGAGTTAAACATGAGGCAGAGAAGGTGTCTAGAATTAATCAAAGATTATGATATCGAGATCATTTATCATTCGGGCAAGGCAAATGTGGTTGCCGATGCCTTGAGCCGTAAGACAGTGCAGGAACAGATGCTTAGGCGTTTGACAGCTCAGAGGGAATTGCAGTTAGATCTTATGAGACCAGACATTGAAGTTTGGTTACAGCGTATTCAGGGAAAACTTTGCACACTTGAGATTTCTTCATCTCTTGATGATGTAATCAGGTCGAAGCAGGTTACGGACCCATTCTTATCTCGAGTTCGGGATGAAGTAACTCATGGGAAAGCCCCTGGATTTGTGATCCACGAGGATGGATTGATATGCTTCAGGAACCGAGCGTGTGTACCCGCAGACGAAGAGTTGAGGAACTCTATCATGAGAGAAGCCCATGCTACCCCATACTCGATTCACCCGGGGTCCAGTAAGATGTATAAGGATTTGAAACAACATTATTGGTGGGGAAATATGAAACGTGAGGTCGCCGAATTCATTTCTAGATGTTTAACCTGTCAGCAGGTTAAGATTGAGCACCAGCGACCCGCAGGAATGCTGAAACCGCTCCCGATTCTCGAATGGAAATAGGACATATTGATGGATTTTATCACTAGCTTGCCGACGAGTCGTCGAGGAATGAACATGATTTGGGTGATTGTGGATCGACTGACCAAATCAGCCCACTTCTTGGATATTAAGGACACGTGGGGTCCCGATAGATTGGCCCAGCTATTTATTGAGGAAACTGTGATGTTACATGGTACCCCCAAGAGTATTATATCGGATCGTGACGAGCGATTCGTGTCGCACTTTTGGTAGGCAGTTCATCGTGCGATGGGCACACAGTTGAATTTCAGTACGGCTTTTCATCCGCAGACCGATGGTCAGTCTGAGAGAACCATCCAAACTCTAGAGGATATGTTGAGAGCATGTGCTCTTGATTGGAAGGACTATTGGGAAGCCCAGCTACCTTTGGTGGAATTCACTTATAATAATAGTTGGCATGCTTCGATTCAGATGGCACCGTATGAGGCATTGTATGGCCGTCATTGTAGGTCCCCTTTGTGTTGAGACGAACTTTCAGAATCTTTAGGTACGGAACCCGATATGTTGTTAGCAGCCCGTGAGAAGATTGCCCTGATTAGGAGTAGTTTGTTAACGGCTCAAAGTCGACAGAAATCCTACGCAGACCACTGTCGACGACCGCTTGAGTTCGAGGTTGGTGGCCATGTGCTAATGAAGGTGTCTCCTACCCGAGGTGTGTTAGGCGTATTTTTATGCGCTTATTTATCATTATTTTTTATCCATTTGAAGTCTAAATCTGCTTAAATGAGCTTTTAATGCACTATTCTTATATGTTTTGTAGGAAATTGGAGTCCGGAAGCTCAAACGGCGAAAAACGGGCCGAAACAACACTTTTTGGCCTGGGGCCGCGACACGAACCAAATGAGCCGCGGCACACGCACGGCACACAGAGAGCGCCGAGCGAACTGTATCGGGGTCCGCGACACAAGGATGCTGAGCCGCGGCCCAGGATGAAAATGTAGCGCCCAGGTATAGGCGCTGAACACACACTTACTGAGCCGCGGGCCACGGGGCGGTTTTGATGAATTTGCCGCGTTTCTGGGCCGTTTTTTGGAGCCTGTTCTCGACCTAATTCCTGGACGTGTTTTGAAGGCTAATGATAGTTATAAATAGGGATTTAAGGTCTGAAAGGAAGGGGGAATCGTTGGACGGGATCGAAGAACACAAGAATCCGGGGAGAGCAGAAACGAAGAGATTTGTGGGCAACGACAAGACCACGGATCCCTTACGGTTTTTCTTAATTTTTCCGCATCTTATTTTCTAGATCTATTTGAGTAGGATTGTGATTGTAGCCGATTACATGACGGTTTGATTTATTTATTTTTATTTCAATTCACTCGTTATTCGTATTGAATTGGATTCTTCTCACTGTTCTCAATGCTTTCAATTGTTTGGCCAATAGTTGAATTGATTTGAATGGATTTATGGATTCGGGAGATGAAATTTAGGCATAGTTCTTGTGAGAAAAATCATGATTTTCGTTTGATAGGGATATACTCTAGGGAATTGTGAAGCCTGTTTATTGTGGGAATTCATGAACTGTTTTAGATATTAATTATCTAATTCGAATAGAGATATATCGAGTTAATAATTCTTAGTATTTTCTATCGACCTTGGGAAAGACTTTAGAATAATTTAGGAATTCCTGGCTTACAATCAATTAAATAAAAGTGAATTGAATTAAATAAAAATCATTCCTGATTGTTTGAGGTGAAAATCATAATCCTACGCCCTTATTATTATTATTTTTATTATTACTATTATTATTTTCTATTTATTTTTCTGCAATTAGTTTAGAAATAAATTCTATATAATTGTTCTTCAAATAAAATTACGAGTTGACTATATTTTGGTACTTAGTGAAATCAGTTCACGTGGAAATGATATCTTACTTATCACTTTATTACTTGTTGACACCGTGCACTTGCGGCATAATGTGAGGGATTTCCTCACAACAAGTTTTTGGCGCCGTTGCCGGGGACTGATTTTTCGCTAATATCATTACCAAGCGACTCTAATTTTAATTTGAAGTTTTTTTCTTTAGGTTCTATATTTTTTTCTTTCTTATTTTTTTCATTATGTTTTCCTTTGATTATCGTGACCCTTGGCATTTCATAAATTTCGATGATCTTAATAATTTGCCTAATAGGGTCAGTCAGCCCCCTCCCCCAAAATAAAAGACCATGTTCGAACATTGTGTAGACGCTCCCAAAAATCCTGATAGTACCCCTCTTAAGCGAGAATGTGCAAGTCGTGGTCTTGAGATTCACTAAGGTTATTTTCCAGCTCATCGATTTAGTAGTGAAGTTGAGGGGGAGGTTGAGAAGAAAGACATGCTGAGTTTTAGGGTCGATTCCCCAGCACCTGATAATCACATAAAATGTGACGAGCTTGTAGAAGAAGTTACCATTGATGATGTTTCCAAAGAAATTTCATTAAATTGTCATCAAACTTCGAATAATAAGGTGAACACTTTTGTGCCTAAAATTTTATTAACGGTGCCACGCATAATTTTTCCTAAATCCATATTGGGAGAGATTGGCCCAATTACTTTTGATTTTGTTGAGGCTGATTCTCTGAGTTCTAATGAGGTTGTTCATGATATTTCTTTATTATTTACCCATTCGAACTCTGCTTATTTTTTCATACCTTATAATTATTATATTCTTTCATTATTTTTTGGTTGTCCGCATAATTATTCTTACTCATTATTTTTGGCCACCAGGCATGAACCAAAGCCTCCCTTGTGGAATAAAAGGCTTATAGATTGCAAGAAGGGGGTATTTGGCAATCTCCCTAGAAAGAAGCCACGTTAATTTTTTTTATCTGCCACGTCGTGCTCAAGACGTAAAATAGAGCGCTTGATGGGGGGCAACCCATCATTTTTACTTGCTTTCTAGTTAGTTGTTTTTATTTGATTTTTCGTTAATAATTTTTTTCCCTTTGTTTTGTTATTTCGTTTGGATTCGTGTATTTTTGCTGGCCCTTATTTCTCTAATATTTTTTTTATATAACCCCAATGAGTTATTATCCTTCATATTCTAGTCTTTCTTGACTTAATGTCTATAGTTATTTCATGACTAGAGACTAAGTTTGGGGGTCCCTGGTGATGTTGGGCATTATTTGAAGTATGGATTGACAGACGATTCTACTCAGACATGTGCTGGCGTTCAAGAAGACATTTGGAATAATATTCACTTTTCCTTATCTCTTTTATTTTCACATGAGTTTTATTGTTGATGATTTTATATGTAGTGTAATAAATTGAAGCATGCGATATTTTCTTAATTTTTCTTGGTTATAAATTGCGATTTCATCATTGCTTTATTTTTCTTGCATGCTGTTATTGGTTTTTGCCAAAAACGTGAATTTTTCGTGCTTCCGTGTGTAAAAGTGATGTTACGATACTGATTTCTTTTTGAAGAAACGGTTGACTTTTGGTCTAGTTGCAGTCAGCGATATCTGTTTCCGTTGAGTATTCATTTAGGTCCGAAATTTTTTCGTTTTTGTAGAAATCTTAGCAGATAAGAAAGGAGACATACGTGTTTTCAAATCACCGTCTATACGTTTGGTTACACTTTTCGCGCAGCTAGTCGTCCAGTAACATGAGTCTTGTGGGCACTTAAAGTGAGTTTAGAGTCGGACAATTTTTCCCAAAAAAGTCGAGAATTTATACATGTTCTATGATGGAAAGTATAGTAACCGGGGGTATTCACCTGACCCGTTGTTTACTCTTGCGTAAAACGACAACCCTGAATAGACTAATGGTTTAGAATTATCGCATTTGCCGATGATGGGAAGCCTGTAACCGGGGGTATTCACGCGACCCGTTGTTTACTTTCGCGTAAAACAGCAACCTTGAATCGGACGTGCGGGAATAGCTATTCGAGTTTTTTCTCCACTGTAGAGGAGGACTTAGTAACTAGAAGCATCCATGTGCCCCATGAGTGTCTTTTACGTCAAACGGTTTCCAAATACATGAGAATGGAAATCCACCCTAGGGTTATCCCGATGAAACATCCCGAGATCCGAAACCTAGTGGTTAACTCGAATCATATTATTGATCATGCTTAAGGGAATGTTATCCGAGGTTTACTTTTGACGATGAAACTCTTGAATTTATGCCATTAGACTGTGGGACTAGTCGAGTTGGCTTGTTTATTCTAACCCTTTATATTGGCGGTCAGTTAAATTCACGCTTGTTAATCTTTGAGCTTGATTTTCTTCATGAACGATTGATTAGCACTAAAAATGATTACTTTGTGGAATCAGTGTCCTTGATGTGACTCACTATTACGATACTCGTATTATTCTTTGAGATTTTCAGGGTAGTATTGATTAAGTTGAGCACTATGGATTTGCACGATCATTCACAATACTTTTTATTTGAAAATTGATTTTCTTTGCTTGAGGACAAGCAAAGGCTCAAGTTTGGGGGTATTTGTTAGGCGTATTTTTATGCGCTTATTTATCATTATTTTTTATCCATTTGAAGTCTAAATCTGTTTAAATAAGCTTTTAATGCACTATTCTTATATGTTTTGTAGGAAATTGGAGTCCGGAAGCTCGAACGGCTAAAAACGGGCCAAAACGACACTTTTTGGCCTGGGGCCGCGGCACGAACCAAATGAGCCGCGGCACGCACGGCACACAGAGAGCGCCGAGCGAACTGTACTAGGGGACGCGGCACAAGGATTCTGAGCCGCGGCCCAGGAAGAAAATGTAGCGCCCAGGTATAGGCGCTGAAGGTTAGGGGTCGCGGCACACACTTACTGAGCCACGGCCCACGGGGCGGTTTTGATGAATTTGCCGCGTTTCTAGGCCGTTTTTTGGAGCCTGTTCTCGACCTAATTCCCGGACGCGTTTTGGAGGCTAATGATAGTTATAAATAGGGATTTAAGGTCTGAAAGGAAAGGGGAAGGAATCGTTGGACGGGATCGAAGAACACAAGAATCCGGGGAGAGCAGAACGAAGAGATTTGTGTGCGACGATAAGACCACGGATCCCTTACAGTTTTTCTTAATTTTTCTGCATCTTATTTTCTAGATCTGTTTGAGTAGGATTGTGATTGTAGCCGATTACAGATGGTTTGATTTATTTATTTTTATTTTAATTCACTCGTTATTCGTATTGAATTGGATTCTTCTCACTGTTCTCAATGCTTTCAATTATCTGGCCAATAGTTGAATTGATTTGAATGGCTTTATGGATTCGAGAGATGAAATTTAGGCATAGTTCTTGTGAGAAAAATCATGATTTTCGTGAGATAGTGATATACTCATGGGAATTGTGAAGCCTGTTTATTGTGGGAATTCATGAACTGTTTTAGCTATTAATTATCTAATTCGAATAGGGATATATCGAGTTAATAATTCTTATTATTTTCTATCGACCTTGGGAAAGACTTTAGAATAATTTAGGAATTCCTGGCTTACAATCAATTAAATAAAAGTGAATTGAATTAAATAAAAATCATTCCTGATTGTTTGAGGTGAAAATCATAATCCTACGCCCTTATTATTATTATTATTTTTATTATTACTATTATTATTTTCTATTTATTTTTCTGCAATTAGTTTAGAAATAAATTCTATATAATTGTTCTTCAAATAAAATTACGAGTTGACTATATTTTGGTACTTAGTGAAATCAGTTCTCGTGGGAATGATATCTTACTTATCACTTTATTACTTGTTGACACCGTGCACTTGCGGCATAGTGTGAGGGATTTCCTCACAACAAGTTTTTGGCGCCGTTGCCGGGGACTGATTTTTCGCTAATATCATTACCAAGCGACTCTAATTTTAATTTGAAGTTTTTTTTCTTTAGGTTCTATATTTTTTTCTTTCTTATTTTTTTCATTATGTTTTCCTTTGATTATCGTGACCCTTGGCATTTCATAAATTTCGATGATCTTAATAATTTGCCTAATAGGGTCAGTCAGCCCCCTCCCCCAAAATAAAAGACCATGTTCGAACATTGTGTAGACGCTCTCAAAAATCCTGATAGTACCCCTCTTAAGCGAGAATGTGCAAGTCGTGGTCTTGAGATTCACTATGGTTATTTTACAGCTCATCGATTTAGTAGTGAAGTTGAGGGGGAGATTTTTTTTTTTTTTTTTTTTTTTTTTTAAAAAAAAAAAAACGTCCAGAGTGGACGGGGGGTTGAGGCCGGACCCACCAACCTGTAGATAAGAAAATCAAGAAATACAAAGTATCAACCCCTAGTTATGACCAAAAAGGGCCATAATTCGGGTCCAAACATCGTAGAAATCTACGGTCCGCTAAATAACAACAAAGTGCACCACAAATCGTGGGCTAATGTGCGGACCCGTAGAACAAAACAACTCAACCCCGAATTGTGACCAAAAATGGGCCATAATCCGGAACCTAAAATCTAAAGTGCCTACTGCCCGCTAGATCAGTACAAGCTGCACCACTAAAACCGTGGGCTAATGTGCGGACAGTAGGCAATCAAGCAATCGATAAAATTAAAACCTATCTAAATCTAAATGACGGATAACCAAGCTGATCCATCCGTATAAGGGAGAGGAGGAATGGAGGAGCAGTATCGTAAGTATAGGTCGGAAGGACGAGGGACGACATGCCGAGCTCGGGAAAGATAGTCGGCCGCCTGCCCTCCCGGAAAATATGAGTGACTCGAATCCGAATATCTCTCGAGAATGTGTCGGATACGCATAAGAGTGTGACAAACTCCGCCAAGAGCCCCGATGGCCGATGATAGCAGTGGTCACCACAAAGAAGAAAGATCAAGCTCAATCCAAACATATCGCGATCTCTGGGAAGCTAGAATCAAACCAATCGCCAACGCCTGGACCTCTGCATCAAAACTCGAAGAGGCCTGAAAAGAGGAATGGAAAGCAAGAAGGAGCTCTCCGTGATGATCTCTAATCAGACCTCCCCCACCCGCGATCTGTGTGTCTCTATCAAACGAACCATCCGTATTCAGCTTGATCTAAGGGGTCTCGGGTCGAAGCCAAACCACCAGAACGGGGCGACGAGTCCGAGCAGGGGAAGGTGAAGCTCGCTGGAAACGATCAGGCGGCGAGCAACCCACCCAGAAGTCAGAGCAAATAAGCCCCGCATCAGCCAATAAAGAAACATGGCGCTCCACCTGCACAATAACATCAGAGGAAACAAAAGTAACCGCCCTATGCTTTGCACTATTCCTTTCTGTCCAGATGAACCAAAGGATCAGACAAGGAATAATGAAAGTCGCGTGCCTAAAGTGTGTGCCGTGTGCGAAAAAACTCAGGAGTTCAAAAATATTCTGAGTATGGGGTAGGGATAAATGTGTCCAAGCGCCAAAATACTCCCACACGTCACGAGCCACATCACTCTCCAAGAAAAGGTGGGCAATGGTCTCGGTATGGAAGGTCTGGGTACGGGTATGCGAGCAGCATAAACATCTAGAAGCCAATGAAACGCCCCTCCTCTGAAGGATGTCATCAGTCGGGATCCGTCGCATGAGAAGACGCCAAATAAACACCGAAATGGTCGGTGTGAGAAAGGCTGTCCATATGGCCCCGTAAATAAGATTAGCCTGACCCCTCACCCTGATGTGAGACCAAGCCGATGATAATGAGAACGCACCCGAAGAGGTAAGAGTCCAGCACATACTATCCGAATCCTCCTCGGCGATGGGAATCGCGGAGATCTCCTGGATGAACTGAGGGGTAAATCCTAGCTCCTCTCCAACAATAGTCTCCAACCTACCCATGTCCCAAGACCCATCAACCCATAACTCATTAATCCTAAGGTGGGGTCTACCAGAAACCTGACAGTAAGAAGAAATCGGCCTATCCCCAATCCAAGTATCGTCCCAAAAGCTGACCTCCCCGCAGCCACGACCAAGAGTCCAGCGAATGAACTCCTGAGCCTCAATACCCACGCGGAGGAGACGGCGCCAAGGGTGGCTGGCACGAGTTTTAAGAGCAGTACGCATAGGTGTATAAAGGCCAGAAAGGGGCCATGAGCATAAACTGCGCCACAGAGACGTGCGGCGCGAAGGCGCCACCAGAGCTTATAACTAAAAGCTCTCGCCATATCCGAAAGGCTCAATCCCGAGGCCTCCCATGAGACCGACGACAACTGCCGCCAACGGACCCGGCGTCTTCCTCTTTGGACCAACAAGACTTAAGTATCTCGCAATGATCCGCTCGAGTTCCCGTATAATGTACTTGTGGGGATCCAAAACTCAAGGTGTGAAGAGGAATCGTGCAGAGTTCTCTTAATAAGGGCCAAGCCCCCAAAAGCAAGGTGGCGATGGGACCAACCAGAGATCCTATCCAACATCCGTTACTTCACCCCAAAGAAAGAGCTCTCGTCTCTTAAAGCCTTTGTAAAGGGGTACACCTAGATAGGTGATGGGGAGATCGCTCGGCGAAACCAAGAAGATCGTGAACTCTCGATGCCAACGAGGCACATGCTTGGGAGCGAGAATAAAAGTGCTCTTCCGGGTACTAACCATCCGGCCCGAAGCCATAGAGTAGTGATCCAGAGACGCATAAGATCAACAAGACCATCATCCATGCCGTGTGAATATAATGATGTCATCGGCGTAGGATAAGTGCGAGATGGGGAAAGGTCGTCCAGTGGCCCTATACCTCATCAAAGGATGATCTCGAATGAAACGATCCAAGCAACAAGAATAAATAATCGGCAAGCACGAAGAGCGAAGGAGAAATAGGGTCGCCCTGACGCAAACCCCGGCTAGAGGCAAAATAGCCGGCCGGACTGCCGTTAACCAAAATGGAGAACGTGCAACTCTCGACGCAATGACGGATGAACAAAATCCATCTAGCCGGGAATCCCATCCTCACCAGACCTCACGTAAAAATGCCGGTACCCTATCATACGCCTTAGCCATATCAAGCTTTAGCGCAAGGTTCGGGACACCATGAATGTCCGCGACGTGGAGGTCGTGAATAAGTTCTTGGGCCAAAAGGATATTATCAGAAATAACCCGCCCGTGAACAAATCCGCTCTGGTTCGGAGAGATAATAAGAGGGAGGAGAGGAGCAAGCCGAGCGTTAAGGATTTTCGTGATAATCTTATTGGTCACATTACACAGGCTAATGGGCCGATAATCTGACCAACCGCTCGGAACAGGCTTCTTCGGGATCAAGACGACCGTAGTCGCCGTGAAAGCCGGAGGCATAGGATGACCCTCAAAAAACTCGAGCACAGCCCCCTCCACGTCGGAAGATACAATCTCCCAACAATGCTGGAAAAATAAAGACGAGAACCCGTCAGGCCCAGAAGCGCTATGAGGATCGATATCAAATACCGCAACACGAATCTCCTGGGGAGAGGGAGGGACACACAAACTATCAGAATCAAAAGAAGAGGGGAAAGAGGGGAAACAAGTGTCATCCGGGGGGACGAGAACATCACCATCGGATGTAAGCAGAGTCCTAAAGAAATTCACAGCGGATGATCGGATGTCCGACTCTACAGCGATCGTCGTACCACCATCCTCAATGCTGTGAATATACGACTGACAACGCTTCTGCTTCGCAAAACCCTGAAAAAACCGGGTGTTGCGCTCGCCCTCAGTAACCCAACGAACTGTCGTGCTGAGAAGTTGAGGGGGAGGTTGAGAAGAAAGACATGCTGAGTTTTAGGGTCGATTCCCCAGCACCTGATAATCACATAAAATGTGACGAGCTTGTAGAAGAAGTTACCATTGATGATGTTTCCAAAGAAATTTCATTAAATTGTCATCAAACTTCGAATAATAAGGTGAACACTTTTGTGCCTAAAATTTCATTAACGGTGCCACGCATAATTTTTCCTAAATCCATATTGGGAGAGATTGGCCCCATTACTTTTGATTTTGTTGAGGCTGATTCTTTGAGTTCTAATGAGGTTGTTCATGATATGTCTTTATTATTTACCCATTCGAACTCTGCTTATTTTTTCATACCTTATAATTATTATATTCTCATTATTTTTTGGTTGTCCGCATAATTATTCTTACTCATTATTTTTGGCCACCAGGCATGAACCAAAGCCTCCCTTGTGGAATAAGAGGCTTATAGATTGCAAGAAGGAGGTATTTGGCAATCTCCCTAGAAAGAAGCCACGTTAATTTTTTTTATCTTCCACGTCGTGCTCAAGACGTAAAATAGAGCGCTTGATGGGGGCAACCCATCATTTTTACTTGCTTTCTAGTTAGTTGTTTTTATTTGATTTTTCGTTAATAATTTTTTTCCCTTTGTTTTGTTATTTCGTTTGGATTCATGTATTTTTGCTGGACCTTATTTCTCTAATATTTTTTTTATATAACCCCAATGAGTTATTATCCTTCATATTCTAGTGTTTCTTGACTTAATGTCTATAGTTATTTCATGACTAGAGACTAAGTTTGGGGGTCCCTGGTGATGTTGGGCATTATTTGAAGTATGGATTGACAGACGATTCTACTCAGACATGTGCTGGCGTTCAAGAAGACATTTGGAATAAGATTCACTTTTTCTTATCTCTTTTATTTTCACATGAGTTTTATTGTTGATGATTTTATATGTAGTGTAATAAATTGAAGCATGCGATATTTTCTTAATTTTTCTTGGTTATAAATTGCGATTTCATCATTGCTTTATTTTTCTTGCATGCTGTTGTTGGTTTTTGCCAAAAACGTGAATTTTTCGTGAATTTTTCGTGCTTCCGTGTGTAAAAGTGATGTTACGATACTGATTTCTTTTTGAAGAAACGGTTGACTTTTGGTCTAGTTGCAGTCAGCGATATCTGTTTCCGTTGAGTATTCATTTAGGTCCGAAATTTTTTCTTTTTTGTAGAAATCTTAGCAGATAAGAAAGGAGACATACGTGTTTTCAAATCACCGTCTATACGTTTGGTTACACTTTTCGCGCAGCTAGTCGTCCAGTAACATGAGTCTTCTGGGCACTTAAAGTGAGTTTAGAGTCGGACAGTTTTTCCCAAAAAAGTCGAGAATTTATACATGTTCTATGATGGAAAGTACAGTAACCGGGGCTATTCACCTGACCCGTTGTTTACTCTCGCGTAAAACGACAACCCTGAATAGACTAATAGTTTAGAATTATTGCATTTGCCGATGATGGGAAGCCTGTAACCGGGGGTATTCACGCGACCCGTTGTTTACTTTCGCGTAAAACAGCAACCTTGAATCGGACGTGCGGGAATAGCTATTCGAGTTTTTCTCCACTGTAGAGGAGGACTTAGTAACTAGAAGCATCCATGTGCCCCATGAGTGTCTTTTACGTCAAACGGTTTCCCAATACATGAGAATGGAAATCCACCCTAGGGTTATCCCGATGAAACATCCCGAGATCCGAAACCTAGTGGTTAACTCGAATCATATTATTGATCATACATAAGGGAATGCTATCCGAGGTTTACTTTTGACGATGAAACTCTTGAATTTATGCCATTAGACTGTGGGACTAGTCGAGTTGGCTTGTTTATTCTAACCCTTCATATTGGCGGTCGGTTAAATTCACGCTTGTTAATCTTTGAGCTTGATTTTCTTCATGAACGATTGATTAGCACTAAAAATGATTACTTTGTGGAATCAGTGTCCTTGATGTGACTCACTATTACGATACTCGTATTATTCTTTGAGATTTTCAGGGTAGTATTGATTAAGTTGAGCACTATGGATTTGCACGATCATTCACAATACTTTTTATTTGAAAATTGATTTTTTTTGCTTGAGGACAAGCAAAGGCTCAAGTTTGGGGGTATTTGTTAGGCGTATTTTTATGCGCTTATTTATCATTATTTTTTATCCATTTGAAGTCTAAATCTGCTTAAATAAGCTTTTAATGCACTATTCTTATATGTTTTGTAGGAAATTGGAGTCCGGAAGCTCGAACGGCTAAAAACGGGCCGAAACGACACTTTTTGGCCTGGGGCCGCGGCACGAACCAAATGAGCCGCGGCACGCACGGCACACAGAGAGCGCCGAGCGAACTGTACTGGGGGACGCGGCACAAGGATTCTGAGCCGCGGCCCAGGAAGAAAATGTAGCGCCCAGGTATAGGCGCTGAAGGTTAGGGGCCGCGGCACACACTTACTGAGCCACGGCCCACGGGGCGGTTTTGATGAATTTGCCGCGTTTCTAGGCCGTTTTTTGGAGCCTGTTCTCGACCTAATTCCCGGACGCGTTTTGGAGGCTAATGATAGTTATAAATAGGGATTTAAGGTCTGAAAGGAAAGGGGAAGGAATAGATGGACGGGATCGAAGAACACAAGAATCCGAGGAGAGCAGAAACGAAGAGATTTGTGTGCGACGACAAGACCACGGATCCCTTACGGTTTTTCTTAATTTTTCCGCATCTTATTTTCTAGATCTGGTTGAGTAGGATTGTGATTGTAGCCGATTACATGATGGTTTGATTTATTTATTTTTATTTCAATTCACTCGTTATTCGTATTGAATTGGATTCTTCTCACTCTTCTCAATGCTTTCAATTATCTGGCCAATAGTTGAATTGATTTGAATGGCTTTATGTATTCGAGAGATGAAATTTAGGCATAGTTCTTGTGAGAAAAATCATGATTTTCGTGAGATAGGGATATACTCGTGGGAATTGTGAAGCCTGTTTATTGTGGGAATTCATGAACTGTTTTAGCTATTAATTATCTAATTCGAATAGGGATATATCGAGTTAATAATTCTTAGTATTTTCTATCGACCTTGGGAAAGACTTTAGAATAATTTAGGAATTCCTGGCTTACAATCAATTAAATAAAAGTGAATTGAATTAAATAAAAATCATTCCTGATTGTTTGAGGTGAAAATCATAATCATATGCCCTTATTATTATTATTTTTATTATTACTATTATTATTTTCTATTTATTTTTCTGTAATTAGTTTAGAAATAAATTCTATAAAATTATTCTTCAAATAAAATTACGAGTTGACTATATTTTGGTACTTAGTGAAATCAGTCCTCGTGGGAACGATATCTTACTTATCACTTTATTACTTGTTGACACCGTGCACTTGCGGCATAGTGTGAGGGATTTCCTCACAACAAGGTGTTTTTCGTTTTGGGAAGAGAGGCAAGTTGAGCCCGAAGTTCATTGGGCCGTTTGAGGTTTTGGAACGTGTAGGTGATCTGGCCTATCGGCTGGCTTTGCCACCGGCTTTGAGTCGAATTCACAATGTGTTTCATGTCTCCCAGTTGAGGAAGTACGTTGCTGATCCGAGTCATATACTTCAGTTTGATGAGATCGAATTAGCGGAGGATCATTCGTACGAGGAACGTCCCGTACAAATACTCGAGAGGAGGATCAAACAGTTGAGAAACAAGACGATTCCCCTTGTGAAGGTGCAGTGGTCACGACACAGAGTCGAGGAGGCTACGTGGGAAACCGAGGATAGTATGCTAGTGAGATACCCCGAGTTATTTACCCCTTAGTTTCGAGGACGAAACTCCTTTTAAGGGGGGGAGTATGTAATATCCGACTGTAATTTTTTCATTTTATCTGTCGTTGTATTATTCGGATAATTTGATTATCGTGGACCGTTGCATTCAGTATTATGCTGAGGTATTATAGATTTGAGCTTCATATCGTTGTTATTTCATTTCATACTTGATGATTCGATGTTAATTGGAGAGTTGCATTTTTGAACTTTTCTGTTGGTGTAGCGTACGCTACGTAGCTTAACTAACGTACGCTAAACACACGATTTAACATACGTAATATGTTGTCTATTGCGTACGTTAAGAAGGAATCTGACATCAGTTGACTTCCGCACGTGAACTTGTTATTCGTTGGCATGCATGTGTATGATGTCTGGGCTGTCGTGTCGGCCAGAGTCAACTTTTATTAGCGTGCGTAACACCCTTTTAATTAGCGTGCGCTAATGGCCCGTGGATTCAAGTCAGTAGCCACTGTAAGCCGATTATGTATGTAACTCATACAGATTAGCGTACGTAATAGCGTTAACGTACGCTAAAATTGTTAAATAGCGTACGTTAAGGCTGTGCAGTCTATTTATAGACCCAGCCTGTTTTTCATTTCTCTTCAGCCTCAACCCGATTTTTTCTTTGTTTATTCCCTCTCCTATCTCCTAAGACCTATAGTTACCTTCTCCAACTTGGTTTCGAGTCTTGTAACTTGATTTGGAGCTCATTGATTCGATGTTAGAAGGCGTTCTTGAGCTTGAAGTGTGTTTCTTGTGGTGTTGAAGGTTGTTCTTCGTTTCTGGAGGTAGGTGTGCATTCTTCTCTGTATTGTTTTTCATATGTTGATGTTAGTAATGAAGTATACTTCACCTAGAGTTAGATTAATCAAGTAAAACATGGTTATAATTGAACCTTTTCACATTTTTTGATGAATATGCTAAATGATGATTTTGAAATGGATGTGCTCTTGGTGTCATAATGATAGTAGCCATGTTAATCATCATGCTCGCCTTGATGGACGAATTCATCTCAGTAGGACCTTGATAAATCAGTTAGCTTCATCAGGGTTAGACTTGATCAATAGAATTATTATCATGAAGTGTTTAAACACCATGCTTGGTATTCATTTACCTTGAGAAGAACTTGGCAATGTTTGAAGATAGTAAAATGTTTCCTTATTCAGGAACCTTAGAAATTTTATCATCATTATGGTTCAGATTCACAAGTCCATGAGGATTGATAAGAACACCTTGTTGAATGTTAGGAGATTAGTGTGGTAATTCTAAAACCTAAGCTAGGTGATTTCATAAATGATATTAATGGATCTTCCAGCTTTGTAAAGATGGTTTTGATAACTTCATATGGTATAATCTCATCACTAAATTCTTATAAGCTTACTATTCAATTTAGATGAGATGATGAACATAGTGGTGCAGATTTTTACCTTTTAACATTGTAATGTTTTTAGAAAGTTTAATCAACATAAGATGTTATGAACAACATAAGTGGTTGTTTAACATGTTCTTGATAAATCCTTGGTTATAAGGAATCATGCGAACATTCGGTAATTTTCTTGTGAACCGATTTTAAGGATGAATTGAGTTAAAAGAATTGTAGGGTGTCGTATCACTAATTTTATATCGTTAAATATACGGATATGTTATTTAGTAAAATGTATTTCGTTTAAGGTTGATTGTTCGAGTAAACAATATTAGTCGAGGACTGTTCGTTTATTCCGACAAGGGAGGATTTTCTCGTCTCCGTATCGAGGCAAGTTATCTTGCTTGGTTATAATGATGATTAGATTCTTGTGATGTTTATACACTTCATGTGTATGAAATGTTTGTGAAATGTTATATAAGTTTGATATTGTCTTTGATGTTGTTCCATCGTTCATCATGGGATTTGTATTCCCAAGTCCGTCACTTTTAATCGTTGATCTTGGTGGTCCTTATTATCATTTCGGTGAGTTTTTCTTGATCCTTAATCGGATGTGTATTTCGTTGTCATGTTGTATCGTGACATTTCTGGATTCATATCTGCGTGCCGATTGGATATTGTGTAGGATTTTTAGCCGGGCACTTATATAGTCATACGTGGATGTTTCCGTATTGGACTGTGCACACGAGACGTAGTTCATGAGACTAATTAGGTACATTGTCACACGTATATTCTGGATTCCGTATACGGGGTGGACATGTACACGGACACATTTTCGGATCGGGCGTACTTGTAACACCCCGAGATATTCAGAGTATATTACAGCGCCGTGGACACCTACATGGGACCCACCAAGCTACAATCAAGAAAACTCCACTCGACTAACCATCTCGGTTAGTGAGGACACACATTCAAATGATATGACATAAACAGATATGCCCGGAGCAACCGACGAAATAAGCATCAACCGACAATGTAACAATTTTGAAGTAATACAATACGGAGTTTGAAATGAAAAGCTTAAGTACTCGCGAGTACAATCTATAAGTTTATAATTGTGAGAACAACCAAATTGAAATGGACAAAAGAAATAAAAAGACCCAAATGCACATGTCAACGACCCTGGCCAACGTCCTCGTACTGTCCAGGTGCCCGTTCGTCCGGATAATCATAACCTGAAATCCATAACAAGAATTTCCCCAAAACGGGTCCCCAAAGGGGTTAGCAATTACGCTAGTACAAGTAATCAAGGCAAACCAATCGCTTACACATTTCATAGTACATGCACCAATATCAATTTTAAAAGTCAAAACCAGACATGTCTTTTCCGGAAACAAACAGTCAAACAATTTGCCTTGGGAACAGAGTAATATCATAGATCCTGCCCGAGGCCTCTAAGGACCCTCCCGAGCTGGCCACATTATAAAAACAAAACACGCACATGCATCGCCTTGGGAACAGAGTAATATCATTGATCCCGCCCGAGGCCTCTAAGGACCCTCCTGAACTGGCTAGCTATACAAACTCATGAATCCAGGACTCAACCCTTTGGATTCCCTCCTTGATCCCGTCAGACCAACACGAGGTGAGCAAATCACACACAAAATACATTACCATTCCACGTTAAGCATAAAGGTTTCCAAAAATACTTGCCTTGAATAATTGATGACACAACGAACGGAAAGGATAATCACCGACGAACGCTAGGAATCAACGGAACCGAACCTAACGATTTGAAGAACATAATCACAACCAACTCTATACGAGTACGGAAATGGAATACACCCGCAAACCCGCCTACGATTCATGTATATTCGTACAAAATTAACAACAAGGGCGGACCACAACCAAACCCTCTCGATTCCGCAAAACTATGAAAATATACCATGAATCCATAGGAAAACTAATGATATCAACAAGATTAATCATATTCATCATGGATTAACCAACAAAATGGAACGAATCGGACGAAAATCCCAAAACCCCTAATTTATCCAAAAGTAGGGTTCTAAGAGATTTTACCTTGATTCGAAGATGAACGATGGATGATTAGTGATAGGTGGATGATATGATACTTGAATATGCCCTTACAATTGAGTTTGGATCGAAATCGGATGAACCCTAGCCTCTGTCGTCGCTCCCGTCGCGAAGAGAAGAGAGAGATGTGAGAAATGAGGAAAAACTGGGCCGTTGCCAGTTTATATACTGGCAGGTGTTACGGCCGTAACACACCCCACATACGGACGTAACATAAGAACATTACGGCCGTAACCTGACTCTCTTACGGCCGTAATAGGCCTCTGGAGAGAACTGGGCAAATTTGACGAATGACGCATACGGACGTATCAAGAACACCATTACGGCCGTATCGATACTTACGGCCGTAACTCGAACATGATACGCCCATAACTCGGAACTGGACCAGGAGGTAAGAAACGAAGCCTTGTTACGGCCGTATGAAGGAAGCTTACGGCCGTAACTCTCGATTATTACGGTCGTAACATATACGGCTTATGGCCGTAACATGGCCTGTGACAGCAGGCCATAGTCTGAAACACTGCTCGACGAGGAGACGATCGAAAAGAGAAAAATAACAAGGTGTATCCATGACCAACGAATACACTCACCACGGATTTAAGTCAGAAACCAAAACGTTACGATGAAGCGTGATTCCGAATGCCCGAAGGTTCAGGAACAACAAAGATAACAAGAATACCCTAAACTTAGAGAAATTACGAAACGGCCCAAACGTTCAAAAATTGCGATACGACGTCGGATTAACAAACCGAAACTCACAACACGAACAACTCAACTATATGAATGCGTGAAACCAAAGAAATTATAAAATCGAACGAGTTGCACGAGAATCGAACGTCCATGCCATAATACATGACATAAAATGGAATAATATCAAAACATCACCAAGATCATCCCAGATGGAGAAACTCCAAGAATAACATAGATTCAAAATGTCGACATGGTTACAAGCGAGTTACAAAAAAAATGAAAATACACCAAAATGGGAATATTGGAAAAAGAAGAAAAATGCGGATATTACATTCTACCCCTCTAGAAATAAGTTTCGTCCCGAAACTTAAGAAACAAACAACTCGGGGTATCTAGCACGCATGCTATCCTCGGTTTCCCAAGTTGCCTCCTCGACACCATGTCTCGACCACTGCAGCTTGACTAAAGGGATGGTCTTATGCCTTAGTCGTTTATCACGGTGCTCCAAAATCTTCAAGGGACGCTCCTCGAAGGTAAAGTCCTCGGCAATATCGATCTCACTATAGTTGATGATATGACTAGGATCCGGGACATATTTCCTTAGCTGGGAAACATGGAAAATGCTATGCACGCGACTCAAGGCCGGAGTTAACGCCAAACGGTATGCTAACTCACCGACTCTCTCGAGAATCTCGAAGGGTCCAATAAATCTCGGACTCAGTTTCCCCTTCTTCCCGAAATGGAAAACTCCTCTTGTCGGCGACACTTTCAGCAAAACGTGGTCTCCCACCTCGAATTCTAAAGGTCGACGACGGACATCGGCATATGACTTCTGTCGACTCTGGGCAGTCAACATCCGTTCCCGAATTAAGTCTATCTTCCGCCTCGTCTCTAAAACGACATCTGGCTCGGTCCCGACCAAATCAGACGCCTCATTCCAACAAATCGGTGATCGACATCGCCGCCCATAAAGTGCCTCATACGGTGCCATCCGAATCGACGCGTGCCAACTGTTGTTGTACGTGAATTCGATCAATGGCAAATGCTCCTCCTAGTCATTGCTCCAATCGAGAGCACAAGCACGCAACATATCCTCAAATGTCTGGATAGTGCGCTCCGACTGCCTATCTGATTGGGGGTGAAAAGAGGTACTCAGATGCAAACGAGTACCCAACGCCTTATGCACCGCCTGCCAAAAGTGTGATACAAAACGGCCATGACGATCCGAAACAATAGACTTCGGAGTACCGTGAAGCCTCACAATCTGCGCGATAAATATACGAGCCAACTTCTCCGGGCCCCAAGTGTCCTTGATGCCCAGAAAATGTGCCGACTTGGTCAGACGATCAACAATCACCCAAACCATATTCATGCCCGATCTCGATCTCGGCAAACTCGTAATGAAATCCATCGATATATCTTCCCATTTCCATTCCGGAACGGGAAGTGATCGCAATAACTAATGGCCGGTCCGATGTTCGATTTTGACCTGCTGACAAGTCAAACATCTCGCTACAAACTGCACGACCTCCTCCTTCATATCATTCCACCAGAAATTCCTCCTCAGGTTCTTGTACATCTTACTCGAACCAGGATGAACGGAGTAAGGTGTAGCATGGGCCTCACGCAGAAAACTCTGTCTCAACTCTAAGTCGTTCGGTACACAAAGCCGACTCTGGAATCTCAAAACACCATCCTCATGAATCATAAAGCCAGGAGACTTTCCCTTAATAATGTTCTCTCAGATTTGAGTAATCATAGGATCCTCCAACTGCTTCAGCTTAATTTCATCGATCAAAGACGA
This sequence comes from Orobanche coerulescens, assembly GCA_033398695.1. Classification (NCBI taxonomy): domain Eukaryota; kingdom Viridiplantae; phylum Streptophyta; class Magnoliopsida; order Lamiales; family Orobanchaceae; genus Orobanche; species Orobanche coerulescens. The sequence continues at coordinate 8,146,931 of CM065814.1, forward strand.
CGAAATCTCTAAAGGACAAAGTTGCCCGACAGTTCCAGGCAACAAAACCTCAACATCTAACTCGATCAAAACTTGTTGAAGCTCAGACTCGGATGTCAGGATCTCAAGCGTTCGCAACGCAACCGGTTTCCAACTCAAGGCATCGGCCACGACGTTCGTCTTGCCCGAATGATAAAGGATTTCGAGGTCATAATCCTTAATCAGCTCTAACCACCTCCTCTGCCTCATATTCAACTCCCGCTGAGTAAATATGTATTCAGACATTTATGATCGGTAAAAATCTGAAATGCAGAGCCGAAAAGGTAGTGACGCCAAATCTTGAGCGCAAAAACAACTGCCGCTAACTCCAAATCATGAGTGGGGTAGTTCAGCTCGTACGGCTTCAACTGTCTCGACGCATAGGCAATGGTCTTGCCGTGCTGCATCAATACGCACCCAAGACCCTGACCCGAAGCATCACTATAAACGGAAAAACCCTCGTTGCCACATGGCAACGCCAAAATCGGGGCTGAGGTCAAACGCCTCTTCAGTTCCTCAAAACTCGATTGCCTCTCGTCATTCCAGACGAAGTTCTCGGATTTATGGAGCAACTGTGTAAGTGGCCGAGCTAGTTTCGAGAAACCCTCGACGAACCTACGGTAGTAGCCGGCCAGGCCCAAGAAACTACGGATCTCCTTCACATTCTTGGGCGGTGCCCAATCCAACACTGCCTCAATCTTCTGCGGATCCACTCGAACTCCCTCGGCTGAAATCACGTGACCCAAAAACATCACTTCCTTAAGCCAGAACTCACATTTTGAGAACTTCGCATAGAGTTGCTCGGCCCTCAAAATGTCTAACACTATCCGCAAATGATGGGCATGATCTTCCTCATTCCTCGAATAGATAAGAATATCATCAATAAAGACGACGACACACTTATCCAGATACTCGATAATGACTTTGTTCATCAACTGCATGAACACCGCCGGCGCATTAGTTAACCTGAAAGGCATAACTACAAACTCATAATGTCCGTATCTCGTCCGAAAAGCTATTTTCGGCACATCGGACTCCCTCACTCGGAGCTGATAGTACCCCGATCTCAAATCAATCTTTGAGAATACCGCCGCTCCCTGCAACTGATCGAACAAGTCATCAATCCTCCGCATGGGATACTTGTTCTTGATGGTCACCTTGTTCAGTTCGCGATAGTCGATACACAAACGCAGTGAACCATACTTCTTACGCACAAACAGGACCGGTGCGCCCCAAGGCGAGGCGCTCGGTCGAACATACCCCGACTCAAGAAGCTCACTCAACTGTTTCTTCAACTCGGCCATCTCTGAAGGTGCCATGCGATACGGTGCCTTCGAAATTGGAGCCGCGCCCGGCTCTAACTCTATAGCAAACTCGACCTCACGATCCGGTGGCAATCCCGGTAACTCATCAGGAAATACATCAGGAAACTCACTAACGACTGGAATCGACGAAAGCTAGACTCCACCATTCTCCGCCTTCAAGGCGTAGCACCAATAACCAGTACACCCCTTTCGCAGGAGTTTCATCGCCTTCAAGGCGTTAATAACAAACTTCTGGTTTCTCTTTCGCCCCGCGAAAGAGTGTTCAGTGCCGTCCTCGGCTAACATGGTAATGATCCTTGTGCGATAGTTCATGATTGCACCATGCCGCTCGAGCCAATCATCCCCGAGAATCAAATCCTCACCTTCGATACTCACAACAATAAGATTAGAGGGGCAGACCCTCTCACAAATAAACACAGAACAGTCCCAGATCTCTCGATCACCGACAATTCTATCACCGCTAGGAAGTTTAATGATGAAAGGCTCACAAGGTGACAAGCAGTCGAGACTCAAACAGCGTACACACTCTAGAGAAATGAATGAATGCGTAGCACCCGAATCAAAAAGCACACCGACAGGATGAGAATGGATATGAACGGTACTGCCGCCACGAAGATTGGCGGATCATCGGCCCTCCTCATCTCGTAGATATGCGGCTGGGCAGAGCCGACACTGGAAGCTCCTCCCCAAGCGGGCTGACCTCGACCCCTACCTCGGCCGGCACTCGGTGGAGGTGGCGGGGCAAATGAACCCTGGTTCACACTCGGCTCCATAGGTGCCGGTTGAGAAGAACGGGCGCCGCAAAGCTGTCTGATCTGTTCACAAAAGGGGGCCTTGTGGCCCAACTGTCCACAAGTATGACAAGTAAACTTCGGACGAGGACACTGCCGGCTCCTATGGCCCTGCACACCATAGTTAAAGCATGTGGGTTCATGAGCGGAGGTTCCGGCGGCACCCCGAAAGATCCCAGAGAAACGAGCAGAACCGCCCATAGAAATATTTACAGCCTGAGATCTCTGCTGGCCTCCACTCTTGGGACTAGAAAAATTTTCGACCGACTTCTGCTTCTTGCTCTCACGAGCCAAATCACTAGCCGTCACCGGCATATCATAAGCGAGGGCCCTACTCTGATAATCCTTCAAAGTAGTGCAGACGAGTCCAGACATCTAGTCCCGAATGGATAGTTTCATCCTCCTGGAAAAATGGAAAATTTTGTCGCTCTCTTCGACAACTTGGGTCTTCACATAGCCCAACTCCTTGTTAAAATCGGCAATAGCTTGGGATACGGGAATATCCCGTGGTTGAGCATCATAGAAAGCGTGCACTCGAGCTTGTCTGACCGGCCACGGACAATATTCAGTCTCCATCAGCTCCTGAAATTAGGCCCACGAAGCAACATGATCTTTGGGCCCCACGGCCTCCCACCAATCAATAGCATCCCCAGTGAGAAAGTACTGGGCAATAGGGACCTTGCGGTCCTCGGGACAGTTGGTGGCAACGAAGACCTTAGATATCTCCTTGATCCACCCCTCCCAGCCGATCGGGTTTGATGCTCCCGAAAATTGAGGAGGATGCATCTTGATGACATCTTGGAGCCAACGGTCTGCTCCGCCCCGATTAGCATGGGCCTGATCGGGGTTTTGAACCACTTGAGCTATCGCCGCCATTTGGTTTACCATTTGCTGCATAACGGCCGCAATACCAAGGTCGGCGCGCTCCTGAGAAGAAGCATGACTATGACGGTCACCGGTACTGCCGGCTCCCGAAGAATGCGACGTGGCCGCCCCACCGGCTGCCCCACGTCCTCGGCCGCGTCCACGACCACGACCATAGTTTCCTCCGGCATCCATACTGGTGTTAAGAGATAACAGAAGTATATTGATGATGAGTAAGGGGGGAAAAAGCAACTACGATTTGAAAAGCGGAAATACAATGCAAGAAAACAAAGGATCGAATAAGAAAACTTACGAGCACTGGAAGTACCGAGATGCTGGCAGCGGTGTGACAATGTGCAAAACAAAACACGACTAGACCCAAATAACCAACAAGCCTAGGTATCCATAAATATAAGCTCCGATACCATTTTCTGTAGCACCCCGAGATATTCAGAGTATATTACAGCGCCGTGGACCCCTACATGGGACCCACCAGGCTACAATCAAGAAAACTCCACTCGACTAACCATCTCGGTTAGTGAGGACACACATTCAAATGATATGACATAAAAAGATACGCCCGGAGCAACCGACGAAATAAGCATCAACCGACAATGTAACAATTTTGAAGTAATACAATACGGAGTTTGAAATGAAAAGCCTAAGTACTCGCGAGTACAATCTATAAGTTTATAATTGTGAGAACAACCAAATTGAAATGGACAAAAGAAATAAAAAGACCCAAATGCACATGTCAACGACCCTGGCCAACGTCCTCGTACTGTCCCGGTGCCCGTTCGTCCGGATAATCATAACCTGAAATCCATAACAAGAATTTCCCCAAAACGGGTCCCCAAAGGGGTTAGCAATTACGCTAGTACAAGTAATCAAGGCAAACCAATCACTTACACATTTCATAGTACATGCACCAATATCAATTTCAAAAGTCAAAACCAGACATGTCTTTTTCGGAAACAAATAGTTAAACAATTTACCTTGGGAACAGAGTAATATCATAGATCCCGCCCGAGGCCTCTAAGGACCCTCCCGAGCTGGCCACATTATAAAAACAAAACACACACATGCATCGCCTTGGGGACAGATGGGTGTTAAGGATACTTGGGGACCGGATAGACTGTCTCGAACCTTTATTGTTGAGATCGTGAGGTTTCACGGTGCCCCCAAGACTATTGTTTCGGATCGAGACGGCCGTTTCGTATCGCATTTTTGGCAGGCCGTTCATCAGGCTTTGGGTACTGAGTTGAGATTGAGCACTTCCTTTCATCCTCAGTCGGACGGTCAGACAGAGAGGACGATTCAGACATTGGAAGATATGTTGCGGGCTTGAGCCTTAGACTAGAGTAATGATTGGGAGCTTCACTTACCGTTGATCGAGTTTGCTTACAATAATAGTTGGCATGCGTTGATCAAAATGGCACCATTCGAGGCACTTTATGGTAGGCGATGTAGGTCGCCATTTTGTTGGGACGAGGCTTCTGAGCTAGTTGGGATGGAACCGGATATGTTTATGGAGACTAAGGAAAAGATTTCTATTATCCGGTACCGATTGATGACTGCCCAGAGTCGTCAGAAATCTTATGCTGATACTCGTCGTCGACCTTTGGAGTTTGAAGTATGGGATCATGTCTTGCTCAAGGTGTCGCCAACCAGAGCAGTTTTCCGCTTCGGGAAAAATGGAAAACTTAGTCTGAGGTATATCGGACCTTTCGAGATTTTGGACAGAGTTGGAGATTTAGCTTATCGCTTGGCGTTGCCTCCAGCTTTGAGTCACGTCCATAGTGTTTTTCATGTGTCTCAGCTGAGAAAGTACGTACCGGATCCGAGCCACATTATCGACTATAGTGAGATTGACGTAGCCAAGGATATTACCTTTCCGGAGAAACCCGTGAAGATCCTTGAGCGTCGCGAGAAACAACTTCGGCATAAGACCATTCGACTGATTAAAGTGCAATGGTCGAGACATGGAGTCGAGGAGGCGACTTGGGATACGGAAGAGAAGATGCGGGTGGATTACCCCGAACTTTTTATTTCTTAAGTTTCGGGACGAAACTTCTTTTTAGAGGGGGAGAATGTAATACCCGTACTTTTATTGACTGTTTGACTTTGTCGTTCTCCTTATTTTGTCGCTCTGTAAATGCATGGAGATGTTGTTGATATTGTTATTGATTTTCGTATCATGTTTGGGTCTCGATCGGGTTGTTTAGACCTTGCGGAAGAGTTCTGGGCCAGAGACATAGCGCACGCTAGGCCTAGGCTAACGCACGCTAATTCTGCTTGATTAGCGCACGCTAGCTTTGAGCCGTAGCGCGCGCTAAGGGACCAGTCAGGTCAGAACCAGTGACTCGAACTGCTCTCTGGACTGGCGGATTAACGCACGCTAGGAGTTCGTTAGCACGCGCTATTCGTGGTTAGTAGCGCACGCTAAAATCCGTCTGTAGCGCACGCTAATGGGCTGGTCAGCAGAGGTAGTGGGGTTTCAGGATTTCTGGACTAGCCGGTAACGCACACTAGGCAGCGGCTAGCGTACGCTATATATGTTGCGTAGCGCACGCTAGTGCTCAGTGTTAACGCACGCTAATATTGAGGCATAGCGTGCGCTAGACTGGGACAGTATATAAAAGGACAATCAACCCCTGCACTTGTTATTTCACATCATTTCCACTTTTTCCGATCGGTAGAGCTCGGGAGAGGCGATTTGGGGCGATTTGAGGCAGTCCTTCTTCAGATATCATCATATTTGGTTGGAGAACAAGGATTTCACAACATCTAATCCATCCTAACGTCCGAATCAAGGTAATAATCCTTAGAACCCTATTTTTGGGAATCTTGGGGTTTTTCGTAGATTCGTCCGATTTATCCGTTTTGAAGCTTGAGAACCTTGAGATTATGATGTATCTATCCCGTATGCATGCTTTTCCTACGATTTTACAGATTGGATTGTGCCATTTTCGGACTTGTGAGGGTTTGTACGATTTTCCAACCTCTAGTTGTTTATCCGTGTATTTTCATAAATCGTAGATGGGTTTCGGGAGTTTCTTCGTGTAATTTGAATATGGATAATTAATTATCATATTCCTTGCGAATCGTTTAGGTGCCGGAAGCGTGTTCTTGGACCTACCCAACTCATACCCTTTTTCCGTTCGATTTCTCGATGTCTCAAAGGCAAGTATATATTTATGATTGTACGTTATCGACTTTGAAAGTAAGATATATTAATGGCATGATTATTTATATCCACTTTGGGGCGGGCCGACGGGTCCCCTGAGGGTTTCATAGCCTCTGGTGCGATTCCACGGATGATATGAACGAACCACTATGGGATGAACCGATGAGTCCTCTGAGGGTTCCGTAGCCTCTGGTGCGGTTCCACAATATTCATATATGTATTGATGCGATGCTATGAGATTTAGTTATTCTAGAATACTAGTCTTGAATTGATGAATTGACGGTTACATTTACTTTATTGTCGAGGAGTATTGTGTTTCATACTTGATATACTTGCACTAGCTATTCGACGGCTAACCCCTTTATGGGGGAAATACTTTTTATGTATTTCAGGTTCCAGGAGAGTGGACAGGCAGGTATCGGGTCGGTATGAAGATGGTGGGCAAGTGTGATACTGTGTCTTTCCTCCGGTTATGTTTTGAGTTTTCCATTCAGTGTTGTTGTACTAGAATGGTTATTTAATACTCGAGTATTGTTTTCCATCTTCCTTGATGTTCCGGCCTGTGTGCCGAGGTTTTGATTTTGTACTGTGATGTATTTGGATACATTGGACATGGTTTGAATACCCTTTGTATCGTCTTTCATTTAATTGTATTTGGACCTTCTCGGTCAAATTTTATAGTTCCGCGAATGATTATCCTTGTGGATCCCTCGGTGGGGTTCACGGCGCTGTAATATACCCTGAATAACTTGGGGGTGTTACATCTTCTTTGCAGCATGTTCAACTCTTTCTGACTGAAGATGTATGTGAGACTCTTGTGATACGTAAAGATCTGACAGTGAGTCCCGTACAGGTAATGTCTCCAGATTTTCAAAGCAAAAACTACTGCTGCCAGCTCTAAATAATGTGTTGGGTAATTCACTTCATAAGGTTTCATCTGTCGTGACGCATAAGAGATCACCTTATCATTCTGCATCAATACACATCCGAGTCCTTGGTTCGAATTATCACTGTAAACTATAAATCCTCCAGTTCCCCATGGAAGTGTTAAAATTGGTGCTGTCGTCAATCTCTTATTCAATTCATCAAAGCTATTCTGGCTCAACTCGCTCCACTCAATCTTTTGAGTTTTCTGCAGGAGTCGAGTAAGTGGGCGGGAAATTTTGGAAAACCCTTCCACGAACCGACGATAATATCCAGCAAGTCCTAAGAAACTCCGAACTTTTTTCACATTCTTTGAAGGCTTCCAATCCATAACTGCTTCGATCTTCTGAGGATCTACTTGGACTCCTTTAGCTGATACCACATGACCGAGGAACATTACTTCCTTTAGCCAGAATTCACACTTAGAAAGTTTGGCATACAACTGTTCGCTTCTCAAAAGTTCTAATACAATCCGCAAATGCTGCGCATGTTCTTCCGGGCTCTTGGAATAAACTAGAATGTCATCAATGAACACCACCACAAATTTATCCAAATATTCGATGAACACTCGGTTCATCAATTGCATGAATATAGTATGTGCGTTAGTGAGACCAAACGGCATCACTACAAACTCATAGTGTCCGTAGCGAGTTCTGAACGCTAATTTCGGAAGATCAGATTCCTTAATCCTCAGCTGATAATATCCTGATCTCAGATCGATTTTAGAAAATACTGTTGCTCCTTGCAACTGATCAAACAAATCATCAATCTGCGGCAACGGATACTTGTTCTTAATCATCATTTTGTTTAGTTCTCGATAGTCAATACACAGTCGAAGCGATCCATCCTTCTTCCGGACAAAAAGAACTGGCGCTCCCCAGGGTGAAACGCTTGGCTGGATATAGCCTTTGTGCAGTAACTCCCCCAGCTGCTTTTTCAGTTCATACATATCAGTAGGTGCCATACGATACGGCGCTTTAGAAATTGGTGTAGCTCCGAGTTCCAGCTCAATAGTGAATTTTACATCCCGTCGTGGAGGTAGTCTAGGTAACTCATTAGGAAATACATCCGTAAATTCGTTAACAACAGGAATGGATGAAAGTTCCACAATTTCGTCTTCTTTCTTCATTGCATAGCACCAATATCCAGTACCTGTTTCAACAATTTGACAGCTTTCATCACCTTAATCAACTTTCCTGAGCTTCCTGGCTTCCATCCTTCAAACAATATTTCCGAACCATCATCAGCGATTAGCGAAATATTCCTCCTTCGGTAGTTTACAATAGCTCCATATCGATTAAGCCAATAGTCTCCGAGTATCAGGTCGTCTCCTTGCATTTCTATCACAATCAGATTTGAGAGCCACTCTCTGCCTCCAAGTGATACAGGGAAATCTCTAGTTTCTAAGTTTCCAACAATCCTCTCTCCACTCGGTAAACCAACAACATAAGGTTCACAATTATGAAAACCAGAAATATTCAAACAATTTACACAAGACAAGGATATAAATGAATGCGTAGCTCCTGTATCGAATAAAACGCTAGCCGATCGGAAAGGATCCGAACAAGGTACCTAATGCGACAAGAAGATCACGATCGTCTGTTCTCCTCATCTCGTACAGACGTGGGGGAACAGATCCGGCACTCGACGTACCCTTTCGGTCCCGCTGTCCTCTACCTCGTCCGCGGCCAAAATTCGGAGGCATCTGAACACTTTGCTGCGTCTGTTGGATACTGGCTTCCTTCTGGACTGGCTGTGGTGTACGAGCTCTAAAAGACTTTGCAGCCTCTTAACAAAACACTGCACGATGTCCCTCTCGACCACAATCAAAACAAGTCACGGCAGGTAGGGGCAATTCCGTCGATAGTTCCCCGTCTGGGCACAGTTAAAGCATTTCCTGGTGACATCTGTCATGGTTGATGTTGCTCCGAAGTTCTTTCCGCTCCTAACTGGGTGCGGAGGTTTCTTGAAAGAATGAAAGGACGACTGGGCCTTGCGGGGCCCGTTGCTCTTGTGCTCTATAAAAGTACCAGAGACTTTCTGCTTCTTGGATTCCGTAAACTTCTCCATTGCTGCTTCCTTGATTTCGTACGCCAATGCTTTATCCTGGTATTGGCGGAGAGTGGTACATTCAAAACCGGACATGTACCTTTGGATTTCTGGTTTCATTCTCATATCAAAATGGATCATCATTTCAGCATCTGTTCTGATTAGATGTCGAACAAATGCCAACTGTTGGTTAAACGTCTTAATTGCCTGAGATACTGGCACATCTGAAGGCTGAGCGGAGAAAAACTCCCGAACCTTGGCTTCCCTCACAGGACGATGGCAGTACTGAGCTTCCATCATCAATTTAAACTCTGTCCAATCAGCATCATGGTCTACAGGCCGGATGGCTTCCAACCATTCGGACGCTTCCCCTATCAGAAAGTATTGAGCGATAGAGGCTCTCCGGTCGTCTGGGCAGTTAATCCCGGCAAAAATTTTCTCCAATTCCTTCAACCAATGGTCCCAGGTGGGAGTCTCAGAAATACCATCGAATTTAGGTGGTTGCATCTTCGCCACCTCTTGCAGCCATCGGTCACCTCGATTTCCCATATATGGAATCCCTTGCTGCCCATCTCCCTGCTGTAATCCCACCGCCACCTGCATTCGCTCCACGACCTGAGCGAACCGAGTCATCTGGTTCACCACCTCACGAAGGATTTCTGGTACAGCATGTTCCGGTTCGTTATTGATAGATATTTGTGGCTCGCCTGAGCTATGACTGACCTGATTAGAAGGCGACGCTTCCCTTTCAGCATTCCTTCGTCCGCGTCCGCGACCGCGACCACGTCCACGTCCGCCTCTCAACATACTGTAAGCATAAATGCTCAACATACATGAAACAATACCATTCAAATGTTCAAGTACAAGGAAATATAACATGTAAAGGACGAGATAGAGTTTAGAAACTTACAACCACCGCCCGCGCGAACATGTAGGCAGTACAGTGATGTTATTCGCGGCCGGTTACCTCAAAAGACATATATGACCCCTATTTTAACCCAATGGATAAGATATCTATAATCTTAGCTCTGATACCATATTCTGTAACATGCCCAATATATTCAGGAATATTACAGCGCCGTAAATTCTTTACATAAGAACTTACAAGGCTGAATAAATGAAACGACAATGACAGATACCAACTTATGAAATCACTTAAAATAAAATACGACAGTTCTGGTTCAATACCGAAAGTACAAATGTCCAAATGGAGAATATTAATACATCACTGAAATCCAAACATCACATATTCGACATACTCGAGTACTTATTAAATAACCAACAATAGATAATAAACCCGACCGGAACATCACTCTGCACCCTCGTCGTCATGCAGCTCTAGTGGTTGTTTCCCCGCTCTCCTGGATCCTAAACATAAATAAATGTTCACCCCCGAAGGGGTTAGCACAACGATGCTAGTACAAGTACCGCAACATATTATTCAACATCTCACGAAGAATAATAATAACATAAATGACAAAATATCAACGAGTCTTCTCCTACGAGAAACTCATAAATAACACACACAACTGATAATCACAACATGATATCATAACATACACATGGTAATTCCGACGATCCAGCGTTCACTGCCTAGAACCCACGATGATCCCGTCAGACCAACCCGTGGTGGAAAAACTCATCCGATGATCCAGCACACGCTAGCATAGATCCCCCGATGATCCCGTCGGACCAACACGAGGTAGACATACAACAACGACATACATGCACGACAATATGTATAACATCAATACGTAAAACAAATAAGGTACTTGCCTCGATTCGAAGACAAGAACAATACTTGCACGAAAACAAAACACTCGAAGGTCGCCCCTGTAACACCCCCAATCCGCTCAGGGATATTACACGCCGTAGAACCTTTCCTCAAGGTTCTACCAGGCTGGTAACAAAACCGAACAACCTAACAACGCCTTTAAGGCTAAAATGACTCAGTAGACCGATTTGGTGTTTCAATAAATACATACAACTCAATTACCTATACATGCCCACGCAGGGGTCGAATACAACACACTCCCGTACAACGGGGAAAGAATACTGCAGCGGAAATAAAGTACAACTAAACCAATGACCTCATACAGATCCTCGTGTGATTAGTATCGTTCATCTTTCATCATCCTTCGTGCCGACCCTGTGTTATGCTCCCAAACCTGAATGCAATACAAACATCCACCCCCCGAATACTCGGGGGTTAGCAAAACTCCACTGTTTTGCTAGTGCAAGTACAAGTGCAAAAATACGAGCCATACAATACAAGTTCCAAGAACAATAATAACCAGGAATCCTCAAAGATTCAAATACAATGAAACGAATACTTCCCGAGGCAAGATTTTGAGTAAAACTTTCCAAATCCGAAAGATCACAAATAACGAGAACGGTTTGCAAAATGGTTTAAAATACCCTCGGGAGTTTTAATAGAAAACAACTTAGGATTATCAATCCTTATCCTTTCCAAAAATCAACAGGGGTCACAGCCCAAAGGTTTTGTTTTCACAAATAGAAAACCGACAACAATTCACAGGGCCAGAGCCCACCATCACGTGTCCTCGACGGACATAAAAATCAACAAAACATAATCGCGCAAGTGCATCGCCTAGGACCGGGACGAAGCCACAAATCCCACTCGAGGCCTCGAAGGACCCTCCCGAGCTGGCTAGCGAAACAAATCACACACATGCATCGCCTTGGGAACAGGGTAATACCATTGATCCCGCGCGAGGCCTCGAAGGACTCTCTCGAGCTGGCTAGCTAAACAAATCACAACATCTTTGGCGTTCACAGTTGGATCAATCACTTGTTGCATCCTGACCACATGATCACATGCCATGTGTCACCATAGTTCTTCTTAGGCTTTCACGGTTGGATCAATCGCTTGTTCCATCCTGGCCACATGATCACATGCCATGTGCCACCGTAGACCCCGCCCACATCCACACAATCACAAACATAGCACAATGCAACAAAGATATCTAAACAATTCACTCAGAGGCATCAAACACTTAGCAAAACACCACGTCAAACCACAACGCACCGAAATGAAATAATAGATGTCCACACGACATACCAAGTGCAACATCAACACCAAACATATCAATAGAAATCACATAGTCATTTACAAACTACACCATTCACAAAATCCACGCGTTTTGAAAGCAAGCCTTTAACGAGACTAAACCGAATCTTTTGAAAACTCATTTCAAACAAACAAACAAACATACCAAGACGATCACCAATCATCATATCCATGAAACAAGAAATGTATGGACAAGGTACTTGCCTCGAATAAGAACAACATGGTGAATCGACCGAAGTAGGTTGGCACGAACCGACTACGAACCCGCCGACTCCACTGAACGACAACCCGCAACAATAAACTGCGAACAACAATAACAACAATGAAAATGAATTCTATAGCACGACCCAAGACCGCTGAATTCAAAGAACAAACGACGAAAGTTCAAGGGTTTCCCCCAAAACGGCCAAGAACACGAATCGACCCGACAAAACATGGAAACGGAATTCCCAACCAAAAATATGGATGTTCAATCCATAGGATATGTTTAACAACATCATTTAACAACAATCGGTTCATCAAAAATGGATGGAAAATGAAATCAAGAACATATCCCCCAAAAAGTCAACTCGAAGGAAATCAAGAAATATACCTTGATTCGACGAAGAACAATGGATTAGATGATGTTAGGATCACCTAAAGGCCCCCAAAACACATTTGGATGGAACAAAATCGACAAGAAGTTCGGACCCCAGTCGCCTTCGTTTCAAACCCGCGTAGAGGAGAAGAAATGAAGTGGAAATGACGTTCCACGACCGTTGTCCAGTTTATATACACTGGACAGCTTAGCGTGCGCTAATCTTCAGGATTAGCATGCGCTATCGGGGCACACTGTTAGCGTGCGCTAACCACAATTGTTAGCGTGCGCTAACGGGACCTTCAGACCCAGTCCAGTATCCCCTGGGCCCACTGACTACCGAGCAGCGCGCGCTATCCTCACCCTAGCGTGCGCTATTAATGCACTCTAGCGCGCGCTATGATACTACATAGCGTGCGCTGATCAACGTCTGAACCCAGTCCAGTAGCCTCTGGACTGATTCTGCACCACTCGTTAGTGTGCGCTACCACACATGTAGCGTGCGCTAACAACCGCACCATAGCGCGCGCTAACCAATAAGTATAGCGTGCGCTAACAACTCAGAAGGACAGCAACAGTGCTCTCAAAGCTGATTACAACAACAAATTCCTCCGATCGGAACACCAAGTTCAAGATACGCACGGAAAGCTCTAGAATAAGATCATACTAAGAGCTTGAGCTCTAACCAAACTCACATGCGACCATGAAAAATGTCAAGACAACAATTACGAATGCGGATACCCACGACTTTGGATAATTTACAAAATGGCCCAAAATGCCCGAAAATCACGATACGTGATCGAATAACCAAACCGAAGTTCACAGCACGTATAACAAAGTTAAACGAACTTACGGGAAACTCGAAACATCAGTTTCGAACGAGATTCACAAGAATCGAACTCGAGTGTGGAAAAGTCGTCAAAAAGCACGGAACTTAACAAAACGACACCGAAACAAACTCGGATGACAAAAAGTGCAGAATTAATCATTCTCGGAATGACGAAACGGTCTTGAAAGATCCGTCAAAATGGACTTTAGCCGAAAAAAAGAAATTACCGGAAATTGAAATTACGGGTATTACACACTACCCTCCTTAAAAGAAGTTTCATCCCGAAACTTAAAACAAGTAGGGAGAAGCGATATCTCGCCAGGAAGACTCAACGAGGTACACAAGAAACGCGTAACTTACGCCCATCGGCGAAACGTTGCAAGCAACGCAAAGGAATATACGGCGTGAAAACACGCTCCACGACGACCAACATAACGTCGCCGATAGAGACATGATAAAATCAACAAGTGACAAGCATCATCAAACAGATAATACAATCGAGTCGATTATCCGAATAATCACAAAACACAACGAACGAAAAATCAATATGATTGACCACCCCAATGGTACATCAATCAAAACGCGAGCCAATCGCTGAAGAAATACGGAATTCCACTGCCCAAGGGTTGGAAGATCGAAACGAGACTAATTTCCCGAACTTAAGGGAATTACGAAAGAGTCTGAACGTTCAACAATCACGAAACGAGATAAAAAAAAACCCGAACAATCAAACGATCGAACCACAACGATCGAGACAACAAAAATCGAACAATCATGATCGGATCACGAAGAACAATAAGGTTCAACCGACAACTCCGAGGTTCACATCTCGACTTCGGACAAAATATGATCCGGTGAAAACAACAAGATGCGCACTCACATAAGATCCACAGGAAAGGGAATAGCAATTGAAAAGTCACAACGACAAACGAGTTATTTCGAAACAATACCACACTCGTTCGATCAACAAAATCAAGGGGCAGGACAAGCTCAGAAAATGTCAACGAACATAAACGAGTTGACAGAGTCGAAAATACAAAATTTCAAAATCCGATCCACTTCGAATAAAAGAACTAGTAAAACCAAAAGATGTTACTTCCGAACAAGGTTCACAAGAATCGAACCGAACTCGGAAAAGTCACAGCGATAACCAGATCGACCCAAAACAAGATCACAGCTCGTTCGAACGATGAAACCAAAGTACAGAACAAGTTCAGAAAGTATCAACGAACACGAGCGAGTCGATAGAATTTAGAAGGAGAAACTGCAGAAGTCATAAATAGTACGGGTATTACATCCGACCTCTTATAAAAGAAATGTCGTCCCTGCAACTCACAACAACGGAAACAAGGTAACAACACAAAAAGCAACCGACAGAAACATCCTTCGAAGGCCTCTCAAAGCCGATTCTGATAACTGTGCTGAAGCGCGAACTTCGAAAGTCTCGGTAGCCAATTCGCAAAACTGAATTCGGTGTCCCTCGAGTCCGCACTTGAAACGCGTTACTGACGAGAAGGACAATTTACATGTGCATGCCCCGGCACATCACGGTTGGAACGCCTCGGCTCGGCACACCAAAAATACAAATGCTAGATACAATTGGGCATAACGTCGCAAAACAACATATCGGAGATGCCAACTCAGCACAACAAAGAATCATAACAGCAACAGCATCGTTCGCCGATTACAACGGCCCGAACGATAGCCAGCACACAATCACAAACATCATGAAACAATCACCCATGTGCATAAACGCACAAAAATCCAAGCTCTAACAACTCCACTCGTGCGACAACACGCAAATCACCACGAGGCGATAAACAGTAAACACCAGTTCACTCCTCTGACAGAGGGCTAGTACAATAAATGTGTGGCAACGTCTCTACGTTCATGCCACCAATTCGATCATACTCAGGAGCAAACATCAAAATGACAACGCGAACATCATACATACATACCCAGCCCTCAAACGGGAATGGATAGGTTTTAAAAACGAAAACCACCTTTTTGAAAATAATTTAGAAAAACACCGATTGATCTTGAGTATCACCTTTCAAAAAAAGTACAAACGTGAAACATTGTTATCGAGACTTTGGAGAACCATTTCGCATTTGATAAAAATGAGGACACTTTCTCTTAGTGAAAAACTTTCAGAATATTCCACCCTCGCGTCTAAGTAAAAGTGTTTATAAAATATTGAAAATATCTCAAAACATTTTGGATCCTCAAGGTAGAAGAATTTTGAAACATATTGTGGCACCTTGGATGTACAACGAGAAAATAATTCATTTTAAAAGTACGTCTCGAAATTTATTTTCTAAGATACTCAAGGTTTTCGAAAATAATTCAATGGGATAGAATGCCCAAAAATTTCAGGTAATTACACGGAACAATATAGCGCCATGGGTCCCACGCCGGAACCCACCAGGATAAAACCATTTACAAAAACGTCAAAAAGGCTGATGACGGTAATATTTCAAAAACTTACAAAAGCCATTTACAAAGTACTGAATACCGTCGTAAGAATTTCGCCAAAACGATCAAGGCCATAATGCCAAAAACTCGGTTAAGGGAATCAGTTTTCGAAATAAAACTCAGTCGGTAAAATACCGAAAGTCATTACAAAAGAACTCACGCAGCGGATAAAAGAAATACAGTTCAACATGCACAATCCAGAAACACTACTCCTCATATGAACGAAATATGAGAGTCAAATAACCACATATCACGAAATCAAAATCCATAAGAGGATTCCGTCACTTAACAAATAATCATAAAAATAGCTCGTGTCACACGAGGCACAACACAAAGAAAGGAGACTTACATCCATAGGTCGCACGAAGATGATGATCGTCCACGATACTAATCACGACCAACAAACTCAGACGACGCGTCGCGACACAACTCAGTCAGATAAAATCCGACGAAACAAGACTCAAACAACACGACTTGACCCGACAGCCTAGGTTTCCTCAACCTAAAGCTCTGATACCATTTATGTAACACCCCTAATCTGCTCAGGGATATTACACGCCGTAGAACCTTTCCTCAAGGTTCTACCAGGCTGGTAACAAAACCGAACAACTCAACAACGCCTTTAAGGCTAAAATGACTCAGTAGACCGATTTGGTCTTTCAATAAATACATACAACTCAATTACAATACATGCCCACGCAGGGGTCGAATATAACACACTCCCGTACAATAGGGAAAGAATACTACAGCGGAAATAAAATACAACTAAACCAATGACCTCATACGGATCCTCGTGTGATTAGTATCGTTCATATTTCATCATCCTTCGTGCCGACCCTGTGTTATGCTCCCAAACCCGAATGCAATACAGACATCCACCCCCCGAATACTCGGGGGTTAGCAAAACTCCACTGTTTTGCTAGTGCAAGTACAAGTGCAAAAATACGAGCCATACAATACAAGTTCCAAGAACAATAATAACGAGGAATCCTCAAAGATTCAAATACAATGAAACGAATACTTCCCGAGGCAAGAGTTTGACTAAAACTTTCCAAATCCGAAAGATCACAAATAACGAGAACGGTTTGCAAAATGGTTTAAAATACCCTTGGGAGTTTTAATAGAAAACAACATAGGATTATCAATCCTTATACTTTCCAAAAATCAACAGGGGTCACAGCCCAAAGGTTTTGTTTTCACAAATAGAAAACCGACAACAATTCACAGGGCCATAGCCCAACATCACGGGTCCTCGACGGACATAAAAATCAACAAAACATAATCGCGCACGTGCATCGCCTAGGACTGGGACGAAGCCACAAATCCCACTCGAGGCCTCGAAGGACCCTCCCGAGCTGGCTAGCGAAACAAATCACACACATGCATCACCTTGGGAATAGCCCGAGGCCTCGACGGACCCTCCCGAGCTGGCTAGCTAAACAAATCACAACATCTTTGGCGCTCACGGTTGGATCAATCACTTGTTGCATCCTGACCACATGATCACATGCCATGTGTCACCGTAGTTTTTCTTAGGCTCTCACGGTTGGATCAATCGCTTGATGCATCCTGGCCACATGATCACATGCCACGTGCCAACGTAGACCCCGCCCACATCCACACAATCACACACATAGCACAATGCAACAAAGATATCCAAACAATTCACTCAGAGGCATCAAACACTTAGCAAAACACCACGTCAAACCACAACGCACCGAAATGAAATAATATACGTCCACACGCCATACCAAGTGCAACATCAACACCAAACATATCTATAGAAATCAGATAGTCATTTACAAACTACACCATTCACAAAACCCATGCATTTTGAAAGCAAGCCTTTAACGAGACTAAATCGAATCTTTTGAAAACTCATTTCAAACAAACAAACAAACATACCAAGATGATCACCAATCATCATATCCATGAAACAAGAAAGGTATGGACAAGGTACTTGCCTCGAATAAGAACAACACGGAGAATAGACCGAAGTAGGTTGGCACGAACCGACTACGAACCCGCCGACTCCACCGAACGACAACCCGCAACAATAAACTACGAACAACAATAACAACAATGAAAATGAATTCTATAGCATGACCCAAGGCCGCTGAACTCAAAGAACAAACGAAGAAAGTTCAAGGTTTTCCCCCAAAACGGCCAAGAACACGAATCGACCAGACAAAACATGGAAACGGAATTCCCAACCGAAAATATGGATGTTCAATCCTTAGGATATGTTTAACAACATCATTTAACAACAATCGGTTCATCAAAAACAGATGGAAAACGAAATCAAGAACAAATCCCCCAAAAAGTCAACTCGAAGGAAATCAAGAAATATACCTTGATTCGACGAAGAACAATGGATTAGATGATGTTAGGATGACCTAAAGGCCCCCAAAACACCTTTGGATGGAACAAAATTGACAAGAAGTTTGGACCCCAGTCGTCTTCGTCTCAAACCCGCGGAGAGGAGAAGAAATGAAGTGGAAATGACGTTCCACGACTGTTGTCCAGTTTATATACACTGGAAAGCTTAGCGTGCGCTAATCTTCAGGATTAGCGTGCGCTAACGGGACCTTCAGACCCAGTCCAGTATCCCCTGGACTGCCCTGAACTACCGAGTAGCGCGCGTTCTCCTCACCCTACCGTGCGCTACTAATGCACTCTAGCGCGCGCTATGATACTACATAGCGTGCGCTGATCAACGTCTGAACCCAGTCCAGTAGCCTCTGGACTGATTCTGACCACTCGTTAGCATGCGCTACCACACATGTAGCGTGCGCTAACATACGCACCATAGCGTGCGCTAACCTATAAGTATAGCGTGCGCTAACATCTCAGAAGGACAGCAACAATGCTCTCAAAGCTGATTACAACAACAAATTCCTCCGATCGGAACACCAAATTCAAGATACGCACGGAAAGCTCTAGAATAAGATCATACTAAGAGCTTGAGCTCTAACCAAACTCACATGCGACCATAAAAAATGTCAAGACAATAATTACGAATGCGGATACCCACGACTTTGGGTAAATTACAAAATGGCCCAAAATGCACGAAAATCACGATACGTGATCGAATAACCAAACCGAAGTTCACAGCACGTATAACAAAGTTAAACGAACTTACGGGAAACTCGAAACAGCAGTTTCGAACGAGATTCACAAGAATCGAACTCGAGTGTGGAAAAGTCGTCAAAAAGCACGGAACTCAACAAAAGGACACCGAAACGAACTCCGATGATAAAAAGTGCAGAATTAATCATTCTCGGAATGACGAAATGGTCATGAGCGAGCCGTCAAAACGGACTTTCGCCGGAAAAAAAAAATTACCGGAAATCGCAATTACGGGTATTACAGCCCCTTCGATCAATCACGTAACAAGCTCGAACCTTATCAAAAGAAATAATATAGAATTCATCTCAAGTCGAATGAACATCTAACAATCCAAATTACAGTCGGAAATTCTTAAAATGAAATCTGTTTGGCTTGCTTAACGCACGCTACGTATCCTATGTAGCGTACGTTAAGGCTACTCGTTAGCGCACACTATTACGCAGCCTAGCGTACGCTAACCATGCACGGTCAGTACCCCACTGATCAGTCGATTGACTCGTCTGATGATATAACGCACGCTAAGTTCCAATCGTAGCGTACGCTAAACATACACGATAGTGCACGTTAATTCACATAGCTTAGCGTACGCTAAGCGTGCATGGCAGTATCATTACTGGGCAGCAAACTTGTTCTAATGGTGATGAAACTTACGAACTCCATAGGGATTAACGTACGTTATCCGTCTATATATCATGTTCATAACTTATGAAATGATCTTACGGATTAAACAATTTTGAGATACAAGGATACGAATAATCATCACAATACCAAAATCCATCTTGATTGCAATTCTCATGCGAAGTTTGGTGTTCTTAAGGTCGACGCACTAAATTTCAATATCATCATTACATCCCGATTTAACCATGGAGATAAACTAACAATTCTAGCTTATAAGAAAAGATGCAATCTAAGATGATTCTTTCTTAAGTCCTTATAACCAAAAGTGATATCACCTCCAAGTTATGATCAATATAACAACATAAATCATACGGATAATCAACTTCAGAATGTTCCTCTCATCATTTGACGTACTAAGATTCCAACTACGAGGTTCCAGCATAAACATTCCAATCTTCTAAACATGATGTTTGGTGAATAATTCACCAAAGGAACTCAACATCTTGCTAGTATGATCATCTTATTCTTTAGAACCCGAATCTAAGGCTGGAGATAGAATTAACATACCTTAATATGACGAAATCACTGAACCAAAAAGGTAGAATCCGACTCCGGTTGGTTGTATGCCACTCCAAGGTGCTACTCCACTTCAATGATCAATCACAAGTAATATCCAATCTCCAATGATCAAGTAGATGTGTTCTAAGTGTGTTTAAGGAGGATAAAATGCTCTCTGGACTATCAAGTACGAAGGTTACTCGAAGGAAATGAGAAGAAAATGGAGTGTTGTCCCTTATATAAAGTTTCTACACACTAGCTAATTAGCGCACACTACCATACAATTCTTAGCGCACGCTAATAAGCGTTGACTCCAAATCTGTCCAGGTTCATCCGCGGGAATCTTATTCGGACCCACGTCCGGCTGGTGCATGTGCTAGCCGCCCAGATCAATAATTAACTGCCTAGCGCACGCAATTCTTCATTCGTAGCGTGCGCTAGTTGTAGCCCGATAACGCATGACGAGATACTTATGTACACAGATACCAATGTGAGAAATATCATACTCCAATTATCGAGATCACAATTCCAAATAATACAGGGTTCGAATACAGATGAAATACACAATAATAAATTCGGATATTACAAAATGGGCCAACATATCTCGGGCTAAGTTTTCCTTTCTTCCCAAATCTCATTATGCTTTTCATTGGAGATACCCTCAAGAACACATGGTCTCCAACTGCAAATTCTTAATCTCTTCTTTGAATATCTGCATAACTCTTCTGTCTACTTTGTGCAATCTTCATTCGTTCTCTTATCTTTTCTACCACCATACCAGATGTTGTATCATGTGTGGTCCTAGTAGACTTCTTTCTCCAACTTTATCCCAGTGTATGGGAGATATACATTTTATCCCATACAGTGCTTTATATGGTGCCATCCCAATTGTAGATTGGTAACTGTTGTTGTAGGTGAACTCTACCAATGGAAGCTTTATATCCCAATTGCCCTTTAAATCTAGTATGCATGCTCTCAACATGTCTCTGAGTATTTGAATAACTCTTCTAACCGCCCATCACTTTGTGGATGAAATGCGGTGCTGAAAGCAAGCTTCGTACCCATTGCGTTATGTAAACTTTTCCAACATGCAGATGTGAATTTAGGGTCCCTGTCAGATACTATTGATACTGGCACCCCATGTAGTCGGACTACCTCTTTAATATATTCCTGAGCATATCGATCCATATTATATGTGGATTTTACTGGAAGGAAATTAGCAGATTTGGTCAATCTATCAACAATCACCCATATCGAATTATACCCATTTTGAGTCCTTGGTAGCCCAAGCACAAATCCATTGTAATGTGTTCCCATTTCCATTCCGGAATTAGTAAAGGCTTCAAAAATCCTGCTGGTCTCTGATGTTCAGTTTTGATCTGTTGGCAAGTTAGACATTCACTACAAAAAAAAAAACAGTTTTCACCGACGCCATTTACCGACGCCCGTACCCGCCGTTGTTAAACTTATAATTTACCGACGCCATTACCGACGCCCGTTATTTAATTGATTTACTGACGCCATTGCCGACGACCGGTTCATAGACTTATTTTTTTTTCTTTTTTTTCAAAATTAACGACGCCGTTTACCGACGCCATTTACCGACGACCTTACCGACACCACTTCAGCGTTGGTAAATTTTTATTATTATCTTTTTTTCTTTTTTCACAATTAACGACGCCGTTTACCGACGCCATTTACCGACGCCTTTACCGACGCCATTTTGGCGTTGGTAATTTTTTTTTTTTTTAATTTAACGACGCCGTTTACGCCATTACCGACGCCATTTCGGCGTCGGTAAATTTTTTACACTATCCCACATCTAAAAAACAGTAGTGTTTTATGTGGTTTATAAACCAAAATCTTTCTCAACCATTTGAAATTGAATGGAGCCCCAACCTGACCCGCCCGGACCCGGACCCGACCCACCCGGACCTGGATCTGACCGAACATGACCCCGGCCTAAGCCCGCACCTAACCCGCCTGAGCCCCGACTGAGCCCGGACGTGACCCGCCAGAGTCCTGACCTCACTTTTTTAGATTTTTTTTAACGACGCCAAAAATGGCGTCGGTAAATGGCGGCGTCGGTAAAAAATTACCATCGAGCGTTTTCCCAATGGCGGATTGCCGTCGGTAATGGCGTCGGTAATTTTTTACCGACGCCATTTTCTGTTTTACCAACGGCGTTTGGCGTCGGTAAAAACTATTTTTTTGTAGTGATTCTTCCACGAATTTTGCAATATCTTTCTTCATGTTATGCCACCATTAATGTTGTTGCAAGTCTTTATACATTTTTGTGCTACTTGGATGTATTGAATAAGGACTGGAATGAGCCTCCTTCAGAATGTCCCCTATGATGGTTGAGTCAGCTGGCACACACAGTCTCCCTTTGTATCATAATATTTTATCACTAGAGACTGAGAAGTTTGGTAAATTGCCCTCATCAACTTTTTCTCTCAATTTGCCTATGTACTGATCCACCTTCTGGGTTTCTTTGGTTATATCTTGAAGTGCATGTTTCAATCTGAGTGCTGATAATGAACAAATCTTCCTTTTGGGCACAATTTTCAGTTCTAATTGTTGCAAGTCTAATAATAGTGGCTTCTGCGTGATTCGAAATGAAGATATAGACTTTCTACTTATTGTATTTGCAGCCACATTTGCCTTACCAGGAAGATAATTGATCTCACAATCATAGTCTTTCACCAATTCTAACCATCTCCACTGTCGCATATTCAGCTCCTTCTGTGTGAAAAAGTACTTCAAACTTTTGTGGTCTATATAGATTTTGTACTTTTCACCATATAGGTAATGCCTCCAAATTTTTAGTGCAAAGACAACAGCAGCCAGTTCTAGATCATGTGTTGGACTTCTCATACTCTTTTAATTTCCTGGAGGCATAGGCTATTACCTTCCCATGTTGCATCAATACAGCACCCAAATCATTTTTAGAAGCGTCAGTGTAAACTACAAAGCCATCTGTTCCTATAGGAGTGGCAAGGATAGGAGCTGTAGTTAATCTACGCTTCAATAACTGGAAACTTCCCTCGCACGCATCAGACCAAACAAACTTTGTATTCTTCCTTATTAACAATGTCAATGGGGTTGCAATCTTTAAGAATCCTTGTACAAACCGTCGGTAGTAGCCAGCTAGTCCAAAGAAGCTTCGAACCTCTGATAAATTTGTTGGTGTTGGCCAATTACTAACCACCTCTACCTTGTTTGGATCAACTGAAATGCCATCCTTGGATACCACATGCCATAAAAACACCACTTGTTCTATCCAGAAATCACATTTCTTGAATTTAGTATACAACCGTTTTTCTTTGAGAATTTGAAGCACAATTCTGAGGTGTTCTTTATGCTCATCCCTATCATGTGAATAGATAAGGATATCATCAATAAACACCACCACAAATTAAGGAACTCTTTGAATACCCGGTTCATCAGATCCAAAAATGCTGCTGGAGCATTTGTCAAACCAAAAGGCATCATTAAAAATTCATAGTGACCACATCGCGTTCTAAATGTTGTCTTTTGGGTATATTCTTCTTTGGCCTTCAGTTGATGATATCCTGAACGTAAATCAATATTTGAGAATACTGATGCTCCTTGGAACTGATCAAATAAATCATCTATCCTTGGAAGAGTATATTTGTTCTTGATGGTCACCTTATTCAGTTCCCTATAGTCAATGCATAATCGCAATGAGCCATCTTTATTTTTCACAAACAAGACAGGCGCTCCCCAAGGTGAACAACTATGACGGATGAATCCCTTATCAAGTAATTCTTGTAGCTGAATTTTTAATTCTTTCAATTCTGTTGGTGCCATTCTGTATGGGGCTTTAGAAATAGGGGTAGTCCCTGGCATTACATCGATTGCAAAATCAATTTCCCGATCTGGCGGCAACCTTGGTAGATCATCTGGAAACACCTCAGGAAATTCTCTAACCACATCTACATCTTCAGGCTTCAATTTCATTTCAAGGGAGGTGTCCAAAACATTAGCCAAATAGCCGGTACACCCCTTATTTAACATCTTCCTAGCTTTCAGTGCAGTTATAATTGGCAAAGAGCACGAATATGAATTACCTCTAAAAATAAACCGTCCTCCATTTGCTGGTTGAAAGGCCTTAATCTTCTTATTACAATCGACATTTGCATAATATTTAGCTAGGCAGTCCATACCAAGGATAACATCAAAATTAGATATTGGTAGGACAACAAGGTCGGCGTAGAGTACCCTCCCGCCAATTCGAACTGTATAAGCCCTCAATATTTGGTCAGAATCCATATTTTCTCCAAACGGAGCAGCCATATTTTAACCAACTTTCAATAGATTTGGTTTAATGCCCGATTTTCTCATAAATGCATATGATGCAAATGAATGTGTAGATCCTGGGTTTATCAATGTAAGTGCAGGAATTCCTGAGATCAGAATGGTACCTGAGACTATGGAAGCATCTGCATCAACTTGTTCTCATGTCATTTCAAACACCCTTCCCTGAACTTTATTCTCTGGGTTTGAGCAATCTCTCACCATATGTCCGGGCTTCTTGCATCTGAAACAATTATTGGACCCGACAAAACATTCTCCAAGGTGATTTTTCCCACATTTAGTACACTTAGGCTTTTCAGTTGTACTTGGTGTAACACCCCCAGAAAGAAACCGGGAATATTACATGCCGCAGAACCTCTCCGTGAGGATCCACCAGGCTAGACATCGAAACCACACGTTACATTTCATTTCGACGTAGCAAGATAACAAACCAAATAGACCAATTTGGTCTTTTATCACTAACATACAAATCAAAGTATATATTTCTATCTCGACTCATACCCATACAAGGGTAAAATACACTCATAAACAAAAAGTACGACAGCGGAAAAGACCATACAACAAACTCCGACTGACTGCACCCAAAGCTGGCCTTCATGTGATTAGTACCATTGTCTTCCATCATCCTTCGCACCAATCCTGTGTTTTGCTCCCAAAACCTGCATGTACCTGGACGCAGAACAGACATCCACCCCCCGAATACTCGGGGGTTAGCAAAACTCCACTGTTTTGCTAGTGCAAGTATAAAACAGAAGTACAAGCCATACACAACATACTTCAAGAATATAAAAATCTTGAATATGCTTCCTGAGATAACTCACTTGATCAAAACCATTTTCATCATAAAAGGGTAGGAAATAATACCATGTATCTCTTACAAAACATTTTATAATCTCGGGAGTTTTGAAAACATTTAGAATTAAGAAATTCTCAAGTCTTTCGAAAACACTTAGGGACACGGCCCAAATATCATTTTCCAAAATACAAGTTCCGATATCAATTCACGGGGTCCACAACCCATTTCACGAAACACAGGGTCCACGACCCAAATCACAAAACACGGGGTCCACGACCCAAATCACATAACACAGGGTCCACGACCCAAATCACATAACACAGGGTCCACGACCCAAATCACATAACACATATTCCTAAGGATTATTCGCGTTCTGTGCTAACAAGCCATGAACCTCAGATGCTCCCTCAGAACATACCCGAGTGAATAACCCAATAGGAAACCATACCGAATCACATGTCCTCGTGACAACAGTCACAGAACCAATAACAAATCACAACCATAAGTTATCTCGGCATCGCGCTAACAAGCCAAGAACCTTGGAGTCCCCGCAAGACATACCCGATGATAACCCCCACAAGTTATCGCGGCATCGGGCTAGCAAGCCCCAAACCTCGGAGTCCCCGCAAGACATACCCGGATTGGATAACCTTACGGTCATGCCCGACCCATACTAACAAGTATGGATCCCGGAGATTTATCAATCCTACCCGGAGGCACATCACTTTCAACGATCACATAACCATGAGCAGAACATCAAGCCAAGCAACAATTAAACATCACAACCTCCTTTCAAAGGAGTAACAACTAATATCACACACATTACGTTCTTACCGAACAAGTACACATAACATTTCGTAACCCCAGGCAAAGGATTACGGTCTATTAAACTCACTCAAAGTGATCATAACATCTTTCAATATACAAAACCAGCCCACATATTCCGAGAACACATATATTCACGAAGTACACAATTTATCGTTGAAAGACAACATATCGAGAACATACCAATCCCTTTTTACGTTCATTAAACATTGAATTTCGCATAAAATCATTTATCGATAATTATGCCTATGAAAAATGAAACGTATGGACAAGATACTTGCCTCAAAATCGGCACGCAAGTATTCCGACGAACACGGCTCAACCGTGAAGCATCGAAACGCTCGATGCTAACGAAAAGGAAGACGACGACGAACGGAAAGGTTCAACACGGGTTCTTCACAAGAAACTCGACCCTAACATCATACAATTAATAAATCAACGATTATACGAGGAAGAATAATCGTAGAACGCCCGAAAATCCGTCTATGACATTCTGCCAGACACCTTCAAGGCATCGATTAAGAACTCAACCAAAACGACGAATCTATACGATCCGACCATGTAATAACAAGGTAAATGATATAATACATCTAAATAATCATCAAACCATCACAATCCTAAGTTAAATCGGATTAAACGAACGAAATCAAACAAAATACCCAAATTCCCCAAAACTAGGATTTCTAGAAAATCTGACCTCATTCGCTCGATCAAAGGATTTTATAGGATGATTCGTCAATGATATAAGCTCTAGGAATTCGTGGATTCATTGTTTAAAAACATGCCTTCGCCTTCTCCGAACCTCCAGCCGCGGACAGAAAAGAAAAGGAATGAAAAATGAGTGGAAATATGACTGCTCAGTCATATTTATACTGGCACGGCCTAGCGTGTGCTAGCCTTCCAGACTAGCGTGCGCTACCGGCCAGTATTGGCCCAGAAATCAGCTTTGTGCCGCGGCCCGGCCAGAAGGGGCCGCGGCCTGGCCAGAAGGGGCCGCGGCCCGAGGTACAGCCCGCTCCAGCATCAAAAGGCACACGGTGCAGTCTTAGCTATTTCGACCATAACTCCTTCGTCCGGACTCCGATTGACTCACTGTTTGAGCCATTAGAAATCTAACTTGTTGATATATAATATTCCAAAGATTCAGAATTTTCTGAGTTTCCAAGAATTAATGGTGACTTTACAAAGTCGAACTCACACGTGAAAAGGTCGATTAAGGACACAGAACTCAACAAAATGACACCAAAACGAACTCGGATGACAAAAAGTGTAGAATTAATCATTCTCGGAATGACGAAACGGTCACAATAGAGTCGCTAAGATAGACTTCAGCCAAAAATAGAAAATTACCTGAAATTGAAATTGCGAATATTACATACTACCCTTCTTAAAAGAAGTTTCGTCCCGAAACTTAAAACAAGTAGGGAGATGCAATGTCGCGCCAGGAAAACTCAACAAGATACACAAGAAACGCGTAACTTACGCCCAACGGCGAAATGTTATTAGCAACGCAAAGGCACATACGGCGTGAAAACACGCTCCACGACGACCAACGCAACGCCACCGATAGAGACATAATAAAATCAACAAGTGACAAGCGTCATCAAACAGATGATACAATCGAGTCAATTATCCTAACAATCCCGAAACACACGGCACCTATTACAAGGAAATACGCACAGTCGAGAAAACAGAAATAAACACAAAATGATCCAAAACAAGATCACGGCTCGTTCGAACGATAAAAACCGAAATACAGAACAAGTTCAGAAGGTATCAACGAAAACGACTGAGTAGATAGAGTTGAAAATACAGAAGTTCAATATCCAATCCACGTCTAACAAAAAAAATGTTTAACTCCGAAATTCGAAACAATAAAGTGAAAAGATAACATAATATACAACTGATAGACCACGCCCCTTAGGAACTACTCGGAGTCGATCCTGTTATCAATGCTCAAGTCCATGCCTCGGAAGGCTCGGCAACCATCTCGCAAAACTGAACCCGGTGTCCCTCGATTCCGCACCTATAACACGTTACTGGAGGAGAAGGACAATGTGCACGAACATGTCCCGCCACATTATAGTTAAAACATCTCCTGGATTTACCAGGAGTCAGAACAGAAGACTTGGAACTCTCAGTTCCACGCATCGAGCGATGGAGCTTCACAGCGGAGAGACTACTACGTTGCAAATTAGAAACACCGACTCCTGTACTGTCCACACGGTCATTGGATTTCATCTGCTTCTTTGACTCGGGCACACGCTCCGACGATAACGAAGCTAGTTCACGGGCTAATGCTCGATCTTGATAGTCCCTCAATGAAGTGCAATTGAATCCCGACATATACACACGAATATCCGGCTTCATCCGCCTGTCAAAGTGAAGGATTCTCTCTTCTTCGGTTCTCACCCGATCTCGCACATAACTGAGTTGTTTGCTATAGTTGATGATAGCCTGCGACACTGATATATCTTGCGGTTCTGCCAAGTAAAATTCGCGAATCCTCTGCTCTCTAATCGGTTTTGGATAGAACTCAGCTTCCATAAATGCTTGGAACTCCGCCCACGTGAAATCACGATCACGAGGTTTAACAGCTTCCCACCAATTAGCGGCATCTTTGTCAAGAAGGTACTGAGCGATAGGTACCTTCCGCTCTTCAGGACATCCGACAGCCTCGAAAATCTTTCCCAACTGAAAAATCAAACCTTCCCAGCCCAACGCATCCGCAGCACCGGCGAATCGAGGGGGATTCATACGAACTACCTTGCGAAGCCATTAATTTACACCGACGATCTGACTCGCGTCAATGCTACGTTGAACCACCTGGGTCAACTGAGTCATTTGAGTCGCTACCTGTTGCAATATAGTAGCAACACCCAAACTAAAATCATTCCCAGCAACATTCTCTCGATTCTGCATCTGATCCCCATGGCCATCAGCACCACGGTTATGACCACGACCTCTGCCCCTCGGCATACTAACAAACAATAACCTGTGGTAACGAAATATCATAACACATAGCAAGATATTCACATTTCCGTCTATAATCAAACACCATTAAATCATATACATATTACGATTTAATTCAAGCTAGAGCACAGTAAACAAACTGTTATGCCGACAATCTTCATTAATAATGTCGTTATGTGAATTAAAAATGCAATGAAATTGAAGTCGTTCACTATATCAAAATCATTTTCTGTACGGGTTCCGCGCCGGAACTCACCAAGTTGAAAACCATTTTCAAAAACGTTCAAAAATGCCAAAAAAAAGCCGTTGACGGTAATACTTTTCCAAATACTCACCAAAAGTCATTTCCCGAATACCAAATACCGTCATAGAATACCATTTGAAATTACAAGGTAAAGACGCCAAAACTCAATAGTTTCAAAACGTACGTTAAGTCATCCCTTAAACGTACCAACAAAAGAGTTAAGAAAAAAGTTAACGAAATAACCCAAATTTACAAGATACCCGAAAGGTCATTTCAAAACACACACGATTTGGCAAAAGTACCAAAAAGTCATTTGAACTTTACACACGCAATGGATAAGAACACAGTCAAATTACACATAATCATACACAACATTTGTTGTTCCTGAACAACACACATAGAGTACGGTCTCAAACGTTCAGTATAACAATCGCAAAAGTTAGACTTATGACCAGAATGTAGTTTCTGAGCTTCTGCTCAGACCAATTAATGTATGATTTAACAGAGACTTAGCGTGGGCTAGCCATGCCACGTTAGCGCGCGCTACCTATTCTAATCCAGCAACACATTCATGAGCATACACTAAATGATACCAAAAGTCGAAGGTTAAAAATAGACAGCAACATACGAATCCAAACGCCAACAATTTACATCCTCACTACATAACTTTAACCGAAATTCATGAAACTGAAAAGTTGAAGGCGAAAGTCACGTCTCAAGTAAATTTTTGATAGACCTCATTTGAGCATTTAAAAATCAAATTTTGAAAATTTTCAATGCAAGATGAACATAAAATACATGTAGTTGAATTCCCAAAAATCTTTGGTCTCGAGGTCATCATACGAAAATCAAATCATTTTTCCTTCTCGAAGGATGTTTTTAAATAGAATTTACGTGACTTCCCCAAAACATTTGAAGTTTAAAATACCACATTGATAAACTTTTATTGAGTAACCAATCCAAAATATCGCTCCTGTAAAAAAAACTTCACACAAGGATGTATATATATATATATATACATACACACATATCGGTACTACTCTTTATCCTGGCACAACACGAGAATCAAACAAGTATGGAGTAAGTATTCACGAGGCACAATTAAACTCCACATAATAACACAGAATCACATAAACTCGTATAACACGAGACACAACAAAGTAGGGTGACTTACATCCACAGATCGCACGAAGATGATGGCTGCACTTCGATACTAATGACGAATGACAACTCAGACGACGCGTCGTGACGCGACCCAGTCAGACAAAATCTGACAAGACAAGACTTGATAACACACAACTCGACCCGACAGCCTAGGTTTCCGCAACCTAAGCTCTGATAACATAAATGTAACTGTTAGGATAGTATACTGCAAAGCATACTTTATGCTTCTATTACCTAATTTCCCTGTTACTACCTATGAGAATATTATTTACATTTAATCACATGTTTTGCATATTTATTCACGTTATGGTTATGCAAATGAAATGTCTAATTATTTTATATTGTAGATAATGTGGTGTGTTGGTGTCACACGGAAGATCACATTATCGGTGCCTTATTAAATAATATAATAGTTCACAACCTATATAATTATTAGACAAATTATATAAAAGGTTGTAGTGTATGCTTGAGAATAGTTGGTCTTGACTATTAGCATACATTAGCGTATTTGCATACGTTGAACTGGATCGAGGTGAGATAGTATCTTCTGTACTGACTGTAAGAAGAACGTAAATGTCGGATAATTATTATTTCTTAATTCTAAGTATATAATATTTAATTGTGTATTTATAATAATTATTGCTTTGATTTACCATAGGTGAGAGTCAAAATGCTCGACTCAATAAGCCTCGTATCTTGGGCAATAATATTGTTTATACGGCAGTTAATATTATTACTAGAAATCGTGTCCCGACTCGTGCGGGTTGATGATGTCACCTTGAGGAGCTCGATAATGATTATTATATTAAACCCTGCAGGTGGATTTAATTCCGATATAATAATAAGGTTCGAGTGGTACTACTCTTGGATAAGATATTAATTAATTAAAGCTATCAGTAGCTTATAATTAATAAATGGACATTCGATATCTTAAATACGGGAAATATTATATTTAATAAGGAGCCCAATTTCGTAATTTGGGATTTTGGTAGGAAGTGCAATATCAACTTTTTAGTGGACTAAGTTGATATTAATAGATTCATTATATTAGGAAGAGTGCTAATAAGGTCAGATGAATCTATTAGGAGTCCTTCCATAATCCTCCTTAAGATCCCTAGTAGTAGTCCAAGAGCCTATATATAGGACTTATGGGTGTTGGCCGATTTTATCATTATTCATACACACGGAATTTCGATTTAGGGTTTAGGGGTTTAATTGTGGATCTTGACTTGTGTCTTTGCTTCCACAATTGAGAGAATACTTTAATTCTTGCTACATATCGGAATTACTTGAAGAAAAGAAATCGAGAATTGTGAGGGATATTATTTCGGCCGATCCATAGAAGTCCAAACAAGATCCGGTAGCTCGTTGCCCACACAACCTCCGGTTCAAGGCGGATCATACTCTAGAAGATCTAAAGGTAGAAATACAAGGTGATCAAGATGAAAGCAACCAATACTCTTCAAAAGGTAATATCCTATGATCTTTGAATCTAGATTAGGATATTTTAATTATCAACATATTTAATTAATAAATAATAAATAATATTTCCATTGCTTATTAATCTTAGTAATTAATTAATTAGCATGCCTAAATAGATCTTATGCTCGTTGTTGGTCCCAGAAATGATAAAGACTATCCTCACTGTACCAACTCGAGCCTTTTCTAGCGTGCTTTGTCCTCACTCACGCGCACCTGAGAAACTTCCCAGGGGGTCACCCATCCCATAACTACTCCAGGCCAAGCACGCTTAACTGTAGAGTTTTTTATGAGATGGATACCAGAAAAGAAGATGCATCTTGTTGGTATGAGTAGTCCAAATCAATTCATTTAACCACTTTCTAGTGCAGATCTCACAGGTCGAATCGCAAGCCGCGCCTCGCGCATTTTTAAGCTAATGCAGGCAGGATGCTGACCGAAGCCCAACAATCCCCCTCCCAGTATCTGCCAGCATTTCAGCCCCATAATCTGGAAACCTCCGCGAACTATATTTGATCACACAGCCCTCTAGCGGCTAGATTCATTCACACAGTCCTCCAACACTTGACATCAGCATATGTTCCACCTCCGTTTACTTGCGCTGCGCCAGTATCTCAGTTCCAGCATACTAGATTTGATCACATAGCCCTCCAGCTCCTGACAACCTCCACTGCACAAGCATCTCAGTTCCTGCCAAGTGGCAATATCTGCTGCATGCCCGCCTCTCAGTTCGAACATTCTGGCAGCCTCCACTGTAGGATACTTCGAGGGAATTTGCACCCGTGACCTGCTCCGATACCAATTGTTGGTCCCCAGAATGATGAATACTATCCTCACTGTATCAACACGAGTCTTTTCTAGCGCGCTTTGTCCTCACTCACGCGCACCCTGAGAAACTTCCTAGGGGGTCACCCATCCCATAACTACTCCAGGCCAAGCACGCTTAACTTTGAAGTTTCTATGAGATGGCTACCAGAAAAGAAGATGCATCTTGTTGGTATGAGTAGTCCAAATCAATTCATTTAACCACTTTCTAGTGCAGATCTCACAGGTCGAATCGCAAGCCGCGTCTCGCGCATTTTTAAGCTAATGCAGGCAGGATGCTGACCGAAGCCCAACACTCGTAGATGCGTAAAATGCGATTATCAACTTTCCCAAATGTTGTTGCCCGAAATATTTATCCGAAGATGAAATACTGCTGGAATGGACGGACAGCAAACAAGGTTTGCGGGAGCACTTCCGAGAGAATATGAATAAACACTGGATTTGCCGGGCTTGTTAGGCCCGAGCTTGAATGCTCTCGCGAGATGTTATTAATACAAATATTCGTGGATACAAGTATTAATGTGAGAATCCAATTACAATAAGTGTAAAAAGACTCTGTTAATCCAGCTCTTGAGCGAAGCTCGGTGTTCTTCGTCCCTGCCGATCGTCTGCTGAATGAGAGGTCGAGAGAAGAGAGAACCAAAAGATAGCTGTTGCCAAGAGTTGGAGAAAGCCAAGTGCTGTGTGAAATCTCGTGGGAATGCAGAGAGTGCTTGTTCAGTGGGTAAAAATCCGAGAGAAGTCCAAGTGCAGGGAGCCTTGTATTTATAGGGGCAGCGGTGCCTTGTCCTCTGGCGGGCGATCGCCTTCCGGCCATTATAATAATGGGGCGATCGTCTGCTAGCCAATATTATAATGGGGCGATCACACGGGCTGTCGGCCTAAAGTCCAAGGTAGATGCTGGCAGCCAGCTGTGCGGTCCAATGAGGAGCTAGCACGCGTCCGGGGTCACTGTCACATGCGGTCCTACTGACAACTTTCGGCGGGCTTGTCAGCTGGTGGACGGATGCTGACAGGCTGTGGTCAATGATCCGTGAATTGCGGATCTTGTCTCGGCTCAGCACGTGGGCTCAGTCCAGAGGCTCGGCCTTTGCCGACTGGATGACTATCGGCATGATGCGGTCGTCTCTAGCTGGTTACTGAGGGTCGGCATCGGCCAGTCGCTGAAGGTCGGAATCAGTCGGTCACCAAGGGTCGGTCGGAAAGTGCCGAGTGATGATCATCCGCTAGTTGGTCGCCAGGAGTCGGTCGCCCAGTACCGAGAGACGATCGTATTTCATGTCGATCGCTCAGCACCGGGACTTGTCCTGGGACCTTCGGTTGGCCGATTTATCTTGCCTGTGGGGATAAGGCTAGGTCGCCTGGTCGCTGGTCGGCAGTTCTGCCTCGGCCGCTCGGCAGTGGTTAGGTCACCCGATCTCCGAAGCGATCGCCGGTCGGAGAGTATAATTCTCGACACAACAATTGCCCCCCAGCTTGCTCCGATGTTGAAGACATGGGGCGAGGTGGTTCTTGTTGGCGATCGTGTAAGATGAGGACGGGCGAACCGTTGAGCTGACTTTGGATTCGGACTTGGGCTATCATGTCGATTGGCTAGCTATCTTTCGGTCTTGTACCTGCAAGAAACAACATTGGCCGATCCCTCGTAGAAACTAATAGTTTCGTCGCTGAGGAACGGTGCACAGTCATGGAATTCGATGGACCGACTCCATGACCGTGTCTTGTGCGCGAAGACAGTGAGTGTCTCGTGACTCATTTTATTTTGAGGGTCCTCTGTTAGGCTGCGCCTCGCCTCGTATTTAAATGAAGGGCGTGCGGTCTTGGTCTAGAGGAGTCCTTGCACGGGGTGCCGTCGGATTAATCAACTCCACCTCCGCGGCTTGTTATCTCTGCTTCCACCTCGGCCTGCCATGAAGATGGCGAACCTCGACGGTGTACGTTGAGACGGGGGTAGTAGCACGTGTTGCATTGTCCGGGTTCGCCATGTTAGATGATGAACCTTGAGGGCGGGCGATCGTGTCCACTGATTAGTTTTGGAGGGCCCTCAGACTACGCCGGACTCGTATTTAAACGAAGGGCGGGCGATCTTGGCCCAAAGGGGCCTTGCATGGCCGAAGCAGCCGGTTCCATCGACTTCCAGGACCATGGCTTGTATGATGTGCGACGGAGGCGATCTCGTGCCGTAGTCCACCATGTTAGGTAGTGAACTGTCGATGGCGATCGTGTCCTCCGGTTTTGATGATGATGTTTGATACTAGCGAACGGCCTGGGAGACCGGTGGTCGTCGCTCGGCTGCCGATCGTGTTGCTCATAAGTGGATATCGGCGATCGGGCGGGAGATCGTCGTTCGGGCGCCGATCGCGCTGCTTAAAGGCCGAGAAGGAACCTTTGCCTGGCCAGAAAGTCTGCAGCCTTATCTCGGAAGATCGCGTAGGTCGCGGGTTGGTCCTTCGTGAGATGCCTGAACATAGGTGAAAGACCATGGAATCCTCCTAGGACCGAGTAGAGGGCGATTTCATCGCTTATGGGCTCGCCGTTGAGGATGATCTCGTCTACTCGGTCGATGTAGTCCGAGTCGGACTCTTCTTCTCCCTACCTGATTTGCATCATGTGAAGGGTACCTTCCGTCCGGGCGACCCTGGTGGCGAAGTATGTTGTGAAGACGTTCGCCAGCTGGTTAAAGGAGCCGATGGACCGAGGCGGCAATGTGGCATACCGCCTGTGGGCGAGGTCGTCCAGCGTCAGACGGAACATTCGGCACCTGGTCGCGTCTGATGCCCCACACCCGGCCATGTAGATGTTGAACTTGCTCAGGTGTGTTTCGGGGTCCGATCTCCTCTCGTACAGAGGTGTTTGAGGAGGAGCGATCTTGTGCTGCACAGGGGCGAGCTCGATGTCGATCGCGAGCGGCTCGCTCGGCTCGGCGATCCTCTTCTTGGCGCCTGCCCCGGATTCCAGGAGCGCCTTCATGTCGTCGAGCTAGCGCTGCATCGCGGCCATTGCCGCAGCATGGTCGCTCGCTGATCGGCTTTTGGAGCGGGGTCCGAGGCGATCGTGTACCGATCTCCTGACTCCGCTGCTGCCGACCTCGGCTGTTTGGCGAGGGGGAGCCAGTCGGCTGGGCTGCCTTCTGGGAGTCGGATAGGCCAAGCTCCTGGTGACCGACTCTAACTCCATCGTCTCGTGGCTGGGGCCGGACTGCCCTGGTCGCCAGGTCGGGTCGCTGCCTAGGCAGTCGAAAATAGAGCTGCCCCAGCTGGCGAGCGCCTCTTCCTGTGGATGGTAGCCTCCTGGCGATCGCTCGGCCAGCAACGCCTTGTGCTTCCGTTTGGTCCTTCGGCGGATGGCCGATGTGGTGACAGCGGGAGGCGCGCCGAGAGCACTCCGTCGCTCCTGTAGGACGGCCATGGCCTCCTCGATCTGTTCTGCGGTTCGGAACCGATCGAGTGAGAGGCTCGGGCCGGTCCCCGGGGGCAGGATCGAGCGTCTCGGACCGCGGCGGCTACCTTCCACCATCGGCTGTGGCTCGGACTGAGACGGAACGAGGTGCCTGGCAGGCTGGTCAGTGGCTTTCTTCGACGCAGAGGCGGAAGACATGATTTCTGAAAGATTTCTTTGAAGCGCAGTGAGTGTCACTTCAAGTGTATGTCCCGAGAACAGTGAGTGTTCTTCGAGACGGTAGGAATGAAAATTTGAGGGTTAGATGCCCTCCTTCTAGCGCCAATTGTTGTTGCCTGAAATATTTATCCGAAGATGAAATACTGCTGGAATGGACGGACAACAATCAAGGTTTGCGGGAGCACTTCCGAGAGAATATGAATAAACACTGGATTTGCCGGGTTTGTTAGGCCCGGGCTTGAATGCTCTCGCGAGATGTTATTAATACAAATATTCGTGGATACAAGTATTAATGTGAGAATCTAAGTACAATGAGTGCAAAAAGACTCTGTTAATCCGGCTCTTGAGCGAAGCTCGGTGTTCTTCGTCCCTGCCGATCGTCTGCTGAATGAGAGAGGCCGAGAGAAGAGAGAACCAAAAGATAGTTGTTGCCAAGAGTTGGAGAAAGCCAAGTGCTGTGTGAAATCTCGTGGGAATGCAGAGAGTGCTTGTTCAGTGGGTAAAAATCCGAGAGAAGTCCAAGTGCAGGGAGCCTTGTATTTATAGGGGCAGCGGTGCCTTGTCCTTTGGCGGGCGATCGCCTTCCGGCCATTATAATAATGGGGCGATCGTCTGCCGGCCAATATTATAATGGGGCGATCACACGGGTTGTCGGCCTAAAGTCCAAGGTAGATGTTGGAAGCCAGCTGTGCGGTACAATGAGGAGCCAGCACGCGTCCGGGGTCACTGTCACATGCGGTCCTACTGACAACTTTCGAGGGCTTGTCGGCTGGTGGACGGATGCTGACAGGCTGTGGTCAATGATCCGTGAATTGCGGATCTTGTCTCGGCTCAACACGTGGGCTCAGTCCAGAGGCTCGGCCTTTGCCGACTGGATGACTATCGGCATGATGTGGTCGTCTCTAGCTGGTCACTGAGGGTCGGCATCAGCCAGTCGCTGAAGGTCGGCATCGGTCGGTCACCAAGGGTCGGTCTGCAAGTGCCGAGAGATGATCGTCCGCTAGTCGGTCGCCAGGAGTCGGTCGCCCAGTATCGAGAGACGATCGTATTTGATGTC
Source organism: Orobanche coerulescens (assembly GCA_033398695.1). Lineage (NCBI taxonomy): Eukaryota > Viridiplantae > Streptophyta > Magnoliopsida > Lamiales > Orobanchaceae > Orobanche > Orobanche coerulescens. The sequence continues at coordinate 8,184,688 of CM065814.1, forward strand.
GATCGCTCGGCACCGGGACTTGTCCTGGGACCTTCGATTGGCCGATTTATCTTGCCTGCGGGGCTAAGGCTAGGTCGCCTGGTCGCTGGTCGGCAGTTCTGCCTCGGCCGCCCGGCAGTGGCTAGGTCGCCCGATCTCGGAAGCGGTCGCCGGTCGAAGAGTATAATTCTCGACACAACACCAAACTTCTCTTCCGCTGCATTTTACTTTCCAACAATTGGTATTGGAGCCGGATTTTTAGGCTTTTGCTATTTTAATTAATTTTAGTGATTAATTGATAGCAATTTTAATATTCATATATTTTGATGTTGGAATATTTTGCTAGATGTGTTCTTGCAGGTGATATGATCCAATTATCATGGTTTATATGAATGGTGTATTTATTTATTTTTATTAATTATGCAATTGTTGGTTTGGCCCATTTTTTGAGGCATGTAATGGTTTTTCCCGTGAGAAAATCTGCGGGTAGTTCTAGGTGGTTTTATTTTCATGTAATCTTGATGTAATTTCGATGTATTTTATTTTGTATAAAATTGTAATCGAATTCGGAAAAGACGGGATCACGAAGAAATAGAGCGTAATCGATCGCTGGCAATGCCGACAAGCGGCTAGCAAGCAAAGTCGGCAAAGACACGGCTACTTGCCGAGCAATGAGCACCGCAGCCGCGGCACTGGTCCGGTTTCTTGTTCGGGCCGGTCGCCCGCTTTTGGTCCGTCCGCTTACGCCGTTCATTGCGTCCGCTGGAGAGTCGGGATTTAAAAAATAAAATTTTTATGTAATTAATTTTGCATAAAAGTGAAATTTTAATTTTGGAAATCCACGGCCCGGCCGGGGAGGAGCGACGAGATGCTTGATTCAGTGGGAGAGATCGAGTCGAAGATTTTCTCGGATTCAACTCAAGGAAGAAGACCATGATAATTGGATAATTTAATTATCTATGCTTTATTTTTGGTTTTTATTGTTTTGATGTATGGCATGTATGGATGTATGCGTGATATGTTTCCTTGCATGTTAGGACGAGAAAGATTAAAAGCCGCACATGCACATCTTTGGTACTGTACCTTATGGATAAAATAACTAAGTGATTAAATTGATTTATTTTTTTTAAAATAAAATCAAATTAGCCTCCATAATTAATTTAAATTGTGAAGTAATTAGCATGCGCGTTGATATTAGAGTCTTCCTCCATATCGGATGTGCTAATTATAGGTTCACTAGTTTTAAATTTCAAAATGATAACATAAGGTAAATATTACTATTTATGATAGGACCACTCCATCTGTAGGACTATTATTTAAAAGATAATATTTTAAGGATGTTAAATTATGGTGTTCACTTAGGTGTATTAATTAATTAGCTCCCCATCGGAGTCTATGTTAATTAATACATGGCCAAGAGGAACCAACTATTAATTTTACTTGTCATAACGTAATTTGGTTAGATAGTAAAATTAAAGACGTAAAACTCTACTTGAAAAATGTGTGTGTAAACGTCCACACGATCGTGGCTTGCATATGCGGATTTTTCGAGGTGTTGGTTGCTAGCATATATATTGTGTTTTTGAGGTTTTTCGATATATTTTGCTATGCATTATGTGATGGATGTTTTAATTTTTATCTCATATGTCTTTCAATGCACTGCTGTTATTCTCAAAGAAAATAAAATTGATGGCACTAACTTTGCCGATTGGAAAAGAAATCTTGACATTGTCCTGACTACTGAGGGGCATAAATTTGTCTTAATCGAGGAGGGCCCTCTAGAACCAGAACTAGATGCCACTCCCGAAGAGTTGGCTGAATTCCGAAAATGGAAAAAGTCTGATGAGATGGCTCGCTGTTACATTTTGGCTTCATTGACAAATGTATTGCAGCATCAACATCAGACGATGGGCTCGGCCGCGGAAATGATGAAAAGTCTCACCGAGATGTTTGGTCATCAGAACCGGGTGGCTAGACAAAATGCAATGAGGGTATTGATGACAACCCAAATGTACGAAGGACTCGGTGAGGGATCATGTTCTAAAAATGATGTCCCATTTGAACGAACTGAGCATACTGGGGGCTACTATCGATGCAGAAACGCAGGTTGATATTATCTTAGGCAGCTTACCTAGAAGCTTTGAGCAGTTCCGCCTCAACTACAATATGAATTGTAGGACATATAGTTTGGCGGAACTTCTGACAGAGCTTCAGTCTGCTGAAGGTCTCTTCAAACAAGGTTATCATTAGATTCTTGCGGCAACCGGTGCTACTTCTTCCAAACCCAAATGGGGAAAGAAGAAGAAGCAGGTTGGCCAGAAGCAAGTGGCAACCCTCAAGGTGAAAAGCAAGGCTCCTCACCCTGAGGCGAACAAAAAGCCAAAGGGAAAGTGCTACAAGTGCGGTCAGAAAGGACATTTTAAAGCGGACTGCCCTGCTCTTAAGAAAGGTATGTCTCGTGCACTAGTAGTCAAAACATGTTTGGCAGCTTGTTCTTCCACTTCGTGGATAGTTGATTCGGGCTCCACTGATCATGTTTTCTTTGACTCGCATGGTTTTTAGGTAACCAAGCAGCTTAGTGCAGGCGAGATTACCATCAACTGGGACGATTATTCCAGGCTTATGGCTGTTGCAGTGGGAGTCGTGCATTTGAAGATTAATGATAAATTATTAGTCCTCAATAATGTATTATTGGTAACGGATTTTAGAATGAATTTAATTTTGGTTTCTAAATTAAAAAGAGATGGTTATTCAGTTTCTTTTGATGATGATGCCATTATTAAGAAAACAAGCGGTGAATATATTTGCAAAGGTAATTTTAATGATGGACTATATGTCGTTAATACTACACAAACTCCTATGCATAAATCAATTAACTCTTTGTCTAAACCTAAAAAGAGAAAAGAACCTTCAAGCATAAACCAAACATATCTGTGGCATTTACGGTTGGGATATGTAAACCTTGGAAGGATTCAAAGATTGGTAGATGATGGCCATTGGATGATCTCCAAGTTGAGTCATTTCCAATTTGTGAATCCTGTCTAGAAGGTAAAATGACCAAAAGGGTTTTTAAAACCAAGGGAAACCGTGCCGAATGTGTTAAAATTGGTTCATACGGATGTATGTGGTCCAATGAATATCCAGGCTAGGGGTGGTTTCGAATACTTCATCACGTTTATAGATGATTATTCGAGATATAGATATATCTATTTGATGCGACGTGACTCTGAAGCCTTTGACAAGTTCAGAGACTTCAAGGCTGAAACGAAGAAGCATCATGGGAAGAGTATCAAGTCACTATGATCTGATCGTGGTGGCGAATACCTTAGTGGAGAGTTTTTGGATTTCTTGGCGAATGAGGGGATTCTGTCCCAGCTCACCGCGCCGGGAACTCCACAACAAAATGGTGTGGCTGAAAGAAGGAATAGGACTCTTTTAGAAATGGTTAGATCAATGATGAGTTATTCAGATTTACCTATTTCGTTTTGGGGATACGCCTTAGAAACAGCGGCGTACATTCTAAACCTGGTGCTTTCGAAGTGAGTTCCAAAAACACCCACAGAACTGTGGAGTGGGCATAAGCCCAGTCTAGGACATGTTCGGATTTGGGGTACTCCAGCACATGTGCTGAATAAGGAAGCTGATAAGTTGGCATCTCGTACAGAAGTACGAGTGTTTGTACGATATCCTAAGGGAACGAAGGGTGGCTTGTTCTATAGTCCCCAGGATCAGAAGGTCATTGTTAGCACCAATGCCCGTTTTGTGGAAGAGGATTATATGATTAGTCACAAGACCATGAGCGAGATAATACTGGAAGAGCTGAGGGGCGAGACTCCGTCTATACCAATCGTACAAGCGCCAACTAACACTGCACCATGTATCGATTCTGATACTTTTACACCAACTCAGGATTTGCGTCGTCGTAGTGGGAGGGTTGTTCGTCATCCCGAACGATTCATAGGCGTGGGAAAGTCTTCGGACTCAATCCCAGGCGAAGATGAATCAGATCCCTGGACCTATAAGGAGGCAATCCAAGATAAAGATGCTGACTCCTGGCAAGTATCAATGGAATCAGAAATGGGATCTATGGATTCCAATCAAGTGTGGGAGCTAGTAGAGCTACCTGATGGTGTACAAGCCATTGAGAGTAAATGGGTCTCCAAGCGAAAGAAAGGACGCGACGGGAAGGTTGAAACCTTCAAAGCGAGGCTTGTTGCAAAAGGTTACACTCAGAAAGAGGGTATCGATTATGATGAAACCTTTTCGCCGGTAGCCATGCTTAAGTCAATCCGGATTCTTTTAGCTATAGCTACACATTTGGATCTGGAGATTTGGCAGATGGATGTCAAGACTGCATTCTTGAATGGGTGTTTAGACAAGGAAATCTATATGCGCCAAGCAGAGGGATTCATTGCTGAAGGAGAAGAGCACTTGGTGTGCAAACTTAAGAATCCATTCATGGACTTAAGCACGCATCTAGATCTTGGAACACTCATTTTGATGAATTTGTCTAGTCATATGGATTCGTCCAATGTCCGAGTGAGAGTTGTGTGTATAAGAAATGCGATGGAAACGTGTTGGTGTTTCTTGTACTGTATGTAGACGATATCCTTCTGATTAGAAACAACGTGAAGGAATTGTCGGACGTACGGGTATGGCTATCTGAGAAGTTCAATATGAAGGATCTAGGAGAAGCACGACACATCCTTGGAATTAGGATCTTTCGTGATCGGAAGAAAAGGATGTTGTGCTTATCCCAGGCATCCTATATTGATACAGTGCTGAAGCGGTTTAGCATGGAGAATTCCAAGAAAGGTTTTCTACCTTACAGACATGGAATTCAACTATCTAAGAACATGTGTCCTAAGACACAAAAGGAGATAGATGACATGAAGATGGTCCCTTATGCATCTGCTGTGGGAAGTCTCATGTATGCTATGCTTTGCACTAGACCAGATATCTGTCATGCCGTGGGCATGGCTGCTAGATATCAGTCAAACCTAGGACCAGGACACTGGATTGCTGTCAAGCACATACTCAAGTACCTGAGAAGCACTAGGGAGTACATGCTTGTATATCAATCAGACGACCTATTTTTGGTGGGTTACACTGACTCAGTTTTTTCATCGGACAGAGAAAAGTCCAAGTCTACTTCGGGTTATGTGTTTAGCCTGGGAGGTGGAGCCATTAGTTGAAGGAGTGTGAAGCAGAAATGTATCTCAGACTCTACCATGGAATCTGAGTACGTGGCAGCCTCTGAGGCAGCCAAGGAGGCAGTGTGGCTCAAGTACTTCCTGCAGGACTTAGATGTGATTCCCGATTTGCCAGAGGGTATTACACTTTATTGTGATAATACTAGTGCAGTCGCAAATTGAAGGGAACCACTAGCCCATCAGGCAAGTAAACATATCAACCGCAAGTACCACATCATACGACACTTCATAAAGGAATGAGACGTAGTTGTTTCCAGGGTTGCATTTGAAGATAATCTTGCTGACCCTTTCACGAAAGGCCTACCTTCAAAAGTTTTTGAAAGGCATGTGGAAGGAATGGGATTACGGTGTATGGTAGCATTGCTTTGAGTATAAGTGGGAGAAATGAGAGACTATGTAATAGAGTAGTATACTTAAAAGCATGCTTTGAGTATAAGTGGGAGATTGTTAGGATGGTATACTTAAAAGGCTGTAGTGTATGCTTGAGAATAGTTGGTCTTGACTATGAGCATACATTAGCGTATTTGCATACGTTGAACTGGATCGAGATGAGATAGTGTCTTTTGTACTGACTATAAGAAGAACGTAAATCTCGAATAATTATTATTTCTTAATTCTAAGTATATAATATTTAATTGTGTATTTATAATAATTATTGCTTTGATTTACCATAGGTGAGAGTTAAAATGATCGACTCAATAAGCCTCGTATCTGTAATATCCGTACTTTCTATTTTTGGTAATTTCTATTATTGGGATATGTTCGTTTGGGATGACTCGCTTGTTACTGTTTTGATATTCTGAACCTATTTTGTTCTTGGAGTTTTTCCGTTTGGACGAGTTTCGAGGATGTTTTTGCATAATTTCATCTTGAATTATATCTTGTCGCATGTACGTTCGATTCTCGAAAAACTCGTTCGTTTTCGTCGTTTCTTAGTTTGAATAAGTTTGTTTGGTTGATTTGGTCGCGTTGAGACTTTCGGTTTGTTAATCCGACGTCGTATCGTGATTTTCGGGCACTTGGGCCATTTTTGTAATTTCCCATAAGTTTAGGGAATTTTCACTTTCTTTGTCGTATTACGGACTCTGCGATGGTCGTAGTTGTATTTTCTTTCAGCGCTCAACTCTTTTGTCTTGAATACTCCATATTTGTGCTTCTGGAATCTGTCTTTGCATTGCATTTCGATTTTATCTTGTCGGCAGATGTCTTGAGCAAGATCTTGTGCTTTGCTCGAGTAGCGCACGCTACTCCTGGCTTCCTTGCGTGCGCTATCACTGCCTGGTTAGCATACGCTAACTTGGAGTTCATAGCGTGCGCTAATGACTTCAGCGGACTAGACAGTAGGTTCAGTATTTCGGTACTGGACCAGGTAGCGTACGCTAATTCGGCGTTAACGCACGCTACTTCCTAACATTAGCGCACGCTAATCATGTTAGCTTGCGTACGCTAACGAGAGGGCAGTAGGCTGACTGCATTTCCACACCCCGTTAGCGCACGCTAAGTCTTGTGCGTAGCGTGCGCTAAGCCTATTTAATATAAATAGGACAATAGCATCCAACTTCGTCATTTTTCCGTCTTTACTTATTCTCTTCGGCTTTGGGCGATTCCAGATGAGGGTTAGGGCTGATTCCGACCAAGTATCACCATCCAATACCATCCGTGCATTCCTTGCGTGAATTCTTCAAGTTCTTAACGTCTTCCACCATCTGAATCAAGGTAAGAATCCCTGAAACCCTTGTTTTGAGATTTTGAGGAAATTTTGGGGATTTCTTGTGATTTGACTCTTTTAGTCCATATTATCATGGATTATTGCTAGACTTCGATCGTGTACTTGTAATCCTTCGTTTTTATTGCGGATTAATGGTTTTAAACTCCAAGTTTTCCATTGTTCGTCACTTATAATCGACGATAGAGCTAGGATATACTCCTGCGTTTTCGTAGTTTTATGATTGGTTGTTTATCGTTATTGTGTTAGGATCGGATTTGTGAAGGTTATTCGGGCCAAAACCTTTCCGTTCGCCGTTTTCCTTCACGTTGTATTAATCAGGCAAGTACATGTATTACATTTCGTTATGTATGTTGCGTTTTCGAAATGAATGATGAATTGTGGTTTTCGGGTGCGTGAGTCGTGTTCCTTCCACCCGGAGTGTCTGACGGGATGTCTGGGGGTCGATACTAAGGGGTACGGCCGCGGAAGTGGACTTGGGTGTGTGTGTGGTTGAACTTCCACCCGAAGTGTCCTACGGGATGTCTGGGGGTCGATACTAAGGGGTACGGACGCGGAAGTGGTATCCCACCCGGAGTGTTCGACGGGATGTCTGGGGGTCGATACTAAGGGGTACGTCCACGGGATACCAGTTGTGATTTTGTGATATCGTGATGATTGAAACTGATTTGATTGCCAATGTAGTATTCTGGAATATTTATGGCAAATGATTTCTGATTGAGATGATTGTGTAAAATTCGTATTTGTATATAATGTTGTGTAATTGTGTACTTGCACTAGCTATTTGAATGTTAACCCCTTAAATGGGGGAAATGCGTCTTATGCATTTCAGGTACTGATCGAGCTGAGGAGCTAGCACGGGATGCGCACACAAAGGATGGGCTGGCATGATGATGTGGCTCGAGTCTGTCTTTTTATGTTTTGTCATTGCATTTGTTGAGTACTGGATTTAGACTGTTTACTTCTAAACTTGGTTTAAGTCCCCTGCGTGGGTAATGAATTGGTATTTAACTTATGTTTCATGTACTCTGTTGAAATGTTTTGGCCGAGGCCACGGCCTTATTTACTTTTTGAGTGCATCTTTTGGGATTTCATTGTGGTTTATGTGTCATGTTTTAGCCTGGGAGACCTCACGAGGGTTCTATGGCGTGTAATGTCCCATTTGTGAATTGGGGTGTTACATTTATGGTATCGGAGCTTAGGTTTTGAATACCTAGGCTGTCGGTAAATATTGGGTCGGTCAGTTGCATCGTTAGAGTCAGTCGTTGAGCCTAATATCATCATGCTACCGTATTTTCGTGCGACCCGTGGCTGTAAGTCTTCTCGAACTCTTATATTTCTGTAATTCATTTTCTTGCGTTGTTCGGAATTGTGATACCAACTTTGTAAAATGGTGAATCTTTCTGATCTTGTTCTTTTCATATTTTCTTCAGTATGTTGAGAGGTCGTGGTAGACCAGCTAGGGGAGGCGGCCGAGGCCATGGTCGGGGTGCTGATAATGAAGAGGGCTCACTCTCTCAGTCCTCTGCGGACTCAGCCTCTCACTCAGTGCCGTCGGGTAATAATGCCGACGCCGGGCTACTGTTGTACTTCAGCAGTTAGTAGCCCAACTTGCTCAGATAGCTCAGGGTGGACGCCAGAATCCGCCCCCGACACCTGAAGAGGAGGCTAGTAAGTGGCTTCAGACGGTGACTAAGATGCACCCTCCTCGTTTATCCGGATCTTCTGACTCCCTCGGTTGGGAGAATTGGCTTTTTCAGTTGTCCAGGACCTTCGATGTCGTAGCTTGTCCCGAAGACAGGAGGGTACATATTGCCCAGTACCTCCTGGATAAGGAAGCAGCGGAATGGTGGGAGGCTGTGACGCCCGGAGACCGCCAGGCTACTTGGGAAGAATTTAAGGCTGCTATGGAAGCAGAATATTGTCCACCACCAGTGAAGGAGTGCAGAATTGTGGAGTTCTTCACCGCTACACCTCAGGATGTGCCTATTTCTCAGGCCATCATCACTTATAATCAGCAATTAGGATTTGTGAAAGATCAAGTGAGGACCGAGGCCGACAAGATCCGTTATTTTAATATGCGCATGAAGCCTCATATCAGGCAGAGTATGGCACCGCTCATGTGTGTCACTTTGAAGGAATATCAGGATCGCGCTCTAGCGATCGAGATGGCCGCACTGGAATCAGAGTTGGGTACCGAGGCTAAGAAACAGAAAACGGTTGGCAGTTTTTCATCCGGCAAGAGTGGCCGATTTTCGAGAGCACAGTCTGCCCCTACACCGGGGAAGAGGCCATTTCATCAGGCTGGGGGATCACAGGGTAATCGTTCAGTTCAGTCCGTTGCTTCTGGTGGCAGGGTTTGTTTTAACTACAACCAATATGAGCATTTGATGAAGGATTGCCCTTCTCCTCCAGTTACTTGCTTTACTTGCGGACAGACCGGGCATCGGGCAGCTCATTGTGAGAGGGCCACCAGGGCTGCTAGAGTTCTGACTACCACTGCCGATCAGAGGGATCACAGCACTCCAGCTACTCATGTCCCGCAGAGTTCGGGTCGGGGTCAACCGGATCGCTGTATAGCATCGAGGTCGGGTTCAGTTCACCCCCGATTGTATCAGATGAGGCGCACAGAGGAGACAGACGTTCCGGTGGCGTCAGGTACCACTCAGATCCTTACTCATCCAGTTTCAGTGCTTTTTGATTCGGGTGCTACCCATTCCTTTATTGCATCGGATTGTGTGAGTCGTATTGGCTTTGACTGCTTGTTTGAGTGTGAACCATTTGTAGTGGGTATGCCCAGCGAGGAACGTATGGTTGGGGACCGGGAAGTTAGGGATTGCCCAGTGAGGATCGGGAGCCGGGATTGGCCCTCGAATCTCATTGTGATAGACCTTAAGGGTGAGGATTTGATCCTCGGGGATGATTGCTTGGATCGTCACGGTGCTATCATGAAATATCGGACTCGTACTATCTCGATAGTGGCCGAGGACGGCACCGAGCATACCCTCGTCTGTTGTAAGCCGGGTAGATCGGGGAGTGTGATTAGCGCCATGAAGGCGATGAAACTTCTGAACCAGGGTTGTGTCGGCTATTGGTGTTACGCTCTGAAGGCGGAAGATGGTGGAGTTTATTTGTCGTCAATTCCAGTTGTTAGCGAATACCCCGACGTATTTCCGGATGACTTGCCGGGATTACCACCACAGCGAGAGGTGGAGTTTCCTATTGATCTAGAGCCGAATGCGGCCCCTATTTCTCGAGCGTCGTACCGTATAGCACCGTCGGAGATGTTAGAATTGAAGAATCAGTTGGGAGAGTTGTTAGATAAAGGGTATATTCGACCGAGCACATCGCCTTGGGGTGCGCCTGTACTTTTTGTTAAGAAGAAGGATGGATCGCTTCGTTTATGCATAGACTATCGAGAATTAAACAAGTTAACCATCAAAAATAAATACCCTTTGCCCCGGATTGACGATTTGTTTGATCAGCTTCAGGGGGCGACAGTCTTTTCAAAGATTGATTTGCGGTCGGGCTACTACCAGTTGAGGATTCGGGACATCGATATTTCGAAAGCTGCCTTTTGGACGAGATATGGCCATTACGAGTTTGTGGTTATGCCTTTCGGGCTAACCAATGCCCCAGCAGTGTTCATGCAGTTTATGAACAAAGTTTTTATTGAGTATCTGGACAAATTCGTAGTCGTCTTTATCGATGACATTCTTATCTATTCACGGAGTCGGGAGGAGCACGCCTTACATCTCTGGATTGTATTAGACATTTTGAGAGCTGAGCAGTTGTACGCAAAGTTCTCTAAGTGTGAGTTCTGGCTCGAGGAAGTGATGTTCCTCGGGCATGTGATTTCAGCAGAGGGAGTTCGGGTGGATCCACAGAAGATAGAGGCAGTGATGGCTTGGGAGCCGCCTAAGAATGTGAAGGAGGTGAGGAGTTTTCTGGGTCTTGCCGGCTATTACCGTAGATTTGTTGAGGGATTTTCTAAGATCGCTAGACCACTCACTCAGTTGCTCCAGAAAACTCAGAAGTTCGAGTGGACTGCAGACAGACAGGATAGTTTTGACGAGTTAAAGAGACATTTGACTACCGCACCCATTTTAGCATTGCCTCAGGGGAACGAGGATTTCGTAGTGTATAGTGATGCTTCGGGCCTTGGGCTCAGATGTGTTTTGATACAGAGAGACAGGGTGATTGCTTATGCGTCCTGCCAGTTGAAACCTTATGAGGTAAATTATCCCACGCATGATTTGGAGTTAGCTGCGGTGGTTTTCGCCTTAAAGATATGGAGGCATTATCTCTATGGATCGTCGTGTAAGATTTTTACGGACCACAAGAGTCTGAAGTACATCTTCAGTCATAAAGAGTTGAATATGAGGCAGCGTAGGTGGTTAGAGCTAATTAAAGATTACGACCTCGAGATACTTTATCATCCAGGTAAGGCTAACGTAGTGGCTGATGCATTGAGCCGGAAACCGATGGTGTTACAGATGTTAGAGGTACTTACACCACATAGCAGGATCCAGCGGGATTTGATTTTTCAGAATATCGAGGTTTGGGTTCATAGAGTTCAAGGTCAGTTATGTGCGTTGGAGATCACTTCGTCCTTGATAGATGATATCAAGGCGAAACAGTATGATGATCCGTGTTTGGTCCAGTTGAGGGAGGATGTGAGGAAGGGGAAAGCCCCTGGATTTGTGGTTCAGGATGATGGCGTTCTGAGATTTCGCGGCACATTATGTGTACCGAATGACTTTGAGTTGAGGCATAAGATTTTGAGTGAGGCTCATACTACGCCTTATTCCATACATCCTGGTACGAGCAAAATGTACAAGGATGTGAGGAGTAACTATTGGTGGAGCAATTTGAAGACGGGCATTAGCGAGTTTGTGGTGAAGTGTTTGACCTGTCAGCAGGTTAAGATTGAGCATCAGCGGCCCGCGGGGTTGCTATGACCACTTCCCATTCCGGAATGGAAGTGGGAAGACATCTCTATGGATTTCATTACCCGGATGCCTAGGACTCGGACTGGAATGAACATGATTTGGGTTATTGTTGATCGACTAACCAAATCAGCTCATTTCCTAGGTATTAAGGACACTTGCGGGCCGGAGAGGCTGGCACGAGTATTTATAGCAGAGATCGTGAGATTGCATGGGACTCCTAGGAGTATTATTTCAGATCGAGATGGCCGATTTGTATCACATTTTTGGCAGGCTGTTCATCGAGCTTTGGGGACTGAGTTGAGACTCAGTACGTCTTACCACCCTCAGACTGACGGACAGTTAGATCGGACGATCCAGAAGTTGGAGGATATATTGAGAGCATGTGCCTTAGATTGGAAGGATGATTGGGAGTCGCACTTGCCTTTGATCGAGTTCACGTACAACAATAGTTGGCACACCTCGATCAAAATGGCACCATTTGAGGCATTGTATGGGAGGAGGTGCAGATCGCCGTTGTGTTGGGACGATGTGTCCGAGCTGATTGGTACCAAGCCCGATATGGTAGTTGAGACGAGAGAGAAGATTGCTCTGATTCGCGATAGGTTGTTGACGGCCCAGAGTCGGCAGAAGTCTTATGCCGATACGCGTCGCCGGCCGTTGGAGTTTGAGGTGGGAGATCATGTCTGGCTTAAGGTGTCGCCAACACGGGGAGTTTACCGCTTCGGCCGGAAGGGTAAACTTAGTCCGAGATATATTGGACCGTTCGAAATTTTAGAGAGAGTTGGAGAACTTGCCTATCGGTTAGGCTTGTCGCCGTCCCTGAGTCACGTGCATAACGTATTTCATGTTTCCCAGCTTAGGAAGTACGTACCGGACCCTAGCCATATTATTGATTTTGGAGAGATCGAGTTGGGACCCGACATTACCATCGAGGAGAGGCCGATTCATATTTTAGAGCGTCGGGTGAAGCAACTTCGACATAAAACCATTCCTTTGGTTAAAGTTCAATGGTCTAGGCATGGATCTGAGGAAGCCACATGGGAGACGGAAGAGTGTATGCAGTCGAGATACCCCGAGTTATTCGCGTTGTAAGTTTCGGGACGAAACTTATTTTTAGGGGGAGAGAATGTAATATCCGTACTTTCTATTTTTGGTAATTTCTATTATTGGGATAAGTTCATTTCGGACGACTCTCTTGTTACTGTTTTGATATTCTGAACCTATTTTGTTCTTGGAGTTTTTCCATTTGGACGAGTTCCGAGGATGTTTTTGCATAATTTCATCTTGAATTATATCTTGTCACAAGTACGTTCGATTCTCGAAAAACTCATTCGTTTTCGTCATTTCTTGGTTTTCATAAGTTTGTATGGTTGAGTTGGTCGCGTTGAGACTTTCGGTTTGTCAATCCGACGTCGTATCGTGATTTTCGGGCACTTGGGCCATTTTTGTAATTTCCCATAAGTTTAGGGATTTTTCACTTTCTTTGTCGTATTACGGACTCTGCGATGGTCGTAGTTGTATTTTGTTTCAGCGCTCAACTCTGTCGTCTTGCTTACTTCGTATTTGTGCTTCTGGAATCTGGCTTTGCGTTGCATTTCGATTTTTGTACTGTCGGCAGCAGTGTACTGAGCAGTACTGGACTGCTGCCTGAGTAGCACACGCTACTCCTGGGTTCCTTGCATGCGCTATCACTGCATGGTTAGCATACGCTAACTTGGAGTTCGTAGCATGCGCTAACGATTTCAGAGGACTGGACAGTAAGTTTAGTATTTCGGTACTGGACCAGGTAGCGTACGCTAATTCAGCGTTAACGCACGCTACTTCCTAACATTAGCGCACGCTAATCATGTTAGCTTGCGTACGCTAACAAGAGGGCAATAGGATGACTGCATTTCCACACCCCGTTAGCGCACGCTAAGTCTTGTGCGTAGCGTGCGCTAAGCCTATTTAATATAAATAGGACAGCAGTAGCCAACTTCGTCATTTTTTCGTCTTTACTTATTCTCTTCGGCTTTGGGCGATTCCAGACGAGGGTTAGGGATGATTCCGACCAAGTATCCCCATCCAATACCATCCGTGCATTCCTTGCGTGAATTCTTCAAGTTCTTAACGTCTTCAACCATCCGAATCAAGGTAAGAATCCCTGAAACCCTTGTTTTGAGATTTTGGGGAAATTTTGGGGATTTCTTGCGATTTGACTCTTTTAGTCCAAATTATCATGGATTATTGCTAGACTTCGATCGTGTACTTGTAATCCTTCATTTTTATTGCGGATTTATGGTTTTAAACTCCAAGTTTTCCATTGTTCGTCACTTATAATCGACGATACCCTCGTTATGTCCGACAAATTGTTGCAGCGGGTAGAACTTGGATGTACTCCTGCGTTTTCGTAGTTTTAAGATTGGTTGTTTATCGTTATTGTGTTAGGATCGAATTTGTGAAGGTTATTCGTGCCAAAACCTTTCCGTTCGCCGTTTTCCTTCACGTCGTATTAATCAGGCAAGTACATGTATTACATTTCGTTATGTATGTTGCGTTTTTGAAATGAATGATGAATTGTGGTTTTCGGGTGCGTGAGTTGTGTTCCTTACACCCGGAGTGTTCGACGGGATGTCTGGGGGTCGATACTAAGGGGTACGGCTGCGGAAGTGCACTTGGGTGTGTGTGTGGTTGAACTTCCACCCGGAGTGTCCGACGGGATGTCTGGGGGTCGATACTAAGGGGTACGGCCACGGGATACCAGCTGTGATTTTGTGATATCGTGATGATTAAAACTGATTTGATTGTCAATGTAGTATTCCGGAATATTTATGGCAAATGATTTCTGATTGAGATGATTGTGTAAAATTCGTATTTGTATATAATGTTGTGTAATTGTGTACTTGCACTAGCTATTCGAATGTTAACCCCTTAAATGGGGGAAATGCGTCTTATGCATTTCAGGTACTGGTCGATCTGAGGATCTAGCACGGGATGCGCACACAAAGGATTGGCTGGCAGGATGATGTGGCTCGAGTCTGTCTTTTTATGTTTTGTCATTGCATTTGTCGAGTACTGGAGTTAGACTGTTTACTTCTAAACTTGGTTTTAAGTCCCCTGCGTGGGCAATGAATTGGTATTTAACTTATGTTTCATGTACTCTGTTGAAATGTTTTGGCCGAGGCCACGGCCTTATTTACTTTTTGAGTGCATCTTTTGGGATTTCATTGTGGTTTATGTGTCATGTGTTAGCCTGGTAGACCTCACGAGGATTCTACGGCGTGTAATGTCCCATTTGTGAATTGGGGTGTTACAGTATCTTGGGCAATAATATTGTTTATACGACAGTTATTATTATTACTAGAAATCGTGTCCTGACTCGTGCGGGTTGATGATGTCCCCTTGAGGAGCTCGATAATGATTATTATATTAAAACCTGCAGGTGGATTTAATTCCGATATAATAATAAGGTTCGAGTGGTACTACTCTTGGATAAGATATTAATTAATTAAAGCTGTCAATAGCTTATAATTAATTAATGGACATTCGATATCTTAAATACGGGAAATAATATATTTAATAAGGAGCCCAATTTTGTAATTTGGGATTTTGGTAGGAAGTGCAATATCAACTTTTTAGTGGACTAAGTTAATATTAATATATTCATTATATTAGGAAGAGTCCTAATAAGGTAAGATGAATTTATTGACAGTCCTTCCATAATCCTCCTTAAGATCCCTAGTAGTAGTCCAAGAGCCTATATATAGGACTTATGGGTGTTGGCCGATTTTATCATTATTCATACACAAGGAATTTCGATTTTTTCTTCTAAGTGTTTAATTGTGGATCTTGACTTGTGTCTTTGATTCCACAATTGAGAGAACACTTTAATTCTTGCTACATATCGGAATTACTTGAAGAAAAGAAAATCGAGAATTGTGAGGGATATTATTTCGGCCGATCCATAGAAGTCCAAACAAGATCCGGTAGCTCATTGCCCACACAACGTCCGGTTCAAGGAGGATCATACTCTAGAAGATCTAAAGGTAAAAATACAAGGTGATCAAGACGAAAGCAACCAATACTCTTCAAAAGGTAATATCCTATGATCTTTGGATCTAGATTAGGATATTTTAATTATCAACATATTTAATTAATAAATAATAAATAATATTTAAATTGCTTATTAGTCTTAGTAATTAATTAATTAGCATACCTAAATAGATCTTATGCTCGTAGATGCGTAAAACGCGATTATCAACTTTCCCAAACTTCGATTCCGCTGCGTTTTACTTTCCAATAGTAACACCCCAGAAATAAACCGAGAATATTACACGCCGCAGACCCTCTCCGTGAGGATCCACCAGGCTAGACATTGAAACCACACATTACATTTCATATCGACGTAACAAGATAACAAACCAATAGACCGATTTGGTCTTTTATCACTAACATACAAATCAAGTATATATTTATATCTCGAGTCATACCCATACAAGGCTAAAATACACTTATAAACAAAAAGTACGACAGCGGAAAAGACCATACAACAAAATCCGACTGACTGCACCCAAAGCTGGCCTTCATGTGATTAGTATCATTGTCTTCCATCATCCTTCGCACCAATCCTGTGTATTGCTCCCAAAACCTGCATGTACCTGGACGCAGAACAGACATCCACCCCCCGAATACTCGGGGGTTAGCAAAACTACACTATTTTGCTAGTGCAAGTATAAAACAGAAGTACAAGCCATACACAACATACTTCAAGAATATAAAAATCTTGAATATACTTCCCAAGATAACTCACTTGATCAAAACCATTTTCATCATAAAAGGGTAGGAAATAATACCATGTATCTCTTATAAAAAATTTTATAATCTCGAGAGTTTTGAAAACATTTGGAATTAAGAAATTCTCAATTCTTTCGAAAACACTTAGGGACACGGCCCAAATATCATTTTCCAAAATACAAGTTCCGATATCAATTCACGGGGTCCACAACCCATTTCACGAAACACAGGGTCCACGACCCAAATCACAAAACACGGGGTACATGACCCAAATCACATAACACAGGGTCCACGACCCAAATCACATAACACAGGGTCCACGACCCAAATCACATAACACATATTCCTAAGGATTATTCGCATTCCGTGCTAACAAGCCACGAACCTCAGATGCTCCCTCAGAACATACCCAAGTGAATAACCCAATAGGAAACCATACCGAATCACATGTCCTCGTGACAACAGTCACAGAACCAATAACAAATCACAACCATAAGTTATCTCGGCATCGCGCTAACAATCCATGAATCTTGGAGTCCTCGCAAGACATACCCGATGATAACCCCCACAAGTTATCGCGGCTTCGGGCTAGCAAGCCCCGAACCTCGGAGATTTATCAATCCTAAGAAGTATGGATCCCGGAGATTTATCAATCCTACCCGGAGGCACATCACTTTCAACGATCACATAAAAATGAGCAGAACATCAAGCCAAGCAACAATTAAACATCACAACCTCCTTTCAAAGGAGTAACAACTAATATCACACAGATTACGTTCTTACCGAACAAGTACACATAACATTTCATAATTCCAGTCAAAGGATTACGGTCTATTAAACACACTCAAAGTGATCATAACATCTTTCAATATACAAAACCAACCCACATATTCAGAGAACACATATATTCACGAAGTACACAATTTATCTTTGATGTAACACACCCGAGATATTCGGAGTATATTACAGCGCCATGGACCCCTACATGGGACCCACCAGGCTAAAATAAGAAAAACACCACTCGACTAACCATGTCAGTTAGCAAGGACACACATTTAAATGATACAACATATAAAGATACGCCCGGAGCAACCGGCGTAATAAACATCAAACGAAAATATAGCAATTTGAGTTAATACAAAACGATGTTCGAAAAGAAAAGCCTAAGTACTCGCGAGTACAATCTATGAGTTTATAAATGTGGGAAACAACCATATCGAAGTAGACAAAAGAAATAAGGAAACTCAAGTGCACATGTCAACGACCCTGGACAACATCCTCGTACTGTCCCAGTGCCCGCTCGTCCGGCAGAATATAACCTGAAATCCAAAACAAGAATTTCCCCAAAATGGGTCCCCAAAGGGGTTAGCAATTACGCTAGTACAAGTAATCAAGGCAAACCATTCGCTTACACGTTTCATAGTACAATGCACCAAATCATTTCAAAACCAAAACCAGACATGTCTTTTCCGGAAACAAACAGTCAAACAATTTGCCTAGGACTGGGATGAAGCCACGAATCCCACCCGAGGCCTCTAAGGACCCTCCCAGGCTGGACATATTCATAAAGCAAACCAAGCACACACGTCACCTAGGACCGGGACGAAGCCACGAATCCCACCCGAGGCCTCTAAGGACCATCCCGGGCTGGCCGCGAAACAAACTCATGAATCCAGGACGAAGCCATAGATTCCCCCGAGGCCCCATCGGACCCTCCCGAGGTGAGTAAAGCACACACAATATACACTACCATTTCACGTTAAGCATATAGGTTTCCAAGAATTATTTGCCTTGAACAATAGACGACGCAACGAACGGAAGGAAAACACCGACGAACATTAGGAGCCGATAATCACGAACCTAACGATACGAAGAACACAGTCACAACCAATTCTAAACGAATACGGAATTGGAAAACACCTGAAAACCCGACTACGATTTATGTGTATTCGTATCAAAACAACGACGAGGGCGGATCGCAACCAAACCCTCTCGATTACGCAAATATCACGAAATACACCATGAGTTCGTAGGAGAACAAGAATGCTAACGAGATTAATCATAATCATCAAGGATTAATTAACAACACGGAGCAAAACGAACAATAGGACCGAAAATCCCCAAATCCCCCAAGGTAGGGTTCTAAGAGATTTTACCTTGATTCGAAGATGAACGATGGTTGATTAGTGATAGGTGGATGATATGATACTTGAATATGCCCTTACAATGGAGTTTGGATCAAAATCGGACGAACCCTAGCCTCTGTCATCACTCCCGTCGCGAAGAGAAAAGAGAGATATGAAAAATGAGGAAAAAATGGGTCGCTGCCTGTTTATATACTGGCAGGTGTTACGGCCGTAACACACCCCACATACGGCCGTAACATAGGAACATTACGGCCGTAACCTGACTCTCTTATGGCCGTAACTGGCATCTGGAGAGAAACTGGGCAATTTGACAAAAGACACATACGGTCGTATCAAGAACACCATTACGGCCGTATCAATACTTACGGCCGTAACTCAAACATGATACGCCCGTAACTCAGAACTGGACCAGGAGGCAAGAAACGAAGCCTTGTTACGGCCGTAAAATGAATGCCTACGGCTATAACTCACTAATATTACGGCCGTAATGAAGCTGGCTTACGGCCGTAACACAGCCTGGGACAGCAAACAGTCCAGGACTGAAGTAACTACTCGACGAGAATTAATCGAAAAAGTACCAAGGCGTAACAACGACCAACGGATACAATCACCATGGATTTGAGTCATAAACCAAAACGTTACAATGAAGCGTGATTCCGGATGCCCGAAGGCTCATGAACAACAAGGATAACAAGAATACCCTAAACTTAGGGAAATTACGAAACGGTCCAAACGTCCAAAAATCGCGATACGATGTCGGATTAATAAACCGAAACTCAAAACACGAACAACTCAACCATTCGAACTCGTGCAACCAAAGAAATTACAAAAGCGAACGGGTTATACGAGAATCGAACGTCCATGCCATAACATAAAACAGAATAATATCAAAACATCACCGAAGATCGTCCAAATGGAGAAACTCCAAGAATAAAATAGATTCAAAATATCGACATGGTTACAAGCGAGCTACTAAAAATGAAAATACACCAAAACAGGAATATCGGATAAAGATGAAAAAATGCGGATATTACATTCTACCCCTCTAGAAGTAAGTTTCGTCCCGAAACTTAAGAAACAAACAACTCGGGGTACCTAGCACGCATGCTATCCTCGGTTTCCCAAGTTGCCTCTTCGACTCCATGCTTGGACCACTGCACCTTGACCAAGGGAATGGTCTTATGCCTTAGTCGTTTATCACGGTGCTCTAAAATCTTCAAGGGACGCTCCTCGAAGGTAAAGTCCTCGGCAATATCAATCTCACCATAATCGATGATATGACTAGGATCCGGAACATATTTTCTCAGCTGGGAAACATGGAAAATGCTATGCACGCGACTCAAGGCCGGAGCTAACGCCAAGCGGTATGCTGACTCACCGACTCTCTCGAGAATCTCGAAGGGTCCAATAAATCTTGGACTCGACTTCCCCTTTTTCCCGAAACAGAAAACTCCTCTCGTCGGCGACACCTTTAGCAAAACGTGGTCTCCCACCTTGAATTCCGAAGGTCGACGACGGACATCGGCATATAACTTCTGTCGACTCTGCGCAGTCAACATCCATTCCCGAATCAAATCCACCTTCCGCCTCATCTCTGAAATAATATCCGACGCTTTGTTCCAACAAATCAGCGATCGACAACGCCGCCCGTAAAGCGCCTCATACAGTGCCATCCGAATCGACGCGTGCCAACTATTGTTGTACGTGAATTCGATCAATGGCAAATGCTCCTCCCAGTCACTGCTCCAATCGAGAGCACAAGCACGCAACATATCCTCGAATGTTTGGATAGTGCGTTCCGACTGTCCATCTGACTGAGGATGAAAAGAGGTACTCAAACACAAACGAGTACCCAACGCCTTATGCACCGCCTGCCAAAAGTGCGATACAAACCGGCCATCACGATCCGAAACAATAGATTTCGGAGTACCGTGAAGCCTCGATCTGCGCGATAAATACACGAGCCAACTTCTCCAGGCCCCAAGTGTCCTTGATGCCCAGAAAATGTGCCGACTTGGTCAGACGATAAACAATCACCCATACCATATTTATGCCCGACCTCGATCTCGGCAAACTCGTAATGAAATCCATCGATATATCTTCCCATTTCCATTATGGAACGGGAAGTGACTGCAATAACCCGGCTGGTCGCTGATGCTCGATTTTGACCTGCTGACAAGTCAAACATCTCGCTACAAACTGTGCAACCTCCTCCTTCATATCATTCCACCACAAATTCCTTCTCAGGTCCTTGTACATCTTACTCGAACCAGGATGAACGGAGTAAGGTGTAGCACGGGCCTCGTGCAAAATACTCTGTCTCAACTCCGAGTCGTTCGGTACACAAAGCCGACTCTGGAATCTCAAAACACCATCCCCGTGTATCACAAACGACTGAGACTTCCCCTTAAGAACGTTCTCTCGGATTTGAGTAATCATCGGATCCTCCAACTGCTTCAGCTTAATTTCGTCGATCAAGGACGACGAAATCTCTAAAGCACAAAGTTGCCCGACAGCTCCAGGCAACAAAACCTCAATATCTAACTTGATCAAAACTCGTCCATGCAATTTAATAATCTCTTTGATGTAAAGTTGAGCATATTGATCCATTCGAAAGTTCATCTTAACTGGGATAAAATGAGCTAACTTTGTGAGTCGGTCGACAACAACCCAAATTGCGTGGTTTCCTCTTTCCGTTCGAGGCAAACCTACCACAAAGTCCATCGTAATGTGTTCCCATTTCCATTCTGGAATATGAAGTGATTTAAGTAGTCCAAAGGGGCGTTGGTGTTCTGCCTTCACTTGTTGACAAACTATACACCTTTTGACAAAGTCTGCCACATCTCTTTTCAAACCTTCCCACCAATATGTCCCCGTAAGATCTTGATACATCTTTGTACTCCCAGGGTGTGCTGTATACGGGGTATTATGTGCCTCCATTAATATCTCTTCTCTCAACTTAACAACATATGGCACACAAATCCTCCCTTCATAATACATCGTGCCATCATCGGACATGCTGAAACCCTTATCCTCACCTGAAAGAGTACGTTCTTTCATCTTGACCAGGAAGTCGTCCTGTCCTCGACCTTCTTTGATTTGTTCCCTCAAGGTTGGTTGTACCACCAAACTAGCCAACAATGACTCAGCTGGATTCGATGGTGTAGCCACCTCAAGGTTCATCCTTGCAAATTCCTTGACCAAGCTTTCCTCCTTGGTCAACAAACAAGTTAGGTCTACTCTTGCCTTACGGCTTAGTGCATCACCAACTACGTTTGCTTTACCAGGGTGGTAATGAATTATACAATCGTAGTCTTTGACCAACTCAAGCCATATGCGTTGCCTCATATTTAACTCCTTCTGTGTGAAAATGTATTTCAGACTTTTGTGGTCTGTATAAATTTCACATTTACCTCCATAAAGGTAATGTCTCCAAATCTTCAAGGCATGAACTACCGCTGCTAATTCCAAATCATGAGTAGGGTAGTTCAGCTCGTGTGGTTTCAACTGTCTCGGAGCATAGATAACTACCTTGACTTCTTGCATCAATACACATCCCAAACCTTGCTTAGATGCATCAATGTAGATGACGAACTCCTTCGTCGGATCGGGAATCGTCAAAACTGGTGCTGCAGTCAATTTCTGCGTAAGTTCTTGGAAACTCTTTTCTCATTTCTCATTCCATAAGAAAAACTCTCCCTTTCTAGTCAATTTAGTCATAGGTGCAGCAATCTTCAAAAATCCCTCGATAAATCTTTGATAATAACCGGCTAATCCCAAGAACCTGCGAACTTCATTCGCATTGCTCGGTACTTTCCAATCATTTACTACTTCTACCTGAATCGGATCAACCTCAATTCCTCTAGATGTGACCACATGTCCCAAAAATGCAACTCGGTTAAGCCAGAATTCACACTTGTTGAACTTCGCATACAACTTCTCCTTGCACAGTATTCCCAATACTATTCTAAGATGCTGCTCATGTTTAAACTTGGTATTTGAATATACAAGTATGTCATCTATGAACACAATGACAAACTTATCCAAATAATATTGAAACACCCGGTTCATGAGGTCCATGAATACCGATGACGCATTAGTCAAACCAAATGGCATCACTATAAATTCATAGTGTCCATATCGAGTTCGAAATGCTGTCTTCGGGATATCATCATCCTTAATCCTCAGTTGGTGATATCCAGATCTCAAATATATTTTCGAGAATACTCCTGATCCTCCAAGTTGATCGAATAGGTCCTCTATTTTAGGAAGTGGATATTTATTCTTTATCGTGAGTCGGTTAAGTTCACGATAGTCTATGCACATCCTCAAACTTTCATCCTTTTTCTTGACAAAGAGCACTGGCGCACCCCATGGCGAAACACTCGGTCGGATAAATCCAGAGTTAAGTAGTTCCTGGAGTTTTACTTTCAGCTCTTGCAATTCCTTAGGCGCTATCCTATAGGGAGCCTTCGATATTGGTGCCGCTCCTGGCACTAAATCAATCGAGAACTCAACTTGAAGATTCGGTGGAACTCCGGGCAAATCTTTGGGAAAGACGTCTAGATACTCCTTGACGATAGGTACATCAGCTACCGTCTTCTCCGAAGTCGTTTTCTCCATCACATTCACCAAGAATCCTTGGAAATCACGCTTCTTCAACATCTTCATAGCTTTCATGGCTGAAATCACCTTCGGGTACTAGAGTGTCTAACTCCCTCGAATACGGTCTTGACATACACAGACGGGCGTAATGTTACCCTCCTTTCGGAGTATTCGACTACGGCTCTATGTTTGTCCAACCAATCCATACCCAAAATAACATCAAAATCGCTAAGTTCCACTATGTGCAAGTTGGCTAAGAATATATGTTCGTTAATCTCTATCTTCACATTGTTAGTTATCGAGTCTATACGCACTACTCCCCCGCAGGCATGCTAACTAACAAAGATCTAGGGGCTTTACTACTTCTACAACCAATCATAGTATAAAGCTTCCTAGAGATGAATGAATGAGACGCACCCGTATCAAACAACACCAAAGCAGGAATATTTGCAACTGATAACATACCTGACATGGTTTGGGGTTCAGTCTATGCTTCAG
Organism: Orobanche coerulescens; assembly: GCA_033398695.1. Lineage (NCBI taxonomy): Eukaryota > Viridiplantae > Streptophyta > Magnoliopsida > Lamiales > Orobanchaceae > Orobanche > Orobanche coerulescens. The sequence continues at coordinate 8,208,581 of CM065814.1, forward strand.
CCTCGGCCATGCTATACACTCGAGCTCTGCTTCCTGAGCCTTGACCTTGCACATTATTGCTTGGGCCTTTTCCCTTTTTCGGACACGCTGAGGCCATGTGTCCTTCCTCACGGCAATAGTAGCACCGCCTCTGACCAAGCATACATGCAACTTTATGCCCTTTGCCACAAGTAGCACATGTGGGGTTATCGGACTGTGGTTTCACCCCCGAAGGTCCAGTCTTAACATTCTTATTGCTACCACCTTCTTGCTCGTGCCACTTGCGCTTGTTATTTGTTGCAACTGGTGGTTCTCTTGCCTTCTCCACGTCTAAACTCGCAGAAATGTCCTCGGCCCTTGAAACGGCTTCATTGTAGCTTAGACGACCATGACCAGCCAAATGGTGACGAATCCGATCACGAAGCCCGTCCGGGAATTTCTGAGACTTCATGTCATCCGTATCGACCATGTGAGGAGCGAAACGGCACATGTGGTTAAACTTGCGCTAGTACTCGGTGACCGACATTCCACCTTGGGTCAGATCGAGGAACTCCTTCTGCATCTTGATTTTGTACGCCCAAGGGTAGTACTTTCCCATAACCGTCACCTTAAACTGGTCCCATGCGAATGTGTCTTTCTCGTCTTGGGTCTTGAGCTTTCATCAGGAACTTCTTCTGGATCTTCCTCTGGATCTTCTTCTAGATCTTCTTCGGGATCCTCCTCCGAGTCTTCCTCGTCCGTAGAGTTGGCATCCCAATTTGCAGCTGGAATCTCCTCTCGAGCATATAAATTCAATAGGCGTCCAGCGATGAATTAGAAATCATCCGCAGCCTCTTGCTCTTCTAGCGATCTCTTAATGGCCTTTCTCCAAAGCCGGAAGATACAGCAACTCCAGTCTTCGGACAACTTCTCCATCAGGTGCTCTAGCTGTCGAGTGACGGAACCTTGTTTTCCAGATTGCAGCCACTTACTCAGCCTATTAATGACGTATTGTGGCGCATTTTCTGGTAGACTAGGGTCGTCCCACCAGTCTTTACGCGCTAGAAGACATGAGTCAAAAGTAGCTGGGACCTTCTTACGTGGCGTCATTCTAGGTTTGGCCATTCTAACAGTTCGTACATACATAAATAATTATATAAGTTAAATGAAATGACATATGCATGAATAATGACTAAAATTCGGTACCTTAGACGGAGTGATGAAGTGGCGAAGCTGAGAGCATATGATACTTTTACATTTTAGCGAGTCTACAGAAAGGTAAAACCCTCTCTGATACCACTATGTAATGCCCCGACTTTCTAGGGTAAATATTGGGGAAAATTAGTAAAAGGTAAATTTGACGAAAATAATTTTCTTGAGAATACAAAAATTCTCGCCTACAAAGTCGAGTTGCTACACTGACATAAAAAGAAATACCTTTAAATAAGGTAAAATTTCATCATAAATACGAGGTAACAATTTGCGGCGGAAGAATAAATCATAATTTATAAATTTCAAATCTAAGTTTCCCCAAATAAGTTTCAAACATTTGACATAAAGAAAACAACATTTAATAAATTCTTTTTCATATGCTCCCTCGGCTCGCTCCTTCGTCCATCCGGCTCGGTTCAACCTGCGGGATCAATAAAGGTGGGGGTGAGCTTTCTTCAGCTCGTGGAAATCACACTAATCACAGTAATATACAATCTCATGGAAAACATAACATGAATAAATTATCACATTTTTCCTAAACATGAATGCATACTCATAATATTACTTACAGCATGAATCGAGCACGCATAACACGAATATTGAGGTTGCGCAAGTGCCCCCGCAACAACATGAAACATACATGCAATACCACATATAACATTAATCGAGCACGTATGTGAATATTTAGTTGTGCATGTGTCCCCACACAACATGAATCTTAAGATAACCTCTTACACGAATACAGGTGAGCCTGATTTACAACGTGTATCATTATAAACATGAATTGAATATCACATATGCAGTCCAATTAAAGCAATTAAAGTGATAGTGAAAATTCCCACCTAAATAAATGATGATGTCTGACTTGAAATGAAGATGCTCGACTCACAGTCCTAAGCCCGTAAATCCTCGATAAAGTCTACATATAATAACGATAATATTTATAATCCTTACAATTTATTATCTATATAATAAATGAAAAGATGCGAATATCACTATATAATAACTGAAAGTAAATTATAATTGCTTATTAATATTAATCGGAGAGTTAACATTATTAATGACTGAAATTAAAATGTTTAGGCAATAATTCGGATTAATTATTAATATGAATTGAAAGTCAATATTTTAATGTTTCGGTCAAAATTGGGATTGAATATAAGTTTTAAAGTTGACTTGGTTAAAATCGAATTAATTAAAACTGTTTGGGGCTGAATTGAATGCTGCTAAAAATGTAAGGACTAAATTGAATAACTCCTAAAATCCCACGTTCTCTAAGATAAAGAGCTGTAAAACAGCCAAGGATATCTGGGATAAACTTAAGTTAATTTGTGAGGGAACTGAGCTCTCAAAAGAAAACAAAATTTCAAAATTGACTCAGCAATTTGAATCTTTTGAAATGAAACCAACTGAAACACTTGAGTAACTTGACCTCAGATTCACTAGCATTGTTGGTGAACTTGAAGCATTAGGCAAGATTTATACCCAAAAGGAGAAGAACCTAAAAATTTTCAGATCTCTCCCTGCCTGATGGGACATTAAGACCACAGCTATGCGTATATCGTGCAATCTTAATGGAATATCTACTTTTGATCTCTTTTCTGACCACAAAGCATTTGAGTATGATATAGACAGGAGAAAGAAAGCTGAAGAATCTCCCGCAAGGACTACAGCATTAGCCGCTGTATCCAACCGAAGGCACAACATGCTGACAGTGATGATGATATCCCGTCCCAAGATGAAATGGCGCTCCTCATGCATAAGTTCAAGAAGTTCATCAAGCAGTCGGGAAAGACTCCATAAAGGCCCAAGCTTGTTCACAAGATAAGTATCGAAACTTCCTCTGGTGATGCTAACCTGTGTTATAATTGCAGGAAACCAGGATATTATGCAAATAAATGTCCTCATCCTAAAGTTCAAAGGTTGCCGGAAGCCGAGCAACAGGAAAAAGATGAAAAAAGACGTGCTTGGAAAAACAAGCTCAAGGCCATGATTGGTGAATCAGAAGCCTCCCCCGCACCATCAAAGTCCGAAGAATGTCTTCAGGTAGTCACTGGCAGTGACTCGTCTGATGATGATTTCGAAGATAAAGCCTATATGGGCTTTATGGCCAAAGACATTCCGGAAAATGAAGATAGCGATGATGATGACATCTTAGAGAAGGACATCTGGTACTTCGATAGCGGATGTTCTCGACACATGATAGGAGATAAAAGCAAGCTGTCAGATTATGTATAAGGTCGCGATCCAAAAGTGCGCTTCAGTGATAAATCTAAAGGAAGAACAAGAGGTAAGGGAATCCTGCTTGTGGGAAAATTCAAAGTCACCGATGTAGCTTATGTTGAAGGCTTACAATACAATCTACTTAGTATTAGCCAGTTCTATGACAAACATTTCTCGGTGAAGTTCTATATAGATCACTGTAGAGTTAAGAACATCCTGACTAAAGAAGTTGTGCTCACAGGAAGCAGATCAGGTAATATGTATATTGCTGACTGGATGCCTACGAGCTCCACAATTCCTTATTTTATTGCCAAAGGCACTGGAGATTTAACCAGGCTATGGCACAAGGGGATGTCTCACGTCAACTTCAAGATAATCAACAAGGTCTCCAAACAGGGAATGGTAAAAGGATTGCCAAATGTGTCATTCCAAAAAGACAGTGTTTGTGGACCCTGTCAGAAAGGCAAGTAAATCAAGACCACCCTGAAGAGCAAATACTACCTTTCCACACACAGAGTTTTGGAAATGCTACACATGGATCTATACGGTCCTGTAGACCTGGTAAGTTTGGGAGGTAAGAAATACTGTCTCGTTATTGGTGATGATTTTTCCAGGTATGCTTGGACAATCTTCCTAAGCAAGAAGAAGAAAACAACATCAAAGCTGCCCGAGCACCTGAGAAAGCTTCAGAATGAAAAAGGGTTGAGTATCGTGTCCATTCATTCCGACAGAGGTACAGAATTCACTAACCACTTTATAGAGCATTACTGTTCAGAAAATGGGATACAGTATGAATACTCAGCCACTCGTACACCTCAACCAAATGGTGTTGCCGAGCAAAAGAACATGACGCTAAAGGAAGCAACAAGGACAATGATTGCCGCAAGCAAGTTGCCACAGCGTTTCTGGGGCGAAGCTGTAACACCCCGAGATATTCGGAATAAATACAGCGCCGTAAACCCTTTAAGTAAGGATTTACAAGGCTAAATAAAAGAAATGCAATTATAATTCAACCTTACAACTGAAGTTCAAAATACAGAACTGGTTCAACTGATCCAAAGAGTTAACTTATACAACCATATCGAAAATGACATTATTAAAAACATGCGTACTCGAGTACTAAAGTGAACCAAGAAGACAAATCACAATAACAATAAACATCAACCACATCACTAAGCCATTTCATCGTCCTATCGGTACTATGGTTGCTTCCCCGCTCCTCGGCTTCCTGAACATCTAAACAATGTCCACCCCCGAAGGGGTTAGCAAAACAATGCTAGTACAAGTATCAAAATACATAAATCATCGGTGCATCATAAATCATGCAAAATGGAATTCCGTCATCGGAATCCAACGATGTGAATCCTCACGATTCCATCAACACAATACAGGGTAATCCAGCGATCCAGCGCCCTTGGTATAGATCCCCATGATGATCCCGTCGGACCAACGCATGGTGGAAAAGCCATCTGGTGATCCAGTGCCCTCAGCATAGATCCCCATGATGATCCCGTCGGACAAACGCATGGTGTACATTCGATCCAGCGCCCTCAGCATAGATCCTCATGACCCCCTCGAATTATTTATACCATAAACCAATCAATTATGCATACATATATGCATTTCAATATGTTCATCAATACGAACAATTAACAACGAATCCCACGAGAAATTAAAGAAATAAGTCTCATATTCGACAACATGAACAAAACCATATGCATGATCAAAGTTTCAATATAAATCAAACTCAACATATGATACTTGCCTCGAAAATGGCAAGAATGAAATACTCCAACAAATGACACGCGTCCATATGCCGCCGCCCCTCGATCATCCCCTATGCAAGGCTCGGACCTAAGAAATAATAAAGAATTCCTCTCAAGTCGTACAAATGTCTAACAATCTGATTTAAGACCGCAAGCTCTAAAAATGAATTCTGCCTGAACTACTTAGCGCGCGCTACGTACTCTACGTAACGTGCGCTAAGCCTGCCTGTTAACGTAAGCAAATGACCAAGTCTAGCGTACGCTAGCCGTATCTTGTGATCCTCTCTGATCAGCCGACTATCCTGCCTGATGACATAACGTACGTTACGTACCAAACGTAGCGTACGTTACTCATTCCCGATAGCGCACGTTAATATGCCTATCTTAGCGTGCGCTAACTGTGCATAGCAGTTTACTACTGGGCAGAAAACTTGAGCTAAAGGTGATGAAACTCATGAAATCTTCAGTGTTAATACATGTCATCTCCGTGCATATCATGCTCATACGGTTTTTGAAAGATCTTTACGTATTAAATGACTACGAGAAACAAGGATACCTATCATCATTACAACACCATAATCCATCTTTGATCTTCAAGAAAATATCTTAAGTTCAATCCATTTCATGTCCCAAAATGTATGATTTATTTATGTAAGGACATAAGAACTTGGTAATCTCCATATACTGGTCATAATCAGTTTTGAAGATACGTGCATATGCTTAGGAGTCCATATACTAAAAAGGTTCAATGGATTATACGATGAATAAGTGCCGAAACGTCAAAAATATCCTTCTAACACATGATGTTCGACTACTAACGAATTTAACTGACTAGATAATCCAAAATCATGATCAAAACGCCCTTCAGAATATTACTAATATTGGTGAAGAATCACCTACCTCAAAGTAGTGAAGAACACGAAGGAACTAGAAGAAATCCAACACCGAGAGCTTGAACAACAATCTCCAATGATCTACAATCTTCGACTCGAGCTAGGATGCTGATATGAAGAGTTTAGGATGAAGAGAGTAATTCTCTAAGTCCAAGGATTCGGATGTGGGAAGTGAAAAGACTGAAAATACGAAAAAGGATGTTGTCCTATTTATAGAAAGTGGTTATTAGCGCGCGCTAGTCCATATTCATAGCGTGCGCTAACGGCTTACTGACTTCATTGTACTCAGCATTTAGCGTGCGCTATCCTCATATCAGTAGCGTGCGCTACCGCGTTGACTTGGCTTTTTCCCGAAAGCCGTCCAGGTTCATCCCAACATAATCCGACCGAGATCCGCAGCCGATCTCACCTACTGCCCTGTCTCAATCATGTTGACTACGTGTAGCGCGCGCTAAGGTTCATACATAGCGTGCGCTATGGATCCAAATTAGCGTACGCTACATATAGTCGATAGCGTGCGCTACATGCGCAGAATCACAATTTAGATCACATTCATGAAATTATGCGCTCAACAACACCGGATCATGAAATATGGAGAATAATACTCAGATCAAAATGCAACAATTACAATATCACAAGGTTCAATTACATATCAGAAATCTCGGGTATTACATCCTTCCTCCCTAAAAAGAAGTTTCGTCCCGAAACTTAAGATGAAAACAACTCTGGATATCTAGTCTTCATACTGTCCTCCGTTTCCCAAGTGGCCTCTTAAACTCCGTGTCGTGACCATTGTACTTTAACCAAGTGTATTAGTTTATTCCTCAATTGTTTGATCCGACTCTCAAGTATCTTGATTGGTCTCTCTTCGAAGGTTCCGTCATTCGTTATCTCGATTTCATCGAACTCATTGATATGACTGGGATCCGGTACATACCTCCGCAGTTGGGATACGTGAAACACATTGTGAACGTGACTCAGCGATGGCGGTAAGGCCAACCTGTATGCTAAATCTCCAACTCTCTCGAGGATCTCGAATGGTCCGATATATCTCGGACTTAGCTTGTCTTTCCTCCCAAAACGGAAAATTCCTTGTGTAGGAGACACCTTTAATAGTACGTGGTCCCCAATGTCGAACTCTAGAGGGCGACAACGTACGTCTTCATAAGACTTCTGTCGACTTTGGGCAGTCAACAGTCTTTCTCGAATCAAAGCTATCTTCTCTTGAGTCTGAACAATCAATTCCGGTTCCGTCCCGATCCTATCTGAAGAATCATCCCAGCACAAGGGTGATCGGCATCTTCTCCCGTACAAAGCTTCAAATGGTTCCATCTTAATAGAAGCATGCCAACTATTATTGTAGGTGAATTCAACCAACGGCAAATGAACTTCCCAATCAGTTGACCAATCCAAAGCACAAGCTCTAAGCATGTCTTCTACTGTTTGTATAGTCCTTTCAGACTGACCGTCCGTCTGAGGATGATAAGCCGTGCTAAAGTTTAGTTCGGTCCCCAAAGCCCTGTGAACTGCCTTCCATAAGTGCGACATGAAACGACCATCTCGATCTGAAATAATGGTCTTCGGTGTCCCATGTAATTTGACTATCTCTGCAATAAATACTCGCGCCAATCTCTCGGGTCCCCAAGTATCTTTAATTCCTAGGAAATGAGCCGACTTGGTTAGTCGATCAACTACAACCCAAATCATGTTCATTCCCGTCTTGGTCCTTGGCATACTGGTGATGAAATCCATCGAGATATCCTCCCACTTCCACTCAGGGATCGGAAGCGGCTTTAACATTCTGGTAGGTCGCTGATGTTCAATCTTAACCTGCTGACAAGTCAAACACTTTGAAACGTATTCTGCTACGTCCTTCTTCATATTCCCCCACCAGAAGTTTTGTTTTAGATCCTTATACATCTTACTGCTGCCCGAGTGAATAGAATAAGGCGCGCTATGAGCTTCCTTCAGAATTGTCCGTCTCAAATCATCAGCATCGGGAACGCAAAGTCGACTCTGAAATCTCAGAACTCCATCATCTTGTATCACGAATCCTGGGGCCTTTCCTTTCTTTACTTCGTCACATAACCAAAGGATCAGAGAATCGTTTAACTGCTTAGATTTGATCTCCTCGACTAGTGATGAAGTCAGTTCCATCACATATAGTTGCCCTTGGATTCCTGGTGCCCATACTTCAATCCCTTCGTGGATCAGTTCCCGTTGAATGCTGGTTTGGGATGTAAGTGCTTCCAACACTCGAAGAGAAACAGGTTTACGGCTCAATGCATCGGCTACTACGTTTGCTTTACCCGGATGATAGAGAATTTCCAAGTCGTAATCCTTGATCAATTCCAGCCACCTTCTCTACCTCATGTTTAATTCTTTCTGACTGAAAATGTACTTGAGGCTCTTATGATCTGTAAAGATCCGGCAATGAGTGCCGTACAAATAATGTCGCCAAATTTTCAAGGCAAAGACCACAGCTGCTAGCTCCAGATCATGAGTCGGGTAATTAACCTCATACGGTTTCAACTGCCGAGAAGCATAGGCAATCACCTTATCCTTTTGCATCAAAACACATCCCAGACCCTGATTTGAAACGTCGCTGTATACCATGAATCCATCAGTTCCATCTGGTAACGCTAATATAGGTGCTGTCGTCAGTCTCCTCTTAAGTTCGTCAAAACCAGCCTGGCATTTCTCATCCCACGTGAACTTTTGAGTTTTCTGTAATAGGTGAGTGAGCGGACGAGCAATTTTGGAAAATCACTCTACAAAACGGCGATAATATCCAGCAAGTCCCAAGAAACTCCAGACTTCTTTCACGTTATTAGGAGCTTCCCATTCCAAGATTGCTTCGACTTTCTTCGGGTCCACCTGAACTCCATCAGCTGATATCACATGCCCAAGGAAAGTTACTTCCCTAAGCCAAAACTCGCATTTGGAAAGCTTTGCATACAACTGTTCCTTCCTCAAGGTTCTCAAAACTACACGCAAATGCTCGGCATGCTCCTCTGTGTCTTTCGAATATATCAAGATGTCATCAATGAAGACGACCAAAAATTTATCCAAGTATTCTAAGAATACCCGATTCATCAATTGCATGAATACCGCAGGAGCATTGGTAAGTCCAAATGGCATCACTACAAATTCATAATGCCCGTACCGGGATCTGAAAGCAGACTTTGGTATATCCGATTCCTTAATTCTCAACTGATGGTATCCTGATCGCAAGTCAATCTTCGAGAATACCCTTGCCCCTTGCAGTTGATCAAACAAGTCGTCGATCCGAGGTATAGGATACTTATTCTTCATTGTCACTTTGTTGAGCTCCCTATAATCAATACATAATCGGAGGGATCCGTCTTTCTTCCGGACAAAGAGAACGGGCGCTCCCCAAGGAGAAATGCTAGGTTGAATATAACCCTTCTGTAATAATTCCTCCAGTTGCTTCTTTAGTTCATACATCTCGGTTGGAGACATGCGGTATGGTGCTTTGGAAATAGGAGCGGCTCCAGGCTCTAATTCGATAGTGAACTCTACTTCTCTCTGCGGAGGTAACCCAGGTAGTTCGTCAGGAAATACATGTGAGAATTCATTCACAACTGGAACAGATGAGATCTCTACTCCTTCCTATTTCCTCATGGCATAGCACCAAAGTCCATGACATCCCTGCTTCAGTAATTTCACGGCTTTCATTGCTTTGATCAATTTTCCCGAGCTTCCCGGTCTCCATCCTCGGAATAAGTGTTCAGATCCGTCATCAGCAATGATAGAAATGACTCTCTTTCGGTAATTCAGAATAGCTCCATAACGGTTGAGCCAATCGTCTCCGAGAATTAAGTCGTCACCATGTATGTCAACTACAATAAGATTTGATGGCCAATCTCTCCCTCCTATAGACACTGGAAAATATCTAACTTCTAGGGTTCCCACAATTTTCTCTCCGCTAGGTAATCCCACAACATAAGGTTCACAATCATACAAGCACGATATTTTCAAACGATTAACACAGTTCAAAGATATAAAAGAATGCGTAGCTCCTAAATAGAATAAGACACTAACTGGTTGCAAAAGGATCTGAATCATACCTGATGCAACAGCTGTGTTCTGATCGTCTGACTTCTTCATCTCGTAAATACGCGGAGGAACGGACCCAGCGCTGGATGCCTCTCCTTTCCCAACATTCTGCTGCTGGAAACCGCTTTGCTGCGTCTGGTTTACACTAGTGTCCTTCGGAACCGGTACAGGAGTGCGAGTACCAAAAGATCGAGTCGCATTTCCACAAAATGTTGCGCGATGCCCTTCCTGTCCACACTCGAAACAGGTCACAGCAGGCGCGAAACAGTCAGGTCGAACATGCCCCGCTTTGCCACAGTTATAACATTTATTCCCTGCATCTGAAACGGTTGGTGTTGCCCGGAACTTCTTTCCACCTCGAGAAGGATGCGGAGGCCTCCTGGATGAATGAAAAGATGACTGGCCCCTGCGAGGCCCACTACTCTTATTCTCCGTGAAGTTTCCAGACACCTTCTGTTTCTTTGCTTCCGTTGACTTTTCTACTGCCGCCTCTTTCATATCATAGGCCAGTGCTTTGTCCTGATACTGTCGCAAGGTGGTACATTCAAATACAGACATATATTGCTGAATTTCTAGCTTCATTCGCATGTCGAAATGAAAAATCCTCTCTGCCTCGGTCTTGACCAAGTGGCGCACATAAGTCAACTGGTGATTAAAAGTCTTAATCACGTCTATCACAGATGCTTCTGAATTTTGTGGTGAGAAAAACTCCCGGACTCGGGCCTCTCTAACTGGGCGAGGACAATACTGCGCTTCCATCATTAATTTCAACTCCGTCCAGTCGAAATTATGCTCCTCAGGTCGAATGGCCTCCCACCAGTCGAAAGCCTCCCCCGTCAGAAGATACTGGGCGACCGGAACCTTTCTGTCGTTGGGACAGTTAATCCCCGCAAAAATCTTCTCTAACTCCTTCAGCCAATGATCCCAAGAAAGGGTCTCAGTAGAACCGTCAAATTTCGGAGGGTGCAATTTGACCACCTCAGTAAGCCATTTGTCTCCCCGATTATCCACATTATGCTGTTGTCCCATCGCCGTCTGCATGCGATCAACAACTTGAGCAAACTTGAGCAACCACCTGCTGAAGCACTCCCGGCACATTAGGATCTGCATTATTATTTGCTGATCCCTGCTGTCCTCCAGAATGGGAATCGGTTCGACTACCAGATATCTCCGGGGTAGACGCCGAATCTTCATGTATCATATTTCCACGTCCGCGTCCACGACCACGTCCGCGTCCACGACCTCCTCTCAACTTACTGTAAACACAAATACTCAATATCCAGGGCAAACTTTCTAAAAGAAAGTCCATCAATGTTCACAAAACATGAATTAAATAAAACGGTAGTATTTGAGATTAGGAAACTTACAACCACGGTCCACACGACGATGCTGGCTCAGTAGTGATGTTACAAACGACCAATAATCAAATAACATAAACAGACCCAACTAACCCGACTACCAAGATATCCATGAATCTTAGCTCCGATACCATATTCTGTAACACCCCGAGATATTCGGAATAATTACAGCACCGTAAACCCTTTAAGTAAGGATTTACAAGGCTAAATAAAAGAAATGCAATTATAATTCAACCTCACAACTGAAGTTCAAAATACAGAACTGGTTCAACTGATCCAAAGAGTTAACTTATACAACCATATCGAAAATGACATTATTAAAAACACGCGTACTCGAGTACTAAAGTGAACCAAGAAGACAAATCACAATAACAATAAACATCAACCACATCACTGAGCCATTTCATCGTCCTGTCGGTACTGTGGTTGCTTCCCCGCTCCTCGGCTACCTGAACATCAAAACAATGTCCACCCCCGAAGGGGTTAGCAAAACAATGCTAGTACAAGTATCATAATACATAAATCATCAGTGCATCATAAATCATGCAAAACGGACTTCCGTCATCGGAATCCAACGATGTGAATCCTCACAATTCCATCAACACAATACAGGGTAATCCAGCGATCCAGCGCCCTTGGTATAGATCCCCATGATGATCCCATCGGACCAACGCATGGTGGAAAACCCGTCCAGTGATCCAGCGCCCTCAGCATAGATCCCCATGATGATCCCGTCGGACCAACGCATGGTGGACATTCGATCCAGCGCCCTCAGCATAGACCCTCATGACCCCCTCGGATCATTTATACCATAAACCAATCAATTATGCATACATATATGCATTTCAATATGTTCATCAATACGAATAATTAACAACGAATCCCACAAGAAATTAAAGAAATAAGTCTCATATTCGACAACATGAACAAAACCATATGCATGATCAAAGTTCCAATATAAATCAAACTCAACATATGATACTTGCCTCGAAAATGGCAAGAATGAAATACTCCAACAAATGACACGCGTCCGTATGCCACCACCCCTCGATCGTCCCCTATGCAAGGCTCGGACCTAAGAAATAATAAAGAATTCCTCTCAAGTCGTACGAATATTTAACAATCTGATTTACGGCCGCAAGCTCTAAAAATGAATTCTGCCTGAACTAATTAGCGCGCGCTACGTACTCTACGTAACATGCGCTAAGCCTGCCTGTTAACGTACGCAAATGACCAAGTCTAGCGTACGCTAGCTGTGTACTGACAGTCCTCTCTGATCAGCCGACTGTCCTGCCTGATGACATAACGTACGTTACGTACCAAACGTAGCGTACGTTACTCATTCCCGATAGTGCACGTTAAGATGCCTATCTTAGCGTGTGCTAAATGTGCATGGCAGTTTACTACTGGGCAGAAAACTTGAGCTAAAGGTGATGAAACTCATGAAATCTTCAGTGTTAATATATGTCATCTCCGTGCATATCATGCTCATATGGTTTGTGAAAGATCTTTACGTATTAAATGACTACGAGACACAAGGATATGTATCATCATTACAACACCATAATCCATCTTTGATCTTCAAGAAAATATCTTAAGTTCAATCCATTTCATGTCCCAAAACGTATGATTTCTTTATGTAAGGACATAAGAACTTGGTAATCTCCATATACTGGTCATAATCGGTTTTGAAGATACGTGAATATGCTTAGGAGTCTATATACTAAAAAGGTTCAATGGATTATACGATGAATAAGTGCCGAAACATCAAAAATATCCTTCTAACACATGATGTTCGACTACTAACGAATTGAATTGAATAGATAATCCAAAATCATGATCAAAACGCCCTTCATAATATTACTAATATTGGTGAAGAATCACCTACCTCAAAGTAGTGAAGAACACGAAGGAACTAGAAGAAATCCAACACCGAGAGCTTGAACAACAATCTCCAATGATCTACAATCTTCGACTCGAGCTAGGATGCTGATATGAAGGATTTAGGATAAAGAGAGTAATTCTCTAAGTCCAAGGATTCGGATGTGGGAAGTGAAAAGACTGAAAATACGAAAAAGGATGTTGTCCTATTTATAGAAAGTGGTTATTAGCGCGCGCTAGTCCATATTCATAGCGTGCGCTAACGGCTTACTGACTTCACTGTACTCAGCATTTAGCGTGCGCTATCCTCATATTAGTAGCGTGCTCTACCGCGTTGACTTGGCTTTTTCCCCAAAGCCATTCAGGTTCATCCCGACATAATCCTACCGAGATCCGCAACCGATCTCACCTACCGCCCTGTCTCAATCATGCTGACTACGTGTAGCGCGCGCTAAGGTTCATACATTGCGTGCGCTACGGATCCAAATTAGCATACGCTACATATAGTCGATAGCGTGCGCTACATGCGCAGAATAACAATTTAGATCATATTCATAAAATCATGTGCTAAACAACACCGGATCATGAAATACGGAGAATAATACTCAGATCAAAATGCAACAATTACAATATCACAAGGTTCAATTACATATCAGAAATCTCGGGTATTACAGAAGCCACCAATACAGCATGCTATACACAAAACCACTGTATCATCAACAAGCACCACTAAAAGACAGCATACGAGGTATGGAACAACAAAACTCCGTTAGTTTTGTACTTTCACATATTTGGATACAGGTGTTACGTTTTGAACAACGGGAAAGATCAACTTAGAACCTTCGATGAGAAATTGGATGAAGGGATATTTGTAGGATATTCCTCTATTAGAAAAGCTTACAAGATCTTTAATAAATGGAAGCTAACAATTGAGGAATCAGTTCATGTAGTGTTCGATGAACCTCATCATGATCCTACAGGAATATAAGATATTACTCAGAACATCCAACAACTCACCATTGATAACCCTACAACTCTTATAGAGCCTGTCGTTGACCTAGAAATCAACCCCGCAACTGTAAGAACTGAAGTAGATGAAGCCGATGTTGTGCAAGCTGAAGCCGAAACTACAGCAACTCAAGATACAGTACGGGACCCCAAATTAGAACCCGACAGAAGATAGTTTATAGATCACCCACAGGAGTTGATCATAGGAAATATTGATGCTGGAGTTTCTTCCCGTAGGAGAATACAGAGTACACAAGTAAATGTACTATATGCGCAAGAAGAACCCGAGTCTGAGATATCTCCATTTCCTGTATGGAAATCTCAATCTGAACTTAGAAGACTTAACATGCACTATTGTTGTATTCTTAGCCCAATCCAAACCTGTTTCTACCAAAGAAGCTCTAGACAACTCTCAATGGATTGCGTATATGGAAGAAGAGCTTAATGGATTCGAAAGGAATAATGTATGGTATCTTGTACCTAGACCTTCGCATCAATCCATAATTGGAACCAAATGGGTATTTAGAAACAAGAAGGATATAAATGGACTCATTATCAGAAACAAATCCCGACTAGTCGCCCAAGGCTATATATAGGAAGAAGGCATAGACTACGATGAAACATTTGCCCCTGTAGCCACACTAGAAGCCATTTTTTTGCCTTTGCCTCCCATAAGAGCTTCATTGTATATCAAATGGACATCAAGAGTGCATTCCTGAATGGAGACCTTGCCGAAGAAGTACATGTTGAACAACCACCAGGGTTTGTCAATACAGAAGGCGGAGACCGCGTATACAGGCTAAGGAAAGCACTGTATGGACTTAAGCAAGCCCCTAGAGCATGGTATGAGACTTTGTCCCAGTATCTAACCAATAATGGATTCGAGAAAGGTGTTGTGGACAAGACCTTATTTAAAATACAGAAAGGTGATAACCTCCTGATGGTTCAAATATATGTAGATGATATAATATTTGGTTCAACTAACCTTGCTTTGTGTCAAAGGTTCTCTCATATCATGCAAAGTAAATTTGAAATGAGTATGATGGGAGAACTTAGTTATTTCCTAGGATTGCAGGTAAAGCAGTTGCCTACAGGGATATTCATCAACTAGGAAAAATACAGCAAGGAGCTTCTCAACAAGTTTTGAATGAATACTTCCAAACCATCTTCAACCCCCATGAGCACTTCCGTGCAAATTAGTGCTGATGAAGCTGGAAAGCCGGTTGATCAATCACTCTATAGGAAGCTTATTGGCTCACTCCTGTACCTAACGGCTAGCAGGCCCGATATCCAGTTTGCTGTAGGAGTGTGTGCGCAATATCAAGTAGCACATAAAGAATCACACTTCGCAATAGCCAAACGAATCATGAAATACGTCAAAGGAACAGTCGATGTAGGACTGTGGTATCCTAAAGAAGGCATATTCGATTTAGTTGGCTACAGCAACTCGGATCTCGGAGGCTGCAAGCTAGATAGGAAGAGTAAAAGTGGAACTTGTCACTTTCTTGGACCTAGACTTGTATCTTGGTTCAGTAAGAAACAATTGGCAAACTCGCTTTCAACAGCTGAATCAGAATACTATGCTGCTGGTAGTTGCTGTATGCAGATCCTTTGGATGCAACAACAGCTGTCAGACTATGGAATTGAAGCCAAAGAAATGCCGATAATGTGCGATAGCACGAGTGCAATTGCAATAACGCACAACCCTATATTGCACTCGCGCACTAAGCACATCAATAAGAAGCATCACTTCATCAGGAATCATGCTGGAAAAAGTTCATACAGATATCCAGTTATCCGACATCTTTACCAAACCTCTCGACACAGCAAGATTTTGCATGCTTCGACAAGAATTGGGATTGCTACAACCTGACTCCCTGTAAGTTTTTAATGCTTTTACTCAACAATTGAGGGGGAATGCTGTAAGACCCAAGAATATAGTATCCACCGTTAATTATCTGTACACTCAGACTATCAGAACAGCACTATAGGAACAAAGAGACATGAATTATCCTACAGCTGACGTGTGCAATAATTAAGGGGGAATACAGTATGACCCATGAATACAGCAGTAATCCGAAAGTTGCTGTATGGAATTGAAACCCGTATGTAGCTTTTAAGGGGGAACGCTGTATTTTCACAGATACAACATATACTATAGGAAATCAATTAAAATGTTATTACTTTTAAAACCATTTTTATCCCACGTGCCCTGTTTTAATTAAAATGTATTTTGCATTAAATACTTTACACGACATTTGGACTAGTTTACTTCAAACGCCGTGATGTTTCAAATTGTTTAATATTTCCAAACCGCCACTTTGGGCAAATAAGGGAAATTGATACGTCAGATGTGGTACCCACTCTCATTTCAAAATTGGATGAATAAATTGTACCCGTTACACTCAGTTCATCCTGTTCGTCTATTTTAAACACCGGTTCCCATCCCTTAAATCTGACCGTTCACTATCTAGAAACCCTTGACCGCTGCCCACTATAAAAGGACTGTTAATGCCTCTTTTGACTCTTTACGCTTTCTGCATATTGAACGAGTCTTTGAGCATACAACCTACAAGTTTTATTGCTTTTACTGCAATTTTCTTTGAATCTTCCTCACTTTTCTTCAAGAAACAACAATGGCATCTTCAGAGACTTCCTCTCTCTCTCTCAAGAAGACCTCAAACATCATTGACGGACGGATCTTTGCTAGATCTGTAGTTGTTGAACATGTTCGTTCTGAAGGAGATGACGTAGAATCCATGGAGTTTGTCATCTTGAGGATTCGTCAACAAGGCCTCTATCGCCTTGGGAGTCACACCACTGAGCATTACGATGCTCAAATGGTTGAGGAATTTTACCTCAAAGCTGTTGTCCGTTTCTTCTCTCTTGCTCAAGGAGGAAATGTTGCTGACATCACTGTTGTCAGTCTCGGAGTGGATATCCGTGTTGACCAAGATCTGATGAAGAATATTTTCAGGCTACCTACTGATGGCCTTTCCATGGAGGAACTTGAGACCTTTGTGTCCCAAGAAATCCTAACCACATACTATGGCTTATTCACTGGTTCAGCATCGGTTGAAACGGTTCATACTTCATGCCACAAGAAACATTTTTGTCTTCCTATTGTTTACTTACACGATTTTTGCTGTCGTGTAATTGAAAATAGAACAAGTGCGTTCGAGATGTGCACCAACTTGAGGTTCAGGATGATGGTCTCCATCATGACCTGCGAAAAGGTCAACTGGTGCCAGATTATTCTCAAGAGACTGCAGGAAGAAGTATCCAAACCTGCCTCTCAAAAGAAGTCCTTTGGTTTACTTCTTAATTATATTCTGACAAAATGCGGTGTTCCGCAAGCCAAAGAAGCGAAGAAGATAAACTCTCGGATATACATTGGAAGCATCAGACCCTCCGTTTTCACAAAGGACCCCTGATTGCGAACAGACCTTTTGTCCGAAAGTTGCCCCTTTATGTTGATCTAAGGGATGTGTCTTCGAAGTCCCAGAGCAAGGAGACCTCGAAGAAAAGGAAGAGATGTCACAGCAAAACTCCCGTTCCTGGTGAGAAACCGAAAAGGAAGCTAAGGAGGCTCTCAAAAGTTAAAGTTACAGAAATCTCCGAGGATGCTCCTTTAACGGCCCAACCCACTGTATCGAGCCCCCAGGGCGCAACCCCTGCGGAAGAAATGCCTGATACTGTCGAGACAGTAGATCCGGAGCCTTTGGCGGCTATGATGGATATACAGACATCTGCCAACTTAAAAGACTTTGGAGAGTCGGCTGCCTCTTTGGAGACAATAGCCACATCTCCTATACAGGATTCCACACCCGTAAAGGATCCATCTCCCCTAAGGGTACCAACCCTTGTTCGAGATCCAGCTCCAATACACAAACCCACACCTGTAGAAGAACCTTTGCATACAGCGGACCCATGTGCTGTACGCAGCCCCTCCCCAGACACCATAATTAACAAAACATTGCTTTTTGTGCAAATCGAGCAGGCTTATAAACGTTTTGCCCAGTGGAAAGCTTACAGGCTAGCTCCGTACAACACTTTGTAAAACTGGAGCGAATGGAGCGAAGAAGTGTAATATCCGCAATTTTCGATTTTCGGTAAATTTCTTTTTTTTGGTCGGAGTCTGTTTTGACGACTCTCTCATGACCATTTCGTCATTCGGAGAATATTTAATTCTGCACTTTTGTCATCCGAGTTCGTTTCGGTGCTGCTTTGTTGAGTTCCGTGCTTTTTAGCGACTTTTCCGCGCTTGAGTTCGGTTCTTGCGAATCTCGTTCGAAACTGTCGTTTGGGGTTTTTCGTAAGTTCATTTAACGTTGTTATACGTGTTGTGAGCTTCGGTTTGATTATTCGTTGTCGTATGGTGATTTTCGGGCATTTGGGCCATTTTCGTAATTTCCCAAAGTTTGGGGTAATTACCTTCCGTTGTCGAATTTCGAGCCTTAGGGTGGTCGGAATAGTGTGTTCTACTAGCTCTTAGATTCGTCTTTGTGAGTACTTCGTAACCGTATCTTCGGTTCGTATTCAGGTTCGGGTTTCGGTGTCGTTTTGTTGAATACAGGATTTCTAAACGACTTTTCTAAGTATGAGTTCGACTTTGTTGGATCACCATTAATTTTTGGTAACTCCAAAAAATTCTGAATCTTTGCAATATTATAGAGCATCGAGTTAGCTTTCCAATGGTTCGAACGGTGAGTCAATCGGAGTCCGGACGAGAGAGTTATGGTCGTTTTAGCTCACCCGCTCGTTATTGGCCGATCACTGCCGGCCGAACTCGGCCGTGTCGTCCGACACGGCCCGTGCCGTACTCGTCCGGATAAGCCGGAAGTCTATGCCTCAGGACCCGACCGTGTCGTCTGGCACGGCCGAGCCAAACTCTTAGGATAAGCGAGCGGCGCTGAGGCCCGACCGTGTTCCGGGACACGGTCGAGTCATTGCCGGCGCCGCGACGGGTCACTATCGGAAGGCGCGACCGTGTCTAGCAGGACACGGTCGAGTCCTCGCCGCCATCAGCGCCACGACCGTGTCGAGCGGACACGGTCGAGTCTGTCGACTATTTAAGGCCCAGAATCGGGTTTTCTTCATTTTCTCACTCGTTTCTTCCTCTTCCGCTTTGGAGATTTGATGATCATGGAGGGATGTTGTTAGGGGTTAAATCCATGAAGTTTTGAAGTTCATAACATCGATTAATCCTTCCATAACTTGCTCCGATCGACCGAATCAAGGCAAGTTTTCCTAAAATATAGTTTTGGGGATTTTGTTCGATTTGTCCGTTTAATCCGTTTTAACTTAGGATTGTGATGGATTGATGATTATTTAGATGTATTATATCATTTTCCTTGTTATTCCATGGTTGGATCGTATCGATTCGTTATTTTGGTCGAGTTCTTGATCGACGCCTTGAAGGTGTCGGTAAAATGTCATAAAGGGGTTTTCGGGCATTCTACGATTATTCATCCACGAAAGATCGATGATTTATAGATTATATGTTGTTAGGTACGAATTCTTGTGAAGAAATCGAGTCGGAACCCTTTCGTTCGTTGTCTTCTTGGGTCCGAGCTTCGGTCGAACCGTGTTCTTCCGAGCGTTTGGTAGCGGTTATTAAGGCAAGTATCTTATTATACGACTTGTATCTTGTGAATAGTAATTACGTATGATATGTATAACGATTTTGCTTGCCTCAGTAAATATGTTCCGTTTGAGTTGGTTGTGTTTTCCGAAATTTGAAGGCTTTGTGATAATAGTGATATATTGGTATACGTGTTAGGCGTTGTGCCATTTGTGCAGGATTTCGATGTACATATGAGATGGTTGTACAAGTGTTTCTTCAATGAATTGTGTACCGAATGTGTGTTGTGTTGGTTAAGAGTCGTTGTGATGATCATGATGTTTGTGTTGTTTTGGTTTACTTGCTTGATTGTACATTCGGCGTAATGTGGAATGACTTGACATTTAATGATTATGAATTGTGTCGAGTCGATGTGTGTGTGATCCAGGTAGGGTCAGCGAGGCCTCGGAGTTCTGTACATGATGTGTAAGAACAAAGTGTGTGAACCCGGGTAGGGTCCGACGAGGCCTGCGGAGTCGGTACATGACGTGTACGGACAAGGTGTGTGATCGGTAAGGTCTAACGAGACCTGCGGAGTTCGGTACATGATGTGTACGAACGATCCGTAGCCGGGTAGGGTCCGTCGAGGCCTCCGGAGTTCGGTACATGATGTGTACGAACAATGTGTGCAGTCCGGGTAGGGTCCGTCGAGGCCTCCGGAGTTCGGTACATGATGTGTACGAACAATGTGTGCAGTCCGGGTAAGGTCCGTCGAGGCCTCCGGAGTTCGGTACATGATGTGTACGAACAGTGATCGTGTAGCAGTGATTGTTCGGGTAACATTTTAAATATGGATCTCGGACGCATAATGATATATTATTTAGTATGCTTTGAAACGAGAATCGGGCTAAGGCCCTATTGTTTACGAAAAGGTTTTGTAAATTGGGACTCGAGGTCCAAAAGATTTTCTGCTTTAAAAATCCCCGAGATGATGTGTTTTTTTTCAAATATCTCTTACTTGAGTTCGAAATTCTAAAACTTCTCGGGAACATTTTGATAATGGATTTCCGTATTAAATTCGTAGTTGCTATTTGCTTGTTACATTTCGTATGGTTTGATACTTGCACTAGTAAAACAGTGGAGTTTTACTAATCCCCGAGTATTCGGGGGGTGGATGTCTGTTCTGCGTCCAGGTACATGCAGGTTCAGGGGAGCAGTCACAGGATTGGCACAAGGGGATGACGAGCTGCGATACTAATCAAGAGTTGAGAGTTGGTAGAGTTTAGTTGTATTATTAGAGTTGATTCAGTCTTCCGTTGTATTGTATTTCGACCCCTGTGTGGGTAATGTTTGTTAGTCAGTCCTGTTGATAGAGTTGTGTGACCTCATCGGTCTGTGTGTTTATGTGTAAGTGACCTTGACGGTCTGTATTATTATATTGTTTGACCCTGGACGGGCAAGCGTTTGGTTGTTTATGGACGTTTATCCTGGTAGATCCTTGCGGAAAGGGTTTACGGCATGTAATATTCCCATACGGTTTTGGGGGTGTTACAAGAAGAAAGGTTTGTGTTGGAAGTGACGGACTCTTAAGATGTTGAAGCCCTGATCCAATGGGACAGCCTTTGCTGTAAAGAGTTGATATCAAGCCACCTGATGGACAAGGAAGACGCCCGCAAGAAGGGAAAATCCAAAACCACTGACTCAGCTCCCCAAAGTCCTAAATCTGATCATGACTCAGACGACGACGACGCCTTCCAGGTAGGTCTGAGAATGATTCGTGAGGAAAATCAACACCATCCGGATCAAGGGACCTCAAACCAACAGCAATATCCTCCCCATTCACGAGATAATGTTCAAGACAGCAAGGATTCAGTCCCTCCTGTCGCGGAGGAACAACCAGCCACTCAACAGGCACCCGAGCCTATCACCACCGACGACCAGACCCACGCCATCCCGCACGAGGACTCAGTCCCTCTGCAGGAGCAGGCAGACACTGAGAGATAGCAGGAGGATTCAGTCCCTCCTGTATCCATGTCTACAGAACCCATTTCAGAACAGGAGGATACAACCACCCCTGTTGCCAAGCCCACATCGGATGCTCCCGCACCTTCAACTGTATTGGAATCCGATGACGGTATCATACCTAAGGATATCCAACTCGAGTCACGCACCCATGTGAACTTGAGACAACTGAACGGAGCTGAAGATTTTGCCCAGCCTGACTCTCCCCGAACCATCGAGAAGAAAGAGCAACGGCATGCTCTTGGCTAACAAACCGTTTTTCTGCAGGATGCCGTTAATGCCCTGCATGCTGTTGAAAAGGAGATTGATTGGTTACATCAGTCTGTCGTTGAATAAATGACCGGTATGAGGCACGAAGTCTCAAAAGTGGAAGAAGCCTTCCGCATCCTGCCTATTGTCTTCAAACAAGCTCTTAGCCAATTGCAACAATGTCAGGAGTAGATCCTGATGGAAGAACAATCAAAGCTTCGTGTTTCTGAAACCAAGACAGCATCCGCTCTTATTAAATCAGGTTCCCTGCTTCGAGCCCACGACAAAAAGATTCAAGACATGTCGCAGGTGTTCAACTCCCTAGTTAATAAAATGACAAGTTTTGAGACCAAACAGGACGCTGTTATGCAAATCCTGGAACGCTTGGATGAGAAGGTCTCATATCTTGATGACGCCAAAAAGGGGGAAGAAGCTAGAGAAGATGCAAGGAGAACAAGGCTCGAGCAAGAGAAGGAGATTGAAGCTTCTGCATTTGGAGACAGCATCACTGCTACTATTTCTCGTTTATCATCTCCTACTCATAATGTCAGGACACAGGGAGATCGTCTAGAATTTCACGACCCCAATTTTCCATGGAAGAACCTCGTTCAAAAGCCGCAAGCTATAAATCTCCCGGCCAACTGACATCCAACTTCAGACGAGATAAAGAATTGGAGGAAGAATTAACTATTAAGATACTTCGTAGTTCTTATCAGGGATTCCACCATATTCAATAGTTGTAAGACTGTGCAGGAAGCCGCCGTGGAATTTAAAAAGAGGTTCGACGAAAGAACGCTCCCGGCAGAAGATGAAATACAAGCATAGGCAAAGTGACTTGGTTACCCACCCAGAATATTAGATCCTGGTGTTCGATAAATCCTATGAAGGTCAAGCTATCTACCTAAATCGAAACAGGGACGCTCATCAAAATTGGTGGAAGGATACCAAGAATGACCCTAGAAGGCCTTGGAGCCATTTTGATTATAGGAGCTAGATTCCTTCCTGTATTCCTGTATTCTTATCTAGCAAAAACATTGTAATCCTTGTTCAATATCAATAAAATATTTTTCTCTTGAAAGATTACAACTCATAATCTATTGTGTCCTTGTATGATTACGATATTCAATCCATTTGCTGAATTAATACAAGTATAAAAACTTGTTAAATATTAAGCTGTAAGAACTTGTCTGCGAACAGTTCATAGATTCATTTATATGCATCTAGATTACACTGTAAGATTGTGCCTACGCGCCAATCATAAGTTTAAAGATGTAATACTCTTTTTCTTTCTAAGTTGAACTCGCATGCGAGCAGTTCATAGTGTTAGGCTAATTGCTGAAGGCCAGAACATTCGACAGAAGACCAAGAAGTCTACCCTCCTGTAAGATGTTTCATTAGGTGTCAAGGTTTTGGCATCATCAAGGATTTTTGGAAAACATCAAAAGGATTTAAGGAGACTTGGCAAATTATCAAAAAGGGGGAAATTGTTGGGATAAAACAATCCCTGTATCGAAGGTTTTGATAAAGTGAAGTTTTGATAAA
The DNA here is from genome assembly GCA_033398695.1 of Orobanche coerulescens. Lineage (NCBI taxonomy): Eukaryota > Viridiplantae > Streptophyta > Magnoliopsida > Lamiales > Orobanchaceae > Orobanche > Orobanche coerulescens. The sequence goes on from CM065814.1 coordinate 8,232,336, forward strand.
GTGTAAACCCAGCATACATCAAGCTGCTGTATCGAAAGTCGATCGAAGTTGCTGATCTTGTATCTAAGACTTCTCATAATGCCATCATACGGCAACAGAGTCTAAAAGCGCCAAGTATGGAAGCTGTCTCTTCATACAGCAACATTCCATATAGTGACTACTCTAATTTAGCCTACAGCATAAATGGCTACAACATTCAAGCTGTTAAGTATTGAGATCTTCAATATTGAAAAGGAATCTTTGTTATTCGCTAAAGTCAAGTCCCGTTTGAAAATAAGAATTTAAATACTGAAAGGATAAAGTATTTAAACCGACAGAGATCTTCAAACAACGCAAAATCCGGATATTGATCTATACAAGTCAACCATCCAGTTGTTACAGACTTTTGCTCAACGGATCTTTCTCAACGGATCTATTCAAAGGCTATATATATACCCCCAGAGTTTGAAGATCAGTTACTACAACAATAACAACAATAACAACAATAACAACAACAACAACAACAACAACAACAAGTAACAAGAAGCACTTACACGAATACATATGAGCAAACATAATTTTTCAAGCATACTGCCTATCCTAGAGAAGAAATATACAAGTGCTCAACCTTGAACAACATATCATCAGCTCAAGCTCAAGAAAGTCAAGCTATTGTTCAACAAACATTCTTTCATTAAACAAACCCATCAGCCCTGTGTGGACTGAGAAAGCCTTGCTTTTCCTAAACTGTGTGTGACGGATCTGCATTGAAGAGACAAAGCTTCGGAACTGTGTGTGAAGAAGTTAGTCAAGTGAAAGCTTTAACCAATCTGTGTGAACGGTTCAAAGCTACGATCTTTGTATCAATCTGTGTGAACAATACATTTATAGGTTTGATTATAAATACATAGTTGTGTACGTAGTATTTAAAATAAACGTTTTCAGTCCTGTGTGGAGGACCAGTGGACGTAGAGGGGTTTACCTCGAACCACTTTAATTACTGTGTCAATTACCTTCTGCATTTACTGTTTTAACAACTGTGATTATTTTAAGTATACACTGCATACAGCAACTTACTTTTACAAGACTTTCGCTACGCACTCTAACTTGAAAAACGTACATCTTGTTGCTTAAACACTTTCCAAGCTGTATTCTGTATACTTAGTGGCCAACAATGACGCATCGCTCATAGATGATGAGCCTAGTAGCTATACAGAAGCTGCTTCAGGACCAGAGTCCGAGGAATGGCTAGAAGCCATGAGGTCAGAGATGCAGTCCATGTATGACAATCAAGTTTGGAACTTGATAGATCCACCTGAGGGTGTTAAAACCATTAGGTGCAAATGGGTCTATAAAAATAAGAAAGACATGGATGATAATCTGCAAACCTATAAAGCTATACTAGTGGCAAAAGGTTATAGACAGATTCATGGTGTTGACTATGATTAGACTTTTTCGCCAGTAGTCATGCTTAAATCAATTAGAATTTTATTTGCCATTTCCGCATACTATGATTATGAAATATGGCAAATAGATGTCAAAACAGCATTCCTTAATGGAAACTTACTCGAGTATGTGTACATGACACAATCTTAAGGTTTTGTTCATCCAGAAAATTCTAAAAAGGTTTGCAAGCTTCAAAGATCCATTTATGGGGTGAAGCAGGCTTCTCGGAGCTGGAATCTTCATTTTGATGAAACTTGTTTAGTATATTTTGAGTAATATTTTTATTAGTATTTTATATATATAATTGTGTGTTGTGTGACAATTTATTCATTTTACCATATATTTATATTATTTCATTTTGTTAGAATTTTCTATAATTTTATGTCATTTTTGGATAATTAATTGGAATTAAATTATATCTGCAGGTTAACCAACCGGTACAAGACACTAAGACAAATCAATTGGTTCAAGGGCGATATTTTTACAAAATTCAAATATAGTCACGACTGGTCTCACTTTATTCATCTCGTCGAGACGATCGTTTTAAAAAAAAAATTCATCCGAATCCGAGTTCGTATGAAGAAGTTATGACCGTTCGAAGGACAATTAAATAGACGGACCATATTGTGCCACGTGTCAACACCTGATTGGACCGGAATTTCAACTCTGTGCTGATGTCATCCATGATATCAGCACCTCATAGCAGCCGTGTATGATTAGGGGGTGGGATTTTAAAATTGTAAAAATCATTATTTTATTGATTTTGAAGTAGCATAAATAGGGGATGAATGTGTAGTGTTTGGAGGAGGAGAAAAAAAGAGAAAAAAATAGAGAGATATTATTGTAAGGGAAAGAAATAAAAATATTGTGTAATAAAATTATATTTGTGTAATAATATTATGGAATATTTATTTATTTGTATTGTTATTATGAGTGAGTAATTTTCTTTTACTGGGGTTATGATGAAACCATGTCTATATTATAATTAATATTTATATAATAATTCCAAATAAATATTTTTAACGATTATGATTCTCGCTTCAATAGGGGAATATTATTTCATCAATTATATCATGTATTTTTGATAGTTATAAATTTCCCATTGCTTTGTGATTATTGATATTAGTTAATTTCTTTGATTATTTGTTTTCCATTAAATTGGATACATATAATGCTTAGAAATTACATTTTTCAAGTGAAGGAAAATCTATATTTGAATTATAATTTTGTACTTATTGTCAAATCTATAGGGAAATAGTGAGATTGATTTCAGAATCTATTCCCTGAATTTTTTGGAATTAAAATATAAAATAAATAATAAATAGACATTGGTGGACTCTAAACCCTAGTAAATTATTTAAAATCAATTTATCTAAAATCTACTTAAAAATTATTGTTATTTAATGCAATTATTATAACCATTCAAAAATAAAATTATTTGGGACTAGGTTGGAATTTAATATAATTTGGTTCAAAACGATAGGAATAATTTGACTTCACTATTATAGTCCTCCCTGTGGAATTGACCTTGTACCGCATATCTACATCGAACAAATCGTGCGCTTGCGAGTATTAGACTAAAGAATCAACCAACAAGAAGTTTTTGGCGCCGTTGCCGGGGAGGCGCGAACGAAGTACAAGAAGACTGTCGTCACCAAGTTAGTTAAATTCTTCTACTAGTTATTTATTTTACTGCTTTTCTTTATTATTATCTGTCTTTTTAATATCCGTTTTAGATTGTGTTAGTTGTAGAATTTGTTTTATTCATAAAAATATTCTGAAAAATAATAAAACTAATAATAATAAATATAAAAATATAAGTAATAATAATAAAAGCTACTGTTCATTTTCATAAAAATAATAATAAAATAATAAAATAAAAAAAAAAGTCCAAAAATATATAAAAATATAAAAAAATTTGAAAAAATTTAAAAAAATCAGAACTTATTTATTTTTATATGAAAAAAAAATATCTGAAAAATACAAAAAAGTTTCAGACTTTTAAGGTAATATTTTTGTAATTTTGGAATATTAATATTAAAAAAATCAAAAATTTTAATTTAAATTCGAAAAAAAATAAAAAAATTATAAAAAATATATTAAAAAATAATCTGGAATATTATTTTCCGTAATAAATAAAAATCTGCATTATTTTATTTTATTTTTAAAAGTAAAACCTGCTAGTTTTATTAAAAAATTTACTTTTCATAAAAGATCTACAAAAAAAAAAAATCAGATTAAGAATTAATAATTTAAATAATCTGGAATATATATAATAAAAATTTTCTGAACTTTGAATTTTTTTAATAAAAACAGAATTTGTTTTTTAAGAAAATAAATTACAATATTTTAATAAAAAAGGGAAAATACTAAAAAAATTAAAAACTTGAAAATTTAAAAAAAAAAACAGAAACGAAAATTTGTAAAAAAAACTATTTGTTTGCATAAATAAAATAAAGTTTTTAATTTTTATTTTTTTTTCTAAAAAAAAATCTGAATTTTTTTTATGAAAAAAAAAAATAATATATCTGGATATATATACATATATATTAGCTCAATATTTTTAGTCTAAAAATATAATAAAATTATAATAAATATAAAAATATAAAAACTAAAAAAATATAAAATATAAAAAATATAAAAAAAATCAGATTTTTTTTTAATTTTTATATCTTGTCTTTAGTTTTAATAAAATCTTCTAGTGGTAAATTTAGATTGTGTTTTTAGTTGTTATTTTCTATTTATAGTATTCTAGACATTTAGTTTAGTTGCAATATTTCTCGTCGTACAATTTAGTTTATCAATAGATATTGCTTCCGTAGATCAATTAGTTTGCAATCTATTACATCCTATAATTTTAGTAATAATTATAATAATTATCATTATTATTAATAATAATAAAAATATAAAAACTCAAAAAAAATAATTAAAACAATAAAATCCTTTAAAAGATTCAACAAGGGATTGATATTTTTCACTCACTACTTTGTTCGATTTGAATAGAGAAAAGCTAAATATCAATCTTGTACAAACTGATTTTGAAAATCGATTGAATTTTGGCAAAAAGGCCTCTGTTGTACATGCCGAAGAAAGTTGGATTTTAAGTGCGACCGTTGTGACGCCTCCAACGATCTGCAAGTTCGATCGACTATCATAATTTGGTTTGTATGCAAAGTTAAAAAAATTGTAATATCGGTGAATGCAAATTTGGCAACGAAATACTAAAGGTCGATTAACGAGAAGAAGATTGTCCTTAACTAAAACTGAAGTTCAACAAACGAAACCGATACCAAAAATGGACGAAATCGAAAATCAAAATAATCAAGTTGTAAAAGAGAAAACTTTAATAGAATATTTTTCTCCAGTAAGTGCTAATTCTTCCTCTTGCATAGTGTTGCCTACAACTAATGCAACTCATTTCGAACTTAAACCATCAATAATTCAGCTTCTTCCATCTTTTCACGGTTTGGAAAGAGAAGATCCCTATATGCATGTCAAGGAATTCTCGACATTTGTTCTACTTTCCGATTCCAAAATTTCTCTGATGAATCTGTCAAACTTAGATTATATCCATTTTCTCTCAAGCAAGAACAATTACTAGTTGGGACCAACTAGTGAATAAATTTCTCTCAAAATTTTTTCCAATGTCCAAAACTGATAGTCTTAGAAGAGAAATATCCGAATTTTTCCAAAAAGAAAATGAAGAATTTTACGTGTTGGGAAAGATTTAATGATTTAATCCTTAAGTGTCCCCATCATGGTTTTGAAATATGGCGTTTGGTAAAATATTTTTATGACGGTTTAACTCCAAACAATCGCCAATTAATCCAATCAATGCATGGTGGAAAATTTCTTCACCTTATTGGAGACGAAGCTTGGAATGCACTAGAAAATATGTCAATTAATTCACAACAATGGAATTCACTCGACTCTAGAGCCAAATCGATGCATACGACCCCAAAAAAAGGTGGAATTTACGAGGTTAAATAAGATGTTGAAATAAAATCTATTATAGATGATTTAGTACGAAAAGTGGATGCGTTAGTCTTGAAGCAATCCATCCCCTCGTCAAACTCAAAAAATGAATTTTGAATTTCATGTGCGGAATCATTTCATTCATCTCAATCTTGTCCCTCTGGTCCACAAAATCAAGAAATTTTTAATGAAGAAGTCAATCTGTTACATTCATATGGAAAATCTTCGGATAGTCCATTTGCTCCAACTTATATCATCCAAATTTTTCCTGGAAGCAAAATATGCCTCCAATGAATCAAGGAGGACATTAAATGAATATGTCAAATCAACAAAATGTCCGTCCTAATCAATATCCTCCAAATACTTATCACTATCCTTCTATAGTGCCAAAGAAACCATATTTGGAAGATACGTTGCAACAATTCATGCAATCTACTCAACAAATGTTCCAATCAACTCAGCAAGCTGTACAATCAAACTCACAGGCTATTTCTAAGCTTGAAACACAAATTGGTCAACTTGCAACAACTTTAGCTGAAAGAGAAAAGAGAAAATTTCCGAGTTAGTCCATCCCTAATCCTAAAGGACAATATGAAGTAAATTCTTCTAACGCAGAAGTTCAGTCCATAACTACCCTTAGAAGCGGAAAAGAAATACAAAAACCTGACTATGATCCAGAAGAAAAATCAAATGAACCACAAGTTTCAAAATCAAAAGATTCTAAAGAAAAAGAAAAGCCTTACGTTCCAAAAGCTCCATTTCCTGATAGACTTATTCCAAAAGATAAAAGTGCGCTATACAAAGATATAATGGAAATATTTAAACAAGTTCGAATAAATACTCCATTCCTTGATGCTATTAAACAAGTGCCTACTTATTCTAAGTTCTTGAAAGATCTTTGCACTGTAAAAAGAAGAACAAATGTTCCAAGAAAGGCATTTTCAGCTGAACATGTTAGCTCAATAATCCAAAGTAAAACTCCTGTTAAGTATAAAGATCCTGGTAGTCCTACAATATCTTGTGTCATTGGAGATCACATCATTAAACGAGCCTTGCTTGATTTAGGAGCCAGTGTGAATTTATTACCATATTCTATTTATACACAACTTGGATTAGGGGAGCTAAAATCAACATCTGTGATACTTCAACTAGCTGATAGATCTATAAAAATACCTCGAGGAATCGTAGAGGATGTTCTGATTCAAGTAGATAAATTCTACTTTCCTATTGATTTTATAGTCATAGACACTGAACCTGTTGAGAATACCAAAGATCAAATCCCTGTCATTTTAGGAAGGCCATTTTTAGCTACTTCAAATGCATTAATTAACTGTATAAATGGCATCATAAATTTTTCTTTTGGAAATATGACTGTTGAACTAATATGTTTAACATTTCTCAACAACATGATGATCTTGATGATGTCTGTGAGGTAAATATGATAGAGAATATGGGTCCTTATTTCTTTCTAAAAATGGACGATGATGATCTTTTTGAAAGCTGTCTTGCTCATTTTGGCTCAGATTTTGACATCGACAGTTCAATTAATGAAGTAAATTCTTTACTAGAGTCTACACCATTATTGGATAATGATAAATGGAAAGCTAAAACTGAACCACTTGAGAGTCAAATGAATAAAGAAGTACGTATTGAGGATTCAAAGATAGAGCTCAATCCATTACCTGAATCTCTAAAATATGCATTTTTAGGACCATCAGAAACCCTGCCTGTCATCATAGCATCTGATTTAGATGAAGAACGAGAAGATAAATTAATCAAAGTCCTTAAAGAACATAAAGAAGCAATAGACTAGACCATCTCCGATATTAAAGGTATTAGTCCTTCTATATGCATGCATCGAATTCACCTTGAAGAAAATGCGAAAACTTCCCGAGAATTTCAAAGAAGACTAAATCCTAATTTGAAAGAAATTGTAAGAGCTGAAATAATCAAACCTTTAGATGTAGGGATCATATACCCTATTTCTGACAGCCCTTGGGTTAGTCCTGTTCATATAGTTCCAAAGAAATCTGGCATAACTGTAATCACGAATGAAGAAAATGAACTTGTTCCAACCAGAATTCAAACTGGATGGAGAGTCTGTATTGACTACAGAAAATTGAACTCTGTTACAAGAAAAGATCCACTTCCTTTTATTGATCAAATGCTAGAAAGGTTAGCCGGCCATGCTTATTATTGTTTTCTTGATGGATATTCCGGATATAACCAAATTCCCATTGCTCCTGAAGATCAATAAAAAACCACTTTTACCTGTCCTTTCGGAACTTTTGCTTACCGACGAATGCCACTTGGTTTGTGCAATGCACCTGCTACTTTTCAGCGGTGTATGATGAGCATTTTCTCTGACATGGTTGAGCGGTTTTTGGAAATTTTTATGGATGATTTTTCTGTATTAGGGTCTAGCTTTGATGAATGTTTACACCACTTAACCCAAGTGTTGGTTAGGTGTAAGGAGAAGAATCTTGTCCTAAATTGAGAAAAATGTCATTTTATGGTTAAAAAAGGAATTGTCTTAGGACATGTGATTTCTGAAAAAGGAATTGAGGTGGACAAATCTAAAGTTGATTTAATATCCAGTCTTCCACCCCCACGAACGATTAAAGAAATTCAGTCATTCTTAGGCCATGCTGGTTTTTACCGTCGATTCATCAAAGATTTTAGCAAAATTTCAAGGCCATTATGTAACTTACTTTCAAAAGACACACCTTTCGTATTTGATGATCATTGTCTAAAAGCTTTTAAGACACTCAAATCTATGTTGAGCTCTGGACCTATCATCAAATCTCCAAACTGGAATCTTCCTTTTGAAATAATGTGTGATGCATCCGACTATGCCGTCGGTGTAGTATTGAGAGAAAATAAATTGCCAACTGTAATATATTATGCAAGCAGAACTCTAAATGATGCCCAATTAAATTATTCTACAACTGAAAAAGAATTGCTTGCAGTCGTTTTTGCCTTAGACAAATTTCGACCTTACTTGATTGGTTCGAAAGTCATAATTTACTCCGATCATGTTGCATTAAAATATCTTCTTTCTAAGAAAGATGCTAAACCTCGCTTGATCCGTTGGATTTTATTGTTACAAGAGTTTGACTTAGAAATTCGAGATAAAAAAGGTGCTGAAAATGTTGTTGCTGATCATTTGTCTAGGCTAATCGTGAATTTTACTGATAAAGAACCTCCCATTAATGAAACTTTCCCTGATGAACAACTCATGTCTGTTTCTCAAATACCTTGGTATGCAGATATTGTCAATTATCTTGTCACTGGTAACATGCCATCTCATTGGAATAATCAAGATAAAACAAAATTTTTAAACGAAGTAAAAATATTCTTTTGAAATGATCCATATTTGTTCAAATATTGTCCTTATCAAATCATTAGGAGATGTGTGCCAGAACATGAACAACAAAATATCATTTCCTTTTGTCATGATCATGCATGTGGAGGTCATTTTAGTTCAAAGAAAACAACTGTTAAAATTCTGCAATGTGGTTTTTATTGGCCAACACTTTTCGAAGATACACATTCATATTGCAGCACATGTGATAGATGTCAAAGATTAGGTCGAATTTCTAAACGAAATATGATGCCTTTAAACCCAATTTTAATTATTGAAATATTTGATGTTTGGGGTATAGATTTTATGGGACCTTTTACAATTTATTTTGGCAATCTTTACATTCTTGTGGCCGTCGATTATGTTTCAAAATGGGTAGAAGCAATTGCTTGCAAAACAAATGACCACAAAGTCGTGGTAAAATTTTTGAAAGAAAATATTTTTTCCAGATTTGGAACACCACGAGCAATTATAAGTGATGGAGGAAAACATTTTTGTAATAAATTTTTGAATCATTTATTTAAAAAATATGGTGTTACACATAAAGTTGCTACTCCTTATCACCCTCAAACAAGTGGACAAGTTGAAATTTCAAACAGAGAAATCAAACATATTCTTGAAAAAACTGTTAATCCTACAAGGAAATATTGGTCTTTGCGATTGAATGATGCATTATGGGCTTACCGTACTGCTTTTAAAACTCCCATCGGAATGTCTCCATTTAGGCTTGTGTTTGGAAAACCATGTCATTTGCCTGTTGAATTGGAACATAGAGCATACTGGGCTATAAAACAATTAAATTTTTCATTAGACATGGCTGGAATTCATAGGAAACTTCAACTAAATGAATTGGAAGAAATCAGAAATGATGCTTACGATTATGCAAGGAAATATAAGGACAAAATGAAATTTTTCATGATAAACACATTTTGAGAAAAACTTTTTCTCTTGGTCAAAAAGTCCTTCTTTTTAACTCTCGTTTGTTATTATTTCCAGGCAAGTTGCGTTCACGATGGTCTGGTCCATTTATTATTCATACGGTCTATCCTCATGGAGCCGTAGAAATTGAAAATCCAAAAAATGATAATATTTTTAAAATGAATGGTCAACGGTTAAAACCATATTTGGAATTAAAATCTTTTGAGGTAGAAGAGGTTCTTCTTAAAGACCCCGATATTGTGGATTAATTCTCCATTGTGTTTGCTCGGTCAAGTGGCTGATAACGGTACTCCGTGGCTAGTAAAGTCGGATTTTTCAGTTTCCCACAACAACTGATTTTGTAGATATTTTTTTTTATTTTTTTTAATTATGGAACAAACTTTGAAATCAATTGAAAAAAGATTTCCCTTTCTTAGCAAAAAAGTCATTTTGAAACTTTACCAAGCCAAACTTGAAAGGATGAGGTTGCTTATGAATAAAGGCATACCTTTTGATATTTAATTCATTATTGAAGCCAAAGTGAGAATAGCGGGTGAATTCACGGAAACACCAACTAGATTTTTACCAGGGCATGGAAAAAGTTCATATGCCAAGAAACGACGAGCAAATAAAATCGCTGTTTGCTACAAATGTGCCAGGTGGAACTGTGATTCAAGATGTCGATCTTTAGGAATTCCTTCCACAAATAGAGAAGATAAAATTCAGTTCATCAAGGATGGTCTGAATAAGGAGAATTTAGATGATATCGAAATTTCTCTTGACACGCATCCTAGTGGACTCGTACATTATGGGATTCGATGTTTGTGGAATAAATTCAAACTAGAATATGAACAACGTCTTGGGAATCTGACGTTAAGACCCTGTTTGCCAATTTGTAAGAAAATTGGATGGGAAGCTTCTCCCCGACTCATAGAAGGCGTTTAAGCCGTTTATGAACGTAAAATCAGAGGAAGATGTGAGACACAATCACAACTACTGAACATACACGTGAGTATCTTTACTTTTTGTCGTGTTTTTAGATTTTCTGAATAAAAAAATGTGATACGCAATAAATGCATTCATTATTCTATTGTATAGTTGAAGCGCAATTAACGCGGTCACAGATTTGATAAATCTTTTTACTTTATTTTGCATCTATAAATACACATTGCAGTTGTGTCTTTTCTACATCCCTCAAACTTGTATTCTTTTCATTATCTCTCTAAGTAATTTTCTTTTCAAAAAATGGAATCATCATCTTCCTCAAAAAGATTTAACTCCATCTGCATTTTTGGTGGAGCTAGTCATGGGAAAGAGGCTTGCTTTACTGAAGCAGCCCACAACTTGGGTCGTACCTTAGGAGAAAAATGCATTCATGTAGTTTACGGAGGAGGAAGTCTAGGATTAATGGGACATGCTGCTGCTTCTGCCTATATGGAAGGAGTAAAAGTGTTGGGAATCATTCCAAAACCTCTGGCTGAAAGTAAAATCACCGGAGCAACTATTGGAGATGAGTTCAGAGCTGTGAATATGCATCACCGCATAACTCACATGATAAATAATGTTGATACCTTTATCACCCTTCCCGGTGGTTTTGGCACTCTTGAGGAACTTTTTCATGTGGTTACCAGAGCCCAGCTAAATGTTCACGAAACCAATAGGTCTGCTAAATGTCAATGGTTTCTTCGATGGTTTACTATCTTTCATCAACTACTCTTCTGAAAAAGGTTTTATTTCTGAGCGTGCTAAACGAATCATAGTTGTTGCAACAACACCAGAAGAGCGGATCAAAAAACTTATTGCAATTGTTCCTGAACCAGACCCAGCTCTAGCTAATATTGTTTGGGTGGAAGATTTCACTGTGTGAAAACGCAAAATTGATACATTCCATTCCCTCTGCTATCCCACTTCATTCCTCTTGTTGTTTTTACTTTTTAGCGAGTGTAAAAATCGTGAAAATGATGGCAGCTTAAGGAGTTTCTTTTCGACCTCTTGACGCGCATCTATCCACGATTTATGTATTATTATTTCTATTACTGTACTTTTTCTCGTTTGTTTTTAATAAAAGCATTGACGGCAGCGTAAGGCTACTCTTCGGACTCTCTTGAAGCGCATCTAGGTTGTTTGTGTTATACTTGCGGGTATATATTTTCTTTTGTTGTTTTGCCACACTTATTTCTTGCAGGTCCAAAAAAAAAGGGGGCTTGAGCGAAGCATCGTCTTTCATAAACAGGAAAGCCTTATTTAAATCCTTACTCTATTGTTCTTTTTACACAATAAGGATATTGTTTATCATTAAGTGTGGGGGAAGGTGTATATCTATATCTATATCTATATCTCTGTATCTATCTATCTATATATATATATATATATATATAATAAAAAAAAGAGGTTGAAAATCACGGCACCATTTTCTTGAGAAAATGTTAGTGAAAAAATTATTTTTGGGATGTTTCACTGGTTTTGATAATGGATTTGGATGAAGGTGTATGGGATTCAGTACACAACACCCTTTTTGTGAGTTTTCAGCCTTAGAGCAATCCTTATATATACGCTCTATATTTTTTGTTGTGTGGTCAAACATATTGTGTTCATTCTAGAACTTGCTCATTTATACATTTCAAGACTACATTCATAAACTCTTGCATTAAGATGATAAAGGCAATTAGGATTAACCCCTTGTTGGCTTATATTTTTCCCACCCATTACATTTTATCCTTAGAAGCCCCATTGAGCCTGAGCCTATTTCTTTGATCAAGCACATTACTGTAACACCCCCAAGTTATTCAGAGATATTACAGCGCCGTAAGCCCCGCCGTGGGACCCACAAGGCTAAACATACGCGGAACCATAAATTTTGACCGATAAGGTCTACACACAATGGAATGTAAAACGATACAAAGGTATTCGAAATATAACCAATGTATTCACAAACATCACAACTCAATTCAATACTTCGGCAAACACAGGCCGGAACATCAAGGAAAAAGGAAAACAATACTCGAGTATTCAATAGCCAATCCAGTACAACAACACTGAACGGGAAACTCCAAAGAAATAAAACTGGAAGAAAGACACAGTATCACACTTGCCCACCATCTTTATGCCGACCCGATACCTGCCCGTCCGCTCTCCTGGAACCTGAAATACATGAAACGTATTTCCCCCATAAAGGGGTTAGCCGTCGAATAGCTAGTGCAAGTATAACAGTATGAAACATAATACTTCTCGACAATAAAGTAAATGTAATCCATCAATTCATCAATATCCGTCAATTCATCAATTTAAGACTAGTATTCCGGAATAACTAAATCTCATAGCATCGCAACAATACATGTATGAATACCGTGGAACCGCACCAGAGGCTACGGAACCCTCAGAGGACCCGTCGGTCCGTCCCGGAGTGGTTAATTCATATTATCCATGGAATCGCACCAGAGGCTACGAAACCCTCAGAGGACCCGTCGGTCCATCCCGGAGTGGATATAAATAAGCATGCCGTTAATATTTCATACTTTCAAAGTCGAGAACGCACATTCATAAATATATACTTGCCTTTGAGACATCGGGAAATCGAACGGAGGAAAGGTATGAGTTCGGTAGGTCCGAGAACGCGCTTCCGGCACCTAAACGATTCGCAAGGAATATGACAACTAATTATCCATACTCATATTACACGAATAGACTCCCGAAACTCGTCTACGATTCCAGAAAATATACGAGTGGAAAACTAAAGGTTGGGAAATCGCCCAAACTCTCACAAGTCCGAAAACGGCACAATCTAACCCGTAAAATCGGAAGAAAACACTCATACGGTATAGATATATATCAAAATCTCAAGGTTCTCAAGCTTCAATCGGACAAAAAGGAAGAATCTATGAAAACCCCCAAAATCCAACACAAAATTCAAAGTGTTCTTGAATAATCTTTCAATAATCCGGTGAATACTCAAACATGTCCATAATCACGCATATATCACACCATACACCATGATTTAATCGTCCAAAACGTCAATACCCACACAAAATCGAGAAGTCAAGATGTCGAAGGAATTACCTCTTGAATATCCAAGCTTTATGATCCAAGGAACACGCGTTAGATCGATTATCCGAGCTTCACGATCGAAAGGAGATGAAGAAAATGAAACACCCAAATGATTTGTGAAGGAAAAACCCTCCCTCAAGCTTACTCTCTCGGTTGAAGGTGAAGAAAAGGGGGAGAAATGGCTGAAATGTTGAAAAAAAATGAATTTAAGGGAGTTGACTGCCTGCCGGACACGGCCCGTGCCGATCGGCATGGTCGTGTCGCACAGCTGGCCGACAGCTGGCCGACAGGGACTCGACCGTGTCCTGCTTGACACGGTCGCGGCGCGGAGGGCCTGCCGATAGTGACCCGTCCGACAGCGACTCGGCAGGACTCGACCGTGTCCTGGGACACGGTCGGGCTTATCGGCAGTCGTTTCTGGCTTATCCGGAAGAGTACGGCACGGGCCGTGTCGGACGACACGGCCGAGTTCTGTCGGCAGAAACTTCGGCATTTCCGGACGAGTACGACACGGGCCGTGTCGGACGACACGACCGAGTCCGGTCGGCAGTGATCGGCCAAAAACTGAAAAAAATGAGCGGGTGAGCTAAAACGACCATAACTCTCTCGTCCGGACTCCGATTGACTCACCGTTTGAACCATTGGAAAGCTAACTCGATGCTCTACAATATTGCAAAGATTAAGAATTTTTTTGGAGTTACCAAAAATTAATGGTGATCTAACAAAGTCGAACTCATATGAGGAAAGTTGAAACGATGAACAATAACGATACACAACTCGAAGTTTTTTCCGAACGGTGAACACGGGTGAATGAACATGATTGATGAATGATTATAAATGAGTGAAAATCCACTGAGTGACAATCACCGAATGAAATTACTGAATGATAATGACTGAATTACAACCGGATATTACATTCTCCCCTTCTAAAAAGAAGTTTCGTCCCGAAACTTAAGAAATAAATAGTTCGGGGTATTCAACTCGCATCTTCTCTTCCGTCTCCCAAGTCGCCTCTTCGACTCCATGCCTCGACCATTGTACTTTAACCAGTGGAATGGTCTTATGCCGAAGTTGTTTCTCACGGCGCTCAAGAATCTTCACGGGTTTCTCCGGAAAGGTAATATCGTCGGCTACGTCAATCTCACTGTAGTCGATAATGTGGCTCGGATCCGATACGTACTTCCTCAATTGGGACACATGGAAAACACTATGGACGTGACTCAAAGCTGGAGGCAACGCCAAGCGATAAGCTAAATCTCCAACTCTGTCCAAAATCTCGAAAGGTCCGATATACCTTGGACTGAGTTTTCCTTTTTTCCCGAAGCGGAAAACTCCTCTGGTCGGTGATACTTTGAGCAAGACGTGATCCCCCACTTCAAACTCCAAGGGTCGACGAGTATCGGCGTAAGATTTCGGCGACTGCGGGCGATCGGTAGTCGATCTCGGATAATAGAAATCTTTTCCTTGGTCTCCAATAACATATCCGGTTCCGTCCCAACTAGCTCAGAAGCCTCGTCCCAACATAATGGCGACCTACATCGCCTACCATAGAGTGCCTCGAAGGGTGCCATTTTGATCGACGCATGCCAACTATTATTGTAAGCAAACTCGATCAACGACAAGTGAAGCTCCCAATCAATACTCCAATCCAAGGCACAAGCCCGTAACATATCTTCCAATGTCTGAATCGTCCTCTCTGTCTGACCGTCCGACTGAGGATGAAAGGAAGTGCTCAATCTCAACTCCGTACCCAGAGCCTGATGAACGGCCTGCCAAAAATGCGATACGAAACGGCCGTCTCGATCAGAAACAATGGTCTTGGGGGTACCGTGTAACCTCACGATCTCAGCAATAAAGGTTCGAGCCAGTCTATCCGGTCCCCAAGTATCCTTAATACCCAAGAAATGTGCAGACTTGGTCAACCGATCGACAATTACCCAAATCATATTCATTCCAGTCCGAGTTCTCGGCATGCCAGTGATGAAATCCATCGAGATGTCTTCCCACTTCCACTCGGGAATGGGGAGTGGTTTCAACAATCCCGCTGGTCGTTGATGTTCGATCTTGACTTGTTGACACGTCAAGCACCGTAGTACAAACTCCGTAACATCCTTCTTCATGTTATTCCACCAAAAATTGCGCTTCAAATCTTTGTACATCTTACTCGTTCCGGGGTGGATTGAGTAAGGCGTAGCATGAGCTTCTCGGAGAATCCTCTGTCTCAATTCCAAATCATTCGGAACGCAAAGCCTGCCCTGAAATCTCAAAATACTATCCTCGCGTACCATAAAGCCTGGAGCTTTTCCTTTAATTACATCTTCCTTCAGTTGAGAAATCATCGGGTCACTCCACTGTTTCCCTTTGATATCATCAACCAAGGACGAAGTAATTTCGAGTACACAACTGTCCCCGTACTCGCTGAAGCCACACTTCGATCCCTTGTTCAATTAAATCTGACGAATCTTAAATGCGAGACGTAAGAACCTCAAGCATTTGAAGAGATGCTGATTTGCGGCTCAAAGCATCCGCAACGACATTGGCTTTTCCGGGGTGGTAAAGAATCTCCAAATCATAATCCTTTATCAATTCTAACCAACGTCTCTGTCTCATATTTAGCTCCTTCTGACTGAAAATATATTTCAGGCTCTTGTGATCGGTATAAATCCGACACGGTGAACCGTACAAATAATGCCGCCAAATCTTGAGTGCGAAGACAATTGCGACCAACTCTAAATCGTGAGTAGGATAATTCATCTCATAAGGTTTTAATTGTCGTGACGCAAAAGCTATTGTCTTATCATGCTGCATAAGAACACAGCCCAGGCCTTGACCCGAAGCGTCACTATAAACTGTAAAGCCTTCGCTACCATGTGGTAAAGTTAGAATCGGCGCTGAAGTTAATCGTCTCTTCAGTTCATCGAAGCTCTGTTGTCTCTCATCCGTCCAAATAAACTTTTCGGTCTTCTGGAGTAATTTCGTAAGCGGTCGAGCGAGTTTCGAGAACCCCTCGACAAACCGACGGTAATACCCAGCAAGGCCCAAAAAGCTGCGAACCTCCTTAACATTTTTAGGCGGTGTCCAGCCTAATACTGCCTCGATCTTCTGCGGGTCTACACGAACCCCTTCGGCCGAAATCACATGGCCGAGAAACATAACTTCTTCCATCCAAAACTCACATTTCGAGAATTTTGCATAGAGATGCTCGGTTCTCAAAATGTCTAAAACCAAACGCAAGTGTCGGGCATGTTCCTCCTTATTTCGAGAATAGATTAAGATGTCATCAATAAAGACGACTACACACCTGTCGAGGTACTCGATGAATATTTTATTCATTAATTGCATGAATACTGCCGGTGCATTCGTCAACCCAAAAGGCATAACTACAAATTCATAATGCCCATATCTCGTCCGAAACGCCGTCTTCGGAACGTCGGACTCCCTCACCCTGAGTTGATAATACCCGGATCTTAAATCAATCTTCGAGAAAACCGCAGCTCCTTGCAATTGATCAAATAGATCGTCTATACGAGGCAAAGGATATTTATTCTTGATGGTTACTTTATTCAGCTCACGGTAGTCAATGCACAAACGTAGTGAACCATCCTTCTTCCTGACGAAAAGAACGGGCGCGCCCCAAGGCGAAGCGCTCGGTCTGATGTACCCTTTTTCCAAAAGTTCTCCCAACTGAGTCTTCAATTCCTGCATCTCGGAAGGTGCCATCCGATAAGGTGCTTTAGAAATCGGGGCCGCATCCGGCTCTAAATCCACGGAAAAATCTATCTCTCGATCTGGCGGTAATCCCGGGAGGCCATCCGGAAAAACATCGGGATACTCATTAACGACCGGAATCGAAGAGAAATCGACTTCAATTCCTTCCGTTTTCAACGCATAACACCAATATCCCGTACAACCTTTATTCAAAAGTTTTACGGCCTTCATGGAACTGATAAGTAACTTGGATTGGCCCAACTTACGCCCCAAGCGAGTACTGGACCGTCTTTAGTCATCATGGTGATAACCTTGGTACGGTAGTTCATAATCGCTTGATGCCTATCAAGCCAATCTTCGCCGAGGATCACGTCCTCGCCTTCCATATCAACTACAATTAAATTCGATAACCAATCCATACCGGATATAGTCACCGGAAAATCCCTAATCTCCCGGTTTCCCACGATTCTATCCCCGCTCGGCAGTCTCACGATGAAGGGATCGCAAACAGTGAGACAAGTTATATTCAAACGGCGTACACACTCCAAAGAAATAAAAGAATGTGTAGCACCCGAATCAAAAAGCACACTTAATGGATAATATAAAATATAGATGGTACACAAGCCACCGCCGCATCGGGCTCGTGCATTCGACGCATCTCATAAACTCGTGGTTGTACCGAACCGACGCTAGAGTTCCCCCTCCGGCGTTCGACCCGTCCCGGCCCTGCCAAAATTCTTTGAGGTTGACTAGTCAGGCGTAAGCCCGAGTGTCAAGTCCGATTCGGCTCGGAACAATAAGTCGCTCTATGTCCCATCTGTCCGCACGTGTGACACTTCAACGGTGGAGAGTGGCATTCCAAATTAATATGGCACGAACGGCCACAATTATAGCAAGTCACCGCGATTTGAGGTACCCGAAGTGGGACGGTAACCCCTCTTCCCTTTATTAGAACGTGACGATTGTCCGCGAAACGGTTAGTCGTGCGTGACTTCGAAAGTTGCCACCCTTAGAGCGAGAAAAATTTCCCCGACTTTCGCTTCTTCGGTTCTTCAACGGTATCATTGTCGGGGCTCAACATATCATGGGCTAAAGCTCGTCACGATACTCTTTCGGTGTGGTACAAGCAAATCCGGCCATGTACGCCGTAAGTCCAAATTCATCCGCATATCAAAATAACGGATCTTATCGCGCGTTACGTACTTGATCCTTCACATGGATTAATTGTTGGTTATACTCCACGATCGCCTTGAAACGGGAATATCTTGTGGTTTAGCCTCGAAGAAGGCTCGGATTCGGCTCTCTGCACGGCCAAGGACAAAACTCGGCCTCCAAGAGCTCCTTAAATTCATCCCATGAGGCAATACGATCCTGTGGCTTGATGACCTTCCACCAGGTAGCGGCCTCCTTAGTGAGGAAATACTGGGCAATCGGTACTTTCCTCACCTCGGGGCAATCAACTGCCTCGAAAATCTTCTCCAATTCTGCTAGCCAATCCTCCCAGCTTAACGGGTCTGTGGCACCGCCAAACTGTGGAGGGTGCATACGGATTACATTTTGAAGCAGGGCATCCGTGTTTGGGTTCGGGTTATTTAGCTGAACAGTTTGGGCCAAAATAGTCATCTGAGTAGCCAATTGTTGAAGTGCATTCGCCACTCCAACGTCTGCGTTATTCCCCTGACCATCTGACTGGTCGTGCTGACTCTCGGTGTCGGGATGCACCGAGTTCGACAAACTGGGGTTGGTCGACCCCAATCGGCCCGATGGAAACGGCCGCGCCACGACCTCTTCCTCGCCCACGGCCACGACCACGGCCACGGCCCCTACCAGCTGACATACTGAAGAACACACAAGTCACGTAAGCACAATTCAATCACGCATCAACAAAGTGTCCGATTATCAAGAATATCGATAAAAGGAAGCAAAACGAATAAGGAAACACCAGAAGAGTGAGAGGTCTTACAAGTACCGGTCGCACTGTGATGATGGCAGAGCAGTGATACTGTGGACAATTAACGACTCGATCGACCCAAAAGACCGACAGCCTAGGTATCCATAGACCTAAGCTCTGATACCATATTTTGTAACACCCCCAAGTTATTCAGAGATATTACAGCGCCGTAAGCCCCGCCGTGGGACCCACAAGGCTAAACATACGCGGAACCATAAATTTTGACCGATAAGGTCTACACACAATGGAATGTAAAACGATACAAAGGTATTCGAAATATAACCAATGTATTCACAAACATCACAACTCAATTCAATACTTCGGCAAACACAGGCCGGAACATCAAGGAAAAAGGAAAACAATACTCGAGTATTCAATAGCCAATCCAGTACAACAACACTGAACGGGAAACTCCAAAGAAATAAAACTGGAAGAAAGACACAGTATCACACTTGCCCACCATCTTTATGCCGACCCGATACCTGCCCGTCCGCTCTCCTGGAACCTGAAATACATGAAACGTATTTCCCCCATAAATGGGTTAGCCGTCGAATAGCTAGTGCAAGTATAACAGTATGAAACATAATACTTCTCGACAATAAAGTAAATGTAATCCATCAATTCATCAATATCCGTCAATTCATCAATTTAAGACTAGTATTAGGAATAACTAAATCTCATAGCATCGCAACAATACATGTATGAATACCGTGGAACCGCACTGGAGGCTACGGAACCCTCGGAGGACCGTCGGTCCGTCCCGAGTGGTTAATTCATATTATCCATGGAATCGCACTGAGGCTACGAAACCCTCGGAGGACCCGTCGGTCCGTCCTGAGTGGATATAAATAAGCATGCCGTTAATATTTCATACTTTCAAAGTCGAGAACGCACATTCATAAATATATACTTGCCTTTGAGACATCGGGAAATCGAACGGAGGAAAGGTATGAGTTCGGTAGGTACGAGAACGCGCTTCCGGCACCTAAACGATTCGCAAGGAATATGACAACTAATTATCCATACTCATATTACACGAATAGACTCCCGAAACTCGTCTACGATTCCAGAAAATATACGAGTGGAAAACTAAAGGTTGGGAAATCGCCCAAACTCTCACAAGTCCGAAAACGGCACAATCTAACCCGTAAAATCGGAAGAAAACACTCATACGGTATAGATATATATCAAAATCTCAAGGTTCTCAAGCTTCAATCGGACAAAACGGAAGAATCTACGAAAACCCCCAAAATCCAACACAAAATTCAAAGTGTTCTTGAATAATCTTTCAATAATCCGGTGAATACTCAAACATGTCCATAATCACGCATATATCACACCATACACCATGATTTAATCGTCCAAAACGTCAATACCCACACAAAATCGAGAAGTCAAGATGTCGAAGGAATTACCTCTTGAATATCCAAGCTTTATGATCCAAGGAACACGCGTTAGATCGATTATCCGAGCTTCACGATCGAAAGGAGATGAAGAAACTCAAACACCCAAATGATTTGTGAAGGAAAAACCCTCCCTCAAGCTTACTCTCTCGGTTGAAGGTGAAGAAAAGGGGGAGAAATGGCTGAAATGTTGAAAAAAAACGAATTTAAGGGAGTTGACTGCGTGCCGGACACGGCCCGTGCCGATCGGCACGGTCGTGTCGCCTGGTGGCCGACAGTGGCAGCGAGGACTCGACCGTGTCTCGCTTGACACGGTCGCGGCTGGAGGGCTGCCGATAGTGACCCGTCCGGCGACTTCGGCGAGACTCGGCCGTGTCCCGGGACACGGTCGGGCTTATCGGCGATCGTTTCGGCTTATCCGGAAGAGTGCAGCACGGGCGTGTCGGACGACACGGCCGAGTCGGTCGGCGAAACTTCGGCATTTCGGACGAGTACGACACGGGCCGTGTCGGACGACACGAGTCAGTCGGCGATGATCGCCAAAAAAAAATGAGCGGGTGAGCTAAAACGACCATAACTCTCTCGTCCGGACTCCGATTGACTCACCGTTTGAACCATTGGAAAGCTAACTCGATGCTCTACAATATTGCAAAGATTAAGAATTTTTTTGGAGTTACCAAAAATTAATGGTGATCTAACAAAGTCGAACTCATATGAGGAAAGTTGAAACGATGAACAATAACGATACACAACTCGAAGTTTTTTCCGAACGGTGAACACGGGTGAATGAACATGATTGATGAATGATTATAAATGAGTGAAAATCCACTGAGTGACAATCACCGAATGAAATTACTGAATGATAATGACTGAATTACAACCGGATATTACAATTACTTTAGCCATTATCCATTCTTGTTGATGACTCATCCATTTGCACCCTCTAGTCAAAGATTTAATTGTGAACTAGATGTGTGACAAATAGGGACCGATGTTTATAAGAGTATTGTGGAGATTAAGAGCTTTTGTTGAAAGTGAAAGGGTGTGAAGTACATTGGAGTATTGAACCGAATAAAAAAATATAAAAAGGCCAAAAAAATTCAAAAAAAAAAAAAAACGGCCTCAAAGAAAAAAAGAAAAAAACGGGAGGTCAAGTGCGAAAATTATCACTATATATACATAAAATAGCACTTGAACTATCCCTTGAGTGATACATAATTCCTTCCCGAAGATCAATTGCATACTTTTTCTTACACAAGTGTATGACCTTACCAGATGAATATTCAAATACCATGTACTGAATAACTTGGGGATGATGGGTTGAGAGTTTTCATTATAGAAGGGGGGGTGTTGATTGTTATTTGTAGGATTTGTTATGCATCTAAATTCACAATTGATCTTGGCTAGCAAACCTCATAATTTTCCCTTTATCCTACCCATACCCAAAGCCACGTTACAACCAAAAGAAAGACCTTTTGATTTATGCATGAGTTTATTTTTAAGTAGTGACACATTACCAAGCATATGGTAATGACACATTATGCTTTGATATGAGTGAACTCTTCTCGAATATCCCGTATATACACTTGAGTGAAGAGTGTATCCACTGTGAGGGTATTGAATCTTTTGGCATTCGATTCTCAACGAAGTTGTTAGAATTTGGTGCGGCATCCTATTTTTCTCTGATCTCACTTGGGTCATGATCACTTGTTCTCTCTTGATATTGGTTTTGTCATGATTTTTTTCAGCATATGAGTATTATAACTCGGGTATAAGATTTGCCCGAGGACGTGCAAAAGATAAGTGAGGGGGAATTTGTTTAGTATATTTTGAGTAATATTTTTATTAGTATTTTATATATATAATTGTGTGTTGTGTGATAATTTATTCATTTTACCATATATTTATATTATTTCATTTTGTTAGAATTTTCTAAAATTTTATGTCATTTTTGGATAATTAATTGGAATTAAATTATATCTGCAGGTTAACCAACCGGTACAAGACAGATCAATTGGTTCAAGGGCGATATTTTTACAAAATTCAAATATAGTCACGACTGGTCTCACTTTATTCGTCTCGTCGAGATGATCGTTTTAAAAAAAATTCATCTGAATCCGACTTCGTATGAAGAAGTTATGACCGTTCGAAGGACAATTAAATAGACGGACCATATTGTGCCACGTGTCAACACCTGATTGAACCGGAATTTCAACTTTGTGTTGATGTCATCCATGACATCAGCACCTCATAGCAGCCATGTATGATTAGGGGGTGGGATTTTAAAATTGTAAAAATTATTATTTTATTGATTTTGAAGTAGTATAAATAGGGGATGAATGTGTAGTGTTTGGAGGAGGAGAAAAAAAGAGAAAAAAATAGAGAGATATTATTGTAAGGGAGAGAAATAAAAATATTGTGTAATAAAATTATATTTGTGTAATAATATTATGGAATATTTATTTATTTGTGTTGTTATTATGAGTGAGTAATTTTCTTTTCAAGGGTTATGATGAAACCATGTCTATATTATTATTAATATTTATATAATAATTCCAAATAAATACTTTTAACGATTATGATTTTCGCTTCAATAGGGGAATATTATTTCATCAATTATATCACGTATTTTTGATAGTTATAAATTCCCCATTGCTTTGTGATTATTGATATTAGTTAACTTCTTTGATTATTTGTTTTCCATTAAATTGGATACATATAATGCTTAGAAATTACATTTTTCAAGCGAAGGAAAATCTATATTTGAATTATAATTTTGTACTTATTGTCAAATCTATAGGGAAATAGTGAGATTGATTTCAGAATCTATTCCCTGAATTTCTTGGAATTAAAATATAAAATAAATAATAAATAGACATTGGTGGACTCTAAACCCTAGTAAATTATTTAAAATCAATTTATCTAAAATCTACTTAAAAATTACTGTTATTTAATGCAATTATTATAACCATTCAAAAATAAAATTATTTGGGACTAGGTTAGAATTTAATATAATTTGGTTCAAAACGATAGGAATAATTTAACTTCACTATTATAGTCCTCCTTGTGGAATCGACCTTGCACCGCATATCTACATCGAACAAATCGTGCACTTGCGAGTATTAGACTAAAGAATCAACCAACAACAAAACTGTCAAAGAGTTTGGGTTCATTCAAAATTAAGATGAACCATGTGTATATAAGAAGGTTAGTGGGAGCATAGTTGTTTTCTTAGTCTTATATGTAGATGACATATTACTCATTGGAAATGACATTCCCACCTTGCAGACAGTGAAGTTGTTTCTCAATGAAAGACTTAGGAGAAGCTGCTTACATTCTTGGGATAAAAATCTGTAGAGATAGATCAAAGAGATTGATTGGTCTGAGTCAATGTACCTACATTAATAAAATATTGAAGAGGTTCAATATGCAAGACTCCAAGAGAGGACTCTTGCCAATGGCACATGGCATTCATCTGAGTGAGACTCAGAGTCCTTCGACTCCTGATGAGCGAGCCTGCATAAGTAAGATACCATACGCTTCGACCATTGGATCGATCATGTATGCTATGATTTGTACTCGACCAGATGTATCGTTTGCCCTTAGCATGACAAGTCGATACCAATCGAATCCAGGTGAAAGTCAGTGGACAGCAGTGAAAACCATCCTAAAGTACTTGAGAAGAACTAAGGATGATTTCCTAGTTTATGGAGGGGTGGGAAACGAGCTGGCTGTAAATGGTTACGCCGATGAAAGTTTCGAAACCGACAGAGACGATTTTAAATCGCAAACTGGTTATGTGTTTGTATTGAATGGAGGTCTTGTAAGTTGGAAGAGTTCCAATCAAAGCACGGTTGTTGATTCTGTTACAAAAGCTGAGTACCTGGCAGCATCGGATGCAGCTAAGGAATCCATATGGATCAAGAAGTTCGTTACCGAACTAGGAGTGGTGCCGATCATCCAGGGTCCCATAAGCCTTTATTGTGACAATAATGGTGCTATTGCACAAGCTAAAGAGCCTAGGTCCCATCATAATTCCAAACATATACTCAGAAAATATCACTTAGTCAGAGAGATCGTCAAACAAGGAAATATTACAATATGCAAAGTAGCAACGGAAGAGAATGTTGCAGATCTACTTACCAAGCCCCTCTCACAAGGAAATCATGTTGAGCATTCTAGAGCGATAGGACTAAAAGTCATGAATGAATGGTCCTTGTGCAAGTGGGAGATTGTTGGGAATAGTGCCCTAGGACATTCGATGTGCCAAGATTTGTAATCGTCACATTTAAATAAAGTTATTTGATATCATTTATTTCTCATTGATTATTATAAATGTGTGCATGTTTTAAATATTATAATAATCTAATAATAGTTATTTATGAATAATAAAATTATTCAAATGTCCCTGGTACAATCGCGTTGAGTAGAGACTCAAGTGATTAATATACTAGTATAAGTTTGATTGATAATCATCGGATGATTATGCATATGGTATTGGTTGGAGAACTAATACTGGACTGACCCGCATTGAGATCACTGCATGGAAATGTCATAAGTGAATCTCAATATAGCAGTATGCCAATAAATCCTTGAACCTGAGATTATCATAGAGTCCAACATGAAAACTGCTATGTTTTGATGTAATCCAACGTCATCTTAAACATGGTGATTATAAAGGTTAGCGATCGGGATTAGTGGGGGTCATGTAGAGGGGAGTGAATAATCAAGATGGGGCTTTGTCCCTCTCTTTAGTGAGAGAGATATCTGTTGGGCCCTCGATAAGTAGGACTGAAGGAAATGCATGGCCATGCTTAAATGAAGAGTTATTTGATTCAATCAGTCTACTTAAGATCGAGAAAGGATTTGAACATAAATAAGTATGACAGGCTCCATGACTTAGTTCAAATATGATGTCGTGTGACAAAGGGATTTTACACGTTAAAAGGTTTAATGGACTATTAACTTATATTATTTGGGTAATCATAATGTCTTGCTAGAGGCCGCTTATGATTTATTATTTAATAAGGTATTAAATAATTGCCAATATAATATTAGTCTTTTGGGTCACACGTACGACAATTATAGAAAAGTAGGAATAAATATCAACTGGGAATAATAAATATAATATTTGATATTATATTTATGAGGAGATTAAATAAGTAATATATATAATATTGGATATTACATATATTGTATTATTTAATAAGTTGGGGGATAACTAAACAAATACTAGTCTTGACTCTAGGGTTTACTTAGTATAAATATAAGGTCTTGGACAAGGAGTTGATATAAGAAGAAAATTATACAACCCTAGCCAAGACACAAAAATTGCCCCCGTTTGTTCTCAGTAGACTGGCCGGAATTCTTCTACTGTAGAAGATTAATATTGGTCATCTTGTCTTCCCTTAGTTGATCTTGATCAATAGTACAATCCTTCTAGTAAGGAATTTGTGTTGTACTATTTATCAATATTATTCGTAAGGATCTAGCAATCCGGCTTGTGGAATTATTCGTGTGTGGATCACCCAAAGAGAAAGAAGATATTCAACTGCTTCTAGTCCGAATATAGATCTGTTCATCGGATTAAGCTAATTCGATTAACCCTCTACTTGTACAATTAAATTACTGCATGAGATCGTAAATTGGGTTTTCATAGTTATCCTTCCACTGCATTTTACTGCTGATTTATGTATTCGATGCTCATGGAAAACCCAACAGACATCTCATATCTAGATGTCCTACTGTGCTCTCCATAAAGTTTGGTCAAGTGTGGGAGAATCTGCCTAGCAAAAGTCATTTTCTCGTGCGCTCTCTGCCGCTCATTAGTCATTGAGCCCATCATAAATCCACGGACCATTACGTCATCCTTGACCCATTTTTCATGGATGTCAATCTCTTCCTGATTACCCCTAGTCCAGACTGGAGTCAGTGGAATATCCGCCTCCAAGACATATCCCAGAGATTCTATACTGAGTGTAATCATCAGATTCCGCAACCAGTCAACAAAGTTGGGTCCAGTTAGGAGATTCGTTTCAAGTAGTATTGCAAGTGGGTTCTTAGCCATTTTAGAGTGATATAGTTTCGTTACTCTGCATTGATATAGATAAGATTGAATTAGTGACTTATTTTATTATGACCGAGTATAGAATTTAAGGGCTTGTATAATTCTTATCTCGGCTCCCACTAATTTTATCGGAATTACACACTCCCATGTTATAACCCGGAAGTCATGGTAAGATTGAATTCTTAGTGGTGATCGAGTTCTTTACAAATTTTTAACAGACGCAACCTGTCAAGTTTCTTGCCTATTAATTTCTGTAAAGTGGTGTCTAACACCAACCCGTGCAATGGATAATTCGATCTTATTTTATCCCTAGTCTTCATGCCCTCAACCTATCAGGTTTCTTGGTAATCCAGACTATCTAAGTTGTTGACCATCAACGTCTATCAGTTTGACTATTGAATCTCACCCGGCAACCTATCAGGTTTCTAGGGGCGAAATTTATCACCAACCGAAGGCATCTAATGCACTCAAGAATTTTTCAACCTCTACCAAATGTACTACCCTGATAACTCGGAAGCATAGCACACCAGCTCGGGTATCAATTTTCTACGAGTTTGATGGAGGGTAGGAAACCTCGTAAGCTTTTTCAAACTTAGTCTGTTTGTGGTCAGGAGAATTTCGCAATTAATGTTACACTTTGCACATTAGTTCAATTATAAGCGCGTTAGAGTTTGTCAATCATTCAAAATGAGAAACAGTAAATAGCAACCTAGTTACTACTAACATATAGCTCAGGGACTTTTGCCTAAGTACTGGGCCAAGCGAATGACCCAATACAGGAAAATAAAAAATAGTCTTCAATGCTTCGTCTTCTCGGTCGGTTGTCTTTGGTCTTCGTCATAGCCAAATAAATAATTACATCATAAAAAATGCATCATATTAAATAAATTTTATAGTGAAAATAAATAGGCTCAAAACGGCCTTTACAACCCAATCGAATCGAATAAATCAAAACTAAGTCCACGAGCCATATCACCACATAAGGATTCCACACAACATGTAACTGCAATGAAATTAAATAATTAATTTTAATATAGATTGGATTAATACATTAATTGACTATTTAATTTTAATGCGATATGTGTTAATTGGATTAATATTGTAGAAATTGAATAGATAAATAATTAATATTAATATATATTAATCCAATTAATCTATAAAATCTGTTGGTATTCCGGAAACAAAAACGAATACACAGCGGAATAATAATAAAGAATCCCAAATAGGATCGATCAAGTAACGTATATACGAAAAGAAATAATGAAGATAAAAGGATTAAGGTCTCATACCATTGAAGCCTTTGATAATATCTTCGTAAGTTGATGAGGATCACGAAATCCCTTTGTTCCCAACACCGAAAATACGGTGCCTCTACGTCACCACGCGTCGGAAGTTGCCCGAAAAAATCTACAAGACTCTGTTCTCCAAGAACACGGCTAGGAAAACTCGTAGGAATTTTTCTCTCTTTATTTCTTATCTTTTTCTCACCTCCAAGATGAAGAATTGAACAAGAAAAAAATTTTCTCTCTCTCTCAATTATGGTTCGGCCGAATGGTCTCCAAGGTGGTATGGTGATGTGAATTGTTATACAATATAAAGGAATCAAGATCCCTTCACATCACATGCATATGGCATTATTAGAAGACCAAATAATGGTGAGATCCAACAAGATAATAATGCCACATCAAGACAAGAGAGGAGAAGGTGGGGGCGGCCCATTAGAATATTTCGAAGAAACAGGCCGAGTCACTCGGCTCGTGTACTGGACGTTCGTCAAACGGCTCCGATAAATACACTCCGTTTTATCTCTAATGTATTTATACTTAATTAATTAATCCAATTAATTAATTATATCAAATACAAATGTATTTCTCTAAAAAATATTATTTATGAATCAAATTAATTACCTTGTAACTTAATTTCAATTCATAAGACCGCCATTTGATTTATCCAATAAATCATAATTGGATATCCAATATCTAATA
Source organism: Orobanche coerulescens (assembly GCA_033398695.1). Taxonomy (NCBI): domain Eukaryota; kingdom Viridiplantae; phylum Streptophyta; class Magnoliopsida; order Lamiales; family Orobanchaceae; genus Orobanche; species Orobanche coerulescens. The sequence continues at coordinate 8,261,176 of CM065814.1, forward strand.
TTAATAGAGAGATGATAAATTCTTATTAATCCGTCAACGATCCCGACGCGCGACTCTGTAGGTCCGTCTCAGTCGGCATTGGGAGGAACCAATGAGTGTGGGCAGCACTTAGCCAGCCTAGCGGGCCGCACTGTAAACCCCGACTAAGAACGAATGAAGAGATAATTCCAGAATCATTATGTCGTGAATATCATATACGTATAGGCCCTTAATCAGATGTCCCGTGTAACACCCCAAACTATGCGACTATCACAGTGCCGTAGACCCCCAACTGGGACCCACCAAGCGAATGAAATACAGTGATTTAAATAATATAATTGTAGTACCGAACCACATTATATTACCAATTTCTCCGATGAGGAGTTTCAAGTACAATACATCCAGGATTACAGAATACATATATATTCCATATGAAGATGAAATATACAACACCAAATTAAAAATGAAAGTCCAAACGGAAATGCAGCGGAAAACACACATGAAGGAAACATGAATAGCTGAAAGGACTGGGGCCCCATACTAGTATCACTGGGACTCCTCGCCGTCACCGTGCTCTTCCCGTGACTTTAACTTGCCATGACCTAAAAACAACATCCCCAATGGGGTCAGTTACATAAAACAACAATCCTCAAGAGTTGAACAAATTCAATAATCACATGTCTTAGTTATGAAATCATGTCTGAAAGAGGGGCATCATAGTACGCCCGAGATGGTATGTGCAAGTACACAAGTCGCCGAGTGTTCGGAAAACCCACATAAACACACGCACTTGTGCCTAATTAGTCTCATGGAGTCACGTTACCGTGTGCACGGTCTAATGTGTCAGACTACCCGCATAACACATGACCATCATGTGCCCGACTAAAAATTACACACATATACCATCTGGAAACGCTATACGATCCCGGAAGGTCACAAGAACAAAAGCGACCATGATAAATAATAACGAATAGAAATCCGACAAGAGCCAAGAATGACTCACCGAGGTGAAATAATAACGCAATGAGTGTAGCTCAAATGAAATGGTTGGAACCGTCGTTCCTCGTGAATTTAATGATTAGTTTGATAATTACAAGTCTCAACATGATTGATGTACTATGAATGAATTATATGTATGAATGAACAACAACGAAAGGAATGATTATCCTTTTAACTGATCAATAATTTACTTGCCTGGAATGAGAGGAAAGGGTACGAACGACGAGGTACCAAGGTTGTGTTGGAATATTTATTCCACATATTCATAAATAGTGTTTTGATGATTAAGTTGCTAAACAAAACAAAACAACAAAGAGGCGAAGCAAAACAACAAAGCAGACGAAGACGCAAAAATCTGAACAAAATACAAAGCTAGCGCACGCTAGACTTAAACGTTAGCTAACGGGTCCCGGCTACAGATCAAACGAGTTCAAAGTTATCTGAAGGCAAGTCATCTGGTGAAGATAGCACACGCTACTCATGAACATTAACGCACGCTATCGAGGCTTTTTACTGTTGTGAAGACATTCAAACTCAGAATGACGTATGCAGTGAAGTAAGACATAGCGCACGCTACTGATAATATTTAGCGCACGCTAAATAGCATTTTGAATTAAAGTCAATCAATCCGTTGGGAAGATTCTGAAGCAAAGTCAAAAAGTATAAACGGATATATGACGCATACAATGATGTGTTGTTAGCGCACGCTACAAGGAATGACTAACGCACGGTAATAAAGAGAGACAGTAGCCACTGGACTGGAATTACAAGTCATTAACGTATGCTACATGCAGTACAGAACGTACGTTACAGGCAACAATGTGTGATAGCGCACGCTAGGAAGTCAACAGTCAACAACGGCTAGTTTGATGAAGAAGGCTATAAATACCACTTCAAATGGTATTCATCCTACAACAACTTCAAGCAATCAAGACATTGATCTGATATTCATATACATTATATTGTTATTGTGATATTAAGCTTATATTATTAGTTTGAGTGTTTATACATTCAACACATACACGAGAGGTAAAAGAAAAGATATGATTGGATTCAGTGTTATTAGGATCAAGGATCCAGCATTGTTAAAATCGCAATCGCTATCTTAGTGAGGTTTATCTAGTACCGATAGAAAGCTAGAGTGGTTGATTCATTGTCCAATAGAAAAGAAAAACGGTTTAACTTGGACCGACAAAAAGACAAGTAAGAGAACGGTTTACCCGGACCGATAGAAGACGAGCTTGTAACGATAATCCCTCGACCGATAGAAGAGAGGTGCAGAGGTTTATATCTTAAGCCTATAGAAAAAGATAACGAGAGAGGACGTAGGCACGTTTGGCCGAACCTCTATAAATTCGTGTGTCATTTTATTTCCGCACTTTATATTTACGCTTCCGCAACATGGCGCTAATACCGATTTTGCTCCAACAATTGGTATCGGAGCGGTACCTCCAATAAGCGGCTTAACATCTAAGGAGTCGATCCAAATGGCGTTTCAATATGCTCCAGTCGAAGGCCTTTCTCTAAATCGACCATCATTTTTTGATGGATCGAATTTCATGACTTGGAAGAAGAAAATGTCTAGTTTCATCTGAGCTTACGATATCGAATTATGGAAGGTTATATGCCTTGGTCCCAAGCTCCAGCAGGTTGAAGGGATCGAAAACTCCAAATCTAGACAAGTTCATAATCAACTATCAATAACCCATCGATAGGAAAATAAGTTGGAATCCACCCAAAAATACTACCCACGATACATGTATTCCGGTAAGAAAACCTCTAGATGTTGAATCACACTCAACCATCCCAAATACTTAACAATTCCGGAAATACACCAATAAATCCATAGGAACACATGTATTCAAGGTAGATAATCTATACTCAACATATTCCAACACAATAGCAAGCTAACTCGAAGATATCGGAAAGACAACCCCCAAATCCCGAAATTCTAGGGTTATGCAAAGTTTACCTTGTTTTGGAGCGGTGGAGAGGATTAAACGTTGAATAATCCGAACTAGAAGCTTGAAGATGTTGATAGATGATAGTAGCTCGAAGGGATCTTCACAAATTACCCGAAATCGCCCAAGGAAGGACGAGAAGTGGAAAAATGATGAAATGGGGCTGTAATGTCTTATTTATATTGAAGGCAGCTTAGCGTACGCTAATTTCTGAGAATAGCGTGCGCTAGCGGGTTCACCGGGTAGTCCAGTGAACTCTGCCATCCTCGTTAGCGTGCACTACATATGTTGTAGCGTGCGCTAACGCCTTACTCTTAGCGTACGTTAACCGAGTGTTAACGTGCGCTTCCTGATAGTTCGTGTCCAGAAAAAAAAAAAAGGACTCCAGAACCTACTGTCCACCGCCTGCTCGAGCTTTAGCGCGCGCTACTACAGTTGCTTAGCATGCGCTACTAACACAACTAACATGCGCTATCTCCTACTCATAGCGCGCATTACGAATTCTTCATTTCAGTCCAGTACCTGCTGGACTGTCTGCCTCAATTACACTAGCGTGCGCTAATGTTGACAGATAGCGTGCGCTACCAGTACTCAAATAGTGTGCGCTATAAAGAGTACGTGGCATGTGCTACACCCCACACATAGGCAACCAATTACGATGATTATAATAATATTCTCGTCTCAATTCTCAAAAAGGCTTGAAAGACGAATGATAACTGATACACGATTCAAAATACGCCGAACGGTGAACACAATGAATGAATATGAATGATGAATGATTATTAAAGAGTGAAAATTACTGAGTGATAATTACTGTATGATAATAAATGAATTCACAATCGGGTATTACATCCCAGTCAAGTCTTCAAGTCACGGTAAAGTCAAATCCTACTGTTGACTAGATACTATACATGTGTTAATGCATATCAAGACCGACTGATTACTAGTGTATCTAATACGACTAGATCAGAATGCTTTGGCGAAAGAGTTATGATCTTATTTGCCATTAACCGTATAGGACATTCGCCTGCTCACTAACAAGAGATAGAATTCTTTCTTGGCGTACAGTAAAGACTGCTACCTGCCCGTATAGTCCGCACTTTGAGGTTGACTCAGCAATTAAGTAAATGAGTCTAACTAATCTAATGACAAACTAAATGTCATAGGCACATCTCCTACTGAACCCTCAAGTAAAAGGTCCACATATACTATCACAACCTTTCAGTTAGTCATTGACTCTCCAAGAGTGAATACCGTGTGACTGAATCAAGTATGAGTCATGTTCGAGTATACTGGTCCCACCAATATACTTATAACTATGTTATTAAGACATGCACACGTCCTAGCATCAGTTATACAAGTTTTGCTCAAAACTTAATGCCCAATTAAGTTTATCGACTTGCGAACGGTTTACGTAAATAAACTTTAAACACTGCCAGTGCATTTTCTCTTATCTGATAACAAGAATGGAATGTTCGCTCTTATTTACATGGACTTCACTTCAATGTTTACCAAATCAAAAATGCATTTGAAATACAATAAACAGTGAATGAATCATATTGCCTTTAATTGATTATTCCATAATTACAAGTACAATGCCCATTTCTCTCTCATTCTTTGAGTGGCATTCGAGGGCACATTCCTAACAAAAACCCCACATACGACACAAATAATCCAACATCATATTCAACGAGGGCGGACTGCAACCAACACCCTCTCGATACTCAACAATTCCAAGAATACCACAATAATCTCGTAGGAACAACATGAATCGGAAGTAGATGTTGGACACTAAGTATACAAGATACAGCTTGGAAAGAGTTTTAAACAACAAGCTGTACGGTTTTCAAATCTGAGTGCGTAGCGGAAGACTTTAATACAGTAAGTTGCTGAGGATACAACAACTAGGTGTGCAGTGTATACTTAAATAATCACAAATAATAAAACAATAAAGGAAGAAGGTAAATAACACAATATTTAAAGTGGTTCGAGGTAAACCCCTCTACGTCCACTGGTCCTCTACACAAGAGTAAAAAGTTTATTATAATCACTGCATACACAACTACGTAATTATAACCAAACCTAACCAATATATCGTTCACACATATTGATATAATGATCTTAGCCTTCAACCGTTCACACAGATTGGTTTGAGCTAACATGTGACTGGCTTCTTCACACACAGTTCTGAAGCTTCGTCTTCTTCAATGCAAGTCCGTCACACACAGTTCAGGAATAGCAAGGATTCTTAGTCCACCCAAGGCTGATGGGTTTTTTTCAAGGATAGAACAATATTTGAACAACACCTTTGACTTTCTGAGCTTTTAGCTGATGATGTGTTGTTCACGGTTTTAAGCACTTGTATATCTCTTCTTTCAGAGTAGCAGTATGCATTGGGAGATATATATGCTCAAATGTATATGATGATAACTTCGTTGTTTAGTTAGTTGTGGTCTTTGATCTTCAAAGTCTGGAGATATATATATATATATAGCCTCTGAAATATATCCGTTGAAATAGATCCGTTGAGCAAGATTCTGTGACAACTTGATAGTTGACTTGAATAGACTGAGATCCGGATATTGCGGGATTTGAAGATCTCTGACGACTTACAGTATTTAAATACTTTATCCTTTCAGTATTAAATACTTCTTTATCAAACGGGACTTGACTTCTAGTGAATACTGAAGATTTCTTCTTGTCCTGTTTGGATACTGTATGGAAGGATTACTGTATTGATGATTCGAGACAGCTTCCATACTTAGCTTTGCGGGACTCTTTGCTGTTTTATAGATTCACTGTATGTTGGAACTACGAGAAGTATTCGATACAGGTTGACACTTTGATCAGCTTTTGGATACAGCTGTTTGCTGTATGCAGGATTGGCATATTGTCAAAACATTCTGTCAAGACTTCCGATACAGGGATTGCTATCCAAACAACTTCGATACCGGGTATTTGTTATCCCAAAAATTTCCCCCTTTTTGATAATTTGCCAAGTCCTTCCGAATCTTCCCTTTAAAACCTTGTGATGTTATCCAAACATCCTTGATGATGCCAAAACTTTGACACTTAGTGGTTTGAAGGAGGGCAAAATTCTTGGTCTTCTTTCGAATGTTCTGGCCTTCAGCATTTGGCCTAACACTAAGAACTGCTCGCAGGCAAGTTCAGCTTTTATCAAAAGAAAGTTGCATCTGAAAACTTATGATTGGCGCGCAGGCACAATCTTACATTGTATTCTAGATACATACAACTTAAACTATGAACTGTTCGCAGACAAGTTCGTACAGTTTGTGTATTGAGATAAGTTTCATAATTTGAATACAACGAGAATAATAAGTGATTGTAAACATATAAGAACATAGTAGATTACGAGTTCTAATCTTTCAAGACAGGCAAATATTTTATTGGTATGAAACAAAGAGTACATGTTTTGCTGTCTGAAAATAAGATTACAAAAATAGTACAAGGAATTTAAATTCTGTAGTCTGAATGTCTCCATGGCCTTTTAGGGTCATTCTTGGTGTTTTTCCACCAGTTCTGATGAGCGTCCCTGTCTCGATTCAGATATATGGCTCGTCCTTCATATGACTTATAGAAGACAAGGATCCAATCTTCTGGATGGGTTACTAAGTCACCTTTTCTATGTTTGGACTTCATCTGCAGCTGTAGCGGGAGCGTTCCTTGTTCCATCTTGTTTTTAAATTCCTCTATGGCTTCCTGCACCATTCTGCATCTGTTGAATAATGAGGATTCCATGATAAGTACAACAATGTATCTTAGCAGTTCATTTCTCCTCCAGTTCTTGATCTCTGCTGCAGTAGGCTGGCGGTCAGCTCGGAGGTTCATAGCTTGAGGCTTCTGAACCATGCTCTTCCAAGGATACTTAGGATACTGGAAGTCTGGTCAATCTCCCTGTATCCTAATGTTCGGCGTTGAAATACGGGCTATATCAGCAGTGATGGAGTCTTCAAAAGGAGCTAACAATTCTATCTCTTGCTCCAGCCTTGTTCTCCTAGCAGCTTCCCTTGCTTCTTCCCCCTTTTTGGCGTCATCAAGGTGTGACACCTTCTCGTCAAGGCATTCTAGGATTTGCAGAGCGGCATCCTGTTTCGTCTCGAGACTTGTTTGTTTCTCGACCAGGGAGGTGAGCACCTGCAACATATCTTTAATGTTTTTGTCGTGGGCTCGAAGCTAGGAACTGGTTTCGATCATAGCAGATGCTGTCTTGGCCTCAGACACACGAAGTTTTGATTGCTCGTCTCTCAGGAGCTGCTCCTGTTTTTCTTGCAGTTGGATCAGGGCCTGCTTGAAGACGTATGGCAAGACTGTGAAGGCTTCTACCACTCGGGAGACTTCGTGCTGTAGTCCTGTCATCTCTTCAACTGCAGATGTGTGTAGCCAATCAAGAGCTTTTTCCACAGAGTGTAGAGAGTTGATAGCGTCCTGGATGAAAACAGTTTGGAGGCCAAGAGCATGTAATCGCTCTTTTCTTGTGGCTGTTCTGGGAGAGTCTGGCTGGGCAAAGTCCTAGACTCCGTTCAACCTTCTCAAGTTCACATTTGGGCGTGAAATGAGTTGCTCATCCTCAGGCCTAACACCGTCGTCGGATTCCAAGGCTGTTGATGGTGCGGGAGTATCAGATTCGGGCTCGGCGATAGGGGGTGCTGCATCCTCCTGTGCTGAAGTGGTTTCTGAAGACATGGATACAGGAGGGACTGATTCCTCCTGCTGTCTCTCAGCATCCGCCTGCTCCGGCAGAGGGACTGATTCCTCTTGCTGGATGGCGTCGGATTCTTCTTCTGCTTGGGCGGCAATAGGATCGTATGCCTGTTGCGAACCAGATTGTTCCTCTATGATAGGGGTGTCGAACGGTTCGGTTCCGGTTAATCGGACCGAAAAAATCGGTTAACCGGAACCATTTTAGCCAAAAAAAAGTGGAACCGTAAACCGAACCGTTTTACACTTTCGGTTATAGGAACATATAGAATTAGTTCGGTTGGTTGAGTAACCCGTAAGAACCGTTTTTTTTTTTATAAATTATAAATTATAAAATATAAAATTAATATTTAATACATATATAATATATTATTATAAATTTTTAACAAAATATAAAATATTTATTTAACAATATTAGAGTTTTAAATTTTTAATTTACAAAAATTAAAATAATAAAATATATAAGTATAAAATATAAAAATAATATTTAATAAATATATTATAAAATCGGTTTTCGGTTCGGAACCGTTCGGTTCCGGTTCCGAACCGAAAACCGAAAAATTATGTAATGAGGAACCGAAAACCGAACCTTTAACCAATTATATGGTTCCGGTTAACCGGAACCGCCTCGGTTCCGGTTCGGTTCCGGTTCTAACCGAGAACCGGGAACCATTTAGACACCCCTACTCTATGACATGAGGGGCTGAATCCTTGTTGTCGGGAACATGGTCTTGTTGATGGGGAGGTGATTGGTGATGACTCGATGATCCTGCGCCCATTGGAAATTCAGATTCTTCGCGCCTCTTTCTTAGACCAGCCTGTAGGGCCTCGCCATCATCGTCTGAGTCGGGATCTGATCTAGGACTTTCGGGAGATTCTACGGACTTAGCTTTTCCTTTCTTTCGTGCTTCGGCTTTTTCAACCAAATGGCTCTCAATAAGCTTTTTAACGCATAGGTTGTCCCATTGGATCAGGACAACAATATCTGGAGCGTCTGTCACTTCCAAAACAAATCTTTCCTCGTTGCTCCATTCGCTCCAGTTGAACAGTTCGTCGTAAGGAGCAAGTCTGTAGTTCTTCCATTGGACAAACTGTTCGTAAGCCTGGTCGATTTGCACAGAAAGTAAGGTTTTCGAAATAATTGTGTCCAGGGAGGGGCTGCGTACAGCGCCTGGGTTCGCTGTAGGCATGGGATCCGCTACAGGTGTGGAATCCTGTATCGGAGAGGGATCCCTAACAGGGGATGGTACCCTGTTGGGAGATGGATCCTTTAAGGGTGTGGAATCCCGTATAGGAGAAGTAGCTGTTGGCTCCATAAAGGCATCCGACTCGCTAGAGTCTTTAGAGTTGGCATATGTCCTTGCATCCGTCATAGCCGCCAAGGGATCGGGATCTACTGTATCGACAGTAGTGGGCATCTCTTCCACAGGGGTTGGGCCTTGGGGGATTTGTTCAGTGGGTTGAGCCACGGAAGGATCATCCTTGGAGGTTGCTGTAGCCTTAGCTTTCGTAAGCCTCCTTAGCTTCCTTTTCGGCTTCTCAACAGCAACTGGAGTTTTGCTGTGAGATCTTTTTCTCTTTCTCGAGGATTCAAAACTTTTGGACTTCGAAGAAACGTCCCTCGGATCGGCAGATAGAGGCATTCTACGGACAAAAGGTCTGTTAACAATCAGGTTGCTTTGGTTGAAGACAGTAGGCCTGACGCCTCCTAAGTATATCCGTGAACTAATTTTCTTTGCCTCTGCGGATTGCGGAACTCCGCATTTCATCAAAATATAGTTTAAAAACAAACCAAAAGATTTCTTCTGCGAGGCAGGCTTAGATACTTCTTCCTGCAAACGCTTGAGGATGATTTGACACCAATTGACCTCCTCACAGGTCATTATAGCAACCATCATTCTGAACCTAAGATTGGTGCACATCTCAAAAGCACCTATTCTTTTTTCAATAACACGATAATAGAAATCGTATAAGTAGACAAAAGGTAAACAGAAATTTTTCTTATGGCAAGGGGTATTAACCGTTTCCAGCGTTGCTGAACTGCTGAATAAGCCATAGTACTGAGTCAAGAGGTCTTGGGACCCGAAGGTCTCAAGTTCTTCCATGGTCAGGCCATCAGCAGGTACCATATAGATATTCTGGAGTAGCTCTTGGTCAACGCGGATCTCTACTCCGCGAAAGACGGCTGTAATGTCAGCAACATGTCCTCCTTGAGCCAGTGAAAGGAAGCGAACAACAGCATTGAGGTAGAAGTCCTCAACCAGGTGAACGTCAAATTGTTCAGCAGTGTGGCTGCCAAAGCGATAGAGGCCTTGCTGATGAATTCTGGTTATGATGAATTCCATTAATTCAACGTCGTCTCCTTCGACATGAATGCGTTCAAGCACAACAGATGTGGAGAAGATCCATCCATCGATGATGGTTGATGATTTCTTGAGATAGGTGGAAGAGGTTTGGGTAGACGCCATTGATGATTCTCAAGGAACGGTTAAAAAGAAATCAAGGAGAAGTGCAGTAAACACAGAAAATTTGTAGGCTGTATGCTCGAGAATTATTATAATATGCAGAAAGCGTAAAGAGTCTCAAATGGCACTTACAATCCTTTTATAGTAGGCAGCGAAGAAGGGTTTTCAGAGAACGAATGGTCAGATTTAAGGGATGGGAACCGGTGTTTAAAATGGACGATTAGGATAGACTGAGTGTAACCGGTATAACTTATCCATCGAGTTTTAAAATAGGAGCGGGTCCCACTTCTGACATTTTAATTCCATACAACAACTTTTGGATTAATGATGTATTCATGGGTCATACTGTATTCCCCCTTAATTATTGCACACGTCAGCTGTAGGATGATACATATCGCTTTGTTCCCACAGTGTTGTAGTCAAGGCTCTGAGTGTACAGATAATTAACGGTGGATATTGTATTCTTGGGTCTTACAGCATTCCCCCTTAATTGTTGAGTAAAAACAATAAATACTTACAGGGAGTCAGGCTGTAGCAATCCCAATTCTTGTCGAAGCATGTTGAATCTAGCTGTGTCGAGAGGCTTGGTAAATATGTTGGCCATCTGCATATCTGTATGAACTTTTTCCAGCCGAACATCCTTTTTCTCGACATGATTCCTGATGAAATGATGCTTCATGCTGATATGCTTAGTGCGCGAGTGAAATACAGGGTTGTGCGTTATTGCAATTGCACTCATGCTAGTGCACATAATCGGCATTTCCTTGGCTTCAATCCCATAATCTGACAACTGTTGCTGCATCCAAAGGATCTGCATACAACAACTACCAGCAGCATAGTACTCTGATTCAGCCGTGGAAAGTGAGTTTGCCAATTGCTTCTTGTTGAACCAAGACACAAGTCTAGGTCCAAAAAAGTGACAAGTTCCACTTGTACTCTTTCTATATAGCTTGCAGCCTCCGAGATCCGAGTCGCTGTAGCCAACTAAATCGAATCCGCCTTCTTTAGGATACCATAGTCCTACGTCGACTTTTCCTTCGATGTACTTCAGGATTCGTTTAGCTGTGTTGAACTGTGATTCTTTAGGTGCTACTTGATATCTCGCACACACTCCTACAGCAAACTGGATATCGGGCCTGCTAGCTGTTAAGTACAGGAGAGGGCCAATAAGCTTCCTGTAGAGTGATTGATCAACCGGCTTTCTGGCTTCATCATCACTCATTTGCACGAAAGGGCTCATGGGGGTTGACGATGATTTGGAAGTATTCATTCCAAACTTGTTGAGAAGATCCTTGCTGTATTTTTCCTGGTTGATGAATATCCCTGTAGGTAACTGCTTTACCTGCAAACCTAGGAAATAACTAAGTTCTCCCATCATACTCATTTCAAATTTACTTTTCATGAGATGAGAGAACCTCTGACATAAAGCAAGGTTAGTTGAACCAAATATAATATCATCTACATAAATTTGAACCATTAGAAGGTCATCGCCTTCCTGTATTTTGAACAAAGTCTTGTCCACAGCACCTTTGTCAAATCCATTATCAGTTAGATACTGGGACAGGGTTTCATACCATGCTCTAGGAGCTTGCTTGAGTCCATACAGCGCCTTCCTTAGTCTGTATACTAGGTCTACGCCGTATGTGTTAGCAAACCCTGGTGGTTGTTCAATATAAACTTCTTCGGCCAGGTCTCAATTCAGGAATGCACTCTTGACGTCCATCTGATATACAATAAAGCTCTTGTGGGCAAAAAAGGCTAAGAATATCATGATGGCTTCTAGTCTGGCTACAGGGGCAAATGTTTCATCGTAGTCAATGACTTCTTCCTGTTTATAGCCTTGTGCGACTAGGCGGGATTTATTTCTAATAACAAGTCTATTTTTGTCCTTCTTGTTTCTGAATACCCATTTGGTTCCAATTATGGTTTGATGCGTAGGTCTGGGTACAAGATACCATACATTGTTTCTTTCGAAACCGTTAAGCTCTTCTTCCATAGATGAAATCCAATGAGAATTGTTCAGGGCTTCTATGGTAGAAACGGGTTCGGTTGGGCTAAGAATACAGCAATAGTTCACATGTTGAGTCTTCTAAGTTCAGATTGATATTTCCATACAGGGAATGGAGAAATCTCAGATTCTTCTGGTTCTTTTTGCGCACATAGTACATTTCCTTGTGTACTCTGTATTCTCCTCCGAGTAGAAACACCAACATCAATGTTTCCTATGATCAACTCTTGTGGGTGATCTCTTAACCATCTTCTGTTGGGTTCTAATTCAGGGTCCCGTACTGTATCGTGAGTTTCTGTAGTTTCGGCTTCAGCTTGTACAGCATCGGCTTCATCTACGTCAGTTCTTACAGTTGCGGGGTTGATTTCTAGGTCAACGACAGGTTCTATAGGAGTTGGTGGATCTAATATGGAAAGATGTTGAATATTCTGAGTAACAACTTCTACTCCTGTAGGGTCATGGTGAGGTTCGCCGAACACTACATAACCTGATTCCTCGATTGTTAGCTTCCTTTTATTAAAGATCCTGTAAGATTTGCTGACAGAGGAATATCCTACAAATATCCCTTCATCCGATTTCTCATCAAAGGTTCTAAGTTGAGCCTTCCCATTGTTCAACACATAACACCTGCATCTAAAAATGTGAAAGTATGAAACTAATGGAGTTTTGTTGTTCCATACCTCATATGCTATTTTGTTGTGGTGTTTGTTGACGTTACAGCGGTTTTGAGTGTAGCACGCTGTATTGGTGGCTTCACCCCAGAAATGTTGTGGCAACTTGGTTGCGGCAATCATTGTCCTTGTTGCTGTAATACCCGTGTATTTTGTGAATGTTATTTTGGATGTATTTTGTGGTATTGTGGTTATTTGGACCGTATATATTGATGATTGACCTTGGCATATTCATGGCTGATAATTGTTGGGTTTTGTGATTCTCGGATTGAGCTCGTTTTAGCCGGCCTTCTTGCGAATTTAAATTTGGAAAATAGCAGTTAGCGCACGCTAAGACTGTATGTCTAGCGCACGCTAACCAGGTTCGAGTAGCGCACGCTAATCTTGTGCAATAGCGTGCGTTAGGCCCGCTGGACAGTAAGCTTTCTGGACTCTGGAATGAGGCGTTAGCGTACGCTATGGACGGACTAACGTACGCTATTTCGATGTACTAGCGCACGTTACTTGTATGATAGCGTGCGCTAGGATGTCAGGTCAGTGAGGACAGAAACGTTTCTGGATTGCATGTACTTGCAGGTAGTGCACGCTACTGTATGGAGTTAGCGCGCGCTAGTAGCAATCGGTAGTGCACGCTAACAGATAGTTCAGCGTACGCTACCGGAGTCTGGCAGAAAGTTCAGGTTGCCTTTTTCTTGACAGTGCACCGCCCTCGGCTCGTTAGCGCACGCTAAGCTGTAGCCGTAGCGTGCGCTAATACCTCCCGATATATATGGGGGTAGGTTCTAGAAATGTCATTTTCACCTCTTCCTCTTCTCTTGGCGGCTGGGCATATTTGACCATTGGAGAGTGCAGATTCTTGGTCGGATTTCTTCATCCAACGATAATTTTGGGCTCCTAACACCAAGTTATCAACATCTTATCAACTTTCACCATCCAAATCAAGGTAAAACCGTTGGAACCCTAGTTCTTCATATTTTGGGGTTTTTGTCGAGATCTTTGATTTTAATCTATCCTAGCTCCGATTTGTGCTAGATGGTGATGTTGTAATCATAATCCTCCATTTTTCTCCAAGATTCACGGATTTAACCCTAAGTTACCTTTCATAGTTTGGGTTCGAGCTACGATTCCTTCGTAATATTTGAATAAATGTCCCCAAGGGTAGAACTTAGGGTAAATCTTTCCATTTCCGTGGTGTTGTGTTTTGATTCGATATTTCGATGTGTTAGGATCGAATCGTTGAAGGAAATTCGGACCGTACATTCATCCGTTCGCCGTATCTTGTGTCGTTCAAATTGAGGCAAGTACTTTGATTGTGTTTATTGTACATCGTGTGAATATGTAAAAATGGAATTTGTGCCAATTGTTGATCGAGTGTGTGTGAGCCGAGTAAAACCAGTGAGGGTCCCCTGGGGTCCGGTAGGCTGCGTATCCCTACGGATCACTCGGTTGGGCTATACACCAGGGAGGGCCTGACGAGGTGTCTCTGGGGTGTGTATCTTCTGAGAGGTACAGGGCCAGTATAGCTCGGGAGGTTGTTTTGTGATGATGACTGTGATGTGGTATTCCGGAATATCTGTGATGGCACTATGATTTTCTGTGGTTTTTGTTGATTATTCACTTGTTGTACATATTCTAGAATCATTGTACTTGCACCGGCTTCTTGCTGACCCCTTTTTGGGGTGGATATACTTTTGTGTATTCGTGCACGTGTCCAGTGGGAGGACTAGCACAGGATGGACACGAGCTTGGTGGGCGGCATTGATATCGTGCATTATTTTTGAGTTGATGGTCATATGGTCATGGTCAAAGTCGTGTTTTGGTTTTGTACTCATGTAGTCTTGTCCGGTGTTGTATGTCATGTCATTATTAATGGTTAATGATGTTGTTGTATTCCCGTGGTGAATGGTCATATTGGTTATGATTTCCTCGGGATGATATGTTGTTTGGTATTGTGATGTATGTTATGTTGAAATTGAAGTTGATTTTGAATGTATGAACATTTGTGTTTGTCGTATTTAATGTGTTTTATTTGGGTCTAAGCCTGGTAGGTCCTCCAAAAAGGATCTACGGCGTTGTAATATCTCCGTAAATCATGGGGGTGTTACAGAATATGGTATCAGAGCCTAGGTTTATGGATACCTAGGCTGTCGGTGTTTTGGGTCTATTAAATTGAGTCAGTTGTTATCTACGATATCATTGGCATGCTACCACCTCGTGTTGCCTGTGTTGGAAGACTCTTCGGATGTTGGTTGTTTCTTCCCTTCGGAAATAATTACCTTAATATTGTGCAATCTATTATTGTAATCATTTCCCTGTTGAATCATTCTTACTCTTCAGTATGCCGAGAGGTAGAGCTATCCGTCAACGTGGTCGTGGTAGAGGCCGTGGTAGAGTGGTAGTGTCTGAGTCCGAGAAGTCCGTTTCAGAATCGGCATCTCGCTCTGCGACTAGGTCGGACCCGATTCCTTCGGGAGGTTCGAATGGAGGCTCGGAGGCCGAGGTGCCTAACGTTCTTCAACAAGTTGTAACACAAGTGCACCAACTGGCACAAGTGGTGCAGAATATTAATACTGGCAGGACGGTTGAGGATCGATGGCTTCAAGAAGTTATGAAGATGAACCCTCCCAGATTCGATGGTTCCGGTGATGCGAACAATTGGGATCATTGGTTAGTTGAGCTGGAGAAGATCTTTGACGGTATTGGTTGTCCTGAAGCCAAGAGAGTCCCGATTGCTCAATATCGGCGATTGATGACGCTTGGATGGTGGCGGTGTTAAGCCCAAGGACCGTGATGTCACTTGGGAAGAATTTAAAGAATTGATGGAAGCTCGGTATTGTCAGCGCCGGTTCGGCTAGCAAGAGTCGTGAGTTCTTGAGCTCAACCCAAGATGTTCCTATTTCGAAGCAATCAAGACATACAACAAGCGGTTAGTGTATGTCCAAGATCGAGTTAAGGATGAGATAGACAAGATACTTCATTTCGATGCAAGGATGAAACCGAGGTCCGAAAGTATATGGCGGGCCTTGGGTGTACTACTTTGAGAGAATATCGGATAGAGCACTTGCTTATGAGATGGTGTCGATTCGGTTCCAGCAGTTTGAGCTCGAAGAAACCAAAATTTTCTCGGTAGTTTCCGAGGCGGTGGATCGCGCAGCCTCAATCTTCTATGCAATCTTCTCGGTTCCCCCGGCTAGTGGAGGAATGCCGAGGGTTTGTTTTAATTGTGGAAATCCGGGACATGTCGGTTCGCCGCACTTCTCGCCCCATTGATTGTTTTAAGTGTGGGAAGCGGGGTCATCGCGCGTTATATTGTGAGTCGGTGGGCGAATAATTTCTAAACAGTCTCCTACCCCGGTGGCACGATTACGGGTCAGCCAACTCCGAGTGTCGGACGCGGCGGTGGCAGAGGTAAAACCGAGCATAAGGATGCATCTAGCATTGGATCAGCCCCACCCGATTGTATGAGATGAGGCGGGTGATGACGTAGGGACCGCCACTACGTCGGGTATTGTTTATATTTCGATGCACCCGGTAGATGTATTGTTTGATTACGGAGCTACTCATTCTTTTATATCATTATCTTGTGTGAATCGTTTGGGCCTAGACGGTCTCTCTACATGTGAACCTTTTATTGTTGGGTTGCCAAGTGGGGAAAGGATAGTTGGGGATCAAGAGATCGCCAATTGTCCTGTAACCATTGGCGAAAGATTGGTCATCCGATTTGATTGTGATCGATATGATGGGAGAGGATTTAATCCTCGGTGATGATTAGTTAAATCGGCATGGAGCGATAGTAGATTATCGTCGGAAGATAATTTCGATAGTCGCGCGGATGGTCTTGAACACGTTTTGAAGGGCAAAAACACGGTATACAGGAAGTTTATTCGAGCCATGAAAGCGATGAAATTATTGCGACAAGGTTGTACGATTATTGGTGTTACGCATTAAAGTCGGAAGTTGGCGGAGTCTGATTATCCTCTGTTCGATTGTGAATGAATTTCAGACGTATTTCGGATGATTTGCGGGATTGCCACCACATCGTGAAGTAGAGTTCGTCATCGAACTAGAGCCCAATGCGGCGCCAATATCCAAGGCACCGCATGAGAATGGCCCCATCGGAAATGTTAGAATTGAAGAAACAATTGGGTGAATTGTTGGACAAAGGTTATATTCGGCCTAGCGTGTCTCCATGGGGTGCACCGGTATTGTTTGTACGAAAGAAAGATGGGTCCTTACGGCTATGTATTGACTATCGTGAGTTGAATAAACTCACTATTAAGAACAAGTATCCGTTGCCAAGAATCGATGATCTATTTGATCAATTACAAGGGGCTACGGTTTTCTCCAAGATTGATTTGAGGTCAGGATATTACCAACTCCGAATTCAAGATTCGGATATTCCCAGGTCAGCATTTCGGACGAGGTATGGGCATTACGAATTCATAGTTATGCCATTCGGTTTAACAAATGCTCCGGCGGCCTTCATGCAACTTATGAACAAAACTTTTATCGAATATCTCGATAAATTTGTAGTGGTGTTTATCGACGATATATTAATCTATTCCAAAAGTGAGATGGAGCATGCCGAACACTTGAGAATCACGTTGAGTATTTTGAGGGCTGATAAGCTTTATGCTAAATTTTCTAAGTGCGAGTTACGCTTAAAGAAGTTTCTTTTAAGGACACATCATCTCAGCCGATGGTATTCTTGTAGACCCTCAAAAGGTTGAAGCAGTCTTAGCTTGGGAGCCTCCACGGAATGTTAAAGAAGTTCGGAGTTTTCTAGGATTAGCGGGCTATTATCGTCGATTTGTTGAAGGATTCTCGAAAATAGCTCGACCGCTCACCTTATTATTGCAGAAGTCACAGAAATTTGAGTGGAGTGATGAGTGTCAGAAGAGTTTTGATGAGTTGAAAAAGCGGTTGACTACGTCTCCGATCCTATCCTTACCACAAGGAACGGAAGGTTTCGTTATTTATAGTGATGCTTCTAAACAAGGATTGGGATGTGTATTGATGCAAAATGAGAGAGTAGTGGCCTATGCGTCTCGACAATTAAAGCCATACGAGATGAATTATCCTACTCATGATCTTGAGTTAGCCATTTGTGGTGTTTGCGTTGAAAATTTGGAGGCATTACTTGTATGGTTCTTCTTGTCGAGTGTATACGGATCATAAGAGCTTGAAGTACATATTTACGCGAAGGAACTAAATATGCGTCAGCGCGATGGTTGGAACTACTTAAAGATTATGATCTTGACATTCTTTACCATCCAGTAAAGCAAACGCGTCGTTGCCGATGCGTTAAGCCGCAAGTCGGTCGTGTTGCAAAAGTTGGAACTACTTACCATTCAACCGAAGCTTAGGCGAGTGTTGATTGATATGGAAATTGAAGTTTGGCCTCACGAGAACTCAAGGGCGATTGCGTTTCCTTGAGATTACATCCTCCGTAATGGAAGATATTAAGTCAGCGGTTAGATGATCTCTCAATTGTGCGGCTTCGGGAAGACAGTGTTAGAGGAAAAGCTCTGGATTCTTAATCGATGAAGACGGAGTTCTTCGATTTCGAGGCGTAACTTGTGTACCTAATCGGGATGATCTTAAGGGTAATTTTGAATGAAGCACATTCTACTCCGTACTCGATTCATCCGGGTATGAGTAAAATGTATAAGGACTTGAAGAAAAACTTTTGGTGGCGAACATGAAGAAAGTTGTAACGAGTTCGTGATGAAATGCTTGACTTGTCGGCGAGTTAAAGCGGAACATCAGAGACCCGCCGGTAAATTGCAACCGCTACCAATTCCGGAATGGAAGTGGGAAGATATAGCGATGGATTTTATTGTGGGAATGCCAAAGACGCGAACTAGAGTGAATATGATTTGGGTAATTGTTGATCGGCTAACCAAATCCGCACACTTTACGGGAATTAGAGATATTTGGGGACCGGAGAGGTTAGCTCGGTTATTCATTGCGGAGATTGTGAGACTCCATGGTACCCCAAAGAGTATAGTGTCTGATCGCGATGGGCGTTTTGTGTCGCATTTCTGGCAAGCAGTACATCGAGCACTCGGTACCAAATTGAATTTCAGCACCGCTTATCATCCCCAGACGGACGGACAGTCAGAGAGGACGATCCAAACGCTAGAAGACATGTTGAGGGCTTGCGCGTTGGATTGGAAAGAAGATTGGGAGACTCATTTACCATTGATTGAATTTGCGTACAATAATAGTTGGCATAGTTCGATTGGGATGGCTCCGTTTGAAGCATTATACGGAAGACGGTGTAGATCGCCAATCTGTTGGGACGAGCCATACGAGTTACTTGGAGTAGAACCGGACTTGGTGGTTCAAACACGGGAAAAAGTCGCAATTATTCGGCAAAGGTTGTTGGTGCTCGAGTCGACAAAGTCATATGCCGACGCGTCGTAAATCGGCCGTTAGAGTTCGGGCGGGAGACGATGTGTTGTTGAAAGCATCGCCGACTCGTGGAGTTCTTCGGTTTGGTAAGAAGGGGAAGCTTAGTCCTCGTTATATTGGCCCCTTCGAGATCCTGGACAAGGTAGGCGATGTAGCTTATCGACTAGCATTACCTCCGACGCTTAGTCATGTTCATAATGTGTTTCATGTTTCACAACTGCGTAAGTATGTTCCCGATCCCAGCCATGTTATTGATTATCAAGAGATTGAGATTAGTGATGATGTTACGTATGAAGAACAACCGGTAACCATACTAGAGAGACGAGTGAAACAATTGCGACGGAAAGTGATTCCGTTAGTAAAGGTCCAATGGTCTAAGCATGGAATTGAGGAGGCCACGTGGGAGATCGAGGATAGTATGCGTGCCCGATACCCCGAACTTTTTGTATCTTAAGTTTCGGGACGAAACTTCTTTTTAGGGGGTAAGGGTGTAATACCCGTGTATTTTGTGAGTGTTATTTTGGATGTATTTTGTGGTATTGTGGTTATTTGGACCGTATATATTGATGATTGACCTTGGCATATTCATGGCTGATAATTGTTGGGTTTTGTGATTCTCGGATTGAGCTCGTTTTAGTCGGCCTTCTTGCGAATTTAAATTTGGAAAATAGCAGTTAGCGCACGCTAAGACTGTATGTCTAGCGCACGCTAACCAGGTTCGAGTAGCGTACGCTACTCTTGTGCAATAGCGTGCGTTAGGCCCGCTGGACAGTAAGCTTTCTGGACTCTGGAATGAGGCGTTAGCGTACGCTATGGACGGACTAACGTACGCTATTTCGATGTACTAGCGCACGTTACTTGTATGATAGCGTGCACTAGGATGTCAGGTCAGTGAGGACAGAAACGTTTCTGGACTGCAGATACTTGCAGGTAGCGCACGCTACTGTATGGAGTTAGCGCGCGCTAGTAGCAATCGGTAGCGCACGCTAACAGATAGTTCAGCGCACGCTACCGGAGTCTGGCGAGAATGTTCAGGTGCCTTTTTCTTGAGTGCACCGCCCTCGGCTCGTTAGCGCACGCTAAGCTGTAGCCGTAGCGTGCGCTAATACCTCCCGATATATATGGGGGTAGGTTCTAGAAATGTCATTTTCACCTCTTCCTCTTCTCTTGGCGGTTTGGGCATACTTGACCATTGGAGAGTGCAGATTCTTGGTCGGATTTCTTCATCCAACGATAATGTTGGGCTCCTAACACCAAGTTATCAACATCTTATCAACTTTCACCATCCAAATCAAGGTAAAACCGTTGGAACCCTAGTTCTTCATATTTTGGGGTTTTTGTCGAGATCTTTGATTTTAATCTATCCTAGCTCCGATTTGTGCTAGATGGTGATGTTGTAATCATAATCCTCCATTTTTCTCCAAGATTCACGGATTTAACCCTAAGTTACCTTTCATAGTTTGGGTTCGAGCTACGATTCCTTCGTAATATTTGAATAAATGTCCCCAAGGGTAGAACTTAGGGTAAATCTTTCCATTTCCGTGGTGTTGTGTTTTGATTCGATATTTCGATGTGTTAGGATCGAATCGTTGAAGGAAATTCGGACCGTACATTCATCCGTTCGCCGTATCTTGTGTCGTTCAAATTGAGGCAAGTACTTTGATTGTGTTTATTGTACATCGTGTGAATATGTAAAAATGGAATTTGTGCCAATTGTTGATCGAGTGTGTGTGAGCCGAGTAAAACCAGTGAGGGTCCCAGGGGTCCTAGAGGCTGCGTATCCCTACGGATCACTCGGTTGGGCTATACACCGGGGAGGGCCCGACGAGGTGTCTGGGGTGTGTATCTTCTTTGAGAGGTACAGGGCCGGTATAGCTCGGGAGGTTGTTTTGTGATGATGACTGTGATGTGGTATTCTGGAATATCTGTGATGGCACTATGATTTTCTGTGGTTTTTGTTGATTATTCACTTGTTGTACATATTCTAGAATCATTGTACTTGCACCGGCTTCTTGCTGACCCCTTTTTGGGGTGGATATACTTTTGTGTATTCAGGTACAGGTCCAGTGGGAGGACTAGCATAGGACGGACACGAGCTTGGTAGGCAGCATTGATATCGTGCATTATTTTTGAGTTGATGGTCATATGGTCATGGTCAAAGTCGTGTTTTGGTTTTGTACTCGCGCGGGTACTATCCGGTGTTGTATGTCATGTCATTATTAATGGTTAATGATGTTGTTGTATTCCCGTGGTGAACGGTCATATTGGTTATGATTTCCTCGGGATGATATGTTGTTTGGTATTGTGATGTATGTTATGTTGAAATTGAAGTTGATTTTGAATGTATGAACATTTGTGTTTGTCGTATTTAATGTGTTTTATTTGGGTCTAAGCCTGGTAGGTCCTCCAAAAAGGATCTACGGCGCTGTAATATCTCCGTAAATCATGGGGGTGTTACAGTTGCTTCCTTCAGCGTCCTGTTCTTTCGCTCGGCAACACCATTTTGTTGAGGTGCATGGGGAGCTGAGTATACGTGTTGTATCCCATTTTCCGAACAGTATTGCTCTATAAAGCGGTTAGTAAATTCTGTACCTCTATCGGAACGAATGGACACGATACTCGACCCTTTTGCAGTTTGAAGCTTTCTCAGGTGCTCGGGCAGCTTTGATATTATTTCCTTCTTCTTGCTTAGGAACATTGTCCAAGCATACCTGGAATAATCATAAACAATAACGAGACAGTATTTCTTACCTCCCAAACTTACCGGGTCTACAGGACCATAAAGATCCATGTGTAGCATTTCCAAAATTCTGTGAGTGGAAAGGTAGGATTTGCTCTTCAGGGTGGACTTGATTTGCTTGCCTTTTTGACATGGTCCACAGACACTGTCTTTTTGGAAAGATACATTCGACAATCCTCTAACGAGTCCCTATCTTGAGAGCTTGTTGATCGTCTTGAAGTTGACGTGTGACATCCTCTTGTGCCATAGCCAGCTTAAATCTGCAGTGCCTTTGGCAACAAAACAAGGAATTGTGGAGCTCGTAGGCATCCAGTCAGCAATATACATATTACCTGATCTGCTTCCTGTGCGCACAACTTCTTTGGTTAGGATGTTCTTGACTCTACAGTGATCTATATAGAACTTCACCGAGAACTGTTTGTCATAGAACTGGCTAATACTAAGTAGATTGTACTGTAAGCCTTCAGCATAAGCAACATCGGTTACTTTGAATTTTCCGACAAGAAGGTTTCCTTTCCCTCTTGTTCTTCCTTTAGATTTATCAACGAAGCGCACTTTTGGACTGCGACCTTCTACAAAATCTGAGAGCTTTCTTTTGTCTCCTGTCATATGCCGAGAACATCCACTATCGAAGTACCAGATGTCCTTCTCAAGAATGTCCTGTAGGCAAAGAATTTAAGTAGATTTAGGTCCCCTTTGATTGTTCGGTCCATGTTGGTTAGTGCCTTTTGGTACCCAAATTTTCCTGACAGCAATTGGCTTACTGTAGGTTACATTTGGTACAGTCTTGTGGTATCTACGTGGGGCATGTACGTAGTTACTGTAGCTATGATAATCATTACGCATGTAAAAATCAGGGTTATTATTATTAATCTAGTACTTATGCCGTCTCGGAGGTGGAGCCATTTTCTTTGGCCTTACAGCTTACCTTCTGGGTCTCCAGTTAGATTCCCAAAGCTGTTGTTGATGCTGTGCGGACACCTGCTTTCTTGATGGATAATGAGGCTCCTGTATCCAGTACCTAGGCGTGTTGTACTGAAAGTACTGCCGTGCGGGCCTTTGGTATTTGGATACAGCCTTCTTTCTGAACGGCTGTTGGCGCTGTTGATATGCTCGGGGAGCATGCTGTTGCGTGCGCCTTACAGGTTGGAATGGCCGATGATTCCGCTGTTTCGAATAGGATTGCGGGGGCGGAATGGCATCCTTTGCTTTTCGCGGTGCAGCAGGTTCCTTCACAGGACTTGGAGTTTCTTCCGATACAGGAATGTGTTCCGCACCCCTGACGAACACAGTACTAGTTTTCCCTTTGTTGGAAAATGAGATGTATCCTAAGCCACTTTTATCATGAGCATATTTCCTAGTGCTTAGAATTTCTTCCATTCTTTTAAATGATTTCTCGAAAAATTTCAGAATGGTCTCAAGTTCGCCTTCTCGTGTTTCGAGAGTATTAAATTTGGTTTGAAGTAGAACAAAATCATTTGTCTTACTTCCATTTTGAGACTTAGCCTCACTTAGTTCATGATCAAGTTGATGATTGTTCTCCACGAGTTTTTCATGCTCGACCTTGCTGTTTTCACAATCAATTGACATATTTTCATAGTTTATCTTCAGCAAGTCGTTTTCTTCTTTCAGCTCTATGTTGGAAAGTTGAAGCTGAATGTTTTCATTTTTCAAAGTCTCGTGGGCTTTTTGAATATTTTTAAATTCATTCATCATGTTTTCGAAAGTATGTGATGCATTTACTGGAATAATTGAGGTTGATCTTACCTCATCATCGCTATCTTCTTCTTCCGGAATGTCCTTTGCCATAAAGCACATATATGCCTTATCTTCGAATTCATCGTCAGAGGAGTCACTGTCTGTGATTACCTGAAGACATTCTTCGGATTTGGATGGTGTAGGGGAGGCTTTTGATTCTCCTATCAGGGCCTTGAGCTTGTTTTTCCAAGCACGTTTTCGTTCATCCCTCTCTTGTTGCTCGGCTTCTAGCAACCTTTAAACTTTATGATGAGGACATTTGTTTGCATAATGTCCTGGTTTCCTGCAATTATAGCATAAGTTAGCGTCACCAGAGGAAGTTTCAGTACTTACCTTGTGAACAGGCTTGGGCCTGTAGGGAGTCTTTCCCGACTGCTTGATAAACTTCTTGAACTTGTGCATGAGGAGCGCCATTTCGTCTTGTGACAGAATGTCATCATCGCTGTCAGCATTCTTGTGATTAGGCTTTGATGGGCTGGGCATGCTGTGTCGTCGGTTGGATACAGCGGCTATAGCTGTAACCTTTGCAGGGGATTCTTCAGCTTTCTCTCTTCTCTCAATATCATACTCAAAAGCTTTGAGATCAGAGAAGAGATCAAAAGTAGATATATCACTAAGATTGCAAGACACACGCATGGCTGTGGTCTTAATGTCCCATCGGGCAGGGAGAGATCTGAAAATTTTTAGATTTTTCTCCTTTTGTGTATAAATTTTGCCTAATGCTTCAAGTTCACCAACAATGCCAGTGAATCTCAGTTAATTTTGAAATCTTGTTTCAGTTGGTTTCATTTCAAAAGATTCAAATTGCTGAGTTAATTTTAAAATCTTGTTTTCTTTTGAGAGCTCAGTTCCCTTACAAATTAACTTGATTTTATCCCAGATATCCTTGGTTGTTTTATAGCTCTTTACCTTCGAGAATGTGCCTTTGTCAAGAGTGACAAATAGCGCATTCTTCACGACATTGTCGAGGTTGGCGCGCTTTCGATCATCTGTAGTCCATTGATCGCGCCCTTTCTCGAGCATCTTAGCATGTGCTTGGCCTTCAATCCTAGGGGCCGGATTTATCTTCATAATTTTGATGGGGCCATCTTGTATTACAAAAATCATCTCTTCGTGCATAGCTACAAGATGAGCCTCCATCCTGATTCTCCAATCATCAAACTCATTAATAGAGAACATAGGAACTTTGTTGATCATTGATGTATCCATATGAGAATGTAAGAATGAAAAAGACTGTTTTACAAAGATAAGTGATTTTGGATCTGATTTGGTTAAAAATAAGACTGATTTTAAACAACAAGCTGTACGGTTTTCAAATCTGAGTGCGTAGCGGAAGTCTTTAATACAGTAAGTTGCTGAGGATACAGCAATTAGGTGTGCAGTGTATACTTAAATAATCACAAATAATAAAACAATAAAGGCATAAGGTAAATAACACAATATTTAAAGTGGTTCGAGGTAAACCCCTCTATGTCCACTGGTCCTCCACGCAGGATTAAAAAGTTTATTATAATTACTGCGTACACAACTACGTAATTATAACCAAACCTAACCAATATATCGTTCACACAGATTGATATAATGATCTTAGCTTTCAACCGTTCACACAGATTGGTTTGATCTAACACGTGACTGGCTTCTTCACACATAGTTCTGAAGCTTCGCCTTCTTCAATGCAAGTCCGTCACACATAGTTCAGGAATAGCAAGGATTCTCAGTCCACACAGGGCTGATGGGTTTTGTTCAAGGATAGAACAATATTTGAACAACAACTTTGACTTTCGAAGCTTTTAGATGATGATGTGTTGTTCATGGTTTTGAGCACTTGTATATCTCTTCTTTCAGAGTAGCAGTATGCTTTGGGAGATATATTTGCTCAGATGTATATGATGATAACTTCGTTGTTTAGTTCATTGTGGTCTTTGATCTTCAAAGTCTGGAGATATATATAGCCTCTGAAATATATCCATTGAAATAGATCTGTTGAGCAAGATTCTGTGACAACTTGATAGTTGACTTGAATAGACTGAGATCCGGATATTGCGGGATTTGAAGATCTCTGACGAATTACAGTATTTAAATACTTTATCCTTTCAGTATTAAATACTTCTTTATCAAACGGGACTTGACTTCTAGTGAATACTGAAGATTCTTTCTTGTCCTGTTTGCGTACTGTATGGAAGGATTACTATATTGATGATTCGAGACAGCTTCCATACTTAGCTTTGTGGGACTCTTTGTTGTTTGATAGATTCACTGTATGTTGAAACTACGAGAAGTCTTCGATACAGGTTGACACTTTGATCAGCTTTTCGATACAGCTGTTTGCTGTATGCAGGATTGGCATATTTTCAAAACATTCTGTCAAGACTTTCGATACAGGGATTGTTATCCCAACAACTTCGATACCGTGTATTTGTTATCCCAATAGTAGATCATCCATACTCAACACAATTCCACTATAACTACGGCTATATCAGAGAATTTACGAAGAAACCCCAAATACCGTAAAGTCTAGGGTTCTAGAAGATTACCTCGATTCAAAGGCGAAGGAGACAGATTGGTATTGTTAATCTATACCAAATCTCCAAGGAAGATGATATCTAGATAGTTGAGGGCTCGAAATCACACCAAAATCGCCCAAGAATTGCCCAAGTCTCTCAGGAGAAGAAGAAAGGAAGAAATGGGCGAATTCGGTCCGGTCCTGGGTATTTAAACCCAGGTTGGCTTACGTACGTAAAAGGGTTAACGTACGTAAGACTCGTAACGTACGTAATGCCTCTAACGCTTACATATGTAATGAATTTTCATAACTCTCTGTCCAAAAACACGAAGGTTATTACGTACGTTAGGAATAAGGCCTTAACGTACATAACAGCCTTAACGTACGTAAAAGATATGAAACTAGCGTACGTAAGACATGTCACAGCACAGTATTTTAAGAGCAGTTTGTCAATAAAGGATGCGACGGAATCGCGGGACGATGACTACACGAAACTAGACCAAGCTTGCGAAAGGTTTTAGACGACGGAATCACGGGACGATGATCCCATATTTTCCAAAGGTTTGGAATACGAACACAAAAGTAAATTCCTTAAATTTTTAGGAAATCTTAAAACTACCCGAAACGACCGAAAACCACAATACGGAAACGAACAGCCATGCCGAAGCTCCAAACATGACTAACAATAATAAGTGAACTTGCAGAAAAATCGAAACGACAATTTCATACAACAAACGTACCGAACGAGCCGACAAGCGGAAAAATCATAACTAAACACAAAATTGAGTATAACCATCTCGAAACATGCTCGGATGCTAAAATACGCAGGATTAAATATTCTCAAAATGCTAATACAGTTACAAGCAAGCCTCTAAGAACAGAAAATACACCAAAGTGGAAACTACTAAAAATAGAAAAAGTGCGAACATTACATTCTCCCCCTGTAGAAATAAGTTTCGTCCCGAAACTTAAGAAGTAAATAGCTCTGGATATTTAGCACGCATGTTATATTTGGTTTCCTAAGTCGCCTCCTCAACTCTATGCCTCAACCACTGATTCTTAACCAACAGACTGGTTTCATTTGGGAGTTGCTTGTCACGATGCTCAATGATCTTCACCGGCCTTTCTTCAAACGTGACATCTTACGCTATTTCAGTATCCCCATAATCGATGATATGACTCGTGGTCGGAACGTACTTTCTCGACTGAGAGACGTGAAACACACTGTGAATGTGACTAAGGGCTGGAGGTAATGCCAGTCGATAAGCCAGCTCACCGACTCTATCTAGAATCTCAAACGGCCCAATATATCTCGGGATAAGCTTCCCCTTCCTCCCGAAAATGTAAACCCCTCTCGTCGGCGATACCTTGAGTAAAACATGATCCCCTACTTCAAACTCTAAATGTCGACGACGAACATCAGCATAAGATTTTTGTCGACTCAGAGCAGTCAACAGTCTGTCTCGAATGAAAGAAATCTTCTCTCTGGTTTCCATCAACATGTCTAGCTCCATCCCCACTAGTTCCGAGACCTCATCCCAACAGAGTGGAGACCTGCACCGTCTACCATATAATGATTCGTAACGTGCCATCTTGATAGATGCGTGCCAACTATTATTGTAAGTAAACTCAATCAATGGCAGATGCAACTCCT
The DNA here is from genome assembly GCA_033398695.1 of Orobanche coerulescens. Lineage (NCBI taxonomy): Eukaryota > Viridiplantae > Streptophyta > Magnoliopsida > Lamiales > Orobanchaceae > Orobanche > Orobanche coerulescens. The sequence goes on from CM065814.1 coordinate 8,289,050, forward strand.
CTTGGTAAATATGGTATATGTGCTATTGTGCGGAAGCATAAATAAAGTGCGGAAAGATAAATGACACAAGATTTATAGAGGTTCAGCCAAACGTGCCTACGTCCTCTCTCTGTATCTTTTTCTATAGGTTAAAGATCAATCTCTGCACCTCTCTTGTATTGGTCGTGTAACAACCCCAGAATCAAACCGGGAATATTACATGCCGCAGACCTCCTCCATAAAGATCTACCAGGCTATACACTGAATCAACATAATACATTACATGCCGACGTGGCAAAATCACGAACCATTAGACCGATTTGGTCTTTTATCACTGTCTTAGAAATCAAAATTACATAACCTTGTCCAGACTCGTACCCACGCAAGGGTAAAATACTTCAAAACACAGACAATACGACAGCGGAAAAAACAATAAAATGGACACCGACTAACTGAAATCAAAACTGGCCTTCGTGTGATTAGTATCATTCGTCTTTCATCACCCTTCGTACCGATCCTGTGTTTGCTCCCGAAAACTTGCATGTACCTGGACATAATACAGATATCCACCCCCCGATTACTCGAGGGTTAGCAAAACTCCACTGTTTCACTAGTGTAAGTATAAAGTCCAAATACAAGCCATACACAACACATTTCGAGAATACGATAATTGAAATAATCTGCAACTCAACCAAGACAAAAGACTTCCCGAGATGTCTGATTTAAATAAAATAGTTCAAACCGTAAAAGTATATATGAAACGAGTGGTCATTCTGATAATAAATTCAAGATATCGGGAGTTTTGAAAACATTAGTAATTGAATAGTTTTCAACTTATCGAAAAACCACTTAGGGTCACAGCCCAAAGATTATTTTCCAAAATACAAATCCGATAACAAAACACAGGGTCCACGACCCAACCGGCTCGTTTCAAATCATTACCACAGACGATTACACACCACACATTACACTTATGCCATTATAGTCAAACACCAAGACTTAATATAATGTCTCATGACTCCAAGCACAAGGCATTGTGATACTACGGACATATCACAATTAATCAGCAGTACAAACACTCTGGCAATTCTCGCGCAAGACCACTCGGCCAAGTCCCTGTGCGCCCCGTCGAGCGACCCCATGTGAGAATGCCCACTCAAAAGTAACTCTTGTGCAAGACCACACGGCCGAGTCCCTGTGGGCCCCATCGAGCCCATCCCCAGGTGAGAGTACCTGAGAAATAACTTACGACCCTCATTAGATCACATTCCAAAAACACAAACCATGAGAGTCAAACACAGTATATATAGTCGAGGTACTGCTAGAATGGCCAAATTATCCAACACATATTCACGATCCATAACTATAACAATCTACACAGAAGCACAATATCTCAACAGCACCGAAACAACACAACCAATATCACACAAACTCACATATTCGTCGATAACCACGGGACTCCACGCACACATTTTAACAAAGAATTGAACTTTACATTTATCGACGACATAATCATACATAATGACATCATACGAAAGTAAGGCGATCCTATACTCAACACTAGCACACATATTCAATTAAGCATATTAATTCCCGAAACACACGGGTCACCTTTAAGAAAACCATGATGGTAAATATACCGATTCTTTTGAAAAATGGTTATAAATATTTATTTAGCACATATCGACGATTAGCAACCATTATATCCACAAAACACATAAGGTATAGGCAAGATACTTGCCTTGATAATCGATACCGGACACTCCGACGAACACGGCTCAGTCGGGAAACCTCGAATACCTACAATTCTCCGGGTGGAATAATAATAACACAATCGATCGGGAAGCTTGAAGAAAATGACGAATGGAAGAGTTCCGACTCGAGTTCTTTGCAAGAAACCTGACTCTAACATCATACCATCAATAAATTAATGATCGAACGAGGAAGAATAATCGTAGAACGCCTGAATCCCCCTTGTGACATTTTATCGAACACCTTCAAGACGTCAATAAGAAACTCAATAAAACGACGAATCCTCGGCAATCCAACCATGGAACAACAAGAAATTCGATAAAATATAGCTTAACAATCATCAACCCATCACTATTCTGTGTTAATACGGATTAAACGGACAAATCGAACGAAATCCCCAAAACTAGATTTTAAGAAAACATACCCTGATTCGATCGATCGGAGCAAGTTATGGAAGGATTAATCGATGATATGGACTTAGGAATTTCGTGGATTTATAGTGGGACAACATGTCCTCATGTCCTCGAAGCTCCAGCCGCAGAAAGGGAAGAAAAGGAATGGAAAAATTGGTGTAAACCCGCCTGTCCTGCCATATTTATACCCGCGCGCGAAACAGCTCAGAACACGGCCCAACTAGCGCCATGTGTACCGCCGAGTTGCGGGTCAGTGCGCGACCTGACCGATACAGCGCAACACCCGGCGCAAGACGCCTGCGCGTGTGTCTCAGCCGTGTCCGACGCGACACATCACCCGGCGCAAAACTTGTGTGGGTGTCTCGGCCGTGTCTCGGCAGACCTGCTAGTCCTGGCCGACCCGGCGTAGGACACGGCGCTCGACAGCGCCGTTTTCACCGCCGTTTCGTACAGGTCAGTCCAGAAATTCTCCAGTTGCAAAATGATTCCGACAAAATCCGAAAATTACGATAGCACCACAACAACGATCCGGAAGAAGACGAATAATAATAAAACAGGACATACGATTAGCTCGACTTACGAAACAAAAAGTCGTACCCGACGAATATCACAACATGGTTTATCATGTCGGACCAAGAAATCGTCCACAGAACAAAATGACCGGCACAACCAGCAAAATTCAAAAATAATCGAAACCGAGATTCTCGGGTATTACATTCTACCCTACTAAAAATAAGTTTCATTCCGAAACTTAAAAGAAAAGCAAGGCGACTCTAGATAACACACGTTATCTGATACTGACAGTGCACAAGAGCTCCATGCAGTACAGAGCTATTGCGGTCCGATTCAATATGCAAGAGTGTTTACGAAAATCAACGAACATGAAACACAACGGTTGATAAATCCGAGCAATACAACAATTAAAACACAAGTCCAACATTGAACAAGAATGTAATTCCAATAACCTCAAATGTTTGGAAGATCAAATACGAAGATAATTTCCCAACACTTATGGAAATTACGAAGTGGCACGGATGTTCAATAATCATGACTACGAGATCAAACAATAATGATTGGTCAACAACGAACAAATAGCAATGATCGAACAACAATGATCAACTCTGAAGTTCACACCTTAAATCAAGACATCAATAAACTTGTAGGAACCACGAGGTGTTAATTCCGCACACGGTTCACAGGAAATCGATCTGAACTTGGAAAGACCACAACGATATATAGATCAATTTGGGGCAATAACAGCACTCGCTCGAACGACAAGGGTGAGAAACAACACAAGGTCAGAAACATCAACTAACACAATCGAGCCGATATGGTCGAACGAGACGGAAGCAAACAAAAATATGGGTATTACATCATATCACCTTTAAAAGAGGTTTCATCCCCGAAACCTAAACAACGAGAACGAAGCGCTGGAATAGCAACCTTCCCGGCCATATCCTCTTGGTTCCGCATCCGATCTCCATGACCATCTGTACCGCAGTCACAACTGCATCCTCTGCCCCTCGGCAGACTAAGCGGATACTCACTCGATACGATGTCACAACTTCGCAAAAATAATATGCTAAAATACCAACTCAGCACGACATATCATATAAGGTAACTAATAACAACTCGATAATAAAATCCACGAGGTATTCTTTTAAATGATATCATTTGAAAATCCTTGGATTTGTGTGCTATTCAAAATAAAACTTTGAAAGTATTTTTGGTAACTCGGGTTGTTTCATCAAAACTTGTAAACAACAGACTTTAACTGTCTCATATGACATCATTTGCAAAGCAATATTTTCTGTGCAACCGGTATTGTCAAACTCACCACGCCACTACACACCAGCATTAATAACAAACAAGGTAACCACGCAAGGTGATCAAACCATCCGTACATACTTTAATCAATACAGGAAACTATCCCAAATCCGAGTTTGAAGTTTAAATCAAGTGAGATTTTTTTTATATTTAACTATATATGTTTGAAAATAAAAATCATATTGGTTTTGAAATCAAAATTTTTATGGTGTGAAAGACTTTTGAAAATCATGTACTTGAATTATTTGAAAATACAACAATATGTTAAAATCATTTTCGAAAATCCTCCCAAATCCTACATAAAAATCAATGACGGTGATATTTTACAAAATGTCTAAATGTACTTTAAAACAACTCTTTCAAATACCGTCGAGGTTTTATTTGAGAATCCGAGGCTGGCTCGCCAATTCTAAATAATTTTCAAAGTACACACGGAGCCGCCGCTTAATCAAACTGTCGACACTTTATGAAATTTTCAGGAAAGCGTTCTCAAACACACACACACAATAGACATAATTTAAACATAATATATTCCCACAAAAAGTCCTAACATATATTCCCACACAACAGTTGTCATTACTAGACAACACACATAGAATACAGTCGCAGATGGTTGTCTGCAAAAGATAGACCTGGCGGTTAAAAATGCGGTTTCATAGCCTCTGACTAGGCTGATTAGCGCGCGTTACCACAAAGATAAGCGTGCGCTACTCCTACCACATTAGCATGCGCTAGCCTCATACTTGGCTTGCACTAGCTGTTCTAGTCAACAACATGATTGGAAACATATACAAGACAATACTAGAATCGAACATTACAAATAAGCAACACATATGAGTCTGGATGCCATCGATTCACATAATTACAACATATCACAAGCAACCATCAAAAGACAAATGTCATTCAGAACCGAAATTTGACCTCTCAATAAAGAGGACTATCTCAACATATACATACCGATCGACAAAACATTCACATCACTATTTTAATCATAAAACTGGCACCACTGACCAACAACGAGAGCATCATCATGTTTGGAAAACTTATAATATGAGATGAAAATGAAATATCGGTAGTTTGAAGTCTCAAAAATTTCGACCTTGAGGTCATCATGCGAAAATCAAAAATTTTCCTCCCTTGGAGGACATTTTAAAAATTTACGTGACTCCCCGAAAGCCTTTCGAAAACTTAAAATTCCAAGGTTGTTACTCTTGCAAGAAAAACAGTTTATACGAAGATACATTTAGCAATATCATTCTTCATTCTAGCACAAGACGGGAATCAACAAATAAATGTCACTTACTCACGATGCACCTTTAAATACTACTACATAACACAGAATCACACAGGCTCGTAAAGCTCGTGGTACAACATGTAGTAGGGAGACTTACATCCACAGATCGCACGAAGATGATGGCTGCCCTTGATACTAATCACGGCTGACATCCCAGACGGCGCATCACGACACAACATCAGTCAGACTCAATCTAACAATACAAGACCCAACAATACACGACTGGACTCGACAGCCTAGGTTTCCGCAACCTAAGCTCCGATACCATAAATGTAACACCCCATAATCAAACCGGGAATATTACATGCCGCAGACTTCCTCCATGAAGATCTACCAGGCTATACACTGAATCAACATAATACATTACATGCCGACATGGCAAAATCAAGAACCATTAGACCGATTTGGTCTTTTATCACTGTCTTACAAATCAAAATTACATAACCCTGTCCAGACTCGTACCCACGCAAGGGTAAAATACTTCAAAACACAGACAATATGACAGCAGAAAAGACAATACAATGGACACCGACTAACTGAAATCAAAACTGGCCTTCGTGTGATTAGTATCATTCGTCTTTTATCACCCTTCGTACCGATCCTATGATTTGCTCCCGAAAACCTGTATGTACCTGGACACAATACAGATATCCACCCCCCGATTACTTAGGGGTTAGCAAAACTCTACTGTTTCGCTAGTGCAACTATAAAGTGCCAATATGAGCCATACACAACACATTCTGAGAATACGATAATTGAAATAATCCGCAACTCAACCAAGATAAAAGACTTCCCGATATGTCTCATTTAAATAAAATAGTTCAAACCGTAAAAGTATAAATGAAACGAGTGGTCATTCTGATAATAAATTCAAGATCTCGGGAGTTTTGAAAACATTATTAATTGAATAGTTCTCAACTTATCGAAAAACCACTTAAGGTCACAGCCGAGAACTTATTTTCCAAAATACAAATCCGATAACAAAACACATGGTCCATGACCCAATCGGCTCATTTCAAATCATTACCACAGACAATTACACACCACACATTACACTTATGCCATCCTAGCCAAACACCAAGACTTAATATAATGTCTCACGACTCCAAGCACAAGGCATCGTGATACTCCGGACATATCACAATTAATCAGCAGTACAAACACTCTGGCAATTTTCTCGTGCAAGACAATATCTCAACAACACGGAAACGACACAACCAATATCACACAAACTCACATATTCTTCGATAACCACGGGACTCCACACACACATTTTAACAAAGAATTGAACTTTACATTTACCGATAACATAATCATACATAATGACATCATACGAAAGTAAGGCGATCCTATACTCAACACTAGCACACATATTCAATTAAGAATATCAATTCCCGAAACACACGGGTCACCTTTAAGAAAACCATGATGGTAAATATACCGATTCTTTTGAAAAATGGTTATAAATATTTACTTAGCACATATCGACGATTAGCAACCATTATATCCACAAAACACATAAGGTATGGGCAAGATACTTGCCTTGATAATCGATACCGGACACTCCGACGAACACGGCTCAGTCGGGAAACCTCGAATACCTACAATTCTTCGGGTGGAATAATAATAACACAATCGATCGGGAAGCTTGAAGAAAATGACGAATGGAAGAGTTCTGACTCGAGTTCTTTGCAAGAAACCTGACTCTAACATCATACCATCAAAAAATTAATGATCGAACGAGGAAGAATAATCGTAGAACGCCCGAATCCCCTTTGTGACATTTTATCGAACACCTTCAAGGCGTCAACAAGAAACTCAATAAAACAACGAATCCTCGGCAATCCAACCATGGAACAACAAGGAATTCGATAAAATATAGCTTAACAATCAACAACCCATCACTATTCTAAGTTAATACGGATTAAACGGACAAATCAAACGAAATCTCTAAAACTAGATTTTAAGAAAACTTACCCTGATTCGATCGATCGGATAGAAGGATTAATCGATTATATGGACTTAGGAATTTCGTGGATTTATAGTGGAACAACATGTCCTTGTGTCCTCCAAGCTCCAGTCGCGGAAAGGGAAAAAAAGGAGTGGAAAAATAGGTGTAAACCCGACTGTCCTGCCATATTTATACTCGCGCGCAAAACAGCTCAGAACACAGCCCAGCTAGCGCCGTGTGTACCGCCGGGTTGCGGGTCAGTGCGCGACCTGACCGACAGGGCGAAACACCCGGCGCAAGATGCCTGTGCATGTGTCTCGGCCGTGTCCGGCATGGCACATCACCCGGCACAAAACTTGCGTGGGTGTCTCGGTCGTGTCTCGACAGACCTGCTAGTTCTGGCCGACACGGCGCTCGGCAGCGCCGTTTTCACCGCCGTTTCGTACAGGTCAGGCCAGCAAATCTCCAGTTTCAAAACGATTCCGACAAAATCCGAAAATTGCGATAGGACCATAACAACGATCCGGAAGACGACGAATAATAATAAAACAAGACATACGATTAGCTCAACTTACGAAACGAAAAGCCGTACCCGATGAATTTCACAACACGGTCTATCATGCCGGACAAAGAAATCGTCCACATAACAAAATGACCGGCACAACCGGAAAAATTCAAAAATAACCGGAACCGAGAATCTTGGGTATTACAGGTCGAGGGATTACCATTACAATCTCGTCTTCTATTGGTCCGAGATAAACCGTAATACACTTGCCTTTTTGTCGGTCCAAGTTAAACCATTTTCCTTTTTATCGGACAAGGAATCAATCTATCTAGCTTTCTATGGGTACTAGACAAACCTCACGTGGATATAGATTGCGATTCTAATAATGTCGGATCCTTGATCCTAATAACACTGAATCCAATCTTATCCTTTCTTTTTCCTCTCTTGTATGTTTACATGTATAACACTCAAACACTTATCAATATAAGCTCAAATACAACAATAAGAATGTTTACAATGATATCACAAGTATATATGATTTGCTCAGAGTTGTTGTGTAGTTTGATACCAAATGGTTTGGTATTTAAAGGTAATTTCCTCCAACTAGCCGTTAGTGCTAGTCTCACTTAGCGTGCGTTAGCCAATTCATTTAGCGTGCGCTATTGCGTATTACGTACGTTATGATTCATGCAAATCAGGCCAATAGCTTCGTATCTTTCTTTATGTACGTTGTGCTTCTTCATTACATACGTTATGGTCATTGAGTAGCATACGTTATTCTGCTTCGTAGCATGCGTTAATCAGTCAATATATCTGTTGCCTGCTTTTGTCAAAATGTCCGTTGTGTGCTTGACTTTGACCTGGAATCTTCCAACGGGTATCTTGTTTGAATTCGTAATCAAATACTATTACGTACGTTAACCTCCCTCCGTTGCGTACGTTATTCTCTTTTTATTGCGTGCATTATTCTTGGAACATAGCGTGAGTTATTCCTTCAGGTGATACACTCTCGTCTGTCTTCAGGTAGCTTTAGTTAGCATGGGATAATATGTGAGCATTGTGTGCGCTAACATTGTTTCTTTACCCAGAATATGCGTCTTCGACTCTTTGTTTTTTTGTTGTTTGCTTCTTTTTTGTTTTTATTTGTTTAACAACTAATCTTCAAAACTCGATAATGAATATTTAAAATAAAAAATTCCAACAATTTCTCCCTTTTTGATGATTACAAAACAACACTCTTGAATGGGATAAACCTGCAAAATATAATATATATATATATATATATATATATATTAGACTTTGTCCGTTTCGTTAGTTTCCATCTCCCATCTATCCTTTTTCCCCTTTTCAACTTCTTCTTTTCTTTTTTTTCATCTTTTCGACTTTCTTAGTCTTTTCTCCTCCTTTCGTTATTCGTATATATTTTTATTTTTATCGTCATTCTTCCATGACGCTTTTCTCTCATTCTACTATTTTTTCTCCCCTTATACCATTCTTCTTTTATACCATCCTTCTCCCCCTTTTTGTTATCAGTAAAAAATGTATATATGATAATATCAATAATGATAAAATTATGATATGATTAATGCGGAAATGGGTATACTCCCCCTGATAAAAATCTCTCCTTAAATATACAAAAACTCCCCCTGAGTAAAATACTAATTTGAAAAATTAATTTTGATTTTTGGGGACCCAACCGATAGTTGGTTTTTCTTTTGAAACATAGACGATATTTGAAATAAAGGTTCCTTTAGGAATCCAAATCTTTTTAATTTTTATCGTCCGACGTGGGCTTGCAATTTGAAATATGGTGCCCAATTTTTAATCATTTGTCACAACGTGGTATTTTGAAATTTAAGAATTTGATTTTATTATGCGGTTTGCATCCTAACTGATAAATGTCAGTTTATACACTTATCCATGATTAGTATTGATATATTTCACCCAGAATTATGAGCTAGTCTACTCGTTTTTGCTTTAAATTAATTAGTTTTTAACAATTTTATTTTTATAGGATGAAGATGTAAATTCAGCCTTAATCGGATTGAATTACTGATTTACTCAAGAAATAACATGTTTATAAAATATTCTCTTTATTGAGTTTTATGTATTCATGTTATAGAGCTTTACGAGGTGAGTTCGGCACTCTTTCCGGATTCAAAATCAGAGTTATATATCAAAATTTATCATCCGAAGAAGATTTGGGGCGAAAATGCAAGAGTTTAAGAAATTCTGGGCTGAAAATGAAGTCTGAAACTCCATACGGGCGTACAAATAAAGTTACGGCTGTAACCCACACAACAACTAATGTGCAAAAAGTCGATGCCATATTACGGCCGTAACATCCAAAGCTTACGGCCGTAAGTCCTCATAGTTACGGCCGTAACTCCTCAATGTTACGGTCGTAACTCTTGACAGATGTATGATCATTTTTAAATATTTTATACTTTTAGTCTATTATTGAGGGGATGGCTGGCCTTGTCCGATCTAATGTAATAATGCTGGAGTTTTGGAGCTATTAGATAACTTTAGGTGTGTAAATAGACCCCTTAGATCCATCATTTATCATCATTCATCTTATTTTGTAATACTTTTTCTTTATGTGAAGAACACACTTGTGTTCTTGAGAGAGTGTATGTAATAATGGTTTAGCTTATGTTGTTGAGGGAGTTTATTGCTTCTTTCTCCTTTATCTGCTAGGGAGTTAGGATCAATTCTTTCATTTTTTTCAACTAATAATGACCACTCAAGCTTGTAATATGTTGAATAAACCCTTCATGGGCTAAGTTATCCTTAGTTGGGATTATAAACAAGGTTTGTCATGTTATTTAAGTTTGTATAAAGATCTATTATGGATTACTTATTATTGTGTCTGATTTTCATTGTTTTACCAATCTTTATTTATTTGGCCAATAAATGATGATATATATGGTCTTCGTATATTTTGAAAGAAAATATATTGATTAGATCAAATGATTTTCACTATAAGTTGTTCTAGAGGATAGAAATATACCTCTAGACCTTATATGATTCTTTGAGTTATTTTCACAAAACCTAATGCTATGTATTGAAGCCAATCAATATGAAAATATAGTGGATTGATTCAATATATAAGGGGCGTTTTGACATTCGAAAGAGGAACCGTCTTTTTAAGGAAAATCGAATCTACACAACATAATAAGTAAATACATCTTATGATCTCTTATACATCTTCTATAACTAATGATGAACTAAGTTTGTAATCCCAATTATTTCATTTTACCTTTTATTAATCTATTATTAGTGCAATCTTTCATTTCTTTAAATTTTAGAACTATTATTGAATTTTCCTTGCAACTGTCAAACCAAACTCTTAAATTCCGTTTCACTCATCTAAATCTCTATAACAAATAGATAAATAGTGTATAATTCAATATATAACCTAACTTCCTCGTGAGATCGATAAACCGGACTCAAAAAGTCCACTTACTACTTGATACGATATCGTGTGCTTGCGATAGTTACACCAAAAGACGTGTCAAGTTTTTGGCGCCGTTGGTGGGGAAGTATAAGTGTTATTTTGAAATATTACATTATTAACTATTGTTATAAATACAAGTTTTTCTTTGTTGTAGATTCTCTTGTCTATGCGAAGGACTAACTGTAACACCCCCGAGATATTCAAGGTATACTACAGTGCCGTGGACCCCTATATGGGACCCACCAGGCTAGACACGAAATACCACAGTAAAATCACACATCATCCAGATGAAAATCAAATAACACGCCCAGTACAACCGGCGAGATAATCCACATCAACAACCATAAACAACTCCAATGAATACGAATCACAATTCGAAGAGAAAAGCCTAAGTACTCGCGAGTACAATCTATAAGTTTAAAAAGTAGACAACAACCATATCGAATGGAACAACGGAAATAAAAGGACTCAAATGCACATGTCAACGACCCTGGACAGCATCCTCGTACTGTCCCAGCGCTCGCTCGTCCGGATGATCATAATCTAAAATCCATAACAAGAATATCCCCACAACGGGTCCCCAGAGGGGTTAGCAATTACGCTAGTACAAGTAATCAAGGCAAACCATTCGCTTACACATTTCATAGTACAATGCACCAAATTCATTTCAAAAACCAAAACCAGACATGTCTTTTCCAGAAACAAACAGTCAATCAATTTGCCTAGGACCGGGATGAAGCCATATATCCCACCCGAGGCCTCTAAGGACCCTCCCGAGCTGGCCACTTCATAAAACAAATCACGCACAGGCATCGCCTAGGACCGGGACGAAGCCACAAATCCCACCCGAGGCCTCTAAGGACCCTCCCGAGCTGGCTAGCAAAACAAACTCGTGAATCCAGGGCTAAACCATTGGATTCCCTCCGCGATCCCGTCGGACCCTCCTGAGGTGAGCAAAGCACACACAATATACATTACCATTTCATGTTAAGCATAAAGGTTTCCGAAAATACTTGCCTTGAATAATTGACGACGCAACGAACGGAAGGAAAAACACCGACGAATGCTAGGAACCGACAATCACGAATCTAACAATTCGAAGAACACAATCACAACCAATCCTAAATGAATACGGAATTGGAATACACCCGAAAACCCGCCTACGATTCATGTATATTCGTATAAAAACAACAACGAGGGCGGACCACAACCAAACCCTCTCGATTACAAAAATACCATGAAATATACCATGAATCCATAGGAAAACCAATAATACCAACGAGATTAATCATATTCATCATGAATTAATCTATCATACGAAACGAATCGGACGAAAACGTAAAAACCCCCAATTTACCCAAAAACAAGGTTCTAGGAGTTTACCTCGAATTAATGACAAAGAACACGATTAGATGTTGATAATACACTCCAAAAACTCGAAGAATATGATGGCTCGGAGTTACAAAGCTTCGAATCGCCGGAAGTGCCAAGAAAATTGCCTAGGAGTCGGATGGGGAGGAGGAGAAGTGAAAATGGCCGAAATCGGTCAACTCCTGGGTTTATAAACCCAGGCCGAGTTACGTACGTTAGCCATAGGTAGCTAACATACGTTAGCTTCTTAACGTACGTAAGTTATCCCATGATTACGTACGTAACGAAAATCGCAGAATTGCCTGTACTATTTTACACACACCGTTACGTACGTAACAGCAACATGCATTACGTACGTAATGCTCCTTCCTGGGGAGTACAGGCCGCAACCACTGGCAAGGAAGGAACCGAAAAAATCGAAAAGCAACGGTGAACGACTCACGATGGTACGAACGTAAAGGATTCGAGGCGACGAACTTAAGTGTTGAAGGAAAACATATTCCCGACTACCCAAAGGTTCGGAAAAACAACAACAAACGTAATTATCCCAAAACTTTGGGAAATTACAATACAGACCTAAACATCCGAAATGTACGATACATGGTGGAAACACCCAACAAAAGCTCACAACACGCATAATAACATGAGATAGGTCCTCGGCAACCCCGAAACGGCGGTTCCGAATGACGATTTACGAAAATACACGAAATAGCGACGAAAACAACATAAAACACCAAATCGAGTAAAACGAGTCCGAAACAAGCTCGAACAACAAAAAGTCTAATATTAAATATTCTCGAAATGTCAATATGGCTACAAGCGAGTTGCTAAAACAAAAATACACCAAAATGAGAATATCAAGAGAAAGAAAAAATGCGGATATTACACGTACAATCGCGATTTAGTTTCACTAGATCCCGAGATTGAAGCCATATTTAGAAGAAGGCGAAGAGAACAAAAAACAAGCATTATTTCTTCACCATCAATGGCGGACGAACCAAACAATGCTCAAAACATTCAACATCAACGACATCCTATTGTGCAGGAAATAGATGAAGACAACATGCTCTTTGGGGAATTCATGAACCCCTCATCTTTGAGCATACAATCAAGTGTGATCTATCCACCATTTGGAGTGCACAATTTTCAAATTTGCCCCGATGTCATCAATCTCTTATCCAACAACAACTCATTCTATGGAAGAACTGACGATAATTCATATCTCCATATTAACCGTTTTGTGGAGATTTGTGGAAATTTCAAATATCCAAATGTAAATGACGAGGCGATAAAAATGAGACTTTTCGTGAACACTTTGAAAGACAGAGCAATAGAGTGGCTAGGTACTTTGCCACCACGAAGCATAACAAATTGGCCCAAATTTGTTCAAAAATTCACCATTAAATACTTTCCACCAATAAAAGTGGCGAAACTCAAATACGAAATCTCTACATTTCGTCAACAAGATTCAGAGTCATTTCACGAAGCATGGGAGAGATATAAAGATATGCTATGAAAATGTCCTAAACATGGTTTCAATTTCGGAGCACAAGTCAATTACTTCTATTTTGGACTCATACCTACATACCGCGGTGAGCCAATGTCGATTCATCATCAAATGGCTCACTTCGCAAGAAAACTATGAGAGAGGCTTATAATCTTTTTGACGTTATAAGTGAACAAAGTGCAAGATGGCCAGACAGAAATATCTAAAAAACCAAATGGTGTTTTTGAAGTGGATTCTTATTCACTTATGTTGGCAAAAATTGAAGCTTTATCAACGAAAGTCGAGGACATATATTTTTCAACTCCTCAATCTGTGAAGACGGTGAAAACTACACAAGTTTTAGCTCTTTCATGTGAAATTTGTGGAGCAACTCACAACAGCACTATGTGTCCCTTACTGCAACAGGAGCAGTCATTCCCACCACCAGAACAAGTGGTCTATGCTCAGAATTTCCAAAGACAAACATACAATCCTTACGGGCCAACATACAATCCAGGGTACAAAAATCACCCAAACTTTTCTTATGCAAACAACAACAATGTGTTGAATCCAACGTATCAAGAAAAGAAGCTAGGGTGGGAAGAAGCAATCACGAAGCTAGCCGAACAACAACTGAAGTATCAACAATGCTTCAATTAAAAATCTGGAGATACAAGTTGGGCAAATGGCCAAAATACTTTCAGAAATATCCCACGACATGTTAGCTAGCAATATCGAGGTAAATCCAAGGGAGAGTGTCCAGGCTATCACAACAAGAAGTGGAGTGCAGTTGCCCGAGATTTCTGTTGAAAATCATCTGAAAAACAAAAAAAATAAACAAAGTCGAGAAACAAAAAAAGAATCTAAATCGAGACCTTCATCTCAAAAAGGTCCACTTGCTGCCAAATCTTATGTTCCACCTATCCCTTTTTCTCAACGGTTGAAGAATCACAAGATCGATGCGCAATTCGGCAAATTTTTCGAAATTTTCAAAAAGCTACACATCAACATACCTTTTGCCGATGCTCTAGCATAAATGCCAAGCTATGCCAAATTTATGAAATATATTCTTTCCAACAAACGAAGGCTTGAAGAATATGAAACTATCATGCTAACATAGGAATGTAGCGCAATACTACAAAAGAAGTTTCCACCTAAGCTAAAAGATTCGGGAACTTTTACAATCCCGAGTATAATTGGTGAAGTGAATTTTGGCAAAGATCTTTGTGATTTAGGGGCAAGTATCAATTTGATGCCCCTGTCAATTTTCAACAAACTAAACTTGGGAGAAGCAGAAGCAACAAAAGTTTCACTACAATTAGCTGATCGGTCAATCAAATATTCATGCGGGATAATAGAAGATGTGCTAATCAAGGTTGATAAATTCATATTTCCAGCGGATTTTATCATCCTTGACATGGAGGAAGATCAGGATATTCCCATTATCTTGGGACGACCATTTCTTGCAACTGGACGTTCTCTTATTGATGTCTAACGAAGGAAAGCTAATGCTCAAAGTGGAAGACGAACATGTAACCTTCGATGTCCTCAAAACTTTGAATCATCCCTCGACAGATGATCATTGTCTAAGAATTTACGCAATTGAAGCCATGGTAAACAAGTCATTAGAGAAGATTCTATCAAAAGATCCTCTTGAGACATGTATTGCAAATTCTCTAACCAGCATGGAAGAAGAATATCACTTGGCCGATACAGTTAACTATCTAGAAGCACTACCACCCTTAAGAATACATTCACATTTTGAAGAGTTGGGGACAAGCTCCGCTAAACCCCTCCCTTCTATACAAGAAGCTACAATACTTGATCTCAAACCTCTACCCACACATTTGAGATATGCTTACTTGGGCATTTCCTCTACACTGGGCATTGAGGAATCACAAAAGAGCAATTGGATGGACTATTGCGGACATTAGAGGAATAAGACCCTCTATATGTTCTGATGGAATATGACTGCAAACCTTCAATTGAGCATCAACGCCGTTTGAATCCAAACATGAATGAAGTTGTGAGCAGAAATTCTTAAATTACTTGACGTGGGAATCATCTATCCAATTTTAGATAGTCCATGGGTGAGCCCCGTACATATGGTGTCCAAAAAGAGTGGAATCACAATCATAGAGAACGAGCATAATGAACTTATACCGACACGACCCATAACCAGATGGAGAATGTGCATTGATTACAGGAAGCTTAACAAGACGACCAGAAAATATCATTTTCCGCTCCCATTTGTTGGTCAAATGCTCGATAGATTGGCGGGACATTCTTACTACTGTTTTCTTGATGGCTATTCAGGGTACAACCAAATCGTCATAGCCCCAGAAGACCAAGAGAAAACAACATTCACATGCCCTTACGAAACGTTTGTTTATAGAAGAATCCCATTCGGATTATGCAATGCTCCATCCACATTTCAGATATGCATGATGTCAATCTTCTCAGACATGGTTGAAAAATTCATTGAAGTTTTCATGGACAATTTCTCCATTTTCGGAGATACATTTGATAAATGCCTATATCACTTAGGCGTGGTCTTGGAAAGATGTGAAGACACAAATCTAGTTCTCAATTGAGAGAAATGTCACTTCATGGTCCAGGAAGGAATCATAGTTAGCCATAGAGTCTCACAAAATGGAATTGAAGTCGATAAGGCAAAAATCCAAGTGATTGCAAAACTTTCTCCACTGATCTCGGCGAAAAGAGTAAGGAGATTTCTCGGGCATGCAGGATTCTATCGGAGGTTCATAAAAGATTTCTCAAAAATATCAAAACCTCTCTGTTCTTTGCTTGAGAAAGATACACCATTCCTTTTCACAAATGAATGCCACGTGGCCTTTAGAAATTTGAAGGATAAGCTTACATCAGCTCCAATCATCATTTCTCTAGATTGGACTATCCCATTCATTCTGATGTGCGATGAAAGTGATCATACTGTGGGAGCTGTGCTAGGCCAGAAGAAGGACAAAATGATACAAGTGATCCATTAGGCTAGTCGGGCTATGAATGATGCACAGCTGAACTACACAACAACTGAAAAAGAGATGCTAGCGGTGGTTTATGCCTTTGATAAATTTCGATCCTACTTATTAGTATCAAAAGTCATAGTCTACACTGATATCAGCTTTTAAATATTTGATGACAAAGCAAGATAATAAGTCAAGGCTAATCTGATGGGTCCTACTTATGCAAGAGTTCAACATAGAAATCTGAGACAGAAAGGGAACAGAGAACCAAGTGGCGGATCATCTCCCACGACTGGACCAAAATAATGCTCAAGAGAAGGAAATAAATGAAGTATTTCTGGATGAACAACTATTACAAATCTCTAATATGCAGGAAAAGTAAAATGCACCATGGTATGCAGACATCGTCAATTTCCTTGCAAGTGAAATTATTCACCCAAATTTTTCCCACCATCAAAAGAAAAAATTCTTATCTGAGTTGAAATACTATTACTGGGAAGACCCTCTATTATTCCGACAAGGACCTGAGCAAATCATCCGAAGATGCATACCAAGAGAACAAACGGAGAAGGTATTGGAAAGATGTCATTTCTCTCACTATGAAGGACATTTTGGTGTTTCAAAAACAGAAGCAAAAATTCTTGAAGGAGGATTCTATTGGCCCACTCTGTTCAAAGATACACATACACTTTTCTCTAAGTGTGACCGGTGCCAAAGACATGGAAATATGTCAAAAAGAAATGAAATGCCAATGAATTTCATCTTAGAAGTTGAAATCTTCGATGTTTGGGGAATTGATTTCATGGTACCCTTTCCATCATCGTTCTCTAATGAATACATCCTTGTAGCTGTAGACTACGTACCTAAATGTGAGGAGGTTGTTGTATTACCAACAAACGAAGCTAGAGTCGTGGTAAATTTTCTAAAGAAATATATATTCACTCGCTTTGGAACTCCGAGAGTTATCATCAATGACGGCGGATCTCATTTCTGCAATCACCAAGTTAAGGCTCTACTAACCAAATTCGGAGTAAAACACCGTGTTGCTACCTCTTATCACCCACAAACCAGTGGACAAGTCGAGGTCTCCAATCGTGAACTGAAATGCATATTAGAGATGACAGTCGACTCATCTCGGAAAGATTGGTCGAAAAAGCTAGATGATGCACTGTGGGCTTACAGAACAGCTTATAAGAAACCAATAGGCATGTCTCCATTTCGTTTGATTTTTGGAAAAGCCTGTCACTTGCCAGTAGAACTTGAACATCGAGCCTTCTGGGCTATTAAAAAATTAAACTTTGACGAACAGTTGGCTGGGAAGAAAAGGTTGCTGCAATTAAATGAGTTGGATGAAATACGACTCGACTCATATGAAAATGTCAAAATCTGCAAATAGAAGACAAAGGATGCCATGACAACCGAATTCTGAGAAGAAATTTTATAGCAGGAGACCAAGTTCTCCTTTTTAATGCAAGACTGCGTCTATTTTCGGGTAAGCTACGATCACGGTGGATGGGCCCATACACAATCAAAGAGGTGTTTTCTCATGGAGCTGTGGAGATTTACAATACATTGAATGGGAGTTTCAAAGTAAATGGCCAACGGTTAAAGACATATTTAGGAGGAAAATTCTTGACAGCAAAGTCAATCATAGCATTGGAAATGCCAAGTTGGTCAGACGAGAAGTCAAGCTAAGGACATTAAACAAAACGCTTATTGGGAGGCAACCTAATTTATTTTAATAAGTTTGGGGGTAACACAGAAATATTCAACAGCCAGAGCAAGGATCATATCATTTAAAAATCCAGGGAGTCTTTCTTGCATTATTCTCACACAATTTTTTTTACATCTCTAAGTTACGGCCGTATCCGCTCTGTTGTCATAATGCATTTTACGAAGTTTTGTTACGACCGTAACTTATTACTCATACGGCCGTAAGGTGTTCTCATGTGATTTTTTTATGAAAGCTTCTTACGGCCGTAACTCCTATATGTTACGGCCGTACCATGTTCCATGTTTGTATTCACAAAAGCACCATATGGCCGTAACTCTCCTGTTACGGCCGTACCATGTTCCATGTTTGTATTCACAAAAGCACCATATTCTCAGAACCCGCAGGCAGACACAGACGGAGGCAAAAAGTTTTTTTTCCCTTTTTCGAACCCTACTTTTAAAAACTCAAATTCATTATTACAATTCCCTTTCAATCTTAACACCTAATCATCAGGTTTTTCTTTAAATCCTTGTTTTTAATTTCATTTTTTTTATTGTTTTAGTTTCTTAGTTTATTTTTGTTTTTCGATTTCAAATTTCATACGATTCTTTGTTTGGGACATATATATTTGTTAGTATTGTTTGTTGGCCACTAAGTATACAAAATACAGCTTGGAAAGTGTTTTAAGCAACAAGCTGCACGATTTCAAATCTGAGTGCGTAGTGGAAGTCTTGTTAAAGTAAGTTGCTGTAAATACAGCAACTAGATATGAAGTGTAATCTTAAAATAATCACAGCTATTAAAACAGTAAATGCAGAAAGTAAATAACACACTAATTAAAGTGGTTCAAGGTAAACCCCTCTACGTCCACTGGTCCTCCACACAGGAGTGAAAATATTTATTATAAATACTACGTACACAACTACGTATTTATAATCAAACCTATCAATGTATCGTTCACACAGATTGATACAAAGATCGTAGCTTTCAACTGTTCACATAGATTGATCAAAGCTTTCACTTGACTAACTTCTTCATCACAGTTCTGAAGCTTTGTCTCTTCAATGCAGATCCGTCACACACAGTTCAGGAAAAGCAAGGCTTTCTCAGTCCACACAAGGCTGATAGGTTTGTTCAATGATAGAACGATGGTTTAAACAACAACTTGACTTTCTTGAGCTTGAGCTGATGATGTGTTGTTCAAGGTTGAGCACTTGGATATTTCTTCTCTCAGAATATGCAGTATGCTTGAAGAAATATCTTTTGCTCAGAATATTCGTGTAAGCGCCTGTTATCTTAGTGATAGTTTTTCGGGGTAACTGATCTTCAAACTCTTGGGAATATATATAGCCTTCTGAATAGATCCGTTGATAAAGATCCGTTGAGAAAAAGTCCGTGACAACTGGATGGTTGACTTGTATAGACCAAGATTTGGATTTTGCGTTGTTTGAAGATCTCTGTCGGCTTTAGTATTTAAATACTTTATCCTTTCAGTATTTAAATACTTCTTATCAAATGGGACTTTACTTTAGCGAATACCAAAGATTCCTTTTCAAACGGTCTTCAGTCCTGTTTCGATAGGTATTGAAGATCTCAATACTTTACAACTTGAATGCTGTATCCATTTATGCTGTAGGCTATATTAGAGTAGTCGATGTATGGAATGTTTGCTGTATGAAGGGACAGCTTCCGTACTTGGGACTTTTAGACTCTTGTTGATGTATGATGGCATAATGATAAGTCTATGATACAGGATTAGATGAAGGGTTACAGACAATGAACGATCAGATTTAAGGGATGGGAACCATTGTTTAAAATGAACGATCAGGATGGACTGAGTATAATGGGTACAGCTTATCCATCTAATTTTAAAATGAGATCGGGTCCCACATTTGACGTATCAATTTCCCTTATTGTCCGAATTGGTGGAGTGAAATTATAAAATAATTTGAAACATCGCGGCTTTTGAGATACTAATGTCCAGATGTCGTGTAAAGCATTTAATGCAAAAGACTTTTTAATTATAACAGGGCACGTGGACTAAAAATAGTTTTAAAATAATTAACATATTAATTGATGTCCCATAGTATGTACTGTATTCGCGAAAATACAGCGTTCCCCCTTAAAAGGTACATACGGGTTTCAATTCCATACAGAAACTTTCGGATTAATGCTGTATTCATGGGTCATACTGTATTCCCCCTTAATTATTGCACACATCAACTGTAGGATAATTCATGTCCCTTTGTTCCTATAGTGCTGTTCTGATAGTCTTAGTGTACAGATAACTAACGGTGGATACTGTATTCTTGGGTTTTACATCATTCCCCCTCAATTGTTGAGTAAAGGTATTAAAAACTTACAGGGAGTCAGGATGTAGCAATCTCAATTCTTGTCGAAGCATGTAGAATCTTGCTGTGTCGAGAGGTTTGGTAAAGATGTCGGCTAACTGGATATTTGTATGAACTTTTTCCAGCCGAATATCCTTGTTGTCAACATGATTCCTGATGAAGTGATGCTTCATGTTGATGTGCTTTGTACGCGAGTGCAATACAGGGTTGTGTGTTATTGCAATTGCACTCGTGCTATCGCACATTATCGGCGTTTCTTTGGCTTCAATTCCATAGTCTCACAGTTGTTGTTGCATCCAAAGGATCTGCATACAGCAACTACCAGCAGCATAGTATTCTGATTCAGCTGTTGAAAGCGAGTTTGCCAATTGTTTCTTGCTAAACCAAGACACAAGTCTAGGTCCAAGAAAGTGACAAGTTCCGCTTGTGCTCTTCCTATCTAGCTTGCAGCCTCCGAGATCCGAGTCGTTGTAGCCAACTAAATCGAATCCGCCTTCTTTAGGATACCATAGTCCTACATCGACTGTTCCTTTGACGTATTTTAGGATTCGTTTGGCTGTTTCGAAGTGTGATTCTTTAGGTGCTACTTGATATTGCGCACACACTCCTACAGCAAACTGGATATCGGGCCTACTAGCCGTTAGGTACAGGAGTGAGCCAATTAGTTTCCTATAGAGTGATTGACCAACTGGATTTCCAGCTTCATCAGCACTAATTTGCACGGAAGTGCTCATGGGGGTTGATGATGATTTGGAAATATTCATTCCAAACTTGTTGAGAAGCTCATTGCTGTATTTGTCCTGGTTGATGAATATCCCTTTAGGCAACTGCTTTACCTGCAATTCTAGGAAATAACTAAGTTCTCCCATCATACTCATTTCAAATTTACTTTGCATGAGATGAGAGAACCTTTGACACAAAGCAAGGTTAGTTGAACCAAATATTTGCATAAAGGAGCGGCTTTTCAAACTTGATGATTTCATTGGGGATCCGTACTGCGACACTACCACGACACCTTTCATCCAAAAATTCATAGACAATGGGTGGGAGAAATTTGTATCTGACCTTCCAATGGTAACTCCGCCTTAACACTCAACTTTTACAGAGCTTTCAACAAATCAATTGGGTAGGTGGGGTCGCCTACATATCATCAAACGACGGTGAATGGAAAAGTTATTAATTTTTCACCGGATGTGATCAACAATTACTTGAGGGTTGATTTTACTAATGCGGTAGACATTTCCATCTTACCGAATGAGGATGTGCCTGATGATAGGGTGTTACGATGGGCACTAGTGAGCGAGCTTCATGACAGTATCGGGATCATCAAACCCCGATACAACCAGTCGGACCTCATTGATGATGCTTGGTTCTTATGGATGTGGGCTGTCGGGAGTATTTACCCAACTTCGATTCTGACTACTGTTTCCATAGGCCATTTGAGAGGCATATTTTCTATCCGCAGAGGGGTGAAAATAGATTTGGGTACTCACATCTATAATACTATTTGTGTAACACCCCAAAAAAAGGCGGCCATTACAGTGCCGTGGACCCCACACTGGGACCCACCAGGCGATACCCAAAATACAGATTAATTACGCAATACCTGTGATACCGAACCACAATACATAGTATTTACTCCGATTAGGAGTTTACAGTAGTATGACCAACGGCCTTATTACAGACAGGATCCGAAATACGAGTATAATCCATATAGAGATGGAATATACCTTAAATAACAATACATTAGTCCACAATTTAAAATAAAGCGGAAAGATAACATTACACGGTTCGAACAAAACCGGACAACAAAAGACTTGGGGCCCCCGAACTAGTATCCTTAGAACCCTTCACCGTCACCATGATCTTCTCGTGTCTTGCCTTTTCCTCGACCTAAAATACAACACAAGTATTTTGCCCAACACATGGTTAGCTATACATGATAAATGAATTCTCAAGATATTATACAATTCACATACATTAGACCTGAAGGAAAATAACCCGAATAACGAACATACCCCTCGGGCGTATGAACGATTAGTCACAAAATGTCAAACACATCCAAATAAATAAATGGACTATAAACGACCAAAAATAGTACAGCTCAAGATGGACATCGTAGTATGCCCGATCCGGAAATGTGTTAGTGCACATGTCCATCCTGTATACGGAATCCAGGATATATGTGGGACAATGTACCTAATTAGCCTCACGAACTACGTCTCGTGTGCACAGTCCAATACGAAAATATCCACGCATGACTATATATGTGTCTGGCTAAAAATCCTACACAATAACCAATCGGAACGCAGATATGATTACGAATATGTAACGATACAACATGATAACGAATTCAATAAATCACATATCCGATTAAGGAATCAAGAAACTCATCGAAATGACAATAACGATCACTGATATCAACGGTTCAAAGTGACGAACTTGGGAATGCAATCCCACGATGAAAATGGAACATCATCAAGAATAATATCAAATCACGGGTCACAAATTTATAAGTGTTTCACATACATGAAACGCATAATCATCAGAAGAATCTAAACATCATTATAACCAAGCAAGATAACTTGCATCAATACGGAGACGAGAATAGTCCTTCATTGTCGAACGAACGAACGGTCTTTGACTTAATATCGGTTACTCGAACAATCAACCTTGTAAGGGATACAATCCATTCAATAAAACATTCTCATAACTATCGATATCTAGTTCAGCGAATCGATATCCTAAATTCAATTCGCTTATTTCAACTATCTTTGTATCATAATTCCATTTCAAGGATTCATACTAACTTCAATTTATATTCATTATCGGTTATCATTCAAGGTGTTCTCGATTATTCGTATGGTTCAAACGGATGAGAATTTATCAAGAACAACCATCAAGGAGAACTTTGCTAAAATTGATATGCCGATAGAATTTCTTAAAAACAACATCAAAATTTTGAAAGATATAATCCAAACAACTATGTTTCATAAAACATTGATCAAAGTGAAGGTTACTCAACGCTTATCATTGTTCGAATGAATCATGAATTTGTAAAGTTATTACTATGTTCATCGGTAATGAGTTCACCTAGTTAGATTAACGATATAGTCGAGTTATTCATCACAAGATCATCACGATATCATCATTAAGGTGAATTAAACACCTCTGAACTATAACCTTATGTTGATATGATTCAAGGTTCAACCAAATTATATGAAAATCTTAAGTTCATTTAGTTTAGCATCTTCCTAAACATGATGGTTTGATTCAATATAATGATAACAATCCTACAAATTCAACCTATCTACAATGAAACAAAGGATCATTATTGTTCCAGCAAGAAGAGTATGTTTCTACTAAACATGATTACTAGCATTTAAGACATCAAGAACACATCATATCAAACCCTTAATCACCATATTCATCATTAAGTTGTTAAAAGCTTAACTACAAACATGTTTAGCTTGATTAATTCAACATTAGGTGGAGTATACTTTATCACTAACATTATAACTACGAGATTATAGGGTGAAATCGTATAACATACCTTCAGAAATTAAGAACAATACACCAAAACCACAAACACCTCGAGTAGGGGACACCTTCATTAGTATATGGTCGCCGACCTCGAACTCAAGTGGTCGTCGATGGTTATGTGCGTAAGACTTCTGTCGGCATTGAGCCGTCAACAAACGACTCCTAATCAGAGCGATCTTCTCACAGGCTGCTAACAACATATCGGGTTCCGTACCTAAAGATTCAGACAGATCGTCCTAACACAGAGGGGATCTACAACGACGGCCATACAATGCTTCATAAGGTGCCATCTGAATCGAAGCGTGCCAGCTATTATTATAAGTGAATTCCACCAAAGGTAGTTGGGCCTCCCAATCATCCTTCCAATCAAGAATGCATGCCCTCAACATATCCTCTAGAGTCTAGATAGTCCTCTCAGTCTGACCATCAGTCTGCGGATGAAAAGCTGTGCTGAAGTTCAATTGCGTACCCATCGCACGATGAACTGGTTTCCAGAAATGTGACACGAATCGCCCGTCACGATCTGATACGATACTCTTAGGGGTACCATGTAACCTTACAATCTCTTTGATAAATAGCTGGGCTAATCTCTCGGGTCCCCATGTGTCTTTTATGTCCAAAAAGTGGGCTGATTTGGTCAGGCGGTCCACAATAACCCAAATCGTATTCATCCCTCGACGACTAGTCGGTAAGCTAGTGATAAAATACATCGATATGTCCTCCCATTTCCACTCAAGAATTGGGAGTGGTTTCAGCATCCTTGTGGGTCGCTGATGCTCAATCTTAACCTGTTGACAGTTTAAACACCTCGAAACGAATTCTGCAACTTCACGTTTCATACTTCCCCACCAATAATATTGCTTCAAATCCTTATACATTTTGCTAGACCCCGGGTTAATGGAGTACGGGGTAGCATGAGCTTCTCTTGGGATAGAGTTTCTCAATTCGTCGTCTGCGGGTACAAAAACTCGATTCCTGAAGCGTATCAATCCATCCTCGTGGATCACAAAGCCAGGGGCTTTCCCTTGAGTTACTTCATCCCAAACTCGAGATAAGAATGGGTCTGTAACCTGCTTCGATCTAATTATATCCTCAAGGGACGATGAAATCTCAAGTGTGCAGAGTTTTCCTTGAATACGTTGTAACCAGACTTCTTTTTCTGGCCTCACCAACTCTAACTGCAATTCTCTCTGAATTGTCAAGCGGGCAAGCATCTGCTCCTGTACTGTTTTACGACTCAAAGCATCGGCAACTACATTTGCTTTGCCCGGATGATAAAGGATCTCGATATCATAATCTTTGATGAGTTCTAGCCACCTTCTCTGCCTCATGTTTAACTCCTTCTGAGTAAAAATGTATTTCAGGCTCTTGTGATCGGTAAAAATCTGACAGGTAACTCCATACAGATAGTGACGCCAGATTTTTAAAGCAAACACCACGGCTGCAAGTTCCAAATCATGGGTGGGGTAGTTGACCTCGTAAGGTCATAGATGCCTTGATGCATAGGATATCACCTTAACGTTCTACATTGGTACACATCCAAGGCCCTGTTTAGACGTGTCACTATACACCACAAATCCTTCCGTTCCTTTCGGTAGGACCAAAATAGGTGCCTAAATCAACCGAATCCTGAGTTCATCAAAACTCCGCTGACATGCCTCTGACCATAAATTCTTCTTATCCTTCCTCAACAGGTTAGTCATCGGTTGGGCAATCTTGGAAAAACCTTCCATGAACCGTCGGTAATAACTTGCTAGTCCCAAGAAACTACGTACTTCCTTAACGTTCTTTGGTGGTAGCCAGTCTCGGATAGCTTCTATCTTTTGTGGGTCTACTCGCACCCCATCAGCTGATATCACATGTCCGAGAAAGATAACTTCACGCATCCAGAACTCACATTTAGAAAATTTTCCATAAAGCTGCTCCCGTCTTAACGCCTCGAGAACCTGATGGAGATGACGCTCATGCTCTTCATGGTAACGAGAATAAATTAGAATGTCATCGATAAAAATGACCACAAAGTGATCTATATAATTAAGAAAGACCCGATTCAGCAACTCCATGAATACTACCGGTGCATTAGTCAGTCCAAAAGGCATCACTACGAACTCATAATGCCCATAGCGAGTACGAAAAGTGGTCTTCGAAATGTCAGACTCACGAATCCTTAGCTGATGGTAACCGGACCTCAAATCAATCTTATAAAACACAGCAGCCCTGTGAAGCTGATCGAATAAATCATAAATACGCGGCAATGGATATTTGTTCTTAATGGTTACCCTGTTCAGCTCATGTTAATCAATACACAGACGTGGGGATCCATCTTTCTTCCATACAAATAGCACTGGTGCTCCCCAAGGGGACGCACTAGGTCGAATATAGCCCTTCTCCGTCAAATCCTCAAGCTGGTTCTTCAACTCCTGCATCTCAGTCGGAGCCATACGATATGGTTCTTTCGAATGCGGGGACGTACCTGGCTCTAATTCAATATTGAACTCTACATCACGATGCGGAGGTAAGCCTGGCAACTCATCTGGAAACATATATGGGTAGTCTCAGACTACCAGAATATCGGCCAATTCGAGTGGTAGATCCGCAGTTTTGGTCATGAAACACCAATAGCCAATACACCCTTGATTAAGCAGTTTCACTACTTTCATAACGCTGATGACTCTCCGAGAACGGCTGGGATTGTCACCCTGAAAGGTACACTCAACACCATCGTCAGATATGACGGTCACTATTCTCTTGCGGACACTAAGTATGGCATCATGACGATCCATCCAATTGATACCCAAGATCACATCATCTTTAGGTAAATCGACCACAATTAAATTCGACAACCACTCACAGTCGTTCATGTGAATCGGACAGTCCTGCACTTCACGATTCCTAACAATTCTTCTACCACAGGGTAGACCAATCATATAAGGTCCACAATTGGTAACATGATCTAATGGCAAACGACTTAAACAAGAAATAGATAAAAAGGAATGTGAAGCACTAGTATCAAAAAGAACACAGACAAGCTGAGATCGGATCTCGAGAGTACCTGCAATCATGCTGGCTTCGGGATCGTCAGCCTTCTTCATCTCGTAGACTCTGGGTTTTGCAGCCCCGGTACTAGATTCACCAGCTTGATTTCCACGGCCAATCCCTCTGTTTGCCCCGGTAGTCTGATAAGAAGCGGATAGAGGTACACGGTCCTGGACGGAAGACTGAACTGGAGCATGAGGTGCTGCTGGAGTACGTCCTGGTCCACTCCTACAATAACGAGCACGATGTCCATTCTTCCCACAAGTATGGCATGCAACGGCCGGCCTTGGGCATTTAGAATTGATGTGTCCCTGGTCTCTACAGTTATAGCACACAACAGATAGACTGACCACTCGAGGTTGCGGTCCGGTTGGCTTAGACGCCATGGGTTTCCGTTCAGAAGGATTCGGCACTGGTTGGGGCCTCTTGAATGTTCCTCGGTTGATGTCGGTCTGGTTCTGGTTCCTGAATTTCTTATTGTTGGACTACGGTTGCTTCTTGGAAATTTCTTTCGCGGTCAATTCGTACTCCAGAGCTTTCTCGATGAACTCCGGTAGGGTCGTACAGTGGTGATTCAGCAGTTGCATTCTCATTCGGGGTTTAAGCCTCTTGAGAAAATATTTAATCTTATCGGCCTCCGTTCGAACAATCATCGCGGCAAAAGGAAGAAGTGCCTGGAATTTCTCGGCAACAGATAGTACATCATCATCTTCGGACGGGTCTGGATTCAGCAATTCTGATAGTTGGCCTCGCGGAGAGGACCCGGATAATAACAGTCTAGCATGATATTTTTAAATCCCTCCCAAATACATACGCCATCAGCTGGCCTCACCGAAAGCCACCAGGTGTGGGCGCCCTTGCCAAGATAGTAAGATGCTACGGAGACGCGATTCTCTGCTGGACAGTCTACCATATCAAATAATTTCTCGAAGTGTTCAATCCAATGCATGATATCAGTAGGCTCGGAGGAGCCTTCAAAAGCCGGGGGTCGCTGGCGAGAGATGTCGCTGATGATCTGACTCACCGGTCCGCCATGTACAGGAGGTGGCCCCTGTTGCTGGTCGGCAGTAGCTCTCTGCATAGCCTCCATTAAATGACCCATTTGGATCATCTAAGCCATCATGCCCTGCATCACAGCGTAATGATCGACACGCGCATCCTCGCGTCCAGTGTGGTGCGATTGGTCCCTAGAAGGCGAATCACTGCCGGCGGAACTATGTTCTGCATTCGCACGCCTATTGGCTTGGGGTATCGGGATTCGGACCCTTCCGCGGCCTCGTCCCCCTCTGTCACGGCCTCTCAGATTTCTTTCCATACTGAAAGAATCAATTCGTAATGATAACCATAAGTACAGTTCATGATACCAATCAAAATTCATGCTAAGTTAATAGCAATAAGAGTTTACATATTCAAGAAAACAGTTCATAATGAATTATCGACACTACGAGTGTCACACAGAATATCATATCGATGTTGAGTCCAACAATTTCAATCATATAATCAATCCAGAATTTACCTTGAATTATCAATCAGATTAATCCTGCCACAAACCTCGAAAAAAATTCGACTCTCCGATACCATCTTCTGTAACACCCCAAAAAAAAAGGGGCCATTACAGTACCGTAGACCCCACACTGGGACCCACCAGGCGATACCCAAAATACAGATTAATTACGCAATACTTGTGATACCGAACCAAAATACATAGTATTTACTCCGATTAGGAGTTTACAGTAGTATGACCAATGGCCTTATTACACACAGGATCCGAAATACGAGTATAATCCATATGGAGATGGAATATACCTTAAATAACAATACATTAGTCCACAATTTAAAATAAAGCGAAAAGATAACATTACACGGTTCGAACAAAACCGGACAACAAAAGACTTGGGGCCCCCGAACTAGTATCCTTCGAACCCTTCGCCGTCACCATGTTCTTCCCGTGCCTTGCCTTTTTCTCGACCTAAAATACAACACAAGTATTTCGCCCCACACAGGGTCAGCTATACATGATAAATGAATTCTCAAGATATTATACAATTCACATAGATTAGATCTCAAGGAAAATAACCCGACTAACGAACATACCCCTCGGGCGTATGAACGATTAGTCACAATATGTCGAACACATCCAAATATATAAATGGATTATTGAACGACCAAAAATAGTACGGTTCGAGATGGACATCACAGTATGCCCGATCCGGAAATGTGTCAGTGTACATGTCCACCCCGTATACGGAATCTAGGATATACGTGGGACAATGTACCTGATTAGCCTCACGAACTACGTCTCGTGTGCACAGTCCAATACGAAAATATCCACGCATGACTATATATGTGCCTGGCTAAAAATCCTACACAATAACTAATCGGAACGCAGATATGATTCCAAATGTCATGATACAACATGACAACGAATTCAATAAATCACATATCCGATTAAGGAATCAAGAAACTCACCGAAATGACAATAAGGATCAATGATATCACAATCCCACGATGAAAACGGAACATCATCAAGAATAATATCAAATCACGGGTCACAAATTTATAAGTGTTTCACATACACGAAACGCATAATCATCACAAGAATACAAACATCATTATAACCAAGCAAGATAACTTGACTCAATACGGAGACAAGAATAGTCCTTCCTTGTCGAACGAACGAAAGGTCCTCGACTTAATATCGGTTACTCGAACAATCAACCTTGCAAGGGATACAATCCATTCAATAACACATTCTCATAACTATCGATATCTAGTTCAGCGAATCGATATCCTAAATTCAATTCGCTTAGTTCAACTAACTCTGTATCATAATTCCATTTCAAAGATTCATACTAACTTCAATTTATATTCATTATCAGTTATCATTCAAGGTGTTCTCGATTATTCGTATGTGTCACGCCCCCAACATCGGGAAGGACGAGGACGCGACGCATCGGTCGATCAATCAATCAAAATGCAACAATAAATAGCAGAAGCAAAATAACGATTAGATAATATTTCAAAACAACAATCTTAATTAGCCCGATGTACTAAGATTCATTGTGGCAAAATATGATAATCGAAATTATACTGTTCATAAGTTTGCAGCGGAAAAATACCAAATGAAATAAGTATGAATCATAATTAACTATTACAAATTAGGATAACAACAGAAATTCTAAGAACAAAAGTCCTCAATTTTGAAGGCAGTCTTCTATTCGGTCTCTTCCACGAAGCCTTCTTTGTTCTCTGCTGTTTGCTCATTCTCTGGTTTAAAAGGGAAAATGGTGGGGTGAGACAAAAGGTCTCAGTGAGTGGGTGATCGTGTGCGAGTGTGGCTCTTTCCTTTGAAAATTTTTAAGTGATGCATGATTTTATCAATTATGAAAAGTCGGAACAATTATAATTACGTCGGAATTTTTATAAAACAATAATCATTATGTAGTTATAATATTATAATCCTGTCCCTGTGGACGGATGTCAAGTCAAGCAGTCAGTCAATCAGTCGATCAGTCAATCCAGTTTCGAATCCTGCCGATGTGGACTTTGAATTCTAGACTCTCCTTATTACTCCTAGCAATATAGGCCGTCGCCCCAAGATTTGGACCGTCGCCCCAATAGCTGAGCCTTCACTCTCACACTTAGCGTGTGCTTCCTTATCTCTTATCTGGGCTCGGTATGTCCTTAGACTGTGGGTCAACACCCGGATCACACCATAATCGCGATTATACACCAAGTCTACGACCCAGGTCCCTCGGAACACTCTGTTCCTCGGTTATGGGAATAGGAAACAACGGTAGCCTCGTTCATGAACCGCAGCCGCGCTGCTCGATCCAAGACTCGATCTAACCGTCCCGACTCGATTTGGCACTCTAGAGGTGGCTCCTACAACTCAAGAGGTGGCCCCCGGATTGTAGGTCATCTCTCTGTTTCGTATGGGCTCAAGAGGTGGCCCTCGTCCGTCGATGTGGCACTTTATTCCAATAGAGTTTGAGGCGGACCCGTCCGTGGCACTTTGTTTGTATAGCACTTAGTTCCCGGACAGTCACAGTTATCAATTTGACGTGTTTCACAAGTATCACATAAACGTTCGGTTAGTGAGGTTAATAGCGTCTTTTGATTAAGTATGGAATATGGTTAATTATATTTGTGGCCCGGTAATACGGAATAGGACTTGTATATAAATTCGAAAGTATTCTCAATAATTTATTAACGGTCTTATGGGTTCAGTTCAGATATATTAAATGGGTAGGTTCGACGAAACAAAACGAGAGTTTCCGAAATAGTTCGAAAGGACGTTTTTACCCTTAGGTTCAAACCTAAGCGTTTGGAGTATGAAACGAAATCGGATGGTTATGAAAATTTATGAGGAAGTCAAAAATACTTCCTAGAGTCCAGATTTAAGGAAAATTCAAAAATTTCCAGTTTCGGGACTGAAATTTTCAGAAATTGCGGTATCGCCCCGAAACTTAAAGAAATCGTTCCGAGGCTTATAGAGCTATGAATTTAGCTCGGAATTTAACAAAATTTTACGAGATGACTCGTGATGAACCTGAAATTACAGATTTGTGAAAATTCCATAAAAATTCGGACTTGGTCCAGAAGTTTTGAATTCTTGCAATTTGACCCAGGAATTATTTTAAAATTGCAATTTGGACTAATAAGTTTAGATATCTAACTCCGAATCACTTGAAACTTTATGGACAGCCCATACATGACATAATATATACTGTCCAAGGTCCAGAATGTTTTATTTTCGTAAATTTCAGTTTATTCCCCAAACTTTAAGAAATTACGATTTATGCCCAAAAGTTCCGTTTACTCATTTTAAGTCCCGTTTTGGCTACAAATAAATCATCCACATATCATAACATAGTCATATAACACAAAATTATAGATTATGGTAGAGTTACATCAAGATCTCGAATAGGACATACAACATGCAATTTTTCACATAATCAATCCGACTACCAAATCGGCTACCGCTTAAATCCAACAAATCGTATTGCATGCTAATATAACCATAACATAGATCTCTAAGACATGTATTTATACAAAAATTTTCATATTTGTGCATGCTCACCATACTTCATAATTTTTTAAGGTAAAATTCAAGAAAACGACTATACATGTACTTTAAAGCCCAATATCATAGCATGAATTTTTAATATGGTGATTTCAACAATTTGTCAACATCATACTTGAAGAATTTCAGATTTTCACATGCATCACAAAACAAAGAAATAATTTTTTTGCTTTAGGAATTTTGAAAGGATTTTCACCCACCTCGAGTTTTCATTGCTACGGTTGGTTCTAAGTCTTGTAAGTTGGAAGATGACCTTCCTTTCACTTATATGATGATTCAGCCATGATCAACATTATACCATGTAGGTGTATTTTATTTGCATGATGAGATTTAAGTTAGTATATGAAGATTATAACTATAGCTTATAGAAAAAAAAAAGTGGGAAATGAAATTACCTAGTTATTTCTTGAGTTTTCTTCTTCCTCTTTCCTTCACTTCAGTCCTCTCTCTATCTATCTATCTAACTTCTCTCTTTATCTCTCTATTAGTGCATATTTTTGTTATTGTAGTAAGTGTAAAGGGTGGTTGGGTTAAGGTGTAAGTATTAAAAAGGGTGTATTTTTAAGTATGGTCAAGACATGGGAAATGGTGTAGTAACTATGTCTCTTGCATGGAGAGACATGGGGCTTTAAAAAAATGTTGATTCCCCATCCTTTTCTCCCTATTTGGCCGCCCATAAGTGTGTGTGTGTGTGTTTATTTATTAAAGAGTATAATTATAATGGTAAATGATTTAATTAGTTGGGTTGGGCTTTGAATTGTAACTTCAAGTCTTATGATTTTATTAAGTTGGGTTGAGTCCATTAGTGAGTCCACATGTAATTAGGTGTTGACAAATAGCCCAATAGGTGAATCAACACACTATTTTAATTTTTATTACTTGGCTTATCGAATAAACTACGAAGTTAAAGGGTGAAATAAAATAAAATAGATGTAGGTTATATCATGTCATAAAATAACTATTATTAAATTACATCATAATTTAGTACATTGTACATGTGATAAGCCATCGAATTTAGGGGGTTTTACATCCTCCCCTCCTTAGAAGAATTTGATCCTCGTATTCCTACTTGAACAACTCGGGGTAAGATTTCTTCATTTCTTCCTCAGCCTCCCACGTCGCATCTTTCTCTCTGTTGTGATTCGACCAGACGACTTTAACCAAAGGAATTCACTTCTTCCTTAATTCGCATACGTGTCGGTCGAGGATCTTGATTGGCTTCTCTTCATAAGACAAGTTATCCTTGATCGGCGGAATGTCAGAAGTAAGAATGTGCGTTGGGTCTGGATGATACATCTTTAATCTCGAAACATGGAAAACGTCGCGCATTCCGGTCAGATTAGGTGGTAATTCCAACCGGTACGCTAGTCGTCCAATCCTTTTTGTGATTTTGAATGGTCCTACATATCGGGGACTCAGCTTTCCTTCTTTTCTTGACACTATCAAACCTTTCCGTGGTGTTAACCTCAGGAAGACTTGAGCTCCTACTTTAAATTCTAGATCCTTCCGACGTTGATCGGCGTAACTCTTCTGTCTGCTTTTCACTGTGCGGATCCTATTCTTGATTAGTCGTACTTTATCTATGGCTTCCTTCACCAAATCTGTACTCATTGCTGAAGGTTCTGTTCGTTGAGTCTTCGGCGTCCAATGGTCATCAACTTCCCAATGGAGCAGGGATCGACACTTCCTCCCATACAGAGCTTCATAAGGCGCCATTCCGATTGTCGCTTGGTAACTGTTGTTGTATGAAAACTCGGCTAATGGTAGGTGGTGATCCTAATTTCCTTGAAAGTCCAGTATTCAAGCTCGTAACATGTCTTCAAGGGTCTGAATGGTTCTCTCAGATTGCCCGTCGGTTTGGGGATGCGCACTTGTGCTGAAGCTTAAGGAAGTTCCTAATTCCTTATGAAAGACTTTCCAAAAATGAGACACGAATCTAGGATATCTGTCCGATACTATGTCAGCAGGCACTCCATGAAGTCGAACGATTTCTCTAATATAGGTCCTAGCCAGCTTTTGCAAACTGTCGTCCTTTTTAACCGGCACGAAATGTGATGATTTCATTAGTCTATCGACGATCACCCAAATGGTGTTATAACCTCCCCTTGTGGTTGGTAAATCCGTGATAAAATCCATGGTTACCATTTCCCATTTCCATTCAGGGACTTCTAATGGCTGTAGTAGTCCTGAGGGTCGCTGATGCTCAGCTTTGAATCTCTGACATGTGAGACATCGCGCCACGAATTCTGCCACTTGGTTCTTAATGTTTACCCACCAAAAGTGTTTCTTCAAGTCTCGGTACATCTTGTTACCTCCTGGGTGTATAGTATATCTCGAACAATGAGCTTCTTCTAGAATCCGTCTTTTGAGCTCTTCGTCATGAGGTATGCATAACCGTCCCTTAAACCTTACAATTCCATCCTTGGAAATCGTAAACTTGGGTTTCTCGCCCTTAGTGATCTTGTCCTTAAACTCTTGAAGTTTTGGATCTCTCTCTTGAGCTAATCGAATATCATCCAATAGATTTGATCTAACTGTAAGATTGGCGCAAATTAAACGAGTACCTTCATGAATGGGTTTCAGGTAGCTCAGTTTCTCAAGAGCTTTCCATTTTCGAACCATGAGTCGGGCCACTCTATCCTTTCTACTGAGGGCATCGGCCACGACATTCACTTTCCCTAGGTGGTGTTGAATTTGACAATGGTAATCTTCTAAAATCTCTACCCATCTTCTCTGTCGGAGATTAAGTTCCTTTTGAGAAAATAGGTACTTGAGACTTTTATGATCCGTAAACACGGTGAATTCAATGTCGTATAAATGATGTCGCCATTTCTTTAAGGCGAAAACTATTGCAGCAAGTTCGAGGTCGTGCGTTGGATAATTATTCTCGTGTGTCTTGAGTTGCCTGGAAGTATATGCGATAACTTTACCATTCTGCATTAGTATGGCACCGAGTCCATCCTTTGAGGCGTCACTATATACGACAAATCCTTGGGTTCCTT
Source organism: Orobanche coerulescens (assembly GCA_033398695.1). NCBI lineage: Eukaryota > Viridiplantae > Streptophyta > Magnoliopsida > Lamiales > Orobanchaceae > Orobanche > Orobanche coerulescens. The sequence continues at coordinate 8,324,804 of CM065814.1, forward strand.
CTGGAAGTGTCAGTATCGGTGCAGTGGTAAGTCTCTTCTTGAGTTCCTGGAAACTTGACTCGCATTTATCCGTTCATTCAAATTTTACTTATTTTAGGGTTAGCCGGGCGAGGGGTCCCTCTATATTCGAGAAGTCTTTGATGAATTTACGATAGTAGCCCACAAGTCCAAGAAAGCTTCGGATCTCAGTTACATTTTCTGGCCTCCTCCAATTCATAATAGTTTCTATTTTAGATGGATCTACTGCAATCCCTTCTCCAGAAATAATGTGGCCCAGAAATGCCACTTCCCTCAACCAAAATTCACACTTGCTGTACTTGGCGTACAACTTGTGCTGCCTTAGTGTATCCAACACTAGTCTAAGATGTCTCTCGTGATCTTTTTCCGACTTAGAGTACACGAGTATGTGATCGATGAAAATTACTACGAATTGGTCGAGATATGGTTGAAATACTCTGTGCATTAAATCCATAAATGCCGCAGGAGCATTCGTGAGTCCAAAAGGCATCACTACAAACTCGTAGTGGCCGTATCTAGTTTGGAACGTAGTTTTAGGAACATCTTCATTCCTAATCTTTAACTGGTAGTATCCTTGTTGAAGATCGAACTTGGAATACACCGTAACTCCTTGGAGTTGTTCAAACAACTCATCTATCCTCGGGAGAGGATACTTGTTCTTAACCGTAACGCTGTTGAGTTCACGGTAATCTATGCAAAGCCTCAATGTTCCGTCCTTCTTTTTGACAAATAATACCGGAGCTCCCCATGGTGATACACTGGGTTGTATGAAACCCACATCGAGTAACTTCTGCAGTTGGACCTTCAACTCTTGCATCTCTAGTGGTGCCATTCGATATGGTGGGTTTGCAATGGGTGCCTTCCCAGGCATGATTTCGATATTGAATTCAACTGCTCTGTCAGGTGGTAGGGAGGTTAATTCTATGGGAAATACGTCAGGGTATTCGGACACTACACGTTTGGTTTCCATGCCCGACTTACTCTTGGGCTTGTTAATGACGAAGGCTAAAAATCCGGTTGCCCCTTTGGCGACTGCCTTCCTAGCCTTGATAGCTTATATTATAGGTCCTAGGTTGACTCTAGCCTCTCCAATTAATTCCACAATTGGCTTGTTAGGTTTTCAAAGCCTAACTATCTTAGAATGACAATCCAATTGTGTGTAGTGCTTAGACAGCCAATCCATTCCTAGGATGACGTCATACTCTAATATTGGATGCACTACTAAATTGGTAGAGTAACAGTTACCACTGATGATCACATCACACACAGAATGGACTTTATCCGCTAGCTGACTAACTCCGGTCGGGGTAGATAATTCTAGACATAATGGCAAGGATTCTAATGATCTATCAAGTTTCTTAGAAAAATGCGGTGCAATAAACGAATGGGACGATCCTGGATCTATAAGTGTTCATACAAGTTGATTAGATATCAGGAGTGTACCTTCCACCACATCGTTGTTCTCTGGTGCCTCCTGACCAGTCAATGCGAATACTCGAGCTGGGGCTTTCCCTCTGTTGTTTCCTGGTTTGGCCGCAGTAGCTGGTTTGATCACCAGGGTGTTCATATCTTGGCATTCTCGAATTTGATGATCTGGGCTACCGCAACGTAGGCACTTTTCGAGCTTCCTCCAACACAACTCTGACTTATGCCCTTTCCTACCACAGTGGGTGCAAGGCGTTGTTGGTTTGTTGAGAATTGGTGCCTTTGTTCCACTCGATCTTCCTTGAGTCCCCGTCCTCTTAAACTTCTGTGGTGGCATTGATGTTGGTCGGGTAGCAGCCTTCTTGGCGTTGTTGGAGAAACGGCTTTACTGTTGAGCTAACCTCGTAGTTGTAACACCCCAAACTAGGCGGATATTACAATGTCGTGGACCCCCGACTGGGACCCACCAGGCGAATGAAAACTGATGAATTAAATAATATAATTGTAGTACCGAACCACATTATATTACCAAATACTCCGATGAGGAGCTTAAGTACAATACACGAGGACAATACAGAATACTAGTATATTTTATATGAAGATAAAATACACCACCCTGAATAACTAAACATCTCAAACGGAATTTGCAGCGGAAATACAAATGAAGAGAAATAAGAATGAGTGAAATGACTAAAATGACCGGAACGACTGGGGCCCCCTACTAGTATCACTGGGACTCCTCGCCATCAACATGCTCTTCCCGTGCCTTTGCCTTGCCGTGACCTGAAAACAAAATTCCCCAACGGGCCGGGCCATACGTAACAACAATCCTCAAGGGTTGAAAATACACAATCATGATATATCTGAAGTTATGAAATATCCTTAGTTATGAATTACGCTGAAGAGGAGTATCATAGTACACCCGTAATGTTCTGTGCAAGTGTACAAGACGAATGACCGGACACACCCGTCCTTGTACCTAATTAATCTCACTGAGGTAAGCGTTACCGTGTGCACGGTCCAATGTATCGGTGAACCCAATACATGACCATCGTGTGCCCGACTAAAAATTCCACACAACCACACCCGGCCACGCAATATGAACCCAGAAGGTCATATGAACGAGAATGACCACAAGGAATATCAATGAATAATAATTCGACAAGGCTAAGAATGAATCACCGAGATGAAAATAATAGTGACGTGATTGATAACTCAATGAAATGATTGGAACTGTCGTTCCTCGTGAATGAAGTGATTATTCGACAATTACAAGTCTCAATACGGTTAATACAATGATGAATGAGTATGATTATGAATGAACAACAGCAAAAGGAATGAATATCCTTTTAACCGAGTAAGAATCAATATTTGGGAAACAATAACACGAAATGGAAGTACGGAAACCCCAAAACGGTGGTTCCAAGCCATGATTACAAGGGTTCGCCCAACAAAACACAATTTGAACAATGAGGAGATTTGAAATGACATGAATTCCAACGTCAACATCGACTAATGAATCAATTACCATGATCAAGATAATATTCTTGTCTCGATTCCCGAATAAGGTAGATACACTGAATAATTTTGATACACAACTCGAAGTTATTCCGAATGGTGAACACAGATGAATGATTATTATCAAGTGAAAAACTACATAGTGACAATTACCGAATGAAATTACTGAATGATAATGACTGAATTACAACCGGGTGTTACATACACCCCCCCTTAAAAGAGTTTCGTCCCCGAAACTAAGGGTAAAACAACTCGGGATAACTCTCCCGCATACTATCCTCGGTTTCCCAAGTAGCCTCTTCGACTCCGTGCCTAGACCACTGAATTTTAACCAAAGGAATCGCCTTATTCCTCAACTATTTGATTCGCCGCTCTAAGACTCGTATGGGACGCTCCTCATACGAATGATCATCTACGATCTCGATTTTGTTGAACTAAAGTATGTGACTCGAGTCGGCAACATACTTCCGCAACTGAGAGACGTGAAACACATTATGAATTCGGCTCAAAGTCGGAGGTAGGGCCAATCGATAAGCTAACTCGCCTACTCGATCCAAAATCTCAAACGGTCCAATGAATCTTGGACTCAATTTCCCCCTCTTCCCAAAACGGAAGATACCTCGACTCGGGGACACTTTGGCCAAAATGTGGTCACCCGTCTTGAACTCTAGTGGTCGACGACGATTGTCTGCATAAGATTTCTGTCGACTCTGAGCGGTCAACAAACGACTCCTGATCAAAGCTACCTTCTCACGGGCGGCTATAAGCATATCGGGCTCGTTGCCGATGGATACTGATAAGTCATCCCAACACAAAGGAGATCGACAACGACGACCGTACAAGGCCTCGTAAGGTGCCATCTTAATCGAAGCATGCCAACTATTATTATACGTGAACTCGATCAATGGTAGTTGAGCTTCCCAATCGTCTTTCCAATCAAGGACGCATGCCCTCAACATGTCCCCTAATGTCTGAATAGTCCTCTCTGATTGCCAGTCGGACTGAGGATGAAAAGTGGTACTGAGATTAAGCTGAGTTCCCATAGCACGATGAACTGATTTCCAAAAATGAGACATAAACCGTCTGTCACGATCGGAAACGATACTTTTAGGAGTACCGTGCAGTCTCGCTATCTCTCTGATGAATAGCTGGGCAAGTCTCTCGGGACCCCATGTGTCCTTAATCTCAAGGAAATGAGCTGATTTAGTTAAGCGGTCCACAATCACCCAGATCGTATTCATGCCACGACGACTCATCGGCAAACTCGTGATAAAATCCATAGAAATGTCTTCCCACTTCCATTCTGGAATAGGGAGAGGTTTCAGCATACCCGCCGGTCATTGATGTTCAATCTTGACTTGTTGACAGGTTAAGCATCTCGAAACAAATTCTGCGACCTCTCGCTTCATATTACTCCACCAAGAATTTTGTTTCAAGTCCTTGTACATCTTGCTAGACCCTGGATGAACAGAATAAGGGGTAGCATGAGCTTCTCTCAAAATTGAGTTTTTCAACTCGTCATTCGCCGGTACGCACAACCGATTCTTAAATCTCAAAAGTCCATCCTCGTGGACCACGAATCCAGGGGCTTTCCCCTGAGCCACATCCTCACGGATGCGCAATAGTGATGGGTCTGAACCCTGATTCTCTCTAATTGCCTCCTCAAGCGGCGATGAAATCTCTAACATGCAAATTTGTCCTTGAACTCGTTGAAGCCAGACCTCGATCTTGGGTCTAAGGAATTCCTGTTGAAGCTCTTTCTGAACTGTTAAACGAGCCAGCATCTGTTCCTGAACGGACTTACGACTCAAGGCATCGGCGACAACGTTCGCCTTGCCCGGGTGGTAAAGGATTTCGATATCATAATCTTTGATTAATTCCAACCACCGTCTCTGTCGCATATTTAACTCCTTCTGAGTAAATATATACTTCAAACTCTTGTGATCAGTGAAGATCTGACAGGTGACGCCATAAAGGTAATGACGCCAAATTTTCAACGCGAAAACCATGGCTGCTAATTCCAGGTCGTGGGTCGGATAATTAACCTCGTAAGGTCTCAATTGTCGTGAAGCATAAGCAATAACCTTCCCATTCTGCATGAGTACACATCCGAGACCCTGCCCAGACGCATGACTATAAACCACAAATCCTTCCGTACCTTGCAGCAAGGAAAGTACAGGTGCTGAAATTAACCGGCTCTTGAGTTCCTAAAAACTCCGCTGACACGCGTCGGACCACGTGTATTTCTTATCCTTTCGCAAAAGGTTCATCATTGGTTGAGCGATTTTAGAAAATCTTTCCACAAACCGCCGATAATAACCGACTAATCCAAGAAAGCTTCGGATTTCCTTAACATTCTTCGGAGGTAACCAATCTTGGATAGCTTCCGTCTTCTGAGGATCAACACGCACTCCATCTGATGAAATTACATGCTCGAGAAAAGTCACTTCGGGCATCCAGAACTCACACTTGGAAAACTTTCCATAAAGTTGCTCTCGTCTTAACACGTCGAGAACCTGATGAAGATGAACCTCGTGTTCCTCTCGGTCACGAGAATAAATCAAAATGTCATCGATGAAGACAACAACAAACTGATCCAAAAAGTCGATGAAAACCCGATTCATTAACTCCATGAATACCGCAGGTGCATTAGTTAGCCCGAACGGCATAACTACGAACTCATAATGACCATAGCGTGTACGAAATGCTGTCCTTGCGATATCCGACTCTCGAATTCGCAACTGATGATATCCAGATCTTAGGTCGATCTTGGAAAAAATTGAAGCTCCCCTGAAGTTGATCTAAGAGATCATCAATACGGGGTAAGGGATACTTATTCTTGATCGTTACCCTGTTCAACTCCCGATAATCAATACACAAACGAAATGAACCATCCTTCTTCTTGACAAACAACACTGGTGCTCCCCATGGGGACGCACTCGGTCGAATATAACCCTTCTCGAACAATTCCTCAAGTTGATTCTTCAACTCCTGCATTTCAGTCGGGGCCATCCGGTACGGTGCCTTCGATATTGGAGATGTACCAGGCTCCAACTCAATTGTGAATTCCACATCTCTCTGTGGAGGCAAACCAGGTAACTCATCTGGAAATACGTCGGTATATTCTCTCACTACCGGAATATCCGCCAACATTATTGACGATTTCTCGGTTTTAGTCATAGAGCAACAATAAATAATACACCCCTGATTGAGTAATCTCACTGCTTTCATCAAATTAATAACTCTTCCAGAACAGCCGGGATTACCTCCTTGAAACACATATTCGACCCCATCGTCTGAAATGATAGTGAGCATACGCTTACGGACACTAATGATGGCATCATGACGATCCATCCAATCAATACCCATGATGACGTCGTCTCTCGGAAAATCTACCACGATTAGGTCCGCTGTCCATACACGGCCATGAAGCTGAATCGGACAATTCTAAATCTCACGATTTCCAATAATTCGTCTACCATCAGGTAGACCAATGATATAAGGCTCACAACTAGTAGCACTACCCAGACGTAGTCTACTCAAACATGACTCGGAAATGAATGAATGCGATGCACCAGTATCAAAAAGGGTACACACAGGTTGAGATAGAATATCGAGTGTACCTGAGATCATTCGGGCCTCTGGATCATTGGTCTTCTTCATCTCATAAATCCGGGTCTTGCTAGTCCCGGCACCGGATGCTCCCGTCTGCTGGCTATAGGCTCCACCTTTATTCGCTCCTGTCGTCTTGAACGACGCAGACTGAGTGGCCTGATTTTGAACAGCTGACTGTTTTGGGGCCTGAGATGACGCCGGAGTTGTAACACCCCGAGATATTCGGAATAATTACAGCGCCGTAAATCCTTTAAATAAGGATTTACAAGGCTAATTAAAAGGAATGTAAATATAATTCAACAGTACCACTGAAATTCAAAATACAGAACCGGTTCAACTGATCCAGGGAGTTAATTTATACAACCATATCGAAAATGACATTATTAAAACACATGTACTCGAGTACTAAAGTGAACCAAGAAGACAAATCACAATAACAATAAACATCAACCACATCACTGAGCCATTTCATCGTCATGTCGGTACTGTGGTTGCCTCCCCGCTCCTCGGCTACCTGAACATCAAAACAATGTCCACCCCCGAAGGGGTTAGCAAAACAATGCTAGTACAAGTATCATAATACATAAATCATCCGTACATCATAAAACATACAAAACAAGCATCCGTCATCGGAATCCAACGATGTGAATCCTCACAATTCCATCAACACAATACAGGGTAATCCAGCGATCCAGCGCCCTCGGTATAGATCCCCATGATGATCCCGTCGGACCAACGCATGGTGGAAAAGCCGTCCAACGATCCAGTGCCCTTAGCATAGATCCCCATGATGATCCCGTCGGACCAACGCATGGTGGACATTCGATCCAGCGCCCTCAGCATAGATCCTCATGATCCCCTCGGATCACTTTCAACACAACCATTATAATTATGCATACACATATGCAAATCAATACGTTCATCAACGTAAATATCATGACAACTCAAAGAATATATACATGTTCATCAACACGAATAAATCGTACACATGATCAATAATGCAATATCAATAAGCTTAAAATACGATACTTGCCTCAAAGATGGCAAGAACAAATCACTCCAACGAATCTCAACACTCGAAGACCGTCTCCTTCGATCAACGTAGCAAGCTCGAACCTTAACAAAAGAAATAATATAGAATTTATCTTATGTCGTACGAATGTCTAACAATCCGGTCTACGGCCGAAAGCTCTAAAAATACAATCTGTCTGAACTACTTAGCGTACGCTATGTACTCTACGTAACGTGCGCTAAGCCTGCCTGTTAGCGTATGTAAACGACGAAGCCTAGCGTACGCTAACTTATGTACCGGCAGTCCTCTCTGATCAGCCTACTGACTCGCCTGATGACATAACGTACGTTATGTACCAAACGTAGCATACGTTACTCATTCCCGATAGCGCACGTTAATATTCTCATCTTAGCGTGCGCTACCTATGCATGGCAGTTTACTACTGGCAGAAAACTTAATCTAATGGTGATAAAAACCCATGAAATCTTCAGTGTTAATACATGACATCTCCGTGCATATCATGGTCATACGGTTTGTGAAAGATCTTTACGGATTAAACGACTACAAGATACAAGGATACGTATAATCATCACAACACCATAATTCATCTTGATCTTCAAGAAAGTATCCTAAGTTCCATTCATTCTACGTTCCAAAACGTATGATTCCATTATGTAAAAACATAAGAACTTGATAAAATCCACATACTGGTCATAATCGGTTTTGAATATACATGAATATGCTTAGGAGTTCAACACTAAAAAAAAGTTCAACGATTTATACGATGAAGAAGTATCGAAGCATCGAAAATATCCTTCTAACAACATGGTGTTCGACTACGTACGAATTTAACTGACTAGATAATCGCAAATCATGATCAAAACGTCCTTTAGAATATTACCAATATTAGTGAAGAATCACCTACCTCAAAGTAGTGAAGAACACGAAGGATCTTGAAGAAATCCAACATCGAGAGCTTGAACACCAATCTCCAATGATCTAAAATCTTCGACTCGAGCTAGGATGATGATATGATGGGTTTAGGATGAAGAGAGTGACTCTCTAAGTCCAAGAATTCGGATGTGGGAAGTGAAAAGGCTGAAAATATGAAAAAGGATGTTGTCCTATTTATAAAAAATGGTTATTAGCGTGCGCTAGTCCATACTCGTAGCGTGCGCTAACGGTCTTACTGACTTCACTGTACTCAGCGTTTAGCGTGCGCTATCCTCATATCGTTAGCCTGCGCTACCGCGTTGACTTGGCTTTTCCCGAAAGCCATCCAGGTTCATCCCGACATAATCCGACCAAGGTCCGCGGCCGATCTCACCTACCACCCTGTCTCAATCATGTTGACTGCGTATAGCATGCGCTAAGGTTCATGAGCAGCATGCGCTACGGATCCAAATTAGCGTATGCTACACTTAGTCGATAGCGTGCGCTACATGCGCAGAATCACAATTTAGATCACATTCATGAAATCATACGCTCAACAACACTAGATCATGAAATACGGAGAATATTACGCAGATCATAATGGAATAAATACAATATCACAAGGTTCAGATACACATCAGAAATCTCGGGTATTACAGGAGTAGGTTTGGAGTCCCTACGGAAAAAACGGGCCTTATGCCCAGCAATTCCACAGTTATGACACGTGATAGTCTGTCTCGGACACTTGGTGCTGAGATGACCAAGATCCCCACAGTTAAAACAAGTGATGGCCGAACTGGCTACTCGTGACTGAGATTTCGCGGGTTTAGGCATCACAGGAGGTTGCTCAGAAAAAGTAGAGCCCGCACGAGGTTTCTTGAAGGTTGTCTGACCGCCTTCAGACTGATTACGATTCTTCGATTTCTTGCTAGCAGATGAAGGTTGCTGCTTAGCAATCTCCTTAGCAGTAAGCTCATAGGTAAGAGCTTTCTCAATGAATTCGGCCAACGTGGTGCAATTATGATTAAGCAACTGTAGTCTCATACGAGGTTTCAGCCTCTTGCTGAAATACTTAATCTTATCTGCCTCGGAGTGAATGATAGATGAGGCGAACGGAAGAAGTTCCTGAAATTTCTCAGCAATGGCGAGAACATACTCGTCTGCTGAGGGGTCGGGAGTGAGTAATTCCGACAATTTAGCCTCCCTGAGTGGGGCTGGATAATACCTCTCCATCATGAGAGTTTTGAACTGATCCCAAGTACATGATCCGTTGGTGGGCTTCAACGATAACCACTAAGAATGAGCGCTCTTACCCAGGTAGTAAGCCGCAACTGAAACTTTGTGTCCTTCGGGACACTCTACCATAGCAAATAACTTCTCGAAATGTTCGAGCCAATGAACAATATCCGCCGGTTCAGATGACCCTTCAAAAGTAGGTGGCCTTTGGCGAGAGATGTCACCGATGATACTACTCACATTCCTCTCTTGCCTCTGAGGTGGCGGCGGAGGAGTCTGTTGATTTTGATTAGCTGAGTTATGCATCGTCTCCATTAGTTTTACCATCTGCGTCATTTGGTCCATCATACCCTGCATAAAAGCGAGTGGGTCAACCCGATCACCTTTTGATTGAGCTGTGCCCCGGGTACGACTCCTCGATAGTGAATGATCACGTCCAGGTGAATGAGTGGCAGCGTCGCTGCTTGATGAATTAGCATTATTTCTCGCGTTCGCACGTGTATTCACGCGAGCTCTCGGGATTCTGCCCACACCACGGCCTCGTCCTCCACGTCCTCTGCCTGCTCTCTCCATACTGAAGTAGGAAAGTCACATGATAATTATATTTCCCGCATGAATATCACGTTATGATTATGACATGAGATGATGAAAATGAGCATACACGCTCTATTGCAGTGATTACATGAATGATTAACTGAGGTGACATGATTATCTGATGAAATTATTGAAATGATTATCTTGAACAAGTTAACAAGATTAATGATATGATCTTCCAGATCAACAATCGAGTAATGAAATGAATTGAGTGATTAATGAGTTAACATGACCGTCCTGGTCAAAATGAAAATGATGATTGAGGATTGTTAACTGATGAATTATGAATGAATGATTATTGCCAGAAATTATACCATGGCGTTAGAAGTCTTACAGTTCTTTCGGTCTGATTGGCTCGGCATTTGCACAGGTCGCACGAGACGCGAAAGTCCAATGATACTAGTCTGATGACGATGATTTCAAACGAGACATGACTCGGAGGGTAGTATTCAAAACCACGCTCCGATACCAACTCTGTAACACCCCAAACTAGGCGGATATTACAGTGCCATGGACCCCCGACTGGGACGCACCAGGCGAATGAAAACTGATGAATTAAATAATATAATTGTAGTACCGAACCACATTATATTACCAAATACTCCGATGAGGAGCTTAAGTACAATACAGAATACTAGTATATTTTATATGAAGATAAAATACACCACCTTGAATAACTAAACATCTCAAACGGAATTTGCAGCGGAAATACAAATGAAGAGAAATAAGAATGACTGAAATGACCGGAACGACTGGGGCCCCCTACTAGTATCACTGGGACTCCTCGCCATCAACATGCTCTTCCCGTGCCTTTGCCTTGCCGTGACCTGAAAACAAAATTTCCCAACGGGGTCAGTTACACAGAACAACAATCCTCAAGGGTTGAAAATACACAATCATGATATATCTGAAGTTATGAAATATCCTTAGTTGTGAATTACGCTGAAGAGGAGTATCATAGTACGCCCGTAATGTTCTGTGCAAGTATACAAGACGAATGACCGGACACACCCGTCCTTGTACCTAATTAGTCTCACGGAGGTAAGCGTTACCGTGTGCACGGTCCAATGTATCGGTGAACCCAATACATGACCATCGTGTGCCCGACTAAAAATTCCACACAACCACACCCGGCCACGCAATATGAACCCAGAAGGTCATATGAACGAGAATGACCACAAGGAATATCAATGAATAATAATTCGACAAGGCTAAGAATGACTCACCGAGATGAAAATAATAGTGACGTGATTGATAACTCAATGAAATGATTGGAACCGTCGTTCCTCGTGAATGAAGTGATTATTCGGCAATTACAAGTCTCAATACGGTTAATACAATGATGAATGAGTATGATTATGAATGAACAACAGCAAAAGGAATGAATATCCTTTTAACCGAGTAAGAATCAACTTACACAACACCGGTGACAATTATCCTTCCACGAACAACGTCCTATTTGAGATATCGGTCGCTCGAACAACCTTGAATAACACAATTACCAATAATCCGTTCATCATACGAATCAAACACGAATATAACGAACTCAAAACATTGATACGACTAAACCAAGTTCATTGGGGCATTATATCGAACACTTTGTGGCCAAACTACGATTGTTTACAACCAAACCTCAATAATACCAACATCAAATCCCCAAGAAGTGTTTCAAACCAACAAAACATCTTCAATACGATCAATAATCCAATATGAATATTCAAATTCGTGATTACAACAACGATTAATCGAAAACCCCTAAATCCAACTCAATATTCAAAGTGTTCTTCAATAATCCTTCAATAATCCAATGAATAATAAAACATATCCATAATCATGTGTATATCACTTCATACAACATGATCTTAACATCCAAAACATCATAACTCAATACAAAATCGAAATCCAGGATGTTGAAGAAATTACCTTTTGAAGATCCAAGCACTTTGATCCGAAGAACACGCGTTAGATCGATTATCCGGGCTTCACGATCGAAAGGAGATGAAGAAAATCAAACACTCAAGTGATAGATGATGAAAATTCTCTCCCTCAAGCCTTCTCTCTCTGACCAAAGTAAAGAAATGGAAAAAATGAGTTGATCTCGCTCAGAAAACACAATTATAGTGCTGACTGCACTGTGTGCCGCGGCACAGGGCCAAAAATGCCCCCAGTGATCGGCAGCGTGCCGCGGCTCGGACGAATGTGCCGCGGCAGTGACTCGGCAGTGTGCTTCGGCCCTGTCGGCATGAGCCGCGGCCCACGGTACAGAGGGTTGGCCGATAAGTTGCAAAATGAGTGTGCCGCGGCCCGGAAGGGTGTGCCGCGGTAGTGACTCGGCAGTGTGCCGCGGCCCTGCCGGCATGAGTTGCGGCCCACGGTACAGGCTGCTCGGCCAAAAACTCGAAAATGTGTGTGCCGCGGCGCACACTCCTTGTGCCGCGGCCCACACCCCCCTTGGGTCCTAAAATGATGAAAAATGACCCGGGAAGAGAATAAAAGCAATAGGAATCAATATTTGGGAAACAATAACATGAAATGGAAGTACGGAAACCCCAAAACGGTGGTTCCAAGCAATGATTACAAGGGTTCGCCCAACAAAACACAATTTGAACAATGAGGAGATTTGAAATGACATGAATTCCAACGTCAACATCGACTAATGAATCAATTACCACGATCAAGATAATATTCTTGTCTCGATTCCCGAATAAGGTATATACACTGAACAATATCGATACACAACTCGAAGTTATTCCGAATGGTGAACACAGATGAATGATTATTATCAAGTGAAAAACTACATAGTGACAATTACCGAATGAAATTACTGAATGATGATGACTGAATTACAACCGGGTATTACAGTAGTTCCGCTCTCGATCCGTGTGACGGCTTCCACTGCTTGGGTAAGTGTCGTCAACTGTAAAGTTAGAAAACTTTGTTGAAGCGACTGCCTCAGTCCTCTAGTGAATTTATAGAGCTTGTCCTCCTCAGTTGTTACCAATCCCGGTGCGTATTTAGACAACCTATTAAACTGGGCTTCATATTGAGCGACTGTCATGGCTCCTTGCTTCAGGTGGTAGAACTCATCTCGTCTAGCCTCTCTGGCTGCTGCTGACACGTATTGAGTTCGGAAGTCGGTCAAGAAGTTAGCCCATGTCCTGACACGGTTTTCTCTAATCCAGCGCTCGTTGACACTCCTCCACCAGTCATGAGCTACGGCCTCGTGTCGGAATGCAGCGAGTGATATCCGTTGTTCATCAGTATACTGAAGGGCGTCGAAAATTCCCTCAAATTTCTCCAGCCAGAGTTCAGCTTTGATATCGCCGGGTTCCCCATCAAAAGTAGGCGGGTTGAAACGTAAGAATCTTTCCAGGGTACAATCATGAGTTTCGTTGTTGTTCTCGTTGTTTGCAATCTGCTGTTGTAGGAAGTTTGTCAATTGAGCGAGGGCTTGAGCCATGGCATTGTTCCCATTTCCTCCTCGTAGAGGAGAGCGTGAGGGATCATCGCAGTGATGCTGCTCGTCACGATTTATGCGAGGGCGTCCACGTCTTCGGTCAGCCATCTATTATAAGTTAGAGAATGTGTGAGGATTTACGGTCTTATGTGGAATTATTAGTATTCTATGTTGTCATGTAGAGTTAAGTGCACGATTGAACACTTATAGTTGTTTCTGGTTAAGTTTGGCTTATCCGCCTGAGCATACATATCGAGCTAGGGGTATTCTAATTTTCCTAGGTCAAATCTTTATTATCTGCGGGGTCCATCTAATTATAAAGCTAAGTCAGTATCTCGCAAAATCTAATATCTAATATAAAACTCTATTAAGCATGAATAATCATTAAGGCAGTGAACTTAATGATTCAACAAATATGCTTATATGATACTAACGACAAAGGAACAATAACACTCCGTTTTAGAAAAGTAATGAGATTTAGTGGAGTTTAAAGGAATTTCATCAAGTTTGAATGTATAGTGACATGATGAATAACTGAAATAAACTATATCCGTTTCAAGAGTTCTATAGAAGGATTAATTCAGTCGGGGAAAATGTCGTGGATACTTAATCAAGTACCTTGGCCAATGAATTGGGGAATTGAATTTGACTATGCATATTCCAAGTGAATAATGACAAGTTGAAAGAGATCTTAATGAGAATTGACTCGAGAAATCTATTTTAGGTCTCAATCATACGGTTCACTTCGTCCCAGGTGAACTCTCATCTAAGTCCGAAGAATCTTATCCTGGTTAGCCCATTGTAAGTGTCCTTCTCACAAAGTGGGCTCCGATACCACTCCTGTCACACCTCCAACATCGGGAAGGACGAGGACGCGACGCATCGGTCGATCAATCAATCAAAATGCAACAATAAATATCGGAAGCAAAATAACGATTGGATAATATTTCAAAACAACAATCTTAGCCCGATGTACTAAGATTCATTGTGGCAAAAGCTGATAATCGAAATTATACTGTTCATAAGTTTGCAGCGGAAAAATACCAAATTAAATAAGTACGAAGCATAATTAACTATTACAAATTGGGATAACAACAGAAATTCTAAGAACATAAGTCCTAAATCTTGAAGGCAGTCTTCTATTCGGTCTCTTCCACGAAGCCTTCTTCGTCCTCTGCTGTTTGCTCATTCTCTGGTTTAAAAGGGAAAACGGTGGGGTGAGACAAAAGGTCTCAGTGAGTGGGTGATCGTGTGCGATTGTGGCTCTTTCCTTTGAAAATTTTTAAGTGATGCATGATTTTATCAATTATGAAAAAGTAGAAACAATTACAATTACGTCAGAATTTTTATAAAACAATAATCATTATATAGTTATAATATTATAATCCTATCCCCGTGGATGGATGTCAAGTCAACCAGTCAGTCAATCAGTCGATCAGTCAATCCAGTTTCGAATCCTGTCGATGTGGACTTTGGATTCTAGACTCTCCTTATTACTCCTAGCAATATAGGCTGTCGCCCCAAGATTTGGACCGTCACCCCAATAGCTGAGCCTTCGCTCTCACACTTAGCGTGTGCTTCCTTATCTCTTATCTGGGCTCGGTATGTCCTTATTTGTGGGTCAACACCCGGATCACACTATAATCGCGAATATACCCCAAGTCTATGACTCAGGTCCCTCGGAACACTCCGTTCCTCGGTTATTGGAATAGGAAACAACGGTAGCCTCGTTCATGAACCGCAGCCACGCTGCTCGATCCAAGACTCGGTCTAACCGTCCTGACTCGATTTGGGACTCTAGAGGTGGCTCCTACAACTCAAGAGGTGTCCCCCAGATTGTAGGTCGGCTCTCTATTTCGTATGGGCTCAAGAGGTGGCCCCCCATCCGTCGACGTGGCACATTGTTCCAATAGAGTTAGAGGCGGACCCGTCTGTGGCACTTTATTTGTATAGCCTTAGTTCCCGGACAGTCACAGTTATCAATTTGACGCGTTTCACAAGTATCACGTAAACGTTCGGTTAGTGAGGTTAATAGCGTCTTTTGATTAAGTATGTAATATGGTTAATTATATTTGTGGCCCGGTAATACGGAATAGGACTTGTATATAAATTTGAAAATATTCTCAATAATTTATTAATGGTATGATGGGTTCAGATGAGATATATTAAATGGGTAGGTTCGACAAAACAAAACGAGAGTTTCTGAAATAGTTCGAAAGTACGTTTTTACCCTTAGGTTCAAACCTAAGCGTTTGGAGTATGAAACGAAATCGGACGGTTATGAAAATTTATGAGGAAGTCGAAAATACTTCCTCGACTCCAGATTTAAGGAAAATTCCGAAATTTCTAGTTTTGGAACTGAAATTTCCAGAAATTGCGGTATCGCACCGAAACTTAAAGAAATCGTTCCGAGGCTTATAGAGCTATGAATTTAGATCGGAATTTAACGAAATTTACGAGATGACTCGTGTTGAACCTGGAATTCCAGATTTGTGAAAATTCCAAAAAAAATCGGACTTGGTCCAGAAGTTTTGAATTCTTGCAATTTGACCCCGGAATTATTTTAAAATTGCAATTTGGACTAATAAGTTTAGATATCTAACTCCGAATCACTTGAAACTTTATGGACAGCCCATACATGACATAATATGTACTGTCCAAGGTCCAGAATATTTTATTTTCGTAAATTTCGGTTTAGTCCCCAAACTTTAAGAAATTACGATTTATACCCAAAAGTTCCGTTTACTCGTTTCAATTCCCGTTTTAGCCACAAGTAAATTATCCAAATATCATAACATAGTCATATAACACAAAATTATAGATTTTGGTAGAGTTACATCAAGATCTCGAATACGACATACAACATGCAATTTTTCACATAATCAATCCGACTACCAAATCGGCTACCGCTTAAATCCAACAAGTCGTATTGCATGTTAATATAACCATAACATAAATCTATAAGACATGTATTTATACAAAAATTTCCATATTTGTGCATGCTCACCATACTTCATAATTGTTGAAGGTAAAATTCAAGAAAACGACTATACATGTAATTTAAAGCACAATATCATAGCATGAATTTTTAATATGGTGATTTCAACAATTTGTCAACATCATACTTGAAGAATTTAAGATTTGCACATGCATCACAAAACAAAGAAATAATTTGTTTGCTTTAGGAATTTTGAAAGGATTTTCACCCACCTCGAGTTTTCGTTGCTACGGTTGGTTCTAAGTCTTGTAAGTTGGAAGATAACCTTCCTTTCACTTATATGATGATTCGGCCATGATCAACATTACACCATGGAGGTGTATTTTATTTGCATGATGAGATTTAAGTTAGTATATGAAGATTATAACTATAGCTTATAGAAAAAAAAAGTGGGAAATTAAATTACCTAGTTCTTTCTTGAGTTTCTTCTTCCTCCTTCCTTCACTTCAGCCCTCTATCTCTCTCTCTATCTAACTTCTCTATTTCTCTCTCTATTAGTGTAGATTTTTGTTGTTGTAGTAAGTGTAAAGGGTGGTTAGGTTAAGGTGTAAGTATTAAAAAGGGTGTATTTTTAAGTATGGTCAAGGCATGGGAAATGGGGTAGTAACTATGTCTCTTGCATGGATAGACATGGAGCTTTAAAAAATGTTGATTCCCCCTCTTTTTCTCCCCATTTGGCTGCCCATAAGTGTGTGTGTGTGTGTGTTATATTATTTTTTATTAATTAAAGAGGATAATTATAATGGTAAATGATTTAATTTGTTGGGTAGGGCTTTGAATTGTAACTTCAAGTCTTATGATTTTATTAAGTTGGGTTGAGTCCATTAGTGAGTCCACATGTAATTAGGTGTTGACAAATATCCCAATAGGTGAATCAACACACTATTTTAATTTTTATTATTTGGTTTATCGAATAAAGTACGAAGTTATAGGGTGAAATAAAATAAAATAGATATAGGTTATATCATGTCATAAAATTACTATTATTAAATTACATCATAATTTAGTACATTGTACATATGATAAGCCATCGAATTTAGGGGGTTTTACAGTATGGTTCAAACGAATGAGAATTTATCAAGAACAACCATCAAGGAGAACTTTGCTAAACTTGATATGCCGATAGAATTTCTTAAAAACAACATCAATATTTTGAAAGATATAATCCAAACAACTACGTTTCATAAAACATTGATCAAGGTGAAGGTTACTCAGCGCTTATCATTGTGCGAACGAATCATGAATTTGTAAAGTTATTACTATGTTCATCGGTTATGAGTTCAACTAGTTAGATTAACGATATAGTCGAGTTATTCATCACAAGATCATCACGATATCATCATTAAGGTGAATTAAACACCTCTGAACTATAACCTTATATTGATATGATTCAAGGTTCAACCAAATTAGATGAAAATCTTAAGTTCATTTAGTTTAGCATCTTTCTAAACATGATGGTTTGATTCAATACAATAATAATAATCCTACAAATTCAACCTATCTACAATGAAACTAAGGATTATTGTTGTTCTAGTGATGTTAATAGTCCATCAAGAAGAGTATGTTTCTACCAAACATGATTACTACCATTTAAGACATCAAGGACACATCATATCAAACCCTTAATCACCATATTCATCATTAAGTTGTTAAAAGCTTAACTACAAACATGTTTAGCTTGATTCAACATTAGGTGGACTATAGTTTATCACTAACATTATAACTACGAGATTATAGGGTGAAATCATATAACATAGCTTCATAAATGAAGAACAATACACCAAAACCACAAGAACACACTCTAAGCTTCAAGAATGACTCCAAACTTCCAATCAACAAGCTCCAAATCAAAATGTAAAGCTCAAACACAAGTTGGAAGAAGATAGAATTGATCTAGGGAGGCAGGGGGAAGATTATAGGGGTGAAAAATCAGAGTTTGGACTTGCAAAATGAAAGACACAAGTTGTCTTTTTATAACAGCATAGTTCGTTTCGTACGTTATACCCAAGAGGATAATGTACGTTAGCATCTTTACGTATGCTACACCAATAGTGTTACGTACGTAAGCTAGTTCCAGAGGCTACTAGACTAAAATACGAACATCATTACGTACGTTATGGCTTGGAGCATTACGTACGTAATGTAGGTCAACTAGGCTGCTCCAAAAGAACATATATTCGAATCACGCCCAACCCCACACGCTGAAAGTTGAGATCGGATAAGACTACAAGCATTACGTACGTAAAAAGCACCTCCTTATGTACGTAAAACCCACAATATAGCGTATGTTATGCTAAAGGGTTAGCGTACGTTAAGCACAGAATTACTAGCCCAAAAATGCACTTATCTATACAACGTTGAGAAATCAATCATAGTGCGAATGATAGTTGTATTCAAGTCTATTATGATATATTCCACCATCAATAAACATTAAACAAATGCAACAAGACTACAACAGTATTGAATTATCCGAATAATACAATAGTAGGTAATAATTTCCGTCGGATATTACAATTTGTCACTATGCCAGCACGGTTCCTACCAGGCAAAAGATGCTATACCCCTGCCTTATCACCGGTATTTTCAGAAGCCAAAGAGTGAAAATTTCAGCAGGAGGCGATATATTGATGCACGGTGATCGACTAAACGTCCGAAGTAGTATTTTCGCAGCTCAGTTGAGGATCAAGCGGGCACGTGTGGAACCGGAAGCGATGAGTAGCCATGAGGAGGACTTTGAGCCCGAGGATGATGCCAGGGATGACTTGACGCCTTTTGAGACAGATTTTCTTGAAAGGGTTAGGGGATTAAGACGTCCCAGGCAGAAATAGTGAGAAGCCAGAACGAAATAATCGAGCGACAAATAAAAATGGAGAAGTGCTTCGAAAAGCTTTTTCGTTTACTAAACATCCCTGACGATACACCGGGAGGATCACAAAGCGAAAATTACAGGGAGTATTCTGCTTTTCTCCCTTGCTTTTTATTATTATTATTTTTAAACTGGGGTCAGTTTCTTTTTCAAGTTTGGGGGTTGTGTGATTTGATTATTGTGGGGTGTTTTGATTATTTTGGTGTGTTTTAGTTTGATTAATGTGGTGTGTTTTGATTATTTTTGTTATTTGGCTTTGATTTTGCTCAGTGTATATTTATATATATTTTGTTTATTTTGATTTGTGAGATTTCTTGATCTGCCCATAACACCAATAAGTTAGCTATATACAAGTTTCTAAAATCGTTTTAACCGGTTAAAACGATTATATATTTCGAATTTTTTGAACCTTAATCTCTCCTTCCAAGCCTTGTAATTATCATTTAAAATCGAGTCATTCGTTACCTTGGCAAAAGAAGAATCAGTCGATTGATGAAAAATAGAACTGAAATTTACTTAATTTGAGGAGTTTTTTTGTTTTTTCATGCTTAGATAATAAACGATTTTTCTGCAAAAAATCTATTCCCTAAAAATGTCGTTAGTCGTTGAATTTTTTGGGCTTACCGCATGTATTATCGTTTTGAAAGGAGACTAGTTGAAAAAAAAGGGAGAGTTGTTAAGCAGCAACAACTGCCTAATTTTGGGGGTCTTATTGTGAAAAAAATAACAACGAAAAATAAAGAACTAACCCATTGTTGGTGCGTAGCTGCCGTCTCACACGAGAAAAAAATTATTGGTGAAAAGAGCTAGACATTAGCAAATAATGGTGTGAAAGCTATCACCTAAAAAAAATAGAAAATGTGTTGGTGAAAAGAGCTACACGTTAGCAAATAACGGTGTGAAATCTATCACCTAAAAAAAGATGGAAAATGTGTTGGTGAAAAGAGCTACATGTTAGCAAATAACAATGTGAAAGCTATCACCTACTTGTTAGAGTAATTAAGTCTATAAAATGGATGTAGATTATGAGCAGATTTGAATTAATTGGCGGCTGAATTTCAATATACTCAATTTCGTGAACAATCACAATATTTGATGACACCGATGAAATTCTTTTTCATATTGAGTCGAAAAATAAACGAGTGATCGAGAGCAACCATTAAAGGGAGTCGTGTGTGTCATGAGTGGGAAAGAAATAATCAACATTTTGGGGGGAAACCTTGCATTTTGGAATTACAAAAATAAAATCGTGTTTTAACTTAAAAATCATTAGTAGATTTATTTTGGATCTTGATTCATTTCTATCTACTGTATAAAGCTGGTTGTTGTAACCAAACCAAACATACCAGTATATCCCGCTCAGAGCAGGGTCTGGGGAGGGTAAGATGTACGCAGACCATGCCCCTACTTATTATAGTAGGGAGGCTGTTTCCGTGAAGACCCCCAGCTTAGTGCACAGCAGAATCTTGTGTGATAAATACCAAGGAAAACATATGATTCGAAAAAGCTCGAGACCATACCTGAGCCCATGGCTTGATCCACATGGGACTTACGTAAGCGGGATTTGGTTACTTCACTCTCGATGAACGCTGCTCTAACAAAAGAGAGGTTGGCTCTGCGCACAGCTCCCTGTCAAAAATACACCACACGAAAAGACAATAGGATAAAATATACAATAAAAGTAAAAATGCAATGCTCTAGGTCAAAACTAACCGAGACAACCCAACCCTGAGACTCTCAACTACAGCACCGCTCCCTATAAAAGAATCCACAACTCCGATCTGGCGCCTCCAAGCGCACCTATCAACAGTCATGGTCTCGGAAAGGTTTAAGGCCTTCAAATCTAGTCTCAGTTGCTCCTCCCACGTCCTCCTCGGTCTGCCTCTCCTCCTCTCCCCGACAACCTTTAAACTCTCGACCCTCCTCACCGGAGCAGATGCCTGCCTCCTGCGGACGTGGCCAAACCATCTCAATCTCCCTTCCCTAACTTTCACCAAAGCTGGTTGTTGTGTAAATAACATTTTGATCTCTTTATATATATATATATAAGTATTTTTCTTAATTTGTGTGTGTTTTATTAATTTATGTGCTATTTTTATTTTTACATTGAGTGTGATTAATAAGGAGTCTTGCTCGGGACTAGAAAGAATTCAAGTTTGGGGGTGTGATAAGTGTCAGTTTATACACTTATCCGTGATTATTATTAATATATTTCACCCATAATTATGAGCTATTCTACTCGTTTTTGCTTTAAATTTATTAGTTCTTATTTATAGGATGAAAATGTAAATTTAGGCTTAATTGGATTGAATTACTGACTTACTCAAGAAATAATATGTTTATAAAATATTGTCTTTATTGAGTTTTTATGTATTCATGTTGTAGAAATTTACGAGACGAGTTCGGCAGTCTTTCCGGATTCAAAATCAGAGTTATATATCAAAAGTTATCATCCGAAGAAGATTTGGAGCGAAAACGCAAGAGTTTAAGAAATTCTGGGCTGAAAATGAAGTCTGAAACTCCATACGGGCGTACAAATAAATTTACGGCCGTAACTCACACAGCAACTAATGTGCAAAAAGCCGAAGCCATATTACGGCCATAACATCCGAAGCTTACGGCCGTAAGTCCTCATAGTTACGGCCGTAACTCCTCAATATTACGGCCGTAACTCTTGATAGATGTGTGATCATTTTTAAATCTTTTATACTTTTGATCTATTATTGAGGGGATGGCTGGCCTTGATCAGATCTAATGTAATAATGCTGGAGTTTTGGAGCTATTAGATGACTTTAGGTGTATAAATAGACCCCTTAGATCCATCATTTATCATCATTTATCTTATTATTTTCTCACTTTGTAATACTTTTTCTTTGTGTGAAGAACACACTTGTGTTCTTGAGAGAGTGTATGTAATAGTGGTTTAGCTTATGTTGTTGAGGGAATTTATTGCTTCTTTCTCCTTTATCTACTAAGGGAGCTAGGATCAATTCTTTTCCTTTTTCAACTAATAATGACCACTCAAGCTTGTAATATATTGAATAAACCCTTCATGGGCTAAGTTATCCTTAGTTGGGATTATAAACAAGGTTTGTCATGTTATTTAAGTTTGTATAAAGATCTATTATGGATAACTTATTATTGTGTGTGATTTTCATTGTTTTACCAATCTTTATTTATTTGGCCAATAAATAATGATATTTATGGTCTTCATATATTTTGAAAGACAATATGTTGATTAGATCAAATGATTTTATGTAACACCCGATTGTAAATTCATTCATTATCATTCAGTAAATTGTCACTCAGTAAATTTTTCACTCATTGATAGTCATTCATCATTCATGTTCGTTCATTATCTTCACCGTTTGGCGTATTTGGAACCTTGGATCAGTTATCATTCGCCTTTCATCATTGTTTGAGATTCGAGTCGAGAATATTATCATTATCGTCATTGTTGGCAGCATGTGTGTGTTGTGTAGCGCACGCTACATACTATTTATAGCGCGCGCTAATTGTGTACTGGTAGCGCATGATATCGGACTTCATTAGCGCACGCTACTAGTCTATTTGTGGCAAGCAGTCCAGTAGGCACTGGACTGAATTGGAGAATTGTAGTGCACGCTATGAGTGGGAATTCGCATATGCTAGTTGTGGGTTGTAGCGCACACTATCGCTTCATCAGCGCATGCAAACATTGTGGAGATAGGCAGTCCAGTAGGTACTAAGCAATCAGTGTAGCGCGCTAAGCAATCAGTGTAGCGCGCGCTAAGGCTCGATCAGACTATGGACAGTAGGTTCTGGACTCCAGTTGTTGGGTATAAAACATCAGTTAGCGCACGCTAATTATTTTGGATAACGCACGCTAAGGAGAAGGCGTTAGCGCACGCTACCAAGTTCGTGGCGAACGCTAACGAAGCAGTCAGAACTCACTGGACTGGCCGGTGAACCCGCTAGTGCACGCTAATATCGGGACCTAGCGCGCGCTAAGCTGGGTTTAGTATAAATAGGATAGTTCAGCCCTTCTTCGTCATTTATTCATCTCACCTCCTTTCTTGGGCGTTTTTGGGCGACTTTGGACGATTTTGGCAGATCTTTTCGATCTACAATCATCTAGCATCATCTTCAAGCTTCTAGTTCGGATTAATCATCATTTAATCCTTTCCAACTCACCAAACCAAAGTAAACATTTCTTGAATCTAGAATTTCGGAATTTGAGTGTTTTCCTTCCGATCTCTTCAAGTTAGATTGCTATTATGTTGGAATATGTTGAATATGGATTATCTACCTTGGATACATATGATTCCTACGGATTTGTTGGTATTTTTCGGAATCGTTGAATATTTGAGGAATTATTCAAGAACCCTTGATGGTAGACTTTGGTAATTTTGGGGGTTTCTGATTTGATGTTGTCGTAATCCCGAGTTGTGCATTCCTATTAGATTATTGATGTCATTGAGGATGTTTTTTTGGATTAAATCACTCATTGGGAGGTTGGTGTTAGATATATTTGAGATTAGTCATAAACAATTGGGGGTTGTTTACAACGTATTCGTTAGAATTCCCCAATGATTTTGGATATTGTTGTATCGACTTTTGAGTTGGTTGTGATCATGCTTGATTCGTATATTAAGCGGATTATTGGTAATTGTGTTATTCAAGGTTGTTCGAGCGGCCGATAATTCCATTAAGGATGTTTGTTCGAGGAAGGACTTTTCTTCACCGGTATTTGAGTAAGTTAATTCTTACTCGGTTAAAAGGTTACTCATTCATTTTGTTGTTGTTCATTCATAAATATAATTCATTCATAGTATATCAATCATGTTGAGAATTGTAATTATCAAACTAACCATTCAATTCACGAGGAACAATGGTTCCAATCATTTCATTTGAAGCTATCGCTCATTGCGTCATTATTTCACATCGGTGAGTCATTCTTGACCCTTGTCGGATTTCTTCTATTCATTATTCTTCATCATGGTCGCTTTGGTTCATGTGACCTTCTTGGATTATATTGCGTTCCGGGTGGTATATGTGTGGAATTTTTAGTCGGGCACACTAAAGTCATTGTGTTTGTAGGGATCCTGACACATTGGACTGTGCAAATGGTAACATACCTCCGTGAGACTAATTAGGCCAAGTTTTGCGGGTGTTTATGCGGGGCGCCGGGCACTCGGCAGGCTTATGCACTTGCACATCCCATTCGTCACGTACTATGATGCCCATCATTCAACTTGATTTCATAACTCATTCATGTGATTATTATATTTTGTTCAACTCTTGAGGATTGTTGTTCTGTGTAACTGACCCCGTTGGGGGATGTTGTTTTCAGGTTATGGCAAGGAAAAGGCACGGGAAGAGAACATTGACGGCGAGGAGTCCCAGTGATACTAGTAGGGGGCCCAGTCTGTCCATTTGTTCATGCTTTTTGATTTGTATTTTCCGCTGCAGTTTCGTTTGGATTTCATTTTATTCAGTGTTGTATATTTTATCTTCATATGAAATATACATGTATTCTGTATTTCCTGGGTGTGTTGTATTTGAAACTCCTCATCGGAGTAATTGGTAATATAATGTGGTTCGGTACTATAGTTGTATTAACTAATTCATTAATTTTCATTCGCCTGGTGGGTCCCAGTTGGGGGTTCACAGCACTATAATATCCGCCTAGTTTGGGGTGTTACAGAGTTGGTATCGGAGCGTGGTTTTGAATACTACCTTCCGAGTCATGTCTCATTGAGATCATCATTTGTCATACTAGTATTATTGGACTTTCATGTCACGTGTGACCTGTGCAAGCGCCGAGCCCCTCAGACCAAAGAAACAGTAAGATTTTTGATGCCATGGTATAATTTCTGGTAGTAAGAATCACTTATTCATCATTCACCAGTCAAAAATCCTCATTCATCATTTTCTTGTGTATCTTTCCGATTCATGTTAATTCATTAATCACTCAGTCAATCTCATTATTCAGTTGTCGATCTTGTGGATCGTATTATCAATCTTCTTAACTTGTTCAAGATGATCATTTCAATAATTTCATCAGATAATCATGTCACCTCAGTTGATCCTTCATGTAATCATTGTGTTAGAGCACGTATGCTCATTATTATCATTTCATAACGTAATCATAATGCGATATTCATGCGAGATCTATAATTATCATGTGACTTTCCTAATTCAGTATGGATAGAGCTGTCAGAGAACGTAGGGGAAGAGGCCGCGGTGCAGGCCGAAACCCGGGAGCACGAGTGAATACCCATGCGAACGCGAGGAACAATGTCAATTCAATGAGCAGCGACGCTGCCACTCACTCACCTGGAAATAATCATTCACCGTCAGGAAGCCGTACCCGAGATACAGCTCAATCAGAAGGTGTTCGGGTTGATCCACTCGCTTTTATGCAGGGCCTGATAGCCCAAATGACTTAGATGGCACGTCTGATGGAGACGATGCAGAACTCAGCCACTCAGGCTCAACAGGCCCCTCCGCCGCCACCTCAGGGTCAAGAGAGGAGTGTGAGCAGTATTATCAGCGACATTTCTCGCCAAAGGCCACCTACTTTCGAGGGCTCATCTGAGCCGGCGGATATTATTCACTGGCTTGAACATTTCGAGAAACTATTTGCTATGGTAAAGTGTCCCGAAGGGCACAAAGTTTCATTTGTGGCTTACTATCTGGGTAAGAGTGCTCACTCTTGGTGGCTATCTTTGAAGCCCACCGACGGATCTTGCATGTGGGACCAGTTCAAGACTCTCATGATGGAAAGATATTATCTGGCCCCACTCAGGGAGGCCAAGTTGTCAGAGTTACTCAGTCCTGACCCCTCAACGGAAGAAGATGTTCTCGCCATTGCCGAGATGTTTCAGGAGCTACTTCCATTCGCCTCATCCATTATTCACTCCGAGGCGGATAAGATCAAGTATTCCAGTAAGAGGTTGAAACCTCATATGCGTCTACAATTACTTAATCATCATTGCACCACCCTGGCCAAATTCATCGAGAAAGCTCTTGCTTATGAGCTTACTGTGAAGGAAATTTCTAAGCATCAAACTTCATCCTCTAGCAAGAAATCGAAGAATCGTAATCAGTCTGAAGGAAGTCAGGAAACCTTAAATAAGCCTCGTGCGGGATCTACTTTTTCTGAGCGACCTTCTATGGCGCCTAAACCTGCGGAATCTCAGCCCCGAGCGGCCAGTTCGGCCATCACCTATTTCAACTGTGGAGAATAGGGTCATTTCAGTACCAAGTGTCCGAGGCAGACTATCACGTGTAACAACTGTGGAATTGCCGGGCATAAGGCCCGTTTCTACTGAAGAGATTCCAAACCTACTCCGGTGACATCTCACGCCCCGAAATAGTCAGCGGTTCAGAATCAGTTCAGTCCGTGTCGTTCAAGACGACGGGAGCGAATAAAGGCAGAGCCCACAGCTATCAGACAAGAGCATCCAGTGTAGGGACTAACAAGCCCCGAATTTATGAGATGAAGAGAGCCGACGATCCGGAGTCCCGAATGATCTCAGGTACACGAAAGTTTATCTCAACCTGTATGTACCCTTTTTGATACTGGCGCATCACATTCATTCATTTCCGAGTCATGCTTGAGTAGACTTCACCTGGATAGTGCTACGAGTTGTGAACCTTATATCATTAGTCTACCTGGCGGTAGAAGAATTATCGGAGATCGTGAGATTAAAAATTGTCCGATTCAGCTTAATGGCCGAGTTTGTTGGCAGACCTGATCGTGGTAGATTTAACTAGAGATGATGTTATTTTGGGTATTGATTAGATGGATCTTCACGATGTTGTCCTTAGTGTCCGTAAGCGTATGGTCACTATCATTTCAGACGATGGAGTTGAGTGTGTATTTCAGGGGGGTAACCCCAGCCGTTCCGGAAAAGTTATTAATATGATGAAGGTAGTGAAGTTACTCAATTAGGGGTATGTAGGTTATTGGTGCTATATGACCAAGACCGAGAAATCATTAGTGATATTGGCGGATATTCCTATAGTGAGAGAATATGCCGATGTATTTCTAGGTGAGTTACCTGGTTTACCTCCGCAGAGAGATGTGGAATTCACGATAGAGTTGGAGCTGGTACATCTCCAATATCGAAAGAACCATATCGTATGGCCCCGACCGAAATGCAGGAACTGAAGAACCAACTGTAGGAATTGACCGAGAAAGGTTATATCCGACCGAGTGCGTCCCCGTGGGGAGCATCAGTATTATTTGTCAAGAAGAAGGATGGCTCTTTTCGCTTGTGCATTGATTATCGAGAGTTGAATAGGGTGACGATCAAGAATAAATATCCCTTAACCCGCATCGATGATCTCTTAGATCAACTTCAGGGAGCTTCAGTATTTTTCAAGATCGATTTGAGATCTGGGTACCATCAGTTGTGAATTCGAGAGTCGGATATCGCAAGAACGGCGTTTCGAACACGCTATGGGCACTATGAGTTTGTGGTGATGCCGTTTTGGTTAACTAATGCACCTGCTGTATTCATGGAGTTGATGATCGAGTTTTCATTAGATCGGTTCTTGGTTGTTTTCATAGATGACATTTTGATTTATTCTCGTGACCGAGAGGAGCACGAATTTCACCTTCATCAGGTTCTCGACGTGTTGAGATGGGAGCAACTCTTTGGAAAGTTCTCCAAATGTGAGTTTTGGATGTCCGAAGTGACGTTTCTCGGTCATGTGAATTCATCAGACAGAGTACGTGTCGACCCTCAGAAGACGGAGGCTATCCGAGATTGGCAACCTCTGAAGAATGTTAAGGAAATCCGAAGTTTCCTCGGATTAGCAGGCTATTACCGACGATTTGTGGAAGGATTTTCTGAAATCGCTCAACCTATGACGAACCTTTTGCGGAAGGATAAGAAATACACGTGGTCTGACACGTGTCAACGGAGTTTGAGGAGCTCAAGAGTCGTTTAATTTCAGCGCCTGTTCTTTCTCTACCGCAAGAGA
This sequence comes from Orobanche coerulescens, assembly GCA_033398695.1. Lineage (NCBI taxonomy): Eukaryota > Viridiplantae > Streptophyta > Magnoliopsida > Lamiales > Orobanchaceae > Orobanche > Orobanche coerulescens. The sequence goes on from CM065814.1 coordinate 8,353,452, forward strand.
CGGAAAGATTTGTGGTTTATAGTGACGCGTCCGGACAAGGTCTCAGATGTGTATTAATGCAGAACGGTAAAGTGATTGCCTATGCTTCGCGGCAACTGAGACCTTATGAGTTCAACTATCCGACCCATGACCTGGAGCTAACGGCCGTGGTATTCGCATTGAAGATTTGGTGTCATTATTTTTATGGCGTCACCTGTCAGATTTTCACCGATCATAAGAGTTTGAAGTATATATTTACTCAGATGGAGTTAAATATACGACAGAGACGGTGGTTAGAACTGATTAAAGATTATGATATTGAGATTTAATACCACCCGGGTAAGGCGAATGTTGTCGCCGACGCCTTGAGTCATAAGTCCGTTCAGGAGCAAATGCTTGCTCGTTTGACTGTTCAGAAGGAACTTCAACAGGAATTCCTAAGATCTGCGATCGAGGTTTGGTTATAGGGATGTTGTTTTCAAGTCATGGCAAGGCAAATGCACGGGAAGAGAATGTTGACGGTGAGGAGTCTCAGTGATACTAGTAAGGGGGCCCAGTCTGTCCATTTGTTCATGCTTCTTGATTTGTATTTTCCGCTGCAGTTCTGTTTGGATTTCATTTTATTCAGTGTTGTATATTTTATCTTCATATGAAATATACATGTGTTCTGTATTTCCTGGGTGTGTTGTATTTGAAACTTCTCATCGGAGTAATTGGTAATATAATGTGGTTCGGTACTACAGTTATATTAACTAATTCATTAATTTTCATTCGCCTAGTGGGTCCCAGTTGGGGGTTCACGGCACTGTAATATCCGCCTATTTTGGGGTGTTACATTTTCACTCTAAGTTGTTCTAGAGGATATAAATATACCTCTAGACCTTAGATGATTCTTTGAGTTATTTTCATAAAACCTAATGCTATGTATTGAAGCCAATCAACATAGAAATATAGTGGATTGATTCAATATATAAGGGGCGTTTGACATTCGAAAGAGGAACCGTATTTTTAGGGAAAATCGAATCTACACAACATAATAAGTAAATACATCTTATGATCTCCTATACATCTTTTATAACTAATGATGAACCAAGTTTGTAATCCCAACTATTTTATTTTACCTTTTATTAATCTATTATTAGTGCAATCTTTCATTTCCTTAAATTTTAGAACTATTATTGCATTTTTCTTGCAATTGTCAAATCAAACTCTAAAATTGTGTGTTTCACTCATCTAAATCTCTATAAGAAATATATAAATAGTGTATAACTCAATATATAACCTAACTTCCTCGTGGGATCGATAAACCGGACTCAAAAAGTCCACTTACTACTTGATACGATATCGTGCACTTGCGATAGTTACACCAAAAGACGTGTCACTAACCCCTGTTTGTTTAAAGTATATTTTGAACAGAAAGTATATTTTCATATTTCTCATTTCCGAGAGAAAATTTGTTCGTTAAATTTTTAAGTTCATCTTGAACTTTCAAAAGATCATTCTTTAAATTATTTTCAATATCAAGACAATTTGAATTATCGATTTCTAAAGATTTCCCTTTTTCAAGAATTTTGGAAATTTTAGTTTCCAATAATTTATTTTTAGATTGAAGGGATTTAATTTCGGATAAAGCATTTTGAAAATAGGTATGCAATAATTCGAATGCTTCAAAGAGTTCATCTTAAGAGGATGTACTAACTGACTTTTGATGTCGCTTTCGTCGAATGAACTTCGTGCCATGAGAGAAAGATTATTTTGATTGAAATCATCATCTTCATCTTCATCGATCCATGTTTCAACGAGTACGTCCTTGTTGGGATTTGTGCCTCGGCATTTTTTAGCAAAGTGGCCTGGTTTACCACATATTCAACAGTTGTTGTCAAATTTCTTAGATTCGCCCGATTTGATGTCCTTTCTCCGGATCAATAAGTTTTGAAACTTATTAATATTCTTGGCATAATATGCTGATTTTTCATCACTTTCATCGACTGGAATTTCTTCTTTGCAAGACATCTTAGCTTTTAAAGCTATCAATTTTTCCTTCGACTTCGGCTTTGCATTCCGAGATTTTAGTACAATCTCGTAATTAATTAGCGAACAAACGAGGGCGCTAAAATCATGATTATTTAAATCTTTCGATTCCATAATCGCCATCACCGTTCCGTCCCATTCCCGAGGTAGTGATCGTAGAATCTTCTTTACTTTTTCACTACTCGAAAGGGGTTTTCCAAACAAGCCAATCCATTCGTAATGACCGCAAATCGGTCGAGCATGATTGTAATGGATTCGCCTTCTTTCATTTGGAATAGCTCGTATTCTTGGAGAAGCATGTTAATCTTTGTCTCCTTGACTTGGTTTGTGCCTTCATGTGTTACTTCTAACATCTTCCAAATCTCTTTGGCACTTTCACACGAAGATATTCGGTTGTGTTCTTTCGGATTTAAAGCACAATATAATAATTGTGTGGCTTTGTAATTATAATGGTCATTTTTCCAATCGGAATCATCATATTCTTCAAAACTTTTAAGCGTACCGTAGGATGATTGGAATTTTCGGACCAAGGCAGATTACTTTCCAAAGTTCGATGTCGTAGGCTCGAATGAATATCAACATCTTCTTCTTCCATGTCATGAAGTTCGATCCATCCAAGAATGGTGGTCGATTTAAAGTAAGACCTTTGACCGGGGCAAGTTGGAACGCCATAGGATCTTCTCTCCTTGGATGTTAAGCCGATTTATATATAGATACCCGCCCCGATACCAATTGTTGGTATATCTGGTATATGCACTATTGTGCGGAAGCGTAAATAAAGTGCGGAAAGATAAATGACACGATATTTATAGAGGTTTGGCCAAACGTGCTTACGTCCTCTCTCTGTATCTTTTTATATAGGATAAAGATCAACCTCTACACCTCTCTTCTATCGGTCGAGGGATTACAGTTACACTCTCATCTTCTATCGGTTCGAGATAAACCGTAATATACTTGTCTTTTTGTCAGTACAAGGTAAACCATTTTACTTTTATATCGGACAAGGAATCAACCTATCTAGCTTTCTATGAGTACTAGACAAACCTCACGTGGATATAGATTGCAATTCTAATAATGCCAGATCCTTGATCCTAATAACACTGAATCCAATCTTATCCTTTTTTCCTCTCGTGTATGTTTTCGTGTATAACACTCAAACACTTATCAATATAAGCTCAAATACAACAACAAGAATGTTTAAAATGATATCACAAGTATAGATGATTTGCTCAGAGTTGTTGTGTAGTTTGATACCAAATGGTTTGGTATTTATAGGCAATTTCCTCCAACTAGCCGTCACTGCCAGTCTCACTTAGCGTGCGCTAGCTAATTCATTTAGCGTGCGCTATTGCGTATTACGTACGTTAAATACTACGTGTTACGTACATTGTGATTCATGCAAATCAGGCCAGTAGCCTCGTTTCTTTCTTTACGTACGTTGTGTTTCTTCATTATGTATGTTATGGTCATTGAGTAGCGTATGTTATTCTGCTTCGTAGCGTGCGCTAATCAGTCAATATATCTGTTGCCTGCTTTTGTCAAAATGTCCGTTGTGTGCTTGAATTTGACCCGAAATCTTCCAACGGGTGTCTTGTTTGAATTCGTAATCAAATACTATTACGTACGTTAACCTCCCTTCGTTACGTACGTTATTCTCTTTTGATAGCATGTGTTATTCTTGGAACATAGCGTGCGTCATTCCATCAGGTGATACTTCACACTCTCGTCTGTCTTCAGGTAGCTTTCGTAGCGTGCGCTAATATGTAAGCATTATGTGCGCTAACATTGTTTCTTTACCCAGATTGTGCATCTTCGACTCTTTGTTGTTTTGTTGTTTGCTTCCTTGTTGTTTTTCTTTATTTAACAACTAATTATAAAAACTCGATAATGAATATTTGGAATAAAATATTCCAACAACTCCCAATCACTACTCCAGTCTAAGGCACACGCCCGCAACATATCCTCCAATGTCTGAATCATCCGCTCCGTTTGACCGTCTGACTACGGATGAAAAAATGTACTCAATCTCAATTCGGTACCCAAAGCCCGATGGACCGACTGCCAAAAATACGAGACGAAGTGGCTATCCCGATCAAATATTAATAGTCTTAGGCGTATCGTGTAGCCGTACTATCTCCAATATGAATATCCGAGCCAACCTCTTCGGTCCCCAAGTATCCTTAATGCCAAGAAAATGTGCTAATTTGGTTAGTCGATCGACAATCACCCATATTCACTCCAGTTCTCATTCTTGGCATCCTAGTGATAAAATCCATGGAAATATCTTCCCACTTCCACTCGGGGATAGGAAGCGGCTTCAACAGCCCGACTGGTCTCTGATGCTCAATCTGGACTTGTTGGCACGTCAAACACCGTGCTACGAACTCCGTGACATCCTTCTTCATATTATTCCACCATAAATTCTTTTTAAGGTCTTTATACATCTTACTCGTTCCGGGGTGGATAGAGTAAGGAGCAGCATGAGCTTCTCAAAGTATTTTCTGTCTCAAAACTAAATCATTCGGGACACAGAGTCTCCCTTGAAACATAAAACTGTCATCCTCAGAACCATAAAGCCTGAATCTTTCCCTTTTTCTGCATTCGCCTTCAGCTGATTGATCATCGGGTCATTCATCTGCACTCCTTTGATGTCATCAACCAAAGACGAAGAAATCTCGAGGGCAAACAACTGACCCTGCACTGCTAAATCCGTACTTCGATTTCCTGTTCAATAAGCTCTTGTCGAATCCTCGCTTGTGGTGTGAGAACCTCAAGTATTTGAAACGATGCCGGCTTCCAACTCAATGCGTCCGCCACAATATTGGCTTTTCCCGGATGATAAAGGATCTCCAAGTCATAGTCCTTTATTAGTTCTAACCAACGACGCTGTCTCATGTTCAGTTCCTTCTGGCTTAAAATGTATTTCAAGCTCTTATGATCGGAGTAAATCCGGCATGGAGAACCATATAGATAATGGCGCCAAATCTTCAGTCCGAACACCACTGCCTCCAACTCTAGGTCATGAGTAGAATAATTCACTTCATACGGTTTCAACTGTCGTGACACAAAAGTTATAGTCCTATCATGCTGCATGATAATGCACCCAAGTCCCTGGCCTGAACCATCACTATAAACTAAAAACCCACCGTTCCTTGGAGGCAAGGCTAACACCGACGATGTAGTCAAACGCCTTTTCAGTTCCTCGAAACTCTATTATCTCTCGTCGTTCCATTCGAACTTTTCGGACTTCTGGGGTAACTGAGTAAGCGGTCGAGCAAGTTTAGAGAACCCCTCGACGAATCGTCTATAATACCCGGCAAGTCCCAAAAAGCTACGAACCTCCTTCACGTTCTTAGGCGGTGCCAATCTAACACTGCATCGATCTTTTGGGGATCTACATGGACCCCTTCAGCTGAAACCACATGCCTTAGAAACATAACCTCCTTCAGCCAAAACTCATACTTTGAGAACTTCGCAGAGAGATGCTGAGCTCTCAAAATCTCCAACACTAGTCGCAAATGATGAGTGTGCTCCTCGACATCATGAGAATAGACGAGAATATCGTCCATAAAAACAACTACACACTTATTGAGATGCTCGATAAATATCTTGTTCATTAGCTGCATAAATACTGCTGGCGCGTTGGTTAGTCCGAACGGCATAACCACAAACTCATAATGTCCATACCTAGTACGAAAAGCGGTCTTAGGGATGTCAGACTCCCTCACTCGGAGTTGGTAATAACGAGATCTCAAATCAATCTTCACAAACACTGTATCTCCCTGTAACTGATCGAACAAATCGTCGATACGAGGCAAAGGATATTTATTTTTAATGGTCACCTTGTTCAGTTCCCGATAATCGATACATAAACGCAGTGAACCATCTTTCTTTCTCACAAACAAGACCGGCGCACCCCAAGGTGAGGCGCTAGGTCTGATATATCCCTTCTATAACAATTCCCCTAACTAAATCTTCAGTTCCTGCATTTACGAAGGTGTCATATGGTATGGCGCCTTAGAAATTGGGGCTGCACCCGGTTCTAAATCAATTGTGAACTCGATCTCCCACTCCAGTGGTAGCCCTGGAAAGTCATCTGGAAAAACATCAGGAAACTCGTTTACCACTGGAATCGAAGAAAATTAAACCTTCTCGTTCTCTACTCTCGTAGCATAACACCAATATCCCATACAACCATTGCTAAATGAGTTTCGCCGCCTTCATAGCAGTGATTAATAGTTTCTAAACCTTCCTCTACTGCCCCACAAATGATTGTTCGGTACCATCCTCGGCCAACATCGATATACTCCTCGTGCGATAATTCATTACCGCGCCGTGTCTATCAAGCCAGTCGTCCCCTAGGATCAGTCCTCATCGACAATATCGATAATGATTAAATTCGAAGGCCACACTCTATTTGCGATTATCACTGGACAATCTCTAACCTCTCTATCTCCCACAATTCTATCCCCACTAGACAATTTAACCACAAACGGTTCACAAGCAGACAAGCATACAATATTCAATCGACGCACACAATCCAAAGAGATGAATGAATGAGAAGCACCAGAATTGAAAAGCACTCTAACTGGATGAGAGAGAACATGAACGGTACCTATAGCCACAGTAGCTTCTGGATAGTCTGCTCTCCTCATCTCATAAACTCGTGGCTGAACTGAACAAGCACTGGAGGCTCCCCCTCTAATGGACTGACCCCGTCCTCGTCCCCGACCGAATCCCTGAGATGGCTGACCAGCTGATGGCTTCTGATTAACACTTGGTTCTTTAGGTGTAGGAACAGATGCCTGAACTCCAAGAGCCTTCTATCCCTCGGTACAATACGCAGCTCTGTGTCCCGTATGGCCGCAACTATAGCACTTCAGATGAGGCAGGTCACAATCACGACTGATATGGCCCTGCTGGCCACAATTAAAACATGTCACACCCTGGCTGGACACACTAGGACCATTTCTGAAATTTCGGTTGCCTCCAGATGCACGGTGAGACTTTTCGGATGGGTAGTTTGTCGACTGAGATTTCTGCTGATTGTTGTTCTTACTACCCGAAAAATTTCCTGAGCTCTTCTGCATCTTACCCACACTAGCCGTCTCCGTAGCTGTGAAGGACATATTGTAGGCTAATGCTTTGCCCTGATAATTCTTCAGTGTGGTACAAGCGAACCTATCCATGTAATGTCGAATTCTGGGCTTCATCTGCATATCAAAATGTCGGATCTTATCTATCTCTTCTCTTACTTGCCCCTTGACATGGTTAAGTTGCTGGTTATATTCGATGATCGCCTGAGATACTGGGATGTCCTGGGGTTTAGCCTCATAAAAGGCTCGAATTCTGGCCTCCTGAACAAGCCACGGGCAATACTCGACCTCCATTAGTTCCTTAAACTCGTCCCATGAAACCTCACGATCCTGAGGCGCGACCGTCTGCCACCAGCTAGCAGCGTCCCTTGCCAGAAAGTACTGCGCAATCGCCACCTTCCGTGCCTCTGGACAATTTACCGCCACAAAAACTTTGTTCATCTCGTTGATCTAATATTCCCAGCCGACCGGACCCATAGCACTAATGAACTGAGGAGGGCGCATACGGATCACATCATGTAGTCATCTCTCTGCCCCAGTATTCTTCACAGGAGGTCGATTATTGAGTTGAACTGCTCAGGTCAGGAGTGCCATTTAGTTAGCCACTTGCTGTAATATAGTGGCCAAACCAACACCCGCATTATTCCCTGCGGAATCTCCCAAACTGGCCGACTGGTCCTGTTGACCATCGGTACTAGGATGGACTGAATTCGACAAAATAGGAGTAGTCGATCCAGCATCCGAACCGAGAGACATGGCCGCCCCACCGGTTGCGCCACATCCTCGACTGCGTCCGCGACCGCATCCGCGACCGTGTTCGCATCCTCTACCGGCTGACATTATAAGGGATAGAAAAAGAGGAAAACACAAGTACAGTTCAGAAAGATAATTGTCATGGTGACCGGTTCCCCATATTACGAAATCGAAAGACAATCCAGTAAAGACAATAAAAAGGTAAGAGATCTTACAAGTACTGGTCGTACTAAGATGATGGCAGCGCGATGATACTGTGTTTACAACAACGTGACTAGACCCAAAAGACTAACAACCTAGGTATCCATAAACCTAGGCTCTGATACCATATTATGTAACACCCCCAAGATATTCAGGGCATGTCACAGCGCCGTGACTCCCATCCGGAACTCACAAGGCTAAATTTGTACAACATCCATAACAGAACACACCAAAACCATCCATCATTTTTCGGTTCAACCGATGAATTCCCACGGCAACATTTAACCACAATAAGACATCAATTTAATGTAATGACAACACAAAAAACAACTCTCCTATAGTACTCGAGTACCATCTAACAATTTGTGACAAACAAAAATAAAATCCCAATAACCAATCTCAAAACAATTAAACACGACGACCCCATCACAGTATCACGCCTGGCCTTTATCCTCGTACTGCTCCGGCACTCTTCCGATCGCATTCTCGCACCTGGAATACATGAAACATATTTCCCCCAAAAAGGATTAGCCGTGAAATAGCTAGTACAAGTAACGCAAATGAATTCTTACATCTTACAATATCAAAACACATGCATCAATGGTTTTCAAAAACGAGTAAGATAATGATTTCCAAAAATGCAAAATCTACAATGTATCACCAAATACAATTCCTCCCAATTAACCATGGACCCGACCATGCGCGAATCCTTCTGAGGCCCCGATAGACCCTCCCAGAGTGGTTAACCCAAAAGTTCGTGAACACAACCATGCGTGGATTCCTCCGAGGCCCCGTTGGACCGTCCCAAAGTGAACATACACACTCAATCACTCAAATACACCACTTTGCACATTTAAGATAGTAAATTCGTAAGAATTACTTGCCTTTGATACATGGCGGACTGAAATGAGACTGTAAACGACCACCGTTGGAAGAATTTGGAAATATCAAACCTAAACGATTCGTAAAACGACTATCAACAATAGTACGATTGGAAATTAAATGGAAATACGCCTGAAACCCCGCCTACGACGCAAATAATCCAACATCATAATCAATAAGGGCGGATCGAAACCAACACCCTCTCGATACTTAAAAATTCCAAGAATACCATAATAATCTCCTAGGAACAACATGAATCGGAAGTAGATAATCCATACTCAACACAATTCCACCATAACTACGGCTAAATCGGAGAATTTGCGAAGAAACCCCCAAATCCCGGAAAGTCTAGGGTTCTAGAAGATTACCTCGATTCAAATGCAAAGGAGACGGATTGGTGTTGTTAATCTATACCAAATATCCAAGGAAGATGATAGCTAGATCGCAACAAAATCGCCCAAGAATTGCCCACGTCGCGTAGGAGAAGAAGAAAGGAAGAAATGTGCGAATTCGGTCCGGTCCTGGGTATTTAAACCCAGGTTGGCTTACCTACGTAATCCAAAAGGGTTAACGTATGCAAGCCTCATAACATACATAAAGACTCTAATGCTTACGTACGTAATGAATTTGCAGAACTCTCTGCCCAAAAATACGAAGGTTATTGATCGCTTGGATTCGTGTAGTATGGTTTTCAAATCCGATCAATTTTAAAATTTGTAAAACCTCGGAGTATTTCCAAGGTGTCGAACCCAAGGGAATTGATGTGTCGAAAATAAAGGAAGTAACTCTACTCAAAATTTGACTGTTATTTAGGAATCCGAAAATTTGTTTTGATTCTAATTATCTAACTTTTAAAAATCGAAGAACAAAAATTAAATAAAAGATGAAAGATGAATTATTTAAATCAAGCAAATGAAACAAATTAGCAAAATAAAATCACAAGATGGAAGTTAATTGATCCTAGGGTAGTATCATCTAATTGAGTGCACACAATCCATTCACTTGATTCCTTTTCCCCAAATTTTAATTCAATCCTAGAAATAATCACTCAGCCGATCTAGAATTCCGATCAAGGCAACCTAGAAAGATAGTTAATTTAAACCCTTTTTCCCGCTAAGGCTCAGAGAATTTAAATCACTTAAAAAGCACCAACTTATTTGTCTATGATTTATCTTTCTCCGCTAGGTCTCAAGATAAAATCATATTATGCATCAAGTATTTCCACTAATCAATTACTCCTTCCGGGCAAAATCAATTAGCTAACATGCATCGATTAAGGGCCCTTTAATCTAGCATGAGATTTAACACAACTTGATCACAAGCCTAGGATGAAAGGTAAAAAGGTAATCAAAGGAACATCATGTGAACATCAATTAAATTTACTAACCCTAGAATCAATCAATGAATTTAGCCAGACATAATTGAAATTAAACAAGAAACAGATGGAGAATGCATATTATTCATATGAAAAGAGAGATTACAACCCGTAATTGCTGCCTCCAAAAAGTTCTTGTATCCCAAGAATTAATCTTGCCAAAATATGTAAAAGATTGTAAAAGATGATAAAAGATGAAAAAGAATGATCCAAGATGATGGAAGATGATAAAGAATAGCAAAACTAGGTCTAGGAGGAGGTTTATATAGCCTAAGGGGGTTACATTCCCGATTAGCCCTAATCTAGGAAACAAAATCTGTCCAAAAGAGTCATAATCCGTCAAAATACGAGAGTCCGCTGGGTAGCCTATCGGACTGGCCTATCGGCCGATAGGCTGGCCGATAGTTGGTTCGTCGATCTCTTCACTTGGCAGGGCAGAATCTCCTTTCGGACGGGCCTATCGGCCGATAGGCTGGCCGATAGGTGTGTCTGTCTTTCGCAAAAATCTGTTTCTTCGTCCGTTTGACTCGACTCTCGGTCCTTTGTCTCGTTTTGGGTCCTTTTGGCTCTAAAAACCTGCAAACACACTAAAACCAACCCAAACGCGTAATACGGCTCGACTAATCATAAATACGCCAAATACGAGCACATTAATCACGAAACGAGATAAAAACCTAGTATAAAATCCTAGAAATAAGTGGTAAAATTACCACTTATCAGTTATTACGTATGTTAGGAATAAGGCCTTAACGTACGTAACAGCCTTAACATATGTAAAAGATCTGAAACTAGCGTACGTAAGACATGTCACAGCACAGTTTGTTAAGAGCAGTTTGTCAATAAAGGATGCGACGGAATCATGGGACGACGACCACATGAAACTAGAACAAGCTTGCGAAAGGTTCGAGACGACGAACTTAAGCGCTAGAAGGAAACACGATCCCAAATTTTCCAAAGGTTTGGAATACGACCACGAAAGTAAATTCCCCTAAACTTTTAGAAAATTACAAAACGATCCGAAACGACCGAAAACCACGATCCAAAAATGAACAGCCATGCTGAAGCTCACAACATGACTAATAATAATAAATGAACTTGCACAAAACTCGAAACGACAATTTCGTACAACAAACGCACCGAATGAGTCGACAAGCGAAAAAATCATAACTAAACACAAAATCGAGTGTAGCCATCTCGAAACATGCTCGGATGCTAAAATACACAGGATTAAATATTCTCAAAATATTAAAATAGTTACAAGCGAGTCGCTAAAAAGGGAAAATACACCAAAGTGGAAACTACTAAAAACAAAAAAAAGTGCGAACATTACAAAGAGTCTCCAGCCATGGCTATCGGACACGGCATGTCCGTCTTAGGGGTGTTGGACCTTTTTTTTCCTTTCTCGCCAGTTTCACATGCCCGTGCCTTAACTTCGTGGTGTTTGGAGTCGGGATATCTCACTTGGTGCCGATTGGCCTTAAAATACCTCAATATAACTCTGAAAAGACATAAAAACACCAAAACATAATCGAGTGCAACAAAATTGAGAACCAATAATGATGATGTAGTTATAGCACAATCAGATACATTTAAGCTCGACAAAAAACACTTAAATATGTGCAAAATCACATGTTAACAATGGCTCCCTATAAGGTACTTTATGGAAGGAAGTATCGATCATTTCTATATTGGAGTGAGATAGGAGAAGGTAATATGGGACCAGAATTGATTGGTCAAATTATTGAGAAAATAGTCGAGATCAGGAGTACAATTAAGACTGCTCAAGATCGCCAGAAATCTTATGTTGATAAACGGAGGAAGAATCAGTTTGAAATCGGCGACAAGGTGTTTTTGAAGGTGGGCCATATGAAAGGCGTGATAAATTTCTATAAAAGAGGGAAGTTACAACCTCGTTTTATCAGACCCTTTGAAATTTTGGATCATGTTGGAGGTTTAACCTATCTTTTGGCCTTGACGCCCCAAATTATCTGTGGTGCATAATGTATTTCATGTTTCTATGTTGAGGAGATATGTGCACGATCCCGAGAACATTCGTAACTATGAAGATCTTCAAGTGGCCGGAAACTTGACATCTGAAGAGGTACCTATTGCTATTTTGGAGCGAAAGATTCACAAGCTCCAAAATAAAGATGTATCTCTCATTAAAGTTCAGTGGAACCGTCATGGTGTGTGAATAAAACAGCTTGGGAACGTGAAGAGGAGATTCGTTCTAAGTATTCAACATTCGTGTTTTAAGGTACGTAATTTAACTTTCAAGGACAAAGTTTGTTAAAGGGAGTAGGTTGTATGGCCCGGTTTTGCATATACATTTATTATGAATTGTTGAAAATAAGTTCAATTTGATTAAATTAATATCCGGATAATTTTGTCACTTAATTCATTTAAAATTAATTAATTCATTATCTCATGTCATGTCATATTAATTCTCGTCATTTTATTTCATCGTATTTCACCTCGTCATTTCAGGTCGATTCCAATATTGAGCGATATTAATCGTTACCCAAAAAATATTACAAGGCAAATAGTAATATTATTTATTATTGTTATTATTATTATTGTTTAGATAGTCCTATCCCAATTACTTTGGATCACTTTAGGTTTTTTTTGGCCCAATTAATAATAATTTAAAATATATTTTAGTCCTGAATCCAATTTAATGATTGGCTTAAGTCTTTAATAAATTTCTACCAAAAGTTTAATTGTTGTAATACAATATAAATAATGTATTTTGTACTCTGAAACAATACATGATATAATACTCTGATTATTTCTGCAATCGGCCGCTGCCTATTCCGTCTTCTGCAAATTCTTCATCAAAATTTAAAGGGATCTCTCTTTTTTAGTACCAAAGCATAAAAGTAACAAGTTATATATCCTCATTCATAAAACTATAAGTTTTTTATACCAAAATGTGTTAAAAGACTTTATTACCCTTAAAGTCTACCACTAAAAGATAAAAAAACATAAAAAAAAAGATTATTAAAAGGAAACAACAATAAAAAAATGGTCCCACAACTCAATATTTTCCTCTGCAAAAAAGCACTCCTCATCTCTCTGCAAAAAAACTCTCCCGTCGTGAAACCCTTCGCCGGCCAAAAAATGTCGAACTCCGACTACCACAGAGAATCTGAAGACGCCAGAAGTTCCGCTAGTGACACTCCATCTGAAGAGGAATTCGTCAATGAGCCGCCGGTTAGTGTATTTTCATTCACACACGATCGTGCCACGACGGTTGTTCATCGTCCCACGATGGTGCTGAAGAAGATGACACCATCGTGTACACGATGGTCTTTCGTGGGCACGATGGTTACACACGACGACCGTCGATCGTGTGTAACCATCGTGTGCTAGAAGACCAAAGGCTCCTGCCTTGCACACGATCGCAGGCACACGATCGATGCCCGTCGTGTGAACCGTCGTGTGGCACACGATGGTCTTCACACGACGGGCATCGATCGTGTGACTTCGATCGTGTGCAAGGCATAATTTTTTTTTCGTTCTCTTAAGCATTATATCATATTCTTATGAGTTGTATGTCTATATTGCAGACTGGTTGCGTATGGAAGAGACCTACATTGCGTTTTGTTACACGTCAAGTGAATCTTTACATACGGGAGACGGTATTTAAAGAGATCATTGAGACACTAAGAAGTATGGGCCGCAATTCCGCAGTTGCTGATCGAGCTATTGAGAGCTTGACCGAGGGGGTCCTGGGGCGCTTGATTAAAGTTAAGGGGAATGGGAAATACTGCCCTACATCACTTGATTGCCCGTCAATTGGAGGGTGATCAAATCCCCCCGGATGAGTCGTGTTTCCAGGTTTGCGGGAGGACCATTCGTTTTACGGCCCGTGATTTTGCCATGATCACTGGACTCCATTTTGGAAACTCTACCTTCCATCCCCAAGACGACCATCTCCTTCCGTCTGACGGTATTTTCCACAGAATACTCCATGCCAAAAATATTAAGGTTAGTGTTCTGCGGAAGAGGTTCAATGCTCGAGATTTTGGTAGAGACATAAGAGATTATGTGAAGGTTGCCAATTTGCTTATATAATACTACTTTATCCTATGTCGTGACGACATGATGGTCGAGACATGGGCATGGGCATTAGTTGAGGATTTCGAGCAGTGGGATATGTTTCCTTGGGGTTCTTATGCCTTTGGGGTTTTATCTTACTACATAGGCAACGTTGCCATGAAGGAGGGACAAGAGCACAAGGACTATCACTTCTATGGTCCTGTTTGGGCTTTACAGATATGGTCGTATGAGATGATTTCTTCATTGGGAGTGTTGTGTGGTATTCGAGATAAATCTGTCCAAGTCCCCCGGTGTTTGATGTGGACTACGAGGAAGATGTTTTGTGATTTCACTCATTTCTTCGATGATAAGGTACATAAATTTGTAAACGTATTTTCTCCTGACTTCATCTCTTAAACGTTATGTGATTGCCCATCTAATGGTATGCTTTAATGACTAATTTTGCACCACAGAGTACTTCCCTCTTTACCGCATTTGGAGGAGGATGAGGCTGAGTACTACTACCTGAGCTTTGAGAATGGATCGCCATATGACGTTAAGTTCATTAAGCCTGTAAGAATAGCTGTGAAGAATAAGGAGGATGAGCCTGCGCCGATCCCGAGGAAGAAAGTTATGGATAGGTTGAAGAAGGCTGCTGAAAAATTGATTACATATGAGTCGGCGCATAAAGTGTCGAAGCGACGCCGGCAGAGTACCCCACCAGTAGATGGTGCAGAGACATCGGACCGGGAGAGGCAGTCGGATAGGGTGTGTTGTGTCCACGGACTTCCTTGTCCGGACCACACCCAGGACACGAGCAGGGATGAGTACTTCGATCACCGTTTGAAGGCGATCTTGTACGACGATTCTGAGTCCAGATTTATTGCTCGAGTTTCTCGCCGGGTGCTTTCTGGGATCGTGGATGCACTACTCAGCTGGGAGCCATGATAGGCCTCGTCATTCTGCATCTGTTAGCAGCGCCCAGCGGAGGATTCCTGACCCTCCACATCACTCAGTCTCTGGCGCAGCCCACAGTCACCATTCTCAGCGTCAGCCTAGTCATCATTCTCAGCGTCAGCTGAGTCACCATTCTCAGCATCCGCCTACCCACCATTCTGAGGTCCAGCACAGTCACCATTCTCAGATTCATCATTCTTTTGAGCGGACTCAGCAGCCCCTTGATTACGAGCATCAGTATGAGCCATTTGAGGTGCCGTTTCAGCAGTATGGGACGATGTTCTACTGGTTTCAGGACGAGCATCATTATTGTAACACCCCAAACTAGGCGGATATTACAGTGCCGTGGATCCCCGACTGGGACCCACCAGGCAAATGAAAATGAATGAATTACACAGGATAAATGTAGTACCGAACCACATTACAACAATAGTTACTCCGATGAGGAGTTTAATTACAACACACCAGGACAATACCGAATACTAGTGTATTTTATATGAATATAAAATACACAACACTGCATGAAACGGAGTATCCAAATGAAAATCTGCAGCGGAAGATAAATGACAACAATATGAATAACTGAAAGATCGGGGGCCCCTACTAGTATCACTGGGACTCCTCGACGTCAGCATGCTATTCCCGTGCTTTTGCCTTACCATGACCTGAAAAACAAAATCCCCAGCCGGGGTCAGTTACACAGAACAACAATCCTCAAGGGTTGAAAATACACAAACATGATATATTTTTAGTTATGAAAATCCTGTCGAAACATACGCAATCAAACATGCTATATGAATCAACTAACAGTACGGCTCAAAGGAATGGCGCCACACTACGTCCGGGATGGAAATGTGTCCGTGCACAAGCCACCAACGAGTATCGATCGAATACACGTGTGGTCTTGTACCTAATCAGTCTCACGAAGCCATCAACTCGTGTGCACAGTCCAATGTGAGGCCACCAACCAACACACGACTATAATGTGCCCGACATGAAAATCCTACACATACCAACCGGCATGCCAGTATGACCCGGAATGCCACGATATAACAAAAGTGACATCAAAATCAATAATGACTCACCGAGATGAAATGACAGTGAAATGAATGATAGCTCAATGAAATAATTGGAACCGTCGTTCCTCGTGAATAAAGTGATTCTTCAACAATTACAAGTCTCAATATGATTAATACAATGATGAATGAGTTATGATTATGAATGATCAACAACTAAAGGAATGAATATCCTTTTAACCGAGTAAGAACTAACTTACACAATACCGATGACAATTATCCTTCCACGAACAAATGTCCTAAATGCGATGTCGGTCGCTCGAACAACCTTGAATAACACAATTACCAACAATCCGTTCAACATACGTATCAAACACGAATATAACGAACTCAACACGTCGATACGACTAAACCAAGTCCATAGAGGCATTATATCGAACACTTTGTGGCCAAACTTCGATTGTTAACAACCCAACCTTGATTATACCCACATCAAAACCCAAAAAGTGTTTCAATCCAACAAAACATCTTCCAAATGATCAATAATCCAAAATGAATATCCAAATTCGTGATTACAACAACAATTAATCGAAAACCCCCAATTCCAACTCAATATTCAAAGTGTTCTTGAATAATCCTTCAATAATCCATTGAATCTTTATACAAACTCATAATCATATACATATCCCTTCATATAACATGATTATAACGTCCAAAACATCATATCTCAACACAAAATCGAAATCCAAGATGTTGAAGAAATTACCTCCTGAAGATCCAACCACTTTGATCCGATGAATACGAGTTAAATCGAGTATCCGAGCTATACAATCGAATGAAAATGAAGAAAATCAAGTACTCAAGTGTTTGATGAAGGAAAATCCCTTCCTCCCAAGCTCTCTCTCGGACAAGATGGAAGAAGAAAGTGAAAATGAAGAAAAAGTCTCGGTCAGCCCTATATAAACTGCCGGAAGTTACGGCCGTAACTCGGCCTTCTTACGGCCGTAACATCCTAGGCCAACGGCCTTACGGCCGTAACCAGCCAACTCGTACGGCCGTAACTCGGCTTCGTCCAATCATCTGCCGACAGCCTTACGGCCGTATCCGAACCTGACTTACGGGCGTAACTCGCCCTCGTCTAAAACACCTGTCGACATCCTTACGGCCGTACCCGCACACCTTACGGGCGTAACTCGGACGATACGGCCGTATCCGGCCAATATTACGGGCGTAAGCCCCCTTCGTCGAAAATGACCAGGTACCCTGCCCGCAACGTACGGTCGTATCCGGCCAAGCCTTACGGCCGTATCTCCCTCGCCTTACGGCCGTATGTCGCAACCCTTACAGCCATAACTCGCCTTCGGCCAAAAACGTCTGGGCACCCTGCTCGACACATACGGCCGTATCCGGCCAAGCCTTACGGCCGTACTGCCTAACTTACGGCCGTATG
This sequence comes from Orobanche coerulescens, assembly GCA_033398695.1. NCBI lineage: Eukaryota > Viridiplantae > Streptophyta > Magnoliopsida > Lamiales > Orobanchaceae > Orobanche > Orobanche coerulescens. The sequence goes on from CM065814.1 coordinate 8,371,233, forward strand.
CCGAAATCCTTACGGCCGTAAGTCCCGCTCGTCCGAAATGGCCTGGAAACAATGAACGTCTATTACGGCCGTATCCGACACTCCTTACGGCCGTAACTCGTTGCTGGACAAGATGAAATTCCGACAACTCCGATTTCTCGCTACGATTGATGAATGATTCGACATACCAAACGTTTGTGAACGCGAACAAGTCCAACACATGCCAAAAATGATATTTCCAGCACAAGACTACTGTTAGGAAAAACAAACACCCTGTATCGATTCAGCCGGGATGCCCGATCCCTGTATCGAGTGTTATTTGTTATTGAGAAGGTTTTGACATATATGCCAAATACAGTAAAGGAAACTGTATCGAGGATTCAAGGATTTATCATGTATCGAAGACCAGCCTCGAATCAGCATAAGTGAAGCTCGTCAGTACAGCAAGAAGACTTGTAATAGATCAAGTATGGAAAACTATCTCGATGCCTTAAATACAGTCTCCTTCCATACAGTTCACAAAAGGACAAAGAAGAACACAAGTCAAGTCCCGTTGAACAAAGAAGTATTTAAATACTCAAGGATAAAGTATTTAAATACTGTCGATCTTCGAATCTTGAGAATCCTTGAAATCCGGATCATGTCATATTCCCGTTGAAGGAAATCTTATTCAAACGGACATCTCAAACGGATACTTTCTTCAGAGGCTATATATATCCTTGAAGACATTGAAGATCAGTTACCCTAAGTAACATAACTCTCAAAGCTATCAAAGTTATCATCTGAGCAAACATATCTCTAGAGCATACTGCAAGTTAGAACGAAAGAGATATACAGTGCTCAACATCAAGAACAGCTATCATCAACTCAAGAACGTGATATTCAAAGCTGCTGTTCTTACCTGGTTACCTAACCTTTTACCTCTGTGTAAAAACCGAGCTCTGTGTGAACTCAACCAGTTATTCTGACCTGTGTGGGACGAATAAGGACGAAGCTTTGGAACTGTGTGTGAAGAAGCTAGTCAAGAAGGAAGCTTTAACCAATCTGTGTGAACGGTTGAAAGCGACATTCTTTGTATCAATCTGTGTGAACAATACAAGGATAGGTTTGTTTATAATTACGTAGTTGTGTACGCAGTAATTATATAATAAACTTTTTACTCCTGTGTGGAGGACCAGTGGACGTAGAGGGGTTTACCTCGAACCACTTAAATTACTGTGTCATTTACCTTCACTTTTCTTGTTTGAAATTACCGTGATATATTAAGTATACACCAAATACTCTGTTCTTGTATCACGGCAACTAATCGTATCAAGACTTCCGCTACGCACTCAGATTTAGATTCCATACAGTTTGTTGTTTAAACTACTTTTCCAAACTGTATCCAGTATACTTAAGTGGCCAACAAGTGGTATCGGAGCGGTTGATTCTAAAAATAATCGATCGTATTTCTTTTTAATCGAATCAGATTCAAATCACTTATTTTCAAAACAGTCTCTTTCATTCCTATATTATCAGTATGGATACTTCTATGATTAACAAAGTCCCTATGTTCTCTATTAATGAATTTGACGACTGGAGAATTAGAATGGAAGCTCATCTTGCAGCAATGCACGAAGAGATGATCTTTGTTATACAGGATGGTCCGATCAAGATCATGAAGGTCAATCCAGCCGCAAGGATTGAGGGCCAAGCCCATGCTGAAATGCTCGAGAAGGAACGCGAGCAATGGACAACCGATGAAAGGAAGCGAGCCAATCTCGACAACGTGGCTAAGAACGCGTTATTTGTCACTCTTGACAAAGGCACGTTCTCAAGGTAAAGAGCCGCAAAAGCGACGAAGAAATGCAGGATAAACTCAAGTTAATTTGTGAGGGAAGGCTCTCAAAAGAAAACAAGATTTCAAAACTTACTCAAGCAATTTGAATCTTTTGAAATGAAACCAACGGAAACACTTGAGGAACTTGACCTCAGTTCTTGGTATTGTTGGTGAACTTGAAGCGTTGGGCAAGATTTACACCCAAAAGGAGAAGAACTTAAAAATTTTGAGATCTCTCCCGGCCCGATGGGACATTAAGACCACATGACTATGCGTGTATCATGTAATCTTAATGAAATATCCACTTTGATCTCTTCTCGACCTTAAAGCTTTTGAGTATGACATTGTGAAGAGAAAAGTGAAGAATCTCCTTCAAAGGTCACGGCTCTCGCCGTATCGAACGTCGACACAAAGATGCCTAGCTCGTCGAAGCCCGGTCACAAGAACGGCGGCAATGACGACATCTGTCACAAGATGAAATGGCGCTTCTAATGCATAAGTTCAAAAGTTCATTAACGATGCGGAAAGACTCCTACAGCCCAAACACATTAACAAGGTAAGTACCGAAACATCATCTGGCGATGCTAACCTGTGCTATAACTGCAGGAAACCAGGCCATTATGCAAACAAATGTCCTCATCCCAAAGTCCAAAGATTGCCTGAGGCCGAGCAACAAGAGCGAGATGAAAGAAGACGTGCTTGGAAAGACAAGCTCAAGGCCCTGATCGGAGAATCAGAAGCCTCCCCCACACCATCCAAATCAGCAGAATGTCTTCAGGTGGTCACTGAAAGTGATTCATCTGACGATGAGTTCGATGATAAAGCATACATGTGCTTTATGGCCAAAGATGTTCCAGAAGGTGAAGACAGCGACGATGAGGTAAGCTCAACCTCAGTTATTCCACCTAATGCATCTCATACTTTCGAAAATATGATGAATGAATTCAAAAACATTCAAAAAGCCCATGAGACTCTAAAAACTGAGAATATACGACTTGATTAACAAATCTAGAGTGAAAGATGAAAATGACTTATTGAAAATAAACTATGAAAATATGTCTCTTGATTGTGAAACCAGCAAGGTCGATTTTGAAAAACTCATGGAGAGCAATCATCAACTTGCTCATGAACTAAGTACGGTTAAAACCCATAATGAGAGCAAGACAAATGATTTGGTTCTACTACAAACCAAAATTACAACTCTCGAGAAGCGAGAAAATGAACTTGAGACCATTCTGAAATCTTTTGAAAAATCGTCCAAAAGAATGGAAGAAATTAAGAGCCTTGGGCAACATGCTCATGATAAAAGTGGCTTAGGATACGCTCATGTTCGAATAAAGGTAAAACTAGTCTTGTGTTCGTCAAGAGTGTGGAACACATTAGAATCGGAAGATACTCCCGATCCCATAAAAGAACCTGTACCGAGAAAACCGAAAGCTGCAATTCCGCCCCCACAACTCTACTATTCGAGACAGTGGAACCAACAACCACTCAGAAGGCGTAATCTAAAGCATGCTCCACAAGCATATCATCAAAGCCGGCAGTCATTCAGAAAGAAGACGGTATCCAACCACCAAAGGCCCGCACAGCAGTACCCTCGATGCAGTGCACCTAGGTATTGGAATACAGGAGCCCCGTTATCCCTCAAGACAAGATGCCGATTCGGTATCAACAACGGCATTGGGAATCCAGTGGAGACCCGGAAGACAAGTTGTTAGGCTAAGAAAATGGCTCCACCTCCTAGACGGCACTCGTCTTTGGAATAATAATAATCCCGAATTTTACATGCATAATAATTATCGTGATTATAACAACTACGGATATGCCCCGTAGATACCGCAATCTGCACCGAGTAAATCCTACAGAAACCAATTGCTGTCAGGAAAATCTGGGTACCTAAAGGAACTAACATATATGGACCCAAAAATCAAAGGGGACCTAAATCTACCTAATTTCTTTGTTACAGGACATTCTAGAGGAGGATACAGGTACTTCGATAGTGGATGCTCTCGTCACATGACTGGATACAGGAGCAAGCTATCCGATTTTGTAGAAGGTCGCGGTCCAAAAGTTCGCCGGTGATAAGTCTAAAGGAAGAACAAGAGGGAAAGGAAACCTACTTGTCGGGAAATTCAAGGTCACCGATGTCGCATATGTTGAAGGCTTACAGTATAATCTACTTAGTATTAGCCGATTACGTGATAAACAGTTCTCGGTGAAGTTCTATATAGATCGTTGTAGAGTCAAGAACACCCAAACCAAGGAAGTTGTGCTTACAGAGCGAGATCGGGTAATATGTACATTCTTGTTGGAAGCCTATGAGCTCCTCAATTCCATGTTTTGTTGCCAAAGGCACTGCAGATCTTAGCTGGCTATGGCACAAGAGGATGTCTCACGTCAACTTCAATACGATCAACAAGCTTTCAAGACAGGGTATGGTTAGAGGTTTGCCAGATGTGTCATTCAAGAAGGACAGCGTCTGCGGTCCATGCCAGAAAGGCAAGCAAATCAAGTCAACACTGAAAAGCAAATCCTACCTTTCAACCCAAAGAGTGTTGGAAATGCTACACATGGATCTCTACGGTCCTGTAGACCCAGTAAGTTTGGGAGGTAAGAAATATTGTATGGTTGTTGTTGATGATTATTCCAGGTATGCTTGGACGATCTTTCTTAGCAAGAAGAAGGAAACAACATCACGGCTGCCCGAGCTCCTGAGAAAGTTGCAGAATGAAAAAGCATCGAGTATCGTGTGCATTCGTTCCGACAGAGGTACTGAATTTACTAACCGCTTTATAGAGCAATACTGTTCGGAGAATGGAATACAGCACGAATACTCAGCTGCCCGAACACCTCAACAAAATGGTGTTGCCGAGCGAAAGAATAGGACGTTGAAAGATGCAACAAGGACAATGATTGCCGAAAGCAAATTGCCGCAGCGTTTCTGGGGTGAAGCAACCAATACAGCGTGCTACACTCAAAACCGTTGTATCGTCAACAAGCACCACAACAAAACAGCTTACGAGGTATGGAACAACAAAACTCCATTAGTTTCGTATTTTCACATTTTTGGATGCAGGTGTTACGTATTGAACAATGGGAAGGACCAACTTAGAACATTTGATGAAAAATCAGATGAAGGAATATTCGTAGGATACTCCTCCGTCAGCAAAGCTTTCAGAATCTTTAATAAAAGGAGGCTGACGATCGAGGAATCAGTTCATGTAGTGTTCGACGAACCACACCATGACCCTACAGGAGTAGATGATATCACTCAGGACATTCACCATCTATCTATCTTGGATCCACCTACACCCATAGAACCTGTAGTTGATTTAGAAATTAACCCCGCAGCTGTAAGAATCGATGTGGATGAAGCTGACGCTATTCAAGCTGAAGCTGTACCCACAGAAACTTTCGATACAGTACGGGACCCTGAACTAGAACCCGATCGAAGATGGTTGAGAGATCACCCGCAAGAGCTGATCATTGGAAACATTAATGCAGGTGTTTCTACTCGTAGGAGAATACAGAGTACACAAGGAAATGTACTTTGTGCACAAGAAGAATCTAATGCTGAAGTCTCACAGTTTCCTGAATGGAAATCTCAATCCGAACTTAGGAGACTCAATATGTGCACTATCGCTGTATTCTTAGCCCAGTCCGAACCTGTTTCGACCATAGACGCTCTTAATAACTCTCATTGGATAACATCTATGGAAGAAGAGCTTAACGGTTTCGAAAGAAACAATGTATGGTATCTTGTACCCAGACCGACACACCAATCGGTTATAGGAACCAAATGGGTATTTCGAAACAAAAAGGATGGAAATGGACTTATCATAAGGAACAAATCCAGACTAGTAGCACAAGGCTATTGTCAAGAAGAAGGAATCGACTATGATGAAACATTCGCCCCTGTAGCGAGACTAGAAGCCATTAGGATATTTTTAGCCTTTGCCGCCCATAAGAGTTTTATCGTATACCAAATGGACGTCAAGAGTGCTTTCCTGAATGGAGAGCTTTCAGAAGAAGTTTATGTTGAACAACCACCAGGGTTTGCCAACACGGACGGTATCGATCTAGTTTACAGGCTAAGGAAAGCGCTGTACGGACTTAAACAAGCCCCTAGAGCCTGGTACGAAACCTTGTCCCAGTATCTAACCAACAATGGATTTGAGAAAGGTGCTGTCGACAAAACCTTGTTCAAAATACAGGAAGGTGATGACCTTTTAATGGTACAAATCTATGTTGATGATATTATTTTTGGTTCAACTAACCTTGCTCTATGTCAAAGGTTCTCACATCTCATGCAAAGCAAATTTGAAATGAGTATGATGGGGGAACTCAGTTATTTCCTAGGTTTGCGAGATAAAGCGGATGCCTACAGGTATATTCATCAACCAGAGAAATACAAAGAAGGAGCTTCTCAACAAATTTGGAATGAACACTTCCAAATCTTCGCCAACCCCCATGAGCACTTCCGTGCAAATTAGTGTTGATGAAGCCGGAAAGCCGTTTGACCAATCACTCTACAGGAAGCTCATTGGTTCGCTCCTGTACCTAACGGCTAGCAGGCCCGATATCCAGTATGCTGTTGGAGTGTGTGCGAGATACCAAGTTGCACCTAAGGAATCACACTTCAATACAGCTAAACGAATCCTGAAATACGTTAAAGGAACAGTCGATGCAGGACTGTGGTATCCTAAGGAAGGCGGATTCGATTTAGTTGGATACAGCGACTCGGATCTCGGAGGCTGCAAGCTAGATAGGAAGAGTACAAGTGGAACTTGTCACTTTCTCGGACCTAGACTCGTATCTTGGTTCAGTAAGAAGCAATTGGCAAATTCTCTTTCCACGGCTGAATCAGAATACTATCTTCTTTAGGCTGCTTGTATGCGAATCCTTTGGATGCGGCAACAAGCTGTCGATTATGGAATCGATGCTAGAGAGACTCCAATCATGTGTGATAGCACGAGTGCAATTGCAATCACGCACAATCCTGTTTTGCACTCGCGCACTAAGCATATCAACATGAAGCATCATTTCATCAGGAATCATGTCGAGAACAAGGATGTTCGCCTGGAAAAGGTTCATACAGACATCCAGCTGGCCGACATTTTCACCAAGCCGCTCGACACAGCAAGATTCAACATGCTAAGAACAGAATTGGGGATACTGCAGCGGACTCCTGTAAGTAAATTCTTGCTTTTACTCAACAATTGAGGGGGAATACTGTAGGACCCGTGAATACAGTATCCAACATTAATTATCTGTACACTCAGATTCATCAATACAGTACTGTAGCGAACGAAGGCATATGAATCCTACAGCTGATGTGTGCAATAATTAAGGGGGAATACTGTAGGACCCATGAATACAGCATTAATCCAAATATTGTTGTATGGAATTTAAAACCTATTAGTACCTTTTTAAGGGGGAACGCTGTATCGACGCGGAGAACAGCACATACTATAGGATTTCGATTCAGTATACTATATAATATTATTTCCTTTTTAAAATAATTTTTGTCCACGTGCCTGTTTACGTCAAACGTCATGTTCATTAAATGCCTTACACGACATCTGGACAATCGAATCTCAAAAGCCGCGATGTTTTTAAATTGTTTATTATTTTTAAACCGCCGTTTTAGGCATTTAGGGTATCAACCTATGTCGAAGTGGGACCATTGTATTTTAAAACCTTTTAATGGATTAGCGTACGCATTACACTAAATCCCGTCACCGTCGATTTCAAAACCGGTTCCCATCCCTTAAAATCGACCATTCGTACTCTGCAAAACCCTATTTCGCCCAGTATAAAAGGATCAGATTCGCCATTAGAGACTCTTTACGCTTTGCAATTACAAGAGATCTCAAGCAAACGGCTACATATTTTCCGCATATTCACCGCAAATTTCTCTTGCTTTCTTCTACCTTCGTTTTAAGAAAACATCCATGGCTACTCCATCTTCATCCCCCGCTCAAGAAAACTTCCAGCATCATTGATGGCCGGATCTTCTCGAAACCTGTCATCATCGAGCGTATCATCTCTGAAATCAACGACACCGAACCGATGGAGTATATCATTACTCGTCTTGAACAACAAGGACTCTATCGCTTTGGAAGCAAAACCGCCGACAAATACGACGCTCATCTAGTTGAGGAATTCTACCTCAACGCTGCCGTTCGTTTTCTCTCACTAGCCCAGGGAGGACATGTTGCTGACATCACCGCAACAGTCCAAGGAGTGCGAGTCTGCATCAATCGTGATTTACTTCAGAAAATCTACAGGCTGCCCGCCGACGGCCTGACCATGGACCAGCTTGAGACATTCGGGTCTCAACAATTGATTACTAAGTTTTATGGACTTTTTACCGGGTCCAAAGTGGTTGATATGGTGACAACCACCTGCCACAAGAAAAATCTTCTTCTTCATTTCGTCTATCTCCACGATTTCTGTTCCAGGATCATTGAAAATCGAACCGGTGCGTTCGAGATGTGCACGAATCTTAGGTTCAGAATGATGGTAGCTATCTTGACCTGTGAAAAGGTCAATTGGTGCCAAATCATTTTGAAACGACTTCAGGAAGAGGTGTGCAAACCGGCCACCCAAAAGAAATCATTTGGTTTAATGCTAAACTACATTCTGACGAGGTGCGGAGTCCAGCAATCCGCCGATGCCAAGAAAAACATCTCACGGATATATTTAGGAGGCGTCAAACCCTCTGCCTATAACCAAAGCACAATGCATGCCAATCATCCGAAAACCAGGCACATGCCTATTTCTGACAACCCCAGAGACGAAACCGTGAAGGTCCCTGAATTGGAATCTTCAAAGAAGAAGCGCAAGCGTTCTCACAGCAAGAAGCACTCACGATGAGAAGTCGAAGAAGAGACTCAGGAGGCTATCAAAAATCAAAGCCAAACACTCCGAGGATGTCTCGCCCGTGGCGCAACCCATCGATATAGCACCCTGTGGCCCAACCCCTCGCGGAAGAGGTGTCTCCTACCGCATCGACGGTAGATCCCGAGCCTTTGGCGGCTACGACGGATGTAGAGACATCTCGCCAACATTCAAGACGTTAGCACGTGGCCGCCCATTCGAGCCAAAAGCTACTTCTCCTCTACGGATTCCACACCCGCAGATCCAATTTCCTTCTGGCACCATCCTCGCAAGGAGTCCATCTTCCGTACAGATCCCATACTGCACGAATCCTCAAACAGCGTCTGCACGTGATTCAAGTCCCTCCTGCACTCAATTATAAATCAAACACTTCTTTCAAGACAAATTGAACAGCGCATTTAAAGATTTCGCAATGGAAAAGCTTTAGGCTAGCTCCGCATTTACACACCGCATAACCGGAGCGAATGGAGCCACGAAGAGCGATTTGTCTCCGAAGTAATCGACTCAATCAAATTGAGGCCCTGCTACGATGGGACAACGCTTCTTGCAAAGATCTCATTGAAAGCCACCTGCTGCACAAATCCGACGCCAGAAGAAAAGGAAAGAAGAAGTCAGAGGACTCTCCCGTTAATCCAAAAGACGACGACGACCATGACTCAGACGATGACGACGATGCTCTTCAAGCAGGTCTAAGAATGAGCCGTGAAGAGGCTGAAGCCCGAGCCGCCTCTCCACCCAGAAAAGACGAAGGGCCATCTACCCAAGCTAATCCACCTTCGCCACAAATGAGAACATTCCAGCAGAGGAATCGGTCCCTCCAATCGAGGAAAATCAAGAAATTTTGGAACAGCACCCGAGCCTGCATGACCGAAGAAGCCATTCCTGCAAGGCAACAGGAGGATTCAGTCCCTCCTGCATCCACATCTGCCGCAGAACCTTCGCCACAGGATGCTTCTGAACCACCTGTCGCCATTCCACAAGAAGCTTCTCCCGCTCCTGCAACCTTGGAATCCGAGGACGGTAAGGAACCTGAGGATGTCCAACTTACTTCACGTCCATCCGTGAACGTAAGAAGGTTGAACTGCACTGAAGACTTCGCCCAGCCTGACTCTCCTATCTCTGCTGCACGCAAAGAGCGCCTGCGAGCTCTTGGCCTTCGATCGTATTTATCCAAGATGCGATAACGCTCTCTCTTCCGTAGAAAAGGCATCGAATCGATGCACACCTCTGATTGAAGAAATGACAACTCTTCAACATGAAGTATCTCGAGTTGTCGCATTCCTCATCTTGCGAAGTGTTCAAGCAAGCCTTGAAGATTATGGAGGATAAGCAAGCGCTGTTGAAGGAGGAAGCTTCAAAGACCGTAATTGAAGCCAAGACGGCTGTGTAATGATAGAGAAACGGCTCTCACCGCGTGCGCATGACAAATCCATTCAAGAGATGTCGCAGACTCTTTCCTCCCTCGTTGAAAGAATAAACAAGATCGAGACCAAACAGGCGCCGCTCTTGAAATCCCGCAAAGTCTTGATGAAGCCAAAAAGGGGGAAGAAGCACGGAAGCCTGCAAGGAGAATAAGATCGCAACAGAAAGGGAATTTGAGGTCGCCGCAGCAAGATTGGGCCGAATTGAACAAGCTAGCACCTCAACCCCAAAGCTTTAGAATTTCGTGCTGCACTGAATTCCATGACCCAAATGTCCCTTGGCAAAATCTTGTTCAAAGACCTTCGGAAATACGTCACAACCAACCGCAACCCAACCGCCGAAGAAGTGAAGAACTGGAGGAAGAATGAATCGATGAGATATTTTGTCGACTCATCAGGAATCCGCCATCTTCAAAAATTATAAGACATTGGCGGAAGCGCGCACAAGTTTTCAAAGATGTTAGAAGAAGGTAAGCTCCCTCTCCAAATTGAAATGAAATCAAAACATAGAAGAGGAGATCGGGTCACCCATCCAGAGGATCGATACTTGCCTTTGATCGTTCATATGAAGGAAGAGCGATTTACCAGAACGAGGCAATGATTCACTTCAAAATCGGTGGCGCGGCACCGAGTATGAGCCAGAAAGAGACCATGGAGGCATGCGGATCAAAGATAAAAAGTCAAATTTATGTATATTAGTTTTGTTTTTGTAATTTCTATTCAACACAAACTTTGTACTCAATCTTTTTGAATATCAATAAAACAGTTTGTTTGTCTTGAAAGATTACAACTCGTAATCTCTGTGTTAATGTATGATTATTTAAAATTGTTTGATAAGAATCTCAAGTTAGATAAACTTGATTGAAAAATTAAGCATTTACGAACTAGTCTACGAACAGTTCATAGTTTGATTGTAAACTTAGAATACATTGTAAGATTGTGCTGCGCCAATCATAGGCTTAAGTTGTAATAAATCTCAAATCAGATCGAACATGCTCATGAGCGATTCATTATAGTAGACTAAGTCACTAAAGTCAGACCTATTGACAAGAGACCAAGAAATCTGCCAAGAAGTCTTCGAAGAAGAATGCTTCATGAGGAAGGTTTTGGCATCATCAAGAAGACTCGAAGAGTTTAAGTTAAGTCTTGGCAAATTGTCAAAAAGGGGGAAATTATTAGGAAAGACAAACACCCTGTATCGATTCAGCCGGGATGCCCGATCCCTGTATCGAGTGTTATTTGTTATTGAGAAGGTTTTGACATATATGCCAAATACAGTAAAGGAAACTGTATCGAGGATTCAAGGATTTATCATGTATCAAGACCAAATTTCGAATCAAGATAAGTGAAGCTCGTCGATCTGACAAGAAGAAGACTTGCAATAGATCAAGTATGGAAAACTGTCTCGATGCCCTAAATACAGTCTCCTTCCATACAGTTCACAAAAGGACAAAGAAGAACACAAGTCAAGTCCCGTTGAACAAAGAAGTATTTAAATACTCAAGGATAAAGTATTTAAATACTGTCAGTCTTCAGATCTTCAGAATCCCGCGAAATCCGGATCATGTCATATTCCCGTTTCAAACGGACATCTCAAACGGATACTTTCTTCAGAGGTTATATATATCCTTGAAGACATTGAAGATCAGTTACCCTAAGTAACATAACTCTCAAAGCTATCAAAGTTATCATCTGAGCAAACATATCTCTAGAGCATACTGCAAGTTAGAACGAAAGAGATATACAGTGCTCAACATCAAGAACAGCTATCATCAACTCAAGAACGTGATATTCAAAGCTGCTTTTCTTACCTGGTTACCTAACCTTTTACCTCTGTGTAAAAACCGAGCTCTGTGTGAACTCAACCAGTTATTCTGACCTGTGTGGGACGAATAAGGACGAAGCTTTGGAACTGTGTGTGAAGAAGCTAGTCAAGAAGGAAACTTTAACCAATCTGTGTGAACGGTTGAAAGCGACATTCTTTGTATCAATCTGTGTGAACGATACAAGGATAGGTTTGTTTATAATTACGTAGTTGTGTACGCAGTAATTATATAATAAACTTTTTACTCCTGTGTGGAGGACCAGTGGACGTAGAGGGGTTTACCTCGAACCACTTAAATTACTGTGTCATTTACCTTCAGCTTTTACTGTTTGAAATTACTGTGATATATTAAGTATACACCAAATACTCTGTTGCTGTATCCACGGCAACTAACTGTATCCAAGACTTCCGCTACGCACTCAGATTTAGATTCCATACAGTTTGTTGTGTAAACTACTTTTCCAAACTGTATCCAGTATACTTAAGTGGCCAACAACTACCAATCACGATGATAATGATAATACTCCCGTTCTGACACTCAAACGGAGATGAAATGACGATCGGTAACTGATACACGGTTACAACATGCCAAATGAACGCAAATGAATGAATCATGAATGATGAGCGATCATTAATGAGTGAAAATTACTGAGTGATAATTACAGACTGATAATTACTGAATGATAATGAATGAATTACAACCGGGTATTACATACTCCCCCCCTTAAAAAGAGTTTCGTCCCCGAAACTAAGGGTCAAACAACTCGGGATGACTCTCCCGCATACTCTCCTCGGTTTCCCAAGTAGCCTCTTCGACTCCGTGTCTAGACCACTGAATCTTGACCAAAGGAATCGTCTTGTTCCTCAACTGTTTGATTCGCCGCTCTAACACTCGTATAGGACGCTCCTCATACGAATGATCATCCGCGATCTAGATTTCGTCGAACTGAAGTATGTGACTCGGGTCGGCAACATACTTCCGTAACTGAGAGACGTGAAACACATTATGAATTCGGCTCAACGCCGGAGGTAAAGCCAATCGATAAGCTAACTCGCCTACTCGATCCAAAATCTCAAACGGTCCAATGAATCTCGGACTCAACTTCCCCCATTTTCCGAAACGGAAAATACCTCGACTCGGGGATACCTTGACCAAAACGGGGTCACCCGTCTCGAATTCTAGTGGTCGACGACGATTATTTGCATATGATTTCTGTCGACTCTGAGCTGTCAACATACGACTCCTGATCAAAGCTACCTTCTCACGGGCGGCTATAAGCATATCGGGCTCGGTGCCGATTGATTCTGATACGTCATCCAAACACAAAGGAGATCGACAACGACGACCGTACAAGGCCTCGTAAGGTGCCATCTTAATCGAAGAGTGCCAACTATTATTGTACGTGAATTTGATCAACGGTAGTTGGGCTTCCCAATCATCTTTCCAATTGAGGACACATGCCCTCAGCATGTCCTTCTAAGTCTGAATAGTCCTCTCTGATTGTCCGTCGGACTGAGGATGAAAAAAAATGTACTGAGATTAAGCTGAGTTCCCATAGCACGATGAACTGATTTCTAAAAATGAGACACGAATCGCCCGTCACGATCTGAAACGATACTCTTAGGAGTACCGTGCAGTCTCACTATCTCTTTGATGAACAGCTTGGCAAGTCTCTCGGGACCCCACGTATCCTTAATCTCAAGGAAAAGAGCTGATTTAGTTAAGCGGTCCACAATCACCCAGATCGTATTCATGCCACGACGACTCTTCGGCAAACTCGTGATGAAGTCCATTGAAATATCCTCCCACTTCCATTCTGGAATAGGGAGAGGTTTCAGCATACCCGCCGGTCGCTGATGTTCTATCATGACTGGATGACAGGTTAAGCATCTCGAAACAAATTCCGCGACTTCTCGCTTCATATTACTCCACCAGTAATTTTGTTTCAAGTCTTTATACATCTTGCTAGACCCCGGGTGAACGGAATAAGGGGTAGCATGAGCTCCTCTCAAAATCGAGTTTTTCAACTCGTAATTCGCCGGTACGCACAACCGATTCTTAAATATCAAGAGTCCATCCTCGTGGGCCACAAAGACAGGGGCTTTCCCCTGTGCCACATCCTCGCGGATGCGCAACAAAAATGAATCTGAACCCTGATTCACTCTGATCACCTCTTCGAGTGGCGATGAAATCTCCAGCATACAAAGCTGTCCCTGAATTCGCTGAAGCCAGACCTCGATCTCGGGTTTAAGAAATTCCTGTTGAAACTCCTTCTGAATGGTTAATCGGGCAAGCATCTGCTCCTGAACGGACTTACGACTCAAAGCGTCGGCGACAACGTTCGCCTTCCCCGGGTGGTAAAGGATCTCGATATCATAATCATTGATTAGTTCCAACCACCGTCTCTGTCGCATATTTAACTCCTTCTGAGTAAATATATACTTTAAACTCTTGTGATCGGTGAATATCTGACAAGTAACGCCATAAAGGTAATGACGCCAAATTCCCAACGCGAAAACCACAGTTGCTAGCTCCAGGTCGTGGGTCGGATAATTAACCAGCTAATCCGAGGAAACTTCGGATTTCCCTAACATCTTTCGGAGGTTGCCAATCTCGGATAGCCTCCGTCTTCTGAGGGTCGACACGAACTTTGTCCGATGAAATTACATGCCCGAGAAAAGTCACTACGGACATCCAGAACTCACATTAAGAAAACTTTCCATAAAGTTGCTCGCGTCTTAACACGTCGAGAACCTGATGAAGACGTACCTCGTGTTCCTCTCGATCACGAGAATAAATCAAAATGTCATCGATGAAGACAACAACAAACTGATCCAAAAAGTCGATGAAAACCCGATTCATTAACTCCATGAATACCGCAGGTGCACTAGTTAATCCGAACGGCATAACTACGAACTCATATTGATCATAGCGTGTACGAAACGCTGTCCTTGCGATATCCTACTCTCAAATTCACAACTGATGATATCCAAATCTTAAGTCGATCTTGGAGAAATACTGAAGTTCCCTGAAGTTGATCTAAGAGATCATCAATACGGGGTGGAGGATACAAATCTTGATCATCACCCTGTTCAACTCCTGATAATTAATACACACACGAAATGAACCATCCTTCTCCTTGACAGATCACACTGGTGCTCCCCACGGGGACGCACTCGGTTGGAGATAACCTTTCTTGAACTATTCTTCAAGTTGAATCTTCAACTCCTGCATTTCGGTCGGGGCCATCCGATACGGTGCCTTCGATAACAGGGACGTACCGGGCTCCAACTCACTCCTGAATTCAACTAATCTATGGGAAAGAAACCAGATAACTCGTCTGGAAGTACATCGTAAATCGATGACAATGATACCACGAATGATTGAACATTTCGATTGCCCTAGAATGGTCAATCGATAAAAAGTGATACAATGAATGATTGAACATCTCGATTGCCTTAAAACTGCAAATCGATGAAAATGATACCATGAATGATTGAATAACTCGATTGCCTTAGAAAGACCAATCGATGAAAATGATACAATGAATGATTGAACATCTCGATTGCCTTAAAACGGCAAGTCGATGAAAATGATACAATGAATGATTGAACATCTCGATTGCCTTAAAACAGCAAATCGATGAAAATGATACAATGAATGATTGAACAACTCGATTGAGGAATTTCCCTGCTTCCGTCATAATAATAATTCTTCTGGAACAACGG
The DNA here is from genome assembly GCA_033398695.1 of Orobanche coerulescens. NCBI lineage: Eukaryota > Viridiplantae > Streptophyta > Magnoliopsida > Lamiales > Orobanchaceae > Orobanche > Orobanche coerulescens. The sequence continues at coordinate 8,386,909 of CM065814.1, forward strand.
GGATTACTTCCCTGAAATACACACTCGTCTCCAACGACTGAAATGATAGTGACCAAACGCTTACGATCACTTAGGATGGTATCGTGACGATCCATCTAATTAACACCCAATATTACAACGTCCTTAGGTAAGTCCACCACGATTAGGTCCACCAACCAATCGCGGTCATTAAGCTTAATTCGGTATGATTTCCAAAAATTCTTCCATCGTCAGGTAGACCGATGGTATGAGGTCCACAAGCAATAGGACTATCCCAAAATAAGTCTATTCAAACATGATTCGAAAATGAATGAATGCGGTGCACCAGTATCCAAAAGGTACACACAGGTTGAAATAAAATTACGAGTATACCTGAGGTCATTCGGGCCACCGGATCGTCGATCCTCCTCATCACATGAATCCGGGACTTGCCGGCCCCCGAACCGGACGCTCCCGTCTGATAAATATGAGCCCCAACTCTATTTGCTTCCATTGTCTTAAACGACGTTGACAAAGCGATCGATTCAAGCGATTGCTTCGAGGCCTGAGATGCCGCCGGAGCCAACTTGGAGTCCTTTCGGCAAAAATGGGCCTTATGCCCAAAATTCCCACAATTATGGCACGTGATAGACTGCCTCGGGCACTTGGTGCTGACATGACCCGGTTCTCCACAATTAAAACAGATGATGGCGGGCGCGCTCGGGATTGAGATCCCGCGATTATGCACCATGGGAGGTTGCTCGAAGCGATAGGGCCCGCGAGGCTTCTTGAAGGTTGATGACCGCCTTCGGATTGATTACGCCGTTGATTTCTTGGCGAGATGAAGGTTGTTGCTCGGAATTTCCTTAGCAACGAGCTCATTCGGAGAGTTCTCTCGATTAAACCGGCAGTGGCGCAATGATGATTGAGCAATTGCATATGGGTCATCATGGCACGCATAAAAGTGAGTGGATCAACTCGAACATCTTCCGATCGAGCGAGTCTGGTACGATTTCCGACAGTGATTATATCCGGGTTTCGGCCCCGCATCTCTCCCGTGCATCCTGACGACTCTCCCCATCTTGAAGTAGGAAGGTCGCATAACGATTATATTTCCCGCATGATTATCACATTATGATTATGTCATGAGATGATGAAAATGAGTATACATGCTCTAACTTAGCGATTATATGAATGATTCTTGAAGTGACATGATTATACGATGAAATTCTTGAAATGATTATCTTGAACAACTTAACAAGATTAATAATATGATCATTCGGATCGACAACCGAGTAATGAAATGAATTGAGTAATTAATGAGTTAACATGATCGTCACGATCATTAATCGAGTAATGAAATGAATTAAGTGATTAATGAGTTAACATGATCGTCCTAATCACAATGAATGATGATGTTTGAGGATTGTTAATTGATGAATGATGAATGAATGACTATTGCCAGAAATTATACCATGGCGTTAGAAATCTTACAGTTCTTTCGGTCTGATTGGCTCGGCATTTGCACAGGTCACACGTGACGCGAAAGTCCAATGATACTAGTCTGATGACGATGATTTCAAATGAGACATGACTCGGAAGGTAGTATTCAAAACCACTCTCCGATACCAACTCTGTAACACCCCAAACTAGGCGGATATTACAGTGCTGTGGATCCCCGACTGGGACCCACCAGGCAAATGAAAATGAATGAATTACACAGGATAAATGTAGTACCGAACCACATTACAACAATAGTTACTCCGATGAGGAGTTTAATTACAACACACCAGGACAATACCGAATACTAGTGTATTTTATATGAAGATAAAATACACAACACTGCATGAAACGGAGTATCCAAATGAAAATCTGCAGCGGAAGATAAATGACAACAATATGAATAACTGAAAGATCGGGGGGCCCTACTAGTATCACTGGGACTCCTCGATGTCAGCATGCTATTCCTGTGCTTTTGCCTTACCATGACCTGAAAAACAAAATCCCCAGTCAGGGTCAGTTACACAGAACAACAATCCTCAAGGGTTGAAAATACACAAACATGATATATTTTTAGTTATGAAAATCCTGTCGAAACATACGCAATCAAACATGCTATATGAATCAACTAACAGTACGGCTCAAAGGAATGGCGCCACACTACGTCCGGGATAGAAATGTGTCCGTGCACAAGCCACCAACGAGTATCGATCGAATACACGTGTGGTCTTGTACCTAATCAGTCTCACGAAGCCATCAACTCGTGTGCATAGTCCAATGTGAGGCCACCAACCAACACACGACTATAATGTGCCCGACATGAAAATCCTACACATACCAACCGGCACGCCAGTATGACCCGGAATGCCACGATATAACAAAAGTGACATTAAAATCAATAATGACTCACCGAGATGAAATGACAGTGAAATGAATGATAGCTCAATGAAATAATTGGAACCGTCGTTCCTCGTGAATGATGAATGAGTTATGATTATGAATGATCAACAACTAAAGGAATGAATATCCTTTTAACCGAGTAAGAACTAACTTACACAATACCGATGACAATTATCCTTCCACGAACAAATGTCCTAAATGCGATGTCGGTCGCTCGAACAACCTTGAATAACACAATTACCAACAATCCGTTCAACATACGTATCAAACACGAATATAACGAACTCAACACGTCGATACGACTAAACCAAGTCCATAGAGAGGCATTATATCGAACACTTTGTGGCCAAACTTCGATTGTTAACAACCCAACCTTGATTATACCCACATCAAAACCCAAAAAGTGTTTCAATCCAACAAAACATCTTCCAAATGATCAATAATCCAAAATGAATATCCAAATTCGTGATTACAACAACAATTAATCGAAAACCCCCAATTCCAACTCAATATTCAAAGTGTTCTTGAATAATCCTTCAATAATCCATTGAATCTTTATACAAACTCATAATCATATACATATCCCTTCATATAACATGATTATAACGTCCAAAACATCATATCTCAACACAAAATCGAAATCCAAGATGTTGAAGAAATTACCTCCTGAAGATCCAACCACTTCGATCCGATGAATACGAGTTAAATCGAGTATCCGAGCTATACGATCGAATGGAAATGAAGAAAATCAAGTACTCAAGTGTTTGATGAAGGAAAATCCCTTCCCCCCAAGCTCTCTCTCGGACAAGATGGAAGAAGAAAGTAAAAATGAAGAAAAGTCGGCCAAATTTCTATATAAAGCGCCGGAAGTTACGGCCGTAACTCGGCCTTCTTACGGCCGTAACATCCCAGTCAATGGCCTTACGGCCGTAACGGCCAACTAAATACGGACGTAACCTTCGGCCGTCGATCATCTGCCAACAGCCTTACGGCCGTATCCGAACCTGACTTACGGGCGTAACTCGTCCTCGTCTAAAACACCTGCCGACATCCTTACGGCCGTACCCGCACACCTTACGGGCGTAACTCGGACAATACGGCCGTATCTGGCCAATCTTACGGGCGTAAGCCCCCTTCGTCGAAAATGACCAGGTACCCTGCCTGCAACGTACGGCCGTATCCGACCAAGCCTTACGGCCGTATCTCCCTCGCCTTACGGCCGTATGCCGCAACCCTTACGGCCGCAACTCGCCTTCGGCCAAAAACGTCTGGGCACCCTGCTCGACACGTACGGCCGTATCCGACCAAGCCTTACGGCCGTACTGCCTAACTTACGGCCGTATGCCGAAATCCTTACGGCCGTAAGTCCCGCTCGTCCGAAATGGCCTGAAAACAACGAACGTCTATTACGGCCGTATCCGACACTCCTTACGGCCGTAACTCGTTGCTGGACAAGATGAAATTCCGACAACTCCGATTTCTCGCTACGATTGATGAATGATTCGACATACCAAACGTTTGTGAACGCCAACAAGTCCAACACATGCCAAAAATGATATTTCCAGCACAAGACTACCAATCACGATGATAACGATAATACTCCCGTTCTGACACTCAAACGGAGATGAAATGACGATCGGTAACTGATACACGGTTACAACATGCCAAATGAACGCAAATGAATGAATCATGAATGATGAGCGATCATTAATGAGTGAAAATTACTGAGTGATAATTACAGACTGATAATTACTGAATGATAATGAGTGAATTACAACCGGGTATTACAATTATAGTGCGATGTTTCGAAGTGAGGGTGGTGGTCCTGAGCAGCAGCCTCCATTTCAGATCGAGTAGCCAGTTTTTGAGATCGAGCAGTCGGCTGTACAGCTCTCTGATCGTTATAGTTGTGAGAGGGATGCTGAGGGTGATGAAGATGGTGAGAGTGCCGGAACGCAGCATTTGGGTGAGCGTAGTCTTCCACCGCGAGTGAGTCGACCATCTGCTGCTCTTCGGGAGACTTTTGTGGTTGCGCCTCCAAGAGATAGCGAGGCTTTGAAGAAGTTGTACCTACAATTTAGGAGGGAGCAGCCACGTGATGCTATTGTCCGGTGTTTGGAGACTGGGCATGCTCTCACCCAGGCGTTATTTGACCGGATAGAGTCTAGCCGTGAAGACTTTGATGCCGAGGTGATAGACTGTTATGTGCTTGCGACTCAAGCAAGGCTTCGGAGGGGAGTCCGTAGTGTTGGTGTCGGTAGAGTTGGCACTGTACTTGCCGGCTCCCTATTTTACGTAAGTTCTATAACCTACTCGCTTGTATATCATTGGTGTGATGTGGATTTTTTTTTAATTTTGTGGTTTGGCTTTTTGTAGTTAGTTTTGGCCAACGAGTTTGCAAGACTCCATCCGGATGATCCACTTGGTATCAAGGTGACGGGGAAGCCGGTTTACAAGGATTGGAAAATTCCTAAATGCATCGAGGACTACATGACAGGTCTTGATACACCACATGCGGTTCCATGGTTAAATTGCAACGAAGTAAGTTTGAAATTTATATTTATATTTATAAATAATTGACGATTTGTTGCCATTTGAAATTTATATTTATAAATGATTCGCTATTTATAAATGATTCGCTATGTTTGATGTGATGATCTTATATGATTACATATTTTGTTTCAACAGATCATTGCCATATGTTGCCTCGACCAGAGCCACTGGGTGACTATCAAGATTGACATCATAACATGGACCGTGGAGTTGTACGATTCCTTGTCACACCACCACGAAGATGGTCGATACCGATTCAACCAACTGCGACCGATTATGCGTCTGATGCCTCGTGTGCTAGCTCAATCCGGGTATTGGCTGAACAACCAATCGAAGAAGAAGTATGACACAGAGATGAGTTTCAAAATTATGCCACGAGAGCTACAGTTCATACAAAACGACAATCACAGTTGTGGCCCCTTCGCGTGCATGTACTTGGATCGACTCGTCTCTGCAAACCCAGGAGCAAGGCACCAAATCAAGGAACTTAATGAGAAATATATTAAGAAATATCGATATGGTTTAGCTGGTAAAATCTTTATGTTGTCTTTAGACATGTAAAATGGTTTAGGGTGTGTTGTGTTGTGGCAAGATTAATGTGTCGTGTTGTCTGAGGTGTATGTTGTATTTTGACAGTTTTGGCAATATGAATGTGTCAGTGTTGTTAAATCTTTATGTTTTGGCTCTGTGTTACACATGATGTATGAACACGATCGTGGCCATCGTGGGTCACGATCGTGTTGTGTTGTTAAATCTTTATGTTTTGGCTCTGTGTTACACACGATGGATGCACACGATCGTGGCCATCGTGTGTCACGATCGTGTGCAACCTACCCACGTCATGGGTTGATGCTGTCGTGTGCGCACGATGGATGCCATGACCGTGTGCACACGACCGTGAGTACCACCGTGAGTACGATCGTGTGCATATAAACTTTTGGTATTTTTGCCAATTTGATTTATTGTGTTATCTAGAATGGTGTTTTGTGATTCAAACATCGCTTGTTCAAACATTAATTACTATATAGCTTCTTATACAAACTCCTATTTGTCATTTCGTTGTAATTCATTAGTATATGAGATATTTCATCCAGATGATTGAATCTATCCGTACGAACTAATACACCGAGAACAGATAGACGACACATGATATGCAATATATTATGTTAATTCAATCAATAACTTTTTAAATAAGTGTATCGTTAACAAATAATTGTTAATATATAAGTAACAACACCTAAATTAACGAGTAATTTGAGAAATTGGTGAAATTTTTTGATGTTCTTGTGCACACGATAGTGTGTCCCATCGTGGGCACGATCGTGTGCATATAAAATTTTGGTATTTTTGTCAATTTGATTTATTGTGTTATCTAAAATGGTGTTTTGTGATTCAAACATCGCTTGTTCAAACATTAATTACTATATAGCTTCTTATACAAACTCCGATTTGTCATTTCGTTGTAATTCATTAGTGTAGCGACCACTTCTCAAATTGTCATTTTAAAATAATTTCAAGGGAGATTAATTACCCTTAAAAATAATTTGCAGCGGAAATTGAAATAAGGTCATCCATTTCGCTAATAAATAAAAATAAATTCGCAAAATTTCAAACATCCACAATATTCAACATGACATTGGAGCCAAAGTTAAAACTTTAAATGTGCGAAATAAATAATAAAGCTGATAATTATTATTATCATGCCACGCCTTTGCCCGCCACGCCGAACTCCTCAACCTGAAAGGTTTAAATAATGGGGTGAGCTTTCAACTCGCTCAGTGAGGAGGGAACGCTTTGTTAAATTTAAATACATTCATGTTGCCAAGTAGATATGACATGCCTGAACCTGGTGATTTCCCGAGGGCCATTCATATGCGAACTTTGTGCATACTGCCTACTACTCATTGGAGGCTACAACGTAAATAATATGCATACTTTGAGCACATTATGCCTACTACTCATTAGAGGCTACAACGTAAATAACATGCAAACTTTGAGCACATTATGCCTACTACTCATTGGAGGTCAACGTTAATAACATGCAAACTTTGAGCACATTATGCCTACTACTCATTGGAGGCTACAACGTTAATAATATGCAAACTTTGAGCATATAAATGTTTGGCAAGAAACAAGCATATATACAAATAACATCATGCATTAAATAAAACAAGCGTAAAATCCCCACCTCGAAATACGATGATGATTCTTGAAAATTTGAGATGCGAATGCAGTTCAAGTCCTAGGCTCCAAGTCCTCGTCTCCTAAATAACAATTAAATTTTAATATCAATATAGTGCCAAAATAAATTTATATAAATTATTGAATTTATAATTGAGTAAAATGGGTCTGATTTTAAATATTAAATATTGTCTGGAATCAAATTAAAAGAATTGAGAAAACGCAAGGACTGAAATTGAAATAATTATAAATAAGTTGGGGTGAAATCTGAAGAGTTTCTAAAAGGGGGCTGAATTGAATATAAATTAAGCTGATTGGGGTCGAATCGAAGGGTCTGGAACATAAAGGACTCAATTGAAACCCTAAGAAAACATGTGGGTATATAAACCCCTTTTTAACAAGTCGGCCGACTCATTTCACTCTCACCCTCACACGATCTCTCCCTCTCCCTCTGTTCTTTCTCTCTCTCTCTTGAACAAAAAATTCGCTCCCCCCTCTCTTCTCTCTGCCAAACTATAAACACACACACCCATCTACATAAACATACAAATATACACGCATCAACACACGGGGCTCCGCACGAATTGAAAAAGGAACGACCGGGGCAAGCTCCAACCGATTATGCGGTGGTTTTGGTCCGTGGAACCCTACCAGCGGCGTCGATGGGGGGGTTAAGATTTCGACTGGAGTTTCTGGTTCGGATTTGGACGCGATGATCCGGTTTTCTGGTTGGATTCAGATTGGAACTTGAAATTTGGGAAATTTGCTTCGGCGTTCTGGCCGTGAGCGTGGATGAGGTGGTGGTCGGGTTTTGAGCCCGATTCCAGGTTTGAATCTGGATGTGGTTCGGGGATCTGGGTGAAGGTCGAGGTGGATTCGAGTTTTGGTTGCAGGCTACTGTGTTCGTTTTCTTTTTTTTTTCTTGGTTAATCTGGGTTGAAAGATTTTCTGATGAAGGTGATTCATAAAAAAAAAGAATTTGAGATTATACCTGGTAAGTGAAAATTGCAGAGAGGTTTTGGAGGCGGCTGGATGGATTTTGTTGAAGATGAAATCAAGCAGGTGATTTGTAGAAGAAAATAGATGTTAAATTTTACCTCTGCAGAAAACGGAAGACTGCAGGAAGAAAAAAAAAATATATCCATGTATTGTGTATTGTAAAAACTTTTGTGCTGTATCAATAAGGTATTTATATCGTGGAGTTTAGGTTTAATGTTATTAGTAGAGTTCTGATTTGTGTAGTGTTCTTAAATTGTGTAGAGTTCTTGTCGGGTGTGAATTATATAACTATTATTTTAAATTTCTAATTAATCAGCTTACTAATTTCAGATTAAATTAATTAAATTGCTTTAATTAATCTTCATTAGTAACCTATTAATTTATGATTTTAATAATAATGGAATATTAAATTGTTAGATTAAAAATAGGGCCGGGATCCTCTGCAGTGCAGCACGGTGCTGTGCTACACTGTACCGTGCGATTCGACACACACATACACACCCGTGCTGGTGTGTGTAGTCTAACGGCTGGGATGCAGCACAGCACCGTGCTGTGCTGCAGAGGATCCCAGTCCTTAAAAATAACAAAAATAATAGGTTCTTGATATTACATTTAGAATGATCATGTAAAAATTGATCTGGGCTATATTAATACGGGAACTTGGACTCGAGCCTGGAGCGTAAACTACGGTCATGATATGCGAATATAGAAAATTTTGACCTTATTAAATAAATGGAAATAAAATCCGTAAATAAATTGTTGGACATTTAAAATCATTTATGCACTTTTTATAAATTATAAAATAAATACATGCTCGAAAATCGGGGCGTTACAACCTACCCCACTTAAATGAATTTTTGTCCTCGAAAATTAAATCATGTACCTTCAGTGGCGAACGTCGGATACTTAGAACGGATCTATTCTTCATGTTCCCAAGTCGCTTCGTTCGGTCCATGACGGCTCCACTGAACTTTTACCAGTTTAACCTCCTTGTTTCGTAACTAATGTACCTTACGCTCCAAAACAGACGTAGGCACTTCCTCATAAGTCAAGTTCTTGGCTACGTGCAAATCTTTGAAATTGCATACATGTCCAGGATCATGTACATATTTTCTCAGCATGGAAACGTGAAAGACATTGTGCACTCCCGATAACTCCAACGGTAATGCCAAACTATAAGCAAGATCACCAACACGACCCAAAATCTCAAAAGGTGCGATATAACGAGGCTGTAGCTTTCCTTTTTTACCGAATTGTATCACTCCTTTCATAGGTGCTACTTTCAAGAACACCTTTTCTCCAATCTCAAATTGGATATCTTTCCTTCGTTTATCAGCGTAATACTTCTCTCGATCCTGGGCGGTCTTAATTCTACTTTTGATCTCGGCTATCTTCTCTACAATCTGCTCGATCAATTCTGGACCTAAAATCTTTCCTTCTCCCTCACTCCAATAAAGAGGCGATCGACATTTCCTTCCGTAGAGAGCCTCGTACGGGGCCATTTGTATAGTCGTTTGGTAACTATTATTATAAGCAAACTCTACTAACGGCAAAATATTCTACCAATTCTCACCAGTATCAAGAACACACGCCCTCAACAAATCTTCGAGTGTCTTGATAGTCCGTTCAGATTGACCATCAGTCTGCGGAGGATATGCAGTACTGAAATTCAACTTAGTGCCCAACGCACTCTGAAGACTCTTCCAAAATTTCGATGTAAATCACGGATCTCTATCCGAGACGATCGACACTGGAACACCATGTAACCTCACAATCTCCCGAATATAAATCCTCGCATATTGTTCCATACTATAAGTCATCCTCACAGGTAGAAAATGAGATGACTTCGTCAAACGATCTACTATCACCCAGATAGCGTCGTTCTTCCTCACAGTTCGTGGCAGACCAACCACGAAATCCATTGTGATATGCTCCCATTTCCATTATGGGATTTCCAACAGTTGAAGTAAACCTCCTGGCCGTTGGTGTTCTGCCTTCACCTGCTGACATATCATACACCTCTCCACAAATACAACAATGTCCCGTTTCATTCCTCTCCACCAAAAGAACTCCTTCAGGTCATGGTACATCTTTGTACCTCCCGGGTGAGCGGAGTATGGTGCATTGTGAGCTTCTTCAAGGATTTGCCTCCTAAGGGATGGATCCTTAGGAACACACAACCTCCCATCGTAAGTCAAAATGTCGTCTGCGGAAACGACAAATTTCTCAATACTCCCATCTTGTGCTCGATCTTTCATCTTACATAAGAACTTATCACGTGGTTGAGCCTCTTTAATCTTATCCCTCAAGTTTGTTTGCAAGACCAAAGATGATAGGATTGCTTTCGAACGTTTTGAAGACTCAACTACCTCAATCCTCAACTGGGAGAACTCTTTTACCCAACTCTCCTGATCGGTCAAGCAAGCTAACTCGCCTCTAGTCTTCCGACTCAAGGCATCAGATACCACATTCGCCTTACCCGGATGGTAATGGATGGTACAATCATAGTCCTTCACCAATTCTAACCATCGCCTCTGCCTCATATTAAGATCCTTCTGTGTGAAGAGATACTTCAGACTTTTATGGTCCGTGTATATCTCACACTTCCCTCCGTAGAGATAGTGGCGTCAAATCTTTAGCGCATGTACTACAGCAGCCAACTCCAGGTCATGCGTTAGATAGTTCAACTCATGTGGTCTAAGCTGTCTCAATGCATAGGCTACTACTTTACCATGTTGCATCAGAACACAACCCAAACCCTGCTTTGAGGCATCACTATAAATAACAAAGTCATCTGTCGGATCAGGAATCGTTAATATTGGTGCCGAGGTTTAGTCTCCTTTTCAACTCTTGAAAACTTTCCTCGCACCTCTCACTCCATTCAAACCTCACGCCCTTCCTTGTTAATTGGGTCATAGGAGTGGCGATTTTAGAAAATCCTTCGATAAATCTTCTATAATAGCCAGCTAAGCCCAGAAAGCTGCGAACTTCACTCGCATTCTTGGGTACTCCCCAACTACTCACTACTACAACCTTATCAGGATCTACCTCAATTCCTTTTGAGGTCACCACATGTCTAAGGAATCCAACCCTGTTTAACTAAAACTCACATTTCTTGAACTTGGCATACAACTTCTCTTTGCGAAGTGTCTCCAATGTAACCCTCAAATGCTCTTGGTGTTGTTCCTTGTCCTTAGAATACACCAAGATGTCATCTATGAAGACGATCACGAACTTATCCAAGTAAGGTTGGAACACCCTGTTCATCATATCCATAAAGACTGCCGGTGCATTACTCAGACCAAATGGCATCACTACAAATTCAAAATGTCCATAACGGGTCCTGAAAGCCATCTTGGGAATGTCACACTCCCTAATCTTCAATTGGTGGTACCCCGACCGAAAATCGATCTTCGAAAAAGTTCCGACTCCCCTCAACTGATCGAATAGATCCTCGATTCTCGGCAGCGGGTATTTATTCTTCACCGTGAGTCGATTCAACTCTCGGTAATCTATACACATCCGAAGTGACCCAGCCTTCTTTTTTACAAACAGCACTAGTGCACCCCATGGTGACACACTAGGGCGAATAAATCCGAGTTCCAACAGCTCTTGAATTTGGACCTTCAATTCTTGAAGTTCCTTCGGAGCCATTCTATATGGCGCTTTGGGTGTTGGGACCGCCCCAGGGACCAAATCAATACTAAACTCCACTTGTCGGTCGGGTGGGACTCCCGGCAAATCTTCTGGAAACACATCCAAAAACTCTCGTACTATAGGTACGTCTGTAGGGGACACCTCATTAGTACCAGTGTTGACTAAACTCACCAGGTAACCCTGACATTTCTCCTTCCTCAGACTTCTCAGTGCCTTCATGGCTGTGATTACTCTTGGTACTGCCCTACTCTTAGTACCGTAAAAGGTGATGGACTCGTCTTCGGAACACCTCAATGTCACCTTCTTCTCGCGGCAGTTTATATCGACATCGTGTCTATCGAGCCAGTCCATACCAAGGATCACGTCAAAATCCATCGAGCTAATCAAATATAGGTTAGCGTCAAATTCTCTTCCTCCTATCTCAATACTCTCGTCAATCATTCTGTTAGTGAGTATCGTATTTCCTGACGGCAAGCTAACCTCAAGAGACTCAACAATTCTAACGCTTCTATGACCAATGGCATGATAAAACTTTGCAGACATAAAAGAGTGTGTGGCACCAGTGTCAAACAAAGCGAAGGCAGGCACATTAGAGATCATTAGCATACCTGTTACTGTGCCGGGACTATTATCGGCCTGATACATTGAGTAGACTCGAGCTTGACCTCCCGATGCTTGTCCTTTGCCCTTAGATTGCGGACAATGTCGGCTTGTGTGACCTGGCTTCCCGCAATTATAACAGACACCCTTTCCATATAAACACTCCCCGCCATGGTTCTTACCACACTTTGGGCATGCAGGCCTAGTGATCGGCGCACTCGGTCCAGATTTCTCATCTACCTTCTTCTGCTTATTGGTAGCCGCCGACTTAGATTGATTACCATTCCAACCTCTCTTCCCAGAAGATGACTTAATAGCTGGTTGAGGACTCAAGTTCTGACTAGCTTCAACCTCTTGATCTCTAAACACTGTCTCGGTATATGGCAGCACTCCATGACCAGCCACAATGTGACGAATACTCGGGCGTAAACCACTTCGGAACTTAAGGGCCCTCTTGCGGTCAGTATCTACCATGTGCTCCACAAAGAAGCTGATTTGGTTGAATTTTCTCTCATATTCTTCAACCGATAAGCTCCCTTGCTCAAGGTTCCAGAAATCTCTCTCCATCTTCTCTCGGTAGTGCTGTGGATAGTACTGTTCCATCACTAGTTCTTTGAACCGATCCCAAGTTAATGCAGCACGCTCGGATGCTGGCCTCAAACGCCAATAGCTCATCCACCAGCGTCCAGCATCTTCTACCATTTGGTACTGGGCGCAAAGAATCTTTTGCGCATCGGTACATCCAATAAGCTCAAGGGTACGCTCCAGCGACATCAACCATTCGTCGACAAAAGCTAGTCCTTCTCGACCGTTGAATGATGGTGGTGTGAAACGTCGGAACTGTTGCACAACTTGTGCTTGGGTAAGAGCTGGCTCATTATTATAGTGGTTATCTTGACCTCCGTCACCATCACCACCATCTCCAGCATTGGCATTCCGACCTCCAAGATTTTCAACACCTCGGTTAGCTGGGCGTCCACGTCCACGAGTTGCCATGGTCCTAAGGTGCATCATAGCCAATAACTCCTTAGGAATCTCCTCATAAGGGGTCGAAATAAAAATATACATCGCGTCTAAGGGTTGACTGCTCCCAGTAGACGTTCTAGCAGTGCTATACTAACGCATTTACATGTATTTATAAATTTATAAGAAAGCGCGTACATGTCCAACATTTATTATGAATCTCCATAGCATATCATCTCTAAAATATAAACATGGTATTGATTTAAAAATGCGTTCAATCTCATAATCGTAAAATTTTGTTACGATTACAACATAGACATAACTTGAAATGTGTACCTTGGAGTCGACGTGGAGTGACGACGGTGGCTGATAATAATCATAGATGCCATTAAAGTTTTAACTACTTGCGAGAAAAGGAAAATTTGGTTTGAAAAAAAAAAGAATTTATTTTAACGAGTCTACAGAACCGTAGACCCGCTCTGATACCATTTATGTAGCGACCACTTCTCAAATTGTCATTTTAAAATAATTTCAAGGGAGATTAATTACCCTTAAAAATAATTTGCAGCGGAAATTGAAATAAGGTCATCCATTTCGCTAATAAATAAAAATAAATTCTCAAAATTTCAAACATCCATAATATTCAACATGACATTGGAGCCAAAGTTAAAACTTTAAATGAGCGAAATAAATAATAAAGTTGATAATTTTATCATGCCACGCCTTTGCCCGCCACGCCGAACTCCTCAACCTGAAAGGTTTAAATAATAGGGTGAGCTTTCAACTCACTCAGTGAGGAGGGAACGCTTTGTTAAATTTAAATACATTCATGTTGCCAAGTAGATATGACATGCCTGAACCTAGTGATTGCCCGAGGTCCATTCATATGCGAACTTTGTGCATACTGCTACTACTCATTGGAGGCTACAACATAAATAATATGCATACTTTGAGCACATTATGCCTACTACTCATTAGAGGCTACAACGTAAATAACATACAAACTTTGAGCACATTATGCCTACTACTCATTGGAGGCTACAACGTTAATAACATGCAAACTTTGAGCACATTATGCCTACTACTCATTGGAGGCTACAACGTTAATAATATGCAAACTTTGAGGATATAAATGTTTGGCAAGAAACAAGCATATATACAAAAAACATCATGCATTAAATAAAACAAGCGTAAAATCCCCACCTCGAAATACGATGATGATCCTTGAAAATTTGAGATGCGAATGCAGTTCAAGTCCTAGGCTCCAAGTCCTCGTCTCCTAAATAACAATTAAATTCTAATATCAATATAGTGCCAAAATAAATTTATATAAATTATTGAATTTATAATTGAGTAAAAATGGGTCTGATTTTAAATATTAAATATTGTTTGGGATTAAATTAAAAGAATTGAGAAAACGCAAGGACTGAAATTGGAATAATTATAAATAAGTTGGGGTGAAATCTGAAGAGTTTCTAAAAGGGAGGCTGGATTGAATATAAATTAAGCTGATTGGGGTCGAATCGAAGGGTCTGGAACATTAGGGACACAATTGAAACCCTAAGAAAACATGTGGGTATATAAACCCCTTTTTAACAACAAGTCGGCCGACTCATTTCACTCTCACCCTCACACGATCTCTCCCTCTCCCTCTGTTCTTTCTCTCTCTCTCTTGAACAAAAAAATCGCTCCCCCTCTCTCTTCTCTTTCCAAACTATAAACACACACACACCCATCTACATAAACATACAAATATACACGCATCAACACACGGGGCTCCGCACGAATTGAAAAAGGAACGACCGGGGCAAGCTCCAACCGATTATGCGGTGGTTTTGGTCCGTGGAACCCTACCAGCGGCGGCGATGGAGGGTTAAGATTTCGACTCGAGTTTCTGGTTCGGATTTGGACGCGATGGTCCGGTTTTCTGGTTGGATTCAGATTGGAACTTGAAATTTGGGAAATTTGCTTCGGCGTTCTGACCGTGAGCGGGGCTGAGGTGGTGGTCGGGTTTTGAGGCCGATTCCAGGTTTGAACCTGGATGTGGTTCGAGGATCTGGGTGAAGGTCGAGGTGGATTCGAGTTTTGGTTGCAGGCTACTGTGTTCGTTTTCTTTTTTTTTTCTTGGTTAATCTGGGTTGAAAGATTTTCTGATGAAGGTGATTCATAAAAAAAAAGAATTTGAGATTATACCTGGTAAGTGAAAATTGCAGAGAGGTTTTGGAGGCGGCTGGATGGATTTTGTTGAAGATGAAATCAAGCAGGTGATTTGCATAAGAATATAGATGTTAAATTTTACCTCTGCAGAAAACGGAAGACTGCAGGAAGAAAAAAAAATATATCCGTGTATTGTGTATTGTAAAAACTTTTGTGCTGTATCAATAAGGTATTTATATCGTGGAGTTTAGGTTTAATGTTAGGGTTCGGATCCCGTGCAGTGCACAGCACCATGCTGTGCACTGCCGTCTGTCGGATGGGGCACACACACACACACCCGTGCGGGTGTGTGTGATCGGACGGCAGGGATTGCACAGCCAGTGCAGAGGATCCCTGCCGTTAATGTTATTAGTAGAGTTCTGATTTGTGTAGTGTTATAAATTGTGTAGAGTTCTTGTCGGGTGTGATAACATTAATGATATATTAATTATATAACTATTATTTTAAATTTCTAATTAATCAGCTTACTAATTTCAGATTAAATTAATTAAATTGATTTAATTAATCTTCATTAGTAACCTATTAATTTATGATTTTAATAATAATGGAATATTAAATTGTTAGATTAAAAATAACAATAATAATAGGTTCTTGATATTACATTTAGAATGATCAAGTAAAAATTGATCTGGGCTATATTAATACGGGAACTTGGACTCGAGCCTGGAGCGTAAACTACAGTCATGATATGCGAATAAGGAAAATTTTGACCTTATTAAATAAATGAAAATAAAATTCGTAAATAAATTGTTGGACATTTAAAATCATTCATGCGCTTTTTATAAATTATAAAATAAATACATGCTCGAAAATTGGGGCGTTACAATTAGTATATGAGATATTTCATCCAGATGATTGAACTTATCCGTACGAACTAATACACCGAGAACAGATAGACGACACATGATATGCAATATATTATGTTAATTCAATCAATAACTTTTTAAATAAGTGTATCGTTGATAAATAATTGTTAATATATAAGTAACAACACCTAAATTGACGAGTAATTTGAGAAATTGGTGAAATTTTTTAATGTTCTTGTGCACACGATCGTGTGTCCCATCGTGGGCACGACCGTGTACACGATCGTGTGCATACGTGGATACAGTGCCAATTTGACACCAAAGACAACGTGACACCTGGTTGCCAACGTGTCACACGATTGGAGCACACGATCACGGCGATCGTGTGCATAATCATGTTTACTGCAAAGGTCAATATCAAATTATTTTATTACTATAAAATCCCGTCGTGCCCCCCCCCCCTTTTTCAATATAAGCCCATATTCATTGACAGAGTGAAATACATGTACCGTAGCCCCCTTTTCACTACAAACCCTAATCAATTAACATCAGTTAAAATCCATTAAAATCAAATACGCGAAATGAGCGGCCGATTACGAGAAAGCGATTTAGGAGGAATTAAAGCACCACCACCAAAAAGAAGAAGGAGGATACCTCCTCCCAACCCACCATACAGAACTAGGCCGAGAGGAAGATACTCAATGCTCAGAGTAAGTTTTTTGATTTGTTGTATGTGTAGTGACTATAATTGCAAATTAATGTGTTCCATGAAACATGGCCTATTTAAAAACACTGCGAGCACTCCAGTCATACTAGATGGTGATGATGATAATGATTTGGAGATTTCTGAGAAGAAAGGCAAAGAAGTTATTTTAGAAGAGGAAGTTCATGAAGATGGTGATACAAGACTAAAGATACGACGAGATGGGGGAAAAGGGATCCAAGTGATTGTTTTTTTTATGTTATTATTAGATATTTTTGTGTGATGGTGATTAAATTTTGTTTTGTAAAGTTATATGCTTTGGATATCCCTTTGCTGTAAACTATTGCTCTTTGAAGTGAGCTACTTTGTTATGGTTAATGTTTGACTCCATAATCACCTTTATTTGCTTTACAAAAAGTTTCAATTCAAAGATAAAGAAAATAGACACAAAATTATGCATTTCAACCAATAATCAGAATACTGAATCAATACATGGTCCACCGAGGATCAAAATATCAGCACATGATTGTTGCTAGTAAATCACAAAATATAAAAATACATAAGCAATTTAAGTTTCACGGTATGGACATCCCCTTATGTCATGGTCATCATTACGGCAAATGCTACACCTCTTCTTCTGCCGGCGCCTTTGCCTCGTTTGTTCATCCATTCCTTGAGTTTCTTCAGGGATATTCAAATCCACACCACCTATTCAAATCCACACCACCTATTCAAATGTGACGGCCGCAAATAGAGTTCCTTTATTCCTTCCCTTCAGGTGGGTCCCATCAACTATAATCACCGGTCGAAGGCACGTATCAAATTCCCTAATACTCTGTCCGAGTGCAACGAACATGTGGCAAAACACTCCCTCACGAGTCGTATGCGAATCATAAATTGTCCCTGGATTACGCTGTTTTAACAAATACAGATAAGATGGGAGCCTCTGATACGACTCATCAAAGCCGCCATATGTATTCTCTATCGCTATATTCCTCGTCCGGAGAGCAAAACTGTATAGCATGTCAATGCCGTACTCCCTACACATCTCTGCAATCATCTCCTTTGGCCTCAAAGTGACCCCCTCACCGGTCAATCTTTTAGCAAAATAATGGGCGGCAACCTCAGAAGTGACCGATCGTGCGGCAGCACGGTTCAAATCAGGGTGACAGCTGTCCTCCAATGTCAACTTAGTAATTCTCCAAATAGTTGCACCCTCAATAGCACACAACCTAAACTGACAATTTTCTCACCCACTCTTACAGACAAACACTATACGTTTATCGGCGGAACGATCAGTGATACACTGTAGCATGTTTTCCAAATGATACATTCCTACAGTTATCGTCAACTCTGTCTTGGAACGAAAGGTGGACCCCACCTCTAGGCCGACTGCAGGTGGAGGCTGCTCGACCCAACCCAAAGTCCCGGCACTACCAGAGTCCGGAAATGGAATGATCCAGTTACGCATTGATTGTAGATGCTCATGCTCGATCGCAGATTGATGGTCAGATGAGAAGTTTCGACGACTCATAATCCTATCCATTTGGGCCGGTTGGTGAACCCAAGCAAGGTATTCCGCAGATAGTGACTCAAGCAAGTCTTTACAACAATCTTCATCTTCGGATGTATGCACCTCCTCATCTTCCTCGTCTTCCTTATCTTCCTCGTATTGATACTCTTTGGAAGGCATGTCATACTTTATGTTGCCGGGCTCTACTCTCGAGCTGCTACATCCCATATTAACCTCGGGAGTGGATGAGATGTTGTTCTCAACATAGACCTCAGGATCCTCCTTGTATTCTACTAGTAATCGAAGTATCTCGGTATCGCCCCATAATAGGACTTTTACTTTGTTTCCCTTGGCCATGTGTGTCAAGTACCATAATTTGTAATCGGACTCATTTGGACCACCCAAACCCTCTCTGATAACCCCCACGAGGTTTGCACGACTAACTTTGCTCGTGTCGATATAGACAAAAAAGGAGTCCCCGTCTACATATGTCGATCGCTCCCAATGACCACCGTGATGTATCAAAATACGCTGCCACGATATCTGATTACAAAAAGATGAATAACTATTCAGAAAAATGAGCGAACAATATTATAAAACGGTCTGTCTTGGACACGACCGATGCACACGGTCGTATACTACCGTGTGCAGTGATCGTGTGCAAGTTTCTGGCCATGAACACGATCGCTGCACACGATTGTAGACGATCGTGTTAAACGATCGTGAACACGATAGTGGTGCGCACGATGTCAAGGTCGTTGCACACGGTCGTTGCACACGATCGTTGCACACGGTGGCTTCCCATCGTGTGCAGCGATCGTGTCCGTAAGAACAGATCGGGAATTTTTTTTTCCATCGTTCAAATACTGATGCATACCTTATTTATGAACTCAGAAGCACGACATATGAAGTCCTATTTCAACGTCAACTTTTCTTTTCGAATAATCTTGTGATTTCTATAAGATTTTTGAGAGACCCTTTGTCAAAAATAAAATGGTTGTGTTGTTTTGATGTATAAGTTGTAGTCAAATTTTGGTTGTTGGACATTAATGATCGACTTTGAGCAGATGAGGAAAATGAAAAGTAAAAAGAAAAGAAAAGTAGTTTAAATTAAATAAAATACAACAAGAAAAGAGAAAGTCAACATTGGTTCTTTTGGGAGGACATTTTAGTCTTTTTACTCAAAATGGTACTAAAAACTTATACTCTTATGAATGGGGATATAAAACTTGTCAATTTTATGATTTGGTATTAAAAAATTGATTCCCACAAATTTAAATCGTAAAGTATTCTCATCTTAGTGTTTGAATTTTAGCTTATTCTTCTGTACGTGTTGCCATCCACATCCCCCTTTAACATGAATTCTGCTAATTTTCGAAAAAAACACCTTGTGCTCAGCCTCAAATCATCCTACCATCAACACTGCCATTCGTTCATAAAACCAAATCCAATTAGAACCAATTACACGACAGCACCATCTCCCCTATGCCGGGGAACCAACATCTTCGGCAACCAACGAGGACCTGGACATAATCAAACTCGGCCCTATCTCATGGCCGAATCTAAATTGGAGCCCACATACAACAACCCCGGATCAGAAAATCTCAAAGCCGAATCCGCCTTCAGCCTAGTTCGGTCGAACCCTCGCACCCTAAACCAACCCGAATTCGAGTTTAGAAACCCAAATCGAGAGCCTCTAACTAGAAAATTAGGGATGTCAATGGGTCGGGTAGGGTACGGGTATGCCTCCTCCATACCCTACCCTATTTGATTTGGATCGGGTTCGGGTATTGCCCATCGAATAATCGGGTACCCAATGGGTATTCGGATATCCGTATACCCTATATTTAAGAATATAAATATTTTTTAATATATATCATATATACATATAATATAATTAATAAATTCAATTTAGTATAATAAATATCTAAAATATAATATGTTATATAACAATATATATAATATATAATATAAAATAATATTTATGTTTAACATATAATAATAATATATTTATATAATTCAAACGGGTATGCGAGTCGAGTAATCGGTCGGATAATCGAGTAATATACTATATTCATACCCTACCTGTAATCGATTATAAAATTTCAGGTTCGGTCGATACTCGACTCGTTTATCCGACGAGTAAGATCCGGTACAGATAAAGTTGATTCCGCTGCAGAAAATCAACCCAATTCACTGAATTCAGGCTCAAACCCTAAACGCCGCCGCCGCATTTGAATGATGAGTTTGCTGCTAAGAAGGAAATCAACACGTTTCGTTTCTTATAATCACGAAACCTTCAACAGTAGCCTCATTTCATCCACCCAAAAGCTTTGCTTTTCAGCCAGTTCTAATGCACGAAACGTCAAACATCATAGCCGCATTCACCTGCTGTACGACCCCACAAATGTCACTTCACTCAACCAAGTTAAAGCTCTTCACGCCATCGTCATCACTATGGGCTCATTTCCAACACAAAAGCCCATTTTCCTCCAAAACGATATTATCTCAAAATATGCGTCTTTAGGAGACATTGCAATGGCTCGCAAGTTGTTCGATGAAATGCCTCAAAGGAATGTTGTATCGTATAATACCATGATCACTTGTTGCAGTCGAGCTGGGTTTTTGCAGGAGAGTTTGGAACTGTTCTCCAGTATGAGAAAATATGGCTTCAAGCCCACACAGTTCACGTTTGGGGGTTTGCTATCGTGTCATTGCCTGGATGCCTTTGAAGGAATGCAGTTGCATGCATTGATCGAGAAAACTGGGTTCCTTCACATAGACGCTTTTGCTGGAACTGCATTGTTGGGGATGTACAGGACGCATGTGTGTTTAGATGAATGTATTGCAATTTTTGAAGTCATGCCTAAAAAGAATTCGGCGACCTGGAATAGCATGATATCTATATTTGGTCAGATGGGTTATACAGAAGATTGCATTCTGATGTTCTCTGAGCTGATGATGGAGCCAGATAGGATATCTGAATACACTTTCATAAATCTTTTATCTAGTCTTGAAGATGTTGATGTGCGATTTGGGAAGCAAATACATGGCTTAGTGATAAAGTATGGACTTGATAACGTAGCTTCAGTGTGTAATTGTCTGATTAATATGTATGCGAAGTCTGCCGCCACATGCTTGGCAGAGAAAATGTTTGGATATGCTCCTGTTAAGGATATCGTATCATGGAACACTCTGATTGGTTCAATGGCAAATAGTGATAGCCCGACCAAAGCAATTGATGCCTTTAATAAAATGTGTATGACTCGATTATCACCTAAGGAAACAACATTTGCGAATTTGCTAAACTCTTGCTCGAAGCTGAAAAATTTATCATGCGGGAAATGCGTCCATGCGAAGATGATAAAGACGAGATTCGAGTGTAACCTGTACGCCGGGAGTGCTTTAGTTAATTTTTACGCAAAATGTGATAAAGTGCATGAGGCGCACAAGTGCTTTGAAGCCATCACTCAGAAAAACTTGGTCTGTTGGAATTCGTTGCTGCTGGGCTATTCAAACACGGGTTCTCCTTCTTCTTCCATCAGGCTACTTAAAGAGATGATTCACTCGGGGTATTACCCAAATGAACTGTCATTTTCTATTGTTATTAAGTCATCATTAAAAACAGAGTTGCTACAACTTCATTCGCTGACAATGAAAATGGGATACCATGAGAAGCCCTATGTGTCGAGTTCTCTTATAAGCTCTTATGCCAAAAATGATCTGGTCTTGGATGCCTTGGTCTTTGTCGGTTCTGGTAATACCACCAAGCTTCCTGTTGTTTCTTCCAATATTATAGCATGGATTTACAACCGAACCGGACAGTATGAAAAAACTCAAGAATTATATGCTGACTTGGAGAACCCGGACTCTATATCTTGGAACATTTTGATTGCGGCCTGTTCCCGGAACGGTGATTATAAAGAGACTTTCGAACTTTTTGATCACATGCGCAGGTCTCGACACGTCTCTCCGGACAATTATACATTTGCTAGCCTCTTCAATGTTTGCATCAGATTGTGTAACCTTGCTCTGGGAAAGTCTCTTCATGGCCTTCTCGTCAAGATTGATTTTAAACTGTGCGACACATTAGTCTGCAACACCATGATCGACATGTACGGAAAATGTGGATGCATCAACAGTTCGATTACGATTTTTAATGAGGTGAAGGAAAAGAATATTATTTCTTGGACGGCTCTTGTCTCGGCCCTTGGACTACACGGCTATGGAAATGAAGCGCTGGACAGGTTTAGAGAGATGGTGGAAATGGGTATCGAACCGGATAAGGTTGCTTTCCTAGCCGTTCTTTCTGCTTGTAGACATGTTGGGTTGGTAGAACAGGGAATGGATCTGTTTGGACAAATGAAATCGAAGTATGGTGTCGAACCGGATATAGATCATTATCTCGCTGCCGTTGATCTATTGACGAGATACGGACGTATAAAAGAAGCCGAGCAACTAATTTTGACGATGCCTGTTGCCCCAAACGCACAGATATGGCGTGTTTTCCTTGATGGCTGTAAGAAACAGAGAACCATTAGCTGATTGCTTGCTTGGGTTATTGAGAAACGTGTTACCTGCTATTCCAATTGGGATTTCTCCTCCTATCTCAGTCAAACACCTGACCCCTCTCCCCCATCTGTTCACAATTCTCGTGTTAGGACACCATAGGCTCAAACATGTGCGGTACACAGCGTCACGTAGTTCTCTCATCTCACCCGCACGAGTTTCCACAGCCAGCTTCTATGACTCAATCAGCTGCACCGTCTCTCTCGGAAGCTAACGAGCTGCCGATTTGGCCAACTAATGAACTGCCGACGAACTTCGATTGGAGAGACCATGGTGCTGTGACGTGACACCACTGAAGAATCAGGTGCTTTTAGGTTGATTTGCTTGTAATTTATAATTTCAGTTATTTCGATTAGACTTTGTTTTTTATAAAAATATGTGTCGGGGATATTCAATTGGAAATTTACATGCTTTTGTGTTGTCCTGAATATTCGTGTGCATTGTCATGTAGTTTTTTACATGCTTTTCTGTTGATTTAAGGACTTTGATTTGGAAATTTGTAGACTTATTTTAGTTCACATGATTTATTTTGATCAGAAATTTCTGGGATATTCAATTGGCCTAATTTGGTAGCTCGAGGTATATAGAGTAGAGGCTCCGAGAAAGTAATAATCTCGATGATGGTGGTCGAATATTACCAGGTATTCGAGGTAGACGGAGCTGTCGCGATGGATTCTTAAACCATCAAGCATATGATTTAAGATGATTGCCTAACATCATTACCCCTCTTCTGAATGTCCCTGGAAAAGTCATCTCGAAATCAATTGAGTAGTGCAGGCGCCACATAGATGTTGCCACCACTGCCGCCACCAAGGCCAGCGGATTTGGGCGCAAAATTTTCCGAAGTAGACCAGGCCGCTCGTTGATCTTTAAGGTTATTTCGTTTCTTTCAGCAATTTCAGCTTGGGTTCTCATGTCCGGTAAGTGATTAATGGCCCCATCACCGACAAACTCACAGGTTGATTTGATGTTAATATAGGTCGCAATGGGAATCAGATTCAGAATGATTGCTCTCTCCATTTTCCTTCCGATTTCGAGTCTTTTGTTTTTTCTTGCATTTTCTCCATCAGATGATGGGCTGATCAGAGTTGGGCTGAAAAAGCTAAAGTTGGAACGAGACAACCATCTTGCTGCTCGGCTTGAGTCCGAACAAGGGGAACAATTCAGGGATGTAAGTAATGCAGAGACTGATATTGTGGCTTTAAAAACCTACATGGATGCTCCGCACTTTGGAGAGATTGTGATACATTACTATTTTATATTAATTATTATTTTAGGGTACTATGTTATACTCCGTCTCACACTTGATGAAACATTTTGCTAAGAACGTCCGAGTCGCACTTGATGAAACATTTCCTTAAATGGAAATAAAGCAAACCACCCACTTTACTTATCTCTCCCAAACACCACAAAAGTACACCATGCCATTACCTTTTTCACACTGATCTAACTAAATACTAATAAACAACTCTCATATTAAAGTTGAAAAAACTACTCCACCCTTACTTTATCTCATTTAATATGAATGAAGAACTCTCACCTTAAAACCTTTGTCAAAAGTAAACGTTTCATCAAGTATGAGACGAGGGGAGTATTAATTATTGTTTAGGGTTTTAATTTAAGTTATTGAATAAGTTTTGTCCATGGACTTAATTTCTTGGGGCTTAAGTTAGGGTTATGTTATTAAGTCTATTTATATTGCTTGTGTCTCCCAATTAGATTATCTTTTGATCATTGAACATTGTTTACGACTTCGGCTTGGACGTGATATTTTACGTAGGATTAGGCCATGGATTTATCTTCTCGGTTCTTCTTTTCTTCTTCTTTTTGCAATTCAATATATTTTTCATATTTCCTGTGTGTCCCATCCTCTTTACTCTATAAATTTGGTGTGGTGAGCATGGATGCCCAATACACGATCATCAACTCGCATGGATTCGAAGAACCGATTTGCAGCGGTAGAGAAAAGGAGTGATGAGTTGGCTGCTGAGATCAGATCTGTGGCGGCCAAGGTTGGATCCCTGGCGGCGAAATTGGACGGACTCCGATTTGGCAAAGGTAAAGAGTAAAGGGGCTGAGGATGGGTTGGACTCTCCCCTAGCGTCGGCGCATCGTCCTCGGGCGGCGGGAAGTTCGGCACAAGTTTACTAGCCGCAGGGACAGGAGGCAGCGACACCGGTTAATTCCGATGTGATGGCAGCGGTGAATCGGGTTGTTGTACCCGGTTTGCTGGATCCAACCCGGAAGGCTGGATATCACGGGCAGAGCAATATTTTTGCCTCCATAACACACCAGTGGCAAATAAGGTGGATGTTGCCCTAATCACGATGGAAAGAGGGGCCTTGCATTGGTTCCAATGGACGCAAACGAGGTTCCCAATATGACATGAACCCGATTGAAATACGAGCTACTGCGATGATAGGGTGATGATTCTATGTCAAATCCCCTTTGAATCATTGCTATATACACGCCTGACAGGACAATGAGCGAATATGTGGATTTATTTATACCACGTTTGGTGTTTGTTCCAGGTATTGCAGATAACTATTGTTTGAGGATGTTTCTACACGGGTTAAAAGATGAAATAAGGTTGAGAATTCACTCAAAGGATGCTCGAGACTTATTTGATATTATGCACTTAGCTAGCGAGATTGAACGCGAGTTGGAGTTAATCCAACCACAATATTCTTGGTCGTCTCTGCCCCAGCCTTTACCTTCCAAGGATGAACCTCAATTCAGCAGCGACCGTTCTTCTCCGACCACAACACCAAAGATCAGGGGGTAGCCCTGCCCTTATATCATTCCTTGAAAATTCATGCTTCTAGAATTCTAAGCATCGTCCGAGGGGTGACTCAGTCGGTCACCCTACTACTAGATCAGTCGGGTCTTCAGCATTGCCTCCATTTCGCGCCTCTATTCTGATGTCACACACGGAGTATATGAAACCTGCGTTCAAAAGGGTTGTGTTACAAGTGCCGTGAACCCTATTCACCGCTGCATGTTTGTGCAAATATATCCCTACACGTCTTGATCATTCCAGACGTGGAAGTTAAAGACGATACAAGAGTATCTAAATTCCCTCAGATGGAGCAGTACATGATTGAACGAGGTTCTGTTCCTGTGTTCCTCACTTCAGCCTTGAGGACAAGGCTATTTTTAAGGGGAATGCAATAAATAGAGTAAAGAGGATGAGACACAAGAAATATTGAAAATATATTGAATTGCAAGAAGAAGTTAACAAAACAAAACCCAACAGGATAAGTCCCGTCCCAAGCCTAATGGTCGGATCCTATGGAAAGTATTTCGTCATAAGCCGAAGCCGAAACAATCAATGATCAAAAGATATTCTAACTAGGAGACACAAGAGTATAAATAGATATAATAACTTAGGCTCCAAGAAACTAAGCCCATGGGTCAAACTTATTCAATAACTTAAATTAAAACTCTAAAAAATATTTAATATAACATAGTGCCCTAAAACAATAATTAATAACAAAATAGTACCGTATCAAATTGGTATTAGCACTCCATCAGTACTGGTGGCTCAAATATGTGAGTCCCGTCACCTCGTACGTTTATGATCCTCAGGTAACAAACAGAGCACATGAAAAAGGTACGTCCTCGTTCAATACTCAACCTATACATGAAAATCTCGCACAATTCCCCACCAATCTCCACCTCGTCGTCGACCATGTAGTTTTTTTGGTCGAGTTAACCATAAGAAGAGGTCAATCGCCTTCTCAAAAGCTTTTGTCTTCAATAGAAGAGCTACTGCCGCACGTACCACTCCGATGATCTGATAAGATCCTGAATCACCTGTAATCTGTTGGCTCAACTTCCATGAAAACAATACGCTCGTCGTTGGGGAAATGAGTGGGGATGGGATGGGAGTATCCCGGAAAATTAGGATGGGATGGGATGGTGAGTAGTCGGGGCGGAAAAACGGAGATAACATAGGGCTGTTAGGAAAGCGAGAAACTGAGATCGAGAGGGGAGAACGTATGACGGGGGAGTAAATCAAAGCCGGGGATGCCAAGTTGCAGCTGCTCACATATGTTGTCCGTAAAGCGCTATCCAAGCAGCTGTAGAATGCTGCTGTTGAGGAAATGTTGGAGTAACAAGTGAAGGATGCTGAGGCGAGGTTGTCGCTGTTTGTTGAGGCACAGGCCGCTGTGGAGAAGTTAAAGAAGAAGCTGAACAACGCTGATGCTAAGGAGTTCAAGCTGGAGCAACAACTGAAGAAAGCAGGAAGATTTAGTTCGAAAAGTTTATATTTGGATTGCAATTCTATTTGGCCATTTTCATTTTCTCACAGTATTAGTCATGATCTAGTTTAGAAGTCAATGACATGAGGTCAAAGTGAAACACAGATACGTACCAAATGAATGGAAGCACAACTGCAATTATTTTCATGTCTAGGTAAAGCACTGATAAGTACCAAATGAACGGAAACACAGTTACGAGAATCAAATAATCCTAAATACTCAGAAATTATAGATTAGAGTTGTTCACAACCAATGTTAGTTAGGTCGTATTTACAATCCAAGCAGGGGAGAAAATGAAAACGGCCAAATAGATCATTTGCAATCCAAATATAAACTTTTCGAACTAAATGTTATCTGCTTCCTTCAACTGCTGCTCCAGCTTGAACTGCTTAGCATCAGCGTTGTTCAGCTTCTTCTACAACTTCTCCACAGCAGCCTGTGCCTCAATAAGCAGCGACAACCTCGCCTCAACGTCCTTCACTTGTTACTCCAACATTTCCTCAACAACAACATTCTTCGATTGCTTGGATAGCGCTTTACGGACAACATATGTGAGCAACTGCAACTTGGCATCCCCGGCTTTGGTTTACTCGCCCATCGTACCTTTTCCCATCTCGGTCCCAGTTTCTCACTTTCCTAACAGCCGCCATGTTATCCTGGTTTTTCCATCGTTCACCCTCATTTTCCCTCCGACTACTCCCCATTCCATCCCATTTCTCCGACTACTCCCCGTCACATCCCCACCTTCCTTTCCCAATTGCTGAGCACCACTCCAGACACCAATGACAACAAACGTGTTGTTCTATTCAAAGTTGCCAGCAGACTAAAGATAATTCAGGATCTCGTCAGATTACCAGTCGAGTGGTAAATGCGGCGGCACTGGCTCTTCTATTGAAGAGAACATAGCTGTCCTCTCCTATGGTTACCTCGATCGAAATATCTACATGGTCGGCGACGAGGTGGAGATTAACGGGGTACTGGGCGAGATTTTCAAGCGGACTCGGTTTGAGATGCATGTCAAGTTTTTTCGACTGAAAATGATCCTAAAAGGAAAAAAAAAGTATGCATCATTCGACACTCCTAAAAATGTGAGTATTTTAATATTTTATTTAAAATTTGTTATTATTGTTAATACTTGGATTTGCGTAATAAGTGAAGTATAAATGAAATACGATTTATCATTTTTTGATGTAAAGTCATGTTATTTATTTATTCTTTTGAATGTCTGCGAATTGATCTTTTATAATTGTGTAATGGGCTTGCAGCCCATCCCATATTATTCTACCCTTCATTGCTGCTATTTGGAAGGCTTCTTCTCTGGTTATGAACGAATTCCAATCAAACAATATGTATTTTCATCCATTATTTCTGTTAAATTGAGTGGGGCGAATTTAGCTGGGTAAAGTGTCGAATGATGCAGACCTTCTATTTTACTTTTATAATCATTTTCAATGGAAAAAAAAAACTGACATACATTTCAAACCTAGTTCACATGAAAATATCCTGATTCCACATGATCTCACCGCAATGAGCCATGTAGTTTTTCGAGTTAACCATAGAAGAGACGATCGCCTTCTTAGAAGCTCTTCTCTTGATAAAGCGCCACTGCCACCACATGTACCACTCTGATGATCTTTCGAGATCCTGAATCACCTATAATCTGTTGGGTCAACTTCGATGAAAACAATACGCTCGTCGTTGGGGAAAGAAGAGTGGGGATGGGATGGCGAGTAGCTCGGGAAATTAGGGTGGGGATGGGATGGTGAGTAGTCGGGGGGAGTGGGTGAACGGTGGAAAAACCGAGATAACATAAGAGTACATTAGAAAAGCGGCGAGATCGAGAGGGGAGAAGGTATGACGGCGAGTAAACCAAAGCTGGGGATGCCAAGTTGTAGCTGCTCACATATGTTGTCCGTAAAACGCTGTCCAAGCAGCTGAAGAATGCTGCTGTTAAGGAAATGTTGGAGAAACAATTGAACGACACAGAGGCGAGGTTGTCGCTGCTTATTGAGGCACATGCCGCTGTGGATAAGTTAAAGAAGAAGCTGAACGACGCTGATGCTAAGGAGTTCAAGCGGGAGCAACAATTGAAGGAAGCAGGAATTGCTTCAACAATTGAAGGAAGCAGGAACTGCTTATTGAAGGGAGCAACAATTGCTCCAGCTTGAACTCCTTAGCATCAGCGTCGTTCAGCTTCTTCTTTAACTTCTCCACAGCGGTCTGTGAACTAGCGACAACCTCGCCTCAACGTCCTTCGCTTGTTACTCCAACATTTCCTCAACAACATCATTCTTCAGCTGCTTGGATAGCACTTTACGGACAACATATGTGAGCAGCTACAACTTGGCATCCCCAGCTTTGATTTACTCGCCGTCATACCTTCTCCCCTCTCGATCTCAGTTTCTCGCTTTCCTAACAGCCCTATGTTATCTCGGTTTTTCCACCGTTCACCCACTCCCCCCGACTACTCACCATCCCATCCCCACCCTAATTTCCCGAGCTATTCGCCATCCCATCCCCACTCTTTTTTCCCCAACGACGAGCGTATTGTTTTCATCGAAGTTGACCCAACAGATTATAGGTGATTCAGGATCTCGTCAGATCATCAGAGTGGTACATGTGGTGGCAGTGGCGCTTTTATTGAAGAGAAGAGCTTCTAAGAAGGCGATTGGCCTCTTCTATGGTTAACTCGGCCGAAAAAACTACATGGTCGGCGACGAGGTGGAGATTGGCGGGAAATTGTTTGATATTTTCATGTGAACTAGGTTTGAAATGTATGTCAGTTTTTTTTCCATTGAAAATGATTCTAAAAGTAAAATAGAAGGTCTGCATCATCCGACACTTTACCCAGCTAAATTCGCCACACTCAATTTAATAGAAATAATAGATGAAAATACATATTGTTTGATTGGGATTGTGTTCATAACCAGAGAAGAAGCCTTCCAAATAGCAGCAATGAAGGCTAGAATAATATGGGATGGGCTGCAAGCCCATTACACAATTATAAAAGATCAATTCGCAGACATTCAAAAGAATAAATAAAGAACATAACTTTACATCAAAAAATGATAAATCGTATTTCATTTATACTTCACTTATTACGCAAATCCAAGTATTAACAATAATAACAAATTTTAAATAAAATATTAAAATACTCATATTTTTAGGAGGAGTGTCGAATGATGCATATTTTTTTTTCCTTTTAGGATCATTTTCAGTCGAAAAAACTTGACATGCATCTCAAACCGAGTCCGCTTGAAAATCTCGCCTAGTACCCCGTTAATCTCGTCCAGTATTTATACTGGACATTTTATTAGCGTGCACTAAACACCCTGCATTAGCGCGTGCTAACGGGGTCAACGCCCCAGAATATACCGCCTAAAACACAGTTAGCGTGCACTAGCTAATATGTGTAGCGTGCGCTAATGAGTCACGAATCAAGTCCAGTGGCTCCTGGATTGGTCTGCACCTAACAGGTAGCGTGCGTTAGAAATAAGAATTAGCGTGCGCTAAGCAGTCGATAGCGTGCGCTAGCTACCAACCTTAGCGTGCGCTAACGAGACTCCAGTCCCAGTCCAATAACTCCTGGACTGCCAGTTAGTGTGCGCTACACATCCAGTAGCCTGCGATAACAATGGCACAATAGCGTGCGCTACACTGAAATGAGTCAAAAACTCATAAAATGATCTAGAACGGAAATCAAACACGTGTCAACTCATGACACGACCATACGTGGCACAACATTCCAAAGATATGGACAACGCCAATCCGATAATCTGCAGAAAAACTCAATAAATCTGGAATGAAGATCTCGGATATTACAGTTTGACTTTGTGTAAAATGAAGAGGAGCCTTGTGTATACAAGAAGGTTAGTGGGAGCAAGATCGCATTCTTAGTACAGTATGTAGATGACATTCTACTAATAGGAAATGATGTGGGAATGCTCAGTTCTGTGAAAGCTTGGCTTTCGAGTAATTTCTCCATGAATGACTTGGGAGAAACAACCTATATTCTTGGTATTAGGCTCTACCGGGATAGAGCAAAGAGAATGATAGGTCTTTCCCAAGCCCTCTATATAGATAAAATCTTAAAGTGATTTAAGATGGATGATTTTAAAAGATGGTTCTTACCGATGCGACATGGAATAAAACTCTCCTCGAAGATGTGTCCTCAAAGTGAGGAACAACGAAAGGAAATGAGTAATATACCATATGCTTCAGCCGTGGGTAGCCTTATGTATGCAATGTTGTGTACGAGATGACATTGCGCACGTTGTGAACGTGGTAAGTATGTTTCAGGCAAACCTAGGCACGGAACATTGGACTGCCATAAAGAACGTTCTCAAGTACTTAAGGACTAGAGATCTGGTTCTAATGTATGGCGGTGGAGAACTTGATGTGGTGGGTCTCACTGATTCAGACTTCCAAGGACAGAAAGACGATTCAGTGTCTAGTTCTGGCTACATAATTACTCTTAATGGAGGAGCAGTATCTTGGCGTAGCGCCAAGCAAAGCGCGATTGCTGATTCCACCAGTCGGGCTGAGTATCAAGCAGCCTCGGAGGCTTCTAAGGAAGGGTTCTGGATTAAGAAGTTTTTGGGAGAACTTCAAGTGATACCATGTGTTGAGCTGCCTATTTCGCTTTTCTGCGACAATGACTGAGCTGTAGCGCAGGCCAAAGATCCGAGGTTTCACAACAGTACCAAACACATTGAGAGGAAGTATCATCTCGTAATAGAATTTGTTCGCAAGGGATACATTGTGCTGCATAGAGTAGACTTATCCGACAACGTCGCTGATCCACTGACCAAGCCACTTTCTCAGATTAGGTTGGAGCGTCATCTGAAGAACATGGGTATTAGATACAATAGTGTGTGACATTGAGTGCAAGTATTAGATACAACGTCGCTGATCCACTCAGAGGATGTTGAGTGATGGCATTGTAGTTGTTATTATGTAAATCTTTATCATAAGGCAATTGTATGTTTCTTTATTTAGTGGTAGTCACTAGTATTCCTGACTCGTGAATATATATATATATATATATATATATAGAAACTAGTCCGTGTATTTGAGAGCAAAACATTCCACTCCTTATTGGATAAGGGGAATGACACTGGAAAGGTTTATGGCTCAGATACTTAATCGTTCGCAAGTCGATGAAATTTGATTGTGCGTTAAGTTTATGTGAAGACTTGTATGATGTGTTCTTTGACTTGGAGACTGTCTGTCGAACACTAATGGTTAGTGGGAGCACACATTATAGGTATGCTAATTAGATTAGTATACTCGAACCGACTCACCCTCAATACATCACACAGATTTCACTCCGGGACAGTCAATGACGGAATCGAAAAGTTGTGATAGGTATTCGTGAACCTTTGAGTTGAGGATTTAGTAGGGATGTGCTTGTGACGTTAAGATTTTCATTAGAGTAGTTCGACCTGGAAAACCGGAAGGTGGGGGTCAACCTCGACGTGCATCTTGACGGGCAAGTAGCAGGTTTTACTAAATACCAAGATAGGATTCTTTCTCCCGTTAGTGAACGGGTTATATGTCCTATGCAGTTATTGGCAGATGAGATCACAAGTCTTTGGCCAAAGCATTGGAGCTAGTTGTATTGGATACACAAGAGCTCGATGATCTCGATTTGCATTAACTCATGCATAGCGTCAAGTACAGTTAGGGTTTGACTGACCGTGACCCTATAACTTAATCGGGACATTTGAAAGAAGGGTTTATACGTATACTGGTATTCACGACATAATGGTTTTTGAATGATCTCAATCATTCGTTCTCAGTTAGGGTTTAGTGTAGGCCGCCAGGCTGGCTAGGTGGTGCTACTACTCTTTGGTTCCTCCCATTGCTAATTGAGACGGACCTACCGAGTTGCGCAATAGGATTGACGACGGAATAAATCGAGCTTATTCTCTCTTTGTAAATATTAGATATTGGATATCTAATTTATTGGATATTGGATGTCTAATTAATTTTGGGACATTGGATGTCTAAATTAATTTATTGGATAAATTAATTTAGGGCGTAATGAATTAAATAAATTACTGGGTGATTAATTTAATTCATGTATATAATTATTTCTTGGAGAAATTTATTATATTATTTTGTATTTGATATGATTAATTAATTGATATAAATACATCGGAACGAAATGGGGTTTATATGTTTGGACATATGAGAGTCCGCAACGAACCAAACTCGTCCGGCTCTTCTAGATGGCCGCCCCACCTTCCTCCCACTTTCCTTGGTCTTTGTCTCCTCTTTAATTGGTGGAAGACATGAGATGTTAAGGGAACATATCTAATATTATAATGTGGGTGGTGATTAGGTGACTTTGAAATGAAGAATGAAAGAAAGAAGACTTCTCACTTTGTGCACATTACCTCACGACAATTACAAGAAAGAGAGAGAAATAATATTTCTTTAAGTCTTCTTCTTCTTCTTCAAACTTCTTCATATTTTTCTTAGAGAAAAATTAAGAGAGAATTTATACACTTAGAGTGATATAAATAAAATTAGTAAAGTTCCGATTACCTTGTTCTAGCCGTATCTTTGGAAGATAACAAGGTAGGAGTTATTCCGGTCGTCTTCCGACGCGTGGCAAGTAGAGGCACGGTACTTCGGTGCTCGTGATTTCAAAAGCTTGACGAATCCGATTTGTGGGAAAAATCACTTAAAGCTGGGGGAATCGCATTTGTGAAGAACATCATTTAATCACTGGACTACGAGGGTATGATTTTGAATCTTACTCTTGTTTTCTTTAACATATTCGTATATACGTAGCTTGATCGATCCTCGTAGGGATTCAGATCGAATTAGATTCGTATTATTGCTTCCACTGCTCCTTCTTTTTAGGCACCGAATCCCAACACAAATGAGTCAAAATGAAGCTACAAGTTGCTTCCGTGTTCAAACAGTCAACAATGAAGCTACAAGTTGCTTCCATGTTCAAACGAGTCTAGAGTGAAGCTACAAGTTGTTTCAAGTTGTTTTCATGTTCAAACGAGTCAAAATGAAGCTACAAATTTGCTTCCTTGTTCAAACAGTCAACAATGAAGCAACAAGTTGTTACAAGTTGCTTCCATCTTCAAACAAGTCTAGAGTGAAGCTACAAGTTGTTTCGAGTTGTTTTTTTCTTCAAACGAGTGAATAATGAAGCTACAAGTTGTTTCAAGTTGTTTTCATGTTCAAGGAGCGTGACTGCCAAGGAAAATACCTTCATTTTGATTCATTTCAAACCAACCTTTGCTACATCTTTGCATTTTCGAACAGGCTTATGCTGTTATCATCCTTAGACCTATAGTTGTTTTTTCGCGCAACACGAATGAGGTTGATGTAGTAATACAATCTATAACTCCAGTTGTTTTGAGTCTTATATGCTCTCCAGTTGCTTTGGTGCAGGTGAAGGTAACCTATTAAACGAAAGTTGCTCCGTTGTTTCTAAATTTGTTATGTGAATGTGTTCACCACTATAAAAGAAGAGTTATATAGATATATATTTCAAACTTGTAGTCTCTTTGGTTATTGCGCAATCTAGTTTATATAATTTCAAAATCTAGTGTTAAAGAAGCTCTAGCCCCTGTAACAACATCTATCCTCAAGGACTCTATTGGCTTTGGCGTGTTACGTACCGCCTCTGAGATTTTATTAGTTGTTTGTGGAGTACATCCAAAACTCTCTCGTGAAAAGGTTGTTACATGTTATAATTTCAAATTGTAGAGCCATTCCTAAGAGTTCATATTGCTATTAACCATTTATTAAACATTTGTAGTTAAAGCTAGTTCTTCCGGCTTTGGTGAAGCTAATTGAATCTAATGTTCTGTTATTAATGACTTCTAGATGCGGGGTATTTGCACATCTTTGTGACGGAAGGGAACAGGTGATGGTTGAAGATAAAGACCTTAAACATCTTATTCGTCGTTTTGTTAATCTCATGAAGTAAGTGAATTATTCTTCTGTTTCGGCAATTCTTGAGTTCTCATTGAATATGTCTCCTGTTGTTGATGTTAATGTTGATGTTTCAGTTGGGAGGAACATCCCGTGATCATTTCTGGACTTCTTTCCTTGGGAAGTATTGCGAGATGGGGCAGTAACGATGTTATTGAGGTATGGTAAAGTGGTGAAACCATAAGTTTATAGCCAATATTGCACATGTTAGAATTGGACAAATTGTCGATAAAAGGATCTTAATAGTATTTGGACTTCTCATTTCAAACTACATTTAGCTTATTTTCGACATACTGTTTGATTTTTAGCTCAGTACTTCAAAGTTCTATGTATATAATCTTCTCATGACATCTTGCTTTTCCAGGCTATAATTAAGGACGAAGGTTCATTGCGCATTCTTTCCATCTTATTAGAGAAAGGTGACATGTATATTTTTAATAAACTTGCTGGATAATTTCAAACATAACTGCAAGAAAAGAAAAGCATATAAAGGTGAGTACATAATTAATTATTTTACTGCATGAAGAATTGAAGATACGAATGATGCTAGTTGCCGGGAAGCTAACTGTAGTTTTCATGTACATTGTATGCATTAAATACAGTTGTGCATGAATTCACATTTTATGAAATAATTTATAATTGTCTATTTTTCAAATGTATAATCCTTATAAGTGTGTTTTTACAAGGCTGTAATTGGAGTAATTGATTGCGAGTTGATTGACCCTCTTGTCAATGTTGTCCAAAATTGCAAATTTGCTGATGTAGTAAAGGAGGCACTTTGGGCATTTTCAAATGTTATGTGTGGTGTTGGCCTTGATCAGATTGAGTATGTTTTTATACTAACACTATCATATTTCAATCTAATATATTTCTATATAAAAATTGGCACATCTATTTCTTAACAAATGGTTGAGGAATAGCTGCTCTAATGTTGTACTTGGTTGGGGAGAATGGAATGGAATGGAATGAGTGAAAATAAAGGGTAACAATGGAGGTATGAGGCAATATTTGGAAATAAAATAGGGAAGGACAAAATTTCTATGATGAGATTTGGCAAGAAAATAGGTATGGGGGGAGAATGGTCCATTCCTTCTCAAATTTAGGGGTTTGATTTATAGTGTAGATGGTAAGGAATGGAAGGATGAAGGAATGAAACTTTTGAACATTTACTCATATTTTAGTTCAAATCTCATTCCATTCCTTCCAAATTCATTCACCCCAACCAAACACAACATAAGTTGTTTGGGATGAACTATTAGTTTCATTCTGGAGTGATAAACTTTTTGTTTTAGTTGTCTTAGAAGGCCTGGTCAATATTAAAGTGGCACAAGTCCCTTGGGATGGGCGACAAATTGTTGGTGTTGAGTTGCACTCTATTTACAAGAATATAGTGGATGATATTGATTTCTTCACCAGATATGGTAGCCTTCCCTTGTGATGACAATGTTCAAAAATCTGCTAGTAGAGTGGTATATAATCTAAAGTTTACATTCGAAGGTCGTGATCCAGAATTTCTAATATGTTATGATGACAATTCGATGGAGAATTTTACTATTGTGCATCAATTGCAAACATTTACGAGTTGTTGAAAGTAAATCTTCCAAGACAAGTTTTTGGTATATTGTTGGACGAATAGGTGTGTAATGCACTTTGTGGACTCAATATCAAGTTACAGAGCTTGTGGTTGAAAATCACTATTTGTACTTTGTGGTATTGTGTACATAGCTTGATAGTAATGCTAAGAGCAAGTATCTTTACTTAGTTTTCAACACCTACAATATTTAGATGCAAATTTTGAGCATTGCAAACACGTGTTGGTTTTCTTGACTCGTAAAAAGATATGCTTGTAGTGTTTCATCTCGACTGTCGCAAATTGCTTATAATAAACCATCAATTAACAAGCAGAGATTGTTGTGCCGTTAACATGTCAAGTTCTTTATTAATTTTTTGTATATAAATATAAAGAGTAAAAGGAACCTAAGATCCATCTTAGGTAATTTCCTAATATTCTAGTACAAAATAATAGTATATTAGTAAAGTTTTAATGAATCCCCATGTTTGTGTATAAAATCATACGTGTCTTAGAAAACTTACCTAAGATGTATCTTACGCTCCCTAATCTCATATCTAAATTCTATCCTTTTGGAAGTTGATAATTTTATTAGGTTGAGGTGCAAGACAAAAGATTTGACCCATGTTTTTCATATTCTAGCCCAACCTAGAATACAAACTTATGAACCAACTTTTTATCAGATCTTAATAAGTCTGAATTAGCACGTTATTGCTAAACAGTTTCGACCAAAGATTGTGGTTCAAGTCCAGCACAATATATATATTTGCGTTTTAGCTTTAGTACACAACTTATACTCATGTTAAATATTTCTTTTAAAAATTTCACACAGCTAATCAATAGATATGTTAATAAAGTAATATATATTTGTTTCCGACTTGAAGAAAATGAAACAAAAGCAGGTTCCCCTTTTGTTAAACCAGAATCACTTGTAGAAGGGGGGTTGAATACAAGTATGTGATTCTTATGCCTGTTTTTTCTAATTAATAGATATCTTAAGAACACAGTAATATAATTAGCACAAAGATGAAACAAATACTTTGTATTATATTAAACTCAATAATACAAACTCTATCAATGATGTACAATTACCAATGACAGCTGATACTGTAAAATTCTTATAGTTACAATACTCTATACCTCTCTCTCTCTTTCTGTGAAAATCCTAGCTCTTTGAATACAGAGAATAAGAACATGTGTAACCACAATACAATGAATAAGAGAGGAGTTTATATAGAGCTACATATCGACCTAAAATAGAAAATCTAATCTGAGGATTATAATAGGAATATAATTCCCTTCCGTTTGGTGATAGCTTCCTTCTGACACACACTTTCCATTTGGATTGATTGCCTTGCTGTCTTGATTCCATCTTCTAAGAACTTGCCTTCAAATAAGAATCATAATCGAATTCTAAAACGCTGCAGCTTTACAGACTCTTGATGTGTTGTAGACTCTGGCTGTTCTTAGACTCTGATCAATAGACTCATGTCATAGACTCTTGCAGTATAGACTCTTGTGTTGTGTGGCGATTAATACGCCTCGAAGACGATCGACATAACGATCAGAGAGTCTACCATAGAAGACATACTCTGGGCAAACACCCAGCAGTCGGCGCCCACGGCGATCGTCTTTCGGTATCCGGCGATCGTCTTTTGTTAATTGGCGATCGTCTGTCCAACCAGAGACGATCGCCTCGTGCCACGTATGAATCCAACATCCGTCAAAGTCGTCGAAGACCGAATCTTAGACGGTGGCCCACGTGCAGATCCACAAAGGGCGCCGACAGATAAGACATTTGACCCCAGCCTGTCACCTACCTCACCTACCGACAGGGCCGCCGAAAGGTACAAAGTGGGTCCTCCCCGGACAGCGACTCAGGACGCGTGCAGGCTTCCCATTGGCTCGCACAGCTGGCCGCCAGCAGCAGCTCCAGACTTGGAACAACCTCACGTGACGGGACGATCGACCATCTTATTATAATATAGAAAACGGCGGTCGCCCGCGATCGCCGGAGAGGTCCCAGCAACCTTGTCTCCTATAAATAGGAGGCTCACTACAGTGGCTAAGGGAGGCGGTCATTACCGTGAATACAAGTGCAAAACATACAGAGAGAGAATCATAGAGTCATCTGGCAATTACTTACACATTCACAGTGATATTCATACATACTTACAATACATCCCAAGCAAGAACTCACAGATCTTCCTATCTGGTTCTTCCGGCAATCTACACGCTCTACATCTTAGATAACTAGAAGTCTTTACACTCATTGCAATAGATTCTAACATTAATATTTGTACTCTACAGTATACTTATTAATAACATCTCGCGAGAGCATTCAAGCCCGGGATTAACAACCCCGGCAAATCTTGTGTTATTTATTTTCCTGCGGAAGTGTTCTCGCATTTGTTTGTTACTCGATCATTCCAGCAATACTATCTCCAGATAATATTTTTGGTAACAACAATTGGCGCTAGAGGAAGGCGGCGAACCTTCATTTTTATTCCTACCGTCTCGAAGAACACTCACTGTTCTCCGGACATATACTTGAAGAAACACTCACTGTTCTTCAAAAGAAAAGCCTTCAGAAAAATGACATCTGCAACGACCTCCAAGAGAGCCACCCTGCGATCTACCGGAAACCTCATTCCGGCACG
The DNA here is from genome assembly GCA_033398695.1 of Orobanche coerulescens. Classification (NCBI taxonomy): domain Eukaryota; kingdom Viridiplantae; phylum Streptophyta; class Magnoliopsida; order Lamiales; family Orobanchaceae; genus Orobanche; species Orobanche coerulescens. The sequence continues at coordinate 8,426,488 of CM065814.1, forward strand.
GACCGAATCACAGCCCACGGCGGAAGGTGACCACGACGACGCAAGGCTCTCACTCCCGCCCCCGAGGGATGGTCCTAGCCTCTCACTCGATCAGTTCCAGACCGCGGAACAGATTGAGGAGGCTATAGCCATCCTCAGGGAGCGACGGAGGGCATGCGACTCACCCACCATCACTTCGTCAGCCATCCGCCAAGTAGGCAAGCGGAAACTCAAGGGGATCTATGTTGAGAAATCGACAGAAAGCCCCGAGCCGCAGGAGAAGGCTCTCGTCAGGCGGGATGACTCCGTCTTCAGCCGCCTGGGAAGCGATCCCTCATGGCGACCCAGGCACTCAGGCCCCAGCCGGGAGACATCGGTATCCGAATCCTTTACCAGGAGCTCGGCATATGCGACTCCCAGAAGACAGGTCGGTCAGTGAGCCCCCGCTCGCCCAAGAAATGAGCCCGCTGGCAAGGAACTCATCGTCCACCATGGGGCCAAGGGATCTGTGCACGATCGCCTTGGCTCGCGCTCCGGAGCAATCGGCGACGGTCGGGCGACGGCGATGGCCGCCATGCAGCGCCAGCTCGACGAGATGAAGGCGCTCCTGGAAACTGGGGCAGGCGCCAGGAGATCGATCGCTGGACCAAGTGAACCACTCACGGTCCAGATCGAGCTCGCCCCGGTACAACCGAAGATCGCTCCCCCACAAACACCTCTGTATGAGGGGAGATCAGATTCAGAGACCCATTTGAGCAAATTCCGGATCTATATGACCGGATGCGGAGCATTAGATGCGACGAAGTGTCGAATGTTCCCATTAACTCTGGGCGACCTCGCCCACAGGTGGTACATCTCACTGCCACCTCGCTCAATCAACTGCTTTGAGAAGCTGGCGAACGACTTCACGTCGTACTTCGCCGCCAAAGTCGCTCGCCCGGAAGGTCCCCACCGCATGATGAAAATCAGGCAGGGGAAGGACGAATCAGATGAAGATTACATCGACCGGGTAGACGAGATAGTCCTCACCGGCGAGCCCATCAGCGACGAGCTCTCCCTCTACTCAGTCCTGGGGGGATTCTGCGGCCACTCACCCATGTTCAGGCACCTCACTAAGGACATCCCCCCGACCTACTCGGTCTTCCGCGTCAGAGCCGCCGATTTTCTGGCCAGGCAGAGGATGCTCTCCCTCCGCTTAGGCGAGGGACCCTCCGGAGAAGGGAAGACGCCATCCCATGTCCAGAAGAAGGCGGTCGCCAAGCCCAGAAAGGCGGTCGCAAAGCCGCCTGGTGAGTTCAAAGCCTTCGAGGATGTGGAGGTCCACCTTCTCCACAACCTCAACTTATCTCCGGCCCACATCTTCAACGCGATCAAGGGGCGCGAATGGCTTTCCAAACCAAAGCCGATAAGGGACCACGATCATCTAGACCGCAGTAAATTCTGTGCCTACCGCAGTAAATTCCCATGCTATGTGTAATATTGAAACGATCGACGATCAACCCATAGAGATCGATGAGCCAAGCACATCGTACCAACTCGATTCAGAGGACGCCATCTCACATCGATTAACGGACGACATCGATCCAAGGATCGGTTTCGAGCCAAGTATCGACATCGATCCAAGAATCGAGTCCGGAAATCGTTCCAAGCGAGAGGCGACCGTCCCCGTTGAAGAGTTGGAAAATGTAACGATATATCCAGCTCGCCCGGAGCGGGAAGTACAGATCGGCGCAAGCATCGATTGCGAATTGAAAGAGGGACTGATCAATTTACTACGTAAGAACATCGGAGTCTTTGCCTGGTCGCATCAAGATATGGTTGGCATAAGTCCTGAACACGCCTGCCACTATCTAAAAATCGACCCGGCAAGGAAGCCTGTTCACCAGAAACGTAGGAAATTCGGTCCTGAGAAGTACGCGGCGCTCGACATAGAGGTCAAAAATCTACTCAACAACAAACTAATCGGAGTAGCTACAGACGATCCACAGTGGGTCGCCAACGCGGTGCTCGTCAAAAAGCCAACTGGCTCCTGGAGGTTGTGCATCGACTTCACCGATTTCAATGCAGCATGTCCAAAAGATCACTTTCCGATGCCTCATATTGATCATTTGGTCGATAGTACAGCAGGTTGCGAAATGATGTCGTTCATGGATGCCTTCGCCGGATACCATCAAATCCCAATGGCGGAGAAAGACGTAAAGCACACATCTTTCCACACGGAAAAGGACATATACTTTTGGATCCGAATGCCGTTCGGCTTGAAGAATGCGGGGTCAACCTACCAGCGTCTAATCAACAGAATGTTCGCCAATCAGATCGGTAAAACCATGGAGGTCTACATTGACTACATCGTGGTCAAAAGCCTTAAGAAGGAAGACCACCTCAATGATCTCGCTGAGACGTTCGCCATCCTCGAGAAGTTCAACATGAAACTGAACCCCAAGAAATGCAACTTCGGGGTGGGCTCCGGAAAATTCCTGGGGCACATCGTGAGCAAAAGGGGGATCGAGGCGAACCCCACCAAGATTCAGGCGATCCTCGACATGCAGGAGCCACGGAATGTCAAGCAAGTGCAACGACTCACAGGTTGTTTAGCCGCCCTCAACCGCTTCATATCTCGGCTCGGCGATAAAAGTAAGCCTTTCTTCGCGACCATAAAGAACAAGAAGTTCGCATGGACGAAGGAGAGTCAAGTAGCGTTCGCCAAAATCAAGGAATATCTATCTAACCCTCAGATCCTGGCAAAGCCGATCCCCGGTGAGAAATTATTCCTTTACCTCGCGGCCTCAGAGGTCGCACTGAGTGCCGTTTTGGTGCGAGTGGAGGGACAGGTCCACTTGCCGATCTACTACGTTAGTCAAGCGCTCCACGACGCAGAGACACGTTATACACCATTAGAGAAGATCGCCTACGCTCTAGTCATGAGTGTTCGCAAGCTAAGAGCCTACTTCTTCGAACATCAAGTGGAGGTTCTGACGACTCTCCCTCCAAGGCAAGTTCTACACCGACCGGACACCAACGGGCGACTCCTCAAGTGGTCATTGGAGATCGCCCAATACGGTATCACCTACGCTCCCCGCACGGCGATCAAAGGCCAGGCTCTGGCGGACTTCGTGGTAGAATTAACTTTCCCTCACAGTCCGTCCCAGGTCGGTCGCCCTGCCTGGAAGCTGTACGTGGATGGTTCAGCGACCAACTCGCGAGCAGGGGCAAGGATTGTCCTCATTAGCCCCGACGGCCAAAGTTTCACAAATGCCGTGCGTTTCGGGTTTCATGCGACCAACAATGAAGCCGAATACGAAGACTTGGTAGGCGGGCTCGATCTAGCCCTCGCCCTAGATGTTCGTCGCCTCCATATCTTCATGGACTCCCTCCTGGTCGTGAACCAAGTCAAAGGAGAATATGAGGCGCGCGGCGAACAGATGGTCAAATACCAAGAGCTGGTCGCCGAAATGTGCACAAAATTTGAGGAAGTGCTAATCGAGCAAGTCCCGAGAGAGCACAACTCCCAGGCCGATGCCCTATCCAAGCTAGCGTCGTCAGATGGGGCAGCCGACTTCTCTAATATCCAAATTACAAAATCAGCAAGGCCGGCGATCGACAGAAACCTGGTTACCACAGTCGCCGTTGCCGAGGAGAACTGGATGACTCCGTTCATCAAATACTTAAAAGATGGAACAGTCCCTGACGATCGTATCAAAACTCGCCAACTCCAGCTCCGTGCGACCAGATACACCCTATTGGACGACCGGCTTTACAAGTGAGCTTTCAGCCTTCCCCTCCTCAAGTGTATTACACCGGAGGAATGTCGGCTCGTTTTAGCCGAAATCCATGACGGGATCTGTGGAAACCATGCTGGCGGACGAGCTCTCATCCATAAAACAACCAGGCAAGGTTTTTTCTGGCCGTCACTTCAGAAGGATGCGATCGCCTATGCCAGATCGTGTCATAGGTGTCAAGTAATGGGCCCAAACATAAAACTCTCCCCCGAGCAACTCACTTCAATGTACAGCCCTTGGCCTTTCGCCCAATGGGGCATCGACCTTATAGGTCCCTTGCCGACGGCGCCAGGGGGCTGTAAGTTTGCCATCGTAGGGGTTGACTATTTCACCAAATGGGCTGAGGCCGAACCGCTAAACAAGATCGGCCAAGAGCAAGTAATCAAGTTCATCTGGAAAAACATCATATGCCGATTCGGTCTACCCCAGGCCATCATCTCTGACAACGGAAAGCAGTTCGACGGCTTAGAAGTCATGCAATTCTGCGAGCAGTGGGGAATCAAGAGATTGTTCTCAACCCCCTACCACCCTCAGACGAACGGGCAGGTAGAAGCCGTGAACAAAATCCTCAAACACACGATTAAAGCGAGACTAGAGTCCAGGCAAGGACGATGGGCGAACGAACTCCCAGACGTGTTGTGGTCTTATCGAACGACGACCCGTAATTCAACCGGCGAAACCTCATTCGCCCTCGCCTTCGGAACAGAAGCGGTGATCCCCTCGGAGATCGCCGTCCTCAGCCATCGAACCGAACAAGAGATGACGACCGACAATGATGTGGCCCGACGGATCGACCTCGACATGCTCGAAGAACGACGACTGACCTCAGAAATGAAGAACACTATCCACAAAAGGAGATCCGAGAAGTTCTTCAATTCGAAGGTCAAGGAAAGACGTTTTCAAGTGGGCGATCTCGTCCTCAAGAAGATCCAAACCCACACAGGTGTCTTTGGTCCGAACTGGGAAGGCCCCTTCAGGATATCTAAATGGATAACTAAGGGAGCCTACGAACTTGAACACCCCGACGGTACTCCGGACCAATATCCTTGGAACGCCATACATCTGAAGAAATACTACCAGTGAAAACTTTGTATTCAGCTTCTACTACCCTATGTACACGGAATATAATGAGATTTCTTCCTATCCCATCTATTCTAACGATCGCCCCACCAGGCATATCGTATACCGTCGAGGGTCGCCATCTAACATGACGATCCGAGGTAGAAGAGTGCAGCCCTGGTCCTGGTAGTCGATGGAACCGACTGCTTCGGCCATGCAAGGTCCCTTTGGGCCAAGATCGCCCGCCCTTCGTTTAAATACGAGGCCGGCGTAGTCTGAGGGCCCTCCAAAACTAATCAGTGGACACGATCGCCCGCCCTCAAAGGTTCATCATCTAACGTGGTGAACCCGGACAATGCGACATGTCGCTACCTCCGACTCAACGTACACCGTCGAGGGTCGCCATCTTCATGGCGGGCCGAGGTGGAAGCAGAGCTAACAAGCCACGAACGTGGAGTCGAATAAACCGACGACGCCCCGTGCAAGGACTCCTCCAGACCAATACCGCCCACCTTTCGTTTAAATACAAGACGGGCGCAGCCTAACGGAGGACCCTCACAATAAAGTGAGTCGCGGGAATATCCCTCGCACACAAAGACACAGTTGTGGAGATCGGTCCATCGAACTCCGCGACCGTGCACGATTCCTCAGAGTCGGCAAAACTGAAAATAGCTCACCAAACATACTATTTTTGTTCCCTTACTTACAATAAGTAAACAAAAACAAGGGGGCAGAGAAGGGGAGCTAATCCTAAATGCAATCAGACAGAAGGAACCGTACTCGATCGGCTTCATTCAGACACACGCAAGACGATCGGAATTATTCAACAATATTTACAAGTAAGAATTTCCAGAACATGTCGATACATTCAAACAATCGGTCAGATGAACAAGACATCGGAAGCAATCATACACATACTTGAAAAAATTCGCATGCAAACATTCAAAGGCGATCGTACATGTAAAGACACAAATACAAAAAGGGAGTATTTTATTCATGACAAGGAGTTCGTACAAAACGAAGCCCGAAGGCAATACAAAGAAAGAGGAAAAAATTACAAGTGAAAGAGAACAAAGAAGTCACTCAGGGTCCCTCCGGCTGGTCTTCGCCCCCAGGAGGCGGATCGGCATGCGCTCCCCCTTCGGCCTCGGGATGAATGAGTTTATCCGGAAAAGGATACCAACTCAAGTCGATCCCCAAGTCGACGAGGTCAAGGATCGACAGGGAAAACTCCGGATGCAAAGGGTGCTCGAGTGCATAGGCCTTAAAGCTCTCCATCAAAGGACCGATCTCGATCCCTACCTTTTTGGCGGCTCGGGCAGCGTCGGCATAGGCCACATAATAGGCGAACTCGCCGACGAGTGCCACATTGAGGTAGGGATCGGTCTCAATCGCCTCCAGCTGCCCTCTCAGCTCAGTGGTCGTTTTCTCAGCTTCTGCCAGTTCGACCACCTTAGCGGTCGTTTCCCCCTTAGCCTTCTCCAGCTCTCCCTTCGCCGCCTCCAGCTCGCGGTTGAGCCGATCCACCATCGCCTTCAGCCCAGCCGCCTCCTCCTGCGAGGCCACGTGCATCCGAAGAGCCTCCTTCTCCTGGTCGCGAAACCGATCGGCCACTTCCTTGGAGCGGCTCAGCTCCTGCTTCATCCGATCGTTGTCCTGTTTAGCTCGTTTGGCCGTCTCTATGTACTCCTTCTCCATAGCCTGGATCCGGTTAGCAAATTCAACATTTTTGTTCTGGGCGGCCTCGAGGTCGCTATGGAGACGAGCGTTAGAGGGTCGCCCCTCATAATCCCTTGCAGCTTGGACGGCCATCGTCGCCGTCTGGAGAGCCAGGGCAAGGGTCGCCTGCATGGCATCTCCAGATCGCCGACGAGCGATCGCATCGAGATCGGTCGTCCAAGCCTTGGGCAGAGAGGTGATGGCCTTCTGGACGTAAGTAGGGACGTCGAGGGACTTCTGCGGAGACTTGCTCGCCAGGAAATCCAGCACCATCGGCGAGACGTCCGGATCAGCAAGACGGACCCTGCAGCGCAAACAAAAGAGACAAATGAGTTAGAAGATACCTAACTAAATTTTCCTAACTTGGAAAGATCAATCCGGTCTTACCTGTTGACCAATTCGGGGTCGCGGCCAAAATAGGGCTTGCCCCGAGAAGTTTCAGCTTCGGCGATCGCCACCTTTTTCAAGTAGCCAGCCGATGACCTGGAGCCGGACGCCGAGGGCCTGGAGCCAGATCCCTCCACCATCGGAACAACAGAAATAGGAGCCGCGGCTACCGGTGGCTCCAAAATAGACACGTCCGCCTCAGTAGTAGGCAGGGATTCCTCCGGCCTCCGCCTCTTGCGGTTGCGTTGGAGTTGTTCATCCTCTTGAATTTCCGGCTCGGCGACCGGCACAACTGCGGGCCTCACCACAGGAACGGGGCGAGACGTCGTCGCAGGAACACGACTCGTCTTCTTTCCCAGGTGAAGACGACCGATGAGACCAGGGTTAGACATGGCGATCTCTTGTGGTGGCTCGACGAAACGGGGAAAATGAATCTCTGTCAAAGAACGAATTCGAACAAGTTAAACACCTCCTTCAATCAGACGATCGTCAAGCAAGGAAGAAGTAAAATTTATACCTGGAACTTTCAGATGACGAGGGAAGCGAAACAACCGAGCCCCCAGCCGATGAAGTTTGTGATCGAGTGAGCAAACGTCTATGTAGGAATCCGGCAAGGCACGAATTCGCTCCCAAACGATCAAGAAATCGAAGAGGAGATCGTTGATCGCCGGAACAAGGGATCCTGCAAAAAGGAAACAAAATTAGATCAGTCCAAGACGTATCCGATCAAAGGGAGAGTTAAAACCCTTACTCGGATTCCTCTCCTGGAAATTGGTGGGAACCTCCAACTCTTCCTCCGGCCTTTCGTTCGACGCCGACCTCCACGCTCCGCCAACCTAGCACCATTTTGCCAGATCGCCCCGAGACTTGTTCGGCACCCCGAGGACCACTCTTCCCATTCGGCCTTGAATGTGGTTACCGCCGACCGACCCTTTCTGCGCAGCCAATTTGAAGAGATAGTTCATTTCCATCGTAGAAAGGAGACGGAACAACCGGTGACCGCCGAAAAGTGTCTGAGTGCAGATGATCTGTAGCCAGGCGTTCGGCGTCAGTTGGAGCAGCGCCAAATTCCAGGCGATCAAAAAATAGGATACGGCGAACGGCAAGGGGAACCGCAGGCCGGCCTCCATAATCATCTCATTGACGGAGACCAGACCCTCGGGAGGTTGATCGGCACGCTCGTTTTCCGAGGGCACGTGCAGGGAAACATCAGAAGGAATGTGATATTTCGCCCTACAGCGTTTCAAGTCTTTCCGGGTCGCCGAACTCCGGATCTGACCAAGGGTCCACTGAGACGGGTCGTCGACCCGAAACGCCGTCCGCTTCACATGTTCATAAGGATGGGTGGCGGAGTAAGCATCGAAATCAAATTCTGGACAGGGTCCGGCGATTCCCTCCATAAGCTTAGCGAAAGCCCTATAGGCGGGGCCCAATACACTGTCCCGCTCCCAAGATATCCGCACCAGTTCGTCTTCATCCGCCGGCGAGCCCCCCTGCTCCGTCGTCGCCGCCGTTCTCGCCACTTCGGTCTCGTTGAAGATCTCTTCAAGTTCTGCGGGTGCAATCCTCGCACGAATAGCCTCAACGGCCGTTTACATATGAAGTCCCACGGGAATCTCCTCCCGGTCAGGCGAAGCCGCAGCGGCGGAGGTGCTTCTGGTCTTGAAGGTCTTAGATCCTCCAGACATATTATGAAAAGTAAAGGGAGAAAGAAGATCGGTTTTCTTACCTAAAAAGAAAAAGGAGGACGATCGGCACAAGAAGCTTCGGAAATTTCTGCAGAGTTTCAGCAAGAAGGCAAGGACGCGTGAAGAGTAAAAATGAAGTAGCCCTAGCCCCTTTTATAGGCGGGAGCAGGGGTCTCCATGCAAATAGGCACAATTTCGAGGGCTGGAGTGCAACCGTCGGAGGGGGGACACATTAAATGCAGCCCTCGAATCCCGCGTACACGGCTTTTCGAGGGCACGCCAGGCGACAAGTCTGACAAACCGTCAGACTCCCCCAATGGTGGCGCGACGCGTGTCCTTACAACGTTTCGAGAGCCCGCCTTCCTTTCCCGCTGCTCCCAGCGCAAAGGAGATCGTCCAAATTTGAAATCAGATCGCCTGATCGTCTAAACACTAGCGATCGCCAACAGTGCCACCTCACCCCGTGTTTTCAACATCGAGGCGAGCTGGGGGGCAATTGTTGTGCGGCGATTAATACGCCTCGAAGGCGATCGGCATAACGATCAGAGAGTCTACCATAGAAGACATACTCTGGGCAAACACCCAGCAGTCGGCGCCCACGACGATCGTCTTTCGGTATCCGGCGATCGTCTTTTGTTAATTGGCGATCGTCTGTCCAACCAGAGACGATCGCCTCGTGCCACGTATGAATCCAACATCCGTCAAAGTCGTCGAAGACCGAATCTTAGACGGTGGCCCACGTGCAGATCCACAAAGGGCGCCGACAGATAAGACATTTGACCCCAGCCTGTCACCTACCTCACCTACCGACAAGGCCTCCGAAAGGTACAAAGTGGGTCCTCCCGGACGGCTCAGACGCGTGCAGCTCCCCATCGCTCGCACAGTGGCCGCCACGGCACTCAGACTTTAAGGGAACAACCTCACGTGACGGGACGATCGGCCATCTTATTATAATATAGAAAACGGCGGTCGCCCGCGATCATCGGAGAGGTCCAAGCACCCTTGTCTCCTATAAATAGGAGGCTCACTACAGTGGCTAAGGGAGGCGGTCATTACCGTGAATACAAGTGCAAAACATACAGAGAGAGAATCATAGAGTCATCTGGCAATTACTTACACATTCACAGTGATATTCATACATACTTACAATACATCCCAAGCAAGAACTCACAGATCTTCCTATCTGGTTCTTCCGGCAATCTACACGCTCTACAGCTTAGATAACTAGAAGTCTTTACACTCATTGTAATAGATTCTAACATTAATATTTGTACTCTACAGTATACTTATTAATAACATCTCGCGAGAGCATTCAAGCCCGGGATTAACAACCCCGACAAATCTTGTGTTATTTATTTTCCCGCGGAAGTGTTCTCGCATTTATTTGTTACTCGATCATTCCAGCAATACTATCTCCGAATAATATTTTGGGTAACAACATCTTGCAATGTAGACTCTGATCAGCTTCATCTTCAAGATCAACTAAGGGTCTATTCTCTTCGGCATAAAACAACTGAAGTGAAGTGAATTGATTGCAACTGAACTGAACTGAACTGAAAGTAAGCTCGGGGTATGATGCAGCGAAAATTAAAAGAAATATTTGAAAAACAATATTTTACTAATTTTATTAATAAAATTAATTAAATAAAAATATTAATTTCATTATTATTTTTAAAATGTTTATGATATTATAATTTTACTTTTTAAGTTTCGATATTTTCTTACTGGTAAAATATATCAAATTTACCTTTGTACAAAAAACAAATTTCAGCACACACACACACACATACACACACACACACACATTTCATCGATCACATACTCGTGTACTCTAAGTCGGAAAAAGATCACACGAGACATCTTAGACTAGTGTTGGATACACTAAGGCAGCACAAGTTGTACGCCAAGTACAGCAAGTGTGAATTTTGATTGAGGGAAGTGGCATTTCTGGGCCACATTATTTGTGGAGAAGGGATTGCAGTAGATCCATCTAAAATAGAAAGTATTATGAATTGGATGTAATATCTGACGGAAATTCCTACTTACTATTGTATTATTCGGATAATTCAATACTGTTGTAGTCTTGTTGCATTTGTGTAATGTTTATTGATGTTAGATTATAACATAAATAGACATAATAATAACGATCACTCGCACTATGATTGAATTCTCAACGTTGTATAGATAAGTACATTTTTGAGCTATTAAACCTGAGCCTAACGTACGCTAATCCTTAGGCATAACGTACGTTATTTTAAGGCCTTTACGTACGTAAAGAGGCACCTGTTACGTACGTAACCAGTGTAATCGTATCCGATCTCAACTTTCGGCGTGTGGGACCGGACGGGATTCGAATATCTGATCTTTTGGAGGCAACCTAGTTGACCTACATTACGTACGTAATGCTTCAAGCGGTAACGTACGTAATGATGTTCGTATTCGATCCGGCCTGCAGACTTAGCTTACGTACGTAACACTTTTTGCGTAAGCGCACGTAAAGCTGTTAACGTCGTTATCCTCTTGTGATAACGTCGTAACGGCTGTCTTTATTATAAAAAGACTTGTGTCTTTCATTTTGCACGACCAAACTCTGATTTTTCACCCTTATAATCATCCCCCTGCATCGCTAGATCAAATTTACCTCCTTCCAACCTGTGCTTGAGCTTTACATCTTGATTTTTGGAGCTTGTTGATTGGAAGTTGGAGTCATTCTTGAAGCTTAGATTGTGTTCTTGTGTTTTGGTGTATTGTTCTCCATTTCTGAAGGTATGTTATACGATTTAACCCTATAATCTCGTAATTATAATGATAGTGATTAAGTATATTTCACCTAGTGATGAATTAACCAAGCTAAACATGTTTATAGTTAAGCTTCCAACAAACTTAATGATGAATATGATGATTAAGGGATTTGTAATGATGTGTTCTTGGTGTTTTGAATGATGATGATCATGTTTAGTGAAACCACACTCTCCTTGCTAGACTAATAACACCATTGGAATAATAATAGTCCTTGTTTCATTGTAATGTAAATAACTTGTTGGAATAATTACCATAAAATGTTTTAAGAAATCATTGTTGATCATTAAAAGAATGAAATGACCTTCTTGAACCTAAGCTAAGTGAATTCAGAGGAATAATATTCGAATCTCCAAGTTAATTAAAAGATTATAAGGATGGTGTTAAACTTGAGGTAGTGTTCATGATCATAATATGGATTTGTAACTAGTTAACTCAACATAAGTAATTGTTTGAAGTGCAGATTTTACTTTGAGATGTTCTTGATAAGTTTAAAGGATAGGAGATAATTGTTTAACACATTATGGAACGATTCTTAATCCAACAAACATTTGGTAATCAATCGTAAGAAGAGAATGGTATTGAATAAGGTTCTTGGAGTAACACTTCAATATCTTAAAGTTGAATTACTCAAATGGGAATTAGGGTGTTGTTTCGTTAGAATTTGGTATAGATGATCATATGAACGTATCATTGAGTAAAATATACTTCATTCAAGGTTGATTGTCCGAGTAACCGATTTTGAATCGAGGGCCGTTCGTTCGTTGAGAAGGAAGGACTATTCTCACCTCCGTATTGAGGCAAGTTATCTTGCTTGGTTATAATGATGTGTGGATTCTTATGATGGTTATGCATTTCGTGTATATGAAACACTTATACACTTGTGTCTTGTGATTTGAAGTTGTTCTTAACGATGTCCCGTTTTCATCGTGGGATTGTATTCCCAAGTTCGTCACTTTCGAACCCTTGATATCGTTGATCTTATTGTCATTTCGGTGAGTCCTCGATCTTTAATCGGATTTGTGAATTATTGAATTCGTTGTCATGTTGCATCGTGACATATCCGGAGTCATATCTACGTTCCGATTGGATATTGTGTAGGATTTTTAGCCGGGCACATATATAGTCATGCGTGAATATTTTCCGTGAAAGGTTGTGCACACGAGACGTAGTTCGTTGAGGCTAATTAGGTACATTGTCCCACATATATCCTAGATTCCGTATACGGGGTGGACATGTGCACTGACACATATTCGGATCGGGCGTACTGTGATGTCCCTCTTGAGCCGTACTATCTTAGTCGTTCATAGTCCATTCTTATATTTGGATGTGTTCGTTGTTTTGTGACTAAGCGTTCATACGCCCGAGGGGTATGTTCGTTAGTCGGGTTGTTGTCCTTGAAATCTTATATATGTGAATTGTATAATATCTTGAGAATCATTTATCATGTATATCTGACCCTGTGTTGGGCGAAATACTTGTGTTGTATTTTAGGTCGAGGAAAGGGCAAGGCACGGGAAGATCAGGGTGATCACGAAGGGTTCGAAGGATACTAGTTCAGGGGCCCCAAGTCTTTTGTGTCCGGTCATGTTCGTACCGTGTAATGTTATCTTTCCGCTTTATTTTAAGTATGAACAAATGTATTGTTATTTAAGGTATATTTCATCTCCATATGGATTATACTTATGTTTTGGATCATGTGTGTAATAAGGCCGTAGGCCATACTGCTGTAAACTCCAAATCGGAGTAAGTACTATGTTTTGTGGTTCGGTATCACATGTATTGTGTATTTAATCTGTACTTTGGGTATCGCCTGGTGGGTCCCAGTGTGGGGTCCACGACAATGTAATGGCCGCCTTATTGGGGTGTTACAGAAGATGGTATCGGAGATCCTTGAGGTCGTCTTCTTTCTTTTGAGTCTTTGTGAATTGAACTAGTATCAAGAGACCTTCGTGTCACGTGTGACCCGTGCGAGCGCCTAATCCTACGAGCCGAATGCGGTACGTACTTTATGAACCTTGATTAAATTACTGACATGATGTTGATATCTGAATGAATCTCTTTGTTGATCCTGGCGTTTTAAGGCTTTGTGGCAGGAATTATCTGATTGATGAAACGAATAAAATTCTGGATTGGTTATATGGTTAAAATTGTTCGACTCAAACGTCGATATGATATTCTGTGTGACCCTCGTAGTGCCGATAACTCATTACGAACTGTTTTCTTGAATATGTAATTTCTTACTGCCATTAACTTAGCATGAATTCTGATTGGTATCATGAACTGTACTTATGGTTATCTTTACTAATTGATTCTTTCAGTATGGAAAGAAATTTGAGAGGCCGTGGCAGAGGGGGACGAGGCCGCGGAAGGGGCCGAATCCCGATACCACGAGCCAACAGACGTGCGAATGCAGAGCATAGTTCCGCAGGCAGTGGTTCGCCTTCTAGGGACCAATCGCACCACAATGGACGCGAGGATGCTCGTGTCGATCCTTACACTGTGATGCAGGGCATAATGGCTCAGATGACCCAAACGGGTCAGTTAATGGAAACTATGCAGAGTCACTGACCAAAGATCGTGGGCCACCCCCTTTACATGGCGGACCGGTGAGTCGGATCATCAGCGACATCTCTCGCCAGCGACCCCAAATTTTTGAAGGTTCCTCTGAGCCGGCTGATATCGTGCATTGGATCGAACACTTCGAGAAATTGTTCGATATGGTAGACTGTCCATTAGAGAATCGCGTCTCCGTAGCAGCATACTACTTGGGCAAGGGAGCCCACACTTGGTGGCTTTCGGTGAGGCCAGCTGATGGCGTATGTACTTGGGAAGAATTTAAAAATCTCATGCTAGATCGTTACTATCCAGGTCCTCTCCGCGAGGCCAAACTATCAGAATTGCTGAATTCGGAACCGTCCGAAGATGATGACGTACTATCTATCACCGAGAAATTCCAGGCACTTCTTCCTTTTGCTGCGACGATTGTCCAAACAGAGGCTGATAAGATCAAATACTTTCTCAAAAGGCTTAAACCCCGAATGAGAATGTAGCTGTTGAACCATCATTGTGCGACCCTACCGGAGTTCATTGAGAAAGCTCTAGAGTACGAATTGACCGTGAAAGAAATTTCCAAGAAGCAACCGCAGTCTAACAACAAGAAATTCAGGAACCAGAACCAGACAGACAGCAACCGGGGAACATTCAAGAGACCCCAACCAGTGCCAAATCCTCCTGAACGACAACCTACGGCGACGAAGCAAATCGGATCGCAACCTCGAGCGGTCAGCTTATCTGTTGTGTGCTATAACTGTGGGGACCAGGGGCACATCAATTCGAAATGCCCAAGGCCATCCGTGTCATGCCATACTTGTGGGAAGAACGGACATCGTGCTCGTTATTATAGGAGTGGACCGGGACGTACTCCCGCAGCATCTCATGCTCCAGTATAGTCATCAGTTCAGGACCGTGTACCTCCATCCGCTTCTTATCAGACTACCGGGGCAAACAAAGGGATGGGACGTGGAAATCAAGCTGGAACATCTGGTGCTGGGGCTGCAAAACCCAGAGTCTATGAGATGAAGAAGGCTGAAGATCCCGAAGCCAGCATGATTGCAGGTACTCTTGAGATCCAATCTCAGCCTGTCTGTGTTCTTTTTGATACTGGTGCTTCACACTCCTTTTTATCTGCTTCCTGTTTGAGTCGGCTACAAATAGAGCATGTTATCAATTATGAACCTTATATAATGGGACTACTTGATGGTAGAAGAATCGTTGGGAATCGTGAAGTTCAGGACTGCTCGATTCGTATGAACGACCGTGAGTGGTTGTCAAATTTAATTGTGGTCGATTTACCTAAATATGATGTGATCTTGGGTATCGATTGGATGGACCGTCATGATGCCATAATTAGTGTCCGCAGTTTAACAAAGGACCGCCACATCCGACGATGGTGTTGAGTGTACCTTCCAGGGTGACAATCCCAGCTGCCCGGAGAATCAGCGCTATGAAAACAGTGAAACTGCTTAATCAAGGATGTATTGGCTATTGGTGTTACATGACCAAGACAACGGATCGACCAGTTGAATTGATCGATATTCCGGTAGTCCGAGACTACCCAGACGTATTTCCAGATGAGTTGTCAGGCTTACCTCCACATCGTGATGTAGAGTTCAATATTGAGTTAGAGCCTGGTACGTCCCCGCTTTCAAAAGCACCGTATCGTATGGCTCCGACTGAGATGCAGGAGCTGAAGAGCCAACTTGAGGATTTGATCGAGAAGGGCTACATTAGACCTAGCGTGTCCCCTTGGGGAGCACCAGTACTATTTGTACGGAAGAAGGACGGATCCCTACGTCTGTGTATTGATTATCGTGAGCTAAACAGGGTAACCATTAAGAACAAATATCCATTGCCGCGTATTGATGATTTATTGGATCAGCTTCAAGGGGCTGCTGTGTTTTCTAAGATCGACTTGAGGTCTGGTTACCATCAGTTGGGGATTCGTGAGCCTGATATTTCGAAGACCGCTTTTCGTACTCGCTATGGGCATTATGAGTTCGTAGTGATGCCTTTTGGACTGACAAATGCACCGGCAGTATTCATGGAGCTGATGAACCGAGTCTTTATTAATTATCTGGATCGCTTTGTAGTCGTTTTTATTGACGACATTTTGATCTATTCTCGTGACCATGAAGAGCACGAGCGTCATCTCCATCTGGTTCTTGAGGCGTTAAGGCGGGAGCAGCTTTATGGAAAGTTTTCTAAATGTGAGTTCTGGATGAATGAAGTTATCTTTCTCGTACACGTGATATCAGCTGATGGGGTGCGAGTAGACCCACAGAAGACAGAAGCTATCCGAGATTGGCTACCACCAAAGAATGTTAAGGAAGTACGCAGCTTCCTGGGACTAGCAGGTTATTACCGACGGTTCGTGGAAGGTTTTTCCAAAATTGCCCAACCAATGACTAATTTGCTGAGAAAGGATAAGAAGTATTTATGGTCAGAGGCATGTCAGCGGAGTTTTGATGAACTTAAGAGTCGCTTGATTTCGGCACCTATTTTAGTCCTACCGAAAGGAAATGTATGGGTTTGTAGTGTATAGTGACGCATCTAAACAGGGCCTTGGGTGTGTACTAATGCAGAACGGAAAGGTGATCTCCTATGCATCGAGACAGCTATGACCTTACGAGGTCAACTACCCCACCCATGATTTAGAACTCGCAGCCGTGGTGTTTGCTTTAAAAATCTAGCGTCATTATCTGTATGGAGTTACCTGTCAGATTTTTACTGATCACAAGAGCCTGAAGTACATTTTTACTCAGAAGGAGTTAAACATGAGGCAGAGAAGGTGGCTAGAACTCATCAAAGATTATGATATCGAGATCCTTTATCATCCGGGCAAAGCAAATGTAGTTGCCGACGCTTTGAGTCGTAAAACAGTACAGGAACAGATGCTTGCCCACCTAACAACTCAGATGGAATTGCAGTTAGAATTAATGAGGCCGGAAATTGAAGTCTGGCTACAACGTATTCAAGGAAAACTCTATACACTTGAGATTTCATCGTCCCTTGAGGATATAATTAGATCGAAACAAGTTTCGGACCCATTCTTATCTCGAGTCCGGAATGAAGTGACTCAAGGGAAAGCTCCTGGCTTTGTGATACACGAGGATGGATTGATACGCTTCAGGAACCGAGTTTGTGTACCCGCAGACGACGAATTAAGGAATTCTATCCTGAGAGAAGCTCATGCTACCTCGTACTCTATCCACCCAGGGGTCTAGCAAAATGTATAAGGATTTGAAACAATATTATTGGTGGGGAAGTATGAAACGTGAAGTTGCGGAATTCGTTTCGAGGTGTTTAACCTGTCAACAAGTTAAGATTAAGCACCAGCGACCCACAGGAATGCTGAAACCGCTTCCGATCCCCGAGTGGAAATGGGAGGACATATCGATGGACTTTATTACCAACCTGCTGACGAGTCGTCGAGTGATGAATACGATTTGGGTGATTGTGGATCGTTTGACCAAATCAGCCCACTTTCTGGAGATTAAAGATACTTGGGGACCCGAGAGATTGGCCCAGCTATTTATCAAGGAGATTGTAAGGTTACATGGTACCCCTAAGAGTATTGTATCAGATCGAGACGGGCGATTCGTGTCATATTTTTGGAAAGCAGTTCACCGTGCGATGGGTACGCAATTGAACTTCAGCACAGCATTTCACCCACAGACGGATGGTCAGACTGAGAGAACTATCCAAACTTTAGAGGATATGCTGAGGGCGTGCGTTCTCGATTGGAAGGATGATTGGGAGGCCCAACTACCTTTGGTGGAATTCACTTATAATAACAGCTGGCACACTTCGATCCAGATGGCACCTTATGAAGCATTGTATGGTCGTCGTTGTAGATCCCCTCTGTGTTGGGACGATCCATCTGAAACCTTGGGTACGGAACCCGATATGTTGTTAGCATCCCGTGATAAGGTCACTCTGATTAGGAGTCGTTTGTTGACGGCTCAAAGCCGACAGAAATCTTACGCAGATAACCGCCGACGACCGCTTGAGTTCGAGGTCGGCGACCATGTACTAATGAAGGTATCCCCTACTCGAGGAGTTTTTCGTTTTGGGAAGAGAGGCAAGTTGAGTCCAAGGTATATCGGGCCGTTTGAAGTTTTGGAACGAGTAGGCGATTTAGCCTATCGCCTGGCTTTACCACCAGCCCTGAGCCGGATTCATAATGTGTTCCATGTCTCCTAGTTAAGGAAATATGTTGCTGATCCGAGTCATGTACTTCAGTTCGATGAGATCGATTTAGCGGAGGATCATTCGTATGAGGAGCACCCCATACGTATACTTGAGAGGAGGATCAAACAATTGCGGAACAAGACGATTCCCCTACTGAAGATTCAGTGGTCACGACATGTGGTCGAGGAGGCCACGTGGGAGACAGAGATCAACATTCGAGAGAGGTATCCTGATTTGTTTCCCCCTTAGTTTCGAGGACGAAACCCCTTTTAAGGGGGGGAGGATGTAATATCCGATGGAAATTCCTACTTACTATTGTATTATTCGGATAATTCAATACTGTTGTAGTCTTGTTGCATTTGTGTAATGTTTATTGATGTTGGATTATAACATAAATAGACATAATAATAACGATCACTTGCACTATGATTGAATTCTCAACGTTGTATAGATAAGTACATTTTTGAGCTATTAAACCTGAGCCTAACGTACGCTAATCCTTAGGCATAACGTACGTTATTTTAAGGCCTTTACGTACGTAAAGAGGCACCTGTTACGTACGTAACCAGTGTAATCGTATCCGATCTCAACTTTCGGCGTGTGGGACCGGACGAGATTCGAATATCTGATCTTTTGGAGGCAACCTAGTTGACCTACATTACGTACGTAATGCTTCAAGCGGTAACGTACGTAATGATGTTCGTATTTCAGTCCAGCAGCCTCTGGACTTATCTTACGTACGTAACACTTTTTGTGTAGCGTACGTAAAGCTGTTAACGTACGTTATCCTCTTGTGAAAACGTACGTAACGAACTGTGCTATTATAAAAAGACAGCTTGTGTCTTTCATTTTTGCACGACTAAACTCTGATTTTTCACCCTTATAATCACCCCCTGCATCCCTAGATCAAATTTACCTCCTTCCAACCTGTGCTTGAGCTTTACATCTTGATTTTTGGAGCTTGTTGATTGGAAGTTGGAGTCATTCTTGAAGCTTAGATTGTGTTCTTGTGTTTTGGTGTATTGTTCTCCATTTCTGAAGGTATGTTATACGATTTAACCCTATAATCTCGTAATTATAATAATAGTGATTAAGTATATTTCACCTAGTGATGAATTAACCAAGCTAAACATGTTTATAGTTAAGCTTCCAACAAACTTAATGATGAATATGATGATTAGGGGATTTGTAATGATGTGTTCTTGGTGTTTTGAATGATGATGATCATGTTTAGTGAAACCACACTCTCCTTGGTAGACTAATAACACCATTGGAATAATAATAGTCCTTGTTTCATTGTAATGTAAATAACTTGTTGGAATAATTACCATAAAATGTTTTAAGAAACCATTGTTGATCATTAAAAGAATGAAATGACCTTCTTGAACCTAAGCTAAGTGAATTCAGAGGAATAATATTCGAATCTCCAAGTTAATTAAAAGATTAAAAGGATGGTGTTAAACTTGAGGTAGTCTTCATGATCATAATATGGATTTGTAACTAGTTAACTCAACATAAGTAATTGTTTGAAGTGCAGATTTTACTTTGAGATGTTCTTGATAAGTTTAAAGGATAGGAGATTATTGTTTAACACATTATGGAATGATTCTTAATCCAACAAACATTTGGTAATCAATCGTAAGAAGAGAATGGTATTGAATAAGGTTCTTGGAGTAACACTTCAATATCTTAAAGTTGAATTACTCAAATGGGAATTAGGGTGTTGTTTCGTTAGAATTTAGTATAGATGATCATATGAACGTATCATTGAGTAAAATATACTTCATTCAAGGTTGATTGTCCGAGTAACCGATTTTGAATCGAGGGCCGTTCGTTCGTTGAGAAGGAAGGACTATTCTCACCTCCGTATTGAGACAAGTTATCTTGCTTGGTTATAATGATGTGTGGATTCTTATGATGGTTATGCATTTTGTGTATATGAAACACTTATACACTTGTGTCTTGTGATATGAAGTTGTTCTTAACGATGTCCCGTTTTCATCGTGGGATTGTATTCCCAAGTTCGTCACTTTCGAACCCTTGATATCGTTGATCTTATTGTCATTTCGGTGAGTCCTCGATCTTTAATCGGATTTGTGAATTATTGAATTCGTTGTCATGTTGCATCGTGACATATCCAGAGTCATATCTACGTTCCGATTGGATATTGTGTAGGATTTTTAGCCGGGCACATATATAGTCATGCGTGAATATTTTCCGTAAAAGGTTGTGCACACGAGACGTAGTTCGTTGAGGCTAATTAGGTACATTGTCCCACGTATATCCTGGATTCCGTATACGGGGTGGACATGTGCACTGACACATATTCGGATCGGGCGTACTGTGATGTCCCTCTTGAGCCGTACTATCTTAGTCGTTCATAGTCCATTCTTATATTTGGATGTGTTCGATGTTTTGTGACTAAGCATTCATACGCCCGAGGGGTATGCTCGTTAGTCGGGTTGTTGTCCTTGAAATCTTATATATGTGAATTGTATAATATCTTGAGAATCATTTATCATGTATATCTGACCTTGTGTTGGGCGAAATACTTGTGTTGTATTTTAGGTCGAGGAAAGGGCAAGGCACGGGAAGATCAGGGTGATGACGAAGGGTTCGAAGGATACTAGTTCGGGGGCCCCAAGTCTTTTGTGTCCGGTCATGTTCGTACCGTGTAATGTTATCTTTCCGCTTTATTTTAAGTATGAACAAATGTATTGTTATTTAAGGTATATTTCATCTCCATATGGATTATACTTATGTTTTGGATCCTGTGTGTAATAAGGCCGTAGGCCATACTGCTGTAAACTCTAAATCGGAGTAAGTACTATGTTTTGTGGTTCGGTATCACATGTATTGTATATTTAATCTGTACTTTGGGTATCGTCTGGTGGGTCCCAGTGTGGGGTCCACGGCACTGTAATGTCCGCCTTATTGGGGTGTTACATTGGAGGAGGCCAGAAAATGTAACTGAGATCCGAAGCTTTCTTGGACTTGTGGGCTACTACCGTAAATTCATCAAAGACTTCTCGAATATAGCGGGACCCCTCACCCGGATAACCCTAAAATAATTAAAATTTGAATGGACGGATAAATGCGAGTCAAGTTTCCAGGAACTCAAGAAGAGACTTACCACCGCACCGATACTGACACTTCCAGAAGGAACCCAAGGATTTGTCGTATATAGTGACGCCTCAAAGGATGGACTCGGTGTTGTACTAATGCAGAATGGTAAAGTTATCGCACATGCTTCTAGGCAGCTCAAGACACACGAGAAGAATTATCCAACGCACGACTTCGAACTTGCTGCAATAGTTTTCGCCTTAAAGAAATGGCGACATCATTTATACGGCATTGAATTCACCGTGTTTACGGATCATAAAAGTCTCAAGTACCTATTTTCTCAAAAGGAACTTAATCTCCGACAGAGAAGATGGGTAGAGCTTTTAGAAGATTACCATTGTCAAATTCAACAGCACATAGGGAAAGCGAATGTCATGGCCGATGCCCTCAGTAGAAAGGATAGAGTGGCCCGACTCATGGTTCGAAAATGGAAAGCTCTTGAGAAACTGAGCTACTTGAAACCCATTCATGAAGGTACTCGTTTAATTTGCGCCAATCTTACAGTTAGATCAAATCTATTGGACGATATTCGATTAGCTCAAGAGAGAGATCCAAAACTTCACGAGTTTAAGGACAAGATCACTAAGGGCGAGAAACCCGACTTTACAATTTCCAAGGATGGAATTGTAAGGTTTAAGGGACGGTTATGCATACCTCATATCGAAGAGCTCAAAAGACGGATTCTAGAAGAAGCTCATTGTTCGAGATATACTATACACCCAGGAGGTAACAAGATGTACCGAGACTTGAAGAAACACTTTTGGTGGGTAAACATGAAGAACCAAGTGGCAGAATTCGTGGCGCGATGTCTCACATGTCAGTGAGTCAAAGCTGAGCATCAGCGACCCTCAGGACTACTACAACCATTAGAAGTCCCTGAATGGAAATGGGAAATGGTAACCATGGATTTTATCATGGATTTACCGACCACAAGGGGAGGTTATAACACCATTTGGGTGATCGTCGATAGACTAACGAAATCATCACATTTCGTGACGGTTAAAAAAGACGACAGTTTGCAAAAGCTGGCTAGGACCTATATTAGAAAAACCGTTCGACTTCATGGAGTGCCTGCTGACATAGTATCAGACAGAGATCCTAGATTCGTGTCTCATTTTTGGAAAGTCTTTCATAAGGAATTAAGAACTTCCTTAAGCTTCAGCACAAGTGCGCATCCCCAGACTGACGGGCAATCTGAGAGAACCATTCATACCCTTAAAGATATGTTACGAGCTTGCGTACTGGACTTTCAAGGAAATTGGGATCACCACCTACCATTAACCGAGTTTGCATACAACAATAGTTACCAAGCGACAATCGTAATGGCGCCTTATGAAGCTCTGTATGGGAGGAAGTGTCGATCCCTGCTCCATTGGGAAGTTGATGACCATTGGACACCGAAGACTCAACGAACAGAACCTTCAGCAATGAGTACGGATTTGGTGAAGGAAGCCATAGATAAAGTACGACTAATCAAGAATAGGATCCGCACAGTGCAAAGCGGACAGAAGAGCTACGCCGATCAACGTTGGAAGGATCTAGAATTTAAAGTAGGAGATCAAGTCTTCATGAGGTTAACACCACAGAAAGGTTTGATAGTGTCAAGAAAAGGAGGAAAGCCGAGTCCCCGATATGTAGGACCATTCAAAATCACGAAAAGATTGGACGACTAGCGTACCGGTTGGAATTACCACCCAATCTGTCCGGAATGCACGACGTTTTCCATGTTTCGAGATTAAAGAAGTATCATCCAGACCCAACGCACATTCTTACTTCTGACATTCCGCCGATCAAGGATAACTTGTCTTATGAAGAGAAGCCAATCAAGATCCTCGACCGACAAGTACACGAATTAAGGAAGCAGTGAATTCCTTTGGTTAAAGTCGTCTGGTCGAATCACAACATAGAGAAAGATGCGACGTGGGAGGCTGAGGAAGAAATGAAGAATCTTACCCCGAGTTGTTCAAGTAGGAATACGAGGACCAAATTCTTCTAAGGAGGGGAGGATGTAAAACCCCCTAAATTCGATGGCTTATCACATGTACAATATACTAAATCATGATGTAATTTAATAATAGTTATTTTATGACATGATATAACCCACATCTATTTTATTTTATTTCACCCTTTAACTTCGTACTTTATTCGATAAACCAAATAATAAAAATTAAAATAGTGTGTTGATTCACCTATTGGGCTATTTGTCAATACTTAATTACATGTGGACTCACTAATGTACTCAACCCAACTTAATAAAATCATAAGACTTGAAATTACAATTCAAAGCCCAACCCAACTAATTAAATCATTTACCATTATAATTATACTCTTTAATAAATAAAAACACACACACACACACACACACACACTTATGGGCGGCCAAATGGGGAGAAAAATATGGGGAATCAACATTTTTTTAAAGCCCCATGTCTCTCCATGCAAGAGACATAGTTACTACCCCATTTTCCATGCCTTGACCATACTTAAAAATACACCCTTTTTAATACTTACACGTTAACCCAACCACCCTTTACACTTACTACAATAACAAAAATCTGCACTAATAGAGAGAGAAAGAGAGAAGTTAGATAGATAGATAGATAGAGGACTGAAGTGAAGGAAGGAGAAAGAAGAAAACTCAAGAAATAACTAGGTAATTTCATTTCCCACTTTTTTTTTTCTATAAGCTATAGTTATAATCTTCATATACTAACTTAAATCTCATCATGCAAATAAAATACACCTCCATGGTATAATGTTGATCATGGCTGAATCATCATATAAGTGAAAGGAAGGTCATCTTCCAACTTACAAGACTTAGAACCAACCGTAGCAACGAAAACTCGAGGTGGGTGAAAATCCTTTCAAAATTCCTAAAGCAAACAAATTAATTCTTTGTTTTGTGATGCATGTGAAAATATGAAATTATTCAAGTATGATATTGACAAATTGTTGAAATCACCATATTAAAAATTCATGCTATGATATTGGGGTTTAAATTACATGTATAGTCGTTTTCTTGAATTTTACCTTAAAAAATTATGAAGTATGGTGAGCATGCACAAATATGGAAATTTTTGTATAAATACATGTCTTATAGATCTATGTTATGGTTATATTATCATGCAATACGATTTGTTGGATTTAAGCGGTAGCCGATTTGGTAGTCGGATTGATTATGTGAAAAATTGCATGTTGTATGTCCTATTCGAGATCTTGATGTAACTCTACCAAAATCTATAATTTTGTGTTATATGACTATGTTATGATATGTGGATAATTTATTTGTGGCCAAAACGGGACATAAAACGAGTAAACGGAATTTTTGGGCATAAATCGTAATTTCTTAAAGTTTGGGGACTAAACTGAAATTTATGAAAATAAAATATTCTGGACATTGGACAGTACATATTATGTTATGTATGGGCTGTCCATAAAGTTTCAAGTGATTCGGAGTTAGATATCTAAACTTATTAGTCCAAATTACAATTTTAAAATAATTCCTGGGTCAAATTGCAAGAATTCAAAACTTCTGGACCAAGTCCGAATTTTTCTGTAATTTTTACAAATCTGGAATTTCAGGTTCATCACGAGTCATCTCGTAAAATTTCGTTAAATTCTGAGCTAAATTCATAGCTCTATAAGCCTCGGAACGATTTCTTTAAGTTTCGGGGCGATACCGCAATTTCTGAAAATTTCAGTCCCAAAACTGGAAATTTTCGAATCTTCCTTAAATCTGGACTCGAGGAAGTATTTTTAACTTCCTCATAAATCTTCATAACCATCCGATTTCGTTTCATACTCCAAACGCTTAGGTTTGAACCTAAGGGTAAAAACGTCCTTTCGAACTATTTCGGAAACTCTCGTTTCGTTTCGTCGAACCTACAAATTTAATATATCTGACTTGAACCCATCAGACCGTTAATAAATTATTGAGAATACTTTCGAATTTATATACAAGTCCTATTCCGTATTACCGGGCCACAAATATAATTAACCATATTCCATACTTAATCAAAAGATGCTATTAACCTCACTGACCGAACGTTTACGTGATACTTGTGAAACGCGTCAAATTGATAACTGTGACTGTCCGGGAACTAAGTGATATACAAACAAAGTGCCACGGACGGGTCCGCCTCTAACTCTATTGGAACAAAGTGCCACGTCGACGGACGGGGGCCACCCCTTGAGCCCGTACGAAACAGAGAGCCGACCTACAATCCGGGGGCCACCTCTTGAGTTGTAGGAGCCACTTCTAGAGTCCCAAATTGAGTCGGGATGGTTAGACCGTGTCTTGGATCGAGCAGCGCGGCTGCGATTCATGAATGAGGCTACCGTTGTTTCCTATTCCCATAACCGAGGAACGGAGTGTTCCGAGGGACCTGGGTCGTAGACTTGGGGTATAATCGCGATTATGGTGTGATTCGGGTGTTGACCCACAGCTAAGGACATACCGAACCCATATAAGAGATAAGGAAGCACACGCTAAGTGTGAGAGTGAAGGCTCAGCTATTGGGGCGACGGTCCAAATCTTGGGGCGACGACCTATATTGCTAGGAGTAATAAGGAGAGTATAGAATTCAAAGTCCACATCGACAGGATTCGAAACTAGATTGATTGATCGACTGATTGACTGACTGCTTGACTTGACATCCGTCCACAGGGACATGATTATAATATTATAACTATATAATGATTATTGTTTTATAAAAATTCTGACGTAATTGTAATTGTTTCCACTTTTTCATAATTGATAAAATCATGCATCACTTAAAAAATTTTCAAAGGAAAGAGCCACACTCGCACGCGATCACCCACTCACTGAGACCTTTTGTCTCACCCCACCGTTTTCCCTTTTAAACCAGAGAATAGCAAACAGCAGAGGACAAAGAAGGCTTCGTGGAAGAGACCGAATAGAAGACTGCCTTCAACATTTAGGACTTCTGTTCTTAGAATTTCTGTTGTTATCCTAATTTGTAATAGTTAATTATGCTTCGTACTTATTTCATTTGGTATTTTTCCGCTGCAAACTTATGAACAGTATAATTTCGATTATCATCTTTTGCCACAATGAATCTTAGTACATCGGGCTATGATTGTTGTTTTGAAATATTATCCAATCGTTATTTTGCTTCCGCTATTTATTGTTGCATTTTGATTGATTGATCAACCGATGCGTCGCGTCCTCGTCCTTCCCGATGTTGGGGGCGTGACAGGAGTGGTATTGGAGCCCGCTTTGTGAGAAGGACACTTACAATGGGCTAACCAGGATAAGATTCTTCGGACTTAGATGAGAGTTCACCTAGGACGAACTGAACCGTATGATTGAGACCTAAAATAGATTTCTCGAGTCAATTCTCATTAAGATCTCTTTCAACTTGTCATTATTCACTTGGAATATGCATAGTCAAATTCAAATTCCCCAAGTCATTGGCCAAGGTACTTGATTAAGTATCCACGGCATTTTCCTCGACTGAATCAATCCTTCTAGAGAACTCTTGAAATGGATATAGTTTATTTCACTTATTCATTTCTCAAAGTCATGTCACTATTCATTCAAAATTGATGAAATTCCTTTAAAATCCACTAAATCTCATTACTTTTCTAAAATGGAGTGTTATTGTTCCTTTGTCGTTAGTATCATATAAGCATATTTGTTGAATCATTAAGTTCACTGCCTTAATGATTATTCATGCTTAATAGAGTTTTATATTGGATATTAGATTTTGCGAGATACTGACTTAGCTTTATAATTAGATGGACCCCGCAGATAATAAAGATTTGATCTAGGAAAATCAGAATACCCCTAGCTCGATATGTATGCTCAAGCGGATAAGCCGAACTTAACCAGAAACAACTATAAGTGTTCAATCGTGCACTTAACTCTACATGACAACATAGAATACTAATAATTCCACATAAGCCCGTAAATCCTCACACATTCTCTAACTTATAATAGATGGCTAACCGAAGACGTGGACGCCCTCGCATGAATCGTGACGAGCAGCATCAATGCGATGATCGCTCTCGCTCTCCTCCACGAGGAGGAAATGGGAACGATGCCATGGCTCAAGCCCTCGCTCAATTGACAAACTTCCTACAACAGCAGATTGCAAACAATGGGAACAACAACGAAACTCATGATCGTACCCTAGAAAGATTCTTACGTTTCAACCCGCCTACCTTTGAAAATTGAGGGAATTTTCGACGCCTTTCAGTATACTGATGAACAAAGGATATCACTGGCTGCATTCCGACACGAGGCCGCAGCTCATGATTGGTGGAGGAGTGTCAACGAGCGCTGGACGAGAGAAAACCGTGTCAGGACATGGCCTAACTTCCTGACCGACTTCCGAACTCAATACGTGTCAGCAGCAGCCAGAGAGGCTAGACGAGACGAGTTCTACCACCTGAAGCAAGGCGCCATGACAGTCGCTCAATATGAAGCCCAGTTTAATAGGTTGTTTAAATACGCACCGGGATTGGTAACAACTGAGGAGGACAAGCTCTATAAATGCACTAGAGGACTGAGGCAGTCGCTTCAACAAAGTCTTCTAACTGTCCAGTTGACAACACTTACCCAACAAGTGGAAGCCGTCACACGGATCGAGAGCAGAACTACGAGGTTAGCTCAACAGCAAAGCCGTTTCTCCAACAACAGTAAGAATCCTGATACCCCACCAACATCAATGCCACCACAGAAGTTTAAGAGGACGGGGACTCAAGGAAGCTCGAGTGGAACAAAGGCACCAATTCTCAAAAAACCAACAACGCCTTGCACCCACTGTGGTAGGAAAAGGCATAAGTCAGAGTTGTGTTGGAGGAAGCTCGGAAAGTGCCTACGTTGCGGCAGCCCAGATCATCAAATTCGAGAATGCCTAGATCTGAACACCCTGGTGATCAAACCAGCTACTGCGGCCAAACCAGGAAACAACAGAGGGAAAGCCCCAGCTCGAGTATTCGCATTGACTGGTCAGGAGGCACTAGAGAACAACGATGTGGTGGAAGGTACACTCCTGATATCTAATCAACTTGTACGAACACTTATAGATCCAGAATCGTCCCATTCATTTGTTGCACCGCATTTTTCTAAGAAACTTGATAGATCATTAGAATCCTTGCCATTATATCTAGAATTATCTACCCCGATTGGAGTTAGTCAGCTAGCGGATAAAGTCCATTCTGCGTGTGATGTGATCATCAGTGGTAACTGTTACTCTGCCAATTTAGTAGTGCATCCAATATTAGAGTATGACATCATCCTAGGAATGGATTGGCTGTCTAAACACTACGCACAATTGGATTGTCATTCTAAGATAGTTAGGCTTTGCAAACCGAACAAGCCAATTGTGGAATTAATTGGAGACGCTAGAGTCAACCTAGGACCTATAATATCAGCTATCAAGGCTAGGAAGGCAGTTGCCAAAGGGGCAACTGGATTTTTAGCCTTCGTCATTAACAAGCCCAAGAGTAAGTCGGGCATAGAAACCAAACGTGTAGTGTCCGAATACCCTGACGTATTTCCCAAAGAATTAACCTCCCTACCACCTGACAGAGCGGTTGAATTCAATATCGAAATCATGCCTGGGAAGGCACCCATTGCAAACCCACAATATCGAATGGCACCACTAGAGCTGCAAGAGTTGAAGGTCCAACTGCAGAAGTTACTCGATGTGGGTTTCATACAACCCAGTGTATCACCATGGGGAGCTCCGGTATTGTTTGTCAAAAATAAGGACGAAACATTGAGGCTTTGCATAGATTACCGTGAACTCAACAGCGTTACGGTTAAGAACAAGTATCCTCTCCCGAGGATATATGAGTTGTTTGAACAACTCCAAGGAGCTATAGTGTATTCCAAGTTCGATATTCAACAAGAATACTACCAGTTAAAGATTAGGAATGAAGATGTTCCTAAAACTGCGTTCCAAACTAGATACGGCCACTACGAGTTTGTAGTGATGCCTTTTGGACTCACGAATGCTCCTGCGGCATTTATGGATTTAATGCACAGAGTATTTCAACCATATCTCGACCAATTCGTAGTAATTTTCATCGATCACACACTCGTGTACTCTAAGTTGGAAAAAGATCACGGGAGACATCTTAGACTAGTGTTGGATACACTAAGGCAGCACAAGTTGTACGCCAAGTACAGCAAGTGTGAATTTTGGTTGAGGGAAGTGGCATTTCTAGGTCACATTATTTCTGGAGAAGGGATTGCAGTAGATCCATCTAAAATAGAAACTATTATGAATTGGAGGAGGCCAGAAAATATAACTGAGATCCGAAGCTTTCTTGGACTTGTGGGCTATTACCATAAATTCATCAAAGACTTCTCGAATATAGCGGGACCCCTCACCCGGCTAACCCTAAAATAAGTAAAATTTGAATGGACGGATAAATGCGAGTCAAGTTTCCAGGAACTCAAGAAGAGACTTACCACCGCGCCGATACTGACACTTCCAGAAGGAACCCAAGGATTTGTCGTATATAGTGACGCCTCAAAGGATGGACTCGATGCCGTACTAATGCAGAATGGTAAACTTATCGCATATGCTTCTAGGCAACTCAAGACACACGAGAAGAATTATCCAACGCACGACCTCAAACTTGCTGCAATAGTTTTCGCATTAAAGAAATGACGACATCATTTATACGGCATTGAATTCACCATGTTTACGGATCATAAAAGTCTCAAGTACCTATTTTCTCAAAAGGAACTTAATCTCCGACAGAGAAGATGGGTAGAGCTTTTAGAAGATTACCATTGTCAAATTCAACACCACCTAGGGAAAGCGAATGTCGTGGCCGATGCCCTCAATAGAAAGGATAGAGTGGCCCAACTCATGGTTCGAAAATGGAAAGCTCTTGAGAAACTGAGCTACCTGAAACCCATTCATGAAGGTACTCGTTTAATTTGCGCCAATCTTACAGTTAGATCAAATCTATTGGACGATATTCGATTATCTCAAGAGAGAGATCCAAAACTTCAAGAGTTTAAGGACAAGATCACTAAGGGCGAGAAACCCGAGTTTACAATTTCCAAGGATGGAATTGTAAGGTTTAAGGGACAGTTATGCATACCTCATGACGAAGAGCTCAAAAGACGAATTCTAGAAGAAGCTCATTGTTCAAGATATACTACACACCCAGGAGGTAACACGATGTACCGAGACTTGAAGAAACACTTTTGGTGGGTAAACATGAAGAACCAAGTGGCAGAATTCGTGGCGCGATGTCTCACATGTCAGAGAGTCAAAGCTGAGCATCAGCGACCCTCAGGACTACTACAGCCATTAGAAGTCCCTGAATGGAAATGAGAAATGGTAACCATGGATTTTATCACAGATTTACCGACCACAAGGGGAGGTTATAACACCATTTGGGTGATCGTCGATAGACTAATGAAATCATCATATTTCAGGCCGGTTAAAAAGAACGACAGTTTGCAAAAGCTGGCTAGGACCTATATTAGAGAAATCGTTCGACTTCATGGAGTGCCTGTTGACATAGTATCGGACAGAGATCCTAGATTCGTGTCTCATTTTTGGAAAGTCTTTCATAAGGAATTAGGAACTTGCTTAAGCTTCAGCACAAGTGCGCATCCCCAGACCGACGGGCAATCTGAGAGAACCATTCAGACCCTTGAAGACATCTTACGAGCTTGCGTACTGGATTTTCAAGGAAATTGGGATCACCACTGTTGCGATATTTCCTACACGCAAGTGCACGTCATCGTTTACAAGTAATAAAGTGATAAGTAGAGTATCGTTCCCACGAGGATTGAATCTCTAACTACCGATGTTTTCGTATTCCAATTTTATCTGAACAATCGAATTTTGGGTTTTGCGATTAATAACTTAAAGAAGTACTAAAAGACTAAGCAGTAGAAAACAATATCTTGGGTAAAAGAAATCAAATGATAAATAAGTCTAGGGTTCTGAATCCACCTTAGTTAATCCGAATTTACTCTCGATTATCCGTAATAAATAATTTTCCCAATTTATTGAAGGCGGAGATTGCTAATATATTCTACCGCCTCTCCCGAGGTCAATAGATTTATCTAACGGCGACTAACGCACTCTATCCCTAGGTGAATTATTTCGTCGATAGGCAAAAAGCATGAAATCTCCTAAAGGCCACGTAGTTCCTATGAGTATATTCCTATCTCACAGAATAAAACGGTCCTCACCAATAGTTCCTCACCAAATCTCCTCTCCCGATTCGAAGTGAATGATTAAATCAATACAACTATTGGCCAGATAATTGCAAGCATTAAACATAATTGGGAAAACTCAATAAAAGGTAATAAATTGGATAATCTCAATCAATTCGTCAAAACAAAGGTTTCATCAAAACCCTAGATTAGGGCTTTAGCGACATACTAAAAGCGAAAATACAGAATAAATAAACGAAAGCATAAAATTCAAACGCAGATGAAGCTCGGATTCCTCCGTTCTTCAGCTTCCGCCTTCTGCCCTTGAATTCTTCTGCTTTCCTCTTCTTCTGCCGTCTCCAAGCTTAAGCTCTCCAAGGTTTAAGATTCAATGATTCCAAGATGATTTAATTAGGGTCTTCAACCCTATTTATAGCTCAGCACCTCCACGAAACGCGTCCGTATTAGTCGGTCGAAAACTGGCTTCGAAACGGCCCAAAATCCGCGCAGACCTACAAAACCCGCTAAGTGTGCCACGGCTCACTAAACCTGTGCCGCGGCACATCGCCTTCAGCTGAATGCCTGGGCGTTAATTAATTCTTCTGTGCCGCGGCTCACCTGGGCTGTGCCGCGGCACAGAGTACAGGTTACTCTGCCCTTCGGTTGGTGTCTTCATGTGCCGCGGCTCAGCTTCCTTGTGCCGCGGCTCAGAGTCCAGTTTTGCCGTTTTCGCCCGTTTTGCCTCGTTTTAGCTTCCGGACTTCAATTTCCTGTCAATCATACAAAATTAAGGCATTAAAAGCTCATTTAGACGATTTCACTCTCCAAAATATTACGAAATAATGATAAATAAGCGTATAAAAATACGCCTAACAAATACCCCCAAACTTAAGCCTTTGCTTGTCCTCAAGCAAAAAGAATTAAATTCAATAAAAGAATGTCGTGAATAATCGTGCAACTCATAGTGTTCAACCTAATCAATACTATCCTGTGATTCTCTCTAAATAATACGAGTGTCATAAAAGCGAGCTGCACTCAGAATAATGATTCTGCAAAGCAATCAAATTCAGTCCTAATCACTCGTTCATGCAGAAAATCCAGCTCAAAGATTAACAAAACGTGAGTCAAATCGACCGTAAATATGAAAGGCTAACATAAACAAGCTAGTTCATCCTGTTCCACAGTCGAAAGGCACAATTTTCACGAGTTTCATAACAATTAAACCTCGGACAGTATCCCCTTATATATATGCTCAAGAATTTCGATTCGAGTTGACCACTAGGTTAGGATCTCGGGATGTTTCATCGGGATAATCCTAGGGTGGAAACTCCATTCTCATGTATTGGAAAACCGTTTGACGTAAAAGACACTCATGGGGCACATGGATGCTTCTAGTTACTAAGTTCCCGTCTACAGCGGAGAAACAACTCGAATACATAATTTCCGCATGTCCGAATCAAGGTTGCCGTTTTATGCGAGAGTAAACAGCGGGTCACGCGAATACCCCCGGTTACTAGGCTCCCTATCATTGGCACATGTGAAATATCTAAATCACTAATCTAATCAGGGTCGTCGTTTTACGCGAGAGTAAACAACGGGTCACGCGAATACCCCCGGTTACTAGACTTCCCTTCATAGAACACATTATCTCGACTTTTGGGAAAAACTGACCGACTCTAAACTCAATCTAAGTGCCAACACGACTAAAGAAACAGTACGACTCACTATCCGGAAAAAGTAGCCAAACGTATTGATGGGGATTTTAAAACAAGTATGTATCGTCTCTTATCTGCCAAGACCTCTACAATCACGAAAAATTTCGGACCTAATTGAATACTAAGCAGAACAGAAATAACTGACTACAACTCGACTAAAACTCGCCCGCTTCTTCAGAAAGAAAGACAGTGTCGTAACATCAGTATCACACAAATAGAAGCACGAAAATTCACGAATAAAGAAAAACTACGACAAACAAGGCTATCTAAAAAAATTTTACGCAAAGAAATGAAAAGTGCAACGAAATAAAGTACAGCAATAAAATAAAGTACAGCAATAGATGTAGAAACTGAAAGTAAATCCCCCCCAAACTTAGGACGTACATTGACCTCAATGGACAAAAATGATATGCAATAAAAGTAAAAGGTCAAGTACTCCCCTCCAGTCTGCTCAGGAGCTAGTGCCGGCATCGTCCGGTAAGCTTGCATGCTTCTTGACTACATCATGCGGAATGTGAATAAACGAGCTTGCATCATCAACAAGGAAGTTAAGTACGAGCTCTCAAGTTGGATATGATGTAGGGGTTGGGGATAATATAATTCGACAACATGATTCATTGCATATAAGTTTGAAAATGCCTAGCTTACCAATTTTTCATTGCTGCAATTTATCAAACACCTTGTGTGCACAAGTTAAAATGAAGAACAAGAATTTTGATGGTTAATTCTAAATCCCAAAAATAATAACACAGATTATAACACTGAATCACAACAACTATCATCAACAGTTCATTCATAAACATCAATTCCATCACAATATCAAATTCCCCATATTCCAACTCCATTTTAGAAACAAAAGTGAAGAACAACTAGCAATATAGAACTTCAAATCTTTTCACATCAAGAATCACTTATGATTTCGAAATCAACAATTACCTGGAGAATTTGAGAAGGAGACAATAGAATGGCATCACTTGACCTCATTGTGTGAAGGAAGGAAGGAAGGGAGGGAAGAAGTATCCTATGCAGGCCGATCGATTGAAAGAGCCCTACCTGGCTGCTCTTATTTTGCGACGGGGGCCGCGGCACAATATAAGTGAGCCGCGGCCCAAAGTACAGTAGGACTGGGACGTTTTGTCATGTCGTCGGGTGCCGCGGCTCAGTTTTCGTGTGTCGCGGCTCAGTATGTTAGTGTGCCGCGGCTTAGGTATAGTGTGCCGCGGCACAGATAAAGTGAGCCGCGGCACAAGGTACAGTCCCTTTTACCTGTGTCTCGTTTTGTCGTGTGCCGCGGCACAGATTTCGTGTGCCGCGGCTCAATGCTCAAGTGTGCCGCGGCTCATTTAAGCCGTGCCGCGGCACAAGGTACAGTTGGTTTAGCCTCCCCTTGCGATTGATGTGTGCCGCGGCTCACAATAACTGTGCCGCGGCTCATACTTCAGTTTCTTCCCTGGGACTTTCCTGCACAGAATTTTGAGAAGAAGACGTTAAAAACGAGAGGCATAAGCAAATTGAAGCACAAAAATGATAAACAATAAGAATCACGAATACAAGAAAAATGAAGAAATGCAAAAATCTACAACTACGAACTCGGGTTGCCTCCCGAGAAGCGCTAAGTTTATAGTCTTCAGCCGGACCTATTGGAAAACGTTAGTTCGCTTTTCGCAAACTCCATTTGGTTTCCGCCCCGTTCATCGAACCGTTTATATTTTGGTTAAAATTATGACCATTGGTCATCAGCGGTTCGACTTTCGGTTCGGTCATCAAATGTAGTTTGCGAAAAGGTTTCGACTTGAATAACTTTCCGAAAGACCCGGTTTCTCCCTGACTAATTGTCCGCTTGGCTTTCGGCTCACTCTCCTCCTTCACAAACGAACTCACGACTGCAGCAGATTTTTTCTCATGCTCGAGGAACGCCACTCGTTCTACATCCTTCTTAAAACTTGGGCCATTTAACACAAAATCTGAATTTTCCCACCGACGATGTTTTCGGTGCTTTCCTTTTTCAACAACATCCACACCTTCAATTTGTGATCCTTTATCAGCACTTCCGGGACATGGGAACGATTTGAATACTTGAAAAGTAACTTGCTCGTCTTGGACCCTCAGAGTCAACTCCCCCTTTTCCACGTCTATAAGGGTTCGGCCCGTCGCTAGAAATGGTCGTCCCAAGATGATTGGAATATTTTCATCTTCCTCCATGTCGAGTACGATGAAATCAGCCGGAAAGATGAACTTATCAACTTTAACTAAAACATCCTCGATCACTCCCCTCGGATACTTTATCGATCGATCCGCCAATTGTAAGGAGACTGTGGTTGGCTTGGCTTCCCCAATATTCAGCTTTTGGAAAATCGACAGAGGCATGAGGTTGATACTGCACCAAGATCGCATAGTGCCTTATTAAACGAAAGATTCCCCATGGTGCACGGTATGTTGAAGCTTCCCGGATCTTTCAATTTAGGTGGGAGCTTCTTTTGAAGAATTGCACTGCATTCCTCTGTCAAGGTGACCGTTTCAAACTCCTCAAGCTTTCTCTTCTTCGATAATATCTCTTTCATAAACTTGACATAACTCGGCATCTGTTCCAATGCGTCGGCGAACGGAATATTTATGTGAAGCTTTTTGAACACATCTAGGAACTTAGAAAATTGTTTGTCCGCCTCCGTTCTTTGTAGTCTGCGGAAACGGAGCAGGGAGAACACATGCCTTCGAGTTATCCGGCTTCAAATCCTTCGACTCCTCAATTTCCTTCTTCTCTTTACCCCGCCGGGCTGATCCAGCACCTCTCTCCCGCTTCTCAAGCTAATTGCGTTTAGACTCTCTCTAGGATTTGTCTCGTTGTACTCGGCAATGCTCCCTCCGGACGATTTGTCAACACATTAGCGATTTGGCCCACTGGACCTCCAAATTCGAATGGAAGCAGAATGATTTTGTAATGTAGCCTGCACGAGTCATAAATTGACTCGTATTTGCCGCAATTTTGAAAGTGCTTCCTCGAGAGACACTTTGGGAGCGGGAGGGGCCGGTTGATTCTGGGCGAAAGGGGGCTGGTGTGAGTTCTGTCCGTTTCTCCATGAAAAGTTGGGATGATTGCGCCACCCCGGATTATAAGTGTTGGAGTACGGGTTATTCGGCCGATTCCCATTTCCTACGAATTGAGTCTGCTCCATCTGATTTTGCTCGAACGGATTTCCAACTTGACATTCCGCGCTCGGGTGTGATCCGTTACACCAATTGCATGTTTCTATGGTAACGGGGGCTGGTGCGTGCGAAAATGCCTGGAGCTGTTGTGTCAAAGCGGAGACTTGAGCTGACAAGGTGGAAATCGGATCATTGCTTGAAACTTCCATGACTCTCTTCGGTGTCAATCTTTCCGATGGCCATTGGTATGCGTTTTCGGCCATATCTTCCAAAAGTACGTGTGCCTCGGCCATAGATTTTCCCATGAAGGTTCCACCAGAGGCTGCATCCACGAGAGTGCGTGTAGAAGCACTCAAACCATTATAAAACGTATGAAGCTGAAGCCAATCAGGAATGCCGTGATGAGGGCATCTTCGTAGCAATTCTTTATATCGCTCCCACGCCTCGTGGAGCGATTCCATATCGTATTGGGCAAAAGTGGTTATTTCGTTTCTCAACCTTGCCGTCTTAGCTGGTGGGAAAAATTTGGCAAGGAAGGCTTGCGCTAACCTCTCCCATGTTGTAATCGACCCCGGCGGTAAGGAATTTAACCAGAATTTTGCTTTATCCCTCAAAGAGAAAGGGAAAAGCCTCAATCGGATGGCATCATCGGTGACGCCATTAGTCTTGAATGTGTCGCATATCTCAAGGAAAGAAGCAATATGAGTATTCGGGTCGTCCTTCGGCAATCCACAGAATGGGCTCGCCTGCACCATCTGAATAATGGCGGGCTTGATCTCAAAATTATTAGCTTGGATAGTGGGACGCCGAATTCCCGAAAAATTAGCGTTGACCTGCGGCATGGCATAATCTCGAAGAGCGAGTTCCGGTTGAACTTGCCGCACTTGGTTATCTCCTCCTTGGACTTCCATATTCTCGGCCATGTTGACCGTCGTCTGCAACTCTCTTTTCTCCTTTTTGTTCCTTCTTAGCGTGCGCTCGAGCTCGGTATCCAAAGGTAGTAAGCCTTCTTTACCGAGTCTTCTCATGCACTACACGAAAGGTCCTGACAGAAAAAATAAATAAACGAAATTAAATACAAAAATAAAAATAAAACGTTCAAATTAAGACTGGAAATACTTAAATCGATATTAGAAAATTTCAGTCCCCGGCAACGGCGCCAAAAACTTGTTGCGATATTTCCTACACGCAAGTGCACGTCATCGTTTACAAGTAATAAAGTGATAAGTAGAGTATCGTTCCCACGAGGATTGAATCTCTAACTACCGATGTTTTCGTATTCCAATTTTATCTGAACAATCGAATTTTGGGTTTTGCGATTAATAACTAAAAGAAGTACTAAAAGACTAAGCAGTAGAAAACAATATCTTGGGTAAAAGAAATCAAATGATAAATAAGTCTAGGGTTCTGAATCCACCTTAGTTAATCCGAATTTACTCTCGATTATCCGTAATAAATAATTTTCCCAATTTATTGAAGGCGGAGATTGCTAATATATTCTACCGCCTCTCCCGAGGTCAATAGATTTATCTAACGGCGACTAACGCACTCTATCCCTAGGTGAATTATTTCGTCGATAGGCAAAAAGCATGAAATCTCCTAAAGGACACGTAGTTCCTATGAGTATATTCCTATCTCACAGAATAAAACGGTCCTCACCAATAGTTCCTCACCAAATCTCCTCTCCCGACTCGAAGTGAATGATTAAATCAATACAACTATTCGCCAGATAATTGCAAGCATTAAACATAATTGGGAAAACTCAATAAAAGGTAATAAATTGGATAATCTCAATCAATTCGTCAAAACAAAGGTTTCATCAAAACCCTAGATTAGGGCTTTAGCCTGACATACTAAAAACTTAAAATACAGAATAAATAAACGAAAGCATAAAATTCAAACGCAGATGAAGCTCGGATTCCTCCGTTCTTCAGCTTCCGCCTTCTGCCCTTGAATTCTTCTGCTTTCCTCTTCTTCTGCCGTCTCCAAGCTTAAGCTCTCCAAGGTTTAAGATTCAATGATTCCAAGATGATTTAATTAGGGTCTTCAACCCTATTTATAGCTCAGCACCTCCACGAAACGCGTCCGTATTAGTCGGTCGAAAACTGGCTTCGAAACGGCCCAAAATCCGCGCAGACCTACAAAACCCGCTAAGTGTGCCACGGCTCACTAAACTCGTGCCGCGGCACATCGCCTTCACCAATGCAGGCGTTAATTAATTCTTACGTGCCGCGGCTCACCTGGGCTGTGCCGCGGCACAGAGTACAGGTTACTCTGCCCTTCGGTTGGTGTCTTCATGTGCCGCGGCTCAGCTTCCTTGTGCCGCGGCTCAGAGTCCAGTTTTGCCGTTTTCGCCCGTTTTGCCTCGTTTTAGCTTCCGGACTTCAATTTCCTGTCAATCATACAAAATTAAGGCATTAAAAGCTCATTTAGACGATTTCACTCTCCAAAATATTACGAAATAATGATAAATAAGCGTATAAAAATATGCCTAACAACCACCTACCATTAGCCGAGTTTGCATACAACAACAGTTACCAAGCGACAATCGGAATGGTGCCTTATGAAGCTCTGTATGGGAGGAAGTGTCGATCCCTGCTCCATTGGGAAGTTGATGACCATTGTTCGCCGAAGACTCAACGAACAGAACCTTCAGCAATGAGTACGGATTTGGTGAAGGAAGCCATAGATAAAGTACGACTAATCAAGAATAGTATCCGCACAGTGCAAAGCAGACAGAAGAGTTACACCGATCAACGTCGGAAGGATCTAGAATTTAAAGTAGGAGATCAAGTCTTCCTGAGGTTAACACCACGGAAAGGTTTGATAGTGTCAAGAAAAGGAGGAAAGCTGAGTCCCCGATATGTAGGACCATTCAAAATCACGAAAAGGATTGGACGACTAGGTACCGGTTGGAATTACCACCCAATCTGTCCGAAATGCACGACGTTTTCCATGTTTCGAGATTAAAGAAGTATCATCCATACCCAACGCACATTCTTACTTCTGACATTCCGTCGATCAAGGATAACTTGTCTTATGAAGAGAAGCCAATCAAGATCCTCGACCGGCAAGTACGCGAATTAAGGAAGAAGTGAATTCCTTTGGTTAAAGTTGTCTGGTCGAATCACAACAGAGAGAAAGATGCGACGTGGGAGGCTGAGGAAGAAATAAAGAAATCTTACCCCGAGTTGTTCAAGTAGGAATACGAGGACCAAATTCATCTAAGGAGGGGAGGATGTAAAACCTCCTAAATTCGATGGCTTATCACATGTACAATGTACTAAATCATGATGTAATTTAATAATAGTTATTTTATGACATGATATAACCTACATCTATTTTATTTTATTTCACCCTTTAACTTCGTGCTTTATTCGATAAACCAAAAAATAAAAATTAAAATAGTGTGTTGATTCACCTATTGGGATATTTGTCAACACCTAATTACATATGGACTCACTAATGGACTCAACCCAACTTAATAAAATCATAAGACTTGAAGTTACAATTCAAAGCCCAACCCAACTAATTAAATCATTTACCATTATAATTATACTCTTTAATAAATAAATACACACACACACACACACACACTCTTATGGGCGGCCAAATGGGGAGAAAAATATGGGGAATCAACATTTTTTTAAAGCCCCATGTCTCTCCATGCAAGAGACATAGTTACTACCCTATTTTTCATGCCTTGACCATACTTAAAAATACACCCTTTTTAATACTTACACCTTAACCCAACCACCCTTTACACTTACTATAATAACAAAAATCTGCACTAATAGAGAGAGAAAGAGAGAAGTTAGATAGATAGATAGAGAGAGGACTGAAGTGAAGGAAGGAGGAAGAAGAAAACTCAAGAAATAACTAGGTAATTTCATTTTCCACTTTTTTTTTTCTATAAGCTATAGTTATAATCTTCATATACTAACTTAAATCTCATCATGTAATGTTGATCATGGCCGAATCATCATATAAGTGAAAGGAAGGTCATCTTCCAACTTACAAGACTTAGAACCAACCGTAGCAACGAAAACTCGAGGTGGGTGAAAATCCTTTCAAAATTCCTAAAGCAAACAAATTATTTCTTTGTTTTGTGATGCATGTGAAAATCTGAAATTCTTCAAGTATGATGTTGACAAATTGTTGAAATCACCATATTAAAAATTCATGCTATGATATTGGGCTTTAAATTACATGTATAGTCGTTTTCTTGAATTTTACCTTAAAAAATTATGAAGTATGGTGAGCATGCACAAATATGGAAATTTTTGTATAAATACATGTCTTATAGATATATGTTATGGTTATATTAGCATACAATACGATTTGTTGGATTTAAGCGGTAGCCGATTTGGTAGTCGGATTGATTATGTGAAAAATTGCATGTTGTATGTCCTATTCGAGATCTTGATGTAACTATACCAAAATCTATAATTTTGTGTTATATGACTATGTTATGATATGTGGATAATTTATTTTTGGCCAAAACGGGACTTAAAACGAGTAAACGGAATTTTTGGGCATAAATCGTAATTTCTTAAAGTTTGGGGACCAAACTAAAATTTACGAAAATAAAATATTCTGGACCTTGGACAGTACATATTATGTCATGTATGGGCTGTCCATAAAGTTTCAAGTGATTCAGAGTTAGATATCTAAACTTATTAGTCCAAATTGCAATTTTAAAATAATTCCTGGGTCAAATTGCAAGAATTCAAAATTTCTGGACCAAGTCCGAATTTTTCTGGAATTTTTACAAATCTGGAATTTCAGGTTCATCAAGAGTCATCTCGTAAAATTTCGTTAAATATCGAGCTAAATTCATAGCTCTATAAGCCTCGGAACGATTTCTTTAAGTTTCGGGGCGATACCGCAATTTCTGAAAATTTCAGTCCCAAAACTGGAAATTTTCGAATTTTCCTTAAATATGGATTCGATGAAGTATTTTTGACTTCCTCATAAATTTTCATAACCATCCGATTTCGTTTCATACTCCAAACGCTTAGGTCTGAACCTAAGGGTAAAAACGTCCTTTCGAACTATTTCGGAAACTCTCGTTTCATTTCGTCGAACCTACCCATTTAATATATCTGACCTGAACCCATCAGACCGTTAATAAATTATTGAGAATACTTTCGAATTTATATAAAAGTCCTATTCCGTATTACCGGGCCACAAATATAATTAACCATATTCCATACTTAATCAAAAGACGCTATTAACCTCACTAACCGAACATTTATGTGATACTTGTGAAACGCGTCAAATTGATAACTGTGACTGTCCGGGAACTAAGTGCTATACAAATAAAGTGCCACGGACGGGTCCGCCTCTAACTCTATTGGAACAAAGTGCCACGTCGACGGACGGGGGCCACCTCTTGAGCCCGTACGAAACAGAGAGTCGACCTACAATCCGAGGGCCACCTCTTGAGTTGTAGGAGCCACCTCTAGAGTCCCAAATAGAGTCGGGACGGTTAGACCGAGTCTTGGATCGAGCAGCGTGGCTGCGGTTCATGAACGAGGCTACCGTTGTTTCCTATTCCCATAACCGAGGAACGGAGTGTTCCGAGGGACCTGGGTCGTAGACTTGGGGTATAATCGCGATTATGGTGTGATCTGGGTGTTGACCCACAGCTAAGGATATACCGAGCCCATATAAGAGATATGGAAGCACACACTAAGTGTGAGAGTGAAGGCTCAGCTATTGGGGCGACGATCCAAATCTTGGGGCGACGACCTATATTGCTAGGAGTAATAAGGAGAGTATAGAATTAAAAGTCCACATCGGAAGGATTCGAAGCTAGATTGACATCGACTGATTGACTTGACTTGACATCCGTCCACAGGGACAGGATTATAATATTTTAACTACATAATGATTATTGTTTTATAAAAATTCCGACGTAATTGTAATTGTTCCCACTTTTTCATAATTGATAAAATCATGCATCACTTAGAAATTTTCAAAGGAAAGAGCCACACTCGCACACGATCGCCCATTCACTGAGACCTTTTGTCTCACCCCACCATTTTCCCTTTTAAACCAGAGAATGAGCAAACAGCAGAGGACAAAGAAGGCTTCGTGGAAGAGACCGAATAGAAGACTGCCTTCAAGATTTAAGACTTCTGTTCTTAGAATTTCTGTTGTTATCCTAATTTGTAATAGTTAATTATGCTTCGTACTTATTTCATTTGGTATTTTTCCGCTGCAAACTTATGAACAGTATAGTTTCGATTATCAGCTTTTGCCACAATGAATCTTAGTACATCGGGCTAAGATTATTGTTTTGAAATATTATCCAATCGTTATTTTTCTTCCGCTATTTATTATTGCATTTTGATTGATTGATCGACCGATGCGTCGCATCCTCGTCCTTCCCGATGTTGGGGGCGTGACAGGAGTGGTGAGCCCGCTTTGTGAGAAGGACACTTACAATGGGCTAACCAGGATAAGATTCTTCGGACTTAGATGAGAGTTCACCTAGGACGAACTGAACCGTATGATTGAGACCTAAAATAGATTTCTCGAGTCAATTCTCATTAAGATCTCTTTCAACTTGTCATTATTCACTTGGAATATGCATAGTCAAATTCAAATTCCCCATGTCATTGGCCAAGGTACTTGATTAAGTATCCACGGCATTTTCCCCGACTGAATCAATCCTTCTTGAGAACTCTTGAAACGGATATAGTTTATTTCACTTATTCATTTATCAAAGTCATGTCACTATTCATTCAAAATTGATGAAATTCCTTTAAACTCCACTAAATCTCATTACTTTTCTAAAATGGAGTGTTATTGTTCCTTAGTCGTTAGTATCATATAAGCATATTTGTTGAATCATTAAGTTCACTGCCTTAATGATTATTCATGCTTAATAGAGTTTTATATTGAATATTAGATTTTGCGAGATACTAACTTAGCTTTATAATTAAATGGACCCCGCAGATAATAAAGATTTGACCTAGGAAAATCAGAATACCCCTAGCTCGATATGTATGCTCAGGCGGATAAGCCAAACTTAACCAGAAACAACTATAAGTGTTCAATCGTGCACTTAACTCTACATGATAACATAGAATACTAATAATTCCACATAAGACCGTAAATCCTCACACATTCTCTAACTTATAATAGATGGCTGACCGAAGACGTGGACGCCCTCGCATGAATCGTGACGAGCAGCATCAATGCGATGATCGCTCACGCTCTCCTCCACGAGGAGGAAATGGGAACGATGCCATGGCTCAAGCCCTCGCTCAATTGACAAACTTCCTACAACAGCAGATTGCAAACAACGGGAACAACAACGAAACTCATGATCGTACCCTGGAAAGATTCTTACGTTTCAACCCGCCTACCTTTGATGGGGAACCCGGCGATATCAAAGCTGAACTCTGGCTGGAGAAAATTGAGGGAATTTTCGACGCCCTTCAGTATACTGATGAACAGCGGATATCACTGGCTGCATTCCGACACGAGGCCACAGCTCATGACTGGTGGACGAGTGTCAATAAGCGTTGGACGAGAGAAAACCGTGTCAAGACATGGGCTAACTTCCTGACCGACTTCCGAACTCAATACGTGTCAGCAGCAGCCAGAGAGGCTAGACGAGACGAGTTCTACCACCTGAAGCAAGGCGCCATGACAGTCGCTCAATATGAAGCCCAGTTTAACAGGTTGTTTAAATACGCACCGGGATTGGTAACAACTGAGGAGGACAAGCTCTATAAATTCACTAGAGGACTGAGGCAGTCACTTCAACAAAGTCTTCTAACTGTCCAATTGACGACACTTACCCAAGCAGAGGAAGCCGTCACACAGATTGAGAGGGGAACTACGAGGTTAGGTCAACAGCAAAGCCGTTTCTCCAACAACGGCAAGAATCCTGCTACCCGACCGACATCAATGCCACCACAGAAGTTTAAGAGGACGGGGACTCAAGGAAGCTCGAGTGGAACAAAGGCACCAATTCTCAACAAACCAACAACGCCTTGCACCCACTGTGGTAGGAAAGGGCATAAGTCAGAGTTGTGTTGGAGGAAGCTCGGAAAGTGCCTACGTTGCGGCAGCCCAAATCATCAAATTCGACAATGCCCAGATATGAACACCCTGGTGATCAAACCAGCTACTGCGGCCAAACCAGGAAACAACATAGGGAAAGCCCCAGCTCGAGTATTCGCATTGACTGGTCATGAGGAACCAGAGAACAACGATGTGGTGGAAGGTACACTCCTGATATCTAATCAACTTGTACGAACACTTATAGATCCAGAATCGTCCCATTCGTTTGTTGCACCGGATTTTTCTAAGAAACTTGATAGATCATTAGAATTCTTGCCATTATGTCTAGAATTATCTACCCCGATTGGAGTTAGTCAGCTA
This sequence comes from Orobanche coerulescens, assembly GCA_033398695.1. Lineage (NCBI taxonomy): Eukaryota > Viridiplantae > Streptophyta > Magnoliopsida > Lamiales > Orobanchaceae > Orobanche > Orobanche coerulescens. The sequence goes on from CM065814.1 coordinate 8,471,198, forward strand.
GCGGATATAGTCCATTCTGCGTATGATGTGATCATCAGTGGTAACTGTTACTCTGCCAATTTAGTAGTGCATCCAATATTAGAGTATGACGTCATCCTAGGAATGGATTGGCTGTCTAAGCACTACGCACAATTGGATTGTCATTCTAAGATAGTTAGGCTTTGCAAACCTAACAAGCCAATTGTGGAATTAATTGGAGACGCTAGAGTCAACCTAGGACCTATAATATCAGCTATCAAGGCTAGGAAGGCAGTTGCCAAAGGGGCAACTGGATTTTTAGCCTTCGTCATTAACATGCCCAAGAGTAAGTCGGGCAGAGAAACCAAACGTGTAGTGTCCGAATACCCTGACGTATTTCCCAAAGAATTAACCTCCCTACCACCTGACAGAGCGGTTGAATTCAATATCGAAATCATGCCTGGGAAGGCAACCATTGCAAACCCACCATATCGAATGGCACCACTAGAGATGCAAGAGTTGAAGGTCCAACTGAAGAAGTTACTCGATGTGGGTTTCATACAACCCAGTGTATCACCATGGGGAGCTCCGGTATTGTTTGTCAAAAAGAAGGACGAAACATTGAGGCTTTGCATATATTACCGTGAACTCAACAGCATTACGGTTAAGAACAAGTATCCTCTCCCGAGGATAGATGAGTTGTTTGAACAACTCCACGGAGCTACGGTGTATTCCAAGTTCGATCTTCAATAAGGATACTACCAGTTAAAGATTAAGAATGAAGATGTTCCTAAAACTGCGTTCCAAACTAGATACGGCCACTACGGGTTTGTAGTGATGTCTTTTGGACTCACGAATGCTCCTGCGGCATTTATGGATTTAATGCACAAAGTATTTCAACCATATCTCGACCAATTCGTAGTAATTTTCATCGATCACATACTCGTGTACTCTAAGTTGGAAAAAGATCACGAGAGACATCTTAGACTAGTGTTGGATACACTAAGGCAACACAAGTTGTACGCCAAGTACAGCAAGTGTGAGTTTTGGTTGAGGGAAGTGGCATTTCTGGGCCACATTATTTCTGGAGAAGGGATTGCAGTAGATCCATCTAAAATAGAAACTATTATGAATTGGAGGAGGCCAGAAAATGTAACTGAGATCCGAAGCTTTCTTGGACTTGTGGGCTATTACCGTAAATTCATCAAAGACTTCTCGAATATAGTGGGACCCGTCACCCGGCTAACCCTAAAATAAGTAAAATTTGAATGGACGAATAAATGCGAGTCAAGTTTCCAGGAACTCAAGAAGAGACTTACCACCACACCGATACTGACACTTCCAGAAGGAACCCAAGGATTTGTCGTATATAGTGACGCCTCAAAGGATGGACTCGGTGCCGTACTAATGCAGAATGGTAAAGTTATCGCATATGCTTCCAGGCAACTCAAGACACACGAGAAGAATTATCCAACGCATGACCTCGAACTTGCTGCAATAGTTTTCGCCTTAAAGAAATGGCGACATCATTTATACGGCATTGAATTCACCGTGTTTACGGATATAAAAAGTCTCAAGTACCTATTTTCTCAAAAGGAACTTAATCTCCGACAGAGAAAATGGGTAGAGCTTTTAGAAGATTATCATTGTCAAATTCAACACCACCTAGGGAAAGCGAATGTCGTGGCCGATGCCCTCAGTAGAAAGGATACAGTAGCCCAACTCATGGTTCGAAAATGGAAAGCTCTTGAGAAACTGAGCCACCTGAAACCCATTCATGAAGGTACTCGTTTAATTTGCGCCAATCTTACAGTTAGATCAAATCTATTGGACTATATTCGATTAGCTCAAGAGAGAGAGATCCAAAACTTCAAGAGTTTAAGGACAAGATCACTAAGGGCGAGAAACCCGAGTTTATAATTTCCAAGGATGGAATTGTAAGGTTTAAGGGACGGTTATGCATACCTCATGCCGAAGAGCTCAAAAGACGGATTCTAGAAGAAGTTCATTGTTCGAGATATACTATACACCCAGGAGGTAACAAGATGTACCGAGACTTGAAGAAACACTTTTGGTGGGTAAACATGAAGAACCAAGTGGCAGAATTCGTGGCGCGATGTCTCACATGTCAGAGAGTCAAAGCTGAGTATCAGCGACCCTCAGGACTACTACAGCCATTAGAAGTCCCTGAATGGAAATGGGAAATGGTAACCATGGATTTTATCACGGATTTACCGACCACAAGAAGAGGTTATAACACCATTTAGGTGATCGTCGATAGACTATCGAAATCATCACATTTCATGTCGGTTAAAAAGGACGACAGTTTGCAAAAGCTGGCTAGGACCTATATTAGAGAAATCGTTCGACTTCATGGAGTTCCTGCTGACATAGTATCAGACAGAGATCCTAAATTTGTGTCTCATTTTTGGAAAGTCTTTCATAAGGAATTAGGAACTTCCTTAAGCTTCAGCACAAATGCACATCCCCAGACCGACGGGCAATCTGAGAGAACCATTCAGACCCTTGAAGACATGTTACGAGCTTGCGTACTGGACTTTCAAGGAAATTGGGATCACCACCTACCATTATCCGAGTTTGCATACAACAACAGTTACCAAGCGACAATCGGAATGGCGCCTTATGAAGCTCTGTATGGGAGGAAGTGTTGATCCCTGCTCCATTGGGAAGTTGATGACCATTGTTCGCCGAAGACTCAACGAACAGAACCTTCAGCAATGAGTACAGATTTGGTGAATGAAGCCATAGATAATGTACGACTAATCAAGAATAGGATCCGCACAATGCAAAGCAGACAGAAGATTTACACCGATCAACGTCGGAAGGATCTAGAATATAAAGTAGGAGATCAAGTCTTCCTGAGGTTAATACCACGGAAAGGTTTGATAGTGTCAAGAAAAGGAGGAAAGCTGAGTCCCTGATATGTAGGACCATTCAAAATCACAAAAAGGATTGGACGACTAGCGTACCGGTTGGAATTAACACCCAATCTGTCAGGAATGCACGAAGTTTTCCATGTTTAGAGATTAAAGAAGTATCATCCAGACCCAACGCAAATTCTTACTTCTGACATTCCGCCGATCAAGGATAACTTGTCTTATGAAGAGAAGCCAATCAAGATCCTCGACCAACAAGTACGCGAATTAAGGAAGAAGTGAATTCCTTTGGTTAAAGTCGTCTGGTCGAATCACAATAGAGAGATAGATGCGACGTGGGAGGCTGAGGAAGAAATAAAGAAATCTTACCCCGAGTTGTTCAAGTAGGAATACGAGGACCAAATTATTCTAAGGAGGGGAGGATGTAAAACCTCCTAAATTCGATGGCTTATCACATGTACAATGTACTAAATCATGATGTAATTTAATAATAGTTATTTTATGACATGATATAACCTACATCTATTTTATTTTATTTCACCCTTTAACTTCGTACTTTATTCGATAAACCAAATAATAAAAATTAAAATAGTGTGTTACACCTAATTACATGTGGACTCACTAATGGACTCAACCCAACTTAATAAAATCATAAGACTTGAAGTTACAATTCAAAGCCCAACCCAACTAATTAAATCATTTACCATTATAATTATATTCTTTAATAAATAAACACACACACACACACACACACACACACACACACACACATACACATACACACACACACACTTATGGGCGGCCAAATGGGGAGAAAAAGATGGGGAATCAACATTTTTTTAAAGCTCCATCTCTCCATGCAAGAGACATAGTTACTACCCCATTTCCCATGCCTTGACCATACTTAAAAATACACCCTTTTTAATACTTACACCTTAATCCAACCACCCTTTGCACTTACTACAATAACAAAAATCTGCACTAATAGAGAGAGAAAGAGAGAAGTTAGATAGATAGATAGAGAGAGGACTGAAGTGAAGGAAGGAGGAAGAAGAAAACTCAAGAAATAACTAGGTAATTTCATTTCCCACTTTTTTCTCTCTATAAGCTATAGTTATAATCTTCATATACTAACTTAAATCTCATTATGCATATAAAATAGACCTCCATGGTATAATGTTGATCATGGCCGAATCATCATATATGTGAAAGGAAGGTCATCTTCCAACTTACAAGACTTAGAACCAACCGTAGCAACGAAAACTCGAGGTGGGTGAAAATCCTTTCAAAATTCCTAAAGCAAACAAATTATTTCTTTGTTTTGTGATGCATATGAAAATCTGAAATTCTTCAAGTATGATATTGACAAAATTGTTGAAATCACCATATTAAAAATTCATGCTACGATATTGGGCTTTAAATTACATGTATAGTCGTTTTCTTGAATTTTACCTTCAAAAATTATGAAGTATGGTGAGCATATACAAATATGGAAATTTTTTGTATAAATACATGTCTTAGAGATCTATGTTATGGTTATATTAGCATGCAATACGATTTTTTAGATTTAAACGGTAGCCGATTTGGTAGTCGCATTGATTATGTAAAAAATTGCATGTTGTATGTCCTATTCGAGATCTTGGTGTAACTCTACCAAAATCTATAATTTTGTGTTATATGACTATGTTATGATATGTGGATAATTTATTTGTGGCCAAAACGGGACTTAAAACGAGTAAACGGAACATTTGGGCATAAATCGTAATTTTTTAAAGTTTGGTGACTAAACTGAAATTTATGAAAATAAAACATTCTGGACCTTGGACAGTACATATTATGTCATGTATGGGCTGTCCATAAAGTTTCAAGTGATTCGGAGTTAGATATTTAAACTTATTAGTCCAAATTGTAATTTTAAAATAATTCTTGGGTCAAATTGCATGAATTCAAAACTTCTGGACCAAGTCCGAATTTTTCTAGAATTTTCACAAATATGGAATTTCAGGTTCATCACGAGTCATCTCGTAAAATTTCGTTAAATTACGAGCTAAATTCATAGCTCTATAAGCCTCGAAACGATTTCTTTAAGTTTCGGGGCGATACCGCATTTTCTGAAAATTTCAGTCCCAAAACTGGAAATTTTCGAATTTTCCTTAAATCTGGACTCGAGGAAGTATTTTTGACTTCCTCATAAATTTTCATAACCATCCGATTTCGTTTCATACTCCAAACGCTTAGGTTTGAACCTAAGGGTAAAAACGTCATTTCGAACTATTTCGGAAACTCTCGTTTCGTTTCGTCGAACCTACCCATTTAATATATCTGACCTGAACCCATCAAACTGTTAATAAATTATTGAGAATACCTTCGAATTTATATACAAGTCCTATTCCGTATTACCGGGCCACAAATATAATTAACCATATTCCATACTTAATCAAAAGACGCTATTAACCTCACTGAACGAACGTTTACGTGATACTTGTGAAACGCGTCAAATTGATAACTGTGACTGTCCGGGAACTAAATGCTATACAAACAAAGTGCCACGGACGGGTCCGACTCTAACTCTATTGGAACAAAGTGCCACGTCGACGGACGGGGGCCACCTCTTGAGCCCGTACGAAACAGAGAGTCGACCTACAATCCGAGGGCCACCTCTTGAGTTGTAGGAGCCACCTCTAGAGTTCCAAATTGAGTCGGGACAGTTAGACCGAGTCTTAGATCGAGCAGCGCGGCTGCGGTTCATGAACGAGGCTACCGTTGTTTCCTATTCCCATAACCGAGGAACAGAGTGTTCCGATGGACCTGGGTCGTAGACTTGGGGTATAATCGTGATTATGGTGTGATCCGGGTGTTGACCCACAACTAAGGACATACCGAGCCCAGATAAGAGATAAGGAAGCACACGCTAAGTGTGAGAGTGAAGGCTCAGCTATTGGGGCGACAATCCAAATCTTGGGGCGACGGCCTATATTGCTAGGAGTGATAAGGAGAGTCTAAAATTCAAAGTCCACATCGGCAGGATTCAAAAATGGATTGACTGATCGACTGATTGACTGACTGCTTGACTTGACATCTGTCCACGGGGACAGGATTATAATATTATAACTACATAATGATTATTGTTTTATAAAAATTACGACGTAATTGTAATTGTTCCCACTTTTTCATAATTGATAAAATCATGCATCACTTAAAGATTTTCAAAGGAAAGAGCCACACTCGCACACGATCACCCACTCACTGAGACCTTTTGTCTCACCCCACCATTTTCCTTTTAAACCAGAGAATGAGCAAACAGCAGAGGACAAAGAAGGCTTCATGGAAGAGACCGAATAGAAGACTGCCTTCAAGATTTAGGACTTCTGTTCTTAGAGTTTTTGTTGTTATCCTAACTTGTAATAGTTAATTATGCTTCGTACTTATTTCATTTGGTATTTTTCCGCTGCAAACTTATGAACAGTATAATTTCGATTATCATCTTTTGCCATAATGAATCTTAGTACATCGGGCTAATTAAGATTGTTATTTTGAAATATTATCCAATCGTTATTTTGCTTCCGCTATTTATTGTTGCATTTTGATTGTTTGATCGACCGATGCGTCGCGTCCTTGTCCTTCCCGATGTTGGGGGCGTGACACATATGAATAATCGAGAACACCTTGAATGATAACTGATAATGAATATAAATTGAAGTTAGTATGAATCTTTGAAATGGAGTTATGATATAGAGTTAGTTGAACTAAGCGAATTGAATTTAAGATATCGATTCGCTGAACTAGATATCGATAGTTATGAGAATGTGTTATTGAATGGATTGTATCCCTTGCAAGGTTGATTGTTCGAGTAATCGATATTAAGTCGAGGACCGTTCATTCGTTCGTCAAGGAAGGACTATTCTCGTCTCCGTATTGAGGCAAGTTATCTTGCTTGGTTATAATGATGTTTGGATTCTTGTGATGATTATGCGTTACGTGTATGTGAAACACTTATAAATTTGTGACCCGTGATTTGATATTATTCTTGATGATGTTCCGTTTTCATCGTGGGATTGTGATATCATTGATCCTTATTATCATTTCGGTGAGTTTCTTGATTCCTTAATCGGATATGTGATTTATTGAATTTGTTGTCATGTTGTATCGTGACATTCGGAATCATATCTGCATTCCGATTGGTTATTGTGTAGGATTTTTAGCCAGGCACATATATGGTCATGCGTGGATATTTTCGTATTGGACTGTGCACATGAGACGTAGTTCGTGAGGCTAATTAGGTACATTGTCCCACGTATATCCTGGATTCCGTATACGGGGTGGACATATGCACTGACACATTTCCGGATCGGGCATACTGTGATGTCCATCTTGAGCCATACTATCTTTGGTCGTTCAATAGTCCATTTATATATTTGGATGTGTTCGACATTTTGTGACTAATCGTTCATACGCTCGAGGGGTATGTTCGTTAGTCGGGTAATTTTCATTGAGATCTAATCTATGTGAATTGTATAATATCTTGAGAATTCATTTATCATGTATAGCTGACCCTGTGTTGGGCGAAATACTTATGTTGTATTTTAGGTCGAGAAAAAGGCAAGGCACGGGAAGATCATGGTGACGGCGAAGGGTTCGAAGGATACTAGTTCGGGGGCCCCAAGTCTTTTGTTGTCTGATTTTTTTCGAACCGTGTAATGTTATCTTTCCACTTTATTTTAAATTGTGGACTAATGTATTGTTATTTAAGGTATATTCCATCTCCATATGGATTATACTCGTATTTCGGATCCTGTGTGTAATAAGGCCATTGGTCATACTACTGTAAACTCCTAATCGGAGTAAATACTATGTATTGTGGTTCGGTATCACAAGTATTGCATAATTAGTCTGTATTTTGGGTATCGCCTGGTGGGTCCCAGTGTGGGGTCTATGGCACTGTAATAGCCCCCTTTTTTTTGGGGTGTTACAGAAGATGGTATCAGAGAGTCGATTTTTTTTCGAGGTTTGTGGCAGGATTAATCTGATTGATAATTCAAGGTAAATTCTGGATTGATTATATGATTTAAATTGTTGGACTCAACATCGATATGATATTCTGTGTGACACTCGTAGTGTCGATAATTCATTATGAACTGTTTTCTTGAATATATAAACTCTTGTTGATATTAACTTAGCATGAATTTTGATTGGTATCATGAACTGTACTTATCGTTATCATTACGAATTGATTCTTTCAGTATGGAAAGAAATCTGAGAAGCCGTGGCAGAGGGGGACGAGGCCACGGAAGGGGCCGAATCCCGATACCCCAAGCCAATAGGCGTGCGAATGCAGAGCATAGTTCCGCCGGCAGTGATTCGCCTTCTAGGGACCAATCGCACCACACTGGACACGAGGATGCGCGTGTCGATTATTACACTGTGATGCAAGGCATGATGGCTTAGATGATCCAAATAGGTCAGTTAATGGAGGCTATGCAGAGAGCTACTGCCGACCAGCAACAGGGGACACCTCCTGTACATGGCGGACTGGTGAGTCAGATCATCAGCGACATCTCTCGCCAGCGACCCCCGACTTTTGAAGGCTCCTCCGATCCTGCTGATATCATGCATTGGATTGAACACTTCGAGAAATTATTTGATATGGTAGACTGCCCAGTAGAGAACCGCGTCTCCATAGCAGCTTAATTACTATCTTGGCAAGGGCGCCCACACCTGGTGGCTTTCGGTGAGGCCAGCTGATGGCGTATGTACTTGGGAGGGATTTAAAAATCTCATGCTAGTCTGTTATTATCCGGGTCCTCTCCGCGAGGCCAAACTATCAGAATTGCTGAATCCAGACCCACCCGAAGATGATGATGTACTATTTATTGCCGAGAAATTCCAGGCACTTCTTCCTTTTGCCGCGATGATTGTCCGAACGGAGGCCGATAAGATTAAATATTTTCTCAAGAGGCTTAAACCCCGAATGATAATGCAACTGCTGAATCACCACTGTACGACCCTACCGGAGTTCATCGAGAAAGCTCTGGAGTACGAATTGACCACGAACGAAATTTCCAAGAGGCAACCGTAGTCCAACAACAAGAAATTCAGGAACCAGAACCAGACCGACAGCAACCGGGGAACATTCAAGAGGCCCCAACCAGTGCTGAATCCTTCTGAACGGCAACCCATGGCGTCTAAGCTAACCGGATCGCAACCTCGAGTGGTCAGTCTATCTGTTGTGTGCTATAACTGTAGAGACCAGGGACACATCAATTCTAAATGCCCAAGGCCGGCCATTGTATGCCATACTTGTGTGAAGAATGGACATCGTGCTCATTATTGTAGGAGTGGACCAGGACGTACTCTAGCAGCACCTCATGCTCCAGTTTAGTCTTCTGTCCAGGACCGTGTACCTCTGTCCACTTCTTATCAGACTACCGGGGCAAACAGAGGGATGGGCCGTGGAAAGCAAGCTGGTGCATCGAGTACCGGGGCTACAAAACCCAGAGTCTACGAGATGAAGAAGGCCGACGATCCCAAAGCCAGCATGATTGCAGGTACTCTCGAGATCTGATCTCAGCTTGTCTGTGTTCTTTTTGATACTGGTGCTTCACACTCCTTTTTATCTATTTCTTGTTTGAGTCGTTTGCCATTAGATCATGTTACCAATTGTGGACTTTATATGATTGGTCTACCCAATGGTAGAAGAATTGTTGGGAATCGTGAAGTGCAGGACTGTCCGATTCACATGAACGACCATGAGTGGTTGTCGAATTTAATTGTGGTCGATTTACCTAAAGATGATGTGATCTTGGGTATCGATTGGATGGATCGTCATGATGTCATACTTAGTGTCCGCAAGCGAACAGTGACCGTCACATCTGACGATGGTGTTGAGTGTACCTTTCAGGGTGACAATCCCAGCCGTTCTGGGAGAGTCATCAGTGCTATGAAAGCAGTGAAACTGCTTAATCAAGGGTGTATTGGCTATTGGTGTTTCATGACCAAAACTGCGGATCGACCACTCGAATTGGCCGATATTCTGGTAGTCCGAGACTACCCATACGTGTTTCCAGATGAGTTGCCAGGTTTTCCTCCACATCGTGATGTAGAGTTCAATATTGAATTAGAGCCAGGTACGTCCCCGCTTTCGAAAGCACCGTATCGTATGGCTCCGACTGAGATGCAGGAGTTGAAGAATCAGCTTGAGGATTTGACAGAGAAGGGCTATATTCGACCTAGTGAGTCCCCTTGGGGAGCACCAGTGCTATTTGTATGGAAGAAAGATGGATCCCCACGTCTGTGTATTGATTAACGTGAGCTGAACAGGGAAACCATTAAGAACAAATATCCATTTCCGCGTATTGATGATTTATTGGACCAGCTTCATGGGGCTGCTGTGTTTTATAAGATCGATTTGAGGTCCGGTTACCATTAGCTGAGGATTCGTGAGTCTGACATTTCGAAGACCGCTTTTCGTACTCGCTATGGGCATTATGAGTTCGTAGTGATGCCTTTTGGACTGACTAATGCACCAGTAGTATTCATGGAGTTGATGAATCGGGTCTTTCTTAATTATATAGATCAATTTGTGGTCGTTTTTATCGATGACATTCTTATTTATTCTCGTGACCATGAAAAGCATGAGCGTCATCTCCATCAGGTTCTCGAGGCGTTAAGACGGGAGCAGCTTTATGGAACATTTTCTAAATGTGGGTTCTGGATGCGTGAAGTTATCTTTCTCGGACATGTGATGTCAGCTGATGGGGTGCGAGTAGACCCACAGAAGATTGAAGCTATCCGAGACTGGCTACCACCAAAGAACGTTAAGGAAGTACGCAGTTTCTTGGGACTAGCAGGTTATTACCGACCGTTCGTGGAAGGTTTTTCCAAGATTGCCCAACCGATGACTAACCTGTTGAGGAAGGATAAGAAGAATTTATGGTCAGAGGCATGTCAGTGGAGTTTTGATGAACTCAAGAGTCGGTTGATTTCGGCACCTATTTTGGTCCTACCGAAAGGAACGGAAGGATTTGTGGTGTATAGTGACAGGTCTAAACAGGGCCTTGGATGTGTACCAATGTAGAATGGGAAGGTGATCTCCTATGCATCAAGGCATCTATGACCTTACGAGGTCAACTACCCAACCCATGATTTGGAACTTGCAACCGTGGTGTTTGCTTTAAAAATCTGGCGTCACTATCTGTATGGAGTTACCTGTCAGATTTTTACCGATCACAAGAGCCTGAAGTACATTTTTACTCAAAAGGAGTTAAACATGAGGCAGAGAAGGTGGCTAGAACTCATCAAAGATTATGATATCGAGATCCTTTATCATCCGGGCAAAGCAAATGTAGTTTCTGATGCTTTGAGTCGTAAAACAGTACATGAGCAGATGCTTGCCCGCTTGACAGTTCACAGAGAATTGCAGTTAGAGTTGGTGAGGCCAGAAAAAGAAGTCTGGTTACAACGTATTCAAGGACAACTCTGCACACTTGAGATTTCATCGTCCCTTGAGGATATAATTAGATCTAAGTAGGTTACGGACCCATTCTTATCTCGAGTTCAGGATGAAGTAACTCAAGGGAAAGCCCCTGGCTTTGTGATCCACGAGGATGGATTGATACGCTTCAGGAATCGAGTTTTTGTACCCGCAGACAACGAATTGAGAAACTCTATCCCAAGAGAAGCTCATGCTACCCCGTACTCCATTAACCCGGGGTCTAGCAAAATGTATAAGGATTTGAAGCAATATTATTGGTGGGGAAGTATGAAACGTGAAGTTGCAGAATTCGTTTTGAGGTGTTTAAACTATCAACAGGTTAAGATTGAGCATCAGCTGTAATACCCGGTTGTAATTCAGTCATTATCATTCAATAATTTCATTCGGTAATTGTCTCTATGTAATTTTTCACTTGTTAATAACCGTTCATCATCCACATTCATTCATCTATGTTCACCGTTCGGAATAACTTCGAGTTGTGTATCGATATTGTTCATTGTTTCAACTTTCCACGTATGAGTTCGACTTTGTAAAATCACCATTAATTTTTGGAAACTCCAAAAATTCTGAATCTTTTCAATATTATAGAGCAGCAAGTTAGCTTTCCAATGGTTCAAACGGTGAGTCAATCGGAGTCCGGGCGAGGGAGTTATGGTCGAAATAGCTAAGACACACACATATTGCAGTTTTGGCCGACCCGCTTTGTACTGGGGCGCGGCTCCTGCCGGAAGGGCCGCGGCACACTGCCGAGCACTGGGGGCAGATTCCGGCCCTGTGCTGCGGCACACTTGGACGGGCCGCGGCACACAGTGCAGTCTGCACTATAACTTCGTTTTTTTTGAGAAGCAACACTCATTTTTCATCCTATATTCGAGAGAGAGGGTTTGTGGGAGAAAGTTTCATCATCAATCACTTGAATACTCGATTCTTCATCATTTTCATTCAGTTGTGAAGCTCGTATCGTCGATCTAACGCGTATTCATCGATTCAAAGTGTTTGGATCTTCAAAGGTAATATTCTCAAACCTCTTGGATTTCGATTTGTGTTGAGATATGATGTTTTGGACGTTATAATCATGTTGTATGAAGATATATACATATGATTATGAGTATGTATGAATATTCATCGGATTATTGAAAGGTTATTCAAGAACACTTTGAATATTGAGTTGGATTTGGGGGTTTTCGATTAATTGTTGTTGAAATCACGAATTTGGATATTCATAATGGATTATTGATCGTATTGAAGATGTTTTGTTGGTTTGAAACACTTCTTGGGAATTTGATATTGATATTATTGAGGTTTGGTTGTAAACAATCGAAGTTTGGCCTCAACGTGTTCGATATAATGCCCCAATGAACTTGGTTTAGTCGTATCGACGTTTTGAGTTAGTTATATTCGTGTTTGATTCGTATGTTGAACGGATTGTTCGTAATTGTGTTATTCAAGGTTGTTCGAGTGACCGGTATTTTCCGTAGGACGTTGTTCGAGAGATCGTATCATCACCGGTGTTAAGGTAAGTTAATTCTTACTCAGTTAAAGGGATATTCATTCCTTTCGTTGTTGTTCATTCATAATCATAATTCATTCATATTGTATTAACCGTATCGAGACTTGTCATTGTCAATTAATCACTCCAGTCACAAGGAACGACGGTTCCAATCATTTCATTGAGCTGTCATTCATTTCACTATCATTTCATCTCGGTGAGTCATTATTGATTTCGATGTCACTTTTGTTATCTCATGGCATTCCGGGTCATACTGGCATGCCGGTTGGTATGTGTAGGATTTTCATGTCGGGCACATATTAAGTCTTGTGTTGGTTGTTGGCCTCACATTGGACTGTGCACACGAGAAGATCACTTCGTGAGACCGATTAGGTACAAGACCACACGTGTATTCGATCGATACTCGATGGTGGCTTGTGCACGGACACATTTTCATCCCGGGCATAGTGTGGCGCCACCCTTTGAGCCGTACCGTTAGTTGATTCATACAGCATGTTTGATTGCATATGTTTTCAACAAGATTGGGTTATAATCTAACCGATTCATTTTTGATCGAACTTGTGGTTTATACAGCATATATATGATTGTGTTTATTCAACTCTTGAGGATTGTTGTTCTATGTAACTGACCCCGTTGGGGGATTTTGTTTTCCAGGTCGTGGCAAGGCTAAGGCACGGGAAGAGAACGTTGACGGCGAGGAGTCCCAGTGATACTAGTAGGGGCCCCCAGTCCTTTCATTCACCATGTTTCCTTACTTTATTTCCGCTGCAGATTTCCGTTTGGATTTTGAGTTCATTCAGTGTTGCATATTTTATCTCCATATAAAATATACTTGTATTCGGTCATTTCCTTGGGTGTGTTGTAATAAAACTCCTCATCGGAGTAATTAATGATGTAATGTGGTTCGGTACTACATTTACCTTGTGTATTTCATTCATTTTTACTCGCCTGGTGGGTCCCAGTCGGGGGTCCACGACACTGTAATATCCGCCTAGTTTGGGGTGTTACAGAGTTGGTATCGGACTGTGGTTTTGAATACTACCTTCCGAGTCATGTTTCATTTGAAATCATCATTCATCAGACTAGTATCATTGGATTTTCACGTCACGTGTGACCCGTGCAAGAGCCGAGCCCTTCAGACCAAAGAACAGTAAGATTTCCTCATTTATCATTTTCATTTGTGATCAAGTCGATCATGTTAATTCATTAATCACTCAGTTCATTTCATTGTTCAGTTGTTGATCTTGAGGATCATATCATTAATCTTGTTAACTTGTTCAAATTAATCATTTCAAGAATTTCATCATATAATCACGTCACCTCAGTTGATCATTCATGTAATCATTGCGTTTGGGCGCATATGCTCATTTTCATCCTTTCATAACGTAATCATAATGTGATAATCATGCGAGATATATAATCATTTCGTGACTTTCCCACTTCAGTATGGAAAGAGCTGGCAGAGGACGCGGGGGAAGAGGCCGCGGTGCGGGCCAAAACCCAAGAGCTCGTGTGAATACACGTGCGTATGCTAGGAATAATGCTAATTCATCGAGCAGTGATGCTGCCACTCATTCACATGGGTGTAATCATTCACTATCAGGGAGTCGTACCCGAGACACAGCTCAGTCAGAAGGTGTTCGGGTTGATCCACTCGCTTTTATGCAGGGCATGATGGCCCAAATGACTCAGATGACACAACTGATGGAAACGATGCATAACTCAGCTACTCAGAATCAACAGGCTCCTCCGCCGCCACCTCAGAGGCAAGAGAGGGGTTTGAGCAGTATCACTGGCGACATCTCTCGCCAAAGACCACCTACTTTTGAGGGTTCATCTGAACCGGCAGATATCATTCACTGGCTTGAGCATTTCGAGAAACTGTTTGCTATGGTGGACTGTCCTGAGGGACACAAAGTTTCAGTCGCGGCTTACTATCTGGCTAAGAGCGCTCATTCATGGTGGTTATCGTTGAAGCCCACCGACGGATTTTGTACTTAGGAACAATTCAAGACTCTCATGATGGAGAGGTATTATCCGGCCCCACTCAGAGAGGCCAAGTTATCAGAATTTCTCACTCCCGACCCATCAGCGGACGACGATGTTCTCACCATCGCCGAGAAATTTCAGGAGCTACTTCCTTTCGCCTCGTCCATTATTCATTCTGAGGCGGACAAGATCAAATATTTCAGCAATAGGTTGAAACCTTGTATGCGACTACAGTTGCTTAATCATCATTGCACCACCCTGGACGAATTCATCGAGAAAGCTCTTACTTATGAGCTTACTGCTAAAGAAATTGCTAAGAATCAAACTTCATCTACTGGCAAGAAGTCAAAGAATCATAATCAGTCTGACAGCAGTCAGGCCACTTTCAAGAAACCTCGTGCGGGCTCTACTTTTTCTGAGCGACCTCCTATGGCGCCTAAACCCGCGAAATCTCAGTCCCAAGCGGCCAGTTCGGCCATCACCTGTTTCAACTGTGAAGAACAGGGTCATTTCAGTACCAAGTGTCCGAGGCAGACTGTCACATGCCATAACTGTGGAATTGCGGGGCATAGGGCCCGTTTTTGCCGAAGGGACTCCAAACCCACTCCGGCGACATCTCAGGCCCCAAACCAGTCAGCGGTTCCGAATCAGGCCACTCACTCTGCGTCGTTTAAGTTGACAGGAGCTAAAAAGGTGGAGCCAAGAACTATCAGACGGGAGCGTCTGGTTCGGGGCCCGGCAAGTCCCGAATTTACGAGATGAAGAAGACCGACGATCTAGAGGCCCGGATGATCTCAGGTACACTCGATATTCTATCTCAACCTGTGTGTACCCTTTTTGATACTAGTGCATCGCATTCTTTTATTTCCGAATCATGTTTGAGTACACTACGTCTGGGTAGTACTACTAGTTGTGAGCCTTATGTCATCGGTCTACCTGATGGTAGAAGAATTATCGGGAATCGTGAGATTAAGGATTATCCGATTCAGCTTCATGGCCGTGATTGGTTAGCAGACCTAATCGTGGTAGATTTGCCGAGAGACGACGTCATTCTGGGTATTGATTGGATGGATCGTCACGATGCCGTCATTAGCGTCCGTAAGCATTTGGTCACTATCATTTCAGACGATGGGGTCGAATGTGTTTTTCAGGGAGGTAATCCCAACTGTTCCGGGAGAGTCATCAACTTGATGAAAGCAGTGAAATTACTCAATTAGGGGTGTGTCGGTTATTGGTGCTATATGACTAAGACCGAGAAATCATCAATAATGTTGGAGGATATTCCGGTAGTGAGAGAATATGCCGACGTATTTCCAGATGAGTTGCCTGGTTTGCCTCCACAGAGAGATGTGGAATTCACGATTGAGTTGGATCCTGGTACATCTCCAATATCGAAGGCACCGTATCAGATGGCCCCGACCGAAATGCTGGAACTAAAGAATCAATTGGAGGATTTGACCAAGAAGGGTTATATCCGGCCGAGTGCGTCTCCATGGGGAGCACCGGTATTATTTGTCAAGAAAAAGGACGGTTCTTTCCATTTGTGTATTGATTACCGAGAGCTGAACAGGGTGATGATCAAGAATAAATATCCCCTACCCCGTATTGATGATCTTTTGGATCAACTTTAGGGAGCTTCAGTATTTTCCAAGATCGATTTAAGATCTGGGTATCATCAGTTGCGAATCCGAGAGTCGGATATTGCTAGGACGGCGTTCCGAACACGCTATGGTCATTATAAGTTTGTGGTAATGCCGTTTGGGTTAACTAATGCACCTGCGGTATTCATGGAGTTAATGAATCGGGTTTTTATCGACTATTTAGATCAGTTCGTGGTTGTCTTCATTGATGACATTTTAATTTATTCTGTAACCGGGAGGAGCATGAGTTTCACCTTCATCAGGTGCTCGACGTGCTGAGACGAGAGCAACTTTATGGGAAGTTTTCCAAATGTGAATTCTGGATGTCCGAAGTGACGTTTCTAGGACATGTAATTTCATCAGACGGAGTTCGTGTTGATCCTCAGAAGACGGAGGCTATCTGAGATTGGCAACCTCCGAAGAATGTTAAGGAAATCCGAAGTTTCCTCGGATTAGCTAGTTATTATCGACGATTTGTGGAAGGATTTTCTAAAATCGCTCAACCCATGACGAACCTTTTAAGGAAATATAAGAAATACACGTGGTCCGACGCGTGTCAACAGAGTTTTGAGGAACTCAAGAGCCGGTTAATTTCAGCACCTGTTTTTTCTTTACCGCAAGGGATGGAAGGATTTATGGTCTATAGTGATGCGTCCGGACAGGGTCTCGGATGTGTACTCATGCAGAACGGGAAGGTTATTGCTTATGCTTCACGGCAATTGAGACCTTACGAGGTAAATTATCCGACCCACGACCTGGAGCTAGCAGCCGTGGTATTCGCATTGAAGATTTGGCATCATTATCTTTATGGCGTTACCTGTAAGATATTCACCGACCATAAGAGTTTAAAATATATATTTACTCAGAAGGAGTTAAATATGCGACAGAGACGGTGGTTGGAACTAATTAAAGATTATGATATTGAGATACTTTACCACCCGGGCAAGGCGAATGTTGTCGCCGACGCCTTGAGTCGTAAGTCCGTTCAGGAGCAGATGCTTGCTCGATTAACAGTTCAGAAGGAACTTCAGCAAGAATTACTTAGGCATAAGATCGAAGTTTGGTTACAGCGTGTTCAGGGACATATTTGTATGCTGGAGATCTCATCGCCACTTGAAGAGGCGATCAGAGTGAATCAGGGTTCAGACCCGTTTTTGTTGCACATCTGCGAGGATGTGGCACAGGGGAAAGCCCCTGGATTTGTGGTCCACGAGGATGGACTCTTTAGGTTTAAGAATCGATTATGTGTACCGGCGAATGATGAGTTGAAAAACTCGATTTTGAGAGAAGCCCATGCCACCCCTTATTCTATTCATCCGGGGTCCAGCAAGATGTACAAAGACTTGAAACAAAATTACTGGTGGAGTAATATGAAGCGTGAAGTCGCCGAGTTTGTTTCGAGATGTCTCACCTGTCAACAAGTCAAGATAGAACATCAGCGACGGGTATCTTGAAATCGCTCCTATTAGGAGTGGAAGTGGGAGGATATTTCAATGGACTTCATCACGAGTTTGCCGACGAGTCGCCGTGGCATGAATACAATCTGGGTAATTGTGGATCGTCTAACTAAGTCAGCTCATTTTCTCGAGATTAAGGATACTTGGGGTCCCGAGAGACTTGCCCAGTTGTTCATCAAAGAAATAGTGAGATTGCACAGTACTCCTAAGAGTATTGTTTCTGATCGTGACGGGCGATTCGTGTCTCATTTTTGGAAATCAGTTCATCGTGCCATGGGAACTCAGCTTAATTTCAGCACATCTTTTCATCCTCAGTCCGACGGACAATCAGAGAGGACTATTCAGACATTGGAGGACATGTTGAGGGCATGCGTCCTCGATTGGAAAGACGATTGGGAAGCCCAACTACCATTGATCGAGTTCACGTATAATAATAGTTGGCATGCTTCGATTAAGATGGCACCTTACGAGGCTTTGTACGGTAGTCGTTGTCGATCTCCTTTGTGTTGTGATGACTTATCAGAATCAATCGGCACCGAGCCCGATATGCTTATAGCCGCCCGTGAGAAGGTAGCTTTGATCAAGAGTCGTTTGTTGACCGCTCAGAGTCGACAGAAATCTTATGCAGACAATCGTAGCCGACCATTAGAGTTCGAGACAGGTGACCACTTGTTGGTCAAGGTATCCCCGAGTCGAGGTATCTTCCGTTTTGGGAAACGGGGAAAGCTGAGTCTAAGATTTATTGGACCGTCTGAGATTTTGGAACGAGTAGGCGAGCTAGCTTATCGATTGGCCTTACCTCCGGCGTTGAGCCGAATTCATAATGTGTTTCACGTCTCTCAGCTACGGAAGTATGTCGCCGACCCGAGTCACATACTTCAGTTCGACGAAATCGAGATCGCAGATGATCATTCATATGAGGAGCATCCCATACGAGTCTTAGAGCGGCGAATCAAACAGTTGAGGAATAAGGCGATTCCTTTGGTTAAAATTCAGTGGTCTAGACACGGAGTCGAAGAGGCTACTTGGAAAACTGAGGATAGTATGCGGGAGAGTTATCCCGAGTTGTTTGACCCTTAGTTTCGGGGACGAAACTCTTTTAAGGGGGGGTGTATGTAATACCCGATTGTAATTCTGTCATTATCATTCAATAATTTTATTCGGTAATTGTCTCTATGTAATTTTTCACTTGTTAATAACTGTTCATCATCCACATTCATTCATCCATGTTCACCGTTCGGAATAACATCGAGTTGTGTATCGATATTGTTCATTGTTTCAACTTTCCACGTATGAGTTCGACTTTGTAAAAGCACCATTAATTTTTGGAAACTCCAAAAATTCTAAATCTTTTCAATATTATAGAGCATCAAGTTAGCTTTCCAATGGTTCAAACGGTGAGTCAATCGGAGTCCGGGCGAGGGAGTTATGGTCGAAATAGCTAAGACACACACATGTTGCAGTTTTGGCCGACCCGCCTGTACCAGGGGCCGCGGCTCCTGCCGGAAGGGCCGCGGCACACTTCCGAGCACTGGGGGCAGATTCCGGCCCTGTGCTGCGGCACACTTGGCCGGGCCGCGGCACACAGTGCAGTCTGCACTATAACTTCGTTTTTTTTGAGAAACAACACTCATTTTTCATCCTATATTCGAGAGAGAGGGTTTGTGGGAGAAAGTTTCATCATCAATCACTTGAATACTCGATTCTTCATCATTTTCATTCGGTTGTGAAGCTCGGATCATCGATCTAACGCGTATTCATCGAATCAAAGTGTTTGGATCTTCAAAGGTAATATTCTCAAACCTCTTGGATTTCGATTTGTGTTGAGATATGATGTTTTAGACGTTATAATCATGTTGTATGAAGAGATATACATATGATTATGAGTATTTATGAATATTCATCGGATTATTGAAAGGTTATTCAAGAACACTTTGAATATTGAGTTGGATTTGGGGGTTTTCGATTAATTGTTGTTGAAATCACGAATTTGGATATTCATATTGGATTATTGATCGTATTGAAGATGTTTTGTTGGTTTGAAACACTTCTTGGGAATTTGATATTGATATTATTGAGGTTTGGTTGTAAACAATCGAAGTTTGGCCTCAACGTGTTCGATATAATGCCCCAATGAACTTGGTTTAGTCGTATCGACGTTTTGAGTTAGTTATATTCGTGTTTGATTCGTATGTTGAACGGATCGTTCGTAATTGTATTATTTAAGGTTGTTCGAGCGACCGGTAGTTTCCTTCGGACGTTGTTCGAGAGAGATCGTATCATCACCGGTGTTAAGGTAAGTTAATTCTTACTCAGTTAAAGGGATATTCATTCCTTTCGTTGTTGTTCATTCATAATCATAATTCATTCATATTGTATTAACTGTATCGAGACTTGTCATTGTCAATTAATCACTTCAGTCACAAGGAACGACGATTCCAATCATTTCATTGAGCTGACATTCATTTCACTATCATTTTATCTTGGTGAGTCATTATTGATTTCGATGTCACTTTTGTTATCTCGTGGCATTCCGGGTCATATTGGCGTGCCGGTTGGTATGTGTAGGATTTTCATGTCGGGCACATATTAAGTCGTGTGTTGGTTGTTGGCCTCACATTGGACTGTGCACACGAGAAGATCACTTCGTGAGACTAATTAGGTACAAGACCACACGTGTATTCGATCGATACTCGATGGTGGCTTGTGCACGGACACATTTTCATCCCGGGCGTAGTGTGGCGCCACCCTTTGAGCCGTACCGTTAGTTGATTCATACAGCATGTTTGATTGCGTATGTTTTCAACAAGATTGGGTTATAATCTAACCGATTCATTTTTGATCGAACTTGTGGTTTATACAGCATATATATGATTGTGTTTATTCAACTCTTGAGGATTGTTGTTACGTATGGCCCGGCCCGTTGGGGGATTTTGTTTTTCAGGTCGTGGCAAGGCTAAGGCACGGGAAGAGAACGTTGACGGCGAGGAGTCCCAGTGATACTAGTAGGGGGCCCCAGTCCTTTCATTCACCATGTTTCCTTACTTTATTTCCGCTGCAGATTTCCGTTTGGATTTTGAGTTCATTCAGTGTTGTATATTTTATCTCCATATAAAATATACTTGTATTCGGTCATTTCCTTGGGTGTGTTGTAATAAAACTCCTTATCGGAGTAATTAATGATGTAATGTGGTTCGGTACTACATTTACCCTGTGTATTTCATTCATTTTTACTCGCCTGGTGGGTCCCAGTCGGGGGTCCACGACACTGTAATATCCGCCTAGTTTGGGGTGTTACAGAGTTGGTATCGGACTGTGGTTTTGAATACTACCTTCCGAGTCATGTTTCATTTGAAATCATCATTCATCAGACTAGTATCATTAGATTTTCGCGTCACGTGTGACCCGTGCAAGAGCCGAGCCCTTCAGACCAAAGAACAGTAAGATTTCCTCATTTATCATTTTCATTTGTGATCAAGTCGATCATGTTAATTCATTAATCACTCAGTTCATTTCATTGTTCAGTTGTTGATCTTGAGGATCATATCATTAATCTTGTTAACTTGTTCAAATTAATCATTTCAAGAATTTCATCAGATAATCACGTCACCTCAGTTGATCATTCATGTAATCATTGCGTTTGGGCGCATATACTCATTTTCATCATTTCATAACGTAATCATAATGTGATAATCATGCGAGATATATAATCATTTCGTGACTTTCCCACTTCAGTATGGAAAGAGTCGCGTAAGACGCGGGGAAGAGGCGCGGTGCGGGCAAAACCCGAGAGCTCGTGTGAATACACATGCGTATGCTAGGAATAATGCTAATTCATCGAGCGGTGATCTCGCCACTCATTCACACAGGTGTAATCATTCACTATCGTGAGTCGTACAGAGACACGGCTCGGTCAGAAGGTGTTCGGGTTGATCTACTCGCTTTTATGCAGGGCATGATGGCCCAAATGACTCAGATGACACAACTGATGGAAACGATGCATAACTCAGCTACTCAGAATCAACAGGCTCCTCCGCCGCCACCTCAGAGGCAAGAGAGGGGTGTGAGCAGTATCATTGGCGACATCTCTCGCCAAAGACCACCTACTTTTGAGGGTTCATCTGAACCGGCGGATATCATTCACTGGCTTGAGCATTTCGAGAAACTATTTGCTATGGTGGACTGTCCTTAGGGACACAAAGTTTCAGTCGCGGCTTACTATCTGGGTAAGAGCGCTCATTCATGGTGGTTATCGTTGAAGCCTACCGACGGATTTTGTACTTAGGAACAATTTAAGACTCTCATGATGGAGAGGTATTATCCGGCCCCACTCAGAGAGGCCAAGTTATCAAAATTTCTCACTCCCGACCCATCAGCGGATGACGATGTTCTCACCATCGCCGAGAAATTTCAGGAGCTACTTCCTTTCACCTCGTCCATTATTCATTCTGAGGCGGACAAGATCAAATATTTCAGCAAGAGGTTGAAACCTTGTATGCGACTACAGTTGCTTAATCATCATTGCACCACCCTGGCCGAATTCATCGAGAAAGCTCTTACTTATGAGCTTACCGCTAAAGAAATTGCTAAGAATCAAACTTCATCTACTGGCAAGAAGTCAAAGAATCATAATCAGTCTGACGGCAGTCAGGCCACTTTCAAGAAACCTCGTGCGGGCTCTACTTTTTTTGAGCGACCTCCTATGGCGCCTAAACCCGCGGAATCTCAGTCCCGAGCGGCCAGTTCGGCCATCACCTGTTTCAACTGTGAAGAACAGGGTCATTTCAGTACCAAGTGTCCGAGGCAGACTGTCACATGCCATAACTATGGAATTGCGGGGCATAGGGCCCGTTTTTGCCGAAGGGACTCCAAACCCACTCCGGCGACATCTCAGGCCCCAAACCAGTCAGCGGTTCCGAATCACGCCACTTAGTCCGCGTCGTTTAAGATGACAGGAGCTAACAAAGGCGGAGCCAAGAACTATCAGACGGGAGCGTCTGGTTCGGGGCCCGGCAAGTCCCGAATTTACGAGATGAAGAAGACCGACGATCTAGAGGCCTGATGATCTCAGGTACACTCGATATTCTATCTCAACCTGTGTGTACCCTTTTTGATACTGGTGCATCGCATTCTTTTATTTCCGAATCATGTTTGAGTAGACTACGTCTGGGTAGTGCTACTAGTTGTGAGCCTTATGTCATCGGTCTACCTGATGGTAGAAGAATTATCGGGAATCGTGAGATTAAGGATTATCCGATTCAGCTTCATGGCTGTGATTGGTTAGCAGACCTAATCGTGGTAGATTTGCCGAGAGACGACGTCATTCTGGGTATTGATTGGATGGATCGTCACGATGCCGTCATTAGCGTCCGTAAGCGTTTGGTCACTATCATTTCAGACGATGGGGTCGAATGTGTTTTTCAGGGAGGTAATCCCAACTGTTCCGGGAGAGTCATCAACTTGATGAAAGCAGTGAAATTACTCAATCAGGGGTGTGTCAGTTATTGGTGCTATATCACTAAGACCGAGAAATCATCAATAATGTTGGTGGATATTCCGGTAGTGAGAGAATATGCCGACGTATTTCCAGATGAGTTGCCTGGTTTGCCTCCACAGAGAGATGTGGAATTCACGATTGAGTTGGAGCTTGGTACATCTCCAATATTGAAGGCACCGTATCAGATGGCCCCGACCGAAATGCTGGAACTAAAGAATCAATTGGAGGATTTGACCGAGAAGGGTTATATCCGGCTGACTGCGTCTCCGTGGGGAGCACCGGTATTATTTGTCAAGAAAAAGGACGGTTCTTTCCATTTGTGTATTGATTACCGAGAGCTGAACAGGGTGATGATCAAGAATAAATATCCCCTACCCCATATTGATGATCTTTTGGATCAACTTTAGGGAGCTTCAGTATTTTCCAAGATCGATTTAAGATCTGGGTATCATCAGTTGCGAATCCGAGAGTTGGATATTGCTAGGACGGCGTTCCGAACACGCTATGATCATTATAAGTTTGTGGTAATGCCGTTTGGTTTAACTAATGCACCTGCGGTATTCATGGAGTTAATGAATCGGGTTTTCATCGACTATTTAGATCGGTTCGTGGTTGTCTTCATTGATGACATTTTAATTTATTCTGTAACCGGGAGGAGCATGAGTTTCACCTTCATCAGGTGCTCGACGTGTTGAGACGAGAGCAACTTTATGGGAAGTTTTCCAAATGTGAATTCTGGATATCCGAAGTGACGTTTCTCGGACATGTACTTTCATCAGACGGAGTTCGTGTTGATCCTCAGAAGACGGAGGCCATCCGATATTGGCAACCTCCGAAGAATGTTAAGGAAATCCGAAGTTTCCTTAGATTAGCTAGTTATTATCGACGATTTGTGGAAGGATTTTCTAAAATCGCTCAACCCATGACGAACCTTTTAAGGAAATATAAGAAATACACATGGTCCGACGCGTGTCAACAGAGTTTTGAGGAACTCAAGAGCCGGTTAATTTCAGCACCTATTTTTTCTTTACCGCAAGGGATGGAAGGATTTGTGGTCTATAGTGATGCGTCCGGACAGGGTCTCGGATGTGTACTCATGCAGAACGGGAAGGTTATTGCTTATGCTTCACGGCAATTGAGACCTTACGAGGTAAATTATCCGACCCACGACCTGGAGCTAGCAGCCGTGGTATTCGCATTGAAGATTTAGCATCATTATCTTTATGGCGTTACCTGTCAGATATTCACCGACCATAAGAATTTAAAATATATATTTACTCAGAAGGAGTTAAATATGCGACAGAGACGGTGGTTGGAACTAATTAAAGATTATGATATTGAGATACTTTACCACCCGGGCAAGGCGAATGTTGTCGCCGACGCCTTGAGTCGTAAGTCCGTTCAGGAGCAGATGCTTGCTCGATTAACAGTTCAGAAGGAACTTCAGCAAGAATTACTTAGGCATAAGATCGAAGTTTGGTTACAGCGTGTTCAGGGACATATTTGTATGCTGGAGATCTCATCGCCACTTGAAGAGGCGATCAGAGTGAATCAGGGTTCAGACCCGTTTTTGTTGCGCATCTGCGAGGATGTGGCACAGGGGAAAGCCCCTGGATTTGTGGTCCACGAGGATGGACTCTTTAGGTTTAAGAATCGATTATGTGTACCGGCGAATGATGAGTTGAAAAACTCAATTTTGAGAGAAGCCCATGCCACCCCTTATTCTATTCATCCGGGGTCCAGCAAGATGTACAAAGACTTGAAACAAAATTACTGGTGGAGTAATATGAAGCGTGAAGTCGCCGAGTTTGTTTCGAGATGTCTCACCTGTCAACAAGTCAAGATTGAACATCAGCGACCGACGGGTATGCTGAAACTGCTCCCTATTCCGGAGTGGAAGTGGGAGGATATTTCAATGGACTTCATCACGAGTTTGCCGACGAGTCGCCGTGGCATGAATACAATCTGGGTAATTGTGGATCGTCTAACTAAGTCAGCTCATTTTCTCGAGATTAAGGATACTTGGGGTCCCGAGAGACTTGCCCAGTTGTTCATCAAAGAAATAGTGAGATTGCACAGTACTCCTAAGAGTATCGTTTCTGATCGTGACGGGCGATTCGTGTCTCATTTTTGGAAATCAGTTCATCGTGCCATGGGAACTCAGCTTAATTTCAGCACATCTTTTCATCCTCAGTCCGACAGACAATCAGAGAGGACTATTCAGACATTGGAGGACATGTTGAGGGCATGCGTCCTCGATTGGAAAGACGATTGGGAAGCCCAACTACCATTGATCGAGTTCACGTATAATAATAGTTGGCATGCTTCGATTAAGATGGCACCTTACGAGGTTTTGTACGGTAGTCGTTGTCGATCTCCTTTGTGTTGTGATGACTTATCAGAATCAATCGGCACCGAGCCCGATATGCTTATAGCCGCCCGTGAGAAGGTAGCTTTGATCAAGAGTCGTTTGTTGACTGCTCAGAGTCGACAGAAATCTTATGCAGACAATCGTAGCCGACCATTAGAGTTCGAGACAGGTGACCACGTGTTGGTCAAGGTATCCCCGAGTCGAGGTATCTTCCGTTTCGGGAAGCGGGGAAAGTTGAGTCTAAGATTTATTGGACCGTTTGAGATTTTGGAACGAGTAGGCGAGCTAGCTTATCGATTGGCCTTACCTCCGGCGTTGAGCCGAATTCATAATGTGTTTCACGTCTCTCAGCTACGGAAGTATGTCGCCGACCCGAGTCACATACTTCAGTTCGACGAAATCAAGATCGCAGATGATCTTTCATATGAGGAGCATCCCATACGAGTCTTAGAGCGGCGAATCAAACAGTTGAGGAATAAGGTGATTCCTTTGGTTAAAATTCAGTGGTCTAGACACGGAGTCGAAGAGGCTACTTGGGAAACCGAGGATAGTATGCGGGAGAGTTATCCCGAGTTGTTTGACCCTTAGTTTCGGGGACGAAACTCTTTTAAGGGGGGTGTATGTAATACCCGGTTGTAATTCTGTCATTATCATTCAATGATTTTATTCGGTAATTGTCTCTATGTAATTTTTCACTTGTTAATAACTGTTCATCATCCACATTCATTCATCCATGTTCACCGTTCGGAATAACATCGAGTTTTGTATCGATATTGTTCATTGTTTCAACTTTCCACGTATGAGTTCGACTTTGTAAAAGCACCATTAATTTTTGGAAACTCCAAAAATTCTAAATCTTTTCAATATTATAGAGCATCAAGTTAGCTTTCCAATGGTTCAAACGGTGAGTCAATCGGAGTTTGGGCGAGGGAGTTATGGTCGAAATAGCTAAGACACACACATGTTGCAGTTTTGGCCGACCCGCCTGTACCAGGGGCCGCGGCTCCTGTCGGATGGGCCGCGGCACACTGCCGAGCACTGGGGGTAGATTTCGGCCCTGTGCTGCGGCACACTTGGCCGGGCCGCGGCACACAGTGCAGTCTGCACTATAACTTCGTTTTTTTTGAGAAGCAACACTCATTTTTCATCCTATGTTCGAGGGAGAGGGTTTGTGGGAGAAAGTTTCATCATCAATCACTTGAATACTCGATTCTTCATCATTTTCATTCGGTTGTGAAGCTCGGATCGTCGATCTAACGCGTATTCATCGAATCAAAGTGTTTGGATCTTCAAAGGTAATATTCTCAAACCTCTTGGATTTCGATTTGTGTTGAGATATGATGTTTTGGACGTTATAATCATGTTGTATGAAGAGATATACATATGATTATGAGTATGTATGAATATTCATCGGATTATTGAAAGGTTATTCAAGAACACTTTGAATATTGAGTTGGATTTGGGGGTTTTCGATTAATTGTTGTTGAAATCACGAATTTGGATATTCATATTGGATTATTGATCGTATTGAAGATGTTTTGTTGGTTTGAAACACTTCTTGGTAATTTGATATTGATATTATTGAGGTTTGGTTGTAAACAATCGAAGTTTGGCCTCAACGTGTTCGATATAATGCCCCAATGAACTTGGTTTAGTCGTATCGACGTTTTGAGTTAGTTATATTCGTGTTTGATTCGTATGTTGAACGGATCGTTCGTAATTGTATTATTCAAGGTTGTTCGAGCGACCGGTAGTTTCCTTAGGACGTTGTTCGAGAGAGATCGTATCATCACCGGTGTTAAGGTAAGTTAATTCTTACTCAGTTAAAGGGATATTCATTCCTTTCGTTGTTGTTCATTCATAATCATAATTCATTCATATTGTATTAACCGTATCAAGACTTGTCATTGTCAATTAATCACTTCAGTCACAAGGAACGACGGTTCCAATCATTTCATTGAGCTGACATTCATTTCACTATCATTTCATCTTGGTGAGTCATTATTGATTTCAATGTCACTTTTGTTATCTCGTGGCATTCCGGGTCATACTGGCGTGCCGGTTGGTATGTGTAGGATTTTTATGTCGGGCACATATTAAGTCGTGTGTTGGTTGTTGGCCTCACATTGGACTGTGCACACGATAAGATCACTTCGTGAGACTGATTAGGTACAAGACCACACGTGTATTTGATCGATACTCGATGGTGGCTTGTGCACGGACACATTTCCATCCCGGGCCTAGTGTGGCGCCACCCTTTGAGCCGTACCGTTAGTTGATTCATACAGCATGTTTGATTGCGTATGTTTTCAACAAGATTGGGTTATAATCTAACCGATTCATTTTTGATCGAACTTGTGGTTTATACAACATATATATGATTGTGTTTATTCAACTCTTGAGGATTGTTGTTCTGTGTAATTGACCCCGTTGGGGGATTTTGTTTTTCAGGTCGTGGCAAGGCTAAGGCACGGGAAGAGAACGTTGACGGTGAGGAGTCCCAGTGATACTAGTAGGGGGCCCCAGTCCTTTCATTCACCATGTTTCCTTACTTTATTTCCGGTGCAGATTTCCGTTTGGATTTTGAGTTCATTCAGTGTTGTATATTTTATCTCCATATAAAATATACTTGTATTCGGTCATTTCCTTGGGTGTGTTGTAATAAGACTCCTCATCGGAGTAAGTAATGATGTAATGTGGTTCGGTACTACATTTACCCTGTGTATTTCGTTCATTTTCACTCGCCTGGTGGGTCCCAGTTGGGGGTCCACGGCACTGTAATATCCGCCTAGTTTGGGGTGTTACATCAGCGACCCACAGGGATACTGAAACCGCTCCTGATTCCTGAGTGGAAATGGGAGGACATATCAATGGATTTTATCACTAGCTTACCGACTAGTCGTCGAGGGATGAATATGATTTGGGTGATTGCGGACCGCCTGACCAAATCAGCCCACTTTTTGGACATAAAAGACACATGGGGACCCGAGAGATTAGCCCAACTATTTATCAAAGAGATTGTATGGTTACATGGTACCCCTAAGAGTATCATATCAGATCGTGATGGGCGATTCGTGTCACATTTCTGGAAAGCAGTTCATCGTGCGATAGGTACGCAATTGAACTTCAGCACAACTTTTCATCCGCAGACTGATGGTCAGACTGAGAGGACTATCTAGACTCTAGAGGATATGTTGAGGGCATGCATTCTTGATTGGAAGGATGATTGGGAGGCCTAACTACCTTTAGTGGAATTCACTTATAATAATAGCTGGCACGCTTCGATTCAGATGGCACCTTATGAAGCATTGTATGGCCGTCGTTGTAGATATGCTTGAATAAAATAGTGGAAACGACGACCACTTGAGTTCGAGGTCGGCGACCATGTACTAATGAAGGTGTACCCTACTCGAGGTGTTTTTTGTTTTGGGAAGAGAGGCAAGCTGAGTCCGAGATATGTCGGGCCGTTTGAGGTTTTGGAACGAGTAGGCGATCTAGCCTATCACCTGGCGTTACGATCAGCTCTGAGCCGGATTCATAACGTGTTCCATGTTTCCCAGTTAAGGAAATATGTTGCTGATCCAAGTCATATACTTCAGTTCGATGAGATCGATATAGGGGAGGATCATTCGTACGAAGAACGCCCCGTACGGATACTTGAAAGGAGGATCAAACAATTGCAGAACATGATGATTCCCCTACTAAAGGTTCAATGGTCACGACACAGAGTCGAGGAGGCCACGTGGGAGATGGAGAGCAGCATGCAAGAGATAAATATATGCTTGAATAAAATAGTGGAAAAAAAGTCATACAAAGAAAATGGCCAAACCCAAAAGTGCAAAAGGCCACAAGCGGCCAAAAGTGCTACGCAGAGCAAAGTAGGAGAACACAAACTACAACAAGCCGGTTGGGACTAGAGTAGGGAAAAATCCTAACAGATCAGGCGTTGAGCAACGTGAAGAGGCAAGCCACGTGCGAATGGACCGCAACGCTGAGAGTGGGAGGCAACACTCAAGATGTCGTGAGATCTGCGTCCGGGAACATCATCCGGAAGAGGGGCGAGGGTAGCATGGGAGGCCGAACTGGTACAAGCAAACCAGTGAAAAGCAGCAGAGCGATGAGTGCCAATGAGGTCCGTCCGAGGTGATAAAACTGCCGGGCGAGTCACATCGACAAACGCCTAGATGCAAGATGCATCCAAAGTTCATCCTAGAGTAGGATGAACTGGCTGGCCTCGTTAAAACCCATATATTGGAAAACCCAGTGGGAAACAGCCAATAATGGGAAAAAGAATACCAGCAGCCAGAAGGCAATACCGTAAATTCCGATAAAATATCTTGCAAAGCAGAGGGGGAGGGAGAGTGAGAGGAAAAAACGCCAGTGTCCAAAGAGGGGTCAGAGCCGTCCTGCAAAAACAACAAGAAAAGGGGGGGAAGGGTGTCATGAAATGAAAACACCGTGAGCCAGTGGGAGGTTCCGAAGGATCCAACAAGATCGATAGTAAAGCTTGTAAGAGAGGTATCCCGAAATTGTTTACCCCTTAGTTTCGGGGACGAAACTCCTTTTAAGGGGGGAGTATGTAATATCCGATGGAAATTCTTACCTAGTGTTGTATTATTCGGATAATTCAATACTGTTGTAGTCTTGTTGCATTTGTTTAATATTTATTGATGGTGGAATATATCATAATAGACTTGAATACAACTATCATTCGCACTATGATTGATTTCTCAACGTTGTATAGATAAGTGCATTTTTGGGCGAGTAATTCTGTGCTTAACGTACGCTAACCCTTTAGCATAACATATGCTATATTGTGGGTTTTACGTACGTAAGGAGGTGCTTTTTACGTACGTAATGCTTGTAGTCTAATCTGATCTCAACTTTCGGCGTGTGGGGTTGGCGTGATTCGAATATCTGATCTTTTGGAGCAGCCTAGTTGACCTACATTACGTACGTAATGCTCTAAGCCATAAAGTACGTAATGATGTTCGTATTTCAGTCCAGTAGCATCTGGAACTAGCTTACATACATAACACTATTTGTGTAGCGTACGTAAAGATGCTAACGTACGTTATCCTCTTGGGTATAACGTACGTAACGAAGTGTGCTGTTATAAAAAGACAAATTGTGTCTTTCATTTTGCACGTCCAAACTCCGATTTTTCACCCCTATAATCGTCCCACTGCCTCCCTAGATCAATTCTATCTTCTTCCAACTTGTGTTTGAGCTTTGCATATTGATTTGGAGCTTGTTGATTGGAAGTTTGGAGTCATTCTTGAAGCTTAGAGTGTGTTCTTGTGGTTTTGGTGTATTGTTCTTCATTTATGAAGGTATGTTATACGATTTCACCCTATAATCTCGTAGTTATAATGTTAGTGATAAAGTATACTCCACCTAATATTGAATTAATCAAGCTAAACATGTTTGTAGTTAAGCTTTTAACAAATTAATGATGAATATGGTGATTAAGGGTTTGATATGATGTGTTCTTTATGTCTTAAATGGTAGTAATCATGTTTAGTAGAAACATACTCTTCTTGCTGGAACAATAATGATCCTTAGTTTCATTGTAGATAGGTTGAATTTGTAGGATTGTTATCATTATATTGAATCAAACCATCATGTTTAGGAAGATGCTAAACTAAATGAACGTAAGATTTTCATCTAATTTGGTTGAACCTTGAATCATATCAACATAAGGTTATAGTTCAGAGGTGTTTAATTCACCTTAATGATGATATCGTGATGATCTTGTGATGAATAACTCGACTATATCGTTAATCTAACTAGGTGAACTCATAACCGATGAACATAGTAATAACTTTACAAATTCATGATTCGTTCGAACAATGTGAGTAACCTTCACTTTGATCAATGTTTTATGAAACGTAGTTGTTTGGATTATATCTTTCAAAATATTGATGTTGTTTTTAAGAAATTCTATCGGCATATCAATTTTAGCAAAGTTCTCCTTGATGGTTGTTCTTGATAAATTCTCATCCGTTTGAACCATACGAATAATCGAGAACACCTTTAATGATAACCGATAATGAATATAAATTGAAGTTAGTATGAATCCTTGAAATGGAATTATCATACAAAGATAGATGAACTAAGCGAATTGAATTTAGGATATCGATTCGCTGAACTAGATATCGATAGTTATGAGAATGTGTTATTGAATGGATTGTATCCCTTACAAGGTTGATTGTTCGAGTAACCGATATCAAGTCCAAGACCGTTCGTTCGACAAGGAAGGACTATTCTCGTCTCTGTATTGATGCAAGTTATCTTGCTTGGTTATAATGATGTTTGGATTCTTCTGATGATTATGCGTTTCATGTATGTGAAACACATATAAATTTGTGACCCGTGATTTGATATTATTCTTGATGATGTTCCGTTTTCATCGTGGGATTGCATTCCCAAGTTCGTCACTTTGAACCGTTGATATCATTGATCCTTATTGTCATTTCGGTGAGTTTCTTGATTCCTTAATCGGATATGTGATTTATTGAATTCGTTGTCATATTGTATCATGACATATTCGTAATCATATCTGCGTTCCGATTGGTTATTGTGTAGGATTTTTATCCAGACACATATATAGTCATGCATGGATATTTTCGTATTGGACTGTGCACATGAGACGTAGTTCATGAGGCTAATTAGGTACATTGTCCCACATATATCCTGGATTCCGTATACGGGGTGGACATGTGCACTAACACATTTCCGGATCAGGGATACTGTGATGTCCATCTTGAGCCGTACTATTTTTGGTCGTTTATAGTCCATTTATATATTTGGATGTGTTTGATATTTTGTGACTAATCGTTCATACGTCCGAGGGGTATGTTCATTAGTTGGATTATTTTCCTTCAGGTCTAATGTATGTAAATTGTATAATATCTTTAGAATTCATTTATCATGTATAGCTAACCCTGTTTTGGGCAAAATACTTGTGTTGTATTTTAGGTCGAGGAAAAGGCAAGGCACGGGAAGATCATGGTGACAGTGAAGGGTTCTAAGGATACTAGTTTGGGGGGCCCAAGTCTTTTGTTGTCCGGTTTTGTTCGAACCGTGTAATGTTATCTTTTCGCTTTATTTTAAATTGTGGACTAATGTATTGTTATTTAAGGTATATTCCATCTCTATATGGATTATACTCGTATTTCGGATCCTGTGTGTAATAAGGCCATTGGTCATACTACTGTAAACTCCTAATCGAAGTAAATACTATGTATTGTGGTTCGGTATCACAAGTATTGCGTAATTAATCTGTATTTTGGGTATCGCCTGGTGGGTCCCAGTGCGGGGTCCACGGCACTGTAATGGCCGCCTTTTTTTGGGGTGTTACACAAATATATTATAGATGTGAGTACCCAAATCTATTTTCACCCCTCTGCGGATAGAAAATATGCCTCTCAAATGGCCGATGGAAACAGTGGTCAGAGTCGAAGTTGGGTAAATACTCCCAGCAGCCCACATCCATAAGAACCAAGCATCATCAATGAGGTCCGACTGGTTGTATCGGGGTTTGATGATCCCGATACTATCATGAAGCTCACTCACTATTGCCCATCATAACACTCTATCATCAGGCACATCCTCATTCAGTAAGATGGAAATGTCCACCGCATTAGTACAATCAACCCTCAAGTAATTGTTGATCACATCCGGTGAAAAATTAATAACTTTTCCATTCACCGTCGTTTGATGATATGTAGGCGACCCCACCTACCCAATTGATTTGTTGAAAGCTCTGTAAAAGTTGAGTGTTAAGGCAGAGTTACCATTTGGAAGGTCAGATACAAATTTCTCCCACCCATTGTCTATGAATTTTTGGATGAAAGTGGTAGTGTCGCAGTATGGATCCCCAATGAAATCATCAAGTTTGAAAAGCCGCTCCTTTATGCAAATATTTGGTTCAACTAACCTTGCTTTGTGTCAAAGGTTCTCTCATCTCATGCAAAGTAAATTTGAAATGAGTATGATGGGAGAACTTAGTTATTTCCTAGGATTGCAGGTAAAGCAGTTGCCTACAGGGATATTCATCAACCAGGAAAAATACAGCAAGGAGCTTCTCAACAAGTTTGGAATGAATACTTCCAAATCATCATCAACCCCCATGAGCACTTCCGTGCAAATTAGTGCTGATGAAGCTGGAAAGCCAGTTGGTCAATCACTCTACAGGAAACTAATTAGCTCACTCCTGTACCTAACAGCTAGCAGGCCCAATATCCAGTTTGCTGTAGGAGTGTGTGCGCAATATCAAGTAGCACCTAAAGAATCACACTTCGCAACAGCCAAATGAATCCTGAAATACGTCAAAGGAACAGTCGATGTAGGACTATGGTATCCTAAAGAAGGCGGATTCGATTTAGTTGGCTACAGCGACTCGAATCTCGGAGGCTGCAAGCTAGATAGGAAGAGCACAAGTGGAACTTGTCACTTTCTTGGACCTAGACTTGTATCTTGGTTTAGTAAGAAACAATTGGCAAACTCGCTTTCAACAGCTGAATCAGAATACTATGCTGCTGGTAGTTGCTGTATGCAGATCCTTTGGATGCAACAACAACTGTCAGACTATGGAATTGAAGCCAAAGAAACGCCGATAGTGTGCGATAGCACGAGTGCAATTGCAATAACACACAACCCTGTATTACACTCGCGTACAAAGCACATCAACATGAGGCATCACTTCATCAGGAATCATGTTGAGAACAAGGATGTTCGGCTGGAAAAAGTTCATACAAATATCCAGTTAGCCGACATCTTTACCAAACCTCTCGACACAGCAAGATTCTACATGCTTCGACAAGAATTGGGATTGCTACATCCTGACTCCCTGTAAGTTTTTAATGCCTTTACTCAATAATTGAGGGGGAATGATGTAAAACCCAAGAATACAGTATCCACCGTTAGTTATCTGTACACTCAGACTATCAGAACAGCACTATAGGAACAAAGAGACATGAATTATCCTACAGTTGATGTGTGCAATAATTAAGGGGGAATACAATATGACCCATGAATACAACATTAATCCAAAAGTTGCTGTATGGAATTGAAACCCGTATGTACCTTTTAAGGGGGAACGATGTATTTTTGCGAATACAGCACATACTATGGGACATCAATTAATATGTTAATTCTTTTAAAACTATTTTTAGTCCACGTGCCCTGTTATAATTAAAAAGCCTTTTACATTAAATGCTTTACACGACATCTGGACATTAGTATCTCAAAAGCTGCGATGTTTCAAATTATTTTATAATTTCACTCCGCCAATTCGGGCAATAAGGGAAATTGATACGTCAAATGTGGGACCCGCTCTCATTTTAAAATTAGATGGATAAGGTGTACCCATTATACTCAGTCCATCCTGATCGTTCATTTTAAACAACGGTTCCCCTCCCTTAAATCTGATCATTCATTGTCTGTAAACCCTTCATCTAATCATGTATCATAGACTTATCATTATGCCATCATACAGCAACAAGAGTCTAAAAGTGCCAAGTATGGAAGCTGTCCCTTCATACAGCAAACATTCCATACATCGACTACTCCAATATAGCCTACAGCATAAATGGATACAGCATTCAAGTTGTAAAGTATTGAGATCTTCAATACCTATCGAAATAGGACTGAAGACCGTTTGAAAAGGAATCTTTGGTATTCGCTAAAGTAAAGTCCCGTTTGATAAGAAGTATTTAAATACTGAAAGGATAAAGTATTTAAATACTAAAGCCGATAGAGATCTTCAAACAACGCAAAATCCGAATCTTGGTCTATACAAGTCAACCATCCAGTTGTCACAGACTTTTTGTCAACGGATCTATTCAGAAGGCTATATATATCCCTAAGAGTTTGAAGATCAGTTACCCCAAAAAACTATCACTAAGATAACAGGCGCTTACACGAATATTCTGAGCAAAACATATTTCTTCAAGCATACTGCATATTCTGAGAGAAGAAATATCCAAGTGCTCAACCTTGAACAACACATCATCAGCTCAAGCTCAAGAAAGTCAAGTTGTTGTTCAAACCATCATTCTATCATTGAACAAACCCATCAGCCTTGTGTGGACTGAGAAAGCCTTGCTTTTCCTGAACTGTGTGTGACAGATCTGCATTGAAGAGACAAAACTTCAGAACTGTGTGTGAAGAAGTTAGTCAAGTGAAAGCTTTGACCAATCTATGTGAACGGTTGAAAGCGACGATCTTTGTATCAATCTATGTGAACGATACATTGATAGGTTTGATTATAAATACGTAGTTGTGTACGTAGTATTTATAATAAACATTTTCATTCCTGTGTGGAGGACCAGTGGACGTAGAGGGGTTTACCTTGAACCACTTTAATTACTGTGTTATTTACCTTCTGCATTTACTGTTTTAATAGCTGTGATTATTTTAAGTATACACTTCATATCTAGTTGCTGTATTTACGGCAACTTACTTTAACAAGACTTCCGCTACGCACTCAGATTTGAAATCGTACAGCTTGTTGCTTAAAACACTTTCCAAGCTGTATTTTGTATACTTAGTGGCCAACAAACAATACTAACAAATATACATGTCCCAAACAAAGAATCGTATGAAATTTGAAATCGAAAAACAAATATAAACTAAGAAACTAAAACAATAAAAAAAATGAAATTAAAAACAAGGATTTAATGAAAAACCTGATGATTAGGTGTTAAGATTGAAAGGGAATTGTAATGATGAATTTGAGTTTTTAAAAGTAGGGTTCGAAAAAGGGAAAAAATTTTTTTTGCCTCTGCCTGTGTCTGCCTGCGGGTTCTGAGAATCTGCTTCTCAAACCCCGTTTTTTATAACAGGAGAGTTACGGCCATATGGTGCTTTTGTGAATACAAACATGGAACATGGTACGGCCGTAACATGTAGCAGTTACGGCCGTAAGAAGCTTTCGTAAAAAAATCACATGAGAACAACTTACGGCCGTATGAGTAATAAGTTACGGTCGTAACAAAACTTCGTAAAATGCATTATGACAACAGAGCGGATACGGCCGTAACTTAGAGATGTAAAAAAAAATTGTGTGAGAATAATGCAAGAAAGACTCCCTAGGTTTTTCAATGATATGATCCTTGCTCTGGCTGTTGAATATTTCTGTGTTACCCCCAAACTTATTAAAATAAATTGGGTTGCCTCCCAATAAGCGTTTTGTTTAACGTCCTTAGCTTGACTTCTCATCTGACCAACTTGGCATTTCCAGTGCTATGATTGACTTTGCTGTCAAGAATTTTCCTCCTAAATATGGCTTTAACCGTTGGCCATTTACTTTGAAACTCCCATTCAGTGTATTGTAAATCTCCACAGCTCCATGAGAAAACACCTCTTTGATTGTGTATGGGCACATCCACCGTGATCGCAGCTTACCCGAAAATAGACGCAGTCTTGCATTAAAAAGGAGAACTTGGTCTCCTGCTATAAAATTTCTTCTCAGAATTCAGTTGTCATGCCATCCTTTTGTCTTCTATTTTTAGATTTTGACATTTTCATATGAGTCGAGTCGTATTTCATCCAACTCATTTAATTGCAGCAACCTTTTCTTCCCAGCCAACTGTTCGTCAAAGTTTAATTTTTTAATAGCCCAGAAGGCTCGATGTTCAAGTTCTACTGGCAAGTGATAGGCTTTTCCAACAATCAAACGAAATGGAGACATGCCTATTGGTGTCTTATAAGCTGTTCTGTAAGCCCACAGTGCATCATCTAGCTTTTTCGACCAATCTTTCCGAGATGAGTCGACTGTCATCTCGAATATGCATTTCAGTTCACGATTGGAGACCTCGACTTGTCCACTGGTTTGTGGGTGATAAGAGGTAGCAACACGGTGTTTACTCCGAATTTGGTTAGTAGAGCCTTAACTTGGTGATTGCAGAAATGAGATCCGCCGTCACTGATGATAACTCTCAGAGTTCCGAAGCGAGTGAATATATATTTCTTTAGAAAATTTACCACGACTCTAGCTTCGTTTGTTGGTAATACAACAGCCTCCACCCATTTAGGTACGTAGTTTACAGCTACAAGGATGTATTCATTAGAGAACGATGATGGAAAGGGTCCCATGAAATCAATTCCCCAAACGTCGAAGATTTCAACTTCTAAGATGAAATTCATTGGCATTTCATTTCTTTTTGACATATTTCCATGTCTTTGGCACCGGTCACACTTATAGAAAAGTGTATGTGCATCTTTGAACAGAGTGGGCCAATAGAATCCTCCTTCAAGAATTTTTGCTGCTGTTTTTGAAACACCAAAATGTCCTTCATAGTGAGAGGAATGACATCTTTCCAATACCTTCTCCATTTCTTCTCTCGGTATGCATCTCCGGATGATTTGCTCAGGTCCTCGTCGGAATAATAGAGGGTCTTCCCAGTAATAGTATTTCAACTCAGATAAGAATTTTTTCTTTTGATGGTGGGAAAAATTTGGGTGAATAATTTCACTTGCATGGAAATTGATGATGTCTGCATACCATGGTGTATTTTACTTTTCCTGCATATTAGAGATTTGTACTAGTTGTTCATCGAGAAATACTTCATTTATTTCCTTCTCTTGAGCACTGTTTTGGTCCAGTCGTGGGAGATGATCCGCCACTTGGTTCTCTGTTCCCTTTCTGTCTCAGATTTCTATGTTGAACTCTTGCATAAGTAGGACCCATCAGATTAGCCTTGACTTAGCATCTTGCTTTGTCATCAAATATTTAAAAGCTGAGATCAGTGTAGACTATGACTTTTGATACCAATAAGTAGGATCGAAATTTATCAAAGGCATAAACCACCGCTAGCATCTCTTTTTCAATTGTTGTGTAGTTTAGCTGTGCATCATTCATAGCCCAGCTAGCCTAACGGATCAGTTGTATCATTTTGTCCTTCTTCTGGCATAGCACGGCCTCCACAGCATGATCACTTTCATCGCAGATCAGAATGAATGGGATAGTCCAATCTGGAGAAATGATGATTGGAGCTGATGTAAGCTTATCCTTCAAATTTGTAAAGGCCACGTGGCATTCATTTGTGAAAAGGAATGGTGTATCTTTCTCAAGCAAAGAACAGAGAGGTTTTGCTATTTTTGAGAAATCTTTTATGAACCTCTGATAGAATCCTGCATGCCCGAGAAAACTCCTTACTCTTTTCACCGAGATCAGTGTAGGAAGTTTTGCAATCACTTGGATTTTTGCCTTATCGACTTCAATTCCATTTTGTGAGACTCTGTGGCTAAGTACGATTCCTTCCTGGACCATGAAGTGACATTTCTCTCAATTGAGAACTAGATTTGTGTCTTCACATCTTTCCAAGACCACGCCTAAGTGATATAGGCATTTATCAAATGTATCTCCGAAAATGGAGAAATTGTCCATGAAAACTTCAATGAATTTCTCAACCATGTCTGAGAAGATTGACATCATGCATATCTGAAATGTGGCTGGAGCATTACATAATCCGAATGAGATTCTTCTATAAACAAATGTTTCGTAAGGGCATGTGAATGTTGTTTTCTCTTGGTCTTCTGGGGCTATGACGATTTGGTTGTACCTTGAATAGCCATCAAGAAAACAGTAGTAAGAATGTCCCACCAATCTATCGAGCATTTGATCAACAAATGGGAGTGGAAAATGATCTTTTCTGGTCGTCTTGTTAAGGTTCCTATAATCAATGCACATTCTCCATCTGGTTATGGGTCGTGTCGGTATAAGTTCATTGTGCTCGTTCTCTATGATTGTGATTCCACTCTTTTTGGACACCATATGTACGGGGCTCACCCATGGACTATCTAAAATTGGATAGATGATTCCCACATCAAGTAATTTAAGAATTTATGCTCACAACTTCATTCATGTTTGGATTCAAACGGCGTTGATGCTCAATTGAAGGTTTGCAGTCATATTCCATCAGAATTTTGTGCGTGCATAAAGAGGGTCTTTTGGGGCGTGCATATAGAGGGTCTTATTCCTCTAATGTACGCAATAGTCCATCCAATTGCTCTTTTGTGATTCCTCAATGCCCTTAATAATTTCCTTTCTTCATGTTTGGTCAATATGTTAGATATGATGACCGGAAGTGTAGAGGAAATGCCCAAGTAAGCATATCTCAAATGTGTGGGTAGAGGTTTGAGATCAAGTATTGGAGCTTCTTGTATAGAAGGGAGGGGTTTAGCGGAGATTGTCCCCAACTCTTCAAAATGTGAATGTATTCTTAAGGGTGGTAGTGCTTCTAGATAGTTAACTGTATCGGCCAAGTGATATTCTTCTTCCATGCTGGTTAGAGAATTTGCAATACATGTCTCAAGAGGATCTTTTGATAGAATCTTCTCTAATGACTTGTTTACCATGGCTTCAATTGCGTCAATTCTTAGACAATGATCATATGTGGAGGGATGATTCAAAGTTTTGAGGACATCGAAGATGACATGTTCGTCTTCAATTCTGAGCATTAGCTTTCCTTCGTTAGACATCAATAAGAGAACGTCCAGTTGCAAGAAATGGTCGTCCCAAGATAATGGGAATATCCTGATCTTCCTCCATCTCAAGGATGATAAAATCCGCTGGAAATTTAAATTTATCAATCTTGATTAGCACATCTTCTATTATTCTACATGAATATTTGATTGACCGATCAGCTAATTGTAGTGAAACTGTTGTTGCTTCTGCTTTTCCCAAATTTAGTTTGTTGAAAATTGACAGGGGCATCAAATTGATACTTGCCCCTAAATCACAAAGATCTTTGCCAAAATTCACTTCACCAATTGTACATGGGATTGTAAAAGTTCTCAGATCTTTTAGCTTGGGTGGCAACTTCTTTTGTAGTATTGCGCTACATTCCTTTGTTAGCATGATAGTTTCATATTCTTCAAGCCTTCGTTTGTTGGAAAGAATATATTTCATAAATTTGGCATAGCTTGGCATTTATGCTAGAGCATCGGCAAAAGGTATGTTGATATGTAGCTTTTTGAAAATTTCCAAAAATCTGCCGAATTGCGCATCAAGCTTGTGATTCTTCAACTGTTGAGAACAAGGGATAGGTGGAACATAAGATTTGGCAGCAAGTGGACCTTTTTGAGATGAAGGTCTTGATTTAGATTCTTTTTCTGTTTCTCGACTTTGTTTATTTTTTTTGTTTTTTAGATGATTTTCCACAGAAATCTCGGGCAACTGCACTCCACTTCTTGTTGTGATAGCCTGGACACTCTCCCTTGGATTTACCTCGATATTGCTAGGTAACATGTCGTGGGATCTTTCTGAAAGTATTTTGGCCATTTGGCCAACTTGTATCTCCAGATTTTTAATTGAAGTATTGTTGATACTTCAGTTGTTATTCGGCTAGCTTCGTGATTGCTTCTTCCCACCCGAGCTTTTTTTCTTGATGCGTTGGATTCAACACATTATTGTTGTTTGCATAAGAAAAGTTTGGATGATTTTTGTACCCTGGATTGTATGTTGGCCCGTAAGGATTGTATGTTTGTCTTTGGAAATTTTGAGCATAGACCACTTGTTCTGGTGGTGGGAATGACTGCTCCTGTTGCAGTAAGGGAAACATAGTGCTGTTGTGAGTTGCTCCACAAATTTCACATGAAAAAGCTAAAACTTGTGTAGTTTTCACCATCTTCACATATTGAGGAGTTGAAAAATATATGTCCTCGAATTTCTTTGATAAAGCTTCAATTTTTGCCAACATAAGTGAATAAGAATCCACTTCAAAAACACCATTTGATTTTTTAGATATTTCTGTCTGGCCATATTGCACTTTGTTCACTTATAACGTCAAAAAGATTATAAGCCTCTCTCATAGTTTTCTTGGCAAGTGAGCCATTTGATGATGAATCGACATTGGCTCGGCTCGGCATGTAGGTAAGAGTCCAAAATAGAAGTAATTGACTTGTGTCCGAAATTGAAACCATGTTTAGGACATTTTCGTAGCATATCTTTGTATCTCTCCCATGCTTCGTGAAATGATTCTGAATCTTGTTGACGAAATGTAGAGATTTCGTATTTGAGTTTCGCCACTTTTATTGGTGGAAAGTATTTAGTGGTGAATTTTTGAACAAATTTGGGCCAATTTGTTATGCTTCGTGGTGGCAAAGTATCTAGCCACTCTCTTGCTCTGTATTTCAAAGTGTGCACGAAAAGTCTCATTTTTATCTCCTCGTCATTTACATTTGGATATTTGAAATTTTCACAAATCTCCACAAAACGGTTAATATGGAGATATGAATTCTCGTCAGTTCTTCCATAGAATGAGTTGTTGTTGGAGAAGAGATTGATGACATCGGGGCGAATTTGAAAATTGTCCACTCCAAATGGTGGATAGATCACACTTGATTGTATGCTCAAAGATGGGGGGTTCATGAATTCCCCAAAGAGCATGTTGTCTTCATCTATTTCCTGCACAATAGGATGTTGTTGATGTTGAATGTTTTGAGCATTGGGTATTCCCCCTACCGGAGAAATTCTTTCGTTATCATTTTCTTGGAGGAGTGGTGGGTTTGGTTCGTCCGCCATTGATGGTGAAGAAATAATGCTTGTTTTTTGTTCTCTTCGCCTTCTTCTAAATGTGGCTTCAATCTCGGGATCTAGTGAAACTAAATCGCGATTGTACGTGTAATATCCGCATTTTTCCTTTCTCTTGATATTCACATTTTGGTGTATTTTTGTTTTAGCAACTCGCTTGTAGCCGTATTGACATTTCGAGAATATTTAATATTAGACCTTTTGTCGTTCGAGCTTGTTTCGGACTCGTTTTACTCGATTCAGTGTTTTATGTTGTTTTCGTCGCTATTTCGTGTATTCTCGTAAATTGTCGTTCGGAACCGCCGTTTTGGGGTTGCCGAGGACCCATCTCATGTTATTATGCGTGTTGTGAGCTTTTATTGGGTGTTTCCACCATGTATCGTACATTTCGGATGTTTAGGGCTGTATTGTAATTTCCCAAAGTTTTGGGATAATTACGTTTGTTGTTGTTTTTCGAACCTTTGGGTAGTCGGGAATATGTTTTCCTTCAACACTTAAGTTCGTCGCCTCGAATCCTTTACATTCGTACCATCGTGAGTCGTTCACCGTTGCTTTTCGATTTATTCGGTTCCTTCCTTGCCAGTGGTTGCGGCTTGTACTCCCCAGGAAAGAGCATTACGTACGTAATGCATGTTGCTGTTACGTACGTAACGGTGTGTGTAAAATAGTACAGGCAATTCTGCGATTTTCGTTATGTACGTAAGCATGGGATAGCTTACGTACGTTAAGAAGCTAACATACGTTAGCTACCTGTGGCTAGGGGTGTTCAAAAATATCCGATATCCGATATCCGATCCGAAATATCCGAAAATCCGAAGTTCCGGATATCCGAAAATTCGGATATCCGAAGTTCGGATATCCGGAACTTCGGATTCGGATATCGGATAGTACTTTTCAGAAAAATCGGATATTCGGATATCCGAAATATCCGAAAAATCCTAAATTTTTTATTTTTTTATATTTTAAATAATAGAAAATATTCGGATATTCGGATATCCGATATCCATATCCGAAGTTTTTTTCGGATATTCGGATATCCGATATCCAAATCCGAATATTTTTTTCGAATATATGGATATCCGAATAAAATTCATATTTTTTCCGGATATTCGGATATCCGATATCCGTATCCGAAATTTCGGATATCCGAAAATCGGATATCCGAAATTTCGGATTCGGATATCGGATATTAAAATCTACTATCCGAAATTTCGGATATCCGAAAGTCCGGATATCCGGTTTTGAACACCCCTACCTGTGGCTAACGTACGTAACTCGGCCTGGGTTTATAAACCCAAGAGTTGACCGATTTCGGCCATTTTCACTTCTCCTCCTCCCCATCCGACTCCTAGGCAATTTTCTTGGCACTTCCGGCGATTTGAAGCTTTGTAACTCCGAGCCATCATCTTCTTCGAGTTTTTGGAGTGTATTATCAACATCTAATCGTGTTCTTCGTCATTAATTCGAGGTAAACTCCTAGAACCTTGTTTTTGGGTAAATTGGGGGTTTTCACATTTTCGTCCGATTCGTTCCATATGATAGATTAATTCATGATGAATATGATTAATCTCGTTGGTATTATTGGTTTTCCTATAGATTCATGGTATATTTCATGGTATTTGTGTAATCGAGAGGGTTTGGGTGTGGTCCGCCCTCG
Source organism: Orobanche coerulescens (assembly GCA_033398695.1). Classification (NCBI taxonomy): domain Eukaryota; kingdom Viridiplantae; phylum Streptophyta; class Magnoliopsida; order Lamiales; family Orobanchaceae; genus Orobanche; species Orobanche coerulescens. The sequence goes on from CM065814.1 coordinate 8,515,208, forward strand.
TTGTTGTTTTTATACGAATATACATGAATCGTAGGCGGGTTTTCGGGTGTATTCCAATTCTGTATTCGTTTAGGATTGATTGTGATTGTGTTCTTCGAATCGTTAGGTTCGTGATTGTCGGTTCCTAGCGTTCGTCGGTGTTTTTCCTTCCGTTCATTGCGTCGTCAATTATTCAAGGCAAGTATTTTCGGAAACCTTTATGCTTAACATGAAATGGTAATGTATATCGTGTGTGCTTTGCTCACCTCAGGAGGGTCCGATGGGATCACGGAGGGAATCCAATGGTTTAACCCTGGATTCACGAGTTTGTTTCGCTAGCCAGCTCGGGAGGGTCCTTAGAGGCCTCGGGTGGGATTTGTGGCTTCGTCCCGGTCCTAGGCGATGCCTGTGCGTGATTTGTTTTATGAAGTGGCCAGCTCGGGAGGGTCCTTAGAGGCCTCGGGTGGGATTTGTGGCTTCATCCCGGTCCTAGACAAATTGATTGACTGTTTGTTTCTGGAAAAGACATGTCTGGTTTTGGTTTTTGAAATGAATTTGGTGCATTGTACTATGAAATGTGTAAGCGAATGGTTTGCCTTGATTACTTGTACTAGCGTAATTGCTAACCCCTCTGGGGACCCGTTGTGGGGAAATTCTTGTTATGGATTTTAGATTATGATCATCTGGACGAGCGAGCACTAGGACAGTACGAGAATGCAGGCCAGGGTCGTTGACATGTGCATTTGAGTCCTTTTATTTCCGTTGTTCCATTCAATATGGTTGTTGTCTACTTTTTAAACTTATAGATTGTACTCGCGACTACTTAGGCTTTTGTCTTCGAATTGTGATTCGTATTCATTGGAGTTGTTTATGGTTGTTTATGTGGATTATCTCGCCGGTTGTACTGTGCGTGTTATTTGAGTTTCATCTGGATGATGTGTGATTTTACTGTGGTATTTCGTGTCTAGCCTGGTGGGTCCCATATAGGGGTCCACGACACTGTAGTATACCTTGAATATCTCGGGGGTGTTACAGTACGTCCTTCGCATAGATAAGAGAATCTACAACAAATAAAAAGTTGTATTTATAACAATAGTTAATAATGTAATATTTCAAAATAACACTTATACTTCCCCAACAACGGCGCCAAAAACTTGACACGTCTTTTGGTGTAACTATCGCAAGTACACGATATCGTATCAAGTAGTAAGTGGACTTTTTGAGTCCGGTTTATCGATACCACGAGGAAGTTAAGTTATATATTGAATTATACACTATTTATCTATTTGTTATAGAGATTTAGATGAGTGAAACAGAATTTAAGAGTTTGGTTTGAAAGTTGCAAGGAAAATTCACTAATAATAGATTAATAAAAGGTAAAATGAAATAGTTGGTATTACAAACTTAGTTCATCATTAGTTATAGAAGATGTATAAGAGATCATAAGATGTATTTACTTATTATGTTGTGTAGATTCGATTTTCCTTAAAAAGACGGTTCCTCTTACGAATGTCAGAACGCCCCTTATATATTGAATCAATCCACTATATTTCTATGTTGATTGGTTTCAATACATAGTATTAGGTTTTGTGAAAATAACTCAAAGAATCATCTAAGGTCTAGAGGTATATTTCTATCCTCTAGAACAACTTATAGTGAAAATCATTTGATCTAATCAATATATTTTCTTTCAAAATATATGAAGACCATATATATCATCATTTATTGGCCAAATAAATAAAGATTGGTAAAACAATGAAAATCAGACACTATAATAAGTAATCCATAATAGATCTTTATACAAACTTAAATAACATGACAAACCTTGTTTATAATCCCAACTAAGGATAACTTAGCCCATGAAGGGTTTATTCAACATATTACAAGCTTGAGTGGTCATTATTAGTTGAAAAAAATGAAAGAATTGATCCTAACTCCCTAGTAGATAAAGGAGAAAGAAGCAATAAACTCCCTCAACAACATAAGCTAAACCACTATTACATACACTCCCTCAAGAACACAAGTGTGTTCTTCACATAAAGAAAAAGTATTACAAAATAAGATGAATGATGATAAATGATGGATCTAAGGGGTCTATTTACACACCTAAAGTTATCTAATAGCTCCAAAATTCCAGCATTATTACATTAGATCGGACAAGGCCAGTCATCCCCTCAATAATAGACTAAAAGTATAAAATATTTAAAAATGATCATACATCTGTCAAGAGTTACGGCCGTAACATTGAGGAGTTACGGCCGTAACTATGAGGACTTACTGCCGTAAGCTTTGGATGTTACGGCCGTAATATGGCATCGACTTTTTGCACATTAGTTGTTGTGTGGGTTACAGCCGTAACTTTATTTGTACGCCCGTATGGAGTTTCAGACTTCATTTTCAGCCCAAAATTTCTTAACTCTTGCATTTTCGCCCCAAATCTTCTTCGAATGATAAATTTTGATATATAACTCTGATTTTGAATCCGGAAAGATTGCCGAACTCGCCTCGTAAAGCTCTATAACATGAATACATAAAAACTCAATAAAGAGAATATTTTATAAACATGTTATTTCTTGAGTAATTCAATCCGATTAAGGCTAAATTTACATCTTCATCCTATAAAAATAAAATTGTTAAAAACTAATTAATTTAAAGCAAAAACGAGTAGACTAGCTCATAATTATGGGTGAAATATATCAATACTAATCATGGATAAGTGTATAAACTGACATTTATCAGTTAGGATGCAAACCGCATAATAAAACCAAATTCTTAAATTTTAAAATACCACGTTGTGACAAATGATTAAAAATTGGGCACCATATTTCAAATTGCAAAAGCCCACGTCGGACGATAAAAATTAAAAAGATTTGGATTCCTAAAGGAACCTTTATTTCAAATATCGTCTACGTTTCAAAAGATAAACCAACTATCGGTTGGGTCCCCAAAAATCAAAATTAATTTTCCAAATTAGTATTTTACTCAGGGGGAGTTTTTGTATATTTAAGGAGAGATTTTTATCAGGGGGAGTATACCCATTTCTGCATTAATCATATCATAATTTTATCATTATTGATATTATCATATATACATTTTTTACTGATAACAAAAAGGGGGAGAAGGATGGTATAAAAGAAGAATGGTATAAGGGGAGAAAAATAGTAGAATGAGAGAAAAACGTCATGGAATAATGACGAGAAAAATAAAAATATATACGAATAACTAAAGGAGTAGAAAAGACGAAGAATGTCCAAAAGATGAAAAAAAAAAAGAAAAGAAGAAGTTGAAAAGGGGAAAAAGGAAAGATGGGAGATGGAAACTAACGAAACGGACAAAGTCGAAAACTTTGAATATATATATATATATATATTATATTTTGCAGGTTTATCCCATTCAAGAGTGTTGTTTTGTAATCATCAAAAAGGGAGAGATTGTTGAAATATTTTATTTTAAATATTCATTATCGAGTTTTGAAGATTAGTTGTTAAACAAATAAAAACAAAAAAGAAGCAAACAACAAAACAATAAAGAGTCAAAGACGCACAGTCTGGGTAAAGAAACAATGTTAGCGCACGCAATGCTCACATATTAGCACATGCTAACTAAAGCTACCTGAAGACAGACGAGAGTGTATCACCTGAAGTATCACCTGATGGAATAACTCACGCTATGTTCCAAGAATAACGCACGCAATAAAAAGAGAATAACGTACGTAACGGAGGGAGGTTAACGTACGTAATAGTATTTGATTACGAATTCAAACAAGATACCCGTTGGAAGATTCCAGGTCAAAGTCAAGCACACAACGGATATTTTGACAAAAGCAGGCAACAGATATATTGACTGATTAACGCATGCTACGAAGCAGAATAACGTATGTTGCTCAATGACCATAACGTATGTAATGAAGAAGCACAACGTACGTAAAGAAAGATACGAAGCTATTGGCCTGATTTGCATGAATCATAACGTACGTAACACATAGTATTTAACGTACGTAATACGCAATAGCGCACGCTAAATGAATTGGCTAACGCACGCTAAGTGAGACTAGCAGTAACGACTAGTTTGATGAAATTACCTTTAAATACCAAACCATTTGGTATCAAACTATACAACAACTCTGAGAAAATCATATATACTTGTGATATCATTGTAAACATTCTTATTGTTGTATTTGAGCTTATATTGATAAGTGTTTGAGTGTTATACATGTAAACATACAAGAGAGGAAAAAGAAAGGATAAGATTGGATTCAGTGTTATTAGGATCAAGGATCCGACATTATTACTGTAATACCCACGATTTTCGTTCCGGTTATTTTGGATTTTTTTCGGATATTTCTTGGTTGTCGAGTGCCGGTATTATTTTCTCGACAACTGATTTTGGCGTTTATAACCGTAGGTGATGATTGGTTATCCGTTGTTTTCATTTCGGATCGATGATGTTGTCCCCGAGTGTTTTGTCATGTTCGTTCCGTGCGATTTCGGAAAATCGAGTCGTCGAATCATGGTGGTCGGGCACTGGCCGGACGGTTACAGGCACTGGCCGGACGAGTGGAGGCACTGGCCAGACGGGTGTAGGCACTGGCCGGGCGGGTGCGGCAGGAACCGGCGTAGCGCACGCTACGGCCAAAAGGTAGCGCACGCTACGGCCAGGAAGGTAGCGCACGCTACGGCCGGTTGGCTGCGCGCGCTAGTCGGCCGAGGCAGTAGGGCAGTGGGGTTCTGGACTCGGGTGGATCGGTAGGTAGCGCACGCTACTGTCGGGCACTGCGCACGCTACGACCGGTAGGTAGCGCGCGCTACGGACGGAAGGCTGCGCATGCTACCTAGCCGAGTCAGTAGGGCAGTGAGGTTTTGGGTTGCGGCCCAGGCCGATAGCGCATGCTAGCTCGGCAGCCTAGTGCACGCTAGGCTGCACCAATATAAATATGACCGAGTAGTCCTGTTTGCACTCATTTTTCATTTCCTCTCTTCCCTGTCCGTGGCTGCAGCCTTAATGAGCATGACGATATGTTGTTATACAACTAATCCACGAAGTTTGGGATCTCATATCATCGATTAATCACTCCATAACATCCTTCAATCCATCGAATCAAGGTTAGTTTTCCTAAAATCCTAGTTTTGGGAAAATTGGGGGTTTTGGTTGATTTCGCCCGTTTGATCCGTGATAACTTATATTTGTGATGGATTGATGATTATTAAGTCATATTATACCAATTTTCTTGTTGATCCATGGTTCGATTGTTAAATATTCTTCGTTTTGTTGAGTTCCTAATCGGTGACTTGAAGGTGTCCGGTAAAAATCCTTAGAGGGGGGTTTTGGGCGTTCTACGATTATTCTTCCTCGTACGATCATTGATTTTGACGGTATGATGTTAGGGTCAGGTTCCTTGCGAAGAACTCGATTCGGAACTCTTTCGTTCGCCGTTTTCCGATCGGTTGTGTTACCGTCATTTTCGTCGGAGAGTTGTGGGCATTCGAGGTTTCCCGGTCGAGTCGCGTTCATCGGAGTATTCACAAATTGAATTCGAGGCAAGTATCTTGCCCATACATTACGTGTTTGTGAATATAATGGTTGAAAATTGACGTTCTGTGCTAAATGAATGTTTACAACCATTTTTCTAAAGAATCGGTATATTTACAATCATGGTTTTATTAAAAGATGATTCTTATGTTCGGGAATTAATGTGCTTAATTGACTATGTGTGTTGGTGTCGAGTATAGGATCACCTTATTTTCGAGTGATGCCATTATGTGTGATTTTGTTGTTGGTAAGTTAAAGTTCAATTATTTTGTTAAGATTTCGTGTGTAGTCATGCGGATGTGTGTGAATATGTGAGCTTGTGTGATATTGGTTGTGTCGTTTGGTGCTGTTTAGATGGTGTACTTCTTTGTTAATTGTGTAAGCTTTGAGTCATGAGTATGTGTTGGATAAGTTGGCCATTCTAGCAAAATACCTCGACCATATATATGTTGCGATTGACTCTTGAGGATTTTGGTTTGAAAATGTGAACTGATGAGAATTTTAAGGTTTTTCTCGGGTACTCTCACTCGGGGATTGACTCGACGGGGTCACATGGGGACCTGGTGGCTTAGCGGCTGGACCGGGTCGCGAGAGTTACTTTCGAGTGGGCATTCTCACTTGGGGTCGCTCGACGGGGCGCACGGGGACTTGGTGGCTTGAGGGCCGGACCGGGTCGCGAGAATTGCCAGAATGTTTGTACTAATGAATAATTGTGACAAGTCCAGAGTATCACAATGCTTGGTGCTCGGGGTCGAGAGACATTATATATCGAGTCTTGGTGTTTGGCTAGAATGGCATAAGAGTAATGTATTATGTGTAACATGTCTTTGGAAGTGAATTGAAGTTGATGGTTGGGTCGTGGACCCTGTGTTTTGTGACTGGAATGAATTGGGTTGTGAACCCCGGGTTTTGTTAATCGGATATGCATTTTGGGAAAATGAACTTTGGGGCGGTGACCCTAAGTGGCTTTGGTAGAATTAAGAACTTTTCAATCACAAATGTTTTCAAAACTCCCGAGATTTGGAAGTGTTTGCAAAGTGCTTACTTGTTTCGTTTTACTTTCAAGACTTGAACTATTTTAATTATCAAATATCTCGGGAAGTCTTTTGTTGTATTCACGGAATGTGTTATGTATGGCTCGTATTTGTACTTTATACTTGTACTTGCAAAACAGTGGAGTTTTGCTAACCCCCGAGTATTCGGGGGTGGATGTCTGTTTTTGCATCCAGGTACATGCAGGTTTGGGAGCAAAATACAGGATCGGTGCGAAGGATGATGGAAGGCGAATGATACTAATCACATGAAGGCCAGTTTTGGATACAGTTAGCCGGAGTTCGTATATGGTCTTTTCCGCTGTTGTACTTTTCGTTTATGAGTGTATTTTACCCTTGCATGGGTATGAGTCGAGATAGAAATGTGTATTTTTTACTTGTATGTTAGTGACGAAGGACCAAGTTGGTCTACGGATTTGGTATTTTAGCATGTCGGTATGTAATTTTTTGTGTGGTTTCGATGTCTAGCCTGGTGGATCCTCACGGAGAGGGTCTGCGGCGTGTAATATTCCCAGTTTGATTCTGGGGGTGTTACAATTAGAATCGCAATCTATATCCACGTTAGGTTTGTCTAGTACCCATAGAAAGCTAGATAGATTGATTCCTTGTCCGATAAAAAAGGAAAATGGTTTAACTTGGATCGACAAAAAGGCAAGTGTATTACGGTTTATCTCGGACCGATAGAAGACGAGATTGTAATGGTAATCCCTCGACCTGTAATACCCGAGATTCTCAGTTTCGGTTATTTTTGAATTTTGCCGGTTGTGCCGGTCATTTTGTTATGTGGGCGATTTCTTTGTCCGGCATGATAGACCGTGTTGTGAAATTCGTCGGGTACGACTTTTCGTTTCGTAAGTCGAGCTAATCGTATGTCCTGTTTTATTATTATTCGTCTTCTTCCGGATCGTTGTTGTGGTCCTATCGTAATTCTCGGATTTTGTCGGAATTGTTTTGCAACCAGAGATTTACTGGCCTGACCTGTACGAAATGGCGGTGAAAACGGCGCTGCCGAGCGCCGTGTCCTGCGCCGGGTCGGCCAGGACTAGCAGGTCTGCCGAGACACGGCCGAGACACCCACGCAAGTTTTGTGCCGGGTGATTTGCCATGCCGGACACGACCGAGACACACGCGCAGGCATCTTGCGCCGGGTGTTTCGCCGTGTCGGTCAGGTCGCGCACTGACCCGCAACTCGACGGTACACACGGCGCTAGTTGGGCTATGTTCTGAGCTGTTTCGCGCGCGGGTATAAATATAGCAGGACAGTCGGGTTTACACACATTTTTCCACTCTTTTTTCCCTTTCCGCGACTGGAGATTGGAGGACACAAGGACATGTTGTTCCACTATAAATCCACGAAATTTCTAAGTCCATATCATCGATTAATCCTTCTATCCGATCGATCGAATCAGGGTAAGTTTTCTTAAAATCTAGTTTTGGGGATTTCGTTTGATTTGTCCGTTTAATCCGTATTAACTCAGAATAGTGATGGGTTGTTGATTGTTAAGCTATATTTTATCGAATTCCTTGTTGTTCCACGGTTGGATTGCCGAGGGTTCGTCCTTTTAATGAGTTTCTTATTGACGCCTTGAAGGTGTTCGATAAAATGTCACAAAGGGGATTCGGGCGTTCTACGATTATTCTTCCTCGTTCGATCGTTAATTTTTTGATGGTATGATGTTAGAGTCAGGTTCCTTGCAAAGAACTCGAGTCGGAACTCTTCTCTTCGTTATTTTCTTCAAGCTTCCGATCGATTGTGTTATTATTATTCCACCCGGAGAATTGTAGGTGTTCGAGGTTTCCCGACTGAGCCGTGTTCGTCGGAGTGTCCGGTATCGATTATCAAGGCAAGTATCTTGCCTATATCTTATGTGTTTTGTGGATATAATGGTTGCTAATCGCCGATATGTGCTAAATAAATATTTATAACCATTTTTCAAAAGAATCTGTATATTTACCATCATGGTTTTCTTAAAGGTGACCCGTGTGTTTCGGGAATTGATATGCTTAATTGAATATGTGTGCTAGTGTTGAGTATAGGATCGCCTTACTTTCGTATGATGTCATTATGTATGATTATGTCATCGGTAAATGTAAAGTTCAATTCTTTGTTAAAATGTGTGCGTGGAGTCCCGTGGTTATCGACGAATATGTGAGTTTGTGTGATATTGGTTGTGTCGTTTCCGTGTTGTTGAGATATTGTGCTTCCGTGTAGATTGTTATAGTTCTGGGTATGTGATGGATAATTTGGCCATTCTAGCAGTACCTCGACTATATATACTGTGTTTGACTCTCGTGGTTTGTGTTTTGGAATATGATCTAATGAGAGTCGTAAGGTTGTTCTCGGGTACTCTCACCTGGGGATTGGCTCGACGGGGCCCACAGGGACTTGGCCATGTGTTATTGCGTGAGAGTTACTTTCGAGTGGGCATTCTCGCATGGGGTCGCTCGACGGGACGCACAGAGACTTGGCCGAGTGGTCTTGCGCGAGAAAATTGCCAGAGTGTTTGTACTGCTGATTAATTGTGATATGTCCGGAGTATCACGATGCCTTGTGCTTGGAGTCGTGAGACATTATATTAAGTCTTGGTGTTTGGCTAGAATGGCATAAGTGTAATGTGTGGTGTGTAATTGTCTGTGGTAATGATTTGAAACGAGCCGGTTGGGTCATGGACCCTATGTTTTGTTATCGGATTTGTATTTTGGAAAATAAGCTCTGGGCTGTGACCTTAAGTGGTTTTTCAATAAGTTGAGAACTATTCAATTAATAATGTTTTCAAAACTCCTGAGATCTTGAATTTATTATCAGAATGACCACTCGTTTCATTTATACTTTTACAGTTTGAACTATTTTATTTAAATGAGACATCTCGGGAAGTCTTTTATCTTGATTGATTTGCTGATTATTTCAATTATCGTATTCTCAGAATGTGTTGTGTATGGCTCATATTGGCACTTTATAGTTGCACTAGCGAAACAGTAGAGTTTTGCTAACCCCAGAGTAATCGGGGGGTGGATATCTGTATTGTGTCCAGGTACATGCAAGTTTTCGGGAGCAAATCACAGGATCGGTACGAAGGGTGATGAAAGACGAATGATACTAATCACACGAAGGCCAGTTTTGATTTCAGTTAGTCGGTGTCCATTGTATTGCCTTTTCTGCTGTTGTATTGTCTGTGTTTTGAAGTATTTTACCCTTGCGTGGGTACGAGTTTGGACAGGGTTATGTAATTTTGATTTGTAAGACAGTGATAAAAGACCAAATCGGTCTAATGGTTCGTGATTTTTCCATTTCGGCATGTAATGTATTATGTTGATTCGGTGTATAGCCTGGTAGATCTTCATGGAGGAGGTCTGCAGCATGTAATATTCCCGGTTTGATTATGGGGGTGTTACATTTATGGTATCGGAGCTTAGGTTGCGGAAACCTAGGCTGTCGAGTTCAGTCGTGTATTGTTGGGTTTTGTCCTGTCAGATTGAGTCTGACTGATGTTGTGTCGTGACGCGCCGTCTGGGATGTCAGCCGTGATTAGTATCAAGGTGCAGCCATCATCTTCGTGCGATCTGTGGATGTAAGTCTCCCTACTACATGTTGTACCACGAGCTTTACGAGCCTGTGTGATTGTGTGTTATGTAGTAGTATTTAAAGGTGCATCGTGAGTAAGTGACATTTATTTGTTGATTCCCGTCTTGTGCTAGAATGAAGAATGATATTGCTAAATGTATCCTCGTATAAACTGTTTTTCTTGCAAGAGTAACAACCTTGGAATTTTAAGTTTTCGAAAGGCTTTCGGGGAGTCACGTAAATTTTTAAAATGTCCTCCAAGGGAGGAGAATTTTTGATTTTCGTATGATGGCCTCAAGGTCGAAATTTTTGAGACTTCAAACTACCGATATTTCATTTTCATCTCATAGTATAAGTTTTCCAAACATGATGATGCTCTCGTTGTTGGGCAGTGGTGCCAGTTTTATGATTAAAATAGTGATGTGAATGTTGAGTCGATCGGTATGTATATGTTGAGATAGTCCTCTTTATTGAGAGGTCAAATTTCGATTCTGAATGACATTTGTCTTTTGATGGTTGCTTGTGAGATGTTGTAATTATGTGAATCGATGGCATCCAGACTCATATGTGTTGCTTATTTGTAACCTTTGATTCTAGTATTGCCTTGTATATGTTTCCAATCGTGTTGTTGACTAGAACAGCTAGTGCAAAGCCAAGTATGAGGCTAGCGCACACTAATATGGTAGGAGTAGCGCACGCTTATCTTTGTGGTAGCGCGCGCTAATCAGCCTGGTCAGAGGCTATGGAACCGCATTTTTAACCGCCAGGTCTATCTTTTGCAGACAACTATGTGTGTTGTCTAGTAATGACAACTGTTGTGTGGGAATATATGTTAGGACTTTTTGTAGTGCTAGGTGACAATTGATTATGTTTAAATTATGTCTACTGTGTGTGTGTTAGAGAACGCTTTCCTGAAAATTTCATAAAGTGTCGACAGTTTGATTAAGCGGCGGCTCCGTGTGTACTTTGAAAATTATTTAGAATTGGCGAGCCAGCCTCGGATTCTCAAATAAAACCTTGACGGTATTTGAAGAGTTGTTTTAAAGTACATTTAGACATTTTGTAAAATGTCACCGTCATTGATTTTTATGTAGGATTTGGGAGGATTTTCGAAAATGATTTTAATATATTGTTGTATTTTCAAATAATTCGAGTACATGATTTTCAAAAGTCTTTCACACCATAAAAATTTTGATTTCAAAACCAATATGATTTTTATTTTCAAACATATATAGTGAAATATAAAAAAAAATCTCACTTGATTTAAACTTCAAACTCGGATTTGGGATAGTTTCCTGTATTGATTAAAGTATGTACGAATGGTTTGATCACCTTGCGTGGTTACCTTGTTTGTTATTAATGCTGGTGTGTAGTGGCGTGGTGATTTTGACAATGCCGGTTGCACAGAAAATATTGCTTTGCAAATGATGTCATATGAGACGGTTAAAGTCTGTTGTTTACAAGTTTTGATGAAACAACCCGAGTTACCAAAAATACTTTCAAAGTTTTATTTTGAATAGCACACAAATCCAAGGATTTTCAAATGATATCATTTAAAAGAATACCTCGTGGATTTTATTATCGAGTTGTTATTAGTTACCTTATATGATATGTCGTGCTGAGTTGGTATTTTAGCATATTATTTTTGCGAAGTTATGACATCGTATCGAGTGAGTATCCGCTTAGTATGCCGAGGGGCAGAGGATGCAGTTGTGATTGCGGTACAGATGGTCATGGAGATCGGATGCGGAACCAAGAGGATATGGCCGGGAAGGTTGCTATTCCAGCGCTTCGTTCTCGTTGTTTAGGTTTCGGGGTTGAAACCTCTTTTAAAGGTGATATGATGTAATACCCATATTTTGTTTGCTTCCGTCTCGTTCGACCATATCGGCTCGATTGTGTTAGTTGATGTTTCTGACCTTGTGTTGTTTCTCACACTTGTCGTTCGAGCGAGTGCTGTTATTGCCCCAAATTGATCTATATATCGTTGTGGTCTTTCCAAGTTCGGATTGATTTCCTGTGAACCGTGTGCGGAATTAACACCTCGTGGTTCCTACAAGTTTATTGATGTCTTGATTTAAGGTGTGAACTTCAGAGTTGATCATTGTTGTTCGATCATTGCTATTCGTTCGTTGTTGAGTCATGTTGACCAATCATTATTATTTGATCTCGTAATCATGATTATTGAACATCTGGGCCACTTCGTAATTTCCATAAGTGTTGGGATATTATCTTCGTATTTGATCTTCCAAACATTTGAGGTTATTGGAATTACATTCTTGTTCAATGTTGGACTTGTGTTTTAATTGTTGTATTGCTCGGATTTATCAACCGTTGTGTTTCATGTTCGTTGCTTTTCGTAAACACTCTTGCTTATTGAATCGGACCGCAATAGCTCTGTACTGCATGGAGCTCTTGTGCGCTGTCAGTATCAGATAACGTGTATTATCTAGAGTCGCCTTTTTTTTATTTTAAGTTTCGGGATGAAACTTATTTTTAGTAGGGTAGAATGTAATACCCGAGATTCTCGGTTCCGGTTATTTTTGAATTTTGCTAGTTGTGCCGGTCATTTTGTTCTGTGGACGATTTCTTGGTCCGGCATGATAAACCATGTTGTGATATTCGTCGGGTACGACTTTTCGTTTCGTAAGTCGAGCTAATCGTATGTCCTGTTTTATTATTATTCGTCTTCTTCCGGATCGTTGTTGTGGTCCTATCGTAATTTTCGGATTTTGTCGGAATCATTTTGCAACCTGAGATTTGCTGGCCTGACCTGTATGAAACGGCGGTGAAAATGGCGTTGCCGAGCGCCGTGTCCTGCATCGGGTCGGCCAGGACTAGCTGGTCTGCCGAGACACGGCCGAGACACCCACGCAAGTTTTGCGCCGGGTGATGTGTCGCGTCGGACACGGCAGAGACACACGCGCAGGCGTCTTGCGCCGAGTGTTGCGCTGTGCCTTATAGATCTATGTTATGGTTATATTAACATGCAATACGATTTGTTGGATTTGAGCGGTAGCCGATTTGGTAGTGAGATTGATTATGTGAAAAATTACATGTTGTATGTCCTATTCGAGATCTTGATGTAACTCTACCAAAATCTATAATTTTGTGTTATATGACTATGTTATGATATGTGGATAATTTACTTGTGGCCAAAACGGGACTTGAAACGAGTAAACGGAACTTTTGGGCATAAATCGTAATTTCTTAAAGTTTGGGGACTAAACTGAAATTTACGAAAATAAAACATTCTGGACCTTGGACAGTACATATTATGTCATGTATGGGCTGTACATAAAGTTTAAAGTGATTCGGAGTTAGATATCTAAACTTATTAGTCCAAATTGCAATTTTAAAATAATTCCGGGGTCAAATTGCAAGAATTCAAAACTTCTGGACCAAGTCCGATTTTTTTTGGAATTTTCACAAATCTGGAATTCCAGGTTCATCACGAGTCATCTCGTAAAATTTCGTTAAATTCCGAGCTAAATTCATAGCTCTATAAGCCTCGGAACGATTTCTTTAAGTTTCGGGGCGATACCGCAATTTCTGGAAATTTCAGTCCCAAAACTAGAAATTTCCGAATTTTCCTTAAATATGGAGTCGAGGAAGTATTTTTGACTTTCTCATAAATTTTCATAACCATCCGATTTCGTTCCATACTCCAAACGCTTAGGTTTGAACCTAAGGGTAAAAACGTCCTTTCGAATTATTTCGGAAACTCTCATTTCGTTTCGTCGAACCTACCCATTTAATATATCTGACCTGAACCCATCAGCCCGTTAATAAATTATTGAGAATATTTTCAAATTTATATACAAGTCCTATTCCGTATTACCGGGCCACAAATATAATTAATCATATTCCATATTTAATCAAAAGACGCTATTAACCTCACTAACCAAACGTTTACGTGATACTTGTGAAACGCGTCAAATTGATAACTGTGACTGTCCGGGAACTAAGTGCTATACAAAGAAAGTGCCACGGATGCCTCTAACTCTATTGGAACAATGTGCCACGTCGACGGATGGGGACCACCTCTTGAGCCCATACGAAATAGAGAGCCGACCTACAATCTGGGGGACACTTCTTGAGTTGTAGGAGCCTCCTCTAGAGTCCCAAATCAAGTCGGGATGGTTAGACCGAGTAGGGACGGTTAGACCGAGTCTTGGATCGAGCAGCGTGGCTGCGGTTCATGAACGAGGCTACCGTTGTTTCCTATTCCCATAACCGAGGAACGGAGTGTTCCGAGGGACCTGGGTCGTAGACTTGGGGTATAATTGCGATTATTGTGTGATCCAGGTGTTGACCCACAACTAAAGACATACCAAGCCCAGATAAGAGATAAGGAAGCACACGCTAAGTGTGAGAGCGAAGGCTCAGCTATTGGGGTGACAGTCCAAATCTTGAGGTGACGGCCTATATTGCTAGGAGTAATAAGGAGAGTCTAGAATCCAAAGTCCACATCGGCAGGATTCGAAACTGGATTGACTGGTCGACTGATTGACTGACTGCTTGACTTGACATCCATCCACGGGGACAGGATTATAATATTATAACTATATAATGATTATTGTTTTATAAAAATTCTGACGTAATTGTAATTGTTTCCACTTTTTCATAATTGATAAAATCATGCATCACTTAAAAAATTTCAAAGGAAAGAGCCACACTCGCACATGATCACCCACTCACTGAGACCTTTTGTCTCACCCCACCGTTTTCCCTTTTAAACCAAAGAATGAGCAAACAGCAGAGGACGAAGAAGGCTTCGTGGAAGAGACCGAATAGAAGACTGCCTTCAAGATTTAGGACTTCTGTTCTTATCCTAATTTGTAATAGTTAATTATGCTTCGTACTTATTTCATTTGGTATTTTTCCGCTGCAAACTTATGAATAGTATAATTTCGATTATCAGCTTTTGCCACAATGAATCTTAGTACATCGGTCTAAGATTGTTGTTTTGAAATATTATCCAATCGTTATTTTGCTTCCGCTATTTATTGTTGCATTTTGATTGATTGATCGACCGATACGTCGCGTCCTCGTCCTTCCCGATGTTGGGGGCATGACAGGAGTGGTATCAGAGCCCGCTTTGTGAGAAGGACACTTACAATGGGCTAACCAGGATAAGATTCTTCGGACTTAGATGAGAGTTCACCTAGGACGAAGTGAACCGTATGATTGAGACCTAAAATAGATTTCTCGAGTCAATTCTTATTAAGATCTCTTTCCACTTGTCATTATTCACTTGGAATATGCATAGTCAAATTCAAATTTCCCAAGTTATTGGCCAAGGTACTTGATTAAGTATCCACGACATTTTCCCCGACTGAATCAATCCTTCTATAGAACTCTTGAAACGTATATAGTTTATTTCACTTATTCATTCAAAATTGATGAAATTCCTTTAAACTCCACTAAATCTCATTACTTTTCTAAAATGGAGTGTTATTGTTCCTTTGTCGTTAGTATCATATAAGCATATTTGTTGAATCATTAAGTTCACTGCCTTAATGATTATTCATGTTTAATAGAGTTTTATATTGGATATTAGATTTTGCTAGATACTGACTTAGCTTTATAATTAGATGGACCCCGCAGATAATAAAGATTTGACCTAGGAAAATCAGAATACCCCTAGCTCGATATGTATGCTCAGGCGGATAAGCCAAACTTAACCAGAAACAACTATAAGTGTTCAATCGTGCACTTAACTCTACATGACAACATAGAATACTAATAATTCCACATAAGACCGTAAATCCTCACACATCCTCTAACTTATAATAGATGGCTGACCGAAGATGTGTACGCCCTCGCATTAATCGTGACGAGCAGCATCAATGCAATGATCGCTAACGCTCTCCTCCACGAGGAGAAAATGGGAACGATGCCATGGCTCAAGCCCTCGCTCAATTGACAAACTTCCTACAACAGCAGATTGCAAACAATGGGAACAACAACGAAACTCATGATCGTACCCTGGAAAGATTCTTACGTTTCAACCCGTCTACCTTTGACGGGGAACCCGGCGATATCAAAGTTGAATCTGGCTGGAGAAAATTAAGGGAATTTTCGACGCCCTTCAGTATACTGATGAACAGCGGATATCACTGGCTGCATTCCGACACGAGGCCGTAGCTCATGACTGGTGGAGGAGTGTCAACGAGCGCTGGATGAGAGAAAACCATGTCAGGACATGGGCTAAATTCCTGACAGACTTCCGAACTCAATACATGTCAGCAGCAGCCAAAGAGGCTAGACGAGACGAGTTCTACCACCTGAAGCAAGGAGCCATGACAGTCGCTCAATATAAAGCCCAGTTTAACAGGTTGTCTAAATACGCACCGGGATTGGTAACAACTGAGGAGGAAAAGCTCTATAAATTCACTAGAGGACTGAGGCAGTCGCTTCAACAAAGTCTTCTAATTGTCCAGTTGACGACACTTACCCAAGCAGTGGAAGCCGTCACACGGATCGAGAGCGGAACTACGAGGTTAGCTCAACAGCAAAGTCGTTTCTCCAACAACGCCAAGAAGCCTGCTACCCGACCAACATCAATGCCACCACAGAAGTTTAAGAGGACGGGGACTCAAGGAAGCTCGAGTGGAACAAAGGCACCAATTCTCAACAAACCAACAGCGCCTTGCACCTACTGTGGTAGGAAAGGGCATAAGTCAGAGTTGTGTTGGAGGAAGCTCGGAAAGTGCCTACGTTGCGGCAGCCCAGATCATCAAATTCGAGAATACCCAGATATGAACACCCTGGTGATCAAACCAGCTACTGCGGCCAAACCAGGAAACAACAGAGGGAAAGCCCCAACTCGAGTATTCACATTGACTGGTCAGGAGGCACCAGAGAACAACGATGTGGTGGAAGGTACACTCATGATATCTAATCAACTTGTACGAAGACTTATAGATCCAGGATCGTCCCATTCGTTTGTTGCACCACATTTTTCTAAGAAACTTGATAGATCATTAGAATCCTTGCCATTATGTCTAGAATTATCTACCCCGATTGGAGTTAGTCAGCTAGCGGATAAAGTCCATTCTGCGTGTGATGTGATCATCAGTGGTAACTGTTACTCTGCCAATTTAGTAGTGCATCCAATATTAGAGTATGACATCATCCTAGGAATGGATTAGCTGTCTAAGCACTACGCACAATTGGATTGTCATTCTAAGATAGTTAGGCTTTGCAAACCTAACAAGCCAATTGTGGAATTAATTGGAGATGCTAGAGTCAACCTAGGACCTATAATATCAGCTATCAAGGCTAGGAAGGCAGCTGCCAAAGGGGCAATCAGATTTTTAGCCTTTGTCATTAACAAGCCCAAGAGTAAGTCGGGCATAGAAACCAAACGTGTAGTGTTCGAATACCCTAACGTATTTCCCAAAGAATTAACCTCCCTACCACCTCACAGAGCGGTTGAATTCAATATCAAAATCATGCCTGGGAAGGCACCCATTGCAAACCCACCATATCGAATGGCACCACTAGAGCTGCAAGAGTTGAAGGTCCAACTGCAGAAGTTACTCGATGTGGGTTTCATACAACCCAGTGTATCACCATGGGGAGCTCCGGTATTGTTTGTCAAAATGAAGGATGAAACATTGAGGCTTTGCATAGATTACCGTGAACTCAACAGCGTTACCATTAAGAACAAGTATCCTCTCCCGAGGATAGATGAGTTGTTTGAACAACTCCAAGGATCTACGGTGTATTCCAAGTTCGATCTTCAACAAGGATACTACCAGTTAAAGATTAGGAATGAAGATGTTCCTAAAACTGCGTTCCAAACTAGATACGGCCACTACGAGTTTGTAGTGATGCCTTTTGGACTCACGAATGCTCCTGCGGCATTTATGGATTTAATGCACAGAGTATTTCAACCATATCTCGACCAATTCGTAGTTATTTTCATCGATCACATACTCGTGCACTCTAAGTCGGAAAAAGATCATAAGAGACATCTTAGACTAGTGTTGGATACACTAAGGCAGCACAAGTTGTACGCCAAGTACAGCAAGTGTGAATTTTGGTTGAGGGAAGTGGCATTTCTGGGCCACATTATTTCTGGAGAAGGGATTGCAGTAGATCCATCTAAAATAGAAACAATTATGAATTAGAGGAGGCCAGAAAATGTAACTGAGATCCGAAGCTTTCTTGGACTTGTGGGCTACTACCGTAAATTCATCAAAGACTTCTTGAATATTGCAGGACCCCTCACCCGGCTAACCCTAAAATAAGTAAAATTTGAATGGACGGATAAATGCGAGTCAAGTTTCCAGGAACTCAAGAAGAGACTTACCACCACACCGATACTGACACTTCCAGAAGGAACCCAAGGATTTGTCGTATATAGTGACGCCTCAAAGGATGGACTCGGTGCCGTACTAATGCAGAATGGTAAAGTTATCGCATATGCTTCCAGGCAACTCAAGACACACGAGAAGAATTATCCAACGCATGACCTCGAACTTGCTGCAATAGTTTTCGCCTTAAAAAAATGGTGACATCATTTATACGGCATTGAATTCACCGTGTTTACGGATCATAAAAGTCTTAAGTACCTATTTTCTCAAAAGGAACTTAATCTCCGACAGAGAAGATGGGTAGAGCTTTTAGAAGATTACCATTGTCAAATTCAACACCACCTAGGGAAAGCAAATGTCGTGGCCGATGCCCTCAGTAGAAAGGATAGAGTGGCCCGACTCATGGTTCGAAAATGGAAAGCTCTTGAGAAACTGAGCTACCTGAAACCCATTCATGAAGGTACTCGTTCAGTTTGCGCCAATTTTATAGTTAGATCAAATCTATTGGACGATATTCGATTAGCTCAAGAGAGAGATCCAAAACTTCAAGAGTTAAGGACAAGATCACTAAGGGCGAGAAACCCGAGTTTACAATTTCCAAGGATGGAATTATATAGTTTAAGGGACGGTTATGCATACCTCATGACGAAGAGCTCAAAAGACGGATTCTAGAAGAAGCTCACTGTTCGAGATATACTATACACCCAGGAGGTAACAAGATGTACCGAGACTTGAAGAAACACTTTTGGTGGGTAAACATGAAGAACCAAGTGGCAGAATTCGTGGCGCGATGTCTCACATGTCAGAGAGTCAAAACTGAGCATCAGCGACCCTTAGGACTACTACAACCATTAGAAGTCCCTGAATGGAAATGGGAAATGGTAACCATGGATTTTATCACGGATTTACCGACCACAATGGGAGGTTATAACACCATTTGGGTGATCGTCGATAGACTAACGAAATCATCACATTTCGTGCCGGTTAAAAAAGACGACAGTTTGCAAAAGCTGGCTAGGACCTATATTAGAAAAATCGTTCAACTTCATAGAGTGCCTGCTGACATAGTATCGGACAGAGATCCTAGATTCGTGTCTCATTTTTGGAAAGTCTTTCATAAGGAATTAGGAACTTCCTTAAGCTTCAGCACAAGTGCGCATCCCCAGACCGACGGGCAATCTGAGAGAACCATTCAGACCCTTGAAGACATGTTACGATCTTGCGTACTGGACTTTCAAGGAAATTAGGATCACCACCTACCATTAGCCGAGTTTGCATACAACAACAGTTACCAAGCGACAATCGGAATGGCGCCTTATGAAGCTCTGTATGGGAGGAAGTGTCGATCCCTACTCCATTGGGAAGTTGATGACCATTGGATGCTGAAGACTCAATGAACAGAACCTTCAGCAATGAGTACGGCCGATCACAGTGAAGGAACCATAGATAAAGTACGACTAATCAAGAATAGGATCTGCACAGTGCAAAGCAGACAGAAGAGTTATGCCAATCAACGTCGGAATGATCTATAATTTAAAGTAGGAGATCAAGTCTTCCTGAGGTTAACACCACAGAAAGGTTTGATAGTGTCAAGAAAAGGAGGAAAGCTGAGTCCCCGATACGTAGGACCATTCAAAATCATGAAAAGGATTGGACGATTAGCGTACCAGTTGGAATTACCACCCAATCTGTCCGGAATGCACGACGTTTTCCATGTTTCGAGATTAAAGAAGTATCATCCAGACCCAATGCACATTCTTACTTCTGACATTCCGCCGATCAAGGATAACTTGTCTTATGAAGAGAAGCCAATCAAGATCCTCGACCGGCAAGTACGTGAATTAAGGAAGAAGTGAATTCCTTTGGTTAAAGTCGTCTGGTCGAATCACAACAGAGAGAAAGATGCGACGTGGGAGGCTGAGGAAGAAATGAAGAAATCTTACCCCGAGTTGTTCAAGTAGGAATACGAGGACCAAATTCTTCTAAGGAGGGGAAGATGTAAAACCCCCTAAATTCGATGGCTTATCACATGTACAATGTACTAAATCATGATGTAATTTAATAATAGTTCTTTTATGACATGATATAACCTACATCTATTTTATTTTATTTCACCTTTTAACTTCGTACTTTATTCGATAAACCAAATAATAAAAATTAAAATAGTGTGTTGATTCACCTATTGGGCTATTTGTCAACACCTAATTACATGTGGACTCACTAATGGACTCAACCCAACTTAATAAAATCATAAGACTTGAAGTTACAATTCAAAGCCCAACCCAACTAATTAAATCATTTACCATTATAATTATACTCTTTAATAAATAAACACACACACACACACACACACACACACACACACACACACACTTATGGGCGGCCAAATGGGGAGAAAAAGATGGGGAATCAACATTTTTTTAAAGCCCCATGTCTCTCCATGCAAGAGACATAGTTACTACCCCATTTCTCATGCCTTGACCATACTTAAAAATACACCCTTTTTAATACTTACACCTTAACCCAACCACCCTTTACACTTACTACAGTAACAAAAATCTGCACTAATAGAGAGAGAAAGAGAGAAGTTAGATAGATAGATAGAGAGAGGACTGAAGTGAAGGAAGGAGGAAGAAGAAAACTCAAGAAATAACTAGGTAATTTCATTTCCCACTTTTTTTTTCTATAAGCTATAGTTATAATCTTCATATACTAACTTAAATCTCATCAGAAAATAAAATACACTTCCATGGTATAATGTTGATCATGACCGAATCATCATATAAGTGAAAGGAATGTCATCTTCCAACTTACAAGACTTAGAACCAACCGTAGCAACGAAAACTCGAGGTGGGTGAAAATCCTTTCAAAATTCCTAAAACAAACAAATTATTTCTTTGTTTTGTGATGCATTTGAAAATCTGAAATTCTTCAAGTATGATGTTGACAAATTGTTGAAATCACCATATTAAAAATCCATGCTATGATATTGGGCTTTAAATTACATGTATAGTCGTTTTCTTGAATTTTACCTTCAAAAATTATGAACTATGGCGAGCATGCACAAATATGGAAATTTTTGTATAAATACATGTCTTACAGATCTATGTTATGGTTATATTAGCATGCAATACGATTTGTTGGATTTAAGCGGTAGCCGATTTGGTAGTCAGATTGATTATGTGAAAAATTGCATGTTGTATGTCCTATTCGAGATCTTGATGTAACTCTACCAAAATCTATAATTTTGTGTTATATGACTATGTTATGATATGTGGATAATTTATTTATGGCCAAAATGGGACTTAAAATGAGTAAACGGAACTTTTGGGCATAAATCGTAATTTCTTAAAGTTTGGGGACTAAACTGAAATTTACGAAAATAAAATATTCTGGACCTTGGACAGTACATATTATGTCATGTATGGGCTGTCCATAAAGTTTCAAGTGATTCGGAGTTAGATATCTAAACTTATTAGTCCAAATTGCAATTTTAAAATAATTCCTGGGTCAAATTGCAAGAATTCAAAACTTCTGGACCAAGTCTGAATTTTTCTGTAATTTTCACAAATATGTCATTTTAGGTTCATCACGAGTCATCTCGTAAAATTTCGTTAAATTCCGAGCTAAATTCATAGCTCTATAAGCCTCGGAACGATTTCTTTAAGTTTCGGGGCGATACCGCAATTTCTGAAAATTTCAGTCCCAAAACTGGAAATTTTCGAATTTTCCTTAAATCTGGACTCGAGGAATTATTTTTGACTTCCTCATAAATTTTTATAACCATCCGATTTCGTTTCATACTCCAAACGTTTAGGTTTGAACCAAAGGGTAAAAACATCATTTCGAACTATTTCGGAAACTCTCGTTTCGTTTCGTCGAACCTACCCATTTAATATATCTGACCTGAATCCATCAGACCGTTAATAAATTATTGAGAATACTTTCGAATTTATATACAAGTCCTATTCTGTATTACCGGGCCACAAATATAATTAACCATATTTCATACTTAATCAAAAGACGCTATTAACCTCACTGAACGAACGTTTACGTGATACTTGTGAAATGCGTCAAATTGATAACTGTGACTGTTCGGGAACTAAGTGCTATACAAACAAAGTGCCATGGATGGGTCCGCCTCTAACTCTATTGGAACGAAGTGCCACGTCGACGGACGGGGGCCACCTCTTGAGCCCATACGAAACAGAGAGCCGACCTACAATCCGGGGGCCACCTCTTGAGTTGTAGGAGCCACCTATAGAGTCTCAAATTGAGTCGGGACGGTTAGACCGAGTCTTGGATCGAGCAGCGCGGCTGCGGTTCATGAAAGAGGCTACTGTTGTTTCCTATTCCCATAACCGAGGAACGGAGTGTTCCGAGGGACCTGGGTCGTAGACTTGGGGTATAATCGCGATTATGGTGTGATCCAGGTGTTGACCCACAGATAAGGACATACCGAGCCCAGATAAGAGATAAGGAAGCACACACTAAGTGTGAGAGTGAAGGCTCAGCTATTGGGGCGACGGTCCAAATCTTGGGGCGACGACCTATATTGCTAGGAGAAATAAGGAGAGTCTAGAATTCAAAGTCCACATCAACAGGATTCGAAACTGGATTGACTGATCGACTGATTGACTGACTGCTTGACTACATCCGTCCATGGGGACAGGATTATAATATTATAACTACATAATGATTATTGTTTTATAAAAATTCCGACGTAATTGTAATTGTTCCCACTTTTTCATAATTGATAAAATCATGCATCACTTAAAAATTTTCAAAGGAAAGAACCACACTCGCACACGATCACCCACTCACTGAGACCTTTTGTCTCACCCCACTATTTTCCCTTTTAAACCAGAGAATGAGCAAACAGCAGAGGACAAAGAAGGCTTCGTGGAACAGACCGAATAGAAGATTGCCTTCAAGATTTAGGACTTCTGTTCTTAGAATTTCTGTTGTTATCCTAATTTGTAATAGTTAATTATGCTTCGTATTTATTTCATTTGGTATTTTTCCGCTGCAAACTTATGAACAGTATAATTTCGATTATCAGCTTTTGCGACAATGAATCTTAGTACATCGGGCTAATTAAGATTGTTGTTTTGAAATATTATACAATCGTTATTTTGCTTCCGCTATTTATTGTTGCATTTTGATTGATTGATCGACCGATGTGTCGCGTCCTCGTCCTTCCCGATGTTGGGGGTGTGACACATACGAATAATCGAGAACACCTTGAATGATAACTGATAATGAATATAAATTGAAGTTAGTATGAATCTTTGAAATGGAATTATGATACAGAGTTAGTTGAACTAAGCGAATTGAATTTAGGATATCGATTCGCTGAACTAGATATCAATAGTTATGAGAATGAGTTATTGAATGGATTGTATCCCTTGCAAGGTTGATTGTTCGAGTAACCGATATTAAGTCGAGGACCGTTCATTCGTTCGACAAGGAAGGACTATTCTTGTCTCCGTATTGAGGCAAGTTATCTTGCTTGGTTATAATGATGTTTGGATTCTTGTGATGATTATGCGTTTCGTGTATGTGAAACACTTATAAATTTGTGACCCGTGATTTGATATTATTCTTGATGATGTTCCGTTTTCATCGTGGGATTGTGATATCATTGATCCTTATTGTTATTTCGGTGAGTTTCTTGATTCCTTAATCGGATATGTGATTTATTGAATTCGTTGTCATGTTGTATCGTGACATTCGGAATCATATATGCGTTCCGATTGGTTATTGTGTAGGATTTTTAGCCAAGCACATATATAGTCATGCGTGGATATTTTCGTATTAGACTGTGCACACGAGACGTAGTTCGTGAGGATAATTAGGTACATTGTCCCACGTATATCCTGGATTCCGTATACGGGGTGGACATGTGCACTGACACATTTTCGGATCGGGCATACTGTGATGTCCATCTTGAGCCGTACTATTTTTGGTCGTTCAATAATCCATTTATATATTTGGATGTGTTCGACATTTTGTGACTAATCGTTCATACGCCCGAGGGGTATGTTCGTTAGTCGGGTTATTTTTCTTGAGATCTAATCTATGTGAATTGTATAATATCTTGAGAATTCATTTATCATGTATAGCTGACCCTGTGTTGGGCGAAATACTTGTGTTGTAGTTTAGGTCGAGAAAAATGCAAGGCACGGGAAGATCATGCTGACGGCGAAGGGTTCGAAGGATACTAGTTCGGGGGCCCCAAGTCTTTTGTTGTCCGGTTTTGTTCGAACCGTGTAATGTTATCTTTCCGCTTTATTTTAAATTGTGGACTAATGTATTGTTATTTAAGGTATATTCCATCTCCATATGGATTATACTCGTATTTCGGATCCTGTGTGTAATAAGGCCATTGGTCATACTACTGTAAACTCCTAATCGGAGTAAATACTATGTATTGTGGTTCGTTATCACAAGTATTGCATAATTAATCTGTATTTTGGGTATCGCCTAGTGGGTCCCAGTGTGGGGTCTACGGCACTGTAATGGCCCCCTTTTTTTTGGGGTGTTACAGAAGATGGTATCGGAGAGTCGATTTTTTTCGAGGTTTGTGGCAGGATTAATCTGATTGATAATTCAAGGTAAATTCTGGATTGATTATATGATTGAAATTATTGGACTCAACATCGATATGATATTCTGTGTGACACACGTAGTGTCGATAATTCATTATGAACTATTTTCTTGAATATGTAAACTCTTGTTGCTATTAACTTAGCATGAATTTTGATTGGTATCATGAACTGTACTTATGGTTATCATTACGAATTGATTCTTTCAGTATGGAAAGAAATATGAGAGGCTGTGGCAGAGGGTGACGAGGCCGCGGAAGGGGCCGAATCCCGATACCCCAAGCCAACAGGCATGAAAATGCAGAGCATAGTTCCGCCGACAGTGATTCGCCTTCTAGGGACCAATCGCACCACACTGGACGCGAGGATGCGTGTGTCGATCATTACGCTGTGATGCAGGGCATGATGGCTTAGATGATCCAAATGGGTCAGTTAATGGAGGCTATGCAGAGAGCTACTGCCGACCAGCAACAGGGGCCACCTCCTGTACATGGCGGACCGGTGAGTCAGATCATCAGCGACATCTCTCGCCAGCGACCCCCGACTTTTGAAGGCTCCTCCGAGCATGCTGATATAATGCATTGGATTGAACACTTCGAGAAATTATTTGATATGGTAGACTGTCCAGTAGAGAATCGCGTCTCTGTAGCAGTTTACTATCTTGGCAAGGGCGCCCACACCTGGTGGCTTTCGGTGAGGCCAGCTGATGGCGTATGTACTTGGGAGGGATTTAAAAATCTCATGCTAGACTGTTATTATTCGGGTCCTCTCCGCGAGGCCAAACTATCAGAATTGCTGAATCCAGACCCGTCCGAAGATGATGATGTACTATCTGTTTCCGATAAATTCCAGGCACTTCTTCCTTTTGCCGCGATGATTGTCCGAACGGAGGCCGATAAGATTAAATATTTTCTCAAGAGGCTTAAACCCCGAATGAGAATGGAACTGCTGAATCACCACTGTATGACCCTACCTGAGTTCATCGAGAAAGCTCTGGAGTACGAATTGACCGCGAAAGAAATTTCGAAGAAGCAATTGTAGTCCAACAACAAGAAATTCAGGAACCAGAACCAGACCGACAGCAACCGGGGAACATTCAAGAGGCCCCAACCAGTACCGAATCCTTCTAAACGGCAACCCATGGCATCTAAGCAAACCGGATCGCAACCTCGAGTGGTCAGTATATCTGTTGTGTGCTATAACTGTAGAGACCAGGGACACATCAATTCTAAATGCCCAAGGCCGGCCGTTGCATACCATACTTGTGGGAAGAATGGACATCGTGCTCGTTATTGTAGGAGTGGACCAGGACGTACTCCAGCAGCACCTCATGCTCTAGTTCAGTCTTTCGTCCAGGACCGTGTACCGTTGTCCGCTTCTTATCAGACTACCGGGGCAAACAGAGGGATGGGCCGTGGAAATCAAGCTGGTGCATCTAGTACCGGGGCTGCAAAACCCAGAGTCTACGAGATGAAGAAGGCTGACGATCCCAAAGCTAGCATGATTGCAGGTACTCTCGAGATCCGATCTCAGCTTGTCTGTGTTCTTTTTGATACTGGTGCTTCACACTCCTTTTTATCTATTTCTTGTTTGAGTCGTTTGCCATTAGATCATGTTACCAATTGTGGACCTTATATGATTGGTCTACCCAATGGTAGAAGAATTGTTGGGAATCGTGAAGTGCAGGACTGTCCGATTCACATGAGCGACCGTGAGTGGTTGTCGAATTTAATTGTGGTCGATTTACCTAAAGATGATGTGATCTTGGGTATCGATTGGATGGATCGTCATGATGCCATACTTAGTGTCCGCAAGCGAACAGTGACTGTCACATCTGACGATGGTGTTGAGTGTACCTTTCAGGGTGACAATCCCAGCCGTTCTGGGAGAGTCATCAGCGCTATGAAAGCAGTGAAACTACTTAATCAAGGGTGTATTGGCTATTGGTGTTTCAAGACCAAAACTGCGGATCGACCACTCGAATTGGCCGATATTCTGGTAGTCCGAGACTACCCATACGTGTTTCCAGATGAGTTGCCAGGCTTACCTCCACATCGTGATGTAGAGTTCATATTGAATTAGAGCCAAGTATGTCCCTGCTTTCGAAAGCACCGTATCCTATGGCTCCGAATGAGATGCAGGAGTTGAAGAACCAGCTTGAGGATTTGACGGAGAAGGGCTATATTCGACCTAGTGCGTCCCCTTGGGGAGCACTAGTGCTATTTGTATGGAAGAAAGATGGATCCCCACTTCTTCAGCAGTGGGATGGCGGTTGGTTGGTAGACGAATCTCAGAAGGTCTTTGGATCAAGGTTTGCTAGGGGACATTGGGATCATGGAACTCAGGTCGAGAACCTGAAATCCTGAAACTTTGAGAGGGTGGGGCTAATTTGTTCAATTCAGTGGTAATGCTATCTTGAACAACATTAAATTCCCTTTCGTGCTGGAGCCTTGTTCTCCTTGCTGCTTCTCTTGCTTCTTTCCCCTTTTTGGCGTCATCAAGACGTCCTAGGATCTCCAGTGCGGCATCCTCTTTCGTCTCAATGTTTGTCATTCTCTCGACAAGGGTGGAGAGTACCTGCGACATATCTTTAATAGTTTTGTCGTGGGCTCGAAGCTGGGAACCGGTGTCGATCATGGCAGCTGCTGTCTTGGCCTCGGATGCGCGAGTTTTGGATTCCTCGTCTCTCAGGAGTTGCTCTTGTCTCTCTTGCAGATTCTTCAGGGTTTGCTTGAAGACTTCTGGCAAAACAGTGAAGGCTTCGACTATGCGAGAGACTTCATGCTGTAATCCAGTCATCTCTTCAACAGCAGAAGTGTGCATCCAATTCAGATCTTTTTCCACTGAATACAAGGCATTAACTGCATCCTGGATAAAGACGGTTTGAAGGCCAAGAGCACGCAATCGCTCTTTCCTAGCAACAGTGTTGGGAGAATCCAGATTAGCGAAGTCCTTGACTCCATTCAACCTTCTCAGATTCACGTTAGGACGTGAAGTGAGTTGGACATCCTCAGGTGTAGTACCTTCATCGGATTCCACGGTTGATAGGGCGGGAGCAACAGTTTCGGGTTCGGCAGCAGGGGGCGAGACATCCTCCTATGTCGAAGGGATTTCTGCAGACATAGATACAGGAGGGACTGATTCCTCCTGTTGTCTCTCATCAACTTCTTCTTCTTCTTCAGCAGGCTCGGTTGCCTGTTCCGAAATATTTTCTTCTTCCTCCGCGACAGGAGGGACTGATTCCTCCTACTCGGGAATAATATCTGGCTGTTGCGAGGGGGGCTCATGGCGGCTTGATGTCCCTTCATCAGATTGTTGAACCTGGGGGACTTCTCTTTCGTGAGCTTCCTCACGGCTCATTCTCAGACCTTCCTGGAAGGCATCATCGTCGTCGTCTGAGTCATGGTCTTCTTTTGGATTTTTGGGAGATTCCTTGGACTTATCTTTTCCTTTTCTTCTGGCATCAGATTTTTGCAAGAGATGGCTTTCGATCAGCTCTTTGTAGCATATATTATCCCATTGGATCAGGGCTTCAACTTCTGTGGAGTCCGTCACTTTCAATATGAATCTTTCTTCATTTCTCCACTCGCTCCAGTTGTACAGGGTATCGTATGGAGCTAGCCTGTAGCTTTTCCATTGAAGAAATTTTTCATATGCCTGCTTAATTTGCACAGAGAGAAGGGTTTTATTGATGATATTATCCGGGGAGGGACTTCGTACAACGTCTGAGTCCGCTATAGCGAGGGTTTCCTCTACAGGTGCGGGATCCTGTATGGAAGAGGGATTCCTTACAGGGGATGGTGCCCCGAAGGAAGGTAGATCCTGTACGGGTGTGGAATCCCGCATAGGAGAGTTAGTTGTTGGCTCCAAAGGGGCAGTCGACTCGCTAGAGTCTTCCAAGTTGGCAGATGTCCTCATATCCATCGTTGCTGCCTAAGGCTCGGGATTTACTGTCGATACAGTAACGGGCATCTCTTCCGCAGGGGTTGGGCCCTGGGGTAGTTGTTCAGTGGGTTGCGCCACGGTAGAAGCTTCCTCGGAGGTTTTTGTGTATTTGGCTTTAGAAAGCCTCCTTAGCTTCCTTTTCGGCTTCTCAGCAGCAGTAGGTGTCTTGCTGTGCGATCTCTTTCTTTTCCTTGAAGACTCCACACTCTGGGACTTTAAAGAAACATCCCTTGGATCTTCAGACACGGGCATACTGCGGACGGATGGTTGGTTGCAGATCAGAGTGCTCTGGTTAAAAGCCGAAGGCTTGACGCCTCCTAAGTAGATCCGGGAACTGATTTTCTTCGCATTTGCGGATTGTGGAAGTCCGCATTTCGTCAAAATGTGGTTTAAAAATAAACCAAAAGATTTCTTTTGAGTGGCAGTTTTGGACACTTCTTCCTGCAAGCGCTTCAGAATAACTTGACACCAATTGACCTTTTCACAGGTCAAAATTGCAACCATCATTCTAAACCTAAGATTAGTGCACATTTCAAATGCACCAGTGGGATTTTTGATGATTCTGCAACAAAAGTCATGCAAGTACACGTATGGCAAACATAAATTCTTCTTGTGACAGGTGGTGTGAACCACTTCAACCACAGCTGAGCCGGTGAACAGGCCATAGTACTTGGTCATCAGCTCTTGAGACCCAAAAGTCTCAAGTTCTTCCATGGTCAGGCCATCAGCGGGTAGCCTGTAAATGTTCTGGAGAAGATCTCGGTCGATGCAGATCTCCACTCCTTGAATGACAGCGGTGATGTCAGCGACGTGGCCTCCCTGGGCCAGCGATAGAAAGCGAACGGTAGCGTTGAGGTAGAAGTCCTCAACCAAATGAACGTCGTATTTCTCTGCGGTGTGACTCCCAAGGCGGTAGAGGCCTTGCTGATGGAGTCTGGTGATGATGAACTCCATGGGTTCGACGTCATTAGTTTCAGTGAGAATACGCTCGATGACAACAGATCTGGGGAAGATCTGTCCATCAATGATGTTCGAGGCTTTCTTGAGGGCGAGAGAAGATATCTGAGCAGCCATTTGTGATTCTTAAGAAAAGATGGAAAAGATTAAGAGAAATTTGCAGTAAAACGCAGAAACTTGTATGCTGTATTTGCTTGAGTGCTCTCAAAATATCCAGAAGGCGTAAAGAGTCTCTAATGGCAATTACAGTCCTTTTATAGTGGGCGGTGAAGAAGGGTTTTCCAGAGAACGAATGGTCAGATTTAAGGGATGGGAACCGGTGTTTGAAATGAACGGTCACGATGGACTTAGTATAACTGGTACACTTATCCAGTAAAATTTAAAATAGGAGCGAGTCCCACTTCTGACATTTGTTATTACCCTCGATGCCTGAAACGGTGATATAAAACATTAAACAATTTGAAAGCATCGCGGCTTTTGAGATTCAGTTGTCCAGATATCGTGTAAGGCATTTAATGTAAATGACGTTTGACATAAAAAATAGGGCACATGGACAAAAAATATTTTAAAATGAAATAATATAATATAATATATATACTTAATCGCAATCCTATAGTATGTGCTGTATCCGCGACGATACAGCGTTCCCCCTTAAAAGGTACATATGGGTTTTGATTCCATACATCAACTTTTGGATTAATGCTGTATTCATGGGTCATACTATATTCCCCCTTAATTATTGCACACGTCAGCTATAAGATGGTTTATATATCTTAGTTCCCTACAGTGCTGTATTGAAGACTCTGAGTGTACAGATAATTAATGGTGGATACTGTATTCTTGGGTCTTACAGCATTCCCCCTCAATTGTTGAGTAAAAATAGTAAATTACTTACAGGGAGTCGGGCTGTAGCAATCCCAATTCTTGTCGAAGCATGTTGAATCTTGCTGTGTCGAGAGGCTTAGTGAAGATGTTGGCCAACTGAATATCTGTATGAACCTTTTCGAGACGAACATCCTTGTTCTCGACATGATTCCTTATGAAGTGATGCTTCATGTTGATATGCTTAGTGCGCCAGTGCAGGACAGGATTGTGCGTTATTGCAATTACACTCGTGCTATCACACATGATTGGCGTCTTTCTAGCTTCAATCCCATAATCGGACAAATGTTGTTGCATCCAAAGGATCTGCATACAACAACTACCAGCAGCATAGTATTCTGATTCAGCCGTGGAGAGTGAGTTTTCCAATTGCTTCTTACTGAACCAAGAAACGAGTCTAGGTCCAAGAAAGTGACAAGTTCCACTTGTACTCTTCCTATCTAGCTTGCAGCTTCCGAGATCCGAGTCGCTGTATCCAACTAAATCGAATCCGCCTTCTTGAGGATACCACAATCCTACATCGACTGTTCCTTTAATGTACTTCAGGATTCGTTTAGTTGTATTGAAGTGTGATTTCTTATGTGCTACTTGATATCTCGCACACACTCCTACAACAAACTGGATATCGGGCCTGCTAGCCGTTAGGTACAGGAGAGAGCCAATAAGCTTCCTATAGAGTGATTGGTCAACTGGCTTTCCGGCTTCATCAGCACTAATTTGCACGGAAGTGCTCATGGGGTTGACGATGATTTGGAAGTGTTCATTCCAAATTTGTTGAGAAGCTCCTTGCTGTATTTTTCCTGGTTGATGAAAATACCTGTAGGCAACTGCATTACCTGCAAACCTAGGAAATAACTAAGTTCTCCCATCATATTCATTTCAAATTTACTTTGCATGAGATGGGAGAACCTTTGACACAAAGCAAGGTTAGTTGAACCAAAAATTATATCATCTACATAAATTTGCACCATTAGAAGGTCATCACCTTCCTGTATTTTGAACAAGGTCTTGTCCACAGCACCTTTCTCGAATCCATTATCGGTTAGATACTGGGACAGGGTCTCATACCAGGCTATAGGGGCTTGCTTAAGTCCATACAGTGCTTTCCTCAGCCTGTATACTAGGTTGATGCCGTCTGTGTTGGCAAACCCTGGTGGTTGTTCAACATAAACTTCTTCAGCAAGGTCTCCATTTAGAAATGCACTCTTGATATCCATTTGGTATACAATAAAGCTCTTATGGGCGGCAAAGACTAAAAATATCCTAATGGCCTCTAGTCTGGCTACAGGGGCAAAGGTTTCATCGTAGTCTATGCCTTCTTCCTATCTATAACCTTGTGCGACTAGCCTTGATTTGTTCCTTATGATTAGTCCATTTCGATCCTTCTTGTTTATAAATACCCATTTGGTTCCTATAACCGATTGATGCGTAGGTCTGGGTACAAGATACCGTACGTTGTTTCTTTCGAAACCGTTAAGCTCTTCTTCCATAGATGTTATCCAATGAGAATTATTAAGATCGTCTATGGTAGAAACAGGTTCGGACTGGGCTAAGAATACAGCAATAGTGCATATGTTGAGTCTTCTAAGCTCGGATTGAGATTTCCATTCAGGGAATGGTGATATCTCAGTATCTAGTTCTTCTTGTGCACAAAGTACATTTCCTTGTGTACTCTGTATTCTCATTCGGGTAGAAACACCAGCATCTATGTTTCCAATGATCAGCTCTTGCGGGTGATCTCTCAACCATCTTTGGTCGGGTTCTAATTCAGGATCCCGTACTATATCGAGAGTTTCTGTAGATACAGCTTCATCTTGTACAGCATCGGCTTCATCTGCGCCGATTCTTACAGCTGCGGGGTTGATTTCTAGGTCAACAACAGGTTTTATGGGAGTTGGTGGATATAAGATGGAGAGATGTTGGATGTTCCGAGTAATACCATCTACTCCTGCAGGGTTATGGTAAGGTTCGTCGAACACTACATGAACTGATTCCTCGATCGTCAGCTTCCTTTTATTAAAGATCCTGTAAGCTTTGCTGACAGAGGAGTATCCTACAAATATTCCTTCATCTGATTTCTCACCAAAGGTTCTAAGTTGATCCTTCCTATTGTTCAACACATAACACCTGCATCCAAAAATGTGAAAATATGAAACTAACGGAGTTTTGTTGTTCCATACCTCATATGATGTTTTGTTGTGGTGCTTGTTGACGATACAGCGGTTTTCAGTGTAGCATGCTGTATTGGTTACTTCACCCCAGAAACGCTGTGGCAGCTTGCTTGCGGCAATCATTGTCCTTGTCGCTTCTTTCAGCGTCCTATTCTTTTGCTCGGCAACACCATTTTGTTGAGGTGTACGGGCAGCTGAGTATTCGTGTTGTATCCCATTTTTCGAACAGGTATTGCTCTATAAAGCGGTTAGTAAATTCTGTACCTCTGTCGGAACGAATGGACACGATACTCAATGCCTTTTCATTTTGAAGCTTTCTCAAGAGCTCGGGCAGCTTTGATGTTGTTTCCTTCTTCTTGCTTAGGAAAATTATCCAAGCATACCTGGAGTAATCATCAACAACAACAAAACAGTATTTCTTACCTCCCAAACTTACTGGGTCGACAGGATCGTAGAGATCCATGTGTAGCATCTCTAACACTCTGTGGGTTGAAAGGTAGGATTTGCTCTTTAGGGTTGACTTGATTTGCTTGCCTTTCTGACACGGTCTGCAGATCCTGTCCTTTTTGAATGACACGTTTGGCAATCCTCTTACCATTCCCTGTCTTGAGAGTTTGTTGATCGTCTTGAAGTTGACGTGAGACATCCTCTTGTTCCATAACCAGCATAGATCTGCAGTGCCTTTGGCAACAAAACATGGAATTGAGGAGCTCATAGGCTTCCAGTCAGCGATATACATGTTACATGATCTGCTTCCTGTAAGCACAACTTCTTTGGTCTGGATTTTCTTGACTCTACAACGATCTATATAGAATTTCACCGAGAACTGTTTATCACAGAACTGGCTAATACTAAGTATATTGTACTGTAAGCCTTCAACATAGGCAACATCGGTGACTTTGAATTTTCCGACAAGAAGGTTTCCTTCCCCTCTTGTTCTTCCTTTAGATTTATCACCAAAACGAACTTTTAGACCGCGACCTTCTACGAAATCTGATAACTTGCTTCTATCTCCGGTCATGTGCCAAGAGCATCCACTATCGAAGTACCAGGTGTCCTTCTCTAGGATGTCCTGTATGCAAAGAGATTAAGTAGATTTAGGTCCCCTTTGATTGTTGGGTCCATGTATGTTAGTGCCTTTAGGTACCCAAATTTTCCTGACAGCAATTGGTTTACTGTAGGTCACATTCGGTACAGTGTTGCGTTATCTACGTGGGGCATAAACGTAGTCACTATAACCATGATAATTGTTATGCATGTAAAATTCAGGGTTATTATTATTAGTCCAGTACGAGTGCCGTCTTGGAGGTGGAGCCATTTTCTTTGGCCTAACAGCTTGCCTTCTGGGTCTCCAATTGGATTCCCAATGCTGTTGTTGATACTGAGCGGACACCTGCTGTCTCGAGGAATAACGGGGCTCCTGTATCCAATACCTCGGCGTGCTGTACTGATAGAACTGTCGTGCGGGCCTTTGGTATTTGGATACAACCTTCCTTCTGAATGGCTGTTGGCGCTGTTGATATGCTCGGGGAGTATGCTGTTGAGTGCGCCTTTCAGGTCTAAATAGCTGGTGATTCCGCTGTCTGGAGTATGATTGAGGTGGCGGAATGGCAGCCTTTGCTGTTCGCTGTGCAACAGGTTCCTTCATAGGACTCGAAGTTTCTTTCGATACAGGAATGGGTTCCACACCCCTGACAAATACTGTACTAGTTTTCCCTTTGTTTGAACATGAGTTGTATCCTAAGCCACATTTATCATGAGCATGTTGCCCAGTGCTTAGAATTTCTTCCATTCTTTTGGATGATTTCTCGATCGATTTCAGAATAGTCTCAAGTTCATCTTCTCATTTTTCGAGAGTTTTGACTTTGGCTTGAAGTAGAACCAAATCATTTGTCTTGCTTTCATTGTGAGTTTTAATCTCACTTAGTTCATGAGCAAGTTGATGATTGCTCTCCATGAGTTTTTCATGGTCGACTTTGCTGGTTTCACAATCAATAGACCTATTTTCATAATTTATTTTCAGCAAGTCATTTTCATCTTTCAGCTCTAGGTTAGACAGTTGGAGCTGTATATTCTCATTTTTCAATGTCTCATGGGCCTTTTAAATGTTATTAAACTCATTCATCATGTTTTCAAAAGTATGAGATGCATTGGAAGGAATGATTGAGGTTGAGCTTACCTCATCGTCGCTATCTTCATCTTCCGAAATGTCCTTGGCCATAAAGCACATATATGGTGTGGGGGAGGCTTCTGATTCACTTTCAGTGACCACCTGAAGACATTCTTTGGATTTGGATGGTGTGGGGGAGGCTTCTGATTCTCCAATCAGGGCCTTGAGCTTATTTTTCCAAGCACGTCTTCGTTCATCCCTCTCTTGTTGCTCGGCTTCTGGCAACATTTAGACTTTGGGATGAGGACATTTGTTTGCATAATGCCCTGGTTTCCTACAATTATAACACAAGTTAGCATCACCGGATGAAGTTTCGGTACTTACCCTGTGGACAGGTTTGGGCCTGTAGGGAGTCTTTCCAGACTGCTTGATGAACTTTTTAAATTTGTGCATGAGAAGTGCCATTTCATCTTGAGATAGGATGTCGTCGTCACTGTCAGCATTCGTGTGACTAAGCTTCAACGAGCTGGGCATGCTGTGTCAACGATTCGATACAATGGCTAGTGTTGTAACCTTTGAAGGAGATTCTTCAGCTTTCTCTCTTCTGTCAATATCATACTCAAAATCTTTGAGGTCAGAGAAGAGATCAAAAGTAGATATTTCATTAAGATTGCAAGACACACGCATAGCTGTGGTCTTAATGTCCCATCGGGCAGGGAGAGATCTGAAAATTTTTAAATTCTTCTCCTTTTGGGTATAAATTTTGCCCAAAGCTTCAAGTTCACCAATAATACCAGTGAATCTAAGGTCAAGTTCCTCAAGTGTCTCAGTTGGATTCATTTCAAAGTATTCAAATTGCTGAGTCAGTTTTGAAATTTTATTTTCTTTTGAGAGCTCAGTTCCCTCACAAATCAACTTGAGTTTATCCCAGATTTTCTTGGCTGTTTTACATCTCTTTACCTTCGAGAATGTGCCTTTGTCAAGAGTGAAAAATAATGCGTTCTTAGCCACATTGTCGAGGTTGGCTTGCTTTCTTTCATCTGTGGTCCATTGCTCGCGTTCCTTGTCGAGCATCTTAGCATGGGCTTAGCCTTCAACCCATGCGGCCGTGTTTACCTTCATGATCTTGATGGGGCCATCCTGTATAGCAAAAATCATCTCTTCATGCATTGCTGCAAGATGAGCCTCCATCCTAATTCTCCAATCATCAAATTCGTTAATAGGGAACATAGGCACTTTGTTGATCATAGATGTATCCATGTGAGAATAAAGGAATGAAAAAGACTATTTTAAAACATAAATGATTTTGGATCTGATTCAGTTAAAAATACGACTGATTCTTTTTAGAATCAACCGCTCCGATACCACTTGTTGGCCACTAAGTATACCGGATACAGCTTGGAAAGTATTTTAAACAACAAGTTGTACTGATTTTAAATCTGAGTGCGTAGCGGAAGTCTTAAATAGTTAGTTGCTGTGGATACAGCAACTCGATGTGCAGTGTATACTTAAATAATCACAGTTTAATAAAACAAGTAATGCAGAAGGTAAATAACACAGTATTTAAAGTGGTTCGAGGTAAACCCCTCTACGTCCACTGGTCCTCCACAGAGGAGTAAAAAGTTTATTATAATTACTGCGTACACAACTACGTAACTATAACAACACTTAATCAATATATCGTTCACACAGATTGATATAAAGATCTTAGCTTCAACTGTTCACACAGATTGGTTTGAGCTAACACTTTGACTGGCTTCTTCACACACAGTTCTGAAGCTTCGTCTTCTTCGATGCAATTCCTTCACACACAGTTCCAGAGTAGCAAAGATCACTCAGTCCACACAGGGCTGATCTGGGTTTATTCAAAGGATAGAACAGGGTATGAACAACAGCTTTGACTTTCTGAGCTTCTAGCAGATGATATGTTGTTCACAATTTGAGCACTGTATATCTCTTTATATCTGAAGAGCAGTGAGCTTTGGAGATATGTTTTGCTCTAATGTATATGATAATCACTTCGTAAGCTTTTGATAACGTTGGTATTGGTTTTCGGTAACTGATCTTCAACGCCTTGAGAAGATATATATAGTCTTCTGAAATATATCCGTTGGATATCTATCCATTGGGCAAGATTCTGTGACAACATATATTCAATTAAGATCCGGATATTGCGGGATTTGAAGATCTTCTGACTTACAGTATTTAATTACTTTATCCTTTAGTATTTAAATACTTTTTTATCAACGGGACTTGACATTTAGTGAAGACTGAAGATTCCTTATTTGTCCTGTTGAGAGCTGTATGGAAGGATTACTTATTGTCAATTCGAGACAGCTTCCATACTTAGTCTTTATGAGACTTCTTTGCTGTACTGAAAGACATGCTGGATCTATGAGAGGTCTTCGATACAGGTTGACACTATAGATCAGCTTTTCGATACAGTTTGCTTACTGTATACAGGATTGGTATATTGTCAAAACATACTGACACTACGATCAATACAGGGCAGTATCGATACAGGGTATTGTTATCCTAATAAATTCGATACAAGGTATTGTTATCCCAACAATTTCGATACAGGGTATTGTTATCCCAACAGTGTGCAAGATGATCATTGATAGCGGGAATTGTGAGAATGTAATTTCTGACGAGGCAGTACAAAAACTCCAACTCAAGACTGATCATCATCCTCAACCATAACGTCTTTCTTGGTTGAACAAAGAAAGTGAAGTGTTGGTCAATAAGAAGTGTCTAGTTTCTTTTTCTGTGGGACAACTCAACTATGACAGTGTCTGGTGTGACATAGTTATTATGGACGCGTGTCACATTCTTCTTGGACGTCCCTGGCAATACGACCGAAGTGTAATCCATGACGGTCGCAAGAATACATATTCTCTTCATGTCAATGGAAAGAAAATCGTCTTAGCCCCACGAAAAGAAGTTCCAAAACCACCATCAGCACCTCCGCCACCTAAGACACTCTTGTCTAGGACTAACTTCCTGAAAGAAGTCGAGAATGAATCGGTGATCTATTCCCTCGTTCCTCGTGAAGTCCTAGTAGCTAAAGAAGAAAGTGTCTTTCCTGAGGAAGTCAAACCTTTGATTAAGGAATACAAGGATGTGCTGCCCAATGATCTACCTCCTGGCTTACCACCTATGAGAGCTATCCAACACCACATTGATCTTATACCAAGTTCTACTCTTCCGAATAGGGCTGCATATCACATGAGTCCTAAAGAATCTGAAGAACTCCATAAGCAAGTAACAGAGTTGTTGACTCGAGGATATGTCCGAGAGAGTATGAGTCCATGTGCGGTCCCTGCTCTTTTGGTTCCGAAGAAAGACAACACATGGAGAATGTGTGTCGACAGCCGAGCCATCAACCGAATCACCATCAAGTACCGTTTCCCTATTCCTCATCTTGACTACATGCTAGATCAACTTTCAGGTTCCAAAGTGTTTTCAAAGATTGACTTAAAGAGTGGATACCACCAGATACGAATCCGCCCTGGTGATGAATGGAAGACGTCATTCAAAACTCATCAAGTCCTCTATAAGTGGTTGGTTATACCTTTTGGCCTATCCAATGCACCTAGTACATTCATGAGGTTCATGCACCAGATTCTACGACCATTCATGGGAAAGTTCGTGGTCGTGTACTTTGACGACATCCTCATCTACAGCTCTACCAAGGAGAAGCATCTCACCCACCTCCGAGCCGTGTTTGACACCCTTCGTGCTGAGCATCTTTATGCTAACCCTAAGAAGTGTACGTTCTTTACAACATCAGTAACTTTATTGGGTTTCATTGTTTCAATCGATGGCGTTCATATGGATCCATCAAAAGTGAAGGCTGTAGTGGAATGGCCTCAACCTCAGAATATCCATGACGTACGAAGATTCCATGGACTTGCATCATTCTACCGACGATTCATTCGAAACTTCAGCAACCTTGTTGCTCCTATTACCGAGTGCCTCAAAGGTAGTGAGTTCATTTGGACTAGTGAAGCAATGAGAAGTTTCCAACTCATCAAGAAAAAGATGACCGAAGCACCTGTTTTGGCTTTACCCGACTTTGACAAAGTATTCGAGCTCAATTGTGATGCCTCTGGAGTCGGCATTGGAGGAGTACTAAGTCAAGAAAATTGACCTATCGCTTACTTTAGCGAGAAGCTTTCTGGATCGAAAAATAATTACTCTACGTATGATTTGGAGTTCTACGCCATCATCCAGTCGTTGTAACATTAGAGACATTATTTAATCCATAGAGAGTTTATTCTCTTAACTGATCCTGAAGCCCTGAAGTACATCAATGGGCAACACAAGCTGAACAGAAGGCATGCTAAATGGGTCGCGTATTTACAAAATTTCACCTTCTCTCTTAAACATGTGTCTGGAAATTCTAATATTGTCGTGGATGCCCTAAGTCGAAGATCATGTCTACTATCTACCGTGAGTGCCAAGGTTATGGGATTTGATACCTTTGCTGAACTCTACCCGACAGATCCTTCTTTTGGACGTATTTATCATGAGGTTTGTGCTGGTTCACGTCATGACTTCATTCTCCATGAAGGCTATCTATTTCTAGGGGTTTGTCTATGTATCCCTGATTGTTTGTTACGATAACAAATCTTGGAAGAGCTACACAATGAAGGTCATTTTGGGCGAGATAAGACGTATTCGCTTGTGTCTGCCTCATTTTATTGTCCTAAATTGGGAAGAGACGTGGCTCACCTCATCCAGCGTTGCTATGTATGTCAACGAGGCAAGGGAGTGTTGACAAATGCTGGCCTCTATACACCCTTACCTGTTCCGAAAGGACCATGGATCGATGTAAGCATGGATTTTGTTCTAGGCTTGCCAAGAACACAACGTTCGCACGATTCCATCTTTGTTGCAGTGGATCGTTTTTCAAAAATGGCTCATTTCATACCTTGCCGAAAGACAATGGATGCCACAAGAATTGATCATCTCTACTTCATGGAAATTGTTCGTCTCCATGGTGTCCCTCAATCTATTACATCTGATCGTGACACCAAGTTCATCAGCAACTTTTGGAGGAGCCTATGGGTGAAGATGGGTACTAAACTCAATTTCAGCAGCGCCTATCATCCTCAAACCAATGGACAAACTGAAGTGGTCAATCGAAGTTTGGGAAATTTGTTGAGATGTCTTGTTGGAGAGAAGCCTAATCAATGAGACATGGTGTTAGCTCAAGCAGAGTTCGCTTACAACTGTACAACGAATCGAACCACTGGTATGAGGCCCTTCGAAATTATGTATGGTCATAATCCTTCCGGCACGTTAGATTTGCTTCCTTTATCCCGTCCTGGAAAGCAACATTTGAAGGTCAATGAAGTTATCTCCCATCTCCATGACATCCATGGTCAAGTGAAGGATGCTATCGAGAAGAGAAACTTAAAATACATTTGAAAGTCATTTTAGTTACGCCCGTAAGCACGAGGGTACGGCTGTATGTTTTGGGGGACTATAGCCGTATCATGCATTCATTGGGCAGGAGGGTGTTTTTAACGAAGGCAACTTACGGCCATAAGTTCGGCAGGATACGGCCGTAAGTGTTGTTGTTACGGCCGTAAGTCAGATCTATTACGGCCGTAACCCGGTCAGGGCAGGCATTATTGTTTTTCGACGAATCATTGTTACGGCCGTATGAAATGGATATTACGGCCGTAAGGCCGTTGACTTGGGAAGTTACGGCCGTAAGGTGGAAGAGTTACAGCCGTAACTCTGCGCAGTATATTAAGGTTTGAACGGGATTTTTGTGCTCATTTCACCATTTCTTCATCTTGGTTCCGAGAGAGAGTTTTTGTGGGAGAGATTTCTTATCATCAAACTTGTGTGTCCGAGATTAATCATCCTTATCCGTTTGTAGATCTTGGAAAGTCGATTAACACTAGTTTTGACGGATCGAAGAGGTTGGATCTTCAAAGGTAACTTTTCCCAAAACCTTAGATTTCGATTGTAAGATGGAATATGATGTTTTGGATGTTATAATCACGTTATATGAAGAGATATATACATGATTATGAGTTCGTATGAATATTCATTGCATTATAGAAGGATTATTTCAAAAACACCTTAAATGTCGATTTGGATTTGGTGGTTTCGATTAGATGTTGTTGAAATCTCGAATTGTTTATTCATATTGGGTTATTGATTGTGTTAGAAGATGTTTTATGGATTGAATCATTCCTTGGAGGTTTGGAATCGATTTAATTGGGGTTGGTTGTAAACAATCGAATATTGGTTACAACGTGTTTGTTATAATGCCCCAATGAATTTGGTTTTGTCGTATCAATATTTTGAGTTGGTTGTAATCATGTTTGATTCGTATTTGAAGCGGATTGTTGGTAATTGTGTTATTCAAGGTTGTTCGAGCGGCTGACATTTCTATTTTAGGACGTTGTTCTGGGAAGGACTTCTTCATCAGTATTGTGTAAGTTCATTCTTACTCGGTTAAAAGGATACTCATTCCTTTCGTTGTTATTCATTCATATTCATAATTCATTCATAATGTATTAATCATGTTGAGACTTGTAAGTAGCAAACTAATCATTCACTTCACGAGGAACGACGGTTCCAATCATTTCAGTGAGCTATCATTCATTTCATTATTATTTCATCTCGGTGAGTCATTCTTGACATTGTCTGATTATTATTCATAAAGATTCATCATGGTCACTTTTGTTCGTGTGACCTTCTGGGTTCATATTTCGTGGCTGTGTGGGGATGTATGGAATTTTTAGTCGAGCACACGACAGTCATGTGTTTGGGTTCACCGACACAATAGACTGTGCACACGGTAACGTTTTCCTCCGTGAGACTAATTAGGTACAAGGGCGGGTGTGTCCGGACACTTGCCTTGTGCACTTGCACATACCATTACGGGCGTACTATGATGCCCTCTTCAGCTTAATTTCATAACCAAAAGATATATCATTATTGTGTTTGTTCAACTCTTGGGGATTGTTGTTCTGTGTAACTGACCCCGTTGGGGGATGTTGTTTTCAGGCCATGGCAAGGCAAAAGCACGAGAAGAGAACTTTGACGGCGAGGAGCCCCAGTGATACTAGTAGGGCCCCCCAGTCTTTTTAGTCTTCATGTTTTCTACATTTTTATTTCTGCTGCAGATTTCCGTTTGAATGTTTATTTATTTCGTGTTGTATATTTTATCTTCATATAAAATATACAAGTATCCTGTATTTCCTGGGTGTATTTTACTTAAAAACTCCTCATCGAAGTACTTGGTTATATAATGTGGTTCGGTACTGCACTTATATTATTTAATTCATAAATTTTCATTCACCTGGTGGGTCCCAGTTGGGGGTCCACGACACTGTAATAGCCGCCTAGTTTGAGGTGTTATAGAGTTGGTATCGGAGCGTGGTTTTGAATAATACCTTCCGAGTAATGTCTCATTTGAAATCATCATTCACCAGACTAGTATCATTGGACTTTCGCGTCACGTGTGACCTGTGCAAATGCCAAGCCCCTTAGACCGTAAGAATTGTAAGATTTCTGACGCCATGGTATCATTTCTGGCAATAAGAATCACTCATTCATCATTCAGTCAAAAATCCTCAATCATCATTTTCATTTTGATCATGTCGATTATGTTAATTCATTAATCACTCAGTTCATTTCATTGCTTAGTTGTTGATCTTGAGGATCGCATCATTAATCTTGTTAACTTGTTCAAGATAATCATTTCAAGAATTTAATTAGATAATCATGCCACCTCAGTTGATCCTTCATGTAATCATTGTGTTAGAGTGTGTATGCTCACTATCATCATTTCATAACGTAATCATAATGCGGTACTCATGCGAGATCAACAATTATCTTGTGACTTTCCTACTTTAGTATGGAGAGAGCGGTCAGAGGACACAGGGGAAGAGGCTGCGGTGTGGGTCGAAACTCGGGAACTCATGCGAATACACGTGCGAACGCGAGGAACGATGCTAATTCATCGAGCAGTGACGCTGCCACTCATTCACCTGGAAATAATCATTCACTGTCAGGGAGTCGTACCTGGGACACAGCTCAGTCAGAAGGTGTTCGGGTCGATCCACTCGCTTTTATGCAGGGCATGATGGCCCAAATGACTCAAATGGCACACCTCATAGAGACGATGCAGAACTCAACCGCACAGAATCAACAGGCTCCTCCGCCGCCACCTCAGAGGCAAGAGAGGATGGTGAGCAGTATCACTGGCGACATCTCTCGCCAGAGGCCACCTACTTTCGAGGACTCATCCAAGCCGGCGGATATTATTCACTGGCTTGAGCATTTTGAGAAGCTTTTTGCTATGATAGATTGCCCCGAAGGGCATAAGGTTTCAGTTGCGGCTTACTATCTGTGTAAGAGCGCTCACTCTTGGTGGTTATCTTTGAAGCCCACCGACGGATATTGTACTTGGGATCAGTTGAAGACCACCATGATGTAGAGATATTATCCGGCCCCACTCAGAGAGGCCAAGTTATCAGAACTACTCATTCCCGACCCTTCAGCGGACGACGATGTTCTCGCCATTGCCGAGAAATTTCAGAAGCTACTTCCTTTCGCCTCATCCATTATTCACTCTGAGGCGGATAAGATCAAATATTTCAGTAAGAGGTTGAAGCCTCGTATGCAGATGCAGTTGCTTAATCATAACTGCACCACTCTTGCCGAATTCATCGAGAAAGCTCTTACTTATGAGCTTAGTGCTAAGGAAATTACTAAGAATCAAACTTCATCTTCTGGAAAGAAGTCAAGTAATCGTAACCAGTCTTAGGGCAGTCAGGCAACCTTCAAGAAGCCTCGTGCGGGCCCTACTTTTTCTGAGCGACCTCCTATGGCGCCTAGACCCGCGGAATCTCACTCCCGAGCGGCCAGTTCGGCCATCACCTATTTCAACTGTGGAGAACAGGGTCATTTCAGCACTAAGTGTCCGAGGCAGACTATCACGTGTAATAACTGTGGGATTGCTGGGTATAAGGCCCGCTTTTGCCGAAGAGACTCCAAACCTACTCCAGCGGCATCTCAGGCCCCGAAGCAGTCAGCTGTTCATAATCAGGCTACTCAGTCAGCGTCGTTTGAAACGACGGGAGCGAATCAAGGCGGAGCCCATAGTCGTCTGATAGGAGCGTCTGGTGCCGGGACTAGACGATCCGGAGGCCCGAATGATCTCAGGTACACTCGAAATTCTATCTCAACCTGTGTGTACCCTTTTTGATACTGGTGCATCGCATTCATTCATTTCCGAGTCATGTATGGGTAGACTTCATCTGGATAGTGCTACTAGTTGTGAGCTTTATATCATTGGTCTACCAGACGGTAGAAGGATTATTGGAAATCATGAGGTTAAGAATTGTCTAATTCAGCTTAATGGCGGTGATTGGGTGGCGGGCCTAATCGTGACAGATTTACTTAAAGACGATGTAATATTGGGTATTGATTGGATGGATCATCATGATGCCATCCTTAGTGTCCGTAAGCGTATG
Organism: Orobanche coerulescens; assembly: GCA_033398695.1. Lineage (NCBI taxonomy): Eukaryota > Viridiplantae > Streptophyta > Magnoliopsida > Lamiales > Orobanchaceae > Orobanche > Orobanche coerulescens. The sequence continues at coordinate 8,559,839 of CM065814.1, forward strand.
GTCACTATTGTTTCAGATGATGGAGTTGAGTATGTATTTCATGGAGGTAATCCCAGCTGTTCCGGTAGAGTCATTAGTTTGATGAAAGCAGTGAAGTTACTCAATCAAGGGTGTATTGGTTATTGGTGCTATATGACCAAGACCGAGTAATCATCAGTGATGTTGGTGGATATTCCTGTAGTGAGAGAATATGTCGATGTATTTCCAGACGAGTTACCTGGTTTGCCTCCACATAGGATGTGGAATTCACGATAGAGTTGGAGCCTGGTACGTCCCCGTTATCTAAGGCATTATATCGAATAGCCCCGACCGAAATGCAGGAAATGAAAAATCAACTGGAGTAACTGACCGAGAAAGGTTATATCCAACCGAGTGCATCCCCGTGGGGAGCACCTGTGTTATTTGTCAAGAAGAAGGATGGTTCATTTCGCTTGTGCAATGATTATTGGGAGTTAAACAGGGTGACGATCAAGAATAAATATCCCCTACCCAGAATCGATGATATCTTAGATCAACTTCAGGGAGCTTCAGTATTTTCCAAGATCAATTTAAGATCTCGGTATCATCAGTTGTGAATTCTAGAGTCGGATATTGCTAGAACGGTGTTTCGGACACGCTATGGTCATTATGAATTTGTGGTGATGCCGTTTGGGTTGACTAATGCACCTGCGGTAATCATGGAATTAATGAATCGAGTATTCATCAACTATCTAGATCAGTTTGTGGTTGTCTTTATTGATGACATTTTGATTTATTCTCGTAACCGAGAGGAGCACGAAGTTCACCTTCATCAGGTTCTCGACGTGTTGAGACAAGAGCAACTTTATGGGAAGTTTTCCAAATGTGAGTTCTGGCTGTCCGAATTGATATTCCTCGGACATGTGATTTCATCAGACGGAGTACATGTTGACCCTCAAAATACGTAGGCTATCCGAGATTGGCAACCTCCGAAGAATGTTAAGGAAATCCAAAGCTTTCTCGAATTAGCAGGTTATTACCGGCAATTTGTGGAAGGATTTTCTAAAATCGCTCAACCTATGACGAACCTTTTACGGAAGGATAAGAGATACACGTGGTCTGATGCGTGTCAGCAGAGTTTTGAGGAACTCAAGACTCGTTTTATTTCAGCACCTGTCTTTTCCTTACCACAAGGGACAAAAGGATTCGTAGTTTATAGTGATGCGTCCGGACACGGTCTTGGATGTGTACTAATGCAGAACGGGAAAGTCATTGCCTATGCTTCATGGCAACTGAGACCTTATGAGATCAATTATCCGACCCACAACCTGGAGTTAGCAGTCGTGGTCTTCGCATTGAAGATTTGGCGACATTATCTTTATGGTGTCACTTGTCAGATTTTCACCGACCATAAGAGTTTGAAGTATATATTTACTCAGAAGGAGTTAAATATGCGACAGAGACGATGGTTGGAACTAATCAAAGATTATGACATCGAGATTCAATACCACCCGGGCAAGGCGAACATTGTCGGCGACGCCCTTAGTCGTAAGTCAGTTCAGGAGCAAATGCTTGCTCGTTTAACAGTTCAAAAGGAGCTTCAACATGAATTCCTAAGACCCAAGATCGAGGTCTGGTTACAGCGAGTGCAAGGGCAACTTTGCATGTTAGAGATTTCATCGCCACTTGAGGAGACGATCAGAGTGAATTAAGGTTCAAACCCGTTTTTATTGCACATCCGAGAGGATGTGTGTTGGCCATTATGTATACTGGATACAGCATGGAAAGTGTTTTAAACTACAAGCTGTACAGTTTTAAATCTGAGTGCGTAGCGGAAGTCTTAAATACAGTAAGTTGATGTGGATACAGCAACTCGATGTGCAGTGTATACTTAAATAATCACAGTAATTAAAACAGTAAAGGGTAGAAGGTAAATAACGCAGTATTTAAAGTGGTTCGAGGTAAACCCCTCTACATCCACTGGTCCTCCACACAGGAGTAAAAAGTTTATTATAATTACTGCGTACACAACTACGTAATTATAACAATACACAATCAACATATCGTTCACACAGGTTGATATAAAGATCTTAGCTTCAACCATTCACACAGATTGGTTTGAGCTAATGCTTTGACTGGCTTCTTCACACACAGTTCTGAAGCTTCGTATTCTTCGATGCAAATCCTTCACACACAGTTCCAGAGAAGCAAAGATTACTCAGTCCACACAGGGCTGATCTGGGTTTGTTCAAAGGATAGAACAGGGTATGAACAACAACTTTGACTTTCTGAGCTTCTAGCTGATGAAGTATTGTTCAAGTTGTTTGAGCACTGCATATCTCTTAGATCTGAGTTGCAGTAGGCTTCTGGAGATATGTTTTGCTCTGATGTATATAATAATGACTTTGTCACTTGGTAACTGATCTTCAACGCCTTGATGAGATATATATAGTCTTCTGAAAAATATATCCGTTGAGATAAATCCGTTGAGCAAGATTCCGTTCCAATGGGATGAAAGGCACGATCCGGATTTTGCGGGATTTGAAGATCGGTTGACTTACAGTATTTAAATACTTTATCCTTTAGTATTTAAATACTTTTATATTAACGGGACTTGACTTTTAGAGGGAACTGGAGATTCCTCCTTTGTCCTGTTGAGAGCTGTATGGAAGATCACTGTATTGTTGATTCGAGACAGCTTCCATACTTAGTCTTTATAAGACTTCTTTGCTGTAGTGAAAGATTCCACTATTTGCTGGATCTATGACAGGTCTTCGATGCAGGTTGACATTTCAACTTTTCGATACAGTTTCCTTACTGTATTGAGGATTGGCACATTGTCAAAACCTCTTATCATCGCTATTCGATACAGGGATTGATTATCCTGGCTGTTTCGATACAGGATAGTTGTTATCCCACCAATGTGGTTCAGGGGAAAGCCCCTAGATTTGTGGTCCACGAGGATGGACTTTTGCGATTTAAGAATCGGTTATGCGTACCGGCAAATGACGAGTTGAAAAACTCGATTTTGAGAGAAGCTCATGCTACCCCTTATTCCATTCATCCGGGGTCTAGCAAGATGTACAAAGACTTGAAACAAAATTACTAGTGGAGTAATATGAAGCGAGAAGTCGCAGAATTTGTTTCGAGATGTCTAACCTATCAGCAAGTCAAGATAGAATATCAGTGACCGGCGGGTATGCTGAAACTGCTCCCTATTCCAGAGTGGAAGTAGTAGGATATTTCTATGGACTTCATCACGAGTTTGCCGACGAGTCGTCGTGGCATGAATACAACTTTGGTAATTGTGGACCGCTTAACTAAGTCAGCTCATTTTCTTGAGATTAAGGATACGTGGGGACCCGAGAGACTTGCCCAGTTGTTCATCAAGGAGATAGAAAGACTGCACGGTACCCCTAAGAGTATCGTTTCTGATCGTGACGGGCGTTTTGTGTCACATTTCTGGAAATAAGTTCATCGTGCCATGGGAACTCAGCTTAATCTCAGCACAGTTTTTCATCCTCAGTCCGATGGACAATCAGAGAGGACTATTCAGACGTTGGAGGACATGTTGAGGGCATGTGTTCTCGATTGTAAAGACGATTGGGAAGCCCAACTACCGTTGATCGAATTCACGTATAACAACAGTTGGCATGCTTCGATTAAGATGGCACCTTAAGAGGCCTTGTACGGTCGTCGTTGTCAATCTCCTTTATGTTGGGATGACTTATCATAATCAATCGGCACCGAGCCCGATATGCTTATAGCCGCCCGCCAGAAGGTAGCTTTGATCAGGAGTCGTTTGTTGACCGCTCAGAGTCGACAAAAATCATATGCAGATAATCATCGTTGACCATTAGAGTTCGAGGCAGGTGACCACGTTTTGGTCAGGGTATCCCCTAGTCGAGGTATCTTCCATTTGGGGAACTGGGGGAAATTAAGTCCGAGATTCATTGGACCGTTTGAGATTTTGGATCGAGTAGGCAGTTTGGCCTACCGATTGGCCTTACCTCCGGCGTTGAGCCGAATTCATAATGTGTTTCACATCTCTCAGCTGAGAAAGTATGTTGCCTACCCGAGTCACATACTTCAATTCGATGAAATCGAGATCGCGGATGATCATTCGTATGAGGAGCGTCCTGTGCGAGTCTTAGAGCGGCGTATCAAACAGTTGAGGAACAAGACGATTCCTTTGGTTAAGATTCAGTAGTCTAGACACGGAGTCGAAGAGGCTACATGGGAAACCGAGGATAGTATGCGGGAGAGTTATCCCGAATTGTTCGACCCTTAGTTTCAAGGACGAAACTCCTTTTAAGGGGGGAGTATGTAATACCCGGTTGTAAATTCATTTATTTTCATTCAGTAAATTGTCACTTAGTAAATTTTCACTCATTAATAATTATTCATCATTCATGTTCATTCATTTGTATTATTCGATTGGCGTATTTAAAGTCGTGTATCAGTTACCGATCGTCATTCAATCCCGTTTGAGTATCAAGATGAGAGTTTTATCATGATCACCGTGTTTGGTTGTCTTGTGTTGGAAGTATCATATTTTGCATGTTTTTGGACTTGTTTTCAATCACATACGTATCATGTCAGATCATTCATCATTCATAACGAGAAAATGGAGTTGTCGGATTTTTTGTCATTTCGAGCAGTGAGTTACGGCCGTAACATGCATTCGTGAATTTGGTGTCTTTCTGGACGAAGACAACTTACGTCCGTAAGTCATTTTAGTTACAGCCGTAAGCACGAGGGTACGGCCGTATGTTTTGGGAGACTAAGGCCGTATCATACATTCGTTGGGCAGGAGGGTGTTTTTGACAAAGGCAACTTACGACCGTAAGTTCGGCACGATACGGCCGTAAGTGTTGTTGTTACGGCCGTAAGTCAGCTCTGTTTACGTCCGTAACTCGATCAGAGCAGGCATTATTGTTTTTCGACGAATCATTATTGCAGCCGTATGAAATAGATATTACGGCCGTAAGGCCGTTGATTTGGGAAGTTACGGCCGTAACTCTGCGCAGTATATTAAGGTTTGAACGGGATTTTTGTGCTCATTTCACCATTTCTTCATCTTGGTTCCGAGAGAGAGTTTTTGTGGGAGAGATTTCTTATCATTAAACTTGTGTGTCCGAGATTAATCATCCTTATCCGTTTGTAGAGCTTGGAAAGTCGATTAACACTAGTTTCAACGAATCGAAGAGGTTGGATCTTCAAAGGTAACTTTCTCAAAACCTTATATTTCGATTATAAGATGGAATATGATGTTTTGGATGTTATAATCACGTTATATGAAGAGATATACACATGATTATGAGTTCGTATGAATATTCATTGGATTATAGAAGGATTACTTCAAGAACACCTTGAATGTCGATTTGGATTTGGGGGTTTCGATTAGATGTTGCTGAAATCTCAAATTGTGTACTCATATTGGGTTATTGATTGTGTTGGAATATGTTTTGTGGATTGAATCACTCCTTGGAGGTTTGGTATCGATTTAATTGGGGTTGGTTGTAAACAATCGAATATTGGTTACAACGTGTTTGTTATAATGCCCCAATGAATTTGGTTTTGTCGTATCGACATTTTGAGTTGGTTGTGATCATATTTGATTCGTATTTTAAGCGGATTGTTGGTAATTGTGTTATTCAAGGTTGTTCAAGCGACCGACATTTCTATTTTAGGACGTTGTTCGGGGAAGGACTTCTTTACCGGTATTGTGTAAGTTCATTCTTACTCGGTTAAAAGGATACTCATTCCTTTCGTTGTTGTTCATTCATATTCATAAATCATTCATAATGTATTAATCAAGTTGAGACTTGTAAGTATCAAACTAATCATTCACTTCACGGGGAACGACAGTTCCAATCATTTCAGTGAGCTATCATTCATTTCATTATTATTTCATCTCGGCGAGTCAATCTTGACCTTGTCTGATTATTATTCATAAAGATTCATCATGGTCACTTTTGTTCGTGTGACCTTATGGGTTCATATTGCATGGCTGGGTGGGGATGTGTGGGATTTTTAGTCGGGCACACGATAGTCATGTGTTTGGGTTCACTGACACAATGGACTGTGCACACGGTAACATTTTCCTTCGTGAAACTAATTAGGTACAAGGGCGGGTGTGTCCAGACACTTGCCTTGTGCACTTGCACATACCATTACGGGCGTACTATGATGCCCCTCTTCAGCTTAATTTCATAACTAAAAGATATATCATGATTGTGTTTGTTCAACTCTTGGGGATTGTTGTTCTATGTAACTGACCCCGTTGGGGGATGTTGTTTTCAGGTCATGGCAAGGCAAAAGCACGGGAAGAGAACGTTGACGGCGAGGAGCCCCAGTGATACTAGTAGAGGCCCCCAGTCTTTTCAGTCTTCATGTTTTCTTCATTTTTATTTCCGTTGCAGATTTTCGTTTGAATTTTATTTATTCCGTGTTGTATATTTTATCTTCATATAAAATATACAAGTATCCTGTATTTCTTGGGTGTATTGTACTTAAAAACTCCTATTCGGAGTACTTGGTGATATAATGTGGTTCGGTACTGCATTTATATTATTTAATTCATAAATTTTCATTCACCTGGTGGGTCCCAGTTGGGGGTCCACGACACTGTCATAGACGCCTAGTTTGGGGTGTTACTACAACCATCTATACGGTATCAAAACAATACTCCAAAAATCCTCAAAACATCATCATAACTCACGAGCATGAAATAATTCGTCTGTGCCAAATCCTTTCCGGCGGATTTGCACAATCAAATCTCAACCTGGATAAAACCGATAACACACAGCATATCTGTAGATAAACTACCACAAAACAGTGATAACAAGTCCCGAAACATCGATGTACAGTCTGAATACTCATACGATCAATAACAATGATCAACCAATGAATCGACCGAGAATATTATCAACATGACAAACCCTGATACGACCGACGAAGGATCAACGATAACCGAGAATACCCTCAACATGGTAAACTCCCAAACACGATCAACAAAGGATCAATAATGACCGAGAATACCCTCAACAAGGTAAACTCCAACACGATCAACAAAGACCAACAATAACCGAGAATACCCTCAACATGGTAAACTCCAAATGATCAACAATAAAGGATCTCAAGAAATAACACCAACTATCGAACATACCCCTCGGGCATATGATCAACCAGCCGCAAACCGTCGAACATACCCAACCATAAATGGAGGATGAACGACCAATCAATATGGCTCAAAGATGGAAGTCATAGTACGCCCGATCTGGAAATGTATCCGTGCACATGTCCACCCCATATACGGAATCCAGGATATACGTGGGACATGTACCTAATTAGCCTCACGAACTACGTCTCATGTGCACGGTTCAATGTGGAAATATCAACACATAACCACAGTGTGCCCAGCTAAAAATCCTACACAATGACCAATCGGTACGCAGATACGACTCCAGATATGTCACGATGCAACATGACAACAAAACTCAAAGAATCACATATCCGATAAGGATCAAAAGACTCACCGAAGCGAACAAACTGACAAAGAAAAGTCGACATGACTAATCAATATTCAAAACAACAATCCTGGGGTCATCATCCCCGACAAATATCAACACGATCAACGATCTCAATATAATAATCCCTCGGATCATCATCCCTCAACAAAATAATCAATACGAATACCAATATACGAAACATCATCGTACAACATATAAAACAACTCAACATAATAATTATCTTCATATGTGAACAGTACTTAAATTACCTCAGAGTCGAAGATAATATCCTTTCCACGAACCAACATCCCTGAATGAATACACAGTTATACGAATAATCCCGAAATAAGAATAGTCCATTTATACCAACAAACCACTATCCCGACATCAATGTCGGCACGGTAAACCATCCTTGATATCTGACATTTTACATCACTGACCAAAGATAACTCACATATCCGTCCTTACTAAACACATTTAAACCATATACACTATGATTTAATCCAAACCATCATCCCGACAATTTATATTTATAATATCATTGCTATTTGAATTATAAATGAAATGAAATCAAAACCATTCATTAAATATTAGAAAATGAACAAGTATAACTTGACTCGATACCGATACCACGAAGCCGTTACCAAATCCATTGCCTTTGTCTACGAGCTCCTCAGTCCCGACCAAAGGCAATCTACGAACTCTCCAATCTCAACCGCAATACAGCGATCATAATCCACGATCAAACCATCACAACCTATTGCAATAACCGATTAACATACATTCGATAATAATCAACAACCGATATAGCCAACCAATCAAACTCAATGGTTCAACGAAACCTCGATCATATACATAAAACCAAATAATCCAACTCAACAAATACGAACTCAGATCCACAATACAAGTCGTAACTCGATGATCACAAATAACAATCAATAACTGATCAACAAACACAACGGTTCTACAATATCCCGATTAAACACAAATCTGAACAACCAAATCAATCGATCATGAACTCAAAACCACAACACGATCCATAATTCGATAATCATATCAATAATCAATTTAAACCAATAACAAGGGTCTAAACGATACCGATTCCAAATCCAATCTTAAATACGAATACTAGTTTCCTCCTTGTAAATTCATAATAAAAACCAATTACCGATTATCATTATCAATCCAGACAATCCGATTAGTTCAACATTATAGATAATCATATTCTAAGGGTTTCAAACAACTCAAACATTCGATTTGAACACTTGTTCAATACGTATGAACTTTCAAACTCAAAGGTGAAGGATAATCTTATCAAAAACTTAATCATATTCGTATTCCTATACGAATATTGTACCAAAACACATAACTTAAGTAAGTTTAATCAACATATTCAATTCCGAATTCAAACTTAAATTCAACATGATATGATTATCCCTTGTTCACATATATCAATCTCATGCCAAACTATACTTAGGATCATTCGACTCATATGAAAACATATCCTCAAAGAAAGATAATATCCTTGTCAAATTCATAATCGCGATTCGTATATCATCAAGACCATACGAAAGATCAAATCACCATTCACATAACTTGTCCCTTAACATCCATAATCATCATCTTATTCAATATACACCTCATATATCATCAAGAAGTACAACAATAATACCATAACCATCATCATACGAGGAAGACATCAACAACAACATCAAAATCCGAAATTAAAGAGAGGGATTATCCAACATATCTCTTAGAAGATGAAATACACAAGTAACCACCTCAAGAATCATCACTATCTTCATATCTCAAGCTCCAATCCTATGTTCCCAAGCTCATAACCAAGTTAAAAGTCTTTAGAACACACTTAGAAGTGAAGAAGGGCAGATTTGGATAGGAAGATCTCTTTGGTTCGTGAGGAAAATGAAAGACCACACTTCATTTTATAAACTGCACTCTTCATTACGTACGCTAAGGCCCTCACTTAATGTACGTAACATACCTTAACGTATGGTATACATCATCCATAGCGTACGTAATACTTAGTCAGAACTCACTGCCTCATTTTGTGAACTTCATTACGTACGTAACTCTTGTGCCATAGCGTACGTAATGAGTACGTTGACCTGCTACAGTAATATACTCGCATTACGTACGTAATACAACCTGCATAGCGTACGTAATGCTCGAGGTTGACTCGCCTGTCCATATCTGCTGCCGACACCGGGCCTCACCTTCCGACCATGACTCGGTCCTGTCTGATTCCTCTTGTTACGTACGTAATGCCTTGGCCATAACGTACGGAACACTAGCAACTTAGCGTACGTTATCTCAAAATTTTAACGTACGTTAAGGGCTCTATACTTAGCCATTTCCAACCATTCCTACCTGTCTCGACATACAGGATACAAACATACGGCATACTGAATACATATACTGAATCCAATAATATTCTCATATGATATACCCGATATCAAAAATACGATAACCTGATACACGATATCCTCAAACGCAATTGTCGTCCAAGTACGACAATTACACAATTACAACTGTCTCGGTTTCAATTTATTTTATCCATACTGTATAGATACCAAACTATGCAGTATATCTCAGATAAAATAATGCGAAAAATTTATACTGAAAATCCGGGTATTACATACTACCCCCCTTAAAATAGGTTTCGTCCTTGAAACTTGCAATCCTATCATAAACAACAGATCAATCCAAAATTTCCAACTCATCACGAAAACAATCAATTGTCGCCACAAGCGAATAACCAAAACGATATACTTACAGGTGCGTGAAGTCGATGATCTCCCGTGATACTAGCACACGACTTCCATACGAAGTCTCAACACAATACCAACATACATCAATATCACAAATAGTAATTTGAAAATATCTCAAAAATTTTGGAACCTCCAAAAATCGGTTCGACTCAAAAGTCAGAAAATCATTTTCAAAAGCCACGCTACTACCGCTCCGGTAGAGCCACATAACACACACGCCTGGGTTTCACAAAACCCAAAGTTCCGATACCATCTTCTGTAACACTCCCAAAACCATCCAGGATATTACAGCGCCGTGGTCCCGCGCCAGAACCCACTAGGCTAAAAACCATTTCAAAACGTTTCAAACACGCCGAAGAGGCCAAAGACGGTAATGTATTTTAAATAATTTTTAAAAATCCATTTTCCAACTACCGTCACGAAATAAAATCATTAAAAATTCAAGGCCAAAATACCAAATCTCGACATTACAAAATGTACGTTAAGACACCACTTAAACGTACCGATAAAATAGTTGGGGGAAAAGGGTTTAACGGAATAACCCAAATTTACGAAACACCCAAAAAGGCTATTTTAAAAGTACACACGAGTTGGTAAAGATACCGAAAAGTCATTTTAAAATACACACGCAGCGGATAAAAACACAGTTCAAAATACACATTTGCAGCGGAAATAAAACAACCAGAAAGAATACACAATTCTCCAAAAACATGCCACAGCCAGTATCACCCAGGAAGTTCATCTCTTCACGACCGCTACTAGCTCGATCTCCGAGTACCTAAAAATAAAACCCACAATGGGGTCAGCCACAATACTCAATAATGATAACGATCACATCATCATAAATAATTACATACCAATGTAATAATACTGTAAGAATACTACCAACGTAATCTTACCGTCATATCCTTACCAATCCATAGCAATCCAAACCAAATCAATTCTTACCATAATCCACATTTCGCATTCTCAAATGACGAAATGAACTCAATAACAATCATCTGTGCGGTATTCAAACTATACCAAGTATCCTCAAAACATTATCATAACTCATAAGAAGAATAATCCATCCGTGCCAAATTCTATCCGTCGGATCGCACCATCAAATACCACAAAACAATGATAACAATTACCGAAATATCGACGTACAGTCCGAATGCTCATTCAATCAAATAATAATGATCAACCAATAAATCGACCGAGAATATCATTAACATGATAACTCCGATACGACCAATAAAAGATCAACAATAACCGAGAATACCATCAACATGATAAACTCCAACACGATCAACAAAGATCAACAATAACCGAGAATACCATCAACATGATAAACTCCAACACGATCAACAAAGATCAACAATAACCGAGAATACCATCAACAAGGTAGACTCCAAACGATCAACAATAATGGATCTCAAAGAAATAACCCCGACTGTCGAACATATTCCTCGGGCATATGAACAACCAATCGCAAACCGTCGAACATACCCAACCATAAATGGAGGATGAACGACCAATCAATATGGCTCAAAGATGGACATCACAGTACGCCCGATCCGGAAATGTGTCCGTGCATGTGTCCACCCCATATACGGAATCCAGAATATATGTGGGACCATGTACCTAATTAGCCTCACGAACTACGTCTCGTGTGCACGGTTCAATGTGGAAATATCAACACATAACCATAGTGTTCCCAGCTAAAAGTCCTACATAATAACCAATCGGAACGCAGATATAATTCCAGATATGTCACGATGCAACATGACAACGAAACTCAAATAATCACATATCCAATAAGGATCAAAAGACTCAACGAAGTGAACAATATCAAACTGACAAAGAAAAGTCGACACAACTAATCAATATCCAAACAACAATCCTGGGGTCATCATCCCCGACAAATGATCAACACGATCAACGATCTCAATATAATCAGCCCTGGGATTATCATCCCTCAATGAAATAATCAATACGAATCCCAATATACAAAACATCATCGTACAACATATACAACAACTCCACATAATAATTATCTTCATATCTGAACAATACTTAAATTACCTCAGAGTCGAAGACAATATCCTTTCCACGAACCAACATCCCTGAATGAATACACAGTTATATGAATAACCCCGAAATAAGAATAGTCCATTTATACCAACAAACTACTATCCCGACATCAATGTCGGCACGGTAAACCATCCTCGATATCCAACATTCCACATCACTGACCAAAGATAACTCACATATCCGTCCTTACTAAACACATTTAAACCCTATACATTATGATTTAATCTAAGCCAACGGATAATGTACAAACCATCATCCCGACAATTTATATTTATAATATCATTGCTATATGGATTATAAGTGAAATGAAATCAAAATCATTCATTAAGTATTATAAACTGAACAAGTACAACTTGCCTCGATACCGATACCACGAAGCAGTTACCAAATCCATTGGCTTTGTCTACAAGCTCCTCAGCCCTGACCAAAAGCAATCTACAAACTCTTCAACCTCAACCGCAACGCAACGATCATAATCCATGGTCAAACATCTCAACCTATTGCATTAACCGATTAACATATATTCGATAACAATCAATAACCAACATACCCAACCAACAAACTCAACGGATCAACAATAGTCCGATCATAAAATAAAACCGAACAACACAACTCAAACAATTGCGAACTCATATCAACAATACAAACCGCAACTCGACAATCAATATAGCTGATCAATAACCCAACGGTTCCACAATATCCCGATTAAACACAAATCCGAACAACCAAATCAATCAATCACGAATTCAAAACCACAACACGATTCATAATCCGATAATCACATCAATAATCAAATAAACCAATAACAAGGATCTAGACATTACCGATTCTAAATCCAAAATATGAATAAAAGTTTCCTCCTTGTAAATTCATAATTAAACCAATCACCGATTATCACCAACAATCCGTGTAACACCCGCAAACCACTCGGGAGTATTACAGCATCGCAGACCCTCTCCGTGAGGATCTACCAGGCTAAATACGAATAATAATCTTTTATATTACATGCCGACATGGCTACATAATGGACCGTTAGACCGATTTGGTCTTGCGTACAACATACACATCAAGCATACATAACTCTTTCTCACAACTCATACCCGCGCAGGGGTTAACATACATCAACACTCCCATAAAACGGGAAAATAACATAACGGAGAGACAACAATAGAATTCTACCAAAACTCAACACTGGTCTTCATGTTATTAGTACCGTCGTCTTCCATCATCCTTCGTAACGATCCTGTGATTCGCTCCCCAGCAACCTGAAAATACCTGGACACAATACAGGCATCCACCCCCCGAATAATCGGGGGTTATCAAAACCCCACTGTTTTGCTAGTGCAAGTATAAAATACGAATACAAGCCATACATCACATACTCCAAAAATATAATAATCATGGACACGCTTCCCGAGATAAGTTATTTGACCGAGACAGTTCAAACTAATGAAAAGTGGAAGTAAACCCAAACTACTTCTTACAAAACATTTAACGATCTCGGGAGTTTTGAAAACATTTGGGATTAAGAATTCTCAAGTCTTTCGAAGCCATTTAAGGGCAAGGCCCAAAATTCATTTTTAAAATACAATTCGATAACAAAACCCGGGTCAACAACCCAAATCACAAAACACGGGGTCCACGACCCAAATCATGTAACACGGGGTCCAAGACCCAACTATCCATATCAACATATTCCCAAGGATTATTCGCGTCTAGTACTAATAAGCTACGAACCTCAGATGCTCCCGCAGAACATACCCGAGTGAATAACCCAAATGGAAACCATAACAAATCACATGTCGCCGTGACAACAGTCACGCAATCATAACCACACATACGTTCATAGTTTTCCCGGCATCGCACTAACAAGCTACGAACCTCGGAGCCTCCACGAGACCTACCCGATCGGACAACCCATGACACGTATATCACACAACCAAACTACAACCATAAGTTATCCCAGCATCGCGCTAACAAGCCACGAACCTCAGAGTCCCCGCAAGACATACCCGATGATAACCCCCACAAGTTATCCCAGCATCGGGATAACAAACGAACCGCGGAGTCCCCGCAAGACGTACCCAATTAGATAACCCTACGGTCACGCCCGACCCATACTAGCAAGTATAGATCCCGGAGATTCAACAATCTTACCCAGAGGCACATCACTTACAACGACCACTCAATATCAAGCACATATAATTTACAAGCCACAAGGAACATCACCACCACCTTATAAAGGAGTCACAAATCATATCACAAGGTATCACATTTTCTCAGGACAATTACACTTATCACGGCACAATCCTCGACAAATAATACGGTCTATTATAATCACTAAATATTATTTTACATCTCCAAACATACGAAATCAACTCACATATACCGAAAACACATTTGTTTACGAAGCATACGAGTTATCTTTTGAAAGACAACAATTATCGAGAATATACCGATACTTTTTAAAGTTCATTTAAACATTCGGATTGCACAAAAATCATTTACCAACAATTATGCCTACGAAACATGAAACGTATGGGCAAGATACTTGCCTCGATACCACAAGCAACGGAACAACGAACGAACACGGTCGGGTAGCCCTCAAACTTCCAAGATCGACCAACAATCTGACAACTCCACGAAAACTACGAAAATAATAATACCACCACGAATCAACGATACTTTGAAAAATATAGGGATCATCCTAATTTCTACCCATTGGAGCATTTCGTCGGACATCTTGAGGGCATACTTCAATATCATCGATTAACAAAAGGATTCTCGAAATCATTCAGCAAAACTTCAAGAATACTAAAGGATTTCAAGTTTACTACCATAATCCAACAACAATCTAAAATAAATCGGATTGGAAAGATGAATTCACATCAAAACCCCCAAATTCCCCAAATACCAAAAGTTCAAGAGATTTACCTCAATCCTGACAACAAGGAATGGATTGATGATGATAATGAACACTAATCAAGCTTCCCAAATGATCCTCATGGATGTTGCCAATCGAAACCCTCAAATCTTGCAGAAGAATCGCGAAGGAGAAGGAGAAATTATGAAAAATGGTCAAAGACCCGGATGCTGGGCCTTATATAGCCATCCTGCCGAGTCATTACGGCCGTAACCGGCAGTATATTACGGCCGTAATCGACCATCCCGAACATTCTGCCCAACTTGTGTCGTGTCCTTACGGCCGCAACTGGCCATAAGTTACGGGCGTAATCGGCCATATGTTACGGCCCTTACCAGGTCACCCTTACGGCCGTAACCGGCCACTCTCCCGAGTTACTGCCCCAACTAATGCGGTACGTTACGGCCGTAGCCATCAGGCCCTTACGGCCGTGACCGGCAGACCCTGCCTGCAGATGTGACTCGGCCATGCGTGCGGCCGTGACTCAGCCGTGGCCGAATCCGACAGTCCGGTTAGACATTCGACGTCTCGGTTTCACCAACGCACCAGTTATGATTCAAAATAATAACGGGCATAATTCAAAACATGAAATCCAATAAATCGATACGAAGCAAAATAGCCAGCACCAAATGACAATAAATTCGAAGCAACCGGAAACGAAAATCTCGGGCATTAAATTCTACCCCCCTTAAAAGAAGTTTCATCCCCGAAACTTAAAACATTAAACGATCAACGCAGAACAATCTCAGATGGCACATATTATCTGTTGCCGACGACTCGTAATGGATCACAGGCAGCACGTAGCTGCTACCATCCATAACGCTACATCAGAATGATAACATAACACAACAAATGAGATCAATATGATTGACCAACCCGAATAGCACAGCCACTCAAAACACGAGTTAATTGTTGAACAGGTACGAATTTCCACAACCCAAGGTTGGAAGATCGAAAACGATGTTAATTTTCCCGATCTTGGGGAAATTACGAAGGAGTCTGAATGCTCAACAACCACGATACGAGCTCAATGAAAACCAAATAACAAATGGTCTAACTCACAACGAACAAGAAGAATCAAATAACAACTCCGATGTTCACACCTCGGCTCGAGACAATAGTCGATATGGTAAAACGACAAGATATACATCCACATAAGATTCACTGGAATGGAATTGCATTTGAAAAGTCACAACGACAAATGGATTATTCTGAAATAATACCACACCCATTCGATCAATAAAAGCAAAAGATAGGACAAGTTCAGAAAATGTCAACGAACATAAACGAGTCAACAGGGTCGAAAATACAGAAGTTCAAAATCTAATCAACTTCTAATAAAAGAAGTTTATCTCAGAAATTCAACAAAGCAAGGAAATAACATAACATGCGACTAGTTCTCAGGGACTCCTCAGAGTTGACCCTGATATCAGTGCTCAAGTCTGAGCTTCAGAAGACTCGGCGACTAACTTGCAAAACTGAATCCGGTGTCCCACTAGTCCGCACTTGTAACACGTTACTGGCGGAGAAGAACAATGTGCATGAACATGTCCCGACACATTGCAGTTAAAACACCTCCTAGCTTTACCAGGAGTCAAAGTCGACGACTTGGAACTCTCAGTTCCACGCATCGAGCGATGGAGATTCATAGCGGAAAGATTACGTCATTGCAAACTAGAAACACCAACTCCTGTACTCTGTTTCTTCGACTCGGGCATACGCTCCGATGATAATGAAGCTAGTTCACGGGCCAAGGATCGATCTTGATAGTCACTCAATGAAGTGCAAGTGAGTCCTGACATATATATGCGAATCTCCGGCTTCATCCGCCTGTCAAAGTGAAAGATCCTCTCTTCCTCGGTTCTTACCTGATCTCGCACATAACTGAGTTGTTTGCTATAGTCGATGATAGCCTGCGACACCGATATATCTTGTGGTTCTTCCAAATAAAATTCACGAATCCTCTGCTCTCTGATCGGTTTCGGAAAGAACTCAGCTTCCATAAATGCCTGGAACTCCGCCCACATGACATTACGATCACGAGGTTTAACAACTTTCCACCAAATAGCGGCATCTTTGTCAAGAAGGTACTGAGCAATAGGTACCTTCCGCTCTTCAGGACAATCGACAGCCTCGAATATCTTTCCAAACTGGAAAATCCAGCCATCCCAGCCCAACGCATCCGCAACACTGGCGAATCGGGGGGGATTCATACAAATTACTTCCTAAAAACGTTGATTTACACCGACGTTCTGAGTCGCGTCAGTATTGTGTTGAACCGCCTAGGTCAAATGAGTCATCTGTGTTGCTATTGTTGCAGTATAGTAGCAACACCCAAGTCAATATCATTCCTGACAATATTCTCTTGGTTCCTTGTCTGATCCCAGTGGCCATCCGTACCACGGTTGCGACCACGTCCTCTGCCCCTCGGCATATTGACAGGCAACAACTTAACGCAACGAAAATCACATAATCACACACAAAAATTATTTTAGTACACATGGAATCTACTCACATATGATCGACTGCAAAAGTTAGGCCCGACGGCAAAAATGCAGTCCCAAACTTTTGCTCAACTAGAAAGCGCGCTCCACAACAAGGATGACGTGCGCTAGTTGTGCCAGTTTGGTAACACATTCATACTCACCTACTAACAGTACTAGACCGGAGATTACAAATATACAAAAGCGTATAAATCCAAAGTCCAACATTTCACATCATTATCACATTACACATTTAACCATCGGAAGTTAAATAACATTCCAGAACAAGTCTCCACCTCTCAGTCAAGAGAACTATCTCGTCGAGTGCATACCGAACGTCTAAGCGTTCACACCACCACTTTAATCGCAACTCTGAGCATTATAGCCAAAATAACTATATCCTCACTACATACCTATTAACCGGAATTCATGAAACCGGAAATTGAAAAGCAAGAGTCACGTTTTGAGTAATTTTAATTTTTTTATAGACCTCATTTGAGTATTTCAAAATCAAATTTTGAAAATTTGCAATGTAAGATGAAAGTAGAATATGTGTAGTTTGAATTCTCAAAATTTTCGGCCTTGAGGTCATCATACAAAAATCAAACTCTTTTCCTCTCTTGGAGGATGTTTTAAAAATGAAAATTTATGTGACATTCCCAAAACATTTAAAATTTTAAAATATCACATTGATGAACTTTACTCCTGTACAAACATTACACGCCGGTACTACTCTTCATACCAGCACAATACGAGAATCAACAAGTATGGAGTACTTATTCACGATTTACATTTAAACTCCTCATAATAACACAAAATCACACAAGTTCGTATAACACGAGACATAACAAGAGAGGGAGACTTACATCTATAGATCGCACGAAGATGAATGCTGCACCTCGATACTAATCATGACCTACATCTCAGACGACGCGTCGCGACACTACTCAGTCAGACTAAATCTAACAAGGCATGACAAGACAAGACCTGACAACACACAACTCAACCCGACAGCCTAGGTTTCCTTAACCTAATCTCCGATACCATATTCTATAACACCCGCAAATCACTCGGGAGTATTACAGCGCCGTAGACCCTCTCCGTGAGGATCTACCAGGCTATATACAAAAAACAATCTATTATATTACATGCTGACATGGCTACATAATATACCGTTAGACCGATTTGGTCTTGCGTACAACATGCACATCAAGCATACATAACTCTTTCTCACATCTCATACCCGCGCAGGGGTTAACATACATCAACACTCCCATAAAATGGGAAAATAACACAATGGAGCGACAACAACCGAATTCTACCAAAATTCAGCACTGGTCATCATGTGATTAGTACCGTCGTCTTCCATCATCCTTCGTAACGATCCTGTGATTCGCTCCCCAACAACCTGAAAATACCTGGACACAATTCAGACATCCGCCCCCCGAATACTCGGGGTTATCAAAACTCCACTATTTTGCTCGTGCAAGTATAAAATACGAATACAAGCCATACATCACATAATCCAGAAATATAATAATCATGGACACGCTTCCCGAGATAAGTTATTTAACTGAGACAGTTCATGTAATACCCTAGATTCTCAGTTCTGGTTAGTTTTGAATTTTTGTCGGTTGCGCCGGTCATTTTGTTAAGTTGGCAATTTCTTGAGATTTTCCCCTATGTTGGGTATGGCCGATGTACCGTGTTGTAGTGTTCGTCGGGTTCGACTTATCATTGCGTAAGTCGAGATAATATTATGTTGTGCTTTGTTATTTATTTTTTTTCGATTTGGATCATTGGTGTTGTCCGTTAGTGTTTCGTTGCATGTTGAATAATCATTGGTTTGTCGAGGAGTATCGTTGTTGTGCATTTCGTCGATTTTGTAAGATCACCACCGGCACTTATTAAGTATAAAAATTCTTAAACTTTACAATTTGATAGAGCATCAAATTAGCTTTCCAATGGTTCAAACGGCGAGTCAATCGGAGTCCGAACGAAGGAGTTATGGCCGAAATAGCAAAGACTACACAGTCTATAGTTAGCGCACGCTAAACACATTTATTAGCGCGCGCTAACGAAGTCTGGCAGAGGGTTCTGGACTGCATTTTGCAGCCGATAGCGCATGCTACACATACCTTAGCGTGCGCTAACTATTGACAGTATATATATGACTGCAGAGGTCAACTTTCATCATTTTTCATTTCACTTCTTCTCCTCCGGCGAACCAGGCGACTCCAGGCGTGAGAAGGTGGAGATCTCGGCCAGATATCATTAGATATCAACTCCTTTCAACTCCTAACATAGATTTATCAACCTTCTTTCATCTTCCACCATCGGATTCGAGGTAAAATCCCTTAGAACCTTGGTTTTGGGAATTTGGGGGGGGGGGGGGTTTCCTTGATCTCTTGAGTTCACCGGGAAATGATAGATTGGTTGTGTAATTCTTGTTGTTTTGGTTGTACCCTATGGATTAGAAACTCGTTTATTGATTTCATTTCACCTGGAACGTGATTTTGATTTCCTTGGGAAACCCTTGAACCCTTGTTGTTTCTTAGTGTCGATGGGGATTTTGTCTAGTGTTGTTGATTCGTAGCGGTGTTATTCTCGTAGTGATGGTGTTGTTATTGATTTCTTGCGAAGGTGGTCGGTTTTTGGGGCTGTTTCGGCCGAGTCGCGTTCGTCGGAATATTCACAAATTGAATTCGAGGCAAGTATCTTGCCCATACATTACGTGTTTTGTGGATATAATGGTTGCTAATCGTCGATATGTGCTAAATAAATATTTATAACCATTTTTTCAATAGAATCGGTATATTTACCATCATGGTTTTCTTAAAGACGTCTCGTGTGTTCCGAGAATTAATATGCTTAATTGAATATGTGTATTAATGTTGAGTATAAGATTGCATTACTTTCGTGTGGTGCCATTATGTGTGATTACGTCGTCGGTAAGTTTTGAAGTTTAATCCTTTATTTAAGCTGTACGTGGAGATATGTGGTTATCAATGAATATGTGAATTTATGTGATATTAGTTGTGCCGTTCGGTGCTGTTGAAATAGTGTGCTTCCTTGTTGATAGTATTAGTTCTAGGTCGTGAGCATGTGTTGGATAGTTTGGCCATTTTAGCAAAATACCTCGACTATATATATTGTGATTGACTCTTGAGGATTGTGGTTTTGGAAATGTGAATTGATGAGAGTTGTAAGGTCGTTCTCGGGTACTCTCACTCGGGGATTGACTCGATGGGGTCACACGGGGACCTGGTGGCTTAGCGGCTGGACCGGGTCGCGAGGGTTACTTCGAGTGGGCATTCTCACCTGGGGATAACTCGACGAGGCACACAGGGACTTGGTGGTTTGAGGGCCGGACCGGGTCGCGAGAATTGCCAGAATGTTTGTACTGATGATTAATTGTGATATGTCTGGAGTATCACAATGCTTCTTGCTCGGAGTCAAGAGACATTATATATCGAGTCTTGGTGTTTGGCTAAAATGGCATAAAAATAATGTGTTATGTGTAATGTGTTTTTTGGAAGTGAATTGAAGTGTATGAACGGGTCGTGGACCCTGTGTTTGGTGATCGAAATGATCGGGTCGTGGACCCTGTGTTTGGTGATCGGAATGATCGGGTCGTGGACCCCGTGTTTTGTTAATGAATTTGTATTTTGGAAAATGAACTTTGGGGTTGTGACCCTAAGTGGATTTCGAAGAATTAAGAACTTTTCAATCACAAATATTTTCAAAACTCCCGAGATTTGGAAATATTTTCAAAGTGCTTACTTGTTTTGTTTCTGCTTTCAAGACTTGACTATTTTAACTAAATAATATATCTCGGGAAGTCTTTCGTTGTATTCTCGGAATATGTTGTGTATGGCTCGTATTTGCATTTTATACTTGTACTAGCAAAACAGTGAAGTTTTGCTAACCCCTGAGTATTCGGGGGGTGGATGTCTGTTCTGCTTCCAGGTACATGCAGGTTTTGGGAGCAAAACATGGGATCGGTGCGAATGATGATGGAAGACGAATGATACTAATCACATGAAGGCCAGTTTTGGGTACAGTTAGTCATAATTCGTTGTATGGTCTTTTCTGCTGTCGTACTTTTGTTTGTGAATGTATTTTACCCTTGCATGGGTATGAGTCGAGATAGAAATATATACCTTGATTTGTATGTTAGTGATAAAAGACTAAATCGGTCTATTGGTTTGTAATTTTGTTACGTCAGTATGTAATGTAATGTGTTGTTTCGATGTCTAGCATGGTGGATCCTTACGTAGAGGGTCTGCGGCGTGTAATATTCCCGGTCAGATTCTGGGGGTGTTACATTTATGGTATCGGAGCGCTTTAGGTTGCGGATACCTAGGATGTCGGGTTGAGTTGTGTGTTATCGGGTCTTGTCTTGTCATGTCTTGTCAGGTTTTGTCTGACTGAGTCGTGTCGTGACGCGTCATCTGGGATATCGATCATGATTAGTATCATGGTGCAACCATCATCTTCGTGCGATCTGTGGATGTAAGTCTCCCTACTTCATGTTATGCCTCGAGCTGCATGAGCTAGTTGTGTAATTAAGTATTTCGGGGTACAGTTTAAATGTGATTTACGATTACGTAGCATATATTTGTTGATTCCCGTCTTGTGCTAAAATGTATAATGATATTGCTAAATGTATCTTCGTATAAACTGTTTTTTCTTGCAAGAGTATCAACCTTGGAATTTTAAGTTTTCGAATCCTTTCGGGGAGTCACGTAAAATTTTTAAAATGTCCTCCAAGGGAGGAAAAAGTTGATTTTCGTATGTTGACCTCAAGGCTGAAAGTTCTGAAAACTCGAATTATTAATAATTCTTTTCCATTGTGTACTATAAGTTTTCAAAACACGAGTTTTGAACTCAAATGAGTTCTATAAAATATACTCAAGACGTGACTCTTGCTTTTAACTTTTCGGTTTTGAATGACAATTGCCTCTTGATGGTTGCTCATGAGGTGTTGTAATTATGTGAATCGATGGCTTTGAGATTCGAATGTTGTTGTTGTTTATTTGTGACCTTAGTATATGTTCCCAGTCACGTTGCTGAAATAGAACCGTTAGCGCACGCTAAGTGTGAGGCTAGCGCGCGCTAATGCAGCATGGGTAGCGTACGCTAAATATTTGTTGTAGCGCGTGTTAGTCGGTCTGGACAGAGGCTAGAGAACCGCATTACTTTTAGCCGTTAGGCCTAACCTTTGCAATCAATCACCCGGGACTGTATTCTATGTGTGTTGTCAAGTAATGACAACTGTTTTGTATGAATGTGCGTTATGACTTTTCGTTGAGCTAAGTGATAATTGATTGGGTTCGGCAAATTGATAAATTATGTCTGTTGTGCGTGTGTTCGAACACGCTTTTCTAAAACTTTCATAAGTTTGTGCAAGTTGTGAAAAAAATCAATTTTTGAAACTACTTTGACGGTGCGATTAATCGGCAACTTCGTATGAACTTTGGAAATCGTTTGGAATGTGCGAGCCGGCCTAGAATTCTCAAATAAAACCTCGACGGTAAGAGTTGTTTTAAAGTATCTTTGGACATTTTGTAAAATGTTACCGTCGTTGAATTTTGTGTAGTGTTGGGAGGACTTTCAACGTATTTTTGTATTTTCATATAATTCGAGTACTTGATTATCAAAAATCTTTCACGCCATAAAAATATTTTATTTCAAAAACAATACGATTTTTAATTTCAAAAATATATAGTGAAAGATGAAAACCTCACTCGATGTAAACTTCAAAATCGGATTTGGGAAGGTTTCCTATATTGATTAAAGTATGTACGAATGGTTTGGCGACCTTGCGTGGTTGCCTTGTTGGTTATTAACGGTGATGCTGGTGTGTAGTGGCGTGGTGGTTTTGACAATGCCGGTTGCACAGAAAATATTGTTTTGCAAATGATTCCAAAGTGAGACGTTTAAAGTTTGTCGTTTACAAGTTTGGATGCAGACAACCTGAGGTACCAAAAATACTTTTAAAGTTTTATTTTGAATAACATACAAATCCAAAGATTTTCAATTGATATCATTTAAAAGGTGTACCTCGTGGATTTTCTTATCAAGTTGTTATTAGTTACCTT
This sequence comes from Orobanche coerulescens, assembly GCA_033398695.1. NCBI lineage: Eukaryota > Viridiplantae > Streptophyta > Magnoliopsida > Lamiales > Orobanchaceae > Orobanche > Orobanche coerulescens. The sequence goes on from CM065814.1 coordinate 8,583,686, forward strand.
ATGTGATATGTCGTGTTGAGATAGTACTTTAGTATTTATTTTTGCGAAGTTGTGCCATCGTATCGAGTGAGAATCCGCTTTGTATGCCGACGGACAGAGGACGTGGTCGTGACCGCAGTACAGTTGGTCACGGAGATCAAATGCAGGACCAAGAGGATATGGCCGGGAAGGTTGCTATTCCAGCACTTCGTTCTCATTATTTAGGTTTCGGGGACGAAACTTCTTTTAAAGGTGATATGATGTAATACCCATTTTTTTTTGCTTCCGTTTCGTTCGACCGTATCGACTCGATTGTGTTAGTTGATGCTTCTGACCTTATGTTGTTTCTCACCTTTGTCATTTGAGCGAGTTCTGATATTGTCCCAAATTGATCTGTATATCATTGTGATCTTTCCAAGTTCGGATCGATTTCCTGTGAATCGTGTGCGAAATTAACACCTCGTGGTTACTACAAGTTTATTGATGTCTTGATTTGAGATGTGAACTTCAGAGTTGATCGTTGTTGTTCGATCATTGCTGTTTTCTCATCGTTGTCCAATCATTATAATTTGATCTCGAAATCGTGATTATTGAACATCTGGGCCACTTCGAAATTTCCATAAGTGTTGGGAAATTGTCTTCGTATTTGATCTTCCAAATATCTGAGGTTATTGGAATTACATTCTTGTTCAATGTTGGACTTGTGTTTTGGTTGTTGTACTGCTCGGATTTATCAACTGTAGTGGTTTATCTTCGTTGCTTTTCGTAAACATTCTTGCGTATAGAATCGGACCTTAGTAGCTCTGTACTGTATGAATCTCTTGTGCGCTGTAAATATCAGGTAACATGTATTATCTAGAATCGCCTTGCTCTTATTTTAAGTTTCGGGACGAAACTTATTTTTAGTAGGGTAGAATGTAATACCCGAGATTCTCGGTTCTGGTTAGTTTTGAACTTTTTGTCGGTTGCGCCGGTCATTTTGTTAAGTTGGCAATTTCTTGAGATTTTCCCCTATGTTGGGTATGGCCGATGTACCGTGTTGTAGTATTCGTTGGGTTCGACTTATCATTGCGTAAGTCGAGCTAATATTATGTCGTGCTTTGTTATTTGTTTGTTTTCGATTTGGATCATTGGTGTTGTCCGTTAGTGTTTCGTTGCATGTTGAATAATCATTGTTTTGTCGAGGAGTATCGTTGTTGTGCATTTGGTCGAATTTGTAAGATCACCACTGGCACTTATTAAGTCTAAAAATTCTTAAACTTTACAATGTGATAGAGCATCAATTTGGCTTTCCAATGGTTCAAACGGCGAGTCAATCGGAGTCCGGACGAAGGAGTTATGGCCGAAATAGCAAAGACTACACAGTCTATAGTTAGCGCACGCTAAACACATTTATTAGCGCGCGCTAACGAAGTCTGGCAGAGGGTTCTGGACTGCATTTTGCAGCTGATAGCGCACACTACACATACCTTAGTGTGCGCTAACTATTGACAGTATATATAGGACTACAGAGGTCAACTTTCATCAGTTTTCATTTCACTTCTTCTCCTCCGGCGACTCCAGGCGTGAGAAGGTGGAGATCTCGGCCAGATATCATTAGATATCAACTCCTTTCAACTCCTAACATGGATTTATCAACCTTCTTTCATCTTCCACCATCGGATTCGAGGTAAAATCCCTTAGAACCTTGGTTTTGGGAAATTTTTTTTTGGGGGGGGAGGGGGGTTCCTTGATCTCTTGAGTTCCCCCGGAAATGATAAATTGGTTGTGTAATTCTTGTTGTCTTGGTTGTACCCTATGGATTAGAAACTCGTTTATTGATTTCATTTCACCCGGAACGTGATTTTTGATTTCCTTGGGAAACCCTTGAACCCTTGTTGTTTCTTAGTGTCGATTGGGATTTTGTCTAGTGTTGTTGATTCGTAGCGGTGTTATTCTCGTAGTGATGGTGTTGTTATTGATTTCTCGCGAAGGTGGTCAGTTTTCGGGGCTGTTTTAGCCGAGTTGCGTTCGTCGGAATATTCACAAATTGAATTCGAGGCAAGTATCTCGCCCATACATTACCTGTTTTGTGGATATAATGGTTGCTAATCGTCGATATGTGCTAAATAAATATTTATAACCATTTTTTCAAAAGAATCGGTATATTTACCATCATGGTTTTCTTAAAGACATCTCGTGTGTTCCGAGAATTAATATGCTTAATTGAATATGTGTATTAATGTTGAGTATAAGATCGCATTACTTTCGTGTGGTGCCATTATGTGTGATTACGTCGTCGGTAAGTTTTGAAGTTTAATCCTTTGTTTAAGTTGTACGTGGAGATATGTGGTTATCAATGAATATGTGAATTTATGTGATATTAGTTGTGCTGTTCGGTGCTGTTGAAATAGTGTGCTTCCTTGTTGATAGTATTAGTTCTGGGTCGTGAGCATGTGTTGGATAGTTTGGCCATTTTAGCAAAATACCTCGACTATATATATTTTGATTGACTCTTGAGGATTGTGGTTTTGGAAATGTGAATTGATGAGAGTTGTAAGGTTGTTCTCGGGTACTCTCACTCGGGGATTGACTCGACGGGGTCACACGGGGACCTGGTGGCTTAGCGGCTGGACCGGGTCACTTGGGTTACTTCGAGTGGACATTCTCACCTGGGGATTGCTCGACGGGGCACACAGGGACTTGGTGGTTTGAGGGTCGGACCGGGTCGCGAGAATTGCCATAATGTTTGTACTGATGATTAATTGTGATATGTCCGGAGTATCACAATGCTTGTTGCTCGGAGTCGAGAGACATTATATATCGAGTCTTGGTGTTTGGCTAAAATGGCATAAAAATAATGTGGTATGTGTAATGTGTTTTTTGGAAGTGAATTGAAGTGTATGAACGGGTCGTGGACCCTGTGTTTGGTGATGGAAATGATCGGGTTGTGGACCCTGTGTTTGGTGATCGGAATGATCGGGTCATGGACCCCGTGTTTTGTTAACGAATTTGTATTTTGGAAAATGAACTTTGGGGTTGTGACCCTAAGTGGCTTTCGAAGAATTAAGAACTTTTCAATCACAAATGTTTTCAAAACTCCCGAGATTTGGAAATATTTTCAAAGTGATTACTTGTTTTGTTTCTGCTTTCAAGACTTGACTATTTTAACTAAATAATATATCTCGGGAAGTCTTTCGTTATATTCTCAGAATGTGTTGTGTATGGCTCGTATTTGCATCTTATACTTGTACTAGCAAAACAGTAGAGTTTTGCTAACCCCTGAGTATTCGGGGGTGGATGTCTGTTCTGCTCCCAGGTACATGCAGGTTTTGGGAGCAAAACATGGGATCGGTGCGAATGATGATGGAAGACGAATGATACTAATCACATGAAGGCCAGTTTTGGGTACAGTCGGTCAGAATTCGTTGTATGGTCTTTTTCGCTGTCGTACTTTTGTTTGCGAGTGTATTTTACCTTTGCATGGGTATGAGTCGAGATAGAAATGTATACCTTGATTTGTATGTTAGTGATAAAAGACCAAATCGGTCTATTGGTTTGTAATTTTGTTACGTCAGTATGTAATGTAATGTGTTGTTTCGATGTCTAGCATGGTGGATCCTCACGGAGAGGGTCTGCGGCGTGTAATATTCCCGGTCAGATTCTGGGGGTGTTACAGTTCAAACCAATGAAAAGTGGAAAATAAACCCAAAGTACTTCTTACAAAACATTTAATGATCTCGGGAGTTTTGAAAACATTTGGGATTAAGAATTCCCAAGTCTTTCGAAGCCATTTAAGGGCACAACCCAAAAATCATTTTCAAAATACAATTCGATAACAAAACCCGGGTCAACAACCCAAATCACAAAACACGGGGTCCACGACCCAAATCACGTAACACGGGGTCCAAGACCCAACTATCCATAACAACATATTCCCAAGGATTATTCACGTCCCGTGCTAACAAGCTACGAACCTCAGATGCTCCCACAGAACATACCCGAGTGAATAACCCAAAGGGAAACCATAACAAATCACATGTCGCCATGACAACTGTCACACAACCATAACCACACATACGTTCATAGTTATCCCGGCATCGCACTAACAAGCTACGAACCTCGGAGCCTCCACGAGACCTACCCGATCGGACAACCCATGACATGTACATCACATAACCAAACCACAACCATAAGTTATCCCGGCATCGCGCTAACAAGCCACGAACCTCAGAGTCCCTGCAAGACATACCCGATGATAACCCCACAAGTTATCCCGGCATCGGGATAACAAGCCACGAACCTCGAAGTCCCTACAAGATGTATCCGATTAGATAACCCTACGGTCACGCCCGACCCATACTAGCAAGTATGGATCTCGGAGATTCAACAATCTTATCCGGAGGCACGTCACTTACAACGATCACGTAATATCAAGCACATACAATTTACAAGCCACAAGGAACATCACCACCTCCTTATAAAGGAGTCACAAATCATATCACACAGTATCACATTTTCTCAGGACAACTACACTTATCACGGCAAAATCCTCGACAAATAATATGGTCTATTATAATCACGAAATATTATTGTACCTCTCCAAACATACGAAATCAACACACATATACCGAAAACACATTTGTTTATGAAGCATACGAGATATCTTTTGAAAGACAACAATTATCGAGAATATACCGATCCTTTTTAAAGTTCATTTAAATATTCAGATTGCACAAAAATCATTTACCAACAATTATGCCTACGAAACATGAAACGTATGGGCAAGATACTTGCCTCGATACCACGAGCAACGGAACAACGAACGAACACGGTCGGGTAGCCCTCGAACTTCCAAGATCGATCAACAATCCGACAACTCCACGAAAACTACGAAAATAATAATACCACCACGAATCAACGATACTTCAAAAAATATAGGGATCATCCTAATTTCTACCCATTGGAGCATTTCGTCCGACATCTTGAGGGCATACTCCAATATCACCGATTAACGAAAGGATTCTCGAAATCATTCAGCAAAACTTCAAGAATACTAAAGGATTTCGAGTTTACTACCATAATCCAACCACAATCTAAACTAAATCGGACTGGAAAGATGAATTCACATCAAAACCCCTAAATTCCCCAAATTCCAAAAGTTCAAAAGATTTACCTCAATCCGGACAATAAGGAATGGATTGATGATGATAATGAACACTAATCAAGCTTCCCAAATGATCCTCAAGGATGTTGCCCATCGAAACCCTCAAATCTTGCAGAAGAATCGCGAAGGAGGAGACATTGTGAAAAATGGTCAAAGACCCGGAAGTTGCGCCTTATATAGCCATCCTGCCGAGCCATTACGGCTGTAACCAGCAGTATATTACGGCCGTAATCGGCCATCCCAAACATTCTGCCCATATTATGCTGCGTCCTTATAGTCGTAACTGGCCACAAGTTACGGGCGTAACCAGCCACACGTTACGGCCCTTACCAGGTCACCCTTACGGCCGTAACCGGCTACTCTCCCGAGTCACTGCCCCAACTAATGCGGTACGTTACGGCCGTAGCCATCATGCCCTTACGGCTGTAACCGGCAGACCCTGCCTGCAGACGTAACTCGGCCGTGACTCAGCCATAGCCAAATCCGACAGTCCGGTTAGACATTCGACGTCTCGGTTTCACCAACGCAACAGTTATGATTCAAAATAATAATGGGCATAATTCAAAACATGAAATCCTATAAATCGATATGAAGCAAAATAACCGGCACCAAATGACAATAAATTCGAAGCGACCGGAAATGAAAATCTCGGGCATTACAATCCGGACAATCCGATTAGTTCAACATTAAAGATAATCATATTCCAAGGGTTTCAAATAACTCAATCATTCGATTTGAACACTTGTTTAATACGTATGAACTTTCAAACTCAAAGGTGAATAATAATCTTATCAAATGCTTAATCCTATTCGTATTCCTATACGAATATTGTACCAAAACACATAACTTAGTTCGAGATATGAATATTCCATATTCATATCCAAAACACCAACATCTCTTAAAACACATTCATCAAATCAATCATCAATTCATCTCGATTTTAAGGATTTCATAACATACTCGATTCCAACTTCAATTCCAAACATGAATCAACAAGACTCCTTCTTGTTCATATTCGTAAATTCATAGAAACAACTACCGGTTATTATCATGAATAATCGTATTCTAAAATTAACCGCAAACTTTATAATTATCCGTCCACCTCATACGACTCGATAGTGTTCCAATAATGTATGGATCACATGTTCTTATGCCAAACAAATCTGAATTCATACCTTCAATTCAATCTCATAATCTGGTGATCTCAATAACAGTTGATTCGAGCACGAAGCAAGTTTAATCAACATATTCAATTCCGAATTCAAACTTAAATTCAACATGATATGATTATCCCTTGTTCACATATATCAATATCATGCGAATTAGGATCATTCGACTCATATGAACACATATCCTCAAAGAAAGATAATATCCTTGTCAAATTCATAATCACGATTCGTGTATCATCAAGACCATACGAAAGATCAAATCACCATTCACATAACTTGTCCCTTAATATCCATAATCATCATCTTCTTCAATATACACCTCATATATAATCAAGAAGTACAACAATAATACCATAACCATCATCATACGAAGAAGACATCAACAACATCAAAATCCAAAAGTAAAGAGAGGGATTATCCAACATACCTCTTAGAAGATGAAATACACAAGTAACCACCTCAAGAATCATCACTATCTTCATATCTCAAGCTCCAATCCCATGTTACCAAGCTCATAACCAAGTTAAAAGTGTTTAGAACACACTTAGAAGTGAAGACGGATGGATTTGGAGAGGAACATCTCTTTGGTCCATGAGGAAAATGAAAGACCACACTTCATTCTATAAACTGCACTCTTCATTACTTACGCAAAGGCCCTCACTTAACGTACGTAACATACCTTAACGTACGGTATACATCATCCATAGCATACGTAATACTTGGTCAGAACTCACTGCCTCATTTTGTGAACTTCATTACGTACGTAACTCTTATTCCATAGCGTATGTAATGAGTACGTTGACTTGCTACAGTAACATACTCGCATTACGTACGTAATACACCCTGCATAGCATATGTAATGCTCGAGGTTGACTCACCTGTCCACATCCGCTGCCGACACCAGGCCCCACCTTCCGACCATGACTTGGTCCTGTCTGATTCCTCTTGTTACGTACGTAATGCCTTGGACATAACGTACGTAACACTAGCAATTTAGCGTACGTTATCGCAAAATCTTAACGTACGTTAAGGGCTCTATACTTAGCCATTTCCAACCTTTCATGCCTATCTCGACATACAGGATACAAACATACGGCATACTGAATACATATACTGAATCCAATAATATTATCATATGATATATCCGATATCAAAAATATGATAACCTGATACACGATATCCTCAAACGCAATTATCGACCAAGTACGACAATTACACAATTATAACTGTCTCAGTCTCAATTTATTTTATCCATACTGTATAGATACCAAACTATGCAGTATATCTCAGATAAAATAACGCGAAAAAATTATACTGAAAATTCGGGTGTTACACTATAATTTTAATTAGTTATCTAAAATTGGTTAACACTGTAATTTATGCAAACAAAAGTGGCAAAGTTTTACGCCTCAAGCCCTTCCCATTGCAACCTTCATATGAAGAAGATAAATAAAAACAAGTCATATTTAAAACATATCATTTTGAAAACATACGAGGCCGATGCAAAATTTCCAACATAATTTGAAAAAAAGGCACAAACTACTACAAACAAAACGGAAGAAGAGATCCTACCAAAAAAATAAAATAAAAAGAAAAACAGGAGATAAAAATCTTCACAAGGGAGCCAACAAATTTCAAAAATTATAGCGCTCGATATTCTAAAATAGATTTACTCGGAACGTCTGCGCACCCTAAAAACAAACTTTGATTTCCAACACAACCTTAAACAATCGAAGAGGCAATGCTCAAACCTTGGAGATAAAGAGGAGACCATACTCTTCAGCAACTCGCATAGGCAGGCAGGAAATAAATGAAGCTGTATATCTAAAATCGACCGAGTAATCAGATAAAATTAAAAGTACGAATACCCCAAAAAAATGACCTATAAACCCACTCCCAAACATACAACCATGTTGAATGCTGTAACCGGAATTTCAGATGTCGATTGCTCTGCAAATCAAATTCTTCCTCAGCACATGAGGCCAGAAACTCACATAACCAAGCAAGAAAGAAATAAATTTGAGATTATAATTGCATAAATGCACAGTGATTCAGTCAACCACCAAAAAGAAAGTTATCGTCCTGACAAAAAAAGAGGGCAAAAGATGCAGCCCCGGGAAAAGTTGTCCATTATAAAACCTAATATGATTTAAGCAGCAATAAATTTGTGTTGCCAATGAAATGAATAAATACACATAACCAAGTAATAAAAGAAAACAAAACAAAAGCAACCTTATTTTGCCAACCAACTAACGTCGACATCTTTTGAATGACCAATTGTAAGGCTAACAATAACCATATAATGGCATGGCCTCTTATGATTGAGCCGATAACATTGTATACAGTTTAAAAGAATGGAAAACAACTAAACCACACCACATAATACACAAGAACAGCTAACTAAAACAAACACTACATACAACCCAAGACAGTTAGTCATGGTTGCCACAGAAAGTAAAACTCTTGTGGCCTTATTGATGACAGAGGATATGCTCGTTGCATTCATTCTCTCAATTTCATCCTCTTTGCGTTCATCCTTATTTCTCTGTCTCGGATGTCCTCAGACGATAAAGGGTTTCTTTGCATCATTTTATTTATTATTTTGATTTTTCTATTTTGAAATAAAGGCTTTTAGCTCCACGATGCGCCACGCCTCCAAGTCGTCGACGCCCGCACCGCCGCAACAGTCAGCTCTCCGACTCCACCCTCTAGCCGCACAGCAGTCAAGCCTTCTAAGTTCCAGGTGCACTTCATACTATGGTTTATGCTGATTTGATCTCGACTGTTCATTGGTATTTGTTCGTGTAAGTATTTAGCTCGATTGGCCATCTAATGGAGGGCTTTCTGATTATCCATTTCTTTTTCCTATAAATTTCCCAATCGGGTACCTTTTCTTTTCCTTTTGTTTTCTCCCTTCCTTTCAGTTGGGTGCACGCCAACTGTTTGTTGAAATGCCACCTATTGTTTTAGGATAAATTTTTCCTTTTTTTTTCACGGTTTCATCTCGAGACGTGGTTCTTTTTTATTTAGTTGTTATGGCTTCTTCTTCATCCTCGGATGGCGCATGGCCATGTCCATTTCGTAATTTTCATTGTTGCCCAGATGGGGAAGTGGGGAATAAAGGGACTCTTCGGTTGATTTCTCATATGAAAAGATTGCATATTTCCTTAGCGGAACGTAGAGATGTGTTGCGAGAGGCTTTATCTGCGGATCATGGGTTGTACATGGCTATAGAGGAAACATTGAAGGTTTTTGGTCAATGGATGTGTGGGAAGTGTATGAAATTACAGGCAATTAGTCGGGCATGTCATCACCCTGATGGCCTGGTTCGTTTTACCGATAGTGATAGTGGGCACATTATCGGGATTGTGAAACCCTCTATCATAGTGCCTAAGACCAATGATCATGACCAATGATCATGAGCCGTTTGTATTGGATGTTGTACTCCTTGATCGTGTTTTCAAAGCACCTATCGTTACTGTCAAAAGTATCCCACATGGTTGTCATATGGCTTTCTCACAGGCGTTGAAAACAACTCTAAACGGAGTAGTCACTCAACCGGGATCTATTGGAGCATGGGTTAAGTTGTTACTTCTTCCTTGTTGCACTTTGCAAGTGTTAAAACTCACAAATAGCCAAGAAAGCAGATCTGGGAATCGAAAGGCCTTGCAAAATCGTTCAATACTGAGCTCGCTAGCCACATGGGGGAAAGAGGATGGTGTTGCCATTTTAGTCAAAAGTATATTAGATGGATCGGGTCCGGTGCCTCTTAACCAAGGGAGCGTTGATATACAAAAGGATGAAAATGCTGGTAACACCAACATCAGAGCGTGCCTTCGAAAGGTTGCTGATGGTCACTTTAGAGCAGCGGTGAAGGTGTTGTGCTCATCAGGGGTGGCTCCGCATAATGGTGATACTGTGATCGCTTTGGAGGCTAAACATCCACACAAACCACCACCGTCTATGCCGAGCACTATTTATGCTGAGCCTGCCCTTGTTGTGGAGGTTGATAACGTCATTGGTTGTATTAAATCCTTCCCTAAAGGGACTTCTTGTGGGAGAGACAGCCTGCGGTCACAACACATTTTGGATGCTTTGTGTGGAGATGGGTCTGCTGTTGCCACTGGTTTATTATGTGCTATCACTGCTGTGGTTAATTTGTGGTTAGGGGGAGATGTCCGTCGGCTCTTGTGGAGTTTGTTACGTCTGCTCCTCTTAGGCCGCTCTTGAAACCCGACAACGGGATCCGACCTATTGCAGTGGGTACCATATGGAGGCGGTTGGTTTCCAAGGTGGCTATGAAAGGTGTTGGCAAAGAAATGACCAAGTACCTTAATGATTTTCAGTTTGGGGTCGGTGTGTCGGGTGGAGCAGAGGCCATATTACATAGCGTTAATAGGTTGTTAAGTGATCGTCACACTGACGGGTCTCTTGCGATGCTTACAGTGGATTTTTCTAACGCCTTTAACTTGGTGGATAGATCAACTTTACTTCATGAAGTCAGGATGAGGTGCCCTTCTATTTCTTTATGGGTAGAATTTCTATATAGGCAACCAGCCAGATTGTATCTTGGAGATAATCATATATGGTCCACCACTGGGGTTCAGCAAGGTGACCCATTAGGACCACTTCTTTTCGCTCTTGTGTTGCATCCCCTCGTGCACCAAATCAGAAACAATTGCAAGCTTCTTATTCATGCGTGGTATCTTGATGATGGGACGGTCATTGGTGACACTGAGGAGGTGGCTAGGGCTCTGGGCATCATTAGGGCGTCGGGTCCAGCTTTGGGTCTTGAATTGAATATTAGGGAAACCGAACTTTTTTGGCCTTCTTGTGATGGTAGGAAGATTCGTGAGGGTTTATTCCCAAACGACATTGGTAGACCATCGTTGGGGGTGAAGGTTCTTGGGGGGGCAGTTAGTACGGATGCTGGTTTCATTAGTGGGTTGGTAAAGAAGAGAGCTTCTAGTGCTATTGATATGATGCGTCTTCTTCCCCAGCTAGGACACCCGCAGAGTGAGCTCCTCTTGCTTCGATCATGCATGGGTATTGCTAAACTTTTTTTTGGCTTGAGGACGTGTCAACCCATATATGTGTAATACCCGTAATTTTTGTTCCCCGGAAATTTTCTATTTTTGGCGGAAGTCTATTTTGACGACTTGCTTGGGACCGTTTCGTCATCCTGAGAATGATTAATTCTACACTTTTTGTCATCCGAGTTCATTTCGGTATCGTTCTGTTGAATTCCGTGTTCTTTAGCGACTTTTCCACGTATGAGTTCGACTTTGTTAAATCACCATAAATTCTTGGAAGCTCCAAAAAATTCTAAATCTTTGCAATATTATAGAGCATCGAGTTAGCTTTCCAATGGTTCAAACGGTGAGTCAATCGGAGTCCGGACGAGAGAGTTATGGTCGTTTTAGCTCACCCGCTCGTTATTGGCCGATCACTGCCGGCCGAACCCGGCCGTGTCGTCCGACACGGCCCGTGCCGTACTCGTCCGGAAATGCCGGAGTCTCTGCCTCAGGACCCGACCGTGTCGTCCGACACGGCCCGTGCCGAACCCTTCCGGATAGGCCAGAATCGTCTGCCCAGCACGCCCGACCGTGTCGTCTGGCACGGTCGAGTCATGCCGAGTCGCTGTCGGACGGGTCACTGTCGGAAGGCCCTCCGCGCCGCGACCGTGTCAAGCAGGACACGGTCGAGTCCCTGTCGGCCAGCTGTGCGACACGACCGTGCCGATCGGCACGGGCCGTGTCCGGCAGGACAGTCAACCCGTATAAAAGGCCCTGCAGACGTTTTTCTTGCCATTTTTCACCTTCTTCTTCTCCTCTTCCGCAGCTGGGCGTGTTCTAAGCTTGAAGCCATGTTGTTTAACAACATATCCATGGAGTCTTGGAGCTCATATCATCAATCATCCATCCTATAACATCCTTTGATCGAGCGAATCAGGTCAGATTTTCCAGAAATCTAATTTTGGGGATTTTGGGTATTTTGTTCGATTTCGTCCGTTTAATCCGATTTAACTTAAGATTGTGATGGATTGATGATTATTTAGATGTATTGTATCATTTCCCTTGTTATCCCATGGTTGGATCGTATCGATTCGTTGTTTTGGTCGAGTTCTTGACCGACGCCTTGAAGGTGTCCGGTAAAATGTCATAGAGGGGTTTTCGGGCGTTCTGCGATTATTCTTCCTCGTATGATCGATGATTTATTGAATTTATGTTGTTAGGGTCAAATTCTTGTGAAGAACTCGAGTCGAAACCCTTCCGTTCGTTGTCTTCTTCGTGGTTCAAGCTTCCCGGTCGAACCGTGTTCTTCGGGATCTTCGGTAACGTTTATTAAGGCAAGTATATATTTATGATTGTACGTTCTCGACTTTGAAAGTAAGATATATGTTTGGCATGCTTATTTATATCCACTCCGGGACGGACCGACGGGTCCTCTGAGGGTTTCGTAGCCTCTGGTGCGATTCCATGGATAATATGAATTAACCACTCCGGGACGGACCGACGGGTCCTCTGAGGGTTCCATAGCCTCTGGTGCGGTTCCACGGTATTCATATATGTATTGATGATGGATGATATGAACGAACCACTTTGGGGCGGGCCGACAGGTCCCCTAAGGGTTCCGTAGCCTCTGGTGCGGTTCCACGGTATTCATATACGTCTTGTTGTGATGCTATGAGATTTAGTTATTCCGGAATACTAGTCTTAAATTGATGAATTGACGGATATTGATGAATTGACGGATTACATTTACTTTATTGTCGAGAAGTATTATGTTTCATATTGTTATACTTGCACTAGCTATTCGACGGCTAACCCCTTTATGGGGGAAATACGTTTCATGTATTTCAGGTTCCAGGAGAGCGGACAGGCGGGTACCAGGTCGGCATGAAGATGATGGGCAAGTGTGATACTGTGTCTTGTCTCCGCTTATTTTCTTGGATTCCTCCATTCAATGTTGTTGTACTGGAATGGATTTTTAAATACTCGAGTATTGTATTTCAGTTTCCTTGATGTTCCGGCCTGTGTTGCCGAGGTATTGATTTGTGAAGTGATGTATATGTTTTCGTTGGTTATGGTTTTGAACATCAGTTGTATCGTCTTCCTTTCTTTGGTATGTAGACCTTATCGGTCAAGTTTATAGTTCCGCGTATGTTTAGCCTTGTGGGTCCCACGGCGGGGCTCACGGCGCTGTAATATACCCTGAATAACTTGGGGGTGTTACAGAATATGGTATCGGAGCTTAGGTTTATGGATACCTAGGCTGTCGGTCTTTTGGGTCGATTGAGTCGGCATTTGCCCACAGTATCACTACTCTGCCATCATCACCGTACGGCCGGTACTTGTAAGTCCTCTCACTCTTCTCGTATTTTTTCTTAATCGTTTCGTTTATAGCTTGGTATTCTTGGGAATTGGTCACTTCGAGAATGTGCGATTCGGATTATACTTACGCACGTGTGTGCCCTTGAATGTTGGGTGAAAGTAGGAAGAAACGTGGCAGTGAACACGGACGTGAACCCTTCCTTGAGATTTTGTAAAATTGCTAATTGCGATATTCGTGTGTAACGCTATAATGTTGAGACTTTGTGTAGTAGTCGCATGCTAGTATCACGGGAGATCTTCGTCTTCACAGACCTGTAAGTATGTTGTTCGGATTATTCGAAAATTCTTGGTTATCTTGGTGATTTTGGATTTTCCGTTGAAATGTTTGTGCGAGTGATTGCAAGTTTCGAGGACGAAACTTATTTTTAAGGGGGGTAGAGTGTAATACCCCGATTTTTCGGATATATTTTTTTCGTTTATATATTGGATATCGTGGATGGTTAATTATGCTCGAGGACGTTGTGAACGTTTGAAAATGTTATTGAATTGAGTATATGTATTGATTTTGCCGTATGCTCGTATTTGGTATGTCATGACTTTGGACAGGAATTGTTGAAATTGGCTAAGTATGGAATTATTACGTACGTTAATAAGGTGAGATTACGTACGTAAGATTGGCATGGTTACGTACGTCAAGGCTAAGGTATTACGTACGTAACGAAGGCATCGGACAGAACCGAGTCCTGTGAGGCAGGTGGGATCCTGTTTCGGCAACTTTCGGCGGAGGATGTTGACAGGTGAGTCAACGTACGTGTTACGTACGTTATACAGGACGTGTTACGTACGTAACACAACCATTGTACTGTAGCAAGTCAACTGGTATATTACGTACGTTATATGGTATGGGTTACGTACGTAATGAACTGCACGGAATGAGACAGTGAGATGGTTACGTACGTTATGGATTTTGGATTATGCACGTTAAAGTTGTTACGTACGTTAAGAAAGGACACCTACGTACGTAATGAGAGTGCAATTTATATATTGAAGTGTTGCCTTTCATTTCTCTCACGATCCTTTGAGATATTTCTCTCCAAAACTCGTCCCTCTTCACTTTTAAGAGTGTTCTAAACACTTTTAACATGATTGTGAACTTGGAATCATGGAATTAGAGCTTGGTTATGGAACTTTTGTTGATTCTTGAAGTGATTCCTTGTGTTATCCATATTCTATGAGGTTTATGTTGAAGGAAGATAATGATATGCTTTGAATATGTTGATTATGATTATGGAATCATAGAGATCTTGATGTTCATGAGGCCATATGATGACTATGATGATTTAATGATTCTTGGAATGGAGTTCAAATTATTCTTTCTTCGTGGTTCGTCCATGCAAGGTAATCCTCGTATCCCTTTGATAGTGGTTCATTTTTTTTTTTCTTTTTGGGCTACTACTTGGGAGGGAGTACATTGGGAATCGTGTATTTTGATGTTCGTCTTATTTCAATGAAAATGCATAAATTGGACTGTACTTTTATCCGCTGCGTGAGTATTTTTGAAATGGATTTTTGGTATTTTGCTAACTGAAATTTTATTTTGTAAAACCGATTCCCTAAACTGAGTTTTTGGCATTTTAACCTTGTTCGTTTTGAGGGTTTTTGGAAAATGATTTTTTTAGTATTTGAAAAATATTACCGTCATCGGTCTTTTTAGCATTTTTGGAATGACGTGGAAATTGTGCTTAGCACAGTAAATCCTTGTGAGAAGGGTTTACGGCGTGTAATATTCAGGAGGATGCAGGGTGTTACAATTATGGTATCATGTGATAATGTTATACGAGATTTGTTGGAATTGTAATAAGAGATTTCGGATGTTGATATGATCATTGAGATCTTCTTCATATGGTGATAAGGGTTTTGTTGCGATTCTTGAGATTGTATGAATGACATGATGAAGAAAATGGTAACATGGAGATATATACCTCGGATATGTTGTTACGAGCGTGATTTCGGATATTTCATGTTCTTGAAGAACTCTTGAATTATACGAGGTGATGAAAAAATTTTAGAAGTGTTGATGTTTTGAAAATGAATATGGAATATTCATATCTAGAGCTAAACTATGTGTTGGAAATAATATTCGTATAGGAATACGAATGTGATTATGAGTTTGATGAGACTATTATTCATCTACGAATTTGGAAGCCCATACGTATGGAGCAAATATTCAAATCGAATGATTGGATTGTTTGATAACCTTTTTAATATGATTATCTATTATTTTGAACGATCGGATGATTCGAATTGATGACGGTTATAAGTAAATTTTAACGATGGATTTACGAGAAGGGAACCTTGTCAATTCGTATTTAAGAATTGAGTTTGGAACATTTAGACCCTTATTATTGGTCGAATTGGTTGTGATATGATCATCATATTTCGACTCGTATTGTGGATGAGGATTTGTAAGTGTCCGAGTTGGATTGTTCGTGCGTGATTAGTCGAGATATGGTAAAGCGATTGAGTTCGTGGTTTGGTGGTATTGATATTGGTCGTCATCGAACGGTTGATTATCAATCCTTCGTTTTACAATAAGGTATGATGTTTGATCGTGAATTATGATTTGTTGTGTTGCGGTTAAGGTTGAAGGGTTCGTCGATTAACTTGGTCGAGACAAGTTTTATACTCGTACTAATCAATGAGACTAATGTTATCGTGTAGGCGTACGATTGTGTGTATCATTTTGGGACTTGGCCTCTTTATGATTGTATTGATGTCAAGGGATTGGTTGACACGACGCCGTCGGCAAATTATGCCAAATGTTCTTGTTGTTTGTAAATGGCGGTTCAAGGCATTACGATACTTGTTGGTAAAGTTGCTATCGATAGCGGTTCGCGGTATCGATGTATCGATTATTATTATTCGCGATTAATGTCGTTACGAGACATCGTTGAATCTTTGTCATCGAATTGGATGCATTGCTATGATGTTGCGTTAACCGATTGGGGACATTTGATATATCCTTTTGTCATCTCCGTTTCGGTGGTCGGTTTAATACACCGGGACATCTATTCTATCGTATCATTGATTATCGATTGACCGTTCTAGGGTAATCGAGGTATTGAATTGGGATTATCGAAGATAATTCCCATCCGTTGTCGAAGATACTCTCATCCGTTGTATCATTGTTATCGATTGGCCATTCTACGGTAATCGAAGTATTGAATTGGGATTATCAATGATAATTCCCATCCGTTGAATTATTATTGTCGTGTTGACCGATTCAAGGCAGCACATTATTATTCTTGTGAACTCGGTAATTTTGTGATCGTTGAGGGTTGAGGATTTTCCGAATTGTTGTGTTGTGATCGTTGTTCGTGTTAATCGGTCCTTAGGAATTCGATCCCGGGATGGTTGTTTTGAATATCGTTGGTCGTGTCGATCTTTCATTATTCGTGTGTCATCGTTCACTTGGTGAGTCGTATGATCCGTATTGGATGTTTTATCCCTTGAGTTTCGTTGTCATGTTGTATCGTGGCATATCCGGAATCATGTCTGCGTGCCGATTGGTTATGTGTAAGATTTCTAGCCGGGCACCCGATGGTCATGCGTGGATATTTCCGCATTGGGTGTGCACACGAGACGTAGTTCTTGAGGCTAATTAGGTACATTGTCACACGTATATTCGGATTCCGTATACGGGGTGGACATGTGCACGAACACATTTCCGGATCGGGCGTCTTGTGATGTCCCTCTTGAGCTTTATTGATTGATCGCTCGTAGTCCATGTTGTATTGGATATGGTGACGATTTGCGATCGTTGTTCATACGCCGAGGGTATGTCCGATCAGGTTTGCTTCTTTGAGATCTGTATTGTGATGATTCTGACTTTGGGTCATTCGGCTTTGAGCCATTGTGATGTATCGGTATTTCCGTTGGAGCCTTCGGGCATTGTGAATTCGTATCTTTTTCGGCATTGGTTTGGTTTACCTTCGGGTAATGTATTGTTATGTTCTATATTGATGATTCGCCGTTTGGGCGTATGTTTCGGTTCTTGTGCATCTCGTTGAGTTTTTCCTGGCGAAATATTTCTTCCCCCTACCTGTTTTAAGTTTCGGGACGAAACTTCTTTTAAGGAGGGTAGAATGTAATACCCGTAATTTTTGTTCCCCGGAAATTTTCTATTTTTGGCGGAAGTCTATTTTGACGACTTGCTTGGGACCTTTTTGTCATCCTGAGAATGATTAATTCTACACTTTTTGTCATCCGAGTTCATTTCGGTATCATTCTGTTGAATTCCGTGTTCTTTAGCGACTTTTCCACGTATGAGTTCGACTTTGTTAAATCACCATAAATTCTTGGAAGCTCCAAAAAATTCTAAATATTTGCAATATTATAGAGCATCGAGTTAGCTTTCCAATGGTTCAAACGGTGAGTCAATCGGAGTCCGGACGAGAGAGTTATGGTCGTTTTAGCTCACCCGCTCGTTATTGGCCGATCACTGCCGGCCGAACCCGGCCGTGTCGTCCGACACGGCCCGTGCCGTACTCGTCCGGAAATGCCGGAGTCTCTGCCTCATGACCCGACCGTGTCGTCCGACACGGCCCGTGCCGAACCCTTCCGGATAGGCCAGAATCGTCACGCCCGCACGCGACCGTGTCGTGCAGCGCGGTCGAGTCATGCCGAAGTCGGCTGTCGGACGGGTCACCGTCGGAAGGCCCTCAGCGCGCGACCGTGTCAAGCGGGACACGGTCGAGTCCTGTCGGCCAGGTATGCGACACGGCCGTGCCGATCGGCACGGGCCGTGTCGGCAGAACGAACCCGTATAAAAGGCCTGCAGACGTTTTTCTTGCCATTTTCACCTTCTTCTTCTCCTCTTCCGCACTGGCGTGTTCTAAGCTTGAAGCCATGTTGTTTAACAACATATCCATGGAGTCTTGGAGCTCATATCATCAATCATCCATCCTATAACATCCTTTGATCGAGCGAATCAGTCGATTTTCCAAATCTAATTTTGGGGATTTTGGGTATTTTGTTCGATTTCGTCCGTTTAATCCGATTTAACTTAGGATTGTGATGGATTGATGATTATTTAGATGTATTGTATCATTTCCCTTGTTATCCCATGGTTGGATCGTATCGATTCGTTGTTTTGGTCGAGTTCTTGACCGACGCCTTGAAGGTGTCCGGTAAAATGTCATAGAGGGGTTTTCGGGCGTTCGCGATTATTCTTCCTCGTATGATCGATGATTTATTGAATTTATGTTGTTAGGGTCGAATTCTTGTGAAGAACTCGAGTGAAACCCTTCCGTTTGTTGTCTTCTTCGTGGTTCAAGCTTCCCGGTCGAACCGTGTTCTTGGGATCTTGATGCGTTTATTAAGGCAAGTATATATTTATGATTGTACGTTCTCGACTTTGAAAGTAAGATATATGTTTGGCATGCTTATTTATATCCACTCGGGACGGACCGGGTCCTCCGAGGGTTTCGTAGCCTCAGTGCGATTCCATGGATAATATGAATTAACCACTCCGGGACGGACCGACGGTCCTCCGAGGGTTCCGTAGCCTGCAGTGCGGTTCCACGGTATTCATATATGTATTGATGACGGATGATATGAACGAACCACTTTGGGGCGGGCGACGGGTCCCTAAGGGTTCCGTAGCCTCAGTGCGGTTCCACGGTATTCATATACGTCTTGTTGTGATGCTATGAGATTTAGTTATTACGGAATACTATTCTTAAAATGATGAATTGACGGATATTGATGAAATGACGGATTACATTTACTATATTGTCGAGAATTATAATGTTTCATATTGTTATACTTGCACTAGCTATTCGACGGCTAACCCCTTTATGGGGAAATACGTTTCATGTATTTCGGAGTTCCAGGGAGAGCGGACGGCGGTACAGTCGGCATGAAGATGATGGGCAAGTGTGATACTGTGTCTTGTCTCCGGTTATTTTCTTGGATTCCTCCATTCAGTGTTGTTGTACTGGAATGGATTTTTAAATACTCGAGTATTGTATTTCAGTTTCCTTGATGTTCCGGCCTGTGTTGCCGAGGTATTGATTTGTGAAGTGATGTATATGTTTTCGTTGGTTATGGTTTTGAACATCAGTTGTATCGTCTTCCTTTCTTTGGTATGTAGACCTTATCGGTCAAGTTTATAGTTCCACGTATGTTTAGCCTTATGGGTCCCACGACAGGGCTCACGGCGCTGTAATATACCCTGAATAACTTGGGGGTGTTACAATATGTGGAGGAGGCTGCTATGCTTTTTGACAAAGGATTGCGTGAGGCGATCGAGGATATGGTAGTTTGTGGAGGTCCTTCTTTGGGGACCTCTAGTGGCGACTTGCATCTTTACCTATTAGGTTTGGTGGTTTGGGGCTATATTCGGCGGTAGAGGCTTCATCTTATGCCTTTGTGGCCTCGAGGGCCCAATATTGGGTGCTTCAGGACCACATCTTACGCAGCAGTGGTGTATGTGATATGGATTATGATTATGATTGTGCTTTGACTTGTCTTCGAGATATGATTCCAAGTTTTGACTTTGGCAGTTTCACTAAAAAGGACACTGCCCCCCTAAAGCCCAACACACATTGGCGAGTGCTCTTTTTAGCAAGATTGTCCAGGACATGGAAGTTCACTTTGAGATGACTGTTAGACAAAAAGCTGTTTTTGAGTGTCTGCGTGCACCACATGCTCAAGAATTTCTCCTTGCCATCCCTATAGATGGTCTCGGTCAACATATGTCGCCGATTGAGTATCGCACTATCCTTAAATATCGCCTCATGATCCCTATTTTTCCGGTTGATGGAATTTGCCCAGTTTGTCACAAAGCTTGTTTGGATTCATTCGGAGAGCATGCAGTTCATTGTAGAGAGCTTCCGGGGTTCAAATACCGACACGATTTGGTTAGGGATGTTCTTTTTGACATATTCATGCGGGCTGGAATTTCAGTTAAGAAAGAAGCACCTGTGAATTTCTTGACTGACCCGATAGAAGGAAGATCGACACTTAGACCAGCTGACATTTTGGTCTTTGGATGGATCGGAGGGAAACATGCTTGTGTAGATCTAACGGGGGTTTCTCCACTTGTGGGATTGGGGATTCATGCTTTTACGGCAGGTCAGGCTGCTTTGAAAATCGCTTCATGCAAAGTAACCAAACACGAGAAAGCGTGCCTTGATAACAAACACACGTTTATACCTTTTGTATTTGATACATTTGGCTTCCTTGCACCTGAGGCTGTGGAGCTGCTCAAAAGAGTCCAATGGGTTATGCATGGCAATGTTACGACCCCAAAGTCTCTGAATGTAGTTTTTAAAAGACTTAGTTTTGCTATTCAAAAAGGGCTAGCGGCGCAGCTTGTTGCCCGCTTGCCTGTCGTTTCAGTGTAAAATGTTCAAACTTTATATAATGTAGCAAAATTAGTTTTATTCAATAAAAACAATTTCAATTCAGCATTTTGAATTTCTTGTTTGTGAACTTGTCTCTGTTGAATTGGGATTGACATTTCCAGTTACAATTTGGAGTGTGTGTTTTTAACCTTTCTATTCTTATTGAATCCTCGCGAGCGTGCAATATTTTTCGAGAAGTTTGTGGTGTGCTAGCTGTGAGTACCTTATTCTTTACCTTAGTTGGCAACCGATAGAGGAGCATACTAAAGTCTTGATCTGATAATGCTTTTATTGTTAAATTTAGAATGCATATTCTTAAATATTACCACTATTAGAAGATCTGGATTGATATTCCCTTATGTTATCATTACTTGCGTTCTTATGATACCACAATTACTATAATAAAATACTAGACAAACATGTTTTTATTTGAGGTCCTTGTTTTTTAGTTCGACCGTACAGAGAGTTCACAGAAAGAACAAAGTAAACAGAGAGAACAAACATTACCTGATGACAGACGCATGCAAAGGTTAAGAGTAGTACCAAAAAAGAAGTGGACAATCCCTCTGAGAAATCAAGCACCAACATGGATGCTGCAATAAAAATCTGAGTTACCACCTCTTACCGAAGTTTTTCATTCGACATAAACATATACAAACATGACAAACCATCCTTAACCCACAAACAAAATTCCCTTACCTTCATCACTTTTCACAAATATCCATCTCTCATGTCGGCGTCACATTCATAGAAGCCCTAGTTAGAGTTTGCGGTACCACGATTTTATGGGATGCACAGAAAAAGACTCCTACAAACACAGTGCACGCAGACCGCACACAACACACACAACAAACGAGCTAAACACACATTAAGGCACACAAACAATTGCAGCAAATATTATGCACAGAGATCCACCTCAATACAAAATAAACAACAAAATTCACCCCCTAAAGATCCACCTCAATACAAAACAAAACTCAAAATTCAACCGCTCAGAAAAAATAGAAGAATAATTTGAAACACCCAAAAATAAAAATTATCAACATGGTTTTTTAAAAAGAATCGGCCGTTTGAACATAAACTCCTTAACTCATTCGAATTTAGTAGCAAATAACCACATAACATATTAACAAAACCTAAAACTGAGCTCAACTGAAAAAGGAACATAGTTTATGAACTGTCGTACCAGCAAGCTGAAAAACTTACGAATTACTCGCTTAAATCCTATAAAAAGAAGTCCTAGCCCAGATACAAGAACATTAGGGAAGTAGCCAAAAAAAGTATAACATAACAGAAATCTTACAGGAGAAATAAATATTAGGGATAATAGGAGAAAAGTAACAAAACAATCTTACCCTAATTTCAAAGGCTAACAAAAGGCACAAACCTCACAGAAGGCCAAATCAGACGGCCAAAATCATAAGTTGAAGATAAAAAGTAGGAATATACCTTGAACCTGAAGTACGAAATCAAAGAAGAAGAGGAAAGTAAAATCAGGACTACGGAAGGAGGCAATTGCTTTGTCATAAACCAAGAGGAAGAACGAAGATAGAGGTGTCAATCGGGCAGCCAAGACAAGTAGGTGGAAACCAAAGAGAAGAGAATAGAAAAGGGCAATTATAAAATCAATAATTAAAAGAAAAAAAAACTTTATCCAACTCTCAGAAAACCCTAAATCCATAGGATCAGCTCCAAAAAACGGCAGAAATCAGAAACTCATACAAAACAAAACAAGAAAAAAACAGCGAAACAGAAAAGGAAAAAACGAGAAAGCGGAGAGAATAACGTCTGAATTGGTTCAGGAAATGAAAAGGAAGGATGAAGAAAGAAATGAATGATATCAAAGGCGTGTGTTTTGTTGAGAAGGTGAAAGAGGTGAGGTATGAGGTGGTCACCGAAGGCAGCCGATGGAGTGGAAGCAAGAGAGAAGAAACGTGGTGAGGGCGTGAGAATTGGAAGAAACGAAGGAGGATGTGTGAATCGAAGAGAAAGGACAGTACAAAAGTCGGGTGAGGCAGGTAGGTGAAGTAGGTGAGGCAGGAGACGGACGACGAAGAGGAAGCAGGAGAAAGCAGGAGCCGGACGACGGAACATACAGACTTATTATATATGGTAAATTAGTGTGTAATTTGTTGCTTTAATGACTAATACATAATGCTTATGTTATGGTATGAATGATGTTTAGATTTATTAAATATAGAGATCGTCATAATTAGGGCTATTTATTTGTCATAATTAGTTAGTAGTTATACATAAGCGACTTTTATACTACTAAATAGGCACGAGTTTTAAAGTAGCATAGTATCCACGTAAAGCGACCGTCGACCGAATACGACATTTTTTTTTCAATTAGCGGTTTCGAGTATTGACCTGATTTCGATGGTTTTAGGTAATGACCTATCGGCGACGCTTAATGCAACCATAACGAAATAAATAGGATAAAACTATTGCAGAAAAATGTCTGAGGGTTGAAATGAAAAATGACGAAAGTTTGAGGATGGATTAAACGATAATATTTGTTTTGGTGATTGTGTTGGTGTGCAATGCAGTTGTTAAGTTGTACATCGTGTTGTAAGGCTTGTACGGAAGTTTGAGGATTAGACCATAGTATTTGTTTTGGTGCATCTGTGCAATGCAGTGTTAAGTTGTACATCATGTTGTAAGGCTTGTACGAAATGGTTCCCAAAATAATATACACTAGAGGTGCAAATTGTAGGAAAGAGCTTTTAAGAAGTGCAAAAATGTGTTTTTAGAAAGATGGTTAGGAACTTTGTAATCTGTTTGTCTCCATTCAGACACTCACAAAAGCGCTTATTACAAGTCCTAAACCTAAGGATTAAACACCCCAATCGGTAATCAAACTTTGGAGAAGGAATACCGTAACCTGTCTCACATATGAATAACAAAGCTAGCACACTCTAGGTTTTACCAATTACCACATATATATATTTTTGGGACACAGGAAGACAGAAGTTTACAAGGTTAGTGATGAGGAGGAGAGAAATAGGAAGACAGAAATTTTTATAAGGTAGCGAGAAGAGAGGCTAATAAGGAAGTGGTAATGTCGGTTAGTGATGAGGAGGAAAGAAACAGGAAGATAGAAGTTTACAAGGTAGCGAGAAGAGAGGCTAAGAAGAGAGCAGAAGCTAGAGAACGGAGGATTTCAAGTTCTTCAACTGTGTTTGATTTCTTTTATGCTTTCTTCTATTCTTTGTGTATTAATTTCTAGCATGTCGGGCTAGAACCCTATTCTAGGATTTTGATGAAACCGAGATTTTGACGAATTAACTTTTGATTTTACATTATAAAAATATATTTCCCTTTCTTATTGAGTTTTCCCAATTGTTTTAATTGCTGTCAATTATGTGCCCTATGATTGATTTGTTTTGATTACGCAACTCGAATCGGGAGAGGAGAGTTGGTAGGAAAAATTGGTGAGAAACGTTTTATCTTGTGAGATAGGAATATACTCATAGGAATTACGTGGCCTGTCTGAAGATTTCGTACTTTTTGTCTATTGTCGAATTAATTCACCTAGGAATAGAGTGTGTTATTCGCCTTAGAAAATTCTATTGACCTCAGGAGAGGCGGTAGAGTATTTTAGCAATCTTCGCCTTCAATAAATTGGGAAATCATTTAATTCATATAAATCAAGAGTAAATCGGATAAATCGAGGTGGATTCACAATCCTAGATTAATTCTTTATTTGATCTTCTTTCTTCGAAAAATCGATTTTATTATTTGTCCTTAGTTTATTCCTTTATTAGTTTTTCTTTAATATTACTTATACCTCCAATTTCGATAGTTCAAATAAAATTAGAATACATATAAATTGGTAATTAGTGAGTCAGTCCTCGAGGGAACGATATCTTACTTATCACTTTATTACTTGCTTACGACAACGTGCACTTGCGTTCACCAAATTTCGTAATAAGTTTTTGGTGCCGTTGCCGGGGACTGATTGTTTTACTAATATCGATTTCAGTATTTCTAGTCTTAATTTCAACGCCATTTTATTTTTGTAATTTTTATTATTTGTTTTCCTTTCAGGAGTTTCGTGTAGTGCATGAGAAAATTCGGTAACGAAGGCCTATTACCTTTGGATACTGAACTCGAGCGCACTTTGTGGAAAAACGAGAAGGAAAAGCGCGAGCTATCAACAAAAGACACCATGGCTGATAACACGGAAAATCACGGAGTAGATAATCCTATTCAGCAAGTTCAACCGGCATTGGCACTCCGGGATTATGCCGTGCCTCAAATCAAGGCAAATTTTTTGGGGATTCGGCGCCCAACTGTCCAAGCAAATAATTTCGAGATAAAGCCGGCCATAATCCAGATGGTATAAGCAAGCCAATTCTGCAGATTAGCGAATGACGACCCCAATGCTCATATTGCATCCTTTCTCGAGATATGTGATATGTTCAAGAACAATGGAGTTTCTGATGATGCAATTTGTCTACGGCTTTTCCCATTTTCTTTGAGGGATAAAGACAAGTTTTGGTTGAATTCACTTTCGTCGGGCTCTATCACGACTTGGGCGGAGTTAGCACAAGCCTTTTGGCTAAGTTCTTTCCGCCGGCGAAGACAGCGAGACTTCGGAACGAAATAACGACGTTCGGGCAATTTGAGATGGAATCGCTTCATGAAGCTTGGGAGCGATACAAGGATTTACTAAGGAGATGCCCACACCATGGCTTACCGGATTGGCTACAAATTTAGACCTTCTATAACGGACTAAGTGCATCTACACGCACTCTTGTTGATGCAGCCGCTGGAGGAGCTTTAATGGGAAAAACGATGGTAGAAGCTCATTCTTTATTGGAAGCAATGGCTGTAAATGCTTATCAGTGGCCTTCCGAACGTGTGAACCCAAAACGAGTTATGGGAGTTTCCGACAACGATCCGATCTCTACACTATCACCCCAAGTTACAGCGCTGACTCAGCAATTGCAAGCTTTTTCACATGCTCCTACCACCGTTACCACAGAATCATGTAATTGGTGTAACAGGTCTCATCCTAGTGCGGAGTCCCAAGTCGGAAATCCTTTCGAGCAACCTCTGATGGAACAAGCTCAGTTTGTGGGGAACGGGAATCGGCAGAACAATCCGTATTCCAAAACATACAATCAAGGGTGGCGAAATCACCCAAATTTTTCGTGGAAGAACGGGCAAGCTTTAAATAAACCTCCACAAGCTCAATTCGCGCAGCCCCCACAGCAGCCCCCTCAACCACCAAAGGTATCCTTGGAAGATGCTCTTGCTCAAATGGCGGCTAATACGAGCCAATTCATGACCCGCACTGAGACTACTTTACAAAATCATTCCGCCTCCATCCAAAATTTGGAAGTACAAATGGAGCAGATCGCAAATCTATTGTCCTCTCGACCTCAAGGTGGATTAGCCAACGCCACCGAAATGAACCCCAAAGAAAACGTACAAGCAATCGAGCTACGGAGCGGAAAGGAGCTGAAAGAGCAGCCTATCAATAGCAAGGACAAGAGCAACCACAGTGAGAAAGAAAAATACGAGGAGCCCAAGCCAAAAGCGGTGTCAACTACTCATCCCACTCCACAAATTCCATTCCCACAACGTCTGCAAAAGCAAAAATTGATCAAGCAATTCTCCAAGTTTCTTGATGTCTTCAAGAAACTACATATCAACATTCCATTTGCAAATTACTCTGGTGTTTGGCACAGAAACAAGACAAAATCTGGGTCAAATGGGTTCATGGCTTCTACATAAAAGGACAGGATGTCACTACCATGAGAATTCCCCAACAAGCATCATGGGTAATCAGGAAAGTGGTGGAAGCAAGGAAATACCTGGAGAACACGAGCAAAGGAATAGGGGTACTTCTATCATCAAAATTCTCCACAAGGCAAATATATAAAGAAATACAAGGCAGACGAAATTTAGTCCATTGGAGAAGAATGATCTGCAACAACTAAGCCCCACCAAAATGCATTTTCATCACATGGCTGGCCCTCAAAGGAAGACTAACCACTTGTGATAATTTGATTAGAACAGGAACTCAATGTGAGCAGGTGGGCATTTTATGTAAAATTGAGGATGAAAGTATCAACCATCTGTTCTTTGACTGCACTTATTCTGCATGGGTATGGCAGAAGTTGAAGGAATGGTGTAGAATACAAAGCACAGGAGGGGGATGGAACCAAGAGACACCATATTTGATCACACAGTGTGGATCAAATATAGTAAAACAAAGCATGTATAGAGCCTTAATATCAGTTGCAATCTATTTTCTTTGGAAAGAAAGGAATCACAGAAGATTTCAACATAAAGAAACTACCCAGGAGGAGGTTGTCCGTGAATGTCAACTACATATTATTTGGAGTTGTAGAAAATATAAGAAACTAGCTAGATTTCTTGGGAATTAAGATTTTGTGAGAGTCATAGTTGTTGAGAGTTGCTAGGTTTGTTTTGCTGTTTCAAGTCTGTTTAGAGATGTTAGATTTGTTTTGCTGTTTCAAGTTGTGAGAAGTTGTACTGTAACATTGCATTTGGTTGATATAAAACACTATTTAACCAAAAAAAAACATTCAATTTGCCGACGCCTTGGAACAAATGTCGAGTTATGTCAAGTTCATAAAGGAAATCTTATCAAACAAAAGAAAGCTCGAAGAGTATGAGACAGTGGCATTGACGGAAGAGTGCAATGCTATTCTACAAAAGAAGCTCCCACCTAAATTGATGGATCCGGGAAGCTTTACTATTCCATGCACCATTGGAAATTCGTCCTTCGACAGAGCCTTATGTGATCTAGGAGCCAGCATAAATCTTATGCCCCTTTCTATTTTTAAGAAGCTGGATATTGGGGAAGCCAAGCCAATGACGATATCTTTGCAATTAGCTGATAGGTCTATCAAGTATCTGATGGGAGTAATAGAAGACGTTTTGGTTAAGGTCGACAAATTCATCTTTCCGGCCGATTTTATTGTGCTTGATATGGAGGAGGATCATGACATCCCAATTATCTTGGGAAGACCATTCTTAGCTACCGGCCGAACTCTCATTGATGTGGAGAAAGGGAAACTCACTCTACGTGTTCAAGATGAGCAAGTCACATTCCAAGTGTTTCGATATCTCCCGTGTCCAAGCAATGTCGAGAAGGATTCTTAATTCGAAAGCTTAGATATTTTGGCAAAAGACACACACCGGAAAAGCTGTCAGTCGAAATGTTCAGAAATTACTATAGTTGTTCCGACATCTGAGAAAAATGTAGAACGAGTCGCATATCTGAGGCATTTGGATATGTCTTCTTCGTCATCCGTTCACCCACCATCTAAAAATTCTCAGGCCGTCATAAATTTGTTCGTGAAAAAGAAAACCAAGCAGGAAGTGAAACGGTTGCCAAGTCATGTGAAATACAGATGTTTTGGAAAATTACTATTATTCAAATCTTTTTGCAAAGGACATTGGATGCCCAAACCAAAAATTAAACTGTTAAAGACTGATGGTCAAAATTTTAAAACACATATTAACGGTTCGATGGACGGGGTGGAGCCCGAATGGCATTTGCGAAAAGCAAACTGATTTTAAAAAGGTCCGACTGAAGACTATAAACTTAGCGCTTCTCGGGAGGTAACCCGAACATTAGTTGTAGATTTTATTTTATTTTTCATTGTTTTCATTCATTTTAGGAGTCTATTTGTTCGTCATATTTGCTTTGATATGCTTATCTCTCATGTTCTAGGTGTTTTCCTTTGAATTTTCTGTGTAGGGAACCTCCCAGGTGTAACACCCCAATTCACAAAATGGGACATTACACGCCGTAGAACCCTTGTGAGGTCTACCAGGCTAACACAAGACACATAACCACAATGAAATCCCAAAAGATGCACTCGAAAAGTAAATAGGGTCGTGGCCTCGGCCAAAACATTTCAACGGAGTACATGAAACATAATGTAAATATCAATTCATTGCCCACGCAGGGAACTTAAACCAAGTTTAGAAGTAAACAGTCTACTCCATTACTCGACAAATGCAATGACAAATCATAAAAATACAGACTCGAGCCACATCATCAAGCCAGCCCATCCTTTGCGTGTATGTCCAGTGCCTGCTCCTCAGCTCTCCCGGTACCTGAAATGCATAAGACGCATTTCCCCCATTTAAGGGGTTATCATTCGAATAGCTAGTGCAAGTACACAATTACACAACATTATATACAAAATACGGTTTTACACAATCATTTCAATCAGAAATCATTTGCCATAAATATTCCGGAATACTACATTGGCATTCAACTCAGTTTCGATCATCCCGATGTCACAAAATCACAACTGGTATCCCGTGGCCGTACCCCTTAGTATCGACCCCCAGACATCCCGTCGAACGCTCCGGGTGGGATACCACTTCCGCGGCCGTACCCCTTAGTATCGACCCCCAGACATCCCGTCGGACACTCCGGGTGGAAGTTCAATCACACACGCACCCAAGTTCACTTCCGCAGCCGTACCCCTTAGTATCGACCCCCAGACATCCCGTCGGACACTCCGGGTGGAACGAACACAACTCACGCACCCAAAAATCACAATTCATCATTCATTTCGAAAATCACAACATACATAACGAAATGTAATACATGTACTTGCCTTGAATAAGACGAAACGAAGGAAACGGCGAAAGGATAGGTTTCGGTCCGAACAATTCTCCCAAATCCGTTCCTAACACAATAACGGTATACAACAAGTCTCAATAATGCGGAAAGGTAAGAATTCATCCTAATTCTACCCGTTGGAACAATTTGTCGGTGATACAAGGTCACAACCAAATCCAAACTATCAACGGGGGAAACATCGAGTTTAATCCGCAAAACCACAAGAGAAACAAGGGATGGTGATTACGCTATCGAAATCTAACAATCATAAGGGGCAAATCGGACTAGAAGGGTGAAACCTAAAACAAAACCCCAAAATCCCCAAATGTTAGGGTTCTAAGGAAATATACCTCGATTCGGATGGATGGAGGATGATTATGATGATGATAAACCTTGCTTGAAGCACAACAATCGATCTCCAAAGGAACTCTAAGGATTGCCCTGGGCAAATCGCTCCAAATCGCTCAAGGAACTCACGTCTCGCACAAAGGGATGAGAAGGAATGAAATAACGCGACTGAGGATAAGTCAGGAATTAAAAGGCCTGACAGCGCGTTACGTACGTTAACGCGAGTTGTTAACGTACGTTATGAAGTTTACGTACGTGACCTCTCACAGGTTAACGTACGTAACGAACAATCTGTACTCAACTGCGGAAACCATAACGTACGTTATCAATGGGGTATAGCGTACGTTATGATGCGTATATAACGTACGTAAGGGAGCATGCATAACGTACGTTATGCATGCAGCAGTTCAGCGCTGCTAAACACTTAGCTCTGCACAGTCGATACAACGACGAAATGCAACGCAAGGATAGATTCAAAAGTGTAAACATGAGGTATCCATAACAACGAAGCTGAGTTTTGAAAGAAAATACACTACCAACTTCCGGGGAATCCAAAATACGACAATGAGGATAAAAGCACCCTAAACTTCTAGGAAATTACAAAACGGCCCAAACGTCCGAAAATCACGATACAACGTCGGATTAACAATCCGAAACTCACAACATGCTCCACTCAACCATACGAACTCATGGAAGTAGGTAAATGACGAAATCGAACGAGTTTAATGAGAATCGAATACACATGCGATAAAATATAACTCAAGATGAAATTACGTAAAAACATCATCGAGACTCGTCCAAACGGAGAAACTCCAAGAACAAAATAAATTCAGAATTCCAAAACAGTGTTAAGCGAGTTGTCCGAAACAAACATACACCAAAAATAGAAATTATCAAAAACAGAAAAGATGGATATTACATTCTCTCCCCCTAAAAATAAGTTTCGTCCCGAAACTTACAATGCGAATAACTCGGGGTATCTCGACCTCATACTCTCTTCCGTCTCCCACGTGGCTTCCTCGGATCCATGCCTCGACCATCGCACTTTGACCAAAAGAATGGTTTTGTGCCTGAGTTGCTTCACTCGACGCTCTAAGATCTGAATCGGCCTCTCCTCGAAGGTAATGTCGGGCCCCAACTCGATCTCTCCAAAATCGATAATATGGCTAGGGTCCGATATGTACTTCCTAAGCTGGGAAACATGAAATACGTTATGCACGTGACTCAAGGACGGCGGCAAGCCTAACCGATAGGCAAGCTCTCCAACCCTCTCTAAAATCTCAAACGGTCCAATATATCTCGGACTAAGTTTACCCTTCCGGCCGAAGCGGTAAACTCCCCGTGTCGGCGACACCTTAAGCAAAACATGATCCCCCACTTCAAACTCCAACGGCCGGCGACGTGTATCGGCATAAGACTTCTGCCGACTTTGGGCCGTCAATAATCTATCGCGAATCATAGCAATCTTCTCTCTCGTCTCAACTACCATATCGGGCTCGGTACCAATCAGCTCGGACGCATCGTCCCAACACAACGGCGATCTGCACCTTCTCCCATATAATGCCTCAAATGGTGCCATTTTAATCGAGGCGTGCCAACTATTGTTGTACGTGAACTCGATCAACGACAAGTGAGACTCCCAATCATCCTTCCAATCTAAGGCACAGGCTCTCAACATATCCTCCAACGTCTGGATCGTCCGCTCTGACTGTCCGTCAGTCTGAGGGTGGTAGGATATACTGAGTCTCAACTCGGTCCCTAAGGCGCTATGAACGGCCTGCCAAAAATGTGATATAAACCGGCCATCACGATCCGAAACAATACTCTTAGGAGTCCCATGCAATCTCACGATCTCTGCAATAAACACTCGTGCCAGTCTCTCTGGCCCCCAAGTGTCCTTAATATCCAGGAAATGAGCTGACTTGGTCAGTCGATCGACAATAACCCAAATCATGTTCATTCCAGTCCGAGTCCTAGGCATACTGGTAATGAAATCCATAGAAATATCCTCCCATTTCCACTCCGGGATAGGAAGTGGTCGCAAAAGCCCCACGGGCCGCTGATGCTCGATCTTAACCTGCTGACAGGTCAAACATCTTGACACAAAATCGCTAACGTCTGGCTTCAAATTACTCCACCAGTAGTTACTCCTCACATCCTTGTACATTTTACTCGTACCAGGATGTATGGAGTACGGTGTGGTATGAGCTTCACTCAAATCTTCTGTCTCAGCTCAATAACATTCGGTACACATAGTCTGCCGCGAAATCTCAAAACTCCGTCATCCTGAACCACAAATCCAGGGGCTTTCCCCTTCCTCACATCCTCCCTCAGCTGGACCAAAAACGGATCATCATACTGTTTCGCCTTGATGTCGTCAGTCAAGGACGAAGTGATCTCCAACGCACATAACTGACCCTGAACTCTCTGAACCCAAACCTCGATATTCTGACAAATAAAATCCCGCCGGATCCTACTCTGTGGCGTAAGTACCTCTAACATCTGTAACGTCACCGGCTTTCGGCTCAACGCATCAGCCACTACGTTAGCCTTACCCGGATGATAAAGTATCTCGAGGTCGTAATCTTTAATTAGCTCCAACCACCTACGCTGTCTCATATTCAACTCTTTCTGACTGAAGATATACTTCAAACTCTTGTGATCCGTAAATACCTTACACGACGACCCATAGAGATAATGCCTCCAGATCTTTAAGGCGAAAACGACCACAGCTAACTCCAAATCATGTGTGGGGTAATTCGCCTCATACGGTTTCAACTGGCGGGATGCATAAGCAATAACCCTATCTCTCTGCATTAAAACGCATCCGAGCCTGAGGCCCGAAGCATCACTATAGACCACGAAATCTTCGTTCCCCTGAGGTAACGCTAACACGGGTGCGGTAGTTAGTCGTCTCTTCAGCTCGTCAAAACTACTTTGTCTGTCTGTGGTCCACTCGAATTTCTGAGTCTTCTGGAGCAACTGAGTGAGTGGTCTAGCGATCTTGGAAAATCCCTCAACGAACCTACGATAATATCCAGCAAGTCCCAGAAAACTTCTCACTTCCTTCACATTTTTGGGCGGTTCCCATGCCATCACCGCCTCTATCTTTTGTGGATCTACCCGAACTTACTCCGCTGAGATCACGTGTCCGAGGAACATCACTTCTTTGAGCCAAAACTCACACTTAGAGAACTTCGCATACAACTGTTCAGCTCTCAAAATGTCTAATACAATCCGGAGATGTGAGGCGTGCTCCTCCCGACTCCGTGAATAGATAAGAACGTCATCAATAGAAACGACTACGAATTTGTCCAGATACTCGATAAAAACTTTGTTCATCAACTGCATGAACACTGCTGGGGCATTGGTTAGCCCGAAAGGCATAACCACAAACTCGTAATGGCCATATCTCGTCCGAAAGGCAGCTTTCGGTATATCGATGTCCCGAATCCTCAACTGGTAGTAGCCCGATCGCAAATCAATCTTCGAAAAGACTGTCGCCCCCTGAAGCTGATCAAACAAATCGTCAATTCGGGGCAAAGGGTATTTATTTTTGATGGTTAACTTGTTTAATTCTCGATAGTCAATGCATAAACGAAGCGATCCATCCTTCTTCTTAACAAAGAGTACGGGCGCACCCCAAGGCGATGCGCTCGGTCGAATATACCCTTTATCTAACAACTCTCCCAACTGATTCTTCAACTCTAACATCTCCGACGGTGCCATACGGTACGGTGCTCGAGAAATAGGGGCCGCATTCGGCTCAAGATCAATAGGAAACTCCACCTCTCGCTGTGGTGGTAATCCCGGCAAGTCATCCGGAAATATGTCGGGATACTCGCTAACAACTGGAATTGATGACATGTCAACCCCACCATCTTCCGCCTGCAGAGCGCAACACCAGTAGCCGACACAACCTTGGTTCAGGAGTTTCATCGCCTTCATGGCGCTAATTACACTTCCCGATCTACCCGGCTTACAACCGACGAGAGTATGCTCGGTGCCATCCTAGGCCACTATTGAGATGGTACGAGTCCGATAGTTCATGATAGCATTGTGATGATCCAACCACTCATCCCCGAGGATCAAATCCTCCCCCTTAAGGTCTATAACGATGAGATTAGAGGGCCAATATCGGCTCCCGATCCTCACTGGGCAATCCCTAACTTCCCGATTCCCAACCATACGATCCCTGCTGGGCGTACTCACTACAAACGGCTCACACTCAAACAAGCAGTCAAAACCAATACGACTCACACAATCTGATGCAATAAAGGAATGGGCAGCACCCGAATCAAAAAGCACTGAAACTGGATGAGTAAGGATCTGAGTGTTACCTGACGCCACCGGAATGTCTGCCTCCTTTGTGCGCCTCATCTGATACAATCGGGGGTGAACGGAACCCGAACTCGATGCTGCACGGCGATCCGGCTGACCCCGACCCCTACCACGACCCGAACTCTGCGGAACATGAGTAGCTAGAGTGATGTGATCCCTCTGATCGGCAGTGGTAGTCGGAACTCTAGCGGCCCTAGTGGCCCTCTCACAATGAGCCGCTCGATGCCCGGTCTGCCCGTAAGAAAAATAAGTAACTGGAGGAGAAGGGCAATCCTTCATCAAATGCTCATATTGGTTGCAGTTAAAACAAACCCTGCCACCAGGAGCAACGGACTGGACTGAACGACTACCCTGAGATCCCCCAGCCTGATGAAACAATCTCTTCCCAGGTGTAGGGGCAGACTGTGCTCTCGAAAATCGACCACTATTGCCGGCTGAAAAGCTGCCAACCATTTTCTGTTTCTTGCCGGCTGATGCGTCTATAACGTACGTAAGGGAGCATGCTTTACGTTATGCATGCAGCAGTTCAGCGCTGCTAAACGCTTAGCTCTGCACAGTCGATACAACGACGAAACGCAACGCAAGAATAGATTCAAAAGTGTAAACATGAGGTATCCATAACAACGAAGCTGAGTTTTGAAAGAAAATACACTACCAACTTCCAGGGAATCCAAAATACGACAAGAAGGATAAAAGCACCCTAAACTTCTAGGAAATTACAAAATGGCCCAAATGTCCGAAAATCACGATACAACGTCAGATTAACAATCCGAAACTCACAACATGCTCCACTCAACCATACGAACTCATGGAAGTAGGTAAATGATGAAATCGAACGAGTTTAATGAGAATCGAATACACATGCGATAAAATATAACTCAAGATGAAATTACGTAAAAATATTATCGAGACTCGGCCAAACGGAGAAACTCCAAGAACAAAATAAATTCAGAATTCCAAAACAGTGTTAAGCGAGTTGTCCGAAACAAACATACACCAAAAATAGAAATTACCAAAAACAGAAAACATGGATATTACACCAGGGGCATTTATCAGGTTTGGGCTGCGGCACGCACAAGTCCATAATAGAGGCTAACCTACTGTACTCTGTGCCGCGGCACGAACTTACTGAGTTGCGGCACACTCGATCACTGAGCCGCGGCACGCCAAGACCCAACATAACGGCCCAGGAGACCGTACTCTGTGCCGCGGCACGTACTCTCTGAGCCGCGGCACACGCCGAAGATGCCCAGCACCCAGAACCTACTGTACTACGGGCCGCGGCTCACTTAATACGTGCCGCGGCCCTTGCTGCGAATTTCAACCGCCCAGGGCACCCTTATAACATCGATCGGCCGAAACACAAGGAACATCACCATAGCTAGGAAAAGAAAGATGAGTACGAGGGCTAGGACACGATCATCCCCCACAAAAGGGGAGACATCACAAAACCGAGCCGATATGGAATCTCACCAATTCTCCGATCCTGACATTCACAGAATATTCAACAAGAGAACCCGTCAGGCCATCTACACCACCCTCCTTGTCGGACGAGGCCGGCACCAGTTCCTGAGCTGATATTAGGGGAGTACTTGACCTTTTCTCATATTACACATTACTATCTTTGTCCATTGAGGTCAATGTACGTCCTAAGTTTGGGGGGGTTACTTTCAGTTGCTATTTACTTATTCAATGTTATTTTTCATTGTTTTTTACTCAAGCCTTGCTTGTCTTAATTTTATTCGCACTCATGGATTTTTCATGCTTTCTTGTGTAAAACTGATGATATGATACTGATTTCTTTTTGAAGAAACGGTTAGTTTTGGTCGAGTTTGCAGTCTGCAATATCTGTTTCCTTTGAGTATTCATTTAGGTCTGAATTTTTTCGTTATTGTAGAAATCTTAGCGTATAAGAAAGGAGACACGTGTTTTCAAATCGCCGTCTATACGTATGGTTACATTTTTCGCGTAGCTAGTCGTCCAGTAACATGAGTCTTGTTGGCATTCAAATTTGAGTTTAGAGTCGGACAGTCTTTCCCAAAAAGTCGAGAAATTACACATGTTCTATGATGGGAAGTCTAGTAACCGGGGGTATTCGCGTGACCCGTTGTTTACTCTCGCGTAAAACGACAACCCTGAATAGACTAATGGTTTAGAGATTTCGCATTACCGATGATGGGAAGCCTAGTAACTGGGGGTATTCACGTGACCCGTTGTTTACTCTCGCGTAAAACAGCAACCTTGAATCAGACGTGCGGGAATAGCTATTCGAGTTTTTTTCTCCGTTGTAGAGGGAAACTTAGTAACTAGAAGCATCCATGTGCCCCATGAGTGTCTTTTACGTCAAACGGTTCCCCAATACATGAGAATGGAAATCCACCCTAGGGTTATTCCGAATAAAACATCCCGAGAGTCGGAATCTAGTGGTTAACTCGAATCATTATAATGATTATACATAAGGGAATGCTGTCCGAGGATCATTATTGACGATGAAACTCTTGCATTTTTGCCACTAGACTGTGGGACTGGGCGAGTTGGCTTGTTTAAATCTAACCCTTCATATTGGCGGTCGGTTAAATTCACGCTTGTTAATCTTTGAGCTTCGATTATCTTCATGACCGATAGTTCAGCACTAAAAATGATTGCTTTGTGGAATCTTTATCTGTGATGTGACTCACTAAAATGATACGTGTATTTTTCTTTGAGATTTTCAGGGGAGTATTAATCAGGTGAAAACTGTGGATATTGCACGGTTACCCACGATACTTGTCATCTCATTTGAAATTAATTTTTGCTTGAGGACAAGCGAAGACTTAAGTTTGGGGGTATTTGTTAGATGTATTTTTATGCGCTTATTTATCATTATTTTATATCCATTTTAAGTCTAAATCTGCATAAATGAGCTTTTAATGCATTATCTTTATATGTTTTGAAGGAAATTAGAGTCCGGAAGCCTAAACGACGAAAAACGGGCAAAAACGACAATTTTTGGTCAGGGGCCGCGGCACACCAAGGCCAGGCCGCGGCACACACACGGCACAGCAAGCAGCGGTACTCACTGTACCGGGGGCCGCGGCACACTTAAGCTGAGCCACGGCCCGTATGGAAAAAATACCGCCCAGGCATGGCGTTAGACACTGAGGGCCGCGGCACACTAATGCCGAGTCGCAGCCCGCGGGGCGATAATTCTATTTCAGCCGCGTTTCTGGGCCGTTTTTGGAGCCTGTTCTCGACCTAATTCCCGAACGCATTTTGGATACTAATGAAGGTTATAAATAGGGATTGAAAGTCTGAAAAAAAAGGGAGGATCGAAGAGAAGAAAAAAAAACACCGATCAAGCTGAGAGCAGAAGCTAGAGAATGGAGGATTTCAAGTTCTTCAACTGTG
This sequence comes from Orobanche coerulescens, assembly GCA_033398695.1. NCBI lineage: Eukaryota > Viridiplantae > Streptophyta > Magnoliopsida > Lamiales > Orobanchaceae > Orobanche > Orobanche coerulescens. Next base: position 8,621,422 of record CM065814.1, read on the forward strand.
TTTGATTTCTTTTATGCTTTCTTCTATTCTTTGTGTATTAATTTCTAGCATGTCGGGCTAGAACCCTATTCTAGGATTTTGATGAAACCGAGATTTTGACGAATTAACTTTTGATTTTGCATTATAAAAATATATTTCTCTTTCTTATTGAGTTTTCCCCAATTATTTTAATTGCTGTCAATTATGTGGCCTATGATTGATTTGTTTTGATTACGCAACTCGAATCGGGAGAGGAGAGTTGGTAGGAAAAATTGGTGAGAAACGTTTTATCTTGTGAGATAGGAATATACTCATAAGAATTACGTGGTCTGTCTGAAGATTTCATACTTTTTGCCTATTGTCGAATTAATTCACCTAGGAATAGAGTGTGTTATTCGCCTTAGAAAATTCTATTGACCTCGGGAGAGGCGGTAGAGTATTTTAACAATCTTCGCCTTCAATAAATTGGGAAATCATTTAATTCATATAAATCAAGAGTAAATCGGATAAATCGAGGTGGATTCACAATCCTAGATTAATTCTTTATTTGATCTTCTTTCTTCGAAAAATCGATTAAATTATTTGTCCTTAGTTTATTCCTTTATTAGTTTTTCTTTAATATTACTTGCACCTCCAATTTCGATTGTTCAAATAAAATTAGAATACATATAAATTGGTAATTAGTGAGTCAGTACTCGAGAGAACGATATCTTACTTATCACTTTATTACTTGCTTACGACAACGTGCACTTACGTTCACCAAATTTCGTAACAATCTTCTGCACGAGATTTCGGCTCTTGTGAGCTTATCAGTAAGGAGGAAGTCAAGCGAGCCTTACAAAAGATGGGAAGAGCTAAAAGGCTACCTACGTTCACTCTAATTTAGGAAGCGTATATGTTTTGATTTTTTGACACACATAGCATGCTTAGGGGCTGTTTACTTTTTTTCCATTAATACCTGAATGGATTAAGCTGTCTGAGTGGATTAATCTGTCTGATTTGAAAAAATATCCTGTTGTTTCTTTCTTTTCTGAATGAACTATCTGAATGACAGAAATAACCATTTTACCCCTAAATATGAATTAAGTCCTCTTTTATAAAGGACGGATTGAGCATTTTAGTTTATATAATCAATTTAAATTATATGACATAATATTTATTTTAATTTATATTATAATATATATTCATAAATCATATTATAATTTTCAGATATATTTAAATAATCAGACAATATTTTTATAAATACACTAAGTTATATTTTAATATATATATATATAGTTAAATTAATTTTTTAATAGTCAATATAAAAAATCAATTTAAATAATATAACATAATATATATTTTAATTTATATTATAATATATATTCATAAATTATATTATAATTTTCAGATATATTTAAATAACTAGACAATAGTTTTATAAATATATTAACTTATATTTTTAATATATATAGTTATATTATTTTTTTAATAGTCAATATAAAAAAATCAATTTATATAATATAACATAATATATATTTTAATTTATATTATAATATATATTCATAAATCATATTATAATTTTTAGGTATATATAAATAATCAGACAATATTTTTATAAATATATTAAGTTATATTTTATTATATATAGTTGTATTAATTTTTTAATAGTCAATATAAAAATCAATTTATAAAAGATAAAATAATATATATTTTAAATTATATTATAATATATTTATATTCAAAAATCATATTATAATTTTCAGGTATATTTAAATAATCAGACAATATTTTTATAAATATATTAAATTATATTTTAATATATAGTTATATTAATTTTTTTATCAATAAATAGCTTATATTTAATGAATTTTAAATGTATAATATTATTATATATTTTAAATTTATATTATATATACTCAATTATAATTAAGATTATATGATAATTTATACTATATATACTCAATTCTTTTATTATTAAAGAGGGTAATTTTGGTATATTGGGGAAGTATTTCTGTCTTAATAGTAAGGACACCCCAAAAGTTGCTTAATGAAAAAGACATTATTAAGATCATTAAGTAGAAAATAAACAACAAAATATAGCTGATCGATTAAGCTGATTAAGTATTAAGCTGATTAAGTGAAAAGTAAACAGGCCCTTAGTTCATGTTGGTAAGAGTCACATTCAGCAGTTAAACTCTGAAACGAAAGGAAGGGCAGATCCAATTGGATAATCACATGGTATATATTTTCTATATGGATTTGTTATTTTCACTATGTGAGTACTACCCAAGCTTCTTGTTTCCTCTTTAGTGGTGATGAAGGCCTAAACAACCGTCATATATGCAATGAAAATTGTTTATGCGATGGGAGTGGGGTTTTTAGGAATGTGCAGAGGGAGCGTATGGCAGCAGTACCAACGCCATATATGATGCGCTTAGTGTTGGAGTAGTTAGTGTTTATGGTGGAGATCCGGATTCTCAATGGATCGTGTAATCACATTCCGAACTGATATTTCTATTTTATGTCCGGGTTATAAGAAATACAGTCTAGGAAATCATAGTCTCTCTCTCATATTCGGAATTTTCACTAAGTTACCAATCCAAATTTCCGAAAGCCACGCTCGGGGCGCTCTAGACTCCCGCTAAAGGCAGTGGCGCGCCCGACCACCGCCGGCTCTCCCTCTGACCCGCCAGGCTCGCCTTAGACCTGCCTAGGGCGCCGCCAGGACCACCGCCAGAGGCTCTGTCCCTTGAATCCCGCTAGGGGCGCTGCCCCTAGACCCCCAACATTTTGTCGTACCGGCTTTTAATTTGATCTTATACATGTGTGCACACCGCACATACCCGAACATATATTAGAATTCAAATTATAAAACTCTTTAACTCACATATTAGTTACAATTACACAAAATAACTGGTGACACTAAAATCACTGGCACTTAGTCCAGAGAGAGAGAGAGATAGTGTTTGCATGTGTGTTTTTGTTTCCTTATTCTGATACCGTCCATGGTACACCCTCACGTAGTGCATTCCCTGTTAGATGCACTACATGGAGTCTCTCCATGGACGGAACCCCTTATTCCCCGCAAAGTTATTAAAAGGGCCGAAAAAGAGTAGAATGAGAAAATGCATTTTCTTGTAGATTTGTTTATCCAGTCAAAAAAATCATTAGCCCATTAGCCCCACACATCCACGGGCTTATTTCTGATATTTGAATATAAATAAAATCTCTAAAAGATTTTTTTTCTCTCCAAGTTAGGATTAAGATATCTATACTTCTATTAAAAGAGAGTTAGTGACACATGACACTTTGTAAGTTTTTTGATTTTTTATTTTAAAATAAAGTTTATATATACAGATGTATTTTTAAATTTCCAAAAAAAAAAAATCTGGATATGTATTGTGGGAGTTTTATTCCACAACTTACGGTCATCTATCAATAAAAAAATCATTTTCTTTATTTTTTAGCTTAAAATTTTAAATGTTTATAATTTTTAAATCAATTTTATTTTTAATAAAAAATATATCAAATTAATTTTATTTCACAATTTTCAACTAGACATCCATATGAATATAATAAATTTGATGGATTTACAATAATTACCGATTGCACAAAAAAATTATATTAAAAAAATATGAGTATTTATTTTCAGTAAAATTAATTGATGAAAATAAAAATATTTAACTCATTTATTGCTTGCATAAAAAACAAATTATGATATTTATTTAATTATAATAATTAAAAATAATAAAAAATACACTGCATACACATATATTAAGACTTAATCACATATTACTTCGTCCCCAAAATTTGTTTCTAGTTTTTTTTTGGTATGTCCAGGAAATTTGTTCATGTAATGAACACTAATTGACTTAACACTCCGCTAATGTGGTACTCTTTCTTGAATTATATTACACCCCATAATACACTCAATAAGTTTTTTATTAATATTACGCTAATATGATACTCATGTCGAAAATCATCAAAAATAAATTTAGAGATCGGGAAATTCATACTTAATATTAAAAGAGAGTCGCATGAAAATTTAAAGGACATGTATCATCACCACATTATTTTCCTTTTTAAAAATCTTAAGAAAATACATATTTAGTTTGGGAGGAAAGTAGGAGGTTATTCAATATATAATATCAACCAATTAAAAATTTCCTCTCATTTTATTCCTTTTATTTTTAACTTAATAGTTTAAATAATTATAACTTTTCGTATCAATTTTATTTTTGATAAAAAAAATATATCAAATTAATTCTTACTTCGTACTCTTTAATTTGACATCCATATAATATATATATATATACTTATATAAAGTAATTTAAATATAATAATGATATATTAGATGATTAAAATATTACCATATAAAATATAAGAATATTGAAAAAATATATATTTTTAGTTTATTTTCATACTTTTGTATTTCAAAAGTTATTTGATTTTTCAGAATTATTTTGTTCTGATTGTAAAATAATAAAATAATTATTATAATGCCAAATTATATAAAAAAATTATAGTAGTAAGAATATGGATTGAATACTTTTAATGAAAGTTGATAATAATAAATATAATTTAATTTATTATTTATAAAATTAGATATAAGACTCATATTGTCCTACATGAAAAATAAATGACTATGCTTAATTAACTTATGGTTTTCCTATCATGTGCCCTTAGATTTATAAATTAACCGCCTCAACCCCCGTCCACAATGGACGTTTTTTTTTTTAAAAATAGTTTATGTGTATGTGTGTGTATATTGGCTCATGTATATTTTATAATAATTTTACAGTATTATTGAAATTCAATCACATATTACTAATATAATAAAATATTTAACATTTTACGCCGTGCATCGCACGAGAGGACATCTAGTTTATTATATTATAGAGATATAAATTTATTTATAATATAATAACTAGTATACCACCCGTATAAAATACGGGAACACAAGAAGAATTTCACATAGAAACGCATAATACCCAATCATTCACCATAAATTTTATAGCATTTTTTTTGTAAATTACATTAGTTGTTCTATTTACGATTACACCATTCTTGCCGTAATAAAAAAATTAAAGGCTTTCGTGCTCTTCACTTTGATACAACTACATAAAATTGACCACGACTGAATATGAGTCTGGACAGATGCACGCCAGCATGAGAGAGTGCATAACTATGGAAAAACATAATTAGTGAAAATTGTCTGTAACACCCCCAAATCCCATTGGGTTATTACAGTGCCGTGGACCCCACCTCAGGTGATCCACCAGGCGAACACGACTAAAATACAACAAACTGACCAAAATAGGAAATCACAGACTCTACTATGACGTCCGACATACTATTCCGATATGGAATTTCAACGACAAGGATGGGCCTACATGGCCAAAATAAAAATACAACAACGTTCACGAGCCTTGCTCGGATAATACAAAACGACATCGACTGAACAAAAATGGAGTACTCCAACTGCCTGACCAACATGAACACCAAAATATCTCGGACTAGTATCGCTCGAATGCCTCGTCGCCATCGTCATGCCCCTGTGTCTCAACTCTCTCCTCGCAAGTACCTAAAACATGAAAACATGTTCCGCCCCCACGGGGTCACCATCCAAGATAATGAATATCAAGTACATGCACAACATGATATGCATCCAAAGGCGTAATAAACGGTCAACAATGGTAGTACGAGATGCTCACAAACCAAAGTAAGAATCGAGCATTCGTGGAATATTATGCCCATGGCATACGATCAATACCTGCTCAATAGGTTAGAACATATGTGCCCAACGGCGAATCATCAATATAGAACACAACAATACATTACCCGAAGGTAAATCAATCCAACGCTGAAATAAATAAGGATCACAATGCCCGAAGGCTCAAACGGAAATACCGATACATCACAATGGCACGAAAGCCCTCGGTAGAAGCCGCCAAAATATCACGATGGCTCGAAAGCCGGCCGAAGCTGTAAATCATCACAATACAGATCTCAAAGAAACAAACATGACTGCCGAACATACCCCTCAGGCGTATGAACTCTTAATCACAAAACGTCGAACACACATTTAAATGGACTATGAACGAACAAAATTGTATGGCTCAACGATGGACATCACAGTACGCCCGATCCGAATATGTGTCAGTGTACATGTCCACCCCGTATACGGAATCCAGGATATACGTGGGACAATGTACCTAATTAGCCTCAACGAACTACGTCTCGTGTGCACAGCCTTTTACGGAAAATATTCACGCATGACTATATATGTGCCCGGCTAAAAATCCTACACAATATCCAATCGGAACGTAGATATGACTCCGGATATGTCACGATACAACATGACAACGAAACTCAAAGGATAACACATCCAATACGGATCATACGACTCACCAAGTGAACGATGACACACGAATAATGAAAGATCGACACGACCAACGATATTCCAAACAACTATCCTGGGATCAAAATCCCTAAGGACCGATTAACACGAGCAACGATCACAACACAAATTCGGGAAATCCTCAACCTTCAACGATCACAAAGTTACCGAGTTCACAAGAATAATAGTGTGCTGCCTTGAATCGGTCAACACGACAATAATAATTCAACGGATGGGAATTATCGTTGATAATCCCAATTCAATACTTCGATTACCGTAGAATGGCCAATCGATAACAATTATACAATGGATGGGAATTATCTTTTTGACAACGGGTGGAAATTATAATTGATAATCCCAATTCAATATATCGATTACCGTTAGAGCGGACAATCGATAATAATTATACAACGGATGGGAATTATCTTTGATAATCCCAATTAAATATATCGATTACCTTCAGAACGGTTAACCGATAACAATTGTACAACGGATGTCTCGGCACCTTTAATCGGTTACCGATAACGAAGATGAAAATCGAATACGTCGATGCCTTCAATCGGCCAAAACGACATCAATAGAAAAACACTGATATCAATAACGACGATTCACAAAAAAAATATCTTGATGGAACATCAATCAATAACAACAATCGATACGTCGATGCCGCAAACCGGCTATCAACAACAATATCTCAAAGGAACGTCAATCAACAATAACAATCGATATGTCGATACCGCGAACCGGCTATCGACAACAATATTACCAACAAGTATCGTAATGCCTTAAATCGGCCATTTACGAACAACAATAATATTTGGCATAATTTGCCGAAGGGTATCGTATCAAACAATCCCCTGATATCAACAAAATCACAAAGAGACCAAGTCTCGAAATGATACACACATTCATACACATACATGATAACATTAATCTCATCGAGTCAAGTATAAAACTTGCCTCAAACCGAAGGCGAGAAAGTCCTTCCACGATCAACGTCCTACCACGAATCAATCAACGCGTCCTCCGTCAATCACAAGCACTCGAACAACCTTGAATGAAATACAATTCATTCGATAACACGATATCGACCGAAAACAACACAATAGATAATTCCGATTCCAACACGAACACATACTATACTCGTATTTATCCGTATACATACGTATATATATAATATATATATATATATATATTACATATATATATTAATATTTATACAATACAACTCACAATATTTATATATATATATATATATCTAAAAAAAATATATATATATACTAACACTACACACACACTGTCACGCTATGCACAACTCACACACACACACACTCGCTATATATATATATATTATATATAACACATCTAAACACATAACACACACACATATAATCACTGCACAACACACACATATATATATATATATACATATATATATATATATATATAACTGAAAAACACATAAGACTAACCGGTAGAGTCGATCGGCCAGGTCCGAAAAACTCCCATGCCGGAAATCGGCCGCCGGAAAAATGACCCGCCGGACTTCGTCCAACTCCGGCCCGTTTCCGTCTATGGCCGGTTCCACCACCTCCGTTTGTAACTCTTCGCCGGAAGAATGTCAAACCTCCGTTCCGTCCGTCCGTTCCGGACAAAACCACTTCCGGTCGCCGGAATCAATGGAGAAGCCGGTGCCTGCCGTCTCGCCGGAAGAAGGAAAAATGCCGGAACACGTCGACCGGGTTTCGCAGCCTTCCGGTTCGGAAATTCCGACCAGGCCGCCGCCGAGCTCCGGTCGTGAGCTGCCTGCCCGCCGAACTCAAGCTCGCCGGAAAAAAATGGAGAAGAAGGGAGAGAGGGCTGGCGGATGGCACGGGAAGAAAAAGAAGGAATAAAAAAAAAATGAGAGAGCTGCCGAGAGGGGGTGAGAAAGATGGTGAGGTGAGAAGATGATGATTGATGAGGGGTGATGATTAGTATATATATATATAATATATAGCATGAACGTGAGGGGAATGGACAAGATGAATGAGGATGATGATGATGTTACATAATATATATATATATATATGATATATAATGTAGCATGAGTGGAAGAAGAAAAAAAAATCACGTGAGGGAGGTATAAGTGGGGGAGGGAATCAAAAGTTGGTGATGATATATATATATATACATATATATATATATATATATAAATGATACTCTAAAGGTACTCTCGCCCCGAAAGTTGACCACGAGGAAGGTTCCCACCACCTACCACGCATTACGTACGTAACCTCAGGGCGTAACGTATGTAATCGCAACAAATTAGCGTACGTAATGCTACACAGGTAGCGTACGCTATGGCTATAAACTTAGCCAAAATTCCAATCTCGCCAAACAACAACCAAACGACGAAACCAAACCGACGACCAGAATAAATATTTCGATCCCGAAATATTTTAATACAATATACATTGTATTGGTCCAAACAACAACACTTGTATAATTCCAAATGAATACGTACAACTCAACAAAGAATACGAAAAAAATTACCGGATATTACATACTCCCCCCCTTAAAAAGAGTTTCGTCCCCGAAACTCAGGGTGCACAAGTCGGGGCACGGACTATCCATCAGGATAAGAAAACAACATCTCCAGGAATACTCCTCAATACGAGCAATTCCGCCTAAGCAACTGGGCCGACCCCACGGGTCCCCACGTCTCCTCTGCCTGAACAAGGCGAAAAAAACAAGTGATAAAGACACTCAATCAAATGTGAGATTAGCCGAATCATGACTCTCTGCTAGAGACCACCAGAAGTCGCACCACCAAAAGAAAATAACAATACGGACATAGTCCCTCGGGACTATATCGAACGCGCACCCAAGTCCTCACGACTTGGCGTCTCGAATCACAATGAGCGATTACCGGATCATCACAAAAATCTCTGCACAGGACCAAAAGGAAAGAAAATCACCTCAAATGACTCAAGTGTCAAGATTCTCGATACAATGATTACAAGATAGATCAATAATAAATGATTCACAACCGCAATATTAAAATACGACTGAGTCAAACATCAATCCGAGAGACAAGAAAATATCGATCAAGGCTACATCTCAAATGTACCGGAATCCACATCCTCCAGATCATCGAGTTCCTCGATCTCATCGACTCGAGGAAAACACAAATCGAACTCGCTACTCCCCTCGGGTGTCCATACCTCGGCTCCGAAGCCCGATATGACCCCTTGGATGAAGTACTGATCAAGTGACAAAATCTCTCGAGGCCCGTGAGCTCTCTCGAGACCTACCGGCACTAGAACTCATGCAAAGATTCTCAAGGTGTCCCTACCTCGACACAGAAAATAAATAATAGCCGGCACCGTACATCGAGTACTAACATGCCCCATTGAATCACGATTAAAACAAACAATCGAACTCATCGCACGGGAAGAAAATACTTTCCCAAGATGAAGCCGACTAGAAATGACCTCTTGGGACGTCGGAGCTCGATGTCCCTGCGAATCGGCATTCTAGTCTTCTCACCAGAAGATACTGAAGGATCCTTCTGAGTAAGCTCCTCGATCGAAAGTTCTGCTCCAAGAGCCTTCTCGATGAATTCGCCAAGTGAGTTACAATTGTGATTGAACAACTGTATCCTCAACTGCGGGTTCAACCTCTTGTTAAAATACTTGATCTTATCCGCCTCGATGCGGATAATGATGAAGTAAACTGAAGAAGTCCTTGAAACTTCTCAGCAGTAACAATAACACCCTCGTCCTCGACGGATTCGGGGTTCAAAACCTCCGACAACTTGGCTTCACGAAGTGGAGCCAGATAATACCTCTCTAACATGAGAGTCTTGAACCCGATCCAAACACAATCACGATCGGTGGGTTCTCGAGCACGACTCCGAAAATGATTCGTCAGCCACCAAATTATTGGTACGAGGTTTCGGGTGTCGGCCCACACTGCAGCCTCTACCCCCTCTGTCACGTCCTCTTTCCAGACCGAAAGAATAACGTTCAATCATGATCACAACACAATTACGCCTCAACGGCCAGAATGCTAGGTCAACGCAAAACACGAGTATACATACTCAACAGATAAAGGATCACATCGATCGCGCTAATCATAGCCGATAGAGAGCCCACACGCTCCAAAGCAAATAATCATAAATCAATCGCACCCGATCGTCACATACAAGTGTCAGACGAGTTTAATCAATGACATAATGCATGTATGCACATAAAAGAGAATAGAGTCCTTACACAGTCATACGAAGCTTCGAGGTCTTGCGATACTAGTCTTCAGCGACGACTCGATGAAAGAATGACTCATACGGTCGTCCAACTATCACGACTCACAAAACCCGATTGTCAGTTGTCATAACTCGTGACCCGCTACTACCGCCTTGGTAGAGCCACATAACACACAAGCCGGGGTATCTCACAACCCAATGCTCGATACCATCTTCTCGTAACACCCCAAATCCCATTGGGTTATTACAGTGCCGTGGACCCCACCTCGGGTGATCCACCAGGCGAACACGACTAAAATACAACAAGCCGACCAAAATAGGAAATCACAGACTCTACTATGACGTCCGACATACTATTCCGATATGGAATTTCAACGACAAGGATGGGCCTACATGGCCAAAATAAAAATACAACAACGTTCACGAGCCTTGCTCGGATAATACAAAACGACATCGACTGAACAAAAATGGAGTACTCCAACCGCACGACCAACATGAACACCAAAATATCTCGGACTAGTATCGCTCGAATGCCTCGTCGCCATCGTCATGCCCCTGTGTCTCAACTCTCTCCTCGCAAGTACCTAAAACATGAAAACATGTTCCGCCACGGTCAGCCATCCAGTATAATGAATATCAAGTACATGCACAACATGATATGCATCCAAAGGCAGAATAAACAGTGCAACAATGGTAGTACGAGATGCTCACAAACCAAAGTAAGAATCGAGCATTCGTGGAATATTATGCCCATGGCATACGATCAATACCTGCTCAATAGGTTAGAACATATGTGCCCAACGGCGAATCATCAATATAGAACACAACAATACATTACCCGAAGGTAAATCAATCCAACGCTGAAATAAATAAGGATCACAATGCCCGAAGGCTCAAACGGAAATACCGATACATCACAATGGCCTGAAAGCCCTCAGCCGAAGCTGCCAAAATATCACGATGGCCTGAAAGCCGAAGCTGTAAATCATCACAATACAGATCTCAAAGAAACAAACATGACTGCCGAACATACCCCTCAGGCGTATGAACTCTTAATCACAAAACGTCGAACACACATTTAAATGGACTATGAACGAACAAAATTGTATGGCTCAACGATGGACATCACAGTACGCCCGATCCGAATATGTGTCAGTGCACATGTCCACCCCGTATACGGAATCCAGGATATACGTGGGACAATGTACCTAATTAGCCTCAACGAACTACGTCTCGTGTGCACAGCCTTTTACGGAAAATATTCACGCATGACTATATATGTGCCCGGCTAAAAATCCTACACAATATCCAATCGGAACGTAGATATGACTCCGGATATGTCACGATACAACATGACAACGAAACTCAAAGGATAACACATCCAATACGGATCATACGACTCACCAAGTGAACGATGACACACGAATAATGAAAGATCGACACGACCAACGATATTCCAAACAACTATCCTGGGATCAAAATCCTAAGGACCGATTAACACGAGCAACGATCACAACACAGCGATGGGAAATCCTCAACCTTCAACGATCACAAAGTTACCGAGTTCACAAGAATAATAGTGTGCTGCCTTGAATCGGTCAACACGACAATAATAATTCAACGGATGGGAATTATCGTTGATAATCCCAATTCAATACTTCGATTACCGTAGAATGGCCAATCGATAACAATTATACAATGGATGGGAATTATCTTTTTGACAACGGGTGGAAATTATAATTGATAATCCCAATTCAATATATCGATTACCGTTAGAGCGGACAATCGATAATAATTATACAACGGATGGGAATTATCTTTGATAATCCCAATTAAATATATCGATTACCTTCAGAACGGTTAACCGATAACAATTGTACAACGGATGTCTCGGCACCTTTAATCGGTTACCGATAACGAAGATGAAAATCGAATACGTCGATGCCTTCAATCGGCCAAAACGACATCAATAGAAAAACACTGATATCAATAACGACGATTCACAAAAAAAAAAAAAAAATATCTTGATGGAACATCAATCAATAACAACAATCGATACGTCGATGCCGCAAACCGGCTATCAACAACAATATCTCAAAGGAACGTCAATCAACTATAACAATAGATATGTCGATACAGCGAACCGGCTATCGTCATCTATATTACCCAAAAGTATCGTTATGCATTAAATCTGCCATTTACGAACAACAATAATATTTGGCATAATTTGCCGAAGGGTATCGTATCAAACAATCCCCTGATATCAACAAAATCACAAAGAGACCAAGTCTCGAAATGATACACACATTCATACACATACATGATAACATTAATCTCATTGACCAGTACAAGTATAAAACTTGCCTCAAACCGAAGGCGAGAAAGTCCTTCCACGATCAACGTCCTACCACGAATCAATCAACGCGTCCTCCGTCAATCACAAGCACTCGAACAACCTTGAATGAAATACAATTCATTCGATAACACGATATCGACCGAAAACAACACAATAGATAATTCCGATTCCAACACGAACACATACTATACTCGTATTTATCCGTATACATACGTATATATATAATATATATATATATTACATATATATATATTAATATTTATACAATACAACTCACAATATTTATATATATATATATCTAAAAAAAATATATATATATACTAACACTACACACACACTGTCACGCTATGCACAACTCACACACACACACACTCGCTATATATATATATATATTATATATAACACATCTAAACACATAACACACACACATATAATCACTGCACAACACACACACATATATATATATATATATATATATATATATACATATATATATATATATATATATAAAACTGAAAAACACATAAGACTAACCGGTAGAGTCGATCGGCCAGGTCCGAAAAACTCCCATGCCGGAAATCGGCCGCCGGAAAAATGACCCGCCGGACTTCGTCCAACTCCGGCCCGTTTCCGTCTATGGCCGGTTCCACCACCTCCGTTTGTAACTCTTCGCCGGAAGAATGTCAAACCTCCGTTCCGTCCGTCCGTTCCGGACAAAACCACTTCCGGTCGCCGGAATCAATGGAGAAGCCGGTGCCTGCCGTCTCGCCGGAAGAAGGAAAAATGCCGGAACACGTCGACCGGGTTTCGCAGCCTTCCGGTTCGGAAATTCCGACCAGGCCGCCGCCGAGCTCCGGTCGTGAGCTGCCTGCCCGCCGAACTCAAGCTCGCCGGAAAAAAATGGAGAAGAAGGGAGAGAGGGCTGGCGGATGGCACGGGAAGAAAAAGAAGGAAGAAAAAAAAAATGAGAGAGCTGCCGAGAGGGGGTGAGAAAGATGGTGAGGTGAGAAGATGATGATTGATGAGGGGTGATGATTAGTATATATATATATAATATATAGCATGAACGTGAGGGGGATGGACAAGATGAATGAGGATGATGATGATGTTACATAATATATATATATATATATATGATATATAATGTAGCATGAGTGGAAGAAGAAAAAAAAATCACGTGAGGGAGGTATAAGTGGGGGAGGGAATCAAAAGTTGGTGATGATATATATATACATATATATATATATATAAATGATACTCTAAAGATACTCTCGCCCCGAAAGTTGTGCGAGGAGGCTGCTCCACCTACCACGCATTACGTGCGTAACCTCGGGCGTAACGTATGTAATCGCAACAAATTAGCGTCGTAATGCCACACGGGTAGCGTCTATGGCTATAAACTTAGCCAAAATTCCAATCTCGCCAAACAACAACCAAACGACGAAACCAAACCGACGACCAGAATAAATATTTCGATCCCGAAATATTTTAATACAATATACATTGTATTGGTCCAAACAACAACACTTGTACAATTCCAAATGAATACGTACAACTCAACAGTAACACGAAAAAAAATTACCCCCGGATATTACATTGTCGTCTTTGAAATTTAAATGCCAATCGACTATCTGATGAGTATAACATAATAAATGTTATGGAAGCAATTGTACCAAAATATACATCATCCAAATATGCATCATCCAAAATATATTAGAAAATAAAATAAAATAAACTAAAGTCTCTCACATAATCGGTTATTTTTGCAAAAGCACAATAATTTCCTTCTTTTCTCACATGAATTTCCTATTTTTTGAGTAATTGAAAATTAAAAATAATTAAAATATTTATCGATATATTTTAAAAAAGATTTATAGTTAATTTTTATTCTATATAACCCTCTTTTATTTAGAGATCAATCTATTGATAATATGTTGTTATAAAAATTGCTTACATATTTTAGAAGTAAAGATTACACTCTAGTACTATGAGAAATTTTTAAATAGATTTGGATTTGGTTCCACCTCCTTTTTTGTCAAAATGGTTTAAATCGTTAAGTATTTAACGGTTTCTGTTAAATGGCCAAAAAAGAGATAATTTAATCCTTATATTCGAAAAAATTACATAAATTATTTGGATATAATTAAAATACAAAAGCAAATCCAAAACTTTCAAAAATGTATAGTTGATTTCAAAAGTATACAAATTAACAAATCATTTAAAACAAAAATAAAAATAAAAAATCACTTGAAAATCACTTAAAACGATCAATTTTATTTTCTACAATTCTCTTTGTACAAAGACGAATCCATGGATTAGTATATTATTATTATTAAATTTAGTGCTTATATATTTAGAAATATCTCTTTGAAAATTCATAAAGTCGGTAATTATATAATTTAGTACATATGAGTTTTTTATTTATTTTGTTATTTTATATAATTAAATAAGATTTAAAATTAAGATAAACTAATTAATTTATTTCATAGTTTCTTTGATTTATTTACAAATAGTAATTAAAATTACTGTTTCTACACTTTCAATAATATTTTTTATTAAGATTATCTCAATTTATTTAATTGATTAGGACTTCGATCAATTTTTATTTTCTAAAATTCTCTCGAATACAACGATGAATCTAGGGATTAATATATTATTATTAAATTTATGATGTATTTAGAAATATCTCCTTAAAAATTCATAAAATGAGTAATTATATAATTTAGTAAATATGAGTGTTTCATTTATTTTGTTATTTTATATTAATTAAATTAGATTTAAAACTAAGATAGACTAATCGATTTATTCCATAGTTTCTTTAATTTATTTATAAATAATAATTAAAATAATTATTTCTACACTTTAAATAATATTTTTAATAAGATTATTTCGATTTATTTAATTGATTAGGACTTCGAGTACTTTTTAGTTACATATATTTACCACTTCTTTTGCAATACTCCCAAGTATCTTTCATTTTAGTTGATATTTCTTTTGTTGATATACCCAAGTAACTAATAAAACTAATTAATTAGTGAAAATGTATTATATTTCCACGAGATTTTAGGTTAAAGTTTTTGATTTATAGTACGCACTACTATATTAAATTTCTCTTTGTTTGGATTTATATATTTTAAGTAATGAGAACATGAAATATTGTTATAAATATAATCAATTCCTATTTTGTTCGTAATTCATATTTCTTAATTTGTAAAAATAAATAAGGTAGGTATGAGTTATTTCAGGTATAATTATAATGTAATTAATGCAATGATGATTAAGCCAGTAATTGATTATGTGTCAGCTGAAGCATGAGAGACTGACACATAAGCACACGAAGTACCAACAGAAGACATGTGGCAGCCGAAGCATGAAAAGCTGTCACTTAGGATCAACGTATTCTGCATTAGTATATAGGGGAGATTATCATTTTTAGAAATATGTCTCGGATATGATGAAAAAAGTTTATTTTTGTAAAGGTGAGTGTATAACCCGATACGAGAAAAGAAACACTTACTATTTTAGTATTTAACAATTTTCAGTTACAAAAATTGAATTTTGATAAACACTACGGCTGTACGACTGTTTGGTAATGGATTTGGTGAAATGGTAGAGAGGTGATATAAAGGTGAGGCACCAGTAGATTTGCTCACCATTACACTGCACGTCTTAATGTAACACTCCAATTCCAAAGTAATGCAACAAAAAGTTGTTTTGCTAAATGAATTCGTTGATATCCTTGCAAAATTGATACATACATAAAAAACTGATTACGTTTTGACAAACTTTATTTCTAAACGGGTAAACGGGGGAGGGTTTTCCAAGTTCAGGTTACCCGTGAGGACGAATCTTTGACTCAAATGTACGCGGCCTAACCGGGGTATCCCCATGACCATTTGCGAGATTTGAACTGACAAGAGGTCAGGTCTTTGATTAGCTCTTCCAATTTCTTAGAAAATATCTTCCACAGTTTTTACAGGAAGTAAACAACATCGTATCCACATTTTATGTATTATCAACTACAGAGGGTCCGCTTTTCTGAAAACATGATAGCAGTTCAAAAAGTATCAACACATACAGAGGGCTGGTTTTATAAAACATGATAGCTATTCCATCAAGTCGAGTTCTTATACATGCGAAGTTGCGTCTTTATATATCATGGTCTCAGGATCTTTATACCAACACTCAGATAATAATTGATTAGTTTTGCAAACTTATACATTAGCCCCAAAGTAAGTATCTAATTAGGCAAAACAGGACCATAAACAAAACCGCTAAAGATTTTGTTTGTCTGCCTCCAGAAAGTGCACTTATGAGTAAGTGTACCACGATCACCAGGGGTCTTGCTTGGCATGTACAAGACCA
Organism: Orobanche coerulescens; assembly: GCA_033398695.1. Lineage (NCBI taxonomy): Eukaryota > Viridiplantae > Streptophyta > Magnoliopsida > Lamiales > Orobanchaceae > Orobanche > Orobanche coerulescens. The sequence goes on from CM065814.1 coordinate 8,638,750, forward strand.
TATGACACATTGGACAACACTGCGGTTCTTCAAGATGGCTATGAATAGTTGATCTGTTGGCACAAATAGATTACAAAGGAGTAAAACAATCATATTAGATATTAGCAACAGAGAAAAAGAGAGCAGTTTGGCTTAACAATCCCATATGGTTTCAGAACTGACGCTACTTTATCCGCAGTGTGTTTGCGCGTGTCAAAACAGCAATATAAGCAAGTTCTAAAATGCAATCCCACACACCCCTACCCTTATTTAATCAAGACTGCTTATGATTAATTTGTAAGAAATGAAATTAGTTGCACATTTATTTGTATAAAAATAATTCAAAAAAAGAAAAAGACTTACACGAAGAAACAGCCCCGGCACCTGACGTCCTGCACAAATAGAATAAAAGAGGAATCAAATATAAAAATAAATACATGTCGGAGTTCAATGTAAATACGAAAAGAAGCACACCATATAGAAAGAGTTTGGATACTCGTCGAGAAGCTTGAGGTTGAGCTTTCGATTCTGCTTCCAATACAGTCTCTGTTGTTTCCTCTTCCTCCTTTGTGGTTGTGGCTTGACCAGATCAACATCTTCCTCGTTTGCCTTTGCCGAATTCTGTTCAATTCAACAAACACAGTTTATTATGTATGTATGATTATAGCGTGATTCAAACACAAAGATTCAATCAAAATTGTCTTATTTTATGGCCTTTTCTTTTTGGGTATATTACGGATAATGCTTTAAATAAAGCCGTGCCTTATAAACTACAGAAGAATTCTATGTATCAACTGTCAAAACATGAGCAGAAACAATAGTGCTCACCTTCTTAATAAGTTCAGCTCTTGTTTTTGATTGAGAATCCAGTGTCAGATTCTTCAAGGAATCTGCAGCATCTATAGAAATAACAAGTAAAGGAACTCCATATCTTTTCAAACAAACTCGTAAACTAAACAAGTTCAACAAAACAGCTTGGAAACACAAAAAATCAGCAGCTTCTGTTATAAACTTGTTAAGAAGATATGGAGTTCTTCTTAACGGAGTACATGCTACTTTCAACGTAGGTGATCTATCCCCTTACCTTGACGACAATGGGATTGCGGAATTGAGGACAATTCCTTTTAAAGAAGGAGGGAATGATACGAAACCGACTACTCCAAGTGAAGAAGACGAAGTAAGAATTGACATAAAACACCTCGACCATACTCCAACGTACTTGGGCGAGAGAACTGAAACGAGGCCTGGAGTTATATTGATAATCGGAATTGGGGTAACTTAAAGACAACTTGCATCTTGGGGAGGGGAGGAAATTCAAGTGGCAATTAAACAATAAAAGAATGTTCAGCTTTCTCTTACAAAAGCAGCAGGATTCTTGCAAAAGTGGCATCAAACTTCAACTTGGAGACAAGACCTAACTTTTACTTTTGTCAACAAGTGACATGAAGAACCTTTTTATTATCTTTTATTATTCTAAGCTCAGCTTGTATTAGTTTAAGTTATCGTGTCAGGCTGCTTTTGCCTATAAATAGTGGCAGTAGAGTTGTAATGAACAATTATTGAATGTTGAAGGATTGAGAACACTTTGTGTTTTTCTGGTGAATGCTTTTCATCAAAACTTGGTTTTTATTCGACGCGTTTGAATACTAATCGATTGATTCTCAATAGGTCTTGAGGAGAAATCACTTTATCAAATTATAGGTCTAATTTGATAAAACATCTGCTCATATCTTGTTTCGATATTCGCTTATTTTTCGATACGCTTTATACTTGTTCAATATATCGTACAAATAGTTGATCGATCTATCGAACTTATTTCTGTTTTAACTTTGTTTCCGTCCAAAAGCGTCTTTGTTTAGTGTCATTTGTTTGGAGGTGGGTATTTAGTCATTTTCCAGTTGGCCAAATTCCTATCCTATTGCTGTATCGAATTACCGTCTTCATCAATTATCAGTATTGTTGCTGTAGCGAGCGATTGTCACCAGTTCCCGACAGTTTCTTGCTGATAGTTTCCGCTCGTCAAAGAAGCCTTCCGCTGTACCGATAGCGAATTCGCATAGCATATATAAAGGGACAAAAACATAAATAAACAAATACACCACCAAAGGTGTTCTAATACCAAGTCTGCCGAACAACAAATTTTTGTTCTTCACCTGATAAATCACAAAAAACACCTTCAAATTCATGTAACAATACTCAATTCAAATCACATAAAATTAAACAAACTAATTCAAAAATTAGGATACGATCTGCAGCAGGAGCCATGATTAAACCTTCGATTGCAAATGATTTAGAAACCCTAAGAGAGAGTTTTTTTTTTTATTTTTACCGCTACCAAAAGCGATAAACAGTACAGAGCACCTTTGGTCCTTTTCGTTTTTAGTTTCATGGTTTTCGCCCTCCTGGTTGCTTACTTATTATGGTCGGCTTCTCGGGTTAGCCCCGAATAATTAATAAGTTCGGGCCCTGGTTTGCAACATTTGCTTATTCGGGTTTTCTAGAAAAATCTTGGGACTGGAAATTTTTCACTTTTTTTCTCCAAAATTTTTTAAAATTTTTTGAATTTTCGATTTCTAAAAAAACTATTAAAAACTAGGAAAATATATTCCAAATATGCAAATAGAATTTATCAATTTTCTACTTTTTAGTTTCATAAATTATATACATACTTTTTACATTAACATATAACTAATTAGTATACATTACATTTTAATATACCTCTATAATCTACTCAATACTATATATATATATATATATACATACATACTCAAAAGATGGTCTTTTTCATCTAAAAATGAATATGACTAATCAATATATTTATACATATGTTTACCAGTTCAGTAGATAGTTATTCGCCACTGATTAGTATTTTCTCTTTGTTGTTCTGGATTCTCAAAAAATAGTTCTGTAGTATCCTCTCAAAAAATTATATACATATTTTTTACATTAACATATAACTAATTATTATACATTACATTTTAATATTTTATAATCATGTTTATACACTATTTATTCCTCTTATTATTTTTAAGTGATCAATAGTTCATAAAGTTAAATATAGGAACAAGATTTTTATTTTTTATTTAGTTTAAAATAATGAACATGAACACAATAAAATGATAATTAACAAACAAATAATATTTATACTATTTGATGTTTCATTTTGATTCTTATATTTTTTTTATCATTTAAAAATACTAATTATGTAACGTATTCATAACTACAAGTATGGCTCGTAGATTTAAAAAAATATTAAAATATGTGTATTTGTTGAGGTTCGATTGTTCGAAGAGTGTCTAGCTTGTTTGTAGCACAACTCTAGCCTGTTTTCTAATTTTCTAAATTTAGAAAACAAGTCAGGACTGTTTTCTATAATTTTCTAAAGTGCAGTTATAATTTGGAAAACCGTGTTTTCCAGTTTTCTAGTTTTGTTTTTAGAAATATCTAATTTGAACGTGTTTTCATTTTTTTTTGTTTTCTTAAAAAAAAATCTAGAAAACTGTTGAAGTAAGCAGGGCCTTAATTTTTTTTCTTATCACAAGTGATGTAACCGAGTTGATCGGTCACCAAGAACCGGGTTAATCTTAGGAGTTTAGCTAAGAAAACCCAAAATGTATGAAGTATTGTCTTTTTCTCTCTCTAAAGTGTGTTGTAATCTCCGAATCTCTCCTTGGATGAAAACCCCCCCTTCCCTTTTATAGAAGGGAGAGGTGCCTCTTCTCTAAGATCTTCCCTGATTTTTAGAGAAGATCCCGGATATCCAGGGATTCAGTCTGCGATTTCCCATCCCTGGATTTCCGGGATTGCAAGGTATGGGCTCTCGATCCCTGGATCTCAGGGATTCTGTCAGGTGAGTCAGGATCTCTTTTCCCGGGAGTTCGACCTTCATGAGCTCGGAGGCTTTAGGTCGGCTCATATTATAAAAGATCACTTAGGTCGGGACATTCCTATTCAAATCCGTAGGTCGGGATACCTTTGAGGTCGGCAACCTCTTTAACAGATGTCACAGGTCAGCGGGGCCTCCGAGGTCGGCGCCCTTTTATCTGAGGTTTATAGATCGTAGGACTTTGAGGTCGGCATCCTCTTGTCTGAGAACCTAGGGCGGACTTTATTACTCTAAGAAAACCTTTCTTTACTAAGAGGTCGATACTCCGGCTTATATTGGTCCATATTTTAAACCGGGTTTTCAGGGAGCGTACATTCGACGTCCTATCAACCAGTCCCCCCTACTCTAGTCGAGCTGTAAGACCGAGTAGAGTAAGATTTGTTTACAATCTGACGACCTTGACACAATAGTCCTTGGGATTCCCGTTCCCAGATAACGACTCCTCGGAATTCGTGCGCTTTAATATCCACGTCTTTTCCTTTCCCCGCCTCCCAAACATCGCGTCTATGGTCAAGTCCAGGTGTCGACCTGCTACAGGTCGGGTGAGGCGGTGCCAGATCCAAGCCGTTCTTTTACATGAGGCATCGGACGCTCCAGATCGCCCGTTATCTTCTTGATTTTCGCGCTCCTTCTCTATAAGTAGGAATCCTCTACCCCCTTCAGCCATTTCCGCTCTTCTTCCTGCGACATACTAGTGTGAGGGTATTCCGGCGACACTTGCGACCTTGGTTTCCTGCCTTCGGTGGTGCTTCCACTACCTTTCTCCGGCGATCTTCCACCCAAACCCATGGGTATGTTCATCTAAACACCTCTTTAGTTTTTCTTTTGGTTTGTTACCGATATTTTCCTCTTCTTCCTCCCTTTTCTTCCTTTTATTATGTCGTCTGCTTCGGATTCTCATAATCTTTCCGGCGAATCGGCCGTGGACTCCTTTTTAGAAGGTCTTTCCTCTTCTGATGGGGATTCGGGGTGTAGGTCGGGGCGAGCTACTAGTTCCTCGCTCTGTCTTAGAGATGAGCCCCTAGGTAATGTAGATTGGTCTGAGCTAGGTGACATCCCTTCTAGCCTTCCCTCTGGCATCCCCCTAATCATTGTAGATCCCCCTTCCCCTCCTCCTATGGACGAAGTAACTGTGACCGGCCTCTTAGCCGATCCATATCAAACGGTCGTAGGAGCGACTCGAGTTCTCCCTCCTCATCCTCTATCTAGGACTAGCCCAGCCGCGCTGGCTAGTTTTATAAAATTTCTTAGACTTCCCCCGGGGTGGTAATTTGTCACGCCTCAGGCTAGTGACACCCCTGATCATCCTCCCCCGGGGCATATTACCTGGTTCGTGGATCAGGTGAGTAGTGGTCTTCGCTTTCCACTCCATCCCTTCCTTGTGTCTCTCTCCGTTAAATACAATCTTCCCCTCAACCAGTTTTCTCCCAACTCTTTTCTTTATATGGTTGGTTTTCTCGTGCTGTGTCATTACAGACACGAGGAACCCGACCTGGGTTTTTTCTATTTTTGTTTTGAGCTAAAGAGTTTTAAAGGCTCCTTTTACTTGACTTCCCGAAACAACGCCCATTTCTTTACCCACCTCCCTTCCAATGTGAAGGACTGGAGGTCCCGTTTCTTTTTCCTCCGGCTCCCTACAGCTGATTCTTGGGGTTTTCCCATGGAATGGACGCAGGCTACTCCGAGCCAGGATCCTATTCCTAGGCGCAGTTCCATCCGGGCTGCGTGGGTCGAGAAAGTTCGGGAATGGAATGCCATTCCCTACAATGCTTTCCAGCTGACGCAATTTCATGATCTTCTGTTCCATTGTGGGCTGAGCTCGAATCCTTACCTAGCTATCCCTGATATTGGTAGGCTTTATCGGTTCTTTCCATAGTTATGATCTTTGTTATTTTGTTTTTTAGCTATTTACCTGACTGTTTGTATTGTTTTTTGTAGATCGGTTCATGCGGACCTGCCAGTCGGATGTCTCCAAGCCAGCTGAACCAACGAATGAGAAGGTCCCCAAGTCGACGAATACCCCCAAGGAGAGGGCAGAGGGCTCATCAAAAATTAAACGGAAGCTCCCTTCTCGCCCCAAGTCTGGGGTGACTCTCCCCTCCGACCTGGATCCTACTTTGACCACCGGACGAAGCCCTGCGAGCTCGTCTCGGCAGCTTCAGGTCACTCAGAGGGCCCCTTCTCCTAGCTCCCCCGCTTCCAAACGACCAATGACCGCGGGTCCCCCAGGTCCGGCTATGGAGATTCTTCTTCGTTGCAAGGAGTTTGAGAAATTTCTTCCATATTTCAGCTCCATGGTCCCGGCTAGGGATAAGCTGGGATTACGAGATGCCGCGGAGGACCCTCGCTTCGATGCTATGATGATGTATTTTGGGAAGGTATTCCCCCTTTTCGCCTTCCTCCCCTTTTTGACTATTTTCATATTTATTATTACCCTTTCCCGTCCTGATGTGACTTTCTTTCTTGTGCAGTTCTTCGCCACCTTTGTGACCTTCGCAGAAGATCATAAGATCGGCGCTTCGTCTTCCTCCCAGCTCACCCAGATATCAGCCGATCTGGCAGCCGCCCTGTCGGCTAATTCCGATCTTTCGTCTCAGCTTCATGAGAGGGAATATCGCTTAGATGTTGCCCTTAAGAAAAGCTCTGAGCGGGAGGAAGTTTTGGAACGGGCTCAGATGGCCAACATTCAGCTGAACCAAGAGATGAAATTCTGGAAGACCCTGTCTCAAGCTGAATCGGAGAAGGTGGGCCAGCTCGAGGCTCAGTTGTCGGAAGCTAGGGCCAAATCCGAGAGGATTGCCCAACTTGAGGCCCGGGCTAAGGCTGAGTTGGAGAAGGTCGCCCAACTCGAAGCTCAGGCTAGAGCAAAATCAGAAAGGGTTGCCCAGCTGGAAGCTCAACTAGCCGAGGCTAGATCCGAGGGATCATCTTATGAGCGCGGGGTGACGGATGGCCAACGTCGATTTCTGACCAGTGACGTTGGTCACTCTTTGCTGGGGGCCTACCGTTCCGCCCTCCTAGCCCGGTATCACAATTCTACCGCTTTCCTGGTTAAGCTAGCCCCTGCCGCGACACAATATTTTGATTTTGCTCTAACTCGTGCTCGTGAGCAACTAGCTTCTTTGGGTTTTACGGGCGAGCTGGACTGGGATGCTGCATTAAACGGGGCTCCTGTTCCTTTGGGTTGGTCCGGGGACGTGGAAGAATCTCCGGAGGCAGCCTCGTGGGAGGACGCCCTTGAGGAGTCTATAAAGAAATCCGGCCTGGATTTGGAGCTGCCTTCTACTCCTCCTAACTCACCTGTTAAGGCCAGCACTCCTAATCCCGAGGTGACCGGGACCGACCGTGATGCTTCTCCTTCGTTGCCCCCTCCATCTTCCGAGCCTGTAGTTTAGTCTTTTTAAGTTTTGTGTAGACATGTATATATTTGTTTTGTCTTGTTCATTGTACTGGGACAGCTATTTTTAATGAAAAGTTTTTGAGTTGAATACACTTTGGATTTGTATGATAGTGATGTGCTTTGTATCATGGCTTATCTCTGCCATTTCTAAGTTAATGTAGTTCGGCGTCGATTGTAACCTCGATGTATCTGAGCCTGTTTGAATTGATACGATCACTTCCCAATATAACCCGGCCTTTTTCTAGTATAGCCCCGACTATTTTAAATTTCGAAATATCTTAAATGTAACCCGACCACTTCGACCTTTACGAGTTGTAATGGTTTGGTGTTTTTTAGGTTAATTTAACCTAACTTTTTCACCGATCTTTAGTATAGGTTGGGTATTTCTCTTAGTCATAGCTTCACAGGGCGGTTCACCCTTATTTAGATCCTAAGGCATTTCACCTGATCGGATGTCATAGGGCGGTTCACACTTACTCGGATCTGAAGGCGTTTAGCCTGATCAGATGTCACAGGGCGGTTCACCCTTACTTGGATCTGAAGGCGTTTCGCCTGATCAGATGTCACAGGGCGGTTCACCCTTACTCGGATCTGAAGACGTTTCACCTGATCAGATGTCACAGGGCAGTTCACCCTTACTCGGATCTGAAGGCGTTTCACCTGATCAGATGTCACAGGGCGGTTCACCCTTACTCGGATCTGAAGGCGTTTCACCTGATCAGATGTCACAGGGCGGTTCACCCTTACTCGGATCTGAAGGCGTTTCACCTGATCAGATGTCATTTCTAGTTTTACTTGATCAACACATTCAGAGAGATAGACTTTTATTAAAACAACACAAGCTTTTTTCCACACCTCTTCATACAAAATACTTTTTTAAGTGACATATGTTCCAAGGTCTTTTGATGGGGTGCCCCTCCATATCGTCGAGCTCATAAGCTCCCCCTGCATAAATTCGGATTACCTTGTAAGGGCCCTCCCAGTTCGGCTCCAGCTTTCCAGTTTTTCTGAGGGCATCAGCTCGCCTAAGCACCAAATCACCGACCTGGAACTGTCTCTTCCTGACTCTTTTGTCGTGAGCTACTTTTGTCAGGCTTTTATATCTTTCAGTTTGTGCTGCGGCCGCTTCCCTTCTTTCTTCTATAGTATCTAACGCCTCCTTCATTATTTCCTCGTTTTCCACCTCGTTGAACCATCGAACCCGATGAGACATTTCTCCGACTTCTGTTGGGATGACGGCTTCGGACCCGTATACCATACTGAAAGGTGTTTCCCCTGTTGACGATCTAGGTGTGGTCCTGTATGACCATAGTACCGAGCTGAGCTCATCCACCCATCCTCCTCCAACTTTGTCTAAGCGGGTTTTGATCCCTTGCAAGATTGTCCTGTAAGTTACCTCCACTTGCCCATTAGCCTGCGGGTGAGCAACCGCAGCGAACCTTTGCCTGATATGCATACCCTCGCACCAGGACTGGGTTCTTTTCCCATTAAATTGAGTTCCATTATCTGAGATAAGTATCTGGGGCGCTTCGTACCTGCATCAAATGTTGTTAAACGGAAAACTTATGATTCTTTGCTCGGTTATGGTGGCCACGGGCTCGGCTTCTACCCACTTGCTGAAGTAGTCTATGGCTACTACTAAGAACTTTCTTCCTCCCGAGCCAGGTGTAAACTGCCCCATGATATCAATTCCCCATTTAGCGAAGGGACAGGGTGCTCCCATGGTAATCATATCTTCAGCTGGGATGTGAATTAAGGGTGCGCGTACTTGACATTTTTGGCATCGCTTAACCATCTCTACTGCTTTCTTGCTCATGGTCGGCCAGAAAAAACCAGCCCTTAGTGTTTTGCTAATTAGCGCTCTTCCTTTGGTATGATCTCCGCAGCACCCTTCATGGATTTCTTCCAATATACCCCGCCTTTCTTCTTCCGAAACGCACCGTAGGTATGGACCGAGGTAGGACCTCTTGTATAGTTCATCGTTAATGCAACAGAACCTCGCTGCTCTTTGCACAATCTTCATTCTTTCTTGCCTTTCCTTGGGTAGTTCTGCCCTTCTTAGGTATGCCAACAAAGGAGTTCGCCAATCTTCCATCTCGTTCACCTCCATCACCTGTTTCATGATGCTACTCCGGGCTTCTCCCAAAATCGTTACTGTTCGCGAGCGGCAATCCACTAAGGAGCTTCCCATTTTTGCTAGGTAATCAGCTTTGGCATTTTCCGCCCTAGGGATATGGATTAACTTCCATTCCTCTAGTTTTTTGGCAGCCTCTCTCACTTCCTCAACATACTTCTTCATCCGATCCTCATTTATCTCAAATTTTCCTTCTACCTGTTGTGTGACCAGTTGAGAATCAGAGTAAGCAATGAGTCGTCGTGTGCCCAAGTCTATCCCCAGCTGCATTCCCTTAACCAGGGCTTCATATTCGGCCTCGTTGTTAGATGCTCTGAAATCGAATTTTATGGCATACTCTAATTGTTCACCCTCCGGGGTAGTAAGGACTATCCCTGCCCCATAACCACTGGTTGTTGCCGATCCATCCACATGTAATAGCCACTGTCCCTCTGGTGGCGATGGCATGACCCCCTCTTGGATGAAGTCCGCTAGGGCCTGAGCTTTAATTGCCGTTCTCGGCTCATACTCCATGTCGTATTCCCCCATTTCTATCGCCCACTTCACCAGACGACCTGACGCGTTAGGTCACCCTAATATTTCTCTTAAGGGCAAGTTGGTTCACAGTTTTATCCGGTGGGCTAGGAAATAGGGCCTCAATCGCCTGGCTGTAACTACTAACGCCAGTGCCCCTTTTTCTAGCTCGGAGTAATTTCGTTCCGCTCCTTGCAAAATTCGGCTTGTATAATAAATGGGTTTTTGCTTATTCATTTCTTCTCTTAGCAAGACCGAGCTAACCGCCCCCTCTCCCACGGATAAGTAGAGTACAAGATCCTCTCCTGGTATTGGTTTGGTGAGTAGAGGCAGCTCGGCCAAATATTCTTTTAATTTTCCGAATGCAGTTTGCGCTTCTGGGGTCCATTCGAACTTGTTCCCTTTTCTTAAGAGTTTAAAAAATGGGAATCCCTTCTCGGCCGAGCGTGATATGAACCGGCTCAGCCCTGCTATTCTTCCTGTTAGTATCTGGATATCCTTGATATTTTTTGGAGGATTCATTTGCAGCAATGCCTTGACCTTCTCCGGGTTGACCTCGATTCCTTGTTCTGTGACTACATATCCCAGGAATTTTCCCGATTTGACTTCAAAATAACATTTTGATGGGTTGATCTTCATTCCGTACGTGCGCAGGTTTTCGAACGTCTCTTCTAGGTCTCTGATATGCTCTCCTGCCTTTACGCTTTTTACTAGCATGTCATCCACGTACACTTCCATGTTTCTGCCGATTTGGGATCTAAAGATTCTGTCAACCATCATTTGATATGTAGCTCCTGCATTTTTTAACCCAAAAGGCATGCGTACATAACAAAAAGTTCCTTTTGATACCACAAAACTAACCCTCTTTCTGTCCTCGGGTGCGATAGGAATCTGATGATATCCGTGAGAAGCATCCATCATACTGAGCAACTCGCACCCCGAGGTTGAATCCACTAGCTGATCTATGCGGGGAAACGGGTAGTGATCCTTTGGACATGCTTTATTTAGGTCCCAGAAGTCCATGCACATCCTCCACTTCCCCTGGCCTTTCCCCACCATGACAGCGTTGGATAGCCACTCCGGAAACTGGATCTCCATTATGTGTCCAGCTCGGAGGAGCTTGTCAACTTCTTCCCCAATGACCCCATCCATCTCCGACCCAAAATGCCTCCTCTTCTGCTTCACTGGTCTTATGGTTGGGTCGATGTTCAACCTGTGCTCGGCAACTGTTGGGCTGATTCCCACCAGATCCTCAGCTGCGAATGCGAAAATGTCCACAAATCTCCTTAGCAGGCTGATAAGGCTTTCCTTTATTCCATCGTCTAACCGACTTCCCATGCGAGTTTTTGTTTCCGGCTTTCCTAGAACCAATTCTATTTCTAGCAACTCCTCATTGGGCTTGACGCCTTCTTCCTCAGCTTACTCGGGTGCCTTTGATTGTTTATTCTTCTTAGACTCTGGATCCGGACCTCCTAGCTCGGATGTCCTCTTTCCGTGCTGCACTCCTTGCTTTACCGTTGTCTGGTAACAAGATCGAGCTACAAACTGATCCCCGTCTACTTCCCCTACCTCACCTCCTACGGGGAATTTTACTTTCATGTGTGCGGTAGAGGCCACTGCTTCGAACTTGTTGATCCCCTGTCGTCCCAGAATGGCGTTATAGGCCGATTTGGTGTCCACCACTAAAAACCTGAGCGTCTTGACCTTTCGATGGGGCATCCGACCTAGTGCAACCGGAAGCACCACTTCTCCAACCAGTTGTACCTCGGTCATGCAGAACCCATAGAGCGCGGTATCTACCTTCTTCAATTCCACCTCCAGGTTCATCTGTTTGAAACAGTCATAGAATAAGATGTCTACCGAGCTTCCCGTATCGATAAATACCCTTTGCACATCGTAACTGGCGATCTCCGCGGTGATGACCAGCGCGTCATTATGGGGCGCATATATCCCGTTATAATCCGTGGGGCTGAACTGAATGATAGGCCCGCTGCCTACAGAGGCGACCTCCTTGAGCTGATGACACCTAGCCTTTCGTGTGTGGGTTTTCCTGGCCTGATTAGAACTTCCGTCGGTTGGTCCTCCTGATATCATGTGGATTACTCCTTTCTTAGCTGGGGGAGCAGCGGGTCCCCGAGGAGCTTCTCTTTTCACCCCCGCCCCTCCTTGGGGCATGGGTGGTTGCCTCCGACCTCCATTCCTCTGCTGATATGTGAACTCCATTAGATGTCCCGCTCGGACCAGTCTTTCGATCTCATCTTTAAGGTGCTTGCACTCATCTGTTTTATGCCCGTAATCATTGTGATATCGACAATAAAGCTCTGATTTCGGCTAGGTGGGCCTATTAGGACGAGATGCAGGCCACTCGATAACCCTGTTCATCTTATCTTCAACCGCTTCCAAAACCTGAGCTCTCCTCATTGTTAGTGGGCTGTATTGGTCAAATCTTGGTCGTCTTAGAACGGTATCGCTCTTCTTTCGGTCTATTTTTTCCCGCGGCATTTCTTCCCGAGGTAAATTTCCTTGAAAGGTGTACTCCTCGCGCCGTATCAATCTGCTAGACCCCCTTTCCCCATCTTCGGGCTTTTCTTGCAATTCTTCCATATCCTTCTCGGTTTCCTCAACATTAATGTATTTCGAACATCGGGCTAAGACCTCATCATATGTTCTGGCTGGTTTTTTAGCTAATGAGGTGCGTAGCAACCTGTGCCTCGATCCTGCGTCAAGGCACTGGTTTTTACTTCTTCTGACGACGAGGGTACCTCCAGACATGCCTTTGTAAATCGGGTCACATAAGCTCTCAGCGCTTCTCCGGAGTACTGCTTGATACTGAACAAGGACATGAGGTCTTTTGGTGCGCCCTGGTGCTGGCAAAGTGAGTCAAGAACGCGGAGCTGAAAGTTTTGAAGCTGGTGATTGACCCGGGGGGTATCTGGTGGAACCGATCCTGAGCTGACTCTGTCAGCGTAGCCAGGAATGCTCTGCAACTAACGGCATCCGAATATCGATGTAGTACCGCCATGTTCTCGAATAGGTATAAATGTTGGGTAGGATCTGAGAGTCCATCGTAGGTGAAGGTGACAGCCCTAAACCCATATGGGAGCTCGGCCTGCAGTATGCCTTCTGAGAAGGGATGGTCTGGACGACTCTCCATGTCCTTCCCCGCAACCCTCTGTCGCAACTCCTCCAGCTCGTCTTGCATATTGGATATCAAGGGATCCTGCGTTCTTTCCTGTCTAGATCGCTCCCATATTCTTGGATAACTCTCCCCATGCTCTTCCTGCTGATCAATTTCCTCCGGCCCATCCGAAAGGATGGGTATTACTTTTCGTGGTATTCTTTGTTTTTCGACCTCCCGACTCTTCTGGATCGCATTGGCGATTATGTCGGATAAGGCTTCCTTCGTCAGTGTGATTGTGCTTGGTGCGATTTCTTCTACGGGGGTGACGGGTGTTTTTTCCAGAGTCGATTCTCCACCCGCAGCTGCTAGTTCCTCTTCAAAATTTCGGGGTATCAACTCCCCTATTTTCTTCTGGTTCATTTCTTCCGCCATTACTAACCTCACGTCTCAGCTCAAAGTGACTCGATGTCACACTTCCCACAGACGGCGCCACTTGATGTAACCGAGTTGATCGGTCACCAAGAACCGGGTTAATCTTAGGAGTTTAGCTAAGAAAACCCAAAATGTATGAAGTATTGTCGTTTTCTCTCTCTAAAGTGTGCTGTAATTTCCGAATATCTCCTTGGATGAAAACCCCCCCTTCCCTTTTATAGAAGGGAGAGGTGCCTCTTCTCTAAGATCTTCCCTGATTTTTAGAGAAGATCCCGGATATCCAGGGATTCAGGCTGCGATTTTCCATCCCTGGATTTCCGGGATTGCAAGGTATGGGCTCTCGATCCCTGGATCTCAGGGATTCTGTCAGGTGAGTCAGGATCTTCTTTCCCGAGAGTTCGACCTTCATGAGCTCGGAGGCTTTAGGTCGGCTCATATTATAAAAGATCACTTAGGTCGGGACATTCCTATTCAAATCCGTAGGTCGGGATACCTTTGAGGTCGGCAACCTCTTTAACAGATGTCACAGGTCAGCGGGGCCTCCGAGGTCGGCGCCCTTTTATCTGAGGTTTATAGATCGGAGGACCTTGAGGTCGGCATCCTCTTGTCTAAGAACCTAGGGCGGACTTTATTACTCTAAGAAAACCTTTCTTTACTAAGAGGTCGATACTCCGGCTTATATTGGTCCATATTTTAAATCGGGTTTTCAAGGAGCGTACATTCGACGTCCTATCAACAAGGTTTATTCGGGTGTACCCGAAACCAATGACGGAGCTTGAACATGTTAATTGGAGGGGCCAAAATCACTAAAACAAATTTTAAGAGGGGTCAGAATATAAAAAAACACATAAATACCTTATAATTTAAAAATTCTGGTACAAATATATAATAAAACACAAATTTTTGGAGGGGCCACAATCCCACCCTGCCCTATTCATCCTCCGTCCATGCCTGAAATCCTAATAAGCCTTACTCTGGTCGAGTTAACCCGAATAACAATCTTGGTTATCAAATAGCCTAGTGGTGAACACCTGACCTCCGTACAACATGTCTTACCAAGTACATATTTTGGGGTTTCCATGAAACCATCCTTAAACATCAAACTCGGGGAATTGTTGTTGCATCCTCTCGAATTCTTCCCAAGTGCTATCGGCTTCTTGAGTGTTAGACCAATGCACCAAGACTTCAGCCACAACTACATTATTCCTTTTAACTATTGTTTTGTCCAAAATCTTGAGTGGAATAGGAATAAAATTTCCCGAATCAGAAATTGCATGTAAAGTACTAGAGACCGAATGATTACCATGATATTTTTTTTAAGCAAGGACACATGAAAAACATCATGAATCTTGGAAGAAGCAGGTAAATCCAGTTTATAAGCTGCTTCACCCACTCTAGCCACTATTTGAAAAGGGCCATATTAACTAGTTTGTGAAATGCTCTTGCATGTAAGGAGTGATGTCTATGAGGCTGTAGTTTAAGAAACTCCCAATATCCCACCTGAAAAACTCTTTATGATCTATGTTTTTTCTGCTTGCATCTCCATTCCATTCTTAGCTCCAACGCGTCCCCAGCGCGCCAGCCACATCTGGAGTTTTCTTGGTTTGTCTATAAAACCCACCTCTTGTCTTGTTTCACTGTCAACTCTTGTCATTCATTCTTTCCCTCTTATTTCTTTTCTCTATACCCTCAAAGTCTACTATCTTATTGTGTTCTAACTTCTCTTCTATCATCTATTGAATGAACACTTAATTTTCACAAGAGAGATTCACAAGAACCTAATACACTCTTGTGAATTGTGTCGGGGGTCTTCTTCTCTATATCCTTTCTACTAGAAATCGAGTCTCTAGGATAGGTTAGGTTTCAAACAAACAAACACTTGTAATCACTTGTAAGGTTGTGATGTCTTGTATCTTGGTGATCAAGCCTAGACCGGGTAAGGTATAGTTGGGGTTGATACTTCCGGGGGAAGTTCTTTGTGGTCTGAGCGGTCTTTTTGGTCTTAGTGGTTAAGTCGAATCACTAGATTTTTGTGGGTGGTTTCCGAGGGCGGAATGCCATTGGAGTAGCTCTTCTTAGTAAGTGCCGATCTTAGTGCGTATCGATGGATTGAAGTTGTAACAGTTTGTAATCGACCATAAGGATTATACTTAGTGAATAGTATCGGTGTCGTGGATTCGCAACTGGACGTACATATGGTATAAACCCCCATTCCGAACCAGTATATATCGTGGTGTCTATCTCTCTCTATACTCTTTTCATATTGTGGTTGTGGTTGTATTGTGCAAATCTACTTAGCTCTTGGAGACTTGAAGCTATTAAACTTCAAATAAGTCGAAAAGATCGTATTCACCCCCCTTTTACGGTTCTATAGTATCAAAAAATTCACACTTTTAAGTGTGGAGAAGTCTAAGATTTCTCCACACTTCTAAGTGTGAAAACTAATTGTAACACCCAATTTCTCCACACTTGAGGAAGTGTGGAGATATTGGGTGTTACAAATGACTTCCACACCTACAAGTGTTGATATTTATCGGGTTTCTCTACACTTAAAAGTGTGAACATTTTTATGATATAATAATAAGTGTGAAAAATCTATCGTTTTACAACTTTTTATCACACTTATAAATGTAACCAATTTTTACACATTATTGAGTGTTAATAAACTATTAAAATTTTACATACATTTTAAAAGTGTGAAGTTTAAAGTTGTAGTTTGGAATAATTATTTGTAGTGAATTAGTGAGTTTAAGGGGCTGTGTTTTAATTTGATTAAAATGAAAGGGGAGTTTTGAACCTTTTTTAAAATCTCCTGGAGATCTATCTTTCAAGTTAGTAAATGTTTATATTAAAATTTTAGAGTTATTTGCATGAAGGCCAGCTTTTACCTGATCATGTTAAGGCATTAGGTACCCTCTCGTGCTCTCATGTTGTGCCGTGGGAAAAGTGATATGCCACATCAGCACTTTTTACCATAACACCAGAATCTATCACCCCATACGAAACACCCATTCCTCCTATTTATAGTGCCATGAGACACCCTATGGCCCACACATAACCCATTAAACACAAATACAATACAACAATACAAAACAAAAAAGAAAAATACGGGACCGCTTGGCTGGTGGGGACGGCGCGAGGCACGAAAACGCCACCCTCGGCGTGCTTGTGCATGGGGTTGGCGTTTTGGGACAACACCACCTCACATCGTGAGGGTACCGGATGCTCTAACCAATAACACTTATGAGCACTAGGTACCCTGGAGCCGTCCCGCTGGTGCTGTGGGGAAAAGTGCCGTCACATCAGCACCATTTTCTCATAACACCAGAATTCACCACAACACCAAAAACACCCCTCCCTCCTATAAAACCAGTTTCTGTTGCCGTCATGCACCCATGGACCCCACATTTTTTATTTTTTTCATTTATTTAAATAAACCAACACATTTCATTTTATACATTTAAACCAAATTTTATACATTCTAGGACTAAAAATGTAAGAAAAGTAACTAAAGGACTAACATTGTAAACATAATAGGGACTAAGGGTGTAAGAATAACGACCTAAGGGACATAATGTAAACGTATACAAAAACAAGGTTTAAAGTGAAAAGTTATTAAAAAAAATTGTGGTCTTCTTCCTCCCTATTGCCATGCGCCTGCAAGTTTTTAAACAATAAAAAAAAAAAACTTTCACAAACACACACATAAACACAAAACACACACACATAAACACAAAACAAACACACACATAAACACAAAACACACACACACACACACACATAAACACAATTGATAAAAGAAAAAAAAAAGGGAAAACGTGAGCCACGGTGTGCAGGTTGTAGGAGTAATTTCCGAAATATAGGCTTTTTCAGAGTCGACCGGACTCCGGGCCACAGCACAAACCCTCCGGTCCGTGGCACTTCGCTCGAAAAGATGTTTTCCTCACTGCCTTTCTTGGGCCGCGGCACCACAGTGCGAGCGCGGCCCCCGCGAAGTCACTAAGATCGGCGACATCAGACTCTGGGCGCGGCCCCTGCGAGCACGCCCGCTGCCCCTGAGCACCATCCTCCGAGACCCGCCGAGACATGCCGATCACCATGGGCGCGGCTCATTCTGCCGAGCCGCGGCCGTCATTTTCGCTGGCCGCCGATCAGACGGGCCGCGGCCCTGCCGGCCGAGGCTGCGGCCCTCGCGAGCCACAGGCGCATTTTGCGCAGTGTGCCGCGGCACACTTGGCCCGGGCCGCGGCACACAGGTCAAAACCTGCAAATTGGCACCTTTTTATGCAGATTTGGATCGGGACTTTCATTATTCATCACCTACACTTCAAGAACAAGAGAGAGAGATATAGAGAGAGAAATACATTTTTTTTATTTTCCCGGAGATTTATCGGTCGGATCGTCGTGATCTTTTGACAAGAGCTTGGTAGCTATTGGGCAAATCTTTTCACCGGTGTAGATCGAGTTTTTTAGTCCGGAAGTACGGGTATTTCGTTAGCTCTTTGTGTAAGCCATTTGCGGTTGTTTTCTTTATCGATCTTGTTGTTGTTATTGATTCCAAATACTTGAAGAACATTTATTACCAAGTATTTGACGATTGGTGTATACCCCTAGTTTGTATTAGGGACGATTGTGTATTTGTGTGTATTGGTGATAGTGGATTTTAAGCGGCTTCGGTCCCGTAGTTTTTACTCTCGTCTTGAGGGGTTTTCCACGCTAAAATTGTGTCTCGTTGGTTATTGCTTTCGAATATCATTTGTATTATTTTATCGAGTTCTAATTGGTGCTCTACTCGTCGGTAACCACAAAGTTACGATTGAAGAGTGGGAATTTATCAAACGAGGTTCCGCTTTATTCGTTGTGACGTGACGTTAGTCGGTATTTTTTCCCAACAAAGTGGTATCGGAGCCACGAGATTTGTTGTTTCGTGGTGTTTAGTATCTCAATCGTAAGATGGAAGCCAACACGAGTAGAATGGTTAACTTGAACGGTTCAAACTACCACGTATGGAAGGGGAAGATGGAAGACCTTCTATACGTGAAGGATTATTATATGCCAGTTTTTAGCAAAGATAAACCGGAAGGGAAGTCCGACGCAGAGTGGACTATTTTGCATCGCCAAGTTTGCGGATATATTCGAGAATGGGTGGATGACAACGTTTTGAACCATATTAGTGGAGAGAAGGATGCTCGATAGTTATGGCACAAGCTCGAGCAATTGTATGCTCGGAAGACGGGGAATAATAAGTTATTCCTCATTAAACAAATGATGAATTTGAAGTTTCGATACGGGACTCCTCTATCGGATCAGTTAAATACATTCCAAGGCATAATTAATCAACTTGCCGGAATGGGAATTAAATTCGAAGAGAAGGTGCAAGCTTTGTGGTTGTTAGGCACATTGCCGGATTCTTGGGAGACGTTTCAAACGTCGTTGTCTAACTCCGCCCCCGATGGAGTCATTTCGATGGAACTAGCAAAAGGGAACATGTTGAATGAGGAGGTCCGAAGAAAAGCACAAGGATCTTCGTCACAGTCGGATGTTCTAGTTACCGAAAGACGGGGGAGAGGTCAAAGTAGAGGTCCGAGTAATAGAGGGCCACAAAGGAGTAGTTCTCGGGGGAAGTATGCCAACATCGAATGTTACCATTGCGGTAAGAAAGGGCATACTAAGAAATTTTGCCGAAAATTGAAGAAGGAGAATCGCCAAGGCCGAGAAAATTCACAAAAGAAGGAAAGCGGTAGTAATGATAAAGCCGAAGTTAATACTACTACCGAAGAATTCTTTGTTTGTTGTGATTATGATATGGTCAACCTTGCGAGAGATGATTCGAGTTGGGTGGTCGATAGTGGAGCTACGTGTCATGTTACATCACGTAAAGATTTTGATTCCTCTTATACTCCGGGCGACTTTGGTATAGTCAAGATGGGTAACGATGGGTTATCCAAGATTGTTGGAGTGGGAGATGTGCATTTGAGATTCGACACCGGAATGGAACTTGTTTTACGGAATGTAAAACATGTTACGGACATGAGGCTTAATGTTATGTCCGTTGGTTTACTCGACGATGACGGTTATCATAGCGGTTTTGGCAAGGGGTTGTGGAAACTCACTAGAGGTTCCTTGATTGTCGGGAGAGGACAAAAGGAAGGAAAATTGTACGTGACACTTCCGAAGGTCACGACTAATTTTGTGAATACAATCGATAATAATGACATGGCCGAGCTATGGCATAAAAGGCTCGGTCATATGAGTGAAAAAGGAATGGCGTTATTGTCGAAGAAGGAGGCGTTGTCCGGGGTTCACAAGGTACACCTTAAAAGATGCTCTCATTGTCTAGCCGGGAAACAAAGGAGAGTTACTTTTAAGAGTCATACTCCTTCAAGGAAGGAAAATGTTCTTGATCTTGTTCATTCCGATGTTTGTGGTCCTATGAAGACGAGGACGCTCGGTGGTTGCCGATATTTTGTCACATTCATCGACGATCATTCTAGGAAGGTGTAGGCTTACACCTTGAAGACCAAAGATCAAGTGTTAGACACTTTCAAGCAATTTCATGCCTCGGTGGAAAGAGAGACCGGGAAGAAGCTAAAGTGTATCCGGACGGACAATGGTGGAGAGTACACCGGACCCTTTGATGAATATTGCCGAGAGCAAGGGATCCGACATCAAAAGATGCCCCCGAAGACTCCGCAACTCAATGGATTAGCGGAGAGAATGAACCGGACTTTGGTCGAGAGAGCTCGTTGTTTGCTCTCACATGCCGGATTGCCAAAGTCGTTTTGGGGAGAAGCTTTGAACACGGCGGTTCATGTTATTAATTTGACGCCGTGTGTTCCTTTGGAGTTTGATGTCCCAGATAAGGTGTGGAGCGGTAAACAGATCTCGTACCACCACTTGAGGGTCTTCGGATGTAAAGATTTTGTTCACATTCCGAATGATGAGAGATCAAAGCTTGATTCCAAGATGAAGCCGTGTATTTTTATTGGCTACGGGCTTGATGAGTTCGGGTATAGATTATATGACCCGGTGACAAAGAGGCTTGTTCGGTCGAGAGATGTTGTTTTCGTAGAAGATCAAACAATGAAGGATGTTGAGAATGGAGAGTCGGCTCCGCAACACGACTATGATCTTATTGATTTGGACCTCATTCCTCCACAAAATGTTGAGACACCTGTTGGAGATGACGTTCAAAATAATGAACAACAAGATGCCGGTGACAACGATGAATTGAGACAAGATGACACCGATGGAGCTCATCCCGAGCTACCCGTGACGAACATGCCATCTTTTGTTACACATAGGCGGTCGACGAGGGACCGTCATCCCTCCACTCGTTATTCGGCCGATGAGTATGTCTTACTCACTGATGAGGGAGAACCCGAATATTTTGCGGAGGCCATGGAGGATGAAAAGAAGAAGGAATGGATGGATGCCATGCAAGACGAGATGAGTTCCTTACATGAGAATAACACTTATGAGTTGGTGAAGTTGCCGAAAGGCAAGAGGGCTTTAAGAAACAAATGGGTGTATCGGGTGAAGTCGGAGGAGCATACCTCGTTGCCCCGATACAAAGCTAGACTCGTGGTGAAAGGATTTAGTCAAAAGAAGGGCATTGATTTTGACGAGATTTTTCTCCGGTTGTGAAGATAGGATCGATTCGATTGGTCCTCGGTATTGCGACTAGCCTTGATCTTGAGGTTGAGCAAATGGATGTCAAGACGGCTTTTCTTCACGGAGACCTTGACAAAGAAATTTATATGAAGCAACCGGAAGGATTTGAGGTCGAAGGAAAAGAGGATTATGTGTGTAAACTTCGAAAGAGTTTATACGGGTTGAAACAAGCACCAAGGCAATGGTACAAGAAGTTTGAGTCGGTTATGGGGGAGCAAGGCTACCGGAAGACGACTCTCGACCATTGCGTATTTTTCAAGAAATTCGGAGATGATGACTTTATCATTTTATTGCTCTATGTGGACGACATGTTGATCGTTGGCAAGAATGCCGAGAGGATTGCCGACTTGAAGAAAGAATTGAGTAAGTCCTTTGCCATGAAGGACTTGGGGGCGGCTAAACAAATTCTTGGGATAAGAATTACTCGGGATAGAGCAGCCCGGAAATTGCACATGTCGCAAGAGCAATACATCGAGAAGGTGCTTAAACGTTTCAACATGGACAAAGCTAAAGTTGTTAGTTCGCCTCTTACTAACAATTTTAAATTGACGAGCCAAGATTGCCCTAATACGAAGGAGGAGATTGAGGATATAGATAAAATTCCATATGCCTCGGCGGTCGGGAGTTTGATGTACGCTATGGTATGTACTAGGCCTGACATTGCTCATGCCGTAGGAGTGGTGAGCCAGTTTCTATCGAATCTAGGTAAGAAGCATTGGGAAGCCGTAAAATGGATATTTAGATATTTGCGGGGTACTTCTAAATTGGGGATTACGTTTGGAAACGGGAAAGCAATGCTTGTTGGATATTCCGATTCGGATATGGCCGGTAATGAAGATAACCGAAAATCCACTTCCGGTTATTTGATGACGTTTGCAGGGGGAGCCGTGTCATGGCAATCAAGATTGCAAAAGTGCGTTGCCTTGTCTACAACAGAGGCCGAGTATATTGCGGCGGTGGAAGCGAGCAAAGAGCTCTTATGGTTGAAAATGTTTTTACGAGAGCTAGGCTTCCGACAACGACGTTACGTAGTTCTTTGTGATAGTCAAAGTGCGATTCATTTGGCTAAGAATGCGATTTTTGACAAGAGAACGAAACATATCGATGTGAGGTATTATTGGATCCAAGATGCTTTGGAGGATGGTTTGTTTGAACTTGATAAAGTTCATACCGATGATAATGGTTCCGATATGTTAACGAAGGCGTTAAGTAGAGATAAGGTGAAAGTGTGTTGTTCGATCGCCGGGATGGCGAACTCTTCCTATATTCCGGAAAGGGGGAGATTTGTAGGAGTAATTTCCGAAATATAGGCTTTTTCGGAGTCGACCGGACTCCGGGCCACGGCACAAACCCTCCGGTCCGTGGCACTTCGCTCGAAAAGATGTTTTTCCTCACTGCTTCTTTGGGCGCGGCACACACATGAGCCGCGGCCCCCGCCGAAGTCACTAAGGATCGACCGACACTGTACTCTGGGCCGCGGCCCCAGCCGGCTGGGCCGCGGCCCCTGCCGAGCACGCCCTGCCGGCCCCTGCCGAGCACCATCCTGCCGAGACCCGCCGAGACATGCCGATCACCATGGGCCGTGGCTCATTCCTGCCGAGCCGCGGCCCCGTCATTTTCGCCTGGCCGACTTTACTCTGGGCCGCGGCCCCTGCCGGCCGAGCCGCGGCCCCCTGCCGAGCCCTGGGCGCATTTTTGCGCAGTGTGCCGCGGCACACTTTGCCCGGGCCGTGGCACACGGGTCAAAACCTGCAAATTGGCACCTTTTTTTGCAGATTTGGATCGGGACTTTCATTATTCATCACCTACACTTCAAGAACAAGAGAGAGAGATATAGAGAGAGAAATACATTTTTTTTATTTTCTCGGAGATTTATCGGTCGGATCGTCGTGATATTTTGACAAAAGCTTGGTAGCTATTGGGCAAATCATTTCACCGGTGTAGATCGAGTTTTTGAGTCCGGAAGTACGGGTATTTCGTTAGCTCTTTTTGTAAGCCATTTACAATTGTTTTCTTTATCGATCTTGTTGTTGTTATTGATTCCAAATACTT
Source organism: Orobanche coerulescens (assembly GCA_033398695.1). Taxonomy (NCBI): domain Eukaryota; kingdom Viridiplantae; phylum Streptophyta; class Magnoliopsida; order Lamiales; family Orobanchaceae; genus Orobanche; species Orobanche coerulescens. The sequence goes on from CM065814.1 coordinate 8,661,941, forward strand.
GAAGAACATTTATTACCAAGTATTTGACGATTGGTGTATACCCCTAGTTTGTATTAGGGACGATTGTGTATTTGTGTGTATTGGTGATAGTGGATTTTAAGCGGCTTCGGTCCCGTGGTTTTTACTCTCGTCTTGAGGGGTTTTCCACGCTAAAATTGTGTCTCGTTGTTTATTGCTTTCGAATATTATTTGTATTATTTTATCGAGTTGTAATTGGTGCTCTACTCGTCGGTAACCACAAAATTACGATTGAAGAGTGGGAATTTGTCAAACGAGGTTCCGCTTTATTCGTTGTGACGTGACGTTAGTCGGTATTTTTTCCCAACACATGTGGCCTGTCCGATTGCTTTCCAGGATCATTTCGGCTGGTCACGACGGCCCAGGACGCGAAAACGCGGGCCACGGTACCGTGGTGGCGCCGTCGCGTTGCATTTTGAGGGAAAACGCCACTCTTGGCGCATGGTACCTACCTAGGCCTCTAATAACATGTAGTTGAGTAATCACATGAAAGTTAGAGAGCTAGGTATGATAGAAATCATGGGCGTGTTATAAGCATCGCTACGTCAGCTTTTACTATATGGGATTCATATAACACAAACATGAAAAATACTCTCTATCCCTATAACATGTTATATTCCAGTTTTTTTTACTTTTCTCTTCTTCATTCTCCTTAAACAAACACATTTTAAATTATAATTCAAATATGATTACGAGTTCCAACAAAAGTAAAATATGACATGACAAATACTTTGAAACTAAAACAATCTACACTATGATCGATATTTTACTCGGATCTCTTCTTTTGTTTTAGCCTTTTTATTTACCGTAAAATACAAAATTTGAAAAAGAAAAATTACACACACAAACAACCGATATCATGTTAGCGGGGTGCCTATGGCGCGGGCTACGATATCGATGGTGGTGCCACAAGACCAAAAAACGCACCAGAACGAGTGTGTATAACGAGCCACGAGAGTAATTTATTTTATGTATAAGGGTAATAACGAGACCAAAATTATTTCACGAGCACTACAAAAAAATGTCATTTTACCACACTAATTTGTACACACTTTTGAAAAGTGTGTAAAAAAATTGAGTTTATTAGCATTTTTGGTTACATAATTAAATGTGAATAAGTTTTAAAAAATAAAAGAGTATTCACGTTAATATTAGTTTCAAAAAAAAGTTCACACTACAAGTGTGCACTCTATTTGTAATACCCAAATTCTCCACACAAGAAGAAGTGTAGAGGATGGGTGTTACAAATTATTATGCACACTCGTAAGTGTGGACATGATCTGCCTACATCTTTACCTACACAGATCCTGTTCTGTACGGGATATACTGGGTATGTTTGGTTTGGTTTGCTTTTACTCGTAAGTGTGGACAAATTCTAGATATTTCCACACTTAAAAGTGTGGACCTTTTCTTAAAATAAATATATAAGTGTGAAAACTCTTTTGTTTTTCAAAATTATGTTCACACTTATTTGTGTAACACTACTAAATAATACCTTCTTTAACTTCACAAAAATGTGAAGCTATAGAAGTTGATTGTGAAGCTTTTGAGCTTTAGCTTCACATATGCGACGCTAATATGTGAAGCTAAAGAAGCTGACGCTAAAGAAGCTTTAGCTTCAATGTTTGACCGGTGAAGCTAAAGAATTGAACTTTAGCGTCAGCCATGTGAAGGTAAAGCAAATGTAAAATTGCCCTAATTACATTAGCTTCACATGGGTGAAGCTAAAGCTAACGCGGGGAATATTATTTTTTAAGCTTTAGCGTCAGATGTGTGACGCTAAAGAAGTTCGGCAATTTTAAATATTATATCTTTAGCGTCACATTTGTGACGCCAAAGAAAGTCCCGAAATTTTAAATATTAAATATTTAGTGTCACATGGGTGACGCCAAAGAAAATTCCGTAATTTTATATATTATATATTTGGCGTCAGATATGTGACGCGAAAGAAACTCCAGCAATTTTAATTATTATATCTTTGGCGTCAGATATGTGACGCCGAAGAAAGTCCATCAATTATAAATAATATATCTTTAGCGTGACATACGTGACGCTAAAGATATTCGTTTAAAATAAAAAAAATGAAATTAGCCAGAACGAATTTCTGGCTAATTTCAGGTGTCTCTCTCTCTGTGTGTGTATATATATATATATATATAAATTTAATCATAAATATTTTTTAAATATGTTTTTTGTTGTAATTAGAAAATATGCCAAAAGCTACACTTCTAATTATTATTAAAAAATAATTATATTATACTAAAAAGATATTTATTTAATTAGAAAATAAATATAATCATTTTTTTATGTTTCAATAATATTAATATTGTAATTCACTTATATTTAAATAAATAAAAATCCTACAAAAGAAAGAAAAAAAACAAAAATATTAATGAGTTAGTAGAAACAAAAAATTATATAAGTAAAATTATGTAAACTGTGTATCTTGTTCACTTTTTGTGTAAATATTACTTGGAACAGGACCGATACTATAAGCTCGTTGAGGCATTGCATTTCCCAAACCCCCCGGAAGATGAATTTTACCTGAACTTGTGGGCTCAGGCGGGTGGCGGAGTTAGACAGGGTGGAAGGGTGAGGGGAATTTCAAAGGGGATCATAATAAATGAAGTCATCGACCAACCCACAAGTCGTCGCCTTGTTGACTAACGAGCATCATTACGACCTGTCGAGGTCGATCGGTCTTTGGAGGCTACCATCGAGGCACTAAAAAAAGATAACGAGGAGATGAAGAAGGATAGAGAGGAGATGAAGAAGTCGAGAGAGAAGATGGAGTCGAAATTTTCAAAGATGAGTAAACTCATGTTGAGATTACTCAAAGGAAAGAAGAAGGTGGATTCCTCATCATCTCGGGGGAACGGTGCGGATGATGACTCCGACGACTTTGATGAGGATAAGTTGATGCGATCGTTATCTGACGACTAGCATGTTAGGTTTATGTTTTGATGATCATATTTGTTATATTTTGCGTATATTTTGATTTTGATATGTATAAAATGTTATTGTTGCATGGTGTTTAATATGTTGCTTTGTTGGTTTGGTTATGTAATATACGTATTTTTCTTTTCCCGGTATTTTTATTTTTCGGTGTATTTCTCGCTTGTAGCGCCCCTCGTGTATTTTTCAGTGTATTTCTTCCGTCATTTAGAGATCTGATTTTCGTAATTGTTATACGGAACCGCCGTTTTGGGGTTGCCATGGATCCATTCTATGTTATTATGTGTTTTGAGATGTTCCGTTTGATGTTTCGTCATATTCCGTGACTAGCGCGCGCTAATTTTCTGCATAGCGCACGCTAGAGATCCCTTAGTAGCGCACGCTATGTCTGCTTCGTAGCGCGCGCTAGCGAGCTGAGCCCTAGGAGTGGCAGTTCTGTTTCCAGCCCTCTGGACTAACGGATTAGCGTACGCTACGTTGTCTAGCGCACGCTAATGTCGGGGGACTAGCGCACGCTAAGATGTCCAGTAGCGTGCGCTAGCGTGGTATCGATCTGGGCCAGGTTTGTTATCGACTTCGGTCAGTGCCAGTAGCGACGCGCTACGTTTGGCGGCGGCCCGCGCTAACGGTCGGTGAGTTCGGGCGCTTCGCTTGGACTCGGTGATGTCGAGTAGCGCACGCTATGGCCGATAAGCGCGCTACCGAGAGGCTATTAGCGCACGCTACATTTCGGAGTAGCGACGCTAACGGCCCGATGTCAGTTCTTGGTGGGACGTTAACCACGGATCGAGTTTTGTCCCGTTAGCGCACGCTAACTTTTGAGCGTTAGCGCGCGCTAACACTCCCTGGCTATATAAACCAGGGAGTTGACCCAGATAAACGTATTAATTTCATTTCTTCTCCTCCCCGCGGCTTAGAGCTCCTTTGGCGATTTTTGGCGATTTCTTCGTGCAATCATCTCAACCATCAACTTCATTGAGTTCTTGGTGTATAATAACAACATCAACACGAATCTTTCATCCTAATCCAAGGTAAATCTCTTAGAACCCTACTTTTGGGTAAATTGGGGGTAGTGGGATTTTCGTCCGATTCGTTCCGTTTTTTTGGTTAATCCACGTTGAATATGATTAATCTTGTTGATATCATTAGTTGTCCTATGGATTCATGGTATATTTTCATGGTTTTGCGAAATCGAGAGGGTTTGGTTGTGGTCCGCCCTCGTTGTTATTTTTGTACGAATATACATGAATTGTAGGCGGGTTTTCGGGTGTATTCCATTTCCGTATTCGTCTAGAGTTGGTTGTGATTATGTTCTTCGAATCATTAGGTTCGGTTCCGATTGGTTCATAGCGTTCGTCGGTGATTTTCCTTTCCGTTCGTTGTGTCATCAATTATTCAAGGCAAGTATTTTTTTTGGAAACCTTTATGCTTAACGTGAAATGGTAATGTATATTGTGTGTGATTCGCTCACCTCGGGAGGGTCCGACGGGATCACGGAGGGAGTCCAATGGTTTGTGCCCTGGATTCATGAGTTTGTTTAGCTAGCCAGCTCGGGAGGGTCCTTAGAGGCCTCGAGTGGGATTTGTGGCTTCGTCCCGGTCTTAGGCGATGCATGTGCGTGATTTGTTTTATGATATGGCCAGCTCGGGAGGGTCCTCAGAGGCCTCGAGTGGGATTTGTGGCTTCGTCCCGGTCCTAGGCAAATGTGATTGACTGTTTGTTTCCGGAAAAGACATGTTTGGTTTTGGTTTTGAAATGATTTGGTGCCTTGTACTATGAAACGTGTAAGTGAATGGTTTGCCTGGATTACTTGTACTAATATAATTGCTAACCCCTTTTGGGACCCGTTTTGGGGAAATTCTTGTTATGGATTTCAGGTTATGTTGTGCCGGACGAGCGGGTGCTGGGACAGTACGAGGATGTTGGCCAGGGTCGTTGACATATGCATTTGGGTCTTCTTATTTATTTTGTCTACATCGATTTGGTTGTTTCCCATATTTATAAACTTATAGATTGTACTCGCGAGTACTTAGGCTTTTCACTTCGAACTTCTTTTTGTATTAACTCAGATTACTATATTGTCAGTTGATGTTTATTATGCCGGTTGCTCCGGGTGTATCTTTATATGTTGCATTATTTAAATATGTGTCCTTGCTAACTGAGATGGTTAGTCGAGTGGTGTTTTTATTGTTTTAGCCTGGTGGGTCCCATGTAGGGGTCCACGGCGCTGTAATATACTCCGAATATCTCGGGGGTATTACAGAAAATGGTATCGGAGAACTAGGTTTATGGATACCTAGGCTTGTCGGTTATTTGGGTCTAGTTATGTTTTGTTTTGCACATTGTCACACCGCTGCCGGCATCTCAGTACTTCCAGTGCTCGTAAGTTTTCCTTACTCGATTCTTTACTTTCTCGTACCGTATTTCCATTTCTTGAACTGTGGTTATTCTCCCTCTTTTACTTATCATCGAGTCGCTTTTTGCCACCTCTTAACACCAGCATGGATGCTGGAAGGGTCCGTGGTCGTGGTCGTGCCCGTGGACGCGGTCGGGGACGTGGGGCATCCGGTGGGGCGGCCACGTCGCATTCTTCGGGAGCCGGTAGTACCGGTGACCGTCACAGTCATGCTTCTTCTCAGGAGCGCACCAACCTTGGTATTGCGGCCGTTATGCAGCAAATGGTAAACCAAATGGCGACGATAGCTCAGGTGGTTCAGAACCCCAATCCGGCCCATGCTAATCGGGGCGGAGCAGACCGTTGGCTCCAAGATGTCATCAAGATGCACCCTCCTCAGTTTTTGGGAGCATCAGACCCGATCGGCTGGGAGGGGTGGATCAAGGAGATATCTAAAGTCTTCGTTGCTACCAACTGTCCTGAGGACCATAAGGTCCCTATTGCCCAGTATTTTCTCACTGGGGACGCTACGGATTGGTGGGAGGCCGTTGGGCCCAAGGACCATGTTGCTTCGTGGGCCGAATTTCAGGAATTGATGGAGACTGAATATTGCCCGTGGCCGGTTAGATAGGCTCGAGTCCATGCTTTCTATGATGCTCAACCACGGGATATTCCCGTATCCCAAGCTATTGCCGATTTTAACAAGGAGTTGGGCTATGTGAAGACCCAGGTTGTCGAGGAGAGCGAAAAAATTCTCCATTTTTCCAGGCGGATGAAGCTCTCAATTCGGAACTATATATCTGGGCTCGTCTGCACTACTTTGAAGGATTATCAGAGTAAGTCTCTTGCTTATGATATGTCGGTGACGGCTAGTGATGTGGCTCGTGAGAACAAGAAACAAAAGTCAGTCGGAAATTTTTCTGGTCCCAAGGGTGGAGGCCAACAGAAATCCCCGGCTGCGAATATTTCCACGGGCGGTTCGGCTCGTTTCTCTAGGAGTTTTCGAGGTGCCGCCGGAACCTCTGTTCCTGAACCCACATGCTTTAACTGTGGCCGGTCGGACCATAGGAACCGACAGTATCCTCGTCCGAAGTTGACTTGTCATACTTGTGGTCAGTCGGGCCACAAGGCCCTCTTATGTGATCAGGTCAGACAGTTTCGCGAGTCCCGTGATTCTTTTCCAGCACTTAGAGAGCCGAGTGTGAACCAGGACTCGTTTGCTCCACAACCTCCGCCGAGTGACGGTCGAGGTAGAGGTCGGAGTCAGCCCGCTAGAGGAGGAGCTTCCAGTGTCGGCTCTGCCCAGCCGTGTATCTATGAGATGAGGAGGGCCGATGATCCAGCAGCCACTGTGGCGACAGGTACAGTTCATATCCATTCTCATCCTGTCAGTGTGCTTTTCGATTCTGGTGCTACACATTCGTTCATATCGCTGGGGTGTGTGCGCCGTTTGAGTCTTGAATGTCTGTCGCCTTGCGAGTCTTTCATCATTAAACTTCCTAGCGGTGATAGGATCGTTGGCGATCGAGAGGCCCGAGACTGCTCCGTGTTTATTTGTGAGAGAGCTTGGCTCTCTAATCTTATCGTTGTTAATATTGAGGGTGAGGATTTGATTCTCGGGGATGATTGGCTCGAGCGGCATGGCGCAATCATGAACTACCACACGAGAATCATTACTATGTTAGCCGAGGACGGCACCGAGCACTCTTTTGCGGGGTGAAAGAGGGGAAACCAGAAGTTCGTTATTAACGCCTTGAAGGTGATAAGGCTCCTGCGAAAGGGGTGTACTGGTTATTGGTGCTATGCCTTGAAGGCGGAGGATTGTAGAGTCGAGTTTTCCTCGATTCCAGTCGTTAGTGAGTTTCCTGATGTATTTCCTGACGAGTTACTGGGATTGCCACCGGACCGTGAGGTCGAGTTTGCTATAGAGTTAGAGCCGGGTGCGGCTCGGATTTCGAAGGCGCCGTATCGCATGGCACCTTCAGAGATGGCCGAGTTGAAGAAGCAGTTGAGTGAGCTTCTTGAGTCGGGGTATGTTCGACTGAGCACCTCGCCTTGGGGCGCACCGGTCCTGTTTGTGCGGAAAAAGGATGGTTCGCTGCATTTGTGTATCGACTATCGCGAACTAAACAAGGTGACCATCAAGAACAAGTATCCTTTGCCGAGGATTGATGACTTGTTCGATCAGTTGCAGGGATCTGCGGTGTTCTCGAAGATTGATTTGAAATCGGGGTACTATCAGCTCCGGGTGAGGGAGTCTGATGTGCCGAAAACAGCTTTTCGGACGAGATACAGACATTATGAGTTTGTAGTTATGCCTTTCGGGTTAACAAATGCGCCGGTGGTGTTCATGCAGTTGATGAACAAAGTCTTTATCGAGTATTTGGATAAGTGTGTCGTCGTCTTCATTGGCGATATTCTTATTTATTCGAGGAATGAGGAAGAGCATGCCCATCATTTGCGGGTTGTGTTAGACATTTTGAAGACCGATCAACTCTATGCGAAGTTCTCGAAATGTGAGTTCTGGCTGAAGGAAGTGATGTTTTTAGGTCACGTGATTTCAGCCGAGGGAGTTCCAGTGGATCCGCAGAAGATTGAGGCAGTGTTGGATTGGGCACCGCCCAAGAATGTGAAGGAGATCCGTAGTTTCTTGGGTCTGGACGGCTACTACCGTAGGTTCGTCGAGGGATTCTCGAAACTGGCTCGGCCACTTACACAGTTGCTCCAGAAGTCCGAGAAGTTCGTCTGGAATGACGAGAGACAGTCGAGTTTTGAGGAGCTGAAGAGGCGTTTGACTTCAGCCCTGATTTTAGCGTTGCCGTGTGGCAACGGGGGTTTTGTTGTTTATAGTGATGCTTCGGGTCAGGGTCTTGGGTGCGTATTGATGCAGCATAGCAAGACCATCGCATATGCGTCGAGACAGTTGAGGCCGTATGAGCTTAACTACCCTACTCATGATTTGGAGTTAGCGACAGTTGTTTCTGCGCTGAGGATTTGGCGTCACTATCTTTTCGGCTCTGCATGTCAGATTTTTACCGATCATAAAAGTCTGAAATACATATTTACTCAGCGGGAGTTGAATATGAGGCAGAGGAGGCGGTTAGAGCTGATTAAGGATTATGACCTCGAAATCCATTGTCATCCGGGCAAGGCGAACATCGTGGCCGACGCCTTGAGTCGGAAACCGGTTGCGTTGCGAAAGGTTGAGATCCTTACGTCTCAGTCTGAGCTTCGATGAGTTTTGATCGAGTTAGATGTTGAGGTTTTGTTGCCTGGAGCTGTCGGGCAACTTTGTGCTTTAGAGATTTCGTCGTCTTTGATCGACGAAATTAAGCTGAAGCAATTGGAGGATCCGATGATTACTCAAATACGAGAGAACGTTCTTAAGGGAAAGTCTCCTGGGTTTGTGATTCACGAGGATGGTGTTTTGAGATTCCAGAGTCGGCTTTGTGTACCGAACGACTCAGAGTTGAGACAGATTATTTTCGTGAGGCCCATGCTACACCTTACTCCGTTCATCCTTGTTCGAGTAAGATGTACAAGGACCTGAAAAGGAATTTCTGGTGGAATGATATGAAGGAGGAGGTCGCACAATTTTTAGTGAGATGTTTGACTTGTCAGCAGGTCAAAACCGAGCATCAGCGACCGGCCGGGTTATTGCAGTCACTTCCTGTTCCGGAATGGAAATGGGAAGACATATCGATGGATTTCATTACGAGTTTGCCGAGATCGAGGTCGGGCATGAATATGGTATGGGTGGTTGTTGATCGTCTGACCAAGTCGGCACACTTTCTGGGCATCAAGGACACTTGGGGCCCAGAGAAGTTGGCTTGTGTGTTTGTCGCGCAGATTGTGAGGCTTCACGGTACTCCGAAGTCTATTGTTTTGGATCGTGATGGCCATTTTGTATCGCATTTTTGGCAGGTGGTGCATAAGGCGTTGGGTACTCATTTGCGTTTGAGTACCTCTTTTCATCCTCAGTCAGATGGACAGTCGGAACGCACTATCCAGACATTCGAGGATATGTTGCGTGCTTGTGCTCTCGATTGGAGCAATGACTGGGAGGAGCATTTGCCATTGATCGAATTCACGTACAACAATAGTTGGCACGCGTCGATTCAGATGGCACCGTATGAGGCACTTTATGGGCGATGTTGTCGATCGCCGATTTGTTGGAATGAGGCGTCTGATATAGTCGGGACCGAGCCAGATATCATTCTAGAGACGAGGCGGAAGATAGAATTAATTCGGGAACGGATGTTGACTGCCCAGAGTCGACAGAAGTCATATGCCGATTGTTGTTGCCCAAAATATTTATCCGAAGATTAATACTGCTGGAAGACGGACAACAAACAACAATTTGCGGGAGCACTTCCGAGAGAAAATGAATAAACACTAGATTTGTCGGGTTTGTTAGGCCCGGGCTTGAATGCTCTCGCGAGATATTATTAATACAAATATTCGTGGATACAAGTATTAATGTGAGAAATCTAGATACAATGAGTGTAAAAAGACTCTGTTAATCCGGCTCTTGAGCGAAGCTCGGTTTTCTTCGTCCCTGCCGATCGTCTGCTTGATGAGAGAGGCCGAGAGAAGAAGTACCGAATGATAGCTGTTGCCAAGAGTTGGAGATAGCCAAGTGCTGTGAGAAATCTCGTGGGAATGCAGAGAATGCTTGTTCCTTGAGTAAAAATCCGAGTGCAGGGTGTTTTGAGAGTCAGAATCTCGGTCCCTGGACAAGTGCTGGGAGCCTTGTATATATAGGGGCAGCGGAGTCTTGTCTCCTGGCGGGCGATCGCCTTCCGGCCATTATAATAATGGGGCGATCGTATGCCGGCCAATATTATAATGGGGCGATCACACGGGCTGTCGGGCTAAAGTCCAAGGTAGATGCTGACAGTCTGCCTAAAGTCCAAGGCTACAGCCGGCAGCCAGCTGGGCGGTCCAATGAGGAGCCAGCACGCGTCCGGAGTCACTGTCACATGCGGCCTTACTGACAACTTTCGGCGGGCCTGTCGGCTGGTGGACGGATGCTGACAGGCTGTAGTCAGCGATCCGTGAATTGCGGATCTTGTCTCGGCTATTGCACGTGGGCTCAGTCCTGAGGCTCGGCCTTGGCCGACTGGATGACTATCGGCATGATGCGGTCGTCTCCAGCTGGTCACTGAGGGTCGTCATCGGCCAGTCGCTGAGGGTCGGCATCGGTCGGTCACCAAGGGTCGGTCGCCGAGTACCGAGAGATGATCGTCCGCTTGTCGGTCGCCAGGAGTCGGTCGCCGAGTACCGAGAGACGATCGTATCTGGTGTCGATCGCTCGGCACCGGGACTTGTCCTGGGACCTTCGGTTGGCCGATTTATCTTGTCTGCTGGGCTAAGGCTTGGTCGCACAGTCGGTCGTGATTCTGCCTTGCCTTGGCTGCTCGGCAGTGGCTAGGTCGCCCGATCTCCGAGGCGATCGCCGGTCGGAGAGTGTAATTCTCGACACAATAATTGCCCCCCAGCTTGCTCCTATGTTGAAGACATGGGGCGAGGTGGTTCTTGCTGGTGATCGTGTAGGATGAGGACGGGCGATCTTGCTGAGCTGACTTAGGATTCGGACTTGGGCTATCATGGTCGATTGGCTAGCTATCTTTTGGTCTTGTACCTGCAAAAAACAACATTAGCCGATCCCCCTTGGAAACTTGATGGTTTCGCTTGTTTGAGGAATCGTGCACAGTCGCGGAATTCGATGGACCGATTCCATGACCGTGTCTTGGTGCGCGAAGACATTGAGTGTCTCGTGACTCACTTTATTATGAGGGTCCTCTGTTAGGCTGCGCCTCGCCTCGTATTTAAATGAAGGGCGTGCGGTCTCGGTCTAGAGGAGTCCTTGCGCGGGGCAGCGTCGGATGAGTCAACTCCACCTCCGCGGCTTGTTTGGCTCTGCTTCTACCTCGGCCTGCCATGGAAATGGCGAACCTCGACGGTGTACGTTGAGACGGGGGTTGTGGCACGTGTTGCATTGTCCGGGTTCACCATGTTAGATGATGATCCTTTGAGGGCGCGCGATCGTGTCCACTGATTAATTTTGGAGGGCCCTCAGACTACGCCGACCTCGTATTTAAACGAAGGGCGGGCGATCTCGGCCGAAAGGGACCTTGCATGGCCGAAGCAGCCGGTTCCATCGACTACCAGGACCATGGATTTATGATGTGCGGCGGAGGCGATCGCGAGCCTTAGTCCCTCATGTTAAATGGTGGACTGTAGGTGGCGAGCGAGTCCTCCGGCTCTGCTGGATAGTAGCGATCGGGCTGGGAGACTGGATGTCGTCGCTCGGGCGCCGATCGCTCTACTCCTAGGCTAAGAAGAAGCCTTTGCCTGGCCAGGAAATCCGCGGCTTTAGCTCGGAAGACCGCGTAGGTCGTGGGCTGGTCCTTCGTAAGAAGCCTGAACATAGGCGAAAGACCATGGAATCCTGCTAGGACCACGTGAAGGGCGATCTCATCGCTTACGGGCTCGCCGTTGAGGATGATCTCGTCTACCCGATCGATGTAGTCCGAGTCGGATTCTTCTTTCCCTTGCTTGATTCGCAGCATGCGATAGGGACCTTCCGGTCGAGCGACCTTGGCGGCGAAGTACCTTGTGAAGACGTTCGCCAGCTCGTTAAAGGAGCCAATGGACCGAGGTGGCAATGAGGTGTACCACCGGTGGGCGAGGTCGTCCAGCGTCATAGGGAACATTCGGCACCTGGTCGCATCTGATGCCCCACACCCGGTCATGTAGATGTTGAACTTACTCAGGTGCATTTCGGGGTCCGATCGCCCCTCGTACAAGGGTGTTTGCGGGGGAGCGATCTTGTGCTGCACGGGGGCGAGCTCGATGTCGATCGCGAGCGGATCGCTTGGCTTGGCGATCGTCTTCATGGCGCCTGCCCTGGATTCCAGGAGCGCCTTCATGTCGTCGATCTGACGTTGTATCGCAGCCATTGTCGTGGCTCGGTTGCTTGCGGATCGGCTTTGGGAGCGGGAGCCGAGGCGATCGTGTACCGATCTCCGGACTCCGCTGCTGCCGACCTCGGCTACTTGGCGAGCGGGGGCCAGGCTGGCCGCTTACGGGAGTCGGGTAGGCCGAGCTCCCGTGACGGACTCAAACTCCGCTGCCTCGTAGCCGGGCCGGATCGCCTTGGCCGCTGTGTCGGAGTCACCGCCTGTGCGATCGAAACAGAGGTGCCCGGCCGGCGAGCGCCTCTTCTTGCGACGAGAGCCTCACGGCGATCGCTCGGCCAGAGCGCCTTGAGCTCGCTGACTTCCGGAGGACGGCCGAGGGGGTGATAGCAGGAGGCGCGTCGAGAGCACTCCGTCGCTCCTGTAGGACGGCCATGACCTCGTCGATCTGTTCCTTGGTTCGGAGCTGATCGAGCGAGAGGCTTGGGCCGCCGTCCAGGGACGGGATCGAGCGTTTCTGACCGCGGCGGCTGCCTTCCACCATCGGCTGCGGCTCGGACTGGGACGGAACGGGGCGTCTGGCCGGCTGGCCATCGGCTTTCTTCGACGCGGAGGCGGAAGACATGATTTCTGAAAGATTTCTTTGAAGCGCAGTGAGTGTCACTTCAAGTATATGCCCCGAGAACAGTGAGTGTTCTTCGAGACGGTAGGAATAAAATTTGAGGGTTAGATGCCCTTCTTCTAGCGCCAATTGTTGTTGCCCAAAATATTTATCCGAAGATTAATACTGCTGGAAGACGGACAACAAACAACAATTTGCGGGAGCACTTCCGAGAGAAAATGAAAAAACACTAGATTTGTCGGGTTTGTTAGGCCCGGGCTTGAATGCTCTCGCGAGATGTTATTAATACAAATATTCGTGGATATAAGTATTAATGTGAGAAATCTAGATACAATGAGTGTAAAAAGACTCTGTTAATCCGGCTCTTGAGCGAAGCTCGGTGTTCTTCGTCCCTGCCGATCGTCTGCTTGATGAGAGAGGCCAAGAGAAGAAGTACCGAATGATAGCTGTTGCCAAGAGTTGGAGATAGCCAAGTGCTGTGAGAAATCTCGTGGGAATGCAGAGAATGCTTGTTCCTTGAGTAAAAATCCGAGTGCAGGGTGTTTTGAGAGTCAGAATCTCGGTCCCTGGACAAGTGCTGGGAGCCTTGTATATATAGGGGCAGCGGAGTCTTATCTCCTGGCGGGTGATCGCCTTCCGGCCATTATAATAATGGGGCGATCGTCTGCCGGCCAATATTATAATGGGGCGATCACACGGGCTGTCGGGCTAAAGTCCAAGGTAGATGCTGGCAGTCTGCCTAAAGTCCAAGGCTACGGCGGCCCACTGGCGGTCCATTGAGGAGCCAGCACGCGTCCGGAGTCACTGTCACATGCGGCCCTACTGACAACTTTCGGCGGGCCTGTCGGCTGGTGGACGGATGCTGACAGGCTATAGTCAGCGATCCGTCAATTATGGATCTTGTCTCGGCTATTGCATGTGGGCTCAGTCCTGAGGCTCGGCCTTGGCCGACTGGATGACTATCGGCATGATGCGGTCGTCTCCAGCTGGTCACTGAGGGTCGTCATCGGCCAGTCGCTGAGGGTCGGCATCGGTCGGTCACCAAGGGTCGGTCGCCGAGTACCGAGATATGATCGTCCGCTTGTCGGTCGCCAGGAGTCGGTCGCCGAGTACCGAGAGACGATCGTATCTGGTGTCGATCGCTCGGCACCGGGACTTGTCCTGGGACCTTCGGTTGGCTGATTTATCTTGTCTGCTGGGCTAAGGCTTGGTCGCCTGGTCGCTGGTCGGCAGTTCTGCCTTGGCTGCTCGGTAGTGGCTAGGTCGCCCGATCTCCGAGGCGATCGCCGGTCGGAGAGTGTAATTCTCGACACAACACCGATGTCCGTCGTCGACCTTTGGAATTCGAGGTGGGAGACCACGTTTTACTGAAGGTATCACCGACGAGAGGAGTTTTCCGTTTTGGGAAAAAGGGGAAGTTGAGTCCGAGATTTATTGGACCCTTCGAGATTCTCGAGCGAGTCGGTGGGTTGGCATAGCGTTTGGCGTTACCCCCGGCCTTGAGTCATGTTCATAGCGTTTTTCATGTTTCCCAGCTGAGGAAATATGTCCCGGATCCTAGTCACGTCATCGATTATGGTGAGATTGATGTCGCCGAAGATATTACTTTTGAGGAGCGTCCCTTGAAGATTTTGGAGCATCATGAGAAGCGGCTGAGGCATAAGACCATCCCCTTGGTCAAGGTGCAGTGGTCGAGATATGGTGTCGAGGAGGCAACTTGGGAAACCGAGGATAGCTTGCGTGCTAGGTACCCTGAGTTGTTTGTTTCTTAAGTTTCGGGATGAAACTTATTTTTAGAGGGGTAGAATATAATATCCGCATTTTTCTTTTCCCGGTATTTTCATTTTTCGATGTATTTCTCGCTTGTGGCGCCCCTCGTGTATTTTTCAGTGTATTTCTTCCGTCATTTAGAGATCTGATTCTCGTAATTGTTGTACGGAACCGCCGTTTTGGGGTTGCCATGAATCCATTCTATGTTATTATGCGTTTTGAGATGTTCCGTTTGATGTTTCGTCATATTCCGTGACTAGCGCGCGCTAATTTTCTGCATAGCGCACGCTAGAGATCCCTTAGTAGCGCACGCTACGTCTGCTTCGTAGCGCGCGCTAGCGAGCTGAGCCCTAGGAGTAGCAGTTCTGTTTCCAGCCCTCTGGACTAACAGATTAGCGTACACTATGTTGTCTAGCGCACGCTAATGTCGGGGGACTAGCGCACGCTAAGATGTCCGGTAGCATGCGCTAGCGTGACTGTCCAGTACTGGACAGTTTGCTACTGGACTCGGTCAGGTGCCCAGGTAGCGCACGCTACGTTTGGCCGGTAGCGCGCGCTAATGGGGTCAGGTGAGTTCTAGGCAGTTTGCTTCTAGACTCGGATGATGTCCAGGTAGCGCACTCTATGACCGATAGCGCACGCTACCGAGAGGCTATTAGCGCACGCTATGTTTCGGGTAGCGCACGCTAACGGCCCAGTAATCTGGTTACTAGACTGGGACGTTAACTTATGGACTGGAGTTTTGTTCCGTTAGCGCACGCTAACTTCTGAGCGTTAGCGCGCGCTAACACTCTCTGGCTATATAAACCAGAGAGTTGACCCAGATGAACGTATTAATTTCATTTCTTCTCCTCCCCGCGGCTTAGAGCTCCTTTGGCGATTTTGGGCGATTTCTTGGCGATTTCTTCCTCCAATCATCTCAACCATCAACTTCCTTGAGTTCTTGGTGTATAATAACAAGATCAACACGAATATTTCATCCTAACCCAAGGTAAATCTCTTAGAACCCTACTTTTGGGTAAATTGGGGGTTTTGGGATTTTCGTCCGATTCGTTCCGTTTTGTTGGTTAATCCATGATGAATATGATTAATCTTGTTGATATCATTAGTTTTCCTATGGATTCATGGTATATTTTCATGGTTTTGCGAAATCGAGAGGGTTTGGTTGTGGTCCGCCCTCGTTGTTATTTTTGTACGAATATACATGAATCGTAGGCGGGTTTTCGGGTGTATTCCATTTCTGTATTCGTCTAGAGTTGGTTGTGATTATGTTCTTTGAATCGTTAGGTTCGGTTCCGATTGGTTCATAGCGTTCGTCGGTGATTTTCCTTTCCGTTCGTTGCGTCATCAATTATTCAAGGCAAGTATTTTTTTGGAAACCTTTATGCTTAACGTGAAATGGTAATGTATATTGTGTGTGATTTGCTCACCTCGGGAGGGTCCCACGGGATCACGGAGGGAGTCCAATGGTTTGTGCCCTGGATTCATGAGTTTGTTTAGCTAGCCAGCTCGGGAGGGTCCTTAGAGGCCTCAAGTGGGATTTGTGGCTTGTCCCGGTCCTAGGCGATGCATGTGCGTGATTTGTTTTATGATATGGCCAGCTCGGGAGGGTCCTTAGAGGCCTCGAGTGGGATTTGTGGCTTCGTCCCGGTCCTAGGCAAATGTGATTGACTGTTTGTTTCCGGAAAAGAAATGTCTGGTTTTGGTTTTTGAAATGATTTGGTGCATTGTACTATGAAACGTGTAAGCGAATGGTTTGCCTTGATTACTTGTACTAGCGTAATTGCTAACCCCTTTGGGGACCCGTTTTGCGGAAATTCTTGTTATGGATTTCAGGTTATGTTGTGCCGGACGAGCGGGCGCTGGGACAGTACGAGGATGTTAGCCAGGGTCGTTGACATGTGCATTTGGGTCTTCTTATTTCTTTTGTCTACATCGATTTGGTTGTTTCCCATATTTATAAACTTATAGATTGTACTCGCGAGTACTTAGGCTTTTCACTTCGAACTTCGTTTTGTATCAACTCAGATTACTATATTGTCGGTTGATGTTTATTATGCCAGTTGCTCCGGGCGTATCTTTATATGTTGAATTATTTAAATGTGTGTCCTTGCTAACTGAGATGGTTAGTCGAGTGGTGTTTTTCTTGTTTTAGCCTGGTGGGTCCCATGTAGGGGTCCACGGCGCTGTAATATACTCCGAATATCTCGGGGGTGTTACAGGTTACAATGTTGTTTATTGTTGGGTTGGTTTATTGGTTCGGTTGATTGTGTGTTGTGTTTATTATTCATATGCTTTTTTTTGTGATGTATTGATTATGATGGTGTATTGATGGTTACAATGTTGTTTGTTGATGTATTGATTGTGTATTATTTATGATGGTTTGGTTACAATGTTATTTGTTGTATATTACAATGTTGTTTATGATGGTGTATTGAAACATTCCAGTTGTTTTGCTGTTTTGTTCACTGCCTGTCTGCCTCTTGCTGTTGCTGTTCGGTTGCTGTTGCTGTCAAAAAAAAAAAAGGAACAGTGTATTAGCGTCACATATGTGACGCTAATAGACAGTTAAGGCGTCACATATGTGACGCCATTGTTAATAAATATAAAAAGGCATAAAGGCGTCGCATATGTGACACCGTTGTTAATAAATAAAAAAAAGGCGTAAAGGCGTCACATATGTGACGCCAATACATATTAAAAGAAAAGTGAACCAAAAAATATAGCTCAGTGGCTGGCGCGGGATTCGAACCCGCGCCAATGTGATGCATGATGTGGCATGTTGCCACTGAGCTATGTTTTCATTCATTGTTTGTAGAACATAAATATTATATGTACTTACTAAGTAAAATATTTTCCTTTATTTGTTATTTTGAATTAATTAAATATCCTAAATAAGAAAAAGTTTGCCATTAATTTATCCAATACATTTCATTTAATTATTATATTACAGTTGCTTAATAATGAATATTATTAAATATAAATTTAACGGTATTATTTATTATATTTCCGTAGAATAATAACGAATGTTATTTATCCTTATGCTATATTTCATACTTATATTTAATTTATCTTTCAAATTAAATCAATTTGCAAAATATTTAAGCATAAATAAATATAATGTAATTTAAGTTCTTAATGTTAAGAAATTTCTTACACTATAATTATTAAATATAATTTAAAATTTATTATTTGTAGTATTTAATATTTAAACCAATATAAATTTGTACATTTAAAATGGATTTAAGGAAAAATATTTTTTTAAAAAAATCGACTATCACAAATTGGCGTCAGATTTGTGACGCTAAAATGTTATTCTTTTTTTTTTTGTTGAGGGAGTTGATTCTCCCCCCACAGAACCGTTGGCCCCTCGGTCCTGCAGGAGATAAACGAGGGATGTGCCCTAGTGGCCAGAATCTGAGCGAGAAGACCCACGATACCGACCCCCAGCACAAGCCCCCACAACAAGGTGAGGAAACTGCACCACACGAGAATCGAACCGCGGTTGCCGGGGATGATATCCCACGTCATCTCAACCTTAACCACTAGGCTATGCCCCTGGGGGCCTAAAATGTTATTATTTGGCGTCACATATGTGACACCGTTTAAAGACAAATTTATTTTTAAAAAAAATTGATTTTTACATATTGGTGTCACATGTGTGACGCTAAAGAATAAAGCTTTAGCGTCACATATGTGACGCTAATACATGGAATAAAAAAAAACTTTGCAGAACGGCGTCACATATGTGACGCCTTTGTTTAAAAATAGTTGACTATTATAACCTAATTTTAAGGCGTCATATATGTGACGCTTTTGCTTACTTTTTTTTATCGCTTTTATTTCTTTAGCTTCACTTTTTTGGGTGAAGCTAATAAGGTGAAGCTAAAGCCCCTTTTTAAGTAGTGTAACCAATTTTTACACATTTCTGAATGTCAACAAACTCAAAACATTTTACACACTTTTCTAAAGTGTGTAAAAAAGTGTGGTAAAATGATAGTTAATGCAACAATTTTTATCATGTCGATGATAGTTTGACTAGTTTGTGTTGTTGCCCAAAATATTTATCCGAAGATTAATACTGCTGGAAGACGGACAACAAACAACAATTGCGGGAGCACTTCCGAGAGTAGATAAATAATACAAGATTTGCCGGGTTTGTTAGGCCCGGGCTTGAATGCTCTCGCGAGATGTTATTAATACGAATATTCGTGGATACAAGTATTAATGAGAGAAATCTAAATACAATGAGTGTAAAAAGACTCTGTTAATCCGGCTCTTGAGCGAAGCTCGGTGTTCTTCGTCCCCCCGTGTCTAACTGGATGAGATAGGCCGGGAGAAGTAAGACCGAAAGATAGCTGTTGCCAAGAGTTGGATGTTAGCCAAGTGTGAGTATTTGCTTCTGTGTGGTATGAAAATACGAGAATGCAGGGGCCGAATCCAAGTGCAGGCTGCCCTCTTTATATAGGGGTTGAGGTGCCTTGCTTCCTAGTGGGCGATCGTCTTTCGGCCATTAATGTAATGGGGCGATCGTCCTAAAGGTCACATGGGTCCGCGCCAAAAGTCCAGAGATCCAGTGGCGGCCACCGAGTGGCCCAATGAGGAGCCGGCACGCGTCCTAAGTATCGTCACAGGAGGTCCCACTTTGTTACTTTCGGCGGACTTTGTCAAGAGGTGGTAGGTGACAGCCGTGGTCACCGCCTTGTCCGTCGGCTCCTTTCGCAGCACGGGCCTGTTGGTAGGTGAGGTAAGTGACAGTTTGTCGGCGCCTTTTGTGGATCTGCACGTGGGTGCTGTCCTGCTTGCTCGGCCTTGGCCGACTGGATGGCCATCGGCCCAGATCGTCATGATGCGGTCGTCTCTAGCCGGACACCGAGGATCGTTCTCGGCCACCATCGAAGGTCGGCAATGGTCGGTCACCAAGGGCCTCGGCAAAGCGTTGAGAGATGATCGTCCCATAAGTCGGTCGCTGGAAGTCGGTCGCCGAGTACCGAGAGGCGATCGTATTCGAGGTCGATCGCTCGGCACCGGACTTGTCCTGGGACCTTCTACCGGGCGATTCATGCTTGTCTGCCGGCTAAGGCTAGGTCGCCCGGTCGCTGGTCGGCGGTTCTTCCTGACGCCTCAGCTGACTCGGTTGCCCGACCTCCCAGGCGATTGCCGGCCTAAGGTGTTAAATCTTGACACAACAATTGCTGACCTTGCTCCTATGTTGAAGACATGGGGCGAGGTGGTTCTTCTTGGCGATCGTGTAAGGATGAGGACGGGCGACCTTGCTTGGTGACTCACGATTTCGGACTTGGGCTACCATGGTCGATTGGCTTAGCTATCTTTCGGTCTTGTACCGCAAAACAACATTGGCCGATCCCCCATGGAAACTTGGTGGTTTCGTTTTGTTTGAGGAATCGTGCACGGTCGCGGAGATCGATGGACCGACCCCATGACCGTGTCTTGGTGCGCGAAGACAATGAGTGTCTCGTGACTCACTTTATTATGAGGGTCCTCTGCAGCCGCGCCGCCTCGTATCTAAACGAAGGGCGTGCGGTCTCGGTCTAGAGGAGTCCTTGCGCGGGGCAGCGTCGGATGAATCAACTCCACGCCCGCGGCTTGTTAGCTCTGCTTCCACCTCGGCCAACCATGGAGATGGCCGACCTCGACGGTGTACGTTGAGACGGGGATTGTGGTATGTGTCCACTGATTAATGTTGGAGAGCCCTCAGACTACGCCGGCCTCGTATTTAAACGAAGGGCGGGCGATCTTGGCCGAAAGGGACCTTGCATGGCCAAGCGGCCGGTTCCATCGATTGCCAGGACCATGGCTTTATGATGTGCGGTGGAGGCGATCTTATGCCTTAGTCCGTCATGTTATATCTTTGGATCGTAGATGGCGATCGTGTCCTCCGGGTTGCGGATGATGTAGCGTGATGATCGGCGATCGGGCCGGAAGGCGGCGATCGTCGCTCGGCTGCCGATCGCTTTATTCGTAGGTCGATATTGGCGATCGGGCGGGAGATCGTCGTCCGGTGCCGATCGCGCTGCTCACAGGCTAAGAAGAAACCTTTGCTGGCCGGAAAATCTGCGGCTCTAGCCGGAAGGCTGCGTAGGTCGTAGGTTGGGTCTTCGTGAGATGCCCGAACATAGGCGAAAAACCCCGAAATCCTCCTAGACCGCGTAGAGGGCGGTCTCATCGCTTATGGGCTCGCCATTGAGGATGATTACGTCTACCCGGTCGATGTAGTCCGAGTCGGACTCTTCTTCTCCCTGCATGATTTGCATCCTGCGGAGGGGACCATCGGGCCGGACGACCCAGGTGGCGAAGTACTCCGTGAAGACGTGCGCCCGCTCGTTAAAGGAGCCAATGGACCGAGGTGGCAATGAAGTGTACCACCGGTGGGCGAGGTCGTCCAGGCCGAGGGAACATTCGGCATCCGGGTCGCGTCGATGCCCCACACCCGGTCATGTAGATGTTGAACTTCCTCGGAGTGCACTGGGTCCGATCGCCCTCGTACACGGGTGTTTGCGGGGAGCGATCTTGTCCGCACGGGGCGAGCTCGATGTCGATCGCGAGCGGCTCGCTTGGCCGGCGATCGTCTTCTTGGCGCCCGCCTGGATTCCAGGAGCGCCTTCATGTCGTCGAGTTGACGTTGCATCGCAGCCATCGCCGTGGCTTGGCCGCTTGCAGATCGGCTTTGGGAGCAGGAGCCGAGGCGATCGTGTACCGATCTCCGGGCTCACGCCGCGGCCTCGCACTCGGCGAGGGGGAGCCGACGGCTGGGCCGCCTACGGGAATAGGGTAGGCCGAGCTTCGGTGACGGACTCAAACTCCGCTGCCTCGTAGCCGGGCCGGGCCCGTGAGCTGTGTCGGGTCACCGCCTGTGCGATCGACAGAGGTGCCCCGGGCGAGCGCCTCTTCTGCGGGACGGAGCCTCACGCGATCGCTCGGCCGTGACGCCTTGAGCTTCCGCTTGACTTCCGGCGGACGGCCGAGGGGGCGATAGCGGAGGCGCGAGAGCACTCCGTCGCTCTGTAGGACGGCCAGGGCCCCTTCGATCTCCTTGGTTTGGAACCGATCGAGCGAGAGGCTTGGGCCGCCGTCCGTGGACGGAGATCGAGCGTCTCGGCCGCGCGGCTACCTTCCACCATCGGGCCGTGGCTCGATCGGGACGGAACAGGGGTTTGGCCACTGTCAGCGGCTTTCTTCGACGCGGAGGCGGAAGACATGACTTCTGAAGGATTTCTTTGAAGTGCAGTAAGTGTCACTTCAAGTATCTGCCCCGAGAACAGTGAGTGTTCTTCGGGACGGTAGGTATAAAAAAATCGAGGGTTGGATGCCCTTCTTCTAGCGCCAATTGTTGTTGCCCAAAATATTTATCCGAAGATTAATACTGCTGGAAGACGGACAACAAACAACAATTGCGGGAGCACTTCCGAGAGTAGATAAATAATACAAGATTTGCCGGGTTTGTTAGGCCCGGGCTTGAATGCTCTCGCGAGATGTTATTAATACGAATATTCGTGGATACAAGTATTAATGAGAGAAATCTAAATACAATGAGTGTAAAAAGACTCTGTTAATCCGGCTCTTGAGCGAAGCTCGGTGTTCTTCGTCCCCGCCGGTAATCTGCTGGATGAGATAGGCCGGGAGAAGTAAGACCGAAAGATAGCTGTTGCCAAGAGTTGGATGTTAGCCAAGTGTGAGTATTTGCTTCTGTGTGGTATGAAAATACGAGAATGCAGGGGCCGAATCCAAGTGCAGGCTGCCCTCTTTATATAGGGGTTGAGGTGCCTTGTTTCCTAGTGGGCGATCGTCTTTCGGCCATTAATGTAATGGGGCGATCGTCCTAAAGGTCACATGGGCTGCCTGCCAAAAGTCCAGAGATCCAGCCGGCAGCCAGCTGAGTGGCCCAATGAGGAGCCGGCACGCGTCCGGAAGTACTGTCACAGGAGGTCCCACTTTGTTACTTTCGGCGGACTTTGTCAGTAGGCAGGGTAGGTGACAGGCTGTGGTCACCAGTCTTGTCCGTCAGCTCCTTTCGCAGGCCTGGGCCCTGTTGGTAGGTGAGGTAAGTGACAGGTTTGTCAGCGCCTTTTGTGGATCTGCACGTGGGTGCTGTCCTGTTTGCTCGGCCTTGGCCGACTGGATGGCCATCGGCCCAGATCGTCATGATGCGGTCGTCTCTAGCTGGACACCGAGGATCGTTCTCGGCCAGTCACTGAAGGTCGGCAATGGTCGGTCACCAAGGGTCGGTCGGCAAAGCGCTGAGAGATGATCGTCCATAAGTCGGTCGCCAGAAGTCGGTCGCCGAGTACCGAGAGGCGATCGTATCTGAGGTCGATCGCTCGGCACCGGGACTTGTCCTGGGACCTTCGGCTGGGCGATTCATGCTTGTCTGCCGGGCTAAGGCTAGGTCGCCTGGTCGCTGGTCGGCGGTTCTTCCTCGGACGCTCGGCAGTGACTCGGTTGCCCGACCTCCTAGGCGATCGCCGGTCGGAAGGTGTTAAATCTTGACACAACAGTTTGATAATTTTGTTTTCTTCATAGAACACTTGTCGACAAAGACCCATCAAACAAAAATGTTGCACCGAGATATGATATAGAATTACAAATTTCTAACAAATTTACAAACAAAAACGATTTAACGTACACACTCTAAAAACTCATCCTTATTGGAAGTGGTTGTTTATACAATCTCTCAAAATATATCTATCAAAAAAACAAGCAAACATGAAAAATAAAAATAAAATGACATTTTCAAGATTATGGTGCTAATGACTCACTAAAAAGTAACAAAGCTTCCCTAGAATTCACACCCAAATCTTGAAACACCACCGTAGGTTTTTCCTCAGGCGCCACTTTCCGCTTTTCGGCCTTCGGTTTTCTTATTTCGAGCGTCTTTTTTTGAGTGTCATAACAGGAGAACACCCTTCTTCGAACCCATATTTCATTTCTTTTAATGATTCCTTGACTCTCTCAACAGGAAAATTTAATACAGCTAGTGTGCCTCGTGTCGAAAATGCGGCTTGATCATAAGCCATACACGAATTCCATTTCTTGCCGAGTCTCTTATTTCAGCTGCAAACTTGCCCCATGGACGTTTTGTTGATATGTAATGCTGTAGAAAATGACAAATGAATGTAAACCGAGGCAAGAGTTGGACTCTCTCTCCGTAAGACGAAATTGCCCCGCACAGTACACACGGTTGAACGGCAAACGTCCCCAAGATACAACGGTTTTTTCGATGAACTCGATACCCTGTACTAGGAATCGAATTCCGGGCGAACTACTGGATATTTGGGACTTTGTAGTATGAACTTAGGCTAGTATGACAGGATTATTATCTTGATTGTTATGTGTGTGTAATCATCATCTGCAGGGGTTGATTTATAGTCTGTAAAGCACCCTGTCCGAATTGGTGTGTCTTTCTGACTGGATAGACACCTTGTGGTCAGGTGGGAAGGGTCGAGCGAAGTGCAAAGTGCGCCTACGAAGCGCCCGTTGCGACAAGTGCGACGTGCACGTGCTCGGACTCGGACTCGGACTCGGAAGGTGCTTTGCACCTTCCTCGTAGGATTCGGATTCTAGCTTTAAAAATTAATTAAAGCCAACTAGGGTGCACCTTAATGGAGCACACTTGATTGCTCCTTTATGATGGAAAGTCCTTTATAAATAGCTCAACTTTTCCTTACTTCTCCAATGTGGGATGGGATTCCACACCACATCCCCAACTATTAAATGGCTTAACTTTGTGCATTAATTACTCATTCATTTCTTAACGAAATTGAACAAGTAAATACACTAAATTAATCTACACAAAATGTAGATTCCAAATATACCATTTAATGTCATTAATTACCATAATTAATTATGGTATTAATTAAGCTATTTTTCCAACAATCCCCACATGAATGATGATTAATGCAAATGCAACATGCACTAAGTCCACGACCTATTATTGCTTCAGGATAGGTGGTAGTTAGCCTTGAACCTTCCTTAGTGTAATGCTATCGGATTTACTCGTTGCTCGGTGAACGTGATGTCTTGAACTACCAACTTTTGTGTAAACCAAGACAATAACATACACACAATAATAGATCTAATATCTTTCATTCTCACGTTGTGTCCATTTTGGCCTTGGACCATTTCTTGGATTCATAAGTGTTACTAATTTTATGAAGCGGCCTTACTTCTTCACTTATATAGGTGACCTCCTATGAAGAGTATCCTGCCATACTCCACCTATAAAAGGTTATAGGAATCATTAAAAGCTTTAAAAAGCTTACCATTTACCACAAACTGCAGGCTTGCACTTGAACAGCTACGAGAATGGATTTTCAAGTGCTTTAACTTGAACTTTCACAACTTAGTTGTCTCATTGAACCAAGTTCTTGGGATCTCCAATCATCCTGGTTGAGTTACCATTATGAAAATTCTCAATGCGTGGATTTCAATCCCATTCCCCTTGCCGCATTATATAATTGATCACGGTTAATACCTTTCGTAAATGGATCCGTTATATTGTCTTTTGACTTTACATAGTCCATACACATTATTACTGTAGTGATCAAATGTCGAATGGTATTGTGTCTTCGACGAATATGTCGAGACTTACCATTATATATCCGGTTCTTTGCCCTCCCTATGGCTGCCATGCTATCACAATGTATCATAACGGGAGGCAAAGGTTTTTCCCAGCAGGGAATATCTTCTAAGAAGTTTCTTAACCATTCGGCTTCTTCGCCGGCTTTGTCTAAAGCAATAAACTCCGATTCCATTGTAGATCGGGCTATGCATGTTTGCTTAGAAGATTTCCATGATATTGCTCCTCCACCAATGGTAAATACATAACCGCTTGTGGATTTAGAGTCTTTAGTATTGGATATCCAGTTGGCATCACAATATCCTTCCAAAACAGCTGGATATCTCGAATAGTGTATACCATGATTGACAGTGTGTTTTAAGTATCTCAACACTCTTGTCAATGCGGTCCAATGATCCTTTCCGGGATTACTTGTAAACCGACTCAGTTTACTAATAGAATATGCTATGTCTGGACTTGTACAATTTGCTAAGTACATTAGTCTCCCAATTATCCTAGCATATTCTGTTTGTGATATGGGTTCTCCTCGATTTTTGGCTAAGTGTAAACTTAAGTCAACAGGTGTCTTAGCCGGAGGTAGATCGTATGCCTTGAATTTCTTAAGTACATTCTCAACATAGTGAGATTGTGATAAGACTATTCCATCGGGTGTTCTGGAGATCTTGATTCCTAGAATCACGTCGGCTAATCCCATATCCTTCATGTCAAAGTTCTTCTTTAACATTTCCTTAGTGCCTATGATGATTTTATTGTTGCTACCCATAATTAGCATATCATCAACGTATAGACACACAATGACAAAATTGTCAGATGTACCTTTGATGTACACACATTTATCGCATTCATTGATCTTGAAACCATTTGACATCATTACTTGGTCAAATTTCTCATGCCATTGTTTGGGTGCTTGCTTAAGTCCGTATAAAGACTTAACAAGTTTGCAAACTTTGTTTTCTTGGTCGGGAATCACGAACCCTTCGGGTTGTTCCATATAAATTTCATCTTCTAAATCTCCATTTAGAAAGGCCGTTTTTACATCCATTTGGTGTATCTCAATATTGTACAATGCTGCTATTGCAAGTAGCATTCTAATGGATGTAATCCGAGTAGCTGGTGAGTATGTATCAAAGTAATCATACCCTTCCTTTTGTTTGTATCCTTTGGCTACCAAACGTGCCTTGTATTTGTCAATAGATTTAGCACCTTTGTATTTTTTCTTGAGAATCCACTTGCAACCTAAAGGTTTATTTCCCGGAGGAAGATCAACAATGTGCCAAGTGTGATTGTTCAAGATTGACTCGATTTCACTATTGATAGCTTCTTGCCATAGATCCGCATCGGAACCAGACAATGCTTCCTTGATTGTCTTTGGTTCGTCTTCTAAAGAATAGACTACAAAATCCGGACCAAAGGTTTTTGCAGTTTTTATTCTTTTTCCTCGCCTTGGTTCCGGTGTTGGTCCATTACTATTTGGCGAGATTTCATCATAAGTCCTTTTTTTCGGACTTATTTCATTCTTTTCTTTCTTAGGGAATATAGTTTCAAAAAATATGGCATTTCTTGATTCTATAATCATTCCCTCATTAATATCGGGTACTTCCGATTTGTGTACCAAAAATCGGTACGCACTACTATTATTTGCATATCCTATGAAAATGCAATCAACCGTTTTTGGTCCTATTTTTACTTGCTTGGGTTTCGGTACTTCAACTTTTGCTAAGCACCCCCACACTTTTAAGTATTTATAGGACGACTTCCTTCCTTTCCATAATTCATATGGAGTTTTATCTTGCTTCTTTTTGGGTAATTTATTCAGAATTTTATTGGACGAAAGAATAGCTTCTCCCCACATGTTAAGTGATAGGCCCGAGCTTATCAACATAGCATTCATCATTTCCTTCAATGTTCTATTCTTTCGTTCGGCAACACCATTCGATTGGGGTGCATAAGGTGCAGTCGTTTGGTGAATAATGCCATTTTCACGACAATATTCTTCAAAAGGTGCAACATATTCACCACCTCGATCACTTGAATCATTTTGATTTTGGTGTTGAGTTGATTTTCAACTGTTTTGTATGTTTTGAAAGCTTGAATGCTTCGTCTTTGCTTCTCAAAAGATACACATAACAAAATCTTGTGCAATCATCAATAAAAGTTATAAAATAATTCTTTCCACCTCTTGTTTGCACAAGTTTTAAATCGCATGGATCGGTGTGAATCAATTCAAGAGGTTTTGTCGATCTTTCCCTTTGAATGAAAAGGAGATTTTGCCATTTTTGCTTCAACACATATTTCACACCTTTTGTGTTGATCGAAAGTCATTTTTGGCAATAAATCTAAATGTACTAAACGACGTAGTATATTTAGATTTGCATGTCCTAATCTATCATGCCATAAATTAGGAGACTCAACCAAATAAACAACTTTATCGTTTATTTCATTTCCACCACGTACATTGATAGCATTCAGTTTGAAAAGGCCGTTATCTATATAGCCTTTTCCGATAAAGTGACCATTTTTAGTTATTACAACTTTATCCGCTTCAAACACTAGCCTAAATCCGGCTTTGCTCAATGCTGAGCCAGACACAAGATTCTTACGGATGTCTGGAACATGTAGCACATTTTTGAGCGTCAATTTCAATCCAGATGTCATCTTGAGTATAACTTCTCGATTCGACAACATTTGAGGCGGAGTTTCCATGTACAATTTTCTTTCTTCGGTGACGGGCTCGTATGAGGAGAACATGGTTTTATCGGCACAAATATGTTTAGTAGCGCCGGTGTCCACCCACCATCCGACTGGGATTCCAACCATATTGATTTCATCTACAACTGCACACAGATCAAGACTGGACAAATCGACGGGAACATACTTATTCTCGATTATATTTGCTTGATCTCTCTTCTTGTCCTTCTTTGGTTTGCGGCAATTTTTCGCCATATGCCCGAATTTACATGATTGTAACATTCTCCTTTGATCTTCTTTTGATTCTTGAGTCTTGCTTCTTCCGTTAAATTTCCGCTTTTTGTTGTTGCTTGACTCGATGAGATTTGCTTTTGCCTCCATAGATGACTTGTTCATCTTGACATCGGTCTTCCGATTGTCCTCTTCGATCCTCAGTCGCACAATTAGATCTTCAAGGCCCATTTCCTTGCGTTTGTGCTTGAGGTAGTTTTTGAAGTCCTTCCACATCGGGGCAACTTCTCGATTATGGCAAAGAACTTGAAAGGATTCGACAAGCTCATTCCTTCGCCAAAATATCGTGCAGATCAACTGTATTTCCTGCACTTGCTCGAGAAAGCGATTTTGTGTCCACCATTTTGAAGTCAAGAAAACGACCCACGATGAACTTTTTCAAGGCATCTTGTTTTATATTTTGTCTCCAACGAGTCCCACAACTCTTTGGGCGTTTTGATTGTGGAATAAACACCGTAAAGTGTGTCATCCAACCCATTCAAAATATAGTTCCGACATAAGAAGTATTTGTGATGCCATGCATCCAACGCCGTGCGTTTACAGGTGTCGATTTCATCATCCCCACAACAGGAGGAGATTCGGAAAGGAAGCGGCAGAGATTGAGAGTAGTAAGGTAGAACGGCATTTTTGATTGCCAACGTTTGAAGTCGGTACACGAGAACTTCTCTAGTTTTTCGGCATGGGCGGGAGCATGAACATTGTTGCTTGACGATGCCATCTTCTCTGAAAAATTTCGTCTTACGATTGTTGATATGTAATCTTTGTAGAAAATGACAAATGAATGTAAACCGAGGCAAGAGTTGGACTCTCTCTCCGTAAGACGAAATTGCCCCTTAAGACACACGGTTGAGCGGCAAACGTCCCCAAGATACAACGGTTTTTTCGATGAACTCGATACCCTGTACTAGGAATCGAATTCCGGGCGAACTACTGGATATTTGGGACTTTGTAGTATGAACTTAGGCTAGTATGACAGGATTATTATCTTGATTGTTATGTGTGTGTAATCATCATCTGCAGGGGTTGATTTATAGTCTGTAAAGCACCCTGTCCGAATTGGTGTGTCTTTCTGACTGGATAGACACCTTGTGGTCAGGTGGGAAGGGTCGAGCGAAGTGCAAAGTGCGCCTACGAAGCGCCCGTTGCGACAAGTGCGACGTGCACGTGCTCGGACTCGGACTCGGACTCGGAAGGTGCTTTGCACCTTCCTCGTAGGATTCGGATTCTAGCTTTAAAAATTAATTAAAGCCAACTAGGGTGCACCTTAATGGAGCACACTTGATTGCTCCTTTATGATGGAAAGTCCTTTATAAATAGCTCAATTTTTCCTTACTTCTCCAATGTGGGATGGGATTCCACACCACATCCCCAACTATTAAATGGCTTAACTTTGTGCATTAATTACTCATTCATTTCTTAACGAAATTGAACAAGTAAATACACTAAATTAATCTACACAAAATGTAGATTCCAAATATACCATTTAATGTCATTAATTACCATAATTAATTATGGTATTAATTAAGCTATTTTTCCAACACGTTTTCTTACACCGCGATATGACTTGGTTTTTTAGGGGTTTTGCATGTGGTTTCTTCCTTTTTTATGGTTGAATCGGATATTATAGGGCTTTCTATTTTTGGAAAGAATGTGTCGATGGAGTTGAATAGATTAAAAGGGTGTGCGTTGTGTTGGAAGAGAAGTTCATCCCAAAAACACGATGATTCGGATGAGTATTCGGGTGTCGAGTGCTCGAATTGCATGAAACAAGTAGTCATTTATCATGGTGGACACGGCGGATAACGATGGTTGTGGTGGTGATGATGTTACTGATGTGTTGAAGTAATCGAGTTTTAATGGAGGTAATCGGCCTTGGTTTTATATATCTTCTAAAAGTCTAATGCTTTTAAGGAAATACTAAATAAATGGAGATATTTAAATTATTTTTTGTATTTTTGTGATTTCAGAAGGGTTAAAGCAATAAGTGTGTAGATAATTAGTTGTTTAATAATGGACTAATGGTATGAAGGGTGGTTAAAATAAATCACATGAGGCAAGGCGGCCGGTCCAACTCAGATGCTAGGGTGTGCCAAGTGGACATAATTAGGCAAGTCAGCATGACAAGTGGGTTATATATATATATATATATAATGTAACTTTATTTTCAAAACATTGTTAAATGCGAGAACTGCGAGAATCACCTTTTGTACTCCTAATAATACATAATGTACATCATGTCAATGCATATAACATCTACTGATCATAACTCTACTATATAGTAGGGGTTATCATCAGTAGGGGCTATTATAGTAGGGGTTATCATCAGCAGGGTTATCTCCCGCAATCAAAATTGTATTTTACTATAATACTCTTTTGAATTAATAATATATTTTAATATTTAAAAAAATCTCATTGGTTTAAATGAGTTCTCGCAGTTCTGACACTGCAAATTATGGAAAAACTGCAAATTATGTCCCTGTAGTTTCCCATTTTTGCGGCAGATGTTCCTCAATACTTAAAACTGATTTGAAGCACATTAAATGAAAAATTAAACTGTTAAAATGTGCTTCACACCAATAACAATTAGGTTTCTGTCAGCAAATGACGAGTTTCTGAGAGGCATAAACCAATTTTAAATTTGTCAGGTTTAAAACTGATGCATTATTCCAACTGTCGTTGTCATAGAGGGCAAGGTTCTCTATTATGGCCCACGAGTCCTCCACATTTTTATCACGAAGCTTACCACCAGCCGCATGGTCGATGGCTTGCTTAGTAGAGTAGTTGACATGATCATAAAAGATTTGGATTTGGAGCCAAAGATCAATGCCATGATGAGGGATTTTTTGAAGTAAGTCCTTGAAACGAGTCCACGCATCGTAAAGAGTTTCACCATGATGTTGTTGGAACATCAAGATGTCATTCCTTAACTTGGTAGTTCTCCTTGGTGGAAAAAATTGTGCGAGGAAACGTGAAGTGAGATCATTCCAAGTCGAGATGGATCCCGCGGTGCCGGGGTTAACAAGTTATGCAGGTTTGGACTTCTCAATGTTTTACGTTATAATAGATGATGACCCTAAGGTTACACGCACAACCGAAACAAAGAAGATACTTTTCTTCTTCAGCTTTGTATTAGGAAAAGGGTTTTAGGTAAAAGAGTATAGACTTCGAGATATTGTTGCATTTGAAGATGGGAATGCTGTTGGTGATATCGATGACATCATTGTCATTGTTGTCATGTCAATGGTGTAATACCCGAGATTTCTATGTAATTGAAACGTGTGATATTGTAATGATTGTACTTGATTTGAGTATTATTTTCCCGTGTTTCATAATCCGATGTTGTCGAGCGTTTTATTCCGCGATTTTGATTTAAGGATTGAAAATCTGCGCATGTAGCGCACGCTACCAGCTATGTTTAGCGTGCGCTAACGTGGGTTCATAGCGCACGCTACTGAGTGTCCTTAGCGCACGCTATGCGCGGTCAAATTGATTGAGACGTGCGGTAGGTGAGAGCTGGCCGGGGGACCCCTGTCGGATGGTGTCGGGATGTACAGGCGGCTTTGGGAAAAGCGAGTCAACGCCTTAGCGCACGCTACGGTATATGCGTAGCGCACGCTAAGTGCCGAGTACGATTTAGTCCGGTGAGCCGTTAGCGCACGCTACGAGCAAGGTCTAGCGCGCTAATAGCCATTTATTATAAATAGGATGACATCCTATTCGTGATTTGATTCTCTCTACTCTCATTACCCGAATTCCACACGTAAAACATAACTTCCTCACCCCAAACACTTCATATCAACATCCTGATTCGTGATTGAAGATCGTTCATCATTGGAGATTGTTGTTCAAGCTTTCGGTGTCGGATTGCTTCATTTTCCTCCGTGTTCTTCACTACTTGAGGTAGGTGATTCTTCACCAATGTTAGTAATGTTCTTAAGGACGTCTGATCATGCGTAGAGAGCCTGTTATTTCGTTTATGATCGGTCATCACATGTTAGAAGGATACTTTGACGTATCGGCACTATTTATCTTATGAACCTTTGAACCATCTTAGTAGAATGGACTTCTAAGCGTTTTCAAATCAATCTATGATCAGTAATTTGAGATTACCTAGCTCATATGTTTTACGTAAGGAATCATACGTTTTGGGACTTGGAATAATCGGAACTTAGAATACTTCTTGAAGATCTTAGAAAGGATATGATGTTGAGTTGATTATCCGTATATTTGTACCTCATGATAATGGAATCTTCCACAAACCTTATTAGCATGATTTGCCCAAAGATGACTTGTATTATCACGGTAGAATTCATGAGTTCTTCACCCTTCATCCCAGTTTTCGGTTCGCGGTATTCTGCCATGCAGTAGTAGCGCACGCTAACACGTGTGAGTTAACGTGCGCTATCGGGGTCAGTTAACGCCCGAAACATACGTAGCGTACGTTATGAGACCAGCCGAGTCGATTGCGGACCACGGCTAGCGCACGCTAGTCTTATACGATAGCGTACGCTAACAAGCCTGCTTAGCGCACGTTACGTAGAGTACGTAGCGCACGCTAAGCAGTCCAGGCAGATTGGTTATTTTTGAGCCTTTCGGCCGTAGACCGAATTGTTAGGCCATCGTTCGACTTGAGATGATTTGTATATCGTTCCTTTTGTTAAGGTTCGAGCTTGTTACATTGATCGAAGGAGGCGGCCTTCGAGCGTGTCGAGAACATTGAAGTGTTTCGTCCTTGCCATTTTCGAGGCAAGTATCATATGTCGAGTTCGATTTATCATGCTTGTGGTTTTATTCATATTGTTGAATATGATATGTATTTCTGAGAATGTTCGTGATATTCGTTGTTGTTTGTTCGTATTGATGAACATATTGAAATGCATATGTGTATGCATAATTGTTTGATTATGGTATAAATGATCCGAGGGGGGGTCATGAGGATCTATGCTGAGGGCGCTGGATCGAATGTCCACCATGCGTTGGTCCGACGGGATCATCATGGGGATCTATGCTGAGGGCGCTGGATCGCTGGACGGGTTTTCCACCATGCGTTGGTCCGACGGGATCATCATGGGGATCTATGCTGAGGGCGCTGGATCGCTGGATTACCATATATTGTGTCGATGGAATCGTGAGGATTCGCATCGTTGGATTCCGGTGGCGGAAGTCCGTTTTACATGTTTTGTGATGTATTGATGATTTATTGTATGATGATACTTGTACTAGCATTGTTTTGCTAACCCCTTCGGGGGTGGACATTGTTTTGATGTTCAGGTAGCCGAGGAGCGGGAAAGCAACCACGATCGGCAACGTGACGATGAGATGGCTCGGTGATGTGATTGGTGTTCTGGTGTTTGGTCTTCTTGGTTCGTTCAGTACTCGAGTACGTAGCTTGTAATAAAGTCACATCGATATGGTTGTATAAGTTAACTTATTTTATTGGTTCATCCAACTCCGTATTTGTACTTGATTGTTCGATTGAATTGTTTTTTTCACTTCTTCTAAAAATAGCCTTGTAAATCCTTATCTAAAGGGTTTACGGCGCTGTAATTATTCCGAATATCTCGGGTGTTACGAGAATATGGTATCGAGCTAAGATTTATGGATATCTTGGCAATCGGGTTAATTGGGTGCATTACGTTTTGATTATTGGTCGTTCGTATCATCAACTGCCGAGCCAAGATCGCTGGTGTGGTTGTAAGTTTCCTAATCTCGAATACTACTGCTTTATTTATGTCTTGTAAACATTGATGGATGTACTTTTAGAACGTTTGCCTGGATATTGAGTATTTATGTTTACGATGTTGAGAGGAGGTCGTGGACGCGACGCGGTCGTGGACGCGACGTGGTAATGCGAGGCAAGAAGAGTGGTATCTACTCCAGAGATAGCCGCTAGTCAAACGGATTCACATTAGGGGATGCAGGATCGCAAATAATAATGCAGATCCTAATGTGCCGGAGTACTTCACAGTGGTTGCCCAGATAAACCAGCTTGCTCAAGTTGTGGATCGCATGCAGACGGCGATGGGACAAAGAAAGATAACGCGGATAATCGGGAGATAAATGGCTTACCGAGGTGGTCAAATTGCATCCTCCGAAATTTGACGGTTCCGCCGAGACGCTTTCGTGGGATCATTGGTGAAGGAATTGGAAAAGATTTTTGCAGGGATTAACTGTCCCAATGATAGGAAGGTTCCTGGCCGCCCAAGATCTTTTGACCGGGAGGCTTTCGATCGTGGGAGGCCATTCGACCAGGAGCACAATGTTGACTGGACGGAATTCAAAGTGATGATGGAGGCACGATTGTCCTCGTCCGCTAGAGAAGCCCGAGTTCGGGAATTTTTCTCACCACAAAATTTGGAAGTATTCATGACGGACGTGATTAAGACTTTTAATCACCAAATGACTTATGTGCGCCACTTAGTCGACCGAGGCGGAGAAGATTTTTCATTTTGACATGCGAATGAAGCCGGAAATTCAGCAGTATATGTCCGGATTTGAATGTGCCACCTTGCGACAGTACCAGGACAAGGCGTTGGCCTATGACATGAAAGAGGCAGCAGTAGAGAAATCGATGGAAGCAAAGAAACAGAAGGTGTCTGGCAACTTCACGGAGAATAAAAATAGCGGGCCCCGCCGGGGTCAGTCCTCTTTTCACTCATCCAGGAGACCTCCGCATCCTAGTCGAGGAGGAAAGAAGTTCCGGCAAGACCGATCAAGCTTCTGACGCAGGGAAGAAGTGTTACAACTGTGGCAAGGCGGGACATGTTCGACGTGATTGTTTCGCGCCTGCTGTGACCTGTTTCGAGTGTGGACAGGAAGGACATCGCGCAACATTTTGTGGAAATGCGACCCGATCTTTTGGTACTCGTACTCCAGCTCCAGTCCCGAAGGAGACGAGTGTGAACCAGACGCAGCAAAGTGGATTTCAGCAGCAGAACGCTGGGAAGAGAGAGGCATCCAGTGCTGGGTCCGCTCCTCCACGCCTGTACGAGATGAGGAAATCTGATGATCAGAACACAGCTGTTGCATCAGGTACGATTCAGATCCTTTCGCAACCAGTTAGTGTCTTGTTCGATTCGGGAGCTACGCATTCTTTTATATCTTTGAACTGTGTTAATCGTTTGAACATCTCGTGCTTGTATAATTGTGAACCTTATGTTGTGGGATTACCGAGCGGAGAGAAAATTGTGGGAACCTTAGAAGCTAAGGATTTCCCAAAGATCTATAGAAGGAAGAGATTGGCCATCGAATCTTATTGTGGTTGACATCTGCGGTGACGATTTAATTCTCGGAGATGATTGGCTCAACCGTTATGGAGTCATGGCCGAATTACCGAGAGAGAGTCATTTCCATCATTGCGATGACGGATCGAACACTTATTCCGAGGATGGAGACCGGGAAGCTCGGGAAAATTGATCAAAGCAATGAAAGCCGTGAAATTATCAAGCAGGGATGTCACGGACTTTGGTGCTATGCCATGAAGAAAGAGGAAGGAGCAGAGCTCTCATCCATTTCGGTTGTGAATGAGTTCTCGGATGTATTTCTGACGAACTACAGGGTTACCTCCGCAGAGGGGAGTGGAATTCACTATCGAACTAGAGCACGGAGCGGCTCCTATTTCCAGAGCCCCATACCGCATGGCGCCAACCGAGATGTATGAACTCAAGAAACAACCGGAGGAATTGTTGCGTAAGGGTTATATTCAACCGAGTGTTTCTCCTCGGGAGCGCCTGCCTTCTTTGTCCAGGAAGAAAGACGGATCCCTCCGACTGTATTGATTACGGTGGAACTCAATAAGATGACAATCAAGAATAAGTATCCTATACCTCGGATCGACTTGTTTGATCAAGCTGCGGGGCAAGGGTATTCTCGAAGATAGACTTGCGATCGAGGATACCACCTTGAGAATTAGGAATCGGATATACCGAAATCGCTTTGAGATCCGTGACGGCATTATGAATTCGTAGTGATGCCGTTTGGACTTACCAATGCTCCCGCAGATTCATGCAATTAATGAATCGGGTATTCTTGGAGTACTTGGATAAATTTGTGGTCGTCTTCATTGATGACATTTTGATATATTCGAAGGACGCAGAGGAACATGCCGAGCATTTACGTGTGGTTTTGAGCACCTTGAGGAAGGAACTTATATGCAAAATTTTCAAAATGCGAGTTCGCTTAAGGAAGTAACCTTCCTTGGGCATGTGATTTCAGCCGATGGAGTTCAGTGGACCCGAAGAAAGTCGAGGCAATCTTGGGAAGCTCCTAGAAACGTGAAAGAGGTCCGAAGCTTCTTAGGACTTGGCTGGATACTATCGCCGCTTTGTAGAAGGATTTTCCAAAATTGCTCGTCCGCTCACCCACCAAGCATGTAAAACTCAAAAATTCATGTGGAATGAGAAGTGCCAGTGGTTTTGACGAACTTAAGAGGAGGCCGACGACAAGACCTATATTAGCGCCGCGAGAAGGCGACGGATTTATGGTATACTGACGCTTGAATCGAGTGCAGGTTGTGTATTGATGCGAAGGATAAAGTGATTGCTTATGCTTCTCGGCAATTGAAACCATACGAGATTAACTACCCGACTCATGATCCGGAGCTAGCGGTGTGGTCTTTGCCTTGAAAATCGCGACATTATTTGTATGGCACTCATTGTCGATATTTACAGATCATAAGAGCCTCAAGTACATTTTACGCCGTAAAGAGTTAAACATGAGGCAGAGAAGGTGGTGGAATTAATCAAGGATTACGACTTAGAGATTCTCTATCATCCGGGAAAGCAAACGTAGTAGCC
The DNA here is from genome assembly GCA_033398695.1 of Orobanche coerulescens. Classification (NCBI taxonomy): domain Eukaryota; kingdom Viridiplantae; phylum Streptophyta; class Magnoliopsida; order Lamiales; family Orobanchaceae; genus Orobanche; species Orobanche coerulescens. Next base: position 8,698,995 of record CM065814.1, read on the forward strand.
GATGCTTTGAGCCGTAAACTGTTTCCCTTCGAGTGTTGGAAGCACTTACGTCCCAAACCGGTATTCAACGGAACCGATCCGCGAGGGATTGAAGTATGGGCACCGGGAATCCAAGGGCAACTTTATGTGATGGAATTGACTTCATCATTAGTCGAGGAGATCAAGTCTAAACAATCGAACGATTCCCGATCCTTCGATTGTGTGACGAAGTAAAGAAAGGAAAAGCCCCAGGATTCGTGATACAAGACGATGGAGTTCTGAGATTTCAATGTCGACTTTGCGTTCCCGAGGATGATGATTTGAGACGGACAATTTTGAAGGAAGCTCATAGCGCGCCCTATTCTATTCACCCAGGCAGTAGTAAGATGTATAAGGATCTTAAGCAAAACTTCTGGTGGGGGAATATGAAGAAGGACGTAGCAGAGTACGTTTCGAAGTGTTTGACTTGTCAGCAGGTTAAGATTGAACATCAGCGACCTGCTGGAATGTTAAAGCCGCTCCCGATCCCTGAATGGAAGTGGGAGGATATCTCGATGGATTTCATCACTAGTATGCCAAGGACTAGAACGGGAATGAACATGATTTGGGTTGTGGTTGATCGACTAACCAAGTCGGCTCATTTCCTGGGAATTAAAGATACATGGGGACCCGAGGGATTGGCGCGAGTATTTATTGCGGAGATAGTCAGATTGCATGGGACGCCGAAGACCATTATTTCGGATCGAGATGGTCGTTTCGTGTCGCACTTCTGGAAAGCAGTTCACAAGGCCTTGGGGACTGAGCTCAACTTTAGCACAGCTTATCATCCCCAAACGGACGGTCAGTCCGAAAGGACCATTCAAACGGTAGAAGACATGCTTAGAGCTTGTGCATTAGATTGGTCGACTGATTGGGAAGTTCACTTGCCCTTGATCGAGTTCACCTATAATAATAGTTGGCATGCTTCAATTAAGATGGCACCATTTGAAGCTTTGTACGGGAGAAGATGCCGATCACCCCTGTGTTGGGATGATTCTTCGGATTTGATCGGGACTGAACCGGAATTGATTATTCAGACTCAAGAGAAGATAGCTTTGATCCGTGAGAGACTGTTGACTGCCCAGAGTCGACAAAAGTCTTATGCAGATGTACGTCGTCGCCCTCTAGAGTTCGACGCCGGGGACCACGTACTCTTGAAGGTGTCTCCTACACGAGGGATTTTCCGTTTTGGGAGAAGAGGTAAGCTAAGTCCGAGATATATCGGACCATTCGAGATCCTAGAGAGAGTTGGGGATTTAGCATACAGGTTGGCCTTACCGCCATCGCTGAGTCATGTTCACAATGTGTTTCACGTATCCCAACTGCGGAAGTATATACCGGATCCCAGTCACGTCATTGATTTCGACGAGATCGAGATAGCTAATGATGGCACCTTCGAAGAGAGACCAATCAAGATACTTGAGAGCCGGATCAAACAATTGAGGAATAAATCGATACACTTGGTTAAAGTACAATGGTCACGACATGGAGTCGAAGAGGCCACTTGGGAAACGGAGGACGATATGAAGACTAGATATCCGGAGTTGTTTTCATCTTAAGTTTTGGGACGAAACTTCTTTTTAGGGAGGAAGGATGTAATACCCGAGATTTCTATGTAATTGAAACGTGTGATATTGTAATGATTGTACTTGATTTGAGTATTATTTTCCCGTGTTTCATAATCCGATGTTGTCGAGCGTTTTATTCCGCGATTTTGATTTAAGGATTGAAAATCTGCGCATGTAGCGCACGCTACCAGCTATGTTTAGCGTGCGCTAACGTGGGTTCATAGCGCACGCTACTGAGTGTCCTTAGCGCACGCTATGCGCGGTCAAATTGATTGAGACGTGCGGTAGGTGAGAGCTGGCCGGGGACCTGTCGGATGGTGTCGGGATGTGCACTGACGGCTTTCGGGGAAAAGCCGAGTCAACGCCTTAGCGCACGCTACGGTATATGCGTAGCGCACGCTAAGTGCCGAGTACAGTTTAGTCCGGTGAGCCGTTAGCGCACGCTACGAGCAAGGTCTAGCGCGCGCTAATAGCCATTTATTATAAATAGGACAGCATCCTATTCGTGATTTCAGTTCTCTCTACTCTCATTACCCGAATTCCACACGTAAAACATAACTTCCCTCACCCCAAACACTTCATATCAACATCCTGATTCGTGATTGAAGATCGTTCATCATTGGAGATTGTTGTTCAAGCTTTCGGTGTCGGATTGCTTCATTTTCCTCCGTGTTCTTCACTACTTGAGGTAGGTGATTCTTCACCAATGTTAGTAATGTTCTTAAGGACGTCTGATCATGCTTAGATAGCCAGTTATTTCGTTTATGATCGGTCATCACATGTTAGAAGGATACTTTGACGTATCGGCACTATTTATCTTATGAACCTTTGAACCATCTTAGTAGAATGGACTTCTAAGCGTTTTCAAATCAATCTATGATCAGTAATTTGAGATTACCTAGCTCATATGTTTTACGTAAGGAATCATACGTTTTGGGACTTGGAATAATCGGAACTTAGAATACTTCTTGAAGATCTTAGAAAGGATATGATGTTGAGTTGATTATCCGTATATTTGTACCTCATGATAATGGAATCTTCCACAAACCTTATTAGCATGATTTGCCCAAAGATGACTTGTATTATCACGGTAGAATTCATGAGTTCTTCACCCTTCATCCCAGTTTTCGGTTCGCGGTATTCTGCCATGCAGTAGTAGCGCACGCTAACACGTGTGAGTTAACGTGCGCTATCGGGGTCAGTTAACGCCCGAAACATACGTAGCGTACGTTATGAGACCAGCCGAGTCAGACTGCCAGACCACGGCTAGCGCACGCTAGTCTTATACGATAGCGTACGCTAACAAGCCTGCTTAGCGCACGTTACGTAGAGTACGTAGCGCACGCTAAGCAGTCCAGGCAGATTGGTTATTTTTGAGCCTTTCGGCCGTAGACCGAATTGTTAGGCCATCGTTCGACTTGAGATGATTTGTATATCGTTCCTTTTGTTAAGGTTCGAGCTTGTTACATTGATCGAAGGAGGCGGCCTTCGAGCGTGTCGAGAACATTGAAGTGTTTCGTCCTTGCCATTTTCGAGGCAAGTATCATATGTCGAGTTCGATTTATCATGCTTGTGGTTTTATTCATATTGTTGAATATGATATGTATTTCTGAGAATGTTCGTGATATTCGTTGTTGTTTGTTCGTATTGATGAACATATTGAAATGCATATGTGTATGCATAATTGTTTGATTATGGTATAAATGATCCGAGGGGGGGTCATGAGGATCTATGCTGAGGGCGCTGGATCGAATGTCCACCATGCGTTGGTCCGACGGGATCATCATGGGGATCTATGCTGAGGGCGCTGGATCGCTGGACGGGTTTTCCACCATGCGTTGGTCCGACGGGATCATCATGGGGATCTATGTTGAGGGCGCTGGATCGCTGGATTACCATATATTGTGTCGATGGAATCGTGAGGATTCGCATCGTTGGATTCCGGTGGCGGAAGTCCGTTTTACATGTTTTGTGATGTATTGATGATTTATTGTATGATGATACTTGTACTAGCATTGTTTTGCTAACCCCTTCGGGGGTGGACATTGTTTTGATGTTCAGGTAGCCGAGGAGCGGGAAAGCAACCACAGTACCGACAGGACGATGAGATGGCTCAGTGATGTGATTGGTGTTATTGTGTTTGGTCTTCTTGGTTCGTTTAGTACTCGAGTACGTCGGTTGTAATAAAGTCAATTCGATATGGTTGTATAAGTTAACTTATTTGATTGGTTGAACCAAATCTGTATTTGAACTTCAGTTGTTCGATTGAATTGTTTTTTTTCACTTCTTCTAAAAATAGCCTTGTAAATCCTTATCTAAAGGGTTTACGGCGCTGTAATTATTCCGAATATCTCGGGGTGTTACAAATGGTATCTGGAAGTCTGGATTATTGTTATTAAATGACCTGTTATAATCCAGCAACAATAGGTTTCTGTTACAATAGCATAATGCTGAGACACTACTAAAAAACAGCCACAATGGCTTCACATTATTAGCTTCACAAAAAGAAGTGAAGCTAAAGAAGAAACAGCGACAAAAATAATACACAAAGGCGTCACATATGTGACGCCTTAAATTTTAAAGTAAAGTGGTCAACACAGTGTTAATAAAGGCTTCACATATGTGAAGCTATTGTAAAATATTTATTTTTTTAAGTTTAATCCTGCATTTGCGTCACTAATGCGAAGCTAAAAGTCAAAAAAGTCCGTTTCTTTAGCGTCACATCCGTGACATCCTTGTGTTTTACAAAAAAAAAGGTAAAGGTGTCACATATGTGACACCCTTGTTTATTAAAAAAAAATAAAGGTGTTACATATGTGACACTAATGGTGTTAATGCAAAAAAAAGTAAAGGTGTCAAATATGTGAAGCCAATGTAAATTAATATATATATATATTATTTAATTTATGTATTGGTGTCACATATGTGACACCAATGCTTTTTAAAAAAATAAATTGGCATTTTGTCATTGAACTATGCTGTTAATTCATTAAATTTGATACATGATTTATATATGTACATAATCAGAATTATAATTTAAAATTATAATTTAATAAACTGATTATAAATAGATAAGTTTTGTAATTTTTATTTAAAAAATAGTTAGACATGATATTAATGAGATAGTATTTATAATTGATTACAGATAAATAGATATTATTATTCAATATATATTATATAAAAATCTAAAAGTAGAACCTCTATAAATTAATACTAGAGTCATATTTTACTAAGTTGTCTTAGTTATCTTTGTAATTTTCTCAGATTATTAATTTATCATGTTGATGGAACTCTTGATTTATAAAGGGGTCTCAAAAAAATTATTATATGATCAATTTATCGAAATTTTAATTTACGCTTGGAGCCGAAGTCGGGACCGAAAAAATATTAATTTTATAGAGGTTATTAATTTATCGAGTATTAATTTAAAGAGGTTACACGGTTAGAATACATATTACAATTAATTAAGGTATTGGCGTCACATATGTGATGCTAATGTTAATCATTATATATTATTTAATTTATACATTGGCTTCACATATGTGACACCAATGTTTTCAACATCATTAGCTTCACATATATGAAGCTAAAATGTACACCTACCAATGCTTTTAGAAAAATTGCAAAGAAAAATCAAAAAACATAGCTCAGTGGCGGACGCGGGATTCGAACCCGCGTCTATGTGATATAGGAAGTAGCATGTTGCCACTGAGCTATGTTTTCATTCATTTATTATGTTACATAAAAAATATTTGTACGTACTATTTTTCATTTTTTATATTTTTTTATTTTTAAAATTAATTCAATTATTTGTACATTAATTAATTTATTATAAAAATTAAATTAGTTTCCGAGTAAAAATTCCTTAAATTTATAGTTGACTTATTAATTAATGAATCTTTATATACTCTATATATTTATAAAACTATCTATATATCTATCTTATACTACATTAAAATTGAGTTTTTTTAGCTTTTTCATTGATTTAACCTATGTTTTTTTTGTTTTTTACTACTATTGACTTATTAATAATTAATCTCTCTCTATATATATATTGTGTGTGTGTATAATATATAAAAATTGAATTATTTCTGCTTCCTCCTTAATTTGCCTTATATGTCAGTTTGTGGTTCTTTTAAATTTTTTGTTTTTGAATTCTTTCTAACATTGACTTATCAATTAGTTCATCTGTATCTGACCGGTTATGACATGTCTATCTTATAATAAAAGTGTGTATTCATAATAAAAATAAGTAACAAAAAACTTATTTGACACTCTTTAACTATAATTATAATAAGTAACGTTTATAAATTTATTCTTGATTTCTCTCAAGTGCAAATATAATAAATTTAATTTTCTGAGATTTTTTTGCCACTTTTGAGATTTTTAAAATAAAAGTAATTGAACCTATAATTAAACCTAACATATGATTTATATATAATGACGGTTGTTCCCATATTTTATTATCATTTCAAAGATTTACCAAAAATTTTGATTGTATGTCCCGCATAAGTTTCCGTCAATAGTTTAAGTAATATTAATATTATATTTTAATGCTTTCATATATTATTTGTGATTGACGATGAATATGGCTTTTTAATTTTTTGTTCCCTTTTAGTCATATTCCGTGAGAATTTAAGGAAAGTTAAATCAAAAAAATTTGATCCATAAATTCAGCAAAATAATTAAGAGAAAGGTAAAAATATGTGAAAATCCTAACATATAATTAAGGCATTAAAATATTTATTAATTTTGTAGAGTTTACTAATTTATCGAGTATTAATTTAAAGAGGTTACACCATTAATAATACATATTACAATTAATTAAGGTATTAGCGTCACATATGTGATGCTAATGTTAATTATTATATATTATTTAATTTATACATTGGCTTCACATATGTGACACCAATGTTTTCAACATCATTAGCTTCACATATGTGAAGCTAAAATGTACACCTACCAATGCTTTTAGAAAGGCATCACTCATGTGACGCCAATGCATAAAAAATTGGAAAGAAAAATCAAAAAACATAGCTCAGTGGCCGACGCGGGATTCGAACCCGCGTCTATGTGATATACAAGTAGCATGTTGCCACTGAGCTATATTTTCATTCATTAATTATGTTACATAAAAAATATTTGTACGTACTATTTTTCATTTTTTATATTTTTTTATTTTTAAAATTAATTCAATTATTTGTACATTAAATTTATTATAAAAATTAAATTAGTTTCCGAGTAAAAATTCCTTAAATTTATAGTTGACTTATTAATTAATGAATCTTTATATACTCTATATATTTATAAAACTATCTATATATCTATCTTATACTACATTAAAATTGAGTTTTTTAGCTTTCTCATTGGTTTAACTTATGTTTTTTTTTTGTTTTTTCCCTACTATTGACTTATTAATAATTAATCTCTCTATATATATTGTGTGTGTGTGTATAATATATAAAAATTGAATTATTTCCGCTTCCTCATTAATTTGCCTTATATGTCAGTTTGTGGTTCCTTTAAATTTTTTTTTTTGAATTCTTTCTAACATTGACTTATCAATTAGTTCATCTGTATCTGACCGGCTATGGCATGTCTATCTTATAATAAAAGTGTGTATTCATAATAAAAATAAGTAACAAAAAACTTATTTGACACTCTTTAACTATAATTATAATAAGTAACGTTTATAAATTTATTCTTGATTTCTCTCAAGTGCAAATATAATAAATTTAATTTTGAGATTTTTGCCACTTTTGAGATTTTTTAAAATAAAAATAATTGAACCTATAATTAAACCTAACATATGATTTATATATAATGACGATTGTTCCCATATTTTATTATCATTTCAAAGATTTACCAAAAATTTTGATTGTATGTCCCGCATAAGTTTCCGTCAATAGTTTAAGTAATATTAATATTATATTTTAATACTTTCATATATTAATTGTGATTGACGATGAATATGGCTTTTTAATTTTTTGTTCCCTTTTAGTCATATTCCGTGAGAATTTAAGGAAAGTTAAATCGCAAAATTTTGATCCATAAATTCAGCAAAATAATTAAGAGAAAGGTAAAAATATGTGAAAATCCTAACATATAATTAAGGCATTAAAATATTTATTAATTTTATAGAGTTTACTAATTTATCGATTATTAATTTAAAGAGGTTACACCATTAATAATACATATTACAATTAATTAAGGTATTAGCGTCACATATGTGATGCTAATGTTAATTATTATATATTATTTAATTTATACATTGGCTTCACATATGTGACTAGACGTACCTGGGCTTTCAGGCCCGCCGGTTTTGGCCCTAAACCGGCCCTAAGTCAACGGTTTTAGCCCGGGACCGCCGGTCAACGGGCCTGAACCGGACCGGGACCGAAAAGCTAGGGCCGGGCTAGGGTCGGGGGAATTGGAACCGTGGACCGGCGGTTCAGGCCCGCCGGTCCTAAAAGGCCCGTCGGTTTGCATCGGCCCGGCGGGCCGGGCCGGACCGACGGGCCTAACGGCTAATTCAGAAAATCTATGTCCTTTTTGGAGCCGTTGGCAGCCCCTTCCCCACCCCCAAACTTCCCCATTAATCCCCCCTTTTCCCTACCCATCCCCACTATAAATACTACATCTTCCTAACTCAAAATTCACCATTAATCACACTCTAATTCTCTCTAAAAATTCAATCTCTACTCTCTCTACTATACTCTCTATTTACTATCTCTATGTCTACCTCAAAGAACAACACTAACAAGGGCAAGGGCAAGGCCATTGAACTTGGCCAACGAAGTGGAGGAGGAAATTTTCAACCTCAAACTCAAAGGCCTAGAAGGGCCGATTTGGCGGAGGAAATTTCTAGACAAGTCGCCGAACGAATTCAAGCCGAAGAAGATGCCCGATTTGAAGAAATGGTTCATACGATGGAGAGCACGGGATACGAATTTCGTGGCTCAACAAATGATGATGAACATGAAGAGGACGAAGAGCACGAAGAAGACGAACAAAACCAACCTCCTCCTCCGCCAACAAGTAAGCCTAAGCCTCTCAAGTCCGAAATCTTCGTTAAACATTTTAAAAGAGAATTGGCTCCTATCAACGAAGGAGAACCTCCTTTATCCGATGGTCGAAAGAGATTCATTGCTTATTGCAACTATTGCACAAAGCACTACAAATGGATCGAGAAGGGAGGCTACGGAACACTACAAAGGCACATGGAAGGGTTTCATCCATTCGAGTATGGAATATCTACTAATCAAACGCAAATTCGGGGTACTACTAGTTCAAATTCGGCGACGGGTATGTCTTCTTCCGCTTTATTTAAATTTGAAAAAAATCGATATGAAGATGCTTGTGCTAGATATTGTGCCATGGAAAAACAACCTTTTAATTATGCGGATAGAATAACGTATGAAGCTTCTTATAAAGATGGTTTGGGGCCTAATGTTAGCAAGGTAGCTAGAACTCAAATGCTTAAGAGAATTAGGAGACAATGCTTTGACAAAAACAAGATTTAATGAAATATTTGGTTCGTTTGTCTCAAAAAGTTTCTATTTGTGCCGATGTTTGGACCGATGCTTATAATAAAAATAGTTACATGGGAATTACTTGTCATTGGATTGATGCAAAATGGATTATGCAAAAACGTTTGATTGCCTTTAGGGAGTTTGAAGAGCCTCACACGGCTCAAAATATTGCTTTAATTATTATTACGGTTTTAAATGAGTATTGTTTGGTTAATAAGGTATTTTCCGTTGGTTTTGATAATGCATCGGCGAACACCGCTAGTATTCCGGAACTTGTTGAAGCATGTGCACCATCATTTGAAGGAAAATATTTTCATTCTAGATGCATTTGTCATATTTTAAATTTATGTGTTCAAGATGCGCTTAGTATTTTTCAAGATTCCGTTGTTCCTATTAAAAATGCCGTTAAGTATTTGCACAAATCAAAAACATTGGGGAAAAAATGGCAAAAATATTGTCGTGCAAAGGGTATTGTTTATACTTGTTTCAAATTAGATGTATCTCATCGTTGGAACTCTACTTATGAGATGATTAATAGTACACTAGAGTATAAGAGTTATTTATGCGATTTTTAGGAAAGAGTTCTCAAACATGCAATTAGTTCTTAATGAGAGTCATTGGGATTCATGTATGGATTTGTATCGTTTGTTAAAAGTTTTTCATAATGCTACTAAACAATTATCGGGTGTTTATTATTGTACTTCCGTTAAAGTGTTGGAACATTGCATGTATATTGCCTTGTCTTTTAAGAGTTGTTTTAGTAGGCCAAACATGCAAGGTGTAATTTATTTTATGGTTCAAAAATGGCTCAAGTATTTTAGGGAGATTCCTATGGTTTTCTTACTTGCTAAGTGCTTAGATCCTAAATGGAAGTATGATGGTGTTTGTCAAATGCTTGGTATTTATTATGATGCTTTTGCTCAAATGGACTTGAGTGATGTTGTAATTGATGGTGAAGGGGTCTTCTTTGATCTTCCTTCCGTGCCACAAATCAAGATAGATCTTGATAGGAGTTTGAGATCTATTTTTCAAGAATATAGATTAAAACATGGTAGTGAGTTTCCTTCTTCTACAATGCCTTCATCTATGATGCCTTCATGTGATTTTCCTTTTGAGATGAATGAAAGTGATCCTTTAGTTCAACAAATGCATGGAATGATGCAAAATAGAAGCAATGAACTTCCAATGGGGCAAGGTAATAGTGAATTAGATATGTTCTTGCAAACTCGTTTTGTATTTGGTGTTGAAGATAGTGGTCCGTCGATCGATGTGTTAAAGTGGTGGTCGAAGAGAGAGGAGTACCCAATACTCTCCATCATTGCAAAGGAGTTATTTGCCGTCCCGGCATCCACCGTGTCCGTAGAACAAGCCTTTAGCATCGGAGGACTTATGCTAGATCAAAGAAGATCAAGGATGAAGCCGACGAACATTGAAGCTACCATGTTGCTCGATGATTGGTGTAGGGCCGACCTTAGAGCTCAAGAACCGGAATGGGACGATGCAAATGAGAGCGAAGATGAAGCCTTCACCGAGACGGATCGATCGGATGTGGAGTAGAGAGCTCAAGTCCTTTATTATTATTATTTTTTCATTTCAAGAATTCAAGTGTAAAACTTCTTAAATTGTGCTTAACTTATTTGTTGTACTTTTCCTCATTTTTAATGCAAAATTATTGTCCTTATTTATTTGCAAAATTATTGTGTCCTTATTCATTTGTAATTTTCCTCTTTCTTAATGCAAACTTATTTGTTATAATTTTCCTTATTCATTTTTCAACAATTTAATGAGTTTTTAAATATTTAAAAAAAAATCAAAACATTAAGAATTATCATTTTCTATTCATAAAAGTAATAAATATACAAGAATAAAATAAAAAATAATAATAATATTAAAAAAAAAATAAACTGGGCGGCCCGGCCGGACCGCGGTTTTAGCCGGCTCTGGCCGGCGGGTTTCTAGCGGCCGCGGGCAGACTCGGTCCCTTGTTTTGGGGACCGAGGACCGCCGGTCGAGGCCGAAAGCAGTTCGGCCGGCACGTCTATATGTGACACCAATGTTTTCAACATCATTAGCTTCACATATGTGAAGCTAAAATGTACACCTACCAATGCTTTTAGATCGTCTAGATAAAACCGGAAACACTATAATCTAATACTCAACACAATAAGAATATTTAGTCTCTGTGGAATACGACATTGCTCGTCGCTTTCTACATATTCTCCTAACACTTGCGGATTGTTTAAAAATAGAGCGAACAACATACAATTAATATGATCCGAAATTTTAGCAATTAATTGATATAGACTTGCTTAAATAATGTGAAGCCAATGTAAATTAATATATATTATTTAAACTTTAACTTAAATAGATATATTATTATAGCAATTAATAGATATAGACTTGCTTAAATAATGCTTAAAATGCTCAATATATCCTTGAATATATATTCTGGAAAAAATTCAGAAAAAAACGATGTATATTTGTATAATTTAGTTGGCTTCAGAAAAAAAAACGATGTATATATCGCGTTCATATCTCAAACTGAGTTATATAATATATTTAATCAGATATTGGCTTCACATATGTGAAGCCAAAGAATAATATTAGAATAATTTCGGAGGCGGTAGGTGGCGCACCCGAATATGGTGGTTGACAAGTTTTAGCTTCACATATGTGAAGCTAATGTGCAGGACAAAATTATCTTACTAAAAGCGTCACATATGTGACGCCAATACAAATATTTTAAAAAAATTGGCGGAAGTTTGAAATTTTGGCGTAGCCGCGGGAAAATTCAAATTTAGTGAAATACTTTAGCTTCACATATGTGAAGCTATTGTGTTTCAAAATATATTATAAATACAACATCACTACAAACCTTCCTTCATTCCAAAATTCTAATCCACATTTCATCTCATTTCTTCAACTTTCATCTCTCAATCTTCAAGGTAATTTCTAAATTATTTTCAATTTTGTTAATAATTTTACTTATATTATTTTTGTTTCTACTAACTTATTAATATTTTTGTTTTTATCTTTCTTTTTGATTTTTATTTATTTAAATATAAGTGAATTACAATATTAATATTATTGAAACATAACAAAAATGATTATATTTATTTTCTAATTAAATAAATATCTTTTTAGTATAATATAATTATTTTTTAATAATAATTAGAAGTGTAGCTTTTGGCATATTTTCTAATTACAACAAAAAATATATTTCAAAAATATTTATGATTATATATATATATATATATATATATATATATATATACACACCTGAAATTAGCCAGAAATTCGTTCTGGCTAATTTCATTTTTTTATTTTAAACCAATATCTTTAGCGTCACGTATGTCACGCTAAAGATATATTATTTATAATTGATGGACTTTCTTTGGCGTCACATATCTGACGCCAAAGATATAATAATTAAAATTGTTGGAGTTTCTTTGGCGTCACATATCTGACGCCAAAGATATAATATATAAAATTACGGGAGTTTCTTTGGCGTCACACATGTGACACTAAAGGTTTAATATTTAAAATTTCGGCACTTTCTTTAGCGTCACAAATGTGACGCTAAAGATATAATATTTAAAATTGCCTGATTTCTTTAGCGTCACACATGTGACGCTAAAGCTTAAAAAAATAATATTCCCCGCGTTAGCTTTAGCTTCACCCATGTGAAGCTAATGTAATTAGGGCAATTTTACATTTTTTTTTAGCTTCACATGGCTGACGCTAAAGTTCAATTCTTTAGCTTCACCGGTCAAACATTGAAGCTAAAGCTTCTTTAGCATCAGCTTCTTTAGCTTCACACATTAGCGTCACATATGTGAAGCTAAAGCTCAAAAATGATCAAACTCTTTACTTCACATTTTTGTGAAGCTAAAGAAGGTATTATTTAGTAGTGAGAGACAAATCTAGACTTTACAGATGTATCCCCCCCACTTGAGTTCAGTAAATGACGAATTTCTGGAATTCTTCTTTCATAATCATTCTCTTTTCATGACCCGCGAATTTCTACTCGCAGGTAGGGGTGAGCAAAACCGAACCGAGAAACCGAGAAACCGAAAAAAACCGACGAAATCGAAACCGAAAAACCGAAACCAAATCAAAACCATCGGTTTGGGTTGAGAATTTTTAAAAACCGAAAATTCGGTTTCGGTTTCGGTTTATACACCAGAAACCGAACCATTAAAACCGAACCGAACCGATATCATATAATATATATGTATTTCGTAAATTTTATATGTATATATGCATTATGTAGAATAGACAAAAATAGTGTCACAGTGCGGTGGTTATAGCAGTAGTTCGCGCGTTGGTCCCAGGTTCGATTCCTATCCAATGCACATTTTAAGTTTTTTTGAAGAATATACAAAAATCGGGTTGGTTGGGTTTAAACCCGAAACCGACCCGTAAAAAACCGAAAAACCGAGAAACCGAACCCATTGGGTTGGTTTCGGTTTCGGTTTGATTTTTTGGAAACCGAAGCAAGTCGGTTTGGGTTCGGTTTTAGCCTAAAACTGACCCAAACCGACCCATGCTCACCCCTACTCGCAGGAACAAGATAAACTAGCAACCCCACGAGTTCTACATGGTTGGCTAGGCGAATAGGTGTAGCGAAACATATAACAATTAATTGGTGTGTAGATAAAGAGAAAAGATTGGCTCAGCAGGGTATTGTAGGGGTATCTTGCACTAAAGGTGAGTGCAACAAAAGGATTTTTCACAGGGTGATTGACTAATCGATGTGAAAAGTCAACATACTCGAACAATTATGACACGACATGGGCTATTTGGTTTAAATCTTAAAATTTCTGCCTTCTGTCCTAATTATACCGATTACACCAATTTTCCTCGGGGCAATGCTCATCATTATGGTCTCGATATGCAAATAGGGTCAAGTTCTAAAGTATACTACAAGCCACCGGCATGCACTCATTTATAGTGGGATTTATGTAATATAGGGGAAAACGGAATAGGTTTGATCCCCACCATTGGAATATAAGGGTAAATGTGCTCGGTCCTACGCTAAATTAGTTCAGTTAAAAAAAACATGTCTAAAAATTTTAAATTAAGGCATAATTTTCAAAATAAACTAGCAAGGACAAGTAGTTATCATTTCTATTTCCCTCCCCCCACTTCGTCGGAATGATTATGCAGTAAACAATGCGAACAATTATAACTATGAAGTCTTGATTATTGGTAAGACTCATATAAAATTCCACTATCATTCAAGGTTCCGTCAAAAGAAGACATCTTTTGTGGTGGATCATACATCATAACCTAAAAAGAAAAACAAAAAATAAAAAGTAAAATGCAAACTGGCCTCCTATACGGCGTATGAGACCAAATCCCATACGTCGTACAGAAGTATACACCATATCACTACACCATATTTGGCTTTTAACAACATTTTTTTTGATGTTACAAGCAAAAGTGTAGCCTTAGATGCCTTAAAATTGGTCAAATTTGATTTAAGGCTACACAATTTTCTAACGTTATTATTGATATAAATTAGTGTTACCATAGACCAAATTGAATATCTACGCTAACACAAAATTTGGTGTAGCCATTGATATTTAAAAAAAGTGTAACTGAATACTAAAAAAAATAGACGGGCTTGCTAAAATATTTTAGGCGATCCAAATAAATTATTTTCAACTATAACGACCCGATTTTTCTAAGGTATTTTATGAATCGTCTTAATCGTGATCTTGATTCTCGTATTCTACAATCGGAATATAAATATGTGCGTAAATATTTAATTTGATTGGAGAATATAATTTTAGTGAAAGTAAAAATGACGACGACTTGATTTAGTTTAAAGGCTAAACTTAAGGGATCAAATCTGAAAAAAGAGGAAATTTGACTAGGGTGAAACTGAAGGAATTAGAAACTTAAATACTAAAATTAAAATTTAGGTAAAATATTGGGATAAAATCCCTATCCCGATGAGAAGTCGGTTCCGCATCTCAACTCTCTCAGAAGTCGTCGTGACTCTCTCTCCAGGGAATCCCCTTTCCCAAGCGCCGCTCGGATCTCTGATGACATCGGTCTAAATAATGATTCGGCGAACTACCCTATCTTGTCGGAGGTGGCGCTGACCACCAGTACCGAGAGCCACCATCAGAGCTCCCGTCAGGTGCTTTCTCGTTGTGAGTTCGAGGTGGACGGAATCGAAAAAGTCAAGGAAATATCTTCCATTTACCAGCCTACGGTAATGAAGGTCCCCTCCCCTTGTATCCTCGAGCACAGCTGGAACGCCATACGAGTTGATCCTGATGATGCTTTGTTATGGCATTTCAGGGGTGCAATGGTCGAAATGTTTCCTGCTGATTTTTTTGCGGAATTGGATCTTGTTGAGCAGGTTCTCAGAAAAAATCTTGACAAGTTTCGAATATGGTTTTATAGATGGTGGATTTTTGTGAAGCTTGGAACTCGTGCTCTGAGCCGGGATCTTGAATTCGCTGAGGATATTTTGCCCGCAGATTCACAGAAAGATCTTGCTTGGAGTGGAGCCGCTTCCTAAAATGCTCTCAGTTCAGGTCTCAGTTTTTTATTGCTCAAGAGTTGTATTTGTGTAATTTTACGATTGTTTGATCCCCAGTTGTTTTTATGGAGCCTTCGACTTTTATTGGCTTTATTCATGCGCCCCAACCATATTATAAAAGCTACTTACTCTTAAAGCTATTTTAGGTGTTGTGGAATCCGTTTGATGACATTGTCCCTGTGGTTATCCTGCAAAGTCCTTACCATCTTCCGAGAAAGCAAGAAACAAAGCGAAGGTTACCAAGTAGGTTCTTTGGTGACAAGTAATGCCCTCGGTCATTACTTTTTGTTTTCTTATAGTAAGAGTCTAAGACTAGTGATATCTTTTGATTTTGGCATAGAAAGTTGAACTTCTTGTCATTTGGAGAAGAAGTCTGAAGAAGAGGAGAAAGAAATTGCAGTGCCAAGACTAGAATAAAGAGTAGTCATGATGTTTTGAATGATCCCCGCCTCCTTAAGGAAGGCCACGAAACCGATTTGGTAATGATGTGGAGTTATTGGTAGAATATTGCTACTTTCCACTTCTTCGCTTGGCTTCTGGCGATGATTAGGGCTGTAGCATTAAAAAATGAGAATATAGAGGATGAATGTAAACAAAAAGATTCCGTACATAAATTGTGGACTCACTAAAACATTTTTGTAAATAGTGAAGTGTATAAGCGTAGTGCGGCGGTACTCTTAGATTATGACCACTTTCTTTCTCTCATTTCTAAGCGATATATAGGTTTCTATAACAAAATGTCTGGTAATTTTTCACTGTTTATACATAGATATTCAGACATTTGAATGAGTTTACTTATCACCGTTTATACATCTATCTCCTAGCTACTAGCTCCAAGTGAGTAATTAAATTGTCATTCAACTGTCTATATGTACATATAGCTAATTATTATGTTCTCATTAGAAATATATCATTTCTTTGATTAGGGAGATGGCGGCTCATGATTTCTACACCAGTAAGGAACTAGTTCATGATTGGAAAGCCCAATCCCCAACTACTAAATTGCTGCGGAGTTTGGGAACTTTGATTAGTGATTTTTTATTTGTTCTTTTATCTTCCCATGCGTCCATGAAATTTGCATAATATATTGATTACAATTCTTGTGCAGGGAAAATGATGTGGTTGTCGAGGATCACGAGCTCATGTGCTTTATTGGCAAGTAAATTCATCAAACTATTCACCTCAATATTTATTCCTAATCTGAAAAATGTTCTGTATGATTGTTGTAGAATTCACATGTTATTTCTAGGACTATTTATAAGCTTAAATATATCCCAGATCTAATAGAAAGTGATGGGTTATGCTATTTTCAATAATATAAGGTTAAATTATTTCACATCTAATGGAGAAAACTACATCCTTGTTCTTTCAGACTGCAAACGTTCTTCTTACAACCTCGGGGTGTGAAACCAATGCTAAGTTGGAAAAAGGATACAGAGCAAGCAGGGTCATTGAAAGTACAGAAAGATGTGGGTACGATTCTGGTTGGAGGTATGATGTTATATTATTTCTGATGTCGTTTTTTGTTTTCTTTTAATTTATTTTAATGGGGTGGATGTAGTAGAACTGGTCAACATAGTTAAGCTGTGTATGCAACTGAGATAATATTATGCACTTGATTTTGGCAGTGAAAAAGATAAGAATAATACCAAGGCGAAAACTCAAGAGTACATATTCACAACGAAGTGCCATCTATTTACAAGCAGGAGCAGAGTATGTGAAACAAGTTTCTTCAGCAGTGAAAAATGGAATCAACTCCCTCAGACTTGTGTCACTTGCATTAACATATGAAGGTTTGTGCTTGGTAGATGCTGCATTCCCCCTTCTTAAAGGTCAATACATCTATACACCTGAACAGATGCAGCCATGATGGCAAAACTGTCTGAGTTTGTGTGCTCAACTAGTTTGTTTCGACATAAATGTATGCATGGTATTTTTCTGTCTTGAAAAGAATGTTTTACTACTTTTTATTGTTTTTTGTTTAAAAATCAGTGTTGTGTTTTTGCATTCAAATCTTGATTGCTTATAATGATAGTTTTTCACGCTTTAGTTCTAGTTTATCATGATCATGGTATGTCGTGTGTTTTGTATCAGAATTTAACTGATGTGCTCTGTAGTTTTTTTCTAATTATTGTACGTTGTAGTTAACTATTGATTCGTTTGGTGATTGGTAATAATGGGCCACAATGGCCGGCATAGCAATGGAGGTGGGAACTTCGAGATAATGCGGGCTCTTCTCAAATACAACAACATACTCTACAACCGAGAGTGCAAGGAAAGAAGTCGGAGGCAAAAGCGTTCTGCTCGACGTAGACCATGAGACAACTAGAGCTGTCGTTTTGGGGGACTGAGATGATGAAATTTTGCCAAGTGACTCAAGTAGTTTTGTTATATTTATCGATTGCGATGGAAACTTGTTCTTAGCTATTAAATAGTACTTAAGCAAATTGTTAAATGGCATTTTAAGTTAGATTTTGGATGTTGGGTTATGTAAGTGCATTTGGCTGTTTGATTATGGATTGAATATTTGGCAGTCATGTATTTTGGATGTTTTATGGTTGACAGTCTTTAATGGTATTGAATGTTTTATGGTAATATCTATTTCCCAATATAACATGTTGCTTTTTACCATGAAAAAATATTGGTAAAAACATGTAAATATAGACCATAGACTCTAATTTATAATTCTTCCTGTTGGCAAAATATAAAAATTGTGTTGGCAAAGATTAAAAGTGTTGCCAAAAGTTAGAACTTTTCATATATATATATAAGTGTAGCCACAGTGTTATTGTTGGTAAAGATGTCAAAGTGTTTCAAAATTTAATGTTACACTAGACCTCATGAGTGTTAGCATAGGTCTACAGCCACACAAACATTTGTGTCACTAAATATATAAAAGTGTGGCTTTAAGTCTACAGCAACACAAAATCTAGTGTAGGCACAGACAAGAAAAGTGTTGGCATAGGGGTCTATTGTTACACTTTTTTCACATGTTGCCAAAAAAAAGAAAAGTGTTACCTTAGACCCCTATGGTTGCGGCCGTTTTTGTAACACCTTCAAATTTGGTCAAAGTGTAGCCGTAGCCTGTTTTTTTGCCTTCAGCAACACTTTATGGACTTTTGAACACAGTTTTTCAGGTGTTGCTGAAACCCATATATGGTGTAGTGTATGTACAATATGTACATACGCCGTGTACTATACCTGAACAGAAACGAAAATTAAAGTAAAAACTGAAAAATAAAAGAGAACTGAACTGTCCGGGTTGTCTCCCGGCAAGCACTTTTGTTTATTTGCGAGTCATTAAGTTTGACTCATATCATCCTCCTACGTCGTTCTTAGTGTAGGAGTAATTTCTAAAATATAGCCATTTTTATCACTTTGCACTGCCGGGCCGCGACACACAGCAGCCGGGCCGCGGCCCCCGGATTCTCTTCAAAACACGCGGAGGGGCCTGTACTGTGGGCCGCGGCTCACTCCTGCAGGGCCGCGGCCCCTGCCGAAAACCTGGGCAGTATTTTTGGTGTGTGCCGCGGCACACTTTGGCCGGGCCGCGGCACACGGGGTCAACCCCTTTGGGTTCTTCTTTTTATCAGCTTTTTCTGTGGGATTTCACTACTTCACCTACATACACATTTTGAGAACAATCAAGAGAGAGATAGAGAGAGAAACAAGAGAGAGAAATACATTTCTTCAATTTTTCGGAGATTTATGGGTAAGATCGTCGTGATATTTTGACAAGAGCTTGGTAGCTATTGGGCAAATCTTTTCACCGGAGTAGATCGAGGTTTTGAGTCCGGAAGTTCGGGTATTTCGTTAGCTTTTTGTGTAAGCTATTTATGGTGTTTCTTTTCTCGATCTTGTTGTTATTATGTATTCCAAATACTTGAAGAATATTTATTACCGAGTATTTGACGATTGGTGTATACCCCTAGTTTGTAGTAGGGACGAATCATTTATTGTGTATTGGTGATAGTGGATTTAAGTAGCTTCGGTCCCGTGGTTTTTACTCTCGTCTTGAGGGGTTTTCCACGGTAAAATATTGTATCTCATTTTTATTATTTTTCGGATATCATTTGTATTGATTATCGACTTGTAATTGATCTGCTCTACTCGTCGGTAACCACAAAGTTACAATTGAAGAGTGGGAAATTATCAAACGAGGTTCTGCATTATTCGTTGTGACGTGACGTTAGTCATGTTTTTCCCAACAAAGTGGTATCAGAGCCACGTGATTTGTTTTTTCGTGGTTGATTATTATCTCAATTGTAAGATGGAAGCCAATATGAGTAGAATGGTTAACTTGAATGGTTCGAACTATCACGTTTGGAAGGGGAAGATGGAAGACCTTCTATATGTGAAGGATTACTACTTGCCGGTCTTTAGCAAAGATAAACCGGAAGGCAAGTCCGACGCGGAGTGGACTATTTTGCATCGCCAAGTTTGCGGATATATTCGACAATGAGTTGATGACAATGTATTGAACCATATTAGTGGAGAGAAAGACGCTCGAGAATTATGGCACAAGCTCGAGCAATTGTACGCTCGGAAGACGGGGAATAATAAGTTATTCCTCATTAAACAAATGATGAATTTTAAGTATCGAGATGGGACTCCTCTATCGGATCACTTGAATGCATTCCAAGGCATAATCAATCAACTTGCGGGAATGGGCATTAAGTTCGAAGAGGAGGTGTAAGCTTTGTGGTTATATTGCCCGATACTTGGGAGACGTTTCGAACGTCGTTGTCTAACTCTGCCCCCGATGGTGTAATTTCGATGGAACTCGCTAAAGGGAACATGTTAAATGAGGAGGTCCGAAGAAACGCACAGGGATCTTCGTCACACTCGGATGTTCTAGTTACCGAAAGACGGGGGAGAGGTCAAAGTAGAGGCTCGAGTAATAGAGGGCCACAAAGGAGTAATTCCTGGGGGAAGTACGCCAACGTTGAATGTTACCAGTATGGTAAGAAAGGGCAAACCAAGAAAATTTGCCGACAATTGAAGAAAGAAAATCGCCAAGGCCGAGAGAATTCACAAAAGAAGGAGAGTGGTAGTAATGATAAAGCCGAAGTGAATACTACCATCGAAGAATTCTTTGTATGTTGTGACTATGATATAGTAAACCTTGCTAGAGATGATTCGAGTTGGGTGGTCGATAGTGGAGCTACGTGTCACATTACATCACGTAGAGATTTTTATTCCTCTTATACTTCGGGTGACTATGGTATAGTCAATATGGGTAACGATGGGTTATCCAAAATTGTTGGAGTGGGAGATGTTCATTTGAGATTCGACACCGTCGTGGAACTTGTTTTACGGAATGTAAAACATGTTACGGATATGAGGCTTAATGTGATGTCCGTTGGTTTACTCGATGATGATGGTTATCATAGTGGTTTTTGGAAAGGATTGTGGAAGCTCACTCGAGGTTCCTTGATTGTTGGTAGAAGAGAAAAGGAAGGAAAATTATACGTGACAATTCCAAAGGTCATGATTAATTCCGTGAATACAATCGACAATAATGACATGGCCGAGCTATGGCATAAGAGGCTCGGTCACATGAGCAAAAAAGGGGTGGCGCTATTGTCGAAGAAGGAGGCATTGTCCGGGGTTCACAAGGTATATCTTAAAAAGTGCTCTCATTGTCTAGCCGGGAAGCAAAGAAGAGTTACTTTTAAGAGTCATACTCCTTCACGGAAGGAAAATATTCTTGATCTTGTTCATTCCGATGTTTGTGGTCCTATGAAGATGAGAAGGCTTGGTGGTTGCCGATACTTTGTCACATTCATCGACGATTACTCGAGGAAGGTGTGGGCATACACCTTGAAAACCAAAGATCAAGTGTTGGATATTTTCAAACAATTTCATGCCTCGGTGGAAAGAGATACCGGGAAGAAATTAAAATGTATTCGGACGGACAATGGTGGAGAATACATCGGGCCCTTTGATGAATATTGCCGAGAACAAGGGATCCGACATCAAAAGACGCCCCTGAAGACTCCGCAACTCAATGGATTGACGGAGAGAATGAACCGGACTTTGGTCGAGAAAGCTCGATGTTTGCTCTCACATGCCGGATTGCCAAAGTCGTTTTGGGAGAAGCATTGAACACGGCGGTTCATGTAATTAATTTGACGCCGTGTGTTTCTTTAGAGTTTGATGTCCCAGATAAAGTGTGGAGCGGTAAAGACATCTCATACTGCCACTTACGGGTTTTCGGATGTAAAGCTTTTGTTTACATTCTGAATGATGAGAGATCAAAACTTGATTCCAAGACGAAGCCATGTATTTTTATTGGTTACGGGCTTGATGAATTCGGGTATAGATTATATGACCCGGCGACAAAAAGGCTTGTTCGGTCAAGAGATGTTTTCGTTGAAGATCAAACTATGAAGGATGTTAAGAATGGAGAGTCGGCTCCGCAACATGACTATGATCTTATTGATTTGGACCCCGTTCCTCCACAAAATATTGAGACACCCGTTGGAGATGACGTCCAAAATAATGAACAACATGATGCCGGTGACAACGATGATTTGAGACAAGATGACACCGATGGAGCCCATCCCGACCTACCCGTGACGAACATGCCATCCTTTGTTTCACATAGGCGGTCGACGAGGGACCGTCATCCCTTCACTCGTTATTCCACCGATGAGTATGTCTTACTCACCGACGAGGGAGAGCCCGAATATTTCGCGGAGGCTATGGAGGATGAGAAGAAGAAAGAATGGATGGACGCCATGAAAGACGAGATGAGTTCCTTGCATGAGAATAATACGTACGAGTTGGTGAAGTTGCCGAAAGGCAAGAGAGCTTTGAGGAACAAATGGGTGTATAGAGTGAAGTCGGAGGAGCATACTTCGTTTCCCTGATACAAAGCTAGACTCGTAGTGAAGGGATTTAGTCAAAAGAAGGGAATTGATTTTGACAAAAATTTTTCTTAGATTGTGAAGATAGGATCGATCCGATTGGTCCTTGGTATTGCCGCTAGTATTGACCTTGAGGTTGAGCAAATGGACGTCAAGACGGCATTTCTTCATGGTGACCTTGACAAAGAAATTTATATGAAGCAACCGGAAGGTTTTGAGGTCAAAGGCAAAGAGAATTATGTTTGTAAACTCCAGAAGAGTTTATATGGGTTGAAGCAAGCACCAAGGCAATGGTACAAGAAGTTTGAGTCGGTTATGGGGGATCAAGGCTACCGGAAGACGACCCTCGACCATTGTGTATTTTTTAAAGAGTTTGGAGATGATGATTTTATCATCTTATTGCTCTATGTGGACGACATGTTGTTCGTTGGCAAGAATGCCGAGAGAATTGCCAACTTGAAAAAAGAATTGAACAAGTCTTTTGCCATGAAAGACTTGGGGGCCGCTAAACAAATTCTTGGGATAAGAATTACTTGGGATAGAGCAGCCTGGAAATTGCACATGTCGCAAGAGCAATATATCGAGAAAGTACTTAAACGCTCCAACATGGACAAAGCTAAAGTTGTTAGTTCGTCTCTTACTAACAATTTTAAATTGACGACCAAAGATTGCCCTAAGACGAAGGAGGAGATTGAAGATATGGATAAAATTCCTTATGCCTCGGCGGTCGGGAGTTTGATGTACGCTATGGTATGTACTAGGCCCGACATTGATCATGTCGTGGGAGTGGTGAGCCGGTTTCTATCGAATCCGGGAAAGAAGTATTGGGAAGCCGTAAAATGGATATTTAGATATTTACGGGGTACTTCCAAATTGGGGATTACGTTTGGAAATGGGAAAGCAATGCTTGTTGGATATTCCGATTCGGTTATGGCCGGTAATGAAGATAACCGAAAATCCACTTCCGTTTATTTGATGACATTTGCAGGGGGAGCCGTGTCATGGCAATCAAGATTGCAAAAGTGCATTGCCTTATCTACAACGGAGGCCGAGTATATTGCGGCGGTAGAAGCGATCAAAGAGCTCTTATGGTTGAAAATATTTTACGAGAGCTAGGCTTCCGACAACGACGTTACGTGGTTCTTTGTGATAGCTAAAGTGCGATTCATTTGGCTAAAAATGTGACTTTTCACAAGAGAACGAAACATATCGATGTGAGGTACCATTGGATCCGAGATGCTTTGGAGGATGGTTTTGTTTGAACTTGATAAAGTTCATACCGATGATAATGGTTCCGATATGTTAACCAAGGCGTTGAGTAGAGAGAAGGTGAAAGTGTGTTGTTCGATCGCCGGGATGGCGAACTCTTCCTATATTTCGAAAAGGGGGAGATTTGTAGGAGTAATTTCCAAAATATAGCCATTTTTCTCACTTTGCACTGCCGGGCCGCGGCCCCCGGATTCTCTTCAAAACACGCGGAGGGGCCTGTACTGTGGGCCGCAGCTCACTCCTGCCGGGCCCCGTCCCTTACCGAAAACCTGGGCAGTATTTTTGGTGTGTGCCGCGGCACACTTTGGCCGGGCCGCGGCATACGGGGGTCAACCCCTTTGGGTTCTTCTTTTTATCATCTTTTTCTGCGGGATTTCACTACTTCACCTACATACACATTTTGAGAACAATCAAGAGAGAGAGATAGAGATCATAACACTCATTTTTACACATATTTTTACATCGATTTTCCGGGTTTTAAGATCCTAAAATGTGTAGAATTGTGTCGTTTATACTCGTATTGTGTTTATTGGACTCGATCACCCTTGGATACGTTTTATTGATTTTATAGGTACTTTATGGACATAAATCAAGCAAGAACGAAGTCTCCAACCCCAATACATATCAAGCAATACGGAAACGAGAGATCGGAGTCAAAGCGGTGTCAAAACGAGTCAACACGAGCCCGACCGTGTCATAATCCCGGCCGTGCCACATTGACACGGTCGGGTTTCACTTCCAGGGCCATTTTGCTTATTCAGACGAGTATGACACGGGCCGTGTCATTTGACACGGTCGTGTCATTTACTCGGACGTGTCATTTGACACGGTCGAGTCCCCTGTCCAGTGGGTTTTATCATTTTGAGCATACTATGACACGGGCCGTGTCATTTGACACGGGCCGTGTCATTTGACACGGGCCGTGTCATTTGACACGGGCCGTGTCACTTTTCGGTGGAAATATCATCTTTTGACATTTTTGAAAGATTTGTGTGGAAAAAGTGATAGTTTTAGCTTTATAAAAGGAGGACATGGGGCATGATAAGAGATATGCTGAATTTGGGAGATTAGAGAGAGAGAAAAACAAAAGATTCAAGGGCTTTCATTCCAAAAAGAAGGAGTTTTGAAGAAATTCTTGAAGAACACTTCAAGAACATTTGAAGGCTTCAACCGGGATCGATCAAGACACACCACGAGTTTTATCTTCTTCCTATCTGTTATTGATTTTGTTGTTTTAATTAGCATGAACATGACGATTATTAATCTTCCTTTCATTACCATGTCCGGCTAAACTCTTTAAATTCAGGGCATGGGAGTACGTTGATTTGCTATGATTTTGAGGGATTGATAATTATATTTATCTAGTGTGATTTCTTTATCAAATACTTGGTTTTGATTCATGTTTAGACACTTGATCAATATTTTTACATGTTAAACTTAATTGCTCATAATTCGAGAGGAGAGGGCATTAATAGGTTTCGAGTATTTGACGTAGTAAATTACGAGATTGAAAAATCGGTGATGAACTATGATGATATCTAATCTTATGAACATTTTGGAGTTAGATAATTTATAATAGACGGAGACGTTGTTATAGGTTGTTTAATCTACGTTTTATTGCATCTCGAGAGAGACTTTAGAATATTGTTGTGATCATCGTTTTAGAAACGCACTTAGAACCTTTTGAAACCAATCCCGACTAAATTTAGTAATCAACGAAAACCTAGCCTTGGAATTTACCTTTCTAAACTCTTGCAATTCACTTCCATTCGGATATTTTCAATCGTTTTAATTTATTGTGATCATTGTATGTTATTTCATTAATCATCAATTTTACCTTTCGATCGTCTAGATAAAACCGGGAACACTATAATCTAGTACTCAACACAATAAGAATATTTAGTATCTGTGGAATACGACCTTGCTCGCCGCTTTCTTCACTTACTCCGTACACTTGCGGATTGTTTAAAAATATAGCGAACAAGTTTTTGGCGCCGTTGCCGGGGACTAAATTAATTTTTGTGTTGATATTACGATAAGTGTTTTTAGTCTTACTTTAGACATTTTCTTATTTGTTACTTAACTCATACAATTTCTACTCAGGGAGTGCATGAACACTCGTTCATCTCGAGTGCCTTTAGAAACTTTCATCCCGGAAGTAGAAGCATTTGCCCGAAGAACAAGTGCTACCTCAAGGAAACTAAGAAGGGATCTTTTTGAAGACATGGAGAGAGCGGGAGACAACGTAGAAAGGGGCAACACAAACGAGAATGCAGTAATCCAAGACAACGAGGGCAAAAGGATTGAAAATCCACCAACTAGGGTGCAATCAATTCGGGATGGATTCCGACCGAAACTAGACCGAAACTTTGGAGGAATCACTCATGTTCCCATCAACGCTCATAATTTTGAGTTGAAGCCGGCCTTAATTTCAATGGTTCAACAAAATCAATTTGGAGGATTTGCTGTCGAAGATCCACATGCCCATCTCACTCATTTCATGCAAATATGTGATACTATCAAAATGAACGGAGTCTCGGATGATGCCATACGCTTACGATTGTTTCCATTCTCTTTGAGGGAGAAAGCAAGAAATTGGCTTGGAAATTTAGCTCCCGGAAGTATAAAGACATGGGAAGAATTGAGCGAAAAATTTTTGTTCAAATTTTTCCCACCAAACAAGACAATGAAGCTAAAAGGTGAGATTACTCAATTTCATCAATTCGATTCCGAACCGTTATATGAAGCTTGGGAACGTTTTAAAGATCTACTAAGGCGATGCCCTCGACATGGTTTCCCCGAAGACCAACAAATGTGTTTCTTCTACAATGGTCTTAGGGGGGAAACAAGAAATTTTATTGATGCTTCCGCGGGAGGGGCATTGCTAGCAAGAAGCGCTGAAGAAGCGTATGGATTGATCGAAGAAATGGCTATGAATAGCTATCAATGGCCAATGGAAAGATCAAATATTAGAAGGGTGGCTGAGATATCCGATTCGGATTCTATAAAGGCATTAACCGCACAAATGACGATGTTAACTACTCAATTGGGGGCTCTAACAAAAGGAGGTGATTCGAAGGGATTTTCTCAAGGAAGTTCAAGTTCACTACCGTCCGATCCATTGGAGGAGGCACACTACATTAATAATCGGAGTTACAACAATTACCGGAATAATCCACCACCGGGCTTCTATCATCCCTCAAATCAAAATCATGAAAATTTTAGCTATGCCAATCCAAAGAATGCTTTGCAACCACCGGCCGGATTCAAGGTATCGAATGGGGAGATAATTGAATAAGCAAAACCGACGTCGAATCTCGAGAATATTCTAGCTACCTTCATGATGGAGACGAAAAGCTGATTTAGTCGAGATGAGGAGAAATTAGACAAAATCGAAGGCCATGTCACTAAACTAGATACCACCATGGGAGCTCAAATGAAAAATCTCGAAACTCAAATTGGACAATTAGCCAAAGTTGTCGGGAGTCAACATCAAAGAGGACAATTTCCAAGCAATACCGAAGTGAATCCAAAAGAGTCGTGTCAAGCGATCACCTTAAGAAGTGAAACGAATTATGAAGGGCCAAAGATGCCAAACGAGGAAGTCAAGGAGGATCAATTCGAAATTGAAAAGGAAGAAGGGAAGCATGATACATCAAAGGGGGCTGAGAAGCCTAAAATATCTCCTAACTCTACTCCAAACGTTCCTCTCCCTTTTCCTCAACATTTCAAAAAGAAAAAGTTAGATGCACAATTCGCAAAGTTTTTAGATATCTTCAAGAAAATTAATATCAATATTCCTTTTGCAGACGCTTTGGAACAAATGCCTAACTACGCAAAGTTCTTGAAAGATGTGATGTCAAGAAAAAGAAAGATGGAAGATCATGAGACGGTTAAACTAACCGAAGAATGTAGCGCTATTATCCAACGCAAATTGCCTCAAAAGCTTAAGGATCCCGGAAGCTTTACCGTTCCATGCACTATTAGAAACGTCTCATTCGATAAAGCTTTGTGAGATTTAGGTGCTTCGATTAACCTCATGCCATTATCTATTTTCAGGAAATTAGGTGTCGGAGAAATGAAAACCACAACGGTTATGCTACAATTGGCGGATCGATCCATAACATATCCCAAGGGTATTGTTGAAGATGTGCTTGTAAAAGTCGACAAATTTATTTTTCCAGCGGATTTTGTTGTCCTTGATATGGAAGAAGACGGAGATTTACCACTTATCCTTGGACGTCCATTTCTAGCAACGGGAAAGGCTCTTATTGATGTTGAAAGGGGAGAATTAACACTACGTGTTAACGATGAACATGTTCTATTTTCTATATTCAAAGCTATGAAATTTCATGATAATACGGAATATTGCAATGTTATTGACCATATAAGCTCGTATGGAAAGAAAAAAATCTTACACTCATTATCGTCGGATCCGTTAGAGTTTGCTCTTACGAATTCATGTTTTTCTAGTGATTCAACTTTGGAGTTTGACGATTCTGGCTTGTTTGATTATGTTTATGAATTGAATTCTCTACAGGAAAAAATGCAAATCAATATGTTCGATGATTTAGACAAAGAGGAGCATGAAGTAGTTGCAGAAATCAAGCTGACGGACGAATCAAACGTGTCCAACGACATGGACAAAAATTTGGGGTCTGTTTCATCTCAATCGGATTCATCTTAACCAATCTTGGAACTTAAAACCCTCCCGGAACACCTCAAGTATGCATTTCTGGATGATAAAAAATCCAATCCGGTAATTATATCCTCTTCACTTTCATCCACTCAACTAGATAAATTGCTTCGTGTATTGAGAACACATAAGTCGGCTATAGGATGGTCTATCTCAGATTTGAAGGGAATTAGTCCTTCCATATGCATGCATAGGATTTTGCTTGAAGAAAATTTTAAACCTAAAGTGCAAAATCAACGGAGACTTAATCCCATAATGAAAGAAGTGGTGAAAAAGGAAGTACTAAAACTTTTAGATGCCGGGATGATATATCTAATTTTCGATAGTGAGTGGGTAAGTCCTACTCAAGTGGTGTCAAAAAAAGGAGGGATGACCGTAACCAAAGACGAAAAAGATGAATTAATTGCTATGAGAGTAGTTACGGGATGGCTAGTATGTATAGACTATAGAGCTTTAAATGCGGCTACTCGCAAAGACTATTTTCCTCTTCCCTTCATTGATCAAATGCTTGATAGATTGGCGGGGCATGAATTTTTCTGTTTTCTTGATGGATATTCAGGGTATAATCAAATCTACATAACACCGGAAGATCAAGAAAAAACGGCTTTTACATGTCCTTATGGAATTTATGCTTATCGTAGAATGCCGTTTGGATTATGTGATTCTCCAGCCACGTTTCAACGTTGTATGATAGCTATCTTTCACGGTTTGATCGAAAATATAATGGAAGTTTTCATGGATGATTTTTCGGTATTTGGAAATTCATTTGATCATTGCTTTCATAATCTTACTTTAGTTTTGCAGCGATGTGAAGACACTAATCTCGTGTTGAATTGGGAGAAATGCCACTTTATGGTGCAAGAAGGAATTGTCCTAGGCCATCGAGTGTCCGCCGCCGGTTTGGAGGTTGATAGGGCGAAAATTGTTGCCATTGAGAAACTTCCCCCACCAAAGAATGAAAAATCAATTAGGAGTTTCCTTGGACACGCGGGTTTTTATAGGAGATTCATAAAAGACTTTTCTAAAACCACTAAACCTTTGAGTAAATTGCTAGAAAAAGATACATCTTTCATTCTTTCTAACGAATATTTGCAGGCATTTGAGACTTTAAAGAAGGCATTAGTGAGTGCTCCTATCCTCGTGGTACCGGATTGGTCTCAACCTTTTGAAATCATGTGTGATGCAAGTGATTATGCGGTCGGAGCTGTGTTGGGACAACGTCGTGAAAAACTCTTTCGGGCTATTTATTATGCAAGCAAAACATTGGACGGAGCCCAACAAAATTACACAACAACAGAGAAAGAAATGCTTGCCGTGGTATTTGCTTTTGATAAGTTCCGATCATACTTAATTGGGACAAAGACGATAGTACACACGGATCACGCAGCTATTAAATACTTGTTTGAGAAGAAAGACTCTAAACCTCGCCTAATTCGATGGATTCTTCTTTTACAAGAGTTTGACGTGGAAGTTCGAGACAGAAAAGGATGTGAAAACGTGGTAGCCGACCACTTATCTCGCCTCGAGTACAAAAAGGAGGAGGAACCCGAGATCGAAGGGATTAAAGAAGAATTTCCGGATGAGCAGCTTTTTATGGTAGAAGCTAAATTTCCGTGGTTTGCTGACATTGTTAATTTTTTGGTCGCAGGTGTGTTACCCCCGGATTTATCTCATTATCAAAAGAAGAAATTCCTACATGATATCAAGTTCTATATGTGGGATGATCCATTACTTTTTAAGAGATGTGCCGATATGATCGTGAGGAGATGTGTACCACAAGAGGAATGGGATGAAATTCTTCAACAATGTCATTCATCACCAACCAGAGGACATTTCGGAGCAACACGGACTGCTGCAAAAGTGTTGCAAAGTGGATTTTATTGGCCTATGCTATACAAAGATTGCTATCTCTTCATTCAACAATGCGATAGATGCCAACGAGTAGGAAATATTTCAAGACGTCATGAGATGCCCCTAACCAACGTAATTGAGGTTGAACTATTTGACGTTTGGGGTATCGACTTCATGGGTCCATTCTCATCATCATTCAGAAATAAGTACATTCTCCTAGCGGTCGAGTACGTATCTCGATGGGTCGAGGCAATTTGTTCTCCAACAAATGATGCTCAAGTAGTAATGAAATTTTTAAAGAAAAACA
This sequence comes from Orobanche coerulescens, assembly GCA_033398695.1. NCBI lineage: Eukaryota > Viridiplantae > Streptophyta > Magnoliopsida > Lamiales > Orobanchaceae > Orobanche > Orobanche coerulescens. Next base: position 8,729,667 of record CM065814.1, read on the forward strand.
TCTTTTGCCGATTCGGAACTCCAAGAGCATTAATCAGTGATCGGAGATCGCATTTTGTAAACAAAATCATGGATAAACTCCTTCATAAATATGGGGTCCGATCAAAGAAATCTTTGGCCTATCATCCACAAGCAAATGGACAAGCCGAAGCGGCCAACAAAGAGATCAAGCTAATCTTGGAAAAGATGGCGAGTACATCTCGGAAAGATTGGTCATCCAAGATCGATGATGCACTTTGGGATTATCGTACGGCCTATAAACCTCCTTTGGGAACATCTCCCTATCAACTCATTTTTGGGAAATCATGTCACCTACCTTTGGAATGGGAGCATAGAGCGATGTGGGCGGTGAAAAGAATAAACTTGGATTTTGAGGCCGCCGGAAAGAAAAGATTGCTAGAGTTAAATGAATTGGAAGAATTCCGGGATGAATGCTACGAAAACTCTAGATTTACAAAGAAAGGTCTAAAAGATGGCATGATAAGATGATCGTTAAACGTGAATTTATGCCGGGACAACAAGTACTTCTCTATAATTCAAGATTAAAATTGTTCCCCGGAAAATTGAAATCAAGATGGTCGGGTCTATTCGTGATCAAGAAAGTACTTCCACCCGGAATAGTCGAGCTCATGAGCAGAGACGGAGAGCTATTTAAAGTTAACGCACAACGAGTCAAACATTACTATCATCCCTATCAAAAGGAAGCCGTATCCGTAATAACTTTAATCGAGCCATAAAAAAAACGTCCAGATGAAGACGTCCGACTGAAGATGTTAAACTTAGCGCTAATTGGGAGGCAACCCAATAATTTTTATTTTCATGTTTTGATTTTTTTCGCATTTTGTTGTATTTTTTTTCTTGTTGTATAACTAACCGGTTCAAATTTTGGTGTTCAAATCGCAGGAAAAACACACCGAGGACAAAACTGCATTTTCCAGGACAGCACGGCACGGGCCGTGTCAAATGACACGGTCGGGTCTGAAGGCCAGTCGATTTTCACTTTCTGGAGTAGTACGGCACGGGCCGTGTCAACTGACACGGTCGAGTCAGGTACCCAGATCATTTTCAACTTTCTGGAGTAGTACGACACGGGCCGTGTCATTTGACACGGCCGGGTCAAGTGGACAGCGGCAATTTTAACAAATGAAGCAGGTATGACACGGGCCGTGTCGGTCGGGGGATATAAAAGGCGCTGTACGGCCGATTCATCCATCTTCTTCCCCAAAATTTTCCTACACGGCCGAATCATAAACCCTAGCCCCAAAACCCATTAAATCCGGCAAAATCAAGCAAAAACCGTGTCAAATCTCACATAATAACATAGTGTTCATCATTATTCTAAAATCCTAAAGCTTCAAAGGGTACGAATCAGACGATTTCATCCGGGTTTGGATCGCGATTTTTTCTGAATTTTTCTTCAAATTTCACTCCGAATTCAAGGTATGATTCACGATTTGTGGATGGTTTAATTCTTCATTGCATTGAGATTATGTGGATTATGATTTATTGAGCAATTTAGGGTTCTTGAATGGATTTTTTTTTATGGTGGAATTTGTCGTGAGTTGAAATGTTGATTATCATGAATTACATGTTGGATATATATGATTGAGAGATGATATTACATGTTTGGGATTTTACTTATGCAATTGGGAAAATGGGTAATTTGTGAAAAAGGTTTGGGGGTACGTGTATTATCGAAAAATAGTGATTCGGAGCTTGTGTGAACAAATGATAATTGATAATTCTCTTGCAGGAAAATGGCCAGAGGATGAGGAAATGCTCAACGAGGACGAGGAAATGCTCAACGAGGACGAGGAAATGCTCAACAAGGACGAGGAAGACCCATAACAGAAATTGAACAACCGGATAGAATACCTACTCAAGGGGCTGTCGAGACGCCCGAGATGTATGGAATTGAGCTTCCTCCGAGTCGCCTAGCACGATGGGAGACATTGGGGCAGAAAAAAATGCTCCCCACTCGATGGCCGGACGATGCATGCATGACGGCGATGAGGATAAGAGAAGATGTCATGCGGCTACTTAGACGAATAAGTTGGACGACGTTAATGACCCAACATTGGCCCAATTACCGATGTCTCACGCTGGAATTTCTTAGCACACTCTCCGTTAAAAGAGACCCGATTTCGCATGAGCCGACCGCCTTGGAATTCGGCTAAACAACAAAAACGAAAAATTAGGTCCTGGTGAATTGGATACTATATATGACGCTCGAAGGCACAGAGAATACCGAATCAATCGGTTTGAGTGTGAGACTTACTGGAGGACATTGGTTGAATACCCGGGGAGCGGTGCACGTCCCTACATCCCAAAATCGACGAAAGGATCATCTCTTCGTAATCCTATCCTCCGCTATTTACACAAAGTCATCGCGAGCACTATCTTTGGCCGGAAAGAAACGGGGCCAATTACTCAGCGAGAGCTTTATGTTTTAGCTCATATACTCGACGGAACAAATCCCGCAACCGGCGCTATTATCATGGATCACTTTGAAGACGTTGCTACTAAACCGAGAGGGGAGATTTGGATATGGGGTTTAATTACCCCTATCGCACTTCATCTTGACGTACCTCTAGCAAACCGAACTCCCCTCCCGGGAAATATGCTTCTATCTGTCCAAGTCATGAAGTTGATGAATATTCTCGACTACGACTCTCGAGTTATTTTCCTCCAAAATGACGGTGATCACTTCCTACTCCCGAATACAACTTTGACAACTATTTCCAGTATTCGGGACTTAGGAAATCTACAAATGTCCACTGAAGTGCACAAATCGGCCCGGGAGGCAGCGGGATTAATTTCTCCGAGTGAAAGATATGTTGCTCGTAATGTCCGTCCTAGGCGTATGAAATTTGAGGATAGAGACGAGAGGATGAGAGAAGAAGAGAGAGAGGAAAGAATGGAGGAGGAATTCGAGTATGAGAGAGGCCCGGAAGACGAAAGAGAAACGGGGGAGGAAGAAGAAAGAAGGAAAGATCGGCCCGAGTCGTCGAGACAGGGCGAATCAAGACATGCCATATCTCGAGAAGAGTTTGAGGCTTTCCGAGAGGAAACCCGTGAAAGACAAGACGTGATGCTAGCAATTTTACAACGAATGGAAGATTGGCATATCCAATAAGGCCACTATCCTCCGCCAAATCAATAGGATCGGTTGTAAGTATTTCTTGATCCAAAGTTTTTTTTTGTTTAAATACTATACCCCTTTCGTGTGTATAATCTTTAAGATGAGTTTGGGGGGAGATATTGGGTCAAGAAATACCTACATTGTTTGTTTGTTTTTATTTTTTTTTGGTGTGTTTGGATTTTATTTTACGTTTTGGTTTGAATTGTTTACTTTGGTGTGTTTTATTTTGGTGCGTTTTATTTCGAACTTGGTGTGTTTTGATGATGATGAACTTTGATGAAACTCGAAAGAATGAACTCTTGTCTTGGATGCCTCGGGATTTATTTTGTTATTTTGATATACAAATCGAGGATAATTTGAAGAGGAAAAATTGTAGAATAATCAAAAGGGTGTGAAATTGAATAAATAGCTTAATCTCTTGGAAATATGAACAAATCTAACTTGTGAGCTTTTGAGCCTTCGTGCATCATTAAATATGCAAGTTTCATTGTCGAGTGTACCATTCATGTTTTTAAGACTCTAGAACTTGCTCTGGTATCTTATTCGAAACTACAAGTGTGTTTGCAAATTAGTGAAAATGATTTGAGGCGATTTTTATTGGCAACCTTTCAAACCTTTTGGCCAACCCGAAAAATTTGTTTCCCTAGTTAGCCCGATTGAGCTTAAAGCCTATTTCTTGTTAACCACATTATGAGCTTTCCGTTCTATTATAAACTTTTGTCCCTATACTTGAGCTATTTAGAACAAATTGGCAAAAGAATGAAAAGATGTGTGGAAGCTATCGGGAAGATTGTTGGTCCAAAATGCAATCAATTATCAAAATAAATTTGAAGGAGGATTGGTGTGATTTAATGATGCATGTCCACCTCAAAAATGTTGTCCACCTCAAAAAAAAAAATCGTGGACACAAAAGAAACGAGATGTATGGGGCAATAAGGAGGAATAAGGTTGTGATTTTCACTTTCAAAAGTGCTTAGTGTGATGATATTAAAATCAAGGGGTTGAAAGAAACAAAATCCTAAGGGATTATTGAGATTCTAATTGAGCGAAGTGATTATTGAGATAATGTTCTAATTTGCTCAAGTCAAGTCACTTTAAGCCATACTTATCCTACCCCGACCAAAAATCCTACATTACAACGATTAAAGTCCTTTTTGATTCACCAAATTTGCATGCACAACTAGTGGTAGAGATGTACACGATTGACAAGCCTATGGGGATTCTTATTTCATTGAATGAGTTTTGAGCGTCACTTATCCCTTTATACACTTTGAGAGTGAGGGAATACACTTGACCGGCGAGGTTCGTATTATTCAAGTATTAGCTATGATGTTAAGGAAGCACCCCCGAGATTTGAATATTTTATAGAACTCGACTTATTTATTTCTTGAGGCGTATTGATAAATTTTCAAAATGATCCTTTGAGGTATGTTGAGGGACGAGTTCCCTTAAGAGTGGTTATTTTAAAGTGCATTGCTCGGGACGATCAACGTTCAAGTTTGGGGGATTTTGATAACACTCATTTATACACATATTTTTACATCGATTTTCCGGGTTTTAAGATCCTAAAATGTGTAGAACTGTGTCGTTTATACTCATATTGTGTTTATTGGACTCGATCACGCTTGGGTACGTTTTATTGATTTTATAGGTACTTTATGGACATAAATCAAGCAAGAACGAAGTCTCCAACCCAATACATATCAAGCAATGCGGAAACGAGAGATCGAAGTCAAAACGGTGTCAAAACGAGTCAACACGAGCCCGGCCGTGTCAATCGACACAGGCCATGTCATGATCCCGGCCGTACCACATTGACACGGTCGGGTTTCACTTCCAGGGCCATTTTGCTTATTCAGACGAGTATGACACGGGCCATGTCATTTGACACGGGCCGTGTCATTTGACACGGTCGTGTCATTTACTCGGCCGTGTCATTTGACACGGTCGAGTCCCCTGTCCAGCGGGTTTGATCATTTTGAGCATACTATGACACGGGCCGTGTCACTTTTCGGTGGAAATATCATCTTTTGACATTTTTGAAAGATTTGTGTGGAAAAAGTGATAGTTTTAGCTTTATAAAAGGAGGATATGGGGCATGATAAGAGATATGCTGAATTTGGGAGATTAGAGAGAGAGAGAAAAACAAAAGATTAAAGGGCTTTCATTCCAAAAAGAAGGAGTTTTGAAGAAATTCTTGAAGAACACTTCAAGAACATTTGAAGGCTTCAACCGGGATCGGTCAAGACACACCACGAGTTTTATCTTCTTCCTATCTTTTATTGATTTTGTTGTTTTAATTAGCATGAACATGATGATTATTAATCTTCCTTTCATTACCATGTCCGGCTAAACTCTTTAAATTCCGGGCATGGGAGTACGTTGATTTGCTATGATTTTGAGGGATTGATAATTATATTTATCTAGTGTGATTTCTTTATCAAATACTTGGTTTTGATTCATGTTTAGACACTTGATCAATGTTTTTACATGTTAAACTAATTGCTCATAATTCGAGAGGAGAGGGCATTAATAGGTTTCGAGTATTTGACGTAGTAAATTACGAGATTGAGAAATCGGTGATGAACTATGATGATATCTAATCTTATGAACATTTTGGAGTTAGATAATTTATAATAGACGGAGACGTTGTTATAGGTTGTTTAATCTACGTTTTATTGCATCTCGAGAGAGACTTTAGAATATTGTTGTGATCATCGTTTTAGAAACGCACTTAGAACCTTTGGAAACCAATCCCGACTAAATTTAGTAATCAACGAAAACCTAGCCTTGGAATTTACCTTTCTAAACTCTTGCAATTCGCTTCCATTCGGATATTTTCAATCGTTTTAATTTATTGTGATCATTGTATGTTATTTCATTAATCATCAATTTTACCTTTCGATCGTCTAGATAAAATCGGGAACACTATAATCTAGTACTCAACACAATAAGAATATTTAGTCTCTGTGGAATACGACCTTGCTCGCCGCTTTCTTCACTTACTCCGTACACTTGCGGATTGTTTAAAAATATAGCGAACAAGAGAGAGAAATACATTTCTTCAATTTTCCAGAGATTTGTCGGTCGGATCGTCGTGATATTTTGACAAGAGATTGGTAGCTACTGGGCAAATCTTTTCACCGGAGTAGATCAAGATTTTGAGTCCGGAAGTTCGGGTATTTCGTTAGCTTTTTGTGTAAGCTATTTACGGTGTTTTCTTCTCGATCTTGTTGTTATTGTGTATTCCAAATACTTGAAGAACATTTATTACCGAGTATTTGACGATTGGTGTATACCCCTAGTTTGTATTAGGGACGAATCATTTATTGTGTATTGGTGAGAGTGGATTTAAGCGGCTTCGGTCCCGTGGTTTTTACTCTCGTCTTGAGGGGTTTTCCACGCTAAAATATTGTGTCTCGTGTTTATTGTTTTTCGAATATCATTTGTATTGATTATCGAGTTGTAATTGATTTGCTCTACTCGTTGGTAACCACAAAGTTACAATTGAAGAGTGGGAAATTGTCAAACGAGGTTCCGCATTATTCGTTGTGACGTGACGTTAGTCGTGTTTTTCCCGAACACTTAGGACAAGGTTTTCCTTGTCCATTTCTTCTCTAACCTTTTTCTCGATACGTAGCAGGTTCATGTTGCTTGAAGGTAACACTTCTCGTTGTAATTTCTTGACATGCATGAATGGTTCACCACCATCAGTAATGTACCTTTTCACCTCATAAGTGTCCACAAAGATCTTTGGAGGATTGTAAGGAATTATCAACCTTGAGCATCTACAAATCTCTTCCTTTTCTAATTCCTTGAGATACCAAAATTCATCGTCTCTGGTTCCTTGGACAGGTGAAGTCAATTCCTGACAAAAGTGAGATAAGCATTGCAACATTCTTTGTCTCCATCCTCCATGTAACTTGTATTCTTCGCTTAAACGCTCGAACTTATTCCAAACCTCATCTGCCACTTTGTCATAATCCATCATTACTCATTCGTACATATCTCTATCCCATTCAAACTTTACATTGTAGCTAAGGTTAATCCACTCATTCTTCATGTGCTCCAAGGTCTCATGGTCAATTTTTCTATGATCTATCAATCGCAATTCCAAATATTGACCAAGTGTCATGTCCTTTAATATCATTATTCTTTCGCTCACTTCGATCTCCATATTAGCAATATAGGCATTTGCCTCACCGAACACGTTATCATAGAGTTGACTAAAGCTTTCGAACACTTCCTCTTCGTCTTCAAAGTTGCCATAGTATTGTTTTCTAGCGAGAATCATATTACGTCTGTTCCATTGGATCCACAGAGCGTTCATAGTCTTGGTCCATACCTTTGTGATCAACAAACGATTCTATCCATTTGCTAAAAGCAATCTCAGTTCTCGCCATTTCATATAATTCTTCTTTTCTAGAAACGTACTCATTATCTGACACAGGAAGATAATCAGTTGCAATCTCCCAAAGGAAATTGTCCTGCATCGTCTTGCTCCTCACAACTCATGTAATTAGTGCCCCTCGTGTATTTTTCATCATCAGTACATCCCTCATGCCCAGCAACTTTGTGTCCTCTAACAATCTTTTCCCAATAGTCTCTAAGTCCTTCCAAAGCTATTGGTTCTAACTCCTGATGGTTATCGAAAGTTTTAGCAACCCATTGTTTGAAAATTTGTTGATCAGAATGAATACTGTTTTCGTCATTTACGGCGTATGTACTAGTATGTGCATATGCCGTGTCCTCTTCTCAGCTTTCCGACTCTTCGTCATCACTTGATACAATTCCGTCAACGCATATACTTTTTCTCTTTTCTTCATCAACCAATCTGTGGTCGCCGTACTTAACATCAAGCCATTCATCGAAACTCATGCACTTAAGTACAAATACTTGCTCCAAGTTCTCTTCTTCGGGATGACACTCCACATGGCTTGTGTAGTTTGCCATACTTTCCTTGTCAAAGTTACTATTGTCACAAAACTCGAACCACTCCTAGTAAAGCTTTCTAACCTCGACTTCATCCTTCACCTGGTGTTGACCATACTGAGACTCAATCCATTGGTTGAAGTTAAAGTATTTAAGTATGAACTTGTCATCCTCGAAACTAGGATCATAATCTACGCATTCCTCATGGTCGAGGTTTTGCTCGGAATCATCAACATCATTCATCATACATACGGTGTATGGGTCAGTATGCTCATACGCCGTATGGGTCTGCTGTTTGTCATTCATCGTTTGACCAGACTCTTTTTCTCCACCATTACAAAAACCATCAACTTTCCAGTTGTACAACGGCCAAATTCCAAAAGCGTACCCTTTTTCATCGTCTGGAATAGGGTCGCAGTAGTGCAAAATCTTATCCTCGCACTTAATCATTCCTTGTACCGTTTCTGGAATTTCCTTTTCTTCTTCTTCTTCCGTCGGCCATGGTTTTCCATCTCCAGAAATCAATGACCAATTATGTTCGACCACATCGCATGTTTTAGCGACACAACTTCGCACGTTAAAACATCTTCCTCGATATGTAGGAGATAGTTAAATTCAGCAAACTCTGTGCAAATTGGTGAGTCATATGAAAAAATGTCGGTTTCGATCTTGAATATGTCGTTCTCCGATTCCTGTTCATCACGCACACTAACATAACCAGGTGCATCAAAAGTTTCAATAATAAAAACGGCGTTACCCTTTTTAAATTTATCCATATTAATGATCACTTTTTCACTTCCTACTTCTATGGATACAACTTTATCATGAGCGTTTATTTGGGTACGTGCAGTGGCAAGTAAAGGACGCCCTAATAGAATTGGTAGCTTAGAGGTTTCTTTGATATCCACTACAAAAAAGTCTACAGGAAAAATATACCCTTCTTTAATATTATAAATAGAACAAGGGATGTAGAAACTCCCTGGATCTTCACGCTTTGGTGGTAGGCCTTCTACAAAAAAGTCTACAGGAAAAATATACCCTTCTTTAATGTTGCACTCTTCACCTCTTCGATCTATGATTTGCTTGTGATTTCCTCTTCAAGTGCTCAAAGACACTTTGGCTCCTTCTTCAAGGCTTCAACAATTGGTTTGTTGATTTTTGCCTTGTTGACACTTTCCAAGCAAATCTTCCTTCGGTACTCCTCGTCATCCAGAACTTTCCTTTGCGGAAAAGGAAGTGGTGGCACACATATATGGTTCCGCATACTGATTTACCACATGAAGGTCACGGGTAGTACTCTTCTTCTTCTCGAAAGCTCGGGAAACCTGTTCGACAAAGGATGAACTAATGGAAAATGAATCATTAGTTTCGTTAGAAATACTAGCAGTTAGAGCTTGCTTAGCCTCATCGAACTTGCTGTTGATGGTATTCACTTGCACTTTACCAGGATTGCTGGTAGAGGCTCCATCAAACTTTCCTTCAACTGCTCGGGCGAGTTGATCAACCTGATTTTCCAGGTTCTTTATGGATGCAGCTTGATTCTTTATTGCCATCTCGGTAGTGGCATTAAACTTTTTGAGCATTCCTTCGGCTTCCGCGTGCCTTTTAGCAGAATCATCCATAAACTTCTTCAAGATTTCCTCCAGAGATCCTCGTCGATCTCTTGCTGAAGGTACGTTATCATCCCAGTTTTTACGTTATTATCCCAGTTTTTAACCATTTTCACATGGGCATATTTTGAAATTTTAGGATTCAATTTAATTATGCGGTTTGAATTCTAACCCCTATTTGTTTAGAGTACATTTTTAAACAGAAAGCATATTTTCATATTTCTCGTTTCCGAGAGAAAATTTGTTCGTTCTTGAACTTTCAAAAGATCATTCTTTAATTTATTTTCAATATCGAGACAATTTAAATGACCGGTTTCTAAAAATTTCCTTTTTTCAAAAATTTTGAAAATATTGGTTTCCAATAATTTTTTTTTAGATTGGAGGGATTTAATTTCAGATAAAGCATTTTGAAAATCGGTATGTAAAAGTTCGAATGCTTCAAATAATTCGTTGTGAGACGATGTACTAACCTGCCTTTCGATTTCGCTTTCGTCGATTATTTTGATTAAATTCATCATTATCTCTTCGTCACTCCATGTAGACCTGCCCAAACTGGACGGCCCGGCGGGTCCGAACCGAAACCGGCCCGCTGGTCAACGGATTTTAACCGGCCCGTCGGTCAACGGTTCAAAACCCGGACCTGAACCGTCTCACAAAGGGCCGGTTACGGTTCCTCCCAGTTACGAATCGGAACCGCCGGGCCGAACCGCCGATTTTAATAATTAATTAATTTATAATTATTAAATATACATAAAGTAAAATGGGAGGTTCGAATGATAAAAACCACCGGTTTTCATCAAAACCGCCGGTTCTAATACATAAACCAGATGTTTTATTAATTATACTATATAATCTTCAAACTTGGATGAGTTTGAAGAAAATATTAAGATGTGAGGTAAACAACTACTTGAATATATTCTCATTTATAGCCCAACTCTTCTCCATTCTTTCTTTAACTTTTCGATGTGGGATATTTGGTTGGGAATAGAAGGAAAACAAAGGAATGAGACCAATTGTCCCACATTGGAAGAGAATTCAAGAAAAGAAGAGTCCAACCTTATAAAACGAGAGATAATATGTAGTGGACCTATCCATTTGTGGGCCTTCCCTATTGAGCATTGGCTAAGATTTGGAGCATAGAATAAATTTATTTTATATAAAAAAAATTATTTTATAATATTTTTTTTAATTTCATAGACTCATGGTTTTGACTGAATCACGGGTTTAACCGAACCGAATCGCGGTTTTAAGCCCTACTGAACCGCCTCCCTTCTTCAAGGGCCGGTTCTGGTTCACCCTCTTATGAACCATGAACCGGCGGGCCGAGGCCCGGAACCGACGGGCCGAGGCTCGTGAACAGGTCTAACTTCATGTTGCTTGATTTGTTCCTTCGTGATTACCTCTAACATTTTCCAAATTTCTTTGGCACTATCACATGAGGAAATTCGGTTGTGTTCTTTCGGATTTAAAGCACAATAAAGCATTGCGTTGCTTTACGATTTTGATGGTCATTCATCCAATCCATATCATCATATTCTTCAAAACTCTTTAGAGTATTGTTGGAATTCGTCGGAATTTTCGGAGCTAGACATATGATCTTCCAAAGCTCAATATCATAAGCTTGGATGAATATTGACATCTTCTTTTTCCACATCAAAAAGTTTGATCCATCAAAGAATGGAGATTGGTTTGAGGCAAGACCTTCGATCGGGTCAAATTGAAATTCCATAGGATCTTCCTCGGATGTTAAACCGATTTATATGGATACCCGCTCCGATACTAATTGTTGGTATATTCGGTATATGCGCTATTGTGCGGAAGCGTAAATAAAGTGCAGAAATGAAATCGACACAAGATTTATAGAGGTTCGTCCAAACGTGCCCACGTCCTCTCTCCGTATCTTTTTCTATAAGCTAAAGATCAACCTCTGCACCTCCCTTCTATCGGTCGAGGGATTACCGTTATAAGTCTCGTCTTCTATCTGTCCGAGATAAATCGTAACTCACTTGTCTTTTTGTCGGTCCAAGTTAAACCGTTTTTATTTTCTATCGGACAAGGAATCAACCTATCTAGCTTTCTATGGGTACTAGACAAATCTCACATGGATATAGATTGTGATTCTAATAATGTCGGATCGTTGATCCTAATAACACCGAATCCAATCTCATCCTTTATATTTCTTCTCATGTATGTTTTCGTGTATAACAGTCAAACACTTACCAATATAAGCTCAAATACAACAACAAGAATGTTTACAATGATATCACAAGTATAGATGATTTGCTCAAGGTTGTTGTGTTGATTGATACCAAATGGTTTGTTATTTGTAGGCAATTTCCTCAAACTAGCCGTTACTGACAGTCTCACTTAGCGTGCGCTAGCCTATTCCTTTAGCGTGCGCTATTGCCCTATTATGAATGTTAATCTGCATGGTTACGTATGTTACCTGCTCTTTCCTTTAGTCCAGTAGCTTCTGATACTTTCCGTTAGCGTGCGCTAGTATTCTCTCGTAGCGTGCGCTAATATCACGTCATTGCTTGCGTCATATATCCGTTTGCAACTTTCGAATTCAGCTCTGAATCTTCCAACGTTCATTTGTTTGAATTCAAATGCTCTTTAGCGTGCGCTGAATATCTTCATAACGTGCGCTATGTCTATGTCAGTGCATACGATATTCCGTGTTGAAAGTCTTCACAACGGTCACATTCTGCGATATCGTGCGTTAGCCTTCACCTATAGCGTGCGCTAACTGTTCAAAATCCTACCGTTAGTCATTCAACCGTTGAATCAACAAAGTCAACACAGAAATCTCGCTCAATCTGGAAAGCAAATCTTGACCATCTAGCGCACGCTAAGTTCAAATTTTATCCGTTGGAAAGAGACGTTAATAGACAAGTCCGTTTCATGTCAACGTTAGAAGAAAAGTTGGGTTGACTAAGCCGTTAGCGCACGCAAAGTATCATAGTTAGCGCACGCTAATCTTCACAGATCAGTAACGGTTATAAGGCACAAAATGCCTATAAATACCATCACATTTGGAATTGATGGACACAACTTCAAGCAATCAAGCATAAATTCTGAGCTCAAGCTATTATCATCTTCAAGCAAGTTTATTTTATTAAGTTGTGTACGAAAAAGATACAAAGGGGGACAAAACACTCAAAAACTGAATATACTAACAAAATCGAACAAAGAACTTTGATTCAAATTTTCTTTACAGTTTTTGCAGGTATTTATTAAATGTTTTGACATCATCAAAAAGGGGAAGATTGTTGAACAAATTATTTTGATGATGAACGTTTTCATAACATTTAACAAAATTCAACTAAACGGCATGAATCATTGAAAACAAATTCAACGTCTAGCGCACGCTACATATCTGTGATAGCACACGCTATCTAAAAGCTACCTGAAGTCAGAAAGTCACCTACAGAGCACTTGAAAACTCACCTGATGCCTTAGCGCACGCAACCTACTCATATTAGCGCACGCTAATTGATCAAAACACACGCAAGAAGGTGTCTAGCGCACGCTATCGATTGCATGTTTAAACAAGACAATAAGGTCTGGACTAAAAAAAAACAACAGGTAACGCATGCTAAGAATAAATTTGCGCACGCTAGGAAGAGGCGTAACACAGGCTAAGGAATATAAATTACGCACGCTACCTATTAGTATATTCGAGTCAGAAAGCTCTGAAGCTTAAATGAAGCAACAGGTAACGCACGCTATGCCGAAGACTAACGCATGCTACCTGAAGCCATTAGCACACGTTATCCACTACATGTTAGCGCACCCTAACTGTTCAAAATACTACCATTAGTCATTCAACCGTTGAATCAACAAAGTCAACATAGAAATCTCGCTCAATCTGAAAAGCAAATCTTGACCATCTAGCGCACGCAAGGAATGAACATTAGCGCACACTAAGTTCAAATTTTATCCGTTGGAAAGAGACGTTAAGAGACAAGTCCGTTTCATGTCAACGTCAGAAGAAAAGTTGGGTTGACTAAGCCGTTAGCGCACGCAAAGTATCATAGTTAGCGCACGCTAATCTTCACAAACCAGTAACGGCTATAAGGCACAAAATGCCTATAACATTTGGAATTGATGGACACACAACTTCAAACTATCAAGCATACATTCTGAGCTCAAGCTATTATCATCTTCAAGCAAGTTTATTTTATTAAGTTGTGTATGAAAAAAATACAAAGCATTGTACTAAATTTTCCATATTTAATACCCACCATTTTCATAATGTAATATTATTATTTATAATAATATTATCGATGCATCTCATTTCATTTAATCTCAATTAGAGGATCATGACTATTTATTTCGACGTATCACAAGTCCTAGCCCGAGTCATTATGTCAGATATATATTCAAGTTGTCATTATTTATTTTTATAATAGTGTTATTAATTATTCGAGTATAATACTAACACTACTATTATTAATATTATCATTTTTATTATTAACAATATTACTAATACTATTCTAGTAGTACTAATTATTATTATTATTATCAGTATCATTTTTCCGATATTATTATCATATTACCAAATTCTTATTTTTACATTACTATTATTATTATTATTATTAATATTATTATTATATCATTTATATTTAATCATGTATTATGAATTAACCAACTATGATTAAACTAAACTAACTACATTTAAGAACTTCTTTTCCACCGATCGTTCCCCTCAGTTCTTTCACTTTACCAAACTCTTTATCTTTATCCAACACATAAATCCTAATGTAACTAAAACACTTAAAATTTACATCTATAAATATACATTCTGCAGTACAGAAATCCCTTACAACCATCGATCAACATCCAGAACAAAAAAAAAAAATACAGAGTGCACACAAAATTCCTCATCAAGTACTTCTTCTACCAACTAAGGGACAGAGAACACAAGGAGTCTGGTCCGTTCGTCGATTACAGTCACGTTTCATCCGACTTCCGTTCAATCCACCAAGGTAAAACAGATCGGACCTCTTCTCCTGCCTTTAATCTGAGTATATTTTGTTTCGAACTTAAATTTCTTTGTCTGCAATATTATCAGAAATCAAACCAAAATTCAGTTTTAACAAATTCAACAACCGGAAACATAGAAACCACAAATCACAACATCAATTTTCAACCCAGGCCTGTTGTAACACCCCCGATATATTCAGAAATATTACAGCGCCGTAAATCCTTTACATAAGGATTTACAAGGCTGAAGAAATGAAAAGACAATAACAGATACTAACGTATGAAAGTAACTGAAATAAAATACAACAGTTCTGACCAATACTGAAAATACAAATGTCCAAAGGAAAAGTATTAATACATCACCAAATCCAAATCATCACAAACGACGACGTACTTGAGTACTTATTAAAATGATACAAACAACAGACAAATAAACCCGGCCGGAACATCACTCTGCACCCTCGTCGTCATGCAACTCCATTGGTTGTTTCCCTACTCTCCTGGATCCTGAACATAAACAAATGTTCACCCCCGAAGGGGTTAGAACAACGATGCTAGTACAAGTACCACAACATATTATTCAACATCTCACGAAGAATAATAATAACATAAATGACAAAAGAACCAATGAGTCTTCTCCTGCGAGAAACTCAATAATAACATACACACATGATAATCACAACATGATATCACAACATACACATGGTAATTCCGATGATCCAGCGTTCACTGCCTAGACCCCCCGATGATTCCATCAAACCAATCCGAGGTGGAAAAACCCATCCAATAATCCAGCGCACGCTAGCATAGATCCCCCGATGATCCCGTCGGACCAACACGAGGTGGACATACAACAACGACATACATGTACAACAATATGTATAACATCAATACATAAAACAATTAAGGTACTTGCCTCGATTTGAAGACAAGAATAATACTCCCACGAATAACAAAACGTTCGAAGGTCGCTCCCTTCGATCAATCACGTTGCTAAGCTCAAACCTTAACAAAAGAAATAATATAGAATTCATCTCACGTCGTACGAATGTCTAACAATCCAAATTACAGTCGAAAGTTCATAAAATGTAATCTACCTGACTTGCTTAACGTACGTTACGTACCTTTGGTAGCGTATGCTAAGCCTACTAGTTAGCGCACGTAAGCTACGAAGTCTAGCGTATGCTAACTATGCATTGTCAGTCCTTCACTGATCAGTTGACTGACTCGTCTGATGGTATAACGTACGTTACGTACCAAATGTATCGTACGTTAACTATGCCCGATAGCGTACGTTAACTACATAGCTTAGCGTACGCTAAGCATGCTTGGCAGTTTCTCATTGGGCAGACGACTGTTCTAACTGTGATGAAGCTTAAGAAATCCTCAGTGATTAACGTATGTTATCTCCATACATATCATGTTCATACGATTGTGAATGATGTTTCGGATTCACACATCTTTGAATTTAAGGAAATGAATATCATCACGACACTTATATTCAATCTCGATCATGTGAAGTTCGGTGATCTCAGGCTGATGCACTAGATTCCATTATCATCATTACATTCATACTACATCTAAAGAACTAATAAATCCAACTTATAAGAAAGGATACAACCTTCAATGATTCTTTCTTAAGTTCGTTTAACAAAAGTGATATCAACTCCAAGTCTATGATTAATATGGCAACACTATTCAATACGGATAATTAATCTCAGAATATTACTCTCATCATTGACGTAATAGGATTCCAACTATGATGTTTCAACAACGATATCTTAAGCATAATCATTCCAACTTCTAAACATGATGTTGTTTGAATAATTCATCAATGGAACTCAATATCTTGATAGCATACTCATCATATCCTTAAGAACACGAATTCAACGTTGGAGATAGTATTCACATATCTTAAGATGAAGAAAACACTGAGACAATAGGTAGACTTCAACTCCGGTTGCTTGTGTGACAATCCAAGATGAGTCTCTACTTCAAGGATCAAGTATGAGTAATCTCCAATCTCCAATGATCAAGTTGAGATGGTTTAAATGTGTTTAAGAAGGAGGGGAGGCTCTCTGGACTTCCAAGAAATGAAGGACACGTTAAGAAAACGTAAACAAAATAAAATGGGGTGCTGTCCCTTTTATAATGTTTCTGTACGTTAGCTGTTTAGCGCATGCTACCACAATGTCCTTAACGCACGCTAACGAGCGTTGACTCCAAAACTGTCCAGGTTCATCCGCGGGAATCTTATCCGGACCCATGTCCGGCTGGCGCATGTGACAGCCGCCTAGCTCAATTATTGGCTAGTTAGCGCACGCTACACTACATTCGTAGCGTACGCTAACTCTGACAGATAACGTACGTTAAGCTATCCTTGTTAACGTACGTTATCACGTATTTGCATGGGAAAATTTACATGTTGCCATACTCGTGTACAAGGATACAAATACGAGAAATATCATACTTCAATTATCGATATCACAATTCCAAATAATACAGGGTTCAAATACAGATGAAATACTCAATAATAAATCCGGATATTACATACTCTCCTACTAAAAAGGAGTTTCGTCCCGAAACTCAATTGCTTAACTCTACTCTCGAGTATCTTGATCGGTCTCTCTTCAAACGTGCCATCCTGTGCTACTTCGATCTCGCCGAAATCAATGACATGACTAGGATCTGGTATATACCTCCGTAACTGGGATACGTGGAACACGTTATGAACATGGATCAATGACGGCGGTAATGCCAATCTGTATGCCAACTCTCCAACTCTTTCAAGAATCTCGAACGGTCCGATATATCTCGGACTCAACTTCCCCTTTCTTCCGAAATGAAAGATTCCCCGAGTAGGAGAAACTTTTAAAAGCACGTGATCTCCAGTACAGAACTCCATTGGGCGATGGTGTACGTCTGCGTAAGATTTCAGTCAACTTTGGGCGGTCAACAGCCTTTCACGAATCAAGGCTATCTTCTCTCGTGTCTGCACGATCAATTCCGGTTCCGACCCGATCAAGTCTGATGAATCGTCCCAACATAGGGGCGATCTGCATCTCCTCCCGTATAATGCCTCAAACGGTGCCATCTTAATAGCATGCCAACTATTGTTGTAGGTAAATTCAATTAACGGTGCCATCTTAATAGAAGCATCTTCCACTGTTTGAATAGTCCTCTCGGATTATCTATCTGTCTGCGGGTGATAAGCTGTACTAAAGTTCAATTCGGTCCCCAAGGCTTTATGAACTGCTTTCCAAAAATGCGATACAAAGCGACCGTCTTGGTCAGAAATAATAGTCTTCGGCGTGCCATGCAATCGGACTATCTCTGTAATAAACACTCGTGCCAAGTTCTCGGGTCCCCACGTATCCTTAATGCCTAGAAAATAAGCCGATTTGGTTAGACGATCAACTATCACCCAAATCATGTTCATTCCTGTCTTGGTTCTCGGCATATTAGTGATAAAGTCTATCGATATGTCCTCCCACTTCCATTCAGGAATCGAGAGCGGCTTCAGCATTCCGGCAGGTCGTTGATGCTCGATCTTAACCTACTGACAAGTCAAACATTTAGAAACATAATCCGCTACATCTTTCTTCATGTTGCCCCACCAAAAGTTCTGCTTCAAGTCCTTATACATTTTACTAGTGCAAGGGTGGATAGAATAGGGCGTGCTGTGAGCTTCCTTCATAATTGTCTGTTTCAGAACATCAACATCGGGAATGCAAAGTCGGTTCTGATCAAAACTCCATCATCATGCATTATAAATCCTGGGGCTTTTCCTTTGTTTATTTCATCGTGCAACCGAATCATCAGAAAATCATCCAGTTGCTTAGATTTGATTTTTTCGGTTAACGATGAAGTTATTTCCATCACGCGCAGTTGTCCCTGGACTTTTTGCAATCATACTTCAGTTCCCTCTTGAATCAATTCCCTTTGAATGCTGAGCTGGGAGGTCAGAGTCTCCAGCATCTGAATAGAAACAGGCTTGCGGCTAAGTTCATCGGCCACTACATTTGCTTTGCCTGGATGATAAAGAATCTCCAAGTCATAGTCCTTAATAAGTTCCAGCCATCTTCTTTGCCGCATGTTCAACTCTTTCTGACTGAAGATGTATTTGAGACTCTTGTGATCCGTAAAGATCTCACAGTGAGTCACGTACAGGCAATGTCTCCATATTTTCAAAGCAAAAACTACTGCTGCCAGCTCCAAATCATGCGTTGGGTAATTCACTTCATAAGGTTTCAGCTGTCGTGACGCATAAGCGATCACCTTATCATTCTGCATCAATACGCATCCGAGTCCTTGGTTTGAAGCATCACTGTAAACTATAAATCATACAGTTCCCTGTGGGAGTGCTAAAATCGGTGCCGTCGTCAATCTCTTCTTCAATTCATCAAAGCTATTCTGGCACAACTCATTCCACTCAACTTTTGAGTTTTCTGCAGTATTCAAGTAAGTGGGCGGGTAATTTTGGAAAACCCTTTCACGAACCGACAATAATATTCAGCAAGTCCTAAGAAACTCCGGACTTCTTTCACGTTCTTTGGAGGCTTCCAATCCATAACTGCTTCGATCTTCTGAGGATCTACTCGAACTCCTTCAGCTGATACCACATGGCCGAGGAACATTACTTCCTTTAGCCAGAATTCACACTTAGAAAGTTTGGCGTACAATTGTTCATTTCTCAACAGGTCTAACACAATCCGTAAATGCTGCGCATGCTCTTCCGGGCTCTTAAAATACACCATAATGTCATGAGTGAACACAACCACAAATTTATCCAAATACTCGATGAACACTCGGTTCATTAATTGCATGAATACAGCAGGTGCGTTAGTGAGATCAAACGACACCACTACAAACTCATAGTGTCTGTAGCGAGTGTTGTGCGGCGATTTATATGCCTCGACGGCGATCGGTATAAAGGCCGAGCGATTGAGTCCATGACCAAAGGAGCTACGGCGAACTTGCCTAAACAGAGATAAAAATCCACCTTCGAGCATCTAGCGATCGACCCCCTTGGAGATCGCCTTCTGGCACCTAGCGATTGACTCTGGTGCCCGACCTGGGACGACCGTCCTATGTCACGAACAAGACCTTCGTCCGTCAAAGTCTACGAAGACTGGATCTTAAAACAAGCGCCCATGTGCGGATCCGCGGAAGGCGCCGCAGAACATGGATTGTTGACCACAGCCTGTCACCACCTTCTCACCTACCGATAGACCCGCCGAAAGGTACAAGGTGGGACCTCCCCAGATAGCGACACAAGACGCGTGCAGACTTCTCATTGGACCGCACAGCTGACTGCCAGCAACTCCTGCGGACTTTAAGGAGACCAGCCTATGTGCTAAAGACGATCGCCCACTTATTATAATACAGCAGAGGCGATCGCCCAGCATCTCCCAGTCCTATAAATAGAGAACCTCCAGCAACTGGGAAAAGGTTCGAAATCAGATCCCTTGAGTTTCGAAAAACATTCGCAAAGGTTCGCAATTCATTCCAATCAGTTCGGAAACACATTCATAAAAACGTACACATACGTTCATCTCCGAAGAATACATACATTCATTCAGGCTCTCGGCTTCCTCTCTTGGATCAACCTCAGGATTTCTCTCTCAGCACCTCTCATCCAGAAGACGGTCGGCAGAGTCAAGAACTTGTTGCATTACAGATTCAACGCGACTCACAAGCCCAGGAGCTCAAACATACAACTAATACACACCGTGAGAGACTGTCGATTTCTCACGGTCGTCACAGCTCATCAACGTTGTTACAAGAACTCACAGAGCATCATATCTGGTTCTTCCGGCAATCTTCATGCTCAATAGCTAAGATAACTAGGGTTTTTATACTCATTGAAATTGTACTCTAACATTAATACTTGTATCCCAGAATATTTGTATTAAGAACATCTCACGAGAGCATTCAATCCCGAGACTAACAACCCCGACAAATCTTGTGTTATTTACTTTCCCCATGGAAGAATTCTTTATATGTTGTGACTATGATATGGTAAACCTTGCTAGAGAAGATTCGAGTTGGGTGGTCGATAGTGGAGCTACGTGTCACATTACATCACGTAGAAATTTTTATTCCTCTTATACTTTGGGTGACTATGGTATAGTCAATATGGGTAACGATGGGTTATCCAAAATTGTTGGAGTGGGAGATGTTCATTTGAGATTCGACACCGGTGTGGAACTTATTTTACGTAATGTAAAACATGTTACGGATATGAGGCTTAATGTGATATCTGTTGGTTTACTCGATGATGATGGTTATCATAGTGGTTTTGGGAAAGGATTGTGGAAGCTCACTCGAGGTTCCTTGATTGTTGGTAGAGGAGAAAAGGAAGGAAAATTATACGTGACAATTCCAAAGGTCATGATTAATTCCGTGAACACAATCGAAAATAATGACATGGCCGAGCTATGGCATAAGAGGCTCGGTCACATGAGCGAAAAAGGGGTGACGCTATTGTCGAAGAAAGTGGCATTGTCCGGGGTTCACAAGGTACATCTTAAAAAGTGCTCTCATTGTCTAACCGGGAATCAAAGAAGAGTTACTTTTACGAGTCATACTCCTTCACGGAAGGAAAATATTCTTGATCTTGTTCATTCCGATGTTTGTGGTCCTATGAAGATGAGGAGGCTTGGTGGTTGCCGATACTTTGTCACATTCATCGACGATCACTCGAGGAAGGTGTGGGCACACACCTTGAAAACCAAAGATCAATTGTTGGATATTTCAAACAATTTCATGCCTCGGTGGAAAGAGATACCAGGAAGAAATTAAAGTGTATTCGGATGGACAATGGTGGAGAATACATTGGGCCCTTTGATGAATATTGCCGAGAACAAGGGATCCGACATCAAAAGACGCCCCTGAAGACTCCGCAACTCAATGGATTGGCGGAGATAATGAACCGGACTTTGGTCGAGAAAGCTCGATGTTTGCTCTCACATGCCGGATTGCCAAAGTCGTTTTGGGAGAAGCATTGAACACGGCGGTTCATGTAATTAATTTGACGCCGTGTGTTCCTTTAGAGTTTGATGTCCCGAATAAAGTGTGGAGCGGTAAAGACATCTCATACTGCCACTTACGGGTTTTCGGATGTAAAGCTTTTGTATACATTCCGAATGATGAGAGATCAAAACTTGATTCCAAGACAAAGCCATGTATTTTTATTGGTTACGGGCTTGATGAATTCGGGTATAGATTGTATGACCCGGTGACAAAAAGGCTTGTTTGTTCAAGAGATGTTGTTTTCGTTGAAGATCAAACTATGAAGGATGTTGAGAATGGAGAGTCGGCTCCGCAACATGACTATGATCTTATTGATTTGGACCTCGTTCCTCCACAAAATATTGAGACACCCGTTGGAGATGACGTCCAAAATAATGAACAACATGATACCGGTGACATCGATGATTTGAGACAAGATGACACCGATGGAACCCATCCCGAGCTACCAGTGACGAACATGGCATCCTTTGTTCCACATAGGCGGTCGACGAGGGACCGTCATCCCTTCACTCGTTATTCCACCGATGAGTATGTCTTACTCACCGACGAGGGAGAGCCCGAATATTTCATGGAGGCTATGGAGGATGAGAAGAATAAAGAATGGATGGATGCCATGAAATACGAGATGAGTTCCTTGCATGAGAATAATATGTACGAGTTGGTGAAGTTGTCGAAAGGCAAGAGAGCTTTGAGGAACAAATGGGTGTATAGAGTGAAGTCGGAGGAGCATACTTCGTTTCCCTGATACAAAGCTAGACTCGTAGTGAAGGGATTTAGTCAAAAGAAGGGAATTGATTTTGACAAAAAAATTTCTTAGGTTGTGAAGATAAGATCGATCCGATTGGTCCTTGGTATTGCCGCTAGTATTGACCTTGAGATTGAGAAAATTGACGTCAAGATGGCATTTATTCATGGTGACCTTGACAAAGAAATTTATATGAAGCAACCGAAAGGTTTTGAGGTCAAAGGCAAAGAGGATTATGTTTGTAAACTCCAGAAGAGTTTATATGGGTTGAAGCAAGCACCAAGGCAATGGTACAAGAAGTTTGAGTCGGTTATGGGGGAGCAAGGCTACCGGAAGACGACCCTCGACCATTGTGTATTTTTTAAAAAGTTTGGAGATGATGATTTTATCATCTTATTGCTCTACGTGGACGACATGTTGTTCGTTGGCAAGAATGCCGAGAGAATTGCCAACTTGAAGAAAGAATTGAACAAGTCTTTTGCCATGAAAGACTTGGGGGCCGCTAAACAAATTATTGGGATAAGAATTACTTGGGATAGATCAGCCCGGAAATTGCACATGTCGCAAGAGCAATATATCGAGAAAGTGCTTAAACGCTTCAACATGGACAAAGCTAAAGTTGTTAGTTCGTCTCTTACTAACAATTTTAAATTGACGACCAAAGATTGCCCTAAGACGAAGGAGGAGATTGACGATATGGATAAAATTCCTTATGCCTCGACGGTTGGGAGTTTGATGTACGCTATGGTATGTACTAGGCTCGACATTGATCATGTCGTGGGAGTTGTGAGCCGGTTTCTATCGAAACCGGGAAAGAAGTATTGGGAAACCGTAAAATGGATATTTAAGTATTTACGGGGTACTTCCAAATGGGGATTACGTTTGGAAATGGGAAAGCAATGCTTGTTGGATATTCCGATTCGGATATGGACGGTAATGAAGATAACCGAAAATCTACCTCCGTTTATTTGATGACATTTGGAGGGGGAGCCGTGTCATGGCAATCAAGATTGCAAAAGTGTATTGCCTTATCTACAACGGAGGCCGACTATATTGCGGCGGTAGAAGTGAGCAAAGAGCTCTTATGGTTGAAAATATTTTTACGAGAGCTAGGCTTCCGACAACGACGTTACGTGGTTCTTTGTGATAGCTAAAGTGCGATTCATTTGGCAAAGAATGTGACTTTTCACAAGAGAACGAAACATATCGATGTGAGGTACCATTGGATCCGAGATGCTTTGGAGGATGGTTTTGTTTGAACTTGATAAAGTTCATACCGATGATAATGGTTCCGATATGTTAACCAAGGCGTTGAGTAGAGAGAAGGTGAAAGTGTGTTGTTCGATCGCCGGGATAGAGAACTCTTCCTATATTTCAAAAAGGGGGAGATTTGTAGGAGTAATTTCCAAAATAGAGCCATTTTTCTTACTTTGCACTGCCGGGCCGCGGCCCCCGAATTCTCTTCAAAACATGCGGAGGGGCCTATACTGTGGGCCGCAGCTCACTCCTGCCGGGCCCCGGCCCCTGCCGAAAACCTGGGCAGTATTTTTGGTGTGTGCCGCGGCACACTTTGGCCGAGCCGCGGCATACGGGGGTCAACCCCTTTGGGTTCTTCTTTTTATCATCTTTTTCTGCAGGATTTCACTACTTCACCTACATACACATTTTGAGAACAATCAAGAGAGGGAGATAGAGAGAGAAATAAGAGAGAGAAATACATTTCTTCAATTTTCCAGAGATTTGTCGGTCGGATCGTCGTGATATTTTGACAAGAGATTGGTAGATACTGGGCAAATCTTTTTACTGGAGTAGATCAAGATTTTGAGTCCAGAAGTTTGGGTATTTCGTTAGCTTTTTGTGTAAGCTATTTACGGTGTTTTCTTCTCGATCTTGTTGTTATTGTGTATTCCAAATACTTGAAGAACATTTATTACCGAGTATTTGACGATTGGTGTATACCCCTAGTTTGTATTAGGGACGAATCATTTATTGTGTATTGGTGAGAGTGGATTTAAGCGGCTTAAGGGGTATTCCACGCTAAAATATTGTGTCTCGTGTTTATTGTTTTTCGGATAACATTTGTATTGATTATCGAGTTGTAATTGATTTGATCTACTCGTTGGTAACCAC
The DNA here is from genome assembly GCA_033398695.1 of Orobanche coerulescens. Lineage (NCBI taxonomy): Eukaryota > Viridiplantae > Streptophyta > Magnoliopsida > Lamiales > Orobanchaceae > Orobanche > Orobanche coerulescens. Next base: position 8,754,249 of record CM065814.1, read on the forward strand.
AAAGTTACAATTGAAGAGTGGGAAATTGTCAAACGAGGTTCCGCATTATTCGTAGTGACGTGACGTTAGTCGTGTTTTTCCCAACACTTAGGACAAGGTTTTCCTTGTCCATTTCTTCTCTAACATTTTTCTCGATACGTAGCAGGTTCATGTTGCTTGAAGGTAACACTTCTCGTTGTAATTTCTTGACATGCATGAATGGTTCACCACCATCAGTAATGTACCTTTTCACCTCATAAGTGTCCACAAAGATCTTTGGAGGATTGTAAGGAATTACAACCTTGAGCATCTACAAATATCTCCCTTTTCTAATTCCTTGAGATACCAAAATTCATCGTCTCTGGTTCCTTGGACAGGTGAAGTCAATTCCTGACAAAAGTGAGATAAGCATTGCAACATTCTTTGTCTCCATCCTCCATGTAACTTGTATTCTTCGCTTAAACGCTCGAACTTATTCCAAACCTCATCTGCCAGTTTGTCATAATCCATCACTACTCATTCGTACATATCTCTATACCTTTCAAACTTTACATTGTAGCTAAGGTTAATCCACTCATTCTTCATGTGCTCCAAGGTCTCATGGTCAATTTTTCTATGATCTATCAATCGCAATTCCAAATATTGACCAAGTGTCATGTCCTTTAATATCATTATTCTTTCGCTCACTTCGATCTCCATATTATAAATATAGGCATTTGCCTCACCGAACACGTTATCATAGAGTTGACTAAAGCTTTCGAACACTTCCTCTTCGTCTTCAAAGTTGCCATAGTATTGTTTCCTAGCGAGAATCCCATTACGTCTGTTCCATTGGATCCACAGAGCGTTCATAGTCTTGGTCCTTACCTTTGTGTTCAACAAACGATTATATCCATTTGCTAAAAGCAATGTCAGTTCTCGCTATTTCATGTAATTCTTCTTTTCTAGAAACGTACTCATTATCTGACACAGGAAGATAATTAGTTGCATTGTTGCAATCTCCCAAAGGAAATTATCTTGCATCGTCTTGCTCCTCACAACTCATGTAATTAGTGCCCCTCGTGTCTTTTTCATCACCAGCACATCCCTCATGCTCAGCAACTTTGTACCCTCTAACAATCTTTTCCCAATAGTCTCTAAGTCCTTCCAAAGCTATTGGTCCTAACTCCTGATGGTTATCGAAAGTTTTAGCGACCCATTGTTTGAAAATTTGTTGATCAGAATGAATACTATTTTCGTCATTTACGGCATATGTACTAGTATGTGCATATGCCGTGTCCTCTTCTCATATTTCCGACTCTTCGTCATCACTTGATACAATTCCGTCAAGGCATATACTTTTTCTCTTTTCTTCATCAACCAATCTGTGGTCTCCGTACTTAACATCAAGCCATTCATCGAAACTCATGCACTTAAGTACAAATACTTGCTCCAAGTTCTCATCTTCGGGATGACACTCCACATGGCTTGTTTAGTTTGCCATACTTTCATTGTCAAGGTTACTATTGTCACAAAACTCGAACCACTCCTAGTAAAGCTTTCTTACCTCGACTTCATCCTTCACCTGGTGTTGACCATACTGAGACTCAATCCATTGGTTGAAGTTAAAGTATTTAAGTATGAACTTGTCGTCCTCGAAACAAGGATCATAATCTACACATTCCTCATGGTCGAGTTTTTGTTCAGAATCATCAACATCATTCATCATACATACGACGTGTGGGTCAGTATGCTCATACGACGTATGGGTCTGCTGTTTGTCAATCATCGTTTGACCAGACTCTTTTTCTCCACCATTACAAAAACCATCAACTCTCCAGTTGCACGACGGCCAAATTCCAAAAGCGTACCCTTTTTCATCGTCTCGAATAGGGTTACAGTAGTGCAAAATCTTATCCTCGCACTTAATCAACCCTTATTGTACCGTTTCTGGAATTTATTTTCTTCTTCCATCGGCCATGGTTTTCCATCTCCAGAAATCAATGACCAATTATGTTCAACCTCATCCCATGTTTTAGCCTCACTTGTCTTTTTATCGGTCCAAGTTAAACCGTTTTTCTTTTCTATCGGACAAGGAATCAACCTATCTAACTTTCTATGGGTACTAGACAAATCTCACGTGGATATAAATTGCGATTCTAATAATGCCGGATCCTTGATCCTAATAACACCGAATCCAATCTCATCCTTTATATTTCCTCACGTGTATATTTTCGTGTATAACAGTCAAACACATATCAATATAAGCTCAAATACAACAACAAGAATGTTTACAATGATATCACAAGTATAAATGATTTGCTCAAGGTTGTTGTGTTGATTGATACCAAATGGTTTGGTATTTATAGGCAATTTCCTCCAACCAGGCGTTACTACCAGTCTCACTTAGCGTGCGCTAGCCTATTCCTTTAGCGTGCGCTATTGCCCTGTTACGTACGTTAATCTGCATGGTTACGTATGTTACCTGCTCTTTCCTTCAGTCCAGTAGCTTTTGATACTTTCCGTTAGCGTGCGCTAGTATTCTCTTGTAGCGTGCACTAATATCACGTCATTGCTTGCGTCATATATCCGTTTGCAACTTTTGACTTCAGCTCCGAATCTTACAACGTTCATTTGTTTGAATTCAAATGCTCTTTAGCATACGCTAAATATCTTTCATAGCATGCGCTATGTCTATGTCAGTGCATACGACATTCCGTGTTGATAGTCTTCACAACGGTCACATTCTGCGATAGCGTGCGTTAGCCTTCACCTATAGCGTGCGCTAACTGTTCAAAATCCTACCGTTGGTCATTAACCGTTGAATCAACAAAGTCAACACAGAAATCTCGCTCAATCTGGAAAGCAAATCTTGACCATCTAGCGCACGCAAGGAATGGACATTAGCGCACGCTAAGTTCAAATTTTATCCGTTGGAAAGAGACGTTAAGAGATAAGTCCGTTTCATGTCGACGCTAGAAGAAAAGTTGGGTTGACTAAGCTGTTAGCTCACATAAAGTATCATAGTTAGCGCACGCTAATCTTCACAGATTAGTAACGGCTATAAGGCACAAAATGCCTATAAATACCATAACATTTGGAATTGATGGACACACAACTTCAAGCTATCAAGCATACAATGTGAACTCAATCTATTATCATCTTCAAGCAAGTTTATTTTATTAAGTTGTGTACGAAAAATATACAAAAGGGGAGAAAACACTCAAAAACATAATATATTAACAAAATCGAACAAAGAACTTTGATTCGAATTTTCTTTATAGTTTTTGCAGGTATTTATTAAATATTTTGACATCATCAAAAAAGGGGAGATTGTTGAACAAATTATTTTGATGATGAACATTTTCAAAACATTTAACAAAATTCAATTAAACGGCATGAATCATTGAAGACGAGTCCAACGTCTAGCGCACGCTACATATCTGAGATAGCGCACGCTATCTAAAAGCTACCTGAAGTCAGAAAGTCACATGCAGAGCACTTGAAAACTCACCTGATGCCTTAGCGCACGTAACCTACGCATATTAGTGTAACACCCCCAATCCACTCAGGGATATTACACGCCGTAGACCCTCTCCTCGAGGATCTACTAGGCTGGTAACAACATTTAACATCTCGACAATGCCTTCAAGGCTAAAATGACTCAGTAGACCGATTTGGTCTTTCAATAAAAATATACAACTCAATTACAAACACATACCCACGCAGGGGTCAAAATACAATAAACTCCCGTACAACGGGGAAAAGATACTGCAGTGGAAAAGAAAATACAACTAGACCAATATGACATCAACGGAGCCTCGTGTGATTAGTATCGTTCATCTTTCATCATCATTCGTGCCGACCCTGTGTTATGCTCCAAAACCTGAATGCAAAAATAGACATCCACTCCCCGAATACTCGGGGGTTAGCAAAACTCCACTGTTTTGCTAGTGCAAGTATAAAATACGAAAACGAGCCATACATATCATACTCCACGAAACATGTTAATCATAAACATACTTCCCGAGGTGATTCACTTAATCAAATGATTAAATCGAAAGATAGGGTAAACCCGATATACATCTTGTGAAAAACATTTTACGACCTCGGGAGTTTTGAATACATTGGGATTTAAAAATTCTCAGGCCTTTCGAAAACATTTAGGGACACAGCCCAAAAGTCATTTTCCCAAAACATAAATTTGATAACAACAAGTGGGGTCCATGACCCGGTCATACCATAACAACCTGTTTCCACAGATTATTCGCATTCCGTGCTAGCTGTAATATCCGCAATTTTCGATTTTCGGTAAATTTCTTTTTTCGGTCGGAGTCCGTTTTGACGACTCGCTCATGACCGTTTCGTCATTCTGAGAATGATTAATTCTACACTTTTTCTCATCCGCGTTCGTTTCGGTGTTGTTTTGTTGAGTTCTGTGCTTTTTAGCGACTTTTCCGCACTTGAGTTCGATTCTTGCGAATCTCGACCGAAACTGCTGTTTCGAGTTTCCCGCAAGTCCGTTTAACTTTGTTAGACGTGTTGTGAACTTCGGTTTGGTTATTGGATCACGTATCGTGATTTCCGGGCGGTTTGGGCCATTTTGTAATTTCTTGAAAGTTACGGGTATCCGTATCTGTAATTGTTGTCTCGACCCGTTTCTTGGTCGCGTATGACTAATTATGGTATTACGCTTTCATTTCGAGTCGTTTATGTTGTCCGCGAACTTTTCGTCGTGTTCGTTCCGTGCGTTTTCGGTAATCGGGTCGTCGAGCCCTGGCGGTTGCGGGACTGGCCGGACGATTGCGGGCACCGGCCGGACGGGTGCGGCAGGAACCGGCGTAGCGCACGCTACGGCCGGAAGGCTGCGCGCGCTAACCGGCAGGTGTAGCGCACGCTGCCGGGTGGCCTAGCGTACGCTATCGGGCCCGGGCAGTGGGGTTTCTGAGGTTCTGGACTCGGTCAGGATCGGCAGGTAGCGCACGCTACGCCGAGCGTAGCGCGCGCTAGTCGGCAGGCGTAGCGCACGCTGTCGGCCGGCTAGCGTACGTTACTGCCGGGCGATTGATCCGGTGGCTCTTTGGGCCAAAGCTAGCGCGCAGTATCCGGCCGTAGCGCACGCTAGCGGGAGTTGGGTCGGCAGTTCGGTCGGCAGGTTGGTGGTCGGTCATGCCGGGTCGTGTGGGCCCTGGCCGAGGGTACTCGGCCGATCTGGCCGATAGCGCACGCTAGTCCGGGAAGGCTAGCGCACGCTAGGCTGGCCCAGTATAAATATGGCTGAGCAGTCACATTTCACTTCGTTTTTCATTTCCTTCCTTCTCCATCCGCGAGTGGCGATTCATGGGCGACGAAGCCATGTTGTTTAACAACAAATCCAGGAAGTCCTTGAGTTCATAACATCAATCGATCGTCCGTTATCAACCTTTGATTCAGCGAATCAAGGTAATCTTCCTTAGAACCCTAATTTCGTGAATTTGGGGATTTTTGCATTTTCGTCCGATTCTTTCCATGTTGTTGATTAATTCATGATGGGTATGATTAATCTTGATAGTATTCTTGTGTTTAACATCATTTAATCCATTGTTCTTCGTCGAATCGAAGTATATTTCTTGATTTCCTTCGAATTGACTTTTTGGGGGATTTGTCCCCGAACTCGTTTTTCATCCGTTTTCGATGGATCGATTATGGTTAAATGATGTTGTTAAACATATTCTACGGATTGTATATCCATATTTCAACTTGGAATTCCGTTTTCGGGTTTTGACGGAACGAATCGTGTTCTTGGCCATTTTGGGGGAAATCCGTGAACTTTCGTCATTCGTTCTTTGAATTCAACGGCTTTGAGTCGTGTTATGGAATTCATTTCATTGTTATTATTTGTCCTTCGTAGTTTATGAACGTGAGTTGGCGTTCGGTGGAGTCGGCGGGTACGTAGTGGTCGGTTCGGGCCAACCTACTTGGTCGATTCTCCGCGTTGTTCTTATTCGAGGCAAGTATCTTGCCCATACATTACGTGTTTTGTGGATATATTAGTTAGTAATTTTCGATACGTGATTTATGAATGTCTATAATTAACTTTCAAAGGAATTGATATGCTTTTCAATACTTCCTTAAAAGATGACTCGTATGATTTCGTCGTTAAATATGCTTGTCTAAGTATGTGTGGGGTATCGTTTTGTGTGATTATGACGTTGAGGATTTATAGCTTAACCTTTCCTTGAGATATGTATGGAACGTATGCCTATTGATGATCCTATCTCATTGTGTCGTTCGGCGTGGTTGGATAGGTATTTTCCTCGTTGCTATGTTATTTGTACTTGCTTGCATCGTTGAAATTCTAGCATGAATCGTATCATTACTTGGTCGTGAGTATATGTTGGATGAATGGCCATTCTAGTAAGGTACCTCGACTATATATACTATGATTGACCTTCGAGGCTTGTGGTTTGCAAGTGATTTTGAAACGTGTGTGTGTGTCGTTCCTTCCACCGAGTGTCCGACGGGATGTCCGGGGTCGATACTAAGGGGTACGGCCACGGAAGTGGACTTGGGTGCGTGTGTGGATGAACTTCCACCGGAGTGTCCGACGGGATGTCGGGGTCGATACTGGGTACGGCCGTGGAAGTGGTTTCCCACCGGAGTGTCCGACGGGATGTCCGGGGTCGATACTAAGGGGTACGGCCGGGTTACCAATTGTGGTTTTCATCTCGAGGATGACGTTGATGTTTTCGTTAATTGTGATATTGTCAGGAGTATCACAATGCTTTGTGCTCTGGGTCGAGAGACATTATATATCGAGTCTTGGTGCTTGGCTAGAATGGCATAAGAATGATGTGTTATGTGTAATGTGTCCTTGTAAGTGAATTGCGGTGGATGATCGGGTCGTAGGCCTGTGTTTTGTGACTGGAATGGTTGGGTCGTGGACCCCGTGTCTTGTTAACGAACTTGCATTTTGGAAAATGAACTTTGGGTGTGACCCTAAATGACTTTTGTGGAATTAAGAACTTTTCAATTTCTAATGTTTTCAAAACTCCGAGATTTGGAATTGTTTTCAAAGTGCTTACTTGCTTCGCTTCTACTGTCAAGACTTGAACTATTTTTAACTAAATATATCTCGGGAAGTCTTTCGTTGTATTCTCGGAATGTGTTGTGTATGGCTCGTATTTGCACTTTATACTTGCACTAGCGAAACAGTGGAGTTTGCTAACCCCAGTACCTGGGGTGGATATCTGTATTGTGTCCGGTACATGCGGGTTTTGGGAGCAAGACACGGGATCGGTGCGAGGGATGATGAAAGACGAATGATACTAATCACACGAAGGCCGCTTTGACTTGATTAGTGAGTCCATTGTATTGTCTTTTCCATTGTCTTATTGTTCGTCGTTGCAAGTATTTTACCCTTGCATGTGTATGAGTCGGGATGAGTTTATGTATTTTGATTTGTAAGTCAGTGACGGAAGACCAAATCGGTCTATTGATTCATTATTTTGATTCGTCAGTATGTAATGTAATGTGTTGTGTTGATGTCTAGCTGGTGGATCCTCACGAGAGGGTCTGCGGCGTGTAATATTCCGGTTTGATGCGGGGTGTTACATTTATGGTATCGGAGCTTAGGTTGCGAAACCTAGGCCGTCGGGTCGATCGTGTATTGTTGGGTCTTGTCTTGTCGATTGAGTCCGATCGATGTCGTGTCGCGACGCAGCGTAAATGCAGGATGTCGGTCGTGATTAGTATCATGGTGCAACCATCATCTTCGTGCGACTGTAGAAGTAAGTCTCCCTTCTTTGTGTTGTGCCTCGTGTGACACGAGCTATTTTTATGATTATTTGTTAAGTGATGGAATCCTTATATGGATTTTGATTTCACGATATGTATTTAGTCGACTCGTAATTGATTTATACGAGGAGTGTCGTCACTTGTGATGTCTTTTTATTGTTGTTTTTCTCCGTTGTTGATGATTTTCGAATCGATTTGCACGTTTTACAAGTCTCTTGTGGAAGCTTTGTGCTTATACGCGTTCGACTTGTTCACTTGCCAGTGCGGGAGAGTATTTTATCAGTGGTTTTGTTCTTAATGTGGTATTTTATCGTTTATTTCCGTTTAAAGACATATATTGTCTTGATTTTAAACTTTTTGATGCGTGTGCTAGGAGTTGTTTTAGTGAACATCGATATGTGTGAGTTTTGGGCATTACGCCTATCAATTTTTGAAAACCTTGAGTATCTTAGAAAAATAAATTTGAGACATACTTTTCAAATGGGTTATTTTCTTGTGGTACATCCAAGGTGCCACAATATATTTCAAAAATTTTCTACCTCGAGGACCAAAATGCTTTGAGATATTTTCAATATTTTAGAAACACTTTTATTTAGACCCGAGGGTCGAATATTTTGAAAGTTTTCATTAAGAGAAAGTATCTTCATTCTTATCAAATGCGAAATGGTTCTCGTGTCTCGATAACGATGTTTCAAGTTTGTACTTTTTGAAAGGTGATACTCAAGATCAACCGGTGTTCTTCTAAATTATTTTCGAAATGAGGTTTTCGTTTTTAAAACCTATCCATTCCCGTTTGAGGGTGGGTATGTATGTGTGAGGTTCGCGTTGTCATTTTGATACTTTCTCCAGTATGACCGAATTGGCGGTGTGAGCGTTGAGTCACTTTCCACACATTTGTTGTGTTAGCCCCTGTGAGAGGCGGGATGTTGGTGTTGAATATTATCGCCTCGTAGTGATTCTGCGTTGTCGCGCATGTGCGAGCTGCTAGAGCTTGGTTTGGTATGACCGTGTGCATCGGTGATGGTTCCGTTATGCGTCGATTGTTTAATGTCTTGTTACCTTGCTCCCGTTTTGTGAATTTCGTGGACGAGGTCGGAGGTAATGCCCGTACTATTTTGACTTCGTATTTTCTCTTTCTCCAGTCTATCGATTCGCTCATGTTCGTTGGCACTTTATGAACTTGTTCTATATTTTGATTTCATCGTCCGAGCAGTGTGATCTTGTTGTGGGTCGATCTGGTTATCGATGTTACTTTTTCGGGTTGATTCGATTCTTGTGAACCTTGTTTGGGAGTGACATCATCTGGTTCTATTAGTTCTTTTATTTGAAGTGGATCGGATTTGGAACCCTTATGTTTTCGACTGTCGACTCATTTATGTTCGTTGACATTTCGAGCTTGTCTGCCCCTTGTTTTTGTTTATCGAACGAGTGTGGTATTGTTTCGGAATAACTCGTTTGTCGTTGTGACTTTTTAATCGCTATTCCCTTTCTGTGGACCTTATGGGAATGCATGTCTTGTAGTTCTCACCGATCATCCTGGGGGTTGTTGTTTGAACTTTATTGTTCTTCGTGATTCGAACATGATTCTTCGATTTTTGTTGTCTCGATCGTTGTGGTTTGATTGTTTGATTGTTCGGTTTTATTGACCTCGTTCCGTGATTGGTGAACATTCGGGCTCCTTCGTAATTCCTTTGATTCGGGAAATTAGTCTCGTTTTCGATCTTCAAACCCTTAGGCGGTGGAATTCCGTATTTGTTCAGCGTTTGGCTCGTGTTTTGATCAATGTACCGTTAGGTTGGTCAATCGTATCGATTTTCGTTCGTTGTGTTTTGTGATTGTCGGATAATTGACTTGGCTATATTATCCATTTGATGACACTTGTCGTTTGTTGGTTCTATTATATCCCTAACGGCGACGTCGTGTTGGTCGCCGTGGAGCGTGTTTACACGCCGTATATTCCTTCGCGTTGTTTGTAACATTTCGCCGTTGGGCGTTAGTTGCGCATTCTTGTGTATCTCGTTGAGTTTTTCCTGGCGGAATATTTCTTCTCCCTACTTGTTTTAAGTTTCGGGACGAAACTTCTTTTAAGGAGGGTAGAATGTAATATCCGCAATTTTCGATTTTCGGTAAATTTCTTTTTTCGGTCGGAGTCCGTTTTAACGACTCGCTCATGACCGTTTCGTCATTCTGAGAATGATTAATTCTACACTTTTTGTCATCCGAGTTCGTTTCGGTATTGTTTTGTTGAGTTCTGTGCTTTTTAGCGACTTTTCCGCACTTGAGTTCGATTCTTGCGAATCTCGACCGAAACTGCTGTTTCGAGTTTCCTGCAAGTCCGTTTAACTTTGTTAGACGTGTTGTGAACTTCGGTTTGGTTATTCGATCACGTATCGTGATTTCCGGGCGTTTTGGGCCATTTTGTAATTTCTTGAAAGTTACGGGTATCCGTATCTGTAATTGTTGTCTCGACCCGTTTCTTGGTCGCGTATGACTAATTATGGTATTACGCTTTCATTTCGAGTCGTTTATGTTGTCCGCGAACTTTTCGTCGTGTTCGTTCCTGCGTTTTCGGTAATCGGCCGCCGAGCCACGGCGGTTGGATCGGGCCGACGGTTATGGATCGGGCCGACGATTGCAGGCACCGCCGGACGGTGCGGCAGAACTGTAGCGCACGCTTCGGCCGGAAGGCTGCGCGCGCTAACCGGCAGTGTAGCGCACGCTGTCGGGTGGCCTAGCGACGCCATCGCCCGGCGATGGGTTTCGAGGTTCGACTCGGTCAGATCGGCGGGTAGCGCACGCTACGCCGAGCGTAGCGCTAGTCGGCAGCGTAGCGCACGCCGTCGGCCGGCTAGCGTCGTTACTGGCCGGCGATTCGATCCAGTGGCTATTGACAGTCGGCTAGCGCGCAGTATCCGGCCGTAGCGCACGCTAGCGGAGTCAGGTCGATGTGTTCGGTCGCAGGTTGGTCGGTGATGCCGGTCGTGTGGGCCCCGGCCGAGGGTACTGGCCGATATCGGCCGATAGCGCACGCTAGTCCGGGAAGGCTAGCGCACGCTAAGTGGCCCAATATAAATATGGTCAGTCACATTTCACTTCGTTTTTCATTTCCTTCCTTCTCCATCCGCGAGTGGCGATTCATGGGCGATTAAGCCATGTTGTTTAACAACAAATCCATGAAGTCCTTGAGTTCATAACATCAATCGATCGTCTGTTATCAACCTTTGATTCAAGAATCAAGGTAATCTTCCTTAGAACCCTAATTTCGTGAATTTGGGGATTTTTGCATTTTCGTCCGATTCGTTCCATGTTGTTGATTAATTCATGATGGGTATGATTAATCTTGATAGTATTCTTGTGTTTAACATCATTTAATCCATTGTTCTTCGTCGAATCAAGTATATTTCTTGATTTCCTTGAATTGACTTTGGGGATTTGTCCCCGAACTCGTTTTTCATCCGTTTTCGATGGATCGATTATGGTTAAATGATGTTGTTAAACATATTATACGGATTGTATATCCATATTTCAACTTGGAATTCCGTTTTCGGGTTTTGACGGAACGAATCGTGTTCTTGGCCATTTTGGGGGAAATCCGTGAACTTTCGTCATTCGTTCTTTGAATTCAACGGCTTTGAGTCGTGTTATGGAATTCATTTCATTGTTATTATTTGTCCTTCGTAGTTTATGAACGTGAGTTGGCGTTCGGTGGAGTCGGCGGGTACGTAGTCGGTTCGGGCCAACCTACTTCGGTCGATTCTCCGCGTTGTTCTTATTCGAGGCAAGTATCTTGCCCATACATTACGTGTTTTGTGGATATATTAGTTAGTAATTTTCGATACGTGATTTATGAATGTCTATAATTAACTTTCAAAGGAATTGATATGCTTTTCAATACTTCCTTAAAAGATGACTCGTATGATTTCGTCGTTAAATATGCTTGTCTAAGTATGTGTGGGGTATCGTTTTGTGTGATTATGACGTTGAGGATTTATAGCTTAACCTTTCCTTGAGATATGTATGGAACGTATGCCTATTGATGATCCTATCTCATTGTGTCGTTCGGCGTGGTTGGATAGGTATTTTCCGTCGTTGCTATGTTATTTGTACTAGCTGCATCGTTGAAATTCTAGCATGAATCGTATCATTACTTGGTCGTGAGTATATGTTGGATGAACTGGCCATTCTAGTAAGGTACCTCGACTATATATACTATGATTGACCTTCGAGGCTTGTGGTTTGCAACTGTGATTTTGAAACGTGTGTGTGTGTCGTTCCTTCCACCCGGAGTGTCCGACGGGATGTCTGGGGGTCGATACTAAGGGGTACGGCCACGGAAGTGGACTTGGGTGCGTGTGTGGATGAACTTCCACCCGGAGTGTCCGACGGGATGTCTGGGGGTCGATACTAAGGGGTACGGCCGCGAAGTGGTTTCCACCCGAGTGTCCGACGGGATGTCCGGGGTCGATACTAAGGGGTACGGCCGCGGGTTACCAATTGTGGTTTTCATCTCGAGGATGACGTTGATGTTTTCGTTAATTGTGATATTGTCCGGAGTATCACAATGCTTTGTGCTCGGGGTCGAGAGACATTATATATCGAGTCTTGGTGCTTGGCTAGAATGGCATAAGAATGATGTGTTATGTGTAATGTGTCCTTGTAAGTGAATTGCAGTGGATGATCGGGTCGTAGGCCCTGTGTTTTGTGACCGGAATGGTTGGGTCGTGGACTCCGTGTCTTGTTAACGAACTTGCATTTTGGAAAATGAACTTTGGGGCTGTGACCCTAAATGACTTTTGTGGAATTAAGAACTTTTCAATTTCTAATGTTTTCAAAACTCCCGAGATTTGGAATTGTTTTCAAAGTGCTTACTTGCTTCGCTTCTACTTTCAAGACTTGAACTATTTTTAACTAAATATATCTCGGGAAGTCTTTCGTTGTATTCTCGGAATGTGTTGTGTATGGCTCGTATTTGCACTTTATACTTGCACTAGCGAAACAGTGGAGTTTGCTAACCCCGAGTAATCGGGGTGGATATCTCAGATTGTGTCCAGGTACATGCAGGTTTTGGGAGCAAGACACAGGATCGGTGCGAGGGATGATGAAAGACGAATGATACTAATCACACGAAGGCCAGTTTTGACTTCAGTTAGTCGGAGTCCATTGTATTGTCTTTTCCGCTGTCTTATTGTTCGTCGTTGCAAGTATTTTACCCTTGCATGTGTATGAGTCGGGATGAGTTTATGTATTTTGATTTGTAAGTCGGTGACGGAAGACCAAATCGGTCTATTGATTCGTTATTTTGATTCGTCAGTATGTAATGTAATGTGTTGTGTTGATGTCTAGCCTGGTGGATCCTCACGGAGAGGGTCTGCGGCGTGTAATATTCCCGGTTTGATCTGGGGGTGTTACACTAGCAAGCCACGGACCTCAGATGCTCCGTAGAACAAACCCGAGTGAATAACCCACAGGGAAACTATATCAAATCACATGTCACCGTAACCGCAGTCACGTGAGTAAAAGCACATATACTTAGATAATCAAGCCACAACCATAAGTTATCCCGACATCGTGCTAACAAGCCACGAACCTCGGAGTCCCCGCAAGACATACCCGATGATAACCCCACAAGTTATCTCGGCATCGGTCTAACAAGCCACGAACCTCGGAGTCCCCGCAAGACATACTCGGTTTGGATAACCCTACGGTCACGCCCGACCCTTACTAGCAAGTATGGATCCCGGAGATTCAACAATCATACCCGGAGGCACATCACATGCATCAAGCACACAACAATAATCACTTATGAAGGCAAACAACATTAAGCCTCACAACTTCCTTTCAAGGAGTAGCAACTAATATCACACACATTTCGTTCTTACCGAACAAGTACACAATAACAATATGTAATCCCCGACAAAGGATTACGGTCTACTAACTCACTCGAAGAGATCATGTTATCTTTCAACATACCAAACCAACACACATATTCTGAGAATACATATTCACGAAGTATACGAATTATCGTTGAAAGACAACATTTATCGAGAACATACCAATCCCTTTTTACGTTCATTACACATTGGATTTCGCATAAAATCATTTATCAAGAATTATATCAACGAAACATGAAATGTATGGGCAGGATACTTGCCTTGAACAACCACAACGCGGAGAATCGACCGAAGTTGGTTGGCACGAACCGACTACGAACCCGCCGACTCCACCGAATGCCAACTCGCGATAATAAACTACGGAGGACAATAACAACAATGAAAATGAATTCCATAGCATGACTCAAAGCCATTGAATTCAAAGAACGAACGACGAACGTTCAAATGTTTTTCCCCAAAACGGCCAAGAACACGATTCGTCCCGACAAAACACGAAAACGGAATTCCAAGTTGAAATATGGATATACAATCCATAGAATATGTTTAACAACATCATTTAACCACAATCCATCCAACAAAAACGGATGGAAAACGAGATCGAGGACATATCCCCCAAAAAGTCGATTCGAAGGAAATCAAGAAATATACTTCGATTCGACGAAGAACAATGGATTAAATGATGTTAAACACAATAATACTACCAAGATTAATCATACCCATCATGAATTAATCAACAACACGGAACTAATCGGACAAAAATGCAAAAACCCCCAAATTCATGAAATTAGGGTTCTAAGGTAAGATTACCTTGATTCGCTGGATCAAAGGATGATAACAGATGATTGATTGATGTTATGAACTCAAGAACTTCGTGGATTTATTGACAAACATCATGGCTCGAATATCTCCAGGTCTCCAGCCGCGGAAGAGAAAGGGAGGAAATGAAAAACGAGAGGAAATGTGACTGCTTTGTCACATTTATACTGGGCCGGACTAGCGCGCGCTAGGCTGCCGAGCTAGCGTGCGCTATCGGCCCAGGCCGCAGTCCAGTGCCCACACTGCCCTACTGACTCGGCCAGGTAGCGTGCGCAGCCTTCCGGCCGTAGCGCGCGCTACCTGCCGGTCGTAGCGTGCGCAATGCCCGACAGTAGCGTGCGCTACCTGCCGATCCTAACCGATCCTAGATCCCCTGAACTCCACTGTCCAGACCCGATAGCGTGCGTTAGGCCAGCCGATAGCGTGCGCTACACCTGCCGGTTAGCGCGCGCAGCCTTCCGGCCGTAGCGTGCGCTACGCCGGTTCCTGCCGCACCCGTCCGGCCGGTGCCCGCAATCGTCCGGCCAGTGCTCGAACACCAGGGCTCGACGACTCGATTTCCGTAAACGCACGGAACGAACACGACGAAAAGTTCGCGGACGACATCAATGACCCGAAATGAAAACATAATGCAATAATTAATTATGCGCGACCAAGAAACGGGTCGAGACAACAATTACATATACGGATACCCGTAACTTTTAAGAAATTACAAAATGGCCCAAAACGCCCGGAAATCACGATACGTGATCGAATAACCAAACTGAAGTTTACAACACGTCTAACGAAGTTAAACAGTCTTACAGGAAACTCGAAACAGCAGTTTCGAACGAGATTCGCAAGAATCGAACTCAAGCGCGGAAAAGTCGCTAAAAAGCACGGAACTCAACAAAACGACACCGAAACGAACTCGGATGTCAAAAAGTGCACAATTAATCATTCTCAGAATGACGAAAGGTCATGAGCGAGTTGTCAAAATGGACTTCTGCTGAAAAAAAGAAATTACCGGAAATCGAAAATTGCGGATATTACATTCTACCCTCCTTAAAAGAAGTTTCGTCCCGAAACTTAAAACAAGTAGGGAGAAGCAATATCCCCCGAGGAAAACTCAACGAGATACGCAAGAAACGCATAACTAACGCCCAACGGCGAAACGTTACAAACAACACAACGGAATATACGGTGTGAAAACACGCTCCACGACGACCAACACAACGTCGCCGTTCGGGATATAATAAAACCAACAAGTGACAAGCGTCATCAAATGGATAATACAATCAAGTCAATTATCCGAACAATCACAAAACACAATGAATGAAAATCAATACAATTGACCAACCCAACGGTACATCAATCAAAACACGAGCCAATCGCTGAACAAATATGGAATTCCACCGCCCAAGGTGTTGTTGCCCAAAATATTTATCCGAAGATTAATACTGCTGGAAGACGGACAACAAACAACAATTTGCGGGAGCACTTCCGAGAGAAGATAAATAATACAATATTTGCCGGGTTTGTTAGGCCCGGGCTTGAATGCTCTCGCGAGATGTTATTAATACAAATATTCGTGGATACAAGTATTAATGAGAGAAATCTAAATACAATGAGTGTAAAAAGACTCTGTTAATCCGGCTCTTGAGCGAAGCTTGGTGTTCTTCGTCCCTGCCGATCGTCTGCTCGTATGAGAGAGGCCGGGAGAAGATGTACCGGAAGATAGCCGTTGCCAAGAGTTGGAGATAGCCAAGTGCTGGGTGTTGAATCTCGTGGGGATGCAGAGAGTATTTTGTGAGCCGAAATCTCTGTCTGAAATGAAGTTCTGAAGCCTTTTTCAGTGGTAAAAGTTCGGGTCCTTGGACAAGTGTAGGGAGCCGTGTATTTATAGTGGCAGCCGAGTCTTGTCCTTAGGCGGGCGATCGCCTTCCGGCTATTATAATAATGGGGCAATCGTCTGCCGGCCAATATTATAATGGGGCGATCACCCGGGCTGTCGGGCTAAAGTCCAAGGTAGTGGCTGGCAGTCCGTATAAAGTCCAATGCAGTGGCTGGCGCCAGCTGGGAGGTCCAATGAGGATCCAGCACGCGTCCGGAGTCACTGTCACATGCGGCCCTACTGACAACTTTCGGCGGCTTGTCGGCTGGTGGAAAGATTCGGCCAGGCTGTGGTCAATGATCCGCGATATGCGGATCTTGTCTCGGATCTGGAACGTGGTGCCAGTCTTGAGGCTCGACCTTTGCCGACTGGATGGCCTCGGCTCTGATCGACATGAGGCGGTCGTCTCTAGCTGGTCACTGAGGGTCGGCATCGGTCGGTCACTAAGGATCGGTCGGCAGGTGCCGAGAGAGGATCGTCCGCCGAGTACCGAGTGACGATCGTGTCTGAGGTCGATCGCTCGGCACCGGGACTTGTCCTGGGACCTTCGGTTGGCCGATTTAGCTTATCCGCTGGGCTAAGGCCCGGTCGCCCGATCGCTGGTCGGCCGTTATGCCTCGGCTGCTCGGCAGTGGCTAGGTCGCCCGACCTCCGAGGCGATCGCCGGTCGGAGAGTGTAATTCTTGACACAACAATTGCCCCCCAGCTTGCTCTCATGTTGAAGACATGGGGCGAGGTGGTTCTTGCTGGCGATCGTGTAAGGATGCGGACGGGCGATCTTGCTGAGCTGACTTAGGATTCAGACTTGGGCTATCATGGTCGATTGGCTAGCTATCTTTCGGTCTTGTACCTGCAAAAAACAACATTGGCCGATCCCCCTCGGAAACTTGGTGGTTTCGCTTGTTTTGAGGAATCGTGCACAGTCGCGGAGTTCGATGGACCGACTCCATGACCGTGTCTTTATGCGCGAAGACATTGAGTGTCTCGTGACTCACTTTATTATGAGGGTCCTCTGTTAGGCTGCGCCTCGCCTCGTATTTAAACGAAGGGCGTGCGGTCTCGGTCTAGAGGAGTCCTTGCGCGGGGTAGCGTCGGATGAATCAACTCCACGCCCGCGGCTTGTTAGCTCTGCTTCCACCTCGGCCCGCCATGGAGATGGCTGACCTCGACGGTGTACGTTGAGACGGGGGTTGTGGCACGTGTCGCATTGTCCGGTTTCACCATGTTTAATGAAGATCCTTTGAGGGCACGCGATCGTGTGCACTGATTAAAGTTGGAGAGCCCTCAGACTACGTCGGCCTCGTATTTAAACGAAGGGAGGGCGATCTCGGCCGAAAGGGACCTTGCATGGCCGAAGCAGCCGGTTTCATCGACTGCCAGGACCATGGCTTTATGATGTGCGGTGGAGGCGATCGCGAGCCTTACTCCCTCATGTCAAATGGCGGACTGTAGGGGGCGATCGAGTCCTCCGGTTCAGCTGGGTAATAGCGATCGGGCTGGAGGACTGGAGGTCGTCGCTCGGGCGCCGATCGCGCTGCTCCCAGGCCAAGAAGAAGCTTTTGCCTGGCCAGGATATCTGCGGCTTTAGCTCGGAAGACCGCGTAGGTCGTGGAATAGTCCTTCGTAAGATGCCTGAACATAGGCGAAAGACCATGGAATCCTGCTAGGACCACGTGGAGGGCGATCTCATCGCTTACGGGCTCGCCGTTGAGGATGATCTCGTCTACCCGGTCGATGTAGTCCGAGTCGGATTCTTCTCTCCCTTGCTTGACTCGCAGCATGCGATGGGGACCTTCCGGTTGAGCGACCTTGGCGGCGAAGTACCTTGTGAAGACGTTCGCCAGCTCGTTAAAGGAGCCAATGGACCGAGGTGGCAATGAGGTGTACCACCGGTGGGCGAGTTCGTCCAGCGTCATAGGGAACATTCGGCATCTGGTCGCGTCAGATGCCCCACACCCGGCCATGTAGATGTTGAACTTGCTCAGGTGCATTTCGGGGTCCAATCGGCCCTCGTACAAAGTTGTTTGCGGGGGAGCGATCTTGTGCTGCACGGGGGCGAGCTCGATGTCGATCGCGAGCGGCTCGCTTGGATTGGCGATCGTCTCTATGGCGCCTGCTCTGGATTGCAGGAGCGCCTTCATGTCGTCGAGCTGACGTTGCATCGCAGCCATCGCCGTGGCTCGGTCGCTTGCTGATCGGCTTTGGGAGCGGGAGCCGAGGCGATCGTGTACCAATCTCCGGACTCCGCTGCTGCCGACCTCGGCAATTTGGCGAGGGGGAGCCAGACGGCTGGGCTGCCTTCTGGGAGCCGGGTAGGCCGAGCTCCTGGTGACGGACTCAAACTCCGTCGTCTCGTAGCTGGGGCCGGACTGCCCCGGTCGCCAGGTCGGGTCACTGCCCAGGCGATCGAAGACAGAGGTGCCCCGGCTGGCGAGCGCCTCTTCTTGCGGACGAGAGCCTCCTGGCGATCGCTCGGCCAGTAACGCCTTGAGCTTCCGCTTGGACTTCTGGCGGGCGGCCGAGGGGGTGATAGCGGGAGGCGCGTTGAGAGCACTCCGTCGCCCCTGAAGGGCGGCAATGGCCTCTTCGATCTGTTCATTGGTTCGGAACTGATCGAGCGAGAGGCTTGGGCCACCGTCCAGGGACGGGATCGAGCGTCTCTGACCGCGGCGGCTACCTTCCACCATCGGCTGCGGCTCGGATTGGGACGGAACAGGGGGTCTGGCCGGCTGGTCAGCGGCTTTCTTCGACGCGGAGGCGGAAGACATGATTTCTGAAAGATTTTTGTGAAGTGCAGTGAGTGTCACTTCAAGTATCTGCCCCGAGAACAGTGAGTGTTCTTCGGTACGGTAGGTATGAAAATTAGAGGGTTGGATGCCCTTCCTCTAGCGCCAATTGTTGTTGCCCAAAATATTTATCCGAAGATTAATACTGCTGGAAGACGGACAACAAACAACAATTTGCGGGAGCACTTCCGAAAGAAGATAAATAATACAAGATTTGCCGGGTTTGTTAGGCCCGGGCTTGAATGCTCTCGCGAGATGTTATTAATACAAATATTCGTGGATACAAGTATTAATGAGAGAAATCTAAATACAATGAGTGTAAAAAGACTCTGTTAATCCGGCTCTTGAGCGAAGCTTGGTGTTCTTCGTCCCTGCCGATCGTCTGCTCGTATGAGAGAGGCCGGGAGAAGAAGTACCGGAAGATAGCCGTTGCCAAGAGTTGGAGATAGCCAAGTTCTGGGTGTTGAATCTCGTGGGGATGCAGAGAGTATTTTGTGAGCCGAAATCTCTGTCCGAAATGAAGTTCTGAAGCCTTTTTCAGTGGTAAAAGTTCGGGTCCTTGGACAAGTGTAGGGAGCCGTGTATTTATAGTGGCAGCTGAGTCTTGTCCTTAGGCGGGCGATCGCCTTCCGGCTATTATAATAATGGGGCGATCGTCTGCCGGCCAATATTATAATGGGGCGATCACTCGGGCTGTCGGGCTAAAGTCCAAGGTAGTGGCTGGCAGTCCGTATAAAGTCCAATGCAGTGGCTGGCGCCAGCTGGGCGGTCTAATTAGGAGCCAGCACGCGTCCGGAGTCACTGTCACATGCGGCCCTACTGACAACTTTCGGCGGCTTGTCGGCTGGTGGAAAGATTCGGCCAGGCTGTGGTCAATGATCCGCGATATGCGGATCTTGTCTCGGATCTTGCACGTGGTGCCAGTCTTGAGGCTCGACCTTTGCCGACTGGATGGCCATCGGCTCTGATCGACATGAGGCGGTCGTCTCTAGCTGGTCACTGAGGGTCGGCATCGGTCGGTCACCAAGGATCGGTCGGCAGGTGCCGAGAGAGGATCGTCCGCCGAGTACCGAGTGACGATCGTGTCTGAGGTCGATCGCTCGGCACCGGGACTTGTCCTGGGACCTTCGGTTGGCCGATTTAGCTTGTCCGCTGGGCTAAGGCCCGGTCGCCCGATCGCTGGTCGGCAGTTATGCCTCGGCTGCTCGGCAGTGGCTAGGTCGCCCGACCTCCGAGGCGATCGCCGGTCGGAGAGTGTAATTCTTGACACAACACAAGGGTTGGAAGATCGAAAACGAGACTAATTTCCCAAACTTAAGGGAATTAGGAAGGAGCCTGAATGCTCAACAATCACGAAACGAGAACAAAAACCGAACAAGCAAACGATCGAGACAACAAAGATCGAACAATCATGTCCGAAACACGAAGGATAATAAAATTCAAACAACAACTCCCAGGATGATCTGGTGAGAACTACAAGACGTGCATTCCCATAAGATCCACAGGAAAGGGAATAGCGATTGAAAAGTCACAGCGACAAACGAGTTATTCCAAAACAATACCACACTCGTTCGATCAACAAAAGCAAGGGGCAGGATAAGCTCAGAAATGTCAACGAACATAAATGAGTCGACAAAGTCGAAAATACGGAAGTTCAAAATCTAATCCACTTCGAATAGAAGTTAATTTCCGAAATTCGAAACAACAAGGTAAGGAAATAACATAACATACAACTGATAGACCACGCTCCTCAGGGACTCCTCGGA
Organism: Orobanche coerulescens; assembly: GCA_033398695.1. Taxonomy (NCBI): domain Eukaryota; kingdom Viridiplantae; phylum Streptophyta; class Magnoliopsida; order Lamiales; family Orobanchaceae; genus Orobanche; species Orobanche coerulescens. The sequence continues at coordinate 8,775,115 of CM065814.1, forward strand.
GCCGGTCCTGATATTAGTGCTCAAGTCCGTGCCTCGGAAGGTTTGGCAACTAACTCGCAAAACTGAACCCGGTGTCCCTCAAGCCCGCACTTGTAACACGTTACTAGCGGAGAAGGACAATGTGCACGGACATGCCCCGCCACATTGCAGTTAAAACACCTCCTGGCTTTACCAGGAGTCAAAGCAGACGACTTGGAACTCTTAGTCCCACGTAACGAGCGACAGAGCTTCACAGCAGAAAGACTACGACATTGCGAACTAGAACCACCAGCTCCTGCACTGTCCACAAGGTCATCGGACTTCCTCTGCTTCTTCGACTCGGGCACACACTCCGATGATAACAAAGCTAGTTCACGGGCCAAGACTCGATCTTGGTAGTCCCTCAACGAAGTGCAAGTGAGTCCTGACATATACTCGCGAATCTCTGGCTTCATTTGTCTGTCAAAATGAAAGATCCTCTCTTCCTCGGTTCTCACCCGATCTCGTACATAACTGAGTTGTTTGCTATAGTCGATTATAGCCTGTGACACTGAAATATCTTGCGGTTTTGCCAAATAAAATTCGTGAATCCTCTGCTCTCTAATCGGTTTCGGGCAGAACTCAGCTTCCATCAATGCCTGGAACTCCGCCCACGTGACATCACGATCACGAGGCTAACAGCTTCCCACCAATTAGCGGCATCTTTATCAAGAAGGTACTGCGCAATAGGTACCTTCTGCTCTTCAGGACAATCGACAACCTCGAATATATTTCCCAACTGGAAAAGCCAACCATCCCAGCCCAACGCATCCGCAACACCGGCGAATCGAGGGGGGGTTCCTACTAATCACCTCCCGAAGCCACTGATTTGCGCCAGTGTTCTGGGTCACCTGAATGTATTTGAATCGCCTGAGTCAATCGAGTCATCTGTGTAGCTACTGCAAAATAGTAGCAACACCAATACCAATACCATCACCGGCAGCGTGATCCCGATCACGCATCCGGTCGCCACGACCACGACCTCTGCCCCTCGGCATACTGAATAAGAAACCACTCAGCACAATAGGAAATCATAACATGCAACACTTACAACGATTACCATCGTAAAGCAACACACATACAAACACCCCAGCAATGACGGTATCGTTCGGCGACCTCAGCAGTCCGAAAGATATCCAGCATACAGTTACTAAACATCACGAAACAACCATCTTTTGAAAGAAAAATTTTGGGAACACTAGTTGATCTTGAGTATCACTTTACAAAAAGTTGGACAGACATCATTGTCAAGACTTCGAAAATCATCTTGTGTTTGAACAAAAATGAGGACACTTTCTCTTAGTGAAAACTTTCAAAATATTCGACTCTCGGGTCTAAATAAGTGTTTCTAAAACATTGAAAATATCTCAAAGCATTTTGGTCCTCGAAGTAGAATTTTTTTTTTTTTGAAATATATTGTGGCACCTTGGATGTACCACAAGAAAATAACTCATTTGAAACGTATGTCTCGAAATTTATATTTCTAAGATACTCAAGGTTTTCAAAAATCCAATAGGCCAGAATGCCCAAAACTCACACATATCGACGTTCACTAAAACAACTCCTAGTACACGCATCAAAACGTTTAAAATCAAGACAATACATGTCTTTAAACGGAAATAAATGATAAAATACCATATTCAGAACAAAACCACTAACCCCATTCGAGGCCTCTAAGGACCCTCCCGCACTGGCTAGTGAACAAGTCGAACGCGTATAAGCACAAAGCTTCCACAAGAGAACATGTAAAATGTGCAAATCGATTCGAAAATCATCAGCAACGGACAAAAACAACAATAAAAATACATCACAAGCGACAACACTCCTCGTATAAATCAAATACGAGAGTCGACTAAATACATATCGTGAAATCAAAATTCACATAAGGATTCCATTACTTAACAAATAATCATAAAAATAGCTCGTGTCACACGAGGCACAATACAAAGAAGGGAGACTTACTTCCACAGGTCGCACGAAGATGATGATCGCCCCACGATACTAATCACGACCAACAAACTCAAACGACGCGTCGCGACACGACTCAGTTAGATAATATCCGACGAAACAAGACTCAAACAACACGACTTGACCCGACAGCCTAGGTTTCCTCAACCTAAGCTCTGATACCATTTATGTAACACCCCCAATCCACTCAGTGATATTACACGCCGTAGACCCTCTCCTCGAGGATCTACCAGGCTGGTAACAACATTTAACATCTCGACAATGCCTTCAAGGCTAAAATGACTCAGTAGACCGATTTGGTCTTTCAATAAAAATATACAACTCAATTACAAACACATACCCACACAGGGGTCAAAATACAATAAACTCCCGTACAATGGGGAAAAGATACTGCAACGGACAAGAAAATACAACTAGACCAATACGACATCAACGAATCCTCGTATGATTAGTATCGTTTATCTTTCATCATCCTTTGTGCCGACCCTGTGTTATGCTCCAAAACCTGAATGCAAAAATAGACATCCACCCCCCGAATACTCGGGGGTTAGCAAAACTCCACTGTTTTGCTAGTGTAAGTATAAAATACGAAAACGAGCCATACATATCATACTCCATGAAACATGTTAATCATAAACATACTTCCCGAGGTGATTCACTTAAGCAAACGATTAAATCGAAAGATAGGGTAAACCCGATATACATCTTGTGAAAAACATTTTACGACCTCGGGAGTTTTGAATACATTGGGATTTAAAAATTCTCAGGCCTTTCGAAAACATTTAGGGACAGAGCCCAAAAGTCATTTTCCCAAAACATAAATTTGATAACAACAAGTGGGGTCCACGACCCAGTCATACCATAACAACCTGTTTCCACAGATTATTCGCGTTCCATGCTAGCAAGCCACGGACCTCAGATGCTCCCGTAGAACAAACCCGAGTGAATAACCCACAGGGAAACTATATCAAATCCCATGTCACCGTAACCGCAGTCACGTGACTAAAAGCACATATACTTACATAATCAAGCCACAACCATAAGTTATCCCGGCATCGTGCTAACAAGCCACGAACCTCGGAGTCCCCGCAAGACATACCCGATGATAACCCCACAAGTTATCTCGGCATCGGGCTAACAAGCCACGAACCTCGGAGTCCCCGCAATACATACCCGATTTGGATAACCCTACGGTCACGCCCGACCCATACTAGCAACTATGGATCCCGGAGATTCAACAATTATACCCGGAGGCACATCACATGCATCAAGCACACAACAATAATCACTTATGAAGGCAAACAACATTAAGCATCACAACCTCCTTTCAAGGAGTAGCAACTAATATCACACACATTTCGTTCTTACCGAACAAGTACACAATAACAATACGTAATCCCCGGCAATAGATTACGGTCTACTAACTCACTCGAAGAGATCATGTTATCTTTCAACATACCAAACCAACACACATATTCTGAGAATACATATTCACGAAGTATACGAATTATCGTTGAAAGACAATATTTATCGAGAACATACCAATCCCTTTTTATGTTCATTAAACATTGGATTTCGCATAAAATCATTTATCAATAATTATATCAACGAAACATGAAATGTATGGGCAAGATACTTGCCTTGAACAACCACAACGCGGAGAACCGACCGAAGTAGGTTGGCACGAACCGACTACGAACCCGCCGACTCCACCGAATGCCAACTCGCGATAATAAACTACGGAGGACAATAACAACAATGAAAATTAATTCCATAGCATGACTCAAAGCCATTGAATTCAAAGAACGAACGACGAACGTTCAAGTGTTTTTCCCCAAAACGGCCAAGAACACGATTCGTCCCGACAAAACACGAAAATGGAATTCCAAGTTGAAATATGCATATACAATCCATAGAATATGTTTAACAACATCATTTAACCACAATCCATCCAACAAAAACGGATGGAAAACGAGATCGAGGACAAATCCCCCAAAAAGTCGATTCGAAGGAAATCAAGAAATATACTTCGATTCGACGAAGAACAATGGATTAAATGATGTTAAACACAATAATACTACCAAGATTAATCATACCCATCATGAATTAATCAACAACACGGAACGAATCGGACAAAAATGCAAAAACCCCCAAATTCACGAAATTAGGGTTCTAAGGTAAGATTACCTTGATTCGCTGGCTCAAAGGATGATAACGGATGATTGATTGATGTTATGAACTCAAGAACATCGTGGATTTGTTGACAAACATCATGGCTCGAATATCTCCAGGTCTCCAGCCGTGGAAGAGAAAGGGAGGAAATGAAAAACGAGAGGAAATGTGACTGCTCTGTCACATTTATACTGGGCCGGACTAGCGCGCTGTTGCGCGAGCTAGCGGCGCTATCGGCCCTCGGCCGCGATCCGGTGCCCACACTGCCCTACTGACTCGGCCAGGTAGCGTGCGCAGCCTTCCGTCCGTAGCGCGCGCTACCTGCCGGTCGTAGCGTGCGCAATGCCCGACAGTAGCGTGCGCTACCTGCCGAGCCTAACCGATTCCAGAACCCCTGGACTCCACTGTCCAGACCCGATAGCGTGCGTTAGGCTAGCCGATAGCGTGCGCTACACCCTCCGGTTAGCACGTGCAGCCTTCCGGCCGTAGCGTGCGCTACGCCGGTTCCTGCCGCACCCGTCCGGCCGGTGCCCGCAATCGTCCGGCCAGTCCCGCAACCGTCCGGCCAGTGCTCGAACACCAGGGCTCGACGACTCGATTTCCGTAAACGCATGGAACAAACACGACGAAAAGTCCGCGGACGACATCAATGACCCGAAATGAAAACATAATGCAATAATTAATTATACGCGACCAAGAAACGGGTCAAGACAACAATTACAGATACGGATACCCGTAACTTTTAAGAAATTACAAAATGGCCCAAAACGCCCGGAAATCACGATACGTGATCGAATAACCAAACCGAAGTTCAAAACACGTCTAATGAAGTTAAACAGACTTACAGGAAACTCGAAACAGCAGTTTCGAACGAGATTCGCAAGAATCGAACTCAAGCGCGGAAAAGTCGCTAAAAAGCACGGAACTCAACAAAACGACACCGAAACGAACTCGGACGTCAAAAAGTGCAGAATTAATCATTCTCAGAATGACGAAATGGTCATGAGCGAGTTGTCAAAACGGACTTACGCTGAAAAAAGAAATTACCGGAAATCGAAAATTGCGGATATTACAATTAGCGCACGCTAATCGATCAAATTAACGCACGCAAGAAGGTGTCTAGCACCGCATGTTTAAACAAGACAGTAAGGACAATGAGATCTGGACTGAAAAAGGAACAATAGGTAACGCACGCTAACAAGAAATTTGCGCACGCTAGGAAGAGGCGTATAAATTACGCACGCTACCTGTAAGATATTCGAGTCAGAAAGCTTTCAAGCTTAAATGAAGCAACAAGTAACGCACGCTATGCCGAAGACTAATCATACCCATCATGAATTAATCAACAACACAGAATGAATCGAACAAAATTGCAAAAACCCCAAATTCACGAAATTAGGGTTCTAAGGTGAGATTACCTTGATTCGCTGGATCAAAGGACGATAACGGATGATTGATTGATGTTTTGAACTCAAGAACTTCGTGGATTTGTTGTTAAACAACATGGATTCGTTACCTCCGAAGCTCCACCTGCGGATCGAAAATAAAGGAAATGAATAATGAGTGAGAATGAGGCTGCTCTGCCACATTTATACTGGGCTGGACTAGCGCGCGCTAGGCTGCCGAGCTAGCGTGTGCTATCGGCCCAGGCCGCAATCCAATGACCTCCTGGACTAGACTGCTCGGCCAGGTAGCGTGCGCAGCCTTCCGACCATAGCATGCGCTACCTGCCGGCCGTAGCGTATACAGCGTCCGACAGTAGTGTGTGCTACCTGCCGATCCTACCCGAGTCCAGAACCTCAGAACCCCTCTGCCCAGACCCGATAGCGTGCGCTACACCTGCCGGTTAGTGCGCGCAGCCTTCCGGCCGTAGCGTGCGCTACGCCGGTTCCTGCCGCACCCGTCCGGCCGGTGCCCGCAATCGTCCGGCCAGTCCCGCAACCGTCCGGCCAGTGCTCGAACACCAGGGCTCGACGACTCGATTTCCGAAAACGTACGGAATGAACACGACGAAAAGTTCGCAGACAACATCAACGACCCGAAATGATAACATAATGCAATAATTAATCATACGCGACCAAGAAATGGGTCGAGACAACAATTACATATACAGATACCCGTAACTTTTAAGAAATTACAAAATGGCCCAAAACGCCCAGAAATCACGATACATGATCGAATAACCAAACCGAAGTTCACAACACGTCTAACAAAGTTAAATGGACTTACAGGAAACTCGAAACAGCAGTTTCGAACGAAATTCGCAAGAATCGAACTCAAGTGCGGAAAAGTCGCCAAAAAGCACGGAACTCAACAAAACGACACCGAAACGAACTCGGATGACAAAAAGTGCAGAATTAATCATTCTCAGAATGACGAAACGGTCATTAGAGATTCATCAAAACGGACTCCGGCCGAAAAAAGAAATTTACCGAAAATCGAAAATTGCGGATATTACATTATGGTCACGATGTAATTTTTTATGTGTGTATAATAGTAAAGAATAGTCATGATAAAATAAACAACATATGACTTTTATTATTTTATGGTCACGTTTCTAAAATTAAAAAATATTAATGATAAAAGAAAAAATGTGTGAATTTAAGTCTTCTATAGTCACGGTTCAGGAAAAAAACTAGGACTATAAGCATTCTATGGTCACGGTATAATGAAAAAAATTCTATGGACTACAAGTGATTAATGGTAACAATTTAACTATTATGTGTGACTAAACGTGCACAATGGTCATGATAAAAGAATAAACATATGCCTATTAGTATTCGATGGTCACAGTTAAATTCTTATGTGTATCTAAAAGTGAAGAATTATCATGATAAAATATATTAAAATATTTGTACATAAGTATTTATAGTCTTGTTGTAGTTTATTGTGTGTCTACATGTAAGCAATCGTTATGATAAAAGAAAAAAACATGTTATTATTTCTGGTTTCTCGGCTTAAAAAAAACATAGGTCTATAAGCTTTCTATGGTCACAGTTTAATGAAACAACGTTGGACTACAAGTGGTTTATGGTAACAGCTTTACTATTATGTGTGACTAAAAGTACACAATGGGCATGATAAAATAACAAAAATATTACTATTAGTATTTAATTATCTGCAGTTAGATTCTTATGTGTGTAACACCCCCAGAGCCGACCGGGAATATTACAGCGCCGTGGGCCCCGAGATGGAACCCACAAGACTGAAGGAAATTTTCGCGAACATTTACAAACGTCCAAGAGGCTATCGACGGTATTATCTATTTAAAACATTCGAAGACTATATAAAACTTATTTATCAAAACCGTCGTAAAATCTCATTTGAAAGGATAAGGCCTGAAATGCCAGAACTCAACAGTTTAAAACATACGTTAAGCTATCGTTTATACGTACTGACAGGATAGATTTAGAAAATGATTTCCAAAGTAATCTCAGTTACCAGATACCGAAAGAGCATTTCAAAATACTCACGCAGCGGAAAAAGACCAACCAATTAAAACACTCTTGCAGCGGAATACAAAAACCAATCAAGAAACGCAATGCACAAAACATATCCTAGCCAGTATCATCCGGGAAGCTCATCTCTTCACGACCTCTACAAGCTCGATACTCCAAGAACCTAAAAAGGAATCCCACGACGGGGTCAGCCATAATATCCAATAATGATAACCATCACATCTCGTCAATAATTACATATCAATGGAAATACTAAGTAAGAATACGACCAATGTAATCTTACCGTCGTAACTTTACGAGAATCCACGATTCGTATCCTTAACAACACATTAAAATAATACCGAAATATCTGTATGGTATCTCAACAATACTCAAGGTTCTCAAAACATTATCATAACTCGCGATACGGAAATTATACCAACTCTAGCCAATTCAATCCATCGGATAACATCGACAATTCCAATACGATAATCGATTGTCCATCAAAGACAAGTATCAAGGAAATACGTAACATACCTCAAGATACGAAATACCATTACCATCACGTCAGTCTAATCCGAGATCAGATCAACACAACATACAGACATGGTCCTAACACAAGACCTACAAATGCATACTCATATGACAACGTCAATATGATCACAACAATAACGACAATGTATACTTATGGCACTCTCATAATATACATATGCACATTAACAACACATAGGTAATCCGATGATCCAGCGTTCACTACCTAGATCCCACGATGACCCCGTCAGACCAACCGTGGTGGAAAAACCTGTCCGATGATCCAGCGCGCGCTAGCATAGATCCCCCAATGATCCCGTCGGACCAACACGAGGTGGACATATGACAACAATGCACAACTGCACAAAACAACAGTACACAATGCACGACAATAACAATGTACGAATGCATGACAACAACGATACACGAATGTATCACAACATGATCGACGCAAATGACAAAAATGATTAGAGTACTTGTCCCGAGTCCTTCGAGAACGATCTCAATGTCTAAACCATCACGAACCATTATCCTCAATATTCGACGGTTCAAAATGCCACGGACTGTAGATAATTCATGTTTTCGTCAATACCACAATATATCCTTGATACCAAGTATACCAACAACAAATGTAAATCATATACATTATGATTTAATTTCCAACACTCGAATACCGATACGACGATGATGAAGTCGTTAACAAATCCATTGTCGTCATCTACAAGTTCCTCGGTCCCGACCAAAGCAATTCACGAACATCCTCGAACACGACCGCAGCATACGGTTATAAACACCGATCAATAAACTCAACCTATTACAATAATCGATAAACAACAAGTTCGACAATAATCAACAATCGATAAAACCAATTCACAAACCCAACGGCTCAACAATATCTCGGTTAACCACAAGTCTGATCAAACCAGCTTAAACGATCACGAATTTAGAATCACAACACGAAAATACTGCACTTTCTGCCTTCTTAGCGCACGTTAATCACTTAACGTAGCGTGCGCTAAGTTGCTCCCGTTAGTGCGCGTTAGGCAGTAAGCTTAGCGTGCGCTAATGCTGTACAGTTGCATGTATTTCGGATACCGATCAACATATGGCGATTATCAAAACTCTAAGTGATTCTGAACCATGTTCATAGCTATCAAACAACGAAATCCAATAACCTTTAACATATAGGTAATCATGTGACTCTTAAATCAAGTCATATATTCATATTTCATCTTCCTTAATATCAACAACCTAAAAACCAAGAACTCATAATCATGCCATGATCACCATCATATGAAGAAACCAACAACAACATCAAAGATCCGAATTGAAGGAAGACCTTAGCCAACATATCTCTTTGAAGATAAACAACACATTCGAAACCATCCAATTCATATCAATATCTTCATATCAACAATAACATCATCATAATCCGGTAATCCAACTCATAGTCATACTTATCAACTTGTTTATATGATAATCATCAGCTCAAGAACATCATATACAATCCAAAACGAAATCTCAAAGTGAAGAGTAATTACCTTTTTGAAAGAATGGATTGATTTTCAAGGTTGAATCCATTTCCAAGAATCACCAATGATTTCAAGCTTCAAATGTTGTTATGGATGATTAACTCCAACTTAATCCAGTGTTTGGAACCTCAAATACTTCTCAAGACTCTCTCTATCGGCTCACATGAAGAAATGGATGAAAATGACGAAAAATAGCCAACTGCACTTATATATATACTGTACATTATTAACGTACGCTAACATCTTCAGTTAACGTACGTTACACACTTAGCGTGCGCTAACTGTCTTTGTTAGCGTGCGCTATCGAAGTCCAGAGGCAACTGTCTCACTGTATGAAATGATTTACGTACGCAATGCCCATGCAATAGCGTACGTAAATGCCTCTATTTAGCGTACGCAAGTGTCTAACCTTAGCGTGCGCTACTCATAGTTGACTCGTTTGTCTGTATGCTCCCGAAGACAGGTCCACACGCCGAAAGTGCTGACGAGGATAAGATTCCTTTTCGTCCGATATACAGTTAGCGTGCGCTAACCAACATGCTTTAGCGTGCGCTAACACTACATTACAACATCCGTTGACCTATCAGAACGTGCGCCGTAAGTGGCCTGGTCCACACGTAGATTCCTTCCGATCTGACTGTATTAGCGTACGCTGCCTTTTACCTTTAGCGTGCGCTAAACTAGTACGATAGCGTGCGTTATACATGATTATTAGCGTGCGCTAATAATGTTACACTTAGCCATATTTAGCTATTTTTGACCAACGTCTCGACATATCAGATACGTATACATGACGTACTATATTCTCTAATACAATTGTCGACTAAGTACGACAATTATACCGATACTGACATCTCAATCCTTCATTTATTTTATCTATACTGTACAGATTCCACGATGTACAATATAACTCGGATAAAATAATATTAAACAACGGTAGTAGAAATTCCGGATATTACATACTACACCACTTAAAATAAGTTTCGTCCTTGAAACTTGCAATCCGTCATAGAAAAACAAACAAACCGTTCAACCAAAATATTTCGAAACCATCACGACAACGATCAATCATCATCATTCACGAATAACCGAAATAACATACTTATCAATGCGCAAAGTCGACGATCTCTTGAGATACTAGCAAGTGACCTCACTGTACAGTCTCAATACGCTTACAATCACAATTCCTTGAGTCTCAACAAAACATATCATCTTCGGATGGAATAATCTATTCGTGTCGAATCCTGTCTGCCTGATCGCACAATCAAATCCCTATTCGGATACAAATCAATAATACACGATACATCTGCGAAACAACTGCTAAAAACGACATAAATTCCGAAACATCGACACAAAATCTGAATGCTCATATGATCACCAACAATGTTCATCCAATAAATTAACCGAGAATATCATCGACATGATAAACTCCGGTACGACCAATCCAAAGGTCAAAACATAATCGAGAATATCATCAACATGATAAACTCCAATATAACCAACGAACGATCAACGATAATCGAGAATACCTTCACTCGAGAAGCCCCAACACGGTGAACACAGAACCACAGAAACAGATATATGAAAGAATAACATTCTCAAAATGACACACCAACCACATACAGTGGATCAAAATAAACATACCCGACTGGTGAACATATCCCTCGGCATACGAACAACCAATCACAAATCGACGAACATACCCAATCATAGATGGAGTGGGAACGACCACTCAATATCCAAAACAATCAGCATGGGGGCACCATCCCCAAATCTACACTTACAAAGAAACTATTTAAAAACATTATGGTAGCGCATACGTCCCAGTTTCACAAAACACGAAGTTCCAAAATTACATCATGTGCATGAATTCTACATCACGCATCATGTTCTTCTTATCCGATCAATCAACTGATCATCCCTGGGTAACCAACTACCATACTGAAGTTCGAATCTTTATTCATCGTTCCATACTGACGTCTTATCCAGTTCGTGAGTCACACTCAGAACTTCACCATGATATGCATTATGCACTAAATGCGTATGTATATCAGTCACATTTTCAAAACCAGTTTGAAATCATATATCTCGTTTAGAAGACAAATTTTCGAAAGTTCCTTCAAAAATTTCAAAACTCAAAACATAAATTTTCGTAAGACCACGAAATAAATTTTCGAAAAATTAAATTGGCTCGCTAATGCCAAGTAGTCGATAATAATTCTTTTCGAATACGCATGATTAAATAAAATGAAATTATGCAAATGATTGACCACATCCATACTCCTGTATACCAATTCGGCTCGTCACCAATATCCACTGATATTCCATCGGAAAACCACACGATAGAGTTTCAAAATCTCTATATATAAACTCTGACCCAAAAACTCCTTTTCCACATATGACTCGCAACGTCAATCATTAATCCATCCCGGATCACCTGTAACACCCAAAATTTTTTTTTTTTTTTTTTTTTTGCGGAAATAATATAAAGTTTGACACCAATTCATAAAGGGACTTCATTTATTTAATTTAATAAGCCAATAATGGCAATCAAGTTATCAAACTTCTAAAGAAAACAACATAAGTAAAACTTTCTAATATAGAAATGACAAAAGCGGAAGTACTAAAAATGTTCATTGACTTAAAATAAATCACAGTGTGTCACGAATACTCCCGTCAGTCCTTAGCCTCCTTAATCGTAATACCTGAAAATGTTAAGTAAAACCGTAAGCACAAAGCTTAGTGAATTCAAACACAACATTATACCAATATCCACAATCACTAGACCTAGATTAAAATATATAGTTATAACATTTAAACATAAGCCAAGAACAAATCAAAGCTTATGAGGAGGGCTAGTAGGTTACCCGCATCTCACAAACCGAAGAGTATTGGGTTAATCTTACCCTCACCTCACATCCCGGAGGGTATTGGAGTAATTATACCTAACCACGCGCACCGGACAAAAGCCGAATAATTGCTATGATCCCCTCAACAATAAACATACAGTGCACATGTATAATTAACAATTTAAGCATGCATTCATACTATCATACAATAATGATAATTTAACACTCACGTGCTAACCTAGCAATCATAAATATTGAGACAATGGAGTGAGAGAACTCACCTTGAATACTTAAGGGAGATTGCTAAATCAAATCGGCTACCACACTTGAGCAAATGCCAAAACTTCACCTATTATAAACTAGGAGTTAGGATATACCCAAAGATGAAACTTAAAGACTTAAACAAAAATCTGGACAGCAAGGTCTAAAAACAGACCCGCTGTTAAAGATGGATTTACTTAATTTTCCTAAGTATTAACATATCAATATTAAATTTTTCTAAGAAACTAGAGTCTTTCCTTTTTAAAACAGTAAAGAACTCACTCTAACTCCAAAATATGAATTTATTATGATGCTTTTAAAAAGACATCGCAGTGCAGTCCCAAATCATAGGAATCAGTAGTGTTGGCCAATTCTACCCAACTTGTGGGTAGACATTGTCCAAACTAAAAATCACAGAGATAATAGACATAAATACCAAAGTCTCAGAGTTGGAATCGACCAAAAAGGGTTTCCCAAACTCTAGATATGAAATTCACAACATGACTAATTACAAAACCCTTAAAAGCTGATGATAGAAAACTGATCTGGAGTGTGAACTCAATATGACCAAGAAATACTTGGAGATAACATCCCATAAACTCCAGATCACAACTTTAGGTCATAACACACATATGGGAACTTGGAATCCCATCAGATCATTTCCCAAGTCCTAGAAACGAATAAAACAAATTGACCTATCAGATCAGACCCGGATCAGACCTACCAGCAAAGATGCTGTTCTTGCCCATGGATAAAGTCCTAATTAGTGAGAGTGACATTCATAAGAAAGTTACCCAACACAATTTTTAAACTTTTGGCACAGGTTTGAGATCCGTTTGAGTTATAGAATTCAAGTTATGATTTTTGTAAGATGACTACAAATCTGATGGAAACAGAATCGTAGCCAACCCTTAATCTTTTTAACCAATCCATTCCTCTCCCTTTTGAAACACATTCCTAGATGTGTTTATCACCCAAATTCAGTCCCCTATGAACATGGTGGCACTAAAAAGGGCTAGGGGTCATTGGCATTTCATTTAGTCACAAGGAAAAGAATCAAATCAACATAATATATGACAAACCACTTAAACTCATAATTTTCCCCTTTTTTAAGGGTTCCTTGATCTTTCAAATACACAAACATTTATATACACATCTTAGAAGATGCTATAAAGTTGTATACTTAGATCTAAACATATTGATATGGATATGTTGAGAATTAAAATAATAATTAACAAGAATTATAACCATTCACAAGATCTATCACATTTTATCACCTAAATAAAACTTGGTGATTTCCATGGTTCATTTAGACCTTGTATTTTATATAATCATCTAGATCCATCATACACCATGTATAGGGTGTAGATATAATCTAGAGATGATGATAACATACAACTTATAACAATAACAACATTGGTTAAAACCATAAGATCTATCTTCTTTAAATCACACAAGTTACAACTTGATGATTTTTTTATGAATCATATAGATCTTTTACATAATATGATCATCTAGACTCATCATACACCATATAGAAGATGGTGATGAAATTTCTAGATGATAATCAACACTTAAAACAATTAATTGAATATAAATCAAAAGAAAAGATTAAAACACCTTAAAAGATCTTACCTAAGCTTGTTACACCAACAAGGAAGTGAAAGAGAAAGATGATTGTGGCTTTGGAAGAGAAAAATGAGAGAGAGATGGGAGAGATCGGCCGTAAGGAGGGAGGGAGGAGGAAGTTTAGGGTTTTTGTGATATTTTTATAAATCATTTTAGGATAAAGCCTAATGACTTCACTAATGGGCTAGGCTCAAAACTCATTTCTTTTACTAGCCCAATATAATTAAATCTTTCAATTAACTTAGCCCAAAACTTGTATTTTAATCTAACTTGGCTAATTAATTAAACCCATCATTTAAAATAACTAAATACCATGAAAATAATTAACGTCTGGAAAACCGGGCGTTACAACTCTCCCTACTAAGAAGGGACTTCGGCCTCGAAGTCACCTCCTCCGAATAACTCGGGATAATGCGCCTCATCTCGTCTTGAGTTCCCATGTACACTCGATCCCTTCCTATGCCGCCACCGAACCTTAACAATAAACGGTCTTGCCGCTCCGAAGGGTCTTTGACTTTCGATCAACAACCGCGATAGGTTTCTCAACATAGTTGAGCCGTTCACAATTTGGATGTCTTCCAGAGGTACCACGGCGGTATCGTCAACAATGCACTTCCTCAACTGAGACACGTGGAAGGTGTTATGAATCAAACTAAGCTCGTCAGGCAGCTCCAACCGGTACGCTACCTTACCAACGCGAGCTATGATCTTATAAGGTCCAATAAACCGAGGTCCCAGCTTCCCACGCTTGCGGAACCTAATCACACCCTTCCAAGGGGAGACCTTTAATAACACATGATCCCCAACCTGAAACTCAAGATCGGAGCGTCGCTTATCTGCATAACTCTTCTGACGACTCCTAGCGGTGACCAAATGATCCCTGATCATTTTGATTTTCTCCGTGGTCTGCAAAACAATATCGGTGCTACCGAGCACCCTATGCCCAACCTCACCCCAACACACTGGGGTTCTACACTTCCTACCATACAGTGCTTCATACGGGGGCCTGTCGATGCTTGAATGATAACTGTTGTTATATGAAAACTCGGCTAAATGAAGATGATCATCCCAACTGCCTCCAAAATCAATTGCACATGCCCGAAACATGTCCTCCAAAGTCTTTATCGTCCGCTCACTCTGCCCATCAGTTTGCGGATGGAACGCAGTACTGAAATGTAATCGGGTACCCAATTCTTCTTGGAAATACAGAAAAAATCGAGAGGTGAATCGAGTATATCGATCAGAGACAATAGATACGGGCACCCTGCAATGAAACTATCTCCCGAACAAAAATCTCGCCAATTTTTCACCAAGAACTTTCCTTGATGGCCAGAAATGAGCACTCTTCGTCAATCGATCCACAACTACCCATATCGTATCCGCTCCTTTGCGCCTTAGGAAGTTTTGTAATAAAGTCCATGGTTAAGTGCTCCCATTTCCACTCAGGAATCTCCAAAGGTTGCAATTTCCCATGAGGTTTCTGGTGTTCGGCTTTGACCTTCCGGCATGT
Organism: Orobanche coerulescens; assembly: GCA_033398695.1. Lineage (NCBI taxonomy): Eukaryota > Viridiplantae > Streptophyta > Magnoliopsida > Lamiales > Orobanchaceae > Orobanche > Orobanche coerulescens. The sequence goes on from CM065814.1 coordinate 8,791,022, forward strand.
CAGGCATTCTTCTACACATCGAGCCACATCATTCTTCATCCCGTGCCACCAATAACCCTCACGAAGATCTCGGTACATTTTTGTAGCACCCGGATGAATAGAAAACTTGGACCTGTGAGCTTCTTCCATAAGAGTTTTCCGGTTCCCACCAGTAAATGGAACCCAAACCCTACCATAACGAGTTAGTAATCCACGCCCATCTCGCTCCATCTTAGGTAACTCATTCACAATCCTTTCACGATTTAGGTTTCCCTCTTGAGTCGCCACATCTTGAGCATCTCGAATCATACCCAATAATGATGTCTCCATTGTCATCCGAAGGCATTTAGCTCGAATCGGTTCGACAGATTGCTTACGACTGAGTGCGTCAGCTACCACATTAGCTTTACCGGGGTGGTAGTGAATCTCACAGTCGTAATCTTTCACCACATCTAACCATCTAACCTGCCTCATATTCAAATCCCGCTGATCGAAAAGGTACTTCAAACTTTTATGGTCAGTGTAAATGATACACTTAACCCCGTAAAGGTAGTGCCTCCATATCTTGAGAGCAAAAACAACGACTCCTAATTCCGTGTCATGAGTGGGGTAGTTCCTTTCGTGAGGTTTTAGCCGGCGAGACGCATAAGCTATCACCTTACCCCGTTGCATCAACACAAAGACCAAAACCTGGAGGGATGCGTCGCGAAGACACTACCATGTCCTCCACTCCTTCGGTAAAGTCAAAACCGGGCATTACACAACCGCGTCTTAAGATCTTCAAATGCAAACCGTTGTTCGGACCCCAAACAAATTTCTCCGACTTCTTGGTCAATCGCGTAAGAGGTAGAGCAATCTTTGAGAAATTTTCAATAAACCTACGATAGTAACCGGCCAAACCCAAGAAACTACGAATCTCCGAAGGCGATTTAGGAGCTTCCCATTTCTTAACCGCATCAATCTTGGCCGGATCGACCTTGATACCTTCCTTGTTCACCACGTGGCCCAAGAATTGAACCTCTTCTAACCAAAATTCACACTTTGAAAATTTAGCATAAAGCCGTTCTCTCCGTAGTGTCTCTAGAAGTTTCCGAATGTGCTTTTCATGCTCCTCCCTGGTCTTAGAATAGACCAAAATATCGTCAATAAACACAATGACCGAACGGTCGAGCATCGGACCACACACCCGATTCATAAGATCCATAAAAGCGTGGGTGCATTAGTGAGTCCGAAAGGCATCACCACAAATTCAAAGTGTCCGTATCGGGTTCGAAACGCCGTTTTCTCAATGTCACGATCACGAACTCGCATCCGATGATAACCGAACGCAAATCAATCTTGGAAAACCAAGACGCTCCTTGGAGTTGGTCGAAAAGATCGTCGATACGAGGTAAAGGATAACGGTTCTTTATCGTGAGTTTATTCAACTCCGATAATCTATGCACATTCTTTGAGAACCGTCCTTCTTTTCGCGAAAAGTATAGGAGCACCCACACGAGAAACTTGGCCGTATAAACCCCTTATCACTAAGCTCCTGTAATCGATCTTGAAGCTCTTTCATCTCGGTGGCGCCAAACGATAAGGAGATTTGGCGATCGGAGCAGCCAGTACTAAATCAATGCGAAACTCCACTTGCCTAATAGGTGGCAAACCCGGAGTTCTTCAGAAAGACGTCACCAAAGTCGAAACAATGGAACATTATCGAGTGCAATAGCAGAGGTACAAGAAGCAATAAACAAATGGGGAAAATCACCATGAATAATAATTTATCCACCCCAAGGGTTTTTAACAAGAACTTTTCTCTTGCGACAAAGAATTTACGCATCGAATGCATCGAGCCAATCCATACCCACAATAACGCAAAGTTCCCTCATAGCAATAGGGATAAGATCAATGGGGAATTCAACTCCCGAAAATTCAAGGGTACAACCCCGATAAACATCAGTAACGAAGATAGTTCGATTGTCGGCAACTTCGATAACCATGGGACGTGCTAGTTTCCCGACACCACGCCCCAAACGATTTATGAACGTGCGTGACACGAAGGAGTGAGTAGTGCCAGAATCAAACATAACAGCGGCAGGGTGAGAATCTAACAGATAAGTGCCTGATTCATAATATTTAAGCAATAAAACAATTACTCTATGGCATAGCATAAGATAAAAGATAAGGAAGAGATGTTTACCTGCTACAGTCGCAGGATTCGCAGGCTCCTCCCTCGTAAGCTGGTGGACACGTCCTCGTGTCAACATAGTTGGTCCGTTAGAGGTCGGGCGATTGGGATTTGCATTCCCATTCTTCTTGACTTTGGGCAATCAGCTTCTTGTGCCCCTTCTCTTGGCAATTGTAACAAACTGGTACCCGCAATGATGGTAGTAACACGGGGTCAGAATGGCCTTTGGAGCCTTGCAATTCTTCGGTGATGCCCTTCCTTCTTGCGGTTATAACACACCAATGGGGGTCGATCACCGCTTCGCAGATGGCTTGTATTCATATCTTGGTTTATCCCCAAACTTTGTCTTCTTATGAGCCTCATTAGAAGTTTTAGAAAAAGTGCTCTCCAGCTTTCCTCTTAGATTGAGTTTGCGGCTCAATCTCTCTCTTCTGCCGCCCCATGACCGCACCCAAGGTCGTAAAGTCTTGCATGCTCACAAATTCCCGGATCTCGTACGTAAAATCGAGATGTACCGACTAACAAGCCATGCTTCATCTCCAAAGAAAAGTAGGACAGAAGAAAGCATCTCCATGAACTTGGCGTTGATCACTAATGCACTCGGTGGTACATTGTAACGCCATGAATTCCTGCATCATTCTTTGTTGCTCCACCCTAGGCACATACCGTGCCTCGAACCACTCCACAAACTGGGCCCAAGTAATCGCCCTTACAGCTTCTTCAGTCATTCTTCCCGTGGTGGTGTTCCACCATGTCTTACCCCGCTTCCTCAGCTGGTTCTTTGCTACCAACACTCTAAACTAGTCTGGGCACCCTATAGTCATAAAGGCGCCCTCCACGTCAGATAACCAGTGCTTAGCTGCCACTGGATCGTCCTCCCCATCCCAATGAGGTGGGCTGCACTTGCCGAACTTCTCGTAGTAGTACATTAGATCACGAACAGGAGGATCAGGAGCCCCCAGGCGGAGGTGCATCCGCCATACGCTCATCTAGCGAGCACGAACTTGATCAATGATGTTAGCCGTGACATTCGGAATGATCTCGTTAAAAGCATTATTGAACTCCTCAAGAACGAGTTCCCTAACTTGAGCTATTTAAATTGCATTGAGGCGAGCAAAGGAGCCATCTAAAATTGATAAGAAAGGAAAACGATTCAACCTATGTATGTCTAAGAAATCGAAAACACTCAACTTTGAAAACTTTTCAACCTTGCCCCGTCCCCAAAACCGGCTCCAATATATTGAATAATAGGGGCCCTTCTATTATTCAATATAGAAGTTCCAATTTCGGTTTGTGTCTAGTTTCAAAATTTCACTTGCTCCTAGCCGTAATAGCTTTAATTCACACTCATGGTAGATCTAAAAGGCCTAAATTCTCACATGGTAGATAGTAGCACTAAAGGCATATAATTATCCTCCTAGGCTAGTCTTTGGGATATGTCATAAATGGAGCATACTATTATGTTTGATAAGTAATAAAATTTAAACTCAATTAGTAAATAAAACTTACTTGGTCAATGACTGCAAGACACCGTGACATCTTCACTGCTAGTTATTAATAAACTTTGTGCAAGAGAAATAAAATGTTTTAAATTTGAGTCTAGACATCCTAAGAAGGCCTAGTTCACTCAAATGAAAAGGCTCTGATACCAACTTGTAACACCCAAAATTTATTTCTTTTTTTTTTTTTTTTTGCTGAAATAATATAAAGTTTGACACCAATTCATAAAGGGACTTCATTTATTTAATTTAATAAGCCAATAATGGCAATCAAGTTATCAAACTTCTAAAGAAAACAACATAAGTAAAACTTTCTAATATAGAAATGACAAAAGCGGAAGTACTAAAAATGTTCATTGACTTAAAATAAATCACAGTGTGTCACGAATGCTCCCGTCAGTCCTTAGCCTCCTTAATCGTAATACCTGAAAATGTTAAGTAAAACCGTAAGCACAAAGCTTAGTGAATTCAAACACAACATTATACCAATATCCACAATCACTAGACCTAGATTAAAATATATAGTTATAACATTTAAACATAAGCCAAGAACAAATCAAAGCTTATGAGGAGGGCTAGTAGGTTACCCGCATCTCACAAACCGAAGAGTATTGGGTTAATCTTACCCTCACCTCACATCCCGGAGGGTATTGGAGTAATTATACCTAACCACGCGCACCGGACAAAAGCCGAATAATTGCTATGATCCCCTCAACAATAAACATACAGTGCACATGTATAATTAACAATTTAAGCATGCATTCATACTATCATACAATAATGATAATTTAACACTCACGTGCTAACCTAGCAATCATAAATATTGAGACAATGGAGTGAGAGAACTCACCTTGAATACTTAAGGGAGATTGCTAAATCAAAACTGGCTACCACACTTGAGCAAATGCCAAAACTTCACCTATTATAAACTAGGAGTTAGGATATACCCAAAGATGAAGCTTAAAGACTTAAACAAAAATCTGGACAGCAAGGTCTAAAAACAGACCCGCTGTTAAAGATGGATTTACTTAATTTTCCTAAGTATTAACATATCAATATTAAATTTTTCTAAGAAACTAGAGTCTTTCCCCTTTTTAAAACAGTAAAGAACTCACTCTAACTCCAAAATATGAATTTATTATGATGCTTTTAAAAAGACATCGCAGTGCAGTCCCAAATCATAGGAATCAGTAGTGTTGGCCAATTCTACCCAACTTTTGGGTAGACATTGTCCAAACTAAAAATCACAGAGATAATAGACATAAATACCAAAGTCTCAGAGTTGGAATCGACCAAAAAGGGTTTCCCAAACTCTAGATATGAAATTCACAACATGACTAATTACAAAACCCTTAAAAGCTGATGATAGAAAACTGATCTGGAGTGTGAACTCAATATGACCAAGAAATACTTGGAGATAACATCCCATAAACTCCAGATCACAACTTTAGGTCATAACACACATATGGGAACTTGGAATCCCATCAGATCATTTCCCAAGTCCTAGAAACGAATAAAACAAATTGACCTATCAGATCAGACCCGGATCAGACCTACCAGCAAAGATGCTGTTCTTTCCCATGGATAAAGTCCTAATTAGTGAGAGTGACCTTCATAAGAAAGTTACCCAACACAATTTTTAAACTTTTGGCACAGGTTTGAGATCCGTTTGAGTTATAGAATTCAAGTTATGATTTTTGTAAGATGACTACAAATCTGATGGAAACAGAATCGTAGCCAACCCTTAATCTTTTTAACCAATCCATTCCTCTCCCTTTTGAAACACATTCCTAGATGTGTTTATCACCCAAATTCAGTCCCCTATGAACATGGTGGCACTAAAAAGGGCTAGGGGTCATTGGCATTTCATTTAGTCACAAGGAAAAGAATCAAATCAACATAATATATGACAAACCACTTAAACTCATAATTTTCCCCTTTTTTAAGGGTTCCTTGATCTTTCAAATACACAAACATTTATATACACATCTTAGAAGATGCTATAAAGTTGTATACTTAGATCTAAACATATTGATATGGATATGTTGAGAATCAAAATAATAATTAACAAGAATTATAACCATTCACAAGATCTATCACATTTTATCACCTAAATAAAACTTGGTGATTTCCATGGTTCATTTAGACCTTGTATTTTATATAATCATCTAGATCCATCATACACCATGTATAGGGTGTAGATATAATCTAGAGATGATGATAACATACAACTTATAACAATAACAACATTGGTTAAAACCATAAGATCTATCTTCTTTAAATCACACAAGTTACAACTTGATGATTTTTATGAATCATATAGATCTTTTACATAATATGATCATCTAGACTCATCATACACCATATAGAAGATGGTGATGAAATTTCTAGATGATAATCAACACTTAAAACAATTAATTGAATATAAATCAAAAGAAAAGATTAAAACACCTTAAAAGATCTTACCTAAGCTTGTTACACCAACAAGGAAGTGAAAGAGAAAGATGATTGTGGCTTTGGAAGAGAAAAAATGAGAGAGAGATGGGAGAGATCGGCCGTAAGGAGGGAGGGAGGAGGAAGTTTAGGGTTTTTGTGATATTTTTATAAATCATTTTAGGATAAAGCCTAATGACTTCACTAATGGGCTAGGCTCAAAACTCATTTCTTTTACTAGCCCAATATAATTAAATCTTTCAATTAACTTAGCCCAAAACTTGTATTTTAATCTAACTTGGCTAATTAATTAAACCCATCATTTAAAATAACTAAATACCATGAAAATAATTAACGTACCGGGAAAAACCGGGCGTTACATCACCTCAAATATGCTATGACAAAACACTGAAACAAATCAACACGACGAAAGACTTCCCGAGAAGTTTCATTTGAACAAGTAAATCAAAACTGCGACAGGCAGAAACGAAATAGGTAAATGATTGATAAAGTATTTTACAATTCTCGGGGTTTTTAGAAAACAGCAAAGCTTTCATTTGAAACATTAGGGTCTCAGCCCGTATCTCGTTCTGCATTATAAGAAGTTTAAAAAATAGAAAACCCTTTTTGTTTTCGGACCCCAAGTCCTGAGTTATAAAACCATTTCAGAATCGATTGGATCTCGGCCCAAAAATCATTTTCCGTAAAACATTCGTAAAACATTCATTTTGAAAAGTATCATTTTCAAATGCTCGAAAACAGTTCCATATGTCATAAAATGAACTAACATGACTACATATTCTTCTCAACCATGCACAACATTTCTCCCAAATGCACAATTCTGTTCCGAAATCTAACTGATATACTGATTTCCAAAATCATAGTTTCTCCAGTCATCAATCTGTCCCAATTCTGTCACCTTATACTGTAACGCATAATATCTGCTGAATCTCAAAGCATATCAATCTAGAACAGCAATAAATCTCAATGCAATTCAAAAATCCAAATACTTACAGATCGTGAAGCCGACGATTCCCCGTGATACTGGCACATGTCTCGACTCAAGAAAATACTCGACACAGATATTTTTAAAACACACATTTTGCAAACTCAGTGCAACTCGAGAACACAACACAGCTCTATCTGAAGAAACACGTTAACACCATTTATAAAAGTTTACAACAACCCAGTACCACACTGGTAAATCACATAACACACAAGCCCGAGTGAACAACAAAAACTCACGGCTCTAATATTTGTCAATCGAGAACTCGAATAACACGACAAAAGCACGACCCAATTCGACCCGACTGCCTAGGTTTTTACAACCTAAGCTCTGATACCATATTCTGTAACACCCCCAGAGCTGACTGGGAATATTACAGCGCCATGGGCCCCGAGATGGAACCCACAAGGCTGAAGGAAATTTTCACGAACATTTACAAACCTCCAAGAGGCTATCGACGGTATTATCTATTTAAAACATTCGAAGACTATATAAACTTATTTATCAAAACCGTCGTAAAATCTCATTTGAAAGGATAAGGCCTGAAATGCCAGAACTCAACATTTTAAAACATACGTTAAGCTATCGTTTATACGTACTGACAGGATAGATTTAGAAAATGATTTCCAAAGTAATCTCAGTTACCAGATACCGAAAGAGCATTTCAAAATACTCACGCAGCGGAAAAAGACCAACCAATTAAAACACTCTAGCAGCGGAATACAAAAACCAATCAAGAAACTCAATGCACAAAACATATCCTAGCCAGTATCCTCCGGGAAGCTCATCTCTTCACGACCGCTACAAGCTCGATACTCCAAGAACCTAAAAAGGATTCCCACGACGGGGTCATCCATAATATCCAATAATGATAACCATCACATCTCGTCAATAATTACATATCAATGGAAATACTAAGTAAGAATACGACCAATGTAATCTTACCATCGTAACTTTACGAGAATCCACGATTCGTATCCTTAACAACACATTAAAATAATACCGAAATATTTGTATGGTATCTCAACAATACTCAAGGTTCTCAAAACATTATCATAACTCGCGATACGGAAATTATACCAACTCTAGCCAATTCAATCCATCGGATAACATCGACAATTCCAATACGATAATCGATTGTCCATCAAAGACAACTATCAAGGAAATACGGAACATACCTCAAGATACGAAATACCATTACCATCACGTCAGTCTAATCCGAGATCAGATCAACACAACATACGGACATGGTCCTAACACAAGACCTACAAATGCATACTCATATGACAACGTCAATATGATCACAACAATAACGACAATGTATACTTATGGCACTCCCATAATATACATATGCACATTAACAACACATAGGTAATCCGATGATCCAGCGTTCACTGCCTAGATCCCACGATGACCCCATCAGACCAACCGTGGTGGAAAAACCTGTCCGATGATCCAGCGCGCGCTAGCATAGATCCCCCGATGATCCCGTCGGACCAACACGAGGTGGACATATGACAACAATGCACAACTGCACAAAACAACAGTACACAATGCACGACAATAACAATGTACGAATGCATGACAACAACGATACACGAATGTATCACAACATGATCGACACAAATGACAAAAATGATTAGAGTACTTGTCCCGAGTCCTTCGAGAACGATCTCAATGTCTAAACCATCACGAACCATTATCCTCAATATTCGACGGTTCAAAATGCCACGGACTGTAGATAATTCATGTTTTCATCAATACCACAATATATCCTTGATACCAAGTATACCAACAACAAATGTAAATCATATACATTATGATTTAATTTCCAACACTCGAATATAACTTATAATCCCAAATATCCTATGATTATGATTTATAAACATTGCTATACGAATTATAAACGAATGAAACTGAAACCATTCATTAAATATTATAAACTGAGCAAGTAATAACTTGCCTCGATACCGATACGACGATGATGAAGTCGTTAACAAATCCATTGTCGTCATCTACAAGTTCCTCGGTCCCGACCAAAGCAATTCACGAACATCCTCGAACACGACCGCAGCATACGGTTATAAACACCGATCAATAAACTCAACCTATTACAATAATCGATAAACAACAAGTTCGACAATAATCAACAATCGATAAAACCAATTCACAAACCCAACGGCTCAACAATATCTCGGTTAACCACAAGTCTGATCAAACCAGCTTAAACGATCACGAATTTAGAATCACAACACGAAAATACTGCACTTTCTGCCTTCTTAGCGCACGTTAATCACTTAATGTAGCGTGCGCTAAGTTGCTCCCGTTAGCGCGCGTTATGCAGTAAGCTTAGCGTGCGCTAATGCTGTACAGTTGCATGTATTTTGGATACCGATCAACATATGGCGATTATCAAAACTCTAAGTGATTCTGAACCATGTTCATAGCTATCAAACAACGAAATCCAATATCCGTTAACATATAGGTAATCATCCGACTCTTAAATCAAGTCATATATTCATATTTCATCTTCCTTAATATCAACAACCTAAAAACCAAGAACTCATAATCATGCCATGATCACCATCATATGAAGAAACCAACAACAACATCAAAGATCCGAATTGAAGGAAGACCTTAGCCAACATATCTCTTTGAAGATAAACAACACATTAGAAACCATCCAATTCATATCAATATCTTTATATCAACAATAACATCATCATAATCCGGTAATCCAACTCATAGTCATACTTATCAACTTGTTTATATGATAATCATCAGCTCAAGAACATCATATACAATCCAAAGCGAGATCTCAAAGTGAAGAGTAATTACCTTTTTGAAAGAATGGATTGATTTCCAAGGTTGAATCCATTTCCAAGAATCACCAATGATTTCAAGCTTCAAATGTTGTTATGGATGATTAACTCCAACTTAATCCAGTGTTTGGAACCTCAAATACTTCTCAAGACTCTCTCTATCAGCTCACAGGAAGAAATGGATGAAAATGACGAAAAATAGCCAACTGCACTTATATATATACTGTACATTATTAACGTACGCTAACATCTTCAGTTAACGTACGTTACACACTTAGCGTGCGCTAACTGAGTTAGCGTGCGCTATCGAAGTCCAGAGGCAACTGTCTCACTGTATGAAATGTTTTACGTATGCAATGCCCATGCAATAGCGTACGTAAATGCCTCTATTTAGCGTACGCAAGTGTCCAACCTTAGCGTGCGCTACTCATAGTTGACTCGTTTGTCTGTATGCTCCCGAAGACAGGTCCACACGCCGAAAGTGCTGATGAGGATAAGATTCCTTTTCGTCCGATATACAGTTAGCGTGCGCTAACCAACATGCTTTAGCGTGTGCTAACACTACATTACAACATCCGTTGACCTATCAGAACGTGCGCCGAAAGTGGCCTGGTCCACACGTAGATTCCTTCCGATCTGACTGTATTAGCGTACGCTGCCTTTTACCTTTAGCGTGCGCTAAACTAGTACGATAGCGTGCGTTATACATGATTATTAGCGTGCGCTAATAATGTTGCACTTAGCCATATTTAGCTATTTTTGACCAACGTCTCGACATATCAGATACGTATACATGACGTACTATATTCTCTAATACAATTGTCGACTAAGTACTACAATTATACCGATACTGACATCTCAATCCTTCATTTATTTTATCTATACTGTACAGATTCCACGCTGTACAATATAACTCGGATAAAATAATATTAAACAATGGTAGTAGAAATTCCGGATATTACAATGTGTATCTAAACTTGAAGAATTTTCATGATAAAATAAATTAAAGCTTGTGTATATAAGTATTGTATAGTAACGTTGTAGTTTATAGTGTGTGTCTAAACATAAATAATCGTTATGAGAACAGAAAAAACATGTTACTATAATATAGTATGGTCACTGATACTTATTTGGTAATAGTTGAACTCTATATTTTGTAAAATAGCAAAAGTAGTTATAGCAATGGTTTAATTGATTACATGTGTCAACAAGATAATAATTACTCACATTGAAGGCAAGAATATGTTATTAGTGTATGACCATGTGTGTAAATTTAAATTTACATAAAATGCCCATGCGTTAGCATGAAAGAAAATAATACAAATTCATATAATTTAAATGGAAAACAAATTTTATTAAATACGAATGACAGCTTGGAGTAGTACAATTACAAGGAGAAAAACTTTGACCATTATCGTATAATTATAGTTCCACACAATTTTGTTAAAAAATTTAGCAATAAGGGTAATATTGTTAATTTGGGGCCAAATCACCAATGAGACAAAGTAATTTCAATTTATTCGGGGGAGAAACGTAGGCTACTAGCCTGCACTTCCAATCAAACTTCCAAGAAACATTTTTTTCTCTTTAAACATACAAGCAATATTTTAAAAGGCGTGAGGCGTGTTTGAGGCATTCTAAAAAAATGAGACGAGGCATAAGCCTCGAGGCGTACCAAGGCGTAAGCCTCAGTTTTTATAAAAAAATATATTTATATATAATAGAAGCTTCATCATTAACAAGAGAACATAGCCAAAATAGTACTGTTTTGAATTACTCAGCAATTACACCAATGTAACGAATATAAAAACACATAAAACATAGTTTATCATCTCAAACAAAAAAAGTAAGATTATAATATCACAGTGAATTCAAAATGGGATCATCGGTATCTAGTAATTTAAAATGCATTTGAGACCAAAACTTGTGAGATTCCTTTCCTTTTTCTTTTTTTGGGTTGAGCTCAATAGTGTAGTAGAGGAGACAATAGTGAGCCCATGAGAACTTGGTGAGCAACTGCTGAGGAAAAGAAACAAGAAACAGTTAAGAATATATATAGAGAGAGAGAGCTTGTTTCACTTAGGAACTATGTCCATATGTATTATCTAGTGTTCTTGTATGTGTATAGTGGTATGCTTATGATTTATTGGATTCGATTATGCTTGGATGATTCTAATTAGTTGCATTTTTAAGTATTTGTAGGGTCATTAACCAGCATGGAAAATGTTCCGACCCCCAAGACATAAAACGCGATACACATGTGAGAAAACGAGCGAAGAAATGAGAAACGCAAACTCACACAGTGGGACAGCAGAAGGAAATAAGGATCTGGAAATACTTGTCTCCTCACAATTCAACTCCTTCTAGCTGTAAAAATCCGTGATAAGTATCTGATCATACTATATAATGTTATCAAGCATACGTTGGAATTTCCAAAAACTAAAGATATTACACTTTGAATTACATAGGCAGTCAATAACACAATATCAGTGAAAAGATGTCAATCTCCAATATGTGATCCGCCTGCAACAATTAATCTGCCTCATGGCACAAGAACATATCAGTGAAATATTGATCTGCCTCATGGCACAAGATCTGCCTCGTATGATATTACACTTTGCTGTAATGCCAAGGTTCAGATCAGAAAAATAATCTTTTTATCCTGTTATACCAGATGAAATCACCAAAATGACCCAAATGCTCATTTTGACAAAAAAGAAAAGATAAGGTTTAAATGACCAAAAGTACCCAAACGGTCCTAATGCGTTCCTTTGTACCTGTTTAAATAGAACAAACTGCCCAATTCAAAATGACCACAAGGGTCTAGGGGGTGTTTTAAAATTACCTTAAAATTAGATACTGTTGATAATCCCCCTCTTGAAATAATGTCGGGATCAAGGGTTCCCATGTGTCTGATACAAACAAATGGAATCATTAGACTATTGTAAATAAAGCAAAAAGATTATTTGTCCAAATTTAAATCATGGCATGTTCACTGTTGAAATAAAATAAACAAATATATGAATAATAAAGTCATACCTTATGTATAACTATACCCCGACAGTCCGTCCGAAAATAATCATTTCGGGATTCTCTACCCAAGTCAAGTGGGTCCACACGTGGCAACTTATTATCATTGTTAGGAAGAACTACAATACTAAATTCCTCATCGACATCGTCATATGCATCTCTGTAATTTTTGGGAGGTGTCATGAAGACAATAGATATTTTTTTATCCAGTTGGTCTGTCACGTAAAAGACTTGTCGTGCTTGTGAGGCCAATATGAAGAGATCATCCTTATATCCTAATCTATTAAGCTCAACCAATGTGTAACCAAGACTATCCTTCTTGACCCCATATTTATTGTCTACCCAGTCACACATGAAAAGAGGAATATTTCTAAAATGATAATCTAATACCCATATCTCTTGCAAAATCCCATAATAAGCTTTTTGGCCATACGTTACAACTTCCTTAGAAATGTGCATGTCAGTTGCCACTACACTAACCCCACTGTTCTTGTGAACTTTACCTTCACGGCATTTTGTACGAAATGTATATCCATTGATGTCATACACATCGTATTTCAGTACGTTGCTGTTTGGTCCATGTGAAATCCACCTAACAGTCTCTGAAATACTTTCTCTGGAGAATGTTAACTCTCTCTCAACCTGGCATTTATTACAAGGATGAGCTTCAACTCAAGATAAATACAACAAAGAGTACTTAACGCCAATATGAAAATAGTGTACCTCCTCTCGTAACCACTGACCATGTAATACCCAGTTGTAATTCAGTCATTATCATTCAGTAATTTCATTCGGTAATTGTCGCTATGTACTTTCTCACTTGTTAATAATCATTCATCCGTGTTCACCGTTGGGAATAACTTCGAGTTGTGTATCGATATTGTTCATTGTTTCAACCTTATTCGGGAATCGAGACAAGAGTATTATCTTGATTATTGTAATTGATTCATTAGTCGATGTTGACGTTGGAATTCATGTCATTTCAAATCTCTTCATTGTTCGAATCGTGTTCTTGTTGGACGAACCATTGTAATCATTACTTGGAACCACCGTTTTAGGGTTTTCGTACTTCCATTTCGTGTTATTGGTTCCCTAATATCGATTCCTATTGTTTTTATTCCCTTCCTGGGTCATTTTTCATCATTTTCGGACCCAAGGGGGTGTGGGCCGCGGCACAAGGAGTGTGCGCCGCGGCACACACATTTTCCAGTTTTTTTTTGGCCGATCATTCTGTACTTTGTGCCGCGGCACATGCCGCGAGGCCGCGGCTGCTGCCAAGTCAGCTGCGCGGCACACCCGATCGGGCCGCGGCTGCTGCCGATCCTGGCGCATATTTTTGGCCCTGTGCCGCGGCACACTTCGGCTGAGCCGCGGCACACAGGGCAGTCAACCCTATAATTGCATTTTCCTGAGCGTATTCAACTCATTTCATCCATTTTTTTCACCTTCTTGCGGGAGAGAGAGCTTGAGGGAGAGGATCTTCATCATCTACCACTTGAGTGTTGGATTTTCATCATTTTCTTTCGGTTGTGAAGCTCGGATCATCGATCTATCGCGTATTCTTCGGATCAAAGTGCTTGAATCTTCAAAGGTAATCTTCATCAAACCTCTTGGATTTTCGATTTGTGTTGAGATATGGTGTTTTGAATGTTAAGATCATGTTGTATGAAGTGATATACGCATGATTATGGATATGTTTGATTATTCATTGGATTATTGAAGGATTATTCAAGAACACTTTCAATTTTGAGTTGAATTTGGGGGTTTTCGATTAATCGTCGTTGTAATCACGATTTTGGATATTCATAGCGGATTATTCATCGTATTGAAGATGTTTTGTTGGTTTGAAAGAGTTCTTGGAGATTTGATGTTGGTATTATTTGAGGTTCGGTTGTAATCAATCGAAGTTGGCCACAAAGTGTTCGATATAATGCCCCAATGAACTTGGTTTAATCGTATCGACGTTTTGAGTTCGTTATATTCGTGTTTGATTCGTATATTGAACGGATTGTTGGTAATTGTATTTATTCAAGGTTGTTCGAGCGACCGATATCTCAATCAGGACGTTGTTCGTGGAAGGATAATTGTCACCGGTGTTGAGTAAGTTAATTCTTACTCGGTTAAAAGGATTTCATTCCTTTTGTTGTTGATCATTCATAATCATAACTCATTCATCATTGTATTAATCATATTGAGACTTATAAATGTCGAAGAATCACTTCATTAATGAGGAACGGCGGTTCCAATCATTTCATTGAAACTATCAATCACTTCATTATTACTTTCATCTCGGTGAGTCATTCTTGACTTTGTCAGATTATTATTATTCATTGAGATTCATTGTGGTCATTCTCGTTTATATGACATTCTGGGTTCATATTGTGTGGCCGGGTGCGGATGTGTGGAATTTTTAGTCGGGCACACGATGGCCATGTATTGGGAGTGATACATTGGTTGGTGCACACGGTAACGATTACCTCCATGAGACTAATTAGGTACAAGGACGGGTGTATCCGGTCATCCGTCTTGTACACTTGCACAGAACACTACGGGCGTACTATGATACTCCTCTTCAGCGTAATTCATAATTAAGGATATTTCATAACTTCAGATATATCATGATTGTGTATTTTCAACCCTTGAGGATTGTTGTTCTGTGTAACTGACCCCGTTGGGGGATTTTGTTTCAGGTCACGGCAAGGAAAAGGCACGGGAAGAGCATGCTGACGGCGAGGAGTCCTAGTGATACTAGTAGGGGGCCCCAGTCTTTCCGGTTATTTCAGTCATTTCAGTCATTTCAGTCATTTCCGTCATTTGTATTTTCCGCTGCAAATTCCGTTTGAGATGTTTATTTATTCAGAGTGGTGTATTTTATCTTCATATAAAATATACTAGTGTTCTGTATTGTCCTGGTGTATTGTACTTAAGATCCTCATCGGAGTATTTGGTAATATAATGTGGTTCGGTACTACAATTATATTATTTAATTCATCAGTTTTCATTCACCTGGTGGGTCCCAGTCGGGGGTCCACGGCACTGTAATATCCGCCTAGTTTGGGGTGTTACAGAGTTGGTATTGGAGACGTGGTTTGAATACTACCTTCCGAGTCATGTCTCATTTGAAATCATCGTCATCGGACTAGTATCATTGGACTTTCGCGTCACGTATGACCTGTGCAAATGCCGAGCCAATCAGACCAAGAAATGTAAGATTTCTAACGCCATGGTATAATTTCTGGCAATAATTATTCATTCATAATTCATCAGTTAACAATCCTCAATCATCATTGTCATTTTGACCAGGACGGTCAGGTTAACTCATTAATCACTCAATTTATTTCATTACTCGGTTGTTGATCTGGAAGATCATATCATTAATCTTGTTAACTTGTTCAAGATAATCATTTCAATAATTTCATCAGATAATTTATGTCACCTCAGTTATTCATTCATGTAATCATTGTGTTAGAGCGTGTATGCTCATTTTCATCACCTCATGTCATAATCATAACGTGATATTCATACGGAAAATATAATCATCATGTGACTTTCCTACTTCAGTATGGAGAGAGCAAGAAGAGGACGAGGAGGACGAGGCCGTGGTGCGGGCCGAATCCCGAGAGCTCGTGTGAATACACGTGCGAACGCAAGGGATAATGCTAATTCATCAAGCAGCGACGCTGCCACTCATTCACCTGGACGTGATCATTCACTATCGGGGAGTCGTACCCAGGACACCGCTCAGTCAGAAGGTGTTCAGGTTGACCCACTCGCTTTTATGCAGGGCATGATGGCCGAAATGACGCAGATGGCACAACTTATGGAGACGATGCACAACTCAGTTAATCAAAATCAACAGGCTCCTCCGCCGCCACCTCAGAGGCAAGAGAGGAATGTGAGCAGTATCATCGGCGACATCTCTCACCAAAGGCCACCTACTTTTGAAGGCTCATCTTATCCGGCGGATATTGTTCATTGGCTCGAACACTTCGAGAAGTTATTTGCGATGGTAGAGTGTCCCGAAGGACACAAAGTTTCAGTTGCGGCTTACTATCTGGGTAAGAGCGCTCATTCTTGGTGGTTGTCGTTGAAGCCCACCGAAGGATCATGTACTTGGGATCAGTTCAAGACTCTCATGATGGAGAGGTATTATCCGGCCCCACACAGAGAGGCCAAGGTGTCAGAATTACTCACACCCGACCCCTCAGCAGACGAGGATGTTCTCGCCATTGCCGAGAAATTTCAGGAACTTCTCCCTTTCGCCTCATCCATAATTCATTCAGAGGCGGATAAAATCAAGTATTTCAGCAAGAGGCTGAAACCCCGTATGAGATTACAGTTGCTTAATCATAATTGCACCACGTTGGCCGAATTCATTGAGAAAGCTCTTACCTATGAGCTTACAGCTAAGGAGATTTCTAAGCAGCAACCTTCATCTGCTAGCAAGAAGTCCAAGAACCGTAATCGATCGACGGCGGTGTGCCACTTTCAAGAAACCTCGTGCGGGCTCTGCTTTTTCTGAGCGACCTCCTGTGACGTCTAAACCTGCGGAATCTCAGTCACGAGCGGCCAGTTCGGCCATCACCTATTATAACTGTGGGGATCTTGGTCATGTCAGCACCAAGTGTCCGAGACAGTCTGTCACGTGTCATAACTATGGAATTGTTGGGCATAAGGCCCGTTTTTGCCGTAGGGACTCCAAACCTACTCAGACGTCATCTCAGGCCCCTCAGCAGTCAGCCGTTCAAAATCAGGCCACTCAATCAGCGTTGTTTAAAACGAAAGGAGCGACTAAAGGTGGAGCCTATAGCCAGCAGACGGGAGCGTCCGGTGCCGGGACTATCAAGCCCCGGATTTATGAGATGAAGAAGACCGATGATCCAGAGGCCCGAATGATCTCAGGTACAATCGATATTCTATCTCAACCTGTGTGTACCCTTTTTGATACTGGTGCATCGCATTCATTCATTTCCGAGTCATGTTTGAGTAGACTACGTCTGGGTAGTGCTACTAGTTGTGAGCCTTATATCATTGGTCTACCCGATGATAGACGAATTATCGGTAATCGTGAGATTCAGAATTGTCCGATTCAGCTTCATGGTCGTGTATGGCCAGCGGACCTAATCGTAGTAGAATTGCCGAGAGACGACGTCATCTTGGGTATTGATTGGATGGATCGTCACGATGCCATCATTAGTGTCCGTAAGCGTATAGTCACTATCATTTCAGACGATGTGGTCGAATGTGTGTTTCAGGGAGGTAATCCCGGCTGTTCTGGTAAGGTCATTAATTTGATGAAAGCAGTGAGATTACTCAATCAGGGGTGTGTTGGTTATTGGTGCTTTATGACCAAAAACCGAGAAATCATCAGTAATGTTGTCGGATCTTCCGGTAGTGAGGGAATATGCCGATGTTTTTCCAGACGAGTTACCTGGTTTGCCTCCACAGAGAGATGTGGAATTCACGATTGAGTTGGAGCCCGGTACGTCCCCGATATCGAAGGCACCGTCCCAGATGGCCCCGACCGTAATGCGGGAGTTGAAGAATCAACTTGAGGAATTGTTGGAGAAAGGTTATATCCGACCGAGTGCATCCATGTGGGGAGCACCGGTGTGGTTTGTTAATAAGAAGGATGGTTCTTTTCGCTTGTGTATTGATTATCGGGAGTTGAACAGGGTGACAATCAAGAATAAGTATCCCTTACCCCGTATTGATGATCTTTTGGATCAACTTCAGGGAGCTTCAGTATTTTCCAAGATCGACTTGAGATCTGGATATGATCAGTTGCGGATTCGAGAGTCAGATATCGCGAGGACGGCGTTTTGAACACGCTATGGTCATTATGAGTTTGTGGTTATGCCGTTTGGATTGACTAATGCACCTGCGGTATTCATGGAGTTAATGAATCGGGTTTTCATCGACTTTTTGGATCAGTTTGTTGTTGTCTTCATCAATGACATTTTGATTTCTTCTCGTGACCGATAGGAACACGAGGTTCACCTTCATCAGGTTCTCGACGTGTTGAGACGAGAGCAACTTTATGGAAAGTTTTCCAAATGAGAGTTCTGGATGTCCGAAGTGACTTTTCTCGGGCATGTAATTTCATCAAATGGAGTGCGTGTTGATCCTCAGAAGACGGAGGCTATCCAGGATTGGTTACCTCCGAAGAATGTTAAGGAAATCCGAAGCTTTCTCGGATTAGCCGGTTATTATCAGCGGTTTGTGGAAGGATTTTCTAAAATCGCTCAACCCTTGACGAACCTTTTGCGAAAGGATAAGAAATATACGTGGTTCGACGCGTGTCAGCGGAGTTTTGAGGAACTCAAGAGCCCGTTAATCTCAGCACCTGTACTTTCCTTGCCGCAAGGGACGGAAGGATGTGTGGTTTATAGTGATGCATCCGGATAGGGTCTCGGATGTGTGCTCATGCAGAATGGGAAGGTTATTGCCTATGCTTCACGGCAATTGAGACCTTACGAGGTTAATTATCCAACCCACGACCTGGAGCTAGCAGCCGTGGTGTTCGCTTTGAAAATCTGGCGTCATTACCATTATGGCGTCACTTGTCAGATTTTCACAGATCACAAGAGTTTAAAGTATATATTTACTCAGAAGGAGTTAAATATGAGACAGAGACAGTGGTTGGAATTAATCAAAGATTATGATATCGAGATCCTTTATCACCTGGGCAAGGCAAACGTTGTCGCCGATGCCTTGAGTCGTAAGTCCGTTCTGGAACAGATGCTTGCTCGTTTAACACTTCAGAAGGAACTTCAACAGGAATTCCTTGGAACCGAGATCGAGGTTGGGCTTCAGCGAGTGCAAGGGAAACTTTGCATGTTAGAGATTTCATCGCCACTTGAGGAGGCAATCGGAGAGAATCAGGGTTCGGACCCAGCATTGTTACGCATCCGTGAGGATGTGGCTCAGGGGAAAGCCCCTGGATTCGTGGTCCACGAGGATGGACTTTTGAGATTTAAGAGTCGGTTGTGTGTACCGTCGAATGACGAGTTGAAAAACTCGATTTTGAGAGAAGCTCATGCTACCCCTTATTCTGTTAATCAGGGGTCTAGCAAGATGTACAAGGACTTGAAACAAAATTACTGGTGGAATAATATGAAGCGAGAAGTCGCGGAATTTGTTTCGAGATGCTTAACCTGTCAGCAAGTCAAGATTGAACATCAGCGACCGGCGCATATGCTGAAACCTCTCCCTATTCCAGAATGGAAGTGGGAAGATATTTCTATGGATTTTATCACGAGTTTGCCGACGAGTCATCGTGGCATGAATACGATCTGGGTGATCATGGACCGCTTAACTAAGTCAGCCCACTTTCTCGAGATTAAGGATACTTGGGGTCCTGAGAGACTTGCCCAGTTATTCATCAAAGAGATAGTGAGACTGCACGGTACTCCTAAAAGTATCGTTTCCGATCGTGATGGACGGTTTGTGTCTCATTTTTGGAAATCAGTTCATCGTGCTATGGGAACTCAGCTTAATCTCAGTACCGCTTTTCATCCTCAGTCCAACGGACAATCAGAGAGAACCATTAAGACATTAGAGGACATGTTGAGGGCATGCGTCCTCGATTGGAAAGACGATTGGGAAGCCCAACTACCATTGATCGAGTTCACGTATAATAATAGTTGGCATGCTTTGATCAAGATGGTGCCTTACGAGGCCTTGTACGGTCGTCGTTGTCGATCTCCTTTGTGTTGGGACGACTTATCAGAATCAATCGGCACCGAGCCCGATATGCTTATAGCCGCCCGTGAGAAGGTAGCTTTGATCAGGAGTTGTTTGTTGACCGCTCAGAGTCGACAGAAATCTTATGCAGACAATCGTCGTCGACCACTAGAGTTCGAGACGGGTGACCACATTTTGGTCAAGGTTTCCCCGAGTCGGGGTATTTTCCGTTTTGGAAAACAAGGGAAGTTGAGTCCGAGATTTATTGGACCGTTTGAGATTTTGGAACGAGTAGGCGAGCTAGATTATCGTTTGGCTTTACCTCCGACATTAAGCCGAATTCATAATGTGTTTCACGTCTCTCAGCTACGGAAGTATGTTGCCGACCCGAGTCACATACTTCAGTTCGACGAAATCGAGAGCGCGGATGATCATTCGTATGAGGAGCGTCCCATACGAGTCTTAGAGCGGCGAATCAAACAGTTGAGGAATAAGGCGATTCCTTTGGTTAAAATTCAGTGGTCTAGACACGGAGTCGAAGAGGCTACTAAGGAAACCGAGGATAGTATGCGGGAGAGTTATCCCGAGTTGTTTGACCCTTAGTTTCGGGGACGAAACTCTTTTAAGGGGGGGTGTATGTAATACCCGGTTGTAATTCAGTCATTATCATTCAGTAATTTCATTCGGTAATTGTCGTTATGTACTTTCTCACTTGTTAATAATCATTCATCCGTGTTCACCGTTCGGAATAACTTCGAGTTGTGTATCGATATTGTTCATTGTTTCAACCTTATTCGGGAATCGAGACAAGAGTATTATCTTGATTGTTGTAATTGATTCATTAGTCGATGTTGACGTTGGAATTCATGTCATTTCAAATCTCTTCATTGTTCGAATCGTGTTCTTGTTGGACGAACCATTGTAATCATTACTTGGAACCACCGTTTTAGGGTTTCCGTACTTCCATTTCGTGTTATTGGTTCCCTAATATCGATTCCTATTGCTTTTATTCCCTTCCCGGGTCAATTTTCATCGTTTTAGGACCCAAAGGGGTCTGGGCCGCGGCACAAGGAGTGTGCGCCGCGGCACACACATTTTCTAGTTTTTTTTGGCCGATCATTCTGTACTTTGTGCCGCGGCACATGCCGCGGAGCCGCGGCACCTTCTTAGAGTCACCGCGCGGCACACCTGTCCGGGCCGCGGCACACTCGTGTGGCACTTATCGGCCAAACTTTCTGTACCTTGTGCCGCGGCACATGCCGGCAGGGCCGCGGCACACTGCCGATCACTGGGTGCATATTTTTGGCCCTGTGCCGCGGCACACTTCGGCTGAGCTGCGGCACACAGGGCAGTCAACCCTATAATTGGATTTTCCTGAGCGTATTCAACTCATTTCATCCATTTTTTCACCTTCTTGCGGGAGAGAGAGCTTGAGGGAGAGGATCTTCATCATCTACCACTTGAGTGTTGGATTTTCATCATTTTCTTTCGGTTGTGAAGCTCGGATCATCGATCTATAGCGTATTCTTCGGATCAAAGTGCTTGAATCTTCAAAGGTAATCTTTATCAAACCTCTTGGATTTTCTATTTGTGTTGAGATATGATGTTTTGGATGTTAAGATCATGTTTTATGAAGTGATATACGCATGATTATGGATATGTTTGATTATTCATTGGATTATTGAAGGATTATTCAAGAACACTTTGAATTTTGAGTTGAATTTGGGGTTTTTCGATTAATCGTCGTTGTAATCACGATTTTGGATATTCATAGCGGATTATTGATCGTATTGAAGATGTTTTGTTGGTTTGAAAGACTTCTTGGGGATTTGATGTTGGTATTATTTGAGGTTTGGTTGTAATCAATCGAAGTTGGCCACAAAGTGTTCGATATAATGCCCCAATGAACTTGGTTTAATCGTATCGACGTTTTGAGTTCGTTATATTCGTGTTTGATTCGTATATTGAATGGATTGTTGATAATTATATTTATTCAAGGTTGTTCGAGCGACCGATATCTTAATCAGGACGTTGTTTGTGGAATGATAATTGTCACCACTGTTGAGTAAGTTAATTCTTACTCGGTTAAAAGGATTTCATTCCTTTTGTTGTTGATCATTCATAATCATAAATCATTCATCATTGTATTAATCATATTGAGACTTGTGAATATCGAAGAATCACTTCATTAACGAGGAACGGCGGTTCCAATCATTTTATTGAAACTATCAATCACTTCATTATTACTTTCATCTCGGTGAGTCATTCTTGACTTTGTCAGATTATTATTATTCATTGAGATTCATTGTGGTCATTCTCGTTTATATGACCTTCTGGGTTCATATTGCGTGGCCGGGTGCGGATATGTGGAATTTTTAGTCGGGCACACGATGGCCATGTATTGGGAGTGATACATTGGTTGGCGCACACGGTAACGATTACCTCCGTGAGACTAGTTAGGTACAAGGACGGGTGTGTCCGGTCATCCGTCTTGTAAACTTGCACAGAACACTACGGGCGTACTATGATACTCCTCTTCAGCGTAATTCATAATTAAGGATATTTCATAACTTTAGATATATCATGATTGTGTATTTTCAACCCTTGAGGATTGTTGTGCTGTGTAACTGACCCCGTTGGGGGATTTTGTTTCAGGTCACGACAAGGCAAAGGCACGAGAAGAGCATGCTGACAGCGAGGAGTCCCAGTGACACTAGTAGGGGGCCCCAGTCTTCCCGGTTATTTCAGTCATTTCAGTCATTTCAGTCATTTCAATCATTTCCGTCATTTGTATTTTCCACTGCAAATTCCGTTTGAGATGTTTATTTATTTAGAGTGGTGTATTTTATCTTCATATAAAATATACTAGTGTTCTGTATTGTCCTGGTGTATTGTACTTAAGCTCCTCATCGGAGTATTTGGTAATATAATATGGTTCGGTACTACAATTATATTATTTAATTCATCAGTTTTCATTCGCCTGGTGGGTCCCAATCGGGGGTCCACGGCACTGTAATATCCGCCTAGTTTGGGGTGTTACAGACCAAATGTTTTACTGTGCTCTTTCTCTAGCCATGCTATTCCTTTAAAAGGATGTTGGTTTTTCAAAAACACCATGTGACGACTGTAAAAACAACAACATACATGTAAATATAATACTTGATACAATGTCAACTGGACATGAATATATTGAAATAAGGACTAGGAACCAACATGGACATGAATATATGGATTATATAATACTTGATATAGTGTCAACTGGACATGAATTAGTGACTTTATCATATAAGGACCTTTCTGTATATCCTTTGCTACAACATATGCTATGATTCTTAGGCAAAACAGACACGAGATAACTACCAGCACATTAATGAAGATTTGTATAACCTAAAAATTAATTTGTCGTTCCAAATTGTGGGGTGCTATTAAATGTGTAGCTGATGTAATACATTATAGAGAGTAGTTTACACTAGAAACTAATGCACGATGGTAAGTATACGTTCAAGGGAAACATGCATGATCAATTATTCTGCACCACACCGAGCATATGAAGTACAGTAACCAATGGTGCAGCTTAAAGTAGCAAGATGCTAGACGGTCTTGAAGGCAACACACTAGAATAAACAGCTGCTGAATCTGTTAATGTTCTCACTAGGAAAAATGGGTGCTTTGAGTCATCACTCGAAAAAGAGTGGCAGCACAGCTGCTGAATCTATTAATGTAGTACAAAGAAAAAAAATGTAGCTCCCAATTGAAAGAAAAGGTCCATGAAAATGATAACTCCAGTCAAACAAAATCAGAGGGAGCAAGAGTACTATAACATTTCTGCCATATTTACCAATAGTGAAGCTGCAACTCAATAAAGCTAAGCATATAATTGGTTCCTAGTCCTTATTTCAATATATTCATGTCCAGTTGATATTGATTACCTGCCTTTTAAATATTCATTTGCGACTAGTATTATACTTGATACACCATATTGTAAAATATAAAACAACAACATGCATGTAAATAATACTTACTCGATATAGGGTACAACTTCAGGTGTATTTTGCAAGACATAGAAATGTGCTTTAATGAAGAGCTCTGGAGAAACGTGAACCGATTTACCCGCTGATAGTGGAGTTCCATCCCTAAGAGAAATATTATCTTCAGCATTCTCTCTTCCAAATCTATTTTGCTTGTCAGGTGGAATACCAACAGTCTTCAAGCTTTTTAGGAATTCGCTGAAGAACTCAATCATCTCTTCTGCAACATTCTCTTCAGCAATACATCCTTCTGGTTTATTTTTATTTCGCACATGCCCTTTAATAATCTTCATACACCTTTCGAATGGATACATCCACCGAAAGCATACTGGACCACATAATTTTACTTCCCTAGTAAGGTGAACAGTTAAATGCACCATAACATCAAAAAAGGATGGAGGAAAGTATTTCTCGGCGAGCACAATGTCACACGAGTTCTTCTTGTAACTTATCGATCTCCTCCACTTTGATTTCTTTGCTACATATTGATTTCAAAAAGAAACAAAACCTAAAAATTGCATTTCTAGTGGGTTTCGGCATAATAGATCGTATGGCAATGGGCAAAAACTGTTGCATGAGCATGTGATAGTCATGTGATTTTAGTCCGATAAGCTTCCTATCCTTTAGACTCACCAAATTAGAAAAATTAGAACAATACCCTTGTGGAACCCTTAAATTGTATAATGATTCACAAAACTTGTCTTTTTCCTCTGTTGTTAATGTGTAACTTGCTGCCGGAAGTGCGGTTATGTTTCCTTCTATCTTAGCTTGTAACTCTGGTCTCAACCCAAAATGTGCCAAATCTGATCGAGCCTCTAATACATCTTTCGTCTTTCCGGTGATGTTTATCAATGTTCCGACTATACTCTCAGCCACATTCTTCTCGATATGCATAAAATCTATACAATGTTGGACACAATTATATCGCCAATACCTAAGACGTCGATACCATACATTATATTTCTTCCAATATGTGGTTTCTTTGTTTCCAACGTCTGAACAACCCACTTCTTTTGATGTTCTCCTCTTTCTTTTCATCTTCCCACCTCTTCCAGTCGAAGTTTGTTGGATGTCTGCTTCCTCTACCTTTCCCCATTTATTTATAATATACTTGACCTCGTTATATATTTCTTCCCCATTCATAAGTTCAGGAGCATGTCCTAACTCTTGTTCTCCATTGAAACCCTTCTTTTGACTTCTAAATGGATGGTTATATGGTAGATATCGTCTGTGGCCAGCATAACTCTGTTTCTTCGATTTAGGAAGTCTAATACAGTGTGTCTGTTTACCACATACTACACAACCTTTGTATCCGCTGTAAGGACATCCACATAGTGTATCAAGTGCCGGGTAATCATTTATCGTCCATAACACAACTGCACGTAGAGTAAACTTCTCTTGCGCAAATGCATCGTATGTTTCGACTCCAACTTCGAATAAGAGCTGCAGGTCATCAATCAAAGGTTCTAAGAAAACATCAATATCATTTCCTGGCGTTCCCGATATCAATAATGAAAGCATGATAAACTTTCTTTTCATACACAACCATGGTGGCAGGTTGTAAATGACAGTTAAAAGTGGCCATACACTGTGATGCCTATTTCCACTATTCACGTTGACTCCGTCAACCGAAATGCCTAGCCGTAGATTTCTTGGATCGTTAGCAATTTCTGGATATCTGTCATCTATGGCAGCCCATGCGGGTGAATCTGCTGGGTGACGTAAAACACCGTCGTTTATTCTACCGGTCGCATGCCATGTTAAATCTTGTGCTATGGTCTTTGATTGAAACAGTCGTTTCATACGCGGAATAATGGGAAAATGCCACAATACTTTTGCAGGAATATTTTCGTAAATTTTCTTTTTTGCCTCATCCATCTTCCATCTTGATTTTCCGCAAGTGGGACATTGTTTCGCGTCTTTATACTCATTTCTGTAAAGAATGCAGTTGTTGATACATGCATGTATCTTTGTATACCCTGAACCCATTGCTTTCATTGCTTTCTTGGCCTCATATGTACTACTTAACATTTCGTTACCTTTAGGCAACATCTTCTTTAACAAAACTAGTGTTTCAGTAAAACACTTATCTGAAACTCCAAACTTACTCTTCAAATTAAGGAGTTGTACAATTGCAGACAACTTTGTGAAGTCAGGACACCCTTCATAAAGTGGCTTCTCAGCATCCTCAATTAGTTTTTGAAATTTGTCAAGGTCCTCAGTGAAATTTTCTTCTGTAGCTTCAACCATCTCTACTGTTTCAGCAGCATCTGTTGGAATTCCTATTGTGAAATTCGTAGATGCAACAAAGTCTGTTGTGTGCATTGCATAGTTGTCTTCAAAAAGCACACGTCTCGGTGGGTCCTCTTTTTCTCCCTGCTTAATCCAATTGGTATAGTTTTGATCTATTCCATATCTGAATAAGTGATGATCTACCTCCTCCACATGAAGAGAAATGTGGTTTAGACATCTGGTACACGGACATGGAATTTTTATTTTTTCTCTAGTTTTTAGAGGGTCCATATTCCTTAAGATTTTCAAATTAAGGACCGCATAATCTATAAATGCTGCAACTCCATCTACATAAGGCTTTTTGTGTCTATCAGTTACCATCCAAGACTTGTCCATCTGTTTGTCACAATAGTGAAAATTCGGACATGTACCTATAAGTACTTTTAGAGATAAAAATAACTTGCCACATCGTTCAATACAAGTGGGACACATATACATATGTATAACTAATGTTTATAGATAAAACTATGCTATTGTTTGGTTATCAGAATGCTTTATATAATAGTTTATTGAAGCTTCAAATGTGTTATTTCCATAGTGTTTATCAATTACTATTCAGGTTATTTATGAACAGAATAAATGTGTCTCCTACCTTCTCGTGAAGACACATTGCTTATGTATGTACAAAATATGATCCCAAAACAATAAAACCTAAACTGATCAGCATTTGAAATGGCAATGCCACACCATAGTCTGCAAAACCAAGCCGCATATTACACAGTAAAAAAGAACGGCGCAAGAATGTCTATCCACTCTTATGTTATGTATGTATATATAACATATACATGTATATGATTATCTATACCTAAGCATTCAAGCCTAAAGCTTCACAATGGAGTAATTTCAACAAAAAAAAAAATGAACTTCAATCTGAACAACAGGGCCAAGAAAATCTTTAACAAAAATAAGCATATTGCACTGACAATTGGTTGGTAGCAAACTGATAAACTAAACACGAATACAAATTTGCAGAAGTTGAAGATAATTTTTTCACTCGCTCAGCTCAAAAACACTATACAGATAAAACACAAACACAATATAAACGATAAAATTATAGACACAAGGAAAGCTATAAGAGAAGATTACCCCATCACATAATGATTTTAACAAAATATAATCAAAAACCAGGCATTAAGCATTGTAATGTATTCCAACTAAAAAGTTAATTTATTCAACACAAAATATGTGAAGTAGAAATAGTCAGTAACTTAATCTATCATATTAATAGCAATATAATAGGATGCAACCAGTACTACAACATTACCGAAGGCAGTCCGTGACATCAAACGTAATGGATTTTTTAAACCATATTCAACAAATAAAAATTGAAACTTTAAGTTACATACATGACTCAGTCTCTAATCCAATTGTTAGAGTTAGACTATACTGCGAGAGCCGGGGAAAGGCGAGGTTGGACGGCGGTAGGCAGCAACCGAGTCAAAGAATGGTTGCGCGAGCGCCGGAGAAGAAATTTTGATTCTTACAGCCGATTATTTTTTATGCTGGTGGTGGTGGATGGTTGTTCGAAAAAGGGGGAAGATAAAAAAAGTTGCCTGGTGAGAAAAATAGAGAAAAACGAAATAGTTCTAAATAATAATAAAAAAAGTTGCCTGGTGAGAAAAATAGAGAAAAACAAAAAAAAATTGCAACGGGCCTAGTGAGAATCGAACCAGGGACCTGGGGGAAATGTGATAGTGCCCTTGCCACCTTGTCTGGTAGTGGCATCCGCGATAAATCATGCACAAGAAATTGTTTTATATGTACCAATAGAGAAAAACGAAAAAAAATATTGCAGCGCGCTGGTGAGAATCGAACCAGGCACCTAGGGGAAATGTGATAGTTCCCCTGCCACCTTGTCCGGTAGTGGCATCCGCATTAAATAATGCACACAAAATTCTTTTATATGTAACAATAGAGAAAAAAATATTGCAATGCGCCTGGTGAGAACCGAACCAGGCACCTAGGGGAAATGTGATAGAGCCCCTGTCACCTTGTCCGGTAGTGGCATCCGCGGTAAACCATGCACAAGAAATTCTTTTATATGTAACAATAGTTGATTTTCACGCTAGCTTTACTTCATATTGGAAACAAGACTGTATATAACTTCAGTGTAAACTTACATAATAACAAATAAACTACTAATATAATTTGAAGGTCTGGGCTTCGAGTCCGCCACGACGCAACCTTTAAATTTATGTGATAATTTAATATAATAATAATTTGCTTTTAAAAAAAATTAAAGAAAAAGAAAACTACTAATAATTTGTCATATGTATAGCATAATCCTATATAAATGTTATTCGACAATAAAAAATAATGATTATATCAGTTAATCGGATCAACCTAGTCGATTTTCACGCTAGCTTTACTTCGTATTGGAATCAAGAATGAATATAACTTCAGTGTAAACTTACATAATAACTAATAAACTACTAATATAATTTGAAGGTCTCGGGTTCGAGTCCTCCGCGACGCAACCTTTAAATTTATGTGATAATTTAATATAATAATAATTTGCTTTTAAAAAAAATTAAAGAAAAAGGAAACTACTAATAATTTGTCATATGTATAACATAATCTTATATAAATGTTATTCGACAATAAAAAATAATGATTATATCAGTTAATCGGATCAAGCTAGTCGATTTTCACGCTAGCTTTACTTCGTATTGGAATCAAGAATGAATATAACTTCAGTGTAAACTTACATAATAACAAATAAACTACTAATATAATTTGAAGGTCTCGGGTTCGAGTCCTCCGCGACGCAACCTTTAAATTTATGTGATAATTTAATATAATAATAATTTGCTTTTAAAAAAAATTAAAGAAAGAAGAAACTACTAATAATTTATCATATGTATAGCATAATCTTATATAAATGTTCTTCGACAACAAAAAATAATGATTATATCAGTTAATCGGGTCAACCTAGTCGATTTTCACGCTAGCTTTACTTCGTATTGGAATCAAGAATGAATATAACTTCAGTGTAAACTTACATAATAACAAATAAACTACTAATATAATTTGAAGGTCTCGGGTTTGAGTCCTCCGCGACGCAACCTTTAAATTTATGTGATAATTTAATATAATAATAATTTGCTTTTAAAAAAAATTAAAGAAAAAGGAAACTACTAATAATTTGTCATATGTATAGCATAATCTTATATAAATGTTCTTCGACAACAAAAAATAATGATTATATCAGTTAATCAGGTCAACCTAGTCGATTTTCACGCTAGCTTTACTTCGTATTGGAATCAAGAATGAATATAATTTCAATGTAAACTTACAAAATAACAAACACAAACACAATATAAACGATTTGACCACCATTTTAAAACGTTCAATCAATGATGATCAATCAATTATTAAGTTCTCAATTTCAATTTACATAACTTCTACATTGAATAGTTGATCATCAATCATGTCTATCTATTTGACCACCATTTTAAAATACGTTTGAATTAGTGTTGCCACATTGTAACGGAACCGACGGTTCTGGCACGGACCGACCCCTGGTCGACGATTCCGATCCGGACCGTTGACCGCGGGCCGGATCCGTAACCGGAATTGGTATTAAGCACGGTCCGGTTACGGGCCGAACTTTCTGGGCCCGTTAATCTGCGGTCCGAACCAGTGGTTCGGCCCGGAACCGGCCCTTCTGTAGTCATTACATAAAAAAAATAAAAAACACTCGTAATTTCATTCAAATCCTCACAAATCCATACTACAATTCTGATTATCAATTCCAGTACTTGGTTCAGTTATTTTAACACATTCCAACCGAGTTCTAGATTAATTCATCTCTACGATTATCACCAAACTAATCACTTCGTTCTAACCATCAATATGAAGATTATCACATCAAGAAACCTCTACAAATCATGAACTATACTCGAAGAACACCCTCTACATTTATCTTCTTGAATTCATCCAACACATGTGATAACCTTAACAAATCATTCCTCA
Organism: Orobanche coerulescens; assembly: GCA_033398695.1. Classification (NCBI taxonomy): domain Eukaryota; kingdom Viridiplantae; phylum Streptophyta; class Magnoliopsida; order Lamiales; family Orobanchaceae; genus Orobanche; species Orobanche coerulescens. The sequence continues at coordinate 8,821,945 of CM065814.1, forward strand.
AAAGAGTGTTTCAAATTCATCGTCAAAGGCATGTTATTAAATTAACTTAAGTAATTTTAAAATTTCAACACTTGTTAATTTAGAAATTTTAACACTAAAATCACTAATCATTTAATTTCAAAAAAAAAAAAGATATAAAAAATATTACAATTAATTATAAATTACATAAAAACACAACCTAAATAGTTTCAACATTCGAAATTTCAACACAACTACACAATTCATATAATTTCATTCAAACATAAAAAATAATAAAAAAATGATGAACTGCCGGTTCGGCCCGGGAACCATCGGTTTTCGGACCGGCCCTGAACTTCCGGTTTCGGACCTAGAAACCGGCCCTTCTGCAGAATACCAGGGCCGATTACGGTTCACCTTTTCTGGTGAACAGGAACCACCGGTTTGGGCCTGGAACCGGCGGTTCACGACAGTTTGAACCACCTTGTATGGTAATTTTTCTCGTATATGCATGTAGGAGTCATGATGGATGGTACGGAACAACCAAATCATCCATTTTAATCCATAACGAAAAACAACTCGTGCTCCATACGTAACACCCCCGATATATTCAGGAATATTACAGCGCCGTAAATCATTTACATAAGGATTTACAAGGCTGAAGAATTGAACAGACATTAAGAGGTACTAACGAATGGAAATAACGAAATTAAGATACAATAGTTCTGACGAAATACTAAAAAAATACAAATGTTCAACAGAAACTTATTAATACATCGCCAAATTCAAATTCATCATAAACGACTTTGTACTCGAGTACTTATTGAAATAACCAATAAACAATGACAAAATAAACCCTAGGAACATCACTCTGCACCCTCGTCGTCATGCAGCTCCAGTGGTTGTTTTCCCGCTCTCCTAGATCCTGAACATAAACAAAATGTTCACCCCCGAAGGGGTTAGCACAACGATGCTAGTACAAGTGCCACAACATATTATTCATATTTCACGAAGAATAATAATGTAAACGACAAAAATACCAACAAGTCTTCTCCTAAGAGAAACTCATAAATGACATACATAACTGATAATTACAACATGATATCACAACATACACATGGTAATTCCGACGATCCAGCGTTCACTGCCTAGAACCCACGATGATCCCGTCAGACCAACCCGTGGTGGAAAAACCCATCCGATGATCCAGCGCACGCTACCATAGATCCCCCGATGATCCCGTCGGACCAACATGAGGTGGACATATAACAACGACATACATGCACGACAATATGTATAACATCAATACATAAAACAAATAAGGTACTTGCCTCGATTCGAAGACAAGAACAATACTTTCACGAAAATGAACACTCGAAGGTCGCCCCCCTCAGTCAATCACGTAACAAGCTCGAACCTTAACAAAAGAAATAATATAGAATTTATCTCACGTCGTACGAATGTCTAACAATTCGATTTACGGCCAAAAGCTCATAAAATGTAATCTGCCTGAACTGCTTAGCGCACGCTAAGTACTCTGTGTAGCGTGCGTTAAGTCTGCTCGATAGCGCACGCAAACAACAAAGCCTAGCGTACGCTAACTATAAATGGTCAGTACTTCATTGATCAGCCGACTGACTCGTCTGATGGCCTAACGTACGTTACGTACCAAACGTAGCGTACGTTAACTCATGCTCGATAGCGCACGTTAATCTACATAGCTTAGCGTGCGCTAACTGTGCATGGCAGTTTACTACAGGGCGGTAGACTGATCTCAACATGATCAAACCAATGAAATCTTCAGTGTTAATTCATGTTACCTCCATGAATATCATGTTTATACGGTTATGAATGATCTTACGGATAACAACAACTTCGGATTCAAGAATATGTATACTGTTATGAAACCATAATCCATTTCACTTACAATTCCTCATGCGATAATTCGGAAGGCTTAACAGTCGATATCAACACCTTTATATCAATCAAAAACTATCATTCTGTAGTTTGATTAACATTCCATCTTTACAAGATAAATCCATCCATGATCAATCCTTTAGATTCGTCTAACAATAATGATGTTAAAGTCAAGTTCATGATTGCTATGAAGACACTTACTAGATTCGGATTTATCAATGATAGAAGTTTCCTCTACTTGTTCAATGTAATAAGATTCTAATCATGATGTTCATAATCAAGGTACTTAAGGCATAATCATCTCAATATTCCAAACATGGTGTGCTATGGATAATTCACCCAAGAAGATCAATATTTGCTAACATGACCATATTATTCTCCATAACATGAATCTAGAGTTGAAGATAGAATCAACATAATATGACGAAATCACTGAACCACAAGGTAGAATCTGACTCCGGTTGGTTATATGCCACTCCAAGAAGTTACTTCTCTTCAATGATCACTCACAAGTAATATCCAATGTTCAAGGATCAAAGAGATGTGTTCTAAGTGTGTTAGGAGGATAATTATTGCTCTATGGTCTCTCAAGACTGAAGAATGAATGAAGGAAATGCGAATAAAAAATGGAGTCCTGGCCTATATATAAACTTTCTGTACAAAGCAGATTAGCACACGCTACTAAGAATTCCTTAGCGTGCGCTAATAAGAGTTGACTTCAAAACTGTCCAGGTTCGTCTGCGGGAATCTTATCCGGACCCATGTCCCGGCTGGCGCATATGCTAGCCGCCCAGCTCAATAATTGAGTGCCTAGCACACGCAACTCCTACATACGTAGCGTGCGCTAGTAGTAGCTGATAGCGCGCGTTAAGCTACATTCTTAGCGTGCGCTATCACGAGTTTGCATGAGAAAATTTGCATGATGATATACTTATGTACAAAGATACCAATGTGAGAAATAACATACTCTGATTATCGAGATCATAAATCCGAATAATACATGGTTCGAATACAGATGAAATACACAATAATAAATCCGGATATTACATACTCTCCTACTAAAAAGGAGTTTCGTCCCGAAACTCAAGACGAAAATAACTCTGGATATCTGGACTTCATACTATTTTCCGTTTCCCATGTGGCTTCTTCCACTCCATGACGTGACCATTGAACTTTGACCAAAACGATTGGTTTGTTCCTCAACTGCTCAACTCGACTCTCGAGTATCTTGACCGGTCTTTCTTCAAACTTCCCATCCTAAGAGACTTCGATCTCCCAAAATCAATGACATGACTAGGGTCTGGTATATATCTCCGTAACTGGGATACGTGGAACACGTTATGAACATGGCTCAACGACGGTGGCAATGCCAATATATATGCCAACTCTCTAACTCTTTCAAGGATCTCGAATGGTCCGATATATCTCGGACTCAACTTTCCCTTCCTTCCAAAATAAAAAATTCCTCGAGTAGGAGAAACTTTTAAAAGTACGTGGTCTCCCGTACTGAAATCCAAAGGGCGACGGCGTACGTCTGCGTAAGATTTCTGGCGACTAGGGGCGGTCAACAGCCTTTCACGAATTAAGGCTATCTTCTCTCGAGTCTGTACGATCAACTCTGGTTCTATCCCGATCAAGTCTGATGAATCGTCCCAACATAGGGGCGATCTACATCTCCTTCCGTATAATGCCTCAAACGGTGCCATCTTAATGGAAGCATGCCAACTATTGTTGTAGGTAAATTCAATCAACGGTAGATGAACTTCCCAATCAGTTGACCAATCTAAGGCACAAGCCCTCAATATATCTTCAACTGTTTGAATAGTCCTCTCGGATTGCCCATCAGTCTCCGGGTGATAAGCTGTGCTGAAGTTTAATTCAGTTCCCAAGGCCCTATGAACTGCTTACCAAAACTGAGACACAAAACGGCCGTCTCGATCAGAAATAATGGTCTTCGGTGTACCATGCAATAGAACTATCTCCGAAATAAATACTCGTGCCAACCTCTCTGGTCCCCACGTATCCTTAATGCCTAGAAAATGAGCCGATTTGGTTAGACGATCAACTATCACCCAAATCATGTTCATTCCTGTCTTGGTTCTTGGCATATTAGTAATAAAGTTCATTGATATGTCCTCCCACATCCATTCAGGAATCGGGAGCGGCTTCAACATCCCGACAGGTCGTTGATGCTCGATCTTAACCTGCTGACAAGTCAAGCATTTCGAGACATACTCCGCTACCTCTTTCTTCATGTTGCCCCACCAAAAGTTCTGTTTCAGGTCCTTATACATCTTACTGGTGCCCGGGTGGATAGAATAGGGCGTGCTGTGAGCTTCCTTGATAATCGTCTGTTTCAGAACCTCGATATTAGGAACGCAGAGTCGGTTCTGAAATCTTAAAACTCCATCATCATGAATTACGAATCCGGGGGCCTTTCCTTTGATCACTTCATCACGTAACCGAATCATCAGAGGATCATCCGCCTGTCTAGATTTGATTTCTTCGGTTAATGATGAAGTTATTTCCATCACTCACAATTGTCCTTGGACTCTTTGTAACCACACTTCAATTCCTTCTCGAATCATCTCTCGCTGAAGGCTAAGTTCGGAGGTCAGAGTCTCCAGCATCTGAATAGAAACAGGCTTACGGCTGAGTGCATCGGCCACTACATTCGCTTTTCCTGGATGATACAAAATCTCCAAGTCATAGTCCTTAATCAGTTCTAACCATCTTCTTTGCCGAATGTTCAACTCTTTCTGACTTAAGATGTATTTGAGACTCTTGTGATCCATAAAGATCTGACAGTGAGTCCCGTACAAATAATGCCTCCAGATTTTCAAAGCAAAAATCACTGTTGCCAGCTCCAAATCGTGCGTTGGGTAATTCACTTCATAAGGTTTAAGCTGTCGCGACGCATAAGCGATCACCTTATCATTCTGCATCAATACGCATCCGAGCCCTTGGTTCGAAGCATCACTGTAAACTATAAATCCTCCAGTTCCCTGTGGAAGTGATAGAATCGGCGCCGTCGTCAATCTCTTCTTCAATTCATCAAAGCTAATCTGACACAACTCGTTCCACTCAAACTTTTGAGTTTTCTGCAGGAGTCGAGTAAGTGGGCGGGAAATTTTGGAAAACCCTTCCACGAACCGACGATAATACCCATCAAGTCCCAAGAAACTTCAGACTTCTTTCACGTTCTTTGGAGGCTTCCAATCCAAAACCGCTTCAATCTTCTGAGGATCTACTCGGACCCCTTCAGATGATACCACATGACCGAGGAACATTACTTCCTTTAGCCAGAATTCAGACTTAGGGAGTTTAGCGTACAGTTTCTCGCTTCTTAAAAGTTCTAATACAATCCGCAAATGCTGTGCATGCTCTTCCAGTTTCTTAGAATACACTAGAATGTCATCAATGAACATGACCACAAATTTATCCAAATATTCGATGAACACTCGGTTCATCAATTGCATGAATACAGCAGGTGCATTAGTGATACCAAACGGCATCACTACAAACTCATAGTGTCCGTAACGAGTTCTGAATGCTGATTTCAGAACATCAGATTCCTTAATCCTCAGCTGATGATATCGTGATCTCAGATCGATTTTAGAAAATACTGTTGCTCCTTGCAACTGGTCAAACAGATCATCAATCCGTGGTAATGGATACTTGTTCTTAATCGTCATTTTATTAGTTCTCGATAGTCAATACATAGTCGCAGCGATCCATCCTTCTTCCGAACAAAAAGAACTGGCGCTCCCCAAGGCGAAACGCTTGGCTGGATATAGCCTTTTTCCAATAACTCCTCTAGCTGCTTCTTCGGTTCGTACATCTTAGTAGGTACCATACGATACGGCGCCTTAGAAATTGGTGTCTCTCCGGGTTCCATCTCAATGGTAAATTCTACATCCCTTTGTGGAGGTAGTCCAGGTAACTCATCAGGAAATACATCTGGAAATTCGTTCACAATAGGAATGGATGAAAGTTCCACAATTTCGTCTTCTTTTCTCATTGCATAGCACCAGTATCCGGTGCAGCCCTGTTTCAACAATTTGACAGCTTTCATCGCTTTGATCAACTTTCCTGAGCTTCCCGGTTTCCATCCCTCAAACAGTATTTCGGAACCATCGTCAGCGATCAGCGAGATATTCCTCTTTCGGTAGTTTACAATTGCTACATATCAATTAAGCCAATCGTCTCCGAGTATCAGGTCATCTCCTTGCATTTCTATCACAATCAAATTTGAGAGCTACTCTCTGCCTCCAAATGATACAGGGAAATTTCTGGTTTCTAAGTTCCCGACAATCCTCTCTCCACTTGGTAAACCAACAACATAAGGTTCACAAGTATGAAAACCAGAAATATTCAAACGATTTACAGAAGACAAGGATATAAAAGAATGCGTAGCTCCTGCATCGAATAAAACGCTAACTGGCTGGGAAAGGATCTGGACAGTACCTGATGCGACAGCAGCATCCTGATCGTCTGTTCTCCTCATCTCGTACAGACGTGGGGGAACAGATCCGACACTCGGTGTACCCTTTCGGTCCCACTGTCCTCTGCCTCGCCCGCGGCCAAAATTCTGAGGCATCTGAACACTTTGCTTCGTCTGTTGGATACTGGCTTCCTTCTGGACTGGCTGTGGTGTACGGGCTCTAAAAGACTTTGCAGCCTCTTCACAGAACATCGCACGATGTCCCTCTTGACCACAATCGAAACAAGTCACGGCTGGTAGGGGGCAATTCCGTCGATAGTGCCCCGTCTGGGCGCAGTTAAAGCATTTCCTGGTAACATCAGTCATGGATGATGTTGCTCCGAAGTTCTTTCCGCTCCTAACTGGGTGCGGAGGTTTCTTGAAAGAATGAAAAGATGACTGGGACTTGCGGGGCCCGCTGCTCTTGTGCTCTGTAAAAGTACCAGAGACTTTCTGCTTCTTGGATTCCGTAAATTTCTCCATAGCAGCTTCCTTGATCTCATACGCCAACGCCTTATCCTGGTATTGACGGAGTGTGGTACATTCAAAATCGGACATGTACCTCTGGATTTCTGGTTTCATCCTTATATCAAAATGGATCATCATTTCTGCATCTGTTCTGACTAGATGTCGAACAAATGCCAGCTGTTGGTTAAATGTCTTAATTGCCTGAGATACTGGCACATCTGAAGGCTGAGCGGAGAAAAACTCCCGAACCTTGGCTTCCCTCACAGGACGAGGGCAGTACTGAGCTTCCATCTTCAATTTAAACTCTGTCCAATCAGCATCATGGTCTACAGGCCGGATGGCTTCCCACCATTCGGATGCTTCCCCTATGAGAAAGTATTGAGCGATAGAGGCTCTCCGGTCGTCTGGGCAGTTAATTCCGGCAAAGATTTTCTCCAGTTCTTGTAACACCCCAAACTAGGCGGATATTACAGTGCCGTGGACCCCCGACTGGGACCCACCAGGCAAATGAAAATGAATGAATTACACAGGTAAATGTAGTACCGAACCACATTACAACATCAATTACTCCGATGAGGAGTTTTATACAACACACCCAGGATGATACTGAATACAAGTATATTTTATATGGAGATAAAATATACAACAATGAGTGAAATGAATATTCAAACGGAATGTCTGCAGCGGAATAAAATAAAAGAAACATAATGACTGAAAAGACTGGGGCCCCCTACTAGTATCACTAGGACTCCTCGCCGTCACCGTGCTCTCCCCGTGCCTTAGCCTTGCCATGACCAAAAACAAGATTCCCAACGAGGTCGATACGTAACAACAATCCTCAAGGGTTGAAAATACACAATCATGATATATCTGAAATTATGAATTATCCTGTCGAAACATACGCAATCAAACATGCTATATGAATCGACTATCAGTACGGCTCAAAGGAATTGCGCCACACTACGTCCGGGATGGAAATGTGTCCGTGCACAAGCCACCAACGAGTATCGATCGAATACACGTGTGGTCTTGTACCTAATCAGTCTCACGAAGCCATCAACTCGTGTGCACAGTCCAATGTGAGGCCACCAACCAACACACGACTATAATGTGCCCGACATGAAAATCCTACACATACCAACCGGCACGCTAGTATGACCCGGAATGCCACGATATAACAAAAGTGACAACGAAAATGAATAATGACTCACCAAGATGAAATGATGGTGAAATGAATGATAGCTCAATGAAATGATTGGAACCGTCGTTCCTTATGACTGAGGTGATTAATTGACAATGACAAGTTTTGATACGGTTAATACAATGATGAATGAATTACGATTATGAATGAACAACAACAAAAGGAATGAATATCCTTTTAACCGAGTAAGAATTAACTTACACAATACCGATGAAGAATGTCCTTCCACGAACAACGTCCTAAATGGAATGTCGGTCGCTCGAACAACCTTGAACAACAATAATTACCAACAACCGATCAATACACGAATCAAATACGATCATAACCGACCCAAACGTCGATACAACAATATCCGAACTCGTAGATGAACTCTAACGAAAACATTGAGATACCCGTTGGTTAAAACCAAACCCGAATTATCGAACCAACTCCGACATGATTGATTCAAACCAGCAAAACATTATCAATGACATCAATAATCTCATAGAAATCCACAATTCAAGTTTATAATAACGACAATCGGAAATCCCCAAAATAACCGAAGTCAACCCCAAGGGTTCTTGAAATAATTCCGAAAATAACCATTAAATCCGTAAGAATATACTTATCCAAGGTAGATAATCCATATCCAACATATTCCAATGATAATCCAGGCTTACACAAAGAAATCGGGAGGAAAAACCCAAAAATCCGAAATTCTAGATCCAAGAGATTAATACCTTTGATTCGATACGATGAAGATGATGAAATGATGATTAATCCGAAAGATGAGCTTGAAGATGATGATTGATGATTACACCTCGAAGAATCCTCTCCGAATCGCTCGAAATCGCCCAAAATTACCGAAGGAATGAAATGAGATGAATAATGACGAACTCTGACTAAACTGTCCAATTTATAGTCAGTCCAGGTTAGCGTGCGCTAGCCCTTGTGCGTAGCGTGCGCTAACGAGTAATTTGGGTAGTCCAGTACCCACTGTCCGAACACGGTAGCGCACGCTACGTACCTTCTTGTAGCGTGCGCTACGGCCATACTACTAGCGTGCGCTAAGACCCATTATTAGCGTGCGCTAACGAAATATTGATGCCCAAAGATCGGAGTCCGTAAAAGCGCTCGACCTCTCGATTCGACCATGATAGCGTGCACTACAACCATTGTTTAGCGTGCGCTAATATATCGGTTGCGTACGCTAACAACAACACATAGCGTGCGCTATGAAATAATCCAGTGCAGTCCAGTAGCCACTGGACTCAACCTGATCCGTCCTTAGCGCGCGCTGCACCTCATATTAGCGTGCGCTACTTCAACCCACTAGCGCGCGCTACTTACCAATCGTGGCGTGCGCTACTTATAACTCACTGCGGTCCGGTACCTTACGGGTGCGGTAACCTTAGCGTGCGCTAAAGCCGAGTGGTAGCGTCGTTACCTATACCCAATTAGCGTACGCTAAAGGAGTATGTAGCGTGCGCTACTCCTCACGCATTTCATGATGAAAATGACAATGATGATAAACACGGCACGAAACTCCAATCAGTTAGTGATGAATGACGATTGATACACGATACAATTACTCTGAATGATGAATACCATGATGAATATGAGTGACAAATGATCAATGATGAATGATATTCGAGTATCAATTCTTGAATGATAAATCTTGAATGATAATTACCGAGTGATAATTCTTGAATTACAACCGGGTATTACATACACCCCTTAAAAGAGTTTCGTCCCCGAAACTAAGGGTCAAACAACTCGGGATAACTCTCCCGCATACTATCCTCGGTTTCCCAAGTAGCCTCTTCGACTCCGTGTCTAGACCACTGAATTTTAACCAAAGGAATCGTCTTATTCCTCAACTGTTTGATTCGCTGCTCTAAAACTCGTATAGGACGTTCCTCATATGAATGATCGTCGGCGATCTCGATTTCGTCGAACTGAAGTATGTGACTCGGGTCGGCAACATACTTCCGCAACTGAGAGACGTGAAACACATTATGAATTCGTCTCAACGCCGGAGGTAAAGCCAATCGATAAGCTAACTCGCCTACTCGATCCAAAATCTCAAACGGTCCAATGAATCTCGGACTCAACTTTCCCCTCTTCCCAAAACGGAAGATACCACGACTCGGGGATACCTTGACCAACACATGGTCGCCAGCCTAGAACTCTAATGGTCGACGACGGTTATCTGCGTATGATTTCTGTCGACTCTGAGCGGTCAACAAACGACTCCTGATCAAATCTACCTTCTCACGGGCGGCTATAAGCATATCGGGCTCGGTGCCCAATGATTCTGATAGGTCGTCCCAACACAACGGATATCGACAACGACGACCATACAAGGCCTCGTAAGGTGCCGTCTTGATCGAAGCATGCCAACTGTTATTATACGTGAACTCGATTAATGGTAGTTGGGCTTCCCAATCGTCTTTCCAATCGAGGACGCATCACTATAGACCACAAATCCTTCCGTCCCCTGCGGCAAGGAAAGTACAGGTGCTGACATTAACCGGCTCTTGAGTTCCTCAAAACTCCGTTGACACGCGTCGGACCACGTGTATTTCTTATCCTTCCGCAAAAGGTTCGTTAAGGGTTGAGCGATTCTAGAAAATCCTTCCACAAACCGCCGATAATAACCCGCTAATCCGAGAAAACTTCGGATTTCCTTAACGTTCTTCGGAGGTAGCCAATCCCGAATAGCCTCCGTCTTCTGAGGATCGACACGAACTCCGTCTGATGAAATTACATGTCCGAGAAAAGTCACTTCGGACATCCAGAACTCACATTTGGAAAACTTCCCAAAAAGTTGTTCTCGTCTCAACACGTCGAGCACTTGATGAAGGTGAAACTCGTGTTCCTCCCGGTCACGAGAATAAATCAAAATGTCATCGATGAAGACAACAACAAACCGATCCAAAAAGTCGATGAAGACCCGATTCATTAACTCCATGAATACCGCAGGTGCATTAGTCAATCCGAACGGCATAACCACAAACTCATAATGACCATAGCGTGTTCGAAACGCCGTCCTCGCGATATCCGACTCTCGAATCCGCAACTGATGATATCCAGATCTTAAGTCGATCTTGGAAAATACTGAAGCTCCCTGAAGTTGATCTAAGAGATCATCAATACGGGGTAAGGGATACTTATTCTTGATCGTCACCCTGTTCAACTCCCGATAATCAATACATAAGCGGAATAAACCATCCTTCTTCTTGACAAACAACACTGGTGCTCCCCATGGGGACGCACTCGGTCGGATATAACCCTTCTCAAACAACTCCTCAAGTTGGTTCTTTAATTCCTGCATTTCGGTCGGGGCCATCCGGTACGGTGCCTTCGATATCGGGGACGTACCAGGCTCCAACTCAATCGTGAATTCCACATCCCTCTGTGGAGGCAAACCAGGTAACTCGTCTGGAAAAACATCGACATATTCCCTCACCACCGGAATATCCGTTAACATTACTGATGATTTCTCGGTTTTGGCCATATAGCACCAATAACCGACACATCCCTGATTGAGTAACCTTACTGCTTTCATCAAATTAATGACTTTACTGCAATGTAGGGATTACCTCCCTAAAACACACATTCGACTCCATCGTCTGAAATGATAGTGACCAAACGCTTTCGGACACTAATGATGGCATCATGACGATCCATCCAATCAATACCCAAGATGACATCGTCCCTCGGCAAATCTACTACGATTAAGTCCGCTGGCCATACACGACCATGAAGCTGAATCGGACAATTCTGAATCTCACGACTTCCGATAATTCGTCTACCATCAGGTAGGCCAATGACATAAGGCTCACAACTAGTAGCACTACCCAGACGTAGTCTACTCAAACATGACTCGGAAATGAATGAATGAGATGCACCAGTATCAAAAAGGGTACACACAGGTTGAGATAGAATATCGAGTGTACCTGAGATCATTCGGGCCTCGGGATCATAGGTCTTCTTCATCTCATAAATTCGGGGCTTGCCGGCCCCCGAACCGGACGCTCCGTCTCGATAGCTCTGCTCCGCCTTAAGCTCCTGTCGTCTTGAACGACGCTGACCGAGTGGCCTGATTCTCGCACCGCTGAATGACTCCGGGGCTTGAGATGACGCCGGAGTGGGTTTAGAGTCCCGACGGCAAAAACGGGCCCTATGCCGAGCAATCCCACATTGTGGCACGTGATGCATCGCCGGACATTTGGTGCTGAAATGACCTGTTCCTCACAGTTGAAACAGGTGATGGCCGAACTGGCCGCTCGCGACTGAGATTCCGCGGGTTTAGACGCCGTGGGAGGTCGCTCAGAAAAAGTAGAGCCCGCACGTGGTTTCTTGAAAGTGGCACGACTCCGCCGATGATTACGATTCTTGGACTTCTTGCTAGCAGACGAAGGTTGCTGCTTAGCAATTTCCTTAGCCGTAAGCTCGTAAGTGAGAGCTTTCTCAATGAACTCGGCCAGAGTGATACAGTTATGATTAAACAACTGAAGTCTCATATGGGGTTTCAGCCTCTTGCTGAAATACTTGATCTTGTCCGCTTCTGAGTGAATGATAGATGAGGCGAACGGAAGAAGTTCCAGAAATTTTTCGGCGATGGCGAGAACATCATCATCCGCCGAAAGGTCGGGAGTGAGTAATTCCGGCAACTTGGCCTCCCTGAGTGGGGCCGGATAGTACCTCTCCATCATGAGAGTCTTGAACTGATCCCAAGTACATGTTCCGTCTGTGGGCTTCAACGATAACCACCATGAATGAGTGCTCTTACCGAGATAGTAAGCCGCAACTGAAACTTTATGCCCTTCAGGGCAATCCACCATAGCAAATAATTTCTCAAAATGCTCAAGCCAATGAACAATATCCGCCGGCTCAGATGAGCCCTCAAAAGTAGGTGGTCGCTGGCGAGAGATATCGCTAATGATATTGCTTACACCCCTCTCTTGCCTCTGAGGTGGCGGCGGAGGAGTCTGCTGATTTTGATTGACGGAGTTATGCATCGTCTCCATCAACTGAGCCATCTGGGTCATTTGGGCCATCATGCCCTGCATAAATGCGAGTGGGTCAACCCGGACACCCTCTGACTGAGCCGTGTCCCGGGTACGACTCCCCGATAGTGAATGATCGCGTCCAGGTGAGTGAGTGGCAGCGTCACTGCTCGATGAGTTAGCATTATTCCTGGCATTTGCACGTGTATTCGCACGAGTTCTCGGGATTCGGCCCGCTCCACGGCCTCGTCCTCCACGTCCTCTGCCAGCCCTTTCCATACTGAAGTGGAAAGTCATATGATGATTATATATCTCGCATGAGTATCACATTATGATTATATTATGAAATGATGAAAATGAGCATACGCGCTCAAATACAGCGATTACATGAATGATTAATTGACGTGACATGATTATCTGATGGAATTATTGAAATGATTATCTTGAATGAGTTAACAAGATTAATGATTCGATCTTCCTGACCAACAACTGAACAATGAAATGAATTGGTGATTAATGAGTTAACTCGACCGTCCGGTCAAAATGACAATGATGATTGAGGATTGTTAACTGATGAATTATGAATGAATGATTAATGCCAGAAATTATACCATGGCATTAGAAATCTTACAGTTCTTGGTCTGATTGGCTCGGCATTTGCACAGGTCACACGTGACGCGAAAGTCCAATGATACTAGTCCGATGACGATGATCTCAAATGAGACATGACTTGGAGGGTAGTATTCAAAACCACGCTCCGATACCAACTCTGTAACACCCCAAACTAGGCGGATATTACAGTGCCGTGGACCCCCGACTGGGACCCACCAGGCGAATGAAAATGAATGAATTACACAGGTAAATGTAGTACCGAACCACATTACAACATCAATTACTCCGATGAGGAGTTTTATACAACACACCCAGGATGATACTGAATACAAGTATATTTTATATGGAGATAAAATATACAACAATGAGTGAAATGAATATTCAAACGGAATGTCTGTAGCGGAATAAAATAAAAGAAACATAATGACTGAAAAGACTGGGCCCCCCTACTAGTATCACTGGGACTCCTCGCCGTCACCGTTCTCTCCCCGTGCCTTAGCCTTGCCATGACCTGAAAAACAGCATTCCCCAACGGGCCGGCCATTACGACAACCATCCTCAAGGGTTGAAAATACACAATCATGATATATCTGAAATTATGAATTATCCTGTCGAAACATACGCAATCAAACATGCTATATGAATCGACTATCAGTACGGCTCAAAGGAATGGCGCCACACTACGTCCGGGATGGAAATGTGTCCGTGCACAAGCCACCAACGAGTATCGATCGAATACACGTGTGGTCTTGTACCTAATCAGTCTCACGAAGCCATCAACTCGTGTGCACAGTCCAATGTGAGGCCACCAACCAACACACGACTATAATGTGCCCGACATGAAAATCCTACACATACCAACCGGCACGCTAGTATGACCCGGAATGCCACGATATAACAAAAGTGACAACGAAAATGAATAATGACTCACCAAGATGAAATGATGGTGAAATGAATGATAGCTCAATGAAATGATTGGAACCGTCGTTCCTTATGACTGAGGTGATTAATTGACAATGACAAGTTTTGATACGGTTAATACAATGATGAATGAATTACGATTATGAATGAACAACAACAAAAGAAATGAATATCCTTTTAACCGAGTAAGAATTAACTTACACAATACCGATGAAGAATGTCCTTCCACGAAAAACGTCCTAAATGGAATGTCGGTCGCTCGAACAACCTTGAACAACAATAATTACCAACAACCGATCAATACACGAATTAAATACGATCATAACCGACCCAAACGTCGATACAACAATATCCGAACTCGTAGATGAACTCTAACGAAAACATTGAGATACCCGTTGGTTAAAACCAAACCCGAATTATCGAACCAACTCCAACATGATTGATTCAAACCAGCAAAACATTATCAATGACATCAATAATGTCATAGAAATCCACAATTCAAGTTTATAATAACGACAATTGGAAATCCCCAAAATAACCGAAGTCAACCCCAAGGGTTCTTGAAATAATTCCGAAAATAACCATTAAATCCGTAAGAATATACTTATCCAAGGTAGATAATCCATATCCAACATATTCCAATGATAATCCAGGCTTACACGAAGAAATCGGGAGGAAAAACCCAAAAATCCGAAATTCTAGATCCAAGAGATTAATACCTTTGATTCGATATGATGAAGATGATGAAATGATGATTAATCCGAAAGATGAGCTTGAAGATGATGATTGATGATTACACCTCGAAGAATCCTCTCCGAATCGCTCGAAATCGCCCAAAATTACCGAAGGAATGAAATGAGATGAATAATGACGAACTCTGACTAAACTGTCTAATTTATAGTCAGTCCAGGTTAGCGTTCGCTAGCCCTTGTGCGTAGCGTGCGCTAACGAGTAATTTGGGTAGTCCAGTACCCATTGTCCGAACACGGTAGCGCGCGCTACGTACCTTCTTGTAGCGTGCTCTACGGCCATACTACTAGCGTGCGCTAAGACCCATTATTAGCGTGCGCTAACGAAATATTGATGCCCATCACTGGAGTCCAGAAAACTGTCTGACCTCTGATCTGACCACGATAGCGTGCGCTACAACCATTGTTTAGCGTGCGCTAATATATCGGTTGCGTACGCTAACAACAACACATAGCGTGCGCTATGAAATAATCCAGTGCAGTCCAGTAGCCACTGGACTCAACCTGATCCGTCCTTAGCGCGCGCTGCACCTCATATTAGCGTGCACTACTTCAACCCACTAGCGCGCACTACTTACCAATCGTAGCGTGCGCTACTTATAACTCACCTGCAGTCCAGTACCTTCTGGACTGCAGCCAGGGTAACCTTAGCGTGCGCTAAAGCTGAGTGGTAGCGTGCGCTACCTATACCCAATTAGCGTACGCTAAAAGGAGTATGTAGCGTGCGCTACTCCTCACGCACAGCTCGCAATGAAAATGACAATGATGATAAACACGGCACGAAACTCCAATCAGATTAGTGATGAATGACGATTGATACACGATACAATTACTCTGAATGATGAATACCATGACTGAATATGAGTGACAAATGATCAATGATGAATGAGATTACTGAGTATCAATTACTGAATGATAAATACTGAATGATAATTACTGAGTGATAATTACTGAATTACAACTGGGTATTACAGTTCCTTCAACCAATGGTCCCAGGTGGGAGTCTCAGAAATACCGTCGAATTTGGGTGGTTGCATCTTCGCCACCTCTTGCAGCCACCGGTCACCTCGATTTCCCATGTCTGGGATCCCTTGCTGTCTCTCTCCCTGCTGTAGTCCCACCGCCACTTGCATTCGGTCCACGACTTGGCGGCCGAGTCATCTGGTTCACCACACGAAGTATTTCTGACGGAGTTAGGTTCGTTATTGATAGATCTCTGTGGCTCGCCTGAGCTATGACTGGCCTGATTAGAAGGCGGCGCTTCCCTTTCAGCATTCCTTCGTCCGCGTCCGCGACCGCGACCACGTCCACGTACGCCTCTCAATATACTGTAAGCATAAATACTCAATATACCGGAAACAATACCATTCAAATGCTCAAGTGCAAAGGAATATAACATGTAAAAGATGAGATAGATTTTAAGAACTTACAACCACCACCCGCACGATGACGTAGGCAGTACAATGATGTTATTCGCGGCCGGTTACCTCAAAAGATATCAATGACCCCTATTTTAACCCAATGGCCAAGATATCCATAATCTTAGCTCCGATAACATATTCTGTAACACCCCCGATATATTCAGGAATATTACAGCGCCGTAAATCCTTTACATAAGGATTTACAAGGCTGAAGAATTGAACAGACATTAAGAGGTACTAACGAATGGAAATAACGGAATTAAGATACAATAGTTCTGACCAAATACTAAAAAAAATACAAATGTTCAACAGAAACTTATTAATACATCGCCAAATTCAAAATCATCATAAACGACTTTATACTCAAGTACTTATTGAAATAACCAATAAACAACAGACAAATAAACCCGGTCGGAACATCACTCTGCAACCTCGTCGTCATGCAGCTCCAGTGGTTGTTTTCCCTCTCTCCTGGATCCTGAACATAAACAAAATGTTCACCCCTGAAGGGGATAGCACAACGATGCTAGTACAAGTACCACAACATATTATTCATATTTCACGAAGAATAATAATGTAAACGACAAAAATACCAATAAGTCTTCACCTACGAGAAACTCATAAATGACATATATAACTGATAATCACAACATGATATCACAACATACACATGGTAATGCCGACGATCCAGCGTTCACTGCCTAGAACCCACGATGATCCCGTCAGACCAACCCGTGGTGGAAAAACCCGTCCGATGATCCAGCGCACGCTAGCATAGATCCCCCGATGATCCCTTCGGACCAACACGAGGTGGACATACAACAACGACATACATGCACGACAATATGTATAAAATCAATACATAAAACAAATAAGATACTTACCTCGATTCGAAGATAAGAACAATAATTCCACGAAAATGAACACTCGAAGGTCGCCCCCCTCAATCAATCACGTAACAAGAAATAATATATAATTTATCTCACGTCGTACGAATGTCTAACAATTCGATTTATGGCCAAAAGCTCATAAAATGTAATCTGCCTGAACTGCTTAACGCACGCTAAGTACTCTGTGTAGCGTGCGTTAAGTCTGCTCGATAGCGCACGCAAACAACAAAGCCTAGCGTATGCTAACTATGAATGGTCAGTACTTCACTGATCAGCCGACTGACTCGTCTGATGGCCTAACGTACGTTACGTACCAAACGTAACGTACGTTAACTCATGCTCGATAGCACACGTTAATCTACATAGCTTAGCGTGCGCTAACTGTGCATGGCAGTTTACTACAGGGCGGTAGACTGATCTCAACATGATCAAACCAATGAAATCTTCAGTGTTAATTCATGTTACCTCCATGAATATCATGTTTATACGGTTATGAATGATCTTACGGATAACAACAACTTCGGATTCAAGAATATGTATACTATTATGAAACCATATTCCATTTCAATTAAAATTCCTCATGCGATAATTCAGAAGGCTTAACGGTCGATATCAACACCTTTATATCAATAAAAAACTATCATTCTGTAGTTTGATTAACATTCCATCTTTACAAGATAAATCCTTCCATGATCAATCCTTTAGATTCGTCTAACAATAATGATGTTAAAGTCAAGTTCATGATTGCTATGAAGACACTTACTAGATTCGGATTTATCAATGATAGAAGTTTCCTCTATTTGTTCAATGTAATAAGATTCTAATCATGATGTTCATAATCAAGGTACTTAAGGCATAATCATCTCAATATTCCAAACATGGTGTGCTATGGATAATTCACCCAAGAAGATCAATATTTGCTAACATGACCATCTTATTCTCCATAACATTAATCTAGAGTTGAAGATAGAATCAACATACCTTAATATGACGAAATCACTGAACTACAAGGTAGAATCCGACTCCGGTTGGTTATATGGCACTCCAAGGAGTTACTTTTCTTCAATGATCACTCACAAGTAATATCCAATGTTCAAGGATCAAATAGATGTGTTCTAAGTGTGTTAGGAGGATAATTATTGCTCTCTGGTCTCTCAAGACTGAAGAATGAACGAAGGAAATGCGAATAAAAAATAGAGTGCTGGCCCATATATAAACTTTCTGTACAAAGCAGATTAGCGCACGCTACTAAGCATTCCTTAGCGCGCGCTAATAAGAGTTGACTTCAAAACTGTCCAGGTTCGTCTGCGGGAATCTTATCCGGACCCATGTCTCGGCTGGCGCATGTGCTAGCCGCCCAGCTCAATAATTGAGTGCCTAGCGCACGCAACTCCTACATACGTAGCGTGCGCTAGTAGTAGCCGATAGCGCGCGTTAAGCTACATTCTTAGCGTGCGCTATCACGAGTTTGCATGAGAAAATTTGCATGATGATATACTTATGTACAAAGATACCAATGTGAGAAATAACATACTCCGATTATCGAGATCATAAATCCGAATAATACATGGTTCGAATACAGATGAAATACACAATAATAAATCCGGATATTACACCATACAAGGACACGATATGTATCTCTTTATAAGCCAAAATTATACTAAAACGATATTAATCTTGTAAAATCTACATTAAATATACATGTTATTGATCTTTGGTCAATATTTTTAAGGTTATTGAGGAAGCGCTCTACCGAGGCCAAGTGTAAGTAAATATATTAAGCTTTACAAATTATCGGTTAGGTATTTATTTTTCGGAGAACTCTATTTTGTACTTTCTAGAGTAATTTCTATGACTTTATATTATAAAATGTGTTCGATTGATTTTACATATTTGTGAATGTGAGGCAAATTATATGTAATATCCGCAATTTTCGATTTTCGGTAAATTTCTTTTTTCGGTCGGAGTCCGTTTTGACGACTCGCTCATGACCGTTTCGTCATTATGAAAATGATTAATTCTACACTTTTTGACATCCGAGTTCGTTTCGGTGTCGTTTTGTTGAGTTCCGTGCTTTTTAGCGACTTTTCCGCGCTTGAGTTCGATTCTTGCGAATCTCGTTCGAAACTGCTGTTTCGAGTTTTCCGTAAGTCCGTTTAACTTTGTTAGACGTGTTGTGAACTTATGTTTGGTTATTCGATCACGTATCGTGATTTCCGGGAGTTTTGGGCCATTTTGTAATTTCTTGAAAGTTACGGGTATCCGTATCTGTAATTGTTGTCTCGACCCGTTTCTTGGTCGCGTATGATTAATTATGGTATTATGTTTTCATTTCGGGTCGTTGATGTCGTCCGCGAACTTTTCGTCGTGTTCGTTCCGTGCGTTTTCGGAAATCGGGTCGTCGAGCCCTGGCGGTTGCGGGACTGGCCGGACGGTTGCGGGACTGGCCGGACGATTGCGGGCACCGGCCGGACGGGTGCGGCAGGAACCGGCGTAGCGCACGCTACGGCCGGAAGGCTGCGCGCGCTAACCGGCAGGTGTAGCGCACGCTACCGGATGGCCTAACGCACGCTAGCGGGTCCGGACAGTGGAGTCCTGGGGGTTCTGGAATCGGTCATGCTCGGCAGGTAGCGCACGCTACTGTCGGACGCTGCGTACGCTACGGCCGGCAGGTAGCGCACGCTACGGCCGGAAGGCTGCGCACGCTACCTGGCCGAGCAGTCTAGTCCAGAAGGCTACTGGGTCGCGGCCTGGGCCGATAGCGCACGCTAGCTCGGCAGCCTAGCGCGCGCTAGTCCGGCCCAGTATAAATGTGGCTGAGCAGTCACATTTCATTTCGTTTTTCACTTCCTTCCTTCTCCGTCCGCGGCTGGCGATTCATGGGTGACGAAGCCATGTTGTTTAACAACAAATCCATGAAGTTCTTGAGTCCATAACATCAATCAATCGTCCGTTATCATCCTTTGATCCAGCGAATCAAGGTAATCTTCCTTAGAACCCTAATTTCGTGAATTTGGGGATTTTTGCATTTTCGTCCGATTCGTTCCGTGTTGTTGATTAATTCATGTTGGGTATGATTAATCTTGGTAGTATTCTTGTGTTTAACATCATTGAATCCATTGTTCTTCGTCGAATCGAAGTATATTTCTTGATTTCCTTCGAATTGACTTTTTGGGGGATTTGTCCCCGATCTCGTTTTTCATCCGTTTTCGATGGATCGATTATGGTTAAATGATGTTGTTAAACATATTCTATGGATTGTATATCCATATTTCAACTTGGAATTCCGTTTTCGGGTTTTGACGGGACGAATCGTGTTCTTGGCCGTTTTGGTGGAAATCCTTGAACCTTCGTCATTTGTTCTTTAAATTCAGCGGCTTTGGGTCATACTTTGGAATTCATTTTCGTTGTTATTGTTTTCGTTCGTAGTTCATTGTTGTGGATTGTCGTTCGGTGGAGTCGGCGAGTTCGTAGTCGGTTCGTGCCAACCTACTTCGGCCGATTCTCTGCGTTGTGGTTATTCGAGGAAAGTACCTTGCCCATACTTTTCTTATTTTATGGATATGATGATCGTAATCGTCTTGGTGTGTTTATTTGGTTGTTTGAAATGAAGTTTCAAAAGATTTCGGTTTGGCCTCGTTAAAGGCTCTCTTTCAAAACGCGTGTGTGTTTTGTGAACGTTGTGTTTTGGGAATTGATTATTTTGAACATTGAAGGCTTTGACGATATCCCTATTGTTTAAAGTTATGGAATCGTGTATTCCGTGTTTAATCTTGTTATTGTGTTTTGAAGAGTTTGATAATGATGTCGGATACGTGGCCATCTCTAGTAAGTATTCTTGATGAACTTACATTCTTAGCATATTAGTATTGCATGAGTAACGCGTGTGTGTGTATGCTCACTACGGGTTAGATCCGACGGGGTCTCGGTAGGGCTCCACGAAGCTGTGGGACCGCGAGCTTGCTTTTAACCACTACGGGTTAGATCCAACGGGGTCTCGGTAGGGATCCACGAAGCTGTGGGTCCGCGGTTAATTGTGGTGCATTTTGCAAATGTGATTTGATATTGGCATTTCCGGAAATGAGTGCTTTTGAACGGTTTTCATGATTGCATGCATCGACTAAGTGTGTAAGAGGTAAGTGTTCGTTTGGCTTACTTGGCTAGGATGGCACTAGAGTATTTTGTTGTTTGTGTTAAATCCTTTATTTGTAGATTTTGATGTTTGGGAGACGAACCTTGTGGTCGTTCTTGTGTACTGTGAGTTGATGAGATTGGGGCTAAAATCCCAACATTTTTGTAAAGGTCATTTTACGGATTTGGGGCTAAAATCCCAACGGTTTGGTAAATGTCATTTTTCGGAAAATAAACCTTTGGGGCGGTGACCCCTTTTGTCTTTGGATTTTGAAAAGTAGGATGTGATAATCCTAAATTGTTTTCTATTAAAACTCTCGATGGCATTCTAAACCGTTTTATAAATTATTTCCATTGATTTATGATATTTCGATTTTGAAATGTTTTCTCAAACTCTTGCCTCGGGAAGTACTTTTCGTTTCGTTTGGATCTTTGAGGATTCCTGGTTATTGTTATTCGTGGAATGTGAATTGTATGGCTCGTATTTGCACTTTGTTCTTGCACTAGCAAAACAGTGGAGTTTTTCTAACCCCCGAGTATTCGGGGGGTGGATGTCTGTTTTTGCATTCAGGTTTTGGAGCATAACACAGGGTCGACACGAAGGATGATGAAAGATGATCGATACTAATCACATGAGGAACCGTACTTTGTTTATTGGTTCAGTTGTACTCTATTTTTCCGCTGCTATATTTTCCCGTTGTACGGGTGTGGTTGTATTTTGACCCCTGCGTGGGCATGAGTTGTATTTGAGTTGTATGTATTTGTTGAAAGACCAAATCGGTCTACTGAGTCATTTTAGCCTGAAAGGCATGGTTGAGTTGTTATATGTCGTTACCAGCCTGGTAGATCCTTGAGGAAAGGTTCTACGGCGTGTAATATCCCTGAGCGGATTGGGGGTGTTACATAAATGGTATCAGAGCTTAGGTTGAGGAAACCTAGGCTGTCGGGTCAAGTTGTGTTGTTTGAGGCTTGTTTCGTCGGATATTATCTGACTGAGTCGTGTCGCGACGCGTCGTTTGAGTTTGTTGGTCGTGATTAGTATCGTGGGGCGATCATCATCTTCGTGCGACCTGTGGAAGTAAGTCTCCCTTCTTTGTATTGTGCCTCGTGTGACACGAGCTATTTTATGATTATTTGTTAAGTAATGGAATCCTTATGTGAATTTTGATTTCACGATATGTATTTAGTCGACTCTCGTATTTGATTTATACGAGGAGTGTCGTCGCTTGTGATGTCTTTTTATTGTTGTTTTTGTCCGTGGCTGATGATTTTCAAATCGATTTGCACGTTTTACAAGTTCTCTTGTGGAAGCTTTGTGCTTATACACATTCGACTTGTTCACTAGCCAGTGCGGGAGGGTTTTAGAGGCCTCGAATGGGGTCAGTGGTTTTGTTATGAATGTGGTATTTTATCGTTTATTTCCGTTTAAAGACATATTGTCTTGATTTTAAACGTTTTGATGCGTGTACTAGGAGTTGTTTTAGTAAACGTCGATATGTGTGAGTTTTGGGCATTCTGGACTATTGGATTTTTGGAAACCTTGAGTATCTTAGAAAAATAAATTTCGAGACATACTTTTCAAATGAGTTATTTTCTTGTGGTACATCCAAGGTGCCACAATATATTTCAAAAATTTTCTACTTCGAGGACCAAAATGTTTTGAGATACTTTCAATGTTTTAGAAACACTTTTATTTAGACCCGAGGGTCGAATATTCTGAAAGTTTTCACTAAGAGAAAGTGTCTTCATTCTTATCAAATGCGAAATGGTTCTCCAATGTCTCGATAACGATGTTTCACGTTTGTACTTTTTGAAAGGTGATACTCAAGATCAACCGGTATTCTTCAAATTATTTTCAAAATGAGGTTTTCATTTTTAAAACCTATCCATCCCTGTTTGAGGGATGAGTATATATGTATGATGTTCGCATTTTCATTTTGATGTTTGCTCCCGAGTATGATCGAATTGGCGGTGTGAGCGTTGAGTCGTTTTTCACACATTTGTTGTGTTAGCCCATGTGAGAGGCGGGATGTTGGTGTTAAATGTTGTCGTCTCGTGGTGATTTCTGCGTTGTCGCGCATGTGCGAGCTGTTAGAGCTTGGTTTGGTATGACCGTGTGCATCGGTGATCGTTCCGTTATGTGTCGGTTGTTTAATGTCTTGTTACCTTGCTCCTGTTTTTGTGAATTTCGTGGACGAGGTCAGAGGTAATACCCGTACTATTTTGACTTCGGTATTTTCTCTTTCCCCAGTCTATCGATTCGCTCATGTTCGTTGATACTTTATGAACTTGCTCGGTATTTCAGTTTCATCGTCTGAACGAGCTGTGATCTTGTTTTGAGTCGATCTGGTTATCGTTGTAAATTTTTCGAGTTCGGTTCGATTCTTGTGAACCTTGTTCGGAAGTAACATCATTTGGTTCTACTAGTTCTTTTATTCGAAGTGGATCGGATTTTGAACTTCTGTATATTCTAGTTTGTCGACTCATTTATGTTCGTTGACATTTCTGAGCTTGTCCAGCCCCTTGCTTTTGTTGATCGAACGAGTGTGGTATTGTTTCGGAATAACTCGTTTGTCGTTGTGACTTTTCAATCGCTATTCCCTTTCCTGTGGATCTTATGGGAATGCATGTCTTGTAGTTCTCACCAGATCATCCTGGGAGTTGTTGTTTGAATTTTATTATCCTTCGTGTTTCAGACATGATTGTTCGATTTTTGTTGTCTCGATCGTTTGTTTGTTCAGTTTTTGTTCTCGTTTCGTGATTGTTGAGCGTTCAGGCTCCTTTGTAATTCCCTTAAGTTCGGGAAATTAGTCTCGTTCTCGATCTTCCAACCCTTGGGCGGTGGGATTCCGTATTTGTTCAGCGGTTGGCTCGCGTTTTGATTGATGTACCGTTGGGTTGGTTAATCATATTGATTTTCGTTCGTTGTGTTTTGTGATTGTCGGATAATTGACTTGGCTATATTATCCGTTTGAGGACGCTTGTCATTTGTTGGTTTTATTATATCCCCAACGGCGATGTTGTGTTGGTCGTCGTGGAGCGCGTTTTCGCGCCGTATATTCCTTTGCGCTGTTTGTAACATTTCGCCGTTGGGCGTCAGTTACGCATTCTTGTGTATCTCGTTGAGTTTTTCCTGGTGGAATATTTCTTCTCCCTACTTGTTTTAAGTTTCGGGACGAAACTTCTTTTAAGGAGGGTAGAATGTAATATCCGCAATTTTCGATTTTCGGTAAATTTCTTTTTTCGGTCGGAGTCCGTTTTGACGACTCTCTCATGACCGTTTCGTCATTCTGAGAATGATTAATTCTACACTTTTTGACATCCGAGTTCGTTTCCGTGTCGTTTTGTTGAGTTCCGTGCTTTTTAGCGACTTTTCCGCGCTTGAGTTCGATTCTTGCGAATCTCGTTCGAAACTGCTGTTTCGAGTTTTCCGTAAGTCCGTTTAACTTTGTTAGACGTGTTGTGAACTTCTGTTTGGTTATTCGATCACGTATCGTGATTTCCGGGCATTTTGGGCCATTTTGTAATTTCTTGAAAGTTACGGGTATCCGTATCTGTAATTGTTGTCTCGGCCCGTTTCTTGGTCGCGTATGATTAATTATGGTATTATGTTTTCATTTCGGGTCGTTGATGTCGTCCGCGAACTTTTCGTCGTGTTCGTTCCGTGCGTTTTCGGAAATCGGGTCGTCGAGCCCTGGCGGTTGCGGGACTGGCCGGACGGTTGCGGGACTGGCCGGACGATTGCGGGCACCGGCCGGACGGGTGCGGCAGGAACCGGCGTAGCGCACGCTATGTCCGTAAGGCTGCGCGCGCTAACCGGAAGGTGTAGCGCACGCTACCGGATGGCCTAACGCACGCTAGCGGGTCCAGACAGTGGAGTCCTGGGGGTTCTGGAATCGGTCATGCTCGGCAGGTAGCGCACGTTACTGTCGGACGCTGCGTACGCTACGGCCGGCAGGTAGCGCACGCTACGGCCGGAAGGCTGCGCACGCTACCTGGCCGAGCAGTCTAGTCGAGAAGGCTCTTGGGTCGCGGCACAGGCGATAAGCGCACGCTAGCTCGCGACTAGCGCGCGCTAGTCCGGCCCAGTATAAATGTGGCTGAGCAGTCACATTTCATTTCGTTTTTCACTTCCTTCCTTCTCCGTCCGCGGCTGGCGATTCATGGGTGACGAAGCCATGTTGTTTAACAACAAATCCATGAAGTTCTTGAGTCCATAACATCAATCAATCGTCCGTTATCATCCTTTGATCCATCGAATCAAGGTAATCTTCCTTAGAACCCTAATTTCGTGAATTTGGGGATTTTTGCATTTTCGTCCGATTCGTTCCGTGTTGTTGATTAATTCATGTTGGGTATGATTAATCTTGGTAGTATTCTTGTGTTTAACATCATTTAATCCATTGTTCTTCATCGAATCGAAGTATATTTCTTGATTTCCTTCGAATTGACTTTTTGGGGGATTTATCCCCGATCTCGTTTTTCATCCATTTTCGATGGATCGATTATAGTTAAATGATGTTTTTAAACATATTCTATGGATTGTATATCCATATTTCAACTTGGAATTCCGTTTTCGGGTTTTGACGGGACGAATCGTGTTCTTGGCCGTTTTGGGGGAAATCCTTGAACCTTCGTCATTTGTTCTTTGAATTCAGCGGCTTTGGGTCATACTTTGGAATTCATTTTCGTTGTTATTATTTTCGCTCGTAGTTCATTGTTGTGGATTGTCGTTCGGTGGAGTCGGCGAGTTCGTAGTCGGTTCGTGCCAACCTACTTCGGCCGATTCTCCGCGTTGTGGTTATTCGAGGCAAGTACCTTGCCCATACTTTTCTTATTTTATGGATATGATGATCGTAATCGTCTTGGTGTGTTTATTTGGTTGTTTGAAATGAAGTTTCAAAAGATTTCGGTTTGGCCTCGTTAAAGGCTCCCTTTCAAAATGCGTGTGTGTTTTGTGAACGTTGTGTTTTGGGAATTGATTATTTTGAACGTTGAAGGCTTTGACGATATCCCTATTGTTTAAAGTTATGGAATCGTGTATTCCGTGTTTAATCTTGTTATTGTGTTTTGAAGAGTTTGATAATGATGTCGGATACGTGGCCATCTCTAGTAAGTATTCTTGATGAACTTACATTCTTAGCATATTAGTATTGCATGAGTAACGCGTGTGTGTGTATGCTCACTACGGGTTAGATCCGACGGGGTCTCGGTAGGGCTCCACGAAGCTGTGGGACCGCGAGCTTGCTTTTAACCACTACGGGTTAGATCCGACGGGGTCTCGGTAGGGATCCACGAAGCTGTGGGTCCGCGGTTAATTGTGGTGCATTTTGCAAATGTGATTTGATATTGGCATTTCCGGAAATGAGTGCTTTTGAACGGTTTTCATGATTGCATGCATCGACTAAGTGTGTAAGAGGTAAGTGTTCGTTTGGCTTACTTGGCTAGGATGGCACTAGAGTATTTTGTTGTTTGTGTTAAATCCTTTATTTGTGGATTTTGATGTTTGGGAGACGAACCTTGTGGTCGTTCTTGTGTACTGTGAGTTGATGAGATTGGGGCTAAAATCCCAACGTTTTTGTAAAGGTCATTTGACGGATTTGGGGCTAAAATCCCAACGGTTTGGTAAATGTCATTTTTCGGAAAATAAACCTTTGGGGCGGTGACCCCTTTTGTCTTTCGATTTTGAAAAGTAGGATTTGATAATCCTAAATTGTTTTCTATTAAAACTCTCGATGGCATTCTAAACCGTTTTATAAATTATTTCCATTGATTTATGATATTTCGATTTTGAAATGTTTTCTCAAACTCTTGCCTCGGGAAGTACTTTTCGTTTCGTTTGGATCTTTGAGGATTCCTGGTTATTGTTATTCGTGGAATGTGAATTGTATGGCTCGTATTTGCACTTTGTTCTTGCACTAGCAAAACAGTGGAGTTTTGCTAACCCCCGAGTATTCGGGGGGTGGATGTCTGTTTTTGCATTCAGGTTTTGGAGCATAACACAGGGTCGGCACGAAGGATGATGAAAGATGATCGATACTAATCACATGAGGAACCGTACTTTGTTTATTGGTTCAGTTGTACTCTATTTTTCCGCTGCTATATTTTCCCGTTGTACGGGTGTGGTTGTATTTTGACCCCTGCGTGTGCATGAGTTGTATTTGAGTTGTATGTATTTGTTGAAAGACCAAATCGGTCTACTGAGTCATTTTAGCCTGAAAGACATGGTTGAGTTGTTATATGTCGTTACCAGCCTGGTAGATCCTTGAGGAAAGGTTCTACGGCGTGTAATATCCCTGAGTGGATTGAGGGTGTTACATTATACACCAAATAATTATGTTTGATATTTAACTTAGAGATTTTTCCTTATACCTCAAACTAAGATTTGTTGTTGTGTTACAAAAATATTCATTTATCTCTTTTATTGAAGAGTACTTTGATTTCTAATTAGACTCCAAAATTAGATTTATTTACTAACCGATATTTCATATAGAATCTAAAGATAGATGTGACTGATCATTTCTTTTTAATTTTAAAAATTATAAATAAGGATGTCAATGGGTCGGATATGGTACGGGTATGCCTCCTCCATACCCTACCCTATTTGATTCAGATCGGTTTGGATATTGCTCATCGGGTAATCGGGTACCCAATGGGTATTCGGGTACCCGTATAACCTATATTTAAAAATATAAATATTTTTTAATATATATCATATATACATTTAATATAATTAATAAATTCAATTTAGTATAATAAATATTTAAAATATTATATCCATACTTAATATTAAAAGAGAGTCGTAAAAAAATCCAAAGAGACATGTGTCATTTCCACATTATTTTTTATTTTAAAAATTTAAAAAAAATAGATATTTAGTTTGAGAGGGATGTTATAGGGTTATTTTCCATATATAATATCTACCAATTAAAAATTTCCGCTCATTTTATTCTTTTTAGTCTTAACTTAATAGTTTAAACAATTATAACTTTTTCATATCAATTTTATTTTTGATAAAAAATATATCAAATTAATTCTTTTACTTCATGCTCTTTAGTTTGACATCCATATAGTATATATATAAAGTAATTTAAATAAAACAATGATATATTAGATGATTAAAATATTTTAATATAAAAGTATAAGAATATTGGAGAAAATTTATATTTTTAATTTATTTTCGTAATTTTGTACTTTAACAGTTATTTGATTTTTCAGAATTATTTTGTTTTGATTGTAAAATAATAAAATACTTATATTAATGCCAAATCATATAAAAAATTGTATTAGTAAGAATATGGGTTGGATACTTTTAATGAAAGTTGATAATAATAAATATAATTTAATTTATTATTTATAAAATAGATATAAGACTCATATTGTCCTATATGAAAAAAATAAATGCATATGCTTAATTAAATTATGGTCTTTCTATCATGTCCCCTTAGATCACATGATAAGAATTTATAAATTAAAATTAATCAAATAATAGTTTATGTGCATGTGTGTGTATATTGACTCATATATATTTTATAATAATTTTACAATATTATTGAAATCCAATCACATATTTTTAATATAATAAAATATTTAATATTTTACGCCGTGCATCGCACGGGAGAACATCTAGTTTTATATAATAATATACATAATATATAATATAATATAATCTTTATGTATAATATACTATAATAATATATCTATATAATTCGGGTATTTGGGTTTTTTAACTTGCTAGGTTTCTGGACTCCCATGGAGACATTCCTTTTCTCATCCTCACCGAATCACACCACAACTGGATGCGATCTCAAAAAAAAATGGATAGTAATTTCATATATTTCCATAAGTTTTTTCGGCTGCAAAATAAGGCGGGAATACATCATCCTTCACCACCGCCAAAAATTTTACCAAATCCATTCTAGAAAGGTAATACAAGATATTAGGTAAGTGCCATGAAATTAGGAACGGATTCTTATCATCCCTATAAACCAGATGAAAATATCCCACCAGTTGTATCGTTATCTCCATTGTCACACCAAGTCGGCTGCTATAGGTGCTCCATAACAATCTGACATTAATATGTAAGTATATCAATGAATGTTAACATTAGTACGATCTTTCATTATGATTGATCATGTTACTGATTGTATAACGAGGTGAATTATGCCTTAGAAAACTGATATTTTTGTTAACAGTTGGGGGTGTGCTTGTTGCACACCAACTGTTCGATGAGATGCTTACATGAAAAAGTTTATGTCAAATATTATTTGCTGGTTATTTATTCTTTATTGTACTACATATCAAACTTGTATGTTAATGTTCATCGTGAATGGAGAAATGACATTCACTGAGGATATACCTGAATATGAAATGGATGATGACGTTGAACCCAACGAAGGAGATTCAGGCCACGAAGATTTACAAATAACACCCTGTTGTGTCATTTTTGTGAAAATTTTGAGAATATTAGAAATTCAGAATACCCTCTTAAGACTGAAATAAGCTGTACATAATCACCCAGTCCTTCTAGTTTTATTAATCACTGGACCTGTAGAATTGTAGATAGAAAAATAAATTGCAGATTAGACATAAATTGAAGAATAACATCTATCTTGTACAAGTACAAAAAATTGCAGATTAACTTGTACTCCTGCTGCCAAGTACAAATCAGAACTGTTACCTTGTGGATTAGGAGGAACATCCTCACTAAGAGCAATGTTCATAATACCTTCTGTTAGATCTTACCAAGTTAAATCTGGAACAACTGTAATAAAAATTGCATAAGTCAGTCTAATTTATGTAGTCATAACAGCATGCTCTAATAAGTAAATGCAACTACCTTTTTCATTAAATTTCCAATCGCGGGTGCACATTATACTTTAGACAACAATATGTACTGATCTAATATCCTTTTTCATCAAATATTATTTTCTGGTTCCTTATTCTTTATTGTAACACATATCAAACTTGTATGTTAATGTTTCATGTGAAATGAAGCTTCATTTGAGAAATGACATTCATTGAGGATTTGCCCGAATATGAAATGGAAGATGATGTTGAACCCAACGAAGGAGATTCAGACCACGAAGATGAATCTGATAACAATTCAAACGAGTCCGATAGCATGACAGATGCAGAACAAGAAATGGAAAATACGGGTACTAGAAATAAAAAGACTAAGAGGGGCTTGACTCGGTTGCCAAAGTTGCGGACTGCATATACTTCTTCTGGTGGAAAAAAACGCAAAGTAACCTTTGATGAATTGGGTCGGTTTTCGGGTAAGTATAGGTCAGAGTTTCCTAGTTTTTTGGGAGATCTAGTACGGGAGAAAGTAGGAGTTAGTGAACTTTCCTGGAAGAAGGTGACAAATGAAGTTAAGGAAAAACTTTGGGAAGAGATAACGGTAAACATCTTTTTTTTTAAGTACTTGCATTGATGCTACATTACAATTTCATTCCATTCATAACATATTAGTAATTATTATTGCAGCGTTATTATGATATTGAGGAATGTAGAAGAAAGCTTGTAATGAACCGGCTAGGTAATCTTCTACGGAACTTTAGAAGAAAACTGTATGCAAATCACATAGTTCCGGACATAGGCAAACCCACCAAGCTTTCAAAAATTCCCAGACAGTATCGTACAATTATACTTAATCAAGAACACTGGGACAAGTTTGTACAACATACACAATCGGACAAATTCAAGGTTTTATTCATTTTTGTTATCTTCATCATCATTTTGTTTTCATGGTTTTACGTTAAAAAATACTTATCACACCCTTATATTTTCTTTTGGAAGGATATGTCAAATAATACAAAAATAGCGCGTTCGAATTCCCATTATCAGCATCGGATGGGACGAGGTGGATATGCAGGGCTAACAGAGAAATTGGTAAGGAGTATCCTCTTCTTGAAACCTGTAATATGCTTCTTGATTCTGTAGTATAATCAAATCTTATTTTACAATTATTGACATTATATCCGCTTCTTGATTATGTTGCCACACAATACAACAAACTAAATCAAAGGTTGCTTAATCTTGATTATGTGTTATTTAACTTATGTCTGACATTTACTTTTTCTTACATTTATTTCAATATAAGCAAAAAAATATATTATAATTCTGAGCTTTTTATTCTCTACTGATAAATATCAACATTGATATACTTTAATGTAAAATCTGAAATTTTTATGAATATTTTATACCAAAAATTAGCACGCTGTTGCCCTTTATAGAAAAAGAAAAGATATATTATAAAGGGTATAACAGTCTTTTTCATGTAGAACAATGACCAAAACTATAACTTTTTCAAGACATCTAGATACGCTATATGAATTTTTCAAAGGTTAGTGACAATGTAAAGGAGAGTAGTAAACAAGCTCATATAATGTACCATTCTTTTTAATTTACACATTATCCGTCTTTGATTCATGTTCACTATTCAAGAGTCAAATAATAATTTAATAGTTCCCAAGATTACATCAATCCCTTACGTTTGTGCAAATTAAATTATTGTATGCTACTTTTTTTGTCTCGTGCTAAATATGGCATATGTATGTATGTACAGTACAACATCCATGGTTTTCTCCGTTTTTAATTGTGAATTAATATGTATATTTAATGATTACAAGATTAAAGATAAAGTGATTGAAAAAGGTAAACTTCCCGACCGGTCATTTATGTGGAGGAAAGGACGTGAAAACAAAAATGGTGAATTGGTAGTTGATGCTGTTAAGGTCATTGCAGATAAAATAGTAAGTTTAAAGAAACTTTCTTGTATGTTGTTTTACTATAATAATTGTGAAACTTGTTAAATAACCATTGAGTAAATCTATTTGACATCTTATGTATACAGATCGATCATGAAAAACAAATCAATGATGGAGGCCTGAAGCTTGATCCGTGCACGGATGCCCTCACACTAGTCTTTGGAAAAAAACATGGCGGATTTTTAAAAGGGGTTGGCACGGTAGTCACTTCCACAAGATATTGGCATCTTCCTCGAACAAAAGGATCATCAAAAGAAGTAATTGCAGACCTTAACTTTCAACTATAGAATGAGAGACATGAGCATGCGAAGAAAGATGAACAACTTAAGGAGTTGTCCACCCAGGTGACGAAACCAAATAACACACTAAATATGGTATTAGCTCATCTTGCTTCTCAAGGAATGGCATTACCAGAGCTCACATCCCCTATAAATGAAATGTCTCCAAAACAAGTAAGTTATTTTGTAGTT
Source organism: Orobanche coerulescens (assembly GCA_033398695.1). Classification (NCBI taxonomy): domain Eukaryota; kingdom Viridiplantae; phylum Streptophyta; class Magnoliopsida; order Lamiales; family Orobanchaceae; genus Orobanche; species Orobanche coerulescens. The sequence continues at coordinate 8,854,932 of CM065814.1, forward strand.
GTTTTATTTTAATATTTATTTATAATAGGAAAATAAAAGATAATATGTTATTTAAAATGATAAACAAGTAAGATATTATGTTAATAAAGAAACAACTCCTCACAGCACAACATAAACTGATGTACACTCGATATTATGTGCCATAGATTGATGAGTGTGAACAACACAACAAAATATTTGGAAAATTACAGAAATTGTCCCAATTTCAGCAAAATGCAATTATTACATCAATTACCCTTTTTTTCTTAAATTTTGCAGGTGATTTTAGTGGACAGTAATGTTGGATCTAAGGACACTCCTAATGTTAACACATCTAAAGTACTGCAAAAGGAAGACGTAACGCCGGTAAGTCATGTAGTTGACAATATATTTGCTTTTAATATTTTATGGGTTTGGAGGGGCCTGACCTCTCCAAAATGGGAGCAATACCACAAAATACCATGTTGGAAGCGGTCCCCCTTACACATATAGCTGGCTTGAAAATGTGTAGCATTATACATCCTGCTGAAACAAATTCAGCCAGCGTGCATTTTAAACTATGGAAATTTTCAGGCTTCTTTGTTAAACGGTAGCAGTACAGAGCGGTTAGAGTTGCTCCTCTGACAAAGGGTGAACTTACAAAAATACATCCACTAATTTTTAATTACCTACAATTTGCATCCATACTTTTAATTTAGTATCAATTTATATATATAATTTGCGCTGAAGTATCCGTGGTTGTGCCTTGTGTAATATTTGTACTTTTTTCGTACTTTTTCGCTTTTGACGACTCACTTGTATCTGTTATCATGTTTTGAACTTATTTTATTTTTCACTTTTTTGTCATTCGAGCTAGTTTTAAGACTCTTTGGAGTGGTACATGGATTAATACGATTTTTCTCTTTTGTGCTTGATTCTCGTTAATAATGTCTATATTAATTGGATCATAGTTTCTGCAAAATCGCTTGATGTTTCCAGTCATATTGTGGACTTGTATGTTGGGGCTTGGCCGCGATTGTGATTTTCGAATATTTGGGACTATTTCGTAATTTTGATATTCTGGACTTTTAGTTTAGTATTCGTTTTTTCGCACCTTCAGCTTGTCATACTCGTGTTTCTGATTAGCCCTTAGACTCATTTATGGATTGTCATCGTAAGTGCTTCGTCTCCTTTCTAGTTGCATTTTTCTCGTCATTTTGGGCTGAACAGCAGTACTGCTGCTAGCAAACTCTGATTTTGGTAAATTCTACAGAACCTTATTTCGGTACTTTGGTTTTTTTTGATAAATCGTCTGTTTCAATCCGTTTTGTCTGTACAATCATGTTGCATATGATTATTCTATTATGAGTAGATGTTATTCCCCTACAAATTGATGATTAAATTCTTGAATTATGAGAAATCGAGAGGATTTAGGTTGAAATCCACACTCTACATGTTTCATTGCATATCGTCTGGTAGCCGGAGCTCCAGGTGTTCTTTTCAGTTTAGTTTTGCATTAATCATAGTCTTACGGGCGCATAACAGAAAGCATATGGCTTTTATTTTTAATTTTAGGAATGTGTGAAAACCATCAAAAAAGCCGTTGGACTTAAGAATTCGACTGCAAATCCTGCGATGCCATTGAAGAATGATTCACAACCAAAGGTACACAACACACAGTCAACAAATGTCGCGATTATGATTTTCAAGTATTGGGACTATTTCGTAATTTTGATATTCTGGACTTTTAGTTTAGTATTCGTTTTTCCGCACCTTCAGCTTGTCATACTCGCGTTTCTGATTAGCCCTTAGACTCGTTTATGGATTGTCATCGTAAGTGCTTCATCTCCTTTCTAGTGGCATTTTTCTCGTCATTTTGGGCTGAACAGCAGTACTGCTGTTAGCAAACAGAACCTGATTTTGGTAAATTCTACAGAACCTGATTTTGGTACTTTGGATTTTTTTGATAAATCGTCTGTTTCAATCCGTTTTTTCTGTACAATCATGTTGCATATGATTATTCTATTCTGTGTAGATGTTATTCCCCTACAAATTGATGATTAAATTCTTGAATTATGAGAAATCGAGAGGATTTAGGTTGAAATCCACACTCTACATGTTTCATTGCATGTCGTTTGGTAGCCGGAGCTTCAGGTGTACTTTTCAGTTTAGTTTTGCATTAATCATAGTCCTACGGGCGCATAACAGAAAGCATATGTCTATTATTTTTATTTTTAGGAATTTATGAAAACCAGCAAAAAAGCCGTTGGACTTGAGAATTCGACTGCAAATCCTGCGATGCCATTGAATAATGATTCAAAACCAAAGGTACACAACACACAGTCAACAAATGTCGCGATTATGATTTTCGAATATTTGGGACTATTTCGTAATTTTGATATTCTGGACTTTTAGTTTAGTATTCGTTTTTTCGCACCTTCAGCTTGTCATACTCGCGTTTCTGATTAGCCCTTAGACTCATTTATGGATTGTCATCGTAAGTGCTTCATCTCCTTTCTAGTTGCATTTTTCTCGTCGTTTTGGGCTGAACAGCAGTACTGCTGCTAGCAAACTCTGATTTTGGTAAATTCTACAGAACCTGATTTCGGTACTTTGGTTTTTTTTTGATAAATCGTCTGTTTCAATCCGTTTTGTGTAACACCCCCAAGATATTCGAGGTATATTACAGCGCCGTGAATCCCTATATGTGTAATATCCGCAATTTTCGATTTTCGGTAAATTTCTTTTTTCGGCCGGAGTCCGTTTTGACGACTCGCTCATGACCGTTTCGTCATTTCGAGAATGATTAATTCTGAACTTTTTGTCATCCGAGTTCGTTTCGGTATCGTTTTGTTGAGTTCCGAGCTTTTTAGCGACTTTTCCGCACTTGAGTTCGATTCTTGCGAATCTCGTCCGAAACTGTTGTTTCGAGTTTCTCGTAAGTTCATTTAATGTTATTATTCATGCTGCAAGCTTTGGTTTGGTGTTTCGATCGCGTATCGTGATTTTCGGACGTTTTGGGCCATTTTCGTAATTTCCCAAAGTTTTGGGTAATTACTTCTGTTGTTGAATTCCTAGCCTTCGGGTGGTCGGAATTGTGTGTTCTCTTAGCTCTTAGATTCGTCTTTGTGAGTACGTCGTAACCGTATCATCGATTCGTATTCAGGTTCGGGTTTCGGGGTCGTTCGGGCCGTCGGAGTTGGCCCCGGCCGAGTCATGGCCGGGCAATCTGGGCCCAGGCCGGCACTGGCCGAGTCACGGCCGGTAGTGCTCGGCAGCTTCTGGCCGAGTCACGGCCGGTAGTGCTCGGCAGCTTCTGGCCGAGCAGGCCGCACCGTGGGCCGCGGCACATGCTGGCAGGGCCGCGGCACAGTCTGTGGCATTTTTCGGCCAACCCGACTGTACCGGGTGCCGCGGCACACGCCGGCTGAGCCGAGGCACACGACCGACCACTGGGAGCCATTTTTGGGCCTGTGCCGCGGCACACTCCCTGGCCGCGGCTGCACACCGTGCTCCTATTTATGGTCCTGCACACGGGTTTTTGGCCATTTCTCTCCTTCTTCTCATTTCCTTCCGCGGCTGAGGGTGATACCACCATGGAGCCATGTTGTTTGACAACAAATCCATGAAGTTATTGAGTTCATATCATCAATTAATCATCCGTTATCATCCTTTGATCCAGCGAATCAAGGTAATCTTCCTTAGAACCCTAATTTCGTGAATTTGGGGGTTTTTGCGTTTTTGTCCGATTCGTTCCGTATTATTGGTTAATTCATGATGGATATGATTAATCTTAGTAGTATTCTTGTGTTTAACATCATTTAATCTATTGTTCTTCGTCGAATCGAAATATACTTCTTGATTTCCTTCAAATTGACTTTTTGGGGGATTTGTCCTTGATCTTGTTTTTCATCCGTTTTTGATGGATCGATTATGGTTAAATGATGTTGTTAAACATATTCTATGGATTGTATATCCATATTTCAACTTGGAATTCCGTTTTCGGGTTTTGACGGAACGAATTGTGTTCTCGCCGTTTGGGAAACGCAGAACGTTCGTCATTTGTTCTTTGAATTCAACGGCTTTGAGTCGTGTTATGGAATTCATTTCATTGTTGTTCTTGTCCTTTGTAGTTTATGACCGCGAGTTGGCGATCGGTGGAGTCGGTGGGTTCGTAGTCGGTTCGTGTCAACCTACTTCGGTCGATTCTCCGTGTTGCGATTATTCGAGGCAAGTATCTTGCCCATACATTTCATATTTCATCGGCATAATTATTGATAAATGATTTTATGCGAAATCTAATGTTTAATGAACGTTAAAAAGGATCGGTATGTCCTCGATAAATATTGTCTTTCAACGATAATTCGAATACTTCGTGAATGGATATGTTCTCGGAATATGTGTGTTAGTTTCGTACGTTGAGAGACGTTATAATCGCATTGAGTGAATATAATAGACCATAATTGTTTGCCGAGGATTGTGTATTGAATTGTATGTTTGTTAGGTGGGTATTCGACATGATGTGATGTTAGTCGTTACTCCTTTGAAAGGAGGTTGTGATGCTTAATGTTGCTTGTCTTGATAATCGACTATTGTTGTGTGCTTGTTGTATGTGATGTGCCTCCGGGTAGGATTGTTGAATCTCCGGGATCCATACTTTCTAGTATGGGTCGGGCGAAATCGTAGGGTTATCCAATACGGGTATGTCTTACGGGGACTCTGAGGTTCGGGGCTTGCTAGCCCGATGCCGGGATAACTTGTGGGGTTATCATCGGGTATGTCTTGCGGGGACTCCGAGGTTCATGGCTTGTTAGCGCGATGCCGGGATAACTTATGGTTGTGGTTTGGTTGTGATATTCGTGTCGTGGAGACATGTGATTTGATATGTTTTTCCTATTGGGTTATTCACTCGGGTTTGTTCTTCGGGAGTATCTGAGGTTCGTGGCTTGTTAGCACGGGACACGAATAATCCTTAGAAACATGTGATTTGTGATTTGGGTCACGGACCCCGTGTTTTGTGAAATGGGTTGTGGACCCTGCGTATTGTTACCGGAACTTGAATTTTGGAAAATGACTTTTGGGCTGTGTCCCTAAATGTTTTCGAAAGGTATTAGAATTCTTATATCCCAAATGTTTTCAAAACTCACGAGATCGTCAAATGTTTTGTAATGTGGACATTGGGTTATTTCCTACCTTTCACGTTTTGAATGGTTTGATCAAGTGAATTTTCTCGGGAAGTATATTCGCGATTATTCTGTTTTTGTGGAGTATGATATGTATGGCTTGTTTTCGTATTTATACTTGCACTAGCAAAACAGTGGAGTTTTGCTAACCCCCGAGTATTCGGGGGGTGGATGTCTATTTTTGCATTCAGGTTTTGGAGCATAGCACAGGGTCGGCACGAAGGATGATGAAAGATTAACGATACTAATCACACGAGGATCCGTTGATGTCGTATTGGTCTAGTTGTATTTTCTTTTCCGCTGCAGTATCTTTTCCCCGTTGTACGGGAGTTTATTGTATTTTGACCCCTGCGTGGGTATATGTTGTAATTGAGCTGTTTATTTTTATTGAAAGACCAAATCGGTCTACTGAGTCATTTAGCCTTGAAGGCATTGTCGAGATGTTAAATGTTGTTACCAGCCTGGTAGATCTTCGAGGAGAGGGTCTACGGCGTGTAATATCCCTGAGTGGATTGGGGGTGTTACAATATGGGACCCACCAGGCTGAACAACATCATACTCATCGACTCACAGAAACGACAAAATAACACCTCGTCATAAAGACACAAAACAGAATAATCCACCCGGTTCAACCGGTCAAACATAACACCATCATCCAACACAAACATAATAGACAACAATACAATCCGGATGAACAAGAACTCTTAAGTACTCGAGTACTACTATTAGTTCAAAATCCACAAAAGATGAAAAGATAAAAGACACTAAGACGTCACTCGTGCACAATCATCACGCACGGCCATCATCCGTGTACTGGTCCAGCGCCCGCTCGTCTCGGTGAACCTGACCTGAAATTCATAAAACGAATTTCCCCAAAACGGGTCCCCAGAGGGGTTAGCAATTATGCTAGTACAAGTAACCAAATGAACAACTTACATCTTACACATATAGTAAATGTATGCAATCAAGAAAAGCTTAGTTCCAAAACACTCATTTCCGGAAATGCCAATGATCATACCACATTTGTAAAATGCACCACAATTAACCGCGGACCCACAGCTTCGTGGATCCCTACCGAGACCCCGTCGGATCTAACCCGTAGTGGTTAAAAGCAACTCGCGGTTCCACAGCTTCGTGTAGCCCTACCGAGACCCCGTCGGATCTAACCCGTAGTGAGTATACACACACACACAATTCTCATACAAAACTACTATGTCAAGATTGTAAGTTCATAAGGATACTTACCTCGATTAAATAGTCGGTGACACGAACGGGAATGAAGGATCAAACACGATCGCGAGGAACCGGCGGAAATGAACCTAACGATTCGAATAACACAATCACAACCACTCTTAAGCGATTACGGAAATGGAATACACCCGAACCCGCCTACGATTCATGTATATTTGTACAAAAATAACAACGAGGGCGGACCACAACCAAACCCTCTCGATTTCGCAAAACCATGAAAATATACCATGAATCCGTAGGAAAACTAATTATACCAACAAGATTAATCATATTCATCATGAATCTACCAACAAAACGGAACGGATCGGAAGAAAATCCCAAAACCCCCAAATCGCCCAAAAGTAGGGTTCTAAGAGATTTACCTTGGATTAGGATGAAAGATTCGGGTTGATGTTGGTATAATACCCCAAGAACTTAAGGAAGATGATGGATGAGATGATTGGAGGAAGAAATCGCCAAGAATCGCCCGAAATCGCCACAGCCGCGGAAAGGAGGAGGAAATGGAAATAATACGCTCATCTCGGTCAACTCCCTGGTTTATATAGCCAGGGAGTGTTAGCGCGCGCTAATTCTCAAGGTTAGCGTGCGCTAACGGGATAAAAAAATACAGGCCAAACAGTTAGCGTCCAGTCCAGTAGCCAGACTTCTGGCCGTTAGCGTGCGCTACTCCAAATGTAGCGTGCGCTAATAATCTATCGGTAGCGTGCGCTATCGACCAATAGCGTGCGCTACCCGGGCATCAGTCGAGTCCAGTGACAAACTGTCCAGGACTCACCTGATCCGTTAGCGTGCGCTACCATACAAGCGTAGCGTGCGCTAACTGGCACCTGACCGGGTTCAGTAGTAAACTGTCCAGTACTGGACACCCACGCTAGCGCGCGCTACCGAACAACTTAACGTGCTCTAGTCTCCCGACATTAGCGTGCGCTAGACAAGGTAGCGTGCGCTAATCCGATAGTCCGTGAGGGTCGAGAATCGCCGGTCCCAGGGCTAACTCGCTAGCGCGCGCTACGAAGTAAACGTAGCGTGCGCTACAAAGGGACTTCTAGCGTGCGCTATGCAGAAAAATTAGCGTGCGCTAGGTACAGAATATAAACGGTCCAAAACACCAGAATATGGACGAAACATCAAACGGAACATCTCAATACGCATCAAAACATAGAATAAATCCACGGCAACCCCGAAACAGCGGTTCTGAACAACAATAACGAGAATCAGATCAATAGATGATGGGAAAGATACACTGTAAGGTACACGAGGGTCACTACGACTGAGAAATACACCGAAAAAGAAATACAAGGGAAAGAAAAAATGCGGATATTACATTCTACCCCTCTAAAAATAAGTTTTGTCCCGAAACTTAAGAAACAAACAACTCAGGGTACCTAGCACGCATGCTATCCTCGGTTTCCCAAGTTGCCTCCTCGACACCGTGTCTCGACCACTGTACCTTGACCAAAGGGATGGTCTTATGCCTCAGTCGTTTCTCACGATGCTCTAAAATCTTCAAAGGACGCTCCTCAAAAGTAATATCCTCGGCGACATCAATCTCACCATAATCGATGACGTGACTAGGATCCGGGACATATTTCCTCAGCTGGGAAACATGAAAAACGCTATGAACATGACTCAAGGCCGGAGGTAACGCCAAACGGTATGCCAACCCACCGACTCGCTCGAGAATCTCAAAGGGTCCAATAAATCTCGGACTCAACTTCCCTTTCTTCCCGAAACGAAAAACTCCCTTCGTCGGCGACACCTTTAGCAAAACGTGGTCTCCCACCTCGAATTCCAAAGGTCGACGACGGACATCGGCATACGACTGGCCGACTGGGCAGTCAACATCCGTTCCCGAATTAATTCTATCTTCCGCCTCGTCTCTAAAACGACATCCGGCTCGGTCCCGACCAAATCGGATGCCTCATTCCAACAAATCGGTGATCGACATCGCCGCCCATAAAGTGCCTCATACGGTGACATTCGAATCGACGCGTGCCAACTATTGTTGTACGTGAATTCGATCAATGGCAAATGCTCCTCCCAGTCACTATTCCAATCGAGAGCACAAGCACGCAACAAATCCTCGAACGTCTGGATAGTGCGTTCCGACTGTCCATCTGACTGGGGATGAAAAGAGGTACTCAAACGCAAACGGGTACCCAATGCCTTATGCACCGCCTGCCAGAAGTGCGATACAAAACGGCCATCACGATCCGAAACAATAGACTTCGGAGTACCGTGAAGCCTCTCAATCTGCGCGATAAATACACGAGCTAATTTCTCCGGGCCCCAAGTGTCCTTGATGCCCAGAAAATGTGCCGACTTGGTTAGACGATCAACAATCACCCATACCATATTCATGCCCGACCTCGATCTCGGCAAACTCGTAATGAAATCCATCGATATATCTTCCCATTTCCATTCCGGAACGGGAAGTGACTGCAAAAGCCCAGCCGGTCGCTGATGCTCGATTTTGACTTTCTGGCAAGTCAAACACCTCGCTACAAACTGCGCGACCTCCTCCTTCATATCATTCCACCAGAAATTCCTTCTCAAGTCCTTGTACATCTTGCTCGAACCAGGATGAACGGAGTAAGGTGTAGCATGGGCCTCCCGCAAAATATTCTGTCTCAACTCTGAGTCGTTCGGCACACAAAGCCGACTCTGGAATCTCAAAATACCATCCTCGTGAATCACAAACCCAGGAGACTTTCCCTTAAGAACGTTCTCTCGGATTTGAGTAATCATCGGATCCTCTAACTGCTTCAGCTTAATTTCATCGATCAAAGATGACGAAATCTCTAAAGCACAAAGTTGCCCGACAGCTCCAGGAAACAAAACCTCAACATCTAACTCGATCAAAGCCCTCCGAAGCTCAGACTGAGATGTAAGGATCTCAAGCGTTCGTAATGCAATCGGTTTCCGACTCAAGGCGTCGGCCACGACGTTCGCCTTGCCCGGATGATAAAGGATTTCGAGGTCATAATCCTTAATCAGCTCTAACCACCTCCTCTGCCTCATATTCAACTCCCGCTGAGTAAATATGTATTTCAGACTTTTATGATCGGTAAAAATCTTACATGCAGAGCCGAAAAGATAGTGACGCCAAATCTTGAGTGCGAAAACGACTGCCGCTAACTCCAAATCATGAGTATGGTAGTTCAGCTCATACGGCCTCAACTGTCGCGACGCATAGGCAATGGTCTTGCCGTGCTGCATCAATACGCACCCAAGACCCTGACCCGAAGCATCGCTATAAACGGCAAAACCCTCGTTGCCACATGGCAATGCCAAAACCGGGGCTGAAGTCAAACGCTTCTTCAGTTCCTCAAAACTCAACTGCCTCTCGTCATTCCAGACGAACTTCTCGGATTTCTGGAGCAACTGCGTAAGTGGCCGAGCTAGTTTCGAGAAACCCTCGACGAACCTACGATAGTAGCCAGCCAAACCCAAGAAACTACGGATCTCCTTCACATTCTTGGGCGGTGCCCAATCCAATACCGCCTCTATCTTCTGCGGATCCACACGAACCCCCTCGGCTGAAATCACGTGACCTAAAAACATCACTTCCTTCAGCCAGAACTCACATTTCGAGAACTTTGCATAGAGTTGCTCGGTCCTCAAAATGTCTAATACTACCCGCAATTGATGGGCATGCTCTTCCTCATTCCTCGAATAAATAAGAATATCGTCAATGAAGACGACGACACACTTATCCAAATACTCGATAAAGACCTTGTTCATCAACTGCATGAACACCGCCGGCGCATTAGTTAACCCGAACGGCATAACTACGAACTCATAATGTCCGTACCTCGTCCGAAAAGCTGTTTTCGGCACATCGGACTCTCTCACCCGGAGCTGATAGTACTCCGATTTCAAATCAATCTTCGAGAATACCGCAGCTCCCTGCAACTGGTCGAACAAGTCGTCAATTCTCGGCAAAGGATACTTGTTCTTGATGGTCACCTTGTTTAGTTCGCGATAGTCGATACACAAACGTAGTGAACCATGCTTCTTCCGCACAAACAGGACCGGTGCGCCCCAAGGCGAGACGCTCGGGCGAACATACCCCGACTCAAGAAGCTCGCTCAACTGCTTCTTCAACTCGGACATCTCTGAAGGTGCCATGCGATACGGCGCCTTCGAAATAGGAGCCGCGCCCGGCTCTAACTCTATAGCAAATTCGACCTCACGATCCGGTGGCAATCCCGGTAACTCGTCAGGAAATACATCAGGAAACTCACTGACGATTGGAATCGACGAAAGCTCGACTACACCACTCTCCGCCTTCAAGGCGTAGCACCAATATCCAGTACACCCCTTTCGCAGGAGTCTCATCGCCTTCAAGGCGTTAATAACTAACTTCTGGTTTCCCCTCTTTCGCCCCGCGAAAGAGTACTCGGTGCCGTCCTCGGCTAACATAGTGATGATCCTCATGCGGTAGTTCATGATTGCACCATGCCGCTCGAGCCAATCATCCCCGAGAATCAAATCCTCACCCTCAATACCCACAACAATAAGATTAGAGGGCCAAACCCTCTCACAAATAAGCACAGAACAGTCTCGAACCTCCTGATCACCCACGATCCTATCACCGCTAGGAAGCTTAACGATGAAGGGCTCACAAGGCGTCAAACAGTCGAGACTCAAACGGCGCACACACTCCAGAGATATGAACGAATGCGTAGCACCAGAATCGAAAAGCACACTGACAGGATGAGAAAGAATATGAACGGTACCTATCGCCACGGTAGCTGCTGGGTCATCGGCCTTCCGCATCTCATAAACTCGCGGATGGGCGGAGCCGACACTAGAAGCTCCCCCCTTAGAGGGCTGACCCCGACCTTTACCCCGACTAGCACTCGGCGGAGATTGAGGAGAAAACGGTCCTTGATTCACACTTGGTTCCCTAGGCGCTGGAATGGAAGCCCGGGCACCAAGGATTTTCTCCCTCTCAGCGCAGAAAGCCGCCTTGTGACCCGGTTGGCCACACTGATTACACGTCAGCAAAGGGTTCGGACAAATACGACTGATGTGGCCCTGCTGGCCACAGTTAAAGCACTTCACCTCTCGAGAAGGGGCACTGGCAGCCCTACGGGGAAACCCAGTAGATCGAGCTGGGCCACTACCAGCGGAAAAGTTAGCAGACTGAAATTTCTGCTGACCCCCACCTTTATGGCCCGAAAAATTCCCGGCGGACTTCTGCTTCTTACTCTCGCGGGCCGCCTCACTCGCCGTCACAGACATATCGTAAGCAAGGGCCCTGCTCTGGTAATCTTTCAAGGTAGTACAGACGAGCCCCGACATATAGTCCCGAATCGACAACTTCATCCGCCTGGAAAAATGGAAAATTTTGTCGCTTTCCTCGACAACTTGGGTCTTCACATAACCCAATTCCTTGTTAAAATAGGCAATAGCTTGAGATACGGGGATATCCCGTGGTTGAGCATCATAGAAATCATGTACCCGAGCCTGTCTGATCGGCCACGGGCAATATTCAGTCTCTATCAGTTCTTGGAATTCGGTCCACGAAGCAACATGGTCCTTGGGCCCAACGGCCTCCCACCAATCTGTAGCGTCCCCAGTGAGAAAGTACTGGTCAATAGGGACCTTACGGTCCTCGGGACAGTTGGTAGCAGTGAAGACTTTAGATATCTCCTTGATCCACCCTTCCCGGTGATCGGGTCCAAGCTCCCGAAACCGAGGAGGATGCATCTTGATGACATCTTGGAGCCAACAGTCTGCTCCACCCGATTAGCATGGGCTCGATCCGGCTCGAACCGCACAGGCTATCGCCGCCATTTGGTTCACCATTTGCTGCATAACAGCCGCAATACCAAGGTCGGCACGCTCCTGAGAAGAAGCATGACTATGACGGTCCCCGGTACTGCCGGCTCCCGAAGACTGCGACGTGGCCGCCCCACCGGCTGCCCCACGTCCCCGGCCGCGTCCACGACCACGACCGCGACCACGACCACAACCTCTTCCAGCATCCATACTGGAGTTAAATAAGTAGCAAAAGCCATACGATGGTAAGTACAAGAAAAGAACGATCACAAATCGAGAATCAAAGGTACGATACAAGGAAGTAAGGGGCAGAGGAAGGGAAACTTACGGACACTGGTAGTACCGGAATCATGGCAGTGTGACGATGATGTGCAAAACAAAACACCACAAGACCCAATAAACCGACAAGCCTAGGTATCCATAAACCTAGAGCTCCGATACCATTTTCTGTAACACCCCCAAGATATTCGAGGTATATTACAGCGCCGTGAATCCCTATATGGGACCCACCAGGCTGAACAACATCATACTCATCGACTCACAGAAACGACAAAATAACACCTCGTCATAAAGATGTAAAACAGAATAATCCACCCGGTTCAACCGGTCAAACATAACACCATCATCCAACACAAACATAATAGATAACAATACAATCCGGATGAACAAGAACTCTTAAGTACTCGAGTACTACTATTAGTTCAAAATCCACAAAAGATGAAAAGATAAAAGACACTAAGACGTCACTCGTGCACAATCATCACGCACGGCCATCATCCGTATCTTGGTCAGTAGCCCGCTCGTCTCGATGAACCTGACCTGAAATTCATAAAACGAATTTCCCCAAAACGGGTCCCCAGAGGGGTTAGCAATTATGGTAGTACAAGTAACCAAATGAACAACTTACATCTTACACATATAGTAAATGTATGCAATCAAGAAAAGCTTAGTTCCAAAACACTCATTTCCGGAAATGCCAATGATCATACCACATTTGTAAAATGCACCACAATTAACCGCGGACCCACAGCTTCGTGGATCCCTACCGAGACCCCGTCGGATCTAACCCGTAGTGGTTAAAAGCAACTCGCGGTTCCACAGCTTCGTGGAGCCCTACCGAGACCCCGTCGGATCTAACCCGTAGTGAGTATACACACACACACACACAATTCTCATACAAAACTACTATGTCAAGATTGTAAGTTCATAAGGATACTTGCCTCGATTAAATAGTCGGTGACACGAACGGGAATGAAGGATCAAACACGACCGCGAGGAACCGGCGTAAATGAACCTAACGATTCGAATAACACAATCACAACCACTCCTAAACGATTACGGAAATGGAATACACCCGAACCCGCCTACGATTCATGTATATTTGTACAAAAATAACAACGAGGGCGGACCACAACCAAACCCTCTCGATTTCGAAAAACCATGAAAATATACCATGAATTCGTAGGAAAACTAATTATACCAACAAGATTAATCATATTCATCATGAATCCACCAACAAAACGGAACGGATCGGAAGAAAATCCCAAAACCCCCAAATCGCCCAAAAGTAGGGTTCTAAGAGATTTACCTTGGATTAGGATGAAAGATTCGGGTTGATGTTGGTATAATACCCCAAGAACTTAAGGAAGATGATGGATGAGATGATTGGAGGAAGAAATCGCCAAGAATCGCCCGAAATCGCCACAGCCACGGAAAGGAGGAGGAAATGGAAATAATACGCTCATCTCGGTCAACTCCCTGGTTTATATAGCCAGGGAGTGTTAGCGCGCGCTAATCCTCAAGGTTAGCGTGCGCTAACGGATAAAAATACGAGCCAAGCGATTAGCGTCGATCCGGTAGCGGACTTACGGCGTTAGCGTGCGCTACTCCAAATGTAGCATGCGCTAATAATCTATCGGTAGCGCGCGCTATCGACCAATAGCGTGCGCTACCCGGGCATCAGTCGAGTCCAGTGACAAACTGTCCAGGACTCACCTGATCCGTTAGCGTGTGCTACCATACAAGCGTAGCGTGCGCTAACTGGCACCTGATCGAGTTCAGTAGTAAACTGTCCAGTACTGGACACCCACGCTAGCGCGCGCTACCGAACAACTTAACGTGCGCTAGTCTCCCGACATTAGCGTGCGCTAGACAAGGTAGCGTGCGCTAATCCGATAGTCCAGAGGGCTGGGAACAGAACTGCCAGTCCCAGGGCTAACTCGCTAGCGCGCGCTACGAAGTAAACGTAGCGTGCGCTACAAAGGGACTTCTAGCGTGCGCTATGCAGAAAAATTAGCGTGCGCTAGGTACAGAATATAAACGGTCCAAAACACCAGAATATGGACGAAACATCAAACGGAACATCTCAATACGCATCAAAACATAGAATGAATCCACGACAACCCCGAAACAGTGGTTCCGAACAACAATAACGAGAATCAGATCAATAGATGACCGGAAAGATACACTGTAAGGTACACGAGGGTCAGTACGACCGAGAAATACACCGAAAAAGAAATACAAGGGAAAGAAAAAATGCGGATATTACATTTTTTCTGTACAATCATGTTGCATATGATTATTATATTATGAGTAGATGTTATTCCCCTACAAATTGATGATTAAATTCTTGAATTATGAGAAATCGAGAGGATTTAGGTTGAAATCCACACTCTACATGTTTCATTACATATCGTCTGGTAGCCGGAGCTCCAGGTGTTCTTTTCAGTTTAGTTTTGCATTAATCATAGTCTTACGGGCGCATAACAGAAAGCATATGGCTTTTATTTTTATTTTTAGGAATGTGTGAAAACCATCAAAAAAGCCGTTGGACTTAAGAATTCGACTGCAAATCCTGCGATGCCATTGAAGAATGATTCACAACCAAAGGTACACAACACACAGTCAACAAATGTCGCGATTATGATTTTCAAGTATTTGGGACTATTTCGTAATTTTGATATTCTGGACTTTTAGTTTAGTATTCGTTTTTCCGCACCTTCAGCTTGTCATACTCGCGTTTCTGATTAGCCCTTAGACTCGTTTATGGATTGTCATCGTAAGTGCTTCATCTCTTTTCTAGTGGCATTTTTCTCATCATTTTGGGCTGAACAGCAGTACTGCTGTTAGCAAACAGAACCTCATTTTGGTAAATTCTACAGAACCTGATTTTGGTACTTTGGATTTTTTTGATAAATCGTCTGTTTCAATCCGTTTTTTCTGTACAATCATGTTGCATATGATTATTCTATTCTGTGTAGATGTTATTCCCCTACAAATTGATGATTAAATTCTTGAATTATGAGAAATCGAGAGGATTTAGGTTGAAATCCACACTCTACATGTTTCATTGCATGTCGTTTGGTAGCCGGAGCTTCAGGTGTACTTTTCAGTTTAGTTTTGCATTAATCATAATCTTACGGGCGCATAACAGAAAGCATATGTCTTTTATTTTTATTTTTAGGAATTTATGAAAACCAGCAAAAAAGTCGTTGGACTTGAGAATTCGACTGCAAATCCTGCGATGCCATTGAATAATGATTCACAACCAAAGGTACACAACACACAGTCAACAAATGTCGCGATTATGATTTTCGAATATTTGGGACTATTTCGTAATTTTGATATTCTGGACTTTTAGTTTAGTATTCATTTTTCCGCACCTTCAGCTTGTCATACTCGCATTTCTGATTAGCGCTTAGACTCATTTATGGATTGTCATCGTAAGTGCTTCATCTCCTTTCTAGTTGCATTTTTCTCGTCGTTTTGGGCTGAACAGCAGTACTGCTGTTAGCAAACAGAACCTGATTTTGGTACTTTGGTTTTTTTTGATAAATTGTTTTCAATCCGTTTTGTCTGTACAATCATGTTGCATATGATTATTCTATTACGTGTAGATGTTATTCTCCTACAAATTGATGATTAAATTCTTGAATTATGAGAAATCGAGAGGATTTAGGTTGAAATCCACACTCTACATGTTTCATTGCTTATCATCTGGCTTCAACAATAGCTTCTTAGCGACCTACTGCCCAAGCTTTCTTTTGAGTTGCATCTAGTTCAGTAGGTGCCCTGATAGTCGTGTTCTTTTCAGTTTAGTTTTGCATTAATCATAGTCTTACGGGTGCATAACAGAAAGAATATGGCTTTTATTTTTCTTTTTAGGAATTTGCGAAAACCAGCAAAAAAGCCATTGGACTTAAGAATTCGACTACAAATCCTGCGATGCCACTGAATAATGATTCACAACCAAAGATACACAACACACAATCAACAAATGTCGCACATGTATTTATTTCGCCATGCTCATATATATGTATATTTTCATTTAGCTTTTATGATGTTAATATGCTATAAGTCATTACAGTCAATGAAGTGTACTTTGTCGTATCCGGATATCAGAAATATCGTAGCTCGTGGTACCATTTACTTGTCATCAGAAAAACAGAGCATTCATGGAGTTCCACTTCAAGATGACTGCTATAAAGTGTCCGTTGATGAAGTGATAAAGGCAGCATCATTTTTACCAATAGAAACTAGTGTGCACAAGACAGTTGGGGATGCACATAAAAGTTTTGTTGGTTGGCCAAAATTCCTTGTCAAATGTGACTTAAAGGTTTGTTCCTTGAATTAGTTTCATAATGCATTACATTTTTTTTTTCATAAACTATTCTAGAAATTACCTAGTTTTTCATATTTGGTTCAATGTTTCTTACCAACGTGTTTTTCATATTTGATTCAATGTTACTACAGGAACCACATACAAAATCAAATCAAAAGAACGATGTTCAAAATCCCAAGAAGCGGAAACAGTTTACAACATTACAAGGCATTGTCAAGACAAGGAGCAATATGAACAAGATCAAGAGTAAAAACATCTAGTTCTTTGTTTATGTTTTTTTTTTTTTTTTGCAATTCCCTTTGGCTATTTCGTAGATTTGTTTGGATTAGAAGTTTTTGCTTTGCTATTTATCTTCAGAACTTATGTATGGATTCTCTTTTATTGTTAATATTGGTATTCATTTATTATTTCACATTGTCGGCTTTGTTTACAATCACTTCACATTGATTTTTAACGTGTCTAAAACCTAGCAAATGTAATAGTAAAAATTAATTAATGTGGCTAAAGGGTAGAAAAAAGCCACGCTCAAAATAATCTATGTATCTACAATAAACAACTGATGCCACATTTAAATTTGTTATTTGTCACTAAAACATACACAGTTGTCACTTTACAAAATTTTTTTGTCTTAAAATGAAAAATAATGTCATCTTAGTAATATTTTCATGTGGCTATTGTATATACAGTATTTACAGTAAATTAAATTGTGTGTCCACAAAATACGTATGGTCACAATATATTTCGTTTTTAGTGTGTCAAAATGTTGGCATATGTCATTTTATTACAATTTCATGTGACTAAAGTGTACTAAATAGTTACACCTAATAAAACAATTGTGTCAAAATCTAAACAGAGGACCTGATATAATATAAACCAAATATGGCTAAAACATATATATGGTCATATTTTATTCAATTGTTAGTGTGTCAAAATGATAGCACATATCACTTTATTACATAATCATGTGACTAAAATGTACCCAATTGTCACAGTTTAAAAAGAATTGTGTGTCATAATCTAAAAAAAGGACATGATAATATAAATTAATGTGGCCATATGGTAAATGATAGTCATGGTGAATAAAATTATGTGTCGAAAGAACCATTACGGCTACAATTTATTTGCTTTCTGACGTAGAAATTATAATCAATAGCCACGTTGACAAATATTGATGTGTCTGAAGGATAACAAATGTGATGGTTAACATAAGTTCATGTGGCTAAATTGTGAACAATAGCCATGTTAAAAAAGTATTTGTGTGTTTACAATGAATTTATTGTCATGTTTTTTTTAATATACATGACTAAAAACTAAATAATAGTATTGATAATCGATAATAGTGTGTCAAATTGATAACAATCGTCACGGATTCAAACATGCATGTGCCAATAAGTTCTACAACAGTCACATGTATAAATACATTATGTGACCATAACACATTTACAACTATGGTTTAAGTAATTCTCAGTGTCTATAATACAAACAATAGTCACACACAACAAGTTTTAAGTGTCTAAATGATAAAATAGGTCATACTGAAAACAAATTATTGTAGTCTTAAAGTTAATATTGGCCACAGTTACAAACACTTTTGTGTCTATAAATCAAATACAGTCATTGTTTATTAGATTTTATATTTCGAAAAAAATATAAAATAGTCACACTTACAAGTATTTGTATGTCTGAAAGATAGCAACGGTCATAGTATATAACATGTATGTGGTTGTAAGTTATATGATAACCATAGTTAAAAAAAATTGTGTGTCTTTAAAATACTTTTGGCCATTGTTTGATTAATTCTATGTCTTTAAAAGATAGGCAATAGTCATAATAAATACATATTATTGTGACTAAATAATAGCAAGCGCCACTTTGAAAATAAATTCATGTGGCTATTGGGTTAACAATGGTCACTAAAAAAATAAAATTGTGTGTCTAGAAAGGGTTTACGGCCACAAAATAAGATAAAATGCACGATTACAACAACAAAATTTCTTACCTAATAGCCACGATTTTATGCTACGGCTACAGTTTTTCAGTTGATATAACCACTTAATTTTAATGTAGCCGTATGTTACCTAAAATGACACGACCTTTGGTCACACTTTCAATGAAAAAAAAAATATGTGACTAAAGGCATATGGTCACATTTTTTTTGTGTGACCATTGCTCATTTTTGTACTAGTGTTCCATACTGAAAGAATAACGCTCGATCATGAACAAAGCTTAAATATGCCTAAACGGCCAATCCACAATGCTAAGTCAATAGCTAACCACGAGTATACATACTCAACAGATAAACAATCACATCAAACATACTAATTATAGCCAATACTGAGCCCACACGCTCCAAAACAAATAATCATGAATGAATCGTAACACAAATGTTACATATAGGTTTTCAAGAAAACATGTATAACCAATGACATAATGAATGTATGAACATAAAGAGAATCGAGTCCTTAAATAGGTCATACGAAGCTTCGAGGTCTTGCGATACTAGTCTTCACTGACGACAACTCGATGAAATAATGACTCATACAGTCGTTCAACTATCACGACTCACAAAACCTGACTGTCCAGATTGTCATAACCTGACAGCCCCACTACTACTGCGTCGGTAGAGCCACATAACTCACATATCAGGGTATCTCACAACCCAATGCTCTGATACCATCTTCTGTAACACCCCCAAATCCCATTAGGTTGTTACATTGCCGTGGACCCCACACCAGGAGATCCACCAGGCGAACACGACTGAAGACACAACAATCTGACCAAAAGGGAAATCACAGTACCTACTATGACATCCGACATAATATTCCGATATGGAATTTCAATGACAAAAGTGGGCCTACATGGCCAAAATAAAAATACAACAACATCCGCGAGCCTTACTCGGGTAATACAAAAGGACAACAACTGAACAAAAATGGAGTACTCCAAACTATCAGACTGACATGAACACCAAAACATCTCGGACTAGTATCGCTCGAATGCCTCATCGCCATCGTCATGCCCCTGTGTCTCAACTCTCTCCTCGCAATCACCTAAAACATGTAAACATGTTCTGCCCCCCACGGGGTCAGTCATCCATATAATGAATATCAAATACATGTACAACATAATATGCATCCAAAGGCAGAATAAACGGTACAACAATGGTAGTACGAGATGCTCACAAACCAAAGTAAGAATCGAGCATTCGTGAAATACTATGCCCACGGCATACGATCGGTACCTGATCAACAGGTTAGAACACAAGTCCCCAATGGCGAATCATCAATATAGAACACAACCATGAACTACCCGAAGGTAAACCAAAACAGAACTGAGATAAATACGAATCACAATACCCGAAGGCTCCAATGAAAATACCAGTACATCACAATGGACTGAAACCACTCAGCCGAAGCTGTTAATCATTACAATGGTCCGAAACCACTCAGCCGAATCTGTTAATCATCACAATGGCCCGAAGCCAAAACAGCTCGAAGTTGTATCACATGAGATCATCCAATGACCGTGACCTGCTGAATTGCAGGTGCTGGGAAACCAACCACGAAGGTTCAAGCCCCAGACTTACCCATAATGAGATCACCCAGTGATCATGACCTACTGAACTGTAGGTGTTGGGAAACCAACCACGAAGGTTCAAGACCCAAGCTTACCCATAATGAGATCATCAACATGACCGTGACCTACTGAATTGTAAGTGTTGGGAAACCCACCACGAAGGTTCAAGCCCCAAACTTACTCATAACGAGATCATCAACATGACCTTGACCTACTGAACTGGAGGAGTTGGGAAACCAACCGCGAAGGTTCAAGCCCCAAACTTACCCATCGAGCACTAGCCGAGACTAGCCTCTAAAACACAATTAATCACAACAGCAACTATCCTAAGATTACCGAACTCACAAGAATAATAGTGTGCTGCCTTGAGTCGGCCAACACGACAACAAGAACTCACGGATGGGCACCGTCCTCGGCGGTCCCAATTCAAATACCTCGACTGCCTTAGGAATGGCCAATCGACAACAACGATACAACAGCTGGGAATTATCCTCGATAATCACATTCAATACTTCGATTGCCTTGGAACGGTCAATCGATAAACAATGATACAACGGATGGGAATTATCTTCGATAATCCCAATTCAACACCTCGATTGCCTTGGAACGGTCAATAGGTAAAAAAATGATACAACGGATGGAAATTATCATCGATAATCCCAGTTCAACACCTCGATTGACTTGAAACGATCAATCGATAAATAATGATACAACGGATAGGAATTATCTTAGATAATCCCAGTTCAACACCTCGATTGCCTTAGAACAGTTAATCGATATAGAATGATACAATGGATGGGCATTATCTTCGATAATCCCAATTCAATACCTCGATTGCCTTAGAACGGTCAATCGATAAACAATAATACAACAGATGGGAATTATCTTCGATAATCCCAATTCAATACCTCGATTGCCTTAGAATGGCCAATCGATAAACAACGAAATGATTAGAAAAGATGTCCTGGTGCTTTTAATCGGTTACCGACGACGGAGATGATAATCAAACACTTAATGCCTTCACTCGGCCAATCATAGCAGCAATAGCAAAATACCAATATCAATAACAATGATCATAACAACGTCTTAAACCGACATCAATATCAACAACAACAACCCATACACTGATACCGCGAAACGGCTATCGACAGTAACATCAACAACGAGTATCTCAAAGCCCTGGACGGCTTTTATCGGACAATAACAACATTTGGCATAATTTACCGAAGGGTATCGTATCAAACAACCCCCATGATATCAACAAAATCATATAGAGACCAAGTCTCGAAATGATACAACACATTCATACACATACATGATAACATTAATCTCATTGACTAGTACAAGTATAAAACTTGCCTCAAACCGAAGGTGAGAAAGTCCTTCCACGATCAACGTCCTCCCACGAAATGACGAATGGCATCTTCCGAAGATCACAACCACTCGAACAACCTTGAATGAAATACAATTCATTTAATAACACAAAATCAATAGAAAACAACACTAAGGATAATCCCGATTTAACCCCAAATTGGTTAAACTCTACCAACGAATATCATAGCTCTCAACTATGAATTCTAACATCCCCCAACACCTCAATGATCGATATGATCAAACTTTCTTAACACTTGTGAAAACTATTCTGTAACACCCCGAGATATTCGGAATAATTACAGCGCCGTAAACCCTTTAAGTAAGGATTTACAAGGCTAAATAAAAGAAATGTAAATATAAGACATCAATACCACGAAAATTCAAGTTTACAAAACCGGTCCAACCAGTTCAACGAGTAATTAATACAACCATATCGAAATGATATTAATAAGACACACGTACTCGAGTACTGAAATCAAACCAAGAAAGACAAATCACCAACAACAACAAACATCACTGAACCCCTTCCTCGTCACATCGGTACTGTGGTTGTTTCCCTGCTCCTCGGCTACCTGAACATCAACACAAATGTCCACCCCCGAAGGGGTTAGCAAAACGATGCTAGTACAAGTATCATTTAAACGAATCAAATATGCATCAACAATACATAACAAGATACACCACACGGACTTCCGCTACTGGAATCCGATAATGCGAATCCACAAGATTCCATTAACACAGCAAGGGTATTCCAATAATCCAGCGCCCTCAGCATAGATCCCAAGATGATCCCGTCGGACCAACACGAGGTGGAAATAACCCGTCCAATGATCCAGCGCCCTCAGCCTAGATCCCAAGATGATCCCGTCGGACCAACACGAGGTGGAAATCCGATCCAGCGCCCTCAGCATAGATCGCACAACATACACAAACACAACCCATGCATACATATATGCCAAATCGCTATGTCCATCAACATGAACGTACAAACACTAGATAACGAATATCATGACAATTCAACGAAATAAATCTCATGTTCATCAACATGAATAAACCACACGCATGCTCAAAAATACCAATATTAACACAATACGATACTTGCCTCGAAGATGGCAAGAACGAAACACTTCAATGATCTCAACACACTCGAAGGCCGCCTCCTTCGATCAATCGTAGCAAGCTCGAACCTTAACAAAAGAAATGATATAGAATTTATCTAAAGTCGAACGATTGCCTAAAAATCCGGTCTACGGCCAAAAGCTCTAAATATGCAATCTGCCTGAACCACTTAGCGTACGCTACGTACTCTACGTAACGTGCGCTAAGCCTGCCTGTTAGCGTACGCTATCGTCTAAGTCTAGCGTACGCTAGCCATGGACTGACAGTTCTCTCTAATCAGCGGTGATCATTTGATCGATAACATAACGTACGTTTAGTACCTAATGTAGCGTGCGTTAACTTTTTCCCGATATCGCATGTTTACTTACGTACGTTAGCGTGCGCTAACCGTGCATGGCGATTACACGCGTAAAACTTGATCTAATGGTGATGAACTCATGAATTCTATGGTGATAATACATGTCATCCCCGTGCATATCATGCTCATAAGGTTTGTGAAAGTTCTATACGGATTAAACGACTATGAGATACAAGGTTACGTATAATCATCACAACACCATAATTCATCTTTGATCTTCAAGAAATATCCTAAGTTCAATCCGTGATATGTCCCAAAACATATGATTCCTTTATGTAAAGGCATAAGAACTTTGAAAATTTCCATATACTGGTTACAAATCAGTTTGAAGCTTCAGAATATGCTAGGAGTTCAAACACTAAGAGATTCAATGGTTTATACGATGAATAAGTACCGAAACATCGAAAATAT
This sequence comes from Orobanche coerulescens, assembly GCA_033398695.1. Lineage (NCBI taxonomy): Eukaryota > Viridiplantae > Streptophyta > Magnoliopsida > Lamiales > Orobanchaceae > Orobanche > Orobanche coerulescens. The sequence goes on from CM065814.1 coordinate 8,878,573, forward strand.
CCTTCTAACACATGATGTTCGACTACTTATGAATCTAACTGACTAGGTAAATCCAAAAACATGATCAAAAACGTCCTTCAGAATACTACTAATATTGGTGAAGAATCACCTACCTCAAAGTAGTGAAGAACAAGGAGGAAATTCGAAGCAATCCAACGCCGAAGGCTTGAACACCAATCCCCAATGATCTACAATCTTCAACACAAGCTAGGATGCCGGCAAGAAATGTTTAGGATGAAGAGAGTGACTTGCTAAGTTCAAGAATTCGGATGGGGGAGTGAAAAGTCTGAAAATATGAAAAAGGATATTGTCCTATATATAGAAAATGGTTATTAGCGCGCGCTAGTCCATATTCATAGCGTGAGCTAACGGCTACTTGAAACGTTACTGATTTCACTGTACTCAGCCTTTAGCGTGCGCTATCCTCATATGAGTAGCGTGCGCTAACGCGTTGACTTGGCTTTTTCCCGAAAGCCGTCCAGGTTCATCCCGACACAATCCGACCAAGATCCCCGGCCTGATCTCACCTACCAACACGTCTCAATCATATTGACCACGTATAGCGTGCGCTAAGGTTTCTTCACAGCGTGCGCTATGGATCCAAGTTAGCATACGCTACACTTAGTCGATAGCGTGCGCGACATGCGCAGAATCACAATTTAAATCACATTCATGAAATCATGCGCTCAACAATACCGGGTTATGAAATACGGAGAATAATACTCAGATCAAAATGCAATAATTACAATATCACAAGTTCCAAATACATAGCAGAAATCTCGGGTATTACATCCTTCCTCCCTAAAAAGAAGTTTCGTCCCGAAACTTAAGATGAAAACAACTCTGGATATCTAGTCTTCATAATGTCCTCCGTTTCCCAAGTGGCCTCTTCAACTCCGTGCCGTGACCATTGTACTTTAACCAAGGGTATTGGTTTATTTCTCAATTGTTTGATCCGACTCTCAAATATCGTGATTGTTCTCTCTTCGAAGGTGCCATCATTAGCTATCTCGATCTCATTAAACTCAATGATATGACTAGGACCTGGTACATACTTCCGCAATTGGGATACGTGAAACACATTGTGAACGTGACTCAGCGATGGCAGTAAGGACAACCTGTATGCTAAATCTCCAACTCTCTCGAGGATCTCGAATGGTCCGATATATCTTGGACTTAGCTTGCCCTTCCTCCCAAAACGGAAAATTCCTCGTGTAGCAGACACCTTCAATAGTACGTAGTCCCCAATGTCGAACTCTAGAGGGCGACGACGTACGTCTGCATAAGACTTCTGTCAACTCTGGGCAGTCAACAGTCTTTCTCGAATCAAAGCTATCTTCTCTTGAGTCTGAACTATCAATTCTGGTTCCATCCCGATCAAGTCCGAGGAATCATCCCAACACAAGGGTGATCGGCATCTTCTCCCGTACAAAGCTTCAAATGGTGCCATATTAATAGAAGCATGCCAACTATTGTTATAGGTGAATTCAATCAATGGCAAGTGAACTTCCCAATCAATTGACCAATCCAACGCACAAGCTCTAAGCATGTCTTCTACTGTTTGAATAGTTCTTTCGGACTGACCGTCCGTTTGGGGATGATAACCTGTGCTAAAGTTGAGCTCAGTCCCCAAAGACCTGTGAACTGCTTTCCAGAAGTGCGACACGAAGCGACCATCTCGATCTGAAGTAATGGTCTTCGGCGTCCCATGCAATCTGACTATCTCTGCAATAAATACTCGCGCCAATTTCTCGGGTCCCCAAGTATCTTTAATTCCTCGGAAATGAGCCGACTTGGTTAGTCGATCAACTACAACCCAAATCATATTCAGTACCGTCTTGGTTCTTGGCATATTGGTGATGAAATCCATTGAGATATTCTCCCACTTCCATTTAGGGATCGGAAGCGGCTTTAACATTCCGGCAGGTCGCTGATGTTCAATCTTAACCTGCTGACAAGTCAAACACTTCAAAACGTATTCTGCTACGTCCTTCTTCATATTCCCCCACCAGAAGTTTTGTTTAAGATCCTTATACATTTTACTGCTGCCCGGGTGAATAGAATAGGGCGCGCTGTGAGCTTCCTTCAGAATTGTCCGTCTCAATTCCTCATTATCGGGAACGCAAAGTCGACTCTGAAATCTCAGAACTTCATCATCTTGTATCACGAATCCTGGGGCTTTTCCTTTCTTTACTTCGTCACTTAACCAAAGGATCAGAGAATCGTTCAACTGCTTAGATTTGATCTCCTCGACTAGTGATGAAGTCAGTTCCATCACATATAGTTGCCCTTGGATTCCTGGTGCCCATACTTCAATCTCTTCGCGAATCAGTTCCCGTTGAATCTTTGGTTTGGGATGTAAGTGCTTCAACACTCGAAGAAAGCAGGTTTACGGCTCAATGCATCGGCTACTACGTTTGCTTTACCGGATGATAGAGAATCTCCAAGTCGAAATCCTTGATCAATTCCACCACCTTTACGCCTCATGTTTAATTCTTTACATTGAAAATGTACTTGAGGCTCTTATGATCTGTAAAGATCGACAATGAGTGCCGTACAAATAATGTCTCCAAATTTTCAATGCAAAGACTACATTTGCTAGCTCCGGATCATGAGTCGGGCAATTAACCTCGTCTGATTTCAAGCTGCGAGAAGCATAGGCAATCACCTTATCTTTTTGCATCAACACACATCCCAGACCCTGATTTGAAGCGTCGCTGTATACCATGAATCCATCAATTCCATCTGGTAACGCTAATATAGGTGCTGTCGTCAGTCTCTTCTTAAGTTCATCAAAACCAGCCTGGCATTTCTCATCCCACGTGAACTTTTGAGTTTTCTGTAACAACTGAGTGAGCGGACGAGCAATTTTGGATAATCCTTCAACAAAACGACGATAATATCCAGCAAGTCCTAGGAAACTCCGGACTTCTTTCACGTTATTTGGAGCTTACCATTCCAAGATTGCTTCGACTTTCTTCGGGTCCACATGAACTCCGTCCGCTGATATCACATGCCCAAGGAAGGTTACTTCCTTAACCCAGAACTCACATTTCGAAAGCTTTGCATACAGCTGCTCCTTCCTCAAGGTGCTCAAAACTACACGCAATTGCTCGGCATGCTCCTCCGTGTCTTTCGAATAGATCAATATGTCATCGATGAAGACGACCACGAATTTATCCAAGTATTCTAAGAATACCCGATTCATCAATTACATAAATACCGCAGGAGCATTGGTAAGTCCAAATGGCATCACTACAAATTCATAATGCCCGTACTGGGATCTGAAAGCAGATTTCGGTATATCCGATTCCTTAATTCTCAACTGATGGTATCCTGATCGCATGTCAATATTCGAGAATACCCTTGCCCCTTACAGTTGATCAAACAAGTCGTCGATCCGAGGTATAGGATACTTATTCTTGATCGTCATCTTGTTGAGCTCCCTGTAATCAATACGCAGTCGGAGGGATCCGTCTTTCTTCCGGACAAAGAAAACGGGCGCTCCCCAAGGAGAAACGCTAGGTTGAATATAACCCTTCTATAACAATTCCTCCAGTTGTTTCTTGAGTTCATACATCTCGGTTCGCGCCATGCGGTATGGTGCTCTGGAAATAGGAGCTGCTCCAGGCTCTAATTCGATAGTGAACTCCACTTCTCTCTGCGGAGGTAACCCAGGTAGTTCGTCAGGAAATACATCTGAGAACTCATTCACAACTGAAATAGACGAGAGATCTACTCCTTCCTCTTTCCTCATGGCATGGCACCAAAGTCCATGACATCCCTGCTTCAGTAAATTCACGGATTTCATTGCTTTGATCAATTTTCCCGAGCTTCCCGGTCTCCATCCTCGGAATAAGTGTTCAGATCCGTCATCAGCAATGATAGAAATGACTCTCTCTCGGTAATTCAGAATAGCTTCATAACGGTTGAGCCAATCATCTCCGAGAATTAAATTGTCACCGTAGATGTCAACTACAATAAGATTCGATGGACAATCTCTCCTTCCTATAGACACTGGAAAATCTCTAGCCTCTAGGGTTCCCACAATTCTCTCTCCACTCGGCAAACCCAAAACATATGGTTCACAATCAAATAAGCACGAGATTTTTAAACGATTAACACAGTTCAATGATATGAAAGAATGTGTAGCTCCGGAATCGAATAAGACACTAACTGGTTGCAAAAGGATCTGAATCGTACCTGATGCAACAGCAGTGTTCTGATCGTCAGATTTCCTCATCTCATACAGGCGCGGAGGAACGGACCCAGCACTGGATGTCTCTCTCTTCCCAATATTTTGCTGCTGAAATCCACTCTGTTGCGTCTGGTTCACACTTATCTCCTTTGGAACTGGCGTTGGAGTGGGAGTACCAAAAGATCTAGTAGCAACTCCACAGAAAGCCGCACGGTGCCCTTCTTGCCCACAATCGTAAAAAGTCACAGAAGATGCGGGGCAATCACGTCGAATATGCCCTGCTCGACCACAATTGTAGCATTTCTTTGATGCGTCCGAAACTGCTGATGTAGTCCGGAACTTCTTTCCACCTCTAGAAGGATGTGGAGGTTTCCTAGCCGAATAAAAGGAAGACTGGCCCTTACGGGGCCCACCACTCTTGTTTTCTGAGAAGCTGCCGGTCACTTTCTGCTTCTTTGCCTCCACTGATTTCTCCACCGCCGCCTCTTTCATGTCGTAGGCCAGCGCTTTGTCTTGATACTGTCGCAACGTAGTACACTCGAATCCGGACATGTACTGCTGAATCTCCGGCTTCATTCGCATATCAAAATGAAAAATCTTTTCTGCCTCCATTCCGACCAAGTGTCGGACATACGTCAGCTGATGATTAAAAGTTTTGATTATGTCTATTACAGTTGCTTCCGAACTCTGTGGTGAGAAAAACTCTCGGATTTTTTCCTCTCTAACTGGACGAGGACAATACTGTGCTTCCATCATTAGTTTGAATTCCGTCCAATCCGCATTATGATCCTCGGGTCGAATAACTTCCCACCAGTCAAAGGCCTCCCCAGTCAAAAAATACTGGGCAATGGAAACCTTCCGGTCCTCGGGACAGTTAATACCCGCGAATATTTTCTCTAACTCCTTTAGCCAATGATCCCAAGTAAGTGCCTCAGCAGATCCGTCAAACTTTGGCGGGTGCAATTTGACCACCTCAGCAAGCCATATGTCTCCCCGGTTATCCTCGTGGTGCTGATGTCCCATCGCTGTCTGCATGCGATCAACTACCTGAGCGAAGTGGTTTATTTGAGCCACCACCTGTTGAAGCACTCCCGGCATGTTAGGATTTGCGTCGTCATTCGCCGATCCCTGCTGCCCTCCAGAATGGGAATCGGTTCTACTAGCCGATAATTCTGGGGTAGTTGCGGAATCCTCCTGTCTCATATTTCCACGTCCGCGTCCACGACCTCCTCTCAACATACTGAAAACACAACTTCTCAATAACCAAGACAAAATTTTCAAAAATAAAGCACGTCAATACTCACAAAACAGAATTAAGTAAAACGGTAGTACAAGAGATTAGGAGACTTACAACCACGGTCCACATGACGACTTTTGGCTGAACAGTGATGTTACGGACGACTCGTAAATCAATAACGTAAACAGACCCAACTTAAAACCCGACTGCCAAGATATCCATGAATCTTAGCTCCGATACCATATTCTGTAACACCCCGATATATTCGGAATAATTACAGCGCCGTAAACCCTTTAAGTAAGGATTTACAAGGCTAAATAAAAGAAATGTAAATATAAGACATCAATACCACGGAAATTCAAGTTTACAAAACCGGTCCAACTGGTTCAACGAGTAATTAATACAACCATATCGAAATGATATTAATAAGACACACGTACTCGAGTACTGAAATCAATCCAAGAAAGACAAATCACCAACAACAACAAACATCACTGAACCCCTTCGTCGTCACATCGGTACTGTGGCTGTTTCCCTGCTCCTCGGCTACCTGAACATCAAAACAAATGTCCACCCCTGAAGGGGTTAGCAAAACGATGCTAGTACAAGTATCATTTAAACGAATCAAATATGCATCAACAATACATAACAAGATACACCACACGGACTTCCGCTACCGGAATCCGATAATGCGAATCCACAAGATTCCATTAACACAGCAAGGGTATTCCAATAATCCAGCGCCCTCAGCATAGATCCCAAGATGATCCCGTCGGACCAACACGAGGTGCAAATAACCCGTCCAATGATCCAGCGCCCTCAGCCTAGATCCCAAGATGATCCCGTCGGACCAACACGAGGTGGAAATCCGATCCAGCGCCCTCAGCATAGATCGCACAACATACACAAACACAACCCATGCATACATATATGCCAAATCGCTATGTTCATCAACATGAATAAACCACACGCATGCTCAAAAATACCAATATTAACACAATACGATACTTGCCTCGAAGATGGCAAGAACGAAACACTTCAATGATCTCAACACACTCGAAGGCCGCCTCCTTCGATCAATCGTAGCAAGCTCGAACATTAACAAAAGAAATGATATAGAATTCATCTCAAGTCGAACGATTGCCTAACAATCCGGTCTACGGACAAAAGCTCTAAATATGCAATGTGCCTGAACCACTTAGCGTACGCTACATACTCTACGTAACGTGCGCTAAGCCTGCCTGTTAGCGTACGCTATCATCTAAGTCTAGCGTATGCTAGCCATGGACTGACAGTTCTCTCTAATCAGCTGACTGACTCGACTGATAACATAACGTACGTTACGTACCAAACGTAGCGTGCGTTAACTTATTCCCGATAGCGCACGTTAACTTACGTACGTTAGCGTGCGCTAACCGTGCATGGCAGATTACTACTGGCAGAAAACTTGATCTAATGGTGATGAACTCATGAATTCTATGGTGATAATACATGTCATCCCCGTGCATATCATGCTCATAAGGTTTGTAAAAGTTCTATACGGATTAAACGACTACGAGATACAAGGTTACGTATAATCATCACAACACCATAATTCATCTTTGATCTTCAAGGAATATCCTAAGTTCAATCCGCTATATGTCCCAAAACATATGATTCCTTTATGTAAAGGCATAAGAACTTTGAAAATTTCCATATACTGGTTAGAAATCGGTTTGAAGCTTCAGAATATGCTAGAAGTTCAAACACTAAGAGGTTCAATGGTTTATACGATGAATAAGTACCGAAACATCGAAAATATCCTTCTAACACATGATGTTCGACTACTTATGAGTCTAACTGACTAGGTAAATCCCAAAACATGATCAAAAACGTCCTTCAGAATACTACTAATATTGGTGAAGAATCACCTACCTCAAAGTAGTGAAGAACAAGGAGGAAATTCGAAGCAATCCAACGTCGAAGGCTTGAACACCAATCCCCAATGATCTACAATCTTCAACACGAGCTAGGATGCCGGAAACAAGTGTTTAGGATGAAGAGAGTGACTTTCTAAGTTCAAGAATTCGGATGGGGGAGTGAAAAGTCTGAAAATATGAAAAAGGATGCTGTCCTATATATAGAAAATGGTTATTAGCGCGCGCTAGTCCATATTCATAGCGTGAGCTAACGGCTACTTGAAACGTTACTGATTTCACTGTACTCAGCCTTTAGCGTGCGCTATCCTCATATGATTAGCGTGCGCTAACGCGTTGACTTGGCTTTTTCCCGAAAGTCGTCCAGGTTCATCCCAACACAATCCGACCAAGATCCCCGGCCTGATCTCACCTACCAACACGTCTCAATCATATTGACCACGTATAGCGTGCGCTAAGGTTCCTTCACAGCGTGCGCTATGGATCCAAGTTAGCGTACGCTACACTTAGTCGATAGCGTGCGCGACATGCGCAGAATCACAATTTAAATCACATTCATGAAATCATGCGCTCAACAATACCGGGTTATGAAATACTGAGAATAATACTCAGATCAAAATGCAATAATTACAATATCACAAGTTCCAAATACATAGCAGAAATCTAGGGTATTACAAATTCAACAAGAATCACTTACATACACATCAAATTGATCCTCCTACAATGATAATATCATCAATATTATCACTAAAACCTCAAGAACATCATCAACACAACAAACATGATGTCTAAACAATAATCAATCACCAATTCATCATGAATTCGGATTAATCAACAAGATTAAACCGACCATTGCAAGATTATGATAATCATTACATAATTAATCATAATCCTATATCAAAATGGTTATAATCCCTCCAAAAACACAAACAACAACAACAATCATATCAATACTATGTTAATCATATAGCAATCTTAACATAATCGTTCCTAGACATGATTATAACCTCCAAACATTCTAAAACATCAAGAACAACTCCTCCTCAAGACAAAATCATCATGTTATTCATTACAAGTTATGAAAACTCGTCAATAATCATGATATACTCCAACAATCACCAACTATATGAGGAAAACAACAACAAAAACAACATCATACTCAAAAATCACTTGTAGAACAAGAGATTAAGAGAACTTACCAATGAAGAACAAGAAGAACTCTCCAAACACCAAAGGAGCACCAACAAGCTTCCAACTCCAAGCTCCAAATCAAGTTATGATGATAAAAAACATGTTGGAAGAGGCTAAATATGAAGAACAAGTCCAGAGGGACGGTTCTAGGAAGAGGAAATCGATTATGGTTCGTGAAGAAATGAAAAACGGAACCAACATATATAACCTGACAAGCTCATTACGTACACTATACACCAAGCATAACGTACGTAAGGGTCATTACGTACGCTACACTAACAACGTAGCGTACGTAATGATAGTCCAGAACTAACTGACCAAAAACATGAAGACATTAACGTACGTAAACAACAACCATTTACGTATGTTAACAAGCTACATGAATAACGTACGTAAAGCTCACATCCTAACGTACGTAAAGAGCCCGTTGAGTACAATAGTAAGATCTGATCAAAGATGCCCGGGAGCCACCGACCGAAAGTCGAGTCTGAGGAAGGTTCCCTCTACCTACCACTCATTAGGTACGTAACATGAATAGGATAACGCACGTAATGCCGAGGTACTAACGTACGTTAAGCACACAAGCTAACATACATTAGCTCAACAAAATGAACAACCAAGTTGTTCCAACAATCTCAACTCGAAATGAACGAACACAGGCCAACACACCTCAACAAACACGAATGATATAATACAACGACATTTGTTTAATTCCAAATGAATATGCATAACCCAACAGTAACACGAAAAAAAATTACCCCCGGATATTACACTCCTGGACTGTATTCAGCTCCTTAACCGCTCGAGGGATTGTTGAGCTAGTCCAAAAAATTCTTTAGGCAAGCCAAGGCCTAGCCCAAGACCAGGCCCAAAGAACACCCCAAACACCACCCAAAGACCGATTGCCAATATCCAAGATCCAAGTCCAAGTCCAAGTCCAAGATCAAGATCAAGATCAAGGCCAAGGTCTATGCCAAGGTCCACGGTCCACGACACGTAGCTTGCGGCCGCGGCCGAGGCGAGGCGGGCGGGCGGCAACGGTGCGCGCGTGTGCGATTTAAGCCCATACACATGTGCCATTAATTATTACATGAATAATGGTAACTCCTTATATACTTGAACAATGATAGCTCATTATTCAATATGGGATAGCCATCCCTCATTTATTCACAATTAAGTGACAAACTTTAATTCACTATTTCTCACTCACTGGGAATCGGTTTAGAGAAAGTGAATATACCACGAACATCTACTCGAAATGTAGATCGATCCTATGATATTTAATTTTACAAAATAAAATTAAAATCATTAACGATTCCAACAATCCCCCACATGAGTGGAAATAGCCGAAATGCAATATGCAGACTCAAGCTCAGTCCTCAAGAGGCGTGAAAGTATAAGGATAGGTAGTTCATAACTTTGAACCTTCCATAGTTAACATCATCGGGTACACATGTAGATTAGTGGCTTGATGCTTTGAACTATTCCCCCACGGCATGCACCGAGACAATACTGTTAACACTTGAACACCTCAACCTCATCCGTTCTCACGTTTTGTGTCCTTTGCGGGCCTTGGACACCCCTTTGGATTCATAAGTGTATTTTATAAAGCGGCCCCCACTTCTCACTTATATAGGTGATTCTTTACCGAGTTTGTTGCCATACTCAACCTCCTCGAGGTCTTTAGGAATCATTAAAAGTCATAGACTTAACCTCACCACTAGGCAAGCATTCAACACTCAATTGCTCTATAGGGAATAAACTTAGATGAGTATTTCACATGAACTCTCATAGCTTAGTTCTCCAATTGAACCAAGTTCTTGGGATCTCCAGTCATCTTGGTTGGGTTACCACTATGATAATTCTCAATTTTGGATTTTAAACCAATCCCTCTAGCAATTTATTCAGTTGATCACGGTTTAACCCTTTGGTTAGCGGATCTGCTAGATTATCCAATGACCTCACATAGTCAATAGAGATAACCCCACTTTTGATCAAATATCTCACGGTATTATGGCGTCGGCGAATATGTAGAGACTTTTCATTATACACGTTACTTCTTGCCCTACCAATAGCAGCTTGGCTATCGCAGTGTATCATCACTGAAGGCACTGGCTTTGACCAACATGTAATATCTTCTAGAAAGATCACTACTACAAAAACACCATTTAACAGCGGTTCTGGAGCCCTTTTAACAGCGGTTCTGGAACCGCTGTTAAATGTCCCGCTGTTAAATTTAACAGCGGTTGTCTAAGAACCGCTGTTATATTCCCGCCCCACCTGCCCCGCCCCGCCCGCCCAGACCCCACGCGACCCGCACATAATATGTATAAATGTGTATTTTCGCTACTCACGGGATTTGAACCTGTGACCTCAATGAGATGGAGGTGGGTATCAAACCAGTGAGCCAAAGTCATTTGTTGTTCTAATATTGACTTATATTATATAAGTGTACAATAAACCATATATATATGTATATAAATATATATATATATATATATATAATATATATATATTATATGTATATGTTTGTTAATATTTTCAGAATTATTTTCAAAATATATTAATATTTAATAGTGCACATTTAATAACTAATGATCAATCTAGACACGATAATAGCTAATAAATCCGGATGCTAATAGTTGCGCAATGTAATTTTTTAGAAGCACCATTTATTTATTTATCTTCAAGACAAAAGTCTAATAGGTGGTTTAATATTGATGGTTCCTATTTTTTCCTGGGTTATTGAAATCATACCAGTATCATTATGAGGATTGATTCTTCTCAACAGAATGACTCTTTTCTCTCTTGTCTTTTCTTTTTTTACCTGGAATAATTCTTTTTCCCACTTCTAATTTTTCTCAATATATTGCACATTTGATATAATATACTTCATAAAACAATATGTATATATTATAATTTTTAATATATAATGTAATATAATTTTTAATATTAACATATAACAAAATATATTAATATTCAATATATTGCACATTTGATATAATATAATTCATAAAACAATATGTATGTATTATAATTTTTAATATGTAATGTAATATAATTTTTAATATGAATATAATATTCAATAAATTGCACATTTGCTATAATATAATTCATAAGATAATATGTATATATTATAATTTTTAATATATAATGTAATATAATTTTTAATATTAATATATAAAAAAATATATTATTATACAATATATTCCACATTTGATATAATATAATTCATAAAATAATATTTATATATTATAATTTTTAATATATAATGTAATATAATTTTTAATATTAATATATAACAAAATATATTAATATTCAATATATTCCACATTTGATATAATATAATTCATAAAATAATATGTATGTATTATAATTTTTAATATATAATGTAATATAATTTTTAATATTAATATATAACAAAATATATTAATATTCAATATATTGCACATTTAATATAATATAATTCATAAAATAATATGTATGTATTATAATTTTTAATATATAATGTAATATAATTTTTAATATTAATATATAACAAAATATCTTAATATTCAATATATTGCACATTTAACAGCGGTTCTAGAAAGAACCGCTGTTAAAATACAAGTTTAACAGCGGTTCTAAGAGAACCGCTGTTAAATGTACAGATTTAACAAGGGTTCCGCGGAAAACCGCTGTTAAATTGCCATCGTTTCATTTTAACAGCGGTTTTTTTAGAACCGTTGTTAAAATGCCGCAGTTAAATGCTGTTTTTGTAGTAGTGGATTTTGAGCCACTCGACTTCTTCACAGCTTTGTCTAAAGCTATGAACTCCGATTCCCTGGTGGATCAGGCTATACACGTTTTTTTCACGGACTTCCACGAGACAGTTCCACCCCCAATGGTAAACACGTAACCACTTATAAAAAATGAACTTTTCGTATCGGATATCCAATTCGCATCACAGAACCCTTCAAGTACCGGGGTATCTTGAATAGTGTAGCCCAATGTTTTGAGTATACTTTAAGTACCTCAAAACTCTAACGAGAGCGTTCCAATGCTCTTTGCTTGGATTGCTCGTGTAACGACTCAATTTGTTCACAACGCAAGCTAAATCGGGTCGAGTGCAATTATACATTTAACACCTAATGACTCGTGCGTATTCTTCTTCTGCAACGGGCTCCCCTCGATTTTTGCTCAAGTGATCATTCAACTCTATTGGGGTCTTAGCCGGCAAGCTATCAAAAGCATTAAACTTCTTGAGAACGTTCTCGGTATAGTGAGATTGTGTCAAGATGATTCCATCAGATTTTCTCAAAATTTTCATTCCAAGAATCACATCGGCTAGACCCATGTCTTTCATGTCAAAATTTCCTTTTACCATATTCTTAGTATCCTTAATCACTTGTATATAACATGTCATCTATATAAAGACACACAATAACATAGCCATTATTTGCGTTCTTAATATAAACACATTTATCACACTCATTTATTTTAAAACCATTTGATAACATTACATTATCAAATTTCAAGTGCCACTATAGTGGAGCTTGTTTCAATCCATATAGAGACTTAACCAGTTTGCATACCTTTTTCTCATGTCCATGTACTACAAACCCTTCAGGTTATCCCATATAGATCTCTTCATCCGGATCACCATTCAAAAAAGCAGTCTTAACATCCATTTGATGAATCTCAAGATCATGCAAAGCAACAATCGCGAGAAGCACTTGAATAGATGTAATTCTCGTTACAGGTGAATAGGTATTGAAAAAATCGTACCCTTCCTTCTGCTTGAAACCTTTGACTACTAAACGAGCTTTATACTTATCAATTGACCCATCAGCCTTGTACTTTCTTTTAAGGATACATTTGCATCCTAAGGGCTTACAACCTTCAGGTAAATCAACCAAAACCCAAGTTTGGTTTTGTAAAATTGAGTCTGAATAGCTTCTTTCAGAGCAACCCGTGTGGTCTGACATAGCTATTTTAATCGATGTTGGTTCTTCATCCAACATGAATGCTATGTAGTCAGGTCCAAATGTCTTTGGTGTCCTAACCCTACTACTACGTCTCAGTTCTACATCTTCCAGATTAGATCTCAATCTCTTACGTGACTTTGGATCTACATCCACAGGTTTTGAACTTGTTTCTTCATCTTCAACTCTATTGCTAGAATTATTCTCAACTTTACCATTGTCCTTACAAGGATATATGTTTTCAATGAACACAGCATTCCTTGATTCAATGGTTGTTTCCACAGTCATTTCAGGTACTTCTGACTTATGGATAACAAACCGATAGGCACTACTGTTCAGTGCATACCCAATAAAGATACAATCGACCGTCTTAGGACCGATTTTAACTTGTTTAGGTAGAGGCACCTCAATCTTCGCCAAACACCCCCACACTTTGAGATATTCGTATGAAGGTTTTCTACCTTTACACAACTCATAAAGAGTAACATCCTTACCTTTATACGGAATCTTGTTCAATATGTAGTTGGCTGTCAAAACAGCTTCCCCCCACATGTTCTGGGGCAACCCTGAACTAAACAATAAGGCATTCATCATATCTTTAAGTGTTCGATCTTACGTTCAGCAATTCCATTAGATTGTGGTTCATATGGAGCTATTGTTTGATGAATTATACCACTCTCATTGCATAATTCTTCTAATGGGGCTACATATTCGCCACCATTATCGCTTCGAACCATCTTAATACGACAGCCTAATTGATTCTCGGCTTCATTCTTGAAGTTCTTAAAAGCTTCAATAGCCTCATCTTTACTTCTCAAAAGATAAAGATAACAATATGTTGTGCAGTCATCGAGAAAAGTGATAAAGTACTTCTTACCACCTCTAGTTTGCACAAACTTTAAATCACATACGACTGTGTGAATTACTTCAAGGGGTTTTGTGTTCCGTTTTACCGAATGAAATGGAAGTTTCGTCGTTTTTGCTTCTACACAAATCTCACATTTGTTTTGAGTATTAACTTCATTTAATTTCAGTAAATCTAAGTTTACTAATCTTTTTATGGCATTTAGATTCACATGACCTAATCTACAATACCATAAATCAGAACACTCGGTCAAATAAGAGGAAGCAGTAGCACTTTCATTAGCATTTGCAGACTTGGTTACATGGCGTATAGCCAAAAAATTGAGTTTAAAGAGTCCCTCCGTGAGGTAACCCTTACCAAGAAACCTATCAAGCTTTTTTATGATAATTCTATCTGACTCAAACACTAGTTTAAACACCTTTTTAACTAGTATAGAGCCCGAGATCAAGTTCTTCCTCATATCAGGAACATGAAGCACATTCTTCAAGGTGAGTGTTTGTCCAGACGTTAGCTTAAGGTCCACTTCTCCAACTCTGATAATTTCAGATGAAGCTGGATTCCCTATATTGAGCTTCCTCCCCTCAACAGCTCGATAGTTCTTAAACTGGATCCTATCGGCACCAACGTGGGTTGTCGTACCGGTGTTGACGTACCAACCACCTTGATTCTCAACGTGGTTGACCTATTCGGTGACCACATCAGCAAGGGGTCATCCTCTTTCCACTCGCTGTTAATCTCGGCGATGTTGGCAACATGTTACTTCTTCTTGTTGGCCTTCGGCTTGCGGCAGTCTTTCACCGTATGCCCATGTTTGCCACAGGTGAAGTAATCACCATCAAACTTCTTGACTGGTTGCTTCCCTTTGTTCTTGTTTTGAGCACTTGGGCGAGCTCGTTTGAGGCAGGGACCGCCTTGCTCTAACAGATTGGCCTTAGCATCGATCAGGCCTTTTAGTTTATGATCATTCTTGCGCATGTCAGACTCGATGTGCAATTTCACAATCAATTCTTCAAGAGTCATCTCCTTTCGCTTGTGCTTGAGGTGGCTCTTGAAGTCTTTCCAAATAGGGGGCAACTTCTCGATCATAGTTGCAACAGTAAAAGCGTCCGACATGACCATTCCCTTAGCATTGACTTCATGAATGATGAGTCGGAACTCTTGCACTTATTCCATGATTGGTCTTGAGTCAACCATCTTGTAGTCTAAATACTTGGAAACTACAAACTTCTTTGTACCTGCATCATCACTACGGTACTTCTTTTCAAGTGCATCCCACATCTCTTTTGATGTGTTTACAATAGAGTATACATTGTACAAACTATCCTCTAAAGAATTCAGAATAAAGTTTTTACAAAGATAATTTCCATTGTGCCAATTGTCATAGGTAGCTCGGACTGTGAAACTAGTCTCTTCAGCACTTGGTGCCGGTGGCGCATCTTCCATAAGAACATTTGCAAAGCCCAAAGTTGTCAAATAGAACATATTTTGTTGCCGTCTTTTAAAGTCGGCTCCACCAAACTTTGGTGGCTTCTCGGCGGTAGGCATCATCCTAGGCTCCGAGGTTGTTCTAAAAAATAAACCACTCGTGTTGAACCCGTAGGCTTCAACACTAGATCATAAAATGGATCATACGGTACCACTGAAAGTGGAACCAACAGTGCCACTCGAGGTGGATCCACCGGTAGTCATAAAGGGGTTCGAAAACAACCATGGAATTTTTTGTGAGGTAGTTGAGCTTATCATATTTGACATAGTTGCAGCAACGGTGTTCGCCATGGTCGAGGCGACGGTCGCGAAGGCAGTCGCAGCAGTGGTGCTCGAGTCGGTGGAAGCAGCAGTCGTCATCTCCAGTTGTAGGATTTAGCAAGTATGTTTCTCGTCTTGCATGTTTTGGTAATTTCTTGTTCGGGAATACTTGCCGGTCGGAAACCAAATTACAACTGGAAATGAAAATTACAACTCGAAAATGGAAATTATAAACTCGTACAAAAATGAAAATACAAAACTCGAAACTGGATTACAACTTGAGACAAAATAGAAATATATGAAACTAAATTGAGATAACAAATAAACAATGAATTAAAGGACAGAAAATCGTATGCTTATAACACCCCAAAACCGTATGGGAATATTACACGCCGTACACCCTTTCCACAAGGATCTACCAGGCTAAACATCCATAAACAACCAAATGCTAGCCTGGCCAGGGTCAAACAATATAATAATACAGACCGTTAAGGTCACTTACACATGAATAAACATACCGATAAGGTCACACAACTCCATCAACAGAACTGACTAAAACAACATTACCCACACAGGGGTCGAAACACAATACATCGGAAGACTGAAATCGACTCTGACAACACTACAAGAATCAAAACGACTCTCAACTCTTGATTAGTATCGCAGCTCGTCATCCACTTGTGCCAATCCTGTGACTGCTCCCCTGAACCTGCATGTACCTGGACGCAAAATAGACATCCACCCCCCGATTACTCGGGGGTTAGTAAAACTTCACTGTTTTACTAGTGCAAGTATAATACAATACGAAATGCAACAAGTAAATATCAACTACGAATTTAATATGGAAATCAATTATCAAATGATCCCGAGAAGTTTTAAAATTTCGAACTCAAGCAAGAGATATTTGAAAAGGAACTCATCATCTCGGGGATTTTGAAGTAGAAATTATTTTGGACCTCGGGTCCTAATTTACAAAACCTTTTCGTAAACATTAGGGCCTCAGCCCGATTCTCATTTCAAAACACACTAGATAAGATATCATTATGAGTCCGAGAACCATATTTAAAATGTTATCCAAACAATCACTGTTATTCAATCATTGTTCGTACACATCATGTACCGAACTCCGGAGGCCTCGACGGACCTTACTCGGACCACACGCACTGTTCATACACATCATGTACCAAACTCCGGAGGCCACGACGGACCCTACTCGGCCACAAACATCATTCGTACACATCATGTACCGAACTCCAGAGGCTTCGTCAGACCCTACCACGCCATCCATCACGAATATATTAACAGGGATTAAATAATCAGTAAAAGGGGCACAGATACAACTGTAACAACAAATTACTACCGAGTCAGTCAAAAGTTTACGGTCGTAACAACATGCGGTTTACGACCGTAACAACTCTGAACTTACGGCCGTAATGGAAAACATCTTACGGCCGTAACAACTAGCTGTAGGACTGCAGAATTGTCACAGCAGCCCCCAACAGGGCTCCGAGAGTTAGGAAACGATACCTAACAACGTATCCCAACATTTAGAAAACACTGAAACATTCTCCGGCGAGCACAACAACACCACACACTTAACGCAACCACTTAGCCCCAACACGTGAACATATGAAGTTAAAATTCCGAAAAACCAAAAAAAAATCGTTTTGCAAAAGAAAAATTTTCCAAAATCCTTTTGTTCATAACCAAAAACGACGGTAGTATTTTACAATGTCCGAAGTACTTCAAAACATATTTTCCAGCTGATGGTGTCATTTGAAAATACACGACCAATTTATCAAAATTTAACCGATTTTAAAATCCATATAAACTGTGGTTTTAACCGCACCATCAAAATTATTTAGACAATAGCAAACGGTTTCCACAAAAATGTTCAAACCCGTAAAGTCCTCCATGAAAAACATTCTAAAACCTACCCGTAGCGGCATAAACATAACAATCTAAAAAAAACAATCAAACTAAAAATCACATGCCCAAACGGCAAACAGGATCGCCAATCCAATTGAATACATCTCACAGCATCAAGTTTCAACAAAATCATTCCTCGGAGTATCTCACGAACTCAATCATCGATACCTTATTCGAAACCAATCAAGGTTCTCAATTTTTCACACCATACCATCCCACACGGTGGTTCAAAGGTAAAAAAACAATACGCCCAGTTTTTATGCATACACTATGTGTCACAAGTATTATATACAACTATATTACACAACATCGTATAAATAAAATTATGCACCACAATTAACTAACTAAGATAAAATCATGATACACGAGTACCTCGCATAAAAGAGGAGTCTTACGTCCACAGGCCGCACGGAGATGACGGTCGCCCACGATACTAATCTCCTCTGACAACATATCCGACACGTTGTGACTACGCACAACTCAACTTGTCACCCGACATCTCGAATGACAAAACCACACAATACTCGATAAATCACGACTCGACTTGACCCGACAGCCTAGGTTTCCGCAACCTAAGCTTCAATACCATAAATGTAACACCCCAAAACCGTATGGGAATATTACACGCCGTAGACCCTTTCCACAAGGATCTACCAGGCTAAACATCCATAAACAACCAAATGCTTGCCCGGCCAGGGTCAAACAACATAATAATACAGACCGTTAAGGTCACTTACACATGAATACATAGACCGATGAGGTCACACAACGCCATCAACAGAACTGACTAAAACAACATTACCCATACAGGGGTTGAAACACAATACAGCGGAAGACTGAAATCGACTCTGACAACACTACAAGAATCAAAACAATTCTCAACTCTTGATTAGTATCGCAGCTCGTCATCCACTTATGCCAATCCTGTGACTGCTCCCCCAAACCTGCATGTACCTGGATGCAAAACAGACATCCACCCTCTGATTACTCGGGGGTTAATAAAACTCCACTGTTTTACTAGTGCAAGTATAATACGATACGAAATGCAACAAGTAAATAGCAACTACGAATTTAATACGGAAATCAATTATCAAATGATCCCGAGAAGTTTTAAAACTTCGAACTCAAGCAAGAGATATTTGAAAAGGAACTCATCATCTCGGGGATTTTTGAAGTATAAATTCTTTTGGACCTCGAGTCCCAATTTACAAAACCTTTTCGTAAATATTAGGGCCTCAGCCCGATTCTCGTTTCAAAACACACTAGATAAGATATCATTATGAGTCTGAGACCCATATTTAAAATGTTATCCAAACAATCACTGTTATTCAATCATTGTTCGTACACATCATGTACCGAAATCCGGAGGCCTCGATGGACCTTACCCGGACCACACGCACTGTTCGTACACATCATGTACCGAACTCCTGAGGCCTCGACGTACCCTACCCGGCCACAAACATCATTCGTCCACATCATGTACCGAACTCCAGAGGCCTCGTCAAACCCTACCTGGATCACACACCTTGTTCGTACACATCATGCACCGAACTCCAGAGGCCTCGTCAGATCCTACCTGGATCACACACACACATTGACACGACACAACTCATAATCATCAAATGTCAAGCCATTCCACATTACACCGAAATGTATAATCAAGTATGCAAACCAATACAACACAAATATCATAATCTTCACAACAACTCAACAATGACCAACCACGCCCGGCACAAACTTAGATGATTTGCACATCCATCATAATTCCACAATGTTAACTAAGTGAAGGTATTATCGTTACTATCAATCGTTCATAATAATCAATTCATACGAAGCATATTCGCTAAGATAAATCAATTCATCATAACCATAAAACGACGTCACTATTCACAAGACACAATTCGTATAGAAAAATACTTGCCTTAATAACCACTACCGAATACTCCGAAGAACACGGTTCGACCGGGAAGCTCAGACCTCGAAGAAGACAACGAACGGAAGGGTTCCGACTCGAGTTCTTCACAAGAATTTCGTCCCTAAGTCATACCAACGATAAATCAACAATCGTACGATGGATAATAATCGCACAATGCCCAATCCCCCCTCTAAGACCTTTTGTCGGACACCTTCAAGGCGTCGCCTAAGAACTCGACCAAAATGACGAATCAATACGATCCAACTATGGAATAACAAGGGAAATGATATAATACATCTAAATAATCATCAATCCATCACAATCCTAAGTTAAATCGGATTAAACGGATGAAAACAACCAAAATACCCAAATTCCTCAAAATTAGGTTTCTAGATAATCTAACCTGATTCGCTCGATCAAGGGATGTTATAGGATGGATAAATGATGATATGAACTCCAAGACTTAATGGATTAAACACCTGACAACATCCCTCCATGATCATCAAAGCTCCAGCCACGGAAGAGGGTGAAACGAGTGAGAAAAATGATGAAAAACCCGTCTGCTGGGTCTTAAATACACAGCCTGCCGGATGCCTTGCATACGTAATCGGCCATGGCTTACGTACGTAACCGGCCATGGTCGAACTCACTGTCCAATTCTGCAGGCAGTGTTACGTACGTTACCGGTCAGGCCTTACGTACGTAACAGGTCTTACGGCCGTAACTGCCGGACACTTACGTACGTGACTCGGCCAGGTGGGGCCTGGCCCCAAGATGCCCAGCCATGACTCGGCCGTGGCCAATTCCGACGACCCCGAAACCCAAACCTGAATATAAATTGAAGATACGGTTACGAAGTACTCGCAAAGACGAATTCGAGCACTAAGAGAACACACGATTCCGACCACCCGAAGGTTCAAAATTCGACAACGGAAAGTAATTACCCCAAACTTTGGGAAATTACGAAAATGGCCCAAAACGTCCGAAATACACGATACATGATCGAAACACCAAACCAAGGCTCGCAACATGAATAATAACATTAAATGAACTTACGAGAAACTCGAAACAACAGTTTCGGACGAGATTCGCAAGAATCGAACTCAAGTGCGGAAAAGCCGCTTAAGAACGCGGAATTCTACAAAACGACACCGAAACGAACTCGGATGACAAAAAGTGCAGAATAAATCATTCTCAGAATGATGAAACGGTCATAAGCGAGTCGTCGAAATGGACCCCCGCCGAAAAAAGAAAATTATCGGAAATCGAAATTGCGGATATTACAATGCTAAGTAGCCGAGTCGAGGAAGGCCCTCTTTCCGCAAGACGAGAAATGCCCCGGTAGTGCTCTCGGTTTAGGCGTGTCTTCCCCAAAGATGAAATGACTTCGTCTCAAAGGTAGTAGCACCACAGACCTTTGAGTTCCGGATAACTAGAATGAGGCGACGACAGAGCTCCGACTTTATGATATGTATGCAGAAAACAGTGAGTATGCTGGAGTGTTTTCGAAATTGCATGTACTGATGCAAAGGGATGCATGCCTATTTATCGGCCATTCACACCTGCAGGGGAGGTTTAAACACAGCCCTTAAGGCTGTCATAATGCAGGCATTCATGCATGCATTGAACACAGGATTTTTTAATTACAAATATTGGTAGGAGTTACAGAATTCAGACCTGCCAATTACTCCTCCTCATTACACCTGGGAGGTTACTTCCGGGTTTGGACTGAATTTGAATAGTCAGGACGCATCTGGACTGTATTCAGCTCCTTAACCGGTCGAGGGATGTATCTGGACATCTTTATATGCACATACGAGCCCAACTACATTGTTGAGCTAGTCCAAAAAAATTTTTAGGCAAACCCAAGGCCTAGCCCAAGACCAGGCCCAAAGAACAATTCAAAGACCACCCAAAGACCAATTACCAAGTCCAAGTCCAAGATCAAGGCCAAGGTCCACGGCACGCGGCTCGCGGCCGAGGGCAGGCAGGCGGGCGGCGGCGGCGCGCGCGTATGGGCTTGAAGCCCATACACATATGCCATTAATTATTAAATGAATAATGGTAACTCCTTATATAGTTGAACAATGATAGCTCATTATTTAATGTGGGATAGCCATCCTTATTTATTCACAATTAAGTGACAAATTTTAATTCACTATTTCTCACTCACCGGGAATCGGTTTAGAGAAAGTGAATATATCACGATCATCTATTCAGAACATAGATCGATCCTATGATATTTACTTTTACAAAATAAAATTAAAATCATTAACGATTCCAACAGTATGAACTGAGTAGCTCGACTGATTTTCTTTGTAGAACCTAATAGTCTTCAATTTATGTTGTTTGTTCTTGTTCTCCTATGTACATTTGACGATTAGAGCTGTAATGTGCATTTAAATTTGGTTTACTTCTGATTAGAAGATCGGTGCTAGTTTTAATGGTTTTCGTGAACTTGGCAGGTTTCTCCATCGCCGTGTTGTTGTTCCTCTCTCCAGTGTAAGTTTTTTTTTTTTATCTATATCTCAGTATATGTATATGCAGATTATCGATCTAGATTTTCTGTTCGTGTATGAGAAATTTTCAGCGGGTAAAATTTTTTGTTGTTCTTCATTTCTACTATGTGCAGTCCCACCGTCATTAAAATAGTGAGAAATGGCAACACCACCCAGTATCTTCCTGACCGCTACTTAGCTGGTATTTTGAACTGCTGCATTGGCCTAGTTTATGGTCTGCCTCTGGTGTAAGCCTCTAGACGGTATATTATGATCATAAACGCAATTGGCCTCATATCCATGATCATATATTTGGGGATTTTCTGGACATACACCAGCGAGTATCAAAAGGTATAGTCAGTGCATTATTTGTCCATATGCATTATTTGTTCTTGTATGAACAAATAAGTGATCTGATATAACATTATTTGTTCTAATATGTCTTTTTATCAACTGATCCTAAATGTGATTGTTTCTGTTCTCTTTAATTCATTTGTTGTTGATTTGCCTATATGTTCTATGTAATGTCAGATCTTTAACTAATCATTTTGGTTATATAGTGAATGGTTTAGGATCTGCTCTTAGTCATTTTGGTTTAGGGTTTATCGCGGAAATATATTGACATTATAAAGGACATGTATGAGGGAGCTAGTACAAGTGTACGTACTAATGTTGGGAGGACAGAAGAATTCCCTATTACGATTGGGGTGCATCAAGGATCTGTTCTTAGTCCTTTTCTCTTTGCTATAGTCATGGACGAATTGACAAGAGAAATTCAAAATAACGTTCCGTGGTGTATGATGTTTGTAATACCCGGTTGTAATTCAGTCATCATCATTCAGTAATTTCATTCGGTGATTGTCACTCAGTGGATTTTCACTCATTTATAATCATTCATCAATCATGTTCGTTCACCGTGTTCACCGTTCGGAAAAACTTCGAGTTGTGTATCGTTATTGTTCATTATTTCAACTTTCCTCATATGAGTTCGACTTTGTTAGATCACCATTAATTTTTGGTAACTCCAAAAATTTTAAATCTTTGCAATATTATAGAGCATCGAGTTAGCTTTCCAATGGTTCAAACGGTGAGTCAATCGGAGTCCGGACGAGAGAGTTATGGTCGTTTTAGCTCAACCGCTCATTTTCGATTTTGGCGATCAACGCGAGCGAACTCGGCCGTGTCGTCCGACACGGCCCATGCCATACTCGTCCGGAAAATGCCAAAGTTTACGCCTCGGGACCGGCCAGTGTCGTCGGGCACGCCGAGTCGAACCCTTAGGATAAGCTGAACCAGCGCCGGAGGCAGGCCGTGTTCGGGACACGGTCGAGTCAATCTTAGAGCACCGCGGACGGGTCCTTGTCGGTAGGCCCCTTCGGCGCCGCGACCGTGTCAAGCGGGACACGGTCGAGTCCCTGCCGGCAGTGCGCGCGCCGCGGCCGTGTCGGCGGACACGGTCGAGCTGTCGGCCAGAGTCAACCCCTATAAATTGGTTTTTTGAGCAATTCAGCTCATTTTTTCCATCTTCTTCACCTGCAACCGAGAGAGAATAACTTGAGAGAGAGATTTCTTCATCAATTATCATTTGAGTGTGTATTTTTCATCACCTTCAATCATTTGAGAAGCTTGGATAGTCGATTTTACACGTTTTCATCGGATCGAATTGGTTGGATCTTCAAGAGGTAAATTCTTCAACACCTTGGACTTCGATTTTGTGTTGAGATATGATATTTTGGACGTTATAATCATGTTATATGAAGGGATATGTATATGATTATGAGTTTATATAAGGATTCATTGGATTATTGAGGGATTATTCAAGAACACTTTGTATATCGAGTTGAAATTGGGGGTTTTCGATTAATTGTCGTTATAATCACGTTTTCGGATATTCATTTCGGTTTATTGATCATTTGGAAGATGTTTTGTTGGTTTGAAACACTTCTTGGGGGATTGGATATTGGTATATTGAAGTTTGTTTGTAAACAATCGGAGTTTGGACGCAACGTGTTTGTTTTAATGCCTCAATGGACTTAGTTTTATCGTATCGACGTTTTGAGTTCGTTATATTCGTGTTTGATTCGTATATTGAACGAATTGTTGGATATTGTATAATTCAAGGTTGTTCGAGCGACCGATATCTCAATTAGGACGTTGTTCGTGGAAGGATAATTGTCATCGGTATTGTGTAAGTTAATTCTTACTCGGTTAAAAGGATATTCATACCTTTTGTTGTTGATCATTCATAATCATAACTCATTCATCATTGTATTAATCATATTGAGACTTGTAATTGTTGAACAATCACTTCATTAAAGAGGCAGCGGTTCCAACCATTCCATTAAAACTATTCATCACTTCATTATTACTCTCATCTCGGTGAGTCATTCTTAACTTTGTCCGATTATTATTTATTCTTTGATATTCATTATGGTCATTCTTGTTCATATGACCTTAAGGTTCATATTGCGTGGCGGGTGTGGTGTGTGGAATTTTTAGTCGGGCACGTTATGGCCATGTATAGGGAGTGATACATTGGGTGTGCACACGGAAAGCGTTACACCGTGAGACTAATTAGGTACAAGGGCGGGTGTGTCCGGTCATTCGTCTTGTACACTCGCACGAGAACACTACGGGCGTCTTATGATACTCTTCTTGACGTAATTCGTAACTAAGGATATTTCATAACTTGATTAAATCTTGATTGTGTATTTTTCAACCCTTGAGGATTGTTGTTCTTTATGGCGGCCGTTTGGGGATTTTTTTTTTCAGGTGTTGGCTAGGCTAACGCAGGGGAATTGCTTGTTGATGTCGAGGAGTCCTTGTGTTACTTGTTGGGGGCACCAAATCCTTTCTGTCATTCCTATTGTTGTCATTTATTTTCCATTTGATTTTCACTTGGTTATTCCGTTTCATTCGTGTTGTGTATTTTATCTTCATATAAAATATACATGTATTGTATTATCACAGGTGTGTTGTATGAAACTCCTCATCGGAGTAATTAATGTTGTAATGTGGTTCGGTACTACATTCACCTGTGTAATTCATTCATTTTCATCACTTTGGTGGGTCGATCGGGGTCCACGCCGTTGTAATATCCGCCTAGTTTGGGGTGTTACAGAGTTGGTATCAGAGAGTGGTTTTGAATACTACCTTCCTAGTCATGTCTCATTTGAAATCATCGTCATCAGACTAGTAGCATTGGACTTTCGCGTCACGTGTGACCTGTGCAAATACCGAGCCAATCAGACCGGAAGAACTGTAAGATTTCTAACGCCATGGTATAATTTCTGGCAATAGTCATTCATTCATCATTCATCATTTAACAATCCTCAAACATCATCATTCATTATGATCAGGACGATCATATTAACTCATTAATCACTTAATTCATTTCAATACTCAGTTAATGATCAGGACGATCATATTAATTCATTAATCACTTAATTCATTTCAATACTCAGTTAATGATCAGGACGATCATATTAACTCATTAATCACTTAATTCATTTCAATACTCAGTTAATAATCAGGACGATCATGTTAACTCATTAATTACTCAATTCATTTCATTACTCAGTTGTCAATCTGGATGATCATATTATCAATCTTGTTAAGTTATTCAAGATAATCATTTTAAGAATTTCATCAGATAATCATGTAACTTCAGTAAATCATTCATATAATCACTAAGTTAGAGCATGTATACTCATTTTTATCATCTCATGACATAATCATAACGTGCTAATCATGCGGGAAATATAATCATTATGTGACCTTCCTACTTCCGTATGGAGAGAGCTGTCAGGGGATGCACGAGAAGAGGCCGCGGTGCGGACTGAAACCCGAGAAATAATCACTCGCTGCCGGGAAATCGTGCCTAGGACTCGGCTCGATTAGAAGATATTCGGGTTGATCCACTCACTTTTATGCAGGCCATGATGACCCATGTGCAGTTGCTCAATCATCATTGCGCCACTCTGACCGGATTAATTGAGAGAACTCTCCCGTACGAGCCAGCTGCTAAGGAAATTGCTGAGCAGCAACCTGCATATGTCAACAGGAAATCAATGAAGCGTAATCTATCCGAAGGCGGTCAGTCAACCTTCAAGAAGCCTCGTGTGAGTCCTATCGTTTCTGAGCGACATCCTACGGAGCCTAATCCTATGGGATCTCAGTCCCGAGCATCCAGTTCGGCCATCATCTGTTTCAACTGTGGGGCGCCGGGCCATTTCAGTACTAGGTGTACGACGCCGTCTATCACATGTCATAATTGTGGGAATTCTGGGCATAAGGCCCGTTTTTGCCGAAAGGACTCCAAGTCGGCTCCGGCGGCATCTCAGGCCCCGAAGCAACCAGCGTTTCAGAATCAGACTGCTTTGTCATCGTCATTTAAGACAATGGAAGCAAATAGAATTGGAGCTCGTATTTATCAAACGGGAGCGTCCGGTTCGGGGACCGGCAAGTCCCAGATTCACATGATGAGGAGGATCGACGATCCGGTGGCCCGAATGATTTCAGGTATACTCGTAATTTTATTTCAACTTGTGTGTACCTTTTGATTCTGGTACACCGCATTCATTCATTTTCGAATCATTCTTGAATAGACTTATTTCGGGATAGTCCTATTGCTTGTGGACCTCATACCATCGGTCTACCTGACGATGGAAGAATTTCGGAATCATACCGAATCAAGCTTAATGACCGCGATTGGTTGATGGATCTACTCGTGGTGAACTTATCTTAGGACGATGTAATTTTCGGTATTTGTTGGTTTAACCGTCTTGATACTATCCTCAGTGTTTGTTAGCGTTTGGTCGCTATCTTTCCGTCGTTGGTTGTCGAATGTGTGCTTCAGGAAAGTAATCCCCGTTGTTCCAGTAGAATTTTTATTATGGCGGAAGCAGAGAAATTCCGCAATCGAACTATTCAATCATTCATTGTATCATTCTCATCGATTGGCCTTTCTAGGGCAATCGAGTTATTCAATCATTCATTGTATCATTCTCATCGATTGGCTTTTCTAAGACAATCGAGTCATTCAATCATTCATTGTATCATTTTCATCGATTGGCCTTTCTAGGGCAATCGAGTTATTCAATCATTCATTGTATCATGTCCATCGATTGGCCTTTCTAAGACAATCGAGTTATTCAAACATTCATTGTATCATCTTCATCGATTGACCTTTCTAAGGCAATCGAGTTGTTCAATCATTATTGGTACCTCTTTTTATCGATTGACCATTCTAGGGCAATCGAAATGTTCAATCATTCGTGGTATCATTGTCATCGATTGACGATGTATTTCCAGACGAGTTATCTGGTTGCCTTCACATAGAGTAAGGGAATTCAGGAGTGAGTTGGAGCCGGTACGTCCCCTTTATCGAAGGCACCGTATCGGATGGCCCCGACCAGTATGCAAGAGTTGAAGTATATATTTACTCACAAGGAGTTAAATATGCGACAGATGCGGTGGTTGGAATTAATCAAAGATTATGATATCGAGATCCTTTACCACCCGGGGAAGACGAACGTTGTCGCCGACGCCTTGAGTCGTAAGTCCGTTCAGGAGCAGATGCTTGCTCGTTTATCAGTTCAGAAGGAGCTCCAACAAGAATTCCTTAGACCCAAGATCGAGGTCTGGCTTCAGCGAGTTCGGGGACAGCTTTGTATGTTAGAGATTTCATCATCTCTTGAGGATGCAATCAGGGAGAATCAGAGTTCAGACCCTTCATCATTGCGCATCCGTGAAGATGTGGCTCAGGGGAAAGCCCCTGGATTCGTGGTCCACGAGGATGGCCTTTTGAGGTATAAGAACCGGTTGTGCGTACCGGCGAATGACGAGTTGAAAAACTCTATTTTGAGAGAAGCTCATGCTACCCATTATTCTGTTCATCCGGGGTCCAGCAAGATGTACAAAGACTTGAAACAAAATTACTGGTGGAGTAATATGAAGCGAGAAGTCGCAGAATTTGTTTCGAGATGCTTAACCTGTCAACAAGTCAAGATTGAACATCAGTGACCGGCAGGTATGTTAAAACCTCTTCCTATTCCAGAGTGGAAGTGGGAAGACATTTCTATGGATTTCATCACGAGTTTGCCGACGAGTCGTCGTGGCATGAATACGATCTGGGTGATTGTGGGACTTAACTAAATCGGCTCATTTCCTTGAGATCAAGGATACGTGGGGTCCCGAGAAGTGGCCCGATTATTCATCAAGGAGATAGTAAGACCGCACGGTACTCTAAGAGTATCGTTTCCGATCGTGACGACGATTTGTATCTCATTTTTGGAAATCGATTCATCGTGCTATGGGAACTCGGCTCAATATCGCACGCCTTTCATCCTCAGTCCGACGGACAATCAGAGAGGACTATTCAGACATTAGAGGACATGCTGAGGGCATGCGTCCTCGATTGGAAGGACGATTGGGAAGCCCAACTACCATTGATCGAGTTCACGTATAATAATAATTGGCATGCTTCCATTAAGATGGCACCTTACGAGGCCTTGTACGGTCGTCGTTGTCGATCTCCCTTGTATTGGGATGACTTGTCAGAATCAATCGGCACCGAGCCCGATATGCTTATAGCCGTCCGGGAGAAGGTAGCTTTGATCAAGAGTCGTATGTTGACAACTCAGAGTCGACAGAAATCATATGCAGATAATCGTCGTCGACCACTAGAGTTCGAGACGGGTGACCATGTTTTGGTCAAGGTATCCCAGAGTCGAGGTATTTTCCGTTTCGGAAAACGGGGGAAGTTGAGTCCGAAGATTCATTGGACCGTTTGAAATTTCGGATCGAGTAGGCGAGTTAGCTTATCGATTGGCTTTGCCTCCGGCTTTGAGCCGAATTCGTAATGTGTTTCATGTCTCTCAGTTGCGGAAGTTTGTTGCCGACCCGAGTCACATACTTCAGTTCGACGAAATCGAGATCGCAGATGATCATTCATACGAGGAGCGTCCTGTACGAGTGTTAGAGCGGCGAATCTAACAGTTGAGGAACAAGTCGATTCCTTTGGTCAAGATTCAGTGGTCTAGACACGGAGTCGAAGAGGCTACTTGGGAAACCGAGGATAGTATGCGAGAGAGTTATCCCGAGTTGTTTGACCCTTAGTTTCGGGGACGAAACTCTTTTTAAGGGGGGGAGTATGTAATACCCGGTTGTAATTCAGTCATCATCATTCAGTAATTTCATTCGGTGATTGTCACTCAGTGGATTTCACTCATTTATAATCATTCATAAATCATGTTCGTTCACCGTGTTCACCGTTCGGAAAAACTTCGAGTTGTGTATCGTTATTGTTCATTATTTCAACTTTCCTCATATGAGTTCGACTTTGTTAGATCACCATTAATTTTTGGTAACTCCAAAAATTTTAAATCTTTGCAATATTATAGAGCATCGAGTTAGCTTTCTAATGGTTCAAACGGTGAGTCAATCGGAGTCCGGACGAGAGAGTTATGGTCGTTTTAGCTCAACCGCTCATTTTTCAGTTTTGGCCGATCACTGCCGAACGAACTCGGCCGTGTCGTCCGACACGGCCCATGCCATACTCGTCCGGAAAATGCCAAAGTTTCTGCCTCAGGACCCGACCGTGTCGTCGGGCACGGCCGAGTCGAACCCTTCCGGATAAGCCTGAACCAACTGCCCAGAGGCCCGACCGTGTTCCAGGACACGGTCGAGTCAATGCCGAGCGCCGCGGACGGGTCACTGTCGGTAGGCCCCTTCGCGCCGCGACCGTGTCAAGCAGGACACGGTCGAGTCCCTGCCGGCCAGCTGCGCGCCGCGACCGTGTCAGGCGGACACGGTCGAGCCTGTCAGCCGAGTCAACCCCTATAAATTGGTTTTTTGAGCAATTCAGCTCATTTTTTCCATCTTCTTCACCTGCAACCGAGAGAGAATAACTTGAGAGAGAGATTTCTTCATCAATTATCATTTGAGTGTGTATTTTTCATCACCTTCAATCATTTGAGAAGCTTGGATAGTCGATTTTACACGTTTTCATCGGATCGAATTGGTTGGATCTTCAAGAGGTAAATTCTTCAACACCTTGGACTTCGATTTTGTGTTGAGATATCATATTTTGGACGTTATAATCATGTTATATGAAGGGATATGTATATGATTATGAGTTTTTATAAGGATTCATTGGATTATTGAGGGATTATTCAAGAACACTTTGTATATCGAGTTGAAATTGGGGGTTTTCGATTAATTGTCGTTATAATCACGTTTTCGGATATTCATTTCGGTTTATTGATCATTTGGAAGATGTTTTGTTGGTTTGAAACACTTCTTTGGGGATTGGATATTGGTATATTGAAGTTTGTTTGTAAACAATCGGAGTTTGGACGCAACGTGTTTGTTTTAATGCCTTAATGGACTTAGTTTTATCGTATCGACGTTTTGAGTTCGTTATATTCGTGTTTGATTCGTATATTGAACGAATTGTTGGATATTGTATAATTCAAGGTTGTTCGAGCGACCGATATCTCAATTAGGACGTTGTTCGTGGAAGGATAATTGTCATCGGTATTGTGTAAGTTAATTCTTACTCGGTTAAAAGGATATTCATACCTTTTGTTGTTGATCATTCATAATCATAACTCATTCATCATTGTATTAATCATATTGAGACTTGTAATTGTTGAACAATCACTTCATTAACGGGAACGGCAGTTCCAACCATTCCATTAAAACTATTCATCACTTCATTATTACTCTCATCTCGGTGAGTCATTCTTAACTTTGTCCGATTATTATTTATTCTTTGATATTCATTATGGTCATTCTTGTTCATATGACCTTCTGGGTTCATATTGCGTGGCCGGGTGTGGCTGTGTGGAATTTTTAGTCGGGCACGTTATGGCCATGTATAGGGAGTGATACATTGGACTGTGCACACGGGAAAGCGTTACACCGTGAGACTAATTAGGTACAAGGACGGGTGTGTCCGGTCATTCGTCTTGTACACTCGCACAGAACACTACGGGCGTACTATGATACTTTTCTTCAGCGTAATTCGTAACTAAGGATATTTCATAACTTCAGTTAAATCTTGATTGTGTATTTTTCAACCCTTGAGGATTGTTGTTCTTTATGGCGGCCGTTTGGGGATTTTGTTTTTCAGTCATGGCAAGGCAAACGCACGGGAATAGCATGTTGATGTCGAGGAGTCCTAGTGATACTAGTAGGGGCCCCAAATCCTTTCGATCATTCCTATTGTTGTCATTTATTTTCCGCTATGATTTTCACTTGGTTATTAGTTTCATTCGGTGTTGTGTATTTTATCTTCATATAAAATATACATGTATTCTATTATCACAGGTGTGTTGTATGAAACTCCTCATCGGAGTAATTAATGTTGTAATGTGGTTCGGTACTACATTCACCCTGTGTAATTCATTCATTTTCATCCGCCTGGTGGGTCCCAGTCGGGGGTCCACGGCACTGTAATATCCGCCTAGTTTGGGGTGTTACAATGTTCGCAGATGATATTGTGCTGATTGATGAAACGAAGGTTGGAGTGCAACATAAATTGGAACTTTGGAGGGATACTTTGGAAGCTCGAGGCTTTAGGCTGAGCAGAAGTAAGACTGAATATATGGAGTGTAGGTTTAGCGAAAACAGTGATAGAGAGGCGGGGATGATCACATTTGATGGGAAAGTTGTTCATGGATCCACTTTCTTTCGGTATCTTGGATCTATTATCCAAAAGGATGGAGAGCTAGATGGCGATGTAGCTCACAGAATAAAGGCAGGGTGGTTGAAGTGGAAGAGTGCCACAGGGATTTTATGTGATCCTGGCATGCCTCATACATTAAAGGGTAAATTTTACCGCACGGCAATTAGGCTGTTATTTGTTATATGGCCGAGTGTTGGGTCAGAAAGCAGTGTCACGTTCAAAAGATGAATGTGGCAGTGATGCGTATGCTACGATGGATGTGTGGTCATACAAAAAAGGATCGGCTCAGAAATGAGTTGATTAGAGAGAAGGTAAGAGTTGCGTCTATAGAAGACAAGATGATGGAGAATCGATTACGATGGTTTGGTCATGTGAGAAGAAAACCTATTGATGCCAGTGAGGAGGCTAGAAAGTTGGGGAACAAGTAATGTTGTGAAAGGTAGAGGAAGACCCAAGAAAACTTGGATAAAGATGATTGAAAATGATATGCGGTTTCTTGGAATTGGAGAAAGTATGGCGATAGAGAGGCAAATGTGGCGGGAAAGAATACGGATGGTGGATGGAGTCTGATTTTTTTTTATTCCTTTTTTTTTTTATTTCATGTTATCTTTTAATTTATTTTTCAGGATTTTTCATTTTTTTTTTTAACATTCATTCTCTTTTTTGTATTTATTTTTTTCTCTACTTTTTCCCTTTTTTTTCCTTTTATGTTATTTATATAACGATTATTGACGGTTTCAAAGTTTGATTCATGTTAGCCGACCCCAAATCATTTTGGGACTAAGGCTTAGATATTGTTGTTGTTGTTGTAGTGAATGGTTTAGGAATCTTATTGCATGTATATAGTCTCGCTGCAATGGCAGCATTGATGAAATTCTTAGTTCTGTATTGTTGATGCTTTCTATATTTGCATCACATTTGTTCTGAAGTTATTATATTGACATGTAGAAAAAAAAAATCACAATACTCATTGCGGAGGTCCTCATTCTTACTGCTGTTATATTATGGGAGTTATGGTGGGCTCTAACAAACATCACCAAAGGAATATTGTAGGCATTTGCACCGCCATTGTGACTAGTCTCATGTACTTGGCGCCGCTTACGATTACTGTATGTCGTTTTTTTTATTGCTATCATCATCAAATAAATATGTTATAATTTTAATCATTTGTTATCATATTTAAACATGGTCAAATAGGGGCATGTCATCCGGAGAAATATGTCACGCCCCGAGAGTAATGACCAACAGAGTGCTCGGACAAACCCGCACAGAGAGGTGCGAGGCCCAGCAGATCAACGTGCACGAGGCACGTTCAGGACTGCAAGGCCATGTGGAGCGGCACAACCAACTGAGGGACTTAGCCGTGTGCGGCGGCATGCATGGATGTATGGCCGGACAAGTAGGCCATACGGGCGACAAAGTGCCCAACCGAGGGACAAGGCCATTGGGCCGTTTGCGGAACTACTTGGGCGGGAACGGACGAGTGCAGCGGACAGGCACGCCGCTACGGAACATCGCGGGACAAGATGACGAGTTGAGGCATATCCGAGGGCCAAGACTCAAGCGCGGGCGACGGATACCCGCGAGGGGTGCGCGAGAGGCGCTGGGTGCGCGCGCGGGCAGTGCGCGTGGGACACACGGAGCTCCCTCCCACTATAATAAGCTTAGAGAAATAAAGGCCTCTGGGTGCACTGGACATTGGAAAGATGAGAAATCCACTGTGCGGCAATTGCACCCAGAACATTCCAGAAACGGACCGGGATGGTCCGAAACATCAAAGATTAATCCGGAGGCATGTACGGAAGTCCGGGCCGGATCGGCCGAGTTATATGGAGTCGGGCCGAGTAGGCCGGGTCGGTTCGAGCAAGCCAGAAAGGCCCAAAAATATGTGGAAGGTGCTGGAACCTCTTGGATGAGCCAAGAGACTTGGAACTTAGTAGAGCTTTCTAGACATTGTGATACTTTGAATTCTCTAGAAAATGTAAAAATGTAGGAGGACCTAGAAACCTCCAAACGAGGAGGTGTAAGAAGCTTCTAGTTGTAGATAATTAGTATAAATAGAGGACTTGAGGCTCATTTTCAGCCATCCTTGGGAACTCATTGTAACAGAAACACTTGTAAACTCTTTGTAACTTAGTGAAAGTAATTTCCATTCACCATTTGTCTCTCTTTAGTTGTGCCAACTTCATACTTAGCTAATTTCGAAGGGTTTAAGGCTGACTAGCAAGAGGGTTTCTAGGCCGCGCGACGCTTAGAAACATAGTGAACTCTAAGCCCGTGACAAATAGCTCGAAACAACTTCCCTTCTGGTTTTCTATGGGCACTCTAATAAATGCATCTTTCTTGACCGTTTATTCGGTACTGGTTCATGATACGTACACTGAGGTAGAAACCCTTCATGTACAAAACCTATAAAGATAAAGTCACCATTTTTTTGCTTATCAATAAGCCGTATGCATGTGTGTCTATTGCGAGCTTTTCCGGAGTTGCTTCAGGTGCGTTTCAGCTAGGGATCCACACTTACATACGATTCTGCACACCACAAAATCCACAAAATGGAGAATCTTCCTTGGAGTTGGAAGTGCTTGGGAAGTTGGAGGAGTAACTATTGGGAATTGGAGTTAGGAATAAGACTATAGGATTACGTGGTTGCTTGTCTGCTACTTCAGAGTATCTTTGTTTACTTTACCTTATATCACAATAACTCCTGTAGGAGCTGAACAATGTGGGTTTACATGTATTTTGACTGACTTTTTGGTCAAACAATCTGCAACTTTGCAAATTTGTTTTACAAAGGGAAATTTGAGAAAATATGCCTCTAAACATGGATTATTTATTTTATATACTAACATAATCTAAAATTTGAAAACTATGTTTTTTTATATATATATTTGGACCTTACTAAAAGTCCAAAAAATCTTTTCCTTTCTAATCTCATTCTCTTTTTCGTTGGCTACTCACCATAGTCAGCACATGTCGAGAGGACTACAACAATGGCCAAATTGAAGGAGAAAACATGATTAAGTACCTCGCCCTCTAATATAAAGTACTATATAGTTGAATATCTATTTGTCTACACAACCATTACCTAGAAATCCAAGCTTTAGTCACAATTAAACAGAAAAAGGTAAACCCAAACAGAAGCCAAAATCAGCATGCAATAAGATGATAAGGAAGAAGTGTTTGATGGTCATCGTATATACAACCACACTGGAAGTGGCTGAGGGTGAGAGGGAATGTGTCGGCGGCACACGAGGCACGAGTAATGCGATACCAACCAGGTGCCGATGCATTCCAAATGGAAGTCGTGGACGCACTATGGCAGCTTCCCCATTTCTTCCCCGACAACCAACTCCGTGAAGAGATAAATTTACCACTAGAAGGGGGGGGTTGAATAGTGGTAAAGCAGAATAACAAAATTTCTTGCGAATAAATGAAAAATAGTGCGGAAAATAGAGACTCAAAGATTTATAGAGGTTCGGCAACTTGCCTACGTCCTCTCTCCGACTTTCTTTTTCTATTGGCTCAAGAACAACCACAAACTTGACTCGTCTTCGATCGGTCCGAGTTCACAACCGTTACCACCGCTTGTCTTCTATCGGTCCAAGCTCAACCTCTCTCTTAATATAAACTTTTGTATATCTAGTGTTCTATAGGAACTAGATAATCCTTACTATACGAATATGGGAGTATAATCCTAACAATGCCGGATCAAAGATCCTAATAACACCGGATTAGTGACTCTTGATTCGTTTCTCTTTCGCTCAAGTGTAAGTGATGCAACACTTATAATCAAATGAAGGAATACAAAGTATAATAAATATTACAAAGTATATCACTCTTTGTATTTCTCTTCTCACAACTTAAAATGCAATAAAAGATATGAAACTGAGCTCAAGTATGCTTTGATTGCTTATATGCTTGTATGCTTGTAGTTGTGTGTTTGATACCTAAGTCCTATGGGTATTTATAGGTGAGAGCCATTCTTCAAATACTGAAAAACGTATTATTAGCGTGCGCTAATAATCCCTTCTAGTGTGCGCTATCGATTCTGACTTGGCTTTTCTGAACGGTCACAAAAACTGTTCCAACGGTAAAATTGTATGGCTAGCGTGCGCTAGTCATGTACTCGTAGCGTGCGTTATCGGTTGGTCAACAGGTCTTCAATCTTGACTTTGAAAGTGTCGGTTTGTCTCCCCAACGTCTCTTTATCCAACGGCTAGATTTGAGCTTAGCGTGCGCTAGCAAGCATGCATAGCGTGCGCTAGTATTAATTAATTCCAACTTTTCCAGATTTCACGGATCTTCATTGACTCTTGCCTTCCAACGGTAGAAAATCCAATGGTAAGATGCTGACTCCTTTTAGCGTGCGCTAATGTTTATATCTTAGCGTGCGCTAAATATTTTCTTCAGTAACATACGTTACCCTGTGTAGCGTACGTAAAGTCCTTTACATTTTGAGTCCAGTAGCTACTGGACTACTGGCCATGGTATCCGGTAGCGTGCGCAAGTAATGAGTAATTGTTGGGATTCGGTGCCTAAAACGAAGGCCCAACGGAAGCGGTAAAACGAAAATTAATTCGATCCGAATCCCTACGAGGATCGATCGAGCTACGTATATACGAATATCAAAACGAATAACAAGAGATATAGAAACTTACCCTTGTAGTCCGTTGATTAGATGGAAACCTTCTCTTGAGCTATTCCCCAAGCTTTAGTTTGATCTCTACGAGTCCAATCCGCTCCAAGCTCTTGAACGATCCAACGCCGAAAGCACCGCACCTCTACTTGCCACGCGCCGGAAAAATGATCGGAACAACAACACTCGATTAACCTCTAAGGTTATGGCTAGAATCAAGTGATGAAGCTATTATTATTACACTCTAAGTGTAAAATATATCTCTCTCAATATATCTTGAATTTTCTCCAAGAAAACTCAAGAACAAAAATGAAGAAGATGATGAAGACTTGAGAAAATGATTTTTCTCTCTCTCTTTCTCACTACTCACGGTTGGAAGCTTACCAAACAAGTGAAGAGAGTCTTCTTTTATGCTCCATAAAATCCTCCCAAATCAAGACTAAATAATTAAAATGAATTAATTAAAAGATCTTGTTCCCTTGATACTTCAAGTCTTCCACCAATTAAGGTGGGGACTATGACCAAAGAAAAGAGGAGGGAAAATGGGCTGGCCATCTAGAAGGAGCCGGGATGAGTTCGGTTCGTTTCGGACTCCCGTGAGTCCAAACAGATAAACTCCTATTCCGTTCCGATGTATTTGTGTCGTTTAATTAATCCAATTAATTAAATATATCAAATACAAAATAACATAATTAATTTCTCCAAGAAATAATTATATTCATGAATTAAATTAATCACCCAGTGATATATTTAATTCATTAGGCCGTAAATCAATTTATCCAATAAATCGATTTAAACATCCAATGTTACAATAATTAGATATCCAATATCTAATATTCATAATGAGAGAATTAGCTTTATTCATTCCGTCGTCAATCCTATTGCGCGACTCGGTAGGTCCGTCTCAGTCAGCAATGAGAGGAACCAAAGAGTAGTAGCACCACCTAGCTGACTGTTGCCACTGTACCCCAACTGAGAACGAATGATTGGGATCATTCAAGAACCATTATGTCGTGAATACCAGTATACGTATAAACCCTTCTTTCTAATGTCCCGATCAAGTTATAGGGTCACGGTCAGTCAAACCCCATATGTACTTGACGCTATGCATGCATTAATGCAAATCGAGATCATCGAGATCTCGTGTATCTAATACAGCTAGCTCCAATGCTTTGGCCAAAGACTTATGATCTCATTTGCCAATAACCGCATAGGACATATAACCCGTTCACTAACAGGAGAAAGAATTCTATCTTGGTATTCAGTAGGACCTGCTACTTGCCCATCAAGATGCACGTCGAGGTTGACCCCGCCTTAGGTTTATAGGGTCGAACTACTCTAATGAAAATCTTGACGTCACAAGCACATCCCTACTAAATCCTCAAGTCGAAGGTTCACGAATACCTATCACAACCTTTCGATTCCGTCATTGGTATCCGGTGAAATCCGTGTGACGAATCGAGGGTGAGTCGGTTCGAGTATACTAATCCAATTAGCATACCTATAACGTGTGCTCCCACTAACCAATAGCGTTAATGGGCACTTTCCATGTCAAAGAACACGTCATACAAGTATTCACATAAACTTAACGCCTAATCAAGTTTCATTGACTTGCGAACGATTAAGTATTTGAGCTATAAACCTTTCCAGTGCCGACCCCCTTATCCAATAAGGAGTGGAACGTTCTGCTCTCAAATACACGGACTAGTTTCTATATGTATATTTACGAGTTAGGAATGCCGGTAACTACCAGTAAATAAAGAAACATTCATTGCCTTATATAATTGATTTACATAATTACAAGTGCAATGCCCTCACTCAACATCCTCTCGAGTGGCATTCGAGGCATACTCTAACAATCTCCCACTTGCACTCAATGCCACATACTATGGTATCTAATACCCATGTTCTCCGGATGACGCTCCAAGCTAGTCCGAGAAAGTGGCTTAGTCGGTGGATCGGCGACGTTGTCGGCCGAGTCTACTACGTGCGGCACAATGTATCCCTTGCGAACAAATTCTCTTACGAGATGATACTTCCTCTCAATATGTTTGGTCTTTGTTGTGAAACCTCGGCTCCTTGGCTGCGCTTCTGACTCGTCGTTGTCGTGATGCAGTAGAGCAGGCGACTCGGACATGGTATCACTTGAAGTTCTCCCGAAACTTCTTAATCCAGAACCCTTCCTTGGAAGCCTCCGAGGTGCTTGATACTCGGCTGACGGTGGAATCGGCGATCGCGCTTTGCTTGGCACTACGCCAAGATCTGCTCCTCCATTAAGAGTAAATATGTAGCAGTGGACATCGAGTCGTCCTTCGGTCCTTGGAAGTCCGAATCGGTGAATCCCACCACATCGATTCTCCACCGCCATACATCGTAACCATATCTCTAGTCCTTCTTAAGTA
Organism: Orobanche coerulescens; assembly: GCA_033398695.1. Lineage (NCBI taxonomy): Eukaryota > Viridiplantae > Streptophyta > Magnoliopsida > Lamiales > Orobanchaceae > Orobanche > Orobanche coerulescens. Next base: position 8,917,764 of record CM065814.1, read on the forward strand.
CTTGAGAACGTTCTTTCTGGCGATCGATGTTCCCTACAGGTTTGCACGAAACCTACTCACCACGCTTACAGCATGCGCGATGTCAGGTCTTGTACACAACATAGCATACATAAGGCTACCCACGGCCGAAGCATATGGTATATTACTCATTTCCTTTCGTTGTTCCTCATTTTGAGGACACATCTTCAAAGAGAGTTTTATTCCATGTTGCATCGGTAGGAACCCTCTTTTAGAATCATCCATCTTAAATCGCTTTAAGATTTTATCTATACAGAGGGCTTGGGAAAGACCTATTGTTCTCTTCGCTCTATCCTGGTAGAGTCGAATACCAAGAATATAGGTAGCTTCTCCAAAGTCTTTCATGGAGAAATTACTCGAAAGCCAAGCTTTCACAGAACTGAGCATTCCTACATCATTTCCTATTAGTAGAATGTCATCTACATATAGTACTAAGAATGCGATCTTGCTCCCACTAACCCTCTTGTATACACAAGGTTCCTCCTCATTTTGCACGAAGTCAAACTCTTTGACTGCCTCGTCAAAACGAAGGTTCCAACTACGCGACGCTTGCTTCAGTCCATAAATGGAACGCTGAAGCTTGCACACTTTCTGAATATCGACTTCGGACACAAAGCCTTTAGGCTGCTCCATATAGATTTCCTCCTCGAGGAATCCATTAAGGAAAGCCGTCTTTACGTCCATTTGCCATATCTCATAATCGTGGTAGGCATCTATAGCAAGCATCATGCGAATAGACTTGATCATGGCTACGGGCGAGAAGGTATCGTGGTAATCAATCCCTTCCTTCTGGGTATAACCCTTTGCCACAAGCCTGGCCTTATAGACGTCAACCTTGCCATCACCATCAGTCTTTCTCTTGTAGATCCACTTGTTCCCAATAGGCACTATGCCCTTGGGGCGGTCTACTAGAGTCCAGACCTGATTGACATGCATCGAGTCTATCTCAGCTTCCATAGCTTCACGCCATTTCTCGGAGTCTACATCCACCATCGCTTGGTCATAGGTTGTTGGGTCGGTCTCTTGGCTATCACTTGGAACCTCATGGAGACCCAGCTCCTCCAAGTGCACAAGCCCATACCTCTCAGGTAAATGAGACACCCTACTAGACCTACGAGATGGTTGTACTTGTGTTTCAGAAGGTTCAGTTCCAGTTTCTTGCACAGGTGTCTCCTGAGGAGTTTCATTATATTCTTCTAAAGAAATACTTCTACCTGCTCCGCCTTCCTGAATGAACTCATCTTCCAGGAAGTGTGCTTGTAAAGCAACAACGATCTTTCGATCTTCGGGCATGTAGAATAGATATCCCATCGTCCCAGACGGGAATCCAATGAAACGTCCCTTCGCAGACCTAGCTTCCAACTTTTCCACCTTAGTCTTCTTGACATAGGCGGGACATCCCCAAATCCTAATATGATTAAGACTTGGTTTCCTGCCCTCCCACATCTCATGTGGAGTTTTAGGAACGGATTTGGAAGGACATATGTTCAAGATATGCACGGCAGTCAGGAGTGCATACCCCCACAGGTAAATCGGCAAGTCAGTATAGCCCAGCATGGAACGGACCATGTTCAACAGGGTCCGGTTCCTTCTTTCTGACACACCATTTAACTGAGGAGTACCTGGAGGTGTTAGTTGTGAAACTATTCCATGTTCCTTAAGGAACTCGTCAAACTCCGTACTCATATACTCGCCACCTCGGTCCGACCGAAGTGCTTTGATATGATTACCAGTTTGTTTCTCGACTAGGGCCTTGAATTCCTGGAATTTGTCAAAGGCCTCGGATTTATGTTTCATTAAGTATACATAACCTTACCTAGTATGATCATCTGTAAATGTAATGAAATATTGATATACATCACGTCTTGCTTAAAGCACCACATACGTCGGTATGGATTAATCCCAGTTTATCAGCGGCTCTTTCAAATGTCCCTGTGAAGGGGGACTTAGTCATTTTGCCTTTAAGGCAAGATTCACAAGTAGGAAAGGGATCCGATCCCAGTGGACCCATAAGTCCATCTTTTTCCATCTTGTAAACCTTGGTCTGACCAACATGACCAAGTCTAAGATGCCATTTCAAAACTTGATTGGTTTCATCCCTACCACGTTTTCTAGTCATAGTATTCACAACTACTTTTTTGTTGAGATTTAGATGATACAATCCATTCAACAATGTAGCAGTACCCACTAGTTTATTTCTAAAATAAATTTTGCAGGAACCATCACCAATGAAAAATGAAAAGCCTTTTCGGTCCATGACCGGAATGGATACAATGTTTTTGTGCCCCTTGGCAAAACAAGTACATCTTCTAAAGTCAAAACAAAGCCGGATTCTAAACCCAAAAGAAGTGATCCTATGTCAGTCGCCTCGACACTATGCCCGCTTCCGACTGTGATCATAACTTCTCCAACTCCAAGCTTCCTACTTTGTTCCAGATCCTGATTCACGGTACAAATATGAGAACTAGCACGTAATCCGATTCAGAAGTAGAAAATACAGTAGCAGAACAATTTGTTTCCAAAACTAAAAGTTCTGTACCTGAAGTGCCATGAAGAATCGGACAGTCTCTAGCCCAGTGGCCCAGCTCACCGCACTTGAGACAAGCATCATTTTTCTTCTTGTTCTTCGGAACCATCGGGGCCTTGCCGTTACCCTTAAGGTCCTTAACTTGTGGTCCAGTTTGCTTCTTGGTCTTTTTCTTCTTGTTTTTAGACCTCCGAGGTCCAGAAGAAATCACAAGAGCAGACTCCTTCATCCGCGGAGTCTTCATCTGAGACTGAGCGGTCACAAGTTTGTTCATTAGCCCAGCTAAATTACATGCAATCTCATTGGAGTTGAAGTTCATAACAAACTGTGAGAAGGAATCATGGAGAGACTGTAGGATAAGGTCGGTTTGGAGAGAAGTATCCATTTTAAAATCAAGAGCCTCCAATCTCTCGATCATGGATATCATTTTGAGGACGTGTTCCCCAACTTTCTCACCTTCCTTCATCCTTGCACCGAACAGTTGCTTGGATATCTCATATCTAGCAGTTCTGCTGTGCTCACCATAAAGTTCGGTTAAGTGAGATAGAATCTGCCTAGCAGAAGTCATTTTCTCATGAGATCTCTGAAGCTCATTAGATATAGAAGCCATCATGTATGCACGGACTTTTACGTCATCCTTAACCCACTTTTCGTGGTTTTCAATCTCTTCCTGATTGGCTCGGGTCCGCACAGGAGGCGCCGGAATGTCCGTCTCCAAGACGTATCCCAGTGCCTCTATACTTAGGACAATCATCAGATTGCGGAGCCAATCCACAAAGTTAGGTCCCATTAAGGTGTTCTTTTCGAGTAGAATTGCGAGTGGATTCATTGTCATATTGAGTTATGTCTGCATTAAGCATAACAGATTAATTAGTGACTTGTTATATTATGTTGAGTATAGAATTAAGGTCTTTTCTATTCTTGTTACCCAGCTCCCACTATTTTTATCGGAATAACACACTCCCATGTGAAATCCGGAAGTATCGTCGCTCTACTTCATAGTGGTGATCGAGTTCTTTATAAATCTTAATAGAGGGCAACCGAACAGGTTTCTAGTCTATTAATTTTCATAAAGTGGTGTCCAACACCAACCCATCTAATGGATGATTCGATCTTCTTTTTCCCCTTGTTCACTCCCTTCAACCTATACGGTTTCTATGGTTCGTGAACAAGTTAAGTTTATACCATCGACGCAAATCAGTTTCACAATTGAATCTTATCCGGCAACCTATCGAGTTTCTAGGATAAAATTTGCTCCAACCGTAGGCATCCAATGCGCTCCGTAATTTATCCGTCCTACCCGAACGACTACCCCGATAACTCTAAGCATAGCACATCCGGTTTGGATTTCAATTTCGAAAACTTCGATGGAGGGAAGGAAAACCTTGAAACCTTATAAACTTAATAATTTATCGTGGGAGAATTTTCGTGATTAACGTTACACTTTGCACATTAATCATTTAAGCGCGTTTGTGGCATTCAAACAATATGAAACAACCATTCACAACCTAGTTGCTACCAACATGTGGTTCATGGACCGTTCCTAGAAAACAAAAACTCCGTAATCTAATTACAAGTCTTCGTCTTGAATCTTCGTCTTCTTGAAATGGATCTTCCTCCGGTCTTCGTCATTACATATAAATTTTACATCGAAAATTGCATCCTAAATACAAACATTTCTAGTAAAATAAATAGGCTCAAAACGGCCTTTACAACCCAATCGAATAAAACGAACGATTCAAAACTAAGTCCACGAACCACATCCCCATTCAAAAGCATTCATCCAATAAATACTATAAATGGAAAGCGTAGAGATACATTGATCCAATCAACAATACGAACCGATCCAATCGATTCACACAATCGGTAATATGATAACGTTCAAAATAATTCGGTCAACCATAAATATTCCAATTAATCAAATTTCCCTTATAAAATGAAATACCATAAATCATTTTAATCATATTAAATCCAATTTAACATGAGGGAGATTAATTTTCAAGAATACACGAAAAAAATCGAGCCGGGGCGAAAATGGCCTGCCATGGCCGAGTCACCGCCGGCAGCCTGCCGGCCGGACACGGCCCGTGCCGAATGGCACGGTCGGGTCGTGCCGGCAGTGACCAAGACCTACCTGCCAGACTCGGCCGTGTCACCTAACACGGTCGAGTCACTTCCGGAAGCTGCCGACAGACACGGCCCGTGTTGCCTAACACGGTCGGGTCTGCCTGGCAGTGGCCTGGCCAGAATGACGGACACGGCCCATGTCACCAGACACGGCCGAGTCACCCTGGCAGCTTCCTGCCCTTTGTCCGAAAAATCGTCCGACGACGATTCGGAGCTCCATTTTCGACCGGATATCCAATATCAATATTTTTCAACATTCATATCTTCAATATAAATCATATTTCCAAGAAATAAAGATTTATATTTAGACATAAACTTACGAAAAATATAACTACAACGAACGTAAAAATATATACCACGATGATGACTAAAATGATTCCAAAGAATTCACCATCTAATCGAGCATTCCAAATGCCAATATCGTATATACGATCGCAAGACCTACGCTCTGATACCACTGTTGGGATTCGGTGCCTAAAACGAAGGCCCAACGGAAGCGGTAAAATGAAAATTAATTCGATCCGAATCCCTACGAGGATCGATCGAGCTATGTATATACGAATATCAAAACGAATAACAAGAGATATAGAAACTTACCCTTGTAGTCCGTTGATTAGATGGAAACCTTCTCTTAAGCTATTCCCCAAGCTTTAGTTTGATCTCTACGAGTCCAATCCGCTCTAAGCTCTTGAACGATCCAACGCCGAAAGCACCGCGTCTCTACTTGCCACGCGCCGGAAAAACGATCGGAACAACAACACTCGATTAACCTCTAAGGTTACGGCTAGAATCAAGTGATGAAGCTATTATTATTACACTCTAAGTGTAAAATATATCTCTCTCAATATATCTTGAATTTTCTCCAAGAAAACTCAAGAACAAAAATGAAGAAGATGATGAAGACTTGAGAAAATGATTTTTCTCTCTCTCTTTCTCACTACTCACGGTTGGAAGCTTACCAAACAAGTGAAGAGAGTCTTCCTTTTATGCTCCATAAAATTCTCCCAAATCAAGACTAAATAATTAAAATGAATTAATTAAAAGATCTTGTTCCCTTGATACTTCAAGTCTTCCACCAATTAAGGTGGAGACTATGACCAAAGGAAAGAGGAGGGAAAATGGGCTGGCCATCTAGAAGGAGCCGGGATGAGTTCGGTTCGTTTCGGACTCCCGTGAGTCCAAATAGATAAACTCCTATTCCGTTCCGATGTATTTGTGTCGTTTAATTAATCCAATTAATTAAACATATCAAATACAAAATAACATAATTAATTTCTCCAAGAAATAATTATATTCATGAATTAAATTAATCACCCAGTGATATATTTAATTCATTAGGCCGTAAATCAATTTATCCAATAAATCGATTTAAACATCCAATGTTACAATAATTAGATATCCAATATCTAATATTCATAATGAGAGAATTAGCTTTATTCATTCCGTCGTCAATCCTATTGCGCGACTCGGTAGGTCCGTCTCAGTCAGCAATGGGAGGAACCAAAGAGTAGTAGCACCACCTAGCCAGCCTGGCGGCTACACTGCACTTAACCGAGAACGAATGATTGGGATCATTCAAGAACCATTATGTCGTGAATACCAGTATACGTATAAACCCTTCTTTCTAATGTCCCGATCAAGTTATAGGGTCACGGTCAGTCAAACCCCATATGTACTTGACGCTATGCATGCATTAATGCAAATCGAGATCATCGAGCTCTCGTGTATCTAATACAGCTAGCTCCAATGCTTTGGCCAAAGACTTATGATCTCATCTGCCAATAACCGCATAGGACATATAACCCGTTCACTAACAGGAGAAAGAATTCTATCTTGGTATTCAGTAGGACCTGCTACTTGCCCATCAAGATGCACGTCGAGGTTGACCCCCGCCTTACGGTTTATAGGGTCGAACTACTCTAATGAAAATCTTGACGTCACAAGCACATCCCTACTAAATCCTCAAGTCGACGGTTCACGAATACCTATCACAACCTTTCGATTCCATCATTGACTGTCCCGGAGTGAAATCCGTGTGACGAATCGAGGGTGAGTCGATTCGAGTATACTAATCCAATTAGCATACCTATAACGTGTGCTCCCACTAACCAATAGCGTTCGACAGGCACTTTCCATGTCAAAGAACACGTCATACAAGTCTTCACATAAACTTAACGCCCAGTCAAGTTTCATTGACTTGCGAACGATTAAGTATTTGAGCGATAAACCTTTCCAGTGCCGACCCCCTTATCCAATAAGGAGTGGAACGTTTTGCTCTCAAATACACGGACTAGTTTCTATATGTATATTTACGAGTTAGGAATGCCAGTAACTACCAGTAAATAAAGAAACATTCATTGCCTTATATAATTGATTTACATAATTACAAGTGCAATGCCCTCACTCAACATCCTCTGAGTGGCATTCGAGGGCATACTCCTAACAGTAATAACGTGCGCTAAGTCCTTGTATTAGCGTACGTAAATAGTTGTTCATGGCGTGCGCAAGACCGTTTCCTTTTTCTTTCCAGACCTTACTGTCCTCTGACTGAATGATGCGATAGCGTGCGTTAATAACGTTGTGTAGCGTGCGCTAACTGTAGTAATTTAGCGTGCACTAATATTGAAAGACTTGCGTGCGCTATCCATCAGGTAACTTCACTGGACTGCAGCTGACTGACTGGGCTGATACATACAATCCTCGATAGCGTGTGCTACTATGGTATATGTAGCGTGCGCTAACATCATTTTGCTCCTTCAATATAACAACGTGATGAAGTTGTTTTAATTAAATGTTTTGAATGAAATTATCATCAAAATACATTTTGAGTCGACAATCTCCCCCTTTTTGATGATGTCAAAACATTTCATCTATACCTGCAAAAACATTTTAAATGATTCGAATCAAGGTAACTTGTTCGATGTATTAGTATATTTCGGTTTTTGGAGTATTCTCCCCCTTTTTGACATAAACAAAAAGGAACTCCCCCTGAATTGTTGTATTTTTAACAAATACCAACGAAAATGCCATTAACCAAAACGAAATCACGGAGACAAAAATACACGTAAACAAAAAATGCCAAATTTTAACCAACCAAATGAAGTGAAATACAAATTCCATTGAAACAAGGTTCACGCAATACATAACATTTCAAGACATGAAACATAAAGACCATTCGAATTATAAGTTTCTACACTCAAGCATCAAGTCCCTAGACTCTAAGATGCTGGATCGGAAGAGGAGGATGGGAATGGGAACGACGGATGTGTGTAGCGGATGAAATCGCAGATCAACCTGCGAACTTCCCGACTTCCGAATGAAGAGACCCGACTTCCGTGTGAAGAGACCGAACATCCTATCGAATTTCCAGCTGAGAGATCTCGATGCTCCGCATCCGAGCGCAAAGATCGCTTTCTTCTTCCTCCGAGACGACGTCTCGCATCGGTCGCTTCCCTTTCGTCTTTGGATGGCGAATAAATTTTCCGGTTTGCATCTCCCTAAGTGTATGGGGTCCTCGGTGCGTCACACGTTCGACCGGTGTTTGCATCCGCATCCCCTTCGGTACTTGATCATCTTCTCGGAGATACGGAAACAACACCCAACCTCTATTGTATGTTTCGACATAATGCATAGCTTTGAGGGTTAGGTCGCTTATTTTGTGTCCCCGAGACACCGGAACGGGTGCCTCACTAGACAAGTCGACGTGAAAATGTCGGAAAATCACCGTGAGAATAGAGCCGGAAGGTAGCCCCGATTTCCGAGTCCTCGACATGTAATTCTTTGATCGAAAAGATTCCCCTTTCGCCTTCATCCAGTTTAGCACAATACCAGTAAAGTCCACTCTATCATCCTTCAACACACGATACACCACGTTGTTATCGACGCCTACTAGCTTGTGTTGGGTATTAACTTTTGGCATTAAGCACTTGGTTAGGGCAGTCAACAACAAGCGAATGTTAAGTCCGAAATCATTATTCTCAAAAACGTCATCCATAACCTCGATGACCGTTTTCGAGCACAAAAAGTCAGTGACATCTCTCTCAGACACAAGAGACTCTTCAGCAATAGATTTCCCACAACAATCATATCCATCCTTTGATAAGCCAAACAACTCATGAAGTATTTCCGAGGAAAGCTTCACCACAGTACCATTCACCAGACTATCAAGCATTAATCCACCATTACCATCACTGTTACCCAAGTGCAAATTTGCATAAAACTCGCGGACATAAGCAGGGTAAATAATTTCTTTGCACTTAACAAAACGAGCTATCCCTAATGCTTCAAAGAAATCGCGAATATTGACCTTAACCCATTCAAGGCTGCTGAAATTAAAGAAATAGCAATCGGTAAGACTCTCCTGAGGAAGGATATCTAAGAACACCTTCGATGCAACGTAGGAGACGAATCGGGTCGCATCATATTCGTTATTGCGTGGCCGTTTGTAGGTTTTCTCCATGGTTTTTCGTCCCTTGCTAGACATGATGAAGAGATTTGAAGATTCGAGGGAGAAATCGGAAGTTTGAGAGTTCGGATTTGCGGCTAGGGTTTTTTTCTGGAAGGGGATTTCTTGCGTTTGCGTACATTAAGAAAGGATGGATGTGTTTCTGGGTCGCACGGAGTATATATAGTCAATTGGGTTTTAATTAGCGTACGCTAGAAACATAAGGTTAGCGTACGTTAGGTAAAAATAGGAAGCTTACTGGACTGTCCAGTAGCTGATTTGGAATGCGAAAGGTTTTTATTTAGCGCACGCAAGGCAGAGGCTATTAGCATACGCTATCTAAAGCGGTATTTAGCGCGCGTTAAGAAAGTGAAGCTAGCGCGCGCTAGCGAATGAAGCGAATCAAGGATGTTGATTTCTTGAGTAGAAAGCTTATTTCAAAAATTGTCTACATGTCCCATACCAAGTTGTAAATGAATGGAATTAAATGATTCTTCGGGAAGAGGTTTTGTAAAAATATCAGCAAGTTGGTCCTTCGTCCCGACAAAAATTAAACAGATATCCTTTTTCTGAACATGATCGCGTAGAAAGTGATGTCTAATATTTATATGTTTAGTTCTACTATGCAACACAGGATTTTTACTCAGATTAATTACACTAGTGTTATCACATAGGATAGGGGTATTTTCAAAATATATGTCGTAGTCGCGGAGTTGATTTTTAATCCATAACACCTGAGCACAGGCACTCCCTGCAGCAACATATTCGGCCTCAGCTGTAGACAATGCTACACTGGTTTGCTTTTTACTTCCCCAAGATATTAAACATGATCCAACAAAATGACATGTACCACTAGTACTCTTTTTGTCAATTTTACATCCGCCGAAATCGGCGTCACTATATGCAATTAAATTAAAATCCAAGCAAGAAGGGTACCATAGATTTAGTCCGATAGTCCTTTTCAAGTAGCAAAAAATACATTTAGAAGCAGTTAAATGTGATTCCTTGGGATTAGCTTGGAATCGAGCACATAAACATGTAGCAAATATTATGTCTGGCCTAGATGCAGTCAAATATAACAAAGATCCGATCATACCTCGATATAATTTTTGATCTACGGATTTGCCATTTTCATCTTTTTCAAGCTTCAATGATGAAGACATTGGCGTAGATATCACCTTGCTACATTCCATTTTGAATTTCTTGAGGAGGTCGTTTGAGTACTTCGTTTGATGGATAAAGATTCCATCTTCGCATTGCTTGATTTGAAGCCCGAGGAAGAATTTTAATTCTCCCATCATACTCATCTCGAACTCTTCTTTCATAAGATTAGAAAAATCTTGGCACAAAGATTCATTAGTAGCTCCAAATACAATGTCATCAATGTAGATTTGGCAAACAAGTATATCATCATTCAATATTTTAACAAACAAGGTATTATCGACTTTGCCTCTTTTATAATCATTTGCAATTAAAAATTGACTTAGACGATCATACCATGCTCGGGGTACTTGATTCAACCCGTAGAGTGTCTTGTTGAGCTTGTAGACATGATCCGGAAATTGATGATCTTCAAAACCGGGAGGTTGCTTGACGTAGACTTCTTCCTGAATGTACCCATTCAAGAATGCACTTTTCACATCCATTTGAAATAGTTTGATCTTTTTATGGGCGGCAAATGCACATAACAAGCGAATGGCTTCGAGTCGAGCTACGGGAGCAAAACTTTCTTCGTAATCAAGACCTTCCTCTTGATTACACCCTTGAGCGACCAAACGAGATTTATTTCGAATTGGATAACCGTCTTCGTCACTCTTAATTTTATGCACCCATTTAGTTCCGATAATTGATTTATCTTTAGGATCGGGAACTAAATTCCATACATTATTGCGCATGAATTGCACAAGCTCCTCTTGCATTTTCATTACCCAACTTTCATCATCGAGAGCTTAGGATATATTCTTGGGAACTATTTCAGATACAAAAGCACAATGAGCCATAAATTCGGTGGTTCTCCTTCGGGTTTGAACACCGTCTTCAATGTTTCCAATCACGAGATCCTTTGGATGGTCTTTGATGTGCCTCCAATCCTTCGGTAAATCAACGATTGTGTTCGTTTCGATTTCCGAAATTTTCTTCACTTCGGGAGAGGGATCCAGAAAGGTACCTGCATCATCAAAGTATTCTACCTTTCTCGGGGGTGAGATCATATCATTGAATTTAACATGTATGGACTTTTCAACTTTATTCGTTCTGATATTATAAACGCGATATGCTTTGCTATTAGTACAATAACCAAGAAATATTCCGGAGTCGTATTTAGCATCAAACTTGCCCAAGTTATCCTTACCATTGTTTAAAATAAATACATTGCAACCAAAAGGATGAAAATAAGCAATATTGGGCTTTTTGCCCTTCCATAATTCATACGGGGTTTTAAGATGAGTTCTACAAACATGAACCCGGTTAATCACATAGCATGTCGTAAAGATTGCTTCGGCCCAAAAGTATCGTGGAAGAGAGTATTCATTAAGCATAGTCCTCGACATTTCTTACAAAGATCGTTTTTTCCTTTCAACAACTCCATTTTGTTGAGGCGTTCTAGGGGCCGAAAAGTTATGGTTAATCCCGTTTTTGTCACATAAGAGTTCAAACGGAGAGCAATCAAATTCACATCCGTGATCGGTGCGAATAGAAATTATGGAGAGATTTTTCTCATTTGATAACAAACGACACCATTTAGAAAACTCGGAAAATGCATCATCCTTATGTGCTAAAAATCTAACCCAAGTAAATCGAGAGAAATCATCAACAATAACCAAAGTGTAAAGCTTACCATTTAAACTAACATGTCTAGATGGTCCAATCAAATCCATATGCACAAGTTCAAGAACGCGACTAGTGGAAACCTCGAATTTTGGTTTAAAAGATTCTCGGGTGTGTTTCCCTTTTATGCATGATTCACACAAATGCTTTCTATCAAACTTGAGTTTGGGCAATCCACGAACAAGGTCATGTCTAGATAAAATAGAAATGATAGGTAGAGAACTATGCCCCAATTTTCGATGCCATGGATATGCATTATCATCCAAAGTAATAAGACATTTTTCATTAAATGAGCTTTTATCATTGAGATCAACAATATAGATGTTTCCACATCTCAATCCAATGAATGCAATTTTATTATTTCTAAATGCCGTGCAATGCGTTTGCTCAAAGAGAATTTTAAAACCTTCATCGCAAAGTTGCGAAACGCTAAGAAGATTATGATGCAAACCTTCAACAAACAATACTTTGTTGATAGAAGGAGAAGGTTCCTTACCGACTTTGCCGATGCCTTTGATTTTTCCCTTTTGATTATCTCCAAAGGTCACATGTCCTTGTTCTTGATATTCGAGGTCTTCAAATAAGTCCTTGGAGCCGCACATGTGCCTTGAGCATCCGCTATCAATGTACCACTTGATTTTCCTTGGTGCCGGTACCTACAAAAATAGAATTTCTCGGTTGTTTCGGTACCCAAGCCCGTTTGGGTCCTCCAAAGTTAACTATGCTTATAGCATTCGGAACATTTGTCCCTTTAGGAACCCATATTTATTTAACTTTGATGGTTCTCAACTTTGAACGAACATTAGTATTATCAACTCGTTTGGAAGGATCTTTTGAGTTCTCGGTTTCAGTTTTCTTTATTTTGTCAAGGTTGATAAGAGATTGTTCCCGTTTAAAAGGGTCGAAACCAAGACCGTGTTTTTGCAAGGGCGATTTTTGAGATAGAAGCCTTTCGAATTTCTCGTTTCCGAGAGTAAATTTGTTTAAAATATATTTTCGCTCCTTTTGAGTTTTCGTCAACTCGATTTTCAAAACATTTTCCTTTTCAAGGCATAAGGTATGGTCGATCTCAATAGTTTTGCCTTTATTTTGAAGAGAGGAATTTTCGAGTTTTTGAGATTTATTTTTCTCTTTAAGGATATGTTTAATTTGTAATATCCGGATAATTGTTGGGTATTTTCATCTGTATTTGAACCCTGGATTACCTGAATTAGTGCTATCAATGATCGAAGTACGGTCGTTTCCGTATTCGTATCCTCATGCATGATAATATCAATTTTTAATCCTTCACATGCAACTACGTCGTAACGCACGCTAACAGGCAAGCGTAACATACGTTCTTTAATCGGATATAGCGACGCTACGAGCTAGACGTAGCGCACGTAAGGAGGTCAATAATTGAGCATCGGGCCGGGCACATGGACACCGGTGGTGGTGGGGCTCGGTTAGATTTCGCGGATGAATCTGGACAGTTTTGGGGTCAACGGGTGTTAACGTACGCTAAGGCTTGTAACTAGCGTACGCTAATATGTGTAGCTTACGTACGTAATGCATAGGGTGTAACGTACGTAAGCTAGTACAAAACGAGACAGTAAGCTATCAGTGAACGATAGCGTACGCTAAGATCGAATTGTAGCGTGCGCTAAGCCTATTACGTACGTAAATGGCTAAGGCTAACGTACGTAAAGCTCAAGATATTATATATATGGACAACACCCCATTTCATTTCTCTTCGTCCCTTTCACTTGTAATTCATTTTCTTTCATTTCTTGAGGGTCTCCAGCCCTCTAAAACACATATAGAACACGTAGCCTCGATCATTAAGTTACAAAACATCTTGGATTGACATTCAAGCAATCGGAATTGGATGCTACCTCTTGCCTCTGCGTTTCTTTCATATTAAGGTATGTTAATGTTACCTCAACCTTGAATTCGTGTTCTTAAGGATGTTATGAACATACCACCGGGATTATTAGGCTCCATAGATGATTCTTATCCGAACACCATGTTTTTGGAAGTTGGAATGTTCATGCTTTACTCACCCGAGTTAAGAACGTTATAGTCCGATTCTTATTATGATGATCAAGTAAGGTAAAATTCTGAGATTAATAAACCGTATTGTATGGTGTTTCCATAATGATCATAGACTTAATGTTGGTAACAACCTCAGATTTTCCGAACTACCTTTGAAGATCTATAATCAATATTTGGAGTGAGTCTTATGATGAGAGGATTAACCGGGAATTCGTAGACATCAACACCATAGGGTTATTCTGATTCACATGAGTATGATATGTGTGAATATAACGTACGTTAAGCTCTATGCATTACGTACGTTATACCCTCAGGCAAGGCAGTCGTCTGAACTGGGTAGAACTGTCCAATGCATGCTTAGCGTGCGCTAATCCTTGTAGCTTACGTGCGCTAACATGCAGACGTAACGTACGTTACGTATGTGTGTAACGTACGTTACGAAGAGAACAGTTAGTGTTCGGCCATCTCTTTATGCTTTTCCTCGTGTGATTGATTGTTTATTTAATGATAGGATATTAAGGACGAATTTCCTACGATAATCCAAAGGTTGAGCCTCTCCGATCGTCGTTTCGTTGGAGTTCGGATTGTTCCAATCAATCTGTATTTCGAGCATTCGCGAGAGATTACCAAGGCAAGTACCTTGATATACGAATTATAATTACGTGAAATCATTGTTCTTTGAAGACTATGAATCATGTTATGAATATCTGTATTTATATTATATATTATGTAGATAGATATGTGTGGATATATGTATAGATATATGTGTATGTATATAAATATGCATATAGAGATAAATGTTGGGTGATTCATACCAATATTAGTCGACGTATGCAACTTAGACTAAAGTACGAATGTTGTTTATAGAGGTAATATGGTAATGTTTGTATTTTCGGTTGAGTTACGATATAAATATAATTATGTAGTATTGATCGATAGTGTTGAAGGCCTAATGTGCTAAGTCTTGATGAATAACGTGCGAGTTATTGTTTATTTTGCGTAGTTGTGTATTGGCGAATAGATTCTGTGAATTGAGGAACTGATTTGATAATTGTTGCAACGGTTGACTCTGTTCTTGGTATTTGTAATAATGTGAATACTTGTTATGAGAGACGTCATATCCGGGTACCTCTGAGGGCGGGGCGTGCACTCCGGCCTGATGTACGCTGCAATGAGCGGCTCCATATGATTGGTGAACACCGGTGTTACTTAATGCGCGAGCAAGGGGCGGCTCCTGTGGGAGTGAACGCCGGCGCGGTGACATGTGCAATGGGCGGCCAATATAGTGGAGTGAACGCCGGTACATAGGTGAGCAAGGGAGGCGCCTGGCAGGCTTATTGGTAACGGATATTTGAGTGATAGCTAAGACCCCGTTACCAAATGATTTTTTCGAAATTTAATCTTTGCAATTTGCTTTTAATGTTGGTCTTCATGTAGACCGCGAATTGTGTTTCTGGAGTTCGTTCCAACTTGTTTTAAATGTTGGTATCATGGTTAATTAACCAAGGATATTTGACGAGATCTCAGGGTTAATTAATCAGGGGTCTTGAGCAGGATTTGTCGAATGAGAGGTGTGCCTTTGATTATCTTGTGTTGATTATTACGTGTATTGGGTCGAGGACCCCGTGAGATGTTGAGATTTGATCTCGTGATGATATTATTTGGATTGGGCCGAGAACCCCGTGAGATGTTGAGATTTGATCTCGTGATGATATTATTTGGATTGGGCCGAGAACCCCGTGAGATGTTGTAATGATTCACTTGTGATAGTGTTTTATCATTTGGGTCGAGGACCCCGAATAACGTTGTAATGGTTTTCTTGCAAATTGTTTTCCACATCCGGGTCAAGGACCGAGAGCTTTTGAAGTATTTTCTAAAATATATTTCCATCGATTTTCAAAATCCCAAGATGGCCCGAGTCAATATTAATGTTTTGAACTTTCTTATCAAAACACTTTTCATTTTATTAAAAGGGAATTTTCGACTCCTTGGGCTCGTTTAAAGTTTCATTTGTGTTATGTTAATACGGAGAATATGACAATGTGATTATCTTTCACCTTGTGTATGTAATACTATTCGTGTTAGCCATTTGAATGTGTGGGTTGTGTTAAGGTTTCACATTTGTTGAGTTTGTGTTATTATTATTCGTATATCTTGTGTGTTATGTACTTGCACTAGCAAAATTCCGGTTGCTAACCCCGAGTTTTCGGGGTGGGTGCATTATGCGCTCGAGTTTTGGCGGCTCGGGAGCGATCACGGGATTAGGCCGGGAAGGAGATAGAGGACAATGATACTAATCACACGAGTTAGAGTCTTTTCTTTTGTTTCATTTTGGTCGGTATTTCTCTGTCGTTCGAGTATTCACCCTTGCATGGGTGTAGCTTTCATTTATTAAATTGAATTGTCGTTCTTTTACGTGTTCATCTTTATTTTCATCATTGAGATGTAAAGTTCATTTGTTTCGAATTGTTTAATGACCTTGTCGGTGCTGTTGTATTTAGATTGACCCTATTTCGGTCACCATTTTGTAGTCTAGTAGAGTTTAGCCTTGTAGATCCTTGTAAGAAGGGCTACGGCGTGTAACATTTCGGATGTATTCGGGGTGTTACAAATATGGTATCGGAGCTTAGGTTTGCGAAAAACCTAGGCGTTGGGTCAAGTCCATGTCTTGTGTAAGTCGCGCACAAAGTTGTGATTAGTATCGTGGTTCCAACATCATCTTCAAGCAATCCGTGATGGTAAGCCTTCCGAATTGTAAGTCCCCTTATATACGTATTTGATTATATTGTGCTTAACGTGAACCTAGGATTTGAACTTGTTAGAGATTATATTGTTTTACGATATCACCTGCGTATACGGTTCGAGTGAGAATGGTTATGTAGTATACTTCGGTAGTCGAACATATTTACCGGTTTCTACATTTCAGTAGGATAAATCTTTGAGTGTTAATTTTATCCGCTGCGTGAGTATTTTGAAATGACTCTTGACATTTTGGCATTTTTAGTCTTGCACATTTTAACGGTATTTTTATGACGGTATTTAATATTTTACAAATGATTTTGTAAGTTTTGGAAAATGCTACCGTCATCGGCTTTTTGGCATATTTTGAAATGAATTTAAATGGTTTTTAGCCTGGTAGGTTCCGGCACAGAATCCCCGGCATGTAATATTTCCGGGCCGAATTACGAACATTTCAAAGTAGTGTTTTAAAATTTTCCTAGCATTGTAAATCTCATGATTTAATGTAGTCGTGTTGAATAGTCACGTATTTTAGTAAAAAGTTCTTTCGAATAAACATTTTGGTAGAAGAGGAAGGATTTTCAAAATTGTGGTATTTGGGACTCAACACTTTTGAAATATTTTAAATTAGTTACAATTCGATTTTCAATTTTCTTGTAAGCATTACTCGAAGATAAATTTTTTTGAGTCATTGTATAAACTTCCTCTTCCAAAACAAAGGACAGTATTTACAAGTTTTGAGCACAACGTGATTCGACTTTTGTTTCAAATTTTTTTTAAAAAAAGCATACGCATAATGATCGTCCTGGACGAAGGACTGGAAGTTGATTTCAGAAAATTTCGTGCTTTACGATATTACCGTTATTCTAAGGATGCTAATTAAACCTTATGTTGATAATTGTGGTATACCGTACAACCGACTATGTGGTAACAATAAACGGTACTATCTGCATTAGCATGACGAGCCCTGGCGGATGTAGACATAATATAGGAAGCGGAAGAGGTGAAGTGGTTCGTACGACAACGATTCATGTTACGGTGAAGGAATATCAAGATCAGACGATAACCTATGAAACCTCCTCGGACCGAGCCAACGAGCGAGAAAAGAGACCGAGGACATCCGGAAAATTTTTGGGCGGTGAAGTGATTATGGTTCTCAAACCCCCACGTCGTTCGTATACGTCATCTTCGCGGTCGTGAATGAGCATTGGGAATACCCAGCCAGCATCGGTGACTCGCGGTTAGAAGAGAGTGTGCTTCATCTGCAACCGCACGGGACATATCCGTGTAAACTGTACCTCCCCACTCTTGACTTGTCATCGGTGCGGGTGTGAAGGCCATCGGGAGAAACATTGTGAGATAATTTCCGAATTGGCAAGGAATGCTACTCTGTCGGTGAGCGAGCAAGTGGACGGAGAATGACCCGAAACCTTATGTCTTCAACAAGAGCCTATCATAGGCGAATGAAGATTTTGTCTTTGTGTTCTAGTCGTTGCTGTTTCCAACAATCGTGACTTCGATTGTTTTTCATTTTAATTGCTTTTCGTTTCCAACTCCTGCTGTTTTAAGTTTCGAGGCTGACATGTCTTCTTAGTACGGGGACACGTAGTACCCGTTCTCTTCTTAGTATTTCCGATGTTGGGAGGCTTTCATTGTTGATGATTCATCTGTGATTCTCTTGACAATTTCAAACTACCATGTTCTACTGAACCTACCATCATTCGAACGAATTTCAGAACCGACTTGTTAGACTCTTTGAATTATTGTGGTCTATTCACATATGAACTTAATCTTTGCAGAATTTTGTTCGAAACTATTTGTTCCCATTCGTATGATTAATATTTCCAATGTGTTATGAACTTGAATTCGGTGGGTCGAGCTCGACACGCGATTTTAGTACATCTGAGCCGTTTGTGAATTTCTTTAATTTCGTGAGCTTCTACTTCTCCACTCTAACTTCTCGTGTTCACGTGTAATTTATCGCCTCAATTGACGTGCCTGATACTTCCTAGGTCCAATCATTGTATTTTTAGAACCTTGCATTCGCGCATCGCTCGTGATGTTTTGGGGCTGAGCAAGTAGTTACTTTTCCTTGGTTGTTCCACCACTCTACTTTAAGTTTCGGGACGAAACTTCTTTTAAGAGGGATAGTATGTAATATCCGGATAATTGTTGGGTATTTTCATACGTATTTGAACCTGGATTACCCGAATTAGTGCTATCAATGATCGAAATACGGTCGTTTCGTATTCGTATCCTCATGCATGATAATATCAATTTTTAATTCTTCACATGCAACTACGTCGTAACGCACGCTAACAGCAAGCGTAACGACGTTCTTAATCGATATAGCGACGCTACGAGCTAGACGAGCGCACGTAAGGAGGTCAATAATTGAGCAGATCGGCCGCACATGGACGGTGGTGGTGGGGCTCGGAAGATTCCCGCGGATGAATCTGGACAGCTTTGGGGTCAACGGTGTTAACGTACGCTAAGGCTTGTAACTAGCGTACGCTAATATGTAGCTTACGACGTAATGCATAGGGTGTAACGTCGTAAGCTAGTACAAAACGAGACGATGAAGCTATCGGTGAGCGATAGCGTACGCTAAGATCGAATTGTAGCGTGCGCTAAGCCTATTACGACGTAAATGGCTAAGGCTAACGTACGTAAAGCTCAAGATATTATATATTTGGACAACACCCCATTTCATTTCTCTTCGTCCCTTTCACTTGTAATTCGTTTTCTTTCATTTCTTGAGGGTCTCGACCCTCTAAAACACATATAGAACACGTAGCCTCGATCATTAAGTTACAAAACATCTTGGATTGACATTCAAGCAATCGGAATTGGATGCTACCTCTTGCCTCTGCGTTTCTTTCATATTAAGGTATGTTAATGTTACCTCAACCTTGAATTCGTGTTCTTAAGGATGTTATGAACATACCACCGGGATTATTAGGCTCCATAGATGATTCTTATCCGAACACCATGTTTTTGGAAGTTGGAATGTTCATGCTTTACTCACCCGAGTTAAGAACGTTATAGTCCGATTCTTATTATGATGATCAAGTAAGGTAAAATTCTGAGATTAATAAACCGTATTGTATGGTGTTTCCATAATGATCATAGACTTAATGTTGGTAACAACCTCAGATTTTCCGAACTACCTTTGAAGATCTATAATCAATATTTGGAGTGAGTCTTATGATGAGAGGATTAACCGGGAATTCGTAGACATCAACACCATAGGGTTATTCTGATTCACATGAGTATGATATGTGTGAATATAACGTACGTTAAGCTCTATGCATTACGTACGTTATACCCTCAGGCAAGGCAGTCGTCTGAACTGGGTAGAACTGTCCAATGCATGCTTAGCGTGCGCTAATCCTTGTAGCTTACGTGCGCTAACGTGCAGACGTAACGTACGTTACGTATGTGTGTAACGTACGTTACGAAGAGAACAGTTAGTGTTCGGCCATCTCTTTATGATTTTCCTCGTGTGATTGATTGTTTATTTAATGATAGGATATTAAGGACGAATTTCCTACGATAATCCAGTGTTGAGCTTCTCCGATCGTCGTTTTCGTTGGAGTTCTGGATTGTTCCAATCAACTGTATTTCCAGAGCATTCGCGAGAGATTACCAAGGCAAGTACCTTGATATACGAATTATAATTACGTGAAATCATTGTTGCTGAAGAGTATGAATCATGTTATGAATATCTGTATTTATATTATATATTATGTAGATAGATATGTGTGGATATATGTATAGATATATGTGTATGTATATAAATATGCATATAGAGATAAATGTTGGGTGATTCATACCAATATTAGTCGACGTATGCAACTTAGACTAAAGTACGAATGATGTTTATAGAGGTAATATGGTAATGTTTGTATTTTCGGTTGAGTTACGATATAAATATAATTATGTAGTATTGATCGATAGTGTTGAAGGCCTAATGTGCTAAGTCTTGATGAATAACGTGCGAGTTATTGTTTATTTTGCGTAGTTGTGTATTGGCGAATAGATTATGTGAATTGAGGAACTGATTTGATAATTGTTGCAACGGTTGACTGTGTGCTTGGTATTTGTAATAATGTGAATACTTGTTATGAGAGACGTCATATCCGGGTACCTCTGAGGGCGGGGCGTGCACTCCGGCCTGATGTACGCTGCAATGAGCGGCTCCATATGATTGGTGAACACCGGTGTTACTTAATGCGCGAGCAAGGGGCGGCTCCTGTGGGAGTGAACGCCGGCGCGGTGACATGTGCAATGGGCGGCCAATATAGTGGAGTGAACGCCGGTACATAGGTGTGCAAGGGAGGCGCCTGGCAGGCTTATTGGTAACGGATATTTGAGTGATAGCTAAGACCCCGTTACCAAATGATTTTCGAAATTTAATCTTTGCAATTTGCTTTTAATGTTGGTCTTCATGTAGACCGCGAATTGTGTTTCTGGAGTTCGTTCCAACTTGTTTTAAATGTTGGTATCATGGTTAATTAACCAAGGATATTTGTGAGATCTCAGGGTTAATTAATCGGGGTCTTGAGCGGATTTGTCGAATGAGAGGTTGTGCCTTTGATTGTCTTGTGTTGATTATTACGTGTATTGGGTCGAGGACCCGTGAGATGTTGAGATTTGATCTCGTGATGATATTATTTGGATTGGGCCGAGAACCCCGTGAGATGTTGAGATTTGATCTCGTGATGATATTATTTGGATTGGGCCGAGAACCCCGTGAGATGTTGTAATGATTCACTTGTGATAGTGTTTTATCATTTGGGTCGAGGACCGAATAACGTTGTAATGGTTTTCTTGCAAATTGTTTTCCACATCTCGGGTCAAGGACCCGAGAGCTTTTGAAGTATTTTCTAAAATATATTTCCATCGATTTTCAAAATCCCAAGATGGCCCGAGTCAATATTAATGTTTTGAACTTTCTTATCAAAACACTTTTCATTTTATTAAAAGGGAATTTTCGACTCCTTGGGCTCGTTTAAAGTTTCATTTGTGTTATGTTAGACGGAGAATATGACAATGTGATTATCTTTCACCTTGTGTATGTAATACTATTCTGTTAGCCATTTGAATGTGTGGGTTGTGTTAAGGTTTCACATTTGTTGAGTTTGTGTTATTATTATTCGTATATCTTGTGTGTTATGTACTTGCACTAGCAAAATTCCGGTTTGCTAACCCCGAGTTTTCGGGGTGGGTGCTGTTATGCGCTCGAGTTTTGGCGGCTGGGAGCGATCACGGGATTAGGCAGGAAGGAGATGGAGGACAATGATACTAATCACACCAGAGTTAGAGTCTTTTCTTTTGTTTCATTTTGGTCGGTATTTCTCTGTCGTTCGAGTATTCACCCTTGCATGGGTGTAGCTTTCATTTATTAAATTGAATTGTCGTTCTTTTCTGTGTTCATCTTTATTTTCATCATTGAGATGTAAAGTTCATTTGTTTCTGAATTGTTTAATGACCTTGTCGGTCTGTGTTGTATTTAGATTGACCCCGGTCGGTCAGTCATTTTGTAGTCTAGTAGAGTTTAGCCTTGTAGATCCTTGTAAGAAGGGCCTACGGCGTGTAACATTTCCGGATGTATTCTGGGGGTGTTACATAATTTAACCATCTCGTCATACTCCGTGTTCAAGGATTAACGCACTTAATAACTCATCATCATGATGAACTTCTTATCAATCACAAAAATCAAAAGAATCATATTCGTCATCATTGAGTTTAGAACTTACCTCGATATTGCTTTCGGAGTCGAGTGCCATGAATGCGAGATTCGCATCTAGAGATCTTTCAATCTCCTCTTCGTCATCACTCCAAGAAGTGATTAGGACCTCCTTCTTTTTGAACCTTTCCATTTGAGGCTTTGACGAGGATCCTCGGCATTCTTTGGCATAGTGACCGGCTTGACCACATTTCCGACAATTATTGTCGAACTTCTTTATAGGAGTGTAGCCACTCTTCTTTTGCTCCGGATTGCCATCCCGACCAAGAAAACTTTGCCTCTTTTGAATTAGGATTTTATACCTTCTAAAGTTCTTGGCGCAGAGAGCAAGTTCCTCGTCGTCTTCATCTTCGGGAACATCTTCCTCAACATCACTATCAACATTGAATGCGACTACTCTTTCACGAGGCTTTGGTTTGGTGCCTCTTGACTTGAGAACGATCTCATAATTGATGAGTGACCCAATGAGGGCACTAAACTCGAGCTTGTTGAGATCTTTGGACTCCATGATTGCAGTGACCGTAGCATCCCATTCTCGTGGAAACGGTCGAAGAATTTTCTTGGCTTTGTCGCTGCTCGATATAGGCTTTCCGAAGGATGCAAGACCATTGGTTATAGCCGAAAATCGATCCAACATATTTGTGATCGTTTCCTCGTCTTTTATGGAGAAAAGTTCGTAGTCATGGAGTAGCATGTTGATTTTGGTCTCCTTGACTTGGGTGGTTCCCTCATGAGTGACTTCGAGAATTTCCCAAATTTCCTTTGTGCTTTCGTAGGATGATATCCTATTGAGTTCTTCGGGATTAAGAGCACAATAGAGAAGTTGAGTAGCTCGTGAGTTGACATGTGTGTTCCTCCAATCCTCGTCATTGAATTCATCGAACTTTTTCAACGATCCATCCTCTTTCTTAGCAAGCTTCGGACCAAGAGCAATAACTTTCCAAATTTCAATATCATAAGCTTGAACGAAGATAGCCATTTTCTTTTTCCATGTCATGAAATTGGAACTGTCGAAGAAGGGAGGACAGTTGAGAGCATTTCCTTCGATTTGGCCAAGAAGTGCCATTTGCGGATCTTTTTCCCTTAGGTAGTTAAACCTTTAAAAAGAGACCCGCTCCGATACGAACTGGAGAGATAAATTTATCACTAGAAGGGGGTTGAATAGTGGTAAAGCGGAATAACAAAATTTCTTGCGAATAAATGAAAAATAGTGCGGAAAATAGAGACTCAAAGATTTATAGAGGTTCAGCAACTTGCCTACGTCCTCTCTCCGACTTTCTTTTTCTATTGGCTCAAGAACAACCACAAACTTGACTCGTCTTCGATCGGTCCGAGTTCACAACCGTTACAACCGCTTGTCTTCTATCGGTCCAAGCTCAACCTCTCTCTTAATATAAACTTTTGTATATCTAGTGTTCTGTAGAAACTAGATAATCCTCACTATACGAATATGGGAGTATAATCCTAACAATGCCGGATCAAAGATCCTAATAACACAAGATTAGTGACTCTTGATTCGTTTCTCTTTCGCTCAAGTGTAAGTGATGCAACACTTACAATCAAATGAAGGAATACAAAGTATAATAAATATTACAAGGTATATCACTCTTTGTATTTCTCTTCTCACAACTTAAAATGCAATAAAAGATATGAAACTGAGCTCAAGTATGCTTTGATTGCTTGTATGCTTGTATACTTGTAGTTGTGTGTTTGATACCCAAGTCCTATGGGTATTTATAGGTGAAAGCCATTCTTCAAATACTGAAAAACGTATTATTAGCGTGCGCTAATAATCCCTTCTAGCGTGCGCTATCGATTCTGACTTGGCTTTTCTGAACGGTCACAAAAACTGTTCCAACGGTAAAATTGTATGGCTAGCGTGCGCTAGTCATGTACTCGTAGCGTGCGTTATCGGTTGGTCAACAGGTCTTCAATCTTGACTTTGAAAGTGTCGGTTTGTCTCCCCAACGTCTCTTTATCCAACGGCTAGATTTGAGCTTAGCGTGCGCTAGCAAGCATGCATAGCGTGCGCTAGTATTAATTAATTCCAACTTTTCCAGATTTCACAGATCTTCATTGACTCTTGCCTTCCAACGGTAGAAAATCCAACGGTAAGATGCTGACTCCTTTTAGCGTGCGCTAATGTTTATATCTTAGCGTGCGCTAAATATTTTCTTCAGTAACGTACGTTACCATGTGTAGCGTACGTAAAGTCCTTTACATTTTGAGTCCAGTAGCTACTGGACTACTGGACATGATATCCGGTAGCGTGCGCAAGTAATGAGTAATAACGTGCGCTAAGTCCTTGTATTAGCGTACGTAAATAGTTGTTCATAGCGTGCGCAAGACCGTTTCCTTTTTATTTCCAGACCTTACTGTCCTCTGACTGAATGATGCGATAGCGTGCGTTAATAACGTTGTGTAGCGTGCGCTAACTGTAGTAATTTAGCGTGCGCTAATATTGAAAGACTTGCGTGCGCTATCCATCAGGTAACTTCACTGGACTGCAGCTGACTGACTGGGCTGATACATACAATCCTCGATAGCGTGCGCTACTATGGTATATGTAGCGTGCGCTAACATCATTTTGCTCCTTCAATATAACAACGTGCTGAAGTTGTTTTAATTAAATTGTTTGAATGAAATTATCATCAAAATACATTTTGAGTCAATACTCCGCCAGGCAGATCACACATTCGCTAGAAACATCCCCAGCCGTGAAGGTGTGCTTCAGAAGGGAACCCAGGTTCTTCTTTTGCACCCCCTCTTTGATGGTTTCTCTGCTCCGGCCTGATCGGAGGTTGAGGTAGACGATGTAGTCGAGGATGACGATTATACCTATAAGGAGGGTGATGAAGGAGGATATGACGGGACAGAAATTCATTTTTTCGCCGCAGATGACCCAAACGATATTCATATTGATGTATGTATGAAACACAATCTTGTTTCAATACCAAGCCGTAAAAGATACTTATAAACAACCAATGAGTCAACCAAATCCTAATATAATTACAAAACTTAAATCAATTGGACTCCTCCATAAAAGATACTTATAAACAACCAATGAGTCAACCAAATCCTAATATAATTACAAAACTTAAATCAATTGGACTCCTCCTAATCTATTGGCAAGTAATGTGATTCAGATTTATTTTGACACTCTGTTATGGACTTTAAACCAATGGCCTGCCCCAACAAGCCCAAATCAGGCCCATTGTGAAAATAGTAAAACAAAGAAAAATTGATTGGGAGTAGAGCTTCTTTGGACTATCTTCAAAGCTAAAAAGGATAATTTCAAAAAGGGCTATGCTAATCCCCCCTCTTTTGCTAATCCCCCCCTCTTGACAAATAAGACCAAAATATCTTTTTGTCCCTCCCACTTTTTTAAAACACACACACACACACACACACACACACACACATATATATATATATATACTTTAATTTTTTTCAATTTTTTACTGATATTTTTTCGATAATTTTTTTACTAATTTATAAATTTATTTCTATACAATATATTTATATTTAAAAAAAATATTTAGAAAATATGTTAGAACAGATTTAGATTCGACCGATCTAAGAATTTCAATAAAATTTAGAGAAAACTTCAATTCATTGAATGTCTGAAATAATGGCCTTACACGCATATATATATATATATATATATATATATATATATACCCTATGGAAGCTAGAGTTAAAATCACGGCAATTAATAACAACCACACAAACTTTTAGAAAATTACAATTAAGTCCCTAAAAACAGAAAAAAGCAAAATCGAAGGCCTAAACGTCGTTTTTGGCCAAAAAGCGACGAACCTCACTAAGCGAGTCTTATTCAGTGGGTCAATTCCGATAAAAAAAAGGCCGAATTTATCCCAAAATTCACCAACAAACATTTTCCATATATTTCAAAAACAACCCTTTTCCAAATAACAAATTGCAATATCCTCCACTACATCAATAGTCATCTATACAAATAATATATATTATTATTCAGATTATATATTATTATCTTGATATATATTATTATTATTATTATTATTATTAGCTACCAATTGAGTTGTCATTTCAAAGTCTTTCAACAAAATATTTCCCTAACCTATATCTACCTATTGAATTGTCATTTCAAAGTCTTTCACCAAAATAGTTTCCTAGTCTATACTACCTATTGAATTGTCATGTCAATTATTTTTATTATTTAGTAGTCTTGTTTGGCTATAAATAGGAAGTGAAGAAGAAATATAACTCATCATCTCTCTATATTTTCTTCTTAAATTTCTCATGTAATATCACTTATTTGTTCACATTTCTGAAACACTATTCTGTTTATAATAAATGGAAGAATATAATTCAGCAAATAATGGGAACATGTCGTGTGAATTTATCACCGATCGAGTACGACGTCGTGTATATATCTTTTTTTTTGTGTGTTTCTTCTTTTTTTTTGTTATATATATATATATATATATATATATATATATATATATATATATATTGCTCTTTTTTCGTATAAATATATTTTTCTGTTTTGCTCTTTTCATTTAATTAGTTTAGTATATATATTGCTCATTTAATCAGTTTTACTCTTTTTATTTTTTTACAGGTTTTTGAAAGTAGAGATGAGAGATGTTAGATTGGGTGAGGACGACCGGAAGGAAAAATGAATTCGTCATAGTTATTGATAAATCCGCAAACAAAATAAGTAACAAACTCCTGAAATGCACTCTAATTTGTGAAAAGGGAGGAAAATATCAACCACCAAGATATTTAAAAAGTGGAGAAACTTTAAAAAGATGTACTAGTACAAAGAAAAAATGGTTGTCCATTCTCTCTACGAGGTGTACCGATTCCTCCAGATGGTATTTTGTGGGGAATTACTGTTGTGTGTGGAGAGCATAATCATGCACCAGCACAATATTTAGAGGTCATGAGTACACATCAAGACTAACACGAGATGAAAAGTGCATTGTGAGTAAAATGGCCGAGATTACTGCTCCTCGGTTTATTCTGAGCGCCTTGAAGGAACGTGACCCATCTAATACTACAGGCATTAAAAGTATTTACAATGCAGTACAAAGCGAAAGGAAGGCCAAAAAGGGTTTATTAAGCAACGTCCAATATGCTTTATCTCAATTAATTCATAAAGGTAATTAAGTTTTTTTTCCATTTGAAATATTAATATAATTTATCCATCTATTAACTAACTATTTTTGGAACATACATGTTATTTTCATATGTACCGTGTGCATCCGGAGACACAAGCAATTACAGATATTGTTTGGATTCATAGAGATAGTATTGAGTTATATGCGCAATTTCCTACGGTACTCGTTATTGACGTCACTTACAAGACGAACGAATATCGGGTTCATTTCTTGGAGGTCGTGGGTATCACATCCACGAAGCTAACTTATTCACTTATGTTTGGCTATATGTGTGATGAACTAACAGAACGATACACTTGGCATTTAAATTGTCTAAAAAAAATTATGCTTGAAAAAGGGGCATTAATGCCATTTGTGCTGGTTACTGATAGAGATTTGGCACTAATATCTTCAATAGGAGAAGTTTTTCCCAACGCACATCACATTATATGCATATGGCACATAAATAAAAATGTCATGAAAAAATGCAGTCCCTTCTTAGGTGCCGAACGAACTAACTTTAATCATCCGATGTCTTCGATCGACGCATCTGTTGAAAAAATCGACAAGATGTTGATTCTGGAATTTGGAGATATCAAAGCATCATTTGAAAGGTCGCGTATTATGCGATGTCATGATTTTAATGATGAAATCTACGAAAATTTACTAGGCTGCATATCCTTGGAGGCACTCCACCTGATCTCTAATGAGTTTAAGAAGGTCGACGGACAATATGTGGACAATTGTAATTGTAGTTTCAAATTTGTATATGGTTTGCCATGTAAGCATCTCTTATCATTTTATCAGTCACAATTCTTGTCAATTCCAGTAGGCGAGATCCACTGCCACTGGAAAAGGTTATCCATGACCTCTGCTTTGCCAAATGAGGCGAGATCTCCCGATAGAATGACAACGTTAAAGACGTTAGCTGATAAAATGGATCCAGCCATGAGATATCATATGTTAGATAAAATGATTGACATGGTAGATCCATCTAACCGCAAATATCAAGAACCACCCTACAACACAAAAAACAAAGGTCGGCCTAGTAAAAAAGAGCAAAGTCAGCCGAGGATGCGCTCTTGCTTTGAGTCTACGAACACTCGTACACGAAATTCAGGAAAAGGAATCAATGATCCATATATCACACAAATGCCAGGTGCATATCGGAGTCACGTCAGTCATACAGTTGATGTTCTTGGGGATGGTAACTGCGGATACAGAGCGATAGCCGCACAAGTCGGGTATAATTCAGAAGATGGTTGGAAGCAGGTTCGGGCAGATCTTTACTTTGAAATTGAACAAAATATGGAGTTCTACGATCGTGTTTATCTTGAACGAGGTGCTGCCGATAATATGATGCGAGCACTAAATTTCTTCGAATCTCCGGCACCACAGTGGAGTTGGATGGACATTATGTGTGGGCTGTCATTGCAACACGATATAATGTTGTGCTGCATGCATTTACTCCTCTTAGTGGAAGTTGTTTTACACACACACTTGCCATTAAGGTCAGCTCCAATTCCGTTTCAACAACGTCAACATATAGCAATTGCATTAGTTAATGGTAATCACTTTGTACAAGTTTTTTTGAACTCCGATTATCCTGTACCACTAATTCCACTTTTATGGTGGAATAATGTGAGTGAAGATTGTAAAGGATGGGCTGATCCACATGGAGAAAGGATACAATCTTGGTTCGATTTGATGACCAGATAATGTAATTGAATAATATATTTATCAATGTTGATCGTATTTTCCGTATTTATTATTTATTATATTGTGTCGTAGTTATTTTTAATCATAAATAATATAAATAAAAATAAATAAATAAATAAATAATAGAAATTTTTAATTTTGATAATAATAAAGTAAAATAAAAATTCAAAGAAAAAAGAACAAATAAATAAATAATATGAAAAAAAAATTAAAGTGTAAAGGAGTAAAGGATAGAAAAGGAAAAAAAATAAAGTTTCTAACAATATATTTTAAAATAATATATAAAATATGAGAAACTATTAATTTTAATAATAACAAAAAAATAATATTAATGTTAAATATATTAAGATAAAATTATTAAAAAAACAAAAAATAACAAAAATAACTAAATGATAGAATGGAAAAAAAGGGGGAAGACGGCAGGTGTAGGGGGAGAGGGAATAGCAGGTCTCTTTCAAAAAGGTGTAGTGGTTGAAAATTTTGGTAAGTTGAAGATGACGTAAGTTGGTATTGTATAGTTTGATTCAGTGTTAATACTTTAAAATTAAAAATAATAAATTTTATTTTTTATTTCTTTTCTTTAAGTGAAAATTTGATATTCTTTCCAAGATTTTTCTGAAGTTTTTGAATTTTGTTCCGGGAAATTCTTCCCGTATTGGTGTCTTACCTAATACTAGTTGTAGGGGGATAAGAGTTATGGAAGGTTCTGGACTCTTCCATAAGTAGTTGGATCCTGTTAGATGTCTTACCTTAACTTGAATCCATGTATGGAAAGACTCTCTCAGAATGCCATATAAAGACCTCTATTCATTGTTATCAATACTGATTGATTTCTTTTACTTTTCTCCTCAAACACGTTATCAAAGACGTAGCTCGAACAAAAAAAAAGAAAAATCGGCCGAGCACCACCGCCTCACTGCCATCGCCGCCGCCGCCACCGCTGCCGCCGCCGCCTAATCAAGCTTGCTGCCGTCGCCGCTGCCACCAAGCCCGCGCCTACCGCCAGCCTCGCCGCCCGCCACCACTGCGCTACCACCCGCCGAGCACCGCGCCGCCACAATGGACCGCCGCGCCGAATCCACCTAAAGCCGCCAAAGACAGCCTGCGCCTGAGCCGCGGACTGCCGCGCCGCCGGACCTCCGCGCCAGAATCGCCTAAAGCCGCCAAGACAGCCCGCCACCCAGAGCCACCGGACCGCGCCGCCGCTGCCGGATCGCGCGCCTAAAGCCGCTTCAGCCGCGCCAGAGCCGCCGGGCCGCCGCCTAAAGCCGCCAAGACAGCCGCCCAGCCGCCGGATTGCCGCCGCGCGCCTCGCCGGACCTCCGCGCCCGCCGCCAGAATTCGCCCAAAGCCGCCAAGACAGCCTGGCGCCGACCGCGCCTCCACGGACCGCCGCCCGACGCGGCCATGACCGCCACTGACCGCCCAGCCTAGTCCGACCCGGTTCCGACTCTTGGACCAAAACCTGAACATCAACTTATCTTCGGAAGCCGCCAAAATTGCGCCTCCGGTTTCACGTCGTCGCATCGAGTACCAACCGGTAGATCGAAGCACACCACAGATTCAGCACATGCCTAATTTTATAATCGAGGTAATTATCTAACTAGTCCCTATTTCAATTCTCTCCTTTTGGGAATTTTTCTTTTGGGGACACGGGTTTTGGGTTCTTAATCTCCCACGCTACTTTGCGGTGGATGAGACCGCGAGAGAAGTCGGTATCTCTGCGTGTCGAAGAAATCTGTGTGACTGTCCTGGGGGACTCACGGAATTGTTGAAAAGTCGATACTTGTGGTTGTTGCATACATCACGTATCTGGGTGCGATCTGATATCGCCGTTTTTTTTGTCGACTTTACTAAACAACAATTAAGGGAAGTAAATCGACTAACGGTTATGTTACACGCTTTTAAAAGCATCGATTGTGACCGTTTACATTCTCACTGAAAATCCAACAAGACTAACTTCCTCTTGTTTATATCTTGTGGATGGCACAAAGCTCCAATGTTCATCCGGAGTTCGACATCCTTGACCATGCTGGTAAGGAGTACCATAGGTGGGTCTCAGACGTTCGCCTGGTGTTCGTCGGTAAGAGATTTACCACCACCATCTTTCCCTTTAACGAGGCTACCGCTCAAGAACCGAGCGAGGAAACCAAGGCTAATGCACTGATGTACTTGCGTAGACATATACATCCGTTGTTGAAAAAGTGTTATATGAACTTGCAAACTCCCAAAGAACTATGGGATACACTCGAACAACGATTTAATAATGTGCATAATCAGCACTTCCCCGAATTGCAACTTCAGTGGGAGCAAATCCGATTTTTGGATTATGCGAATGTGGAAGCCTATAATCAAGCTATCCTCGATCTTCGCGCTGATCTTGGTTTTTGTGGTGTCAAGAAGTCTGATCAAGATTTGATCGAGAAGACTCTTAACACGTTTCCTGTGGGAGCAAGTGTAATTGCTCATCAGCTGCGCGTTGCCTATGAGGAAGGGAGAATTAAGAACTTTAGTGACCTTATCTCCCACCTCGCAAAAAAAGAAAGGCACCATGAGATTATTCTCAATAGCAATGCGCGCCACCGGTACGGCCGATTCCGGAAGTAAATCAGGCTACCCACAGGAAAGCACCACGACAAAATAGAGAAGGCAACGCTACTCAGTTTTTGCAAGCACCACGGATGCATGACTCGAGCAAGCGAGGGAAAAGACGAGGTCGTCGTTCCAACGTGTGGAAGAGGCAAGGTGGCTCGGCCACGGGACTTAGTGGAACCCAACCACGTGGGCCGCCTCCTGCCGCCGGGAATGGAACCACTCCAAAGGAAGGCCAGAATTGCTATACTTGCGGATCGAAGAAGCATACTTACCGCAATTGCAAAGCGCCAAAGAACATCCAAGCTTACTACAAGCACTATAAACAATATTTGACTCAAGAGTCGAATTACATGGAAGATGATAATGAGAATACGGAGGTGAACCATATTGAGATCCAGACTGAGATCCCTCCTCTCACCATTGCGGACAAAGACCAACATATGGATGTTGCCGACTTTGACTAGTTTTACGCTTTGGTTATGTTTTGTCTTGTTTCTAGTTTCCGAGAACTACTTTGGATTTTCATGAATGTAATAAAGTTGGCCATGATGAATAAAATTCTTTTAATTGCTGTGATTGTGCAAAGACGAATTTTATTTTTTCCCTTCGAAAGCATGTTTGGTTTATCACAAAATAATTGCTAGCAATGAATTGCTTGGTTAAAAATTTGATACATTGGTAGGATTTCATCAAAACTTTTGATCAAGACTAACCGCATCCTTCTTGGTATTTGTTTATGCTTTGAGAGTTCAAATGGAATCAGTGGTTTTTAAACAGCCTTAGCTGTACCGACATTCCTACTTTCTCTGCAAGTCTACCAAGTTGGAGTTACCGAAAGGATCATTAGTAGAGATATAAATCGAAAACCAAGATGCGTTTTAAAATATTTAAACGCTCCTATGGCCATATTTCCATAGTATTGCATCAACAATAATGCCTTGGAAAAAGGCTTCAACCTTGCTCTATCACTCAACAATAGGGAAATACCAAAATAGAAAATTGAAACGAGCACTGAGATCTGAGTTTAATGATCCAGAAAGTGCACGACCTATGGACAGAAATATACGGAAGTCTAGTTTCCAAAACAACTGACCGTTAGTCCATAGCCTTCTTAACGAAGAAGTTATTGCTGTTTTAGTGAACAAAGGTCAAGCTGCACGGAAATTATTTCCAGCGATTGTGCTAACTTTGATCCTAACCAGCTTGGTCGAATTTCCCCAAACTCGATGTTAATGAGTTTTCGCTATGTCTCTAATCATAAGACTAATCGAGTTTCATGTCTTATTGTATATGTCTCGTGGCGAAATTGAGTGCCTTGCTGATAGTGGAACAACCCACACTATTCTTTGGAATAGGCAATTATTCAAGGATATTGTGCCATACATATCCTCAGTGACAACAATGATTGGTTCCTCCCAAGTAATTCAAGGGAGGGGACCTGCTCATTTCTTGCTACCTAATGGTACGCATATTAATGTCACAAATGCTCTCTATGCCCCATGAGCAAACCGAACCTTGCTAAGTTTTAGGGAAATCCGTGCCAACGGTTATCACCTTGATACACATTGTGAGAATGGGACAGAATTTTTGTGTGTTACTCTGGCAGAATGCGGAAGACGCCGCGTTCTCGAGAAACTTATGAGTCTAAGTAGTGGTTTATACCAGACTACAATAAGGGTTATTGAATCCTATGCTGTGAGTCACGAACTGTGTGATTCCGAAGCATACCAACTATGGCATGACCGACTCGGTCACCCTGGACGCGACATGATGATTCGCATTTTGAAAAACTCACATGGTCATCCGTTTTTCAAGTCCAGAAAACGATTGGAAGCACCACTCGATATCGGCATTGATGTGAGTGAGCTTGATACCGTATCACCAGGACTAAAGATTGCACACCCTGATAAGGTTGACGGTGCATCTCTCGTAAATCCCGAGGCTTCCGTGGCAATTTCCAATGCCCATAAATCGTTTTGCAAAGCCTGTTCACTAGCAAAGTTGATACCCTCTCCGTCCTTTGCTAAAAACTCAACACAAAACATTCGCTTCTTACAAAAAATTCAAGGGGACATATGTGGACCTATTCAGCCAGAGTGCGGACCATTCAGATATTTTATGGTTCTGGTTGATGCATCGACGTGATGGTCAAACGTCGCTCTGCTATCCACGAGAAACGCTGCATTTGCTAAACTCCTAGCACAAATCATCAAGTTACGGGCTAACCACCTCGACTTCCCAATCTCGTCATTAAGATTTGACAATGCTGGAGAGTTTACGTCAAAGTCATTTGACGACTATTGCATGTCGATTGGGATTGATGTTGAACATCCCGTCCCCCATGTTCATTCGCAGAATGGACTTGCCGAGGCTATGATTAAGCGGTTACAGCTTATCGCCCGAGCATTGGTATTGTGCACCAACTTGCCAATTTCTGCCTGGGGTTATGCAATTTTGCATGCGGCTATACTTATTCGCTTTCGACCCACTGCCAATCAACCGTTCAGTGCGTACCAGTTGGTAACTGGATATGAGCCTGATATTTCACACTTACGCATCTTTGGTTGTGCGGTATATGTGCCAATTACGCCTCCACAGCGTACTAAAATGGGTCCGCAAAGACGATTAGGTATATATGTTGGCTATGAATCGCCTAAAATTGTCCGCTATTTGGAACCTTTGACAGGAGATCTGTTTACTGCAAGATTTGCAGATTGTCAATTTGATGAGACAAACTTCCCATCGTTAGGGGGAGAGAGAAATCGAACGATTCTAGTTGAACGCCAGGAAATTGTCTGGTATGCTCCCTCCTTGCCTCATCAAGATCCCCGCATAGCTCAATCCGAGCTAGAAGTGCAATGTATTCTCAGTCTTCAGAAAGTTGCGGATTCGATGCCCGACAGCTTTACTGATACTGCGAAAGTGACAAGATCTACCATTCCCGCTGCGAATGTTCCTGCAAGGTTAGAAGTCTCAGTTATAGGGCAAGGTTCAGCCGCCCAAAGGAATGATGCCACCGGCGTCAACCTTAGTGGTGGGACGGCTCCTTCGGCTGCTCTTATCCCTGCTCGAAAGAGGGGGAGGCCAGTGGGTAGAAAGGATACCGAACCTCGAAAGAGAAGAGGAACGGAGGCACAAAATCCTCTCATCATCGACACAGTGACTCTGTCACACGAGATTATCTCTGACTACGGATATGTCCTCGAATCAACAATGGAACAATCGACGGACGCATCGGAAACTTTGTTGATGTCAGAAAATAAAGAAATCACGATGCAATGTACGAGTGAATACGTACTATTGGACAGGTCGTCCACGCTAGTCGACGATGCTTTTGCCTACTCCGTCGCTCAAGAAATTATTGAAGACGACGACGCTGAGCCGCGCTCGGTTTCTGAATGTCAACAACGAGCCGATTGGCCGAAATGGAAAGATGCAATGCAGGCTGAACTAGACTCAATGGCTAAACGTGAGGTATTTGGCCGTATCGAGACAATAGCCGTGGGCGTTAAACCAGTTGGACATAAATGGGTCTTTGTTCGTAAACGCAATGATAAGGATGAGGTCATGCGTTAAAAAGCGAGACTAGTTGCCCAAGGCTTCTCGCAGCACCCTGGCATTGACTACGAGGAGACGTATTCTCCCGTTATGGACATCATCACTTTCCGCTACTTAGTCAGTTTGGTAGTGTCCGAAAAACTGAACATGCAGCTTATGGATGTGGTTACAGCGTATCTTTATGGGGATCTAGATACGGATATCTATATGAAAGTCCCCGAAGGGATTTTATGGCCCAAATCAAGTAGCTCTAAACCACGGAGCGCGTACGCTGTGAAATTGCGTCGTTCACTGTATGGGTTGAAACAATCCGGAAGGATGTGGTACAACCGCCTAAGTGAATACTTGGTTGGGAAGGGATACAAGAATAGTGACATTTGTCCATGCATATTCGTGAAAAGAACAGATGCAAGATTCATGATTGTAGCCGTCTATGTAGATGACATAAATGTCATCGGTACCATAGATGAGGTCAATGAAACGACCCGCTACCTTAAATCCGAATTCGAGATGAAAGATCTAGGGAGGACTCGATTCTGCTTGGGCTTAGAGCTAGAACATCGAGATGATGGCATACTCATTCATCAGTCTGCCTATGTCCACAAAATGCTCAGGCGATTTAGCATGGACAAGGCACATCCTCTTGCTACCCCCATGATTGGTCGAAGTCTGGAAATGAACAAGGATCCGTTTCGTCCTAAAGAGGAGGATGAAGAGGTCCTTAGAGCAGAAACACCGTACCTTAGCGCAATCGGTGCGTTGTTGTATCTGGATCAATATACTCGTCCAGACATCGCATTCTCTATGAATCTGTTACCGAGATTTAGCTCCGCTCCCACGATAAGGCATTGGAATGGAGTAAAACACATCTTTCGATACTTGAAAGGCTCCAGTGACCTTGGATTGTTCTTTCCCTACGCAAGAGAGAGTGATATTCCGAAAGGAATTGTTGAGGTTAAGACGATGCATACTGACCGTCGATCTTCCTCTGATATTGCAGCTAAGCATGGTAGCTTGACTACCAGAAGTGCTAAAGCGAGCAAGCTTACCCCTTATGCAGAGAATCCTAACGACACGTTAGTTGGATTTGCTGATGCCGGTTATCTCTCTGGCCCGCATAAAGGACGTTCCCAAACTGGTTATGTGTTCACCATTGGGAATACGGCGATATCTTGGCGATCTACCAAGCAGACCCTGGTTGCTACTTCCTCGAACCATGCAGAGATAATTGCATTGCACGAATCCGTAAGGGAGTGCATTTGGCTCCATCGATCATGGACCATATACGAGGAACGTGTGGATTAGATCCCACTACGAACCCCTACTTGCATCTTTGAGGACAATGCGGCATGCATTGAGCAGATGAAGTTAGGTTTCATAAAGGGTGACAATACCAAGCATATTGCGAAGTTCTTTTATAATCATCAGCAGTGAAATTGTCAATATCGAAGTGAAACAAGTGAGTTCCGATGAGAATATCGCAGACTTGTTCACTAAGTCTCTGCCGAAATCCACATTTGAGAAACATGTGAGAAGCATCGGCATGTGTCGATTATCCGAGCTCAACTAAAGATGGCTCGATGGAATGAGCTGTCATGTATACCTCAGGGGGAGTATACTTCACATGATTCTGACATTTGTAGTTGGTGCGTTGCGCTCTTTTTCCTCACCGAAGTCTTTGTTTTTCCCACGGGGTTTTATTTGACTTGTAAATGTTTTTTACCGAGGCAACACCATGTGCACCATGTTAGTATTAGCGTTCGACACAGGGGGAGTGTTTCGGGAAATCCTTCTCGTATTGGTGTCTTACCTAATACTAGTTGTAGGGGGATAAGAGTTATGGAAGGTTCTGGACTCTTCCATAACTAGTTGGATCCTGTTAGATGTCTTACCTTAACTAGGAATCCTATGTATCGAAAGACTTTCTTTGTAATGCCTATATAAAGGCCCCTCTATTCATTGTTATCAATACAATTGATTTGCTGTCTTTACTTTTCTCCTCAAACAAATTTTTAATTGAAGGAAAAAATCGGTATTTTTAGAAAATCGGGAGGTCATGTGCAATGCATATGACCTAATTTACCCCTTTTCCATTATATATAATTGACGGTGCAAAAAAATCAAAATACATAGTATCAACTTGCAACACCTTTTAGTATAAGGTACCAACTTGCAAAAGGTTTCAACCACACCGCCCTTTTTTGCAATTATTCAAGCTACAACTATATCGGTTACATGAAATGATGATCAACCATCTGTTCCAGAAGAGTTATGTCTATTAGCACGAAGTGATCAGGTCTTGAAATTTTGATATATATCTAAGTTTTGTTTATATTACTCTATAATGATCTTTATATAGACGATTTGATATTAAAAGTTACAAAATTTTGAGACCAAAAGCTCCAAAAGGCAAACCACAGCCCTGAAGCATGTCACTTGAATTTAAGACAAATATATCACAAGGCTGAATCTTGTAAACTGTACTAACAGGTCAAAATACAAACCACAGTCCTGAAGCCTGTAACTTGTGTTTAAAGTCAAAATGCAAACCACATGTCCAAACCTTATAACATGTGTTTTAAATTAAAAAGGATAGATAATAGGCATGAAACCTGTAACTTGAGTCCAAGGCCCGGAGCCTGAAAATTTCTATTTATTATTATGCAATTATTATATTTATTATGCTGCCTCACGAGTTCGCTCGGTGTGCGGTTATATATATATATATATATATATATATATATATATATAACCATTCATAATTCAAAAATCAAAGATTTTGTTCCGGGAAATCCTTCCCGTATTGGTGTCTTACCTAATACTAGTTGTAGGGGGATAAGAGTTATGGTAGGTTCTAGACTCTTCCATAAGTAGTTGGATCCTGTTAGATGTCTTACCTTAACTAGGAATCCTATGTATGGAAAGACTCTCTTTGTAATGCCTATATAAAGCGCCTCTATTCATTATTATCAATCTGATTGATTCTTTGTCTTTACTTTTCTCCTCAAACACGTTATCAGCAAGTAGCTCGAACGAAAGAAAAAAAAAATCGGCCGATCACCGCCTAGCCCAGCCATCGTCGCCCGCCCTCACGCCGTGCCATTGCCTCTCCGCCGCCGTCGCCTCCGCCGTTAGCCACCGCGCCCGCACTTCCCAGCCGCCACACAGCCCGCTGACCACCGCGAGCGCTTGCCCTTGCGCCGCCTGCCCGCCCGCCGGACCTCCAACGCCTCCGCGCCGGACCTCCGGCTGGACCTCAGCCGCCGCCAACGCCGCCGTCCCAGTTGCTCCACCGCCGGGACGTACGGCGCCTCAGCCGGACCACCGCCACCGGACCACCTCGCCGCCGGACATCCGCCGCCAGAGCCGCCGGACCTCCGCGCCCAGAGCCGCCGGACCTCGCCACCCAGAGCCGCTGACCACCGCCACTACGCCGCCAAGATACTACTGACGCTGCCCAAGACTGCCACCGCCGCCGCCGGACCGCCGCTGAAGGCGCCGACCACCGCTGACCGCCAAGGACCGCGCCGACTACCGGCCTAGTCCGACCTGGCCCGACTTCTCGGACCAAAACCCGAACATCAACTTATCTTGAGCCGTCAAAATTGCGCCTCCGGTTTCACGTCGCCGCATCGAGTACCAACCGTAGATCGAAGCACAAGACAGTTCAAGACGTGCCTAATTTTATAATCGAGGTAACTATCCGACTTGTCCCTTTTCAATTCTCTCCTTTTTGGGAATTTTTCTTTTGTGGACACGGGTTTTGGGTTCTTTATCTCCCACGCTACTTTGCGGTGGATGAGACCGCGAGAAGTCGGTATCTCTGCGTGTCGAAGAAAAGCGTGTGACGGTCCCGGGGAGTCACGGAATTGTTGAAAAGTCGATACTTGTGGTTGTTGCATACACCACGTATCCGGTGCGATCCGATATCGCCGTTTTTCGACTTTACTAAACAACAATTAAGGGAAGTAAATCGAGTAACGGTTATGTTACACGCTTTTAAAAGCATCGATTGTGACCGTTTACATTGTCATGAAAATCCAACAAGACTAACTTCCTCTTGTTTATATCTTGTAGATGGCACAAAGCTCCAATGTTCATCCGGAGTTCGACATCCTTGACCATCTTGGTAAGGAGTACCATAGGTGGGTCTCGGACGTTCGCTTGGCGTTCGTCGGTAAGAGATTTACTACCACCATCTTTCCCTCTAACGAGCCTACCGCTCAAGAACCGAGCGAGGAAACCAAGGCTAATGCACGATGTACTTGCGTAGACATATACATCCGTTGTTGAAAAAGTGTTATATGAACTTACAAACCCCTAAAGAACTATGGGACACACTCGAACAACGATTTAATAATGTGCATGATCAGCGCTTCCCGAATTGCAACCGGTGGGAGCAAATCCGATTTTGGATTATGCGAATGTGGAAGCCTATAATCAAGCTATCCTCGATCTTCGCGCTGATCTTGGTTTTTGTGGTGTCAAGAAGTCGATCAAGATTTGATCGAGAAGACTCTTAACACGTTTCCGTGGGAGCAAGTGTAATTGCTCATCACCGCGTGTTGCCTATGAGGAAGGGAGAATTAAGAACTTTAGTGATCTTATCTCCCACCTCGCGAAAAAGAAAGGCACCATGAGATTATTCTCAATAGCAATGCGCGCCAATGTACGAAGCCGATTAGGAAGTAAATCAAAGCTACCCAGAAAGCACCACGACAAAATAGAAAAGGCAACGCTACTCAGTTTTTGCAAGCACCACGGATGCATGACTCGAGAAAGCAAGGGAAAAGACGAGGTCGTCGTTCTAACGTGTGGAAGAGGCAAGGTGGCTCGGCCACGGGACCTAGTGGAACCCAACCACGTGGGCCGCCTCCTGCCGCCGGGAATGGAACCACTCCAAAGGAAGGCCGGAATTGCTATACTTGCGGATCGAAGAAGCATACTTACCGCAATTGCAAAGCGCCAAAGAACATCCAAGCTTACTACAAGCACTATAAACAATATTTGGCTCAAGAGTCGAATTACATGGAAGTAGATAATGAGAATACGGAGGTGAACCATATTGAGATTCAGACTGAGATCCCTCCTCTCACCATTGCGGACAAAGACCAACATATGGATGTTTCCGACTTTGACTAGTTTTACGCTTTGGTTATGTTTTGTCTTGTTTCTAGTTTTCGAGAACTACTTTGGATTTTCATGAATGTAATAAAGTTGGCTATGATGAATAAAATTCTTTTAATTGCTGTGATTGTGCAAAGATGAATTTTATTTTTCCCTTCGAAAGCATGTTTGGTTTATCACAAAATAATTGCTAGCAACGAATTGCTTGGTTAAAAAAATTTGATACATTGGTAGGATTTCATCAAAACTTTTGATCAAGACTAGGCGCATCCTCCTTGGTATTTGTTTATGCTTTGAGAGTTCAAACGGAATCAGTGGTTTTTAAACAGCCTTAGCTGTACCGACATTCCTACTTTCTCTGCAAGTCTACCAAGTTGGAGTTACCGAAAGGATCATTAGTAGAGATATAAATCATAAACCAAGACGCGTTTTAAAGTATCTAAACGCTCCTATGGCCATATTTCCATAGTATTGTATCAAAAATAATGCCTTTGAAAAAGGTTTAAACCTTGCTCTTTCACTCAACAATAAGGAAATACCAAAATAGCAAATTAAAACGAGCACTGAGATCTGAGTTTAACGATCCAGAAAGTGCACGACCTATGGATAGAAAGATACGGAAGTCTAGTTTCCAGAACAACTGACCGTTCGTCCATAGCCTTCTTAACGAAGAAGTTATTGCTGTTTTAGTGAACAAAGGTCAAGCTGCGTGGAAATTATTTCCAGCGATTGTGCTAACTTTGATCCTAACCAACTTGGTTGAATTTCCCCAAACTCGATGTAAATGAGTTTTCGCTATATCTCTAAACATAAGACTAATTGAGTTTCATGTCTTATTGTAGATGTCTCGTGGCGAAATTGAGTGCCTTGCTGATAGTGGAACAACCCACACTATTCTTCGGAATAGGCAATTATTCAAGGATATTGTGCCATACATATCCTCAGTGACAACAATGATTGGTTCCTCCCAAGTAATTCAAGGGAGGGGACCTGCTCATTTCTTGCTACCTAACGGTACGCATATTAATGTCACAAATGCTCTCTATGCCCCAAGAGCAAACCGAACCTTGCTAAGTTTTAGGGACATCCGTGCCAACTGTTATCACCTTGATACACATTGTGAGAATGGGACAGAATTTTTGTGTGTTACTCTGGCAGAATGCGGAAGACGCCGCGTTCTCGAGAAACTTATGAGTCTAAGTAGTGGTTTATACCAGACTACAATAAGGGTTATTGAATCCTATCTTTGTGAGTCACGAATCGTGTGATTCGAAGCATACCAACTATGGCATGACCGACTCGGTCACCCTGGACGCGACATGATGATTCGCATTTTGAAAAACTCACATGGTCATCCATTTTTCAAGTCCAGAAAACGATTGGAAGCACCACTCGATATCGGCATTGATGTGAGTGAGCTTGATACCGTATCACCGGGACTAAAGATCGCACGCCCTAATAAGGTTGACGGTGCATCTCTCGTAAATCCCGAGGCTTCCGTGGCAATTTCTAATGCCCATAAATCGTTTTGTAAAGCCTGTTCACTAGCAAAGTTGATACCCTCTCCGTCCTTTGCTAAAGACTCAACACAAAATATTCGCTTCTTACAAAGAATTCAAGGGGACATATGTGGACCTATTCAACCAGAGTGCGGACCATTTAGATATTTTATGGTTCTGGTTGATGCATCGACGCGATGGTCACACGTTGCTCTGCTATCCACAAGAAACGCTGCATTTGCTAAACTCCTAGCACAAATCATCAAGTTACGGGCTAACCACCCCGACTTCCCAATCTCGTCATTAAGATTGGACAATGCTGGAGAGTTTACATCAAAGTCTTTTGACGACTATTGCATGTCGATTTGGATTGATGTTGAACATCCCGTCCCCCACGTTCATTCGCAGAATGGCCTTGCCGAGGCTATGATTAAGCGGTTACAGCTTATCGCCCGAGCATTGGTATTGCGCACCAACTTGCCGATTTCTGCATGGGGTTATGCAATTTTGCATGCGGCTATACTTATTCGCTTCGACCCACCGCCAATCAACCGTTTAGTGCGTACGGTTGGTAGCGGATATGAGCCTGATATTTCACACTTACGCATTTTTGGTTGTGCGGTATATGTGCCAATTACGCCTCCACAGCGTACTAAAATGGGTCCGCAAAGACGATTAGGTATATATGTTGGCTATGAATCGCCTAAAATTATCCGCTATTTGGAACCTTTGACAGGAGATCTGTTTACTGCAAGATTTGCAGATTGTCACTTTGATGAGACAAACTTCCCATCGTTAGGGGGAGAGAGGAATCGAACGATTCCAGTTGAACGCCAGGAAATTGTCTGGTGTGCTCCCTCCTTGCCTCATCAAGATCCCCGCACATCTCAATCCGAGCTAGAAGTGCAACGTATTCTCAGTCTTCAGAAAGTTGCGGATTCGATGCCCGACAGCTTTACTGATACTGCGAAAGTGACAAGATCTACCTTTCCCGCTGTGAATGTTCCTGCAAGGTTGGATGTCCCAGTTATAGGGCAAGGTTCAGCCGCCCAAAGGAATGATGCCACCGGCGTCAACCTTAGTGGTGGGGCCAGGCTTGTGCTCTTATCCCCGCTCGAAAGAGGAGGCCAGTGGGTAGAAAGGATACCGAACCTCGAAAGAGAAGAGGAACGGAGGCACAAAATCCTCTCATCATCGACACAGTGACTCCGTCACACGAGATTATCTCTGACTACGGATATGTCCTCGAATCAACAATGGAACAATCGACGGACGCGTCGGAAACTTTGTTGATGTCAGAAAATAAAGAAATCTCGATGCAATGTACGAATGAATACGTACTATTGGACAGGTCGTCCATGCTAGTCGACGATGCTTTTGCCTACTCCGTCGCTCAAGAAATTATTGAAGACGAAGACGCTGAGCCGCGCTCGGTTGCTGAGTGTCAACAACGAGCCGATTGGCCGAAATGGAAAGATGCAATGCAGGCTGAACTAGACTCAATGGCTAAACGTGAGGTATTTGGCCGTATCGAGCCAATACCCGTGGGCGTTAAACCAGTTGGACATAAATGGGTCTTTGTTCGTAAACGCAATGATAAGGATGAGGTCATGCGTTACAAAGCGAGACTAGTTGCCCAAGGCTTATCGCGGCGCCCTGGCATTGACTACGAGGAGACGTATTCTCCCGTTATGGACATCATCACTTTCCGCTACTTAGTCAGTTTGGTAGTGTCCGAAAAACTGAACATGCAGCTTATGGATGTGGTCACAGCGTATCTTTATGGGGATCTAGATACGGATATCTATATGAAAGTCCACGAAGGGATTTCATGGCCCAAATCAAGTAGCTCTAAACCACGGAGCGCGTACGCTGTGAAATTGCGTCGTTCACTGTATGGCTTGAAACAATCCGGAAGGATGTGGTACAACCGCCTAAGTGAATACTTGGTTGGGAAGGGATACAAGAACAGTGACATCCGTCCATGCATATTCGTGAAAAGAATAGATGCAGGATTCGTGAGTGTAGCCGTCTATGTAGATGACATGAATGTCATCGGTACCATAGATGAGGTCAAT
This sequence comes from Orobanche coerulescens, assembly GCA_033398695.1. Taxonomy (NCBI): domain Eukaryota; kingdom Viridiplantae; phylum Streptophyta; class Magnoliopsida; order Lamiales; family Orobanchaceae; genus Orobanche; species Orobanche coerulescens. Next base: position 8,961,954 of record CM065814.1, read on the forward strand.
GAAACGGCCCGCTACCTTAAATCGGAATTCGATATGAAAGATCTGGGGAGGACTCGATTCTGCTTGGGCTTAGAGCTAGAACATCGAGATGATGGTATACTCATTCATCAGTCTGCCTATGTCCATAAAATGCTCAGGCGATTTAGCATGGACAAAGCACATCCTCTTGCTACCCCCGTGATTGGTCGAAGTATGGAAATGAACAAGGATCCGTTCCGTCCTAAAGAGGAGGATGAAGAGGTCCTTGGAGCAGAAACACCGTACCTTAGCGCAATTGGTGCGTTGTTGTATCTGGCTCAATGTACTCGTCCAGACATCGCATTCTCTGTGAATCTATTAGCGAGATTTAGCTCCGCTCCCACGATAAGGCATTGGAATGGAGTAAAACACATCTTTCGATACTTGAAAGGCTCCAGTGACCTTGGATTGTTCTTTCCCTACGCAAAAGAGAGTGATATTCCGAAAGGAATTGTTAAGGTGAAGACGATGCATACCGACCGTCGATCTTCCTCTGATATTGCAGCTAAGCATGGTAGCTTGACTACCAGAAGTGCTAATGCGAGCAAGCTTACCCCTTATGCAGAGAATCCTAACGACACGTTAGTTGGATTTGCTGATGCCGTTTCACTCTCTGACCCGCAAAAATGACGTTCCCAAACAGGTGATGTGTTCACCATTGGGAATACGGCGATATCTTGGCGATCTACCAAGCAGACCCTAGTTGTTACTTCCTCGAACCATGCAGAGATAATTGCATTGCACGAATCCGTAAGGGAGTGCATTTGGCTCCGGTCAGTCATAGACCATATACGAGGAACGTGTGGATTAGATCCCACTACAGCAACTCCTACTTGCATCTTTGAGGACAATGCGGCATGCATTGAGCAGATGAAGTTAGGCTTCATAAAGGGTGACAATACCAAGCATATTGCGCCGAAGTTCTTTTATAATCAGCAGCAGCAGAAATTGCTGAATATCGAAGTGAAACAAGTGAGTTCCGATGAGAATATCGTAGACTTGTTCACTAAGTCTCTGCCGAAATCTACATTTGAGAAACATGTGAGAAGCATCGGAATGTATCGATTATCCGAGCTCAACTAAAGATGGCTCGATGGAATGAGTATCATGTATACCTCGGGGGAGTATACTTCACATGATTCTGACATTTGTAGTTGGTGCGTTGCGCTCTTTTTCCTCACCAAAGTCTTTGTTTTTCCCACGAGGTTTTATTTGACTTGGAAAGGTTTTTTACCGAGGCAACACATTGTGCACCATGTTAGTATTAGTGTTCGACACGGGAGTGTTAGGAAATCCTTCCCGTATTGGTGTCTTACCTAATACTAGTTGTAGGGGGATAAGAGTTATGGTAGGTTCTAGACTCTTCCATAAGTAGTTGGATCCTGTTAGATGTCTTACCTTAACTAGGAATCCTATGTATGGAAAGACTCTCTTTGTAATGCCTATATAAAGGCCCCTCTATTCATTGTTATCAATACAATTGATTGCTGTCTTTACTTTTCTCCTCAAACAGATTTAGATTAGTTTGTTGTTTTTTGGATTCATGCGCGCATAGGAGGGGTAGAGTAGGAATGATCAGCCAAAATATTAATAAAGAAACCTAACTTTCCTATAATTGTGCAGAAGATCACGTAGACAAAAATTGTGTTTCCACACATACGCAACCGCCATCGCAGGAGGAGAAGAAGCGCAGTTTTGTGCCGGATTTCTGCCTACATTATTGGAAATAAAAGGCAGTGGAAGCGAAGTTTGGGAAAGTTTGAAAAACGTGTTTTACGCATCTACGAGCACAAAATCTATTTAGGCATGCTAATTAATTAATTACTAAGACTAATGAGCAATTTAAATATTATTTATTATTTATTAAATAAATATGTTGGTAATTGAAATATCCTAATCTAGATCTATAAGATCACAGGATATTACCTTTGAAGCGAAGTGGTTGCTTTCATCTTGATCACCTTGTATTTCTACCTTTAGACCTTCTAGAGTATGATCCTCCTTAACCCAGACGTTGTGTGGGCAACGAGCTACCGGATATTGCTTGGACAACAATGGGATCGGCCGAACCTCCTTTTGTATGTGGTCACTCAATTTTTCTTTCCTTTCTAGAATTTTATTAACACTCTTAGCAAATTGATGTGTTATCTAAATTGTAGAATCAAAGACACAAGTCTAGATCTACAATTAAACATAAGAGGAAAAATTTGATCTCACAACCTTGCAAAAGACACATAAAATCGGCCAACCCCCATAAATGTCCTATTTATAGGATCTTGGACTACTACTAGGGATCTTAAGGAGGATTATGTAAGGACTCCCAATAGATTTCATCTGACCATATTGGGACTCTTCCTAATATAATGAATCTATTAATATCAACTTAGTCCACTAAAAGTTGATATTGCACTTCCTACCAAAATCCTAAATTACGAAATTGGGCTCCTTATTAAATATATAATTTCTCGTGTTTAAGATATCAAATGTCCATTAATTAATAATAAGCTACTGAAAGCTTTAATTAATTAATATATTATCCAAGAGTAGTACAACTTGAACCTTATTATTATATCGGAATTAAATCCACCTGCAGGGTTTAATATAATAATCATTATCGAGCTCCTCAAGGGGACATCATCAACCCGCATGAGTCGGGACACGATTTCTAGTAATAATAATAACTGTCATATAAATAATATTATTGCCCAAGATACGAGGCTTATTGAGTCGATCATTTTGACTCTCACCCATGGTCAATCAAAGCAATAAGTATTATAAATACACAATTAAGTATTATATACTTAGAATTAAGAAATAATAATTATCCGAGATTTACGCTCTTCTTACAGTCAGTACAGAAGACACTATATCACCTCGGTCCAGTTCAACGTATGCAAATATGCTAATGTATGCTAATAGTCAAGACCAACTAATCTCAAGCATATACTACAACCTTTTATATAATTTGTCTAATAATTATATAGGTTGTGAACTATTATATTATTTTATAAGGCATCGATAATATGATCTTCCATGTGACACCAACACACCATATTATCTAAAATATAAAATAATTAGACATTTCATTTGCATAACCATAACGTGAATAAATATGCAAAACATGTGATTAAATATAATTAATATTCTCAAAGGTAGTTTCAGGGAAATAAGGTAATACAAGCATAAAGTATGTTTTGCAGTATACAACCCTAACAATCTCCCACTTATACTCAAAGCATGCTTTTAAGTATACTACTCTATTACATAGTCTCTCATCTCTCCCACTTATACTCAAAGCAATGCTGCCAAACACCGTAATCCCATCCCTTCCACATGCCTTTCAAAAACTTTTGAGGGTAAGCCTTTCTTGAAAGGATCAGCAAGATTATCTTCCGATGCAACCCTGGCTACAACTACGTATCCTTCCTTCACGAAGTGTCGTATGATGTGGTACTTGCGGTTGATATGTTTACTTGCCTTGTGGGCTCGTGGTTCCCTCGAATTTGCGACTGCACCAGTATTATCACAATAAAGTGTAATACCCTTTGGCAAATCGGGAATCACATCTAAGTCCTGCAGGAAGTACTTGAGCCACACCGCCTCCTTGGCTGCCTCAGAGGCTACCACGTACTCGGCTTCCATGGTAGATTCCAAGATGAATTTCTGCTTCACATTCCTCCAACTAATGGCTCCACCTCCCAGGCTAAACACATAACCCGAAGTAGACTTGGACTTTTCTTTGTCCAATGAAAAATCTGAGTCAGTATAACCCACTAGACACAGGTCGTCTGATTGATATACAAGCATGTACTCCCTAGTCCTTCTCAGGTACTTGAGTATGTGCTTGACAGGAATCCAGTGTCCTAGTCCTGGGTTTGACTGATATCTAGCAGCCATGCCTACGGCATGACACATATCTGGTCTAGTGCAAATCATCGCATACATGAGACTTCCCACAGTTGGCGCATAAGGGACCATCTTCATGTCATGTACCTCATTTTGTATCTTGGGACACATATCCTTAGATAGTTGAATTCCATGTCTGTAAGGTAGAAAACCTCTCTTAGAATTCTCTATGTTAAACCGCTTTAGCACTGTAGCGATATAGGATGCCTGGGATAAGCACAAAATCCTTTTCTTCCGATCACGAAAGATCCTGATTCCAAGGATGTGTCCTGCTTCTCCCATATCCTTCATATCGAACTGCTCAGATCGCCATACCCGTACGTCCGACAATTCCTTCACATTGTTTCCAATCAGAAGGATATCGTCTACATACAGTACAGGAAACACCAACACATTTCCATCGCATTTATTATACACACAACTCACACGGGGACATTGGACGAATCCATATGACTGGACAACCTAGTCAAAATGAGTGTTCCAAGATCTAAATGCTTACTTAAGTCCATAAATGGATCTCTTAAGCTTGCACACCAAGTGCTCTTTTCCTTCAGCAATGAATCCTTTTGGTTGGCGCATATAGATTTCCTTGTCTAGACTCCCATTCAAGAATGCAGTCTTCACATCCATTTGCCAAATCTCCAGATCCAAATGTGCAACTATAGCTAAAAGAATCCGGATTGACTTAAGCATGGCGATCGGCGAAAGGATTTCATCATAGTCGATACCCTCTTTCTGAGTGTAAACTTTCACAACAAGCCTCGCATTGAAGGTTTCAACCTTCCCATCACCTCTTTTCTTTAGCTTGTAGACCCACTTACTCCTAATGGCTTGTACACCATCAGGTAGCTCTACTAGCTCCCACACTTGATTGGAATCTATAGATCCCATTTCTGATTCCATTGCTACTTGCCATGAGTCAGCATCTTTATCTTGGACTGCCTCTTTGTAGATCTAGGGATCTGATTCACCTTCACCTGGGACTGAGTCTGAAGAATTTCCCACGCCTATGAATCATTCCGGTTGATGAACAACCCCCCCACTACGATGAGGCAAATCCTGAGTTGGTGTAAAAGTCTCAGAATTGATACGTGGTGCAGTGTTAGTTGGCGCTTGTACGATTGGTATAGAGGGAGTCTCGCCCCTCAGCTCTTCCAGAATTATTTCGCTCATGGGAATGTGATTAATCATATAATCCTCTTCCAGGAATCGGACATTAGTGCTAACTGTGGCCTTCTGATCCTGTGGACTATAGAACAAGCCACCATTCGTTCCCTTAGGATATCCTATAAACACTCGCACTTCTGTATGAGATGCCAACTTATCAGCTTCCTTATTCAGCACATGTGCTGGAGTACCCCAAATCCAAACATGTCCTAAACTGGGCTTTCGCCCACTCCACAGCTCTGTGGGCGTTTTTGGAACTGATTTCGCTGCTGTTTGTAAGGCGTATCCCCAAAACGAAATAGGTAAATCTGAATAACTCATCATTGATTTAACCATTTATAAAAGAGTTCTATTCCTTCTTTCAGCCACACCATTTTGTTGTGGAGTTCCCCGCGCGGTGAGCTGGGACGAAATCCCCTCATTCGCCAAGAAATCCAAAAACTCTCCACTAAGGTATTCGCCACTACGATCAGATCGTAGTGACTTGATACTCTTCCCATTACACTTCTTCGTTTCAGCCTTGAAGTCTCTGAACATGTCAAAGGCTTCAGACTTACGTCGCATCAAATAGATGTATCCATATCTCGAATAATCATCTATAAACATGATGAAGTATTCGAAACCACTCTTAGCCTGGATATTCGTTGGACCACAAACATCCGTATGAACCAATTCCAACACATTCTAAGCACGGTTTCCCTTAGTTTTAAAAACCCTTTTGGTTATCTTACCTTCCAGACAGGATTCGCAAATTGGAAATAACTCAGCTTGGAGATCATCCAATGTGCCATTATTTACCAATCTTTGAATTCTCCCAAGGTTCACATGCCCTAACCGTAAATGCCACATATATGTTTAGTTTATGTTTGAAGGTTCTTTTCTCTTTTTAGATTTAAACAAAGAGTTAAGTGATTTGTGCATAGGAGTTTGTGCAGTATTAACGACATATAGTCCATCATTAAAAATAACTTTGCAAATATATCCATCGTTTAGCATCATCATCAAAAGAAACTGAATAATCATCGCAATTTAATTTAGAAACCAAAATTAAATTCATTCTAAAATCCTGGTACTAATAATACATTATTGAGGACTAACAATTTATCATTAATTTTCAACTGCATGACTCCCATTGCAACAGCTAGAAGCCTGGAATAATCGACCTAGTTGATGGTAATATCGCCCGCACTAAGCTGCTTGGTTACCTGAAAACCATGCGAGTCAAAGCAAACATGATCAGTGGAGCCTGAATCAACTATCCACGAAGTGGAAGAACAAGTTGTCAAACATGTTTTGACTACTAGTGCACGAGACATACCTTTCTTAAGAGCAGGGCAGTCCACTTTAAAATGTCCTTTCTGACCGAACTTGTAGCACTTTCCCTTTGGCTTTTTGTTTGCCTCGGGGTGAGAGCCTTGCTTCTCACCTTGAGAGTTGCCACTTGCTTCTGGCCAACCTGCTTTTTCTTATTTCCCCATTTGCGTTTGGAAGAAGTAGTACTCGTTGCCGCAAGAATCTGATGATAACCTTGTTTGAAGAGACCTTCAGCAGATTGAAGCTTTGTCAGAAGTTCCGCCAAAGTATATGTCATACGGTTCATATTGTAGTTAAGGCAGAACTGCTCAAATCTTCTTGGTAAGCTGCCCAAGATAATATCGACCTGCGATTCCGCATCGATAGTAGCCCCCAGTATGTTCAGTTCGTTCAAATGAGACATCATTTTCAGAACATGATCCCTTACTAGGGTCCCTTCAAACATTTGGGTTGTCATCAATGTAATATCCGTACTTGCTATTTTTGGCAATTCCTATTTTTAGTGTATGTTCATTTCGGACAACTCTCTTGTCATTGTTTTGGGATTCTGAATCTAGTTTGTTTTTTCAGTTTTTCCATTTGGACGAGTTTCGGATATGTTTTTACGTAATTTCATTTTAAGTCATGTTTTGTCGCATGTACGTTCGATTCTCATAATACTCGTTCGATTTCATTATTTCTCTGTCTCCATGAGTTCGTATGGTGGAGTTGCTCATGTCATGGGTTTCGGATTGTTAATCCGATGTCGTATCGTGATTTTTCGGACGTTGGGGCCATTTTGTAATTTCCTAAAAGTTTAGGGAATTTTATCCTCCTTGTCGTATTTTGGATTCCCCGGTAGTTGGGAGTACATTATTTTTCAGTACTTAACTTCGTTGTCGTGAATATCTCGTGTTTACGCTTCTGGGTTTGATCTTGTGTTGCGTTCCATTTTCGTATCGTCCTGTGCAGAAATCTATGTTCAGCAGTACTGAACTGCTGCATGCATAATGCACGTTATGCATACTATTTAGCGTGCACTATCGTTACCTGCATAACATACGCTATGCCTTAGTTGTAACGTACGTTATGGACTTCAGCGGGGTTCTGTCCAGTTTCTGCCTAGCCATTACGTGCGTTAACGGGCGTTTGTTACGTACGTAAAACTCTTCGTAGCGCACGTTAACGGTTTGGCGTAGCGTGTGCTATCGACCTCAGCCAATCAAGCAGAACGCTCTGCCAGGCTCTTACGTACGTTAACTCAAAGGAGTTACGTACGTAAGACACCTTAGTGTACGCTAACTATCCATGTTAGCGTACATAATGCTCTGTTAGGTATTTAAATCCTGAGTTGACCTCAGATGCGTCATTTCCTTTCTTTTCCTTCCCTCGTCCGCGACGTGAACTCCTCGGGCGATTTAGAGCGATTTGCGTAGAATACTCCATAAAGTTCATTCATAGTTCGATTGTTGGGCTTCAAGCAAGGTTTATCATCATCATAATCATCCTCCTCCGTCCGAATTGAGGTATATTACCTTAGAACCCTAACTTTTGGGAATTTTGGGGTTTTGTTTTGGTTTTCACCCTTCTAGTCCGATTTGCCTCTTATGATTGTTAGATTTCGATAGCATAATCACCATCCCTTATTTCTATTATGGTTTTGCGGACTAAACTCGATGTTTTTCCACGTTGATAGTTTAGAATCGGTTTTGACCATGTATTGTCCGACGAAACATCCCAACGGGTAGAATTAAGGCGAATTCTTACGTTTCTGCGTTATTGAGATCGATTGTTATATTGTGGTTGTGTAGGATCGGATTCGTGAAAACCGTTCGGACCAAAGCCTTGTCGTTCACCTTTTTCCTTTCGCGTCATTTTATTCAAGGCAAGTACATGTATTACATTCCGTTATGTGTGTTACGGTTTCGATATGAATGATGAATCTGGATATTTTGGGTGTGTGAGTTACTTGTTCCTTCCACCCGGAGCGTTTGATGGGACGTCTGGAGATGGATACTAAGGGGTACGGCCGCAGAAGTGGACTTGGGTGCGTGTGTGGTTGAACTTCCACCCGGAGCGATCGACGGGGTGTTTGGGGGCCGATACTAAGGGGTACGGCCACGGAAGTGGTTTCCCACCCGGAGCATTCGACGGGGTGTCTTGGGGTCGATACTAAGGGGTACGGCCACGGGTTACCAGTTATGAATGCTTGTGATATTGTGATGATTTCTTAAACTGTTTGAATGCCAATGTGATATTCTGGAATATGGCTTGCAAATGTTTTCTTAATGAGATGACTGTGTAAATTGTATCTGTATATAATGTAGTGTAATTGTGTACTTGCACTAGCTATTCGAATGCTAACCTCTTAAATGGGGGAAATGCGTCTTAGGCATTTCAGGTACTGGTCGAGTTGAGGAGCTGGCACGGAATGCGCACGCAAAGGATGGTCTGGCATAATGATGATGCTCGAGTCTTTATTTTTATGCTTTGTCATTATATCTGTTTGGGTATTGAAGTTAGACTGAGTGTTTTATAAATTGGTTAAAGTCCCCTGCGTGGGCAATGGATTTATGTGGAGCTACACTCTTCGATACTTGATTAAAATGTTTTGGCCGAGGCCACGACCCTATTTTACTATGATGATTGTGTCTTTTGGGATTTCATATTCGGTTTGTGTGTTATGTGTTAGCTTGGTAGACCTCATGAAGGTTCTACGGCGTGTAATGTCCCATTTGTGATTTGGGGTGTTACATTTATGGTATCATATCCTTAGGTTATGAATACCTAGGTTGTCGGTTAACTTTGGGTCTGTCAGTCGTGTTGTTAGAGTCAGTTGTTGAGCCTAATATCATCGTGCTACCATCTCTTCATGCGAATCGTGACTGTAAGTTTCCTCGAACTCTTATATTTCTGTAATTCATTTCCTTGTGTTGTTTGGATTGTGAATTTTGGTACCGACTTTGCAAATTGTGAATTTTTCTGATCTTGTTTCTTTCATATCTTTTCTTCAGTATGTTGAGAGGTTGCGGTAGACCAGCTAGGGGACGGCCGAGGCCGTGATCGGGGTGCTATTAATGAGGAAGTCCCACTTTCTCAGTCCTCTGCAGATTCGGCCTCTCTATCAGTGCCGAGCACTCTACCTCTGATCTCTGACGGGCAGCAGGATATGTCGGTCAGTCAGGATATATCGTCGGGTAATAATGCCGACGCTGGGGCTACTGCCGTACTTCAGCAGTTGGTAGCCCAGCTTTCCCAGATAGCTCAGGGAGGACGCCAAAATCCGCCCCCGACTCCTGAGGAAGAAGCTAGTAAGTGGCTTCAGACGGTGACTAAGATGCACCCTCCTCGTTTCTCTGGATCTTCTAACTCCCTTGGTTAGGAGAATTGGCTCCTTCAGTTGAGCAGGACTTTTGATGTCGTAGCTTGTCCTTATGACAGGAGGATATATATTTCTCAGTACCTCCTGGATAAGGAAGCTGCGGGATAGTGGGAGGTTGTGGCGTCCAGAGACCGCCGAGCCACTTGGGAGGAATTTAAGGCTGCTATGGAAGCAGAATATTATCCGCCGCCAGTCAAAGAACACAGGATTGTGGAGTTCTTCACTGCCACACCTCAGGATGTGCCGATTTCTCAGGCCATTATCTCTTACAATCAACAGTTGGGGTTCGTGAAGGATCAGGTGAGGACTGAGGCTAATAAAATCCGTTATTTCAACATGCGCATGAAGCCGCATATCAGGCAGAGTATGGCACCGCTCATGTATGCCACCTTGAAGGAATACCAGGACCGTGCCCTAGCGATTGAGATGGTTGTCCCGGAATCAGAGTCGGGTTCCGAAGCTAAGAAATAGAAGACAGCTGGCAGTTTTTCAGCCGACAAGAGTGGCCGATTTTCGAAATCTCAGTCTGCTCCTACATCAGGGAAGAGGCCGTTTCATCAGGCCAGAGGATCTCAGGGTAACCGTTTAGTCCAGTCTGTTGCATCTGGCGGCAGAGTTTGCTTTAATTGCAACTAATATGAGCATTTGATGAAGGATTGCCCATTCCCTTTAGTTACTTGCTTTACTTGCGGACAGACCGGGCATCGGGCAGTTCATTGCGAGAGGGCCACCAGGGTCGCCAGAGTTCCGACTACCACCACCATTCAGAAGGAGCACAGTACTCCAGTTACTCATGTTCCTCAGAGTTCGGGCCATGGTAGGGGTCGGGGTCATCCAGACCACCGAGTTGCGTCTATTTCAGGCTCATCCCATCCTCGGTTGTATCAGATGAGGCGCACGGAGGAGGCAGACATTCCGGTGGCGTCAGGTACCACTCAGATCCTTTCTGATCTAGTTCAGTGCTTTTTGATTCGGGTGCTACCCACTCTTTTATTGCTTCGGATTGTGTGAGTCATATTGGCTTTGACTGCTTGTTCGAATGTGAACCGTTTGTAGTGAGTACGCCTAGCGGGGATCATATGATTGGGGACCGGGAAGTTAGGGATTGCCCAGTGAGGATCAGGAGCCGAGATTGGCCCTCGAATCTCATTGTTAAAGACCTTAAGGGTGAGGATTTGATCCTCGGGGACGATTGGTTGGATCGTCACGGTGCTATCATGAATTATCGGACTCGTACCATCTCGATTATGGCCGAGGATGGCACCAAGCATACTCTCTTCGTTGTAAAATGGGTAGATCGGGAAGTGTGATTAGTGCCTTGAAGGCGATGAAACTTCTGAACCAGGGTTGCGTCGGCTATTGGTGTTACACTCTGAAGGCGGAATATGGTGGAGTTGACATGTCTTCAATTCCAGTCATTAGCGAGTATCCCGACGTTTTTCCAGATGACTTGCCGGGATTACCACCACAGCGGGAGGTTGAGTTTCCTATTGATCTAGAGCCGAATTTGGCCCCTGTTTCTCGAGCGTTGTACCGTATGGCACCGTCGGAGATGTTAGAGTTGAAGAAACAGTTGGGAGAGTTGTTAGATAAAGGGTATATTCGACCGAGCGCATCGCCTTGGGGTGCGCCTGTACTTTTTATTAGGAATAAGGATGGATCGCTTCGTTTATGCATCGATTATCGAAAATTAAACAAGTTAACCATAAAAAACAAGTACCCTTTGCCCAGGATCGATGATTTGTTTGATCAGCTTCAGGGAGCGACAGTCTTCTCGAAGATTGATTTACGATCGGGCTACTACTAGTTGAGGATTCGGGACAGTGATATACAGAAAGCTGCTTTTCGGATGAGATATGGCCATTACGAGTTTGTGGTTATGCCTTTAGGGCTAACCAATGCTCCAACAGTGTTCATGTAGTTGATGAACAAGGTTTTTATTGAGTATCTGGACAAATTCGTAGTCGTCTTTATCGATGACATTCTTATCTATTCCCGGAGTCGGGAGGAGCACGTCTTACATCTCCGGATTGTACTAGACATTTTGAGAGCTGAGCAGTTGTACGCGAAGTTCTCTAAGTGTGAGTTTTGGCTCAAGGAAGTGATGTTCCTCGGGCACGTGATTTCAGCAGAGGGAGTTCGGGTAGATCCGCAGAAGATAGAGGCAGTGATGGCGTGGGAACCGCCTAAGAATGCAAAGGAGGTGAGGAGTTTTCTGGGACTTGCGGGCTATTACCTTAGATTTTTTGAGGGATTTTCTAAGATCGCTAGACCACTCACTCAGTTACTCCAGAAGACTCAGAAGCTCAAGTGGACTGCAGATAGACATGATAGTTTTGACGAGTTGAAGAGACGACTTACTACCGCACCCGTTTTAGCATTGCCTCATGGGAACGAGGATTTCGTGGTGTATAGTGATGCTTCAGGCCTCGGGCTCGGATGTGTTTTGATGCATAGAGATAGGGTTATTGCTTATGCGTCCCGTCAGTTGAAACCTTACGAAGCAAATTACCCTACGCATGATTTAGAGTTAGCCGCAGTCGTCTTTGCTTTAAAAATCTGGAGGCACTATCTCTATGGATCGTCGTGTAAGATTTACACGGATCACAAGAGTATGAAGTATATCTTCAGTCAGAAAAAGTTGAATATGAGACAGCGTAGGTGGTTGGAGCTAATTAAAGATTACACCCTCGATATACTTTACCATCCGGGTAAGGCTAATGTAGTGGCCGATGCATTGAGTCGGAAGCCGATGGCGTTACAGATGTTAGAGGTACTTACATCACAGAGAAGGATTCAGCGGGATTTGATTTTTCAGAATATCGAGGTTTGGGTTCATAGAGTTCAGGGTCAGTTATATGCGTTGGAAATCACTTCGTCTTTGACAGATGATATCAAGACGAAGCAGTATGATGATCCATTTCTGGTCCAGTTGAGGGAGGATGTGAGTAAGGGGAAAGCCCCTGGGTTTGTGATTCAGGATGATGGAGTTTTGTGATTTCGCGGCAGATTATGTGTACCGAATAACATTGAGTTGAGATAGAAGATATTGAGTGAGGCTTATACTACACCTTACTACATACATCCTGGTATGAGCAAAATGTACAAGGATGTAAGGAGTAACTACTGGTGGAGCAATTTGAAGATGTACGTGAACGAGTTTGTATCGAGGTGTTTAACCTGTCAGCAGGTTAAGATTGAGCATCAGCATCCCGCGGGATTATTGCGACCACTCCCTACTCCGGAGTGGAAGTGGGAGGACATTTCCATGGATTTTATTACCAGTATGCCTAGGACTCGGACTGGAATGAGCATGATTTGGGTTATTGTCGATCGACTAACCAAATCACTTCATTTTCTGGGTATTAAGGATACTTGGGCGCAGGAGAGACTACCGCGGGTATTCATTGCGGAGATCGTGAGGTTGCATGGGACTCCTAAGAGTATTGTTTCGGATCGTGATGGCCGATTCATATCACATTTTTGGCAGGCCGTTCATCTATCTTTGGAGATTGAGTTGAGACTCAGTACATCCTACCACCCTCAGACATACGGGCAGTCAGAGTGGACGATTCAGACGCTGGAGGATATGTTGAGAGCTTGTGCTTTAAATTGGAAGGATGATTGGGAGTCGCACTTACCATTGATTGAGTTCACGTACAACAATAGTTGGCATGCCTCGATCAAAATGGCACCATTTGAGGCATTGTATGGTAGGAGGTGCAGATCGTCGTTGTGTTGGGATGATGCATCCGAGATAATCGGAACCGAGCCAGATATGGTAGTTGAGACGAGAGAGAAGATTGCACTGATTTGCGATAGGTTGTTGACAGCCCAGAGTCGACAGAAGTCGTATGCCGATACGCGTCGCCGGCCGTTGGAGTTTCAGGTGGGAGACCATGTTTTGCTTAAGGTGTCGCCGACACGGGGAGTTTACCGCTTCTGTCGGAAGGGTAAACTTAGTCCGAGATATATTAGACCATTCGAGATTCTAGAGAGAGTTGGATAGCTCGCATATCAGTTAGGCTTGCCGCCGTCCTTGAGTCACGTGCATAATGTATTTCATGTTTCCCAACTTATGAGGTACGTACCGGACCCTAGCCATATTATTGATTTTGGAGAGATCGAGTTGCGTCCCGACATGACCATCGAAGAGAGACCGATTCAGATTCTAGAGCGTCGGGTGAATCAACTTCGGCACAAAACCATTCCCTTGGTTAAAGTGAAATGGTCGAGACATGGATCCGAGGAAGCCACATTGGAGATGGAAGAGAGTATGAAGTCGAGATACCCCGAGTTATTCGCGTTGCAAGTTTCGGGACGAAACTTATTTTTAGGGGGAGAGAATGTAATATCCGTACTAGCTATTTTTGGTAATTCTTATTTTTGGTGTATGTTCGTTTCAGACAACTCACTTGTCACTGTTTTGGGATTCTGAATCTAGTTTGTTCTTTGAGTTTTTTCATTTGGACGAGTTTTGGATATGTTTTTACGTAATTTCATCTTAAGTCATGTTTTGTTGCATGTACGTTCGATTCTCGTAGAACTCGTTTGATTTCATTATTTCTCTGTTTCCATGAGTTCGTATGGTGGAGTTGATCATGTCGTGGGCTTCGGATTGTTAATCCGACGTTGTATCGTGATTTTTCGGACGTTTGGGCCATTTTGTAATTTCCTAAAAGTTTAGGGAATTTTATCCTCCTTGTCGTATTTTGGATTCCCCGGTATTTGGGAGTATATTATTTTTCAGTACTTAACTTCGTTGTCTTGAATATCTCGTGTTTGCGCTTCTGGGTTTGATCTTGTGTTGTGTTCCGTATTCGTATCGTCCTGTTCAGAAAATGATGTTCAGCAGTACTGAACTGCTGCATGTATAACGCACGTTTTGCATGCTATTTAGCGTGCGCTATCGTTACCTGCATAGCGTACGCTATGCCTTAGTTGTAATGTACGTTATGGACTTCAGCGGGGTTCTGTCCAGTTTCTGCCTAGCCCTTACGTGCGTTAACGGGCGTTTGTTACGTACGTAAAACTCTTCATAACGCACGTTAATGGTTTGGCGTAGCGTACACTATTGACCTCAGCCAATCGGGCAGAACGCCTGCCAGGTCTTACGTACGTTAACTCAAAGGAGTTACGTACGTAAGACACCTTAGCGTACGTTAACTATCCATGTTAGCGTACCTAATGATCTGTCAGGTATTTAAATCCTGAGTTGACCTCAGATGCGTCATTTCCTTTCTTTTCCTTCCCTCGTCCGCGACGTGAACTCCTCAGGCAATTTGGAGCGATTTGCGTGGAATATTCCATAAAGTTCATTCATAGATCGATTGTTGGGCTTCAAGCAAGGTTTATCATCATAATCATCCTCCTACGTCCGAATCGAGGTATATTTCCTTAGAACCCTAAGTTTTGGGAATTTTGGGGTTTTGTTTTGGTTTTCACCCTTCTAGTCCGATTTGCCTCTTATGATTGTTAGATTCCGATGGCATAATCACCATCCCTTGTTTCTATTGGGGTTTTGTGCATAAAACTTGATGTTTTTCCCCGTTGATAGTTTAGAATCGGTTTTGACCTTGTATTGTCCGACGAAACGTCCCAACGGGTAGAATTAAGATGAATTCTTACGTTTCATCGTTATTGAGATCGATTGATATATCGTGGTTGTGTAGGATCGGATTCGTGAAGATTGTTCGTACCAAAACCTTGTCGTTCACCTTTTTCCTTTCGCATCATTTTATTCAAGGCAAGTACATGTATTACATTCCATTATGTGTGTTATAGTTTCGATATGAATGATGAATCTGGATATTTTGGGTGTGTGAGTTACTTGTTCCTTCCACCCGGAGCGTTCGACGGGACGTTTGGGGGTCGATACTAAGGGGTACGGCCGCGGAAGTGGACGTGTGTGGTTGAACTTGCACCCGGAGCGTTCGACGGGGCGTCTGGGGGCCAATAATAAGGGGTACGGCTGCGGAAGTGGTTTCCCACCCGGAGCGTTTGACGGGGTGTTTGGGGTCGATACTAAGGGGTACGGCCACGGGTTACCAATTATGAATGCTTGTGATATTGTGATGATTTCTTAAATTGTTTGAATGCCAATGTGATATTCCGGAATATGGCTTGCAAATGTTTTCTTAATGAGATGAATGTGTAAATCGTATTTGTATATAATGTAGTGTAATTGTGTACTTGCACTAGCTATTCGAATGCTAACCCCTTAAATGGGGGAAATACGTCTTATGCATTTCAGTTACTGGTCGAGCTGAGTAGCTGGCACGGGATGCGCACGCAAAGGATGGTCTGGCATGATGATGAGGCTCGAGTCTATATTTTTATGCTTTGTCATTGTATCTGTTTGTGTATTGAAGTTATACTGAGTGTTTTATAAATTGGTTAAAGTCCCCTGCGTGGGCAATGGATTCATGTGGAGCTACACTCTTCGATACTTGATTAAAATGTTTTGGCCGAGGCAACAGCCCTATTTTACTATGATGATTGTGTCTTTTGGGATTTCATATTCGGTTTGTGTGTTATGTGTTAGCCTGGTAGACCTCATGAAGGTTCTATGGCGTGTAATGTCCCATTTGTGATTTGGGGTGTTAGAATCTGTAATATCCGCATTTTTTTCCCGGTATTTTCATTTTTCCAGTGTATTTCTCGTTTTTAGCGACCCTCGTGTAACCGTATTAATTTTTGAGAATAATTGTTTCGAGAAATTTTGTTATCCAGTTCTACGTTTATTGGTTCTTCCGTCGTCTATTAATCTGATTCTCGTAATTGTTGTTCGGAACCACCGTTTCGGGGTTGCCGTGGATCCATTCAATGTTATTATGCGTTTTAAGATGTTCCGTTTGATGTTTCGTTCATGTTCCGGTGTTTTGGGCCGTTAATATTCCGTGCCTAACGCGCGCTAATCTTTCAGCATAGCGCACTCTAGGGATCCCTTAGTAGCGCACACTACGTCTGCTTCGTAGCGCGCGCTAACGAGCTGAGCCCTGGGAGTGGCAGTGAACTTATTTCGGATTCCAGTCCTCTGGACTAGCAGATTAGCGTACGCTATGTTGTCTAGCGCACGCTAATGTCGGGGGACTAGCGCACGCTAGGTGTCCGGTAGCGGGCGCTAACGTGACTGTCCAGTACTGGGCAGTTTGTTCTGGACTTGTCCAAGTGCCCAGGTAGCGCATGCTATAGCTCGATAGCGCGTGCTACCGAGTCGTTGTTAGCGCACGCTAGATAGTAGTAGCGCACGCTAACGGTCCAGGACAGTGAGTTCTGGACTGTAATATAACTGGGTAGCCCACGCTAACACCTAGTCGTTAGCGCGCGCTAAGCCGTGTGGCTATATATACCCAGGAGTTGACCTTGGATGGATCTAATTCTCACTTCACCTCCTTCCTCCGCGGCTTTGGCGATTTTGGGCGACTTCTTGGTGATTTCTTCCTCCAATCATCTCAACCATCATCTTCCTTGAGTTCCTGGTGTATAATAACAACATCAACGTGTATAATAACAACATCAACACGAATCTTTCATCCTAATTCAAGGTAAATCTTCTTAGAACCCTACTTTTGAGTAAATTGGGAGTGTTCGGGTTTTTCTTCGATTCGTTCCATACGGTTGATAAATTCATGTTGAATATAATTAATCTTGCTAGTATTCTTGTTTTCCCTATGGATTCATGGTATATTTCGTTGTTGTTGCGTATTCGAGAGGGTTTGGTGGTGGTCCGCCCTCGTTGTTATTTTTATACGAATATACATGAATCGTAGGCGGGTTTTCGGGTGTATCCCATTTCCGTATTCGTTTAGAGTTGGTTGTGATTATGTTCTTCGAATCGTTAGGTTCGGTTCCGTTGGTTCCTAGCGTTCGTCAGTGTTTTTCCTTTCCGTTCGTTACGTCGTCAATTATCCAAGGCAAGCATTTTTGGAAACCTTTGTGCTTAACGTGAAATGGTAATGTATATTGTCTATGATTTGCTCACCTCGGGAGGGTCCGACGGGGCAACGGAGGGAGTCCAATGGTTTGAGCCTTGGATTCATGAGTTTGTTTAGCTAGCCAGCTCGGGAGGGTCCTTAGAGGCCTCGAGTGGGATTTGTGGCTTCGTCCCAGTCCTAGGCGATGCATGTGCGTGATTTGTTTTATGATATGGCCAGCTCGGGAGGGTTCTTAGAAGCCTCGAGTGGGATTTGTGTCTTCGTCCTAGGCAAATGTGATTGACTGTTTGTTTCCGGAAAAGACATGTCTAGTTTTGGTTTTGAAATGATTTTGGTGCATTTACTATGAAACGTGTAAGCGAATGGTTTGGCTTGATTACTTGTACTAGCGTAATTGCTAACCCCTTTGGGGACCCGTTTTGGGGAAATTCTTGTTATGGATTTCAGGTTATGTTCTGCCGGACGAGCGGGCGTTGGGACAGTACGAGGATGTTGGCCAGGGTCGTTGACATGTGCATTCGAGTCTTCTTATTTCTCTTGTCTATTTCGACATGGTTGTTTACCACATTTATAAACTTATAGATTGTACTCGCGAGTACTTAGGCCTTTTCACTCTGAACTCCGTTTTGTATTAACCCAAATTGCTATATTATCGATTGATATTTATTACGCCGGTTGCTCCGGGCGTATCTTTATATGTTGTATTATTTAAATGTGTGTCCTCGCTAACTGTGATGGTTAGTCGAGTGGTGTTTTTCTTGTTTTAGCCTGGTGGGTCCCATGTAGGGGTCCACGGTGCTGTAATACACTTTGAATATCTCGGGGGTGTTACAGAAAATGGTATCAGAGCACTAGGTTTATGGATACCTAGGCTTGTCGGTTATTTGGGTCTAGTTGTGTTTTGTTTTGCACATTGTCACACCGCTGCCAGCATCTCAGTACTTCCAGTGTTCGTAAGTTTTCCTTATTCGATTCTTTGTTTTCTCGTACCGTATTTCCATTTCTTGAACTGTGGTTATTTTCCCTCTTTTACTCGTCATCGAGTTGCTTTTTTCCACCTCTTAATACCAGCGTGGATGCTGGAAGGGGCTGTGGTCGTGGTTGTGGTCGTGGACGTGGACGCGGACGGGGACGTGGGGCAGTCGGCGGGGCGGCCACATCGCATTCTTCAGGAGACGGTAGTACCGGTGACCGTCACAGTCATGCTTCTTCTCAGGAGCGCGCCGACCTTGGTATTGCGGCCGTTATGCAGCAAATGGTAAACCAAATGGCGGCGATAGCTCAGGTGGTTCAGAACCCGGATTCGGCCCATGCTAATCAGGGCGCAGCAGACCGTTGGCTTCAAGATGTCATCAAGATGCATCCTCCTTAGTTTTCGGGTGCATCAGACCCGATCAGCTGGGAGGGGTGGATCAAGGAGATATCTAAAGTCTTCGTTGCCACCAACTGTCCCGAGGACCGTAAGGTCCCTATTGCCCAGTACTTTCTCACTGGGGACGCTACGGATTGGTGGGAGGCCGTTGTTGCTTCGTGGGCCGAATTTCAGGAATTGATGGAGACTGAATATTGCCTGTGGCCGGTTAGACAGGCTCGAGTCCATGCTTTCTATGATGCTCAACCACGGGATATTCCCGTATCCCAAGCTATTGCCGATTTTAACAAGGAGTTGGGCTATGTGAAGACCCAAGTTGTCGAGGAGAGCGACAAAATTTTCCATTTTTCTAGGCGGATGAAACTGTCAATTCGGGACTATATGTCTGGGCTCATCTGCACTACTTTGAAGGATTATCAGAGTAGGGCTCTTGCTTATGATATGTCGGTGACGGCTAGTGATGTGGCTCGTGAGAGCAAGAAGCAGAAGTCAGTCGGAAATTTTTCTGGTCCCAAGGGTGGAGGCCAGCAGAAATCTCAGGCTGCGAATATTTCTACGGGCGGTTCGGCTCGTTTCTCTGGGAGTTTTCGAGGTGCCGCCGGAACCTCCGTTTGTGATCCCACATGCTTTAACTGTGTCCATCCGGGCAATAGGAACCGGCAGTGTCCTCGTCAGAAGTTGACTTGTCATACTTGTGGTCAGTCGGGCCACAAGGCCCTCTTTTGTGAACAGGTCAGACAGATTCGCGAGTCCAGTGATTCTTTTCCAGCACTTAGAGAGCCGAGTATGAACCAGGGGTCATTTGCTCTGCAGCCTCCGCCGAGTGCTAGTCGAGGTAGAGGTTGGGGTCGGCTCGCTAGAGGAGGAGCCTCTAGTGTCGGCTCTACCCAGCCGCATATCTACGAGATGAGAAGGGCCGATGATCCAGCGGCCACTGTGGCGATAGGTACCGTTCATATCCATTCCCATCCTGTCAGTGTGCTTTTCGATTTTGGTGCTACACATTCGTTTATATCGCTGAGGTGTGTGCACCGTTTGAGTCTCGAATGTTTGTCTCCTTGCGAGTCTTTCATCGTTAAACTTCCTAGCGGTGATAGGATCGTTGGCGATCGAGACGTCCGAGACTACTCTGTTTATTTGTGAGAGAGCTTGGCTCTCTAATCTTATTGTCGTTAATATTGAGGGTGAGGATTTGATTCTCGGGGATGATTGGCTCGAGCGGCATGGCGCAATCATGAACTACCGCACGAGAATCATCATTATGTTAGCCGAGGATGGCACCGAGCACTCTTTCGCGGGGCGAAAGAGGGGAAACCAGAAGTTCGTTATTAACGCCTTGAAGGTGATGAGGCTCCTGCGAAAGTGGTGTACTGGTTATTGGTGCTATGCCTTGAAGGCGAAGGATGGTGGAGTCGAGCTTTCGTCGATTCCAGTCATTAGTGAGTTTCCTGATGTGTTTCCTGACGAGTTACCGGGATTGCCACCAGATCGTGAGGTTGAGTTTGCTATAGAGTTAGAGCCGGGTGCGGCTCCAATTTCGAAGGCGCCGTATCGCATGACACCTTCAGAGATGGCCGAGTTGAAGAAGCAGTTGAGTGAGCTTCTTGAGTCGGGGTATGTTCGACCGAGCGCTTCGCCTTGGGGCGCACCGGTCCTGTTTGTGCAGAAGAAGGATGGTTCACTGCGTTTGTGTATCGACTATCGCGAATTAAACAAGGTGACCATCAAGAACAAGTATCCTTTGCCGAGGATTGATGACTTGTTCGATCGGTTGCAGGGACCTGCGGTGTTCTCGAAGATTGATTTGAGATCGGGGTACTATCAGCTCCGGGTGAGGGAGTCCAATGTGCCGAAAATAGCTTTTCGGACGAGATACGGACATTATGAGTTTGTAGTTATGCCTTTCGGGTTAACTAATGCGCCGACGGTGTTCATGCAGTTGATGAACAAAGTCTTTATCGAGTATTTAAATAAGTGTGTCATCGTCTTCATTGACGATATTCTTATTTATTCGAGGAACGAGGAAGAGCATGCCCATCCTTTGTGGGTAGTGTTAGACATTTTGAGGACCGAGCAACTCTATGCGAAGTTCTCGAAATGTGAGTTCTGGCTGAAGGAAGTGATGTTTTTAGGTCACGTGATTTCAGCCGAAGAGGTTCGTGTGGATCCGCAGGAGATTGAGGCAGTGTTGGATTGGGCACCGCCCAAGAATGTGAAGGAGATCCGTAGTTTCTTGGGTTTGGCCGGCTACTACCGTAGGTTCGTCGAGGGTTTCTCGAAACTGGCTCGGCCGCTTACACAGTTGCTCTAGAAGTCCGAGAAGTTCGTCTGGAATGACGAGAGACAGTTGAGTTTTGAGGAACTGAAGAGGCGTTTGACTTCAGCCCCGATTTTAGCGTTGCTGTGTGGCAACGGGAGTTTTGCTGTTTATGGTGATGCTTCGGGTCAGGGTGTTGGGTGCGTATTGATGCAGCACGACAAGACCATTGCGTATGCGTTGAGACAGTTGAGGCCGTATGAGCTTAACTACCCTACTCATGATTTGGAGTTAGCGGCAGTTGTTTTTGCACTCAAGATTTGGCGTCACTATCTTTTCGGCTCTACATGTCAGATTTTTACTGACCATAAAAGTCTAAAATACATATTTACTCATCGGGAGTTGAATATGAGGCAGAGGAGGTGGTTAGAGTTGATTAAGGATTATGACCTCGAAATCTTTTATCATCCGGGCAAGGCGAACATCGTGGCCGACGCATTGAGTCAGAAACCGGTTGCGTTGCGAACGCTTGAGATCCTTACGTCTCAATCTGAGCTTCGGTGGGTTTTGATCGAGTTGGATGTTGAGGTTTTTTTGCCTGGAGCTATCGGGCAACTTTGTGCTTTAGTGATTTCGTCGTCTTTGATCGATGAAATTAAGCTGAAGCAGTTGGAGGATCCGATGATTACTCAAATCAGAGAGAACGTTCTTAAGGGAAAGTCTCCTGGGTTTGTGATTCAAGAGGATGGTGTTTTGAGATTCCAGAGTCGGCTCTGTGTACCGAATGACTCAGAGTTGAGACAGAGTATTTTGCGTGAGGCCCATGCTACACCTTACTCCGTTCATCCTAGTTCGAGTAAGATGTACAAGGACCTGAGACGGAATTTCTGGTGGAATGATATGAAGGAGGAGGTCGCACAGTTTGTAGCGAGATGTTTGACTTGTCAGCAGGTCAAAATCGAGCATCAGCGACCGGCCGGGTTATTGCAGTGACTTCCCGTTCTGGAATGAAAATGGGAAGATATATCGATGGATTTCATTACGAGTTTACCGAGATCGAGATCGGGCATGAATACGGTCTGGGTGATTGTTGATCGACTGACCATGTCGGCACATTTTCTGGGCATCAAGGACACTTAGGGCCCGGAGAAGTTGGCTCGTGTGTTCATCGCGCAGATTGTGAGGCTTCACGGTACTCCAAAGTCTATTGTTTCGGATCGTGATGGCCGTTTTGTATCGCACTTTTGGCAGGCAGTGCATAAGGCGTTGGGTACTCGTTTGCGTTTGAGTACCTCTTTTCATCCTTAGTCAGATGGACAGTCGGAACGCACTATCCAGACGTTCGAGGATATGTTGCGTGCTTGTGCTCTCGATTGGAGCAGTGACTGGGAGGAGCATTTGCCATTGATCGAATTCACGTACAATAATAGTTGGCGTGCATCGATTCGGATGGCACCGTATGAGGCACTTTATGGGCGGTGTTGTCGATCACCGGTTCGTTGGAAAGAGGCGTCCGATTTGGTCGGGACCGAGCCGGATATCGCTTTAGAGACGAGGCGGAAGATAGAATTAATTCGGGAACTGATGTTGACTGCCCATAGTCGAAAAAAGTCGTATGCCGATGTCCGTCGTCGACCTTTGGAATTCGAGGTGGGAGACCACGTTTTTCTAAAGGTGTCGCCGACGAGAGGAGTTTTCTGTTTCGGGAAAAGGGGAAATTGAGTCCGAGATTTATTGGACCCTTCGAGATTCTTGAGCAAGTCGGTGGATTGGCGTACCGTTTGGCGTTACCCCCGCCCTTGAGTCATGTTCATAGCATTTTTCATGTTTCCCAGCTGAGGAAATATGTCCCGAATCCTAGTCACGTCAGCGGTTATGGTGAGATTGATGTCGCAGAGGATATTACTTTTGAGGAGCGTCCTTTGAAGATTTTAGAGCATCATGAGAAGCGAGTGAGGCATAAGACCATCCCTTTGGTCAAGGTGCAGTGGTCGAGACATGGTGTCGAGGAGGCAACTTGGGAAACCGAGGATAGCATGCGTGCTAGGTACCCTGAGTTATTTGTTTCTTAAGTTTCGGGACGAAACTTATTTTTAGAGGGGTAGAATGTAATATCCGCATTTTCTTTTCCCGGCATTTTCAGTTTTCCTGTGTATTTCTTGTTTTTAGCGACCCTCGTGTAACCGTATTAATTTTTGAGAATAATTATTTGGAGACTTTTTGTCATCCAGTTCTACATTTATTGGTTCTTCCGTCATCTATTGATCTGATTCTCGTAATTGTTGTTCGGAACCGCCGTTTCGGGATTGCCGTGGATCCATTCTATGTTATTATGCATTTTGAGATGTTCCGTTTGATGTTTCATTCATGTTCCGGTGTTTTGGGCCGTTAATATTCCGTGACTAGCGCGCGCTAATCTTTCAGCATAGCGCACGCTAGGGATCCCTTAGTAGAGCACGCTACGTCTGCTTCGTAGCGCGCGCTAGCGAGCTGAGCCCTGGGAGTGGCAGTGAACTTATTTTGGATTTCAGTCCACTGGACTATCGGATTAGCATACGCTACATTGTCTAGCGCATGCTAATGTCGGGGGACTAGCGCATGCTAGGTGTCCGGTAGCGTGCGCTAACGTGACTGTCCAGTACTGGGCAGTTTGTTCTGGACTTGTCCAAGTGTCCAGGTAGCGCACGCTATAGCTCGATAGCGCGCGCTACCGAGTCCTTGTTAGCGCACACTAGATAGTAGTAACGCACGCTAACGGTCCAGGACAGTGAGTTCTGGACTATAATATAACTGGGTAGCGCACGCTAACACCTAACCGTTAGCGCGTGCTAATCCGTGTGGCGATATATACCCAGGAGTTGACCTTGGATGGATCTAATTCTCATTTCACCTCCTTTATCCGCGGCTTTGGCGATTTTGGGCGACTTCTTGGTGATTTCTTCCTCCAATCATCTCAACCATCATCTTCCTTCAGTTCTTGGTGTATAATAACAACATCAACATGAATATTTCATCCTAATCCAAGGTAAATCTTATTAGAACCCTACTTTTGAGTAAATTGGGAGTTTTAGGGGTTTTCTTCGATTCGTTCCATACGGTTGATAAATTCATGTTGGATATGATTAATCTTGTTAGTTTTCTTGTTTTCCCTACGGATTCATGGCATATTTCGTGGTGGTTGCGTATTCGAGAGGGTTTGGTGGTGGTCCGCCCTCGTTGTTATTTTTATACGAATATACATGAATCGTAGGCGGGTTTTCGGGTGTATCCCATTTCCGTATTCGTTTAGAGTTGGTTGTGATTATGTTCTTCGAATCACTAGGTTCAGTTCCGTTGGTTCCTAGCGTTTATCGGAGTTTTTCCTTTCCGTTCGTTGCGTCATCAATTATCCAAGGCAAGTATTTTTGAAAACCTTTGTGCTTAACGTGAAATAATGTATATTATGTGTGATTTGCTCACCTCAGGAGGGTCCGGCGGGGCCACGAAGGGAGTCCAATGGTTTGAGCCCTGGATTCATGAATTTGTTTAGCTAGCCAGCTCGGGAGGGTCCTTAGAGGCCTCGAGTGGGATTTGTGGCTTCGTCCCGGTCCTAGGCGATGCACGTGCGTGATTTGTTTTATGATATGGCCAGCTCGGGAGGGTCCTTAGAGGCCTCGAGTGGGATTTGTGTCTTCGTCCTAGGCAAATGTGATTGACTGTTTGTTTCCGGAAAAGACATGTCTGGTTTTGGTTTTAAAATGATTTTGGTGCATTGTACTATGAAACGTGTAAGCGAGTAGTTTGCCTTGATTACTTGTACTAGCGTAATTGCTAACCCCTTTGGGGACCCGTTTTGGGGAAATTCTTATTATGGATTTCAGGTTATGTTCTGTCGGACGAGCGGGCGTTGGGACAGTACGAGGATGTTGGCCAGGGTCGTGGACATGTGCATTCGAGTCTTATTATTTCTCTTGTCTATTTCGATATGGTTGTTTCCCACATTTATAAACTTATAGATTGTACTCGCGAGTACTTAGGCCTTTTCACTCCGAACTTCGTTTTGTATTAACCCAAATTGCTATATTGTCGATTGATGTTTATTACACCGGTTGCTCCGAGCGTATCTTTATATGTTGTATTCTTTAAATGTGTGTCCTCGCTAACTGTGATGGTTAGTCGAGTGGTGTTTTTCTTGTTTTAGCCTGGTGGGTCCCATGTAAGGGTCCACAGCGCTGTAATACACTTCGAATATCTCGGGGTTGTTACACAATCAACACCCTCATTGCATTTTGTCTAGCTTCCCGGTTCTAATGACCAAACATCTCAGTGAGATTTTTCATCATTTCCGCGGCTGAGCCCATAGTCTGATGCTGATGCTGCAATACATTTGTCAGTGAAGCCAAAATGTAACAGCGAGCCATCTCATCATACTTCTTTCATTTTCAGAATTTATCCAACTCTCCAGGAGTGGCATATGGTTCTGGATCCAGAGGGCTCTCCTCAGTTAAGACAAATTTATGGCCCTCAGCAGTCAGGACAATGTCAAGATTTTTTTTCCAATCGGCAAAGTTAGTGCCATCAAGTTTATTTTCTTTGAGAATAACAGCTAGTTGATTGAAAGACATCTGAGATAAAAACTAAAAGCATCCATCACAATGCATAGCAAAATATATCGAAAAACCTCACAACACAATATATATGCTAGCAACCAACACCTCGAGAAACCCGCATATGCAAGCCACGATCGTGTGGACGTTTACCCAGACATTTTTCAAGTAGAGTTTTACGTCTTTAATTCTAGTCAACCTACGTTATGGCAAGTAAAATTAATAGTTGGTTTCTCTTGGCCATGTATTAGTTAACATAGATTCCGATGGCGAGCTTATTAATTAATACACCTAAGTGAACACCATAATTTAACATCCTTAAAATATTATCTTTTAAATAATAGTCCTACAAATGGAGAGGTCCTATCGTAAAAAATAATATTTACCTTATGTTGTCATTTTGAAATTTAAAACAAGTGAACCTATAATTCGCACATCCGATATGGAGAAAGACCCTAATGTCAACGTGTATGCTAATTACTTTACAATTTAAATAAATTATGGAGGCCAATTTGATTTTATTTTTAAAAAAAATCAGTTTCAATCACTTAGTTATTTTAGCCTTAAGGCTTTTAATTTTCTCGTCCTAACATGCAAAAACATATCACGCATACATTCATACATGTCATAAATCAAAATAATAAAAACAAAAAATAAAGCATGGATAATTAAATTATCCAATTATCATGGTCTTCTTCCTTGAGTTAAATCCGAGAAAATCTTCGACTCGATCTCTCCCACTGAATCAAGCATCTCGTCGCTTCTCCCCGGCCGGGTCGTGGATTTCCAAAATTAAAATTTCACTTTTATGCAAAGTTAATTACAAAAAAAAATTTAAATCCCGACTCTCCAGCAGACACAACGAACCGAAACGGACCGGACCAAAAACTGAACGGCCCGACCCGAACCAGTGAACCGGCCCAAACCAGGCTGCCCGCGACTCTCGGAAGCATGCTCGGCCTTTCAGCGGCTCTGTCATTGCCGGCGCTTGCCGCGGCCAGCCCCGATTTCTGCTCTATTTCTTCGTGATCCCATCTTTTCCAAATTCGATTACAATTTTACACAAAATAAAATACATCGAAATTACAGCAAGAAAACACAAAAAATGAAACACCTAGAACTACCTGCGGATTTTGTCACGAGAAAACCATTACATGCCTCAAAACTGGGCCAAACCAACAAATGCATATATAATAAAAATAAATAAGTAAATAAATAAACCATTCACATAACCATGATAATTAGATCATATCGCCTGCAAGAACACATCTAGCAAAATATTCCAACATCAAATTATATGAATATTTAAATTGCTATCAATTAATCACCAAAATTAATTAAAATAGCAAAAAGCCTAAAAGTCCGGCTCCGATACCAATTGTTGGAAATAAAACGCAGTGGAAGCGAAGTTTGGGAAGTTTGAAAAATGTGTTTTATGCATCCACGAGCATAAAATCTATTTTGGCATGCTAATTAATTAATTACTAAGATTAATAAGCAATTTAAATATTATTTGTTATTTATTAAATAAATATATTGGTAATTGAAATATCCTAATCCAGATCTATAAGATCATAGGATATTACCTTTGAAGCGAAGTGGTTGCTTTCGTCCTGATCACCTTGTATTTCTACCTTTAGACCTTCTAGAGTATGACCCGCCTTAACCCGGACGTTGTGTGGGCAACGAGCTACCGGATATTGCTTGGACAAAAATGGGATCGGCCGAACCTCCTTTTGTATGTGGTCACTTAATTTTTCTTTGTTTTCTAGCATTTTATTAACACTCTTAGCAAATTGATGTGTTATCTAAATTGTAGAATCAACACACAAGTCTAGATCTACAATTAAACACAAGAGGAAAAATTTGATCCCATAACCTTGCAAAAGACACATAAAATCGGCCAACCGCCATAGATGTCCTATTTATAGGCTCTTGGACTACTACTAGGGATCTTAAGGTGGCTTATGGGAGGACTCCCAATAGATTTCATCTTACCATATTAGGACTCTTCCTAATATAATGAATCTATTAATATCAACTTAGTCCACTAAAAAGTTGATATTGCACTTCCTACCAAAATCCCAAATTATGAAATTGGTCTCCTTATTAAGTATATTATTTCCCGTGTTTAAGATATCGAATGTCCATTAATTAAGTATAAGCTACTGAAAGCTTTAATTAATTAATATCTTATCCAAGAGTAGTACCACTCGAACCTTATTATTATATCGAAATTAAATCCGCCTGCAGGGTTTAATGTAATAATCATTATCGAGCTCCTTAAGGGGACATTATCAACCCGCACGAGTCGGGACACGATTTCTAGTAATAATAATAACTGTCATATAAATAATATTATTGCCCAAGATACGAAGCTTATTGAGTCGATCATTTTGACTCACCCATGGTAAATCAAAGAAATAAGTATTATAAATACACAATTAAATATTATATACTTAGAATTAAGAAATAATAATTATCCGAGATTTACGCTCTTATTACAGTCAGTACAGAAGACACTATCTCACCTCGATCCAGTTCAACGTATGCAAATACGCTAATGTATGCTAATAGTCAAGACCAACTAATATCAAGCATACACTACAACCTTTTATATAATTTGTCTAATAATTATATAGGTTGTGAACTATTATATTATTTTATAAGGCACCGATAATGTGATCTTCCGTGTGACACCAACACATCACATTATCTACAATATAAAATAATTAGACATTTTATTTGCATAACCATAATGTGAATAAATATGCAAAATATGTGATTAAATGTAATTAATATTCTCATAGGTGGTTTCAGGGAAATAAGGTAATACAAGCATAATGTATGCTTTGCAGTATACAATCCTAACATACATGCTGCCGGAAAAAGAGTGAAGAAGAAGCGTGACGAACTGCAAGGGAACCAGTGTCGATTTGCTGCCGGATTTGTCTATGCACTTGCACTGTTTTGCTACCGGAGAACGAGTGAAGAGGAGTGCGAAAACGATTTTCTTGTTGGGTTAGTTTTGTGCTGCAGAAAACGGTACGTGGATCATCATTTCTGTTCATCGTTTCTGCATTGAAGTTCAGCAACTAGTTTTTTACCATGTTTGCTATTCGTCGTTTTAGTGTATTAATGTTCCAAATCGGAATTGGTCAGTTTGGATAGTGAAGGTTTGTAGATTGGATACTGGTATGCAGTTTGGATAGTGATGCTTTATAGTTTCGATAGTGATGTTATGTAGTTTGGATAGTAATGTTATGTAGTTTGTAGAGTGTTATGCATTTTGGATAATGATGCTTTGTAGTTTGGATAGTGATGTTATGTAGTTTGGATAGTAATGTTATGTAGTTTGTATAATGACACGAGAAAACCTTACCTATAAAATAGATAAGAGTTCTCTCGTGGTATGACAGTGCACCGGTCAATGTAATACAGGGCTTTCTAAAGAAAGACCCTGAGTTATCGAATCCGCGGGAATTTATTTGACAAATTAACTATTCCTAAATGATGTTTAAAATGCTTTTGAATTCAATGATTTTGTGAAAATGGTTTTAATTAAATACTAGGGTTGAAATGTGAAAGCAAATACTAAGAATACAAGAGAGAAAACGTTGTTTTGTGAAAGCAATTTATGGATAAATCCAGGATTCCTGGTTCACCGAGTTTGATCGAAGGCTTTGAGTTATCGAGAACAGGTTGCAATGTTCGAACTAAGGGCGACGAATGATCTCTAAACTAGTCCTAACTCTCATCCAAGTAGATTAGGACCCTAATAGAAACTAATCACACCGCTCATCCAAGTCAAAGGTGTAGGAAGTCCTATAACATTAGGTTTCTCGATCATTTCTAACCATAAACATTAAATCACCTATGGCTATCGCTACGTAATGATTCCACCTATTAGTTTTGTCTAAGTTCGTCTACAATTAATCCTTTGGTCTAGTTATTACCCTCCCCATCCAAGTGACATAGAATAACCACATTTCGAATACTAACTAGCTAGGAAAATACTGCATTAAGCTTGAATTAATTGTAACCTAAGTCCTAACATTGCGAATCGTCCCAATTTTACTCAAAGCCCGAAATCAAATATCTAATCCCCCATAATCCCAGATATTAAGTTTAGTTACTCATGCTTTTGAGAAAATAGATGGAAACAACAGATGATAATGAACTTGAAAACTTCATAAATGCAGAAAATCACAATACAATTTACTGAATGTTGAATACAAATCTCGTCTCTATGCTTTCTCTAAGGCTATTTTCGTCCTCCTCTCTCAAATCTCAGATCCCACAGTGTACGAACCCCCTAAAATCAGCCCTAAACCCATCTATACAAGCTAGGAAATTGGTAGGGGTGAAAATAGGAAATTTGCCTAATTTTCGGCTTCTGATCGTGCGTTACGGGCAGACTTACGGGCGTAAATATGCCAGTAACAAGACAGTGTTCGGGCAAAATATGTCATCTTACGCTCTTGGTTACGGCCTCGTAACGGGCATGCTTACGGGTGTAACCCTGCCCGTAAGAAACTAGTGTGTAGAGCTCTCCATTCCCTTCGATTTGATATCTTACGGGCCAAAATCGGAGCGCATATGAGAGAGTTATGCCCTTCGGAAGACCAGTGAGGTTCAAAGATTCCTTGAAACGTTTTTGCTCCATTTCACCAGAATTCATATCTTTTGGATCCAAAAACCTACAAAGAGTCCTAATATCCGAAAACATAAAATCAAGGCATTTGATCAATAATATAAAGAAATTAGGGACGAAATAAGCCAAAGTATAGGCAAAATATGCCATTTTAGGCATTAAGATGCGCCCGCATCAACACCCCACACTTAAACTTTTCTCGTCCCGAGAAAAATACACTGATGGTGTCAAAAACGGTTCGGATCAGCCCATATCCAAGCGGTTTGGATAATTCCAGCGAATGAACTTCCTAATCGGACCTACACACAAGAAAATACGTGAACTGAGTCGGGACTTCACCGGCGAAGGCCCTCCGGCATGGGAGTAAGTATGGTGAATATATGGTATGAATAAGATTAATTGACTATATTGAGAGTCAATTCTGTGTACCAGTGTAGGTGTCAGGACACCTATTTATATAAACATGAATGTTGCAATCCTAACTTGCAGAGAAAGTCATCGAGCCCGTGTTGTTATTGGACTTCATATATATGGGAAGTAGAATCCTGATAGGCATCATGTATGTAGTTTCCTTGTAGAAAAGAGTCCTTGTTAGGTAAGGATATCTTTATTTGTCTCTATCTTGGATTTCACCATATTCCGCGTCGTGCTAGAAGGATAGGACCTTCATATACTGACAAAGAATGGAGGTTGAGGGATCTCGGCTCGTTCTGATTAAGCCGAGTCGGCATGATAAGTTGGTTACCAAAGTCTTGATTTATATCTGAGCCGAGTCGGTATGATAAGTTGGTTACTAAAGTCTTGATTTAGATCTGAGCTGAAGCCGACTGAATTAGGGTCTGACGCTCAAGTTGGCCTGAACATTATCCCGGATGTTGAGCTCGTTCCTCGGATTTGTAAGGTTTTAGTTTATGGGCCCTGTTGGGCTTTATGCCCAAGTTCCTTAGCTCCACGTAATCATTATGGTTTATGTCGTTCAGTGGCCCCCGAGTTTCTATCTCGGTGTGCCGAGTAGGAACTCAAGTCCGTCATTTATCCTTCAGGGTTTTGGTTGCTTCCATGAAGCCAGCATTGCTTAGTGCTGTGTCGGCGTTGGGTTGCTTGGGCGTCTCACCGAATATCAAGGGGTTGGTCATACCAATCGCTTCATATCCTGTCATGTGGTTGGATGGCGTGCGCATGGAGAGGTGAAGGGACATTCTCTCCTGGAAAACCGCGCCCATTAATGCGGCGCAATTATGACACCCGCGTGCCCTTCTTATAAAAATAAAACCATTTCCTTCATTTTTCGGATTCCGAACAGAGAACAGTTTGCAACAGCCCGACAACACTTCATACCGCACCATTTCCGGCCATTTTCTAACAATTTACTCCGACCAATTCCTCCGATGTTGCTTCTTGTTGTCTATTTTTATCCGCTTATATTTGCTTCTTGAGGTAATTTTTCGGCTTAATTTCCTGCTTATATTTTCCGCCATTGTTGAGTTTTCAAAGTTTCAAATCTCCTCTGTTAAACTTCGTGTCCTCAAGATGTCTAAGCGTTGGTACTTGGAAAAGAATTCCACTCACGATTTCTACACTAAGAACTCTAGGATTTATGTTAAATTCGATGGTCGTGGAAGCTTTTATCCTTTCCGGCCATTAGCGGAATGTTGTATATGAACAAACCCCTAGAACGGATGTTAAATATCCCTCTGGGTCTTTCACACCTAGGATCGTAGATGGTGGTGACGCCGATGTGTTGACTCTTGATAGTTTGGACGAAGTCCTAGACTGCATATTTTTGCATTACGTCAAGGACAAGTCCCAAGCTCAGCTTCGTTTTTGTTACGCCCCCAAATCTCATTGGGTTATTACAGTGCTGTGGACCCCACACTAGGAGATCCACCAGGCGAACACGACTAAAACACATCAAACTGACCAAAAGGGAAAATAACCGTACCTACTATGATATCCGACATAATATTCCGATATGGAATTTCAACGACAAAAATGGGCCTACATGGCCAAAATAAAAAAAATACAACATCCATGAGTCTTGGTCGGATAATACAAAATGACAACAACTGACGAAAATGGAGTACTCCAAACGGTCTTCCCGACATGAAAATCGAAACAACTCGGACTAGTGTCGCTTGAATGCCTCGCCGCCATCGTCATGCCCCTGTGTCTCAACTCTCTCCTCGCGAGCACCTAAAACATGAAAACATGTTCCGTCCCCACGGGGTCAGTCATCCAGATAATGAATATCAAAAACATATACAACATGATATGCATCCTAAAGGCGGAATAAACAGTACAACAATGGTAATACGAGATGCTCACAAACCAAGGTAAGAACCAAGCATTCGTGAAACACTATGCCCACGGCATACGATCAATACCTGCTCAACAGGTTTGAACACAAGTGCCCAACGGCGAATCATCAATATGGAACACAACAACGAATTACCCGAAGGTAAACCAAACCACAACTGAAATAGATACTAACCACAATGCCCGAAGGCTCCAAAGGAAACCCCAATACATCACAATGGCCTGAAAGCCCTCAGCCGAAGCTGCAAAATATCACAATAGACTGAAAGCCACTCAGCCGAAGCTGCCATAATATCACAATGGTGTGAAAACCACTCAGCCGAAGCTGCCAATCAACACAATGGCCCGAAGCCAAACAGCCCGAAGCTGTATCATATGAGGGACGAAGCCACGACACGAAGCCGTATCACAATGAGGGCCAAAGCCACGGCACAAAGCCGTATCACAATAAGGGCCTAAGCTACGGCATGAAGCCGTATCACAATGAGGGTCGAAGCCACGGCACAAAGCTATATCACAATGAGGTCCGAAGCCACGGCACGAAGCCGTATCGCAATGAGTGCCGAAGCCGACACGAAGTCGTATCACAATGAGGGCAGAAGCCACCACACGAAGCCGTATCACAATGAGGGCTAAAGCCACGGCACGAAGTCGTATCATAATGAGGTCATCCGATGATTGTGACATACTGAACTGTAGGTGTTAGGAAACCAACCGCGAAGGTTCAAGCCCCAAAACTTACCCATAATGAGATCACCCAGTGACCGTGACCTACTGAACTGTAGGTGTTGGGAACCAACTGCGAAGGTTCAAGCCCTATACTTACCCATAATGAGCACTAGCCGAGACTAGCCTCCAAAAACCATTAATCACATATGGCAATGATCACAAAATTACCGAATTCACAAGAATGATAGTGTGCTGCCTTCAATCGGCCAACACGACAATAATAACTCACGTAGGGGCACCGTCCTCGGCGATCCCAATTCAATAACCCGATTACCTTTAGATCGGCTAATCGATAACAATGATATCACAGGTGGGAAATGTCCCCGACAGTCTTAATTTAATACATCGATTATCTTAGAACAGTCAATTGATAACGACGACTCAACGGGTGGGAAATGTCCTCGACAGTCCCAATTTAATACCTCGATTACCTTAGAACGGCTAATCGATAACAACGACTCAACAGATGGGAAATGTCCTCGATAATCCCAATTCAATACATCGATTACCTTATAACGGTCCATCGATAACAACGACTCAACGGATGGAAAATGTCCTCGACAGTCCCAATTCAATACATCGATTACCTTAGAACGGTCAATCGATGATAATGACTCAACGGATGGGAAATGTCCTCGACAGTCCCAATTCAACACATCGATTACCTTAGAACGGTCAATCAATAGCAATGACTCAACGGATGGGAAATGTCCTCGATAGTCCCAATTCAATACATCGATTACCTTAGAACAGTCAATCGATAACAACGAAACAATTAGAATAGATGTCCCGGTGCCTTTAATTGACCACCAGAAACAGAGAGGATA
The DNA here is from genome assembly GCA_033398695.1 of Orobanche coerulescens. Taxonomy (NCBI): domain Eukaryota; kingdom Viridiplantae; phylum Streptophyta; class Magnoliopsida; order Lamiales; family Orobanchaceae; genus Orobanche; species Orobanche coerulescens. The sequence continues at coordinate 8,996,398 of CM065814.1, forward strand.
ATCGAATCGTCAACGCCTTCAATCGGCCAATACAACATCAACAGAAAAACGCTTATATCAATAACAACGATCATAATGATATCTCAATGGAACATCAGTCAACAACAACCATCGATACATCGATACCACAAACCGGTTATCTACAACAACATAATCCAACAAGTACCTCAATGCCTTGAACCGGCCATTAACGAACAATAATAGCAACAAGACGATCAATCGACAACGTTGGCATAATCACCGAAGGGTTTTATATCAAACAATTCCCTGACATCAACATATCATGGAGAGACTAGAAATGATACAACACATTCATACACATATATGATAACATTTATCTCATTGAGTAGTACAAGTATAAAACTTGCCTCAAACCGAAGGCGATGAATTCCTCCAACGGACGACGAACTCCGACAGTCACAAGCACCTAAACAACCTTGAATGAAATACAATTCATTCAATAACACAATATCAATAAAAAACAACATAGTAGACAACCCCGATTCAATCGCGAATCGATCAAACTACACAAACGAATATCATAGTCTTCGACTATGAATTATAACATCCTCCAATTACCTTGATTATCAATTAACATGATCATTATGTTCTTAACACTTGTGAAAAGCAATTCAACAAGAATTATTAAGAACAACATCAAAATAATCATCCAAAAATGATAATATCACCAATATCATCACTAACACCTCAAGAACATCATCAACACACCCACATGATGTCTAAACGATAATCAATCACCAATTCATCATGAATTCAGATTAATCAACAAGATTAAGTCAACCATTTCAAGATTATGATAATCATTACATAATTCATCATAATTCTATGTTAAAATGGTCAGAATCTCCCAAGAACACAACCAACAACAATAATCATATCAAAACTATGTTAATCATATAACAATCTTAACATAATCCTTCCTAGACATGATTATAACCTCCAAGTATTCTTAAACATCAACAATAAAATCAAATTCAAACCATCTATACCAAGCTCTTCATCAAGTTCATAAAACCATGAAGAATCATACTCTCCTCTAACAATCACCAACTACACGAGGTAATCAACAACAACATCGACATAATCTCAAGATTAAACACAAGATGAACCAACATACCTCTAGAATAATGAAGACAACCTCCAACCCTTCAAGAAACAATCCAATCTACAAGCTCCCAAGCTCCAATCTACGTTATGAAGCTCCAAATCAAGATGTAAGAGGCCGAAATACAGTAAGGGATGCAGAGGTATGATTTCTAGGGAGACAAATCGGAAATGGATCGTGAGAAAATGAAAGACGAATCATGTCTTTATAATCTGCACATTGCATTAAGGCCGCTATATCACCTCCTTAACGTACGTTATGCATATAACGTACGTTATCACCTCTACGTAGCGTACGCTACGTAGTCCAAAACTCACTGCCTCAAAATGGGGTACCCATTATACGTACGTAACCAACCTCGCCATTACATACGTTAACCTTCAGGTATAGCGTACGTAATGTGCGTTGGCCTGCCTGTCCCAATAGAACCACGCGAATCCAGCCTCGCCCGGCTCCACATGCCGAAAGATCTGATACCCTTTGTTACGTACGTAACCAACAAGGTTTAACGTACATAACACTCCATCTATAGCGTACGTAATGCTATGCATATAGCGTACGCTATGGCTTAAATATTTAGCCAAAAATACAAACTCCCCAAGCAACAACCAAACGACGAATACATTACCGACGACAAGTATAAATATTTCGATTCCGAAATATCCCAATATAATATACATTGTATCAGTCAAATAAAATAATACTTGTACAATACCAAATGAATACGTACAACACAACAGTAAAACGAAAAAAAATACCCCCGGATATTACATACTCCCCCCCTTAAAAAGAGTTTCGTCCCCATAACTCAGGGTACACAACTCGGGGTACGAACTATCCATCGGGGTCGAAATTTCAACATCTCCAAGAACACCCCTCAATGTGAACCACTTTGCCTGAGCAACTAGGCCAACCCCTCGGGTACCCACATCTCCTCGACCTGAAGAAGGCGAAAACCAAAAGATAAAACACCCAACCAAAAACGAAATTAGTCGAATCATGACTCCTCCGCAAGAGTTCGGCCAGAAAGCTGTACCACCCGCATGACTTGTAACACCAGCGTACACGCCCCGCGGGAGCCGCCCATTGAACATGTCTACAGTCATCGGTGTGCACTTCCCTGTTCTCATGAAATCACAGACTCACACCACAAAATGAAAACAACACCACATAAATATAGTCCTCGGAACCATATCAACTGCACACCCAAGTCCTCACGACTTGACGTCCAAAATCACAATGAATAACTACCCAGATTATCACAAAATCTCGGATACAACACCAAAAGGAAAGAAAAACGCATCAACAACCTCAAATCTCAAGATTCTCAAATACTATCATTATAAGGTAGATCAACAACAAATGGTTCACAACCACAATACATTATTACATATGAAGTTAAACATTAAACGAAAAAACAAAGAAAGGAAAATACAGTTCAAAGCTACATCTCAAATGTACCCAAAATCAACATCTTCCAGATCTTTGATCTCCTCGATCTCATCGACTCGAGGAAGACCTAAATCTGAACTCGCTCCTCCTCCTCGGCTGTCCCTACCTCTGGCTCCCGAAGCCTGTTAGGACCCATTGGATGAAGTACGGACAGGATTAACAAAATCTCTCGAGGTCCGTGAGCTCTTTTGAAACCTACTAGCGCTAGAACTCCTGCAGTATTTCTGAAGGTTTCCCTGCCTCCCACATGAATGACAAACAAAAGCTGGCACCATACAACGAGTGCCAACGTGCCCCGTTGAATCACAGTTAAAGCAAACAACAGTCAAACTCGTCATCGAAGATGCTTTCCCAGCACGAAGGCGACTAGAAGGCTATAACACCCCCAGAGCCATCCAGGAATATTACAACGTCGTGGGCCCCGAGATGGAACCAACATGGCTAAAGGAAATTTTCGCAAATATTTACAAATGCCCAGGAGGCTAACGACGGTACTATATTTTAAAAACATTTGAAGACTTTATGAAATCCGTCTATCAAAACTATCGTAAAATCTCATTTGAAACCACAAGGCCAAACAGTCGAAACTCAATAGTTTAGAAAACGATTTGCCAAAGTAACTCAAGTTACCAGAAATCAAAAGGCCATTTAAAAAATACGCACGCAGTGGAAAGGACAAACAACTAAAATTACTCTAGCAGCGGAATACAACATATAATCAAAGTACTCGATACACAATCACATGCCATAGCCAGTATCCTCCGAGAAGCTCATCTATTCACGACCGCTACAAGCTTGATATCCAAGAACCTAAAAATAAATACCACGACGGGCTCAGCTACAATACCCAACAATGATAACGATCATATCACATCAATAATTACATACCAATGAAAATACTAAGAATACGACCAATGTAATCTCACCGCCATAACTTTACCAACTCGTGATAATAATTACCAAAGTTCACATCTCGTATCCTTTCAACGACAAAATAAGCTCATACCGAAATATCTGTATTGTATCTCAACAATACCCAAGGTTCTCAAAATATTATCATAACTCACTGTTACGAAATCTACTAACTCTGTCCAACCCAATCCATCGGGTAACCTCATCACATCTCAACACGATAATCGATTGTCCATCAAAAGACAATTACAAAGGAAATATGGAACATACCTCGGGATTCACAATACCACGACAATCATGTCAGTTTAATCCGAGATCAGATCAATACAACATACGAACATGGTCCTAACGCAAGACGTACAAATGCATGCTCATATGACAACGCCAATATGCTCACAACAATATCAAAATAATCATCCAAAAATGATAATATCACCAATATCATCACTAACACCTCAAGAACATCATCAACAAACCCACATGATGTCTAAACGATAATCAATCACCAATTCATCATGAATTCATATTAATCAACAAGATTAAATCAACCATTTCAAGATTATGATAATCATTACATAATCTATCATAATTCTATGTTAAAATGGTCAGAATCTCCCAAGAACACAACCAACAACAATAATCATATCAAAACTATGTTAATCATATAACATTCTTAACATAATCCTTTCTCGACATGATTATAACCTCCAAGTATTCTTAAACATCAACAATAAAATCAAATTCAATCCATCTGTACCAAGCTCTTAATCAAGTTCATAAAACCATGAAGATTCATACTCTCCTCTAACAATCACCAACTACACGAGGTAATCAACAACAACATCGACATATTCTCGAGATTAAACACAAGATTAACCAACATAGCTCTAGAAGAATGAAGAACAACCTCCAACCCTTCAAGAAACACTCCAATCTACAATCTCCCAAGCTCCAATCCAAGTTATGAAGCTCCAAATCAAGATGGAAGAGGCCGTAATACAATAAGGGATGCAGAGGGATGATTTCTAGGGAGAGAAATCGGAAATGGATCGTGAGAAAATGAAAGATGAATCATGTCTTTATAATCTGCACATTGCATTACGGCCGCCATATCACCTCCTTAACGTACATTATGCATATAACGTACGTTATCACCTCTACGTAGCGTACGCTACGTAGTCCAAAACTCACTGCCTCAAAATGGGGTACCCATTACGTATGTTAACCAGAATACGTACGTAACCAACCTCACCATTACATACATTAACCTTCAGGTATAGCGTACGTAATGTGCGTTGACCTGCCTGACCCAATCGAACCACGCGAATCCAGCCTCGCCCAGCCCCACACGCCGAAAGATCTGATACCCTTAGTTACGTACGTAACCAACAAGGTTTAACGTGCGTAACACTCCATCTATAGCGTACGTAATGCTATGCATATAGCGTACGCTATGGCTTAAATATTTAGCCAAAAATACAAACTCCCCAAGCAACAACCAAACGGCGAATACATTACCGACGACAAGTATAAATATTTCGATTCCGAAATATCCCAATACAATATACATTGTATCAGTCAAATAAAACAACACTTGTACAATACCAGATGAATACGTACAACACAATAGTAAAACGAAAAAAAATACCCCCGGATATTACATACTCCCCCCTTAAAAAGAGTTTCGTACCCATAACTCAGGGTACATAACTCGAGGTATGAACTATCCATTGGGGTCGAAATTTCAACATCTCCAAGAATACCCCTAAATGTGAACCACTTTGCCTGAGCAACTAGGCCAACCCCTCGGGTCCCCACATCTCCTCTAACTGAAGAAGGCGAAAACCAAAACATAAAACACCCAACCAAAAATGAAATTAGTCGAATCATGACTCCTCCGCTAGAGTTCGGCCAGAAAGCTATACCACCCGCATGACTTGTAACACCGGCGTACACGCCCCGCGGGAGCCGCCCATTGGACATGTCTACAATCATTGGTGTGCACTTCCCTGTTCTCATGAAATCACTGACTCACACCACAAAATGAAAACAACACCACATAAATATAATCCTCGGAAGCATATCAACTGCACACCCAAGTCCTCACGACTTGACGTCCAAAATCACAATGAATAACTACCCAGATTATCACAAAATCTCGGGTACAACACCAAAATGAAAGAAAAATGCATCAACAAATCTCAAGATTCTCAAATACTATCATTATAAGGTAGATCAACAACAAATGGTTCACAACCACAATACATTATTACAGATGAAGCTAAACATTAAACGGAAAAACAAAGAAAGGAAAATACAGTTCAAAGCTATATCTCAAATGTACCCGAAATCAACATCCTCCAGATATTTGATCTCCTCGATCTCATCGACTCGAGGAAGACCTAAATCTAAACTCGCTCCTCCTCCTCCGTTGTCCCTACCTCTGGCTCCCGAAGCCTGTTAGGACCCCTTGGATGAAGTATGGACTGGAGTAACAAAATCTCTCGAGGTCCGTGAGTTCTTTTGAAACCTACTGTCACTAGAACTCCTGCAGTATTTCTGAAGGTTTCCCTGCCTCCCACATGAACGACAAACAAAAGCTGGCACCATACAACGAGTACTAACGTGCCCCGCTGAATCACAGTTAAAGCAAACAACAGTCAAACTCGTCATCGAAGATGCTTTCCCAGCATGAAGGCGAATAGAAGGCTATAACAACCCTAGAGCCATCCAGGAATATTACAGCGCCGTGGGCCGCGAGATGAAACCCACAAGGCTAAAGTAAATTTTCGCAAACATTTACAAATGCCCAAGAGGCTAACGACGGTACTATATTTTAAAAACATTCGAAGACTTTATAAAATCCGTTTATCAAAACCATCGTAAAATCTCATTTGAAACCACAGGGCCAAACAGCCGAAACTCAATAGTTTAGAAACGATTTGCCAAAGTAACTCAAGTTACCAGAAATCAAAAGGTCATTTAAAAATACGCACGCAGTGGAAAGGACAAACAACTAAAAATACTCTAGCAGCGGAATACAACATATAATCAAAGTACTCGATACACAATCACATGCCATAGCCAGTATCCTCCGGGAAGCTCATCTCTTCACGACCGCTACAAGCTTGATATCCAAGAACCTAAAAAGAAATCCCATGACGGGTTCAACCATAATACCCAACAATGATAACGATCACATCACATCAATAATTACATACTAATGAAAATACTAAGTAAGAATACGACCAATGTAATCTCACCGCCATAACTTTACCAACTCGTGATAATAATTACCAAAGTTCACATCTCGTATCCTTTCAACGACACAATAAGCTCATACCGAAATATTTGTATTGTATCTCAACAATACCCAAGGTTCTCAAAATATTATCATAACTCACTGTTACGAAATCTACTAACTCTGTCCAACCCAATCCATCGGGTAACTTCATCACATCTCAACACGATAATCGATTGTCCATCAAAAGACAATTACAAAGGAAATATGGAACATACCTCGGGATTCACAATACCACGACAATCATGTCAGTTTAATCCGAGATCAGATCAATACAACATACAAACATGGTCCTAACGCAAGACGTACAAATGCATGCTCATATGACAACGCCAATATGCTCACATCAATATCAACAATGTATACTTATGGATAACCCATAATATACGTATGCACAACAAAAACACATGGTAATCCAACGATCCAGCGCACACAACTATAGATTCCCATGATGATCCCGTCGGACCAACGCATGGTGGAAATACCTGTCCAGCGATCCAGTGCACACAGCTATAGATTCCCATGATGATCCCGTCGGACCAACACATGGTGGACATATGACGACAATGCACAACTGCACAAAACAACAATACACAATGCACGACAACAACAATACACAAATGCATCACAACATGATCGACCCAAAATGACAAAAATGATATATTACATGCCCCGAGTCCTTCAAGAGCAATCTCGCTGTCAAAACCATTACCAACATTATCCTCAATATTCAACGGTCCAAAATGTCACGGACGGTAGATAATTCATGTCTTCAACTATAACACAATGTATCCTCGATAACCAAGTATACCAATAATAAAAGTAATTCATATATATTATGATTTAAATTCCCAAAATCTGAAAATAACGTACAATCCCAAATCTCCAGTGTTCACAATTATAATCATTGATATACGAATTATAAACGAATTAAATCGAAACCATTCATTAAATATTAAAAACTGTGCAAGTAATACTTTCCTCGATACCGACACGACGATGATGAAACCGTTACCAATTCCTTGTCGTCGTCTACAAGATCCTCGGCTCCCGGCCAAAGCGATTCACGAATGTTCTCGAACACAACCGCAACACACTTTATAGTCGACGATTATAACCAACGATCAATGATCACAACATATTGAAGTAATCAATTAGCACATATTCGATAATAATCAATTCCCGATATAACCAATCAATCAAACTCAACGGCTCAATAATTCCTCGATCATATACAAAACCAAATAATCTAACTCAACAAATACGAATTCATATCTACAATACAAACCGCAACTCGATGATCATACTTAACAATCAATACAACCGATCAATAAACCCAACGGTTCCACAATATACCGATTAAACACAAATCTGAACAACCCGAATCAATCAATTATGAACTCCTAACCACGATACGTTTCCATAATCCGATAATCATATCAACGATCAACTCATATCGATAACAAGGATTACATAACATACTCTATTCTGAATTCATACGAATTAACACGATTCCCCCTTGTTTATGATTATAAATTTCATAGTAGGACAATACTATCGGCATAATCGGAATACGATTGAGAATCTTGTTATAAGATTAACTATAATCTTCCCAGATTCAAAATTGTTATCATGATTCGTATTTCGTCAAGAACATACGAATTCTACCACTACAATCAACATAGCATTGGTTTCAATCCTCAAATCCATGATTATACTTAAAACCATTATGTATCCTATCACATTTCCTCTTTGATGTGATAAATATACCAAGAACATCAAGAACATCAAGAACACCATGATTCCATAATCATGTTTATAACAAATAACATAATTGAAGACATAAACCATCGTATCCTTCAACATATAATTTATATAGCCTCAAGAATCGTAACAACAACACCGTTATCATCTTCATACGAATCATTCATCAATAATAGCATGAAAATACGACTTCAAGGTGTAGAGTTCATCAACATACCTCAAGAACATGAGTAACACAATCAAACTCTTCAAGAATCATCAATATCTTCATATTCAACTCTCAAATCCATGCTCCCCAGCTTATTACCAAGTTAGAAGAGGTTAACTCTCACTTTTATGTACAGAGGGATGAAGTTTGGAGGAAGGAATTGTTTTTCTCTCGTGAAGAAATGAGGAGCCGATCCTCATTTTATAAACTGCATCGCTCATTACGTACGTTATTAATCCACATTAACGTACGTAATGCTCCTTACGTACGCTACAAGTTCTTTAAAGCGTACGTAACATCATTCCAGAACTCACTGACCTGTTTCGTTCACTCGCTTACGTATGTAATATTTCCTTCATAGCGTACGTAATACGTACGTTGACTTGCTACAGTAAATCTCCATTTAACTTACGTAATATACTACTCATATCGTACGTTATCTAGGAGTTGACTCGCCCATGCATGTTCTTCACTGAAAGTTGCCGACTATGGGTCCCACCTATCGGCCATAGCCTGATCCTGTCTGATTCCCCTCGTTATGTATGTAATGCATTGTACATAGCGTACGTAACACTTAGCATTTTAGCGTACGTTATCTCATAAACTTAACGTACGTTAAGGGCGCTGTAATTAGCCATTTTCAGCTATTCTTGTCCAATGTCTCAACATACTAGATACGTATACACGACATACTGAATACACATACTCTTTCCAACAATATTCTCTTACGATATGTCCGACACGCAATATCTTCAAACACAACTATCAACCAAGTGCAGTAATTATACCAATACATATGTCTCAATCCTTCAATTATTTTATCCAAACTGTACAGATTCCATGTTGTGCAACTTAACTCGGATAAAATAACATTAAACAATAGTGGTAGAAATTCCGGATATTACATAATACACCACTTAAAATAAGTTTCGTCCTCGAAACTTGCAATCCGTCATAGAAAAACAAACAAACCGTTCAACCAAAATATTCTGAAACCATCACGACAACGATCAATCATCATCATTAACGAATAACCAAAACAGTATACTTACATATGCGCCAAGTCGACGATCTCCTGAGATACTAGTAAGTGACTCCACCGTAAAGCTTAAATACGCTTACAATCATAATACCATGAGTCTCAACAAAAATATATCATTTTCTGATGAATTACTCTATCCGTGTCAAATCCTGTCTGCCTGATCGCACAATCATATCCCAATTCCGATAAAACAAATAATACACGATACATCTGTGAAACAACTGCCAAAACAATGACACAAATCTCGAAACATCGAAACAAAATTCGAACGCTCGGATGATCACCAACAATGATCAACCAATAATTAACCGAGAATATCATCGACATGATAAACTCCAATATGACCAACGAACGATGAACGATAATCGAGAATACCTTCGCACGGTAAGCTCCAATCACGATGACCACAAAACCACAAAGACGGATATACGGACGAATAAAATTCTCAAAATGTTACGCAACTCACATACAGTGGATCTCAAAGAAACACACCTGACCGTTGAACATACCCTTCGACATACGAACAACCAGTCATAAACTAACGAACATTCCCAATCATACATGGAGTGGGAAGGACTAATCAATATCTAAAACAACCATCTTGGGGTCACCATCCCCAAATTCACACTTACAAAAAAAATCATTCAAAAATAACTATGGTAAAATCGCGCTACTACCACACCAATAGAGCCACATAGCACATATGCCCCGGTTTCACAGAACTCGACATTCCAAAATCACATCCTGTACATGAATCTACAATACGCGGCATATTTCTCTTATCTGATCAACCAACCAATCATACCTAGATAACCAAACTACCATACTAAAGTTCGAATCTCTTTTCATCGTACCCTACTGATGTATTGTCTAGTTTGTAAGTCACATTCATAACTTCACCATGATATGCAATATGCACTAAATGCGTATGTATATCAATCACATTTTCAAAACCAGTTTGAAATCATATAATCTTGTCAAGAAGACCAATTTTCGAAAGTTCTTTCAAGAATTTCAAAACTCAAAACATAAATTTTTGTAACACCACGAAATCAATTTTCGAAAAATTAAATCGGCTCACTAGTGTCAAGTTCTCGATGAAAATTCTTTTCTAATACATGATTAAGTAAATGAAATTATGCAAATGATTGACCACATCCGTACTTCTGTATACCAGCTCGGCTCGTCACCAATTCCACTAACATTACATCGGAAAACCACTTGATAGAGTTCCAAAATCTCAATATATAGACTCCGATAAAAACTCATTTTACACATATGACTCACAAGGTCGACCATTAACCCATCCTGGATCACCTCAACTATGTTATGACAAAACATTGAATAATCGACAAATCAAACACAACGAAAGACTAACCGAGAAGTTTCATTTGACCAAGTAAACCAAAACCCCGAAAGGCAGTAATAAAATAGATAAACGAATGGTAAAGCATTTTAAAAATCTCAGAAGTTTTAGAAAACAGAAAAGGCTTTTGAAACATTAGGGTCTCAGCCCGAACTCTGTTCCACATTACAAGAAGTTTATAAAGTAGAAAACATTTTTCGTACCCCAAGTCCTGAGTTATAAAACTATTTCAAAATCGATTGGGTCTCAGCCCAAAATCATTTTCCGTAAAACATCCGTGAAACATTCATTTTGTAAGGTATCATTTTCAAATGCTCAAAAACAGTTCATATATCTCAAAATGAACTAACATGACTACATGTTCTTCTCAATTATCCATAACATTTCTCCCAAATGCACAACTCCGTTCCAAAATTTAACCGACATATTGATTTCCAAAATCATAGCTTCTTAGGATCATCAATCCTGTCCCAACTCTGCCATCTCATACTGTAATGCATAATATATTTCTGAACCTCAAAGCATATCAACTTAGAATGGCAATAAATCTCAATGAAATTCAAAATCCAAATACTTACAGATCGTGAAGCCGACGATTCCCCGTGATACTGCCACATGTCTCGACTCAAGAAAATACTCGACACAGATATTTTCAAAACACACATTTTGCAAACTCAGTTCAACTCGAGAACACAACATATCTCTTTCCGAAGAAACACGTTAACACCATTTGGAAAAGTTTACAACAACTACAGTAACACACTGGAAAACCACATAACACACAAGCCCGAGCGAACAACAAAAATCTAGGGCTCTAGTATTAGTCAATCGACAACTCGAATGACGCAACAAAACACGACCCAACTCGACCCGACTGCTTAGGTTTTCTCAACCTAAGCTCTGATACCATATTCTGTAACACCCCCAGAGCCATCCAGGAATATTACAGCATCGTGGGCCCCGAGATGGAACCCACAAGGCTAAAGGAAATTTTCGCAAACATTTACAAATGCCCAAGAGGCTAACGACGGTACTATCTTTTAAAAACATTCGAAGACTTTATAAAATCCGTTTATCAAAACCATCGTAAAATCTCATTTGAAACCACAAGGCCAAATAGCCGAAACTCAATAGTTTAGAAAACGCGCCAAACTAACTCAAGTTACCAGAAATCAAAAGGCTTAAAAAATACGCACACAGTGGAAAGGACAAACAACTAAAAATACTCTAGATGCGGAATACAACATATAATCAAAGTACTCGATACACAATCACATGCCATAAATCTGGGATTTCGGGTTCACCGAGTTTGATCGAAGGCTTTGAGTTATTGGGAACGGGTTGCATTGTTCGAACTAAGGGCGACGAATGATCTCTAAACTAGTCCTAACTCTCATCCAAGTAGCTTAGGACCCTAATAGAAACTAATCACACCGCTCATCCAAGTCAAAGGTGTAGGAAGTCCTATAGCATTAGGTTTATCGATCATTTCTAACCATAAACTTACCTATAGCTATCGCTACGTAATGATTCCACCTATTAGGTTTGTCTAAGTTCGTCTACAATTAATCCTTTGGTCTAGTTATTACCCTCCCCATCCAAGTGACATAGAATAACCATATTTTGAATACTAACTAGCTAGGAAAATACTGCATTAAGCTTGAATTAATTGTAACCTAAGTCCTAACATTGCGAATCGTCCCAATTTTACTCAAAGCCCGAAATCAAATATATAATCCCCCATAATCCCAGATATTTAGTTTAGTTACTCATGCTTTTGAGAAAAGATATGGAAACAACAGATGATAATGAACTTGAAAACTTCATAAATGCAGAAAATCACAATACAATTTACTGAATGTTGAATACAAATCTCGTCTCTATGCTTTCTCTAAGGCTATTTTCGTTCTCCTCTCTCAAATCTCAGATCCCACAGTGTACGAACCCCCTAAAATCAGCCCTAAACCCATCTATATAAGCTAGGAAATTCGTAGGGGTAAAAATAGGAAATTTGCCTAATTTTCGGCTTCTGATCGTGCGTTACGGGCAGACTTACGGGCGTAAATCTGCCAGTAACAAGACAGTGTTCGGGCAAAATATGTCATCTTACGCTCTTGGTTACGGCACCATAACGGGCAGGCTTATGGGCGTAACCCTGCCCGTAAGAAACCAGTGTGTAGAGCTCTCCATTCCCTTCGATTTGATATCTTACGGGCCAAAATCGGAGCGCATATGAGAGAGTTATGCCCTGCGGAAGACCAGTGAGGTTCTAAGATTCCTTGAAACCGTTTTTGCTCCATTTCTCCCGAATTCATATCTTTTGGATCCAAAAACCTACAAAGAGTCCTAATACCCGGAAACATAAAATCAAGGCATTTGATCAATAATATAAAGAAATTAGGGACGAAATAAGCCAAAGTATGGGCAAAATATGCCGATTTAGGCATTAAGATGCGCCCGCATCAACACCCCACACTTAAACTTTTCTCGTCCGAGAAAAATACACTGATGCTGTCAAAAACAGTTCGGATCAGCCTTATCCAAGCGGTTTGGATAATTCCAGCGAGTGAACTTCCTGATCGGACCTACACACAAGAAAATACGTGAACTAAGTCGGGGCTTCACCGGGGAAGGCCCTCCGGTATGGGAGTAAGTATGGTGAATATATGGTATGAATAAGATTAATTGACTATATTGAGAGTTAAGAATTCTGTGCACCAGTGTAGGTGTCAGGACACCTATTTATATAAACATGAATGTTGCAATCCTAACTTGCAGAGAAAGTCATCGAGTCCGTGTTGTTATTGGACTTCATATATATGGGAAGTAGAATATTGATAGGGATCATGTATGTAGTTTCCTTGTAGAAAAGAGTACTTGTTAGGTAAGGATATCTTTATTTGTCTCTATCTAGGATTTCACTATATTCCGCATCGTGCTAAAGGATAGGACCTTCATATACTGACAAAAAATGGAGGTTGAGGGATCTCGGCTCGTTCTCACTAAGCCAAGTCGGAATGATAAGTTGATTACCAAAGTCTTGATTTATATCTGAGCCGAGTCGGTATGATAAGTTGGTTACCCAAGTCTTCATTTAGATCTGAGCTGAGGCAGACTGAATTAGGGTCTGACGCTCAAGTCGGCCTGAACATTATGCTGGATGCTGAGCTCGTTCCTCGGATTTGTAAGGTTTTAGTTTATGGGCCCTGTTGGGCTTTATGCCCAAGTTCCTTAGCTCCACGTAATCATTATGGTTTATGTCGTTCAGTGGCCCTCGAGTTTCTTTCTCGGTGTGCCGAGTAGGAACTCAAGTCCATCCTTTATCCTTCAGGGTTTTGGTTGCTTCCATGAAGCCGGCATTGCTTAGTGATATGTCGGCCTTGGCTTGCTTGGGCGTCTCACCGAATTTCAAGGGGTTGGTCATACCAATCGCTTCATATCCTATCATGTGGTTGGATGGTGTGCGCATGGAGAGGTGAAGGGACATTCTCTCCTGGAAAACCGCGCCCATTAATGCGGCGCAATTATGACATCTGCGTGCCCTCCTTATAAAATAAAACCATTTCCTTCATTTTTCGGATTCCGAACAGAGAACAGTTTGCAACAGCCCGACAACACTTCATATCGCACCATTTCCGTCCATTTCTATGACGATTTACTTCGGCCAATTCCTCCGATGTTGCTTCTTGTCTATTTTCATCCGCTTATCTTTGCATCTTGAGGTAATTTTTTGGCTTCATTTCGTGCTTATATTTTCCGCCATTGTTGAGTTTTCAAAGCTTCAATATCCTCTGTTAAACTTCGTGTCCTCAAGATGTCTAAGCGTGGGTATTTGGAAAAGAATTCCACTCACGATTTCTACACTAGGAACTCTAGGATTTATGTTAAATCCGATGGGTCGTGGAAGCTTTTATCCTTTGCGGCCATTAGCGAAATGGTGTATATGAACAAACCCCTAGAATGGATGTTAAATATCCCTCTGGGTCTTTCACACCTAGGATCGTAGATGGTGGTGACGCTGATGTGTTGACTCTTGATAGTTTGGACGAAGTCCTAGACTTCATATTTTTGCATTACGTCAAGGACAAGTCCCAAGCTCGGCTTCGTTTTGGTAACGCCCTCAAATCTCATTGGGTTATTACAGTGTTGTGGACCCCACACTAGGAGATCCACCAGGAGAACACGACTAAAACACATCAAACTGACCAAAAGAAAATAACCATACCTACTATGATATCCGACATAAAATTCCGATATAGAATTTCAACGATAAAAATGGGCCTACATGGCCAAAATAAAAAAATACAACATCCATGAGTCTTGGTCGGATAATACAAAATGACAACAACTGACGAAAATGGAGTACTCCAAACGGTCTGCCCGACATGAACACCGAAACAACTCGGACTAGTATCGCTCGAATACCTCGTCGCCATCGTCATGCCCCTGTGTCTCAACTCTCTCCTCGCAAGCACCAAAAACATGAAAACATGTTCCGTCCTCACGGGGTCAGTCATCCAGATAATGAATATAAAAAACATGTACAACATGATATGCATCCTAAAGGCGGAATAAATAGTACAACAATGGTAATACGGGATGCTCACAAACCAAGGTAAGAACCAAGCATTCGTGAAACACTATGCCCACGACATACGATCAATACCTGCTCAATAGGTTAGAACACTAGTGCCCAATAGCGAATCATCAATATGGAACACAACAACGAATTACCCGAAGGTAAACCAAACCACAACTGAAATACATACAAACCACAATGCCCGAAGGCTCCAAAGGGAACACCAATACATCACAACGGCCTGAAAGCCCTCAGCCGAAGCTGCAAAATATCGCAATGGCCTGAAAGCCACTCTGTTGAAGCTACCAAAATATCACGATGGCGTGAAAACCACTCAGCCGAAGCTGCCAATCAACATAATAGCCCGAAGCCAAACAGCCCGGAGCTGTATCATCTGAGGGACGAAGCCATGACACGAAGCCGTATCACAATGAGGGCCAAAGCCACGACACGAAGCCGTATCATAATAAGGGCCTAAGCCACGGCATGAAGCCGAAGCCACGGAACGAAGCTGTATCACAATAAGGGCCAAAGCCACGGCACGAAGCCGTATCACAATGAGGGCCGAAGCCGACACGAAGTCATATCACAATCAGGGCTGAAGACACAACACGAAGCTGTATCACAATGAGGGCTGAAGCCACGACACGAAGTCGTGTCATAATGAGGTCATCCGATGACCGTGACATACTAAACTGTAGGTGTTAGGAAACCAACCGCGAAGGTTCAAGCCCCAAAACTTACCCATAATGAGATCACCCAGTGACCATGACCTACTGAACTGTAGGTGTTGGGAAACCAACCGCGAAGGTTCAAGCCCCATACTTACCCATAATGAGCACTAGCCAAGACTAGCCTCCAAACACCATTAATCACATATGGCAATGATCACAAAATTGCTGAATTCACAAGAATGATAGTGTGCTGCCTTCAATCGACCAACACGACAATAATAATTCACGTATGGGAACCGTCCTCGGCGGTCCCAATTCAATACCTCCATTACCTTTAGATCGGCTAATCGATAACAATGATATCACGGATGGGAAATGTCCACGAAAGTCCCAATTCAATACATCGATTATCTTAGAACAATCAATCGATAACGACGACTCAACGGATGGGAAATGTCCTCGACAGTCCCAATTCAATACCTCGATTGCCTTAGAACGGCTAATCGATAACAACGACTGAACAGATGGGAAATGTCCTCGACAGTCCCAATTCAATATGTCGATTACCTTATAACGGTCCATCGATAACAACGACTCAAATGATGAAAAATGCCCTCGACAGTCCCAATTCAATACATCGATTACCTTAGAACGGTCAATCGATAACGACTCAAGAACAGTCAATCGATAGCAACGACTCAACTGATGGGAAATGTCCTCGATAGTCCCAATTTAATACATCGATTACCTTAGAACAGTCAATCGATAACAACGAAACAATTAGAACAGATGTCCCGGTGCCTTTAATTGACCACCAGAAACAGAGAGGATAATCGAATACGTCAACGCCTTCAATCGGCCAATACAACATCAATAGAAAAATGCTGATATCAATAACAACGATCATAACGATATCTCAATGGAACATCAGTCAATAATAAACATCGATACATCGATACCGCAAACCGGTTATCTATAACAACATAATCCAACAAGTACCTCAATGCTTTGAACCGGCCATTAATGAACAATAATAGCAACAAGACAATCCATCGACAACGTTGGCCTAATCACCGAAGGGTTCTGTATCAAACAATTCCCTGACATCAACATATCATGAAGAGACTAGAAATGATACAACACATCCATACACATATATGATAACCTTTATCTCATTGACTAGTACAAGTATAAAACTTGCCTCAAACCGAAGGCTATGGAATCCTCCAACGGACGACGAACGACGTCCTCCGACAGTCACAAGCACCCAAACAACCTTGAATGAAATACAATTCATTCAATAACACAATATCAATAAAAAACAACATAGTAGACAACCCCGATTCAATCGCGAATCGATCAAACTACACAAACGAATATCATAGTCTTCGACTATGAATTCTAACATCCTCCAATCACCTCGATGATCAATTAACATGATCATTATGTTCTTAACACATGTGAAAAGCAATTCAACAAGAATTATTAAGAATAACATCAAAATAATCATCCAAAAATGATAATATCACCAATATCATCACTAACACCTCAAGAACATCATCAACAAACCCACATGATGTCTAAACGATAATCAATCACCAATTCATCATGAATTCATATTAATCAACAAGATTAAATCAACCATTTCAAGATTATGATAATCATTACATAATCTATCATAATTCTATGTTAAAATGGTCAAAATCTCTCAAGAACACAACCAACAACAATAATCATATCAAAACTATGTTAATCATATAACATTCTTAACATAATCCTTTCTAGATATGATTATAACCTCCAAGTATTCTTAAACATCAACAATAAAATTAAATTCAATCCATCTATACCAAGCTCTTCATCAAGTTCATAAAACCATGAAGATTCATACTCTCCTCTAACAATCACCAACTACACGAGGTAATCAACAACAACATCGACATAATCTCGAGATTAAACAAAAGATTAACCAACATAGCTCTAGAAGAATGAAGAACAACCTCCAACCCTTCAAGAAACACTCCAAACTACAATCTCCCAAGCTCCAATCCAAGTTATGAAGCTCCAAATCAATATGGAAGAGGCCGTAATACAGTAAGGGATGCAGAGGGATGATTTCTAGGGAGAGAAATCGGAAATGGATCGTGAGAAAATGAAAGATGAATCATGTCTTTATAATCTGCACATTGCATTACGGCCGCCATATCACCTCCTTAACGTACATTATGCATATAACGTACGTTATCACCTCTACGTAGCGTACGCTACGTAGTCCAAAACTCACTGCCTCAAAATGGGGTACCCATTACGTATGTTAACCAGAATACGTACGTAACCAACCTCACCATTACATACATTAACCTTCAGGTATAGCGTACGTAATGTGCGTTGACCTGCCTGACCCAATCGAACCACGCGAATCCAGCCTCACCCGGCCCCACACGCCGAAAGATCTGATACCCTTAGTTACGTACGTAACCAACAAGGTTTAACGTGCGTAAAACTCCATCTATAGCGTACGTAATGCTATGCATATAGCGTACGCTATGGCTTAAATATTTAGCCAAAAATACAAACTCCCCAAGCAACAACCAAACGGCGAATACATTACCGACGACAAGTATAAATATTTCGATTCCGAAATATCCCAATACAATATACATTGTATCAGTCAAATAAAACAACACTTGTACAATACCAGATGAATACGTACAACACAATAGTAAAACGAAAAAAAATACCCCCGGATATTACATACTCCCCCCTTAAAAAGAGTTTCGTACCCATAACTCAGGGTATATAACTCGAGGTACGAACTATCCATCGGGGTCGAAATTTCAACATCTCCAAGAATACCCCTCAATGTGAACCACTTTGCCTGAGCAACTAGGCCAACCCCTCGGGTCCCCACATTTCCTCTAACTGAAGAAGGCGAAAACCAAAATATAAAACACCCAACCAAAAACGAAATTAGTCGAATCATGACTCCTCCGCTAGAGTTCGGCCAGAAAGCTGTACCACCCGCATGACTTGTAACACCGGCGTACACGCCCCGCGGGAGCCACCCATTGGACATGTCTACAATCATCGGTGTGCACTTCCCTGTTCTCATGAAATCACTGACTCACACCACAAAATGAAAACAACACCACATAAATATAATCCCCGGAACCATATCAACTGCACACCCAAGTCCTCACGACTTGACGTCCAAAATCACAATGAATAACTACCCAGATTATCACAAAATCTCGGGTACAACACCAAAATGAAAGAAAAATGCATCAACAAATCTCAAGATTCTCAAATACTATCATTATAAGGTAGATCAACAACAAATGGTTCACAACCACAATACATTATTACAGATGAAGCTAAACATTAAACGGAAAAACAAAGAAAGGAAAATACAGTTCAAAGCTATATCTCAAATGTACCCGAAATCAACATCCTCCAGATATTTGATCTCCTAGATCTCATCGACTCGAGGAAGACCTAAATCTAAACTCGCTCCTCCTCCTCCGTTGTCCCTACCTCTGGCTCCCGAAGCGTGTTAGGACCCCTTGGATGAAGTATGGACTGGAGTAACAAAATCTCTCGAGGTCCGTGAGTTCTTTTGAACCCTACTGTCACTAGAACTCCTGCAGTATTTCTGAAGGTTTCCCTGCCTCCCACATGAACGACAAACAAAAGCTGGCACCATACAACGAGTACCAACGTGCCCCGCTGAATCACAGTTAAAGCAAACAACAGTCAAACTCGTCTTCGAAGATGCTTTCCCAGCATGAAGGCGAATAGAAGGCTATAACACCCCTAGAGCCATCCAGGAATATTACAGTGCCGTGGGCCGCGAGATGAAACCCACAAGGCTAAAGTAAATTTTCGCAAACATTTACAAAGGCCCAAGAGGCTAACGACGGTACTATATTTTAAAAACATTCGAAGACTTTATAAAATCCGTTTATCAAAACCATCGTAAAATCTCATTTGAAACCACAGGGCCAAACAGCCGAAACTCAATAGTTTAGAAACGATTTGCCAAAGTAACTCAAGTTACCAGAAATCAAAAGGTCATTTAAAAATACGCACGCAGTGGAAAGGACAAACAACTAAAAATACTCTAGCAGCGGAATACAACATATAATCAAAGTACTCGATACACAATCACATGCCATAGCCAGTATCCTCCGGGAAGCTCATCTCTTCACGACCGCTACAAGCTTGATATCCAAGAACCTAAAAAGAAATCCCATGACGGGTTCAACCATAATACCCAACAATGATAACGATCACATCACATCAATAATTACATACTAATGAAAATACTAAGTAAGAATACGACCAATGTAATCTCACCGCCATAACTTTACCAACTCGTGATAATAATTACCAAAGTTCACATCTCGTATCCTTTCAACGACACAATAAGCTCATACCGAAATATCTGTATTGTATCTCAACAATACCCAAGGTTCTCAAAATATTATCATAACTCACTGTCACGAAATCTACTAACTCTGTCCAACCCAATCCATCGGGTAACCTCATCACATCTCAACACGATAATCGATTGTCCATCAAAAGACAATTACAAAGGAAATATGGAACATACCTCGGGATTCACAATACCACGACAATCATGTCAGTTTAATCCGAGATCAGATCAATACAACATACGAACATGGTCCTAACGCAAGACGTACAAATGCATGCTCATATGACAACGCCAATATGCTCACATCAATATCAACAATGTATACTTATGGATAACCCATAATATACGTATGCACAACAACACATGGTAATCCAACTATCCAGCGCACACAACTATAGATTCCCATGATGATCCCGTCGGACCAACGCATGGTGGAAATACCTGTCCAGCGATCCAGTGCACACAGCTATAGATTCCCATGATGATCCCGTCGGACCAACACATGGTGGACATATGACGACAATGCACAACTGCATAAAACAACAATACACAATGCACGACAACAACAATACACAAATGCATCACAACATGATCGACCCAAAATGACAAAAATGATATATTACTTGCCCCGAGTCCTTCGAGAGCAATCTCGCTGTCAAACCCATTACCAACATTATCCTCAATATTCAACGGTCTAAAATGTAACGGACGGTAGATAATTCATGTCTTCAACTATAACACAATGTATCCTCGATAACCAAGTATACCAATAACAAAAGTAATTCATATATATTATGATTTAAATTCCCAAAATCTGAAAATAACGTACTGTAATATCCGCAATTTTCGATTTCCGGTAATTCTTTTTTTTTCGGTCGGAGTCCATTTTGACGACTCGCTCATGACCGTTTCGTCGTTCTGAGAATGATTAATTCTACACTTTTTGACATCCGAGTTCGTTTCGGTGTCGTTTCGTTGAGTTCTGTGCTTTTTAGCGACTTTTCCGCACTTGAGTTCGATTCTTGCGAATCTCGACCAAACCGCCGCTTCGAGTTTCCCGCAAGTCCGTTTAACTTTGTTAGACGTGTTGTGAACTTCGGTTTGGTTATTCGATCACGTATGGTGATTTTCGGGCATTTGGGCCATTTTCGTAATTTCCCAAAGTTTGGGGTAATTACCTTCCGTTGTCGAATCTCGAGCCTTCGGGTGGTCGGAATTGTGTGTTCTACTAGCTCTTAGATTCGTCTTTGTGAGTACTTCGTAACCGTATCTTCGGTTCGTATTCGTGTTCGGTTTCGGTGTCGCTTTGTTGAATTCAGGATTACTAAACGACTTTTCTAAGTATGAGTTCGTCTTTGTTAGATCATCATTAATTTTTGGTAACTCCAAAAATTATAAATCTTTGCAATATTATAGAACATCGAGTTAGCTTTCCAATGGTTCAAACGGTGAGTCAATCGGAGTCCGGACGAGAGAGTTATGGTCGTTTTAGTTTTGGCCGAGCACTTCCAGGAGCCTTTCGGCCGATAGGGGGGTCGATAGACCCTACTGCCGGCATTCCGTATGGCTATCGGTTGGGCCTATCGGCCGATAGGCCGGCCGATAGGGTCTGCTGTGTTACACTATAAATGTGTTGTTTTGAGCGAACAGCTCATTCCTTCCCCATTTTTTCACTGCTGCGCGAGAGAGAGAGATATAGAGGGGGAGAGTTCTTCATCCGGGGGTCGATTTTCATCATTTCTTTTCGGTTGTGAGGCTCGGATAATCAATATAACGCGTGTTCTACGGATCTTAACACTTGAATCACTCAAGGTAATCTCTTGAAACCCTACCTTTTTGGATAATTGGGGATTTTGGGGTTTTGTCCGATTCTTTCCGTTTCGTTGATGGATTCATGATGAATATGATTAATCTTGTTAGTATCTTTAGTTTCCCTACGGATTCATGGATATTTTGTGGATTTTTACGGAATCGAGAGGGTTTGGTTGTGGTCCGCCCTCGTTGTTGTTTCGGTATGAATATACATGAATCGTAGGCGGGTTTCCGGTGTATTCCATTTCCGTAATCGTTTAGAAGTGGTTGTGATTGTGCTATTCGAATCGTTAGGTTCATTTCCGCGTTCCTTGCGGTCGTGCTTGATTCTTCCGTTCCGTTCGTTGTCGTATTCCTTTTCGTTAGCATCGGGCGCCCAAGCTTCCCGGTTCACCGTATCCGTCGCGGGTTCCGTGCTCGCGGTATCGAGGCAAGTACCTTGCCCATACTTTTCTCGTTTTATGTATATGATGATCGGTGGTCGTCTTGATGCGTTTGTTTGGTTATTTGAAATGAAGTTTCAAAAGGATTTCGATTTGGCCTCGTTAAAGGCTTTCTTTCAAAACGCGTGTGTTTTGTGAACGGTGTTTTGAGAATTGATTATGATTTGATTATTTTGAACGTCGAAGGATTTTATGATGATACTCATATTGTTTAAGTTATGGAATCGTGTATTTCCTTATTTAACCTTGTTATCGAAATTTTGAAGAGTTTGATAACGGTGTCGAGTTAATGGCCATCTCTAGTGAGTATTCTTAATGAACTTACATTCTTAGCATATTAGTGTTGCATGAGTAACGTGTGTGTGTGTATGCTCACTACGGGTTAGACTCGACGGGGTCTCGGTAGGGTTCCACGAAGCTGTGGACCGCGAGCTTTGCTTTTAACCACTACGGGTTAGATCCGACGGGTCTCGGTAGGGGTCCACGAGGTGTGGATCGACGGTTAATTGTGGTGCATTTTTGCAAATGTGATTTGATATTGGCATTTCGGAAATGAGTGCTTTAACGGTTTTCATGATTGCATGCATTGACTAAGTGTGTAAGAGGTAGGTGTTCGTTTGGCTTACTTGGCTAGGATGGCAATCGAGTATTTTGTTGTTTGTTTTAAATCCTTTATTTGTGGATTTTGATGTCGGGATACGAACCTCTGGTCGTTCTTGTGTCTTGTGAGTTGATGAGATTTGGGGCTAAAATCCCAATGGTTTTGTAAAAGTCGCTTTTACTGATTTGGGGCTAAAATCCCAACGGTTGGTTAATGTCATTTTTCGTAAAGTAAACCTTTGGGGCGGTGACCCTTTTGTCTTTTGGTTTTGAAAAGTAGGATTTGATAATCCTAAATTGTTTTCTATTAAAACTCTCGATGGCATTCTAAATCGTTATAAATTACTTCCATTGATTTATGATATTTCGCTTTTGAAATGTTTTCTCAAACCCTTGCCTGGGAAGTACTTTTCGCTTCGTTTGGATCTTTGAGGATCCTCGGTTATTGTTATTCGTGGAATGTGAATTGTATGGCTCGTATTTGCACTTTGTATTTGCACTAGCAAAACATGGAGTTTGCTAACCCCGAGTATTCGGGGGTGGATGTCTGCTTTGCATTCGGTTTTGGAGCATAACACGTGGTCGGCACGAAGGATGATGAAAGATGATCGATACTAATCACATGAGGAACCGTACATCGTGTGTTGGTTCGGTTGTACTTTATTTTCTTCTTTGTATTGTTCCGTTGTGCGGGTGTAGTTGTATTTTGTCCCCTGCGTGGGCATGAGTTGTATTTGAGTTGTATGTATCTGTGGAAAGACCAAATCGGTCTACTGAGTCATTGTAGCCTCGAAGGCATTGTCGAGATGTTAAATGTCGTTACCAGCCTGGTAAATCCTTGAGGAAAGGTTCTACGGCGTGTAATATCCCTGAGCGGATTGGGGGTGTTACACGTACAATCCCAAATCTCTAGTGTTCACAATTATAATCATTGATATACGAATTATAAACGAATTAAATCGAAACCATTCATTAAATATTATAAACTGTGCAAGTAATACTTGCCTTGATACCGACACGACGATGATGAAACCGTTACCAATTCCTTGTCGTCGTCTACAAGCTCCTCGGCTCCCGGCCAAAGCGATTCACGAACGCTCTCAAACACGACCGCAACACACTTTCTAGTCGACGATTATAACCAACGATCAATGATCACAACCTATTGAAGTAATCAATTAACACATATTCGATAATAATCAATTCCCGATATAACCAATCAATTAAACTCAACGGATCAACAATTCCTCGATCATATACAAAACCAAATAATCCAAATCAACAAATACGAACTCATATATACAATACAAACCGCAACTCGATGATCATACTTAACAATCAATACAACCGATCAATAAACCCAACGGTTCCACAATATACCGATTAAACATAAATCTGAACAACCCGAATCAATCAATTATGAATTCCTAACCACGATACGTTTCATAATCCAATAATCATATCAACGATCAACTCATATCGATAACAAGGATTACATAACATACTCTATTCTGAATTCATATGAATTAACAAGATTCCCCCTTGTTTATGATTATAAATTTCATAGTAGGACAATACTATTGGCATAATCGGCAATCCGAACTACCCAAATAGTTCAATACCATTGAGAATCTTGTTATAAGATTAACTATAATCTTCCCGGATTCAAAACTATTATCATGATTCGTATTTCGTCAAGAACATATGAATTCTACCACTACAATCAACATAGCATTGGTTTCAATCCTCAAATCCATGATTATACTTAAAACTATTATGTATCCTATCACATTTTCCTCTTTGATGTGATACATATACCAAGAACATCAAGAACACCATGATTCCATAATCATGTTTATAACAAATAACATAATTGAAGACATAAACCATTGTGTCCTTCAATATATAATTCATATAGCCTCAAGAATCGTAACAACAACACCATAATCATCTTCATACAAATCATTCATAAATAATAGCATAAAAATCCGAATTCAAGGTGTAGAGTTCATCAACATACCTCAAGAACATGAGTTACACAATCAAACTCTTCAAGAATCATCAATATCTTCATATTCAAGCCTCAAATCCATGCTCCCAAGTTTATAACCAAGTTAGAAGAGGTTTACTCTCACTTTCATGTACAGAGGGATGAAGTTTGGAGGAAGGAATGGTTTTTCTCTCGTGAAGAAATGAGGAACCTATCCTCATTTTATAAACTGCATCACTCATTACGTACGTTATCAATCCACATTAACATACGCAATGCTCCTTACGTACGCTACAAGTCCTTCATAGCGTACGTAACTTCATTCCAGAACTTACTGACCTGTTTCGTTCACTCGCTTATGTACGTAATATTTCCTTCATAGCGTACGTAATACGTATGTTGAATTGCTACAGTAAATCTCCATTTAACGTACGTAATACACTACTCATAGCGTACGTTATATAGGAGTTGAATCGCCCATGCAAGTTCTTCGCCGAAATCTGCCGACCACGGGTCCCACCTGTCGGCCATAGCCTGATCCTATCTGATTCCCCTAGTTACGTACGTAATGCATTGTACATAGCGTACGTAACACTTAGCATTTTAGCGTACGTTATCTCATAAACTTAACGTACGTTAAGGGCGCTGTACTTAGCCATTTTCAGCTATTCTTGTCCAATGTCTCAACATACTAGATATGTATACACGACATACTGAATACACATACTCTTTCCAACAATATTCTCGTACGATATGTCCGACACACAATATCTTCAAACATAACTGTCAACCAAGTGCGGTAATTATACCAATACAGATGTCTCAATCCTTCAATTATTTTATCCATACTGTCCAGATTCCATGCTGTACTACTTAACTCGGATAAAATAACATTAAATAATAGTAGTAGAAATTCCGGATATTACATATTACACCACTTAAAATAAGTTTCGTCCTCGAAACTTGCAATCCGTCATAGAAAAACAAACAAACCGTTCAACCATAATATTCTGAAACCATCACAACAACGATCAATCATCATCATTAACGAATAACCAAAACAGTATACTTACATATGCGCCAAGTCGACGATCTTCTGAGATACTAGCAAGTGACTCCACCGTAAAGCTTAAATACACTTACAATCACAATTCCATGAGTCTCAACAAAAATATATCATTTTCGGATGAATTAGTCTATCCGTGCCAAATCCTGTCTGCCTGATCGCACGATCATCTCCCAATTCCGATAAAACGAATAATACACGATACATCTGTGAAACAACTGCCAAAACAGTGACACAAATCTCGAAACATCGAAACAAAATTCGAACGCTCGGATGATCACCAACAATGATCAACCAATAATTAACCGAGAATATCATCGACATGATAAACTCCAATATGACCAACGAACGATCAACGATAATCGAGAATACCTTCGCACGGTAAGCTCCAATCACGATGACCACAGAACCACAAAGACAGATATACGGACGAATAAAATTTTCAAAACGTTACGCAACTCACACAGTAGATCTCAAAGAAACACACCTGACTGTTGAACATACTTTTCGACATACGAACAACCAGTCATAAACTGATGAACATACCCAATCGTACATGGAGTGGGAATGACCAATCAATATCTAAAACAACCATCTTGGGGTCACCATCCCCAAATTCACACTTACAAAAAAATCATTCAAAAAACACTATGGTAAAATCGCGCTAGTACAACACCAGAGTCACATAGCACAAATGCCCCGGTTTCACAAAACCCGACATTCCAAAATCACATCCTGTACATGAATCTACAATACACAGCATATTTCTCTTATCTGATCAACCAACCGATCATACCTGGATAACCAAACTATCATACTAAAGTTCGAATCTCTTTTCATCGTACCCTACTGATGTATTGTCCAGTTTGTAAGTCACATTCATAACTTCACCATGATATGCACTATGCACTAAATGCGTATGTATATCAATCACATTTTCAAAACCAGTTTGAAATCATATAATCTTTTCAAGAAGACCAATTTTCGAAAGTTCTTTCAAGAATTTCAAAACTCAAAACATAAATTTTTGTAACACCACGAAATCAATTTTCGAAAAATTAAATCGGCTCACTGGTGTCAAGTTCTCGATGAAAATACTTTTCTAATACACATGATTAAGTAAATAAAATTATGCAAATGATTGACCACATCCGTACTTTTGTATACCAGTTCAGCTCGTCACCAATTTCACTGACATTACATCGGAAAACCACATGATAGAGTTCCAAAATCTCAATACATAGACTCCGATAAAAACTCATTTTCCACATATGACTCGCAAGGTCGACCATTAACCCATCCTGGATCACCTCAACTATGTTATGACAAAACATTGAATAATCGACAATCAAACACAATGAAAGACTAACCGAGAAGTTTCATTTGACCAAGTAAACCAAAACCTCGAAAGGCAGCAATAAAATAGATAAACGATTGGTAAAGCATTTTAAAAATATTAGAACTTTTAGAAAACAGAAAAGCCTTTTGAAACATTAGGGTCTCAGCCCGAACTCCGTTCCACATTACAAGAAGTTTATAAAGTAGAAAACATTTTTCAGACCCCAAGTCCTGAGTTATAAAACTATTTCAAAATCGATTGGGTCTCAGCCCAAAATCATTTTCCGTAAAACATTCGTGAAACATTCATTTTATAAGGTATCATTTTCAAATGCTCAAAAACAGCTCATATATCTCAAAATGAACTAACATGACTACATGTTCTTCTCAATTATCCACAACATTTCTCCCAAATGCACAAATCCGTTCCAAAATTTAACCGACATATTGATTTCCAAAATCATAGCTTCTCGAGATCATCAATCCTGTCCCAACTTTACCTTCTCATACTGTAACGCATAATATCTTTCTGAACCTCAAAGCATATCAACTTAGAACGGCAATAAATCTCAATACAATTCAAAATCCAAATGTGTAACACCCCCTAACCTAGCAGCTGAACCGCAAAGGGGGGGGTCCGTGCTACTAAGTTGTGGAGTATCACGCTTTTAAACTTTGAAAACCAATAAAAAGTAACTTTGGTAATGCGAGTACTTAGGGAAATAACGCAAACCGGTATTATTTATTCAAAAGATTACACAATCCTTAAGTTTAATACATAACAAAACCATAACAGAGTGATCTTATTCAAAACGAAACGTAGTCTTCCAGCATATGGACGAAATAGCTGGGAAATGGCATATGGACAAGTCTCCGGCTGTCAACACTGAAGAAGATAGTCAACTCCTAAACATGAGCATCATCACCTGTATCATAAGAATCTAATGAGTAATGGCTCAGTAAGATGAGACTTCTGTAATAGCAAAGTATCACGTATCACATTTATCAACAAATAACTATTATATATATATAGTCATGTTCTTGTAAAATCCTTTCTTCGGGTACCCTTGAAGTGTGATACTCGACTGATAGTGATAGTCCATGGTTTTCGGAACCTGTTCATATAATTGGCTAATAAAAGATGTATACGGGGGTTCCCATACTAGTTTTTCAACCAATGGTATTAGCCGTATTCAACCTTTTTCATTCAGTGTGGGTTTCCTTGACCGACTTTCAGCCATAAGTATTTACCACCATGTGTTGGGTCCGCCGGTCCCCCGCATCCCGTGCCTATCCGCCATCAATCAAGTATCAAACTTCATGTTCTTAAACATTCTTTTACATACACATGTTATGCATGATCATTCAATAACTGTCACGTATGAAAATATCAATCAATATATGATCCTTATGATACAGCAAGGAAAACCTCATCTTACCTAAGGTCCTGTGCCTGTTGATGTGAAAAGATCAGTTTCTATAGATGGATGTGCTAAAATCCTTGAAGAAAAATCTGAAACCTCTTTGGGGACTTTTATCAAACACCTTTGAAAAACTGTCAGATTTGAGCTTCCTGCTTGATCGGGCTTTTTGAGGCCTTTATAATTTTTGGAAGGGAAATATGTTACGGGCGTTTTAAGGTAGAGGTTCACAGCTTCAAAATGGTATATTATTTGTTGGAAAATACTTACGTATACATATATTTATAGGAGTCCAAATTCGGCTGAAAATCAACCTTACTCGGACAGCTGGAGGCCTTATCCGGACAGCTGGCCGAGAAGATTCTATCGGTCGTGACCGACCTTATCCGGACAGCTGAACAGCCCTTATCCGGATAGTGGTCGAGAAACTTCTGTCGGTCATGACCGACCTTATCCGGACAGCTGGACAGCCCTTGTCCGGATAGTGGTCGAGAAACTTCTGTCGGCCGTGACCGGAAGCTGTCGGTAGGCGTGTCCAGCAGTGACCGGCAAATGTCCGTCAACTTGGCTCGGCTGGTTCGACCCCTTCCCGATGTCCAAAATCGAGTTTCCGACCTGTGCCAGACTCGTCTGAGTTAAATTTTTGATATGATCGGAACGGATTTTGGATAATAATAAAATAATAATTTAATATTATTTTTGCAGTATAAATGTTCTGTAATGAAAATTTTATCGTATCAAATCGTCGAAAAAAATTTGAAATTACTTTCATAAATTCTAAAATAATCCTTATAATTTATTTTAAAATCTTTTATTTTTAAATCCTTCATTTTATGTTAGGAACATATCGGTCCAAGTATTGAACAACTTGTAAATATCGAAATCCATGATCATTAGTAAAATAAATAGCATTTAAATAAGTCTTTGAATTTTCTAGGGTTTTACAATTATTATTTTATAATCGTTTAGCACATCGATCTCGAGAAACTGAGTTCCTCACTGCAACAAAACATCTCACAATGACTTTTATCATGTTAGAGGAGATAATTAACATGTCGTATAAAACGTAATGCGAATGGAAATAGCAGTTATTCATGCTCATGAGATGTCTACTTGTATTCCATGCTTCCTTAATGCGTATTATGTAAATGCATTTAGGTATAAAATGGTTATTGACTTAGGGGATAACCGGGCATTACAAAATACTTACAGATCGTGAAGCCGACGATTCCCCGTGATACGGCCACATGTTTCGACTCAAGAAAATACTCGACACAGATATTTTCAAAACACACATTTTGCAAACTCAGTTCAACTCGAGAACACAACACATCTCTTTCCGAAGAAACACATTAACACCATTTGGAAAAGCTTACAACAACCACAGTACCACACTGGTAAACCACATAACACACAAGCCCAAGCGAACAACAAATATCTAGGGCTCTAGTATTAGTCAATCGACAACTCGAATGACGCAACAAAACACGACCCAACTCGACCCGACTGCCTAGGTTTTCTCAACCTAAGCTCCGATACCATATTTTGTAACACCCCCAGAGCCATCCAGGAATATTACAGCACTGTGGGCCCCGAGATGGAACCCACAAGGCTAAAGGAAATTTCGCAAATATTTACAAATGCCCAAGAGGCTAACGACGGTACTATCTTTTAAAAACATTCGAAGACATTATAAAATCCGTTTATAAAACCATCATAAAATCTCATTTGAAACCACAAGGCCAAATAGCCAAAACTCAATAGTTTAGAAAACAATTTACCAAAGTAACTCAAGTTACCAGAAATCAAAAGGCCATTTGAAAAATACGCACGCAGTGGAAAGGACAAACAGCCAAAAATACTCTAGCAGCGGAATACAACATATAATCAAAGTACTCGATACACAATCACATGCCATAGCCAGTATCCTCCGGGAAGCTCATCTCTTCACGACCGCTAAAAGCTTGATATCCAAGAATCTAAAAAGAAAGCCCACGATGGGGTCAGCCATAATACCCAACAATGATAACGATCACATCACATCAATAATTACATACCAATGAAAATACTAAGTAAGAATACTACCAATGTAATCTCACCGCCATAACTTTACCAACTCGTGATAATAATTACCAAAGTTCACATCTCGTATCCTATCAACGACACAAAAACCTCATACCGAAATATCTGTATTGTATCTCAACAATACCCAAGGTTCTCAAAACATTATCATAACTCACTGTTACGAAATCTACCAACTCTGTCCAACCCAATCCATCGGGTAACCTCATCACATCTAAACACGATAATCGATTGTCCATCAAAATACAATTACCAAAGGAAATACGGAACATACCTCGGGATGCACAATACCACGACAATCATGTCGGTCTAATCCGAGATCAGATCGATACAACATACGGACATGGTCCTAACACAAGACCTACAAATGCATGCTCATATGACAACGTCAATATGCTCACATTAATAACAACAATGTATACTTATGGATAACCCATAATATAAGTATTGTAATATCCGCAATTTCGATTTCCAGTAATATATTTTTTTTCGGCGGGAGTCCATTTTGACGACTCGCTCCTGACCGTTTCGTTATTTCGAGAATGATTAATTCTGCACTTTTTGTAATCCGAGTTCGTTTCGGTATCGTTTTGTTGAGTTCCGTGTTCTTAAGTGGTTTTTCTGCACTTGAATTCGATTCTTGCGAATCTCGTCCGAAACTATTGTTTCGAGTTTCTCGTAAGTTCATTTAATGTTATTATTCATGTCGGAATCATGTGTTCTCTTAGTGCCCGAATTCTTCTTTGCGAGTACTTCGTAACCGTATCTTCGATTCGTATTCAAGTTCGGGTTTCGGGGTCGTCCGGGCCGTCGGAGTTAGTCCCGGCCGAGTCATGGCCGGGCAGGTTGGGCCCAGGCCAGCCCTGGCCGAGTTACGGCCTGAAGGGCTCGGCAGTTACGTACGTAAGGCCGGTTACGTACGTAAGCCTTGGCCGGTTACATACGTAACGCTGCCGGCATTATTGGGCAGTAGGTTCGGCCATGGCCGGTTACGGCCGTAACCCTTGGCCGGTTACGTACGTAACTCTGCCGGCAGGCAGCCTATTTAAGGCCCAGCAGACTGGTTTTTCACCCATTTTCTCATTCTTTTCCTTCTCTTCCGCGGCTGGAGGTGTGGTTATCATGGAGATATGTTGTTGGACAATCAATCCATGAAGTCTTGGAGTTCATATCATCAATCATCCATCCTATAACATCCCTTGATCGAGCGAATCAGGTCAGATTTTCTAGAAATCTAATTTTGGGGAATTTGGGTATTTTGGTTGTTTTCATCCGTTTAATCCAATTTAACTTAGGATTGTGATGGATTGATGATTATTTAGATGTATTATATCATTTCCCTCGTTATTCCATGGTTGGATCTTATCGATTCGTTGTTTTGGTCGAGTTCTTGATCGATGCCTTGAAGGTGTCCGGTAGAATGTCATAGAGGGGTTTTCGGACGTTCTACGATTATTCTTCCTCGTATTATTGTTGATTTATTAATTATATGATGTTAGGGTCGAGTTTCTTGCGAAGTAACCGTGTTGAACCCTTCCGTTCGTTGTCATCTTCCTTTTCGATAGCATCGGGCGTTCCAAAGCTTCCCGGTTGAGCCGTGTACGTCGGAATACTTGCGTGCCGATTTCGAGGCAAGTACCTTGTCCATACAATTCTTATTTTGTGGATATGATAATTAGTGATCGTCTCTATTTGCTTGTTTGATCATTTGATTTGAACTTTCAAAAGATTCGTTTTAACCTCGTTAAGGGTCCACTTTCAAAACGCGTGTATTTTGTGAATATTGTGCCTCGTGAATGATTAAGTGAACCCTATGAATTCGCTTGTTGTTGTTGTTGTTTTTGTTGTTGTTGTTGTTGTTGTTGTTGTTGTTGTTGTTATGCTTTGGTAAAGTATATACATATATTATCTCTTTTCGGTGCGTTGTGATTTGATAATTGTGTCGTGCTTGGCGTTGTTGCCTTTGGGTGGATTACTTGGATATGTTTGGTATGATATGTTATTTGTGTGTGCTTTACTTACCTCCGGAGGGTCCGACGAGGCCTCAAGGGAATCTATGGATTCGTTTTGGATTCATGAGTTTGTTTCGCTAGCCAGCTCGGGAGGGTCCGACGGGGCCTCGAGTGGGATTTGTGGCTTTGCTCCGGTCCTAGGCGACGTGTGTGCTTGATTGTTTCGCTAGCCAGCTCGGGAGGTTCGACGGGGCCTCGAGTGGGATTTGTGGCTTCGTCCCGGTCCTAGGCGATGCGAGTGCGTGTGTATGTTTTGTGTATGTGTTTCCTCACCTCGGGAGGGTTCGACGGGGCCACGGAGGGAGTCCAATGGTAGAGCCCTGGATTCACGAGTGAAACTTCATGAGTGCGTGTGTATGTTTTGTGAATGTGTTTTCTCACCTCGGGAGGGTTCGACAGGGCCACGGATGGAGTCTAATGGAAGAACCCTGGATTCACGAGTGAAACTTCACAAGTGCGTGTGTATGTTTTATGTCCGTCAAGGACGCGTGGCGTGAGTTTTAACCTTGTGTATTGTTGTTGGTTTCATTTGTGAAAACAAAACCTTTGGGTTGTGACCTCTGTTGATTTTGGAAAGAGAAGGATTCGGTAATCCTAAATTGTTTTCTATTAAAACTCTCGGTGACATTTTAAAATGTTTTATAAATTGTTTCCCTTGATTTGTGATCTTTCGGTGTTGGAATATTTTTCCCAAACTCTTGCCTCGGGAAGTACTTTTCGTTTCGTTTGGATCTTTGTGGATTCATGGTTATTGTTATTCGTGTAATGTGAATTGTATGACTCGTATTTTGCACTTTGTTCTTGCACTAGCAAAACAGTGGAGTTTTGCTAACCCCCGAGTATTCGGGGGGTGGATGTATGTTTTTGCATTCAGGTTTTGGGAGCATAACACAGGGTCGGCACGAAGGATGATGAAAGATGATCGATACTAATCACATGAGGAACCGTACGTTGTTGTATTGGTTCAGTTGTACTTTATTTTCCGCTGCAGTAATTTTTCCCCGTTGTGCGGGAGTTGTCGTATTTTGACCCCTGCGTGGGCATGAATTGTAATTGAGTTGTATGTTTTTATAGAAAGACCAAGTCGGTCTACTAAGTTATTGTAGACTTAAAGGCATCGTCGAGTTGTTCATTTGTTGTTACCAGCCTAGTAGATCCTTGAGGAAAGGTTCTACGACGTGTAATATCCCTGAGCGGATTGGGGGTGTTACATAAATGGTATCGGAGCTTAGGTTGTGGAAACCTAGGCTGTCGGGTCAAGATGTGTCTGTTGAGTTTTGTCTCGTCGGATTTTGTCTGACTGAGTCGTGTCGCGACGCGTCATCTGAGTTTGTTGGTCGTGATTAGTATCGTGGGGCGATCATCATCTTCGTGCGACCTCTGAATGTAAGTCTCCATTCTTTGTGTTTGTGCCTCGTCTGATGCGAGTTACAGGTATGATTATGAGTTAATTGACGGAATCCTGTTATGGATTTTGATTTCGTGATATTTGGTTATTTGACTCTCATATTTCGTTCATATGAGGAGTAGTGTTGCTGGATTGTGCATGTTGGACTGTATTTCTTTTATCCGTTGCGTGAGTTCTTTTGTAATGGCTTTCGGTATTTACCGACTGAGTTTTATTTCGAAAACCGATTCCCTTAATTGAGTTTTTGGCATTATGGCCTTGATCGTTTTGGCAAAATTCTTATGACGGTATTTAGTATTTTGTAAATGGCTTTTGTGAGTTTTTGAAATATTACCGTCATCGGCCTTTTTGGCGTTTTTGTAAATGGTTTTTAGCCTGGTGGGTTCTGGCGCGGGACCCATAGCGCTATAATATTCCGTGTAATTACCTGAAATTTTTGGGCATTCTAGCCCATTGAATTATCTTTGAAAACCTTGAGTATCTTAGAAAATAAATTTTGGGACGTACTTTTAAAATAAATTATTTTCTCGTGGTACATCCAAGGTGCCACAATATGTTTCAAAATTCTTCTACCGAGAGGACCAAAATGTTTTGAGATATTTTCAATGTTTTAGAAACACTTTTACTTAGACCCGAGGGTCGAATATTCTGAAAGTTTTTCACTAAGAGAAAGTGTCCCCATTTTTATCAAATGTGAAATGGTTCTCCAAAGTCTCGATAACGATGTTTCACGTTTGTACTTTTTGAAAGGTGATACTCGAGATCAATCGGTGTTTCCAAAATTATTTTCAAAAGGTGGTTTTCATTTTTTTTAAAAACCTATTAATTCCCGTTTGCGGTTTGGGAATGTATGTATGATGTTTGCTTTGTAGATATAATGTTAACTTCAGAATATGATCGAACTGGTGGCATGAACGTCGAGGCGTTGCCACGCATTTGTTGTACTGGCCCTCTGTGAGAGGTGTGAACTGGTATTTACTATTTGTCGACTCGTGGTGATTTGCGTGTTGTCGCACGAGTGTGAGATGTTGAAGCTTGGGTTTGTACGTTTGTGTACATGTGTGATTGTTTCATGATGGTTGTAATTATGTGTTGGTTATCGTTCGGGCCGTTGAGGTCGCCGAATGATACCGTCGTTGCTGTAGTGTTTGTGTGTGTATTACTTTACGATGGTAATTGATGTATATGATATGTGTTATGATTCTTTGTAGTCCTGAGTTGGCATCTCAGTTATGTTGTTTTGCGACGTTATGCCCCATTGTATGTAGCATTTGTATTTTCAGTATGCCGAGCCGAGGTGTTTCAACCGTGATGTGCCGGGGGCATACACGTGCAAATTGTCCTTCCTCGCCAGTGACGTGTTTCAAGTGCGGACTCGAGGGACACCAAATCCAGTTTTGAGAATTGGTTATCGAGACTTTCGGAGTTCGCGCTTCAGCACAGATATCAGAATCGGCTCTGAGAGGCCCATGGGAGATTTTTCTGTCGGTTGCTTTTTGTGTTATTTCCTTACCTTGTTGTTTCGAACTTTGGAAATTAAGTTCTTTTATTCGAAGTGGATCGGATTTGGAACTTCTGTGTTTTCGACTCTGTCGACTCGTTTATGTTCGTTAACATTTTTTGAGCTTGCCCTGCCCTTGCTTTTGTTGATCGAACGAGGGTGGTATTGTTTCGGAATTACTCGTTTGTCGTTGTGACTTTTCAATTGCTATTCCCTTTCCTGTGGACCTTATGTGAATGCACATCTCGTTGTTTTCACCGGATCATATATTGTCTTGAGTTGAGATGTGAACCTTGGAGTTGTTGTTTGAATTTTATTGTTCTTCGTGATTCGAACATGATTGTTCGATTTTTGTTGTCTCGATCGTTGTGGTTCGATCGTTTGATTGTTCGGTTTTTGTTGATCTCGTTTCGTGATTGTTGAACGTTCAGGCTCCTTTGTAATTACCTTAAGTTCAGGAAACTAGTCCCATTTTTGATCTTCCAACCCTTGGGCGGTGGAATTCCGTATTTCTTCAGCGATTGGCTCGCGTTTTGATTGATGTACCGTTGGGTTGGTCAATCATATTGATTTTCATTCGTTGTGTTTTGTGATTGTTCGGATAATCGACTTGATTGTATTATCTGTTTGATAACGCTTGTCACTTGTTGGTTTTATTATGTCTCTACCGGTGGCGTTGTGTTGGTCGTCGTGGAGCGTGTTTTCACGCCGTATATTCCTTTGCGTTGCTTGTAACGTTTCGCCGTTGGGCGTAAGTTATGCGTTTCTTGTGTATCTCGTTGAGTTTTCCTGGCGGGATATTGCTTCTCCCTACTTATTTTAAGTTTCGGGATGAAACTTCTTTTAAGGAGGGTAGTATGTAATATCCGCAATTTCGATTTCCGGTAATATCTTTTTTTTCGGCGGGAGTCCGTTTTGACAACTCGATCATGACCGTTTCATCATTTTGAGAATGATTAATTCTGCACTTTTTGTCATCCGAGTTCGTTTCGGTATCGTTTTGTTGATTCCGTGTTCTTAAGCGGTTTTTCCGCACTTGAGTTCGATTCTTGCCGAAACTGTTGTTTCGAGTTTCTCATAAGTTCATTTAATGTTATTATTCATGTTGCGAGCCTTGGTTTGATGTTTCGATCGTGTATCGTGTATTTCGGACGTTTTGGGCCATTTTCGTATTTTCCCAAAGTTTAGGGTAATTACTTTCCGTTGTCGAATTTCGAGCCTTCAGGTGGTCGGAATCATGTATTCTCTTAGTGCCCGAATTCGTATTTCCGAGTACTTCGTAATCGTATTCGATTCGTATTCAGGTTCGGGTTTCGGGGTCGTCCGGGCCGTCGGAGTTAGTCCCAGCCGAGTCATGGCCGGGCAGGTTGGGCCCAGGCCAAGCCCTGGCCGAGTTACGGCCTGAAGGGCTCGGCAGTTATGTACGTAAGGCCGGTTACGTACGTAAGACTTGGCCGGTTACATACATAACACTTCCGGCATTATTGGGCAGTAGGCTCGGCCATGGCCGGTTACGGCCGTAAGCCCTTGGCCGATTACGTACGTAACTCTGCCGGCAGGCAGCCTATTTAAGGCCCAGCAGACGGGTTTTTCACCCATTTTCTCATTCTTTTCCTTCTCTTCCACGGCTGGAGGTGTGGTTATCATGGAGAGATGTTGTTGGACAATCAATACAGGAAGTCTTGGAGTTCATATCATCAATCATCCATCCTATAACATCCCTTGATCGAGCAAATCAGTTCAGATTTTCTAAAAATCTAGTTTTGGGGAATTTGGGTATTTTGGTTGTTTTCATCCGTTTAATCCAATTTAACTTAGGATTGTGATGTATTGATGATTATTTAGATGTATGATATCATTTCCCTTGTTATTCCATGGTTGGATCGTATCGATTCGTTGTTTTGGTCGAGTTCTTGATCGACGCCTTGAAGGTGTCCGGTAGAATGTCATAGAGGGGTTTTTGGACGTTATACGATTATTCTTCCTCATATGATCGTTGATATATTAATTATATTATTTTAGGGTCGAGTTTCTTGCGAATAAACCATGTTGAACCCTTCCGTTCGTTGTCGTCTTCCTTTTCGATAGCATCGGGCGTTCCGAAGCTTCCCAGTTGAGCCGTGTTCGTCGGAATACTTGCGTGCCTATTTCGAAGCAAGTACCTTGTCCATACAATTCTTATTTTGTGGATATGATAATTAGTGATCATCTCTATGTGTTTGTTTAATCGTTTGATTTGAACTTTCAAAAGATTCGTTTTAACCTCGTTAAGGGTCCACTTTCAAAACGCGTGTGTTTTGTGAATATTGTACCTCGTGAATGATTAAGTGAACCCTATGAATTCGCTTGTTGTTGTTGTTGTTATTGTTATGCTTTGATAGTATATATATACATATATTATCTCTTTTCAGTGCGTTGTGATTTGACAATTGTGTCGTGCTTGGCGTTGTTGCCTTTGGGTGGATTACTTGGATATGTTTGATATGATATGTTATTTGTGTGTGCTTTACTCACCTCGGGAGGGTCCGACGGGGCCTCGAGGGAATCTATGGCTTCGTCCTGGATTCATGAGTTTGTTTCGCTAGCCAGTTCGGGAGGGTCCGACGGGGCCTCGAGTGGGATTTGTGGCTTCATCCCGGTCATGGGCGACGTGTGTGCTTGATTGTTTCGCTAACCAGCTCGGGAAGGTCCGACGGGGCCTCGAGTGGGATTTGTGGCTTCGTCCCGGTCCTAGGCGATGCGAGTGCGTGTGTATGTTTTGTGAATGTGTTTGCTCACCTCGGGAGGGTTCGACGGGGCCACGGAGGGAGTCCAATGGTAGAGCCCTGGATTCACGAGTGAAACTTCACGAGTGCGTGTGTATGTTTTATGTCCGTCGAGAACGTGTGGCGTGAGTTTTAACCTTGCGTATTGTTGTTGGGTTCATTTGTGAAAACAAAACCTTTGGGATGTGACCTCTGTTGATTTTGGAAAGAGAAGGATTCGGTAATCCTTAATTGTTTTCTATTAAAACTCTCGATGGCATTTTAAACTGTTTTATAAATTGTTTCCCTTGATATGTGATCTTTCGGTTTTGGAATATTTTTCCCAAACTCTTGCCTCGGGAAGTACTTTTCGTTTTGTTTGGATCTTTGAGGATTCCTGGTTATTGTTATTCGTGGAATGTGAATTGTATGACTCGTATTTTACACTTTGTTCTTGCACTAACAAAACAGTGGAGTTTTGCTAACCCCCCCGAGTATTCGGGGGGTGGATGTCTGTTTTTGCATTCAGGTTTTGGGAGCATAACACAGGTCGGCACGAAGGATGATGAAAGATGATCGATACTAATCACATGAGGAACTGTACGTTGTTGTATTGGTTCAATTGTACTTTATTTTCCGCTGCAGTAATTTTTCCCCGTTGTACGGGAGTTGTTGTATTTTGACCCCTGTGTGGGCATGAATTGTAATTGAGTTGTATGTTTTTATTGAAAGACCAAGTCGGTCTACTAAGTTA
The DNA here is from genome assembly GCA_033398695.1 of Orobanche coerulescens. Lineage (NCBI taxonomy): Eukaryota > Viridiplantae > Streptophyta > Magnoliopsida > Lamiales > Orobanchaceae > Orobanche > Orobanche coerulescens. Next base: position 9,036,428 of record CM065814.1, read on the forward strand.
TTGTAGCCTTAAAGGCATCGTCGAGTTGTTCTTTTGTTGTTACCAGCCTGGTAGATCCTTGAGGAAAGGTTCTACGGCGTGTAATATCCCTGAGCGGATTGGGGGTGTTACACGTATGCACAACAACAACAACAACAACAACAACAACAACAACAACAACATATGGTAATCCAATGATGCAGCGCACACAACTATATATTCTCATGATGATCCAGTCGGACCAACGCATGGTGGAAATACCTGTCCAGCGATCCAGCGCACACAGCTATAGATTCCCATGATGATCCCATCAGACCAACGTATGGTGGACATATGACGACAATGCACAACTGCACAAAACAACAATACACAATGCATGACAACAACAATACACAAATGCATCACAACATGATCGACACAAAATGACAAAAATGATATATTACTTGCCCCGAGTCCTTCGAGAGCAATCTCGATGTCAAAACCATCACCAACAATTATCCTCAATATTCGACGGTCCAAAATGTCACAGATGGTAGATAATTCATGTTACATTATGATTTAAATTCCCAAAATCTGAAAACAACGTACAATCCCAAATCTCCTGTGTTCACAATTATAATTATTGCTATACAAATTATAAACGAATGAAATCGAAACCATTCATTAAATATTATAAACTGTGCAAGTAATACTTGCCTCAATACTGACACGACGATAATGAAGCCGTTACCATTCCTTGTCGTCGTCGTCTACAAGTTCCTCGGCTCCCGGCCAAATCGATTCAAGAAGGTTCTCGAACACGACCGCAACACACTTTCTAGTCAACCATTATAACAAACGATCAATGATCACAACCTATTGAAGTAATCAATTAACACATATTCGATAATAATCAATTCCCGATATAACCAATCAGTCAAACTCAATGGCTCAACAATTCCTCGATCATATACAAAACCAAATAATCCAACTCAACAAATACGAACTCATATCAACAAGTATGTATGTTTGTATGTATTTGCCAACGTAGTTGTAAAACTGAGAGGAGAGAACCCTTTTCCAATTGCTGGGAGTTCTCTATTTATAGGACTGGGTCCTGCTGGGCGATCGCCTCTGCTGTATTATAATAAGCGGGCGATCGTCTTTTAGCACATGGGCTGGTCTCCTTAAAGTCTGCAGGAGTTGCTGGCAGCCAGCTGTGCGGTCCAATGAGAAGTCTGCACGCATCTGAGTCGCTGTCACGGGCGGTCCCACCTTGTACCTTTCGGTGGGTTTGTCGGTAGGTGATAAGATGGTGACAGGCTGTGGTCAACGATCCATGAAACGCAGCGCCTGTCGTGGATCTGCACATGGGGGCTGCTTTGAGATTCAGTCTTCGTGGTCTTTGACGGACGAAGGCCTCTGTTCGCGGCACTGGACGGTCGTCTTATGTCGGGCACCAGAGACGGTCGCTAAATACCAAAAGCAATCGCCTTGAGAGTCGATCGCTAGATACTCGAAGGTGGACTGTTATCTCCGCTTAGGCGAGTTCGCCGTAGCCTGATTGGTCGTGGACTCAGTCGCTCGGCCTTGTAGTCGGTTTAATCGATTTTCGCAACCATGGCGGCACTCTTCTACTTCGGACCATCATGTCAGATGACGATCCTTGACGGTATATGTTGTGCTAAGGGAGGAGATCGCTGCCTAGGTCCATCATGTCGATGATGAACTTTAGGGAGCGAGCGAGTCATCCTCTTTTTCGAAGCGTTAGCTCAGGCAGTAGCCTTTTGTTCAATGAGGTGGGAAATCGGGGAGAGACGTCCGATGTTCCCTTCTCTTGATTGAAGCATGTAGATACGGTCGCTGAGGTTGATCGAGGGGTTGGCTCGTATGAGCTTTCCGGCCTGTTTGCGTTCAACTCGGGCGACCGTGTTGGGAGATTGGAGGGGCTCCGGCTCAGCCAATAAGCTGTCCAACTTGCCTTCTTCGAACAATCTCCAGAGTTGTCTGAGGAGGTCGTGGCTTTGGTTGGTGTTGTGGCCGGGACTCTTGTGGTAAGCACAATACTGATTGTGGTCCAGATGACCGTGGTCCCTTATCGCCTTTGGCCTGTTCAGCGGTTCGCGCCCCTTGATGGCATCGAAAATGTGGGCCGGAGTTCGGTTGAACGCGTGGAGGAGATGGGTTTCCATATCCTCGTAGGCCTTGAGATCGCCGGATGGCTTGGCGACCGTATTTTTGGATTTAGCGATCGCCGTCTTTCGGGCAGGAGGTGGCGTTTCCTCACCTAGGCGGAGGGTGAGTAGCTTTTGCCTAGCCAGAAAGTCGACAGCCTTAGCACGGATGATCGCGTAGGTTGGGGGGATGTCCTTCGTGAGATGTCTAAACATGGGTGAGTGACCGTAGAATCCCCCCAGGACCGAATAGAGGGCGAGCTCGTCGCTGATGGGCTCGCCAGTGAGGACGATTTCGTCTACTCGGTCGATGTAATCCACGTCGGATTCGTATTCCCCCAGTGGGGGCCTTTGGGTCTGTTGACCTTGGCGGCGAAGTATGACGTGAAGTCACTCGCCAGTTTCTCAAAGGAGATGATCGATCGTGGTGGTAGTGAGACGTACCACCTATGGTCCAGCTCGCCCAGCGTTAATGGGAAGATTCGGCACTTGGTCGCATCTGATGCTCCACACACGGTCATGTAGATCCGGAACTTACTTAGGTGGGTTTTGGGGTCCGATCTCCCTTTATATAGAGGTGTTTTGGGAGGAGCGATCCTTGGTTGCACGGGGGCGAGCTCGATGTGGACCGCGAGTGGCTCGGTCGGTCCGATGATTTTTCTACTGGTGCTTGCCCCAGTATCCAAGAGTGCTTTCATTTTGTCGAGCTGGTGTTGCATAGTGGCCATCGCTGCGGCTTGTCTGCACGCGGCTAGGCACTCTGAGCGGGAGCCGAGGCGATCAAGTACTGACCCCCTGGCGTTCGGAGTGGGAGCCAAACGGTTGACTCGTGTTCGGCTGGGAGTTGGGTATGCCGAACTCCTGGTGACGGACTCGGATTCCGTCGTCTCGTGGTTGGGGTCAGAATGCCCCGGTCGCCATGATGGGTCGCTTCCCAAGCGACTGAATACAGAATCGTCCGGCCGTGCGAGAGCCTTTTCTCGCGAATCGGGGCTTTCTGACGATCGCTCACCCAGTAGCCCTTTGAACTTCCATTTTCCCACGCGGTGGATGGCCGAGGGAGTTATAGCGGGCGTCGCGCATGCTCTCCGTATATCCTTTAGGATGGCCATAGCCTCCTAGATCTGTTTTGCGGTTTGGAACTAGTCGAGTGAGAGGCTGGGGCCACCCCTCATGTGCAGGATCGAGAGTCTCGCGTTGCCGCGGCTCCCCTCTGTCGTCGGATGGGGCTCGGATTGAGCCGGGATATGGTGTTTGGCGGTTCGGAGAGTGGCTCTCTTCGACGTGGTGTCGGACGTCATGATTCTGAAGGTTTTGTTTGAAGCGCAGTGAGTGTCAATTCAAGTATATGCCCAGAGAACAGTGAGTGTTCTTCGGGACGGTAGGAATAAAAATGAAAGTAAAAGGCCATTCTTCTAGCGCCAATTGTTGCTACCCAAAATATTATCCAGAGATAGATATTGCTGGAATGGATAGATAGCAAACAAAGTGCGAAAACACTTCCATGAGAAAGTAAATAACACAAGATTTTCCAGGGTTGTTAGTCCGGGGCTTGAATGCTCTCGTGAGATGTTATTAATACAAATATTCTAGAATTCAATTATTAATGTTAGAATACTATTACAATGAGTATAACGATTCTAGTTATCTTAGCTAGTGAGCGTGTAGATTGCCGTAAGAACCAGATATGATGCTCTGTGAGTTCTTGTAACAACGTTGATGAATTGTGACGATCGTGAGAAATCGACAGTCTCTCATGGTGTGTAGCTGCTGTGTGTTTGAGCTTCTGGGCTTGTGAGTCTCTTTGAAACTATACTGTGGAGACTTCTTGCCTCTGCCGACCATCTTCTGGTTGAGAGGTACTGAGAGAGAAATCTTGAGGTAGATTCGGGAAAGGAAGCATAGAGCATGAAAGTATGTATGTTTGTATGTATTTGCCAACGTAGTTGTAAAACTGAGAGGAGAGAACCCTTTTCCAATTGCTGCGAGTTCTCTATTTATAGGACTGGGTCCTGCTGGGTGATCGCCTATGCTGTATTATAATAAGCGGGCGATCGTCTTTTAGCACATGGGCTGGTCTCCTTAAAGTCTGCAGGAGTTGCTGACAGCCAGCTGTGCGGTCCAATGAGAAGTTTGCACGCGTCTGAGTCGCTGTCATGGGCGGTCCCACCTTGTACCATGAAACGCGGCGCCTGTCGCGGATCTGCACATAGTAGGTGCTTTGAGATTCAGTCTTCGTGGTATTTGACGAAAGAAGGCCTCTGTTCGCGGCACTGGACGTTCATCTTAGGTCGGGCACCAGAGACGGTCGCTAAATGCCAAAGGCGATCGCCTTGAGAGTCGATCGCTAGATATTCGAAGGTGGACTGTTATCTCCGCTTAGGCGAGTTCGTCGTAGCCTGATTGGTCGTGGACTCGGTCGCTCGGCCTTGTAGTAGATTGCCTGTCGAGATGTATAAATATCGACATAACATACGTAATATGTACGAAGACTTGCTACAGTAAATCTCCATTTAACGTACGTAATACACTACTCATAGCGTACCTTATCTAGGATTTGACTCGCCCATGAACGTTCTTCGCTGAAAGATGCCGACCACAGGTCCCACCTGTCGGCCATAGCCTGATCCTGTCTAATTCCCCTCATTACGTACGTAATGCGTTGTACATAGCGTACGTAACACTTAGCATTTTAGCATACGTTATCTCATAAACTTAATGTATGTTAAGGGCACTGTACTTAGCCATTTTCAGCTATTCTTGTCTAACGTCTCAACATACTAGATACGTATACACGACATACTGAATACACATACTCTTTCCAACAATATTCTCGTACGATACGTCCGACACACAATATCTTCAAACACAAGTGTCAACCAAGTCCGATAATTATACCAATATAGATGTCTCAATCCGTCAATTATTTTATCCATACTGTACACATTCCATACTGTACAACTTAACTTGGATAAAATAACATTAAACAATAGTAGTAGAAATTCCGGATATTACAAATATGATCTCCTGGACGTCGTAGCCCGAAGTCCCTCTGAACGAACCGGCATCCTAGTTCTCTCACCAGAAGAAACTGAAGGGTTCTTCCGAGCAAGCTCCTTGATCAAAAGATCTACTCCAAGATCCTTCTCGATGAATTCACTAAGTGAATTACAATTATGATTGAACAACTGCATCCTAGACTGTGGGTTTAGCCTCTTGCTAAAATACTTGACCTTATCTTCTTCAGTACGGATAACAGACGAAGCAAACTGAAAAAGTCCAAAAAACTTGTCAGCAGTGACGATAACACCCTCGTCCTCGACGGATTCGGGGTTCAAAAACTCTGACAACTTGGCTTCACTAAGTGGAGCCGGATAATACCTCTCTAACATGAGAGTCTTGAACTCGCTCCAAACACAATCATGATCGGTGGGCTTCACAGAAAGCCACCAAGAATAAGCACCCTTACTCAAATAGTAAGTCGCTACTGCCACCTTACTCCCTTCCGTACACCGAACCATGTCGAAGAGTTTATCAAAATATTCAAGCCAATAAACAATGTTAGCTGGTTCCGATGAACCCTCAAAAGTAGGCGGCCTATAACGAGAGATATCACCAACAATCTGACTCACGCCCCCAGTCTTCCCATGAAACGGCACCTGGAATCCCTGCTGCGGTGGACCACGAACCATCGAGGCCTGCATGGTCTCCACTATCCGTGTCATCTAAGTTATCAGTAAGAAAGGTTCGATGTGTCCACTCTCAATCTGATTGACTCCTCGGGTATGATGTCCCGAAGGAGAATCGTTCGCGTAGGTAACACCACTAGTCGAACTCTGATCCATCTCGGCATCCGTACATACATAAACATGAGGTTTTGGGTTCTGAATCGATCTGTAGCCCTTACCCCCTCTTCCACGTCCTCGGATTCCTGTTTCCATACTGAAAGAATAACGTTCGATCATGATAATAACTCAAATATGCCTCAACGGCCAATCCAGAATGCTAAGTTAATAGCCAAACACGAGTATACATACTCAAAACAATCACATCAATCATGCTAATCATAGACAATCCAGAGCCCACATATGCTGGACAAATCGAGCTGATTAGATCGATATTACAAGGAGTTGAGTGCTTTTAGCTTTTAGTTTTTCATATTCCAACTGCGGTCCGTTTGAAGATAGTTCAATTATGCTAGACTTTCTTATGGTGGAGCGCCAGTCCCTCTGTTGCCTGGACAACAATTTGCTTGCTTAAGTTGGAATGGGGGCTTGGTATTCGGGACCTTGGTTCATGGAACCAATCGTTACTTGCTAAAACTCTTTGGAATATTCATTCCAAGAAAGACACATTGTGGTACCGTTGGATCCAACACTATTACATTCGTAATATATCATTTTGGGAGTGGACACTTGACAAAAGGCCACCGGCCCTAATGAAAAATCTCCACAATATACTGGACATTATGTTGAACCATCTCGCCTCTTGGTAAAAATTCGAAGCACGACTTTTGGAATGGGGATCCAAAAACTTTAATAAAGGGAGGAAAAAAGGTGTACAATTTTTTCCATCCTACCGATATAAAGAAGCCTTGGGATACCATGGTGTAGGCTACTGGCGTGATGCCAAAGCACGCTTTCTCGCTATGGCTTGTAGCCCAGGGGCGTTTGAGAACAAAAGATAGATTGGGACATTTGGGATTGGACGACACATGCTGTCTTTGTGCTTCTCATCAAGAAACGGTGGTGCATCTCTTCTATGCTTGCCCCTTCAGTGCCGAAATATGGGCAGGCAGTAAAAGATGGATTGGAATTTTGAAGAACATGTCTACTCTTAGTAGTGCTCTCAAATGGATCAAGAAGGAGGCCCGAGGGAACACTAAGAAGCCCAAGACACAAAAAATCACCTTGGCTTCTACCATCTACCATATTTGGAATGCTCGTAACCGTTTGATTTTTGAAGGCGAGGCCTTGCATCTGGAAATGGTTATTCACAGAATTAAAATGCATGTCTTTATGATTTTGTACTCTTTATAGGTTAGAGTTTATTGCATCTGAATACGAGTGAGGAGTCGACTTGTGGCTGCCCTCTTGATATTGTTATATCTAGCATTCCATATTGAGGGTCCGACGTGTGGCTTTCCTTTATTGTTGGTTTTCCCCGTGTTTGCCCGGTGTATGTGTATAACTCTTCTGATCAACTAATTCATTTTTATCGATAAAAAAATAGAAAGAGCTCTCAGTATGTCAATCCTTACTATGTCTGGACCTAGTAAGTTTCCCCGTGTTGAGTCAAATTAAGCCGCATGCTCCACTCTTGGTGGTGCCCTTCCATCAATGGCTTTAAGTCTTAGCCTTGCGACCATACTCCCCCCGGAACCTAAAGACTTTGATTTCTCAGAAGGTGCCGGCGGAGTCCTAAAAGCAACATCCGCCGATCCCTGGTCGACATCGTTTATGGTTGAGACTAGGATGGTATTTGATTAATGGAAACATCTTTGGAAAATGCTTTCGCAATTGTTTGTCTTTCATAAATCCAATACTTTCACCTCTGACTATGAAATACGAATACCCCCGACTGTCCCTATTAATCATTACTCCGATCCCGAAGGCCAATTAAATAGGACCTGAATCATATAATGTTATCCCATGGTAATGTGTACAAAGCGTAGTGTCACAACCCGATATGTCGTATCTGTGTTGACCATCTAAATGAGGCGTGCTTCTGGTTAGTTTGCCACAAGTGGGGTAAAGGGGGCGACATTAGCGTTAAGGCGTTGTTTGCCCGGATGCATCGGTCTGGCCGAGTCAGGCATGCCGACCCGGTTTAGTCCGGAGAGCTTGTCGCTGGTCGAGGACTTGACTATGAAGGGGATCGTTGCGGGTAGGGCACAACTGGTCGGGGGCTACAGTTGTCTCCCTGATGAGCCCATGGCATGGCGAAACTAGTTGGCATGCGTATGTGGGATAGGCTAGTCTCGGGTGTGAGTGGCCTCGGGACGCCTCACGGGCTTCGGAACTCCCATCCCGTGACAAATGGTATCGGAGCCGAAACCTCTCCCAGTACGGTATGGTTCGGGTATGGTCATGTTCTGCCGAAACCGATGAGGGTGGGGAGTGAACGCCGGTGCAAAGAGGGCATGGTCAAATACGACTCCTGACAAGGCTTCTAGGCGGAGAACATGAACCGATTCTATGCCGGAATGAGAGGTGTTCCTAGGCTTGTGAGATCAGACGGTCTGGGATATGGACACACTTGTATTGTGCACTATTGGTAGCTCCACCTATGCGGGGTCGGAAAAATGACCGGGGTGTAAGAGCGTGGATCATCGTGGGCCACTGTGGGACCTCGACATGTGGGAAAATGCAGCGTCTGAGGGAATGCCGTTCAACAGAGGTACAAACGCCAGGAAGCGCGTAGGGTGAAGGTTGATGTCGATTGGTGATACAGTATGTGCGCGGCGCACTGCGGGTAGCGCGAGGCGCGCGAGTGAAGAGCCTGTCCATCAAAGGATGGTGCCGTATGTTATTGGCCACGATCATTTTGTGTGCTTGGGACAATACAGTGTGTGGAAAGAAACATTCTTCCCCAGCACGAGGACGTGCTGTGATTTGAGTGGGGGAGGATGTCACGACCCGATATATCGTGTCTGTGTTGACCGTCCAAATGAGGCGTGCCTTATGGTTAGCTTGCCACAAGTGGGGTAAAGGGGGCGACCTTAGCGTTAAGGCATTGTTTGCCCAGATGCATCGGTCTGTCCAAGTCAGGCATTGCGACCCGGTTTAGTCCGGAGAGCTTGTGCTGGTATAGGACTTGACTATCAAGGGGATCGTTGCGGGTAGGGCACAACTGGTCGGCGGCTACTGCCGTCTCCCTGATGATGCCATGGCAGGGTGAAACCAGTTGGCATGCGTATGTGGGATAGGCTGGTCTCGGGGCGTGAGTGGCCTCGGGACGCCGCACGGGCTTCGGAACTCCCATCCCGTAATAGTAGGCTTTCTTTGAGCACTCTAATTTCTTCAAAATAACAGCGTCGGAGGAATGACCATGCAAATTAAGACTAGGAGCGCATCGCCGGCATAAGGGACAAGCCAACCGGTGCACACCCAAAGGCGGACCGAATGACCCAACCCAAAGTCCAACTACGAGCTTTTTAACTGCAACAACTTAAATATACACTATTGGAGCTGGAATTATTGTGGCTGCTGGCACCAGACTTGCCCTCCAATGGATCATCGTTAAGGGATTTAGATTATACTCATTCCAATTACCAGACTCTAGGAGCCCGGTATTATTATTTATTGTCACTACCTCCCCATGTCAGGATTGGGTAATTTGCCCGCCTACTGCCTTCCTTAGATGTGGTAGTCGTTTCTCAGGCTCCCTCTCCAGAATCGAACCCTAATTCTCCGTCACCCGTCACCACCATAGTAGCCTACTATCCTACCATCGAAAGCTAATAGGGCAGAAATTTGACTGATGCATCGCTGGCACAAAGGCTGTGCGATCCGTCGAGTTATCATGAATCATCGCAGCAACAGGTAGAGCCCGTGTCGACCTTTTATCTAATAAATGCATCCCTTCTAGAATTTGGGGTTTGTTGCACGTATTAGCTCTAGAATTACTACGGTTATTTGAGTAGCAGGTACCATCAAACAAACTATAAGTGATTCAATGAGCCATTCGCAGTTTCACAGTCTGAATTAGTTCATACTTTTTTTAACTATAACTGATTTAATGAGCCATTCGCAGTTTCACAGTTTGAATTAGTTTATACTTTTTTTATGAAAATTGAGGGGGGACGAGTTCCTCTACACGCCCAAGTGGAGGGGAGCTATGTCCTCAACAAGCTCAAAACAGCAAAACTCCACAATGGGCTAGGAGCTAAACGCAAAAAGATTTTTTACTCCTAATATACGGCAAAGAAATTTTATCTAAGCGAATAAACCCAAGAATCCTCCCAGTGATATCATAGCAAAAGGAGCAAAAATAATCCCTATGGTGACATCCTTGATTCGCCAAAAGTCGGCAACCGAGTTCCCTTTCCTATAAATATGGGAGAATCGAACTAAGGTCATAGCAACAATCTTATGAATCTTAGCAATCAAATTTTGGAGAAGCCAATGAGTGGTAGATGTCCCATGGATAAGACTGAGGCAAGTGGACGAGTCCACTTTGACCCAAATAATGTGATGATACTTCTCAAGACATAAGTCAAGGCCTCTCCAAATACCATAAAGCTCCGCAAAAGTATTGGTGTGTTCACCAACGTATTCCCAAAAACAAAAAATAGGAGACCCCAAGTGGTCTCTAACGATCCCCTCGGCAGCCGCGTGCCCTGGATTCCCTTTGGCCGCGCCATCGGTATTGAGTTTGACCCACCCGGGGGACGGCTTTAACCACCGAACAAAACTCACTTTCAGATAAGTGTTCCTGTTGATCTTGATATCAAACTTAGAAAGAATGGCATCGGCCCCTTTCCAAAAAATAAAGCTTTTCTTCCCTGCAACCTTGATGGTTTTGATGTAATTCCAAACCCGAGAGCACACACGATCGACCGTGAACGGTATGTTCTTCATTCTATTATCATTCCTACAACACCAAAGGAACCAAATTATAGGAACGGGAATGATATGGAAGATATGAATTTTACCTTTAGTTTTGTTAAACCAAATGGGGAAGATGTAATTAAGATCGTCCGAAACAGGTCTCGAAAAACCAATAAAAGGATTAAAAACATCCCACACCCCCGTGGCTACGGGCCCATTAAGAAAAAATGGGGGAGGGATTCCTCCCCATTACAACAATAACACCGGTCGTCGGCAACTATCCCCCTACGGATCAAACAATCAGGGGTGAGGATCCATTTGTGGAAAACTCTAACCATGAAAACCGATATAGTCAGAGTAATAGCAAAGTTCCAACATTTAAGCAAAAAATGATGGGGGGGATTCATTTGCCTAACTTTATCCCATGCACTTTTGAATGAGAAACCCCCACGAGGGGAAAGCTTCCAACAAGGCCTGGTTTGAAGACATTCGTGGGGAGAGCACTAATGAGGTTACAATAACTATGCGGGAGAACCTCCACGAGTTTAGGTCTATCCCAGTCCAAATTAGACCAAAAGTCTTGAAGACAATTTTTGGATTTGGTGGGGTGCAAAATAGATAAAGGCTAAACTCACACCAAGTATCATGCCAAAAAGAAGCATTAGCATTGCCACTACTCCAAACAATAAATTTATCAACCACATCCCTATTAGCACATAACCATTTCCAAGTCGGATAGTCAAAAGGATTGACTTTGACAACCATGGGGTGTAGCCTCTTACAATACTTGGATCTAAGGAGGTTGGACCAAATATTATTACTTGTCCGGAACCTCCACCATATGTTATACTCCGACGCATGAATTAAATCATTAAGATCACGACACCCTATACCTCCCTCGGAGATGGGGTAGCAAAGCCTTTTCCACGCGTCCCAATGCATTTTTTTTCTTGTGCTCACTATATCCCCATAAAAATTTATTGAAAAGTCTTTCGAAGAACAAAATGACATCAGCCGGCGGTTTAATAACTTGAAGTCCATAAAACAAAATGGAATTAACTCAATTCTACCTTCTAGAGAGAGGAGGTGGTGGTTCCAAGTGCAAATCTTATTTTGGATTTTAAGGATAATATTATTAAATATATTAAAGGTTGGGTTCCCCTTCCAAAGAGGCACCCCAAGATAAGTTATGGGCAAAAGCACATAAGTAAACTCCATGATTTTTTTCACAAGATTAAGAGAGTTGGGGGAGGGTTGTGCATCATGAAATTACTTTTAGCATTATTAATTTTTTGACCCAAGACCGCCTCAAAGTGATTAAGGCAATGACTGAGCATTTGAAGGTCCATACTCGAGGCTTTAACAAAAAGTAAAGTGTCATCGGCATAAACAAGATGCATGATTTGAAAGTTCTTCCGAATGACAAAAAACATGTGCGGGTTATTTTTAAAAGTGGAGTCAATGCATCTAGAGAAGTAATCTTCAGCCAAAATAAAAAGAACGGGAGATATAGGGTCACCTTGCAGAAGGCCCCTCTCACTTTTAAAATAACCCACCATGGAGCCGTTGATAATAATGGAAAACCAAGCATTACAAACGCAATTTTGAATGAATTGGATAAACCGGGCAGAAAAGCCAAAATGGGTAAGGACTTTAAAAAGAAAGTCCCAATTGATTCTATCATTAGCCTTTTCCATGTCAAGTTTAATGATAGTGTTAGCATTAGACCTAGAAATTTCATGGGTAACTTCTAAGGTCGTGAGAATATTATCCGTAATTAACGGTCTTTAATAAAACCCGATTGGGCGGGGTTAATCAATTGGGGTAAAATCTTGCTCAACCGTTTACTCAATAATTTCGAGATGATTTTATACGACGTATTGCACAAACTTATGGGCCTAAAGTCTTTCCACCTATTAGGAGAATGGGTTTTGGAAATGAGAGTTAATGACGTAGACCCGAACGCTTGCGAGAGATCCGACCCTCCGAAAAAGTCCAACACAATTTCAAAAACATAAACATGGATAAGCTCCCAACAGACTTGAAAAGATTAATGCTCATTGCCTTAGCCAATATTCGACTTTGCCGAATGCACCCATTACCGGATACAAATCACTAGGAGCACACATGATCATATCAGAACATGGTTCCCGAATTCAGAAGAATTTCCAAAAACCAATGCTCATTGCCAACATTCGAATCTACCAAATGCACCCATTACCGATACCCACAAAGAGCAAACAACAAAACATGTCATCCAATCGAGCTCACCATCAAGAAACTTGATTATTTATTTCACCGAAGCAACACCAACCGTCCGATAGGAACACACCATCTTTAAATATTAGGGACAATGGACCAATCAACCAAACCAACCGAGCATTTCAAGAGCAATGCTTCAAGAACGTAGCACTCCACTCCGATGTCTTACCCAAACAAACAACCGCCTCACCATGCTCGTCCGACCACCTATTAGGTTATCGAACGCCCACGTACCGGTACGTCATTTGCAAAGGCTACCCACCAAAGTAGCTCACTGAAATCTTGTTCTCAACATTGCCAAAAAAAGCCCATGAGCAAAAAGGGACCGCACTACCAAACTGACGGATCATTTCACTAGCAATGCTTCAACTCAAAGAACGTAGCTCTACACTACAATGTTCTGCCCAAAGAAACGACCGCCTCATCATACTTGCCCGACCACCTAGGTTATCAAATAGTCATATACTGGTACATCGCTCCCTCAGGCTACCCACAAAAGCAGCTAACTGAAATCTCGATCGAATAGTTACTAGGAAGTGCCCACAAGCGAGGGGAACAGCTTTACCGAACCAACCGAACAATTTGCTAGCAATGCATCTAATCGCAGAACATGGCACACCACTACGATGTTTTGTCCCAACAAGCGACCGCCTCACCATGCTCGTCCGACGATCTAATAGGTTATCGAACGCCCACGTACCGGTACGTCGCTCACTGAGACTGCCCACCTAAGCAGCTTACCGAAATCCCATTCGAGACAATGCCAGAAAAAGACCACGAGCAACGGAGGTGACCGCTCGACCAAACCAACCAACTCATGGATAACATCACAAATAAAAAATATAGCTTCTCTACTGCGATGTTTGCACAAGCAAGCAACACCCGCACCATGCTCGCCCGACTACCAGGTAGGTTATCGAACGCCCACGTTACGGAATGCCACTCGCTCACACTACCCACTGGAGCATGTCGCCGGAATCTTGTTCTCGACATTGTCGGAAAATTCTCGTGTTTCATGAGAGGGTGACTACTGGACTCGGTCCTTGGAAGTCACTCACAAGTAAGGAGCCAACTCGCTGACACCCTCTCTGACACCCTCCCCCCTATAATAGGCTTAGAAAAATAATCCCTTGTGGGTGCAGTAGATATTGGAAGGCTGGAGAACCCACTCCGATTTTAAAGACAATTTAAGTTATTATAAATTAATTATTCTATAAGTTTATATTGATAAAAAGTATAAGATAATATATTTATACTATAAAAAAAGTTATTTCTAATTTTATAAATATTAGTAAATTATATAAATAATAAATAACAAATAATTATTGAAATATAAATAAAATTAATAAATAAATCAAAAATATTAATTAAAAATAACAAAATAATAGTTTTTATTTTTCCAAATAAATATTATTTATTTTATAATATTAATTACTTACTGAAATATTATTTTTAATATAAAAAATAAATAAATTATTTTTTAGTTTAGTTAAAATTACGAAATAATAGTTTCTATTTTTTAAATATATTTTATTTGATAATAATTAATTGCTGCAAATTGTTAATAATATATAAAAATAAATAGTTTATTTTTTAATTTATAAAATTACGAAATAAAAGTATTTATTTTTTAAAATATATTTTCTTTATTTTAAAATATTAGGTAATTATTGTAAAATTATTTAATAATATATGACAAATAAATAATTTTGAATTAAATTGATAGATATTCATTAGTTAATTATCAAAAATAGTAGAGATATTTAAGACATGACGTGCTAATAGCTGTTACGAAATTTGGTTAACGCAAGTGCACGTTGTCGTAAACAAGTAATAAAGTAGTAAGAAAGTATCGTTCCCTCGAGGACTGATTCACTAATTACCGATTATGCGTATTCTAATTTTATTTGAACTATCGAAATTGGAGGTGCAAGTAATAATTAAAGAACATTAATAAAAAAATAAATAGTAAAATTGATTGTTCGAAGAAAAAAGATCAAATAGGGAATTAATCTAGGATTTTGAATCCACCTCGGTTTATCCGAATTACTCTTGATTTATATGAATTAAATGATTTCCCAATTTATTGAAGGCGAAAGTTTCTAAAATACTCTACCGCCTCTCCCGAGGTCAATAGAATTTTCTAAGGCGAATAACACACTCTATTCCTAGGTGAATTAATTCGACAATAGGCAAAAAGTACGAAATCTTCAGACATGTCACGTAATTCCTATGAGTATATTCCTATCTCACAAGATAAAACGGTTCTCACCAATTTTTCCTACCAACTCTCCTCTCCCGATTCGAGTTGCGTAATCAAAACAAATCAATCATAGGCCACATAATTGATAGTAATTAAAACAATTGGGAAAACTCAATAAGAAAGGGAAATATATTTTGATAATGCAAAATCAAAAGTTAATTCATCAAAACCTCGATTTCATCAAAATCCTAGAATAGGGTTCTAGCCTGACATGCTAGAAAATAATACAGAAAGAATTGAGGAAAGCATAAAAGAAATCAAACACAGTTGAAGAACTTGGATTCCTCCCTTCTCTAGCTTCTGCTCTCAGCTTGATCGGTGTTTTTCTCTTCCTCTTCGATGATTTCTCTTTAGGCCTTTAGTCCCTATTTATAACCATCATTCGCCTCCAAAACGCGTCCGGGAATTAGGTTGAAAACGGGCTTCCGAACAGTCCAAAAACGAAGGCTGGATCAGCAAACCCGCGCCGGGGGCCGCGGCCCGGCTTTAGTGTGTCGCGGCCCCAGTTGTGCTGTGCGCAGCCTGGGCGCTTTTTTTTCTTCATGGGCTGCGGCTCGGCTTAAGTGTGCCGCGGCCCCCGGTACAGTAAGTACCGCTTCCTGCTGACCGCGTGTGTGCCGCGTCTCAGCTTCATTGTGCCTCGGCCCCTGACCAGAAATCGTCGTTTTCGCCCGTTTTTCGTCGTTTAGGCTTCCGGACTCCAATTTCCTGCAAAACATATAAAGATAGTGCATTAAAAGCTCATTTATGCAGATTTAGACTTAAAAATGGATATAAAATAATGACAAATAAGCGCATAAAAATACATCTAACAATACCCCCAAACTTGAGCCTTTGCTTGTCCTCAAGGAAAAATCAATTTCAAATAAGAAGTATCGTGAATGATCGTGCAAATCCATAGTGCTCAACTTAATCAATACTACCCTGAAAATCTCAAAGAATAATACGAGTATCGTATTAGTGAGTCACATTCACGGACACTGATTCCACAAAGTAACCATTTTTAGTGCTAATCAATCGTTCATGAAGAAAATCAAGCTCAAAGATTATCAAGCGTGAATTTAACCGACCGCCAATGTGAAGGGTTAGATTAAACAAGCCAACTCGCCCAGTACCACAGTCTAATGGCATAAATTCAAGAGTTTCATCGTCAATAATAATCTTCGGACAGTATTCCCTTATGTATAATCATTATAATGATTCGAGTTAACCACTAGGTTCCGGCTCTCGGGATGTTTCATTGGAATATCCCTAGGGTGGATTTCTATTCTCATGTATTGGGGAACCGTTTGACGTAAAAGACACTCATGGAGCACATGGATGCTTCTAGTTACTAAGTTGCCCTCTACAGTAGAGAAAAAAAACTCGAATAGCAATTCCCGCACGTCCGATTCAAGGTTGCTGTTTTACGCGAGAGTAAACAACGGGTCACGTGAATACCCCCGGCTACTAGGCTTCCCATCATCGGCAAATGCGATATCTCTGAACCATCAGTCTATTCAGGATTGTCGTTTTACGTGAGAGTAAACAACGGGTCACGTGAATACCCCCGGTTACTAGACTTCCCATCCTAGAACATGTATAAAATCTCAACTTTTTGGGAAAGACTGTCCGACTCTAAACTCAATTTGAGTGCCAACAAGACTCATGTTACTGGACGACTAGCTACGGGAAAAGTGTAACCAAACATATAGACGGCAATTTGAAAAACACGTATGTCTCCTTTCTTATACGCTAAGATTTCTACAATAACGAAAAATTTCAGACCTAAATGAATACTCAAAGGAAACAGATATCACTGACTGCAAACTCGACCAAAACTCAACTGTTTCTTCAAAAAGAAATCAGTATCATATCATCAGTTTTACACAAGGAAGCACGTAAAATCCACGAATGCAAATAAAATCAAGACAAGCAATACTAGCGTCAAAAATAAGGAAAAATAACAACGAATAAGTGATAGCAACTGAAAGTAACCCCCCCCCAAAAAAAAAACTTAGGACGTACATTGACCTCAATGAACACAGATAGTAATATGCAATAAGAGAAAAGGTCAAGTACTTCCGTAATATCAGCTCAGGAACTGGTGCCGGCCTCGTCCGGCGAGGAGGGTGGTGTGGATGGCCTAACTGGTGGGATGAAGGGCCCGTTCGGATGCAGTATATGGCTCGTCCATGCAGCAAGGTGGTCCTAATGGTAAGCATCCCTCGCTGCCAAGCGCCTCTCCTCCCGTCGATTGGCCCAGCGGGCCTGCTCTCTCATCTCCTCCCGGATAGCTGCGAGATGGCTCTATCTCTCTCTCCGCATCTCCTCCCTAAGGCTGTCAAACATCGCCTGAAGGTGCACTCTCTCGGGCGGCGGGCTGGACTCCGCTTGCTCATGCGTCAGAAGAAGAGGCTCGGGGGACTGCTCATGTGGCTCATAAAGAAGAAATCCTCGTCCCTGAGCGTGTGCCGGCACTCCACCCCACTGGTCAAAGTGAGAAATAATGCGATAATCTATCGGACCCTGGGGTGCTAGCGTTGGCTCATCATCCGATCAAGTCATGCCTGACTGGCGGCATAGAGCGCAAATGAGAGAGGGGTGCTTCAGCCCCGTCTTGGCCCCTCCTTGAATGCACTGAAAGATAGATCGAACCAGATGAGGGGCCACATCGAATCTGAGTCCGGTACTGATAGCATATAGTAGTCGGGCACGAGAAAGCAAGACCGAACGGATCTGCGAGGTAGGATCGACTCGTACACAGGGGAAGTATAGCCAGGCTCGCCCGAGCCGACTGAGGCGCGAACTCTTAAAATAGGAGGCTGAAGAACCCGGGGCGCGCGTCTCCCAGACGGAACCGGGCTGAGTGAGTGCCTCCAGCAGAGCCTCCCTCGTGAGGCTACTCATAATCCGCGTATACGCTGTCCTCCGAATTGCGGCCACCGAAAAATCCACAGTCTGGCCTCGTACGACGACCTCGGTCCGAGAATCTGGTCGCCCCATCATCTGCCCTGCCTGAATATGTCGCAGTAGAGCACTGGCGTAGAACTCCTGAACGATAGAGATCACAGCCGGCTCGGGTGGTGCAGTGAAACGGGTCCATCCCATCTCGTCGATCATAGTCAAAAGCTCACCGTCCTTGGGAGCGGGAGTGAATCCCTGCTCCGGGATTATTGGTCGAGGTTGGATTTTTTCGTTGAATATTTTGTGAATGTCCGGATCGGAGAATTGGTGAGATTCCAAATCGGCTCGGTTTTGTGATGTTTCCCCTCTTACAGGGGATGATTGTGCCCTAGCCCTCGTACTTATCTTTCTTTTTCTAGCCATGGCGAGGTTCCTGAAAAAATAAACACAGGAAATTACACAACTTTTGAGGAAAACTACACCACTCTCGACTTAAGATACGCGGAACGTGAATATAGAGTCGAATGAGCTTGCACCATCGTAAGAGGAAATTGAGGCTGAGCTTTCGAGTTTAAACATGATGTAAGGGTTGGGGTACAATGTAATCCGATAATCAAATTCGTTGCATATAAATTGAAAACGTTTGGCTCAAAAATTTCCATTGACGCATTTTATCAAACACCTAGTATGCATGGGTTTAAATGAAGAATAAGAATGATAATGGTTTAATCCAATCCCCAACAATAACAACATCAATCGATAGTCATGACAAAACGACAAATAACATCAACAATCCATAGATAATCAACAAATAACATCAACAATCAATCGATAATCACCATATTCCAACTCAACCTTGATAGAACTAAACATATTCAATATTGAATGAAGAACATTACCTCACTTTGCACTCCATGTAGCAATTAAGATTAAGAATTGAGAGTTACCTTGCTTTGGATTGAAGAAGGCAAGAAGAAGAAAAATTGAATAGAGGTTGTCCGAGCGCCGCGCGAAGAAGAGAATGAAACTTACTGTTTGTGTCGGCCGATCGATGTTATAAAGAAGTGCTGGGCTTTTGAACTTCGCAACAGGGGCCGCGTCACAGCTTAAGTGAGCCGCGGCCCAGAGTACAGCCTGCCTGGGCATTTTTGTTATTTTTCCGTGTGCCGCGGCTCAACGTACGGGTGCCGCGGCTCGTAGTGTAAGTGTGCCGCGGCTCATTCGGTTCGTGCCGCGGCACGGAGTCCAGTTTCCTGGGCGTTGCTGGGGCGTTTGGTGTGCGGCGGCTCAGTATAATTGTGCCGCGTCTCAGGGTTCGAGTGTGCCGCGGCTCAGTAAGTTCGTGCCGCGGCACAGAGTACAGTATGGTTGGCCCTGTTTGTGTCGACTTGGGTGTGCCGCGGCTTGCTTTCCTTGTACCGCGGCCCATTGCTGAAATTTTTCATGGGGAGATTCCTGCACAAAAATTTCAAACGAAAACACCTAGAACATGAGAGACAAGTATATCAAAGCAAAAATGACGAAAAATAAAGACCCTTAAAATGCATGAAAACACTGAAAAATAAAAAACTACAACTAATACTCCGGTTGCCTCCCGAGAAGCACTAAGTTTATAGTCTTCAGCCGGAATTTTCTGAAAATCAGTTTGCATTTCGCAAAGGCCATTTGAACTCCGCACAGTCCATCGAATCGCTATTACGTAATTTAAATTTTTGACCATTAGTTTTCAACCGTTCGACTTTTAGTTTGGGCATCCAACGTTCTTTGCGAAACGGCTTTAACAATAGTAGCCTCCCAAAACACCCATTTTGCAACTGACTTGGTACTCGTTTGACTTCTGGTTTAGTTTTCAATTCCACTGGCGAACTTATGACAGCATGAGAATTTTTCAATGGTGGATGAACGGATGTTGAAGACGACATATTCAAATGCTTAAGATGCATGATTTGTTCTTCATTTTTCTTAGAGGTCGGAGTAGCTGAAACGGATTCTGCACACTTCGACCGACAACTCTCTCGGTGTGCGTCTTTCGCAAAGATATCTACGCTTTCAGTTTGTGAACACTTCTCGACACTCCTTGGACACGGAAAGGATTGAAACACTTGGAAAGTGATTTGCTCATCTTGAACCCGTAGAGTGAGTTTCCCTTTTTTCACATCAATTAAAGTTCGGCCGGTTGCCAAGAATGGTCTTCCCAAAATAATTGGGATGTCTTGGTCCTCCTCCATATCGAGCACAATAAAATCGGCCGGAAAGATGAATTTATCGACCTTGACTGAAACATCTTCTATTACCCCCCTCGGGTACTTGATAGATCGTTCAGCTAATTGCAGCGAGATTGTCGTCGGCTTGGCTTCCCCAATACCTAGCTTCTTAAAATGGAAAGGGGCATAAGATTAATACTGGCGCCGAGATCACACAACGCTTTATCAAAAGACAGGTTTCCTATAGCACACGGTATATTGAAACTTCCTAGATCCTTCAATTTTGGTGGGAGCTTTTTCTGCAGGATGGCTCTGCACTCTTCCGTTAATGCCACAGTCTCATTTTCTTCGAGCTTCCTTTTGTTCGATAAGATTTCTTTCATGAACTTTACATAGCTCGGCATTTGTTCCAAGGCATCAGCAAATGGAATGTTGATGTGTAGTTTCTTGAAGACGTCAAGAAACTTGGAAAATTGTTTGTCCAATTTTTGCTTTTGCAATCGCTGCGGAAATGGGACGGGCGGTACATAAGCTGTCGGATTATCTGGAAACAATTTCGAGGATCTAGAAATTTGTGATTCCTCGGTCGCCGAATTTTTCTTCACTTCATCATCACCTCTCTTTTTATTCTGCCTGGGCTGCTCACACAATTCCTTCCCGCTTCTCAAACCAATGGCATTGATACTCTCTCTGGGGTTCGTTTCAGTTGTACTTGGAAAGGTACCCTCAGGGCGGGCTGTTAACACATTTGCTATTTGACCCAATTGGACTTCCAAGTTGCGAATAGAGGCGGAATGGTTTTGCAAGGTTGCTTCCGTACGGGTCATGAACTGACTCGTATTTGCTGCTAATTTCGCCATTGCCTCCTCTAGAGAGATCTTTGGAGCGGGAGGAGGTTACTGTTGGTGTTGAGCA
Organism: Orobanche coerulescens; assembly: GCA_033398695.1. Taxonomy (NCBI): domain Eukaryota; kingdom Viridiplantae; phylum Streptophyta; class Magnoliopsida; order Lamiales; family Orobanchaceae; genus Orobanche; species Orobanche coerulescens. The sequence goes on from CM065814.1 coordinate 9,057,642, forward strand.
AACTGAGGTTGGTTTAAGTTTTGTCTGTTTTTCCATGAAAAGTTAGGGTGATTTCGCCACCCCGGATTATATGTGTTGGAATATGGGTTGTTCTGCCGATTCCCATTCCCCACAAACTGAGCTTGTTCCATCGGAGGTTGCTCGAAAGGATTTCCGACTTGGCACTCCGTGCTAGGATGAGACCCGTTACACCAATTACATGATTCCGTGGTAACGGAGGAAGGAGCATGTGAAAAAGCTTGCAATTTTTGAGTTAGCGCTGCGACTTGGGCTGATAGTGTAGAGATCGGATCGTTGTCGGAAATTCCCATAACTCGCTTTGGGTTCACTCGTTCGGAAGGCCACTGATAAGCATTTGCATCCATCGCCTCCAATAGAGAATGAGCTTCCGCCATCGTCTTTCCCATTAACGCTCCTCCAGCGGCTGCATCAACAAGAGTGCGTGTAGAAGCACTCAATCCGTTATAGAATGTCTGAATTTGCAGCCAATCCGGTAGACCATGGTGTGGGCATCTCCCTAGCAAATCCTTGTATCGCTCCCAAGCTTCATGAAGCGACTCCATATCAAATTGCCCGGAAGTAGTTATCTCGCTCCTTAGTCTCGCTGTCTTCGATGGTGGAAAGAACTTAGCCAGAAAGGCTTGTGCTAATTCCGCCCAAGTCGTGATAGACCCCGGCGGTAATGAATTCAACCAAAACTTGGCTTTATCCCTTAGAGGGAAAGGGAAAAGCCGTAGACGAATATCAGCATCGGTAACACCGTTATTCTTAAAGATGTCACATATCTCGAGAAATGAAGCGATGTGTGCGTTGGGGTCATCGTTCGCCAGTCCACAAAATTGGCTTGCTTGCATCATCTGAATAATAGACGGCTTAATTTCGAAGTTGTTCGCTTGGATGGTTGGACGCCGAATCCCCGAAAAGTTTGCATTGATTTGTGGCATTGCATAATCACGGAGTGCCAATGCCGGTTGAGCTGGCTACATAGGATTGTCTCCTCCGTGATTTTCTGTGTTATCGGCCATGTTGTCTTTTGTCGGTAGCTCATGCTTTTCCTTCTTGTTTTTCCGAAGAGTGCGCTCGAGTTCAGTATCCAAAGGTAGTAGGCCTTCATTACCGAATTTTCTCATGCACTAACCAGAAATTCCTGAAAGGAAAATAAATAAATAAAAAAATTACAAAAAATAAAATGGTGTTTAAATTAAGACTAGAAATACTGAAATTGATATTAGTAAAACAATCAGTCCCCGGCAACGGCGCCAAAAACGTGTTACGAAATTTGGTTAACGCAAGTGCACGTTGTCGTAAACAAGTATTAAAGTGGTAAGAAAGTATCGTTCCCTCGAGGACTGACTCACTAATTACCGATTTATGCGTATTCTAATTTTATTTGAACTATCGAAATTGGAGATGCAAGTAATAATTAAAGAACATTAATAAAAGAATAAATAGTAAAATTGATTGTTCGAAGAAAAAAGATCAAATAGGGAATTAATCTAGGATTGTGAATCCACCTCGGTTTATCCGAATTACTCTTGATTTATATGAATTAAATGATTTCCCAATTTATTGAAGGCGAAGGTTGCTAAAATACTCTACCGCCTCTCCCGAGGTCAATAGAATTTTCTAAGGCGAATAACACACTCTATTCCTAGGTGAATTAATTCGACAATAGGCAAAAAGTACGAAATCTTCATACAAGCCACGTAATTCCTATGAGTATATTCCTATCTCACAAGATAAAACGGTTCTCACCAATTTTTCCTACCAACTCTCCTCCCCCGATTCGAGTTGCGTAATCAAAACAAATCAATCATAGGCCACATAATTGATAGTAATTAAAACAATTGGAAAAACTCAATAAGAAAGGGAAATATATTTTGATAATGCAAAATCAAAAGTTATTTCATCAAAACCTCGGTTTCATCAAAATCCTAGAATAGGGTTCTAGGCTGACATGCTAGAAAATAATACAAAAAGAATTGAGGAAAACATAAAAGAAATCAAACACAGTTGAAGAACTTGGATTCCTCCGTTCTCTAGCTTCTGCTCTCAGCTTGATCGGTGTTTTTCTCTTCCTCTTCGATGATTTCTCTTCAGGCCTTTAATCCCTGTTTATAACCATCATTAGCCTCCAAAATACGTCCGGGAATTAGGTTGAAAACGGGCTTCCGAACAGTCCAAAAACGAAGGCTGGATCAGCAAACTCGCGCCGGGGGCCGCGGCCCGGCTTAAGTGTGCCGCTGCCCCAGTTGTGCTGTGCGCAGCCTGGGCGCTTTTTTTTCTTCATGGGCCGCGGCTCGGCTTAAGTGTGTCGCGGCCCCCGGTACAGTAAGTACCGCTTCCTGCTGACCGTGTGTGTGCCGCCGCTCAACTTCATTGTGCCGCGGCCCCTGACCTGAAATCGTCGTTTTCACCCGTTTTTCGTCATTTAGGCTTCCGGACTCCAATTTCCTGCAAAACATATAAAGATAGTGCATTAAAAGCTCATTTATGCAGATTTAGACTTAAAAATGGATATAAAATAATGATAAATAAGCGCATAAAAATACATCTAACAATAGCAGCAGACATCATCGGTCGATAAGATTATTTTCCATCAACAGTTTATCACATTATGCTCACAACCGGCTTGAAAACTCCTTGATAATAAATAATTAGATTCCGAGCAGGTGCATGTCTCTCTCATGTTGGGTTATACCCTAAGAATTCGGCTTAGTCATGACCAAATGTATGTGATTATCTATCGAGTGACTATATCTCAAGGGTGGAAGATATATATTTAAAGTTATCAAACGAAAAATATTATATATAAACAAATATTCAATAATATATAAACATTCATGTGGTGTGTTTTACTTTTTTTTTAATATAAAATTATACTCCCTCCTTCCCAAGTTAAGTGAGAGGTTTCCATTTTTTTCAGTAAGAATAGTAAATTTAGTATATGATTTTTCAATTTTAGTCTTGATATACTATCCATTGATTCTCACTTAAAAATGGTAGGTTTCACTTTTACATAATTTTCAAAATAAGTCTACAAGAAATTTTGCAGTTTATTCTAAATGCTATTTTATGGAGCTATAAAAATTTTAGTTGAGGAATAAATTAGACCTCTTCCCATAAGATTCTCATGGAATTCATAATTTTTTTAAATAAAAAATCCACTAATTTTTCTAAATTAAATAATCAATAAAAATTATAATCAAGTTTTCAAACAAAAAAAATCTGACACAGGAAGAGTATAATTCAAAAAATTGATGGTCCTCTTTTGAACAAATTGAGGACAAGAATAAGGTCATTGCAAAAGTGGTCCTTTTTTTTGCCAATATAATATATTAATCCAAACAAACAAACAAAACTTGTGGGATCAGATTTTTCTACAATTTTCGAGAACAGGCACACAAGATAAGTTGATATATCCGACGACATGACGTACAGTACAATATACATACTAATTATATATTAGTATAATCACTATTGGTGTATAATATAAATACAACATAAATATAATGCAACAACATAATTACAATTACTGTATAACATAATCACTGTTGATATATTATGCACGGTACGTCATGTTGTGGAGTATAATTTTAGCTAAAAAAAGATATAGTGAAAATTTTCTTTCTGGACCAGTAAATTTACCCGCAAATCCAAATTATTATATAAAAACCACCACAAAAGAAATCCCACCTAGTACCTACTACTCCACTGCTGCCTACCATATTGTAATTTGAATCAACAATTACTATATTTTTCTTCAGACCACCACCCGAGCTTGTTCATGGCCTCGAATTCAGATGCTGCGGAGAGGGGTCTGGCAATCGAGAGGCTGCTCGAGTCGCCAATGCCATGGATTGGCGTGTACGTCGCTGCCGCATCGCTACTCTGCACCGCGGCCATGGTTGCCTACGCTTCGCATGCATTCTTGAAAGAAAAAGCTGGTTCCCTTCCCAAGTACTTCTCTCTAAACGCCACTTCTCTAACCCTACTCGGAGTGGCTATGAAGCTTCCCATGGATCTCACCACTCATATGTATACAGTCACCGACCGCGTTGCGAAGATAAGCATTTGTAATATCCTGAATTTCTACTATGGTTGTTTAATGTTATTTTGTCCAAGTTATGTTGTACAATGTGGAATCTGTACAGTATGGATGAAATAATTGAAAAACTAAGGCATCTGTATTGATATAATCGTCGTACTTGGTCGACAATTGCATTTGAAGACATCATGTATCATTTTGTTTTAATTCTGATATCGGGTGTACCGTATGAGAATGTTATTGGGACGAGTATGTGTATTCAGTATGTGTGTATACGTAATCGGTATGTCGAGACGGACACTAAGCTGAGGAGTTTACATATGTTAAGTTGGTAAGTATAACGTACATTGTGTATTAGGCATTACGTACGTTATAGCATCAGGTGAGACATGGTCGTCTGATCAGAGAACTTTGTCAAAATACAAGTGTAGTGTACGTTAAGCATAGGAGTTTACGTATGTTAAGACACAGACGTAACGTACGTTACGTAGAGTACATAACATACGTTATGAAGAGAATCGGACAGGATCAGGCTATGACTGACAAGTGGGTCCCGTGGTTGGCAACTTTTGGCTGGCATGCCAAAAAGCGAGTCATCGAAGAGGTTAACATACGTAATGGGTTGCTCATTACGTACGTTAAATGGGTATATACTCTAGCAAGTCAACATCTATATTACGTTCGCTATGGCACTGCATTACGTACGTATTACATGGAACGGATAAGACAGTGAGCTCTGGATGCCGATTATGCACGCTATGAAGGACATGTAGCGTACATTAAAGGGTCTTACGTACGTTAACGGTGGGTGTTAACGTACGTAACGAGATATACAGATTATATATTGAAGATCGGTCTTTCATTTCTTCACGAGAGGAAAAAGATTTTTCCACCCCAGCTCCGTCCCTCTTCACTTTTAATCCCATTCCAGGCCCTTCTACCTTAGTTAAGACCTTGATGATTTGATTAAAAGCTTGAATTTCGAAGTTCTTGATGTTTTTGGAAGTGTTTGATTGTTGTGGTCCTTCTTCAAGAGGTATGTTGGATAACTCCTCTCTTTAATTTCGGATTTTGATGTTGTTGTTGATATCTTCTTCGTATGATGATGGTTATGGTGGTGGTGGTGTGATTCTTGAGGTTATGTGAATTGTATGTTGAAGATATGATGCTATATGTCTTCAATATGTTGTTTGTTATGAACATGATTATGAAATCATGGTGTTCTTGGTGTATATCACATCAAAAGGGATATGTGATAGGTTAGATGATGGTTTTTATTATAAACATGGATTTGATAATTAAAACCAAATATTATGTTGAATGTAGTGGTTGATTTCATATGTTCTTGATGAAATATGAATCATGATAAGGAGGATGAATTCGGAAAGATTATGGTTAATCTTAGAACATGATTATCAATAGTATTGAACTATTTGGATAGTTTGGATGGTCGATTATGTCGGTCGTATTATTTTACCATGAATTTACAATTATGAACAAGGTCGAATCTTGTTAATTCATCTAGGAGGTTGAATTCAGAATAGAGTATGATATGTAATCCTTTTTATCGGGATGAGTTGATCGTTGATATGATTATCGGATTATGGAAACGTATTGTGGTTATGGATTCGTGATTGATTGATTCGGGTTGTTTGGATTTGTGTTTAATCGGGATACTGTGGAACTATTGGGTTTGTTGATCGGTTATATTGATTGTTAATTATGATCATCGAGTTGCGGTTTGTATTGTAGATATGAGTTCGTATTTGTTGAGTTGGGTTATTTGATTTTGTGTATGATCGAGATATCGTTGAACCATTGAGTTGATTGGTTGGTCGTGTCGGTTGTTGATTGTTATCGGATTTTTGTTAATTTATTATTGCAATAGGTTGCGATAATTGATCGTTGATAAGAATCGTGCCTTACAGTCAAGTTCGAGGATGCTCGTGGATTGCATTGGTCAGGGCCGAAGAGTTTGTAGACGACAGCAAGGAATTGGTAACGGCTTTACTATCGTCGTATTGGTATCGAGGCAAGTTATTACTTGTTCAACTTATAATATTTAATGAATGATTTCCATTTCACTTTGTTTATAATGCATATAGCAATGATTATTATTGTGAACCCTATAGATTTGGATTGTATCTTGTTTACCGATTTTTGGGAGTACATCATAATATATATGATTTCCATTCGTCATTGGTATATTTGGGTATCAAGAATATATTGTGGTAAATGCGAGGATATGCGTTATCCACAGTCCGTGGTATTTTTGGATCGCCGAATTTTGAGGATATTTGTTAGTGATGGTTTTGACATCGAGATTGCTCTCGAAGGACTCGAGGCAAGTACTCTAGCCATTTTTGTCATTTAGTGTCGATCATGTTGTGACACATTCGTGTATTGTTGTTGTCGTGCATTGTGTATTGTTGTTTTGTGCAGTTGTGCATTGTTGTCGTATGTCCACCATGCGTTGGTCCGACGGGATCATCATGAGAATCTATAGCTGTGTGCGCTGGATCGTTGGACAGGTATTTCCACCATGCGTTGGTCCAACGGGATCATCATTGGAATCTATGCTGTGTGCGCTGGATCGTTGGATTACCATGTGTTGTTGTTGTGCATATGTATATGATTGGTTATCCACCTCGTGTTGATCTAACAGGGTCATCTTGGGATCTATGTTGTGTGCACTGGATCATCGGATTTCCATTGAGTATACATTGTTGTTATTGTTGTTGGCATATTGATGTCGTCATGTGAGTATGCATTTGTAGGTCTTGTGTTAGGACCATGTACATATGTTGTTTTCGTCTGATCTCGGATTAGAAAAATGTGATTCATCGTGGCATTGCTTATCCTGAGTTATGTTCCGTATTTCCTTTTTGGTATTTGTCTTTGATGGACAATCGATTTTCGCGTTGAGATTGATAATTATATCTGATGGATTGAATTGGTCAGAGTTGGTATATTTCGTATCAGTGAGTTATGATGTTTTGAGAATCTTGGGTATTGCTTGAGATACAGTACAGATGTTTGGGTATGAGTTTGTTGTGTTGTTGAGGATACAAGATATGAACTTTGGTAAGGATTGTCACGAGTTGGTAAAGTTATGACGGTAAGATTACATTGGTAGTATTCTTACTTAGTAATCTCATTGGTATGTAAATATTGACGTGATGTGATCGTTATCATTGTTGAGAATTATGGCTGACCCCGTCGTGGGCTTTCTTTTTAGGTTCTTGGGATATCGATCTTGTAGCAGTCGTGAGGAGATGAGCTCCCTGGAGGATACTAGCTATGGCATGTGTTTGTGAATCGAGTACTTTGACTAGTTGTTGTATTTTGCTGTTAGAGTATTTTAACTGATGGTCATTTTCGCTGCGTGAGTATTTTTAGATGACCTTTCGTTATCTAGTAACTTAAGTTATTTTGGGAAATCGTTCTCTAAACTATTTTGTCGGTATGTGTAAGAGATGGCTTAATGTTTTCTTTTAAACTGTTGAGTTTTGGCATTTCGGGCCTTGCTTTCAAATTAGAGTTTTTCGACGGTATTGTTTAACGGGTTTTATAAAGTCTTCGAATATTTAAAGGACGTTACCGTCATCGTCGCTTAGGCGTATTTAGCATGTTCGTAAATATTCTTTCAGTCTTGTGGATTCTATTTCGGGACCCACGACATTGTAATTTACCCGGTTGGCTCTGGGGGTGTTACAGAATATGGTATCGGAGCTTAAGTTGAGAAAACCTAGGGAGTCGGGTCGAGTCGAGTCGTGTTTTTGTCGCGTCATTCGAGTTATAGATTGACAAATATTAGAGCCCTGGGTTTTTGTTGTTCACTCGGACTTGTGTGTTATGTGATTTACCAGTGTGGTACTGTAGCTGTTGTAAACTTTTTCAAATGGTATTAACGTGTTTCTTCGAGATGTGTTGTGTTCTCGAGTTGAACTATTTTTTGCAAAATGTATGTTTTGAAAATGTCTATATTGAGTATTTTCTTGAGTTGAGACATGTGCCAGTATCACGGGGAATCGTCGGCTTCACGATCTGTAAGTATTTGGATTTTTGAATTGCATTGAGGTTATTTGCAGTTATAAGTTGATGTACTTTGAGATTTGGGAAAATATTATGCGTTATAGTATGAGGTAACAGAGTTGAGACAGAATTAATGATCTCGAGAAACTATGATTATGGAGAATCTACATGTCGGTTAAACTTAGAAAACGAAGTCGTGTATTTGGGAGAGATGTTGTGGATGGTTAAGAGGAACATGTAGTCATACTAGTTCATTTTTTGATACACGAAACCGTTTTTGAACATTTGAAAATGATACTTTTCAAAATGAATGTTTTACGGATGTTTTACAGAAAATGATATTGGACCGAGACCCAATCAATTTTGAAATAATTTTATAACTCATGACTTGGGGTCTAAAAGGGTTTTCTACTTTATAAACTTCTTGTAATGTGGAACGGAATATGGGCTGAGACCCTAATGTTTCAAAAAGGCTTTTCTCTTTTCCTAAAACTCCCGAGATTTGTAAAACACTCTACCAATCGTTTATCTATTTTATTACTCCATTTTGGGGGTTTGGTCTATTGGTTCAAACGAAACTTCTCGGGTAGTCTTTCGCTGTGTTTGATTTGTTGATTATTTAATGTTTTGTCATAGCATAGTTGAGGTGATCCAGGATGGGATAATGGTCGACGTTGCGAGTCATATGTGGAAAAGGAGTTTTTATCGATGTCTATACATTAATATTTTGGAACTCTATCGTGTGGTTTTCTGGTGGAATGTCAGTGGAATTGGTGACGAGCCGAATTGGTATACAAGAGTATGGATGTGGTCAATCCTTTGCATAATTTCATTTTATTTAATCGTGTGTATTCGAAAATAATTGTCATCGAGAACTTGACACAAACGAGCCGGTTTAACTTTTCGAAAATTGATTTCGTGGTCTTATGAAAATTTATGTTTTGAGTTTTGAAATTCTTGAAAGAACTTTCGAAAACTGGTCTTCTTGACAAGATTATATGATTTCAAAATTGGTTTTGAAAATGCAATTGGTATACATACAAATGTAGTACATAATGCATATCATGGTGAAATTATGAGTGGGACTCATGAACTGGATAACACATCAATGTTACGAGGAAAAGAGATTAGAAATTTAGTTTGGCAGTTTGGTTATCCAGGGATGACCGGTTGGTTGATCAGATACGAGAAATATGTCGCGCATTGTAGATTCAGTACAGGATATGATTTTGGAACTTTGGATTTCGTAGAAACGGGGCATAGGTGCTATGTAGCTCTATTGGTGTGGTAGTAGTGTGATTTTGATATAGTGATTTTTGACTTTTGAGCCGCATTGATTAGTTGTTCATACTCCATGTATGATTGGGTATGTTCGACGGTTTGTGACTGGTTGTTCGTACGCCCGAGGGGTATTTTCACGGTCGGTTGTGTTTGTTTGAGATCCTTGTAATTTGTGTAACATTTTGAGTACCTTTTTCTTTCGTATATCTGTTTCTATGGTTCTGTGTTTATCGTGTTGGAGCTTACCATGTGAAGGTATTCTCGGTTACTATTGATCGTTCATTGGTAGTATTGGAGTTCATCACATGGATAATATTCTTGGTTGTGTTTTGACCTTTGGTTGGTCTTATTGGAGTTTATCATATTAATTATATTCTCGGTTAATCTCTTGGTTAATCATATTATTGATCGTATGAGCGTTCAGACTTTGTGTCGATGTTTCGGGATTTGTTTCCATTGCTTTGGGCGGTTGTTTCACAGATGTATCGTGTACTATTGATTTTTATCAGGATTAGGATTTGATTGTGCGGTCAGGCAGGCAGGCTTTGACACAGATGGATTATTTCATAATTGAGATATAATGTTGCATTTTGTTAAAATTTGTGGAAATCGTGATTGTAAGCGTATTAAGGCTTTGAAGTGGGGTCATTTGCTAGTATCGCAGGAGATCACCGCCTTCACGCATTTGTAAGTATATTGTTTGGTTATTCGTTAATGATGATGATTGATCGGTGTCGTGACTATTTTTAGATATCTTGGTTGAACTGTCGTTTACGATGGGCTTGCAAGTTTCGAGGACGAAACTTATTTTAAGTGGTGTAGTATGTAATATCCTGAATTTCTACTATGGTTGTTTAATGTTATTTTGTCCAAGTAATGTTGTACAGTGTGGAATCTGTACAGTATGGATGAAATAATTGAAGAACTGAGACATCTGTATTGATATAATCGTCGTACTTGGTCGACAATTGCATTTGAAGACATCGTGTATCAGGTTGTTTTAATTCTGATATTGGGTGTATCGTATGAGAATGTTATTGGGACGAGTATGTGTGTATACATAACCGGTATGTCGAGACATACAGGAACAGTTGGAATTGACTAAGTGCAGAAGTCATTACGTACGCTAAGCTGAAAGAGTTTACATACGTTAAGTTGGTAAGTATAACGTACGTTGTGTATCAGGCATTACGTACATTATAGCATCAGGTGAGACACAGTTGTCTCATCTGAGAACTTTGTAAAAATACAAATATAGCTTACGCTAAGCATAGGAGCTTACGTACGTTAAGACACAGACGTAACGTACATTACGTAGAGTACATAACATACGTTATGAAGAGAATCGGACAGGATCAGGCTATGACTGACAAGTGGGTCCCGTGGTCGGCAACTTTTGGCTGGCGTGCGAAAAGGCAAGTCAACGAAGAGGTTAACGTACGCAATGGGTTGCTCATTACGTACTTTAAATGGCTACATACTGTAGCAAGTCAACAGCTACATTATGTGTGGTATGGCACTGGCATTAAGTACGTAATGCATGGAACGAATTAAGGCAGTGAGCTCTGGATGCCGATTACGCATGCTATGCAGGACATGTGGCGTACTTTAAAGGGTCCTACGTACGTTAACGGTGGGTGTTAACGTACGTAACGAGCTATGCAGATTATATATTGAAGATCGGTCTTTCATTTCTTCACGAGAGGAAATAGATTTTTCCACCCCAGCTCTGTCCCTCTTCACTGTTAATCCCATTCCAGGGCCTTTTACCTTGGTTGAGACCTTGAAGATTTGATTAAAAGCTTGAATCTCGAAGTTCTTGATGTTTTGGAAGTGTTTGATTGTTGTGGTCCTTCTTCAAAAGGTATGTTGGATAAATCCTCTCTTTAATTTTGGATTTTGATGTTGTTGATATCTTCTTCGTATGATGATGGTTATGGTGGTGGTGGTGTGATTCTTGAGGTTATGTGAATTGTATGTTGAAGAATATGATGATATGCGTCTTCAATATGTTGTTTGTTATGAACATAATTATGGAATCATGATGTTCTTGGTGTTGTTGGTGTATATCACATCAAAAGGGATATGTGATAGGTTAGACGATGGTTTTTATTATAAACATGGATTTGACAATTAAAACCAAATATTATGTTGATTGTAGTGGTTAATTTTATATTTTCTTGATGAAATATGAATCATGATAAGGAGGATGAACCCAGAAATATTATAGTTAATCTTAGAACATGATTATCAATAGTATTGAACTATTTGGATAGTTCGGATTGTCGATTATGTCGGTCGTATTATTTTACCATGAATTTACAATTATGAACAAGGAGGAATCTTGTTAATTCATCTAGGAGGTTGGATTTGAAATAGAGTATGTTATGTAGTCCTTGTTATCGGGATGAGTCGATCCTTGATACGATTATCGGATTATGGAAACATATTGTGGTTATGGATTCGTGATAGATTCATTCGGGTTGTTCGGATTTTTGTTTAGTTGGGATATTGTGGAACCGTTGGGTTTGTTGATCGGTTATATTGATAGTTAATTATGATCATTGAGTTGCGGTTTGTATTGTAGATATGAGTTCGTATTTGTTTAGTTGGATTATTTAGTTTTGTGTATGATCGAGATATCGTTGAACCGTTGAGTTGATTGGTTGGTCGTGTCGGTTGTTGGTTGTTATCGGATTGTTGTTAATTTATTATTGCAATAGGTTGCGATAATTGATCGTTGATAAGAACCGTGCCTTACAGCCAAGTTCGAGGATGTTTGTGGAGCATTGGTCAGGGCTGAAGAGTTTGTAGACGACAGCAAGGAATTGGTAACGGCTTCACTATCATCATATCGGTATCAAGGCAAGTTATTACTTGTTCAACTTATAATATTTAATGAATGGTTTTCACTTCATTTATAATGCATATAGCAATGATTATTATTGTGAACCCTGGAGATTTGCATTGTATGTTGTTTTCCGATTTTTGGGAGTAAATCATAATGTATATGATTTCCATTCGTCAATAGTATATTTGGGTATCAGGGATATATTGTGGTAAATGAGAGGATATGTGTTATCTACAGTCCGTGGTATTTTTGGATCGCCGAATTTTGAGGATATTTGTTAGTGATGGTTTTGACATCGAGATTGCTCTCGAAGGACTCGAGTCAAGTACTCTAGCCATTTTTGTCATTTAGTGTCGATCGTGTTGTGACACATTCGTGTATTATTGTTGTCGAGCATTATGTATTGTTGTTTTGTGCAGTTGTGCATTGTTGTCGTATGTCCACCATGCATTGGTCCAACGGGATCATCATGGGAATCTATAGATGTATGTGTTGGATCGCTGGATAGGTATTTCCACCAGGCGTTGGTCCAACAGGATTATCATGGGAATCTATAGCTGTGTGCGCTGGATCGCTGGAATACCACGAGTATGTTGAGATTGTTATGATGTGCTATGTGTTGCTACTATTTATTGTGGGAGAAACTTGTCATAGTTATGATAGATAATATTGACGTTCGTATTTAAGGATTATTGAATAAATCCTTGCTGATTAATTATCGTACTTGTACTAGCATCGTTGTGCTAACCCCTTTGGGGGTGAACGTTTGTTTTATGTTCACGATCCAGGAGAGCGGGAAAACAACCACTGGAGTTGCATGATGACTAGAGTGCAGAGTGATGTTCCAGCCGGATTTGATTATTAGTTGTTTGTGTTGTTTTAATTAAGTACTCGAGTACGTGGTTCTTTATGATGTTGGAATTGGTTGTGTATTAATAATTCGTCGTTGGATGTTTGTAAAATTTATTACTGATTCAGATTCGTTGTATTCTATTTATGCTGCCATAATTGTTGGTGTCTATTATTATCGTTCTGTTCCTTCAGCCTTGTAAATTCTTACGTAATAATATTCCTGAATATATAGGGGGTGTAACAAAATATGGTATCAGAGCTAAGATTATGGATATCTTGGCCATTGGGTTAAAATCGGGGTCATATATGTCTTTTGAGATAAACGGCCGTGAATAACATCACTGTACTACCTACGTCTTCGTGCGAGCGGTGGTTGTAAGTTCCTAAACTCTATCTCATCCTTCATATGATATACCTCTTTATACTTGAAAATTTTGAACGATATTGCTCCATGTATATTGAGTGTATATATTTACAGTATGTTTAGAGGAGGACGTGGACGTGGTCGCGGTCGTGGACGCGGACGTAGGAATGCTGAAAGAGAAGCTTCACCTTCAAATCAGGCTAGCCACAGCTCAGGCGAGCCACAGGAATCCACTAACAACGAACCAGAACCTGCTGTTACTGACATCCTTCGTCAGGTGGTTAACCAGATGACTCAGTTTGCTCAGGTTTTGGACCGAATGCAGGAGGCAGTAAGATTGCAACAGGAGAAAGATAGCAAGGCATCCCAGACTTGGGAAATCGAGGCGGCCGATGGCTGCAGGAGGTGGCGAAGATGCAACCACCTAAATTCGACGGCTTTTCTGAGACACCAACATGGGATAACTAGTTGAAAGAGCTGGAGAAAATTTTTGTTGGGATTAATTACCCAGACGACCGGAGAGCCTCTATTGCTCAGTATTTTCTGACAGGGGAAGCGTCTGAATGGTGGGAGGCCATCCGACCCATAGATCATGATGCCGACTGGGGAGAATTTAAATTGATGATGGAAGCTCATTACTGTCCCGTCCGGTGAGGGAAGCTAAACTTTGGGAATTTTTCTCCGCACAACCTTCAGATGTGCCAGTATCTCAGGAGATTAAGACATTTAATCAGCAGCTGGCGTTTGTTCGGCACCTGCTCAGAACTGAAGCGGAAATGATGATCCATTTTTATATGAGAATGAAACCGGATATACAAAAGTACATGTCAGGTTTTGAATGCACCACTCTCCGTCAGTATCAGGATAAAGCGCTGGCGTATGAGATTAAAGAAGCATCGATGGAAAAGTTTGCCGAATCTAAGAAACAGAAAGTCTCTGGTAGTTTCACAGAGCACAAGAATAGTTGTCCCCGCAAGGCCCAGTCATCCTTTCATTCATTCAAGAAACCTCTGCACCCATCCAAGAGCGGAAGGAACTTCAGAGCAGTATCAGCACAGACAGATGTAGTCAAGAACTGTTTTAATTGTGGACATCCAGGACACCTCTGGCATGATTGTCTCCGTTCTCCAGGAACATGTTATGATTGCGGACAGGAAGGGCATCATGCGATGTTCTGAAAGGATGCCACGAAGTTAAATGGAGCTCATACTTCACAGTCGGCTCTGAAAGAAGCGAGCGTTTAGCAGACGCAGCAGAGTGTCCAGCTACCCCAGAGTTTTGGTCGCGGACGCGGCAGGGGACAGTTCAACCGAAAGGGGACATCGAGTGCCGGATCCGTTCCCCCACGCCTATATGAGATGAGGAGGGCAGACGATCAGGATGCTGCTGTCGCATCAGGTATCGTTCAAATCCTTTCATAACCAGTTAGTGTTTTATTCGATACAGGGGCTATACATTCATTTATATCATTGCCTTGTGTAAATCATTTGAACATTTGTGGTTTTTACTATTGGAGGCTGAGAGTGGCCCTCAAATCTGATTGTGATAGAAATGCAAGGAGACGACCTGATTCTCGGAGATGATTGACTTAATCGATATGGATCTATTGTAAACTACCGGAAGAGGAATATCTCGATGATAGCTGAAGATGGTTCCGAAATATTATTCGAGGGATGGAGACCAGGAAGCTAAGGAAAGATGATCAAAGCGGTGAAAGCTGTCAAACTGCTCAAACAGGGCTGTACTAGATACTGGTGTTACGCAATGAAGAAGGAAGACGAAAAAGTAGAACTTTCATCCATTCCTATTGTGAATGAATTCCCGGATGTGTTTCCTGACGAATTACCTGGACTACCTACACGATGAGATGTGGAGTTCACCATTGAGCTGGAACCAGGAGCTACACCGATTTCTAAGGCACCGTATCATATGGCACCTACTGAGATATACGAATTAAAGAAATAATTGGAAGAGTTACTGGACAAAGGCTATATTCAGCCAAGCGTTTCACCCTGGGGTGCAAAGTTCTTTTTGTCCGGAAGAAAGATGGATCACTTCGATTGTGTATTGACTATCGAGAGCTGAACAAGATGACGATCAAGAACAAGTATTCGTTACCACAGATTGATGATTTGTTTGACCAGTTGCAAGGAGCAACAATATTTTCTAAGATCGATCTGAGATCGGGATATCATCAGTTGAGGATTAAGGAATCTGATGTTCTGAAGTCAGCATTCAGAACTCGCTACGGACACTATGAGTTCATAGTTGTAACACCCCCAGATCCGACCGGGAATATTACAGCGCCGTGGGCCCCGAGATGGAACCCACAAGGCTGAAGGAAATTTTCACAAACATTTACAAACGCCCAAGAGGCTAACGACGGTATTATCTATTAAAAACATTCGAAGATTTATAAAACTCGTTTATCAAACCGTCGTAAAAACTCATTTGAAACCACAAGGCCCAAAATGCCAAAACTCAACAGTTTAAAAACATACGTTAAGCTATCGCTTACACATACCGACAGAATAGATTTAGAAAATGATTGCCAAAGTAACCTAAGTTATCGGATACCAAAAAGGCCATTTAAAAATACTCACGCAGCGGATAAAGACAAACAATTAAAATACTCTAGCAGCGGAATACAACAACTGATCAGAAACTCAAAACACAAATACATGCCCTTGCCAGTATCCTCCGGGAAGTTCATCTCTCCACGACCGCTACAAGCTTGATAATCCAAGAACCTAAAAAGAAAGCCCACGACGGGGTCAGCCATAATATCCAACAATGATAACCATCACATCTCGTCAATAATTACATATCAATGGAAATACTAAGTAAGAATACGACCAATGTAATCTTACCGTCGTAACTTTACGAGAATCCACGATTCGTATCCTTAACAACACATTAAAATAATACCGAAATATCTGCACGGTATCTCAACAATACTCAAGGTTCTCAAAACATTATCATAACTCGCGATACGGAAATTATACCAACTCTGGCCAATTCAATCCATCGGATAACATCGACAATTCCAATACGATAATCGATTGTCCATCAAAGACAAGTACCAAGGAAATACGGAACATACCTCAAGATACGAAATACCATGACAATCACGCCAGTCTAATCCGAGATCAGATCAACATAACATACGGACATGGTCCTAACACAAGACCTACAAATTCATACTCATATGACAACGTCAATATGATCACAACAATAACGACAATGTATACTTATGGCAAACCCATAATATACATATGCACAACAATAACAACACATATGGTAATCCAACAATCCAGCGCACACAGCTATAGATTCTCATGATGATCCCATCGGACCAACACATGGTGGCATTACCAGTCCAACGATCCAGCGCACACAGCTATAGATATCCCATCTTGATCCCGTCGGACCAACACATGGTGGACATATGACAACAATGCACAACTGCACAAAACACAGTACACAATGCACGACAACAATAATGCACAAATGTATAACAACAATGATACACGAATGTATCACAACATGATCGACACAAATGACAAAAATGATTAGAGTACTTGCTCTGAGTCCTTCGAGAGCAATCTCGATGTCCAAACCATCACGAACCATTATTCTGAATATTCGACGATACCAAATGTCACGAACGGTAGATAATTCACGTCTTCATCTATACCATAACATATCTTCGATACCAAGTATACCAACAATAAATGTAAATCATATACCTTATGATTTAATTCCCAAAACTCGTATACAACCTATAATCCCAAATCCCCTGTGATTACGATTATAAACATTGCTATACGAATTATAAACGAATGAAACTAAAATCATTCATTAAATATTATAAACTGAGCAAGTAATAACTTGCCTCGATACCGATAAAGCCGTTACCAATTCCTTGTCGTCGTCTACAAGTCCCTCGGCCCTGATCAAAGCAATCTACGAACATTCTTGAATACGACCGCAAAGCATGGTTCTAAACATCGATCAATAATCTCAACCTATTACAATAATCAATTTAACACACATTCGATAACAATCAACAATCGATATAACTAATCCACAAACCCAACGATTCCAAAATATCTCGATTAAACACAAGTCCGAACAATCTAACTCAAACAATTACGAATTCATTCCCATGATTCCACAAAGCCCATATATCGATTCGATAAGGCGAGCATACAAACTTAACCAAAATATTCCAATCAATTTCTCTTTCAAAACTTCAATCAAACACCTTGAAGGCGGAATTCAAAGGTATATTCGAATCATCAATCAACAAACACCAACCACATCAAGAACACGAAGAACATAATCACAAATATATATATCCTTCAACATTATATGATTCTAGCCATCGATACGAATTAAACCACCAAAATATATCAAGAATCTCAAACATCCCAAAATATTAGAGTTCAAGCCAATTATCTTCAATCCGGCGAAAGAATCAATAATGATGTTATAATCCTTGTTCCAAGCTTTCCTAGATGTTATCACTTGATAAACCAACTCAAAAGCTGAGGTTTAGGGGTTAAAAACCGAGTTTGGGTGATTTGGGATGAAAGGGGATCGTGTAGGATGGGTTGGGAAATGAAATTCCCGATTGCTTTACGTTATTATACGCCCAGGCATGTTAGCGTACGCTATCAATAGCGTGCGCTACCTGTTCCCAAAATACAGACCGTATAGTTTTTGCCATTTTGAGCATAACTCACTCATCCGGACTCCGATTAACTCACCGTTTGAACCATTAGAAAGCTAACTCGATGCTCTATTATACTGTTATGTTTCAGAATTTTTGGAGTTTTCAAGAATCGGTGGTGATTTTCCAAAGTCGAACCTTATACACATTACTTTCCAAACAAGTGTCCAAATCTTATTTCCACTAACATTTCAACATATAGTCTTCTTAATCATATCATATACACCAAGAATCATAATCACTTGCATGTTCATCATCATACGAAGTAAACAATAACAACAACATTAAAAACCCAAAATGAAGGGAGATATTAACCAACATATCTCTTCAAGAAAAACAACACCGTTCAAAACCACACGAATCATATCAATATCCGCATATCAACCATATTATCAACATAACTCAGTAATCCATCTCATAACCATACTCATCAACTCATAAACATGACGATCATCAACTCAAGAACATCATATACAATCCAAAATGAAATCCCAAAGTGGAGAGTAATTACCTCTTTGAAGGAATGGATTGAATCCCAAGGTTGAATCCGTTTTCAATCACTTCCAAGCTTCAAATGTTGTTAGGAATGATCAACTCAAGTGTTTGGAACCTCAACTTCTCTCTAAGACCTCTCTCTATCGGTTCAAATGAAGAAATGGACGGAAATGACGAATAATGGCCAACTGCACTTATATATATATCAGACATTACTAACGTACGCTAACATCTTCAGTTAACGTACGTTACACACTTAGCGTGCGCTAACTGTCTTTGTTAGCGTGCGCTATCGAAGTCCAGAGGCAACTGTCTTACTGCGTGAAGTGATTTACGTACGCAATGCCCATGCAATAGCGTACGTAAATGCCTCTATTTAGCGTACGCAAGTGTCCTACCTTAGCGTGCGCTACTCATAGTTGACTCGTTTGTCTGTATGCTTCCGAAGACAGGTCCACACGCCGAAAGTGCTGACGAGGATAAGATTCCTTTTTGTCCGATATACAGTTAGCGTGCGCTAATCAACATGCATTAGCGTGCGCTATCACTACATTACAACATCCGTTTACTTATCAGAACGTGCGTCGAAAGTGGCCTGGTCCACGCGCAGATTCCTTCCGATCTGACTGCATTAGCGTGCATTATCTTATATCCGTAGCGTGCGCTAAACCTGCACGATAGCGTGCGCTACTCATGATTATTAGCGTGCGCTAATAATGTTACACTTAGCCATTTTCAGCTATTCTTGTTCAACGTCTCAACATACAGAATACGAACATACGGCATACTGAATACATATACTTCTTACATCCAATTGTCGACCAAGTACGACAATTATACCAATACAGATGTCTCGGTCCTTTAATTATTTTACCCATACTGTACAGATTCCACGCTGTACAACATAACTCGGATAAAATAACATTAAACAACAGTAATAGAATTTCCGAATATTACATACTACACCACTTAAAATAAGTTTCGTCCTCGAAACTTGCAAGCCATCATAGAAAAACAAACAAACTATTCAACTGAAATATTCCGACACCATCACGACAACGATCAATACAGAACCCCAGAGACAGATATACGGACGAATAAAATTCTCAAAACGTTACACAAATCACATACAATAGATCTCAAAGAAACGCACCCGAATGTTGAACATACCCTTCAGCATACGAACAACCAATCACAAACCGACGAACATACCCAATCATACCTGGAGTGGGAACGACCAATCAATATCCAAAACAACCATCCTGGAGTCATCATCCCCAAATCTACACTTAAAATAAAATCATTCAAAAATCACTATGGTAAAATCGCACTACTACCACACCAATAGAGTCACATAGCACATATGCTCCAGTTTCACAAAACTCAAAATTTCAAAATCATATTCTGTACCGAACCTACATTACGTGGCATATTTCTCTTATCGGCTCAACCAACCGGTCATCTCTGGATAACGAAACTACCATACTGAAGTTCGAATCTTATTTATCGTACCACACTGATGTCTTATCCAGTTTGTGAGTCACACTCATAACTCCATCATGATATGCATTATGCACTAAATGCATATTTATATCGATCATATTTTCAAAACCAGTTTGAAATCATATAGTCTCGTCAAAAGACAAATTTCCGAAAGTTCTTTCAAAAATTTCAAAACTCTAAACATAAATTTTGGTAAGACCACAAAATCAATTTCTGAAAAAATTAAATCGGCTCGCTGGTGCCTAGTATTCGATAACAGCTTCCTTCGATTCTACACGATTTCGAAGTTTCAAATGAAAACTATGCAAATGCTGGACTACATCCATATTACTGTATACCAATTCGGTTCGCTATTCCATCGGAAAACCACACGATAAAGTTCCGAAATTTTCAATATATAAACTCCGACTAAAAACTCCTTTTCCACATATGACTCGCAACGTCAATCATTTTCCATCCTGGATCACCTCAATTATGCTATGACAATGCATTGAAACAAATCAACACAGCGAAAGACTTCCCGAGAAGTTTCTTTTGAACAAGTAATCCAGAACCCCGTAAGTCAGGAACGACATAGGTAAACGATTGATAAAGTGTTTTACAAGTCTCGGGAGTTTTTAAGAAAATAGAAAAGTCTTTTGAAATATTAGGGTCTCAGCCCGTATCTCGTTCCACATTACAAGAAGTTTAAAAAGTAGGAAACTTTTTTTCGGACCCTAAGTCCTGAGTTATAAAACAATTTCAAAAATCTATTGGGTCTCGGCCCAAAAATCATTTACGGTAAAACATCCGTAAAACATTCATTTTGAAAAGTATCATTTTCAAATGCTCAAAAACAGTTCATATATCTCAAAATGAACTAACATGACTACATGTTCTCCTGAACAATCCACAATATTTCTCCCAAATGCACAAATTGTTCCAAAACTTAATCGACATATTGATTTCCAAAATCATAACTTCTTAAGATCATCAATCCTGTCCCAACTCTGTCATCTTATACTGTAACGCATAATATCTTTCTGAACCTCAGAACCTATCAACTTAGAACGACAATAAATCTCAATGCAATTCAAAAATCCAATACTTACAGATCGTGAAGTCGACGATTCCCCGTGATACTGGCACATGTCTCGACTCAAGAAAATACTCGACACATATATTTTTAAAATGCACATTTTGCAAACTCAGTTCAACTCGAGAAAACAACACAACTCTATCTGAAGAAACACGTTAACACCATTTGAAAAAGTTACAACAATCTCAGTACCACACTGGTAAATCACATAACGCATAAGCCCAAGTGAACAACAAAAACTCACGGCTCCAATATTTGTCAATCGACAACTCGAATGACGCGACAAAAACACGACCCAACTCGACCCGACTGCCTAGGTTTTCTCAACCTAAGCTCCGATACCATATTCTGTAACACCCCCAGATCCGACCGGGAATATTACAGCGTCGTGGGCCCCGATATGGAACCCACAAGGCTGAAGGAAATTTTCACAAACATTTACAAACGCCCAAGAGGCTAACGACGGTATTATCTATTAAAAACATTCGAAGATTTATAAAACTCGTTTATCAAACCGTCGTAAAAACTCATTTGAAACCACAAGGCCCAAAATGCCAAAACTCAATAGTTTAAAAACATACGTTAAGCTATCGCTTACACGTACCAACAGAATAGATTTAGAAAATAATTGCCAAAGTAACCTAAGTTATCGGATACCAAAAAGGCCATTTAAAAATACTCACGCAGCGGATAAAGACAAACAATTAAAATACTCTAGCAGCGGAATACAACAACTGATCAGAAACTCAAAACACAAATACATGCCCTTGCCAGTATCCTCCGGAAAGTTCATCTCTCCACGACCGCTACAAGCTTGATAATCCAAGAACCTAAAAAGAAAGCCCACGACGGGGTCAGCCATAATATCCAACAATGATAACCATCACATCTCGTCAATAATTACATATCAATGGAAATACTAAGTAAGAATACGACCAATGTAATCTTACCGTCGTAACTTTACGAGAATCCACGATTCGTATCCTTAACAACACATTAAAATAATACCGAAATATCTGCACAGTATCTCAACAATACTCAAGGTTCTCAAAACATTATCATAACTCGCGATACGGAAATTATACCAACTCTGGCCAATTCAATCCATCGGATAACATCGACAATTCCAATACGATAATCGATTGTCCATCAAAGACAAGTACCAAGGAAATACGGAACATACCTCAAGATACGAAATACCATGACAATCACGCTACCTAATCCGAGATCAGATCAACATAACATACGGACATGGTCCTAACACAAGACCTACAAATTCATACTCATATGACAACGTCAATATGATCACAACAATAACGACAATGTATACTTATGGCAAACCCATAATATACATATGCACAACAATAACAACGCATATGGTAATCCAACGATCCAGAGCACACAGCTATAGATTCCCATGATGATCCCATCGGACCAACACATGGTGGCATTACCTGTCCAATGATCCAGCGCACACAGCTATAGATATCCCATCTTGATCCCGTCGGACCAACACATGGTGGACATATGACAACAATGCACAACTGCACAAAACACAGTACACAATGCACGACAACAATAATGCACAAATGCATAACAACAATGATACAAGAATGTATCACAACATGATCGACACACATGACAAAAATGATTAGAGTACTTGCTCCGAGTCCTTCTAGAGCAATCTCGATGTCCAAACCATCACGAACCATTATTCTGAATATTCGACGATACCAAATGTCACGAACGGTAGATAATTCACGTCTTCATCTATACCACAACATATCTTCGATACCAAGTATACCAACAATAAATGTAAATCATATACCTTATGATTTAATTCCCAAAACTCGTATACAACCTATAATTCCAAATCCCCTGTGATTACGATTATAAACATTGCTATACGAATTATAAACAAATGAAACTGAAATCATTCATTAAATATTATAAACTGAGCAAGTAATAACTTGCCTCGATACCGATAAAGCCATTACCAATTCCTTGTCGTCGTCTACAAGTCCCTCGGCCCTGATCAAAGCAATCTACGAACATTCTTGAATACGACCGCAAAGCATGGTTCTAAACATCGATCAATAATCTCAACCTATTACAATAATCGATTTAACACACATTCGATAACAATCAACAATCGATATAACTAATCCACAAACCCAACGATTCCAAAATATCTCGATTAAACACAAGTCCGAACAATCTAACTCAAACAATTACGAATTCATTCCCATGATTCCACAAAGCCCATATATCGATTCGATAAGGCGAGCATACAAACTTAACCAAAATATTCCAATCAATTTCTCTTTCAAAACTTCAATCAAACACCTTGAAGGCAGAATTCAAAGGTATATTCGAATCATCAATCAACAAACACCAACCACATCAAGAACACGAAGAACATAATCACAAATATATATATCCTTCAACATTATATGATTCTAGCCATCGATACGAACTAAACCACCAAAATATATCAAGAATCTCAAACATCCCAAAATATTAGAGTTCAAGCCAATTATCTTCAATCCGGCGAAAGAATCAATAATGATGTTATAATCCTTGTTCCAAGCTTTCCTAGATGTTATCACTTGATAAACCAACTCAAAAGCTGAGGTTTAGGGGTTAAAAACTGAGTTGGGGTGATTTGGGATGAAAGGGGATCGTGTAGGATGGGTTGGGAAATGAAATTCCCGAATGCTTTACGTTTTTATACGCCCAGGCATGTTAGCGTACGCTAACTTCATCAATAGCGTGCGCTACCTGTTCCCAAAATACAGACCATATAGTTTTTGCCATTTTGAGCATAACTCACTCATACAGACTCCGATTAGCTCACCGTTTGAACCATTAGAAAGCTAACTCGATGCTCTATTATACTGTTATGTTTCAGAATTTTTGGAGTTTTCAAGAATCGGTGGTGATTTTCCAAAGTCGAACCTTATACACATTACTTTCCAAACAAGTGTTCAAATCTTATTTCCACTAACATTTCAACATATAGTCTTCTTAATCATATCATATACACCAAGAATCATAATCACTTGCATGTTCATCATCATACGAAGTAAAAAATAACAACAACATTAAAAACCCGAAATGAAGGGAGATATTAACCAACATATCTCTTCAAGAAAAACAACACCGTTCAAAACCACACGAATCATATCAATATCCGCATATCAACCATATTATCAACATAACTCAGTAATCCATCTCATAACCATACTCATCAACTCATAAACATGACGATCATCAACTCAAGAACATCATATACAATCCAAAATGAAATCCCAAAGTGGAGAGTAATTACCTCTTTGAAGGAATGGATTGAATCCCAAGGTTGAATCCGTTTTCAATCACTTCCAAGCTTCAAATGTTGTTAGGAATGATCAACTCAAGTGTTTGGAACCTCAACTTCTCTCTAAGACCTCTCTCTATCGGTTCAAATGAAGAAATGGACGGAAATGACGAATAATGGCCAACTGCACTTATATATATACTGTACATTACTAACGTACGCTAACATCTTCAGTTAACGTACGTTACACACTTAGCGTGCGCTAACTGTCTTTGTTAGCGTGCGCTATCGAAGTCCAGAGGCAACTGTCTTACTGCATAAAGTGATTTATGTATGCAATGCCCATGCAATAGCGTACGTAAATGCCTCTATTTAGCGTACGCAAGTGTCCTACCTCAGCGTGCGCTACTCATAGTTGACTCGTTTGTCTGTATGCTTCCGAAGACAGGTCCACACGCCGAATGTGCTGACGAGGATAAGATTCCTTTTTGTCCGATATACAGTTAGCGTGCGCTAATCAACATGCATTAGCGTGCGATATCACTACATTACAACATCCGTTGACTTATCAGAACGTGCGTCGAAAGTGGCCTGGTCCACACGCAGATTCCTTCCGATCTGACTGCATTAGCGTGCATTATCTTATATCCGTAGCGTGCGCTAAACCTGCACGATAGCATGCGCTACTCATGATTATTAGCGTGCACTAATAATGTTACACTTAGCCATTTTCAGCTATTCTTGTTCAACGTCTCAACATACAGAATACGAACATACGGCATACTGAATACATATACTTCTTACATCCAATTGTCGACCAAGTACGACAATTATACCAATACAGATGTCTCGGTCCTTTAATTATTTTACCCATACTGTGTACAGATTCCACGCTGTACAACATAACTCGGATAAAATAACATTAAACAACAGTAATAGAATTTCCGAATATTACAATAGTGATGCCATTTGGTCTCACTAATGCGCCTACCGTGTTCATGCAATTTATGAATCGAGTGTTCATAGAGTATTTCGAAAAATTCATAGTAGTGTTTATTGATGACATTTTGGTTTATTCCAAGAGCCCGGAAGAGCATGCACAGCACTTACAGATCGTTTTGGACCTCTTGAGAAACGAGCAGTTATATGCCAAACTTTCTAAGTGTGAATTCTGGCTAAAGAAAGTGATGTTCCTCGGTCATGGTATCAGTGGAAGGAGTCCGAGTAGATCCCTAGAAAGTCGAGGCAATCTTGGATTAGAAGTCTCCTAAGAACGTGAAAGAATTCAGGAGTTTCTTAGGACTTGCTAGGTATTATCATCGGTTTGTGGAAGGGTTTTCCAAAATTTCCCGCCCACTTACTCGATTACTACAGAAGACCCAAAAGTTTGAGTGGAACGAGATGTGCCAGACCAGTTTTGATGAATTGAAGAAGAGATTGACAACTGCACTAATTTTAGCACTACCACAGGAAACTGAGGGATTCATAGTTTACAGTGACGCTTCAAACCAAGGCCTCGGGTGTGTACTGATGCAGAATGATAAGGTGATCGCCTACGCGTCACGACAATTGAAGCTCTATGAAGTAAATTACCTAACACACGATTTGGAGCTGGCAGTGGTGGTTTTCGCTTTGAAAATCTGGAGACATTATCTGTACGGGACTCACTGTCAGATCTTCACGGATCATAAGAGTCTCAAATACATATTCAGTCAGAAAGAGCTAAACATCCGATAGAGGAGATGGATGGAATTGATTAAGGATTATGACTTGGAAATTCTTTATCACCCAGGCAAAGCAAATGTGGTGGCTGATGCACTGAGCCGCAAACCCATTTTTTATTCGAATGCTGGAGACTCTCACCTCCCAGCCCACCATTCAATGAGAATTTATTCACGAAGGAATTTAAGTATGGTTTCAAAGAGTCCAAGGACAACTGTGTGTGATGAAACTAACTTCATCATTAACCGAAGAAATCAAATCTAAGCAATTGGATGATCCTCTAATGATTCAGTTACGTGATGAAGTGAGTAAGGGAAAGGCCCCAGGATTCGTAATTCATGATGATGGAGTTTTGAGATTCCAGAGCCGACTTTGTGTTCCCGATGTCAATGTTTTGAAACAGACAATCATGAGGAAGCTCACAGCACGCCCTATTCTATCCACTCGGGTACCAGTAATATGTATAAGGATCTGAAGCAGAATTTCTGGTGGGGCAACATGAAGAAATATGTATCGGATTATGTCTTGAAATGTTTGATTTGTCAGCAGGTTAAGATCGAACATCAACGACCTGCCGGAATGCTGAAGCCGCTCCCGATTCCTGAATGGAAGTAGGAGGACATATCGATAGACTTTATCACTAATATGCCAAAGACCATGACAGGGATGAACATGATTTGGGTGATAGTTGACCATCTAACCAAATCGGCTTATTTTCTAGGCATTAAGGACACTTAGGGACCAGAAAACTTGGCCCGAGTGTTTATTGCAGAGATAGTCCAATTGCATGGTACGCCGAAAACCATTATCTCTGACCGAGATCGTCACTTCGTGTCACATTTTTAGAAAGCAGTTCGTAAAGCCTTGGGAACCGAGCTAAATTTTAGTATAGCTTATCATCCGCAGACAGACGGCCACTCCGAGAGGACTATTCAAACAGTGGAGGACATGTTGAGAGCTTGTTCCTTAGATTGGTCGACTGAGTGGAAAGTTCATCTACCCTTAATTGAATTCACTTACAACAATAGTTGGCATGCTTCCATTAAGATGGCACCTTTTGAGGTATTATACGGAAGGAGATGCAGATCGCCACTGTATTGGGACGCTCCGTCGGACTTGATCGGGACGGAACTGGATTTGATCGTACAGGCGCGAGAGAAGATAGATTTGATTCTTGAAAGACTGTTGACCACCTAGAGTCGGCATAAATCTTATGCATACGTGCGCAGTCGCCCGTTAGAATTCGGTATTGGAGATCACATGCTTTTAAAGATTTCTCCTACTCGTGAAATTTTTTGTTTTGGGAAAAAAGGAAAGCTGAGTTTGTGATATATCGGACCTTTCAAGATTCTTGAAAGAGTTGGAGAGTTGGTGTACAGGTTGGCCTTACCACCATCACTGAGTCACGTTCATAATGTGTTCCACGTATCTTAGTTACGGAAGTACATATCAGATCCCAGTCATGTCATTGATTTCAGTGAGATCGAAGTTGCTCAGGACGGCATGTTTGAAGAAAGACCGATCAAGATACTTGAAAGTCGAGTCAAACAATTGAGGAATAAACCAATCACTTTGGTTAAGGTTCAGTGGTCGCGCCACGGAGTTGAAGAAGCCACTTGGGAAACGGAGGATAGTATGAAGTCCAGATACCCAGAATTATTTTCGTCTTGAGTTTCGGGACGAAACTCCTTTTTTGAAGGAGAGTATGTAATATCCGGATAAATTGTTGAGTATTTTCGTCCGTATTTGAACCTTGTATTATTTGAATTTGTGATATCATTAATCGAAGTATGATCTTTCCCGTATTCGTATCCACATGCATGAGGATATCAACCTTGTAAATTTATACATGCCACTACGTCGTAACGTACGCTAGCTAGTAAGCGTAACGTACGTTATGGGCCAAAGATAGCACACGCTATGAGCAAGGCATAGCGTACGCAAGGCAGTCAATTATTGATAATATTGGTCAGCACATGGGCCACCTCGGGATAGGGACAAGGATAAGATTCCCCGCGTAGCCCAGACAGCTTTTTGAAAAAGCAGGTCAGCGGAGATTAACATACGCTAAGGGATGTATATAGCGTACGCTAAGTATAGTGGATTACGTACGTAACCCTGTTGATGTAGCGTGCGTAAGAGAGTATAAAAATGAGGCAGTAAGCTAACAATGGACGATAGCGTACGCTAAGTATATCAAATAGGGTACGCTAAGTGTATAACGTATGTTATGCACGAAGGCTAACGTATGTAAACGTCAGAAAATTATAAATGGGACAGCACCCCATTTCATTTCACTTCGTCTCTTTCACTAGTCCTTCACCTCTTTTCAATTCCAGAAAGCCCCCCACACTACCTAAACACCTTTAGATCACATATGCTTGATCATTGAAGATTGAATATCGCATATACTTAATCATTGAAGTTAAGAAACTGTTAGGAGTATGCCCTCGAATGCCACTCAGAGGTTGTTGAGTGAGGGCATTGTACTTGTAATTATGTAAACCATTTATATAAGGCAAATGAATGTTTCTTTATTTACTGGTAGTTACTGGCATTCCTAACTCGTAAATAAACATATAGAAACTAGTCCATGTATTT
This sequence comes from Orobanche coerulescens, assembly GCA_033398695.1. NCBI lineage: Eukaryota > Viridiplantae > Streptophyta > Magnoliopsida > Lamiales > Orobanchaceae > Orobanche > Orobanche coerulescens. The sequence goes on from CM065814.1 coordinate 9,086,526, forward strand.
GAGAGCAAAACGTTCCACTCCTTATTGGATAAGGGGTCGCACCGGAAAGGTTATAGCTCAAATACTTAATCGTCGAAGTCGATGAAACTTGACCGGGCGTTAAGTTTATGTGAAGACTTGTATGACGTGTTCTTTGACATGGAGAGTGCTGTCGAACACTAATGGTTAGTGGGAGCACACGTTATAGGTATGCTAATTGGATTAGTATACTCGAACCGACTCACCTCGATTCGTCACATGGATTTCACTCCGGATCATCAATGACGGAATCGAAAGGTTGTGCTAGGTATTCGTGAACCTTCGACTTGAGGATTTAGTAGGGATGTGCTTGTGACGTCAAGATTTTCATTAGAGTAGTTCGACCTCGTAAACCTAAGGCGGGGGTCAACCTCGACGTGCATCTTGACGGCAAGTAGCAGGTCCTATGAATACCAAGATAGAATTCTTTCTCCCGTTAGTGAGCGGGTTATATGTCCTATGCGGTTATTGGCAAATGAGATCATAAGTCTTTGGCCAAAGCATTGGAGCTAGTTGTATTAGATACACGACACTCGATGATCTCGATTTGCATTAACGCATGCATAGCGTCAAGCATGTATATGGTTTGACCGACCGTGACCCTATAACTTGATCGGGACATTTGAAAGAAGGGTTTATACGTATACCGGTATTCACGATGAATGGTTCTTGAATGATCCCAATCATTCGTTCTCGCCGGTACAGTGTAGGCCACCAGGTGGCTAGGTGGTGCTACTACTCTTTGGTTCCTCCCATTGCCGATCGAGACGGACCTACCGAGTCGCGCATTAGGATTGACAACGGAATGAATCGAGCTAATTATCTCATTATGAATATTAGATATTGGATATCTAATTTTGGAACATTGGATGTTTAAATCGATTTATTGGATAAATTGATTTACGGCCTAATGATTTAAATAAATTCTTGGGTGATTAATTTAATTCATGAATATAATTATTTCTTGGAGAAATTAATTATGTTATTTTGTATTTGATATGTTTAATTAATTGGATTAATTAAACGACATAAATACATCGGAACGGAATAGGAGTTTATCTGTTTGGACTCACGGGAGTCCGAAACGAACCGAACTCGACCGTTTTCTAGCATGGGCCAACCCCCCACTTATTACCATGTGTGTGTATTGACTTGTCCCCATCATGGTTTTGGAATCTCATGTGATTGAGGGGACAAGTATCATATACATTATATGGGGAATCAAATCATGATATATGTATTTGTTTTCATGTGGGTTGAATAAGAATATATACAAGACTTTGATCTCTCATCCTTACAATACTTCTTGGCATTTACATATCATTGAGTTTGAGAGAGAGAGAAAATGGTTTTCTCTTTAGTCATCTTCTTCTTCAACCTTGTTCTTGTTTTTCTTAGAGAAAAATATCAAGACATAAAGAGAGAGTAAGATTAAAACACTTAGAGTGTAGTAATCTTTACATATATAGCTTCATCACCTAGCTCTAGCCGTATCCTCGGAGGATAGCAAGGTGTTGTCATTCCGTTCGTTTCTCCGGCGCGTGGCAAGTAGAGACGCGGTGCTTTCGGCGTTGGATCGTTCAAGAGCTTGGGGAATAGCTCAAGAGAAGGTTACCATTTAATCAACGGACTTCGAGGGTTAGTTTTTACAACTCTTGCTTTTCGTTTATATATTCGTATATACGTAGCTCGATCGATCATCGTAGGGATTCGGATCGAATTAATTTTCGTTTTACCGCTCCACTGGCCTTCGCTTTAGGCACCGAATCCCAACAAAGGGTATCGGAGCGTAGGTCTTGCGATCGTATATACGATATTAGCGTTTGGAATGCTTGATTAGATGGTGAATGATTTGGAATCATTTTAGTCATAATCGTGGTATATATATATATTTTTACGTTCGTTGTAGTTATATTTTTCGTAAGTTTATGTCTAAATATAAATCTTAATTTCTTGGAAATATGATTTATATTGAAGATATGAATGTTGAAAAATATTGATATTGATATCCTATCGAAAATCGAGCTCGAATCGTCGTCGGACGATTTTTCGGACAAAGGGCGTGTTGTCGCCAGGTGACTCGGCCAGAACCGTGACACGGCCGTGTCAGCCTCAAAGCCGCCGCCAGGCACCCGACCGTGTCGAGACACGGCCGTGCCGCCACCGCCGATCGTGATCGGCCATGCCAGCATGTCTGCATGTCATGCCGGCGATGACTTCGCCATGGCAGCCAATTTCGCCCGGCTCAATTTTTCGTATTCTTGAAAATTAATCTCCGCATGTTAAATTGGATTTAATATGATTAAAATGATTTATGGTATTTCATTTTCTAAGGGAAATTTGATTAATTGGAATATTTATGGTCAATCAATTATTTTGAACGTTATCATATTACCGATTGTGTGAATCGATCGATCGGTTCAATTGTTGATTGGATCAATGTATCTCTACGCTTTCCATTTATATAGTATTTATTGGATGAATGCTTTTGAATGGGGATGTGGTTCGTGGACTTAGATTTGAATCGCGCTTTTATTCGATTGGGTTGTAAAGGCCGCTTTTGAGCCTATTTATTTTACTAGAAATGTTTGTATCTAGGATGCAATTTTCAATGTAAAATTTATATGTAATGACGAAGACCAGAGGAAGATCCATTTCGAGAAGACGAAGATTCAAGACGAAGACTTGTAATTAGATTACGAAGTTTTTGTTTTCTAGAACGGTCCATGAACCACATGTTGGTAGCAACTAGGTTGTGAATGGTTGTTTCATATTGTATGAATGCCACAAACGCGCTAATATGATTAATGTGCAAAGTGCAACGTAAATCGCGAAAATTCTCCCACAATAAATTATTAAGTTTATAAGGTTTCAAGGTTTTCCTTCCTCCATCGAAGTTTTCGAAATTGAAATCCAAACCGGATGTGCTATGCTTCCGAGTTATCGGGGTAGTCGTCGGGAGGACGGATAAATTACCGGAGCGCATCGATGCCTTTCGGTTGGAGCAAATTTTATCCCTAGAAACCCGTTAGGTTGCGGATAAGATTCAATTGTGAAACTGATTTGCGTCGATGGTATAAACTTAACTTGTTCACGAACCATAGAAACCGTATAGGTTGAGGGGAGTGAACAAGGGGAAAAAGAAGATCAAATCATCCATTAGATGGGTTGGTGTTGGACACCACTTTATGAAAATTAATAGACTAGAAACCTGTTCGGTTGCCCTCTATTAAAATTTATAAAGAACTCGATCACCACTATGAAGTAGAGCGACGATACTTCCGGATTTCACATGGGAGTGTGTTATTCCGATAAAAATAGTGGGAGCCGGGTAACAAGAATAGAAAAGACCTTAATTCTATACTCGTAACATAATTAAATGAGTCACTAACTAACTGCTATACTTAATGCATAAATCTCAAAATGACAATGAATCCACTCGCAATTCTACTCGAAAAGAACACCTTAATGGGACCTAACTTTGTGGATTGGCTCCGCAATCTGATGATTGTCCTCAGTATAGAGGCACTGGGATACGTCTTGGAGACGGACATTCCGGCGCCTCCTGTGCGGACCCGATCCAATCAGGAAGAGATTGAAAACCACGAAAAGTGGGTTAAGGATGACGTGAAAGTCCGTGCTTATATGATGGCTTCCATGTCTAATGAGCTTCAGAGAGCTCATGAGAAAATGACTTCTGCTAGGCAGATTTTATCTCACTTAACCGAGCTTTATGGTGAGCATAGTAGAACTGCTAGATATGAGATATCCAAGAAACTGTTCGGTGCAAGGATGAAGGAAGGTGAGAAGGTTGGGGAACACGTCCTCAAAATGATATCCATGATCGAGAGATTGGAGGCTCTTGATTTTAAAATGGATACTTCTCTCCAAACCGACCTTATCCTACAGTCTCTCCCTGATTCCTTCTCACGCTTTGTTATGAACTTCAACCGCAATGAGATTGCATGTAATTTAGCCGGCTAATGAACAAACTTGTGACTCGGTCTCGGATGAAGACTCGCGGATGAAGGAGTCTCGCTCTTGTGATTTCTTACGGACTTCTAAGTCTAAGAATAAGAAGAAAAAGACCAAGAAGCGGATGGACCACAAGCTAAGGACCTTAAGGGTAAGGGCAAGGCCCCGATGGTTCCAAAGAACAAGAAGAAGAAGGATGCTTGTCTCAAGTGCGGTGAGTCGGGCCACCGGGCTAGAGACTGTCCGATTCTTCATGGCACTTCGTGCTGTAACTTTTAGTTTTGGAAACAAATTGTTCTCTCATCGTATTTTCTACTTCGGATAATCGGATTCTCGTGCTAGTTCTCATATTTGTACCGTGAATCGATCTGGAACAAAGTAGGAAGCTTGGAGTGGAGAAGTTATGATCACGGTCGGAAGCGGGCATAGTGTCGAGGCGACCGACATAGGATCACTTCTTTTGGGTTTAGAATCCGGCTTTGTTTTGACTTTAGAAGATGTACTTGTTTTGCCCAAGGGGCACAAAAACATTGTATCCATTCGGTCATGGACCGAAAAGGCTTTTCATTTTTCATTGGTGATGGTTCCCAAAATTTATTTTAGAAATAAACTAGTGGGTACTGCTACATTGTTGAATGGATTGTATCATCTAAATCTCAAAGAACAAAGTAGTTGTGAATACTATAACTAGAAAACGCGGTAGGGATGAAACCAATCAAGTTTTGAAATGGCATCTTAGACTTGGTCATGTTGGTCGACCAAGGTTTACAAGATGGAAAAAGATGGACTTATGGGTCCATTGGGATCGGATCCCTTTCCTACTTGTGAATCTTGCCTTAAAGGCAAAATGACTAAGTCCCCCTTCACAGGGACATTTCAAAGAGCCGCTGATAAACTGGGATTAATCCATACCGATGTATGTGGTGCTTTGGAAGCAGCACGTGACGGATATCAATATTTCATTACGTTACGATGATCATACTAGGTATGGTTATGTATACTTAATGAAACATAAATCCGAGGCCTTTGAGAAATTCCAGGAATTCAAGGCCCTAGTCGAGAAACAAACCGGTAATCATATCAAAGCACTTCGGTCGGACCGAGGTGGGGAGTATATGAGTACGGAGTTTGACGAGTTCCTTAAGGAACATGGAATAGTTTCACAACTAACACCTCCAGGTACTCCTCAGTTAAATGGTGTGTCAGAAAGAAGGAACCGGACCTGTTGAACATGGTCCGTTCCATGCCGGGCTATACCGACTTGCCGATTTACCCGTGGGGGTATGCACTGATCGCCGCGTATATCTTGAACAGATGTCCTTCCAAATCCGTTCCTAAAACTCCACATGAGATGTGGGAAGGAAGGAAACCAAGTCTTAATCATATTAGGATTTGGGGATGTCCCGCCTATGTCAAGAAGACTAAGGTGGAAAAGTTGGAAGCTAGGTCTCGAAGGGACGTTTCATTGGATTCCCGCCTGGGACGATGGGATATCTATTCTACATGCCCGAAGATCGAAGGATCATTGTTGCTTTACAAGCACACTTCCCGGAAGATGAGTTCATTCAGAAGGCGGAGCAGTAGAAGTATTTCTTTAGAAGAATACAATGAAACTCCTCGAGAGACACTGTGCAAGAAACTGAACCGAACTTTCAAACACAAGTACAACCACCTCGTAGGTCTAGTAGGGTGTCTCATTTACTCGAGAGGTATGGGCTTGTGCACTTGGAGGAGCCGGGTCTCCATGAAGTTCCAAGTGATAGCCAAGAGACCGACCCAACAACCTATGACCAAGCGATGGTGGATGTAGACTCGCGAAATGGCGTGAAGCTATGGAAGCCGAGATAGACTCGATGCATGTCAATCAGGTCTGGACTCTAGTAGACCGCCCCAAGGGCATAGTGCCTATTGGGAACAAGTGGATCTACAAGAGAAAGACTGATGGTGATGGCAAGGTTGACGCCTATAAGGCCAAAGCTTGTGGCAAAGGGTTATACCCAAAAGGAAGGGATCGACACACGATACCTTCTCGCCCGTAGCCATGATCAAGTCTATTCGCATGATGCTTGCTATAGCCGCCTACCACGATTATGAGATATGGCAAATGGACGTAAAGACGGCTTTCCTTAATGGATTCCTCGAGGAGGAAATCTATATGGAGCAGCCTAAAGGCTTTGTGTCCGAAGTCGATATTCGAGAAAGTGTGCAAGCTTGCGTTCCATTTATGGATCAAGCAAGCGTCGCGTAGTTGGAACCTTCGTTTGACGAGGCGGTCAAAGAGTTTGAATTCGTGCAAATGAAGAGGAACCTTGTGTATACAAGAAGGTTAGTGGGAGCAAGATCGCATTCTTAGTACTATATGTAGATGACATTCTACTAATAGGAAATGATGTGGGAATGCTCGGTTACGTGAAAGCTTGGCTTTGAGTAATTTCTCCATGAAAGACTTGGGAGAAGCAACCTATATTCTTGGTATTCGACTCTACCGGGATAGAGCGAAGAGAACAATAGGCCTTTCCCAAGCCCTCTATATAGATAAGATCTTAAAGCGATTTAAGATGGATGATTCTAAAAGAGGGTTCCTACCGATGCGACATGGAATAAAACTCACCTTGAAGATGTGTCCTCAAAGTGAGGAACAACGAAAGGAAATGAGTAATATACCATATGCTTCGCCGTGGGTAGCCTTATGTATGCTATGTTGTGTACAAGACTCGACATCGCGCATGCCGTAAGCGTGGTGAGTAGGTTTCGTGCAAACCTGTAGGGAACATTGATCGCCAGAAAGAACGTTCTCAAGTACTTAAGAAGGACTAGAGATATGGTTCTAATGTATGGCGGTGGAGAATCGGATGTGGTGGGATTCACCGATTCGACTTCCAAGGACTGAAGGACGACTCGATGTCCACTTCGGCTACATATTTACTCTTAATGGAGGAGCAGTATCTTGGCGTAGTGCCAAGCAAAGCGCGACCGCGATTCCACTGTCAGCCGAGTATCAAGCGGCCTCGGAGGCTTCCAAGGAAGGGTTCGGATTAAGAAGTTTCTAGGAGAACTTCAAATGATACCATGTCTTGAGTGCTGTCTACTGCATCGCGACAACGACGGAGTCAGAAGCACAGCCAAGGAGCCGAGGTTTCACAACAAGACCAAACATATTGAGAGGAAGTATCATCTCGTAAGAGAATTTGTTCGCAAGGGATACATTGGCCGCATAGAGTAGACTCGGCCGACAACGTCGCCGATCCACCGACCAAGCCACTATCTCGGACTAGCTTGGAGCGTCATCTGGAGAACATGGGTATTAGATACCATAGTGTGTGGCATTGAGTGCAAGTGGGAGATTGTTAGAGTATGCCCTCGAATGCCACTCGAGGTTGTTGAGTGAGGGCATTGTACTTGTAATTATGTAAACCATTTATATAAGGCAATGAATGTTTCTTTATTTACCGGTAGTTACCGGCATTCCTAACTCGTAAATAAACATATAGAAACTAGTCCATGTATTTGAGAGCAAACGTTCCACTCCTTATTGGATAAGGAGTCGGCACCGGAAAGGTTATAGCTCAAATACTTAATCGTCAAGAAGTCGATGAAACTTGATCGGGCGTTAAGTTTATGTGAAGACTTGTATGACGTGTTCTTTGACATGGAGAGTGCCCGTCGAACACTAATGGTTAGTGGGAGCACACGTTATAGGTATGCTAATTGGATTAGTATACTCGAACCGACTCACCCTCGATTCGTCACATGGATTTCACTCCGGATGCCAATGACGGAATCGAAAGGTTGTGCTAGGTATTCGTGAACCTTCGACTTGAGGATTTAGTAGGGATGTGCTTGTGACGTCAAGATTTTCATTAGAGTAGTTCGACCTCGTAAACCTAAGGCGGGGTCAACCTCGACGTGCATCTTGACGGGCAAGTAGCAGTCCTATCAATACCAAGATAGAATTCTTTCTCCCGTTAGTGAGCGGGTTATATGTCCTATGCGGTTATTGGCAAATGAGATCATAAGTCTTTGGCCAAAGCATTGGAGCTAGTTGTATTAGATACACGATACTCGATGATCTCGATTTGCATTAACGCATGCATAGCGTCAAGCATGTATATGGTTTGATCGACCGTGACCCAATAACTATATCGGGACAAGAGAAAGAAGGGTTTAAACGTATACTGGTATTCACCACAGAAGGCTTCTTGAATGATCCCAATCATTCGTTCTCGATCGGGTACAGTGTAGGCCACCAGTGGCTAGGTGGTGCTACTACTCTTTGGTTCCTCCCATTGCCGATCGAGACGGACCTACCGAGTCGCGCATTAGGATTGACAACGGAATGAATCGAGCTAATTATCTCATTTTGAATATTAGATATTGGATATCTAATTTTGGAACATTGGATGTTTAAATCGATTTATTGGATAAATTGATTTACGGCCTAATGATTTAAATAAATTACTGGGTGATTAATTTAATTCATGAATATAATTATTTCTTGGAGAAATTAATTATGTTATTTTGTATTTGATATGTTTAATTAATTGGATTAATTAAACGACATAAATACATCGGAACGGAATAGGAGTTTATCTGTTTGACTCACGGAGTCCGAAACGAACCGAACTCGACCGTTTTCTAGCATGGGCCAACCCCCCACTTATTACCATGTGTGTGTATTGACTTGTCCCCATCATGGTTTTGGAATCTCATGTGATTGAGGGGACAAGTATCATATACATTATATGGGGAATCAAATCATGATATATGTATTTGTTTTCATGTGGGTTGAATAAGAATATATACAAGACTTTGATCTCTCATCCTTACAATACTTCTTGGCATTTATGTATCATTGAGTTTGAGAGAGAGAGAAAATTGTTTTCTCTTTAGTCATCTTCTTCTTCAACCTTGTTCTTGTTTTTCTTAGAGAAAAATATCAAGACATAAAGAGAGAGTAAGATTAAAACACTTAGAGTGTAGTAATCTTTACATATATAGCTTCATCACCTAGCTCTAGCCGTATCCTCGGAGGATAGCAAGGTGTTGTCATTCCGTTCGTTTCTCCGGCGCGTGGCAAGTAGAGACGCGGTGCTTTCGGCGTTGGATCGTTCAAGAGCTTGGGGAATAGCTCAAGAGAAGGTTACCATTTAATCAACGGACTTCGAGGGTTAGTTTTTACAACTCTTGCTTTTCGTTTATATATTCGTATATACGTAGCTCGATCGATCATCGTAGGGATTCGGATCGAATTAATTTTCGTTTTACCGCTTCCGCTGGGCCTTCGTTTTAGGCACCGAATCCCAACAGAAACACCTTGGATTGGCACTCAAGCAACTGGAGTTGGATTCTACCTATTGTCTCGGCGTTTTCTTCATATGAAGGTATGTTAATGCCATCTCCAACCCTTGTATTCGTGTTCTTAAGGATGTTATGAGCATACTACCAAGATTATTAGGTTCCATAGATGACTTATATAACCGAACATCATGTTTAGCAAGTTGGAATGTTTATGCTTAAGTTACCATTGTTAAGAGCATTATAGTTCGAATCTTGTTATGATGAACAAGTAAGGGAATTTCTGAGATTGATAAATCCATATTGAATGGTGTTTCCATAATAATCGTAGACTTTATATTGGTATCACTTTTGTTAGACGGACTTAAGAGAAGAATCATCGGAGGTTTTGTCGTAATTCGTAAAAGTGGATTGATTAGATAATGTTCTCAATGAAAGTTTGAATGAAGTGATCGTATCAACTATATAGATTATCTGAAACACATATAAGAATTTGTAATCAAGATTGAGCATGGCGTCGTGATGATATGCGTATCCTTGAATTCGAAGATGTCGAAAATCGTAGGATCATTAAAGTTTGCATGAGTAATGTATGTGTGAGTATAACGTACGTTAAGCATTACGCATTACGTACGTTATATCATCAGACGAGACAGTTACCTGATCAGAGAAGTGAACTGTCAAATACATGATTAGCGTATGTTAGTATTTGGAGCTTACGTACGCTAATGTACAGACTTAGCTAGGGCTGGGGCTTTTGGAACCGGGAACCGCAGAACCGATCCGAACCGCATCGGAACCGACGGTTCGGTTCGGTTCCTAGCAACAATTTTTTTTCGGTTCGATTCGTACTGTTAGTATTCGGTTCGGTTCGGTTCGCGGTTCCTGTCTGTTTTAAAGAGGAACCGATCTGAACCGCAAGAAACCGTCTGAACCGCACCGAACCGGGAAACCGACCCTCTGAATATAATATAATATAATATATTCTTATTAAACATAATTAATATAATATAAAATAATATAATATATTCTTAATAAAATATAATATAATATATTTCGTCCAAACCATACAAAATCGGTTCCGGTTCGGTTCGGTTCCTGTGCGGTTCGAACAAAAAAAACTGGAAAAACCGAACCGCGAAAAAACTATGCGGTTCGGTTCCGGTTCCTGTATTTTTCTCCCAGGAACCGAAAAGTCCCAGGCCTAGACTTAACGTACGTTACGTTGGGTATGTAACGTACGTTATGAAGGGTGCAGTCAGGATTCATAATGTTGAACTTTCGGCTCTAGTTTAGAATGTTAGATGTTCGTTCGTTAGTTATTCGACGTAAGATGAACTCTATATTATTTCTTTTGTTTAAGGTCCGAGTTTTGCTAAGTGATTGATCGAAGGAGCGACCTTCGAGTGTATTGATACCAGTCGAAGTATTATTCTTATCGTCAATCGAGGCAAGTACTTTAATTCTATTTGTGCGTATTAATGTCGACTATGTTGTTGTGGTATTGTTGCGTACTTGTTAATTGTCCACCATGCGTTGGTCCGACAGGATCATAATGGGAATCTATAGCTGTGTGCGTTGGATCACTGGACAGGTATTTCCACCATGCGTTGGTCCAACGGGATTATCATGGCAATCTATAGCTGTGTGCGCTGGATCGCTGGAATAACACGAGTATGTTGAGATTGTTATGATGTGCTATGTGTTGCTACTATTTCTCGTGGGAGAAACTTGTCATAGTTATGATAGATAATATTGACGTTCGTATTTAAGGATTATTGAATAAATCCTTGTTGGTTAATTATCGTACTTGTACTAGCATCGTTGTGCTAACCCCTTTGGGTGTGAACATTTGTTTTATGTTCAGGATCCAGGAGAGTGGGAAAACAACCACTGGAGTTTTATGATGACGAGGGTGCAGAGTGATCTTCTAGTTGGGTTTGATTGTCAGTTGTTTATGTTGTTTTAATTAAGTACTTGAGTATGTGGTCCTTTATGATGTTGGAATTGGTTGTATATTAATAATTCGTCGTTGGATGTTTGTAAAATTTATTACTGATTCGGATTCGTTGTATTCTATTTATGCTGCCATAATTTGTTGGTGTCTATTATTGTCGTTTTGTTCCTTCAGCCTTGTAAATTCTTACGTAAAGGATTTACAGTGCTGTAATATTCTAATCGGGGGTGTTACATAAGGGATATTCTAATCCCTTAGCAATAATAAAAGCAATAGCCAGCAACAAAGACCGTCTGGTCAGTTAAGCACAAGGATTAGCAACCCAACACCCGAAACTATTGTTATAGACTTCTGATTTCTGAACTTTGATCTAATTCCATGATCTGAGGACGGTGTTTTCAATAGTGCTTTTCACGTGTTTAGCGTTTCTGTTCCACCATAGCGTAGCATAAATAGTGTAGTGCATAACCTAAGTTATACGGGCATGTTAACTAATTATTTTAACATATATATATAATCATACAACCATAATAATTAATTATTACGTTCCAAAATAACTCAATCCGATTATCCGAAATACTTATACGCTTCAGTTCGTGCACGGAGCTCTTGGTTCGTGCGACTTAAGTCTCAAGCTCAATTCCTTCCGTTTGCGCGCCTCATGTCTCGCCTGTTCAGTAATCCCAGATACCCTTTGGCTTGAATTCATAAGTTCTCTCTATTAGGGGCTTTATGAGTATTTGGACAATAACAGTGCGCCTCAGATCAACCTAGGGTTTTTTTCCTTTTCAGCATTCCACTCATGAGACTGAAACACAGGGTTTTGGATGTTTTAGTTTCCTGAACTTCTGAGTCATCGGTTAGTCTCGATTTTTAAGTTGTTTTATGAGGTGGCAGGGAAGTACCATGTTACCCTTAGTATTCTCGTTATTTCTGGAATAGATATTGCACGCCACGGTCCAATTGGTGTAATAGCATACGCTATTCACCCAATAGCACGCGACAAAGGCAAAAAACGTGCGCTAACTGAGCAACGTACTAAGAAAATCGCGCTACATCGCGCATCGCACGCTACGACTCGCGCTAAAGCGTGCTTTTGAAAACACTGAATACGACGATCATGGTAATGGCCGCGAATTACTAATCCGTCGTGAATCGTGATGGCTAGCTTAGCGACCGCTGAGTTAAAAGTCAAGATTTTTTATTTCTTGGTTTTTTTTGTTAATCGCACACTACTATTAAAATAAAATACATCATTGTACTTCAAATAAAACAATGATCAAAATGTAGTGAGTACATACAACAGATCAGTCAAGAAAGAAAAAAATCCACAACCACAGTTGGCCTTAAAAATTAATAAAATACAGATGAAAAATGATATTTAGTGAATGATACATTTTTTTATGTATTGTAAAGTGCAATACATATCCAATTTTTGATGGTGATTATTCTCGTGAGCTATACTTATTTTACATGTTTATAAATCACACTTGTTAAAATAATTAATATATTTATTTGGAGTATATCATTTTTCTACAAACTTGTCCATATATTATATTTTAATATGATGGCTGATGTTGTGTCCGGTCTCTCTATAGTTAAATGCTCCGGACCATCGACAACTATTCTCGATAAATGTTTTGATCCCTCTCAACCCTTCTAACAAGAGTAAAGCTGTGGTCAGGGGTGTTCAAAAATATCCGATATCCGATATTCGATCCGAAAATCCGAAGTTCGGATATCCGGAACTTCGGATTCGGATATCGGATAGTACTTTTCAGAAAAATCGAATATTCGGATATTCGAAAAATCCAAAAAATCTTAAAAAATTTATTTTTTTATATTTTAAATAATAGAAGGTATTCGGATATTCGGATATCCGTATCCGAATTTTTTTTGGATATTCATATATCCGATATCCGGATTCGAATATTTTTTTCGAATATAAGGATATCCGAATATAATTCATATGTTTTTCCAGATATCGGATATCCGAAATTTCGGATACGGATATCGGATATCAAAATCTACTATCCGAATTTTCGGATATCCGAAATTCCGGATAACCGGTTTTGAACACCCCTAGATGTGGCTATAAGAACATAAACTCTTTTTCGGATATCCGAAATTCCGGATACGGATATCGGATATCAAAATCTATTATCCAAATTTTTCGATATCCAAAATTCCGGATATTCGATTTTGAACCGCCCTAGCTGTGGCTATAGGAACATAAACTATTAAACTCTTAAGTAGTCAAAAAGATTAACCAAGCGCCTATTAATGTAGAGAGCTGGGACTAGTCACGTCATGATTTTCTTTGTTTCTTCCACCAATACCTCCTCCCTCTCCTTCTCATGCAGTTTTTTTTAGTTTCTTAATTTAATTTATTTAATTATAAATATATATATAAATTATGTGTAAAATGCATTATTTAAATAGATAAATATTATATAAAATGCATCAACTCAATTTTTTTAATAAATTTATGTAAGATAATACAAAAAATAGAGATGTACAATTATGATAATATAAAAAATACTTTGAGCCATTAGATTCCGCCATGTTTGAATCCGTTCGCGATATAGAGTAGACGTGACAAATCGTTCGTGTCGTGTATTTTCGTGTCGTGTACTTTCGTGTTTCGTGTACCAAAAGTCCAAACCCATACACGACACGAAATAAATTCGTTTCGTGTCGTGTCATGTACCGCGTAAATATGTGTCGTCTCCTATCGTGTTTTCGTGTCAGGCACATAATATAAAATAAATGTTAAAATATTATAAATATAACAGTTTTAATATTTTAATATTATTTTTATAGATTTTAGTAGACGAAACGAAACGAATGACAACGAAAACACGAATGTTTACACGAAATTTATGAAAGTTCACATTATATTTTCGAATTTTAAAGTGTAGTACAATGTTTTTATATAATTTAATAATATGATATATATATATATAAATATTTATTTACTTGTTTATTTATTTATTTCGTGTACCTCGTGTCGTGTCGTGTCGTGTACTCAAAGGGTAAACACAAAATCGACACTAAATCTCGATCGTGTACTTTCGTATTCGTGTATTTTCATGTCATGTACTCAAAATACAAACATAAACACTAGATTTTCGTGTCTTTTTCGTGTCGTGTGGTAAATTGCCGGGTCTAATATAGAGTCCCACATCCTCTATTCTCTTCTGTAATATTTTCGCTCCACATACTTACAATTGGTGGTGTCGGGTAATCTGGATATAAAAATACTTGAACAAAGTGGTTTGTGCAATAGCTATGTGGCTTAGTAGCTCGAGCGGGATTGGTGCAGACCAAAATGGAAAGTAGGTAAACCAACCTCTTTTGTATGGAGTAAATACATGTCGTGCAACATTGTACCGAGTTGCAATGACAATCCCACTACAGAATTCATCCAGTTTCAATGAGGTGTTGGAGATTCCAGACAATTGAGTCTATACAACATTTTATCTACTATACCTTTTTCTATGAAGATTTTACTGTAAAAATCTCTATTTTGTAAAATTTCATGATAAAGATCTACCCGCAGACGCATCCAACTACCTTCCTCTATCCAGCTTGTGCATGTATTGCTCTATAGCCACAATTACCATCTCCAAGGATGTTAATAGTATGACTAACATGACTCCAAATTTTTTTGGGTAATTGTTGGATATACGGATCATGGTTGTTTGAGACGAATTTTTTGCCTTGTCCGACTCTAAGCAAAAACGTATCCTCCCTCGATTTAGATCTTTTTTACTAGGTCGATTTTTATTCTTTATATTGTGGGGATGGTATCAATTTGCTGTTAGATGGATCAACCATATTGATCATTTTACCCAATATATGATCTTTCATTGTAGTATCCATCTCATAATTTATTATTTATTCGGAGATGAATTCCTTTTATTTTAGTAGTCTACGCTCATGGATAACCTTGTCCAAAAATATACAGTTTATGAAAAGACAAATCATAGTTAAAATTGAATCACTAATTCGCATCCCAACTTGATAAAATATCAAAAACATTATGATTGAATATATATTATTTTTAATGAAATATTTTTTTCATATTTAATAAAATATTTTCTCTATTTTTAATAAAATATTTTTTTGTAAAATATTTTCTAATTTTTATTAATTATTTTAATTAAAACTATGTTAATAATATAACATACATATAAATTTAAATAACAATTAAATAAACATAGAAAAATATTTTTATAAAAAGAGTTATTTTATCAAAATAGAGGGATTAGTGATTGGAAAAGGAAATAAGAGGCGTCACTTAATTGCCAATACAAGACAAACCTTATAGCAGTATGTGGCCTACGACAAATATTATAAAGATTAGGTTGTAATCATCACCCCACCAATAGTCTATATCAATTATTATTTATACCAACTATAACTTAAAATGTATCAAATATATTCTCTGTCATGTTTGATTGAAATAGAAAGAGCATTGTATTTCTAAAAAGATATTTTTTGGACAAAATATTATACTTCGGACAGAACGAAGAGACTAATAAATTAAATATTGATAAATTTATATGAACGTATTTTTAAAGTATTACTTTTTGTTAGTAATTTTTACTAAACTATAATGTGATTTGTTCAAATGAAACCAATCATTAAAATAGAAACATGAGTCAGTGCGTATTTAGTAAGGATTCATTATACAAAGTGGATGTGATAATGCATATTCATTCCCAAGCACATTGAATTCATACTGAAAGTGCGCAGAGAATTCGGCAATATAAATGCACTACAACATATCAGGTGTGCAGTTTGTACTAAATATGCACTAAACTCATATTTTCATTTTAAGAACTTACTTCTATTTGAACCAATCCTTATAATTATAAATATAAATAATTAAAGTTTTACAATAAAAAACGTGATTGGCCTGTGTTGGAACTCCATTAAATAGGTTAGTACCAATCATGATAATATCTAGGAAAAAAACGTGCTGCTCACGATGCATCATCATTAGTTTTTTTTAGATCGCCTAAACACAAATAACCTCTAAATTCTACTTCTAAATCTACATTTTATACATACAATGTGACTTGAATCTATAGCGATTCGATTGAGGAACACCCCCGATACACCTATGTACTACTGGGTCAAAGGCCCTTTGGTCACCACCATTAGCTATTTTAATTTTGAGTGCTTACACATGTAGATGTTGATGATTTGATTTGTATGCTTGTATATCAATAGTAGGCATGACATTTTGACCTGACTCGATGGGGAACTCGATCAATCCGCCCCGACTGGGGACGGGGATTCCCCGCCAAACCGGGTACGGGGGCGGGGCTTGGGATATCCGCTTACGTGAAACCGGGGCCGGGGCCGGGGACGGATGCCTATCCCCCGACCCACCCCGGACCCGGTATATATATAATTAAAAATTTAATTTTTATATATTTATTAAATATATAAACTTAAGTTAATGAATCTTTTATTGTGGACTTTTATGAACTTATGTAATTTTTACAGTTACTTAATTACTATTCTTATGTGTTTTGACTGGAAAACATCAGAAAAATAGCTGAAAGTAGCTATAAAAACAGTAGCAAACTGGGGGGACCGGGTAAGGATCGGGGATCGGGGTTTGACCAGGGATGACCGGTGTTTGACCGGAGTTTGACCATAATTTGACCGGGGATGGGATATTAATCCCCGTACCCGGCCGGGGCCGGGGAAGGAATCAAAAACTGGGACCGGGGCCGGGAGTTGTGAACCCCGTCCCATCCCCACCCCGTTGCCATCCTTAATCAATAAAAACATGCTAGGTTATATACTCATCGGTCCCGCTCAAAGCATGACAGAAAATATATATATTTAGTACATTTTAGTTAATGATTTGTGTGCGCAATAATGATAAATGTGTGGTTGAGATTAAAAAGTAAAAAAAATATTGATAGTAAGTGTGCGTTGGAGATTAAAAAGTGAAAAATGCTTGTTTGATTTGATTGTGTAAATGTGATAAATGTAAAGTTTCTAATAGATAAAAACATAAATTAAGTGTAAAACTCCAATATGTATAGAACATTTATTTTATTTGTGAGATCCAAACTCCAATATAAACCAAACCAAACCAAACATACCCAGTATATCCCGCTCAGAGCAGGGTCTGGGGAGGGTAAGATGTACGCAGACCATGCCCCTACCTATTACGGTAGGGAGGTTGTTTCCGTGAAGACCCTCAGCCTAGTGCACAACAACATATTGAGTGAAAAATACAAAGGGAAGCATATGATACGAAAAAACTCAATACCATACCTGAGCACATGGCTTAATCCACATGGGACTTACCTAAGAGGAATTTGGCTACTTCACTACCGATGAACGCTGCTCAAACAGAAGAGAGGTTGACTCCGCGCACAGCTCCTTGTCAAAAATACACCACACGCAAAAGGCAATAGGATAAAATATACAATAAATGTAAAAATGCAATGCTCTAGGTCAAAGCTAACCGAGACAACCCAACCCTGAGGCTCTCATCTACAGCACCACTCCCAACTAAAGAATCCACAACTCTGATCTGGCGCCCCAAGCGCACTTATCAACAGTCATGGTCTCGGAAAGGTTTAAGGCCTTCAAATTTAGTCTCAGCTGCTCCTCCCATGTCCTCCTCGGTCTGCCTCTCCTCCTCTCCCCGACAACTACTAAACTCTCGACCCTCCTCACCGGAGCAGAAGCCTGCCTCCTGCGGACGTGGCCAAACCATCTCAATCTCCCTTCCCTAACTTTCGCTGAAATGGGCGCCACTTCTAGCGCGTTCCTGAAGACCCCGTTCAAGATTCTATCTAACATTGTGCGACCACACGGCCAGCGTAACATTCTTATTTCAGCCGCTTCCAACTTTCTCTCAAGCGACTTCTTCATCGCCCAACATTCGGAGCCATACAACATTGCAGTCGGATTGCCGCTCTATAAAATTTACCCTTCAACTTCAGAGGGACTTTCTTATCGCACAGGACCCCTGTCGCTGCTCTCCACCTTAGCCACCTCGCCTTGATGCGATGAGTGACATCATCTTCACACTTACCTTCCTTCTGAATGATCGAACCCAAATACTTGAACTTATCCGTACGGGGAACGATCTGATCCGCAATCATTACCTCTACATCTTCCACGTTGGTCTCACCACTAAAGTATAGAACAATTATGTAAGAGCAACAAATCTTTACCATTCAACCAAAACAACTAAAATATATATCTATTTAAATAGTAAATAGATCAAATACAAAATTAGACCTAGAATCTTTTTTAAACTACCTAACGGCAAAAAACATCAAGTTATTGTTGATAATAAATTTGTGGAATATTTGTAATAATAATTAGTCATTTTTTATATTTTTTTCTGTTAGAAAAAAAAGTAATGTGATGGGTGGAAGAAAGTGGTACTTATTTTGGAATTTTTATGAAAAAAATAATTTTCATAAGAAATTATTCATTCAATGAATCAAACGATGTGGAACTGTAATATACACATATGCGCGCGTGCACACACACGTGTGTGTGACATATATTATGTACGTAATGCTCTGACCGATAGCGTACGTAATGATTTAGCGTTTTGAGACAGTAACATCTGGAGGCATAATACGAACGTAACACATTCAGTATAGCATATGTAAATGGGTTAACGTACGAGCTGTGCAGTTTATAAAAAGGCAGCTTGTGTCTTTCATTTGCACGTGCAAACTCCGATTTTTCTCTCCTGAAATCGTCCCTCTGCCTCACTAGACTGGTTTTACACCCTTCCATCTTGTGTTTGAGCATCTTGGATTCTATCTTGTTTATTAGGAGTTTAGAGTTGTTTCTTGAAGCTTAGAGTGTGTTCTTGTGGTTTGGTGATTTGTTCTTCATTTTTGAAGGTATGTAGTACAATTTTACTCTCTATTTTCGTATTCATGATGTTATTATTATAGTATACTACACCTAATATTGAATTAATCAAGTACAACATGTTTGTAGTTAAGGTTTTAACAACTTAGTGATGAATATGGTAATTAAGGGTTTAGAATGATGTATTCTTGATGTTTTAATGGTGGTAATCATGTTTAGTAAAATCACACTCTTCTTGCTCGACTATTAACATCGCTAGGACAATAATAATCCTTAGTTTTATTGTAGACTGGTTGATTGTTGAAATTGTTAGCATAATATACTAGAACACGTTGATGAATGTTAGAAGATTAAGAGTGATGTTCTTGAACCTAAGCTAGATGAATTCATACGAGTGATAATTGATTCTTCAGGTTAGTAAGAAGATTATAAGAATGGTGTGAATTGAGATAATCTTCATAATTATGATATGGCCTTGTAACTAAATGAATTTAGTATAACCTTATGGTAACCTACTATATTCAATCTAAATTAGACATAGTGATGAACAAGGTGGTGTAGATTTTCACTTTCAATCATCCGTGATGTTCTTGATAGATTTAAAGGTTATAGGATAATAATTACATAACATGTTCTTGATAAATTCTTAGCCATAAAGAATCATGCGAATATTCGGTAATGTCTTGTCAACCAATTATAAGAATGAGTTAAGGAAAATAGAGTTCTTGGAATAAGATTTCGATATTTTGAGATGGTGAACTATTCAAATGAAATTTAGGGTGTTGTCTCACTAAATTCGATACCGATAATTATATGGATGTGTTAATTGAGTGAAATGTATTTCATTCAAGGTTGATTGTTCGAGTAACCGATATTAGTCGAGGACCGTTTGTTCGTTTCGACAAGGGAGGATTATTCTCGTCTCCGTATTGAGGCAAGTTATCTTGCTTGGTTATATTGATGATTAGATTCTTGTGATGATTATACGTTTCGTGTATATGAAACGCTTACGAATTTTTGACTCGTAATTTGATATTGTTCTTGATGTTCTTCCGTTTTTCATCATGGGGTTGCATTCCCAAGTCCGTCACCTTGAATCGTTGATCTCGTTGATCCTTATTGCCACTTCGGTGAGTTTCTTGATCCTTAATCGGATATGTGATTTGTTGAATTCGTTGTCATGTTGTATCGTTACATATCTGGAATCATATCTGCGTGCCGATTGGTTATTGTGTGGAATTTTTAGCCAGACACTTATATAGTCATACGTGGATATTTTCCGTATTGGACTATGCACACGAGACGTAGTTCGTGAGGCTAATTAGGTACATTATCACATGTATATTCTGGATTACGTATACGGAGTGTACATGTACAAGGACACATTTCCAGATCGGGTGTACTGTGATGTCCATCTTGAGTCATATTGTTTGATCGTTCATAGTCCATGTATAATTGTTCGACGGTTTGTGACTGATTGATCATACGCCCGAGGGGTATGTTCAATAGTCGGGATGTTTTCTTGAGATCTAATATATGTGAATTGTATAATATCGGAAGAATCATTTATCATGTATATCTGACCCTGTGTTTTGGGCGAAATACTTGTGTTGTATTTTAGGTCGAGGCAAAGGCAAGGTACGGGAAGAGCATGGTGACGGCGAAGGGTTCGAAGGATACTAGTTCGGGGGGGCAAAGTCTTTTGTGTCCGGTTAATGTTACTTTAATTCCGCTTTATTTAAACTATTGTCTAGTTGTATTAATATTTGAACTATATTCCATCTCCATATGGTTTATACTTGTATTTCGGATCCTCTGTATCATAAGGCCGTTGGCCATACTATTAATAAACTCCTAATCGGGGTAGTGACTATTTATTGTGGTTCGGTATCACAAGGTAATACTTATTTAATCTGTTTTTTGGTATCGCCTGGTGGGTCCCAGTGTGGGTTTCACGACAGTGTAATAGCCGCCTTTTGGGGTGTTACAGAAGATGGTATCAGAGAGTGTTGTTTTCTCTTTATGAGTCGTTGTGAAATGAACTAGTATCAAGAGACCTTCGTGTCACGTGTGACCTATGCAAGCGCCTGCCCCTACGAGCCAAATACGGTATGTACTTTATAAGCCATGATTTAATTACTGTCATGATATTGATATCGAAATGGATCTCTTTGTTGATCTTGATATTTCAAGGATTTGTGGCAGGATTTATCTGATTGATAATTCGAGGTAAATTCTGGATTGATTATATGATTGAAATCGTTCGACTCAACATCGTTATGATATTCTGTGTGACACTCGTTGTGTCGATAATTTATTGTGAACTGTTTCCTTGAATATGTAATTCTTTGTTGCTATTAACTTAGCATGAATTTTGATTGGTATCATGAACTGTACTTATTATTATCATTATGGTTTGATTCTTTCAACATGGAAAGAAATCTGAGGAGAGGCCGTGGCAGAGGGGGACGAGGCTGCGGAAGGGGCCGAATCCCGATACCACGAGCCAACAGGCGCGCAAATGTGGAGCATAGTTCCGCAAGCAGTGATTCGCCTTCTAGGGACTAATCGCACCACACTGGATGCGAGGATGCGCCTGTTGATCCTTACGTTGTGATGCAGGGCATGATGGCTCAGATGATCCAGATGGGTCAATTAATGGAAGCTATGCAGAGAGCTACTACTGGACAGCAATAGGGGCCTCATCCTCCACCTCCTGTGCTTGGCGAGCCTGTGAGTCGGATAATCAGCGACATCTCTCGCCAGCGACCCCCGACCATTGAAGGCTCCTCTGAGCTTGTTGGTATTGTACATTGGATTGAACACTTTGAGAAATTATTCGAGATGGTGGACTGCCCAGAAGAGAACCGCGTCTCCATATCTGCGTACTATTTTAGCAAGGGCGCCCACACCTGGTGGCTTTCAGTGAGGCCAGCTGATGGTGCATATACTTGGGAGGAATTTAAAAACCTCATGCTAGACCGTTACTATCCAGGGCCACTCCATGAGGCCAAGCTGTCAGAATTACTGAACCCGAACTCGTATGAAGACGATGATGTACTATCTGTTGCCGAGAAATTTCAGGCACTTCTTCCTTTCGCCTCGTCAATTGTCCGAATGGAGGCTGATAAGATCAAATATTTTCTCAAGAGGCTTAAACCCCGTATGAGAATGTAGCTGTTGAACCACCACTGTATGACCTTACTGGAGTTCATCGAGAAAGCTCTGGAATACGAAATTACCGCAAAGGATATTTCCAAGAAGCAACCACAGTCCAACAATAAGAGATTTAGGAACACGAACCAGACTGACAGTAACCGGGGAACATTCAGGAAGCCCAAGTCATTACCGAACCCTTCTGATCGACCACCCATGGCATCAAAGCCAGCTGGATCGCACTCCCAACCGGTCAACTCATCTGTTGTGTGCTATAACTGTGGGGACCCGGGGAACATCAGCTCCAAATGCCCGAAGCCGGCCATCGCATGCCATACTTGTGGGAAGAATGGGCATCGTGCTCGTTATTGCAGGAATGGACCATGACGTGAACTAGTAGCGTCTCATGATCCAGTTCAGTCTTCTGTCCAGGACCGTGTGCCTCCATCCACTTTTTATCAGACTACCGTGGCAAACAGAGGTATGGGCCATGGAAACCAAGCTGGTACATCTAGTGCCGGAGCTGTGAAACCTAGGATCTACGAGATGAAGAAGGCAGACGATCCTGAAGCCAGCATGACTGCAGGTACTCTCGAGATCTGATCTCAGCCCGTTTCTATTCTTTTTTATACTGGTGCTTCACACTCCTTTTAATATGCTTCTTGTTTGAGTCGTTTGCAAATAGATCATGTTACCAATTGTGAACCTTATGTTATTGGTCTACCCGATGGTATAAGGATTGTTGGGAATCGTGAAGTGCAAAACTATCCAATTCGCATGAACGACCGTGAGTGGTTGTCAAACTTAATTGTGGTCAATTTACCTAAAGATGATGTAATCTTGGGTATCGATTGGATGGATCATCATGATGCCATACATAGCATCCGCAAGCGGATAGTGACCGTCACATCTGACGATGGTGTTGAGTGTATTTTTCAGGGTGACAATCCCAACCGTTCCGGGAGAGTCATCAGCGCTATGAAAGCAGTGAAACTACTTAATCAAGGGTGTATTGGTTATTGATGTTACATGACCAAAACAGCGGATCGACCAGTTGAATTGGCCGATATTCCAGTAGCCCGAGACTACCCCAATGTATTTCCGGATGAGTTGTCACGCTTACCTCCACATCGTGATGTAGAGTTTACTATTGAGTTAGATCCAGGTACGTCCCCACTTTCAAAAGCACCATATCGTATGGCTCTGACCAAGATGCAGGAGTTGAAGAACCAACTTGAAGAGTTGACCGAGAAAGGCTGTATTCGACCTAGTGCGTCCCCTTGGGGAGCACCAGTGCTATTTATACGAAAGAAAGACAGATCTATGCATTTGTGTATCGATTACCGTGAGCTGAACAGGGTAACCTTCAAGAACAAATATCCATTGTCGCGTATTGATGATTTATTGGATCAACTTCAGGGACCTGCTGTGTTTTCCAAGATCGACATGAGGTCCGGTTATCATCAGCTAAGGATTCGTGAGTCTGACATTTCGAAGACCGCTTTTCGTACTCGCTATGGATATTATAAGTTCGTAGTGATGCCTTTTGGACTAACTAATGCACCGGATGTATTCATGGAGTTGATGAATTGGGTTTTTATTAATTATCTGGATCGCTTTGTGGTCATTTTTATTGACAACATTCTGATTTACTCTCGTGACCATGAAGAGCATGAATGTCATCTCCATCAGGTTCTCGACGTATTGAGGCGAAAACAGTTTTATGAGAAATTTTCTAAATGTGAGTTCTATATGCATGAGGTTATCTTTCTCGGACATGTGATATCAGCATATGGGGTAAGAGTAGACCCACAGAAGACAGAAGCTATTCGAGACTGGCTACCACCAAAGAACGTGAAGGAAGTTCGCAGTTTCCTGGGCCTAGCAGGTTACTATCGACGGTACGTGGAAGGTTTTTCCAGGATTGCGCAACCGATGACTAACCTGTTGAGGAAGGATAAGAAGTATCTGTGGTCAGAGACATGTCAGCAAAGTTTTGATGAACTCAAGAGTCGATTGATTTCAGCACCTGTTTTGGTTCTACCAAAAGGAACTGAAGGATTTGTGGTATATAGTGACGCGTCGAGACAGGGCCTTGGATGTGTACTGATGCAGGAAGGGAAAGTGATTGCCTATGCATCGATACAATTGCGACCCTATGAAGTTAACTATCCGACCCATGATTTGGAGATAGCAACTGCGGTGTTTGCTTTGAAAATCTAGCATCACTATATGTATGGAGTTACCTGTCAGATCTTTACTGATCACAAGATCCTGAAGTACATTTTTACTCAGAAGGAGTTGAATATGAGGCAAAGAAGGTGGCTAGAACTAATCAAAGACTATGATATTGATATCCTCTATCATCCGGGCAAAGCAAATGTGGTTGCTTACGCCTTAAGTCGTAAGACAGTACAGGAACAGATGCTTTCCCGCTTGACAGTTCAGAGAGAATTGCAATTGGAGTTTGTGAGGCTGGAAATTGAAGTCTGGTTATAGCGTATTCAGGGGCAACTCTACACACTTGAGATCTCATCATCCCTTGATGATATAATCAGATCGGAGCAGGTTACGGACCCATTCTTATATCGAGTTCGGAATGAAGTAACTCAAGGGAAAGCCCCTGGATTTATGATCCATGAGGATGGATTGATACGCTTCAGGAATAGAGTTTGTGTACCCGCAGACGAAGAGTTGAGGAACTCTATCATGAGAGAGGCCCATGCTACCCCATACTCTATTCACCCGGGGTCTAGTAAGATGTATAAAAATTTGAATCAAGGTTATTGGTGGGGGGATATGAAATGTGAGGTTGCAGAATTTGTTTTGAGATGTTTAACCTGTCAGCAGGTTAAGATTGAGCATCAGCGACCCGCAGGAATGCTGAAACCGCTCCCAATTCTTGAGTGAAAATGGGAGGATATATCGATGGATTTTATCACTAGTTTGTCGACGAGTCATCGAGGGATGAATACGATTTGTGTAATTGTGGACCATCTAACCAAATCAGCCCACTTTTTGGAGATTAAAGACACATGGGGACCTGAGAGATTAGCATAGCTGTTTATTAAAGAGATTGTAAGATTACATGGTACCCCTAAGAGTATTGTATCGGATCATGATGGGCGATTCGTGTCACACTTCTGGAAAGCAGTTCATCGTGCGATGAGTACGTAGTTGAACTTCAGTATGGCATTTCATCCGCAGAATGATGGCCAGCCCGAAAGGACTATCCAAACTCTAGAGGATATGTTAAGGGCGTGCGCTCTTGATTGGAAGGATGATTGGGAAGCCCAACTACGTTTGGTGGAATTCACTTACAATAATAGTTGGCACGCTTCGATTCAGATGGCACCTTATGAAGCATTATATGGCCGTCGTTGTAGGTCTCCTTTATGTTGGGACGATCTATCTGAGTCTTTGGGTATGGAACCCAATATGTTTTTAGCAGCTCGTGAGAAGATCGCTCTGATTATAAGTCATTTATTAACGGCTCAAAGCCGACAGAAGTCTTATGCAGACAATCGTCGACGACTGCTTGAGTTCGAGATTGGCGACCATGTACTATTGAAGGTGTCCCCTACTCGTGGTGTTTTTCGTTTTGGGAAGAGAGGCAAGCTGAGTCCGAGGTATATCGCGCCGTTTGAGGTTTTGGAACGAGTAGGAGATCTGGCCTATCGTCTGGCATTGCCACCAGCTCTGAGTCGAATTCATAATGTGTTTCATGTCTCTCAATTGAGGAAATATGTTGCTGATCCGAGTCATATACTTAAGTTCGACGAGATCGAGATAGTGGAGGATCATTCGTACGAGGAGCGTCCCGTACAGATACTTGAGAGGAGGATCAAACAATTGCGGAATAAGACGATTCCCCTACTGAAGGTTCAATGGTCATGACACGTAGTCAAGGAGGCTACGTAGGAGACGGAGAGCAGCATGCAAGAGAGGTATCCCGATTTGTTTACCCCTTAGTTTCGAGGACGAAACTCCTTTTAGGGGGGGAGTATGTAATATCCGACAATAATTCTTATCTACTGTTGTATTATTCGGGTAATTTAAGCACTGTTGTAATCATGTTACAGTCGGTTAATGTTTATTGATGCCGGGATATATCAGAAAAAACTTGATTATGACAACCATTCGCATTGTGGTTGACTTCTTGGCATTGTATAGATTGTTACATTTTTGGGATAGATTTTTTGTGTGTTTAACGTACGCTAAGGCCTTAACCTAGCATATGCTAGATTGTTAGCATTACGTATGTAATGTAAAGCTTGTTATGTACATAATACGTGGGAACCTTATCTGATCTCACTTTCGGCGTGGGGGGCCGGACATGATCCAGATAGAATGGCCTTTTCGAGGCAGCCAAGTTGACATATATTACGTACGTAATGCTCTAACCGATAGTGTACGTAATGATGTTAGTGTTTTGAGATAGTAACATCTGGAGGCATATTACGTACGTAACACATTCAGTATAACATACGTTATCCTCATGCGATAACATACGTAACGAGTTGTGCAGTTTATAAAAATACAGTTTGTGTCTTTCATTTGCACGCCCAAACTCCAATTTTTCTCTCTTGAAATCATCCCTCTGCCTCACTAGACTGGTTTTACACCCTTCCATCTTGTGTTTGAGCTTCACATCTTGGATTCTATATTGTTAATTGGGAGTTTAGAGTTGTTTCTTGAAGCTTGGAGTGTGTTCTTGTGGTTTGCTGATTTGTTCTTCGTTTTTGAAGGTATGTAGTACGATTTTACTCTCTATTCTTGTATTCATGATGTTAGTATTATAGTATACTACACCTAATGTTGAATTAATCATGTAGAACATTTTTGTATTTAATCTTTTAACAACTTAGTGATGAATATGGTAATTAAGGGTTTATAATGATGTGTTCTTGATGTTTTAATGGTGGTAATCATGTTTAGTAGAATCACACTCTTCTTGCTGGACTATTAACATCACTAGGAGAATAATAATCCTTAGTTGCTTTGTAGATAGGTTGATTGTTGAAATTGTTGGCATAATATACTAGAACACTTTGATGAATGTTAGAAGATTAAGAGTGATGTTCTTGAACCTAAGCTAGATGAATTCATAGGAGTGATAATTGATTCTTTAGGTTAGTAAGAAGATTATAAGAATGGTGTGATATGAGATAATCTTCATAATTATGATATGGCCTTGTAACTAAATGAATTTAGTATAACCTTATGGTAACCTACTATATTCAATCTAAATTAGACATAGTGATGAACAAGGTGGTGCAGATTTTCACTTTCAATCATCCGTGATGTTCTTGATAGATTTAAAGGTGATAAGATAATAATTGCATAACATGTTCTTGATAAATTCTTATCCATAAAGAATCATGCGAATATTCGTTAATGTCTTGTAAACCGATTGTAAGAATGAGTTAAGGTAAATAGAGTTCTTGGAATAAGATTTCGATATTTTGAGATGGTGAACTATTCAAATGGAATTTAGGGTGTCGTCTCACTATATTCGATACCGATGATTATATGGATGTGTTAATTGAGTGAAATGTATTTCATTCAAGGTTTATTGTTCGAGTAACCGATATTAGTCGAGGACCGTTCGTTCGTTTCGACAAGGGAGGATTATTCTCGTCTCCGTATTGAGGCAAGTTATCTTGCTTGGTTACAATGATGATTAGATTCTAGTGATGATTATACGTTTCATGTATATGAAACGCTTACGAATTTGTGACTCGTAATTTTATATTGTTCTTGATGTTCTTCCGTTTTTCATCATGGGGTTGCATTCCCAAGTCCGTCACCTTGAATCATTGATCTCGTTGATCCTTATTGCCACTTCGGTGAGTTTCTTGATCCTTTCAGATATGTGATTTGTTGAATTCGTTGTCGTGTTGTATCGTGACATATCTGGAATCATATATGCGTGCCGATTGGTTATTGTGTGGGATTTTTAGCCAGACACTTATATAGTTATACGTGGATATTTTCTGTACTGGACTATGCACACGAGACGTAGTTCGTGAGGATAATTAGGTACATTATCACATGTATATTCTGGATTACGTATACGGAGTGTACATGTACAAGGACACATTTCCGGATCGGGTGTACTGTGATGTCCATCTTGAGTCATATTGTTTGATCGTTCATAGTCCATGTATAATTGTTCGACGGTTTGTGACTGATTGATCATACGCCCGAGGGGTATGTTCAATAGTCGGGATGTTTTCTTGAGATTTAATATATGTGAATTGTATAATATCGGAAGAATCATTTATCATGTATATCTGACCCTGTGTTTTGGGCGAAATACTTGTGTTGTATTTTAGGTCGAGGCAAAGGCAAGGTACGGGAAGAGCATGATGACGGTGAAGGGTTCGAAGGATACTAGTTCAGGGGGCCCAAATCTTTTGTGTCCAGTTATGTTAGAACCGTGTAATGTTACTTTAATTCCGCTTTATTTAAACTATTGTATGGTTGTATTAATATTTGAACTATATTCCATCTCCATATGGTTTATACTTGTATTTCGGATCCTCTGTATCATAAGGCCATTGGCCATACTATTAATAAACTCCTAATCGGGGTAGTGACTATTTATTGTGGTTCGGTATCACAAGGTAATACTTATTTAATCTGTTTTTTTGGTATCGTCTGGTGGGTCCCAGTGTGGGGTTCACGACACTCTAATAGCCGCCTTTTGGGGTGTTACAGAATATGGTATCAGAGAGTGTTGTTTTCTCTTTATGAGTCGTTGTGAAATGAACTAGTATCAAGAGACCTTCGTGTCACGTGTGACCTGTGCAAGCGCCTGCCCCTACGAGCCAAATACGGTATGTACTTTATAAGCCATGATTTAATTACTGTCATGATATTGATATCGAAATGTATCTCTTTGTTGATCTTGATATTTCAAGGATTTGTGGCAGGATTTATCTGATTGATAATTCGAGGTAAATTCTGGATTGATTATATGATTGAAATTGTTCGACTCAACATCGTTATGATATTATGTGTGACACTCGTTGTGTCGATAATTTATTGTGAACTGTTTCCTTGAATATGTAATTCTTTGTTGCTATTAACTTAGCATGAATTTTGATTGGTATCATGAACTGTACTTATTATTATCATTATGGTTTGATTCTTTCAACATGGAAAGAAATCTGAGGAGAGGCCGTGGCAGAGGGGGACGAGGCTGCGGAAGGGGCCGAATCCCAATACCACGAGCCAACAGGCGCGCAAATGTGGAGCATAGTTCCGCTGGCAGTGATTCGCCTTCTAGGGACTAATTGCACCACACTGGACGCGAGGATGCGCCTGTTGATCCTTACGTTGTGATGCAGGGCATGATGGCTCAGATGATCCAGATGGGTCAATTAATGGAAGCTATGCAGAGAGCTACTACTGGCCAGCAATAGGGGCCTCATCCTCCACCTCCTGTGCTTGGCGAGCCCGTGAGTCGGATAATCAGCGACATCTCTCGCCAGCGACTCCCGACCATTGAAGGCTCCTCTGAGCCTGCTGGTATTGTACACTGGATTGAACACTTTGAGAAATTATTCGAGATGCTGGACTGCCCAGAAGAGAATCGCGTCTCCGTATCTGCGTACTATCTTATCAAGGGCGCCCACACCTGGTGGCTTTCAGTGAGGCCAGCTGATGGTGCATATACTTGGGAGGAATTTAAAAACCTCATGATAGACCGTTACTATCCAGGGCCACTCCGTGAGGCCAAGCTGTCAGAATTACTGAACCCGAACCCGTATGAAGACAATGATGTACTATCTGTGGCCGAGAAATTTCAGGCACTTATTCCTTTCGCCTCGTCAATTGTCCGAATGGAGGCTGATAAGATCAAATATTTTCTCAAGAGGCTTAAACCCCGTATGAGAATGCAGTTGCTGAACCACCATTGTATGACCTTACTGGAGTTCATCGAGAAAGCTCTGGAATACGAACTTACCGCAAAGGATATTTCCAAGAAGCAACCACATTCCAATAATAAGAGATTCAGGAACACAAACCAGACTGACAGTAACCGGGGAACATTCAGGAAGCCCAAGTCATTATCGAACCCTTCTGATCGACCACCCATGGCATCAAAGCCAACTGGATCGCACTCCCAACCGGTCAACTCATCTGTTGTGTGCTATAACTGTGGGGACCCAGGGAACATCAGCTCCAAATGCCCGAAGCCGGCCATCGCATGCCATACTTGTGGGAAGAATGGGCATCGTGCTCGTTATTGCAGGAATGGACCAGGACATGAACTAGTAGCGTCTCATGCTCCAGTTCAGTCTTCTGTCCAGGACCATGTGCCTCCGTCCGATTTTTATCAGACTACTGTGGCAAACAGAGGTATGGGCCATGGAAACCAAGCTGGTACATCTAGTGCCGGATCTGTGAAACCTAGGATCTACGAGATGAAGAAGGCGGACGATCCTGAATCCATCATGATTGCAGGTACTCTCGAGATCTGATCTAAGCCCATTTCTGTTCTTTTTTATACTGGTGCTTCACGCTCCTTTTAATATGCTTCTTGTTTGAGTCGTTTGCAAATAGATCATGTTACCAATTGTGAACCTTATGTTATTGGTCTACCCGATGGTATAAGGATTGTTGGGAATCGTGAAGTGCAAAACTATCCAATTCGCATGAACGACCGTGAGTGGTTGTCAAACTTAATTGTGGTCAATTTACCTAAAGATGATGTAATCTTGGGTATCGATTGGATGGATCATCATGATGCCATACATAGCATCCGCAAGCGGATAGTGACCGTCACATCTGACGATGGTGTTGAGTGTATTTTTCAGGGTGACAATCCCAACCGTTCCGGGAGAGTCATCAGCGCTATGAAAGCAGTGAAACTACTTAATCAAGGGTGTATTGGTTATTGATATTACATGACCAAAACAGCGGATCGACCAGTTGAATTGGCCGATATTCCAGTAGCCCGAGACTACCCCAATGTATTTCCGGATGAGTTGTCAGGCTTACCTCCACATCGTGATGTAGAGTTTACTATTGAGTTAGATCCAGGTACGTCCCCGCTTTCAAAAGCACCATATCGTATGGCTCTGACCAAGATGCAGGAGTTGAAGAACCAACTTGAAGAGTTGACCGAGAAAGGCTGTATTCGACCTAGTGCGTCCCCTTGGGGAGCACCAGTGCTATTTATACGAAAGAAAGACAGATCTATGCGTTTGTGTATCGATTACCGTGAGCTGAACAGGGTAACCTTCAAGAACAAATATCCATTGTCGCGTATTGATGATTTATTGGATCAACTTCAGGGACCTGCTGTGTTTTCCAAGATCGACATGAGGTACGGTTATCATCATCTAAGGATTCGTGAGTCTGATATTTCGAAGACCGCTTTTCGTACTCGCTATGGACATTATAAGTTCGTAGTGATGCCTTTTAGACTGACTAATGCACCGGCTGTATTCATGGAGTTGATGAATTGAGTTTTTATTAATTATTTGGATCGCTTTGTGGTCATTTTTATTGATGACATTCTGATTTACTCTCATGACCATGAAGAGCATGAACGTCATCTCCATCAGGTTCTCGACGTATTGAGGTGAAAACAGTTTTATGAGAAATTTTCTAAATGTGAGTTCTATATGCATGAGGTTATCTTTCTCGGACATGTGATATCAGCCTATGGGGTAAGAGTAGACCCACAGAAGACAGAAGCTATTTGAGACTGGCTACCACCAAAGAACGTGAAGGAAGTTCGCAGTTTCCTGGGCCTAGCAGGTTACTACCGACGGTTCGTGGAAGGTTTTTCCAAGATTGCGCAACCGATGACTAACCTGTTGAGGAAGGATAAGAAGTATCTGTGGTCAGAGGCATGTCAGCAAAGTTTTGATGAACTCAAGAGTCGATTTATTTCAGCACCTATTTTGGTTCTACCAAAAGGAACTGAAGGATTTGTGGTATATAGTGACGCGTCGAGACAGGGCCTTGGATGTGTACTGATGCAGAAAGGGAAAGTGATTGCCTATGCATTGAGACAATTGCGACCCTATGAAGTTAACTATCCGACCCATGATTTGGAGATAGCAACTGCGGTGTTTGCTTTGAAAATCTAGCATCACTATCTGTATGGAGTTACCTGTCAGATCTTTACTGATCACAAGAGCCTGAAGTACATTTTTACTCAGAAGGAGTTGAACATGAGGCAAAGAAGGTGGCTAGAACTAATCAAAGACTATGATATAGATATCCTCTATCATCCGGGCAAAGCAAATGTGGTTACCGACGCCTTGAGTCGTAAGACAATACAGGAACAGATGCTTTCCCGCTTGACAGTTCAGAGAGAATTGCAGTTGGAGTTCGTGAGGCTGGAAATTGAAGTTTGGTTACAGCGTATTCAGGGGCAACTATGCACACTTGAGATCTCATCATCACTTGATGATATAATCAGATCGAAGCAGGTTACGGACCCATTCTTATATCGAGTTCGGGATGAAGTAACTCAAGGGAAAGCCCCTGGATTTGTGATCCATGAGAATGGATTGATACGCTTCAGGAATCGAGTTTGTGTACCCGCAGACGAAGAGTTGAGGAACTCTATCATGAGAGAGGCCCATGCTACCCCGTACTCTATTCACCCGGGGTATAGTAAGATGTATAAAAATTTGAATCAAGGTTATTGGTGGGGGGACATGAAACGTGAGGTTGCAGAATTTGTTTCGAGATGTTTAACCTGTCAGCAGGTTAAGATTGAGCATCAGCGACCCGCAGGAATGCTGAAACCGCTCCCAATTCTTGAGTGGAAATGGGAGGATATATCGATGGATTTAATCACTAGTTTGCCGATGAGTCATCGAGGGATGAATACGATTTGTGTAATTGTGGACCATCTAACCAAATCAGCCCACTTTTTGGAGATTAAAGACACATGGGGACCCGAGAGATTAGCCTAGTTGTTTATTAAAGAGATTGTAAGATTACGTGGTACCCCTAAGAGTATTGTATCGGATCATGACGGGCGATTCGTGTCACACTTCTGGAAAGCAGTTCATCGTGCAATGGGTACGCAGTTGAACTTCAGTATGGCATTTCATCCGCAGAATGATGGCCAGTCCGAAAGGACTATCCAAACTCTAGAGGATATGTTAAGGGCGTGCGCTCTTGATTGCAAGGATGATTGGGAAGCCCAACTACCTTTGGTGGAATTCACGTACAATAATAGTTGGCACGCTTCGATTCAGATGGCACCTTATGAAGCATTATATGGCCGTCGTTGTAGGTCTCCTTTATGTTGGGACGATCTATCTGAGTCTTTGGGTATGGAACCCGATATGTTTTTAGCAGCTCGTGAGAAGATCGCTCTGATTATGAGTCATTTGTTAACGGCTCAAAGCCGACAGAAGTCTTATGCAGACAACCGTCGACGACCGCTTGAGTTCGAGGTTGGCGACCATGTACTATTGAAGGTGTCCCCTACTCGTGGTGTTTTTCGTTTTGGGAAGAGAGGCAAGCTGAGTCTGAGGTATATCGCGCCGTTTGAGGTTTTGGAATGAGTAGGCGATCTGGCCTATCATCTGGCATTGCCACCAGCTCTGAGTCGAATTCATAATGTGTTTCATGTCTCTCAGTTGAGTAAATATGTTGCTGATCCGAGTCATATACTTCAGTTCGACGAGATCGAGATAGTGGAGGATCATTCGTACGAGGAGCGTCCCGTACAGATACTTGAGATGAGGATCAAACAATTGCGGAATAAGACGATTCCCCTACTGAAGGTTCAATGGTCACGACACGGAGTCGAGGAGGCTACGTAGGAGACGGAGAGCAGCATGCGAGAGAGGTATCCCGATTTGTTTACCCCTTAGTTTCGAGGACGAAACTCCTTTTAAGGGGGGGGGGGAGTATGTAATATCCGACAATAATTCTTATCTACTGTTGTATTATTCGGATAATTTAAGCAATGTTGTAATCATGTTACATTCGGTTAATGTTTATTGATGTCGGGATATATCAGAATAAACTTGATTATGACTATCATTCGCATTGTGGTTGACTTCTTGGCATTGTATAGATTGTTACATTTTTGGGATAGATTTTTTGTGTGTTTAACGTACGCTAAGGCCTTAACCTAGCATATGCTAGATTGTTAGCTTTACATATGTAATGTAAAGCTTGTTATGTACATAATACGTGGGAATCTTATCTGATCTCACTTTCGGCGTGGGGGGCCGGACATGATCCAGATAGAATGGCCTTTTCGAGGCAGCTAAGTTGAGATATATTACGTACGTAATGCTCTAACCGATAGTGTACGTAATGATGTTAGTGTTTTGAGATAATAACATCTGGAGGCATATTACGTACGTAACACATTCATTATAACATACGTTATCCTCATGCGATAGCGTACGTAACGAACTGTGCAGTTTATAAAAATACAATTTGTGTCTTTCATTTGCACTCCCAAACTCCTATTTTTCTCTCCTGAAATCATCCCTCTGCCTCACTAGACTGGTTTTACACCCTTCCATCTTGTGTTTGAGCTTCACATCTTGGATTCTATCTTGTTAATTGGGAGTTTAGAGTTGTCTTTTGAAGCTTGGAGTGTATTCTTGTGGTTTGCTGATTTGTTCTTCGTTTTTGAAGGTATGTAGTACGATTTTACTCTCTATTCTTGTATTCATGATGTTAGGATTATATTATACTACACCTAATGTTGAATTAATCAAGTAGAACATGTTTGTAGTTAAACTTTTAACAACTTAGTGATGAATATGGTAATTAAGGGTTTATAATGATGTGTTCTTGATGTTTTAATGGTGGTAATCATGTTTAGTAGAATCACACTCTTCTTGCTGGACTATTAACATCACTAGGAGAATAATAATCCTTAGTTTCTTTGTAGATAGGTTGATTGTTGAAGTTGTTGGAATAATATACTAGAAAACTTTGATAAATGGTAGAAGATTAAGAGTGATGTTCTTGAACCTAAGCTAGATGAATTCATAGGAGTGATAATTGATTCTTCAGGTTAGTAAGAAGATTATAAGAATGGTGTGATATGAGATAATATTCATAATTATGATATGGCCGTGTAACTAAATGAATTTAGTATAACCTTATGGTAACCTACTATATTCAATCTAAATTAGACATAGTGGTGAACAAGGTGGTGCATATTTTCACTTTCAATCATCCGTGATGTTCTTGATAGATTTAAAGGTTATAAGATAATAATTGCATAACATGTTCTTGATAAATTCTTATCCATAAAGAATCATGCGAATATTCGGTAATGTCTTTTAAACCGATTGTAAGAATGAGTTAAGGTAAATAGAGTTCTTGGAATAAGATTTCGATATTTTGAGATGGTGAACTATTCAAATGGAATTTAGGGTGTCGTCTCACTAAATTCGATACCGATGATTATATGGATGTGTTAATTGAGTGAAATGTATTTCATTCAAGGTTGATTGTTCGAGTAACCGATATTAGTCGAGGACCGTTCGTTCGTTTCGACAAGGGAGGATTATTCTCGTCTCCGTATTGAGGTAAGTTATCTTGCTTGGTTATAATGATGATTAGATTCTTGTGATGATTATACGTGTTGGTCCCCAAGAATGATGAAGATTGTCCTCACTGTACCAACACGAGTCTTTTCTAGCGCGCTTTGTCCTCACTCACGCGCACCCTGAGAAACTTCCTAAGGGGTCACCCATCCCATAACTACTCCAGGCCAAGCACGCTTAACTTTAGAGTTTATATGAGATGGCTACCAGAAAAGAAGATGCATCTTGTTGGTATGAGTAGTCCAAATCAATTCATTTAACCACTTTCTAGTGCACATCTCACAGGTCGAATCGCAAGCCGCGCCTTGCGTATTTTTTAAGCCCATGCAGGCAGGATGCTGGACTGAATCCCGACAATCCCCCTCCCAGTACCTGCCAGCATCTCAACCCCATAGTTCGGAAACCTCGGCGAACTAGATTTGATCACACAGCCCTCTAGCGGCTGGATTCATTCACACAGTCCTCCAACACTTGACATCAGCATCTTTTCCAGCTCCGTTTACTTCTGTTGCGCCAGTATCTCAGTTCCAACATACTAGATTTGATCACATAGCCCTCCAGCACCTAAAAACCTCCACAACGTCAACATCTTTGCTGCATACTAAAAGGTTTTGGCATCATCACGAAGACTTGAAAGTTTTAAAGTCTTGGCAAATTGTCAAAAAGGGGGAAATTGTTGGGAAAACATAAACCCTGTATCGAAACAGCCGGGATAACCAATCCCTGTATCGAATAATATTGATAAGAGGTTTTGACATATATGCCAATCCTCAATACAATAAGGAAACTGTATCGAAGAGTTGAAGTGTCAAACTATATCGAAAGCCTGTCTCGAATCCAGCATACAGTGGATCCTTTCAGTACAGTGAAGAAGTCTTATAAAAGACCAAGTATGGAAGCTGTCTCAATTTGTCAATACAGTGATCTTCCATACAGCTCTCAACAGGACAAAGAAGGAATCTTCAGAAGTCAAGTCCCGTTAATAAAGAAGTATTTAAATACTCAAGGATAAAGTATTTAAATACTGTCAGTCAACAGATCTTCAAATCCCGCTAAATCCGGATCGTGCTTTTCATTCCGTTGGAACGGAATCTTGCTCAACGGATACATCTCAACGGATATATTTTCCAGAAGACTATATATATCTCATCAAGGCATTGAAGATCAGTCACACCCAAGTACTGAAATTATGAAGCTATCAAAGTTATTATCATAGCAAAACATATCTCCAAAGATTACTGTAACTCAGAACTAAGAGATATACAAGTGCTCATCATCTTGAACAACACTTCATCAGCTAGAAGATCTTAAAGTCAAAGCTGTTGTTCATACCCTATTCTATCTTTGAACAAACCCAGATCAGCCCTGTGTGGACTGAGGAAGACGAAGCTTCAGAACTCTGTGTGAAGAAGCCAGTCAAGCTTTAGCTCAAACCAATCTGTGTGAACGGTTGAAGCTAAGATCCTTATATCAATCTGTGTAAAAGAAATATTGATTGTATACTTTTATAATTACGTAGTTGTGTATGTAGTAATTATAATAAACGTTTTACTCCTGTGTGGAGGACCAGTGGACGTAGAGGGGTTTACCTCGAACCACTTTAAATACTGTGTTATTTACCTTCAGTTTTTTTTACTGTTTTAATTATTGTGATTAATTAAGTATACTCTACACATTTAGTTGTTGTATCCACAGCAACCTTCCATATTTAAGACTTCCGCTATGCACTCAGATTTAAAATCAATACAGCTTGTTGTTTGAACTACCTCCCAAGCTGTATCCAGTATACTTAGTGTCCAACAATACGTTTCATGTATATGAAACACTTACGAATTTGTGACTCATAATTTGATATTGTTCTTGACGTTGTTCCGTTTTTCATCATGGGGTTGCATTCCCAAGTCCGTCACCTTGAATCGTTGATCTCGTTGATCCTTATTGTCACTTTGGTGAGTTTCTTGATCCTTAATCGGATATGTGATTTGTTGAATTCATTGTCATGTTGTATCGTGACATCTCTGGAATCATATGTGCATGCCGATTGGTTATTGTGTGGGATTTTTATCCAGGCACTTATATAGTCATACGTGGATGTTTTCCGTATTGAACTGTGCACACGAGACGTAGTTCGTGAGGCTAATTAGGTACATTGTCACACGTATATTCTGGATTCGGTATACGGGATGGACATGTACACAGACATATTTCTGAATCGGGCGTACTGTGATGTCCATCTTGAGCCATATTGTTTGATCGTTCATAGTCCATGTATGATTGGATATGTTCGACGGTTTGTGACTGATTGATCATATGCCCGAGGGGTATGTCAAATAGTCGGGATGCTTTCTTGAGATTTAATATATGTGAATTGTATAATGACGGAAGAATCATTTATCATGTATATCTGACCTTGTGTTTTGGGCGAAATACTTGTGTTGTATTTTAGGTCGAGGAAAAGGCAAGGCACGGGAAGAGCATGGTGACAGCGAAGGGTTCGAAGGATACTAGTTCGGGGGGCCCAAGTCTTTTGTGTCAAGTTATGTTCGAACCGTGTAATGTTACTTTAATTCCGCTTTATTTAAATTATTTCCCGGTTGTATTAATTGAAGTATATTCCATCTCTATATGGTTTATACTTGTATTTCAGATCTTGTGTGTCATAAGTCCATTGGCCATACTATTAATAAACTCTTAATCGGGGTAGTGACTATTTATTGTGGTTCGGTATCACAAGGTAATACTTTTTTAATCTATTTTTTTGGTATCGCCTGGTGGGTTCCAGTTGTTAGGAATACTTGTTAGATTTTGATGATGTCATTAATGTAATTCAAATATTTATTACTTGGCAAAAATGTAAGGAAGAACCAAAATGAGTATCTTCCATAGGCCAAATTATGTTAAGTTTAATACTTGGCAAAATGTAAAGAAGAACCAAATGAGTATCTTCTATAGGCCAAAATAAGATAGGCTCAAATCGGCTAAGTACAAATGTACAGCTAAGTTCATCAGAGAGGTACAACCGAGTCAAGTCAGAGAAGTTCTGGTTAACAAAAATCATCAAAGATGTTTGACCAGACTGCAGTCAAGTGACCTCAGACAAACCATCTGATCAGGCGAGTCTCAAACAGTCACCATCAGAGAAGTACAGACTGCAGATAAGATGACTGTACATCAACCAACTTGAGATAAGCCAAGTACTCCAAGTCCACGTCAGCATGCGTTGAAAAGTCAAATATTACAGAAAGTCACATGCAAACGTGAAGAGACAAATTGGAGAGATTCCCGCAAGGATATGAATTGAATAATTCATCCAGGCCTACCACTGAAGACTTTAATCTTACTATATTCAAAAGATTCGGCGCACCACATGCAAAGTCTTCACAACGGTCGATTGATGGATTAAAATATGGGAACCCAGCCTTGCAACGTTCAGAAAAGAATAAACAAAGAAGTCTTTCTCCAACGGACGGATTTGTTACAAGATTTGCAACCGCTATGAAGAATTCTCAAGGATCAACACCTATATATATCCGAAGATTTGAAGTTGATCAACTACCGGTGCGAACATAATCTCAAGCAATCAAAGCATTCAAAGCAATCTAAAAGTGAACTATAGCATCGTGAAAAGAGCAGTTCTCAAAAGTTCATACTTGAAGAAGCTCTTAGTTGGAGAAGACAAAAACTTGTGTCTTTAATCCTGAGTTCGGGGTACTTCACTGGTTGAAGTTCAAGATGTTAGGATTGTATACTGCAAAGCATACTTTATGCTTGTATTACCTAATTTCCCTATTACTACCTATGAGGATATTAATTATATTTAATCACATGTTTTGCATATTAATTCACGTTATGGTTATGCAAATGAAATGTCTAATTATTTTATATTGTAGATAATGTGGTGTGTTGGTGTCACACGGAAGATCACATTATCGGTGCCTTATAAAATAATATAATAGTTCACAACCTATATAATTATTAGAAAAATTATATAAAGGGTTGTAGTGTGTGCTTGAGAATAGTTGGTCTTGACTATTAGCATACATTAGCGTATTTGCATACGTTGAACAGGATCGAGGTGAGATAGTGTCTTCTGTACTGACTGTAAGAAGAACGTAAATCTCGGATAATTATTATTTCTTAATTCTAAGTATATAATATTTAATTGTGTATTTATAATAATTATTGCTTTGATTTACCATAGGTGAGAGTCAAAATGATCGACTCAATAAGCCTCGTATCTTGGGCAATAATATTGTTTATACGACAATTATTATTATTACTAGAAATCGTGTCCCGACTCGTGCGGTTTGATGATGTCCCCTTGAGGAGCTCGATAATGATTATTATATTAAACCCTGCGCAGTGGATTTAATTCGATATAATAATAAGGTTCGAGTGGTACTACTCTTGGATAAGATATTAATTAATTAAAGTCACAAGTAGCTTATAATTAATTATTGGACATTCGATATCTTAAAATCGGTACTTAATATTTTTAATAAGGAGCCCAATTTCGTAATTTGGGATTTTGGTAGGAAGTGCAATATCAACTTTTTAGTGGACTAAGTTGATATTAATTGATTCATCATATATTAGGAAGAGTCCTAATAAGGTAAGGTGAATTAATTGGGAGTCCTTCCATAATACTCCTTTAGATCCCTAGTAGTAGTCCAAGAGCCTATAAATAGGACATTATGGCTTGGCCGATTTTATGCTCATACTTGCACAAGAAATTTCGATTTTTCTTCTAAGTGTTTAATTGTGGATCTTGACTTGTGTCTTTGATTCCACAATTGAGATAACACTTTAATTCTTGCTACATATCGGAATTACTTGAAGAAAATAAAATCGAGAGTTGTGAGACAAGTTGTTTCGGCCGATCCCATAAGGTGTCCAAGCAAGTTCCGGTAGCTCGTTGCCCACACAACGTCCGGTTCAAGGCGGATCATACTCTAGAAGATCTGAAGGTAGAGATACAAGGCGATCAAGAAGGAAATAACCAACCGCTTCAAAAGGTAATATCCTATGATCTTGGATCTAGATTAGGATATTTTAATTAATCAACATATTTAATTAATAAATAATAAATAATATTTAAATTGCTTGTTAGTCTTAGTAATTAATTAATTAGCATGCCTAAATAGATCTAATGCTCGTAGATGCGTAAAACGCTATAATCATATTTTCCCAAACTTCGCTTCCGCTGCGTTTTACTTTCCAACAATTGGTATCGGAGCCGGATTTTTAGGCTTTTGCTATTTTAATTAATTTTAGTGATTAATTGATAGCAATATAAATATTCATATATTTTGATGTTGGAATATTTTGCTAGATGTGTTCTTGCAGGTGATATGATCCAATTATCATGGTTTATATGAATGGTGCATTTATTTATTTATTTTATTAATTATGCAATTGTTGGTTTGGCCCGTTTTTGAGGCATGTAATGGTTTTTCCCGTGAGAAAATCCGCGGGTAGTTCTAGGTGGTTTTATTTTTCGTGTAATCTTCATGTAATTTCGATGTATTTTATTTCGTATAAAATTGTAATCGAATTCGGAAAAGACGGGATCACGAAGAAATAGAGCAACCGGATTGCCGGATCTTTGCGAAGCCGCCAACAAAGCAGCAGGCCGCTGAAATGAGAGGCCGAGAGCAGCGCCAGCGGATGCGGTGCCGCGCACTGTTCGGGCCGGTTCACGGTTCGGGCCGGTCGTCGAGCTTTGGTCCGGTCGTTATCGCGCTGCTCACAGGCCCATTGAAGTCGGGATTTAAAATTAATTTTTATGTAATTAATTTTGCATAAAAGTAAAATTTTAATTTTGAAAATCCACGGCCTACGGGGAGAAGCGACGAGATGCTTGATTCAGTGGGAGAGATCGAGCCGAAGATTTTCTCGGATTCAACTCAAGAAAGAAGACCATGATAATTGGATAAATTTAATTATCCATGCTTTATTTTTGGTTTTTATTGTTTTGATGTATGACATGTATGGATGTATGCGTGATATGTTTCCTTGCATGTTAGGACGAGAAAATTAAAAACCTTAAGGCTAAAATAACTAAGTGATTAAATTGATTTTTATTTTAAATAAAATCAAATTGGCCTCCATAATTAATTTAAATTGTGAAGTAATTAGCATGCGCGTTGACATTAGAGTCTTCCTCCATATCGGATGTGCTAATTATAGGTTCACTAGTTTTAAATTTCAAAACGATAACATAAGGTAAATATTACTTTTTATGATAGGACCTCTCCATCTGTAGGACTATTATTTAAAAGATAATATTTTAAGGATGTTAAATTATGGTGTTCACTTAGGTGTATCAATTAATAAGCTCCCCATCGGAGTCTATGTTAATTAATACATGGCCAAGAGGAACCAACTATTAATTTTACTTGTCATAACGTAATTTGACTAGATAGTAAAAATTAAAGACGTAAAACTCTACTTGAAAAATGTGTGTGTAAACGTCCACACGATCGTGGCTTGCATGTGCGGATTTTTTGAGGTGTTGGTTGCTAGCATATATATTGTGTTTTGAGGTTTTTCGATATATTTTGCTATGCATTATGTGATGAATGTTTTAATTTTTATTCTCGATGTCTTTCAATCCACTCATGTTATTCTCAAAGAAAATAAACTAGATGGCACTAACTTTGCCGATTGGAAAAGAAATCTTGACATTGTCCCGATCACGAGGGGCATAAGTTTGTCTTAATCGAGGAGAGCCCTCTAGAACTGTGAACCGGATGCCACTCCCAAAGAGTTGGCGGAATTCGAAATGGAAAAAGTCCGATGAGATGGCTCATTGTTACATTTTGGCTTCACCGACAAATGTATTGCGGCAAAGATCGAGACGATGGGTTCAAATGTGAAATGATGAAAAGTCTCACCGAGATGTTTGGTCATCGAACCGGCGGCTAGACAAAATGCTATGAAGGTATTGATGACAACCCAAATGTCTGAAGGGACTCCAGTAAGGGATCATGTTCTAAAAATGATGTCTCATTTGAACGAACTGAGCATATTGGGGGCTACTATCGATGCGGAAACGCAGTCGATTTTATCTTAGGCGACTTACCTAGAAGCTTTGAGCAGTTTCGCCTCAACTACAATATGAACCGTAGGACATATAGTTTGGCGGAACTTCGACAGAGCTTGATCGTGAAGGTCTCTTCAAACAAGGTTATCATCGATTCTTGCGGGTAACCGGTGCTACTTCTTCCAAACCCAAATGGGGAAAGAAGAAGCAAAGTTGGCTGAAGCAAGTGGCAGCCCTCAAGGTGAAAAGCAAGGCTCCTCACCCCGAGGCGAACAAAAAGCCAAAGGGAAAGTGCTACAAGTGCGGTCGAAAGGACATTTTAAAGCGGATCGCCTGCTCTTAAGAAAGGTATGTCTCGCACTAGTAGTCAAAACATGTTTGGCGGCTTGTTCTTCCACTTCGTGGATAGTTGATTCAGCTCCACCGATCATGTTTGCTTTGACTCGCATGGTTTTCGTGTAACCAAGCAACTTAGTGCGGCGAGATTACCATCAATCGGGCAATTATTCCGTGCTTATGGATGTTGCGGTGGGAGTCGTGCGATTGAAGATTAATGATAAATTATTAGTTACGAATAATGTATTATTAGTACGATTTTAGAATGAATTTAATTTCGGTTTCTAAATTAAATGCGATGGTTATTGATTTCTTTTGATGATGATGCCATTATTAAGAAAAGAAGCGGTGAATATATTTGCAGAGGTACTTTTAATGATGGACTATATATTGTTAATCTTGCACAAACTCCTATGCATAAATCACTTAACTCTTTGTCTAAACCTAAAAAGAGAAAAGAACCTTCAAGCATAAACCAAACATATCTGTGGCATTTACGGTTAGGACATGTAAACCTTAGAAGGATTCAAAGATTGGTAGATGATGGCCCATTGGATGATCTCCAAGTTGAGTCATTTCCAATTTGTGAATCTTGTCTGGAAGGTAAGATGACCAAAAGGGTTTTTAAAACCAAGGGAAACCGTGCTCAGGATGTGTTAGAATTGGTTCATACGGATGTGTGTGGTCCAATGAATATCCAGTTAGGGAGGTTTGAATATTTCATCACGTTCATAGATGATTATTCGAGATATGGATACATCTTTTTGATGCGACGTAAGTCTGAAGCTTTTGACAAGTTCAGAGACTTCAAGGCTGAAACGGAGAAGCGTCATGGGAAGAGTATCAAGTCACTACGATCTGATCGTGGTGGCGAATACCTTAGTGGAGAGTTTTTGGATTTCTTGGCGAATGAGGGGATTTCATCCCAGCTCACATGGCAGAACTCCACAACAAAATGGTGTGGCTGAAAGAAGGAATAGGACTCTTTTGGAAATGGCTAGATCAATGATGAGTTATTCAGATTTACCTATTTCGTTTTGGGGATACGCCTTAGAAACAGCGGCGTACATTCTAAACCTGGTGCCTTGAAATCGATTCCAA
Source organism: Orobanche coerulescens (assembly GCA_033398695.1). Classification (NCBI taxonomy): domain Eukaryota; kingdom Viridiplantae; phylum Streptophyta; class Magnoliopsida; order Lamiales; family Orobanchaceae; genus Orobanche; species Orobanche coerulescens. The sequence goes on from CM065814.1 coordinate 9,130,852, forward strand.
AAAACACCCACAGAACTGTGGAGTGGGCGTAAGCCCGCCAGGACATGTTCGATTTAGTACTCCAGCACATGTGCTGAATAAGGAAGCTGATAAGTTGGCATCTCGTACAGAAGTACGAGTGTTTGTGGGATATCCTAAGGGAACGAAGGGTGGCTTGTTCTATAGTCCCCAGGATCAGAAGGTCATTGTTAGCACCAATGCCCGATTTCTAGAAGAGGATTATATGATTAGTCACAAGCCCATGATCGAAATAATTCTGGAAGAGCTGAGGGGCGAGATTCCGACTATACCAATCGTACAAGCGCCAACTAACACTGCACCACGTATCGATTCTGAAACTTTTACACCAACTCAGGATTTGCCTCGTCGTAGTGGGAGGGTTGTTCGTCAGCCCGAACGATTCATAGGCGTGGGAAAGTCTTCGGACTCAATCCTGCATTTAAGATGAATCGGTTCCCTGGACCTATAAGGAGGCAATCCAAGATAAAGATGCGACTGGCAAGAAGCAATGGAATCAGAAATGGGATCTATGGATTCCAATCAAGTGTGGGAGCTAGTAGAGCTACCTGATGGTGTACAAGCCATTGGGAGTAAATGGGTCTACAAGCGAAAGAAAGGACGTGACGGGAAGGTTGAAACCTTCAAAGCGAGGCTTGTTGCAAAAGGTTACACTCAGAAAGAGGGTATCGATTATGATGAAACCTTTTCGCCAGAGCCATGCTTAAGTCAATCCGATTCTTTTAGCTATAGCCGCGCATTTGGATCTGGAGATTTGGCGATGGATGTCAATACCGCATTCTTGAATGGGAGTCTAGACAAGAAAATCTATATGCGCCAAGCGAGGGATTCATTGCTAAAGGAGAAGAGCACTTGGTGTGCAAACTTAAGAAATCCATTTATGGACTTAAGCAAGCATCTAGATCTTGGAACACTGCTTGACGAAGTAGTCCATCATATGGATTCGTCCAATGTCCGAGTGAGAGTTGTGTGTATAAGAAATGCGATGGAAACGTGTTGGTGTTTCTTATCAGTATGTAGACGATATCCTTCGATTGGAAACAACGTGAAGGAATTGTCGGACGACGGTATGGCTATTCGAGCGATTCGATATGAAGGATCTAGGAAAAGCAGACACATCCTTGGAATCGGATCTTTCGTGATCGGAAGAAGAGGATGTTGTGCTTATTCCAGCATCCTATATCGATACAAAGGTCAAGCGGTTTAGCATGGAGAATTCCAAGAAAGGTTTTCTACCTTAGACATGGAATTCAACTATCTAAGAACATGTGTCCTAAGACACGAAGGAGATAGATGACATGAAGATGGTCCCTTATGCATCCGTGTGGGAAGTCTCATGTATGCTTATGCTTTGCACTAGACCAGATATCCGTCATGCCGTCGGCATGGCCGCTAGATATCGGGCCGAACCCGAGACTGTGACACTGGATTGCCGTCAAGCACATACTCAAGTACCCGAGAAGGACTAGGAGTACATGCTTGTATATCAATCGACGACTGCTTCCGTGGGGTTACACCGACTCATTTTTCATCGGACAAAGAAAAGTCCAAGTCTACTTCGGGTTATGTGTTTAGCACGGGAGGTGGAGCCATTAGTTGGAGGAGTGTGAAGCGTAAATGCATCTCGACTCTACCATGGAAGCGAGCACGTGGCGGCCTCCGAGGCGGCCCAAGGAGGCGATGTGGCTCAAGTACTTCTGCAGACTTAGATGTGATTCCCGATTTGCCGAGGGTATTACACTCTATTGTGATAATCTTGGTGCGATCGCAAATTCGAGGGAACCACGAGCCCATCAGGCAAGTAAACATATCAACCGCAAGTACCACATCATACGACACTTCGTAAAGGAAGGAGACGTAGTTGTAGCGAGGGTTGCATCGGAAGATAATCTTGCCGACCCTTTCACGAAAGGCCTACCTTCAAAAGTTTTTGAAAGGCATGTGGAAGGAAAGGGATTACTGTGTATGGCAGCATTGCTATGAGTATAAGTGGGAGAAATGAGAGACTATGTAATAGAGTAGTATACTTAAAAGCATGCTTTGAGAATAAGTGGGAGATTGTTAGGATTGTATCTTGCAAAGCATACTTTATGCTTGTATTACCTAATTTCCTATTACTACCTATGAGGATATTAATTATATTTAATCACATGTTTTGCATATTAATTCACGTTATGGTTATGCAAATGAAATGTCTAATTATTTTATATTGTAGATAATGTGGTGTGTTGGTGTCACACGGAAGATCACATTATCGGTGCCTTATAAAATAATATAATAGTTCACAACCTATATAATTATTAGACAAATTATATAAAGGGTTGTAGTGTGTGCTTGAGAATAGTTGGTCTTGACTATTAGCATACATTAGCGTATTTGCATACGTTGAACAGGATCGAGGTGAGATAGTGTCTTCTGTACTGACTTTAAGAAGAACGTAAATCTCGGATAATTATTATTTCTTAATTCTAAGTATATAATATTTAATTGTGTATTTATAATAATTATTGCTTTGATTTACCATAGGTGAGAGTCAAAATGATCGACTCAATAAGCCTCGTATCTTGGGCAATAATATTGTTTATACGACAATTATTATTATTACTAGAAATCGTGTCCCGACTCGTGCGGTTTGATGATGTCCCCTTGAGGAGCTCGATAATGATTATTATATTAAACCCTGCAGGTGGATTTAATTCTGATATAATAATAAGGTTCGAGTGGTACTACTCTTGGATAAGATATTAATTAATTAAAGTCACAAGAGCTTATAATTAATTAATGGACATTCGATATCTTAAACACGGGAAATAATATATTTAATAAGGAGCCCAATTTCGTAATTTAGGATTTTGGTAGGAAGTGCAATATCAACTTTTTAGTGGACTAAGTTGATATTAATTGATTCATCATATATTAGGAAGAGTCCTAATAAGGTAAGGTGAATTAATTGGGAGTCCTTCCATAATCCTCCTTTAGATCCCTAGTAGTAGTCCAAGAGCCTATAAATAGGACATTATGGCTTGGCCGATTTTATGCTCATACTTGCACAAGAAATTTTGATTTTTATTCTAAGTGTTTAATTGTGGATCTTGACTTGTGTCTTTGATTCCACAATTGAGATAACACTTTAATTCTTGCTACATATCGGAATTACTTGAAGAAAATAAAATCGAGAGTTGTGAGACAAGTTGTTTCGGCCGATCCCATAAGGTGTCCAAGCAAGTTCCGGTAGCTCGTTGCCCACACAACGTCCGGTTCAACGCGGATCATACTCTAGAAGATCTGAAGGTAGAGATACAAGGGGATCAAGAAGGAAATAACCAACCGCTTCAAAAGGTAATATCCTATGATCTTGGATCTAGATTAGGATATTTTAATTAATCAACATATTTAATTAATAAATAATAAATAATATTTAAATTGCTTGTTAGTCTTAGTAATTAATTAATTAGCATGCCTAAATAGATCTAATGCTCGTAGATGCGTAAAACGCTATAATCATATTTTCCCAAACTTCGCTTCCGCTGCGTTTTACTTTCCAACACAAGACTATAAAGGCATCCAAGGATCGCGGATCAAGAGGTGCAAGGAAATCAAGGGAGTTGCAACGACAAGGATTTCCACTGGTTGGAAGCTGTTGTAATTTGGTTGAATCACTGTAATCTTTATCACTGGTTGACAATTATAGTGAATTCATCTCCAACTGGTTTGGAGAAAAGTGGATTAGTAGAGGATTACCCCACCTCTGAGACCATTATAACTGCCTGCGTATTTTATTATTTTATAGCATCATACTCTAACTGCTGCATTCATTGTTAAGTGTTTCATTAGTTGTTTTGTATTCGTCTTCAGCTGACTTCCGCACGTATTGAGAACAAACGACTCTAAGTCATTTGCATATCTATCAGCTGAAGAAACTTACTCTTCGTGCAAAAGAGTTTAAGAGTTTCAATAAGTCTATTCACCCCCCTCTAGACTTATTCCTGGACAACTTGTGACCTACAAGTGTTATCGGAGACAGGTTGGTTCATTTATTTCACGAACCAGATCTATATCAGAGATATATTTTACTCTCATTATATAATGGAACACATGCATTCTAGACTACCTGTGTTTTCTGTAATACCCGATTGTAATTCATTCCTTTTCATTCAGTAATTATCAGTCTGTAATTGTCACTCAGTGTATTTTCACTCAATTATAATCATTCATCAATCATGTTCATTCACCGTGATCACCGTTCGGAAAAACTTCGAGTTGTGTATCATTATTGTTCATTGTTTCAACTTTCCTCTTATGAGTTCGACTTTGTTAGATCACCATTAATTTTTGGTAACTCCAAAAATTCTAAATCTTTGCAATATTATAGAGCATCGAATTATCTTTCCAATGGTTCAAACGGTGAGTCAATCGGAGTCCGGACGAGAGAGTTATGGTCGTTTGATTTTGGCGATCATCAGGCCGAACTCGGCCGTGTCGTCCGACACGGCCCGCGTGCACTCGTCCGAAATGCCGGTTTCGCCGACTGACTCGACCGTGTCGTCCGACACGGCCCGTGCCGCACTTCTTCCGGATAAGCTCGAACGACCGCCGACACGCCCGACCGTGTCCCAGGACACGGCCGAGTCATGCCGAAGTCGCCGCTGGGCGTCGCTATCGGAAGGCCTCAGCCGCCGCGACCGTGTCAAGCGGACACGGTCGAGTCCCCGCTGCCACCGGTCGCCAATCGCGGCGACACGACCGTGCCGATCGGCATGGGCCGTGTCCGGCAGTAGTCAACCCTATAAATTCATTTTTGAGCATTTCACTCATTCCTTCCAGTTTTTTCCACCTTTTACGAGAGAGAGAAGCTTGAGGGAGAGTTTTCTTCATCAATTATCATTTGAGTGTGTATTTTTCATCACCTTCAATCATTTGGGAAGCTTGGATACTCGATTAAACTCGTGTTCTTCGGATCGAAGTGATTGGATATTCAAGAGGTAATTTCTTCGACACCTTGGACTTCGATTTTGTGTTGAGATATGATATTTTGGACGTTATAATCATGTTATATGAAGGTATATGTATATGATTATGAGTTTGTATAAGGATTCATTGGATTATTGAGGGATTATTCAAGAACACTTTGTATATCGAGTTGAAATTGGGGGTTTTCGATTAATTGTCGTTATAATCACGTTTTCGGATATTCATTTCGGATTATTGATCATTTGGAAGGTGTTTATTGGTTTGAAACACCTCTTGAGGGATTTGATAGTGGTTCATTGAGTTTTGATTGTAAACAATTGGAGTTTGGCCACAACGTATTCGATATAATGCCCCAATGAACTTAGTTTAATCGTATCGACGTTTTGAGTTCGTTATATTCGTGTTTGATTCGTATATTGAACGAGTTGTTGGATATTGTATAATTCAAGGTTGTTCGAGCGACCGATATCTCAATTAGGACGTTGTTCGTGGAAGGATATTTGTCACCGGTATTGTGTAAGTTGATTCTTACTCAGTTATAAGGATATTCATCCCTTTTGTTGTTGTTCATTCATAATCATAACTCATTCATCATTATATTAAACGTATTAAAACTTGTCATTGTCAATTAATCACTTCAGTCATAAGGAACGACGGTTCCAATCCTTTTGTTGAACTACCATTCATTTCACTATCATTTTACCTCGGTGAGTCATTATTCATTTTCGATGTCACTTTTGTTATATCGTGGCATTCCGGGTCATACTGGCGTGCCGGTTGGTATGTGTAGGATTTTCATGTCGGGCACATTTATGTCGTGTGTTGGTTGTTGGCCTCACATTGGACTGTGCACACGAGTCGATTGCTTCGTGAGATCGACAGGTACAAGACCACGCGGGTATTCGATCGATACTCGTTGGTGGCTTGTGCACGGACACATTTCCATCCCGGGCGTAGTGTGGCGCCACCCTTTGAGCCGTACTGTTAGTTGATTCATACAGCATGTTTGATTGCGTATGTTTTCAACAAGATTGGGTTATAATCTAACCGCTTCATTTTAATCGAACTTGTGGTTTATACTACACATTTATATGATTGTGTTTATTCAACTCTGGAGGATTGTTGTTCTGTATAACTGACCCCGTTTGGGGATATTTGTTTCTCAGGTCATGGCAAGGCAAAGGCACAGGGAGAGCACATTGACGGCGAGGAGTCCTAATGATACTAGAAGGGGCCCCAGTCTGTTCAGTCACTTATTCAGTCATTTGTGTTTCCTTTATTTATTCCGCTGCAGACATTCCATTTGAATACTCGTTTCATTCAGTGTTGTGTATTTTATCGTCACATAAGATACACATGTATTCTATTTTATCCTGGTGTGTTGTATGAAACTCCTAATCGGAGTAATTGATGTTGTAATGTGGTTCGGTACTACATTTACCCTGTGTAATTCATCCTTTTTCATTCGCCTGGTGGGTCCCAGTCGGGGGTCCACGGCACTGTAATATCCGCCTAGTTTGGGGTGTTACAGAGTTGGTATCAGAGCGTGGTTTTGAATACTACCCTCCAAGTTATGTCTCATTTGAAATCATTGTCATCGGACTAGTATCATTGGACTTTCGCGTCACGTGTGACCTGTGCGGATGCCGAGCCAATCAGACCGAAAGAACTGTAAGACTTCTAACGCCATGGTATAATTTCTGGCAATTATCACTCATTCATAATTTATCAGTTAACAATCCTCCAACATCATTTTCATTTTGACCAGGACGGTCATTTTAACTCATTAATCACTCAATTCATTTCATTACTCGATTTTTGATCTGGATGATCATATCATTAATCTTGTTAACTTGTTCAAGATAATCATTTCAATAGTTTCATCAGATAATCATGTCACCTCAGTTAATCATTCATATAATCATTGTGTTAGAACGTGTATGCTCATTTTCATCATTTAATGACGTAATCATAACGTGATATTCATGTGGGAGATTTAATCATCATGTAACTTTCAACTTGATGGAAAGAGTCGGCAGAGGACGAGGAGGACGAGGCCGTGGTGCGGGCCGAATCCGAGAGCTCGTGTGAATACACGTGCGAATGCGAGGATAATGCTAATTCATCTAGCGACGCTTGCTACTCATTCACACGGACGTGATCATTCTCTATCGTGAGTCGTACTGGACACCGCTCGCGAGAAGGTGTTCGGGTTGACCCACTCGCTTTATGCGGTGGCATGATGGCCCAAATGACCCAGATGACACAAGTGATGCACGATGCATAACTCCACTACTCAAAATCAACAGCTCCTCCGCCGCCGCCTCGAGGCAAGAGAGGGGTGTAAGCAATATCATTAGCGATATCTCTCGCTTGACCACCTACCTTTGAGGGCTCATCTGAGACGGCGGATATCGTCCAGTGGCTTGAGCATTTCGAGAAATTCTTTGCTATGGTGGATTGCCCTGAAGGGCATAACGTTTCAGTTGTGGCTTACGAGCTTGGTAAGAGCGCTCATTCATGGTGGTTATCGTTGAAGCCCACAGACGGATCATGTACTTGGGATCGCCCAAGACTCTCATGATGGAGAGGTACTATCCGGCCCCACTCGGGGAGGCCAAGTTGTCAATTACTCACTCCCGACCTTTCGGCGGATGATTATGTTCTCGCCATCGCGAAAAATTTCAGAACTTCTTCCGTCGCCTCATCTATCATTCACTCGAAGCGGACAAGATCAAGTATTTCAAAGAAGAGGTGAAATCCCGTATGAGATTACAACTGCTTAATCATAATTGTACCACGTTGGCTGAATTCATTGAGAAAGCTCTTACTTACGAGCTCACTGCCAAAGAGATTGCTAAGCAACAACCTTCATCTGCTGGCAAGAAATCTAAGAACCGTAATCAGTCTGACGGGCGTCAGGCCACTTTCAAGAAACCACGTACGGGCTCTACTTTTTTTGAGCGACCTCCCACGGCGTCTAAACCTGCAGAATCTCAGTCACGAGCGGCCAGTTCGGCCATCACCTGTTTCAACTGTGAGGAACAGGGTCATTTCATCACCAAATGTCCGAAGCAGTCTGTCACGTGCCACAACTGTGGGATTGCTGGGCATAGGGCCCGTTTTTGCCGAAGGGACTCTAAACCTACTCCGGCGTCATCTCAGCCCTGTGTCATTCAAAGAAGGCGTAATCAGGCCACTCGGTCGGCTGCTCAAGACGACAGGAGCTAAAGGCGGAGCCAAGAGCTATCAGACGGGAGCGTCCGGCTCTGGGGCCGGAAAGCCCCGAATTTATGAGATGAAGAAGACCGACGATCCAGAGGCCCGGACGATCTCAGGTACACTCGATATTCTATCTCAACCTGTGTGTACCCTTTTTGACACTGGTGCATCGCATTCATTCATTTCCGAGTCATGTTTGCGTAGACTACGTCTAGGTAGTGCTACTAGTTGTGAGCCTTATGTCATTGGTCTACCTGACGGTAGACGAATTATCGGTAATCGTGAGATTCAGAATTGTCCGATTCAATTTCATGGTCGTGTATGGCCAGCGGACCTAATCGTAGTAGATTTGCCGAGGGACGACGTCATCTTGGGTATTGACTGGATGGATCGTCATGATGCCATCATTAGTGTCCGTAAGCGTATGGTCACTATCATTTCAGACGATGGGGTTGAATGTGTTTTTCAGGGAGGTAATCCCATTGCAGTAAAGTCATTAATTTGATGAAAGCGAAGACGGTTACTCGATCGAGGATGTGTTGGTTATTGGTGCTATATGACCAAAACCGAAAAATCATCAATATTGTTGTCGGATATTCGGTTGTGAAAGAATATGCCGATGTTTTTCCAGACGAGTTACTGGTTTGCCTCCACAGAGAGATGTGGAATTCACGATTGAGTTGGAGCACAGTACGTCTCCGAAATCGAAGGCACCATATCGGATGGCCCCGACTGAAATGCAGGAGTTGAAGAATCAACTTGAGGAATTGTTCGAGAAAGGTTATATCCGACCGAGTGCGTCTCCGTGGGGAGCACCGGTCGCTTTGTCAAAAAGAAGGATGGTTCTTTTCGCTTGTGTATCGATTATCGGGAGTTGAATAGGGTGACAATCAAGAATAAGTATCCTTTACCCCGTATCGATGACCTTTTGGATCAACTTCAGGGAGCTTCAGTTCCAAGATCGACTTAAGATCTGTATATCATCAGCTACGGATTCGAGAGTCGGATATCGCGAGGACGGCGTTTCGAACACGCTATGGTCATTTTGAGTTCGTAGTTATGTCGTTCGGGCTAACTAATGCACCTGCGGTATTCATGGAACTAATGAATTGGGTCTTCATCAACTTTTTGGATCGGTTTGTTGTTGTCTTCATCGATGACATTTTGATTTATTCTCGTAACCGAGAGGAACACGAGATTCATCTTCATCAGATTCTCGACGTGTTGAGACAAGAGCAACTCTATGGAAAGTTTTCCAAATGCGAGTTCTGGATGTCCGAGGTGACTTTTCTCGGACATGTAATTTCATCATACGGAGTTCGTGTCGACCCTCAGAAGACGGAGGCTATCCGAGACTGGTTACCTCCGAAGAATGTTAAGGAAATCAGAAGTTTTCTCGGATTAACGGGCTACTATCGGCGATTTTTGGAGGGATTTTCTAAAATCGCTCAACCCTTGACAAACCTTTTGCGGAAGGATAAGAAATACACGTGGTCCGACGCGTGTCAACGGAGTTTTGAGGAACTCAAGAGCCGGTTAATGTCAAGACTGCATTTTCCTTGCCCAGGGACGGAGGGATTTGTAGTTTATAGTGATGCGTCCGCACAGGTCTCGGTTGTGTGCTCATGCAGAATGGAAAGGTTATTGCCTATGCTTCACGGCAATTGAGACCTTACGAGGTTAATTATCCGACTCACGATCTGGAGCTAGCAGCCGTGGTGTTCGCTTTAAAAATTTGGCGTCATTATCTTTATGGCGTTACTGCCGATATTCACCGATCATAAAAGTTTAAAGTATATATTTACTCGAAGGAGTTAAATATGCGGCAGAGGCGGTGGTTAGAACTAATCAAGGATTATGATATTGAGATCCTTTACCACCGGCAAGGCGAACGTTGTCGCCGACGCCTTGAGTCGTAAGTCCGTTCAGAGCAAATGCTTGCTCGTTTAACAGATTCGAAGGAGCTTCAAGAGAATTCCTTAGACCCGAGATCGAGGTCCAGCTTCCAATTCGGGGACAACTTTGTATGTTAGAGATTTCATCGTCTCTTGAGGAGGTAATCGAGAGAGAATCGAGTTCGACCCTTTCATTGTTGCGCATCCGTGAGGATGTGACTCAGGGGAAAGCCCCTGGATTCGTGGTCCACGAGGATGGACTTGTGAGGTTTAAGAACCGGTTGTGCGTACCGGCGAATGACGAGTTGAACAACTCGATTTTGAGAGAAGCTCAAGCTACCCCTGATTCTGTTCACCCGGGTCTAGCAAGATGTATAAAGACACAAACAAAATTCCTGGTGGAGTAATATGAAGGGTGATGTCGCGGATTTTGTTTCGAGATGCTTAACTTGCCAACAAGTCATGATTGAACATCAGCGACCGGCGGGTATGCTGAAACCTCTCCCTATTCCAGTATGGAAGTGGGAAGACATTTCTATGGATTTCATCACGAGTTTGCCGACGAGTCGCCGTGGCATGAATACGATCCGGGTAATTGTGGACCGCTTAACTAAATCAGCTCATTTTCTTGAGATTAAGGATACTTGGGGTCCCGAGAGACTTGCCCACTATTCATCAAAGAGATAGTGAGACCGCACGGTACTCCTAAAAGTATCGTTTCCGATCGTGACTGATTTGTGTCACATTTTTGGAAATCGATTCATCGTGCTATGGGAACTCGGCTTAATCTCAAGATCGCTTTTCATCCTCGGTCCGACGGACAATCGAGAGGACTATTCAGACATTAGAGGACATGTTGAGAGCTTGCGTCCTCGATTGGAAGGACGATTGGGAAGCCCAACTACCGTTGATCGAGTTCACGTATAATAATAGTTGGCACGCTTCGATTAAGATGGCACCTTACGAGGCCTTGTACGGTCGTCGTTGTCGATCTCCGTTGTGTTGGGATGACTTATCAGAATCAATCGGCACCGAGCCCGATATGCTTATAGCCGCCCGTGAGAAGGTAGCTTTGATCAAGAGTCGTTTGTTGACAGCTCAGTCGCGTAAATCATATGCGATAACCGTCGCCGACCATTAGAGTTCGAGGTGGTGACCATGTGTTGGTCAAGGTATCCCAGTCGTGGTATCTTCCGTTTTGGGAAGAGGGGAAAGTTGAGTCCGAGATTCATTGGACCGTTCGAGATTTTGGATCGAGTAGGCGAGTTAGCTTATCGATTGGCTTTACCTCCGGCATTGAGCCGAATTCATAATGTGTTTCATGTCTCTCAGTTGCGGAAGTATGTTGCCGACCCGAGTCACATACTTCAGTTCGACGAAATCGAGATCGCAGATGATCATTCGTACGAGGAGCGTCCTGTACGAGTGTTAGAGCGGCGAATCAAACAGTTGAGGAACAAGACGATCCCTTTGGTCAAGATTCAGTGGTCTAGACATGGAGTCGAAGAGGCCACTTGGGAAACCGAGGAGAATATGCGGGAGAGTTATCCCGAGTTGTTTGACCCTTAGTTTCGGGGACGAAACTCCTTTTAAGGGGGGGAGTATGTAATACCCGATTGTAATTCATTCCTTTTCATTCAGTAATTATCAGTCTGTAATTGTCACTCAGTGTATTTTCACTCAATTATAATCATTCATCAATCATGTTCATTCACCGTGATCACCGTTCGGAAAAACTTCGAGTTGTGTATCATTATTGTTCATTGTTTCAACTTTCCTCTTATGAGTTCGACTTTGTTAGATCACCATTAATTTTTGGTAACTCCAAAAATTCTAAATCTTTGCAATATTATAGAGCATCGAATTAGCTTTCCAATGGTTCAAACGGTGAGTCAATCGGAGTCCGGACGAGAGAGTTATGGTCGTTTGATTTTGGCGATCATCGCTGACCGAACTCGGCCGTGTCGTCCGACACGGCCCGTGCTGCACTCGTCCGAAATGCCGAGTTTCTGCCGACCAGACTCGACCGTGTCGCCCGACACGGCCCGTGCCGTACTCTTCCGGGATAAGCTCGAACGATCGCCGACACGCCCGACCGTGTCCCGTGACACGGCCGAGTCATGCCGAAGTCGCCGGGGCGGGTCGCTATCGGAAGGCCCTCAGCCGCGACCGTGTCAAGGTGACACGGTCGAGTCCCTCGCCGCCACTGCCGGCCAATCGTGCGACACGACCGTGCCGATCGGGCACGGCCGTGTCCGGCAGGTAGTCAACCCTATAAATTCATTTTTGAGCATTTCACTCATTCCTTCCAGCTTTTTCCACCTTTACGAGAGAGAAGCTTGAGGGAGAGTTTTCTTCATCAATTATCATTTGAGTGTGTATTTTTCATCACCTTCAATCATTTGGGAAGCTTGGATACTCGATTAAACTCGTGTTCTTCGGATCGAAGTGATTGGATATTCAAGAGGTAATTTCTTCGACACCTTGGACTTCGATTTTGTGTTGAGATATGATATTTTGGACGTTATAATCATGTTATATGAAGGTATATGTATATGATTATGAGTTTGTATAAGGATTCATTGGATTATTGAGGGATTATTCAAGAACACTTTGTATATCGAGTTGAAATTGGGGGTTTCGATTAATTGTCGTTATAATCACGTTTTCGGATATTCATTTCAGATTATTGATCATTTGGAAGGTGTTTATTGGTTTGAAACACCTCTTGAGGGATTTGATAGTGGTTCATTGAGTTTTGATTGTAAACAATCGGAGTTTGGCCACAACGTATTCGATATAATGCCCCAATGAACTTAGTTTAATCGTATCGACGTTTTGAGTTTGTTATATTCGTGTTTGATTCGTATATTGAACGAGTTGTTGGATATTGTATAATTCAAGGTTGTTCGAGCGACCGATATCTCAATTAGGACGTTGTTCGTGGAAGGATATTTGTCACCGGTATTGTGTAAGTTGATTCTTACTCAGTTATAAGGATATTCATCCCTTTTGTTGTTGTTCATTCATAATCATAACTCATTCATCATTATATTAACCGTATTAAAACTTGTCATTGTCAATTAATCACTTCAGTCATAAGGAACGACGGTTCCAATCCTTTTGTTGAACTACCATTCATTTCACTATCATTTTACCTCGGTGAGTCATTATTCATTTTCGATGTCACTTTTGTTATATCGTGGCATTCCGGGTCATACTGGCGTGCCGGTTGGTATGTGTAGGATTTTCATGTCGGGCACATTTATGTCGTGTGTTGGTTGTTGGCCTCACATTGATCGTGCACACGAGTCGATTGCTTCGTGAGATCGACAGGTACAAGACCACGCGGGTATTCGATCGATACTCGTTGGTGGCTTGTGCACGGACACATTTCCATCCCGGGCGTAGTGTGGCACCACCCTTTGAGCCGTACTGTTAGTTGATTCATACAACATGTTTGATTGCGTATGTTTTCAACAAGATTGGGTTATAATCTAACCGCTTCATTTTAATCGAACTTGTGGTTTATACTACACATTTATATGATTGTGTTTATTCAACTCTGGAGGATTGTTGTTCTCAGATAATCGACCCCGTTTGGGGATATTTGTTTCTCAGGTCATGGCAAGGCAAAGGCACAGGGAGAGCACATTGACGGCGAGGAGTCCTAATGATACTAGAAGGGGCCCCAGTCTGTTCAGTCACTTATTCAGTCATTTGTGTTTCCTTTATTTATTCCGCTGCAGACATTCCATTTGAATACTCGTTTCATTCAGTGTTGTGTATTTTATCGTCACATAAGATACACATGTATTCTATTTTATCCTGGTGTGTTGTATGAAACTCCTAATCGGAGTAATTGATGTTGTAATGTGGTTCGGTACTACATTTACCCTGTGTAATTCATCCTTTTTCATTCGCCTGGTGGGTCCCAGTCGGGGGTCCACGGCACTGTAATATCCGCCTAGTTTGGGGTGTTACATTTTCAGTTGACGAGTATGATCTTTGGAAGATAAGGATGCAGGCACACTTATCTTCAATCCATGATGACATGTGGTGCATCATAGAAGACGGTCCATTCACCTTCGAGAAGGACAACACCCTCGAGGAGATCGCAGCAGGGAAGCCAGAGAAAATCCCAAAGAAGAGGACAGAGCTGACCCCCAAAGAAAGAAAGCTGGCCAACCTTGACAACCGGTCCAGAGACGTGTTGTATCAAACTCTTGACAAATCCACCATGGTCAAGATCAAGAATTGCAAGAATGCAAAAGAAATCTGGGACACATTAGCCTTAATGTGTGAGGGAATGGAGCTGATCAAAGAAAACAAGTTGTCAATTGCTACTCAAAAATTTGACAACTTCAAAATGAAGAATGGCGAATCAATAGACCAAGTGGACACAAGGTTCACTGAGATCATCAATGAGATCAACTCCCTCGGTAAATCTTATGGCAACAGGGAAATGGCGCTGAAGGTCCTAAGATCTCTCAATCCTGAATGGAGCATGAAGGTAGTGGCCATGAGAGAATCCAAGGATCTTAATAAAATAAAGATCCAAGAGCTGTTCTCCGACCTGAAGGCTTATGAGTTCGAACTCCCAAGTTCATCCTCAACCGATCCTGTAGAGAAGGGAATAGCCTTTGCAGCCGAGTCCCCCACCAAGAGCTTATCTGATGTAAAGCCTCCAAATCCATTAGATTTTGAGGAAGAGATGACATTCATAATGTAGAGGTTCAACAACTTTCGGAAGAACTACTCTAAATACAAGAAGAATTATAAGGAGAATCCCAGAAGGAACCAGAAAGCCGAAAGTTGGAAGGTAGAGTGCTACAACTGTCATAAGATAGGACACATTCAAATCGACTGTCCTGATCTTAAGAAGGACGAGAGCAAGAAGGAGGTGAGCAGAAAAGAAGACAGAAGGAAGGCCCTCATCGGAGAAGATCAAGAGCGTGTAGAATCAAGCAGCGGATTCTTTTCTGATGATGATGAAGAGTATGATTGTCTGATGGCCAACCTAGCTGATGAAGAGGTAAGTTCAAAATCCTCTATTTCAAATAATAGTTCAGCCATGTCACAAGATATGGACTTGTACGAATCCGTAAATCAGCTACTTAAAGATTTTGAGACATTAAAATCTGCACACCTATCTGTATCAGCCGAGAAGACTCAGCTGCAAGATGAGAATAGGCAGCTGAAAAATGATTTTGAAAAACTTAGCTTAGAAATAAATAAAGTCAAAACTGATCTTGAAAACCAGGCTGCAGTTAACTTGAAAAACTAGGCTGACGCCACTACAGCTGAGATAAAACGATTAACTATTTTAAATAGTGAAAAATCAGCTGCACTTGCTCATGTAAAGGCCGAATTTACTAAACTGACTCAGGTAAGTAAAACTCAGGCACAAGAAATAACCTCCCTGAAAGCGTCTCTAACTCTGGACGAATTGTGCACTAATAAAAGGCCACTATATTCCAGATCAGGCCTTGGATATGATCCTCACACTCCCTCTAGTTCTAAAACCACTTTAATCAAGGGAGAAACAATTGTATTGACTGCTGAGCCTACATACAACCCGATATTTAAAAATAGGCAACAGCCACCTAGACAAGCGACTAGGCAATGGCCCAGGCAGAAGCAGCAGCCCAGACAACATGCCCATTATTATCAATAATTCCCCAAAAACAGATTTCAAAGTGGGAGGGGCAGATGGAAACCTCAAGATTATCCTAATTTTCAAAATGAACAAGTGTGGAGACCTCAAAGCTTTAATAAATGGTCTCAGCCAAGATTTAGAAATGGCCCACACTACCAATATTTTGAGGAATATCCAGTATACAATCCTAACAGAGGATACAGACCCAGGCCTTACACACCTTATAAGGGTTATAATAATAACAATTTTCACAATCCAAGGAGAAATCAATTCTCCAGGAAACCAGCTAACCCTAGAAGACCCAAACAGATTTCGGTACCTAAATCTCTGCTTGTATGATTGCAGAAAAGGTGGAAGGACTACAGCCACATCTCCACAAACTCAAACTTTGGAGGTGAAGAATGGTTTGTAGATTCTGGATGCTCGAGGCACATGAGCGGGAACAAAAAGATGCTGACAAAGTACACCAAAGAAAGAGGTCCAGATGTAACCTTTGGAGATATCTCTAGAGGACAAACAAAGGGCTTTGGAGAGCTGCACCGAGGAAACATCATTATATCCAAAGTTCACTATGTCAAAGGGCTCAAGTATAATCTCCTGAGCATAAGCCAGTTTTGCGATGAGAAGAATCTAGTAGTTTTCACCATTTGGAAATGTATGGTGATAGATATCCTATCTGGAGAGGTGAAGCTACAAGGATTCAGAAGGAGAGATGTCTACATGATAGATTGGAACACAGGAACTCCCAATACCTGTTTTCTATCTAAGACAATAGCTGAGAACGGATGGCTGTGGCACAAAAGATTATGTCACCTGAACTTCAAAGCCATCAAAAAGATTAGTTCTCAGAAGCTGGTCAGAGGACTACCCGAGGAAGCATTCAAGAAGGAAGCTCTTTGTGATGCATGTCAGAAAGGAAAGCAGACCAGAGCATCATTCAAGCCAGTCCAGCCTACAACCCTCACAACAAGGATCTTAGATCTACTCCATATGGATCTATTTGGTCCTATCAAGCCAAGGACTCTAAGTGGCAGAAAGCATACATTAGCAATAGTGGATGACTATTCAAGGTACACATGGATTATCTTCTTATACAAGAAAAGTGAAACCTTGACCAAGCTACCGGAGCTGCTGAGAAGGATACAGAATGAGAAATCCCTCTCAATCATCAAGATCAGATCAGATAGAGGAGGTGAATTTCTAAACAAGGCGATCACTGATTACAACGATCAGAATGGAATCCAGCATGAGCTCTCTGCAGCCAGGACCCCCCAGCAGAATGGTGTTACTGAAAGAAGAAATAGAACCCTGAAGGAAGCAGCCAGGTCCATGATTGCAGAAGCAGACCTGCCCAAGAGGTACTGGACTGAAGATGTCAACACAGCTTGCCATACTCAGAACAGGAGTATGATAGTAGGGAGACATGGAAAAACTCCCCATGAGGTTTGGAATAACAGAACTCCTACTGTTGGTTACTTTCATATTTTTGGTTGTAAGTGTTTCATCCACAACAACGGTAAAAGAAGCAAGGCATATAGAGTCTCTTTATGGGATACTCACAAAGAAGCAAGGCATATAGAGTCTTTAACAAAAGAACCTTAGTTGTGGAGGAAACACCCCATGTTATATTTGATGAATCTACTATTGAGTACAGGAAGCAAGTTGAGCTAATTGAGAATAAGCTCAAATCAGCAACCCTCGAAGAAGTCATTGTACATGACACAGGCATGGTGGACTCATCTGCACATCAGCCTGAAGACCCATCTGTAGCTGCTGAAGACCCAACTGCAGATCAGACAGGAACCACAAACCTACCTGATCCAGTTGCTGCTGATGAAGACCCAGCTGTAGCTGATAAAGACTCATCTGCAGACCAAAACAGATCCCAACCTGCAGATGACAAGACGGTATCTGATCCAGTTACAGACCAAGGAGACCAGATCCAAGCTGTTGCAGACAGAGAAGAAATCCACCAGAGCATATCTACAGGGGGAACAGACCCTGAAGAAGAAGATATTCCCAAGTGGCTCAAAGATCATCCCATTCAACAAATCATTGGGAAGCTGACTGACGGAGTTAAGACAAGACAGTCTACTCTACCCGCAGGAATGACAATGTTCTTGTGCTTCATGTCTCAGATAGAACCCAAGACAACAGAACAAGCCTTGGAAGATTATTCATGAATCAATGCCATGCAAGAGGAGCTGGAACAGATGGAAAGGAACAATGTTTGGACACTAACAGACCGACCAGATCACAAGAAGGTTATTGGCACCAAATGGGTGTACAAAAACAAGAGCGACGAAGATGGAGCTGTTGTTAGGAATAAAGCCAGACTTGTTGCTAAAGGTTATGCACAGTGTGAAGGAATAGATTTTGATGAAACCTATGCACCTGTTGCAAGACTAGAAGCCATCAGACTACTCCTCGCATATGCTGCGTTCAAGGATTTTGAAGTCTACCAGATGGATGTAAAGAGTGCATTTCTGAATGGCATCCTAGAAGAAGAAGTCTATGTGGAGCAACCCCCAGGATTTGTCAAAGGAGACAAAGTCTACAAGCTGTTGAAAGCTCTATATGGACTTAAGCAAGTACCAAGAGCTTGGTATGAAACCTTATCTGTATTTCTTGAGAAGAACGGTTTCTGCAAAGGGAAGGTGGACAAGACCTTATTCAAAGTAGAGCACGAAGGCCACATATTGATAGTTCAGATATATGTAGATGATATTATATTTGGCTCAACCAACTCAGAGCTGTGTGAGAAATTCTCAAATCTCATTCAAGGAGAGTTTGAGATGAGTATGATGGGAAAGCTTAACTTTTTTCTTGGATTACAGGTCAAGCAGATAGAAAATGGAATTTTCATCAACCAAGCCAAATATACCCGAGATCTAATCAAGAGATTTAGAATGGAATCAGCCAACCAGCAAGAATTCCTATGAGCACAAGTACTCACCTAGATGCAGATGAGGGAGGCATATCAGTAGATTCAACCCACTATAGAGGACTTATTGGATCACTATTATACCTCACTGCAAGCATACCAGACATATCTTATGTCGTAGGAGTATGTGCTCGATTTCAATCTAAGCCAAAGCAGTCGCACCAAGATGCAGCCAAGAGAATAATTAAATACCTTAAGTCTACAGTCAATGTTGGACTATGGTATCCTAAGGACGATAACTTCGAGCTATCAGGATATTCAGATGCAGATTTCGCAGGATGCAGAATTAATAGGAAAAGCACTAGTGGAATGTGCCAATTCTTAGGAACCAGACTGATATCCTGGTTTAGCAAAAAGAAGGTTTCTAACTCTATCGCCACCACAGAGTCAGAATACCTAGCTGCAGGTAGTTGTTGTGCCCAGATCTTATGGATCAGACAACAGCTGAGGGACTACAACATCATTGCCAATGAAGTCCCTATCTGGTGTGACAACAATAGTGCTATTGCAATAACCAACAACCCGGTTTTGCATTAAAGGACCAAGCACATTGATGTTAAGTATCACTTCATTAGAGATCACGTGCTTAATAAGAGAGTCAGAGTTGAAAGAGTCAGCACAGACTACCAAATTGCTGATATCTTTACCAAACCTTTGCCATAAGAAAGATTTTTAGAGCTGAGCAGAGAACTTGGTTTACTAGATTGGGAATCTAGTACAGAAGAAAAAGATAGCTGATGCAGACAAGAAGACGAAGGACAGACGAAGAAATCTAGCTGATCATAGCACAGGCGAGAAGTCAAAGGAGTCAACTCACCTGATGCAGAGCAGTCAACAGTCAACCAGCTAAGTTTTCTAAACCTAACCGACTTTTGAATATTATGTTATTATCTGCTATATGTATAATAATATCATATTATTTCTTGGTTCACAAGTGGCATAATACTATATGCTTTAAATACACGTGACAATCATAGGTTAAATCGACCTCCACTATGGCCAATTAAAATCCATCCGTCCATTTTCAAACTCAAAACCTGGACCACCGTTTAAAATTTGAATTTTAAAAAGGAATCTCAAAAGGTGGACCACCGATTTAAAATAAATAATAATTTAATTCCAACGTCGTTCATTTTTTTTAAGGACGGAAAAACCCTTCACTTTACCTTTACCAATCTTTCGGAAAACCCTAATTTACAGAGCAGAAACTCAGTTGAACTCTAAATACACTAAGAAATCTCCTATATTGCAGAAATGGAATCTTACTTTGAAGACGTAAAAATGAAGGCTGTCAAGGACCAGATCATTTTCTCTCTGGTCGTTGATTTTGAAGGTCTCTTGGAATCAAATATGGAAAACTACGATGTACTTGACCTTATCCGCTTGATGAAGAAGAATGGGATCTACCCATTTTTGGATATCAGTCCCAAACACCTGTACAAGGAGGACGTTATCGCATTTTTCCGCGAAGCCCGTGTGATTGAAGCAGGAATTAGGAGCACTGTCGGCGGAGTACAAGTTGACATATCGCCGGAGACGATCTGTAAAGTTTTTGGTATGAAGCATCGTGCCACTTTATATTTCTTTAGCGGGCCGTAGATTTCTTCGATGTTTGGATCCAAATTATGGCCCATTTTTTGTCATAATTCGGGGATGATACTTTGTATTTCTTGATTTCTTCTTATCTACAGGTTGGCGGGTCCTGCCTCAACCCCCCATCCACAATGGATGCTTTTTCATTAAAAAAAAGCGTCGTGGCATAGCGGTCGAGGCCCTCAAGCAGACAGCAGCCGATACTTGGCTGAAGATTAAGGCGGTCGACCAGCCGGAGAAGCTAAAGCTCACCGCCAAGAGGAGCGAAATTAAAAAGGTGTATCGGTATGTGTTGGACATCACCAACAAAATCGTCATGGGCATGGCCGGCAGCTACGACCAACTATCGTCGGCCAAATTCATGGTGCTGGGAGCACTAATCCATGACGAGCCGATTGACTGGTCAGACTATATTTTCAGGTAGTTGGTACGCGAGGTCAACAAGGCCGAATGGCTTGTTGATGAGAAGAAGTTCAGATCCAAGCTGGCGTTTGGAACGCAGCTAAGTTGGATCCTGGAGAAGCTGGGTGTGGTAAAGGGTAATACTGACCCCTTCCACATCAACAAGAGACTTGGTCATCTAGACCAAGAGACATTGAGGAGACTCGGAAGCAGTAAAAGAGCAGCTCAAATGATAAAACAACTGTCCGATAAGGGAACTTCCTACAAATACCCTTCATCAGACGAGTCAGACCAGGCTGCAGCCAGCAACCCACCTGCAGCCCAGTCTGAGACCGAATCGGACAATACGCCAATAGCTCTTCATTTCAAAAGAAGGGGAACAGCCCCTGGTGAGCCATCAATCATTTATTCCTCACCAGAACCCTCTCCGGAGAGGCCCAGGCGCTTGCAGTTCAGCAACGAGGAGCAGCCAGAGCAATTTTCCAGTCCTGCAACCAGGTCACCTATTCACCTAGAGGAAGAGCCTACTCCGGGCAGCCTGGAGACCCAGATTGTTCCTCTCCTCAATCCAACATTCATCTCAGAAGAAGAGGAAGCAGGTTTAATAATTTCCATCCCTGAGGCGAATTATACTTTTCACCTGCTTGACAACAACATTTTTAACTTATCCCTAGAGCAACTTCAGTTGGTTAAACCGCAAGCTCTAAAACATTCTTTTGTCCATATTTTTGAAGAATGGAAACCTTTATCATTTTCTTTCACTGAACTTCAAGCTTATGTTGAAGTAAGTGGTTGGGCATATCTCCAAGCCACAGAGGATGTGTTGATACATTTTTGCAAAGTGTCAAACACGATTTTGATTCTTCAGGAAAATTGGTTCATGTCCAATTTCAAAACCAACATGGACCAATTTATCCACTCTATTATGTATAGAATTTTGACGGATCCTTTGGTAAAGAATAAAAAGAGGAGGAAGAAGAAAAAGAGATAAGAATAGAAGAAGTGAATGAAGAAGTAGAAAAAGAAGAAATTATTGTCATTGATGATGAAGAAGAGAGACAGGAAGAAAGGGAAGAAGCAAATATCTTAGTTGGAAAATAAACTGGAGAAGAAGAAGTTGAAAGAACGGTGGAATTAGAGGATGAAGAAGAAGAAGGAGAAGAAGTGGGTCAGGAGGATGAAAAAGAAAAGGAGGATGATGACAAGGAGGATGATGAAAAAGAGAAAGATGATGAAAAAGATAAAAAGGATGATAAGGATGATAATGATGATAATGATGATGATGGTAAGGATGAAGGAGGAGAAAAAGAGGCTGAAAAAGAGAAAGAGAATGTTGAAGAGGAAGAAAAGAAGGAAGAAGGAGAGGAGGAGTTATAAAAAGAAGAAGAAAAAGAGAAGGAGCAAGAGAAGGAGCCAGAAAAAGGAGCTGCAGACAAGGTCGGGCGCCCGCAGATACTCGGCCTAGATGCATACTTGCCGCAGACTCAGATCGGGACACCCGAATGCACTCCAACTGGAATGCCAAGAAGAACAGGAGTCTGCAGACAGGTGGATCGTCCGCACACCTACCTGCAGGAGTAGAAGGCTCAGGCGAGTATTCTCCACCGACATCACAAATCTCACCTGTGATGACCGAGTTGATCAGACAGATAGTTAAAAACACGGTTGGAGAACTACTTGCATCTCAAATCTCTCCTGATCTGCAGTCTATCAATGCAAAAATCGATACCTTGCTGCAGCGGGACGCCCCTCAACCACCTCCTCCTACAAACAACAGAATGCCCCTTGGCATGTCTGACTGGATGTTAAGAATGGAGCAGCAGTTGACTACCCTGGTTGATTCTGGCAAAAAGGGGGAAGAAAGGGTTCAGGGGGAAGGCAGCAATCAACAAGAAAGAGCTCAATAGATTAGAACTAAGAAAAGGCAAGATGTACATATGATCACTGCTGGGACATCTTCAGCTAAGAGAAAGGGAGAAGCAGAATCAGAACAGGCTGGTGATCAGCCTACACTCAAAAGAAGGAGGATCAGAAGTGGATTCGAGCCTACACTAGAATGGGAAGGCAGAGAGTTATGGTATGTTGAAGATTTCCTCCCCATCGAAGCTGCACCTATGTACGGATCTGCAAAGAAGAAGTTTATCAGAGACTTTTATATCTGGGAGCTACTACAGGATAACAGTTGCTCCCCACAGCAGATCTTTATTAACTTCATGGAGGAAACACATCCAAAACTCTGGGTTGTCCTATTAAAACATGCAAAGAAATGCAATGCAGACCCAATGATCCCTTCTTTTAGGCCCAAAGATCCTCCCACTTTAGAAAATGATCATCTGGATGAACTAGCTCTCCAAAGGAAATAAAGAAACTGTGTGATGAGAATAAGTTCTCCTAACAAGAAGAGCAAGACTTTGCCGCTCTAGTTGTCAGAAGAAAATATGGTCTTGTTCCTGTTAAGATAAGACCAATTGGAGCTAAACCATTCAGACCTGCCAAGCAGCCTATCCGAAGAGGCAGAGGCAGAGGCAGATGATGTGTTTTATATTCATTTTTGTACTTGTAAAATTTTCTGTAAAAGTTTTTGATCATTGAAAGACATGTATTTGTAAATCAATAAAGAAATTTTATAACAGTCTTTTGAATGACAATTCCAAGTTGTCTCAAAACTAGACTGATTTTAGTTTGTGTCTTGCACTCAAATGCAGACTTGTTTATTTGAATAGTTGCTTAAGTTTTGCCATCATCAAAACAGGAGAAATTTGTTAGGAATACTTGTTAGATTTTGATGATGTCATTAATGTAATTCAAATATTTATTACTTGGCAAAAATGTAAGGAAGAACCAAAATGAGTATCTTCCATAGGCCAAATTATGTTAAGTTTAATACTTGGCAAAATGTAAAGAAGAACCAAATGATTATCTTCTATAGACCAAAATAAGATAGGCTCAAATCGGCTAAGTACAAATGTACAGCTGAGTTCATCAGAGAGGTACAGCCGAGTCAAGTCAGAGAAGTTCTGGTCAACAAAAATCATCAAAGATGTTTGACCAGACTGCAGTCAAGTGACCTCAGACAAACCATCTGATCAGGCGAGTCTCAAACAGCCCATCAGAGAAGTCCAGACTGCAAAGAAGATGACTGTACATCAGCCAACTTGAGATCAGCCAAGTACTCCAAGTCCACGTCAGCATGCGTTGAAAAGTCAAATATTACGGAAATCACATGCAAACGTGAAGAGACAAATTGGAGAGATTCCCTCAAGGATATGAATTGAATAATTCATCCAGGGCTACCACTGAAGACTTAAATCTTACTATATTCAAAAGATTCGGCGCACCACATGCAAAGTCTTCACAACGGTCGATTGATGGATTAAAATATGGGAATCCAGCCTTGCAACGTTCAGAAAAGAATAAACAAAGAAGTCTTTCTCCAACGGACGGATTTGTTACAAGATTTTCAACGGCTATGAAGACTGCTCAAGGATCAACACCTATATATATCCGAAGATTTGAAGTTGATCAACTACCGGTGCGAACATAATCTCAAGCAATCGAAGCATTCAAAGCAATCTAAAAGCGAACTATAGCATTATGAAAAGAGCAGTTCTCAAAAGTTCATACTTGAAGAAGCTCTTAGTTGGAGAAGACAAAAACGCGTGTCTTTAATCCTGAGTTCGGGGTACTTCACTGGTTGAAGTTCAAGACTGTAAAGGCATCCAAGGATCGCGGATCAAGAGGTGCAAGGCAGTCAAGGGAGTTGCAACGGCAAGGATTTCCACTGGTTGGAAGCTGTTGTAATTTGGTTAAATCACTGTAATCTTTATCACTGGTTGACAATTATAGTGAATTCATCTCCAACTGGTTTGGTGAAAAGTGGATTAGTAGAGGATTACCCCACCTCTGAGATTTTACTGTTTTATAGCATCATGCTCTAACTGTTGCATTCATTGTTAAGTGTTTCATTAGTTGTTTTGTATTCGTCGTCAGCTGACTTCCGCACGTATTGAGAACAAACGACTCTAAGTCATTTGCATATCTATCAGCTGAAGAAACTTACTCTTCGTGTAAAAGAGTTTAAGAGTTTCAATAAGTCTATTCACCCCCCCTAGACTTATTCCTGGACGACTTGTGACCTACACCAGTGTGGGGTCCACGGCACTGTAATAGCCGCTTTTTATGGTATTACAGTTGGCTAAAATACACAAAGCTGTTTCACCTTGCCCAAGTGTTCCAGATAATGTTAAGAAAGAAATTGGTGAATGTATTGAAAACACCAGGCTTTTAAAAAGCAAAAGAACTGAATTGTTGCATGAACTTGGTGAGGGTCCAACAGGTAGGATTATGCTTTCTCTACAAAGTGATGTGGGAGCTGGTTGTAACACTCAATCTTCAAGCACAATAGATAAGTTTGTTAGCTCTACACCTAGGCAAACTACCATCAATTCTGAATTCAAGAAAGAATTGAGAACTGAAGTATGTCGAAAAGTTAGTGTATCTATTTTTTCTGCCGCACTTTCTTTTAATGTTGTGAATGATCCTTATTGGTTGCCTATCGTAGATGGTATTGCTGAATATGATAGAGGGTTTAAGCCGCCTTCTATGCATGAATTAAGAACTTGGGTACTTAAAGCCGAGGTCGATGATATCAACTTTATTTACGAAGAACACAAAAAGGTGGGGAAATTGCATGGGTGCACTATTATGTCGGATGGATGGACGGATGGGAATAATAGGTCTTTGATGAGTTTTTTAGTAAATAGTCCCGCCGGCACGTTCTTTTTAAAAAATATTGATGCTTCTGCTTCAATTAAAAATGGTGATTTGATTTATAAATATCTTGATGAAGTTATAAATGAGATAGGAGAAGTGATCCAAATTGTCATGGATAATGCTTCAAATTGCGTCAAGACATGGAGACTATAACGGAAATATGGTGGACACCTTGTGCGGTTCATTGCATCGATCTAATGTTAGAAGATATTGTAAAATCAAAAATATTTTTTACCTCGCCCCCAACCGGGACCCATGTTCCGGTCTACCCGACCCATGTCCCGGTATTGTTCTCCACCACTCCAACCCAACCAGGACCCAGACCGACCTATTGCCACCTCTACACTACACCAAATCTGCCAAGTTGTCACGGATCTGGACCATGATAAAACTACCTTGTCTCGGTCATGAGCCATGACAAATACTGGGGTGGCAAATTATTGTGTCATCATCTACGTCGTGACATACACGCTTTGTCACGGTCATTTTCTCAAAATTTGTCACTGTTGTTTTTGTATCGTCACGCCCGCCGATCGTGACTAACCTAAACTTTGTCATGGTTATAAACCGTGGCAAACTTTCATTTTTTTATCAGGGTCGCAGACCGCGATAACATAATTAAATTAATTTAGGGTTATTCGTTCGTTACAGTTCAAGGCCGTGACAACTCCTATCACGGTTTTATCACCCTGATTAATATTTACTATTGTCACGGATTTAGACCGTGACAAAGTAGAGCATTGTCAAATTTATAAAAATTCCAAAATCTTACAGATTCCATTATTTATTACCTGCACATTTATCCAACAAAACAACAACCAAAACATTATTCCAACTAGAAGTACTTAATGAGAGCAACCAAAACAGCAAACAAAAATATAATAACTCCTCAATACTCAAAGTAACACTAAAAATATCCTCGTTAATCCAAAAAAAAGAACATATAAAAGAGTATTCTAACTAGAAGTACATAATGATAAAAATTTCCAATCCAACAATTACAAAAACTGAAATCAAATGTACTAAGCTAAAACTTCTTGTTTTATGGATCAACATCGTCAGAAACTTCTTCTAAAAGATACTTACGCCAAACAAGATAGCCTCCTACAAATCCGGCAATATTATCTTCACCTCCTTGACTACCTTTCCATATTGGCTCATTCTCCATCTCGGGCTCCACGTGAAATACACTAAGTTTAACTTCAAATGGTAGCATCGGCCTTGAATGAACTTTTGCTCCAAAGTATCCATGAACATTGTACCCTGATAAGGTCCTGTATGCAGGAAAGTCGTGTATTGCCCATAATAGCATAACCTTCAACGTGAACTCCTCTTGCTTGCTTGAGTCGTATGCTTTAACTCCTTCTACCCACAACTCAGTAAGTTCTTCTACCAGTGGTGCAAGATAAACATCAATGTCATTGTTTGGTGCTTTTAGGCAAGGTATCAAAAGAGATAACATGGAGAATTCTTTTTTCATGCATAAAGAAGGGAAAGATTGTACGGGACAAGAATTACTGGTCACATACTCTGGTTTGTGCTCAAATTACCAAAAGGATTAAACCCATCTATTGATATCCCTAAACGGACGTTTCGACTTTCCTTAGAAAAGTTAGGATTTTGAAAATTAGCAGATTTCCAAATTGATGAATCAATGGGATGGCGCATCAAATTATCACCCACAACTGCTCTAGCGTGTGAAGTCATTGCCTCTGCTATCCAAGGTACAGTGTAAAGTCTTTTCAACCTTGGACTCAAAGGAAAGTACTTCAACACCTTGTGAGGTACCTTTGAAATTTTTCCAATAGTATTATCTTGCATTTTCTTTAAAACGTATCTAGATTCCTGACATATTGGGCAATTATTTTTGAATTCGTGTTCTTTTGGATATAAGATACAATCGTACTTGCATGCATGAATAGATTTGTACTTCATTCTTAATCCATTCAAGCAAATCTTCATCTCCGGATAATTATTGGGTAGATTATTTTCTTTTGGTAACATGTCCTTCACCCACACCAGGATTCATATAAACTACTACCGGACAAACCAAATCGACTTTTTAAATTCTATAATCCAACCAATGCATACAAGGTTGTAACATTGTCGTTGCAATTGGAATATAAATGTTGTGTTGATTTAGCTTTTAACTTAATATAATCCTTTTCTTGATTTCCTACGTCACTAGATGTGGTTGAAGGACCTGCTTCACGATCAGCTGCATCAAAAGTATGACTATTTGGCAACACATGAAAATCATAAGCATCATCAATAAGGTTATTCAATGTTGGAGGTGCCGCTGGATCACGTTCCACAAAGATGTACTGATTCTCGTTAACTTGTTCGAAACAAATGGAAAATATCTTTCATCATGAAAAAACCAAAACACATAACCGTCCACAAAACCCCATTGAACTAAGTGTAGCTCGATCAGTATAAAATGCAAACATTTGCCATTTCTACAGTATTTACATGGACAAGAGAACTCGTCACTATGTAAACTCTTTCTAGAAAATCGAATAAATTCTTTTAGTCCTTGGAGGTACACATCACCTACTCTACTAGATTCACCTATCCATTCTTTATGAAGAGGAAAAGTCATAATATAGAGCAGTGAACCTTGTAAAGTGCCGTGATAGCAAAAGCCTGTCAATTTTAAACTAAAAAATATTTCAGAATATTTCAAAAACTCCTCGAGTAATCAATATCAAAACTTTCAGAAGCACCCAGTTGTCTTTCAAATTCTTACAAAAATCCAATTAGGTTATTAAAGAAACCTTAGATTTCAAACACCACAGTAATGAATTTCAGAAAATGGTAACCAAAATACTTTTTTTGTATTGTACCTTGCAATCTATAAATAGTTGTCCATTCAACAATGTGGACACTTCAAGAGGCACAGATGGAGTAATAGCAACTTGTTAGTCTTACTCATAGTAATGAGAAAAATGAAAACATAAGTGCATACCTTTATAGCAAAAATTTGCTCTAGAGTAGGAGCTACTGGTTTAGCCGTTTGTTCCTCCTTCGCAATATCTTGAGTGCTAGGAATATCACCAGGTACAAAAGTCTTTGCAGATTCCATTTTAATTTCTTCTTCAGCTGCTTCAGATGTAAACAAATTCTTGGCTTCAACTCGCTCCTTTTGTCATTATAAATAAAACCACATTTAGCCTAGTTAGAGTAAACTATCACACATACAGTATAATAATATTACTCCAGAAGAAAGTGAAAAGTTTAAAGTAACCCGAAAGAAAAATACAAACAAAATGCAGTATATGTTGAAGAACTAACAGTAGAGAGAAAATTGCAGAACTATAAACAAAAAAATTTGGTGGATATCAAAAAGCACAACGGCTAAAAAGAGGTGAGATGGCACTATTGGGTAAAATTAACAATTAAGGAAGTTAGCAATTAGCTGCTGCATAACTCACAGGATTACCACATCCTAAAACTAGTAATTGGATCTTCATTTACATACTAAGGTGTATTTAACTGAGTTGTAAGTCTACACTGGTCATCAATTCAAGGACATAAGACATGTAATACATGAGATACTACAGTTAGTAATTCAAATTTACAGAATCCTCATTCTGATAACAGGTACAGAACACAGTGTTACAGTATGTACACGAGAAGATAATATGTCATAAGTACAAATTACAAGTACTAAATTACACAGACCTATCCTTATAGACATGAATATAAATCTAAATATGTGATCTATTTTACAGAAAGTTCCACAAACACGGGCCCTTAGATTGGCTCATCTTCCATCTACAATTGATAAGGAACTAGCTACAAAAAAATATTGAAGCTATTAGATAACTAGACAATGTGATGTGTGCATTAAGTTAGAGATTTACATTATGATATCAAGTATCAACATATCAACAAGAACATGGCACAAAAGTTTCATCATCAAGAAACCTATAGAAATGAAATGAGATGTTAGCTGTTGTCTTCATATTCTTGAAAATTCATTCTTGACCAATCACCAAGGCGGAAATTGGAGATAGAAATTTTTTGTCAGTCTTAATAAAAAAATTGAGATTTTTTTCTAAAATGACCTGTTCATTCACCCAACATGACTGGTTTTGCGAATACCGAACACTTGTGATGTACTATAAATGCTATGATTATATTAACTCCTAAGACCAAAAGTATCATACTCTAAATAATTTAAGAGAAGAGTTTCATTATGTTGATGGAAAATATAAGAGATAAGTGTGTGCTAGACCTATTGTGTTTTAAATTCTTACAACAATCAGTTATGTAATAAAAAATACTAGTTATCAAAAACATGTCTGAGATTGAAACTTCCATGGGACACAAACTAGTAGTTCAATAAGACAACATAAGTTATTGATTTCTAAGAAAATCGAACGATAACTAAAATGGATGCCCTCCTCTCCAGTCAAAAATCAATAGATACAACCACTAGTACTCAATAGGTTGAACAAAAACTAATACTTTTTTTAAATTTTGAATACAAAAAACAATACATAACTTGTTGAATCAAACTTAATACTTTTCACATGATTAAGGAAAAATAATACTTGTGAATACAACAACCATCACTTTTCCCAAATGATATAATCTGCAAATTACCAATATAAAATATAATTTTATAATTTTAAAAATGAATTAAACTGTAAGTTTAAAACTGAATTGTACTAAACCAAGACTATAATTCAAACATTCAAATAAATTAATAAGTGAACAATGTAATGAACTGATCAATATTTCAAAAATACCATCTTGTCATAAACAAAATCTTTCAAAAACAATCAAATTCTTACAATAAATCAAGTTAGTTTTTTAAATAAAATAGTAATCAACTTTAGAATAATTCAACAATACCCCTTTGGTCAATTTCAGAATCTTCAAAAAAGCCCGAGTAGTCAATTTCAAAATCTTTCAAAAATTACCCTAGTTTCCTGAATCAGTCTTCAGATGTGCTGTTTCTATTAGGGCTCGTGTATATTCAAACTCCAGCATATAAACAAGTATAAAATTAAACCATGATTAAGGATTCGATTAAGTAAAAAATATTACCAAAAAAAATGAAGAGGATGGTGAGGCGTCTGAATCTCTAGTACTGAAGACGATGGTAATGCAGAATCTTCACCTTGTTCTTGCTCTAATTCTGATTAACTCTAAATATCAACTCCTTCAAATCTTCGATTGCAAGGAAGACCAGGCGTTTCCTTCAAATCTTCAATTGCCCTTTAACCTTTCTCTCAAAAAAGAGGCTATGCGGGTTGTTGGCTCGGGTTTTCAAACATGGGGTGATTAGTTTGGTGAAAATGAACACTAAGGAAGGAAATTAAACAATATTGAAAATCTTCAGTGTTGCTCTCGCCGGCTAGGGTTTTTCAAAGGAGGAGGTCTGTAGAAAGGGGTTGGAAACGGGGTGAAAAAGAATGGGGGGAGGGAAAGGGGAAAAAACGTAAAAGGGGTAATATTTTCACTTTAGGTGGTGTCACTTAAAAGCGGTTTGTCTGTGTCAATGTCCGAGACAATTTGATGTCACTAGAATGAGTTGAAATTTTCCGTGTTTTTTAGTGATATATTTGACACGGACTTGGACCGTGACAAACCTTCAACGCATTGTAGAGACAAATTGGCAGATTTGGTGTAGTGCTAATCGCAACCGATACATCAACACTAATTAGGGAGTTCAATGGGTCGGGTAGGGTACGAGTACGCCTCCCCTGTACCCTATTTTGTTTGATTCAGATCGGGTTCTCATACTGCCCATCGAGTAATTGAGTACCCAATGGGTGCTCAGGTACCACATGCACTATATTTAAGATTATAAATATTTTTTAGCATGCAATATATATACATATAATATAATTAACAAATTAAATTTAGTATAATAAACATTTAAAATATTGTCCTTTATAATAAAATACAATATAATATATAATTCTATACAATATTTATATATAATATATAATAATAATATATTTGTATAGTTCAAACAAGGTAAGCGGGTTGGGTAATCAGGTCGGATAATCGGGTAATATTCTGTACTCATACCCTATTCGTACCCGATCATAAATTTTCGGATTCGATCGATAACAATCCTGTTACAAATTTATCTAACGGATAGAATCGAGTGTGGATAAAGTTGACATGCCTAATTAGGGATGTGAATCACCACAAACGAGCTGAACTTATGCCTCTTCAAAATTATTTGAAATTTTATCGAGTTTTCAGCACTATATTTGAACTTGTTTTGATTAGTAATCAAGTCAGAGTTTGAATGAGCTTTTATCAAGTCGAACACGATTCGAGTTCGAATTATCTGATTTATTTTTATATATATATTTTATAATTTTTATTCAAATCGAATCAAGTTCAAACCGAGTTTTGTATTTTATCAGACATAAAATTACGTTCAAACTTGATTAACACTATTAACAAATCAATTCATGCGGATTTTTTCTCAATAGAGGTGGATTTTCGCACGTATCCCTAACCCTCATGGATTCTCACTGTAAAATTTCCCCCAAAATTGAAACCCCAAAACCCTAACTCGTTAGAAGGTTGGATTGCTGCGCAAAATTTCAGCGAATGGGTCGTTCACGCTCCGCTGCACAGGCGGCTGCTCAGGCCGCCGCTGATGATCCTGGACAGAGGTTTCTATCTTTTCTTTTCATTCATTTTAGTGTTATTCTTTAGTTTGGTTTGTAGTGGTGGGTCCTAATTTTATTTTGCGACTGTTTTTTTTTTTTTGATAACTAGGTGATCCCAGCTTAGCCGGACTAATCCTAGTCCCTCAATGAACCCACTCCTAACCTATTGAGAGAAGTAAATGGCGAGTCGCTCGAGCAATTACAGGGTTCCCAATGCATTTTCTGTACACTTCTGCGCACAAGGAGAAGCCCTTAACTGATTAACAGCGCCTCAGGTTCCCAAAGACAGCTTCTGGAGAACAACACCGATTGTCAAGACCTCCGGTTCCCAAAGAAGGAAATACTCCCACACTGCCGCTTGACGCGAGATTAAACATTGATTAGCGGTCGCCCGAGCTAGCCCCGGGGAGCTAGAGGATCATAAAGAGAAAAACTTCCTCTTTCACCTCCTTGATGGGGTTAGAACCCAAGACCTCTCCCAAAGGAGTGTCTTGGGAGTAGCCGTCCTACCACTGGACCATCAACCCTTCCCCATTTTGCGACTGTTATTCGATTTTTAAATTGATGTGTGCGAAATGTTTAATTATTGATGTTAGTTACGGCTATTTCGGATTAAGCTACAGGATAGTGATTTTCTCGTTTGCACTTGATACTGCTATATATCAAGTGAACCAAAACAAAACGAACCATAAGAAAGGCCGATCGGCCGAGGAGGGAGGGGGAGAGAGAGAGAGAGAGAGAGAGAGAGAGAGAAGATTAGGGCAACTGTTTTCTTATTATTTCTATGATAATAGTTTGTAGTATTTATAACTAGGCCCTATCGGTTCAATAAAGGCGTCATGGAAAGAACCGAAAAGAAAAAACCCATGAAGGAGTATTAAACTCTTTTAAAAAATACATTAAATTGTAGAAATTATTAATTGTAATCCTAATTACTACTAATAATAATAATAATCCTTCAAACGATTAGGTCGACGACGTTCCCGAACCGGTCTTGAGCCTCTAGCCGATGGACCGGCCTGAGCCGTATCAATCTCTTCCTCGTTGACAATCGACTTGTCCTCAAGGTGTAAATTCGGAAATGACTTCTGAAGATGATCAATAGGTTCCCAAGAAGTGTCGTTGAGTGAACCATCCTCCCAAACAACGAGCCATTCAGTTCGGGGATGACCGTCAAACATAATATGGCGTTCAGCTATGGAACGTAAAGGGTGGGAAAGCGGCCTGTCATGCACCAACTCGGCGGGAAACGCTGCTTGAACGGGACCTGAGTCGGCACCAACGAATGGTTGAAGCAACGAAACGTGAAATACATTTTCGGTAATTCTAGGCGATATACAACAGCTCCGACTCGCTCAAGGACCTTAAACGGTCCATAAAATCGACGTGCGAGCTTGGCCGCGAGCGATTTGACCATCGAATGTTGTCGATAAGGTTGGAGCTTCAACAATACCATATCACCGACCTGGAACTCAATATCACGCCTATGAGAATTAGCCTGCGCAGCCATGCGCTGCTGCATCTTGCACAAGTTCCCCCGTATTATCTCTAAAACTTCCTCCCGTTTTTGGATCGTTGCAAGGGCTTGCAATGGAAGGCTGGAGGGTTGTGTTGGCCGAAGAATAGGTGGCGCTTCCCGGCCATAAAGTGACTTAAAATGTGACATTTGCAAACCTTCATGAAAGGTAGAATTGAGCGCTAGTTCTGCCCACGGAAGAAAGTCGAACCACTGTTTAGGACGACCTTGAGTAAACGCCCTCAGATATTGTTCAAGGCCGCGGTTCTTAACCTCCGTCTGACCATCCGTTTGGGGATGGTATGTGGTGATACGGCGTAAAGTTGTCCCGCTTAAACGATGTAATTCTTTCCAAAACGAGATAGTAAAAATAGCGTCTCTGTCGGATAAGATTGAAGCCGGGATTCCATGGTGTTTGACAACCATATCAACAAATAGAGTGGCGACTTGGGCTGCGTCAAAATGCATGCCCAAAGCACTAAAATGTGCGTATTTCGAAAAAAAAGAACTAAAATGTGCGTATTTCGAAAGGCGATCGACGACCACTAAGATAGTCGTATAACCCCGGGAAGGTGGAAGACCGGTAATAAAATCCATAGAAACCTCATCCCACACCTGCTGGGGAATCGGCAGCGGCTGCAAAAGCCCGTCTGGTTTCTTGGTGCTGTATTTAGTCGATTGACAAATAAGGCAAGAATCAACAAACTGTTTGACGTCTCGGCACATACCTTGCCAGAAAAATACTATTGCTACTCGGCGAAAAGTGCGGTCTACACCCGGGTGGCCGACGCTTGGCGAAGCATGAAACTCGGTGAGAACTTCTGCTTTAAGAGGTGATTCTTTACCTAAAACAAGTCGATGATCATAATAAAGGGTGCCATCATGAACACGAAAGGGGGCCTGGAGCTCTCCCTTGGCCACGACGGTATGCCAAGCCATTAAGTCCGGTTATGTCGAATTTTCAAGGTGTACCTTATGCAACAATTCGGGTATAGGTGTGGACAAAGCGAGGAGATGTGAAGAAGCCGGTTCATCGCCGATCATGCAGCGAGAAAGTGCATCAGCTACTTTGTTATTGGCACCGATTTTATATTCAATCCGAAATTTATATCCCATAAGGACTGGAGTCTGAATTACCTGCGTTAAAAGCTCCTTTAAACTCTTCTGATTCGTCCGAATAAGGAACTCTCTGCCCAAAAGGTATTATCTCCACTTCTGAACCGCAGAAACTATAGGAAAGAGCTCATGATGATATGCCGACGAACCACGACGATGGATGCCCAGTGTCTTGCTAAAAAAGTAAAGCGCGCGTTCTTCCTGTAACAACACGGCTCCAATTCCTTCATCAGAAGCATCGGTTTCAACAACAAAATCTTTTGCAAAATCCAGCAACTGTAAAACGGGCGGCGTCATCATAGTCATTTTAAGCCGTTGAAAAGCGTTGTCCGCGAGATCAGTCCATGTTTGTCTTTCTGAAAGAGAGTTGTTAGCGGAGCTACTATCAAGGCATAATTACGAATAAACTTACGGTAATACCCCGTAAGGCTTAAGAATCCATGCAACTGCTTGATGGTTGTGAGTCTGGGCCACTTAGCCATGGCATCGAGCTTACCCGGGTCCGCTAATAATTGTCCATCCGAGACGATGTGACCCAAGTATTCGACTTTAGTTGTGCCAAAAAAACATTTGCAGCTCTTGATAAAAAAGTGGTTGTCCCTTAGAATCTGAAGGACAATGTCAATGTGACGAACATGGAGGGTTAATAACGAGCTGTAGACTAGAATATCATCAAAAAATACAATCACAAAGTCCCGTAAATAATCATAAAATATTATTCATGGCGACCTGAAAGGTGGACGGTGCATTGGTCAACCCGAATGGCATGACCAGAAACTCAAAGTGACCATCATGTGTCCGAAATGCTATCTTGAAGATGTCCGATGTGTGCATTCTGATCTGATGATAGCCCGACCGGAGATCAAATTTTGTGAAGAAGGTAGCATGGCCAAGTTCATCAAATAATTCATCAGCTGTCGGAATGGGAAACTTATCCGCTACTGTAGTCGCATTTAATTCCCGGCAATCCACATTATTTAAGGTTTACAGGATCATCCGAACCACTATCGAAAAGCACAATCTGAAGGTATTTCTTATCGTATGAGGTCGAGTACTCATGATCGCTATACCGAGCAACAAGGCTGCCGTAAAACTTGGCGGGTAGATAGTCGTAGTTCGAATCACTATTAACCCGTCTGAGCACAACTGTTACCTTAGCTTGTACTCCGTCATAAGTAACCATGTAACGCACCGCAACATATCCACGATCCCCTCGAACAAGATCACATATGCGCTTGTTGTACCATTTCTCAAGCAAGTGGACTTCCAACGAAACTTATCCACTAACGAATACACTACCCTCGACCTCCTTGAGGTCAACATAAATGCCGAAATCGTCACAAGCCAAGAAACCGCTACGATAACGAAATTTAACCTCAATTTTGCCGAAACAAATATACGTGAAGCTCTCATCTCTATTGAACAGAAGGCATCCTTCAGCTTCAATTTTTCCAAAGAGCTTAAAGGGAGGCTTCAAAATATTGCTACCAATACCTACTGAAAACACCTCCAGTAGTTGCACTGGTTTTTTCTGCCGCGAGTACTCTTGTTTTTTCTTCAGCACAGGCGAGGGCGGCAACCTGGTAATAGAAAGTAAGTCCTTCATAGAATAGTCCAGCTCCAAACTACACAAAAAAAAAAAAAGATGAGCTCCTAAAGACATCTCGAGCATGCTTGGAATAGGGGAATTTTTAAAGGCAATGGAGTCTGAAATAATAGGGGGTAGCTGCTGAAGGGGGAGGTATGTGTGTGTGTGTGAGAGAGAGAGAGAGAGAGAGAGAGAGAGAGAGAGAGAGAGAGAGAGACCTACCAATCACTAAAGGCTGACGAGGCCGCATGATTAACAACATTTTTTATAATTAACATAGAAGGTCGGTGTCGATGAATGGACTCAAGTGAAGCATACAAGAATTTCATTCTATCGAGATGAAAGGCTGGACCATTGTTGAAAAAACAAATATACCTTAACCCCTAAACCCTAAACCATTAACCTTAAACTCTAAACCCTGAACTTAACAAACCATAGCTCGACTGACCTCAGGTGAAACATACCTGAAGTTCAATCAATCGAGATGAAAGGCTGGACCATTTTCGAAAAACAAACCAAGATACAGAGAGAAATAAGACATCAAAAATCAGGTGAGAACAATACACCAAATATCCATCATCGTCATCATCACCACCAACTATACCTTTAATCCCGAATGGGGTCAGTGACATGAAGATGATGATATCAATTAATCGTCTGGAATTAATTAACACTATATGTCAAGCAATAAGCAAAGTAAAAATTTTACGGCGGATGCCCTTCCTGTCGCAACCTTCGTATGAAGCGAAAATGAGATGAAATTCCAAAACCCGCCAACATCATAGGTTTTTCCAGTTACATGGAAAATATCATGAGACGGTGGTAGAGTCATGTCACATTACATGATTGATATTGTAAAAATCAACACGTACATTATGAAAATAAAAAATAAAATACAAACACAAATACTCGCTGCCTTTTAACCAGCTCCTCGATCATGCTCTCTTCTTTCTTAGGGGTCAAAACTTTATCCACGCTCCGTTTCAGAACATTCCCACAGTAGCGTTGCTCATATGCATCACACCATTTCACTCGCACTCGGATTCGCCTATTTTCTCCCACTACACCCTTCTTAATCAAGCTGCGGTCATCAAGTTGAAATAGTAGTATTGTGTCCATAGGATCCACTGCCAGGAAAATTCGTACAAGAAGCAACAGTCTCATAAACATCAGCAACAGCGTCGTCATTTCCATATCCACCACTATCATAATCGGCATAATCATTCTCATAATCATCGGGATCGTAGTCAATCGTATCAAAATCGTCATATTTGCTGAAGAATAACACATCCACAGTAGCTGCCATGGCAAATGGGAAAGTGGCGTAATGCAAAGTCGCGAAGTCGGCATCACCTGCAACACTTTTGGCCCCCATGTTCTATGAAAAAAGTTTCTTTGGAAGTGAATCTCAACTTTACTTTAGCAATGACAATGTCGTGTCGATCCCTGTCCCTCAAATCCATATCCACAGTGACAAATTCATATGGTATAATGATACGACCATCCTTAAGTCCAGTTAACGACAAATAACCACTGCAGCTTGTTTTATCCGGCTTGAGAAACTCCGGGTGGTCGTGCTTTCGGTTGTAGAGATCAATTACATGACCTAATCCATTAGTAACCTTAATAGTCATGTCGATTTCAAACGAATCACAATCAAACAAATGATTGGGTGGTCGGAATCTACGCTAACAGAGAACACCTCAAGTAGAGGTGTGAATTTTACAGCAAACTTAGGCATACCATAACCCCACACCTGAGATTTCGAGATCGTTTCCATATGATCTTTATTACACTCCTCTATATTTGTATATATTATTAGTATTGGAAAGAAGAAAATTAAGCCAGGAATTAGGCCTGTGAATTTTATCAATTAAAAACAAAATGTCTTGGTTTTATCCATAACAAAGTTGTAACATTTTCTAACTTTCAATTTAAAAAAAATTGTAAATAATTCTCTTTAAAAATTAAAATTGTAAAGGGGAGTTATCACATCAATCTTTGTCTAAGAGTGAGTCATTCAAGTTATCCCAATTCTGAAATTTGAATTCAGGAAAATCCAAAGAGATCCTGATCGGGAAAGTTTACCTCGTCCGCCGGAATCCTTACATCTCGCTCTTGTTATTTGTTCTTCAAATTGGAAGAAATGAAAGAAATTGATGTGATTTCGGATGGAAAAACTTGAATATCGCAGTGTAGTTAGGGCTGACGTCAGTTCAGTAATTGAACGAATCTATTTAAATTCGTTTTTTAATAATCGTAACGCAACCTTGATCAAATTAAATCAGTTTCTAAGAATTCGTTTTTTAAATAATATAATCATAATTTTAAATTTAAAAGAGCATACACTACAAATTATTTTGTAATAAATAAATCCAATTAAAATTCATAATATTATCTAGAATATGGTTCGAATTTTAAAAATAAAACATAATTTTGAATATAAATTGATAATAGTATATTTTTATAATGTATTAAAGATAGATATTTTATTTGGATAAATGATTTAGAATATATTTCATACAGAGTGATCCATATTTTAGAAAGTAAACACAAGCATTTTAAATCTGAATTGATTGTTGGAATATTTTATTCCAAATATTCATTAGTAGAGTTTTGATGATTAAGTTGTCAAACAAAGGAAAACAACAAAGATGTCGAAGACACAAAAAGCTGGATTTATCAAGATTAACGCACGCTATGAGCATTGCATAGCGCACGCAATCGAAGGCTTTTAACGTACGTAATATACAAAGCATAACGTACGTAACAAGGAAGTTACCTGCAGATCAGACGAGTACAAAGCTACCTGAAGACAAAATCATCTAATGAAGATAGCGCACGATACACTTGAAACATAACGCACGCTATCGAGGGTATATGACCGTTTTGAAGACTTTCAAACACAGTATGATGCAAGCAATGACGAAATCATAGCGCACGCTACAATTGAGGAATAGCGCACACTAAAGTGTTTGAATTCAAGATAATCAATCTGTTAGGAGATTCTGAAGTAAAAGCAAAAGCTACAAACAGATATATGATGCATGCAATGACGTGTTATTAGCGCATGCTATGAATAAAGGTTAGCGCACGCTATCGGATAGAGGCAGTAGCCACTGGACTGAGATTGCAAGCAGATAACGTACGTAAACAACGCATATTAACGTACGCAACAGGCAATAGCGCACGCTATAGCGAAAGGCTAGCGCACGCTAAGTGAGACTGGCAGTAACGGCTAGTTGAAGGAAAATGCTTATAAATACCAAACCACTTGGTATCGAACCACATAACAACCTTGAGCAAAGCATCTATAATTGAGATATCATTATGTTGTGCGGCGATTTATAGGCTTCGATGGCGATCGGCGTAATGGTCAAGAGCCAGCCATAGAAGACAGATGCTGGGCAAGCGCCTAGCGGTCGACGTCCAAGGCGATCGTCTATTGGCATCTGGCGATCGCCTATAATGTCCAACTGTAGACGATCATCCCGTGCCATGTATGGATCCGACACCCGTCAGAGTATTCGAAGACCAAATCTCGGACGAAGACCCACGTGCAGATCTGCAAAAGGCGCCGCGAGATAAGGCCTTTTGACCCCATCCTGTCACCACCTTCATACCTACCGACAAGCCAGCCGAAAGGTACAAAGTGGGTCCTCCCCAGACAGCGACTCAGGACGCGTGCGGACTTCTCATTGGCTTGCATGTCTGGATGCCAGCAGCAGCCTCGGACTTTAAGGAAACAGTCCCACGTGATGGGACGATCGCCTACCTTATTCTAATATAGAAAACGGCGGTCGCCCGCGATCGCCAGGGAGGACCTAGCAACCTCTTCTACTATAAATAGAAGGCCTCCAACAGTGGCCTAAGGACGGTGAAATTACTTGACGGAAATTCAGTCACACATACTGATAGAGTGAAAAATAGCATAGAGAGAACACAGTGAAATTGATTCACGTATACAGAACATAAAAAGCAAGAACTCATAGAGCATCATATCTGGTTCTTCCGGAAATCTTCACGCTCTATAGCTGAGATAACTAGAGTCCTTACACTCATTGTAATCGCACTCTAACATTAATATTTGTACTCCAAAGTATTTGTATTAATAATATCTCCCGAGAGCATTCAAGCCCGGGACTAACAACCCCGACAAATCTTGTGTTATTTACTTTCCCACGGAAGTGTTCTCGCATTTGTTTGTTACTCGACCATTCCAGCAATATGATCTCCGGATAATATTTTGGGTAACAACAATTGGCGCTAGAAGGAGGGCTCTTAACCTTCAAATTTACTCCGACCATATCGAAGAACACTCACTGTTCTCCGGGGCATATACTTGAAGAAACACTCACTGTTCTTCAAAGAAAAACTTTCAGAAACATGACGCCTGCCACGACCTCCAAAAGAGCCACCCTGCGATCTGCTGGACCTCTCATTCCGGCCCAGACCGAATCCCAACCTACGGTGGAAGGCGACCGCGGCGACGCTAGGCTCTCACTCCCGCCCCCGAGGGACGGTCCCAGCCTCTCACTCGATCGCCTGCATCAAGGAATGCATCGAGGAGGCTATGGCCATCCTCAGGGAGAAACGGAGGGCATGCGACTCGCCCACCATTACTCCATCAGCCATCCGCCGAGCAGGCAAGCGGAATCTTAAGGTGCTATACGTCGAGAAATCGTCAGAAAGCCCCGAGCCGCAGGAAAAGGCTCTCGTAAGGCGGGATGATTCTGTCTTTAGCCGCCTAGGGATTGATCCCTCATGGCGACCCGGGCATTCAGGCCCCAACCGGGAGACATCTGAGTCCGAATCCGTCACCAGGAGTTCGGCATACCCGACTCCCAGAAGACAGGCCGGCCAACGGGCTCCCAATCGCCCAAGAATTGAGCTCGGTGGCGGAGAACTCATTACCTATCGCGGGGCCAGAAGATCGGTACACGATCGCCTCGGCTCCCGCTCCAAGAGCCAATCTGCGAGCAGTCAGGCTACGGCGATGGCCGCCATGCAACGCCAGCTCGACGAAATGAAGGCGCTCTTAGAAACTGGGGCAGGCGCCAAGAGATCAATCGCCGAACCGAGTGAGCCGCTCACAGCCCAGATCGAGCTCGCCCCCCCGTTCAACCGAAGATCGCTCCTCCTCAAACACCTCTATATGAGGGGAGATCGGATTCTGAGGCCCATTTGAGCAAATTCCGGATTTACATGACCGGATGTGGGCATTGACATTGGGCGATCTCGCCCATAGGTGGTACATCTCACTGCCACCGCGCTCGATCAATTGTTTTGAGAAGCTG
Organism: Orobanche coerulescens; assembly: GCA_033398695.1. Taxonomy (NCBI): domain Eukaryota; kingdom Viridiplantae; phylum Streptophyta; class Magnoliopsida; order Lamiales; family Orobanchaceae; genus Orobanche; species Orobanche coerulescens. The sequence goes on from CM065814.1 coordinate 9,172,493, forward strand.
GCGAACGACTTCACATCATATTTCACCGCCAAAGTTGCTCGGCCAGATGGCCCCCACCGCATGATGAAAATCAGGCAGGGGAAGAACGAGACCGATGAAGATTACATCGACCGGATGGATGAAATAGTCCTCACCGGCGAGCCCATTAGCGACGAGCTCGCTCTCTACTCGGTCCTAGGGGAATTCTATGGCCATTCGCCCATGTTCAGGCACATTACAAAGGTCATCCCCCGACCTACGCGACCTTCCGCGTCAGGGCCGCTGATTTTCTGGCTAGGCAGAGGATGCTCACCCTTCGCTTAGGCGAGGGATCTACCGGGGAAGGTAAGGTGCCAACTTCCATCCCGAGAAAGACGGTCGCCAAGCCCAGAAAGGCGATCGCGAAGCCGCCCGGGGAATTCAAAGCTTTCGAGGATATGGAGGTTCACCTCCTCCGCAACCTCAACCTATCTCCGGCCCACATTCTCAACGCCATCAAGAGGCGCTAGTGGCTTAGCAAACCGAAGCCGATAAGGGACAACGGTCATCTAAACCGCAACAAATTTTGTGCCTACCACAAGAGTCCCGGCCACAACACCAGCCAGTGTCGCGACCTCCTCAGACAACTCTGGAGACTGTTTGAGGAAGGCAAATTGGATAACTTGGTTACCAAGCCAGAGCCTCGAACAGAGAGGACCGGAGGGCACGAGCGCCGACAGAACGATGGAATCCCTCCCAATCCGGTCGCCAGAATCGAGCAGAACGAACTGGAGTAATCTGATGAATCTATCCCTCCGATCAACCCTGGCAGCCGGATCAATATGCTTCAAGCAGGTAGTGGAAACCTCGGAGGCCTTTCCCCGGTTTCCACCATGTCGATTAGAAAGCGGAAGGCCGAATTGAGGGCGTTCGCCGGGGTCCATGTCGTGGTACCCTCAGAGCCGACCATCTCCAAAGACGCGCTCATCACTTTCTCCAACAAGGATAGGGAGGGAGTCCAGTGCCCCAAAGAGGATGCATTGGCAATCTCTGCATGTATCCTTGGGAAAATGGTCGATCGCGTGCTGGTTGACAATGGGAGCTTTTGCAATATCATATTCAAATCTGCTCTTGACCAGCTTGGCAACCTGACCAAATTCATCAAGCCATTTGATACCGTGCTTCAAGGGTTTGGCGACAACACAGTCCAAGCCTATGGAAGGATCAAGCTCTCTGTCGAGCTAATATGTTATTACGATCCCAAGGTTAGGATTACTAGGAACCTAAATTTTGTAATCATAGATAGGCCCAACATCTATAATGGGTTCCTAGGTCGCCCATTTCTAGAAACCTTAGAGGCGGTCGCCTCTTCTTTCCTTTACTGTATCAAATTCGCCACTGCCGATGGGACGGTCGGTACTGTAAAAGAAGACCAACTAATGGCTAAGAAATGTTTGAATTACCCCTGTGTCGTAACTTCTTTCAACAGTTCCCATACTATTTATAACACTGAGACGATAGAAAATCAACCGATGGAGATCGACGAGCCAAGCACCTCGAATCAGCCCGACTCAGAGGACGGCATCTCACACCGATTGACGGACGACATCGAGCCAAGGATCGGTTTCGAGCCAAGCCTCGACATCGATCTAAGGATCGAGTCCGGAAATCGTTCCAAACGATAGCGACCGTACTCATTGAAGAGTTGGAAAGTATAACGATAGATCCGGATCGCCTAGAGCGGGAAGTACAGATCGGCACAAGCGTCGACCTCGAGTTAAAGGATGATCTGATCAGTTTACTACGTAAGAACATCGGATTTTTTTCCTGGTCGCATCAAGATATGGTCGGCATAAGTCCTGAACATGCTTGCCACTATCTAAAGATCGACCCGGCAAGGAAACCTGTTCACCAGAAACGTCGGTCCTGAGAAGTACGCAACGCTCGACATAGAAGTCAAAAAGCTACTCGACAACAAGCTAATCGGAGTAGCTACAGATGAGCCACAGTGGTTAGCCAACGTGGTGCTCGTCAAAAATCCGAGCAACTCCTGGAGGTTATGCATCGACTTCACCGACCTCAACGCAGCATGTCCAAAAGACCACTTTCTGATGCCTCATATTGACCACTTGGTCGATAACACGGCAGGTTGCGAAATGATGTCGTTCATGGATGCCTTCGCCGGATACCATCAGATCCTAATGGCGGAGAAAGACATAAAACACACATCGTTCTACATGGAAAAAGACGTGTACTTTTGGGTTCGAATGTCGTTCGGTCTGAAGAATGCAGGGGCGACCTACCAGCGACTAGTCAACGGGATGTTCGCCAACCAGATCGGCAAGACCATGGAGGTCTACATTGATGACATCGTAGTCAAAAGCCTCAAAAGGGAAGATCACCTCAATGACCTTGCCGAGACGTTCGCCATCCTCGAAAAGTTCAACATGAAGCTGAACCCCAAGAAATGCAACTTCGGGGTAAGCTCAGGAAAGTTCCTGGGGCACATCGTGAGCCAGAGGGGGATCGAGGCGAACCCCACCAAGATCCAGGCGATCCTCGACATGCAGGAGCCACGGAATGTCAAGAAAGTGCAACGCCTCACGGGTTGCCTAGCTGCCCTCAACCGTTTTATCTCCCGGCTCGGAGATAAAAGTAAGCCATTCTTCGCGACCATAAATAACAAGAAGTTCGCATGGACAAAGGAGAGTCAAATAGCATTCGCCAAAATTAAGGAGTACCTGTCTAACCCCCAGATCTTGGCAAAGCGGATCCCCGGCGAAAAGCTATTCCTTTACCTAGCGGCCTCGGAGGTCGCGCTGAGTGCTGTTTTAGTGCGAGCAGAGGAGCAAGCCCACTTGCCGATCTACTACGTTAGTCAAGCGCTCCATGACGCGGAAACGCGTTACACGCCTCTGGAGCAGATCGCCTACGCTTTAGTCATGAGTGTCCGCAAACTAAGGGCCTACTTCTTCGAACATCAAGTGGAGGTTGTGACGACTCTCCCCTTAAGGAAAGTTCTACACCGGCCAGACACCAACGGGCGACTCCTCAAGTGGTCACTAGAGATCGCCCAATACGGTATCACGTACGCCCTCGCACGGCGATCAAAGGCCAATCTCTGGCGGACTTCGTAGTGGAATTAACATTCCCTCCCAGGTCGGTCGTCCTGCTTGGAAGTTGTACGTGAATGGCTCAGCAACCGGCTCGCGAGCAGGGGCAGGGATTGTCCTTATCAGCCCCGATGACCAAAGTTTTACAAATGTTGTGCGTTTCGGGTTCCATGCGACCAACAATGAATCCGAGTACGAAGCCTTGGTAGGCGGGCTCGATCTATCCCTCGCCCTGGATGTTCACCGTCTTCACATTTTCATGGACTCCCTCTTGGTCGTGAACCAAGTCAAGGGAGAATATGAGGCGCGCGGCGAACAAAAGATCAAATACCAAGAACTGGTCGCCGAAATGTACACGAAGTTGGAAGAAGTGTTGATCGAACAAGTCCCGAGAGAGCACAACTCCCAGGCCGATGCCCTATCCAAACTAGCATCATCAGATGGGGCAGCAGATTTCTCCAACATCCAAATCACAAAATCAGTCAAGCCGGCGATCGACAGAAGCCTAATTACCACAGTTGCCATCGCCGAGGAAAACAGGATGACTCCGTTCATCAAATACTTGAAGGACGGAACGGTCCCTGCCGACCATATCAAAGCTCGCCAGCTTCAACTCCGAGCAACCAGATACACCCTGTTGGACGACCGGCTTTACAAGCAAGCTTTCATCCTTCCTCTCCTCAAGTGCATTACGCCGGAGGAAGTCCAACTCGTTTTAGCCGAGATCCATGACGGGAACTGTGGAAATCATGTCGAGGGACGAGCTCTCATCTACAAGACAACCAGGCAAGGTTTTTTCTGGCCTACACTACAAAAAGACGCGATCGCCTATGCCCGATAGTGTCACAGATGTCAAATAATGGGCCCAAACATCAAGCTCTCCCCCGAACAGCTCACTTCTATGTACAGCCCATGGTCGTTCGCCCAATGGGGCATCGACCTCATCGGTCCCTTACCGAAGGCGCCAGGGGGATGTATTTGCCATCGTGGAGGTCGATTATTTCACGAAATGGGCTGAGGCCGAGCCACTCAATGAGATCGGCCAAGAACAAGTAATCAAGTTCATTTGGAAGAACATCATATGCCGGTTCGGTCTACCCCAGGCTATCATCTCCGACAACGGAAAGCAGTTCGAAGGCTTAGAAGTCATGCAATTCTGCGAGAAGTGTGGAATCAAAAAATTGTTCTCGGCCCCCTACCACCCTCAGACGAACGGGAAGGTATAGGCTGTAAACAAGATCCTCAAACACACGATCAAAGCAAGACTTGAATCCAAACAAGGACGATGGGCGAGCGAGCTCCCAGACGTTTTGTGGTCCTACCGTACAATGACCCGAAACTCTACCGGCGAAACCCCGTTTGCCCTCGCCTTCGGAACATAAGTAGTGATCCCTTCTGAGATCGCCGTCCTCAGCTACCGAACTGAACAGGAAATGTCGACGGACAATGATGTAGCCCGACGAATCGACTTGGACATGCTCGAAGAATGGCGACTGACCTCGGAAATGAAGAACACAATCCACAAAAGGAGATCCGAGAAATTCTTCAACTCGAAGGTCAAGGAAAGACGGTTCCAAGTGGGCGACCTAGTCCTCAAAAAGGTCCAGACTCACACAGGAGTCTTTGGACCGAATTGGGAAGGCCCCTTCAGGATATCTAAGTGGCTAACTAGGGGAGCCTACGAACTCGAACACCCTGACGGCACTCCGGACCAATATCCCTGGAACGTCGTACATTTGAAGAAATACTACTAGTAAAAACTTTGTATTCAGTTACCCAATATACGCAGATTTTAATGAGATTCTTCAATCCCCTTTTGGGATTCGGTGCCTAAAACGAAGGCCCAGCGGAAGCGGTAAAACGAAAATTAATTCGATCCGAATCCCTACGAGGATCGATCGAGCTACGTATATACGAATATCAAAAACGAAATACAAGAGATACGAGAAACATACCCTCGTAGTCCGTTGATTAAATGGATAACCTTCTCTTGAGCTATTCCCCAAGCTCTTGAACGATCCAACGCCGAAAACACCGCGTCTCTACTTGCCACGCGCCGGAAAAACAACCGGAACGACGATCACCTTGCTATCCTCCGAGGATACGGCTAGAGCTAAGTGATGAAGCTATATATGTAAAGATTATTACACTCTAAGTGTTTTAATCTTACTCTCTCTCTATATGATTTTCTCCCAATTTTTCTCCAAGAAAAATTAAGAAGAAATGAATGAAGAAGAACACCAAAATTTTCTCTTCCCTCTCTCTAATTTGATGTCGCCGTGAGATTCGAAATGAGGAGAGGTAAGATGCTTTTATTTTGGTCTTCAAAATTTATTCACATGATTAAGTCACCCACCATATCTCATTTTCCTTAATATAAGAGATATGAAATCTCAAATGTCAAAAGTCTTCCAACAAGAAAACAAGACTATGATCAAGGTAGGAAATTAAGGTGGGGCCGGCCTCTAGAAGAAATCGGACGAGTTCGGTTCGCTTCGACTCCCGAGAGTCCAAACAGATAAACTCCGATTCCGCTCCGATGTATTTATATCGATTAATTAATCCAATCAATTAATCACATTAAATACATAATAACATAATTAATTTCTCCAAGAAATAATTATATTTATGAATTAAATCAATCACCCAAAGAATTTATTTAATTCATTAGGCCGTAAATTAATTTATCCAATAAATTAATTTAGACATCCAATGTCCCAAAATCAATTAGACATCCAATGTCCAATAAATTAGATATCCAATATCTAATATTTATAATGAGAGATTAAGCTCGATTCATTCCGTGCCAATCCTAATGCGCGACTCGTAGGTCCGTCTCGACCAAAGAATGGGAGGAACCAAAGAGTAGTAGCACCACCTAGCCACTGGTGGCCTACACTGCACCTCGATCGAGAACGAATGATTGGGATCATTCAAGAACCATTCGTCGTGAATACCAAGAACGTATAAACCCTTCTTTCAAATGTCCCGATCAAGTTATAGGGTCACGGTCGGTCAAACCCCATCTGCACTTGATGCTATGCATGCGTTAATGCAAACCGAGATCATCGAGTCAAGCCGTGTATCTAATACAACTAGCTCCAATGCTTTGGCCAAAGACTTATGATCTCATCCGCCAATAACCGCATAGGACATATAACCCACTCACTTACGGGAGAAAGAATTCTATCTTGGTATTCATAGGACTGCTACTTGCCCGTCAAGATGCACGTCGAGGTTGACCCCGCTTCCGGTTTACAGGGTCGAACTACTCTAATGAAAATCTTGACGTCACAAGCACATCCCTACTAAATCCTCAAGTCGAAGGTTCACGAATACCTATCACAACCTTTCGATTCCGTCATTTACAGTCCCGGAGTGAAATCCATGTGACGAATCGAGGGTGAGTCGGTTCGAGTATACTAATCCAATTAGCATACCTATAACGTGTGCTCCCACTAACCATTAGTGTTCGACAGGCACTCTCCATGTCAAAGAACACGTCATACAAGTCTTCACATAAACATAACGCCCAGTCAAGTTTCATCGACTTGCGAACGATTAAGTATTTGAGCTATAACCTTTCCAGTGCCGACCCTTTATCCAATAAGGAGTGGAACGTTTTGCTCTCAAATACATGGACTAGTTTCTATATGTTTATTTACGAGTTAGGAATGCCAGTAACTACCAGTAAATAAAGAAACATTCATTTGCCTTATATAAATGGTTTACATAATTACAAGTACAATGCCCTCACTCAACAACCTCTGAGTGGCATTCGAGGGCATACTCCTAACAATCTCCCACTTGCACTCAATGCCACACACTATGGTATCTAATACCCATGTTCTCCAGATGACGCTCCAAGCTAGTCTGAGAAAGTGGCTTGGTCAGTGGATCGGCGACGTTGTCGGCCGAGTCTACTCTGTGCGGACAATGTATCCCTTGCGAACAAATTCTCTTACGAGATGATACTTTCTCTCAATATGTTTGGTCTTGTTGTGAAACCTCGGCTCCTTTGCGTCTTCTGACTCGTCGTTGTCGCGATGCAGTAGACAGGCAGCTCAGCACATGGTATCATTTGAAGTTCTCCTAGAAACTTCTTAATCCAGAACCCTTCCTTTGGAAGCCTCCGAGGCTGCTTGATACTCAGCCTGACAGGTGGAATCAGCAGTCGCGCTTTGCTTGGCACTACGCCAAGACACTGCTCCTCCATTAAGAGTAAATATGTAGCCAGAAGTGGACATAGAGTCGTCCTTCAGTCCTTGGAAGTCCGAATCAGTGAATCCCACCACATCCAAATCTCCACCGCCATACATAAGAACCATATCTCTAGTTCTTCTCAAGTACTTGAGAACGTTCTTTCTGACAGTCAATGTTCCCTACAGGTTTGCACGAAACCTACTCACCACGCTTACGGCATGCGCGATGTCAGGTCTTGTACACAACATAGCATACATAAGGCTACCCACGGCCAAGCATATGGTATATTACTCATTTCCTTTCGTTGTTCCTCACTTTGAGGACACATCTTCAAGGTGAGTTTTATTCCATGTTGCACCGGTAGGAACCCTCTTTTAGAATCATCCATCTTAAATCGCTTTAAGATCTTATCTATATAGAGGGCTTGGGAAAGGCCTATTGTTCTCTTCGCTCTATCCGGTGAGAGTCGAATACCAAGAATATAGGTTGCTTCTCCCAAGTCTTTCATGGAGAAATTACTCAAAGCCAAGCTTTCACGTAATCGAGCATTCCCACATCATTTCCTATTAGTAGAATGTCATCTACATATAGTACTAAGAATGCGATCTTGCTCCCACTAACCCTCTTGTATACACAAGGTTCCTCTTCATTTTGCACGAAGTCAAACTCTTTGACCGCCTCGTCAAAACGAAGGTTCCAACTACGCGACGCTTGCTTCAGTCCATAAATGGAACGCTGAAGCTTGCACACTTTCGAATATCGACTTCGGACACAAAGCCTTTAGGCTGCTCCATATAGATTTCCTCCTCGAGGAATCCATTAAGGAAAGCCGTCTTTACATCCATTTGCCATATTTCATAATCGTGGTAGGCAGCTATAGCAAGCATCATGCGAATAGACTTGATCATGGCTACGGGCGAGAAGGTATCGTGGTAATCGATCCCTTCCTTTTGGGTATAACCCTTTGCCACAAGCCTGGCCTTATAGGCGTCAACCTTGCCATCACCATCAGTCTTTCTCTTGTAGATCCACTTGTTCCCAATAGGCACTATGCCCTTGGGGCGGTCTACTAGAGTCCAGACCTGATTGACATGCATCGAGTCTATCTCAGCTTCCATAGCTTCACGCCATTTCGCGGAGTCTACATCCACCATCGCTTGGTCATAGGTCGTCGGGTCGGTCTCTTGGCTATCACTTGGAACCTCATGGAGACCCAGTTCCTCCAAGTGCACAAGCCCATACCTCTCAGGTAAACGAGACACCCTACTAGACCTACTAGGTGGTTGTACTTGTGTTTCAGAAAGTTCGGTTCCAGTTTCTTGCACAGGTGTCTCTCGAGGTGTTTCATTGTATTCTTCTAAAGAAATACTTCTACCTGCTCCGCCTTCCTGAATGAACTCATCTTCCAGGAAGTGTGCTTGTAAAGCAACAATGATCCTTCGATCTTCGGGCATGTAGAATAGATATCCCATCGTCCCAGACGGGAATCCAATGAAACGTCCCTTCGCAGACCTAGCTTCCAACTTTTCCACCTTAGTCTTCTTGACATAGGCGGGACATCCCCAAATCCTAATATGATTAAGACTTGGTTTCCTTCCTTCCCACATCTCATGTGGAGTTTTAGGAACGGATTTAGAAGGACATCTGTTCAAGATATACGCGGCAGTCAGAAGTGCATACCCCCATAGGTAAATCGGCAAGTCAGTATAGCTCAAGATGGAACGGACCATGTTCAACAGGGTCCGGTTCCTTCTTTACGACACACCATTTAACCGAGGAGTACTGGAGGTGTTAGTTGTGAAACTATTCCATGTTCCTTAAGGAACTCGTCAAACTTCGTACTCATATACTCGCCACCTCGGTCCGACCAAGTGCTTTGATATGATTACGTTTGTTTCTCGACTAGGGCCTTGAATTCTGGAATTTCTCAAAGGCCTCGGATTTATGTTTCATTAAGTATACATAACCATACCTAGTATGATCATCTGTAAACGTAATGAAATATTGATATCCGTCACGTCGCTTCCAAAGCACCACATACATCGGTATGGATTAATCCCGATTTATCGGCTCTTTGAAATGTCCTGTGAAGGGGACTTAGTCATTTTGCCTTTAAGGCAAGATTCACAAGTAGGAAAGGGATCCGATCCCAATGGACCCATAAGTCCATCCTTTTCCATCTTGTAAACCTTGGTCGACCAACATGACCAAGTCTAAGATGCCATTTCAAAACTTGATTGGTTTCATCCCTACCACGTTTTCTAGTCATAGTATTCACAACTACTTTGTTCTGAGATTTAGATGATACAATCCATTCAACAATGTAGCAAGTACCCACTAGTTTATTTCTAAAATAAATTTTGCAGAACCATCACCAATGAAAAATGAAAAGCCTTTTCGGTCCATGACCGGAATGGATACAATGTTTTGTGCCCTTGGGCAAAACAAGTACATCTTCTAAAGTCAAAACAAAGCCGGATTCTAAACCCAAAAGAAGTGATCCTATGTCGGTCGCCTCGACACTATGCCCGCTTCCGACCGTGATCATAACTTCTCCACTCCAAGCTTCCTACTTTGTTCCAGATCCCGATTCACGGTACAAATATGAGAACTAGCACGAGAATCCAGTATTCAGAAGTAGAAAATACAAGAGCGAACAATTTGTTTCCAAAACTAAAAGTTACAGACCAAGTGCCATGAAGAATCGGACAGTCTCTAGCCCGGTGGCCACTCACCGCACTTGAGACAAGCATCCTTCTTCTTCTTGTTCTTCGGAACCATCGGGGCCTTGCCCTTACCCTTAAGGTCCTTAGCTTGTGGTCGGTTTGCTTCTTGGTCCTTTTCTTCTTGTTCTTAGACCTCCGAGGTCCGTAAGAAATCACAAGAGCAGACTCCTTCATCCGCGGAGTCTTCATCCGAGACCGAGCGGTCACAAGTTTGTTCATTAGCCCAGCTAAGTTACATGCAATCTCATTGCATTGAAGTTCATAACAAACGTGAGAAGGAATCGGGAGAGACTGTAGGATAAGGTCGGTTTGGAGAGAAGTATCCATTTTAAAATCAAGAGCCTCCAATCTCTCGATCATGGATATCATTTTGAGGACGTGTTCCCCAACCTTCTCACCTTCCTTCATCCTTGCACCGAACAGTTGCTTGGATATCTCATATCTAGCGATTCTGCTGTGCTCACCATAAAGCTCGGTTAAGTGAGACAGAATCGCCTAGCGAAGTCATTTTCTCATGAGCTCTCTGAAGCTCATTAGACATGGAAGCCATCATATAAGCACGGACTTTCACGTCATCCTTAACCCACTTTTCGTGGTTTTCAATCTCTTCCTGATTGGCTCGGGTCCGCACAGGAGGCGCCGGAATGTCCGTCTCCAAGACGTATCCCAGTGCCTCTATACTGAGGACAATCATCAGATTGCGGAGCCAATCCACAAAGTTAGGTCCCATTAAGGTGTTCTTTTCGAGTAGAATTGCGAGTGGATTCATTGTCATATTGAGATTTGTCCGCATTAAGTATAACAGATTAATTAGTGACTCATTCAATTATGTTCTGAGTATAGAATTTAAGGTCTTTTCTATTCTTATTACCCAGCTCCCACTATTTTTATCGGAATAACACACTCCCATGTGAAATCCGGAAGTATCGTCGCTCTACTTCATAGTGGTGATCGAGTTCTTTATAAATCTTAATAGAGGGCAACCGAACAGGTTTCTAGTCTATTAATTTTCATAAAGTGGTGTCCAACACCAACCCATCTAATGGATGATTCGATCTTCTTTTTCCCCTTGTTCACTCCCCTCAACCTATACGGTTTCTATGGTTCGTGAACAAGTTAAGTTTATACCATCGACGCAAATCAGTTTCACAATTGAATCTTATCCGGCAACCTAACAGGTTTCTAGGGATAAAATTTGCTCCAACCGAAAGGCATCCAATGCGCTCCCGGTAATTTATCCGTCCTCCCCGAACGACTACCCCGATAACTCGGAAGCATAGCACATCCGGTTTGGATTTCAATTTCCCGAAAACTCGATGGAGGGAAGGAAAACCTTGAAACCTTATAAACTTAATAATTTATTGTGGGAGAATTTTCGCGATTTACGTTGCACTTTGCACATTAATCATATTAGCGCGTTTGTGGCATTCATACAATATGAAACAACCATTCACAACCTAGTTGCTACCAACATGTGGTTCATGGACCGTTCCTAGAAAACAAAAACTTCGTAATCTAATTACAAGTCTTCGTCTTGAATCTTCGTCTTCTCGAAATGGATCTTCCTCTGGTCTTCGTCATTACATATAAATTTTACATTGAAAATTGCATCCTAGATACAAACATTTCTAGTAAAATAAATAGGCTCAAAACGGCCTTTACAACCCAATCGAATAAAACGAACGATTCAAATCTAAGTCCACGAACCACATCCCCATTCAAAAAGCATTCATCCAATAAATACTATATAAATGGAAAGCGTAGAGATACATTGATCCAATCAACAATTCGAACCGATCCAATCGATTCACACAATCGGTAATATGATAACGTTCAAAATAATTCGGTCGACCATAAATATTCCAATTAATCAAATTTCCCTTATAAAATGAAATACCATAAATCATTTTAATCATATTAAATCCAATTTAACATGCGGGAGATTAATTTTCAAGAATACACGGAAAAATTGAGCCGGGTGAAAAATGGCCTGCCATGGCCGAGTCATCACGGCACTCTTCCGGATCGGCTGCATGGCCGAGTCACGCTCGGCAGCCTACCGGCCGTGCACGGCCCGTGTCTCCCGACACGGTCGGTCCGCTGGCGATGGCTCGAAGGTCGCCGACACGGCCCGTGTCACCGCACACGGCCGAGTCACCCTGGCAAAGAATCCGCCTTTGTCCGAAAAATCGTCCGACGACGATTGAGCTCGATTTTCGACCGATATCGAATATCAATATTTTTCAACATTCATATCTTCAATATAAATCATATTTCCAAGAAATTAAGATTTATATTTAGACATAAACTTACGAAAAATATAACTACAACGAACGTAAAAATATATACCACGATTATGACTAAAATGATTCCAAATCATTCACCATCTAATCAAGCATTCCAAATGCCAATATCGTATATACGATCGCAAGACCTACTCTCCGATACCACTTTTGGGATTCGGTGCCTAAAACGAAGGCCCAGCGGAAGCGGTAAAACGAAAATTAATTCGATCCGAATCCCTACGAGGATCGATCGAGCTACGTATATACGAATATCAAAAACGAAATACAAGAGATACGAGAAACATACCCTCGTAGTCCGTTGATTAAATGGATAACCTTCTCTTGAGCTATTCCCCAAGCTCTTGAACGATCCAACGCCGAAAACACCGCGTCTCTACTTGCCACGCGCCGGAAAAACAACCGGAACGACGATCACCTTGCTATCCTCCGAGGATACGGCTAGAGCTAAGTGATGAAGCTATATATGTAAAGATTATTACACTCTAAGTGTTTTAATCTTACTCTCTCTATATGATTTTCTCCCAATTTTTCTCCAAGAAAAATTAAGAAGAAATGAATGAAGAAGAACACCAAAATTTTCTCTTCCCTCTCTCTAATTTGATCTTTGTGAGATTCTGAAATGAGGAGAGGTAAGATGCTTTTATTTTGGTCTTCAAAATTTATTCACATGATTAAGTCACCCACCATATCTCCTTTTCCCTTAATATAAGAGATATGAAATCTCAAATGTCAAAAGTCTTCCAACAAGAAAACAAGACTATGATCAAGGTAGGAAATTAAGGTGGGGCCGGCCTCTAGAAGAAATCGGACGAGTTCGGTTCGTTTCGGACTCCCGAGAGTCCAAACAGATAAACTCCGATTCCGTTCCGATGTATTTATATCGATTAATTAATCCAATCAATTAATCACATTAAATACATAATAACATAATTAATTTCTCCAAGAAATAATTATATTTATGAATTAAATCAATCACCCAAGAATTTATTTAATTCATTAGGCCGTAAATTAATTAATTTATCCAATAAATTAATTTAGACATCCAATGTCCCAAAATCAATTAGACATCAAATGTCCAATAAATTAGATATCCAATATCTAATATTTATAATGAGAGATTAAGCTCGATTCATTCCGTCGTCAATCCTAATGCGCGACTCGGTAGGTCCGTCTCAGTCAGCAATGGGAGGAACCAAAGAGTAGTAGCACCACCTAGCCACTGGTGGCCTACACTGTACTCGACCGAGAACGAATGATTGGGATCATTCAAGAACCATTCTGTCGTGAATACCAAGAACGTATAAACCCTTCTTTCAAATGTCCCGATCAAGTTATAGGGTCACGGTCGGTCAAACCCCATCTCGTACTTGATGCATGCATGCGTTAATGCAAACCGAGATCATCGAGTGCCGTGTATCTAATACAACTAGCTCCAATGCTTTGGCCAAAGACTTATGATCTCATCTCGATAACCGCATAGGACATATAACCCACTCACTTACGGGAGAAAGAATTCTATCTTGGTATTGATAGGACTGCTACTTGCCCGTCAAGATGCACGTCGAGGTTGACCCCGCCTTTCGGTTTACGGTCGAACTACTCTAATGAAAATCTTGACGTCACAAGCACATCCCTACTAAATCCTCAAGTCGAAGGTTCACGAATACCTATCACAACCTTTCGATTCCGTCATTGTGATCCGGAGTGAAATCCATGTGACGAATCGAGGGTGAGTCGGTCGAGTATACTAATCCAATTAGCATACCTATAACGTGTGCTCCCACTAACCATTAGTGTTCGACAGGCACTCTCCATGTCAAAGAACACGTCATACAAGTCTTCACATAAACATAACGCCCAGTCAAGTTTCATCGACTTGCGAACGATTAAGTATTTGAGCTATAACCTTTCCAGTGCCGACCCCCTTATCCAATAAGGAGTGGAACGTTTTGCTCTCAAATACATGGACTAGTTTCTATATGTTTATTTACGAGTTAGGAATGCCAGTAACTACCAGTAAATAAAGAAACATTCATTTGCCTTATATAAATGGTTTACATAATTACAAGTACAATGCCCTCACTCAACAACCTCTGAGTGGCATTCGAGGGCATACTCCTAACATCCCCTATATATGATTCGCCTCGACAAAAACAAACAACTAAAAAGAGGACGACTCGCTCGCCCTACAAGAGGTCGTCGTCTAACCTGATAGACCTATGCAAGCGATCTCCCCCCAAGCACAACGTATACCATCGAGGATCGTCATTCAACATGGTGATCCGAGGTAGAAAAGTGCAGCCATGGTCCTGGAGGTCGATGGAACCGACAGCTTCATACATGCAAGACTCCTTTGGGTTGCGATCGCTCGCCCTTCGTTTAAATATGAGGCAAGCGTAGCGGAAGGACCCTCCAAATAAACCTGTGGACACGCTCGCGCGCCCTCAAAAGTACATCATCTAACATGATGTACCCGGACAAGGCGACGCGTCCCTACCCCATCACAACGTATACCGTCGAGGGTCGCCATCTAACATGGTGACCCGAGGTATAAAAGTGCTAACAAGCCGCGGACGTGGAGTCGAATAAACCAAAGACGCCCCGTGCGAGGACTCCTCCAGACCAAGACCGCTCGTCTTTCGTTTAAATACAAGGCGGGCCCAGCCTAACGAAGGACCCTAACAATGAAGTGAGTCGCGAGACAAACCTACAGATGGAATGTCCCTCGCACACAAAGACGCAGTTATGGAGGTCGGTCCATCGAACTCCGCGACCGTGCTCGGTTCCTCAAAGTCGAAACAGTCGACCTCCCTCGAAGAATCGGCAAAACTAATGATAGCTGACTAAACATACTATTTTCGTTCCCTTACTTACATTAAGTAAACAAAAACAAGGGGCAAAGTGGAGCTATTCCTAAATGCGATCGGGAGGAAGGGACCATACACGATCGGCTTTGTTCAGACACACACATAACGATCGGTTTTGTTCAAGAAATTCACAAGTAAAAATTTTCAAGTGCACCAATACATTCGGATCTATTCAGACAATTGTGCAAAGTCGAAGTGACGCGGAACATTCAGACAGTCGATCATACAAACAAGTCATCAGGTGCGATTGTGTGAACACTTGTATAAATTCATATACAAACATCAGAAGAGGCGATCGTACATATAAAGAATCAGATGCAAAAAGAAGTATTTTATTCCATTCAAAATGATCGTACATACAAGCCCGAAGGCAATACAAGGAAAAACTGGAAATTACAAAGCAAAGGAAAACAAAACAAACTCTAACGTCACTCAGGCAACCCCCGACTGGCCTTCGCCTCAAGCAGACGGATCGGAGCGCGCTTTCTCACCGGCTTCAGGATAAACAAGCTTATCCGGAAACGGATACCAGCTTAGATCGATCCCTAAGTCAGTGAGGTCGAGGATCGGCAGGGAGAAATCCGGCTGCAGAGGATGCTCGAGTACATAGGCTTTGAAGGTTTCCATCATAGGGCCGACCTCGAGCCCTACCTTCTTGGCTGCACGGATAGCGTCGGCGTAAGCCATATAGTATGCGAACTAGCCGACGTACTCCACATTAAGGTAGGGATCGGTCTCGATCGCTTTTAACTGCTACTTCAGCCCCGCGACCGTCTTGTCCGCATCCACGAGCTCGGCTACCTTGGCATCCAGTTCCCCCCTTCGTTTTCTCCAGCTCGCCGTTAAGCCGGTCCACTGTCGCCTTCAGCCCAGTCACCTCCTCCTGCGAGGCCGCGTGCAACCGGCGAGCATCCGTCATCTGGTCACGGAACCGATCTGCCACCCCCCGGGACCGGTCAAGCTCCTGCTTCATCCGGTCAAGGTCCGGTTTGGCTCGCTTGGCCGTCTCCAGGTACTCCTTCTCCATGGCCACTATCCTATTAGCGAACTCGGCATTCTGGTTCCGAGCAGCCTCAAGATCTTGATGAAGGTGAGCAGTAGAGGGTCGCCCCTCGTAATCCTTAACGGCTTGGGTGGCCATCGTCGCCTCCTGGAGAGTCAGGGCGAGTGTCGCCTGCATGGCATCTCCAGACCGCCGACGAGCAATCGCGTCAAGGTCGGTCGTCCAGGCCTTATGAAGAGAGGTGATGGCCCGGGAGACGTAGGAAGGAACGTCGATGGATTGGCGCGGGGACTTGCTCGCCAAGAAATCCAACACCATCGGCGAGGTGTTCGGATCAGCAAGACGAACCCTACAACACAAACAAAAAATGAAGGAGTTAGTATACATCCTACGCACGTAGCTTAACCCAGAAAGATCATACCAGTCTTACCTCGCGGCCAACTCGGGGTAGCGGCCGAAAAATGGCTTGCCCCTCGGAGTCTCAGCTTCGGCGATCGCCGCAGTCTTCAAGAAGGTCGCTGAGGCCGAAGACCCTCCTGCCATCGGGACAGCAGAGATAGGCGGCGCAACAACCGGCGGCACCACGATGGATGCCTCCACAGCAGCAGTCGGCAGGGGCTCCTCCGTCCTCCGCCTCTTGCGGTTGCGCTGGAGCTGCTCCTCCTCCCGAGCTTCCGGCTCGACGACCGAAACTATAGTAGGTCTCTCCTCGGGGACAGGACGGGACGTCGTTGCAGGGGCACCACCCGCCTTCTTTCATTGGTGGAGACGACCCAAAAGACCGGGGTTCGACACCAAAATCTCTCTCGGGGGCTCGGAATAACGGGGGAAGTGGATCTCTGTCAAAGAAGAAATTCAGACAAGTTAGACATCTCTTTCAATCAGACGATCGTCAAGCAAGGAAGAGGAAGTAAAAATTTATATCTGGAACCTTCAAGTGACGAGGGAAGCGAAACAATCGAGCTCCCAACCAATGAGGTTCGTTGTTGACTGTGCGAACGTCGAGATAGGAGTCCGGCAGACCACGAATTCGCTCCCAGACGATCAAGAAATCAAAAGGGAGATCTCCGATCGCTGGAACAATGAAGCCTGCAAAAAGGAAACCAAATTAGATCAGTCCAAGGTGTATCCGAACAAAGGGAGAGTTAAAACCCTTACTCGGATTCCTCTCCCGAAAACTGGTGGGGATATCCAACTCTTCCTCCGGCTTATCGCTCGATGCCGACCTCCACGCTCCGCCGACCCAGCACCATTTTGCCAGGTCGCCTCGAACCTTGTTCGGCACCCCAAGGAACACCCTACCCATGCGACCATGAATTTGGTAGCCGCCGACCGATCCCTTCTGCGCAGTCAGCTTGAAGAGATAGTTCATTTCCAGCGCAGTAGGTAGACGGAACAACCGATGACCGCCAGAAAGTGTCAAGGTGCTAATAATCTGCAGCCAGGCGTTCGGCGTCAACTGAAGCGGCGCCACATTCCAGGCGATCAGCAAATATGACACGGCAAACGGCAATGGGAACCGCAAACCGGCCTCCAGGATCATTTCGTTGACAGCGACCAAACCCTCAGGAGGTTGATCGGCACGTTCATTCTCCGAGGGAACGTACAATGAGACATCAAAAGGGATATGTAATTTCGCCCTCCAACGACTCAAGTCTTTCCTGGTCGCCGAACTCCGGATCTGACCGAGCGTCCATAGGGAGCGGTCTGCGGCCCGAAACGCCGTCTGCTTCACGAGCTCATAGGGGTGGGCGGCAGAGTATGCTCCGAAGTCAAACTGGGGACGTGGACCGGCAATCCCCTCCATAAGACCGGAGAACTCCAAAAAGGCCGGGCCGAACACGCTGTTCTGCTCCCAGTACAGCCTCACTGCTTCATCCTCATCCACCGGCGAGCCCCTCTGCCCCGCCGCCGCTGCCGATCTCGCCACATCGGCCTCGTTGAAGAGCTCTTCAACCTCCGTGGGTGTGATTCCCGCAAGGATGGCCTCGACGGCCGTCTCCATGTGAAGAACCGCGGAAGTTTCTTCCTGGGCAGGCGAAGTCACGGCGGCGGAAGAGCTACCAGCCTCATACGCTTTAGATCCTCCTCCAGACATATTTCGAAGAGTAAAGGGGGAGAGAGAATTTTTGTTCTTACCTAGAAATAAAGTCGGACGGCACAAGAATCTTCAAAGAAATTCGGCAAAGTCTTCGTCTAAAGGCAAAGGCACATAAAGAGTTGAACTGAAGTGGCCCTAGCCCTTTTATAGGCGAGAGCAGGGACCTCTATGCAAATAGGCGAAATCCCAAGGGCTGAAGTGCAACCGTCGGGAGGGGGACACATTAAATGCAACCTTCGAAACCCGCGTACGCGTCGTTTCGAGGGCACGCCAGGCGACATGTCTGACAAAACTGTCGGACTCCCCCAACGGGAGCGTGACGCGTGTCCCTGCAACGTTTCGAGAACCCGCCTCCATTTCCCGTTATTTCCAGCGCATAAGGAGATCGTCCGGATTCGAAATCAAATGGTCCAGGCGACGATCGTCCTTGTCATAAATAGACGAGCCAATCGTCTAAAACAGGCGATCGCCAACAGTGCCACCTCACCCCATGTTTTCAACATCGGAGCGAGATGGGGGCAATTGTTGTGCGGCAATTTACGCTTCGATGGCGATCGGCGTAATGGTCAAGAGCCAGCCATAGAATACAGATGTTGGGCAAGCTCCTAGCGGTCAACGTCCAAGGCGATCGTCTATTGGCATCTGGCGATCGCCTATAATGTCTGACTGTAGACGATCGTCCTGTGCCACGTATGGATCCGACACCCGTCAGAGTCTTCGAAGACCGAATCTCGGACGAAGTCCCACGTGCAGATCCGCAAAAGGCGCCGCGAGATAAGGCCTTTTGACCCCAACCTGTCACCACTTTCACACCTACCGACAAGCCCGCCGAAAGGTACAAAGTGGGTCCTCCCCAGACAGCGACTTAGGACGCGTGCGGACTTCTCATTGGCTCGCACGTCTGGCTGCCAACAGCAACCTCGGACTTTAAGGAAACAGTTCCACGTGATGGGACGATCGCCTACCTTATTCTAATATAGAAAACGGCGGTCGCCCGCGATCGCCGGGGAGGACCTAGCAACCTATTCTACTATAAATAGAAGGCCTCCAACAGTGGCCTAAGCACGGTGAAATTACTTGACGGAAATTCAGTCACACATACTGATAGAGTGAAAAACAGCACAAAGACAACACAGTTAAATTCATTCACGTATACAGAACATAAAAAGCAAGAACTCACAGAGCATCATATCTGGTTCTTCCGGCAATCTTCACACTCTATAGCTGAGATAACTAGAGTCCTTACACTCATTGTAATCGCACTCTAACATTAATATTTGTACTCCAAAGTATTTGTATTAATAATATCTCGCGAGAGCATTCAAGCCCAGGACTAACAACATCAGACAAGTTTTGGTCAACACAGAATATCAGAGAGGTTTGACCAAAACCTATCTGCAGTCGAGTTATCAGACGAGAAATAGTCAACATAAATATCAGCTGAAGTTTGACCATCAGATCAGAGAATATTCATCAGGTTAGAGAACTTCAGTCATCAAAGCAGAGAACTTTATCTCAGGGAACTTCTACCAAGATATGTCAAAGAAGTTTACATCAGAGAAGGTTGACCGCATATCAGACAGGTTTGACCAAGAGATATCAGATAAGTTCCCAGTCAAGAAATATCAGCCAAGTCCAAGAAACTCAGTCCACGTCAACAAGCGTTGAAAGTCAACAAATACGGAAAGCCACATGCAGACGTAAGGAGACAAGCTCGAAAGATTCCCGAAAATCTAGGTATAAAATATTCCTTGAGATCCGCATTCTCAATACTTATGATTATTCTAATCAAGAAAAACAGCGCTAAAAAAGAAAGTCTTTCAAACTTTCGGAAATGAAAAGGGGAATCAAGTCGTGCAACAGAATGATATGATAAATAAAGAAGTCCACTCTCCAACGGACCGATTTATTACAAGAGATGCAATGGCTATGAAGGAAGCTCAAAGGATCGTTCTATAAAAACCTGAAGATATGAATTGAGCAAAGTACGATGCAAACAATACTTACAAGCGAAAAAAAATAATCAAAGCAAACAAGCTATCAAAGAGATCTAGAGCATCGTGAAAGAGCAAAGCTTAACAGTCATATTCTGAGAAGCTCTTTAGTTGGAGTGTTGAACAATTTATTTTGATGATGATATATTTCAAAACATTTAAAACAAGACTCGAGCGTAGTGTAAATGTTTCAAAAATACATAGCTAGCGCACGCTACATTTATGGGATAGCGCAGGCTATCGAGCAGTCACCTGAAGTTAGAAACCTGCCTGCAGACAACTGGGAAATCTACCTGATGTCCTAGCGCACGCAAGCTATTGTGTTATTTACTTTCCCATGAAAGTGTTCTCGCATTTGTTTGTTACTCGACCATTCCAGCAATATCATCTCCGGATAATATTTCGGGTAACAACACATTGTAATCATCCTAGTTGTTGTATTTGAGCTTATATAGTTTAGTGACTGAGTGTTATACACGAAATCATACAAGAGAGAAAAAAGGTGGGATACGATTGGATTCGGTGTTATTAGGATCAAGGATCTGGCATTGTTAGAATCGCAATTGATATCTACATAAGGTTTATCTAGTACCCATAGAAAGCTAGATTGGTTGATTCCTTGTCCAATAGAAAAGGAAATTTAACTTGGACCGACATAAAGACAATTGATTGAACGGTTTTACTCGGACCGATAGAAGACGAGCTTGTAATGGTTATCCCTCGACCGATAGAAGAGAGGTGCAAAGGTTTATCTTTAGCCTATAGAAAATGATACCGAGAGATGACGTAGGCACGTTTGACCGAACCTCTATAAATCCTGTGTCGATTTATTTTCGCTCCTTTATTTAAAATCTCTTCCGCAACGTGAAAGAGTTTTACTACTCTATCTCCAAACGGCGATACCGACCAATCTTGCTCCAACAATTGGTATCGGAGCGATACCTCCTAGAAGAGGCTTAACATCTGAGGAGTCGATCCAAATGGTGTTTCAATTTGCCCCAGTATAAGGCCTTGCCGTGAAGTGACCTCCATTCTTTGATGGATCAAACTTCATGACATGGAAGAAGAAGATGTCAATATTCATCCGAGCCTATGACATCGAGCTATGGAAAGTGATTTGTCTTGGTCCCAAAATTCCAACGAACTCAAACGGAACTCTCAAAACCTTTGAAGAGTATGATGATGCGGATTGGAAAAATGACCACTATAATTGCAAAGCCACGCAATTATTATATTGTGCATTAAATCCGGAAGAACACAACCGGATATCCTCGTGTGATAGTGCAAAAGAAATATGGAAAATGCTTGAAGTCACACATGAATCATTTTCCAAAAATTAGTTTGTTCTGAGAAAGACTATGGAATTGATCATAATACTAATGATGATGAGTTTTGAGGTACATTTATAGTCTTGGATCATTTATAATGCGATAGTATGGTGGAAATGCCAAGAGTATTGCGAATAGACATTGTTGAGAAAATATTGTGTATTTGGGTCGACTTTGTAAGATCACTACAAATACTTATAAAGTCTAAAAATTCTGAAAGATAAACAATATAATAACTAATTGAGTTGTTTTTCTATTAGTTCAAACAGTAAGTCAATCGGATTCCGGACGAAGGAGTTATGGTCGAAATAAGAAAGACTACATTATTAGCATAAAGTGTATGATTAGCGCGCGCTAACTTATAGGGAGGGAGCGTTTTGGACTTCACTAGACTGCCTCATTAGTTCACGTTAATGCACCGATTAGTGCGCGCTAACAGTGTGAAATAGAATGTCCAGTTCTTCTTCATGCTCGTTAGCGTACGTTAAGTAATAGATCTTGCGCGCGCTACCTGAGTCCAGTATATAAGTTTGGACAGCAGCATTTTTCTTTATTTCTCTCATTTCTCACCCTTAGAGCCGACGGAGGGAGAGTGCGGCGACTTGGAGGTGGCATGGTGCGATTTTTCACCATATATCATCGATTATGAGTTCCTAGTGTGGATTAAACAACATCTAATCCTTCATTCTTTGTCGGATCGAAGGTACTATTCTTAAATCCGTAGAGTTGACTTTTTGGGGTTTTGTTCTTGATTTTAATTTCAGTCCGACTTTTATGAATTGGTTAGGGCTATTGGATGTTGTTGATTGTATTCTATAGATTGTATATCCATATTTTGAGTTGTTTAACTCGATTAGCAATTTGAGTGTTCTTGAGGAACCGTGAATATTTAATGTTCGATTAAATATTTTAAGGGTTAATAGGCTAAAACATCACTGAACTCTTCACCAACTTGCAGTTGGGTCACTAAACTCAAAAAGTTTGCAGTCAACTCATTGGACAAATAAAAACTTTCAAATGGGTTTCGGACGTTAGAAAAAATGAAATTTGGACTGAAAAATGACGTGGCACGCTGATGTGTTTTAATTTTTTAACGGAGATTTGTCACAAATTAACGGAGCACCGTTAAAGTCAAAGAAAAGTTAACGGTCATGAATTTTTTTAATTGTTGAGTGATTTCATTGCAAACTATATTTAGTTATGTTATCTACAAGCAAACTTTTTGAGTTCAGTGACCCAACTGCAAGTTGGTGAAGAGTTCAGTGATGTTTTAGCCTATTAACCCAATATTTTAATGGGTTTCCTTCGGTTGTTGACCGTTGGTTTCGTCATTAATGGTGGTAGTCCTCGTAATGATGCGTGAATTGGGATGTTAAACCTCGATGGCTGTGATATTAATTGTCTGGTGAATTCTATGGACGAGAATGGTTATGTGATTTGCCTTGAACATACGTGGCTGAAGTTGTATGATATCTTGATTGAAACTTGTGTGGTTTTTCAATATGAATTTGTGCTTATGTGATGTTTCGTATCTAAAGTCGAGGAGGGGGGGAAGTGTCGTCGGGTCTTATACGCTGCAATGAGCGGCTTCTGGTGATGAACGATGGTGTCACCGAATGCGTGAATTCAAGGGGAGGCTCCCGTCGTGGAGTGACGCCGGTATGGTGACATGGTTTCAAGGGACGGCCCCGATAGATAGTGAATGTCGGTGCACAATGCGTGTCAATGTGTGGCTCCTGGCATGCTTCAGACACTACAAAAAAATAATTTTTACCGACGCCAAAATGGCGTTGGTAAAATAGAAAATGACGTTGGTAAAAAAATTACCGACGCCATTACCGACGGCAACCCGCCGTTGGAAAAACGCTCGACGGTAATTTTTTACCGACGCCATTTTCCGACGCCGACATTTACCGACGCCATTTTTGGCGTCGTTAAATTAAAAAAAAATTTAAAAAAGTCAGGTCAGGACTCAGGCGGGGCTCAGGCGGGTTAGGTTCGAGCTCACGCGGGAGGGTTCGGTCAGGTCCAGTTCGGGGTCCGGGCGGGTCGGGTGCGGGTCCGGGCGGATCAGGTTCGGGCTCCATTCAATTTCAAATGGTTGAGAAGGATTTTGGTTTATAAACCACCAAAAACATTGATGTTTTTTCGATGTGGTATTGTGTTAAAAAATTATCGACGCCGAAATGGCGTCGGTAAATTATAAGTTTAACAACGTCGGTGCTGGCGTCGGTAAATGGCGTCGGTAAAAACTGTTTTTTTTGTAGTGAGAGTAGAGGATACTTGTATGATAGTCAAGTCCCTGATACCAAATGAAATCGTGTTTTTGAATCCTCTTTTGAACCCTTTTTAGAATAATGGTATCTATCATTAAAAAAATCAAGGTGTTAAATTACCAAGACTTCTAACAGGATCTCCGAGGGTTTGTTAGTCCTTGATTGTGTTGAGCATAATTTCGCTATGAAAGCTCGTATTGGCTCAAAAACCCCGAGAGACTTTGAAACTACTTTCTAAAGTGTTTCCATGTATTGGGTCAAGGACCCCGAGAGACTTTGAAAGTATTTTCTAAAGTGTTTTCGTGTAGTGGGTCAAGGACCCTGAGGGACTCTGAAACTACTTTCTAAAGTATTTCTGTGTATTGGGTCAAGGACCCCCAAGAGACTTTGAAACTACTTTCTAAAGTATTTCCGTGTATTGGGTCAAGAACCCCGAGAGATTTTGAAACTACTTTCTAAAGTATTACTGTTCGGTTTTCGAACCTTCTTAAATCATTTAAATCGTCCCGAGTCAATAATGGCATTTTTAAACTATTTTATTAAAATGTTCTTCAAATGTACTTCTAAATGATTGAACTAATTCTCTTGATTCAATGGGGCATTTCTAGAAAAACCTTGTATTTTTACTTCTCTTGTAAGAATGTGTGACTTTATGAATGGTTGGTATTCTTGTGTGTGTATTTCCTTTAGTGATGTGTGGATCTTGTGATTTGTGTTGCATTTGTGAATCGTTTAGATTGGTGTGAATATCTCTCATATAACTTGTATATTATGTACTTGCACTAGCAAAATTCCAGTTTACTAACCCCCGAGTATTCGGGGGATGGCTGTCTGTTATGTATTCAGGTCTTTGCAGCTCAGTAGCAGTCACTGGATCGTCTTGACAGAGGATGAAGGGAAACGATGCTAATCACACAAGAGTCCAAGTCTTTTTCTTTAGTCTCTGTTGTAATCAAGGGCTATCTTTGTTGATTAATCACCCTTGTATGGATGCGAGTTGTGTTGTGGAATTGAATTATATTTTTCTTACATATTAAATGCTTAACCTCGATATGGAGTTGTTTATCATGATGGTCTTGTGTATGTCTAGTGACATTCTCGGTCCGTTATCGTATCTTTTGACCTCAGCGGTCATTGGTGTTATTGTAATATTAGGTGTATAGCTTGGTAGATCCTTATGAAAAGGGTCTACGACACTGTAATATTTCAAGTTCGAACCGGGGGTGTTACACCATGAGAAGTAAGTTGTGAAACAATTCCACAACTCATAAGATGATCATCAAATTCTTGGCTTAAGTATTCGCCACCTCAATCCAAGCGAAGGACTTTACTTGTCTTGCCGAGTTGATTCTATACTTCGCTCTGGAATATTTTATACATTTGAAAAGATTCATGTTTATGCTTCATAAGATAAACATATCCATACCGACTAAAATCATTGGTAAAAGTGATGAATGATTGGTATCCGCCTCGGCATGAGTGCAAAGAGGTCTACATACATCAATATGTACTAGGCCTAATAGATCACTAGCCCTTTATCCATGACCGGTGAAAGGATTCTTCGTCATCTGGCCCAATAAACAAGATTTCCATGCCCCACATGACTCATAGTTAAAGTAGTCTAAAAGTCCATCGTGATGGAGTTTATAAATGTATTTCTAGTTTATGTGGCCAAGTCGATAGTGCCATAAGTAAGTCGGATTAGAATCATGGGGCTTAGGTTTCTTGGTTGCAATGTTATAGACTTCCAAAGTATTGGACTCATTTATTTCAATACTGTATTCGGCTTAAGCCTTTGTAGCAAGAACCAATTCGAACTAAGCTGGCAAGGAGCCCAAGGTGCGGAGCGAAAGTAGAACCAAACATTCCCTATCTTCGCTTTCTGTATGTGTTCTATTGCGACTCTGGAAAGCACGAAAGGCCAATATATAACTTTACAGTACCATAAACTACAAAAAAATATGAATGATCTTATTCTTAATGAGAAAACTGTAACCTTCACAATCTAATGTAGAAACTGAAATAACCTTCATATTTATAGCAGAAACATAATAGCAATTGTTCCAGACTAACAAAATCCCATTGGGTAAAACTAGATCATAAGTTCCAACGGCTAGTGCAGCAACTCTTGCTCCATTTCCAACTCTTAGATCCACTTCCCCTTTCTTCAGCTCTATACTGCTTCTCAACCCCTGCACATTTGTATAAACGTGAGATTCACATCCAATATCCAATACCCAGGAGTTAGAAGTAGATAAGTTAACTTCTATAACAAATATACATGTGGTAGTATCACTACCTTTGGCATGCTTTAGCTCTTCCAAGTAAACTTTGCAATTTCTCTTCCAGTGTCCTAGTTTATTACAATGATGGAAATGTCCATCTTTGGGAGCTTTTGCCTTGAAAACCGGCTTAGCTGGGTCTTTACCTTGGCAACTTTTGCTTTACCTTTACCATTGTCTTTGTTCTTGAAGAACTTCCCTTTGCTGACTATCAGCACGTGACTTGGTTTATTCTTAATATTTTGCTCTGCTGTTTTAAGCATCCCATGCAGCTCAGTAATGAACTTCTCTATCTCATTCATATTATAGTTCATAATGAACCGACCGAAACTATCAGGAAATGAGTTTAGGATCACATCCATGGAGTGATCCTTAGAAAGAGGAAAACCAAGCCTATCAAGATGATCAATGTATCCTTTTCATCTTGAGTAGCGCCGACAGATGTACCATCAACCATAATGCAAGCATACAAGGCTTGAAGGGTCTCGTATCTCTCTTGCTTAACATGCTTTGAGAAAGTCTCCTTGAGGTGAGCATTAAGCTCATAAGCTTCCATTTCTTCCAGATTCCTCTGAAGTTCTGGACAAATGGTAGTCAACATAAGACAACTGATATCAATAGAATCATCACAATATTTATTCTATTTGTCTTTTGTTCCTTTGTTAGCATTGTCAGCAGGCTCATCGGGAATTTTTTCCTCAAGAATGTACAACTTTTTTTTCTTGCTTGAGAACTATTCTCAAGCTCCGGATCCAATCCAGATAGTTGTTGTCGTTTTCTTTGAGCTTGTCCTTCTCAAGTACGGATCGCAGTGAAATGGTGGATGTGTTGTTGGATGCAAAGTATTTAGTCACATTTATATTTCTCGATAAATACTCTCACTAAAACAAAATACCCTCAATTTTACAATATTTAAAATTTTAATGGGTTAAGACCCCATTTTGCATATTCTAAACTCAGCTTTGGCATGACACCTAGAATTGAGCTACTTTAGATGGATAACTCTTTATCGATTACATCATATGTAACTCTTAGGTTATACTTATGGGATTTAGCATCTTATGCCCAAGCATGTTATAATCCTATCTTATGCTTTAAGGTTCAAAACTATTTTGAATTCTTAGTTCATTAAAACACATAGGTATCACTATTACCTATCCTACCTTACCAAGATGATCTGCTCAAGATGATGAAAGTCTTGATAGAGGTTTTAATTGAACGGTATTAAAAAATTTAACGAGGGGTTTTATCATATGTTGCATGTCTGTGTAGGCTAACATACATCTAAACATACATCGCATCACATACATGCATAAATTTAAACATACATAGCATCACACGACATAATAAAGCATAAGACCGCGTGTAGCATGACCATAATCATAACGTGATTTTCATGAGCCAACATGAAAATCTCAAAGGCCAATCTAAAGGGTATAATTGGTCTTCGTTGACCTTCCAACTCCTTGGAACATCGTACGTAATCAATTGGCTTCTTGAGTCCGTCCTTCATGTCCCCCTTGTTACATTAATGAAAAGTTATACTACACTAATAAAGTAATTACAAGAGTGCAAACGACATATATGTCGTAAATAATAATAAATTAATAGACGACTTGGAGGCCGTACAAACCAATTATATTTAAACGACATGCAGGCTGTAAATCAACCTAAAAATAAACTGAATCATCCAATTAATTTAAAACTGGCAGGTTACCTATTAATAATAATTTGCGTCCAAGATAAACCAAACAAGTCACATAGCAAAGTGGTCGGCGGGATGAACAGCACCCCCAGCCACCCAGGTTCGAAACCGGGTCTGCGCAATATTTGCGCTATTTTCGTCCCCAATTTTTTCGCGGATCGCGGATCGGCCCATAGACGCGTGTTTTCAGTAACGCTAGCCCAGATCCCAGCGGACTGGCCCTATTCGTGACCCATTTCTGAACAAATCCCTCCAGAACAGTTTCTGGATATTAACAGTGCAGAAAATAGCAAAAAATAATATAAAATTTGATTTTTGATGATCCAATTAAATCAAATTTAATCAGAAAAACTATTTATAAAATTGCTTTATAAATAAGATCAAGAACATAATTCATATATTGAAAATATATAATCATGAACTACATAAATAATTAAACTACTTGCAAGTTGGTTCTGATACCACTATTGGGTCTTTTGTGTCTCTAATACGTGTAATTTGAGCAAAAACGCAGCGGAATAATAAATAAAAACCAAAATATGAGGATATTCATACAGTAATTCAATTGGTTTAATAAAGAGCTCATTGAATTACCTTAATCCGAAGAACATATCTAAATTCGAACCAGAAGTTGATCTACACACGAACAATTTGCACAAACCAGATTGCTAGATCATTACAAATAATATTGATAAACATTACAAGAGATGATTTCTTGCTAAAAGGATTGTACTATTTATTAAGATCAACTAAGGGAAGAGGACAAAGATGGCCGAGCCGATACTTCTTGGACAGAAAGTTTCCGCCGATTTGGTGAAAGGGGGAGGGGCGATTTTTTTGTTTCTCTTGTGACAATTCCTTGTCCAAGATCCTTTATTTATATTAAGCAAACCCTATAGTTAAAACTCCAGTATTTGCTTAGTTACTACTTAACTTATTAAATAATACAATATATATAATATCTTATATTATATATTACTTATTATTTAATCCTCTAATTAATATAATGTCCAATATTTTATTTATCTTTCCAGTTGATATAAATAAATAATATAATATATAATATCTTATATTATACATTACTCATTATTTAATTTCTTTAATAAATATAATATCTAATATTATATCTATTAATTATTCTTGCTTGTCTTTAATTGTCGTATGTGTGATCCAAAAGGCTTATTATGTTGGCAATCATTTAATACCTTATTAAATGATAAATCATAAGCGGTCTCTAGCAAGACATTATGACTACCCAAATAATATAAGTTTATGGTCCATTAAACCATTTAACGTGTCAAATCCCTTTGTCGGGAGATATCATATTTGAACTAAGTCATGGAAAGTATCATACTTATTATATTCAAATGCTTTCTCGATCTTAAGTAGACAGATTGAATAAAATGACTTTTCATTTGAGCATGACCATGCATTTCCTTCAGTCCTACTTATCGAGGGGGCCAACAGATATCTCTCTCCCTAAAGGGAGGGACAAATCCATATCTTGATTAGTCATTGCCCTCTACAAGACTCTCACTAATCCCGATCGCTAACCTTTATGATCACCATATTTCAGATGATGTTGGATTACGTTAAGGCATAACAGTTATCATGTTGGACTCTATGGAAATCTCTAGTTCAAGGATTTATTGAAATACTATTATATTGAGATCCACTTATGACATTTCCATACAATGATCTCAATGCGAGTCTGTCCAGTATTGCGTTCTCCAATGAATACCCATAAATTTGATTCGTACCATGCGCATAATCATTCGATGATTATCAATCAAACTTATACTAGTATATTAATCACTTGAGTCTACACTCTACGTGATTGGACCAGGGACATATGAATAATCTTATTATTCGTGAATAACTATTATTCGTTTATTATAATACTAAAACATGCACACATTATAATAATTAACAAGAAAGAGATGATATCAAATAACTTTATTTAAATATGAAAATTACAAATCTAGGCACATCGAATGCCCTATGGCACTATTCCCAACAGTGTAGTGGTTAATCACTTGCCTTACCACTGTTTCTTACCAAATCTGTATTAATGGATATATTACTGAGCCTTTCCCAGGTGGTAAAGGATTGAGACAAGGGGATCATGTGTCTCCTTCCCGGTTTGTGCTATGTATGGAGTTTTTTAGTAGGATCATGAAGACTTTGTAGAACCATGGTGGTTTTAGATACCACCCTCAGTGTGGCCTTCTTAAAATTACTCATTTGATATTTGCTGATGATTTACTCTTTTCTGTAAAGGGAACATGCCTTCTGCATCTTCTTCGCTTGAAAAGTTTGACATTTTTAGTCGGACTTCAGGCCTGGTTGCAAATAAGAGGAAGACTGAGGTCTACTTTGTTGGAGTTAGGCACTCCGTGAAGGAGGATATGCTATCTTTTAGTCAGCTGCAGAAGGGTTCTCTACCTTTTAGGTACTTGGGCATTCATTTAAATGATAAAAGACAATCTATTGCTCAATACCAACCACTATTAGAAAAGATGTTGATTAAGGTCACACATTGGACAGCCAAACTTCTTAGTTATGGTGGAAGACTTCAACTTGTCTAAAGTGTGCTCTATGCTGTGCAGAATTATTGGTGTTAGGTGTTCTTGTTCCCAAATAAAGTCATGAAAACTATTCAAGGGCTTTGTAGGAAGGTCCTATGGACTGGAGAAGCAGGGGATAATAGAAAATATTTGGTTGCTTAAAAGAGTGTATGTAGCCCCAAAAGGTGGCCTTAGCTTGGTTCACCTTCCTACCTGGAATAAGTTGGCTATGCTTAACTTGTTATGGGTCATTTCAATTAAAGCTTATAAACTATGGATTAGGTAGCTTCATGCTTACTATATTAAGGATGATAATCTTCGGGATATGCCTATCCCTTTGCAGGGGTCCTATCTGCTTAAAAACTTTTGAAATATAGAGATGTTTTACTTGGAGAGTGGGAAAAGATGATGGAAGGAGATTATTTTGATAAGAAAGGTATTTATGAACTGTTGAGGCCTCCTCTTCCAACCGGTCCTTGGAAAGATTTGGTACTAAACAATAGAGCTACTCCTTGTGCAAGGCTTGCTTTATGGCTGGAGTTGTGGCAGAGAATTGCAAATAAGGATAGATTATGCAATTTTAATGTTGTTGTGGATCCTTGTCGGATTTTTTGCTCTTTTATCTCCTGAAACTTTGGATCTTTTGTTTTTCAACCGCCGTGTTATTCTTCATGTTTGGATAAATTTGGTGGCGTGGTATGGGCTAGTCTATACATCTAGTGATTGGGACCATACAGTACAATGGTTATGCTTGTGTACTAAAGAAGCGGCTGTTCAAAGCCATTTCTACTGAATTCATCTATGCTGGATGGAAAGAAACTTGCGGATATTTCAAGATAAGAGAGGGGATTTTAATGCCTTGCTTCGGGTAGTGGTGCAAAGAGCTGTAGCGGGGTGTCTTTTGGATACCTAATTTTGTAATTTGCTAAATTATCCTAGAATTTAGGAAAAGTTTGTTTGATCTGATCATTTTGAACTTGGCCTATGTGATGTAATTGTGACGATGTTCTTTTTGACTTCTAGAATAAAAGCTATCTTTGTTCAAAAAAAATTGATTAAAATAATAATAATAAAAAAAATCTGCGTAGTCTGATTTTTCTCCTATTAATTCTTTGGGCACCAGGCATTAGCAATCCAAACGCATAACGCCTAG
Organism: Orobanche coerulescens; assembly: GCA_033398695.1. NCBI lineage: Eukaryota > Viridiplantae > Streptophyta > Magnoliopsida > Lamiales > Orobanchaceae > Orobanche > Orobanche coerulescens. Next base: position 9,204,075 of record CM065814.1, read on the forward strand.
TGGCTTTTAGATGTTGAATACAAGTACTCATCCAAAAATTTGGTAAACTTGCTAAACCCACCCCCGACTCTCCCACAATTCCTCCAAACAATTGGAAAATTTTAATTATTTTATATTTCTACCCCTCCCTTTCCAAACCAAACCAAACCAAACCAAACCAAATATACCCAGTATATCCCGCACAAAGCAGTATCTGGGGTGGGTAAGATATACGCAGACCATGCCCCTACTTTTTACGGTAGGGAGGCTACTTCCGTGAAGACCCCCAGCTTAGTGCACAAAAAAGTAATGAGTGATAAATACAAAAAAGCATATGATTCGAAAAAGCTCAAAACCATACCTGAGCCCATGGCTTAATTCACATGAGACTTACCTAAGGGGACTTTGGCAACTACACTCTCGATGAACGCTGCTCTAATAGAAGAGAGGTTGACTCTGCGCAGAGATCCCTGTAAAAAATATACCACACGCAAAAGACAATAGGATAAAATATACAATAAAAGTAAAAGTAAAAAATGCAATGCTCTAGGTCAAAGCTAACCGAGACAACCCAACCCTGAGGCTCTCTACTACATCACCGCTCCCTATAAAAGAAACCACAACCCTGATCTGGCGCCTCCACGAGCACCTATCCACAGTCATGGTCTCAGAAAGGTTTAAGGCCTTCAAATCTAATCTCACCTGCTCCTACCACGTCCTCATTGGTCGGCCTCTCCTCCTCCCTCCGACAATCAATAAACTCTCGATCCTCCTCACCGGAGCAGATGCCTACCTCCTATGGACGTGGCCAAACCATCTCAATCTCTCTTCCCTAACTTTCGCAGAAATTGGCGCCACTTCTAGCGCGTTCCTAAAAACCTTGTTCGAGATTCTATTCAACATTGTGCGACCACATGACCAACGTAACATTCTCATTTCAGCCGCTTCCAACTTGCTCTCATGCGACTTTTTCATTGCCCAACATTCGGAGCCATACAATATTGCAGGTCTGATTGCCGCTCTATAGAATTTACCCTTCAACTTTAGAGGGACTTTCTTGTCGCACATGACCCATGTCGCTGCTCTCCACCTTAGCCACCATGCCTTGATACAATGAGGGACATCATCTTCACACTCACCTTCCTTCTAAATGATCGAATCCAAATACTTGAACTTATCCGTACGGGGTACGATCTGATCCGCAATCATTACTTCTACTTCTTCCTCGTTGGCCTCACCACTAACAGATTGTTTGGTTGGAGGGTTTTGGAGGGGAGGGGAGTTTTTTTTTCTAAAAACCCTTGTTTGCTTAATTTTTTAAATGGGAGGGAAAGGAAAATTTTATGTCAAAATCCCTCCCTTTCCTCCATACGTCTCCCCTCCAAAATTGGGAGAATTTGGAGGGGAGAAAAAAATATTACTATTACAATTACTATTTTATCCTTTTAAATTCGAACTAATTACATAGTTATTTGGTATAAGGGAATGAGAAGACGCACGAAGGAAGCAGAAGGCCGGAGAAAAGAAGAAACAACTAGGGTTTATTTTACTGCTCAAATTGATCAAGATCCTTCTGCTACTCAACCAAAAATTTGAGATTTTTGAGTTCATCTCCAAGGTAAGTTCTTTCCTCCCTCCTGGTGTAACACCCCAAATCACAAATGGGACATTACACGTCGTAGAACCCCCGTGAGGTCTACCAGGCTAACTCATGACACGTAAACCACAATGATAACCCAAAAGATGCACCCAAAAAGGTAAATAAGGTCGTGGCCTCGGCCAAAACATTTTAACGGAGTACATGAGACATAGGTTAAATACCAATTTATTGCCCACGCAGGGGACTTAAATCATGTTTAAAAATAACCAGTCTAACTCCAATACTCAATAGATGCAATGACAAAGCAGAAAAAAATACAGACTCGAGCCACATCATCATGCAAACCCATCCTTTGCATGCACATCCCGTGCCATCTCCTCAGCTCGACCAGTACATGAAATGCATAAGACGCATTTCCCCCATTTAAGGGGTTAGCATTCGAATAGCTAGTGCAAGTACACAATTACACAACATTATATACATGTACTTGCCTGATTAATACGACGTGAAGGAAAACGGTGAACGGAAAGGTTTTGGCCCGAATAACCTTCACAAATCCGATCCTAACACAATAACGATGAACAACTAATCTTAAAATTACGAAAATGTTGGAATACATCCTAGTTCTACCCGCTGCAACCATTAGTCGAACATAACTTGGGTATCGTCGACTATAAGTGACGAACAATGGAGAACGTGGAGTTTAAAATCACAAATCATCAATAAAACGAAGGATTACAAGTACATGATCAAAGTCTAGCAATAATCCAATGGTAATTCGGACTAAGGGAATCAAATCCCACGAAATCCCCAAAATTTCCCCAAAATCTCAAAACAAGGGTTTTGGGGATTCTTACCTTGATTCAGATGGTGGAAAGTGTTAGGAACTCAAAGAATTCACGCAAGGAATGCACGGACGGTAGTGGATGGTGATGTTCAGTCGAAATCGGCCCTAACCCTTATCTGGAATCGCTCAAAGCCGAGAAGGATGAGAAATGATGGAAAAATAACGAAGTTGACTGATGCTGTCCTATTTATATTAAACAGACTTAGCGCACGCTACGAACAAGCATTAGCGTGCGCTAACGGGCGTGGAAGAACGATCACGCCATCGTCCTCCAGCTAGCGTACGCAAGCTAACATGATTAGCGTGCACTAATGCTAGGAATTAGCGTGCGTTAACGCTGAAATAGCGTCGCTACTCGGTCGATACCAAAGCACGAACCTCATCTGCATCGACGAAATCGTTAGCGCACGCTACGAACCCCAGGTTAGCGTACGCTAACCACACAGTGATAGCGCACGCAAGTAAGTCCGGAGTAGCGTGCGCTACTCAGGCAGCAGTCCAGTACTGCTCAGTACTCTGCTGCCAACAGCACAAAAATATCGACACACGAATCAAGACCAGAATCCGGAAACATAAACACGGAATATTTAAGACGACAAAGCTGAGCGTTGAAAGAGAATATAATTCCGAACATCGGAGAGTCCGTAATGCAACAAACAAAGTGAAATTCCCTAAACTTATGGGAAATTACAAAAATGGCACAAGTGCCCGAAAATCATGATACGACATCGGATTAACAAACCGAAAGTTTCAACACGACTAACTCAACCATAAAAACTTATGCGAACCAAGAAACAACGAAAATGAACGAGTTTTACGAGAATCGAACGTACATGCGACAAGATATAATTCAAGATGAAATTATGCAAAATCGTCCCCGAAACTCGCCCAAACGGAAAATCTCCAAGAACAAAATAGGTTCAGAATTTCAAAACGGTAACAAGCGATTCATCCGAAACGAACATACACCAAAAATAGAAAATACCAAAAATAGAAGGTACGGATATTACATTCTCCCCCCTAAAAATAAGTTTCGTCCCGAAACTTACAACGCGAATAACTCATGATATCTCGACCGCATACTCTCTTCCGTCTCCCATGTGGCTTCCTCGGATCCATGCCTCGACCATTGAACTTTAACCAAGGGAATGGTTTTATGACGAAGTTGTTTCACCCGACGCTCGAAAATCTGAATCGGCCTCTCCTCGATGGTAATGTCGGCTCCCAATTCGATCTCTCCAAAATCAATAATATGGCTAGGGTCCGGTACGTATTTCCTAAGCTGGGAAACATGAAATACGTTATGCACGTGACTCAAGGACGGCGGCAAGCCTAACCGGTAGGCAAGCTCTCCAACTCTCTCTAAAATCTCAAACGGTCCAATATATCTCGGACTAAGTTTACCCTTCCGGCCGAAGCGGTAAACTCCCCGTGTCGGCGACACCTTAAGCAAAACATGATTTTCCACCTCAAACTCCAACGGCCGGCGACGTGTATCGGCATAAGACTTCTGTCGGCTCTGGGCCGTCACCAACCTATCGCCAATGAGAGCAATTTTCTCCCTCATCTCAACTACTATATCGGGCTCGGTACCAATCAGCTCGGACGCATCGTCCCAACACAATGGTGATCTGCACCTCCTCCCATACAATGCCTCGAATGGTGCCATTTTGATCGAGGCGTGCCAACTATTTTTGTACGTGAACTCGATCAATGGCAAGTGCGACTCCCAATCATCCTTCCAATCTAAGGCACAGGCTCTCAACATATCCTCCAGTGTTTGTATCGTCCGCTCAGACTGTCCGTCTATCTAAGGGTGGTAGGATGTACTAAGTCTCAACTCGGTCCCCAAAGCTCTATGAACGGCCTGCCAAAAATGTGATATGAACCGGCCATCACGATCCGAAACAATACTCTTAGGGGTCCCATGCAACCTCACTATCTCCGCAATAAACACTCGCGCTAGTCTCTCTGGCCCCCAAGTGTCTTTAACACTCAGAAAATGAGCTGATTTGGTTAGTCGATCGACAACGACCCAAATCATGTTCATTCCAGTCCGAGTCTTAGGAATACCGGTACTGAAATCCATAGAAATGTCCTCCCATTTCCACTTCGGGATAGGAAGTGGTCGTAAAAGCCCCGCGGCCGATGCTCGATCTTAACTCACGATGTGTCAAACACCTCAACACAAACTCGCTAATGTCTATCTTCAAATTACTCCACCAGTAGTTACTCCTCACATCTTTATACATTTTACTCGTACCAGGATGTATGGAGTAAGGTGTGGTATGAGCTTCACTCAAGATCTTCTGTCTCAGCTCATCAACATTTGGTACACATAGTCTGCCGCGAAATCTCAAAACTCCATCATCGTGAACCACAAATCCATGGGCTTTCCCCTTCCTCACATCCTCCTCAATGGATCAAAACGGATCCTCATCGCTTCGCCTTGATATCATCAGTCAAGGACGAAGTGATCTCTAACGCACATAACTGACCCTGAACTCTCTGAACCCAAACCTCGATATTCTGACCAATAAGATCTCGCTGGATACTTCTCTGTGGTGTAAGTACCTCTAACATCTATAACGCCATCGGCTTCTGGCTTAACGCATCAGCCACTACGTTAGCCTTACCCGGATGGTAAAGTATCTCGAGGTCGTAATCTTTAATTAGCTCCAACCACCTACGCTGTCTCATATTCAACTCTTTCTAAATGAAGATGTACTTCAAGCTCTTCTGATCCATAAAAATCTTACACGACGAACCATAGAGATAATGCCTCCAGATCTTTAAGGCGAAAACGACCGCAGCTAATTCCAAATCGTGCGTGGGGTAATTCACCTCATAAGGTTTCAACTGGCGGGACGCATAAGCAATGACCCTATCCCTCTGCATCAAAACACATCCGAGCCCGAGGCCCGAAGCATCACTATATACCACGAAATCTTCGTTCCCCTGAGGCAACGCTAACACGGGTGCGGTAGTTAGTCGTCTCTTCAACTCGTCAAAACTACTCTGTCTGTCTGCGGTCCACTCGAATTTCTGAGTCTTCTGGAGTAACTGAGTGAGTGGTCTAGAGATCTTAGAAAACCCCTCAACAAATCTACGGTAATATCTGGCGAGACCCAGAAAACTCCTCACCTCCTTCACATTCTTAGGCGGCTCCCAAGCCATCACCGCCTCTATCTTCTGCGGATCTACCCGAACTCCCTCTGCTGAAATCACATGCCCGAGGAACATCACTTCCTCGAGCCAAAACTCACACTTAGAGAACTTCACATACAACTGCTCAGCTCTCAAAATGTCTAATACAATCTGGAGATGTAAGGCGTGCTCCTCCCGACTCCGTGAATAGATAAGAATGTCATCGATAAAGACGACTACGAATTTGTCCAGATACTCAATAAAAACTTTGTTCATCAACTTCATGAACACTGCTGGGGAATTGGTTAGCCCGAAAGGCATAACCACAAACTCGTAATGGCCATATCTCGTCCGAAAGGCAGCTTTCGGTATATCGCTGTCCCGAATCCTCAACTGGTAGTATCCCGATCGCAAATCAATCTTCGAAAAGATTGTCGCCCCGTGAAGCTGATCAAATAAATCGTCAATCCAGGGCAAAGGGTATTTATTTTTGATGGTTAACTTGTTTAATTCTCGATAGTCGATGCATAAACGAAGCGATCCATCCTTCTTCTTAACAAAAAGTACTAGCGCACCCCAAGGCGATGCGCTCGGTCGAATATACCCTTTATCTAACAACTCTCCCAACTGGTTCTTCAACTCTAACATCTCCGACGGTGCCATACGGTACGGCGCTCGAGAAATAGGAGCCGCATTCGGCTCAAGATCGATAGGAAACCCCACCTCTCGCTGTGGTGGTAATCCCGGAAAGTCATCCGGGAATACGTCGGGATACTCACTAACAACTGGAATCGACGACATGTCAACCCCACCATCCTCCGCCTGCAGAGCGTAACACCAATAGCCGACACAACCCTGGTTTAGAAGTTTCATCGCCTTTAAGGCGCTAATCACACTCCCCGATCTCCCCGGCTTACAACCGACAAGAGTATGCTCGGTGCCGTCCTCGGCCACTATCGAGATGTTACGAGTCCGGTAGTTCATGATAGCACCGTGACAATCTAACCAATCGTTCCCGAGGATCAAATCCTCACCCTTAAGGTCTATAACAATGAGATTCAAGGGCCAATCCCAGCTCCCGATCCTCACTGGGCAATCCCTAACCTCCCGGTCCCCAACCATACGATCCCCGCCGGGCGTACCCACAATTCTGCATTCTTTGACTGGCGGCGGACAATATTCTGCTTCCATAGTAGCCCTGAACTCATCCCAAGTGGCCCGACGGTCTCTGGGCGCAACGGCTTCCCAACATTCCGCAGCTTCCTTATCCAGGAGGTACTGGGCAATATGTACCCTCCTGTCTTCAGGACAAGCTACGGTATCGAAGGTCCTGGAAAACTGAAAGAGCCAATTCTCCCAACCGAGGGAGTCAGAAGATCCAGAGAAACGAGGACGGTGCATCTTAGTCACCGTCTGAAGCCACTTACTAGCTTCCTCTTCAGGTGTCGGGGGCGGATTTTGGCATCCACCCTGAGCTATCTGAGCAAGCTGGGCTACTAACTGCTGAAGTACGGCAGTAGCCCCGGCGTCGGCATTATTACCCGACGGCACTGAGTGAGAGGCTGAGTCTGCAGAGGACTGTGAAAGTGAGCCCTCTTCATTATCATCACCCCGACCACGGCCTCGGCCGCGTCCCCTAGCTGGTCTACCACGACCTCTCAACATACTGAAGAAAATACAAAATGAACAAGATCAGGAAGATTCACAATCTATAAGGTTGGTATCATAATTCTCAATTCCAAACAACGCAAGAAAACGAATACAGAAATATAAGAGTTCAAGGAGACTTACAGCCACGGGTCGCATGAAAAGACGGTAGCACGATGATATTAGGCTCAACTACTGACTCTAACGACACAACTAACAGACCCAAAATTAACCGACAGCCTAGGCATTCAAAACCTAGGCTCTGATACCATAAATGTAATACCCCAAATCACAAATGGGACATTACACGCCGTAGAACCCCCGTGAGGTCTACCAGGCTAACTCATGACACGTAAACAACAATGATAACCCAAAAGATGCACCCAAAAAGGTAAATAAGGCCGTGGCCTTGTCCAAAACATTTTAACGGAGTACATGAGACATAGGTTAAATACCAATTTATTGTCCACGCAGGGGACTTAAATCATGTTTAAAAATAACCAGTCTAACTCCAGTACTCAACAGATGCAATGACAAAGCAGAAAAAAAATACAGACTCGAGCCACATCATCATGCCAACCCATCCTTTGCATGCGCATCCCGTGCCAGCTCCTCAGCTCGACCAGTACCTGAAATGCATAAGACGCATTTCCCCCATTTAAGGGGTTAGCATTCAAATAGCTAGTGCAAGTACACAATTACACAACATTATATACATGTACTTGCCTGATTAATACGGCGTGAAGGAAAACGGTGAACGGAAAGGTTTTGGCCCGAATAACCTTCACAAATCCGATCCTAACACAATAACGATGAACAACTAATCTTAAAATTACGAAAATGTTGGAATACATCCTAGTTCTACCCGCTGCAACCATTAGTCGAACATAACTTGGGTATCGTCGACTATAAGTGACGAACAATGGAGAACTTGGAGTTTAAAATCACAAATCATCAATAAAACGAAGGATTACAAGTACATGATCAAAGTCTAGCAATAATCCAATGGTAATTCGGACTAAGGGAATCAAATCCCACGAAATCCCCAAAATTTACCCAAAATCTCAAAACAAGGGTTTCGGGGATTCTTACCTTGATTCAGATGGTGGAAAGTGTTAGGAACTCGAAGAATTCACGCAAGGAATGCACGGATGGTAGTGGATGGTGATGTTCAGTCGAAATCGGCCCTAACCCTCGTCTGGAATCGCTCAAAGTCGAGAAGGATGAGAAATGATGGAAAAATGACGAAGTTGACTACTGCCCTATTTATATTAAATGACTTAGCGCACGCTACTTAACAAGCATTAGCGTGCGCTAACGGGCGTGGAAGAACAACGCATCGTCCTCCGGCTTAGCGTATGCAAGCTAACATGATTAGCGTGCGCTAATGCTAGGAATTAGCGTGGCGTCGCCGAAATAGCGTACGCTACCCGGTCCAAGACCAAAGCATCGAACCCATCGTCTGCATCACTGAAATCGTTAGCGCCATTTAACCCAGGTTAGCGTACGCTAACCACACGATGATAGCGCACGCAAGTAAGTCCGGAGTAGCGTGCGCTACATGCAGCAGCATAATATCAAGCCAAGATCACGCTAACAAAGACAAAAATATCGACACACGAATCAAGACCAGAATCCGGAAACATAAACACGGAATATTTAAGACGACAAAGCTGAGCGTTGAAAGAGAATAGAATTCCGAACATCGGAGAGTCCGTAATGCAACAAACAAAGTGAAATTCTCTAAACTTATGGGAAATTACAAAAATGGCCCAAGTGCCCGAAAATCATGATACGACGTCGGATTAACAAACCGAAACTTTCAACACGACTAACTCAACCATACAAACTTATGCGAACCAAGAAACAACGAAAATGAACGAGTTTTACGAGAATCGAACGTACATGCGACAAGATATAATTCAAGATGAAATTATGCAAAATCATCCCCGAAACTCGTCCAAACGAAAAATCTTCAAGAACAAAATAGGTTCAGAATTTCAAAACGGTAACAAGCGAGTCATCCGAAACGAACATACACCAAAAATAGAAAATACCAAAAATAGAAGGTACGGATATTACACCTGGTTTATTTCTTTTCCTCCTTTTTGATCATATATATATATATATATAGTCAAGAATCGATTTCTGATATTGAGAAATCTTATTTTTCTTTTTTGGTGTGCATGAGAAATCTTATAATATTTTTGCTCTTAATGCATATCTTTGATAATTAAACAATGATACACTCTTTTCAGGATCTGCTTATGATCTCTTTTTGTTTAGGATTAAAATCTAAAAGAATTCATGTTAAATTCTCTTAACTATGAACATATTCTTAATAGTTTTTTTAATTTCATTGTTATTATATCAGCTGATATTGAAGGGATGGATAATTTTGAATATAAGTGGTTTGAATTTCGCCGACGAGTGGTAGCTCAACTTATATTATCCTTGCATTTTACTGTTGCATTAAGATGCCTTGTAAAAAAAATTACTTACAGTATGAGTTCCAAGAGAGAAAAGGTACGTGAAGAAATAATGTATAGACTTACTACTAGTGAGTACATTCGAAAAATTACTAGGATGAGTCCAACAGCTTTCTTAAACTTATGTGGTATGTTGGAGAGAGAGGGTGGCGTAAAACCCACTCGATGGTCAAGCGTTGAAGAACAAGTTGCAAAAACAATATACATACTAACACATAAAACAAAATATTGTGAAGTGAACTGCTGGCTTCGACGGTCTGGTGAGACAATTAGTCGCCATTTCCACAATATATTAAGGGCTATAATTCAATTGGAAGAAAGATTACTTGTGAAACCTAATGGCTCAACCGTGCATGTTGAGATTCAAGGCAGTAGTAGATTCTATCCATATTTTAAGGTAATAAATTTTATTTTCATTAATTTACTCAATCTTAGCTTGACTTAGATTACATTAATATTAATAAAATAAAATATCAGATCGTATTGGTGTTATTGATGGAACTCATGTACGTGCAAAAGTATCACCAATAGATGCTCCTCATTATCATGGGAGGAAAGAATTTCCCACACAAAATATGCTAGCCACTTGTACATTTGATCTAAGATTTACATATGTGCTTCCTGGATGGGAAGGCACTGCTTCCGATTCAAGAATTATAAAAAATGCACTAACAAGACAAGATAGGCTCAAGATTCCGGAAGGTAATTTTGTTAACTAATTAAAAAAATTATAATATAATTAAGATATTATACTATAATAAACCATTTTACTTCAAAGCTATAATACTTGTTTCTTTCTCGTATGATTATAGGAAAATATTATCTTGTGGATGCCGACTTCATGTTAACAAGTGGGCTAATTACACCTTATAGAGGAATCCGATATCATTTAAAAGAATATTCTGCACAAAATCCAGCCCAAAATTTTAAGGAATTATTCAATCTTCGGCATGCATCATTACATAATGCAATTGAAAGAGCCTTCGGTGTATTGAAAAAACATTTTGAAATTTTATCTTCGGGAGCAGAACCTACTTTTGGATTTAAAGCTCAGAAACTCATTATTGTTGTCTCTTTGTATTCTTCACAACTACATAATGATTGTGGACTCGATGAAGATCTTATAGCTCAAGTAGATGATGAACTTACAAGACAAAATATATTGGATGTTAATAGTTCTGTTCCCATAAGTGATAGTGAAGAGAGTGCTCGAGGTGGGCTTGTAAGGGATGGTATAGCTAATCAAATGTGGTTAGATTATGAAATGAATAACTCATAAGATTGATTATACAGTTGTATCTATTTTGTTTTGTTCTTTTGACTTGCTATTTTTCTTAATGTGTTATTTGATGTATTTGAACTTTAAGTTTACAGTTTGTATTTGTTTGAGATTAAAAATTGTCTTCGTTTGTTTGGAAGTGTTTGATATTAATTATCTTGTAGTTTTGTATCTTTGATTTTTTGCATTATATTGTTGAGTATATTATAGAATGGCTCCAAAAAAAATCATCAATCGCAAACAGCGGGAGGGAGAATTTAATTTGGACAAGAAGTATGGATGATGCTCTTATTAATGCTTTCATGAATGAGTATAATAGTGCTAATAAAGTTAATAGCACTTTCACTTCTACTGCATATGACAACATCGTGAAAGATCTCACTGCCTTGTTTGACAAAAAGATTGATAAAGAGAAGGTGAAAAATCGTTGGAAGACTTTGAAGAAAAACTTTTCAGATGTTTATGATATCTTTAAAAATGGTTTGATTGGGTTTTCTTGGAACCCGTCTACTCATGTGTGGGATGCTGAGCCACAAGTTTGGGATGCTCTAATTGAGGTTACAGAGATAAATGTTTTATTTTATTTTTAATATCTTACTATCCCTTAATTGAATATCTTGAATATTTGAATACTTGTGTGAAACTTCTGTTTCTTTTGCAGTCTAAACTAAAAGCAGCAATGTTGAAAAACACACCACTTCCAAATTATGACAAAATGATGAAGTTGTATGAAAATGATCGAGATACTGGAGAAGACGTAGAGACTGCTTCTGAGATGAGTAAGAGACAATATTCATCTATTGAAAATCCATTTACTACAATGATTGATGACCTTGACAACCTAGTATCTCAAAATCAGGTGATTTTGGAGAATGCTGGAGATTTTACTGATGTGGATAATGATATCTTCAGTTTTTCATCTGAACACACTTCTCCTGGATCAAATAGTGGTGCCACCAATAAGAAAAGAAAGAAAGAAAACACATCAAAGGAAAAAGAATCTGATTTTGAAATTATTAAAGGGTCAATAAATAATGTGGCTATTGCACTAAAAGAAGGTAATGCTTTATTTAAAGACAGATACATCCACAAAGTGCCACTAATTTCAGGGGGAAAAACATGGAATTTAATCAAGGAATTTGGGTGTGACAAAAGCTTACTGCCTCATATCTACTGTTTTCTTATGAGTGATGTGTAACATCCCCAAAACCATCCGGGATATTACAGCGCCGTGGGTCCTGCGCGAACCCACCGTGCTAAAAACCGTTTACAAAACCAATTCAAAAACACCAAAAGGCTGATGGCGGTAATATTTTGCAAGTACTCAAATATTTTCAAAAGCATAATTTTGAAATACCGTCATAAAATACCATTTGAAAATACAAGGCGAAGTGCCAAATCTCGATAGTTCAAAATGTACGTTAAGCTACCACTTAAACGTACCGATAAAATAGTTTAGGAAAAAGGTTTAACGAAATAACTCAAGTTCACAAAATGCCAAAAAGGCCCTTTTAAAATACACACACGCAGCGGATAAAGATACCGAAAAGCCATTTTGAGATATACACACGCAATGGATAAAAACACGATTCAAAATACACATTTGCAAATGGAAATGAATAACTTAAAAGAAATACTCGATACTCCAAAACATGCCACCGCCAAGATCACATCGGAAGCTCATCCCTTCACGACAGCTACTAGCTCGATCTCCGAGTACCTAAAAATAAAGCCCACGACGGGGTCAGCCACAATACTCAATAATGATACCGATCACATCATCATAAATAATTACATACCAATGTAATAATACTGTAAGAATACTACCAACGTAATCTTACCGTTATAACCTTACCAATCCATGGCAATCCATACCAAATCGATCCTTACCATAATTCACATTTCGCATTCTCAAATGACGAAAAGAACTCAACAACAATTATACTGCATCGTATTCAAACAATACCAAGTGTCCTCAAATCGTCCTCATAACTCATAAGTGCGAAAATAATCCAACTGTGCAAATCCGTCCACGGATTACACAATCAAATCTCAACCTAGATAAACCAATAATACACAACATATCTGAGATCAACTACCATATGATAATGATAACAAATCCCGAACATCGACGTACAGTCTGAATGCTTATACGATCAATAACCAGATCAACCAAAACATCACTGAGAATATCATCGACATGATAAATCCAATACGACCAACAAAGGATCAACGATAACCGAGAGTACCCTCAACATGGTAAACTCCCAACACGATCAACAAAGGATCAACAATAATCGAGAATACCATCAACAAGGTAAACTCCAAATGATCAACAAAAGACCAATAATAACTGAGAATACCATCAACAAGGTAAACTCAAAATGATCAACAATAATGGATCTCAAAGAAATAACTCTGACTGTTGAACATACCACTCGGGCGAATGAACAACCAGTCACAAACCGTCGAACATACCCAACCATGAATGGAGGATGAACGACCAAACAATATGGCTCAAAGATGGAAATCATAGTACGCCCGATCCGAATATGTGTCAGTGCACATGTCCACCCCGTATACGGAATCCAGGATATACGTGGGACAATGTACCTAATTAGCCTCAACGAACTACGTCTCGTGTACACAGCCTTTCACGGAAAATATTCACGCATGACTATATATGTGCCCGGCTAAAAATCCTACACAATATCGAATCGAACGCAGATATGACTCCAGATATGTCACGATGCAACATGACAACGAAACTCAAAGAAACACATATCCAATAAGGATCTAAAGACTCACCGAAGTGAACAACAATAGTCTAACAATGAAAAGTCAACACGACCAATCAATATCCAAAACAACAATCCTGGGATCATCATCCCCGACAAATGATCAACACGATCAACGATCTCAATACAATCAGCCCTGGGATCATCATCCCTCAGCGAAATAATCAATATCGACACGATAACTATCCTTGATATCCGATATTCTATATCCTTGACGAACGATAACTCACGTCTTCCCTGAACACAATTAAATCATATACCTTATGATTTATTACAACCAGAGTACGATATATGAACCATTATCCCGACAACTTACATTTCTAACAACATTGCTATACGAATTATAAATGAAATGAAAACGAAACCATTCATCGAATATTATAAAATGAACAAGTATAAACTTGCCTCGATACCGATACCACGAAGCTGTTACCAAAATCCATTGCCTTTGTCTACGAGCTCCTTAGCCCCGACCAAAAGAAATCTACGAACTCTTTATCCTCAACCGCAACACAACGGTCATAATCCACGATCAAAACATCACAACCTATTGCAATAATCAATTAACACACATCCGATAACAATCAATAACCGACATACTCAACCAACAAACTCAACGGTTCAACGAAACCTCGATCATATACATAATACCAAATAATCCAACTCAACAAATACGAACCCATATCCACGATACAAGCCGCAACTCGATGATCACAAATAACAATCAATAACCGATCAACAACGGTTCTACAATATCCCGATTAAACACATATCCAAACAACCCGAACCAATCAAACACGAATTCAAAACCACAATACGATTCCACAATCCGAATATCATATCCATAATCTATTTAAACCATCAAGGGTCTAACATTACCGATTCCAAATTCAATCTTAAATATGGTTACAAGTTTCCTCCTTGTAAATTCATAATATAAACCAATTACCGATTATCATCATCAATCCGGACGATCCGATTAATTCAACATCATAGATAACCATATTCCAAAGGTTTCAAATAATTCCATTATCCGAATTGAATACTTATTCAATAAGTATGAATATCCAAATTCAAACATGAATAATAATTCCAATCAAACTCAAATCATATTCGTATTCCTATACGAATATTGTACCAAGATACATAACTTAGTTCTAAACGTGAATATTCCATATTCATATCCAAAACACCAACACTTTAAAACGTATTCATCAAATCAATGATCAATTCATCTCGACATTAAGGATTTTATAACATATTCGATTCCAACTTCAACTCCAAATACGAAGACAAAACTCCTTCTTGCTCATACTTGTAAATTCGTAGAAAACAATTTACCGATTATTATCGTGAATAATCACATTCCAAAATTATCCGAAATCCTTCCAAAATCATAACATGTAACTCAAGAGTTCTTTAAGAACACGAAATATCCAAATTCACGTTCATAATCCATAAAACAACATAACCCGATGTTTTCTAACATCTAAACAACCCTTAATCATAATTCAAGGTGTATATAATCATGTCCTTCAACATATACTTCTCATAACATCATGAATCGCAACAAACCACCAAGAACATCGAGAATACTACGATTCCATAATCATAACAACATAATCGAATCATTTGATCACCAATTCATTATCTTCCTTTAACAAAATTCCCATAATTACCAAGAATCATCACAACAATATCATTTCCATCACCATTCATACGAAAACGTGTAGAATTTTCCAAGTTCTACTCATTGAGACATTTCATCGAACACTTTGAAGGCATAGTCCAATTCAATAGATTATTCAAAGAAATACTCGAATTCTTTCCACAAAACTTCAAGAATAATGAATGATTACAAGTTTACAATCAAGTTCAATCAACAATCAATCAAAACGAAGCAAATCGCCAAAACACCAAGAAACCTCAAGAACATCCAAAACCAAAAGTTTAGGTGTTCTTACCTTCGATCCGGTGGAAGATGATGTTAATCCATGATTCCAACTTCCAAAACATGTTGTTATAAGTTGCTCATACTCAAATCCATCAATTCTTGCCAAGGAATCGCGAAGAAACGAAGAAAACGAAAATGAGTAGGTGACTCGGCCTGTGCCTTTAAATAGGCGGGACTCACGACCATTACGTACGTAACCGGCGGGTCCTTACGCACGAGAGGCCGCGCCACCCTACCGCCTAATTCGCCGGAACCCTTACGACGTAATCGGCACCGCTTACGACGTAATCGCTGGGATTCGTGCCTAAAACGAAGGCCAGTAAGCGGTAAAACGAAAATTAATTCGATCCGAATCCCTACGAGGATCGATCGAGCTACGATATACGAATATCAAAAAGAATAACAACAGATATAGAAACTCACCCTTGTAGTCCGTTGATTAGATGGATAACCTTCTCTTGAGCTATTCCCAAGCTTTGCTTGATCTCTATGAATCTATTCCGCTTCAAGCCCTTGAACGATCCAACGTCGAAAGCACCGCGTCTCTACTTGCCACGCGCCGGAAAAACGAACGGAATGACAACACTTTGCTATCCTCCGAGGATACGGCTAGAGCTAGATGATGAAGCTATTGATTTTGATGAATATACTCCAAGTATGTTTATCAAAATTCTCTCAATATTTTTTCTCAATTTTCTCCAAGAAAATGAAGAAGAAGTTAGTGGAGAAGATGAAGATGAGTATGAACACCATGAAATGAACTCTAAGTTCTATTCTCTCTCTCCTTCAAACTCACCTACGTATTTCTCTCCTCCAAGGTGTGAATTATATATGTTATATGATGAAGTCTTCTCAATCACAAGCTTACATATATATTCTTTATTCACCTTCCACCAAACTTATACAACTCATTCACATGAGAGGTATCCCCACCATGTCAATATCATCCATATAAAATGGAAACAAAAGACAAGGGGAAATTAGGTGGAAAAGAGGAGGGTGGCCATGATGAAAAACGACGAAGTTCGGTTCTGCTTTGACTCCGAAAGTCCAAACAGATAAACTCCGATTCCGCTTCGATGTATTTATATCGATTAATTAATCCAATTAATTAAACATATCAAATACAAAATAATATAATTAATTTCTCCAAGAAATAATTATATACATGAATTAAATTAATCACCCAGTAATTTATTTAATTCATTAGGCCGTAAATCAATTTATCCAATAAATTAATTTAGACATCTAATGTCCCAAATTTAGATATCCAATATCTAATACACATAATGAGAGAATTAGCTTGATTCATTTCGCTGTCAATCCTAATGCGCGACTCGGTAGGTCCGTCTCGATCAAGAATGGGAGGAACCAAAGAGTAGTAGCACCACCTAGCCACTGGCGCCTACACTGCACTTAACCGAGAACGAATGATTGGGATCATTCAAGAACCATTCTGTCGTGACTACCAAGAACGATAAACCCTTCTTTCAAATATCCCGATCAAGTTATAGGTCACGATCACCAAACCCTATCTCGTACTTGATGCTATGCATGCGTTAATGCAAATCGAGATCATCGAGTCGCCGTGTATCTAATACAACTAGCTCCAATGCTTTGGCCAAAGACTTATGATCTCATCTGCCAATAACCACATAGGACATATAACCCGTTCACTAACAGGAGAAAGAATTCTATCTTGGTATTCAGTAGGACCTACTACTTGCCCGTCAAGATGTATGTCGAGGTTGACCCCCGCCTTCCGGTTTACAGGGTCGAACTACTCTAATGAAAATCTTGATGTCACAAGCACATCCCTACTAAATCCTCAAGTCGAAGGTTCACGAATACCTATCACAACCTTTCGATTCCGTCATTGACTGTCCCGGAGTGAAATCTGTGTGACGAATCGAGAGTGAGTCGGTTCGAGTATACTAATCCAATTAGCATACCTATAACGTGTCCTCACACTAACCATTAGTGTTCGACAGGCACTCTACTTGTCAAAGAACACGTCATACAAGTCTTCACATAAACTTAACGCCCAGTCAAGTTTCATCGACTTGCGAATGATTAAGTATTTGAGCTATAACCTTTCCAGTGCCGACCCCCTTATCCAATAAGGAGTGGAACGTTTTGCTCTCAAATACACGGACTAGTTTCTATATGTTTATTTACGAGTTAGGAATGCCAGTAAGTACCAGTAAATAAAGAAACATTCATTTGCCTTATATAAATGGTTTACATAATAACAAGTACAATGCCCTCACTCAACAACCTCTGAGTGGCATTCGAGGGCATACTCCTAACAATCTCCCACTTGCACTAAATGCCACACACTATGGTATCTAATACCCATGTTCTCCAGATGACGCTCCAAGCTAGTCTGAGAAAGTGGCTTGGTCAGTGGATCGGCGATGTTGTCGGCCGAGTCTACTCAGGCGGACAATGTATCCCTTGTGAACAAATTCTCTTACGAGATGATACTTCCTCTCAATATGTTTGGTGCCGTTGTGAAACCTCGGCTCCTTGGCTCGCGCTATGACTCCGTCGTTGTCGCAGCATGAACAGCAAATCAAAGACATGGTATCATTTGAAGTTCTCCTAAACTTCTTAATCCGTAACCCTTCCTTGAAGCCTCCGAGGTCGCTTGATACTCACCGACAGTGGAATCGGAATCGCGCTTTGCTTGGCACTACGCCAAGATATCGCTCCTCCATTAAGAGTAAATATGTAGCAGTGGACATCGAGTCGCCCTTCAGTCCTTGGAAGTCCGAATCGGTGAATCCCACCACATCCAAATCTCCACCACCATACATAAGAACCATATCTCTGCTCTTCTCAAGTACTTGAGAACGTTCTTTACAGTCCAATGTTCCCTACCTAGGTTTGCTCGAAACCTACTCACCACGCTTACAAAGATGCGCGATGTCGTCTTGTACACAACATAGCATACATAAGGTTACCCACGGCCGAAGCATATGGTATATTACTCATTTCCTTGCGTTGTTCCTCACTTTGAGGACACATCTTCAAGGTGAGTTTTATTCCATGTTGCATCGGTAGGAACCCTCTTTAGAATCATCCATCTTAAATCGCTTTAAGATCTTATCTATATAGAGGGCTTGGGAAAGGCCTATTGTTCTCTTCGCTCTATCCCAGAGCCGAATACCAAGAATATAGGTTGCTTCTCCCAAGTCTTTCATGGAGAAATTACTCGAAAGCCAAGCTTTCACGTAATCGAGCATTCCTACATCATTTCCTATTAGTAGAATGTCATCTACATATAGTACTAAGAATGCGATCTTGTCGCCACTAACCCTCTTGTATACACAAGATTCCTCTTCATTTTGCACGAAGTCAAACTCTTTGACCGTCTCGTAAAATGAAGGTCCCAACTACATGAAGATCACATACCCATTTCATGGAGTCTACATCCACCATTGCTAGGTCATTGGTCGCGGTCGGTCTCTTGTTTATCACTTGGAACCTCGAGGAAACCCGGTCCTCCAAGTGCATAAAACTATACCTCTCGTAAATGAGACACCCTACTAGACCTACGAGGTGGTTGTACTTGTGTTTCGTAAAGTTCAGCCTGGCTTGACAGTGTGTCTCCCGAGGAGTTTCATTGTATTCTTCTAAAGAAATACTTCTACTCGCTCCGCCTTCCCGAATGAACTCATCTTCCAGAAGTGTGCTTGTAAAGCAACAACGATCTGTCGATCTTCGGGCATGTAGAATAGATATCCCATCGTCCCAGATGAGAATCCAATGAAACGTCCCTTTGTGGACCTAGCTTCCAACTTCTCCACCTTAGTCTTCTTGACATAGGCGGGACATCCCCAAATCCTAATGTGATTAAGACTTGGTTTCCTTCCCTCCCACATCTCATGTGGAGTTTTAGGAATGGATTTGGAAGGACATCTGTTCAAGATGTAAGCGGCAGTCAGGAGTGCATACCCTCATAGGTAAATCGGCAAGTCAAGATAGCTCAAGATGGAACGGACCATGTTCAACAAGGTCCGGTTCCTTCTTTATGACACACTATTTAACTGAGGAGTACCTGGAGGTGTTAGTTGTGAAACTATTCCATGTTTCTTAAGGAACTCGTCAAACTCCGTACTCATATACTCGCCACCTCGGTCCGACCAAGTGCTTTGATATGATTACCGCTTGTTTCTCGACTAGGGCCTTGAATTCCTGGAATTTCTCAAAGGCCTCAGATTTATGTTTCATTAAGTATACATAACCATACCTAGTATGATCATCTGTAAACGTAATGAAATATTGATATCCGTCGCGTGCTGCTTCCAAAGCACCAGATACGTTGGTATGGATTAATCCTACTTATCGCTTTTTCAAATGTCCCTGTGAAGGGGACTTAGTCATTTTGTCTTTAAGGCAAGATTCACAAGTAGGAAGGGATCCGATCCCAATGGACCCATAAGTCTATCTTTTCCATCTTGTAAACCTTGGTCCGACCAACATGACCAAGTCTAAGATGCCATTTCAAAACTTGATTGGTTTCATCCCTACCACGTTTTCTAGTCATAGTATTCACAACTACTTTGTTGTTGAGATTTAGATGATACAATCCATTTAACAATGTAGCAAGCATCCACTAGTTTATTTTAGAAATAAATTTTATGGAACCATCACCAATGAAAAATGAAAAGCCTTTTCGGTCCATGACCGAATGGATACAATGTTTTTGTGCCCCTTGGGCAAAACAAGTACATCTTCTAAAGTCAAAACAAAGCCGGATTCTAAACCCAAAAGAAGTGATCCTATGTGGTCGCCTCGACACTATGCCCGCTCCGACCGTGATCATAACTTCTCCACTCCAAGCTTCCTACTTTGTTCCGCATCCCGATTCACGGTACAAATATGAGAACTAGCACTAATCCAAAGATTCAGAAGTAGAAAATACAAGAGCAGTAACAATTTGTTTCCAAAACTAAAAGTTCTCAGACCAAGTGCCATGAAGAATCGGACCTCTAGCCCAAAGGGCCGAGCTCACCGCACTTGAGACAAGCATCCTTCTTCTTCTTGTTCTTTGGAACCATCGGGCCTTGCCCTTACCCTTAAGGTCCTTAGCTTGTGGTCCATCCGCTTCTTGGTCTTTTTCTTCTTATTCTTAGACTTAGAAGTCCAAGAAATCACAAGTGCACTCCTTCATCCGCGGGTCTTCATCCGAGACCGAGCGGTCACCGCTTGTTCATTAGCCTGGCTAAGTTACATGCAATCTCATTGCGCTTGAAGTTCATAACAAACTGTGAGAAGGAATCAGGGAGAGACTGTAGGATAAGGTCGGTTTGGAGAGAAGTATCCATTTTAAAATCAAGAGCCTCCAATCTCTCGATCATGGATATCATTTTGAGGACGTGTTCCCCAACCTTCTCACCTTCCTTCATCCTTGCACCGAGCTTGCTTGGATATCTCATATCTAGATTCACTGTGCTCACCATAAAGCTCGGTTAAGTGAGATAGAATCTGCATAGCAGAAGTCATTTTCTCATGAGCTCTTTGAAGCTCATTAGACATGGAAGCCATCATATAAGCACGGACTTTCACATCATCCTTAACCCACTTTTCGTGGTTTTCAATCTCTTCCTGATTGGCTCAGGTCCGCACAGGAGGCGCCGGAATGTCCGTCTCCAAGACGTATCCCAGTGCCTCTATACTGAGGACAATCATCAGATTGCGGAGCCAATCCACAAAGTTAGGTCCCATTAAGGTGTTCTTTTCGAGTAGAATTGCGAGTGGATTCATTGTCATATTGAGATTTGTCTGCATTAAGTACGATAGATTAATTAGTGACTCATTCAATTATGTTCTGAGTATAGAATTAAGGTCTTTTCAATTCTTGTTACCCAGCTCCCACTATTTTTATCGGAATAACACACTCCCATGTGAAATCCGGAAGTATCGTCGCTCTACTTCATAGTGGTGATCGAGTTCTTTATAAATCTTAATAGAGGGCAACCGAACAGGTTTCTAGTCTATTAATTTTCATAAAGTGGTGTACAACACCAACCCATCTAATGGATGATTCGATCTTCTTTTTCCCCTTGTTCACTCCCCTCAACCTATACGGTTTCTATGGTTCGTGAACAAGTTAAGTTTATACCATCGACGCAAATCAGTTTCACAATTGAATCTTATCCGACAACCTATCGGTTTCTAGGGATAAAATTTGCTCCAACCGAAGGCATCCAATGCGCTCCCAATAATTTATCCGTCCTCCCGAATGACTACCCCGATAACTCTAAGCATAGCACATCCGGTTGATTTCAATTTTCCGAAAACTCGACGGAGGGAAGGAAAACCTTGAAACCTTATAAACTTAATTATTTGTTGTGGGAGAATTATCGCGATTAACGTTACACTTTGCACATTAATCGTTAAAGCGCGTTTGTGGCATTCATACAATATGAAACAACCATTCACGACCCAGTTGCTACCAACATGTGGTTCATGGACCGTTCCTAGAAAACAAAAACTCCGTAATCTAATTACAAGTCTTCGTCTTGAATCTTCGTCTTCTCGAAATGGATCTTCCTCCGGTCTTCGTCATTACATATAAATTTTACATCAAAAATTGCATCCTAGATACAAACATTTCTAGTAAAATAAATAGGCTCAAAACGGCCTTTATAACCCAATCGAATAAAACGAACGATTCAAAAACTAAGTCCACGAACCACATCCCCATTCAAAAGCATTCATCCAATAAATACTAAATAAATGGAAAGCGTAGAGATACATTGATCCAATCAACAATACGAACCGATCCAATCGATTCACACAATCGGTAATATGATAACGTTCAAAATAATTCGGTCGACCATAAATATTCCAATTAATCAAATTTTCCTTATAAAATGAAATACCATAAATCATTTTAATCATATTAAATCCAATTTAACATGAGGGAGATTAATTTTCAAGAATACACGAAAAAATCGAGCAGGGGCGAAAATGGCCAGCCATGGCCGAGTCACTGTCGGCATCTTTCCGGCAGACTGGCCTGGCATGACCGAGTCACGCTCGGCAGCTACCGGCCAGGCACGGCCCGTGTCTCCTGACACGGTCGGGCAGTGGCCTGGGGACTGCCTCACACGGCCCGTGTCACCAGACACGGCCGAGTCACCCTGGCAGCTTCCTGCCCTTTGTCCGAAAAGTCGTCCGATGACGATTCGGAGCTCGATTTTCGACCGGATATCCAATATCAATATTTTTCAACATTCATATCTTCAATATAAATCATATTTCCAAGAAAATAAGATTTATATTTAGACATAAACTTACGAAAAATATAACTACAACGAACGTAAAAATATATACCACGATTATGACTAAAATGATTCCAAATCATTCACCATCTAATCAAGCATTCCAAATGCCAATATCGTATATACGATCGCAAGACCTACGCTCCGATACCACTGTTGTAATTCGGTGCCTAAAACGAAGGCCCAGCGGAAGCGGTAAAACGAAAATTAATTCGATCCGAATCCCTACGAGGATCGATCGAGCTACGTATATACGAATATCAAAAAGAATAACAAGAGATATAGAAACTCACCCTTGTAGTCCGTTGATTAGATGGATAACCTTCTCTTGAGCTATTCCCCAAGCTTTGCTTGATCTCTACGAATCTATTCCGCTTCAAGCCCTTGAACGATCCAACGCCGAAAGCACCGCGTCTCTACTTGCCACGCGCCGGAAAAACGAACGGAATGACAACACTTTGCTATCCTCCGAGGATACGGCTAGAGCTAGATGATGAAGCTATTGATTTTGATGAATATACTCCAAGTATGTTTATCAAAATTCTCTCAATATTTTTTTCTCAATTTTCTCCAAGAAAAATGAAGAAGAAGTTAGTGGAGAAGATGAAGATGAGTATGAACACCATGAAATGAACGCTAAGTTCTATTCTCTCTCTCCTTCAAACTCACCTACGTATTTCTCTCCTCCAAGGTGTGAATTATATATGTTATATGATGAAGTCTTCTCAATCACAAGCTTACATATATATTCTTTATTCACCTTCCACCAAACTTATACAACTCATTCACATGAGAGGTATCCCCACCATGTCAATATCATCCATATAAAATGGAAACAAAAGACAAGGGGAAATTAGGTGGAAAAGAGGAGGGTGGCCATGATGAAAAACGGACGAGTTCGGTTCGTTTCGGACTCCCGAAAGTCCAAACAGATAAACTCCGATTCCGTTTCGATGTATTTACATCGATTAATTAATCCAATTAATTAAACATATCAAATACAAAATAATATAATTAATTTCTCCAAGAAATAATTGTATACATGAATTAAATTAATCACCCAGTAATTTATTTAATTCATTAGGCCGTAAATCAATTTATCCAATAAATCAATTTAGACATCTAATGTCCCAAATTTAGATATCCACTATCTAATACACATAATGAGAGAATTAGCTTGATTCATTTCGTGTCAATCCTAATGCGCGACTCGGTAGGTCCATCTCAACAAGAATGGGAGGAACCAAAGAGTAGTAGCACCACCTAGCCACTGGCACCACACTGCACTTCAATCGAGAACGAATGATTGGGATCATTCAAGAACCATTCTGTCGTGACTACCAAGAAACGATAAACCCTTCTTTCAAATATCCCGATCAAGTTATAGGTCACTCTACCAAACCATATCTCGTACTTGATGCTATGCATGCGTTAATACAAATCGAGATCATCGAGTTGTCGTGTATCTAATACAACTAGCTCCAATGCTTCGCCAAAGACTTATGATCTCATCCGCCAATAACCACATAGGACATATAACCCGCTCACTAACAGGAGAAAGAATTCTATCTTGGTATTCAAGAGACCTCGCTACTTGCCCGCCAAGATGCACGCCGAGGTTGACCCCGCCTTCCGGTTATGTGGTCGAACTACTCTAATGAAAATCTTGACGTCACAAGCACATCCCTACTAAATCCTCAAGTCGAAGGTTCACGAATACCTATCACAACCTTTCGATTCCGTCATTGATCGTCCCCGGAGTGAAATCAGGTGACGAATCGAGGGTGAGTCGGTTCGAGTATACTAATCCAATTAGCATACCTATAACGTGTGCTCCCACTAACCATTAGTGTTCGATGTGCACTCTCCTTGTCAAAGAACACGTCATACAAGTCTTCACATAAACTTAACGCCTACCAAGTTTCATCGACTTGCGAACGATTAAGTATTTGAGCTATAACCTTTCCAGTGCCGACCCCCTTATCCAATAAGGAGTGGAACGTTTTGCTCTCAAATACACGGACTAGTTTCTATATGTTTATTTACGAGTTAGGAATGCTAGTAACTACCAGTAAATAAAGAAACATTCATTTGCCTTATATAAATGGTTTACATAATAACAAGTACAATGCCCTCACTCAACAACCTCTGAGTGGCATTCGAGGGCATACTCCTAACAGTAACTAGCCCTTACGGCCGTAACCGGCCACTGCCTTACATACGTAATCGGCCAGTCCTAGCCATCCCTGCGAGTCACTGCCGACCGTGATCGGCCATCCATGTAATCACGGCCGACCATGCTCGGCCATCCCAACGAGTCATGTCCGCCATGCTCGGCCATCCAGTGTCATCTCGGCCACGACTCGCCAGCCGCCCGTAACGCACGTAACACTTATTCCGTTGCGCATTTAATACGACGCTGACTTGCTACAAGATGATACTCGACATTACGCGTAATACACCCCGTATAACGCACGTAACTCCATCCGTTGACTCACTGTCCCACATCTGCGCCGAAAGCCGCCACCACGGGCCCCACCGTCCGATTCCTCTTGTTACGCACGTTATGTACGCTATATAACGACGTAGCTAACACATTTTACGACGTAAGCTCCAAGGCTTAACGCATTTAATGGCTTTTATACTTAGCCAAAAATCCAATCGTTTCGTCCGACGCCTCGACGCATAAAAATACAAACATACGGCATACCGAATACACATATCAATCCAAAGATATTCTCATACGGTATACCCGATATCCGAATCAGTTCAACCTCATACAACATATCTCGAATATATCTCACAATCCAAAAACGATAATCACACTAGTATAATCGTGGTTCTCAATTTATTTTATCCATACCGTATAGATACCAAACTATACAAGATATCTCGTATAAAATAGCGCGAAAAATTTATATCAAAATCCTGTATTACATACTACCCCCTTAAAATAAGTTTCGTCTCGAAACTTGCAACGATACCAACAACAGATAAATCCAAAATTTCCAACTCATCACGAAAAATCAATCGTCGCCACAAGCGAATAACCAAACCAATGTACTTACAAAGTGCGTGAAGCCGATGATTTCTCGTGATACTAGCACACGACTCCCATACGAAGTCTCAACACAACCAACACACACCAATATCATAAATAGCGCTTTGAAAAGAATCACGAATATTTTGGAAACTCCAAAATCGATTCGACTCAAAAGTAAGAAAAACTCATTTTCAAAAGCCACGCTACTACTCTGTGAGAGCCACATAACACACACGTCCGGGTTTCACAAAACCCAAGCTCGATACCATCTTCCGTAACACCCCAAAACCATCCGGATATTATAGCAGTGGGTCCTGCCACGAACCCACCGTGCTAAAAACCGTTTACAAAACTAATTCAAAACGCCAAAAGGCTGATGACGGTAATATTTTGCAAGTACTCAAATATTTTCAAAAGCATAATTTTGAAATACCGTCATAAAATACCATTTGAAAATACAAGGCGAAGTGCTAAATCTCGATAGTTCAAAATGTACATTAAGCTACCACTTAAACGTACCGATAAAATAGTTTAGGAAAAAGGTTTAACGAAATAACTCAAGTTCACAAAATGCCAAAAAGGCCCTTTTAAAATACACACACGCAGCGGATAAAGATACCGAAAAGCCATTTTGAGATATACACACGCAGCGGATAAAAACACAGTTCAAAATACACATTTGCAGCGGAAATGAATAACCAGAAAAGAAATACTCGATACTCCAAAACATGCCACCGCCAGTATCACATCGGGAAGCTCATCCCTTCACGACCGCTACTAGCTCGATCTCCGAGTACCTAAAAATAAAGCCCACGACGGGGTCAGCCACAATACTCAATAATGATACCGATCACATCATCATAAATAATTACATACCAATGTAATAATACTGTAAGAATACTACCAACGTAATCTTACCGTTATAACCTTACCAATCCATGGCAATCCATACCAAATCGATCCTTACCATAATTCACATTTCGCATTCTCAAATGACGAAAAGAACTCAACAACAATTATACTGTACTGTATTCAAACAATACCAAGTGTCCTCAAATCGTCCTCATAACTCATAAGTGCGAAAATAATCCAACTGTGCCAAATCCCGTCCGCCGGATTACACAATCAAATCTCAACCTAGATAAACCAATAATACACAACATATATGTAGATCAACTACCATATGATAATGATAACAAATCCCGAACATCGACGTACAGTCTGAATGCTTATACGATCAATAACCAGATCAACCAAAACATCACTGAGAATATCATCGACATGATAACTCCAATACGACCAACAAAGGATCAATGATAACCGAGAGTACCCTCAACATGGTAAACTCCCAACA
The DNA here is from genome assembly GCA_033398695.1 of Orobanche coerulescens. Lineage (NCBI taxonomy): Eukaryota > Viridiplantae > Streptophyta > Magnoliopsida > Lamiales > Orobanchaceae > Orobanche > Orobanche coerulescens. The sequence continues at coordinate 9,231,507 of CM065814.1, forward strand.
CGATCAACAAAGGATCAACAATAATCGAGAATACCATCAACAAGGTAAACTCCAAATGATCAACAAAAGACCAATAATAACTGAGAATATCATCAACAAGGTAAACTCAAAATGATCAACAATAATGGATCTCAAAGAAATAACTCGATCGCTGAACATACCCCTCGGGCGTATGAACAACTGGGCCACAAACCGTCGAACATACCCAACCATGAATGGAGGATGAACGACCAAACAATATGGCTCAAAGATGGAAATCATAGTACGCCCGATCCGAATATGTGTCAGTGCACATGTCCACCCCGTATACGGAATCCAGGATATACGTGGGACAATGTACCTAATTAGCCTCAATGAACTACGTCTCGTGTGCACAGCCTTTCACGGAAAATATTCACGCATGACTATATATGTGCCCGGCTAAAAATCCTACACAATATCCAATCGGAACGCAGATATGACTCCAGATATGTCACGATGCAACATGACAACGAAACTCAAAGAAACACATATCCAATAAGGATCTAAAGACTCACCGAAGTGAACAACAATAGTCTGACAATGAAAAGTCAACACGACCAATCAATATCCAAAACAACAATCCTGGGATCATCATCCCCAACAAATGATCAACACGATCAACGATGGGACGCGTGCGGACTTCTCATTGGCTCGCACGTCTGGCTGCCAACAGCAACCTCGGACTTTAAGGAAACAGTTCCACGTGATGGGACGATCGCCTACCTTATTCTAATATAGAAAACGGCGGTCGCCCGCGATCGCCGGGGAGGACCTAGCAACCTATTCTACTATAAATAGAAGGCCTCCAACAGTGGCCTAAGCACGGTGAAATTACTTGACGGAAATTCAGTCACACATACTGATAGAGTGAAAAACAGCACAAAGACAACACAGTTAAATTCATTCACGTATACAGAACATAAAAAGCAAGAACTCACAGAGCATCATATCTGGTTCTTCCGGCAATCTTCACACTCTATAGCTGAGATAACTAGAGTCCTTACACTCATTGTAATCGCACTCTAACATTAATATTTGTACTCCAAAGTATTTGTATTAATAATATCTCGCGAGAGCATTCAAGCCCAGGACTAACAACATCAGACAAGTTTTGGTCAACACAGAATATCAGAGAGGTTTGACCAAAACCTATCTGCAGTCGAGTTATCAGACGAGAAATAGTCAACATAAATATCAGCTGAAGTTTGACCATCAGATCAGAGAATATTCATCAGGTTAGAGAACTTCAGTCATCAAAGCAGAGAACTTTATCTCAGGGAACTTCTACCAAGATATGTCAAAGAAGTTTACATCAGAGAAGGTTGACCGCATATCAGACAGGTTTGACCAAGAGATATCAGATAAGTTCCTAAATAAGAAATATCAGCCAAGTCCAAGAAACTCAGTCCACGTCAACAAGCGTTGAAAGTCAACAAATACGGAAAGCCACATGCAGACGTAAGGAGACAAGCTCGAAAGATTCCCGAAAATCTAGGTATAAAATATTCCTTGAGATCCGCATTCTCAATACTTATGATTATTCTAATCAAGAAAAACAGCGCTAAAAAAGAAAGTCTTTCAAACTTTCGGAAATGAAAAGGGGAATCAAGTCGTGCAAATGTAATGATATGATAAATAAAGAAGTCCACTCTCCAACGGACCGATTTATTACAAGAGATGCAATGGCTATGAAGGAAGCTCAAAGGATCGTTCTATAAAAACCTGAAGATATGAATTGAGCAAAGTACGATGCAAACAATACTTACAAGCGAAAAAAAATAATCAAAGCAAACAAGCTATCAAAGAGATCTAGAGCATCGTGAAAGAGCAAAGCTTAACAGTCATATTCTGAGAAGCTCTTTAGTTGGAGTGTTGAACAATTTATTTTGATGATGATATATTTCAAAACATTTAAAACAAGACTCGAGCGTAGTGTAAATGTTTCAAAAATACATAGCTAGCGCACGCTACATTTATGGGATAGCGCAGGCTATCGAGCAGTCACCTGAAGTTAGAAACCTGCCTGCACACAACACGGAAATCTACCTCATGACCAAGCGCACGCAAGCTATTGTGTTATTTACTTTCCCATGAAAGTGTTCTCGCATTTGTTTGTTACTCGACCATTCCAGCAATATCATCTCCGGATAATATTTCGGGTAACAACACATTGTAATCATCCTAGTTGTTGTATTTGAGCTTATATAGTTTAGTGACTGAGTGTTATACACGAAATCATACAAGAGAGAAAAAAGGTGGGATACGATTGGATTCGGTGTTATTAGGATCAAGGATCTGGCATTGTTAGAATCGCAATTGATATCTACATAAGGTTTATCTAGTACCCATAGAAAGCTAGATTGGTTGATTCCTTGTCCAATAGAAAAGGAAATTTAACTTGGACCGACATAAAGACAATTGATTGAACGGTTTTACTCGGACCGATAGAAGACGAGCTTGTAATGGTTATCCCTCGACCGATAGAAGAGAGGTGCAAAGGTTTATCTTTAGCCTATAGAAAATGATACCGAGAGATGACGTAGGCACGTTTGACCGAACCTCTATAAATCCTGTGTCGATTTATTTTCGCTCCTTTATTTAAAATCTCTTCCGCAACGTGAAAGAGTTTTACTACTCTATCTCCAAACGGCGATACCGACCAATCTTGCTCCAACAATTGGTATCGGAGCGATACCTCCTAGAAGAGGCTTAACATCTGAGGAGTCGATCCAAATGGTGTTTCAATTTGCCCCAGTATAAGGCCTTGCCGTGAAGTGACCTCCATTCTTTGATGGATCAAACTTCATGACATGGAAGAAGAAGATGTCAATATTCATCCGAGCCTATGACATCGAGCTATGGAAAGTGATTTGTCTTGGTCCCAAAATTCCAACGAACTCAAACGGAACTCTCAAAACCTTTGAAGAGTATGATGATGCGGATTGGAAAAATGACCACTATAATTGCAAAGCCACGCAATTATTATATTGTGCATTAAATCCGGAAGAACACAACCGGATATCCTCGTGTGATAGTGCAAAAGAAATATGGAAAATGCTTGAAGTCACACATGAATCATTTTCCAAAAATTAGTTTGTTCTGAGAAAGACTATGGAATTGATCATAATACTAATGATGATGAGTTTTGAGGTACATTTATAGTCTTGGATCATTTATAATGCGATAGTATGGTGGAAATGCCAAGAGTATTGCGAATAGACATTGTTGAGAAAATATTGTGTATTTGGGTCGACTTTGTAAGATCACTACAAATACTTATAAAGTCTAAAAATTCTGAAAGATAAACAATATAATAACTAATTGAGTTGTTTTTCTATTAGTTCAAACAGTAAGTCAATCGGATTCCGGACGAAGGAGTTATGGTCGAAATAAGAAAGACTACATTATTAGCATAAAGTGTATGATTAGCGCGCGCTAACTTATAGGGAGGGAGCGTTTTGGACTTCACTAGACTGCCTCATTAGTTCACGTTAATGCACCGATTAGTGCGCGCTAACAGTGTGAAATAGAATGTCCAGTTCTTCTTCATGCTCGTTAGCGTACGTTAAGTAATAGATCTTGCGCGCGCTACCTGAGTCCAGTATATAAGTTTGGACAGCAGCATTTTTCTTTATTTCTCTCATTTCTCACCCTTAGAGCCGACGGAGGGAGAGTGCGGCGACTTGGAGGTGGCATGGTGCGATTTTTCACCATATATCATCGATTATGAGTTCCTAGTGTGGATTAAACAACATCTAATCCTTCATTCTTTGTCGGATCGAAGGTACTATTCTTAAATCCGTAGAGTTGACTTTTTGGGGTTTTGTTCTTGATTTTAATTTCAGTCCGACTTTTATGAATTGGTTAGGGCTATTGGATGTTGTTGATTGTATTCTATAGATTGTATATCCATATTTTGAGTTGTTTAACTCGATTAGCAATTTGAGTGTTCTTGAGGAACCGTGAATATTTAATGTTCGATTAAATATTTTAAGGGTTAATAGGCTAAAACATCACTGAACTCTTCACCAACTTGCAGTTGGGTCACTGAACTCAAAAAGTTTGCAGTCAACTCATTGGACAAATAAAAACTTTCAAATGGGTTTCGGACGTTAGAAAAAATGAAATTTGGACTGAAAAATGACGTGGCATGCTGATGTGTTTTAATTTTTTAACGGAGATTTGTCACAAATTAACGGAGCACCGTTAAAGTCAAAGAAAAGTTAACGGTCATGAATTTTTTTAATTGTTGAGTGATTTCATTGCAAACTATATTTAGTTATGTTATCTACAAGCAAACTTTTTGAGTTCAGTGACCCAACTGCAAGTTGGTGAAGAGTTCAGTGATGTTTTAGCCTATTAACCCAATATTTTAATGGGTTTCCTTCGGTTGTTGCACTGTTGGTTTCTGTCATTAATGGTGGTAGTCCTCGTAATGATGCGTGAATTGGGATGTTAAACCTCGATGGCTGTGATATTAATTGTCTGGTGAATTCTATGGACGAGAATGGTTATGTGATTTGCCTTGAACATACGTGGCTGAAGTTGTATGATATCTTGATTGAAACTTGTGTGGTTTTTCAATATGAATTTGTGCTTATGTGATGTTTCGTATCTAAAGTCGAGGAGGGGGGGAAGTGTCGTCGGGTCTTATACGCTGCAATGAGCGGCTTCTGGTGATGAACGATGGTGTCACCGAATGCGTGAATTCAAGGGGAGGCTCCCGTCGTGGAGTGACGCCGGTATGGTGACATGGTTTCAAGGGACGGCCCCGATAGATAGTGAATGTCGGTGCACAATGCGTGTCAATGTGTGGCTCCTGGCATGCTTCAGACACTACAAAAAAATAATTTTTACCGACGCCAAAATGGCGTTGGTAAAATAGAAAATGACGTTGGTAAAAAAATTACCGACGCCATTACCGACGGCAACCCGCCGTTGGAAAAACGCTCGACGGTAATTTTTTACCGACGCCATTTTCCGACGCCGACATTTACCGACGCCATTTTTGGCGTCGTTAAATTAAAAAAAAATTTAAAAAAGTCAGGTCAGGACTCAGGCGGGGCTCAGGCGGGTTAGGTTCGAGCTCACGCGGGAGGTTGGCCAGTCCATTCGGGGTCCGGCGGGTCGGGTGCGGGTCGGGCGGATCAGTTCGGGCTCCATTCAATTTCAAATGGTTGAGAAGGATTTTGGTTTATAAACCACCAAAACATTGATGTTTTTCGATGTGGTATTGTGTTAAAAATTATCGGCCGAAATGGCGTCAGTAAATTATAAGTTTAACAACGTCGGTCTTTGGCGTCGGTAAATGGCGTCGGTAAAAACTGTTTTTGTAGTGAGAGTAGAGGATACTTGTATGATAGTCAAGTCCCCGATACCAAATGAAATCGTGTTTTTGAATCCTCTTTTGAACCCTTTTTAGAATAATGGTATCTATCATTAAAAAAATCAAGGTGTTAAATTACCAAGACTTCTAACAGGATCTCCGAGGGTTTGTTAGTCCTTGATTGTGTTGAGCATAATTTCGCTATGAAAGCTCGTATTGGCTCAAAAACCCCGAGAGACTTTGAAACTACTTTCTAAAGTGTTTCCATGTATTGGGTCAAGGACCCCGAGAGACTTTGAAAGTATTTTCTAAAGTGTTTTCGTGTAGTGGGTCAAGGACCCTGAGGGACTCTGAAACTACTTTCTAAAGTATTTCTGTGTATTGGGTCAAGGACCCCCAAGAGACTTTGAAACTACTTTCTAAAGTATTTCCGTGTATTGGGTCAAGAACCCCGAGAGATTTTGAAACTACTTTCTAAAGTATTACTGTTCGGTTTTCGAACCTTCTTAAATCATTTAAATCGTCCCGAGTCAATAATGGCATTTTTAAACTATTTTATTAAAATGTTCTTCAAATGTACTTCTAAATGATTGAACTAATTCTCTTGATTCAATGGGGCATTTCTAGAAAAACCTTGTATTTTTACTTCTCTTGTAAGAATGTGTGACTTTATGAATGGTTGGTATTCTTGTGTGTGTATTTCCTTTAGTGATGTGTGGATCTTGTGATTTGTGTTGCATTTGTGAATCGTTTAGATTGGTGTGAATATCTCTCATATAACTTGTATATTATGTACTTGCACTAGCAAAATTCCAGTTTACTAACCCCAGTATTCGGGGATGGTATCTGTTATGTATTCAGTCTTTGCGGCTCGAGCTTGATCCTTTGGATCGTCTTGACAGAGGATGAAGGGAAGCGATGCTAATCACACAAGAGTCCAAGTCTTTTTCTTTAGTCTGTTGTAATCAAGGGCTATCTTTGTTGATTAATCACCCTTGTATGGATGCGAGTTGTGTTGTGGAATTGAATTATATTTTTCTTACATATTAAATGCTTAACCTCGATATGGAGTTGTTTATCATGATGGTCTTGTGTATGTCTAGTGACATTCTCGGTCCGTTATCGTATCTTTTGACCTCAGCGGTCATTGGTGTTATTGTAATATTAGGTGTATAGCTTGGTAGATCCTTATGAAAAGGGTCTACGACACTGTAATATTTCAAGTTCGAACCGGGGGTGTTACACCATGAGAAGTAAGTTGTGAAACAATTCCACAACTCATAAGATGATCATCAAATTCTTGGCTTAAGTATTCGCCACCTCAATCCAAGCGAAGGACTTTACTTGTCTTGCCGAGTTGATTCTATACTTCGCTCTGGAATATTTTATACATTTGAAAAGATTCATGTTTATGCTTCATAAGATAAACATATCCATACCGACTAAAATCATTGGTAAAAGTGATGAATGATTGGTATCCGCCTCTGGCATGAGTGCAAAGAGGTCTACATACATCAATATGTACTAGGCCTAATAGATCACTAGCCCTTTATCCATGACCGGTGAAAGGATTCTTCGTCATCTGGCCCAATAAACAAGATTTCCATGCCCCACATGACTCATAGTTAAAGTAGTCTAAAAGTCCATCGTGATGGAGTTTATAAATGTATTTCTAGTTTATGTGGCCAAGTCGATAGTGCCATAAGTAAGTCGGATTAGAATCATGGGGCTTAGGTTTCTTGGTTGCAATGTTATAGACTTCCAAAGTATTGGACTCATTTATTTCAATACTGTATTCGGCTTAAGCCTTTGTAGCAAGAACCAATTCGAACTAAGCTGGCAAGGAGCCCAAGGTGCGGAGCGAAAGTAGAACCAAACATTCCCTATCTTCGCTTTCTGTATGTGTTCTATTGCGACTCTGGAAAGCACGAAAGGCCAATATATAACTTTACAGTACCATAAACTACAAAAAAATATGAATGATCTTATTCTTAATGAGAAAACTGTAACCTTCACAATCTAATGTAGAAACTGAAATAACCTTCATATTTATAGCAGAAACATAATAGCAATTGTTCCAGACTAACAAAATCCCATTGGGTAAAACTAGATCATAAGTTCCAACGGCTAGTGCAGCAACTCTTGCTCCATTTCCAACTCTTAGATCCACTTCCCCTTTCTTCAGCTCTATACTGCTTCTCAACCCCTGCACATTTGTATAAACGTGAGATTCACATCCAATATCCAATACCCAGGAGTTAGAAGTAGATAAGTTAACTTCTATAACAAATATACATGTGGTAGTATCACTACCTTTGGCATGCTTTAGCTCTTCCAAGTAAACTTTGCAATTTCTCTTCCAGTGTCCTAGTTTATTACAATGATGGAAATGTCCATCTTTGGGAGCTTTTGCCTTGAAAACCGGCTTAGCTGGGTCTTTACCTTGGCAACTTTTGCTTTACCTTTACCATTGTCTTTGTTCTTGAAGAACTTCCCTTTGCTGACTATCAGCACGTGACTTGGTTTATTCTTAATATTTTGCTCTGCTGTTTTAAGCATCCCATGCAGCTCAGTAATGAACTTCTCTATCTCATTCATATTATAGTTCATAATGAACTGACCGAAACTATCAGGAAATGAGTTTAGGATCACATCCATGGAGTGATCCTTAGAAAGAGGAAAACCAAGCCTATCAAGATGATCAATGTATCCTTTTCATCTTGAGTAGCGCCGACAGATGTACCATCAACCATAATGCAAGCATACAAGGCTTGAAGGGTCTCGTATCTCTCTTGCTTAACATGCTTTGAGAAAGTCTCCTTGAGGTGAGCATTAAGCTCATAAGCTTCCATTTCTTCCAGATTCCTCTGAAGTTCTGGACAAATGGTAGTCAACATAAGACAACTGATATCAATAGAATCATCACAATATTTATTCTATTTGTCTTTTGTTCCTTTGTTAGCATTGTCAGCAGGCTCATCGGGAATTTTTTCCTCAAGAATGTACAACTTTTTTTTCTTGCTTGAGAACTATTCTCAAGCTCCGGATCCAATCCAGATAGTTGTTGTCGTTTTCTTTGAGCTTGTCCTTCTCAAGTACGGATCGCAGTGAAATGGTGGATGTGTTGTTGGATGCAAAGTATTTAGTCACATTTATATTTCTCGATAAATACTCTCACTAAAACAAAATACCCTCAATTTTACAATATTTAAAATTTTAATGGGTTAAGACCCCATTTTGCATATTCTAAACTCAGCTTTGGCATGACACCTAGAATTGAGCTACTTTAGATGGATAACTCTTTATCGATTACATCATATGTAACTCTTAGGTTATACTTATGGGATTTAGCATCTTATGCCCAAGCATGTTATAATCCTATCTTATGCTTTAAGGTTCAAAACTATTTTGAATTCTTAGTTCATTAAAACACATAGGTATCACTATTACCTATCCTACCTTACCAAGATGATCTGCTCAAGATGATGAAAGTCTTGATAGAGGTTTTAATTGAACGGTATTAAAAAATTTAACGAGGGGTTTTATCATATGTTGCATGTCTGTGTAGGCTAACATACATCTAAACATACATCGCATCACATACATGCATAAATTTAAACATACATAGCATCACACGACATAATAAAGCATAAGACCGCGTGTAGCATGACCATAATCATAACGTGATTTTCATGAGCCAACATGAAAATCTCAAAGGCCAATCTAAAGGGTATAATTGGTCTTCGTTGACCTTCCAACTCCTTGGAACATCGTACGTAATCAATTGGCTTCTTGAGTCCGTCCTTCATGTCCCCCTTGTTACATTAATGAAAAGTTATACTACACTAATAAAGTAATTACAAGAGTGCAAACGACATATATGTCGTAAATAATAATAAATTAATAGACGACTTGGAGGCCGTACAAACCAATTATATTTAAACGACATGCAGGCTGTAAATCAACCTAAAAATAAACTGAATCATCCAATTAATTTAAAACTGGCAGGTTACCTATTAATAATAATTTGCGTCCAAGATAAACCAAACAAGTCACATAGCAAAGTGGTCGGCGGGATGAACAGCACCCCCAGCCACCCAGGTTCGAAACCGGGTCTGCGCAATATTTGCGCTATTTTCGTCCCCAATTTTTTCGCGGATCGCGGATCGGCCCATAGACGCGTGTTTTCAGTAACGCTAGCCCAGATCCCAGCGGACTGGCCCTATTCGTGACCCATTTCTGAACAAATCCCTCCAGAACAGTTTCTGGATATTAACAGTGCAGAAAATAGCAAAAAATAATATAAAATTTGATTTTTGATGATCCAATTAAATCAAATTTAATCAGAAAAACTATTTATAAAATTGCTTTATAAATAAGATCAAGAACATAATTCATATATTGAAAATATATAATCATGAACTACATAAATAATTAAACTACTTGCAAGTTGGTTCTGATACCACTATTGGGTCTTTTGTGTCTCTAATACGTGTAATTTGAGCAAAAACGCAGCGGAATAATAAATAAAAACCAAAATATGAGGATATTCATACAGTAATTCAATTGGTTTAATAAAGAGCTCATTGAATTACCTTAATCCGAAGAACATATCTAAATTCGAACCAGAAGTTGATCTACACACGAACAATTTGCACAAACCAGATTGCTAGATCATTACAAATAATATTGATAAACATTACAAGAGATGATTTCTTGCTAAAAGGATTGTACTATTTATTAAGATCAACTAAGGGAAGAGGACAAAGATGGCCGAGCCGATACTTCTTGGACAGAAAGTTTCCGCCGATTTGGTGAAAGGGGGAGGGGCGATTTTTTTGTTTCTCTTGTGACAATTCCTTGTCCAAGATCCTTTATTTATATTAAGCAAACCCTATAGTTAAAACTCCAGTATTTGCTTAGTTACTACTTAACTTATTAAATAATACAATATATATAATATCTTATATTATATATTACTTATTATTTAATCCTCTAATTAATATAATGTCCAATATTTTATTTATCTTTCCAGTTGATATAAATAAATAATATAATATATAATATCTTATATTATACATTACTCATTATTTAATTTCTTTAATAAATATAATATCTAATATTATATCTATTAATTATTCTTGCTTGTCTTTAATTGTCGTATGTGTGATCCAAAAGGCTTATTATGTTGGCAATCATTTAATACCTTATTAAATGATAAATCATAAGCGGTCTCTAGCAAGACATTATGACTACCCAAATAATATAAGTTTATGGTCCATTAAACCATTTAACGTGTCAAATCCCTTTGTCGGGAGATATCATATTTGAACTAAGTCATGGAAAGTATCATACTTATTATATTCAAATGCTTTCTCGATCTTAAGTAGACAGATTGAATAAAATGACTTTTCATTTGAGCATGACCATGCATTTCCTTGATCCTACTTATCGAGGGGGCCAACAGATATCTCTCTCCCTAAAGGGAGGGACAAATCCATATCTTGATTAGTCATTGCCCTCTACAAGACTCTCACTAATCCCGATCGCTAACCTTTATGATCACCATATTTCGATGATGTTGGATTACGTTAAGGCATAACAGTTATCATGTTGGACTCTATGGAAATCTCTAGTTCAAGGATTTATTGAAATACTATTATATTGAGATCCACTTATGACATTTCCATACAATGATCTCAATGCGAGTCTGTCAAGATTGCGTTCTCCAATGAATACCCATAAATTTGATTCGTACCATGCGCATAATCATTCGATGATTATCAATCAAACTTATACTAGTATATTAATCACTTGAGTCTACACTCTACGTGATTGGACCAGGGACATATGAATAATCTTATTATTCGTGAATAACTATTATTCGTTTATTATAATACTAAAACATGCACACATTATAATAATTAACAAGAAAGAGATGATATCAAATAACTTTATTTAAATATGAAAATTACAAATCTAGGCACATCGAATGCCCTATGGCACTATTCCCAACAGTGTAGTGGTTAATCACTTGCCTTACCACTGTTTCTTACCAAATCTGTATTAATGGATATATTCGAGCCTTTCCTGGTGGTAAAGGATTGAGACAAGGGGATCATGTGTCTCCTTCCGGTTTGTGCTATGTATGGAGTTTTTTAGTAGGATCATGAAGACTTTGTAGAACCATGGTGGTTTTAGATACCACCCTCAGTGTGGCCTTCTTAAAATTACTCATTTGATATTTGCTGATGATTTACTCTTTTCTGTAAAGGGAACATGCCTTCTGCATCTTCTTCGCTTGAAAAGTTTGACATTTTTAGTCGGACTTCAGGCCTGGTTGCAAATAAGAGGAAGACTGAGGTCTACTTTGTTGGAGTTAGGCACTCCGTGAAGGAGGATATGCTATCTTTTAGTCAGCTGCAGAAGGGTTCTCTACCTTTTAGGTACTTGGGCATTCATTTAAATGATAAAAGACAATCTATTGCTCAATACCAACCACTATTAGAAAAGATGTTGATTAAGGTCACACATTGGACAGCCAAACTTCTTAGTTATGGTGGAAGACTTCAACTTGTCTAAAGTGTGCTCTATGCTGTGCAGAATTATTGGTGTTAGGTGTTCTTGTTCCCAAATAAAGTCATGAAAACTATTCAAGGGCTTTGTAGGAAGGTCTATGGAATTTGGAGAAGCGAGGATAATAGAAAATATTTGGTTGCTTAAAAGAGTGTATGTAGCCCCAAAAGGTGGCCTTAGCTTGGTTCACCTTCCTACCTGGAATAAGTTGGCTATGCTTAACTTGTTATGGGTCATTTCAATTAAAGCTTATAAACTATGGATTAGGTAGCTTCATGCTTACTATATTAAGGATGATAATCTTCGGGATATGCCTATCCCTTTGCGAAGTCCTATCTGCTTAAAAACTTTTGAAATATAGAGATGTTTTACTTGGAGAGTGGGAAAAGATGATGGAAGGAGATTATTTTGATAAGAAAGGTATTTATGAACTGTTGAGGCCTCCTCTTCCAACCGGTCCTTGGAAAGATTTGGTACTAAACAATAGAGCTACTCCTTGTGCAAGGCTTGCTTTATGGCTGGAGTTGTGGCAGAGAATTGCAAATAAGGATAGATTATGCAATTTTAATGTTGTTGTGGATCCTTGTCGGATTTTTTGCTCTTTTATCTCCTGAAACTTTGGATCTTTTGTTTTTCAACCGCCGTGTTATTCTTCATGTTTGGATAAATTTGGTGGCGTGGTATGGGCTAGTCTATACATCTAGTGATTGGGACCATACGGTCTGATGGTTATGCTTGTGTACTAAAGAAGCGGTACATTCAAAGCCATTTCTACTGAATTCATCTATGCTGGATGGAAAGAAACTTGCGGATATTTCAAGATAAGAGAGGGGATTTTAATGCCTTGCTTCGGGTAGTGGTGCAAAGAGCTGTAGCGGGGTGTCTTTTGGATACCTAATTTTGTAATTTGCTAAATTATCCTAGAATTTAGGAAAAGTTTGTTTGATCTGATCATTTTGAACTTGGCCTATGTGATGTAATTGTGACGATGTTCTTTTTGACTTCTAGAATAAAAGCTATCTTTGTTCAAAAAAAATTGATTAAAATAATAATAATAAAAAAAATCTGCGTAGTCTGATTTTTCTCCTATTAATTCTTTGGGCACCAGGCATTAGCAATCCAAACGCATAACGCCTAGTGGCTTTTAGATGTTGAATACAAGTACTCATCCAAAAATTTGGTAAACTTGCTAAACCCACCCCCGACTCTCCCACAATTCCTCCAAACAATTGGAAAATTTTAATTATTTTATATTTCTACCCCTCCCTTTCCAAACCAAACCAAACCAAACCAAACCAAATATACCCAGTATATCCCGCACAAAGCAGTATCTGGGGTGGGTAAGATATACGCAGACCATGCCCCTACTTTTTACGGTAGGGAGGCTACTTCCGTGAAGACCCCCAGCTTAGTGCACAAAAAAGTAATGAGTGATAAATACAAAAAAGCATATGATTCGAAAAAGCTCAAAACCATACCTGAGCCCATGGCTTAATTCACATGAGACTTACCTAAGGGGACTTTGGCAACTACACTCTCGATGAACGCTGCTCTAATAGAAGAGAGGTTGACTCTGCGCAGAGATCCCTGTAAAAAATATACCACACGCAAAAGACAATAGGATAAAATATACAATAAAAGTAAAAGTAAAAAATGCAATGCTCTAGGTCAAAGCTAACCGAGACAACCCAACCCTGAGGCTCTCTACTACATCACCGCTCCCTATAAAAGAAACCACAACCCTGATCTGGCGCCTCCACGAGCACCTATCCACAGTCATGGTCTCAGAAAGGTTTAAGGCCTTCAAATCTAATCTCACCTGCTCCTACCACGTCCTCATTGGTCGGCCTCTCCTCCTCCCTCTGACAATCAATAAACTCTCGATCCTCCTCACCGGAGCAGATGCCTACCTCCTATGGACGTGGCCAAACCATCTCAATCTCTCTTCCCTAACTTTCGCAGAAATTGGCGCCACTTCTAGCGCGTTCCTAAAAACCTTGTTCGAGATTCTATTCAACATTGTGCGACCACATGACCAACGTAACATTCTCATTTCAGCCGCTTCCAACTTGCTCTCATGCGACTTTTTCATTGCCCAACATTCGGAGCCATACAATATTGCAGGTCTGATTGCCGCTCTATAGAATTTACCCTTCAACTTTAGAGGGACTTTCTTGTCGCACATGACCCATGTCGCTGCTCTCCACCTTAGCCACCATGCCTTGATACAATGAGGGACATCATCTTCACACTCACCTTCCTTCTAAATGATCGAATCCAAATACTTGAACTTATCCGTACGGGGTACGATCTGATCCGCAATCATTACTTCTACTTCTTCCTCGTTGGCCTCACCACTAACAGATTGTTTGGTTGGAGGGTTTTGGAGGGGAGGGGAGTTTTTTTTTCTAAAAACCCTTGTTTGCTTAATTTTTTAAATGGGAGGGAAAGGAAAATTTTATGTCAAAATCCCTCCCTTTCCTCCATACGTCTCCCCTCCAAAATTGGGAGAATTTGGAGGGGAGAAAAAAATATTACTATTACAATTACTATTTTATCCTTTTAAATTCGAACTAATTACATAGTTATTTGGTATAAGGGAATGAGAAGACGCACGAAGGAAGCAGAAGGCCGGAGAAAAGAAGAAACAACTAGGGTTTATTTTACTGCTCAAATTGATCAAGATCCTTCTGCTACTCAACCAAAAATTTGAGATTTTTGAGTTCATCTCCAAGGTAAGTTCTTTCCTCCCTCCTGGTGTAACACCCCAAATCACAAATGGGACATTACACGTCGTAGAACCCCCGTGAGGTCTACCAGGCTAACTCATGACACGTAAACCACAATGATAACCCAAAAGATGCACCCAAAAAGGTAAATAAGGTCGTGGCCTCGGCCAAAACATTTTAACGGAGTACATGAGACATAGGTTAAATACCAATTTATTGCCCACGCAGGGGACTTAAATCATGTTTAAAAATAACCAGTCTAACTCCAATACTCAATAGATGCAATGACAAAGCAGAAAAAAATACAGACTCGAGCCACATCATCATGCAAACCCATCCTTTGCATGCACATCCCGTGCCATCTCCTCAGCTCGACCAGTACATGAAATGCATAAGACGCATTTCCCCCATTTAAGGGGTTAGCATTCGAATAGCTAGTGCAAGTACACAATTACACAACATTATATACATGTACTTGCCTGATTAATACGACGTGAAGGAAAACGGTGAACGGAAAGGTTTTGGCCCGAATAACCTTCACAAATCCGATCCTAACACAATAACGATGAACAACTAATCTTAAAATTACGAAAATGTTGGAATACATCCTAGTTCTACCCGCTGCAACCATTAGTCGAACATAACTTGGGTATCGTCGACTATAAGTGACGAACAATGGAGAACGTGGAGTTTAAAATCACAAATCATCAATAAAACGAAGGATTACAAGTACATGATCAAAGTCTAGCAATAATCCAATGGTAATTCGGACTAAGGGAATCAAATCCCACGAAATCCCCAAAATTTCCCCAAAATCTCAAAACAAGGGTTTTGGGGATTCTTACCTTGATTCAGATGGTGGAAAGTGTTAGGAACTCAAAGAATTCACGCAAGGAATGCACGGACGGTAGTGGATGGTGATGTTCAGTCGAAATCGGCCCTAACCCTTATCTGGAATCGCTCAAAGCCGAGAAGGATGAGAAATGATGGAAAAATAACGAAGTTGACTGATGCTGTCCTATTTATATTAAACAGACTTAGCGCACGCTACGAACAAGCATTAGCGTGCGCTAACGGGGCGTGGAAGAACAGTCTGCCTACTGTCCTCCAGCTAGCGTACGCAAGCTAACATGATTAGCGTGCACTAATGCTAGGAATTAGCGTGCGTTAACGCTGAAATAGCGTACGCTACAGTCGATACCAAAGTCGAACCTCATCGATCTAACGAAATCGTTAGCGCACGCTACGAACCCCGAGTTAGCGTCGCTAACCACACGATGATAGCGCCGCGCAAGTAAGTCCGGAGTAGCGTGCGCTACTCAGCGGCCGATCGATCTTGCTCGATACTCTGCTAACAAAGACAAAAATATCGACACACGAATCAAGACCAGAATCCGGAAACATAAACACGGAATATTTAAGACGACAAAGCTGAGCGTTGAAAGAGAATATAATTCCGAACATCGGAGAGTCCGTAATGCAACAAACAAAGTGAAATTCCCTAAACTTATGGGAAATTACAAAAATGGCACAAGTGCCCGAAAATCATGATACGACATCGGATTAACAAACCGAAAGTTTCAACACGACTAACTCAACCATACAAACTTATGCGAACCAAGAAACAACGAAAATGAACGAGTTTTACGAGAATCGAACGTACATGCGACAAGATATAATTCAAGATGAAATTATGCAAAATCGTCCCCGAAACTCGCCCAAACGGAAAATCTCCAAGAACAAAATAGGTTCAGAATTTCAAAACGGTAACAAGCGAGTCATCCGAAACGAACATACACCAAAAATAGAAAATACCAAAAATAGAAGGTACGGATATTACATTCTCCCCCCTAAAAATAAGTTTCGTCCCGAAACTTACAACGCGAATAACTCATGATATCTCGACCGCATACTCTCTTCCGTCTCCCATGTGGCTTCCTCGGATCCATGCCTCGACCATTGAACTTTAACCAAGGGAATGGTTTTATGACGAAGTTGTTTCACCCGGCTCGAAAATGAATCGGCCTCTCCTCGATGGTAATGTCGGCTCCCATTCGATCTCTCCAAAATCAATAATATGGCTAGGGTCAGTACGTATTTCCTAAGTGGGAAACATGAAATACGTTATGCACGTGACTCAGGGCGGCAAGCCTAACCGGTAGGCAAGCTCTCCAACTCTCTCTAAAATCTCAAACGGTCCAATATATCTCGGACTAAGTTTACCCTTCCGGCCGAAGCGGTAAACTCCCCGTGTCGGCGACACCTTAAGCAAAACATGATTTTCCACCTCAAACTCCAACGGCCGGCGACGTGTATCGGCATAAGACTTCTGTCGGCTCTGGGCCGTCACCAACCTATCGCCAATGAGAGCAATTTTCTCCCTCATCTCAACTACTATATCGGGCTCGGTACCAATCAGCTCGGACGCATCGTCCCAACACAATGGTGATCTGCACCTCCTCCCATACAATGCCTCGAATGGTGCCATTTTGATCGAGGCGTGCCAACTATTTTTGTACGTGAACTCGATCAATGGCAAGTGCGACTCCCAATCATCCTTCCAATCTAAGGAACAGGCTCTCAACATATCCTCCAGTGTTTGTATCGTCCGCTCAGACTGTCCGTCTATCTAAGGGTGGTAGGATGTACTAAGTCTCAACTCGGTCCCCAAAGCTCTATGAACGGCCTGCCAAAAATGTGATATGAACCGGCCATCACGATCCGAAACAATACTCTTAGGGGTCCCATGCAACCTCACTATCTCCGCAATAAACACTCGCGCTAGTCTCTCTGGCCCCCAAGTGTCTTTAACACTCAGAAAATGAGCTGATTTGGTTAGTCGATCGACAACGACCCAAATCATGTTCATTCCAGTCCGAGTCTTAGGAATACCGGTACTGAAATCCATAGAAATGTCCTCCCATTTCCACTTCGGGATAGGAAGTGGTCGTAAAAGCCCCGCGGGTCGCTGATGCTCGATCTTAACCTGCTGACAGGTCAAACACCTCAACACAAACTCGCTAATGTCTATCTTCAAATTACTCCACCAGTAGTTACTCCTCACATCTTTATACATTTTACTCGTACCAGGATGTATGGAGTAAGGTGTGGTATGAGCTTCACTCAAGATCTTCTGTCTCAGCTCATCAACATTTGGTACACATAGTCTGCCGCGAAATCTCAAAACTCCATCATCGTGAACCACAAATCCATGGGCTTTCCCCTTCCTCACATCCTCCCTCAACTGGATCAAAAACGGATCCTCATACTGCTTCGCCTTGATATCATCAGTCAAGGACGAAGTGATCTCTAACGCACATAACTGACCCTGAACTCTCTGAACCCAAACCTCGATATTCTGACCAATAAGATCTCGCTGGATACTTCTCTGTGGTGTAAGTACCTCTAACATCTATAACGCCATCGGCTTCTGGCTTAACGCATCAGCCACTACGTTAGCCTTACCCGGATGGTAAAGTATCTCGAGGTCGTAATCTTTAATTAGCTCCAACCACCTACGCTGTCTCATATTCAACTCTTTCTGAATGAAGATGTACTTCAAGCTCTTCTGATCCATAAAAATCTTACACGACGAACCATAGAGATAATGCCTCCAGATCTTTAAGGCGAAAACGACCGCAGCTAATTCCAAATCGTGCGTGGGGTAATTCACCTCATAAGGTTTCAACTGGCGGGACGCATAAGCAATGACCCTATCCCTCTGCATCAAAACACATCCGAGCCCGAGGCCCGAAGCATCACTATATACCACGAAATCTTCGTTCCCCTGAGGCAACGCTAACACGGGTGCGGTAGTTAGTCGTCTCTTCAACTCGTCAAAACTACTGCATGCATGCTGCGGTCCACTCTAATTTCTGAGTCTTCTGGAGTAACTGAGTGAGTGGTCTAGAGATCTTAGAAAACCCCTCAACAAATCTACGGTAATATCTGGCGAGACCCAGAAAACTCCTCACCTCCTTCACATTCTTAGGCGGCTCCCAAGCCATCACCGCCTCTATCTTCTGCGGATCTACCCGAACTCCCTCTGCTGAAATCACATGCCCGAGGAACATCACTTCCTCGAGCCAAAACTCACACTTAGAGAACTTCACATACAACTGCTCAGCTCTCAAAATGTCTAATACAATCTGGAGATGTAAGGCGTGCTCCTCCCGACTCCGTGAATAGATAAGAATGTCATCGATAAAGACGACTACGAATTTGTCCAGATACTCAATAAAAACTTTGTTCATCAACTTCATGAACAACTGCTGGGAATTAGTTAGCGAAGGCATAACCACAAACTCGTAATGGCCATATCTCGTCCGAAAGGCAGCTTTCGGTATATCGCTGTCCCGAATCCTCAACTGGTAGTATCCCGATCGCAAATCAATCTTCGAAAAGATTGTCGCCCCGTGAAGCTGATCAAATAAATCGTCAATCCAGGGCAAAGGGTATTTATTTTTGATGGTTAACTTGTTTAATTCTCGATAGTCGATGCATAAACGAAGCGATCCATCCTTCTTCTTAACAAAAAGTACTAGCGCACCCCAAGGCGATGCGCTCGGTCGAATATACCCTTTATCTAACAACTCTCCCAACTGGTTCTTCAACTCTAACATCTCCGACGGTGCCATACGGTACGGCGCTCGAGAAATAGGAGCCGCATTCGGCTCAAGATCGATAGGAAACCCCACCTCTCGCTGTGGTGGTAATCCCGGAAAGTCATCCGGGAATACGTCGGGATACTCACTAACAACTGGAATCGACGACATGTCAACCCCACCATCCTCCGCCTGCAGAGCGTAACACCAATAGCCGACACAACCCTGGTTTAGAAGTTTCATCGCCTTTAAGGCGCTAATCACACTCCCCGATCTCCCCGGCTTACAACCGACAAGAGTATGCTCGGTGCCGTCCTCGGCCACTATCGAGATGTTACGAGTCCGGTAGTTCATGATAGCACCGTGACAATCTAACCAATCGTTCCCGAGGATCAAATCCTCACCCTTAAGGTCTATAACAATGAGATTCAAGGGCCAATCCCAGCTCCCGATCCTCACTGGGCAATCCCTAACCTCCCGGTCCCCAACCATACGATCCCCGCCGGGCGTACCCACAATTCTGCATTCTTTGACTGGCGGCGGACAATATTCTGCTTCCATAGTAGCCCTGAACTCATCCCAAGTGGCCCGACGGTCTCTGGGCGCAACGGCTTCCCAACATTCCGCAGCTTCCTTATCCAGGAGGTACTGGGCAATATGTACCCTCCTGTCTTCAGGACAAGCTACGGTATCGAAGGTCCTGGAAAACTGAAAGAGCCAATTCTCCCAACCGAGGGAGTCAGAAGATCCAGAGAAACGAGGACGGTGCATCTTAGTCACCGTCTGAAGCCACTTACTAGCTTCCTCTTCAGGTGTCGGGGGCGGATTTTGGCATCCACCCTGAGCTATCTGAGCAAGCTGGGCTACTAACTGCTGAAGTACGGCAGTAGCCCTGGCGTCGGCATTATTACCCGACGGCACTGAGTGAGAGGCTGAGTCTGCAGAGGACTGTGAAAGTGAGCCCTCTTCATTATCATCACCCCGACCACGGCCTCGGCCGCGTCCCCTAGCTGGTCTACCACGACCTCTCAACATACTGAAGAAAATACAAAATGAACAAGATCAGGAAGATTCACAATCTATAAGGTTGGTATCATAATTCTCAATTCCAAACAACGCAAGAAAACGAATACAGAAATATAAGAGTTCAAGGAGACTTACAGCCACGGGTCGCATGAAAAGACGGTAGCACGATGATATTAGGCTCAACTACTGACTCTAACGACACAACTAACAGACCCAAAATTAACCGACAGCCTAGGCATTCAAAACCTAGGCTCTGATACCATAAATGTAATACCCCAAATCACAAATGGGACATTACACGCCGTAGAACCCCCGTGAGGTCTACCAGGCTAACTCATGACACGTAAACAACAATGATAACCCAAAAGATGCACCCAAAAAGGTAAATAAGGCCGTGGCCTTGTCCAAAACATTTTAACGGAGTACATGAGACATAGGTTAAATACCAATTTATTGTCCACGCAGGGGACTTAAATCATGTTTAAAAATAACCAGTCTAACTCCAGTACTCAACAGATGCAATGACAAAGCAGAAAAAAAATACAGACTCGAGCCACATCATCATGCCAACCCATCCTTTGCATGCGCATCCCGTGCCAGCTCCTCAGCTCGACCAGTACCTGAAATGCATAAGACGCATTTCCCCCATTTAAGGGGTTAGCATTCAAATAGCTAGTGCAAGTACACAATTACACAACATTATATACATGTACTTGCCTGATTAATACGACGTGAAGGAAAACGGTGAACGGAAAGGTTTTGGCCCGAATAACCTTCACAAATCCGATCCTAACACAATAACGATGAACAACTAATCTTAAAATTACGAAAATGTTGGAATACATCCTAGTTCTACCCGCTGCAACCATTAGTCGAACATAACTTGGGTATCGTCGACTATAAGTGACGAACAATGGAGAACTTGGAGTTTAAAATCACAAATCATCAATAAAACGAAGGATTACAAGTACATGATCAAAGTCTAGCAATAATCCAATGGTAATTCGGACTAAGGGAATCAAATCCCACGAAATCCCCAAAATTTACCCAAAATCTCAAAACAAGGGTTTCGGGGATTCTTACCTTGATTCAGATGGTGGAAAGTGTTAGGAACTCGAAGAATTCACGCAAGGAATGCACGGATGGTAGTGGATGGTGATGTTCAGTCGAAATCGGCCCTAACCCTCGTCTGGAATCGCTCAAAGTCGAGAAGGATGAGAAATGATGGAAAAATGACGAAGTTGACTACTGCTGTCCTATTTATATTAAACAGACTTAGCGCACGCTACGAACAAGCATTAGCGTGCGCTAACGGGGCGTGGAAGAACAGTCTGCCTACTGTCCTCCAGTTAGCGTATGCAAGCTAACATGATTAGCGTGCGCTAATGCTAGGAATTAGCGTGCGTTAACGCTGAAATAGCGTACGCTACAGTCGATGCAAAATGCGAACCTCATCCCGGACCATGAAATCGTTAGCGCGCGCTACGAACCCCAGGTTAGCGTACGCTAACCACACAGTGATAGCGCACGCAAGTAAGTCCGGAGTAGCGTGCGCTACACAGGCAGCAGTACAATACTGCTCAGTACTCTGCTGCCAACAGCACAAAAATATCGACACACGAATCAAGACCAGAATCCGGAAACATAAACACGGAATATTTAAGACGACAAAGCTGAGCGTTGAAAGAGAATAGAATTCCGAACATCGGAGAGTCCGTAATGCAACAAACAAAGTGAAATTCTCTAAACTTATGGGAAATTACAAAAATGGCCCAAGTGCCCGAAAATCATGATACGACGTCGGATTAACAAACCGAAACTTTCAACACGACTAACTCAACCATACAAACTTATGCGAACCAAGAAACAACGAAAATGAACGAGTTTTACGAGAATCGAACGTACATGCGACAAGATATAATTCAAGATGAAATTATGCAAAATCATCCCCGAAACTCGTCCAAACGAAAAATCTTCAAGAACAAAATAGGTTCAGAATTTCAAAACGGTAACAAGCGAGTCATCCGAAACGAACATACACCAAAAATAGAAAATACCAAAAATAGAAGGTACGGATATTACACCTGGTTTATTTCTTTTCCTCCTTTTTGATCATATATATATATATATATATATATATAGTCAAGAATCGATTTCTGATATTGAGAAATCTTATTTTTCTTTTTTGGTGTGCATGAGAAATCTTATAATATTTTTGCTCTTAATGCATATCTTTGATAATTAAACAATGATACACTCTTTTCAGGATCTGCTTATGATCTCTTTTTGTTTAGGATTAAAATCTAAAAGAATTCATGTTAAATTCTCTTAACTATGAACATATTCTTAATAGTTTTTTTAATTTCATTGTTATTATATCAGCTGATATTGAAGGGATGGATAATTTTGAATATAAGTGGTTTGAATTTCGCCGACGAGTGGTAGCTCAACTTATATTATCCTTGCATTTCTTGTTGCATTAAGATGCCTTGTAAAAAAATTACTTACAGTATGAGTTCCAAGAGAGAAAAGGTACGTGAAGAAATAATGTATAGACTTACTACTAGTGAGTACATTCGAAAAATTACTAGGATGAGTCCAACAGCTTTCTTAAACTTATGTGGTATGTTGGAGAGAGAGGGTGGCGTAAAACCCACTCGATGGTCAAGCGTTGAAGAACAAGTTGCAAAAACAATATACATACTAACACATAAAACAAAATATTGTGAAGTGAACTGCTGGCTTCGACGGTCTGGTGAGACAATTAGTCGCCATTTCCACAATATATTAAGGGCTATAATTCAATTGGAAGAAAGATTACTTGTGAAACCTAATGGCTCAACCGTGCATGTTGAGATTCAAGGCAGTAGTAGATTCTATCCATATTTTAAGGTAATAAATTTTATTTTCATTAATTTACTCAATCTTAGCTTGACTTAGATTACATTAATATTAATAAAATAAAATATCAGGACTGTATTGGTGTTATTGATGGAACTCATGTACGTGCAAAAGTATCACCAATAGATGCTCCTCATTATCATGGGAGGAAAGAATTTCCCACACAAAATATGCTAGCCACTTGTACATTTGATCTAAGATTTACATATGTGCTTCCTGGATGGGAAGGCACTGCTTCCGATTCAAGAATTATAAAAAATGCACTAACAAGACAAGATAGGCTCAAGATTCCGGAAGGTAATTTTGTTAACTAATTAAAAAAATTATAATATAATTAAGATATTATACTATAATAAACCATTTTACTTCAAAGCTATAATACTTGTTTCTTTCTCGTATGATTATAGGAAAATATTATCTTGTGGATGCCGACTTCATGTTAACAAGTGGGCTAATTACACCTTATAGAGGAGTCCGATATCATTTAAAAGAATATTCTGCACAAAATCCAGCCCAAAATTTTAAGGAATTATTCAATCTTCGGCATGCATCATTACATAATGCAATTGAAAGAGCCTTCGGTGTATTGAAAAAACATTTTGAAATTTTATCTTCGGGAGCAGAACCTACTTTTGGATTTAAAGCTCAGAAACTCATTATTGTTGTCTGCTGTATTCTTCACAACTACATAATGATTGTGGACCCTGATGAAGATCTTATAGCTCAAGTAGATGATGAACTTACAAGACAAAATATATTGGATGTTAATAGTTCTGTTCCCATAAGTGATAGTGAAGAGAGTGCTCGAGGTGGGCTTGTAAGGGATGGTATAGCTAATCAAATGTGGTTAGATTATGAAATGAATAACTCATAAGATTGATTATACAGTTGTATCTATTTTGTTTTGTTCTTTTGACTTGCTATTTTTCTTAATGTGTTATTTGATGTATTTGAACTTTAAGTTTACAGTTTGTATTTGTTTGAGATTAAAAATTGTCTTCGTTTGTTTGGAAGTGTTTGATATTAATTATCTTGTAGTTTTGTATCTTTGATTTTTTGCATTATATTGTTGAGTATATTATAGAATGGCTCCAAAAAAAATCATCAATCGCAAACAGCGGGAGGGAGAATTTAATTTGGACAAGAAGTATGGATGATGCTCTTATTAATGCTTTCATGAATGAGTATAATAGTGCTAATAAAGTTAATAGCACTTTCACTTCTACTGCATATGACAACATCGTGAAAGATCTCACTGCCTTGTTTGACAAAAAGATTGATAAAGAGAAGGTGAAAAATCGTTGGAAGACTTTGAAGAAAAACTTTTCAGATGTTTATGATATCTTTAAAAATGGTTTGATTGGGTTTTCTTGGAACCCGTCTACTCATGTGTGGGATGCTGAGCCACAAGTTTGGGATGCTCTAATTGAGGTTACAGAGATAAATGTTTTATTTTATTTTTAATATCTTACTATCCCTTAATTGAATATCTTGAATATTTGAATACTTGTGTGAAACTTCTGTTTTTTCTTTTGCAGTCTAAACTAAAAGCAGCAATGTTGAAAAACACACCACTTCCAAATTATGACAAAATGATGAAGTTGTATGAAAATGATCGAGATACTGGAGAAGACGTAGAGACTGCTTCTGAGATGAGTAAGAGACAATATTCATCTATTGAAAATCCATTTACTACAATGATTGATGACCTTGACAACCTAGTATCTCAAAATCAGGTGATTTTGGAGAATGCTGGAGATTTTACTGATGTGGATAATGATATCTTCAGTTTTTCATCTGAACACACTTCTCCTGGATCAAATAGTGGTGCCACCAATAAGAAAAGAAAGAAAGAAAACACATCAAAGGAAAAAGAATCTGATTTTGAAATTATTAAAGGGTCAATAAATAATGTGGCTATTGCACTAAAAGAAGGTAATGCTTTATTTAAAGACAGATACATCCACAAAGTGCCACTAATTTCAGGGGGAAAAACATGGAATTTAATCAAGGAATTTGGGTGTGACAAAAGCTTACTGCCTCATATCTACTGTTTTCTTATGAGTGATGTGTAACATCCCCAAAACCATCCGGGATATTACAGCGCCGTGGGTCCCGCGCCGGAACCCACCAGGCTAAAAACCGTTTACAAAACCAATTCAAAAACACCAAAAGGCTGATGGCGGTAATATTTTGCAAGTACTCAAATATTTTCAAAAGCATAATTTTGAAATACCGTCATAAAATACCATTTGAAAATACAAGGCGAAGTGCCAAATCTCGATAGTTCAAAATGTACGTTAAGCTACCACTTAAACGTACCGATAAAATAGTTTAGGAAAAAGGTTTAACGAAATAACTCAAGTTCACAAAATGCCAAAAAGGCCCTTTTAAAATACACACACGCAGCGGATAAAGATACCGAAAAGCCATTTTGAGATATACACACGCAGCGGATAAAAACACAGTTCAAAATACACATTTGCAGCGGAAATGAATAACCAGAAAAGAAATACTCGATACTCCAAAACATGCCACCGCCAGTATCACATCGGGAAGCTCATCCCTTCACGACCGCTACTAGCTCGATCTCCGAGTACCTAAAAATAAAGCCCACGTCGGGGTCACCACAATACTCAATAATGATACCGATCACATCATCATAAATAATTACATACCAATGTAATAATACGTAAGAATACTACCAACGTAATCTTACCGTTATAACCTTACCAATCCATGGCAATCCATACCAAATCGATCCTTACCATAATTCACATTTCGCATTCTCAAATGACGAAAAGAACTCAACAACAATTATACTGTACTGTATTCAAACAATACCAAGTGTCCTCAAATCGTCCTCATAACTCATAAGTGCGAAAATAATCCAACTGCCAAATCCTGTCCATGGATTACACAATCAAATCTCAACCTAGATAAACCAATAATACACAACATATCTGTAGATCAACTACCATATGATAATGATAACAAATCCCGAACATCGACGTACAGTCTGAATGCTTATACGATCAATAACCAGATCAACCAAAACATCACTGAGAATATCATCGACATGATAAATCCAATACGACCAACAAAGGATCAACGATAACCGAGAGTACCCTCAACATGGTAAACTCCCAACACGATCAACAAAGGATCAACAATAATCGAGAATACCATCAACAAGGTAAACTCCAAATGATCAACAAAAGACCAATAATAACTGAGAATACCATCAACAAGGTAAACTCAAAATGATCAACAATAATGGATCTCAAAGAAATAACTCTGACTGTTGAACATACCCCTCGGGCGTATGAACAACCAGTCACAAACCGTCGAACATACCCAACCATGAATGGAGGATGAACGACCAAACAATATGGCTCAAAGATGGAAATCATAGTACGCCCGATCCGAATATGTGTCAGTGCACATGTCCACCCCGTATACGGAATCCAGGATATACGTGGGACAATGTACCTAATTAGCCTCAACGAACTACGTCTCGTGTACACAGCCTTTCACGGAAAATATTCACGCATGACTATATATGTGCCCGGCTAAAAATCCTACACAATATCGAATCGGAACGCAGATATGACTCCAGATATGTCACGATGCAACATGACAACGAAACTCAAAGAAACACATATCCAATAAGGATCTAAAGACTCACCGAAGTGAACAACAATAGTCTAACAATGAAAAGTCAACACGACCAATCAATATCCAAAACAACAATCCTGGGATCATCATCCCCGACAAATGATCAACACGATCAACGATCTCAATACAATCAGCCCTGGGATCATCATCCCTCAGCGAAATAATCAATATCGACACGATAACTATCCTTGATATCCGATATTCTATATCCTTGACGAACGATAACTCACGTCTTCCCTGAACACAATTAAATCATATACCTTATGATTTATTACAACCAGAGTACGATATATGAACCATTATCCCGACAACTTACATTTCTAACAACATTGCTATACGAATTATAAATGAAATGAAAACGAAACCATTCATCGAATATTATAAAATGAACAAGTATAAACTTGCCTCGATACCGATACCACGAAGCTGTTACCAAAATCCATTGCCTTTGTCTACGAGCTCCTTAGCCCCGACCAAAAGAAATCTACGAACTCTTTATCCTCAACCGCAACACAACGGTCATAATCCACGATCAAAACATCACAACCTATTGCAATAATCAATTAACACACATCCGATAACAATCAATAACCGACATACTCAACCAACAAACTCACCGGTTCAACGAAACCTCGATCATATACATAATACCAAATAATCCAACTCAACAAATACGAACCCATATCCACGATACAAGCCGCAACTCGATGATCACAAATAACAATCAATAACCGATCAACAACGGTTCTACAATATCCCGATTAAACACATATCCAAACAACCCGAACCAATCAAACACGAATTCAAAACCACAATACGATTCCACAATCCGAATATCATATCCATAATCTATTTAAACCATCAAGGGTCTAACATTACCGATTCCAAATTCAATCTTAAATATGGTTACAAGTTTCCTCCTTGTAAATTCATAATATAAACCAATTACCGATTATCATCATCAATCCGGACGATCCGATTAATTCAACATCATAGATAACCATATTCCAAAGGTTTCAAATAATTCCATTATCCGAATTGAATACTTATTCAATAAGTATGAATATCCAAATTCAAACATGAATAATAATTCCAATCAAACTCGAAATCATATTCGTATTCCTATACGAATATTGTACCAAGATACATAACTTAGTTCTAAACGTGAATATTCCATATTCATATCCAAAACACCAACACTTTAAAACGTATTCATCAAATCAATGATCAATTCATCTCGACATTAAGGATTTTATAACATATTCGATTCCAACTTCAACTCCAAATACGAAGACAAAACTCCTTCTTGCTCATACTTGTAAATTCGTAGAAAACAATTTACCGATTATTATCGTGAATAATCACATTCCAAAATTATCCGAAATCCTTCCAAAATCATAACATGTAACTCAAGAGTTCTTTAAGAACACGAAATATCCAAATTCACGTTCATAATCCATAAAACAACATAACCCGATGTTTTCTAACATCTAAACAACCCTTAATCATAATTCAAGGTGTATATAATCATGTCCTTCAACATATACTTCTCATAACATCATGAATCGCAACAAACCACCAAGAACATCGAGAATACTACGATTCCATAATCATAACAACATAATCGAATCATTTGATCACCAATTCATTATCTTCCTTTAACAAAATTCCCATAATTACCAAGAATCATCACAACAATATCATTTCCATCACCATTCATACGAAAACGTGTAGAATTTTCCAAGTTCTACTCATTGAGACATTTCATCGAACACTTTGAAGGCATAGTCCAATTCAATAGATTATTCAAAGAAATACTCGAATTCTTTCCACAAAACTTCAAGAATAATGAATGATTACAAGTTTACAATCAAGTTCAATCAACAATCTGAATCAAAACGAAGCAAATCGGCCAAAACACCAAGAAACCTCAAGAACATCCAAAAACCAAAAGTTTAGGTGTTCTTACCTTCGATCCGGGTGGAAGATGATGTTAATCCATGATTCCAACTTCCAAAACATGTTGTTATAAGTTGCTCATACTCAAATCCATCAATTCTTGCCGAAGGAATCGCGAAGAAACGAAGAAAAACGAAAAATGAGTAGGTGACTCGGTCCAGGCCTTTAAATAGGCGGGACCTGCCGGACCATTACGTACGTAACCGGCGGGTCCTTACGTACGTAGGCGGCCGCGGCCGACCCTACTGCCCAATTCTGTCGGAACCCTTACGTACGTAACCGGCAGCTGGCTTACGTACGTAACTGTTGGGATTCGGTGCCTAAAACGAAGGCCCAGCGGAAGCGGTAAAACGAAAATTAATTCGATCCGAATCCCTACGAGGATCGATCGAGCTACGTATATACGAATATCAAAAAGAATAACAAGAGATATAGAAACTCACCCTTGTAGTCCGTTGATTAGATGGATAACCTTCTCTTGAGCTATTCCCCAAGCTTTGCTTGATCTCTATGAATCTATTCCGCTTCAAGCCCTTGAACGATCCAACGTCGAAAGCACCGCGTCTCTACTTGCCACGCGCCGGAAAAACGAACGGAATGACAACACTTTGCTATCCTCCGAGGATACGGCTAGAGCTAGATGATGAAGCTATTGATTTTGATGAATATACTCCAAGTATGTTTATCAAAATTCTCTCAATATTTTTTTCTCAATTTTCTCCAAGAAAAATGAAGAAGAAGTTAGTGGAGAAGATGAAGATGAGTATGAACACCATGAAATGAACTCTAAGTTCTATTCTCTCTCTCCTTCAAACTCACCTACGTATTTCTCTCCTCCAAGGTGTGAATTATATATGTTATATGATGAAGTCTTCTCAATCACAAGCTTACATATATATTCTTTATTCACCTTCCACCAAACTTATACAACTCATTCACATGAGAGGTATCCCCACCATGTCAATATCATCCATATAAAATGGAAACAAAAGACAAGGGGAAATTAGGTGGAAAAGAGGAGGGTGGCCATGATGAAAAACGGACGAGTTCGGTTCGTTTCGGACTCCCGAAAGTCCAAACAGATAAACTCCGATTCCGTTTCGATGTATTTATATCGATTAATTAATCCAATTAATTAAACATATCAAATACAAAATAATATAATTAATTTCTCCAAGAAATAATTATATACATGAATTAAATTAATCACCCAGTAATTTATTTAATTCATTAGGCCGTAAATCAATTTATCCAATAAATTAATTTAGACATCTAATGTCCCAAATTTAGATATCCAATATCTAATACACATAATGAGAGAATTAGCTTGATTCATTTCGTCGTCAATCCTAATGCGCGACTCGGTAGGTCCGTCTCAGTCAGCAATGGGAGGAACCAAAGAGTAGTAGCACCACCTAGCCAGCCTGGCGGCCTACACTGTACCCCAACTGAGAACGAATGATTGGGATCATTCAAGAACCATTCTGTCGTGACTACCAGTAAACGTATAAACCCTTCTTTCAAATATCCCGATCAAGTTATAGGGTCACGATCAGTCAAACCCTATCTGTACTTGATGCTATGCATGCGTTAATGCAAATCGAGATCATCGAGCTGTCGTGTATCTAATACAACTAGCTCCAATGCTTTGGCCAAAGACTTATGATCTCATCTGCCAATAACCACATAGGACATATAACCCGTTCACTAACAGGAGAAAGAATTCTATCTTGGTATTCAGTAGGACCTACTACTTGCCCGTCAAGATGTATGTCGAGGTTGACCCCCGCCTTCCGGTTTACAGGGTCGAACTACTCTAATGAAAATCTTGATGTCACAAGCACATCCCTACTAAATCCTCAAGTCGAAGGTTCACGAATACCTATCACAACCTTTCGATTCCGTCATTGACTGTCCCGGAGTGAAATCTGTGTGACGAATCGAGAGTGAGTCGGTTCGAGTATACTAATCCAATTAGCATACCTATAACGTGTCCTCACACTAACCATTAGTGTTCGACAGGCACTCTACTTGTCAAAGAACACGTCATACAAGTCTTCACATAAACTTAACGCCTACCAAGTTTCATCGACTTGCGAATGATTAAGTATTTGAGCTATAACCTTTCCAGTGCCGACCCCCTTATCCAATAAGGAGTGGAACGTTTTGCTCTCAAATACACGGACTAGTTTCTATATGTTTATTTACGAGTTAGGAATGCCAGTAAGTACCAGTAAATAAAGAAACATTCATTTGCCTTATATAAATGGTTTACATAATAACAAGTACAATGCCCTCACTCAACAACCTCTGAGTGGCATTCGAGGGCATACTCCTAACAATCTCCCACTTGCACTAAATGCCACACACTATGGTATCTAATACCCATGTTCTCCAGATGACGCTCCAAGCTAGTCTGAGAAAGTGGCTTGGTCAGTGGATCGGCGATGTTGTCGGCCGAGTCTACTCTGTGCAGCACAATGTATCCCTTGTGAACAAATTCTCTTACGAGATGATACTTCCTCTCAATATGTTTGGTGCTGTTGTGAAACCTCGGCTCCTTGGCCTGCGCTACAGCTCCGTCGTTGTCGCAAAGACAAAGCAATGTGACTCAAAGACATGGTATCATTTGAAGTTCTCCCGAAACTTCTTAATCCGAACCCTTCCTTGGAAGCCTCCGAGGCCGCTTGATACTCACCGACAGTGGAATCGGCGATCGCGCTTTGCTTGGCACTACGCCAAGATACGCTCCTCCATGAAGAGTAAATATGTAGCCAGAAGTGGACATCGAGTCGTCCTTCAGTCCTTGGAAGTCCGAATCAGTGAATCCCACCACATCCAAATCTCCACCACCATACATAAGAACCATATCTCTCGTTCTTCTCAAGTACTTGAGAACGTTCTTTCTGATCCAATGTTCCCTACCTAGGTTTGCCTGAAACCTACTCACCACGCTTACAGCATGCGCGATGTCAGGTCTTGTACACAACATAGCATACATAAGGCTACCCACGGCCGAAGCATATGGTATATTACTCATTTCCTTGCGTTGTTCCTCACTTTGAGGACACATCTTCAAGGTGAGTTTTATTCCATGTTGCATCGGTAGGAACCCTCTTTTAGAATCATCCATCTTAAATCGCTTTAAGATCTTATCTATATAGAGGGCTTGGGAAAGGCCTATTGTTCTCTTCGCTCTATCCCGGTAGAGCCGAATACCAAGAATATAGGTTGCTTCTCCCAAGTCTTTCATGGAGAAATTACTCGAAAGCCAAGCTTTCACAGAACTGAGCATTCCTACATCATTTCCTATTAGTAGAATGTCATCTACATATAGTACTAAGAATGCGATCTTGCTGCCACTAACCCTCTTGTATACACAAGATTCCTCTTCATTTTGCACGAAGTCAAACTCTTTGACCGTCTCGTAAAAATGAAGGTCCCAACTACATGAAGACTGCTACAGTCCATTTCATGGAGTCTACATCCACCATTGCTAGGTCATTGGTCGCGGGTCGGTCTCTTGTTTATCACTTGGAACCTCGAGGAAACCCAGTTCCTCCAAGTGCATAAAACTATACCTCTCAGGTAAATGAGACACCCTACTAGACCTACGAGGTGGTTGTACTTGTGTTTCAGAAAGTTCAGTTCCAGTTTCTTGCACAGGTGTCTCCTGAGGAGTTTCATTGTATTCTTCTAAAGAAATACTTCTACCTGCTCCGCCTTCCTGAATGAACTCATCTTCCAGGAAGTGTGCTTGTAAAGCAACAACGATCTGTCGATCTTCGGGCATGTAGAATAGATATCCCATCGTCCCAGATGAGAATCCAATGAAACGTCCCTTTGTGGACCTAGCTTCCAACTTCTCCACCTTAGTCTTCTTGACATAGGCGGGACATCCCCAAATCCTAATGTGATTAAGACTTGGTTTCCTTCCCTCCCACATCTCATGTGGAGTTTTAGGAATGGATTTGGAAGGACATCTGTTCAAGATGTAAGCGGCAGTCAGGAGTGCATACCCTCATAGGTAAATCGGCAAGTCAGTATAGCCCAGCATGGAACGGACCATGTTCAACAAGGTCCGGTTCCTTCTTTATGACACACTATTTAACTGAGGAGTACCTGGAGGTGTTAGTTGTGAAACTATTCCATGTTTCTTAAGGAACTCGTCAAACTCCGTACTCATATACTCGCCACCTCGGTCCGACCGAAGTGCTTTGATATGATTACCAGTTTGTTTCTCGACTAGGGCCTTGAATTCCTGGAATTTCTCAAAGGCCTCAGATTTATGTTTCATTAAGTATACATAACCATACCTAGTATGATCATCTGTAAACGTAATGAAATATTGATATCCGTCGCGTGCTGC
Source organism: Orobanche coerulescens (assembly GCA_033398695.1). NCBI lineage: Eukaryota > Viridiplantae > Streptophyta > Magnoliopsida > Lamiales > Orobanchaceae > Orobanche > Orobanche coerulescens. The sequence goes on from CM065814.1 coordinate 9,264,696, forward strand.
TTCCAAAGCACCACATACGTTGGTATGGATTAATCCCAGTTTATCAGCGGCTTTTTCAAATGTCCCTGTGAAGGGGGACTTAGTCATTTTGTCTTTAAGGCAAGATTCACAAGTAGGGAAGGGATCTGATCCCAATGGACCCATAAGTCTATCTTTTTCCATCTTGTAAACCTTGGTCTGACCAACATGACCAAGTCTAAGATGCCATTTCAAAACTTGATTGGTTTCATCCCTACCACGTTTTCTAGTCATAGTATTCACAACTACTTTGTTGTTGAGATTTAGATGATACAATCCATTTAACAATGTAGCAGTACCCACTAGTTTATTTTAGAAATAAATTTTGCGGGAACCATCACCAATGAAAAATGAAAAGCCTTTTCGGTCCATGACCGGAATGGATACAATGTTTTGTGCCCCTTGGGCAAAACAAGTACATCTTCTAAAGTCAAAACAAAGCCGGATTCTAAACCCAAAAGAAGTGATCCTATGTCGGTCGCCTCGACACTATGCCCGCTTCCGACTGTGATCATAACTTCTCCAGCTCCAAGCTTCCTACTTTGTTCCAGATCCCGATTCACGGTACAAATATGAGAACTAGCACCGTAATCCGATTCAGAAGTAGAAAATACGAGCGTAACAATTTGTTTCCAAAACTAAAAGTTCTCAGACGAAGTGCCATGAAGAATCGGACAGTCTCTAGCCCAGTGGCCGAGCTCACCGCACTTGAGACAAGCATCCTTCTTCTTCTTGTTCTTTGGAACCATCGGGGCCTTGCCCTTACCCTTAAGGTCCTTAGCTTGTGGTCCAGTCCGCTTCTTGGTCTTTTTCTTCTTATTCTTAGACTTAGAAGTCCGAAGAAATCACAAGTGCACTCCTTCATCCGCGGGTCTTCATCCGAGGCCGAGCGGTCACGCTTGTTCATTAGCCCAGCTAAGTTACATGCAATCTCATTGCAGTTGAAGTTCATAACAAACTGTGAGAAGGAATCAGGGAGAGACTGTAGGATAAGGTCGGTTTGGAGAGAAGTATCCATTTTAAAATCAAGAGCCTCCAATCTCTCGATCATGGATATCATTTTGAGGACGTGTTCCCCAACCTTCTCACCTTCCTTCATCCTTGCACCGAACAGTTGCTTGGATATCTCATATCTAGCAGTTCTGCTGTGCTCACCATAAAGCTCGGTTAAGTGAGATAGAATCTGCATAGCAGAAGTCATTTTCTCATGAGCTCTTTGAAGCTCATTAGACATGGAAGCCATCATATAAGCACGGACTTTCACATCATCCTTAACCCACTTTTCGTGGTTTTCAATCTCTTCCTGATTGGCTCAGGTCCGCACAGGAGGCGCCGGAATGTCCGTCTCCAAGACGTATCCCAGTGCCTCTATACTGAGGACAATCATCAGATTGCGGAGCCAATCCACAAAGTTAGGTCCCATTAAGGTGTTCTTTTCGAGTAGAATTGCGAGTGGATTCATTGTCATATTGAGATTTGTCTGCATTAAGTACGATAGATTAATTAGTGACTCATTCAATTATGTTCTGAGTATAGAATTAAGGTCTTTTCAATTCTTGTTACCCAGCTCCCACTATTTTTATCGGAATAACACACTCCCATGTGAAATCCGGAAGTATCGTCGCTCTACTTCATAGTGGTGATCGAGTTCTTTATAAATCTTAATAGAGGGCAACCGAACAGGTTTCTAGTCTATTAATTTTCATAAAGTGGTGTACAACACCAACCCATCTAATGGATGATTCGATCTTCTTTTTCCCCTTGTTCACTCCCCTCAACCTATACGGTTTCTATGGTTCGTGAACAAGTTAAGTTTATACCATCGACGCAAATCAGTTTCACAATTGAATCTTATCCGGCAACCTATCAGGTTTCTAGGGATAAAATTTGCTCCAACCGAAGGCATCCAATGCGCTCCCAGTAATTTATCCGTCCTCCCCGAATGACTACCCCGATAACTCGGAAGCATAGCACATCCGGTTTGGATTTCAATTTTCCCGAAAACTCGACGGAGGGAAGGAAAACCTTGAAACCTTATAAACTTAATTATTTGTTGTGGGAGAATTATCGCGATTAACGTTACACTTTGCACATTAATCGTTAAAGCGCGTTTGTGGCATTCATACAATATGAAACAACCATTCACGACCCAGTTGCTACCAACATGTGGTTCATGGACCGTTCCTAGAAAACAAAAACTCCGTAATCTAATTACAAGTCTTCGTCTTGAATCTTCGTCTTCTCGAAATGGATCTTCCTCCGGTCTTCGTCATTACATATAAATTTTACATCAAAAATTGCATCCTAGATACAAACATTTCTAGTAAAATAAATAGGCTCAAAACGGCCTTTATAACCCAATCGAATAAAACGAACGATTCAAAAACTAAGTCCACGAACCACATCCCCATTCAAAAGCATTCATCCAATAAATACTAAATAAATGGAAAGCGTAGAGATACATTGATCCAATCAACAATACGAACCGATCCAATCGATTCACACAATCGGTAATATGATAACGCTCAAAATAATTCTACGACCATAAATATTCCAATTAATCAAATTTTCCTTATAAAATGAAATACCATAAATCATTTTAATCATATTAAATCCAATTTAACATGAGGGAGATTAATTTTCAAGAATACGAAAAATCGAAAGGCGAAAATGGCGACCATGGCCGAGTCACTGTCGGCATCTTTCAGCAGATCGCTCGGCATGACCGAGTCACGCCGGCGGCTACCGGCCGTGCACGGCCCGTGTCTCGACACGGTCGGGCGGGCTGGGATCGCTCACACGGCCCGTGTCACCGGACACGGCCGAGTCACCTGGCAGACTTCACGCCTTTGTCCAAAAGTCGTCCGATGACGATTCGAGCTCGATTTTCGACGGATATCAATATCAATATTTTTCAACATTCATATCTTCAATATAAATCATATTTCCAAGAAAATAAGATTTATATTTAGACATAAACTTACGAAAAATATAACTACAACGAACGTAAAAATATATACCACGATTATGACTAAAATGATTCCAAATCATTCACCATCTAATCAAGCATTCCAAATGCCAATATCGTATATACGATCGCAAGACCTACGCTCCGATACCACTGTTGTAATTCGGTGCCTAAAACGAAGGCCCAGCGGAAGCGGTAAAACGAAAATTAATTCGATCCGAATCCCTACGAGGATCGATCGAGCTACGTATATACGAATATCAAAAAGAATAACAAGAGATATAGAAACTCACCCTTGTAGTCCGTTGATTAGATGGATAACCTTCTCTTGAGCTATTCCCCAAGCTTTGCTTGATCTCTACGAATCTATTCCGCTTCAAGCCCTTGAACGATCCAACGCCGAAAGCACCGCGTCTCTACTTGCCACGCGCCGGAAAAACGAACGGAATGACAACACTTTGCTATCCTCCGAGGATACGGCTAGAGCTAGATGATGAAGCTATTGATTTTGATGAATATACTCCAAGTATGTTTATCAAAATTCTCTCAATATTTTTTTCTCAATTTTCTCCAAGAAAAATGAAGAAGAAGTTAGTGGAGAAGATGAAGATGAGTATGAACACCATGAAATGAACGCTAAGTTCTATTCTCTCTCTCCTTCAAACTCACCTACGTATTTCTCTCCTCCAAGGTGTGAATTATATATGTTATATGATGAAGTCTTCTCAATCACAAGCTTACATATATATTCTTTATTCACCTTCCACCAAACTTATACAACTCATTCACATGAGAGGTATCCCCACCATGTCAATATCATCCATATAAAATGGAAACAAAAGACAAGGGGAAATTAGGTGGAAAAGAGGAGGGTGGCCATGATGAAAAACGGACGAGTTCGGTTCGTTTCGGACTCCCGAAAGTCCAAACAGATAAACTCCGATTCCGTTTCGATGTATTTACATCGATTAATTAATCCAATTAATTAAACATATCAAATACAAAATAATATAATTAATTTCTCCAAGAAATAATTGTATACATGAATTAAATTAATCACCCAGTAATTTATTTAATTCATTAGGCCGTAAATCAATTTATCCAATAAATCAATTTAGACATCTAATGTCCCAAATTTAGATATCCACTATCTAATACACATAATGAGAGAATTAGCTTGATTCATTTCGTCGTCAATCCTAATGCGCGACTCGGTAGGTCCATCTCAGTCAGCAATGGGAGGAACCAAAGAGTAGTAGCACCACCTAGCCAGCCTGGCAGCCTACACTGTACCCCAACTGAGAACGAATGATTGGGATCATTCAAGAACCATTCTGTCGTGACTACCAGTAAACGTATAAACCCTTCTTTCAAATATCCCGATCAAGTTATAGGGTCACGGTCAGTCAAACCATATCTGTACTTGATGCTATGCATGCGTTAATACAAATCGAGATCATCGAGTTGTCGTGTATCTAATACAACTAGCTCCAATGCTTTGGCCAAAGACTTATGATCTCATCTGCCAATAACCACATAGGACATATAACCCGTTCACTAACAGGAGAAAGAATTCTATCTTGGTATTCAGTAGGACCTGCTACTTGCCCGTCAAGATGCACGTCGAGGTTGACCCCCGCCTTCCGGTTTACAGGGTCGAACTACTCTAATGAAAATCTTGACGTCACAAGCACATCCCTACTAAATCCTCAAGTCGAAGGTTCACGAATACCTATCACAACCTTTCGATTCCGTCATTGATCGTCCTGAGTGAAATCTGTGGTGACGAATCGAGGGTGAGTCGGTTCGAGTATACTAATCCAATTAGCATACCTATAACGTGTGCTCCCACTAACCATTAGTGTTCGATGCACTCTCCTTGTCAAAGAACACGTCATACAAGTCTTCACATAAACTTAACGCCTACCAAGTTTCATCGACTTGCGAACGATTAAGTATTTGAGCTATAACCTTTCCAGTGCCGACCCCCTTATCCAATAAGGAGTGGAACGTTTTGCTCTCAAATACACGGACTAGTTTCTATATGTTTATTTACGAGTTAGGAATGCTAGTAACTACCAGTAAATAAAGAAACATTCATTTGCCTTATATAAATGGTTTACATAATAACAAGTACAATGCCCTCACTCAACAACCTCTGAGTGGCATTCGAGGGCATACTCCTAACAGTAACTAGCCCTTACGGCCGTAACCGGCCACTGCCTTACATACGTAATCGGCCAGTCCTAGCCATCCCTGCGAGTCACTGCCGACCGTGATCGGCCATCCATGCGAATCACGGCCGACCATGCTCGGCCATCCCAACGAGTCATGTCCGGCCATGCTCGGCCATCCAGGTCATCTCGGCCACGACTCGGCCAGCCGCCCCGTAACGTACGTAACACTTATTCCGTTGCGTACGTAATACGTACGTTGACTTGCTACAGTATGATACTCGTATTACGTACGTAATACACCCTGTATAACGTACGTAACTCCATCCGTTGACTCACCTGTCCACATCTGCGCCGAAAGCTGCCGACCACGGGCCCCACTGTCCGATTCCTCTTGTTACGTACGTTATGTACGCTATATAACGTACGTAAGCTAACACATTTTACGTACGTAAGCTCCAAGGCTTAACGTACGTAATGGCTTTTATACTTAGCCAAAAATCCAATCGTTCTGTCCGACGTCTCGACGTACAAAATACAAACATACGGCATACTGAATACACATACTGAATCCAAAGATATTCTCATACGGTATACCTGATATCCGAATCAGTTCAACCTCATACAACATATCCTGAATATATCTGTCAATCCAAAAACGATAATCACACTAGTATAACTGTCTCGGTTCTCAATTTATTTTATCCATACTGTATAGATACCAAACTATACAGTATATCTCAGATAAAATAGCGCGAAAAATTTATACTGAAAATCCGGGTATTACATACTACCCCCCTTAAAATAAGTTTCGTCCTCGAAACTTGCAACCAGTCACCAACAACAGATAAATCCAAAATTTCCAACTCATCACGAAAAAAATCAATCGTCGCCACAAGCGAATAACCAAACCAATGTACTTACAGGTGCGTGAAGCCGATGATTTCTCGTGATACTAGCACACGACTCCCATACGAAGTCTCAACACAACCAACACACACCAATATCATAAATAGCAGTTTGAAAAGAATCACGAATATTTTGGAAACTCCAAAAATCGATTCGACTCAAAAGTAAGAAAAACTCATTTTCAAAAGCCACGCTACTACCGTACCGGTAGAGCCACATAACACACACGTCTGGGTTTCACAAAACCCAAGCTCCGATACCATCTTCTGTAACACCCCCAAAACCATCCGGGATATTACAGCCAGTGGGTCCTGTAGGAACCCACCAGGCTAAAAACCGTTTACAAAACCAATTCAAAAACGCCAAAAGGCTGATGACGGTAATATTTTGCAAGTACTCAAATATTTTCAAAAGCATAATTTTGAAATACCGTCATAAAATACCATTTGAAAATACAAGGCGAAGTGCTAAATCTCGATAGTTCAAAATGTACATTAAGCTACCACTTAAACGTACCGATAAAATAGTTTAGGAAAAAGGTTTAACGAAATAACTCAAGTTCACAAAATGCCAAAAAGGCCCTTTTAAAATACACACACGCAGCGGATAAAGATACCGAAAAGCCATTTTGAGATATACACACGCAGCGGATAAAAACACAGTTCAAAATACACATTTGCAGCGGAAATGAATAACCAGAAAAGAAATACTCGATACTCCAAAACATGCCACCGCCAGTATCACATCGGGAAGCTCATCCCTTCACGACCGCTACTAGCTCGATCTCCGAGTACCTAAAAATAAAGCCCACGACGGGGTCAGCCACAATACTCAATAATGATACCGATCACATCATCATAAATAATTACATACCAATGTAATAATACTGTAAGAATACTACCAACGTAATCTTACCGTTATAACCTTACCAATCCATGGCAATCCATACCAAATCGATCCTTACCATAATTCACATTTCGCATTCTCAAATGACGAAAAGAACTCAACAACAATTATACTGTACTGTATTCAAACAATACCAAGTGTCCTCAAATCGTCCTCATAACTCATAAGTGCGAAAATAATCCAATCTGTGCCAAATCCTGTCCGCCGGATTACACAATCAAATCTCAACCTAGATAAACCAATAATACACAACATATCTGTAGATCAACTACCATATGATAATGATAACAAATCCCGAACATCGACGTACAGTCTGAATGCTTATACGATCAATAACCAGATCAACCAAAACATCACTGAGAATATCATCGACATGATAACTCCAATACGACCAACAAAGGATCAATGATAACCGAGAGTACCCTCAACATGGTAAACTCCCAACACGATCAACAAAGGATCAACAATAATCGAGAATACCATCAACAAGGTAAACTCCAAATGATCAACAAAAGACCAATAATAACTGAGAATATCATCAACAAGGTAAACTCAAAATGATCAACAATAATGGATCTCAAAGAAATAACTCTGACTGTTGAACATACCCCTCGGGCGTATGAACAACCAGTCACAAACCGTCGAACATACCCAACCATGAATGGAGGATGAACGACCAAACAATATGGCTCAAAGATGGAAATCATAGTACGCCCGATCCGAATATGTGTCAGTGCACATGTCCACCCCGTATACGGAATCCAGGATATACGTGGGACAATGTACCTAATTAGCCTCAATGAACTACGTCTCGTGTGCACAGCCTTTCACGGAAAATATTCACGCATGACTATATATGTGCCCGGCTAAAAATCCTACACAATATCCAATCGGAACGCAGATATGACTCCAGATATGTCACGATGCAACATGACAACGAAACTCAAAGAAACACATATCCAATAAGGATCTAAAGACTCACCGAAGTGAACAACAATAGTCTGACAATGAAAAGTCAACACGACCAATCAATATCCAAAACAACAATCCTGGGATCATCATCCCCAACAAATGATCAACACGATCAACGATCTCAATACAATCAGCCCTGGGATCATCATCCCTCAGCGAAATAATCAATATCGCCACGATAACTATCCTCGATATCCGATATTCTATATCCTTGACGAACGATAACTCACGTCTTCCCTGAACACAATTAAATCATATACCTTATGATTTATTACAACCAGAGTACGATATACGAACCATTATCCCGACAACTTACATTTCTAACAACATTGCTATACGAATTATAAATGAAATGAAAACGAAACCATTCATCGAATATTATAAAATGAACAAGTATAAACTTGCCTCGATACCGATACCACGAAGCCGTTACCAAAATCCATTGCCTTTGTCTACGAGCTCCTTAGCCCCGACCGAAAGCAATCTACGAACTCTTTATCCTCAACCGCAACTCAACGGTCATAATCCACGATCAAAACATCACAACCTATTGCAATAATCAATTAACACACATCCGATAACAATCAATAACCGACATACTCAACCAACAAACTCAACGGTTCAACGAAACCTCGATCATATACATAATACCAAATAATCCAACTCAACAAATACGAACCCATATCCACGATACAAGCCGCAACTCGATGATCACAAATAACAATCAATAACCGATCAACAACGGTTCTACAATATCCCGATTAAACACATATCCAAACAACCCGAACCAATCAAACACGAATTCAAAACCACAATACGATTCCACAATCCGAATATCATATCCATAATCTATTTAAACCATCAAGGGTCTAACATTACCGATTCCAAATTCAATCTTAAATACGGTTACAAGTTTCCTCCTTGTAAATTCATAATATAAACCAATTACCAATTATCATCATCAATCCGGATGATCCGATTAATTCAACATCATAGATAACCATATTCCAAAGGTTTCAAATAATTCCATTATCCGAATTGAATACTTATTCAATAAGTATGAATATCCAAATTCAAACATGAATCATAATTCCAATCAAACTCGAAATCATATTCGTATTCCTATACGAATATTGTACCAAGATACATAACTTAGTTCTAAACGTGAATATTCCATATTCATATCCAAAACACCAACACTTTAAAACGTATTCATCAAATCAATGATCAATTCATCTCGACATTAAGGATTTTATAACATATTCGATTCCAACTTCAACTCCAAATACGAAGACAAAACTCCTTCTTGCTCATACTTGTAAATTCGTAGAAAACAATTTACCGATTATTATCGTGAATAATCACATTCCAAAATTATCCGAAATCCTTCCAAAATCATAACATGTAACTCAAGAGTTCTTTAAGAACACGAAATATCCAAATTCACGTTCATAATCCATAAAACAACATAACCCGATGTTTTCTAACATCTAAACAACCCTTAATCATAATTCAAGGTGTATATAATCATGTCCTTCAACATATACTTCTCATAACATCATGAATCGCAACAAACCACCAAGAACATCGAGAATACTACGATTCCATAATCATAACAACATAATCGAATCATTTGATCACCAATTCATTATCTTCCTTTAACAAAATTCCCATAATTACCAAGAATCATCACAACAATATCATTTCCATCACCATTCATACGAAAACGTGTAGAATTTTCCAAGTTCTACTCATTGAGACATTTCATCGAACACTTTGAAGGCATAGTCCAATTCAATCGATTATTCAAAGAAATACTCGAATTCTTTCCACAAAACTTAAAGAATAATGAATGATTACAAGTTTACAATCAAGTTCAATCAACAACCTGAATCAAAACGAAGCAAATCGGCCAAAACACCAAGAAACATCAAGAACATCCAAAAACCAAAAGTTTAGGTGTTCTTACCTTCGATCCGGGTGGAAGATGATGTTAATCCATGATTCCAACTTCCAAAACATGTTGTTATAAGTTGCTCATACTCAAATCCATCAATTCTTGCCGAAGGAATCGCGAAGAAACGAAGAAAAACGAAAAATGAGTAGGTGACTCGGTCCAGGCCTTTAAATAGGCGGGACCTGCCGGACCATTACGTACGTAACCGGCGGGTCCTTACGTACGTAGCCGGCCGCGGCCGACCCTACTGCCCAATTCTGTCGGAACCCTTACGTACGTAACCGGCGGTGGCTTACGTACGTAACTGGCCCTTACGGCCGTAACCGGCCACTGCCTTACGTACATAATCGGCCAGTCCTAGCCATCCCTGCGAGTCACTGCCGACCGTGATCGGCCATCCATGCAAATCACTGCCGACCATGCTCGGCCATCCCAACGAGTCACGTCCGGCCATGCTCGGCCATCCAGGTCATCTCGGCCACGACTCGGCCAGCCGCCCCGTAACGTACGTAACACTTATTCCGTTGCGTACGTAATACGTACGTTGACTTGCTACAGTATGATACTCGTATTACGTACGTAATACACCCTGTATAACGTACGTAACTCCATACGTTGACTCACCTGTCCACATCTGCGCCGAAAGCTGCCGACCACGGGCCCCACTGTCTGATTCCTCTTGTTACGTACGTTATGTACGCTATATAACATACGTAAGCTAACACATTTTACGTACGTAAGCTCCAAGGCTTAACGTACGTAATGACTTTTATACTTAGCCAAAAATCCAACTGTTCCTGTCCGACGTCTCGACGTACAAAATACAAACATACGGCATACTGAATACACATACTGAATCCAAATATATTCTCATACGGTATACCTGATATCCGAATCAGTTCAACCTCATACAACATATCCTGAATATATCTGTCAATCCAAAAACGATAATCACACTAGTATAACTGTCTCGGTTCTCAATTTATTTTATCCATACTGTATAGATACCAAACTATACAGTATATCTCAGATAAAATAACGCGAAAAATTTATACTGAAAATCCGGGTATTACATGATGTTGATAAACTCATAAGTGTATTCCAATGTCCTCCTGGAGCACGTAAGGCTGTTATCATGAGAATGGTTTTTGGCTCCTCAAATCCACTTTCATGACCAAGAAGATTTGAAATACATCATTGGATTGTAATCATATTTTTTATGCTTACGACTTAGCTTTTATGATATTTATAAGTTTGTTTCAGAAGAAAGTAAAAGACTGTAAATATGAGTCAATCAATTGTATTCATAACACTAATAGAGGGGCCTTTATATAGGCATTACAATGAGAGTCCTTCCATACATAAGATTCCTAGATAAGGTAAGACATCTAATAGGATCCTACTACCTCTAGAAGGATCTAGAACCTTCCATCTTTGTATCCCCCTACAACCAGTATTAGGTAAGACACCAATAAGGGAAGGATATCCCGAAACACTCCCCCTGTGTCGAGCACTAATAATATCATGGTAGATAAGGTGTTGCCTCGGTAAAAAACCTTTCCAATTCAAACAAAACCCCGTGGGAAAAACAAAGACTTGGTGAGGAAAAAGAGCACAACGCACCAACTAAATGTAACACCCCCAGAATATAACCGGGAATATTACACGCCGCAGACCCTCTCCGTGAGGATCCGCCAGGCTAAACATCGAAACAACATAATACATCACATGTCGACACGACAAAATCACGAACCATTAGACTGATTTGGTCTTTTGTCACTGTCTTAAAAATCAAAAATACATAACTCTATCCAGACTCGTACCCACGCAAGGGTAAAATACTTCATAACATAGACAATACGACAGCGAAAAAGACAATACAATGGACTCCGACTAACTGAACCCGAAATTGGCCTTCGTGTGATTAGTATCATTCATCTTTCATCATTCCTCGTACCGATCCTGTGTCTTGCTCCCGAAAACCTGCATGTACCTGGACACAATACAAATATCCACCCCCCAATTACTCGGGGGTTAGCAAAACTCCACTGTTTCGCTAGTGCAAGTATAAAGTGCAAATACGATCCATACACAACACATTCCGAGAATACAACGAAAGACTTACCGAGATATGTTATTTGGTTAAAAATAGTTCAAGTCTTGAAACTAGAAACGAAACAAGTAAGCACTTTGAAAACACTTCCAAATCTCGGGAGTTTTGAAAACATTTGAAATAGAAAAGTTCTGAATTCCTCGAAAGCCACTTAGAGTCACAGCCCCAAAGTTCATTTGTCCAAAAATGTAAATCCATTAACAAGACACGGGGTCCACGGCCCAACCATTTCGATCACAAAACACAGGGCCCACGACCCGAGCATCCACTGCAATTCACTTGTAAGGACACATTACATAACACATTATTCTTATGCCATTCTAGCCAAACAGCAAGACCTGATATATAATGTATCTCGACCCCGAGCGCAAAGCATTGTGATACTCCAGACACATCACAATTAATCATCAAAAGATCAACATCAATATCACAGAAACCACACTTGGTAACCCGTGGCCGTACCCATTACTATCGGCCCCCAGAGGCCCCGTCGGACCGTCCCCAGGTGGGAAACCACTTCCGCGGTCGTACCCATTAGTATCGGCCCCCAGAGGTCCCGTCGAACCGTCCCCAGGTGGAAGAACATCAACACACGCACCCAAGTCTACTTCCGTGTCCGTACCCATTAGTATCGGCCCCCAGAGGTCACATGCCATCCCCAGGTGGAAGAGTAACAACTCACAGATTACAAAACCAAAACTCTCAAAGGTCAAACACACAAAATATATATAGTCTAGGTACCTGGCTAGAATGGCCATATTAACCAACACGTACTCACGACCCAGAACTATATCAATTCACAAGGGAGCAAAAGATCTCAACAGTACCGAATGACACAACCAATATCACAAAAACTCACATATTTATCCATAACCACGTGACTCCAAGCACATAATTTGACAAGAGAATTACACTTTACATTTACCGACGCCATAATCATACATAAAGACATCACACGAAAGTAAGGTGATCCTATACTCGACACTAGCACACATAATCAACTAAGCATATTAATTCCCGACCCACATGGGTCACCTTTACGAAAACTATGATGGTAAATATACCGATTCTTTTGAAAAATGGTTATAAATATTTATTTAGCACATATCGACACTTAGCAACCATTATATCCACAAAACACGTAATGTATGGGCAAGATACTTGCCTCGAAATCAATTTGTGAATACTCCGACGAAAGCGGCTCGGCCAAAACAGCCCCAAAAGCGATTAAAGCGATCCGAAACAGCCCTAAAACAAGCGGCTGGCGAAATAGCCCCAAAACAGCCCCAAAAACCGACCACCTCAATTAAAATGGCGAAAGATGTTGGGATGTTGTTAAATTCGTACTAGGAACTCAAAGATATTGATGGGTGATGATATCAGGCCAAAATCCATGCTTATACGCCCTCAAGATCGTCTAGATCGCCGGAAGGAAGAAAGGGGAGGAAGAAAATGACGAAAGTTGACCTCTGCAGTCTTATATATACTGTCAACAGTTAGCGCACGCTAAGGTATGTGTAGCATGCGCTAACGGCTGTAAAATGCAGTCCAGAACCCTCTGCCAGATCCGTTAGCGCGCGCTAATATATGTATTTAGCGTGCGCTAATTATACACTGAGTAGTCTTTGCTATTACGACCATAACTCCTACGTTCGGACTCCGATTGACTCGCCGTTTGAACCATTGGAAAGCTAATTTAATGCTCTATCACATTGTAAAGTTTCAGAATTTTTAGACTTTATAAGCGCCGGTGGTGATCTTACAAAGTCGACCAAATGCACAAAAACGATAATCCTCGACGAAACAATAATTATTCAACATGCAACGAAACACTAACGGACAACACCAACGATCCAAATCGAAAACGAACACATAACAAAGCAAGACATACTATTAGCTCGACTTACGCAACGATAAGTTGTACCCGAAGAACACCACAACACGGTACATCGTGCTAGGGGAAAATCCCAAGAAATCGCCAACAGAACAAAATGAACGGCGCAATCGACAAAAATTCAAAAATAACCGGAACCGAGAGTCTCGGGTATTACATTCTACCCTCCTTAAAAGAAGTTTCGTCCCGAAACTTAAAACATGAAACAATCCAGGCAGAGCAACTCTAGATGACACATGATTTCGATAACTTGAAGATCGGGAAAGACGATACGAAGGCAACCACCCCAAAACTTTGGGAAATTACAAAATGGCCCAAATGCCTGAAACATCACGATAAGACAACGTATAACCAAACCGAACTTCACAAAACGTCTAACAAGGTTAAACGGACTTACGGGGAAATACGAACAAGGAAGTCGTATATGGTCTATGACTGACCGAAGCCAAATATACTCCCTTACTGATTCGTGCAATGCAAATATCTTTGCATGGTTCAAGGAAGTAGCAACCAGGGTCTCCTTGGTAGATCACTAAGATATCATCGTATTCCCAATGGTGAACATATAACCAGTTTGGGAACGTCCTTTATGCGGGTCAGAGAGATAACCGGCATCAGCAAATCCAACTAACATATTGTTAAGATTCTCTGCATAGGGGGTAAGCTTGCTTACATTAGCACTTCTGGTAGTCAAGCTGCCATGCTTAGCTGCAATATCAGAGGAAGATCGACGGTCGGTATGCATCGTCTTAACTAGACCCGGCAAAATAGGCCCAGTTCGCGGCCACTACCTGCTTTTAGGCGGCATTGGGTCGCATATTATTAGCCCAAAAACCTGGCCTTTTGGCCCGGCCTGCATTTGGCCCGCCCATAGAGGCCCGGCCCGCGGGCGGCCCGCCCGGCCCAGTTTTTTTTTTTTTTTTTTTTTAATTTATGTTATGTGTAATTATAATATTTAATTTTTTTCCTTGTTTGTTAGATTATAATACATCTATATGTTAATTATTGATGTAATTTTATTTTTTTTGGGACTTTGTGATTATTTATAGTATCTCATATCAATAATAATATTATTTTATGATTTTATAAGAAATTAGTAGTGATAAATGATATGATGATCAAATAAAAATATTTGTATATTTGTCTTTTGATTATGGTAGTGTAGTAAATAATGTAATTATCAAATAAAAATAATTATATATTTATTTATCTGATTGTGATAGTATAGTGAATAATATAATAATTAAGGATCGAAAAATATTTGTATATTTATTTCAGAATTAATATTTCAAAAAAAAAAAAAATCGAGGCCCGCGGGCCGGGCCGAGCCCGCCCGGAGCGGGCCACGGGCCTAATAATTTGGCCCAGGAAAAACCGGGCCTTTTTGGCCCGGCCCAAAAAAGGCCCGCCCGTTTTATGCCCGGCCCATTTGGGCCGGGCCCGCCCGTTTGCCAGGTCTAGTCTTAACCTCAACAATTCCTTTCAGAATATCGCTCTCTCTTGCGTAGGGAAAGAACAATCCAAGATCACTGAAGCCTTTCAAGTATCAAAAGATGTGTTTTACTCCATTCCAATGCCTTATCATGGGAGCGGAGCTAAATCTCGCTAATAGATTTATAGAGAATGCGATGTTTGGGCGAGTATATTGAGCCAGATACAACAACGCACTGATTGCGCTATGGTATGGTGTTTCTGCTCCAAGGACCTCTTCATCCTCATCTTTAGGACGAAACGGATCCTTGTTCATTCCCAGACTTCGGCCAACCATGGGGGTAGCAAGAGGATGTGCCTTGCCCATACTAAATCGCCTGAGCATTTTCTGGACATAGACAGATTGATGAATGAGTATACCATCATCTCGATGTTCTAGCTCTAAGCCCAAGCAGAATCGAGTCATCCCCAGGTCTTTCATCTCGAATTCAGATTTAAGGTAGCGGGCTGTTTCATTGAACTCATCTATGGTACCGATAATATTCATGTCATCTACATAGACGGCTACAATCACGAATCCTAGATCTGTTCTTTTCACAAAAATGCATGGGCAGATATCACTGTTCTCGTATCCCTTCCCAACCAAGTATTCACGTAGGCGGTTGTACCATATCCTTCCAGATTGTTTTAACCCATACAGTGAACGACGCAATTTCACAGCGTAAGCGCTCCGTGGCTTAGAGCTACTTGATTTGGGCAACGAAATCCCTTCGGGGACTTTCATATGAATATCTGTATCTAGATCCCCATAAAGATACACTGTAACCATATCCATAAGTTGTATATTCAGTTTTTCGGACACTACCAAACTGACTAAGTAGTATAAAGTGATGATGTCCATAACGGGAGAATATGTCTCCTCGTAATCAATGCCAGGGCGCTCTGAGAAGCCTTGGGCAACTAGTCTCGATTTGTAACGCATAACCTAATTCTTATCATTGCGTTTACGAACAAAGACCTACTTATGTCTAACTAGTTTAACGCCCATGGGTACTGGCTTGATACGGCCAAATACCTCACGTTTAGCCGTTGAGTCTAGTTCAGCTTGCATTGCATCTTTCCATTTCGGCCAATCGGCTCGTCGTTGACATTCAGCAACCGAGCGCGGCTCAACATCGTCGTCTTCAATAATTTCTTGAGCGACAGAGTAGGCAAAAGCATCATCGACTAGCGTGGATGACCTGTCCAATAGTACGTATTCACTCATACATTGCATCGAGATTTCTTTATTCTCTGACATCAACAAAGTTTCCGACGCGTCCGTCGATTGTTCCATTGTTGATTTGAGGACATATCCGTAGTCAGAGATAATCTCATGTGACGGAGTCTATGTGTCGATAATGAAAGGATTTTGTGCCTCCGTTCCTCTTCTCTTTCGAGGTTCGGTATCCTTTCTACCCACTGTCCTCCCCCTGTTTCGAGCAGGGATAAGAGGAGCCAAAGCAGCCGTCCCACCACTAAGGTCGATGCTGGGGGAATCATTCCTTTAGGAGGCTGAACCTTAACCTATAACTGGGACTTCTGACCTTGCAGGAACATTCGCAGCGGGAATGGTAGATCTTGTCACTTTCGCAGTATCAGTAAAGCTGTCGGGCATCGAATCCGCAACTTTCTGAAGAATGAGAATACTTTGCACTTCTAGATCGGATTGAGCCGTGCGGGGATATTGATGAGGCAAAGAGGGACCACACCAAACAATTTCCTGGCGTTCAACTGGAATCGTTCGATTCCTCTCTCCCCTAACGACGGGAAGTTTGTCTCATCAAAGTGACAGTCTGCAAATCTTGCAGTAAACAGATCTCCTATCAAAGGTTCTAAATAGCGGGTAATTTTAGGCGATTCATAGCCAACGTATATACCTAACCGTCTTTGCGGACCCATTTTAGTACGCTGTGGAGGCGTAATTGGCACATAGACTGCACAACCAAAAATGCGTAAGTTTGAAATATCAGGCTCATATCCAGTTACCAACTGGTACGCACTAAACAGTTGATTGACAGTGGGTCAAAAGCGAATAAGTATAGCCGCATGTAAAATTGCATAACCCCAGGCAGAAATCGGCAAGTTGGTGCACAATACCAATGCTCGGGCGAGAAGCTATAACAGCTTAATCATAGCCTCAGCAAGGCCATTCTGCGAATGAATATAGGGGACGGGATGTTCAACTTCAATCCCAATCGACATGCAATAGTCGTCAAAGTATTTTGATGTAAACTCACCAGCGTTGTCCAATCTTAATGACGAGATTGGAAAATCAGGGTGGTTACTTGATGATTTGTGCTAGGAGTTTAGCAAATGCAGCATTTCTTGTGGATAGCAGAGCGGCGTGTGACCATCGCGTCGATGAATCAACCAGAACCATAAAGTATCTAAATGGTTCTCACTCTGGTTGAATAGGTCCACAAATGTCCCCTTGAATTCTTTGTAAGAAGCGAATATTTTGTTTTGAGTCTTTAGCAAAGGACGGAGAAGGTATCAACTTTGCTAGTGAACAGGCTTTACAAAACGATTTATTGCCATTGGAAATTACCACGGAAGCCTCGGGATTTACGAAAGATGCACCGTCAACCTTATCAGGGCATGTGATCTTTAATCGCGATGATATGGTATCGGACTCACTCACATAAATGCCGATATCGAGTGGTGCTTCCAATTATTTTCTGGACTTGAAAAACGGATGACTGTGCGAGTTTTTCAAAATGCGAATCATCATATCGCATCCAGGGTGACCGAGTCGGTCATGCCATAGTTGGTATGCTTCGGAATCACAAAGTTCGTAACTCACAGCGTAGGATTCAATGACCCTTATTGTAGTCTGGTATAAACCACTACTTAGACTCATAAGTTTCTCGAGAACGCGGCGTCTTCTGCATTCTGCCAGAGTAACACATAAAAATTCTATTCCATTCTCACAGTGTGTATCAAGGTGATAACCGTTGGCACGGATGTCCCTAAAACTTAGCAAGGTTCGGTTTGCTCTTAGGGCATAAAGAGCATTTGTGACATTAATATGCGTACCATTAGGTAGCAAGAAATGATCATGTCCCCTCCCTTGAATTACTTGGGAGGAACCAATCATTATTGTCACTGAGGGTATATATGGCACAATATCCTTAAATAATTGCCTATTTCGAAGAATAGTGTGGGTTGTTCCACTATCAGCAAGGCACTCAATTTCGCCACGAGACATCTACAATAAGACATGAAACTCGATTAGTCTTGTGATGAAAGACATAGCGAAAACTCATTAACTTCGAGTTTGGGGAAATTCGACCAAGTTGGTTAGGATCAAAGTTTAGCATAATCGCTAGAAATAATTTCCGCGTAGCTTGATATTTGTTCACTAAAACAGCAATAACTCCTTCGTTAAGAAGTCTATGGACGAACAGTCAGTTGTTTTGGAAACTAGACTTCCGTATATTTCTGTCCATAGGTCGTTCACTTTCTGTATCATTAAACTCAGATTGCAGTGCTCGTTTCAAGTTTGCTATTTTTGTATTTCCCTATTGTTGAGTGATAGAACAAGGTTGAAACTTTTTTCAAAGGCATTATTGTTGATACAATACTATGGAAATGATGGCCATATGAGCGTTTAAACATTTCAAAATGCATTGAGGTGTTTGATTTATATCTCGACTAATGATCCTTTCGGTAACTCCAACTTGGTAGACTTGCAGAGAAAGTAGGAATGTCGGTACAGCTAAGGCTGTTTAAAAACCACTGATTCCATTTGAACTTTTAAAGTATAAAGAAATACCAAGGAGGATGCGCCTAGTCTTGATCAAAAGTTTTGATGAAATCCACCAATGTATCAAATTAACCAAGCAATTCTTTACTGAGCAATTATTTTGTGATAAACCATACATGCTTTTGAAGGGAAAAATAAAATTCGTTTTTCCACAATCACAGCAATTAAAAGAATTTTATTCATCATGGCCAACTTTATTACATTCATGGAAAATCCCAAAGTAGTTCTCGAAAGAAACTAGAAACAAGACAAAACATAACCAAAGTGAAAAACTAGTCAATACTACAATGATCTAATCAAAGTTAGCAACATCCAAATGTTGGTCTTTGTCCGCAATGGTGAGAGGAGGGATATCAATATGATTCACCTCCGTATTTTCATTATCTTCCTCCATGTAATTTGACTCGAGTAAAGTACTGTTTATAGTGCTTGCAGTAGGCTTGGATGTTCTTTGGCACCTTGCAATTGAGGTAAGTATGCTTCTTTGAGCCGCAAGTATAGCAATTTCGGCCTTCCTTTAGAGTGGGTCCAATCTCGGCGGCAGGAGGCGGTCCACGTGTTTGGGCTTCACTAGGACCCTTGGCCGAGCCACCTTGCCTCTTCCACATATTGGAACGACGACCTCGTCTTTTCCCTCGCTTTCTCGAGTCATGCACCCGTGGTGCTTGCAAAAACTGAGTAACGTTGCCTTTTCTATTTTGTCGTGGTGCCTTCCTGTGGTGTAACGCCCCGACTTTCTAGGGTAAATAATGGGGAAAAATAAATAAAAGGAAATTTTGAGAAAAAATAATTTTCTTGAGAATATAAAAAATTCTCGCCTACAAAGTCGAGTCACTACACTGACATAAACATAAATACCTTTAATTAAGGTAACATTTCATCATAAATACGAGGTAAAAATTTGCGGCGGAAGAAAATAAATTGTAATTTAATATTTCTAGTCAAAGTTTCCCCAAAAGTTTCAAAATAGTTGACATAAAGAAACATCATATAATTATTCCACTTTCATATGCCCTCTCGGCTCGCTCCTTCGTCCATCCGACTAGATTCAACCTGCGAGATCAATAAAGGTGGGGGTGAGCTTCCTTCAGCTCGTGGAAATCACACTGATCACAGTAATATACAATCTCATGGAAAGCATAACATGAATAATCTATCACATTTTTCCTCAACGTAAATGCATACTCACAATATTACGTATAGCATGAATCGAGCACGCATACACGAATATTGAGGTTGCGCAGGTGCCCCCGCAACAACATCAAACATAAACACAATACCACAAATAGCATGAATCGAGCACGCATGTGAATATTGAGGTTGCGCAGGTGTCCCCGCAACAACATAATATCTTAAGATAGCCTCTTACATGAATACAGGTTAGCCTGAATTACAACGTGCATATAAATTTTAAATATGAATAGAACATCACATACACAGTCCAATTAAAGCAATTAAAGTGATAGTGAAAATTCCCACCTAAATAAATGATGATGTCTGACTGAAATGAATATGCTCGACTCACAGTCCTAAGCCCGTAAATTCTTGACAAGGTATACATATAATAATAATAATTAAAATCCTTACAACTTATTATTTATATAATAAATGAAAGGATACGAATATCACTATATAATAACTGAAAATAAATTGCTTATTAATATTAATCGAAGAGTTAACATTATAGATGACTCAAATTAAAATATTTGCGCAATAATTTCGGATTAGTTATTAATATTAATTGAAAGTTAATATTTTAATGTTTGGGTCAAAATGGGACTGAATTGAAGGTTTTAAAGTTGACTGGGGGTCAGAATGTAAAAGTTGAGAAACTGAATAGGTAAAAATCGAATTAATAATACTGACTGGGGCTGAATTGGATACTACTGAAAATTGGGAGGACTAAATTGAAAAGTCCTGAAAATTCGGGGGTATAAATACACTTATTCTAACCCTAGCCGTCAGAATTCCTTTCCTTCTACTGTCAAACACGTCTCCTTCTCTCCCAACTCCTCTGCACGACATCTCTCCCTCTCCCAAATCCTCCCTCTCGTCCGATAAGAAAATCACACACACACCACAAATCACACACACACACCGACCGAAACACACACACACACACACACCGATTCATGGTGGGCGGAAATCGCCGGTGGTTCGGCTCGAGTGCAGCGGTGCAAGGTCCGGGTTCGGGTTAACCAGTCGTGGAGCTCACGGCGGAGGCGACGGTTCGAATCTGAAAGGGCGGGCGATTCCGGCGAGACGAAGGTGAGAACTACGATTTTGAATTTCTGGTTTGAAAGGGCCGAAGTGGTTCGAAAATTGGGTGACAACAATGAGAGTTATAGGCGGCGACAACGTCTGCAGCGCTCAAGCGTAGGGTTTTCCGGTAGTGATGACGTCCGGCGCTCCGGATGTGGGCGGTTGGTGCTGAGGGTATCTAAGATGAAGTTTTTTTTTTTGATTTGGTACATGGATGCTCCGTTTCGGGCTCAGCCCCGTTTGGGGTAATGTGTTGATACAATTTGGGTGTTTAGGGATGGCAACGAATGGATCAAAGTCGAATCCGATTACAATTCAGTTTTGGTTATGTTGATTTGATTTACTAGGTTTAGGTTCCGGTTTACAGCGTTCGATTGTTGATTATGATTTTCTATTATGTATTCGGAATCACGAAGAAGAATTATCTGATTTCCTAACAGGAAATAAGAAAGCGAGAATATGATTCCGAGAATAAATCGGCAGATTACCTCCTGTTGAGATTCAGATGACTCGTTGAATTTGGACGGTCGATGAAGGTGAAGACGTGTCTGCTCCTCCTTTCCTCCTTCCTCTTTGCAGCAAATTTTCTGTGTTTTTCTTTTCCCTTTTTTTTTTGAACGATGAACGGCGGAAGAAGATAAAAGTGTATTCTGTATATATTGTGTATTGTACAACAGTAATCGTATATTTATACTGTCTTGATTAGGGTTAGGGTTAATTATGGGCTTAATTAATTTTCTGGGCTTGTAATATTATTATGGGTCAGCACAATGTGTATTTGGGCCAATGATAGAAATAATATTAATAATGCTAATAATAATTATTATTATTATTATAAAATTAATAATAACAATAGTAATAATTAATAATATCGATACTAATAATAATATCGAAAGTAATATAAATGATGATATAGAAATAATGAAGATAAAAAATATTATTACTGTTAATATTAATATTGTTCCTATTATAAATATTATAATAATAATAATACCTTTAATTATCATAAAAATGACTAATATTAAATGTTCTGAAATTAACTTGAGAAATTGACTCAGGCTAGGACTTGTGATACGTCGAACTAAATGTTCATGATTCCCTAAATGAAATTAAATTACATGAAATGCATTATAATATTATTATAATTAATAATATTGCATCATAAAAATGACGGGTATTACATCCTACCCCTCTAGAAAAAATTTTCGTCCTCGAAAATAAATGACATGCCTCGATTGAAGAAATTCGGATAACGATCTTGAAGTTCCTCTTCGCGCTCCCAAGTGGCTTCATCCTTGTTGTGGTTACGCCATTGGATCTTGACGAACACCTTCTCTTTATTCCTCAATTGCCGGACTGATCGATCGAGAATCAGTTTTGGTTGTTCTTCATAGGTAAGGTCTTTGTTCATCTCTACAGAGGTATAGTTGATGACATGGCTGGGGTCGTGCACATACTTCCTCAACAATGATACGTGGAAGACGTTGTGCACAGCCGAAAGTTCCGGGGGTAAAGCCAAACGGTAAGCTAACTCTCCAATCCACTCAAGAATTTCGAACGGTCCAATGTACCTCGGTCTCAACTTGCTCCTCGGACCAAAACGAACAATTCCCTTGGTAGGGGATACTTTCAGAAATACCTTGTCGCCAACACAGAATTCTAGATCTTTCCTACGCTTGTCGGCGTAAGACTTCTGACGGTCCTGGGCTATCTTGATCCTCTCACGAATCTTATCCACCATGCCAACTGTCTGCTCGATCATCTCGGGACCTAAAATCCTCCTTTCACCTACCTCATCCCAATAAAGTGGTGATCGACACTTCCTACCGTATAGGGCTTCATATGGTGCCATATCGATCGTCGATTGGTAACTGTTGTTGTAAGCAAATTCCACTACAGACAACAGTCGTTCCCAATTATTTCCCATATCTAGCACACATGCTCACAACATATCCTCAAGAATCTGAATGGTCCTCTCGGACTGACCATCAGTCTGAGGATGATAAGCCGTACTAAAATTCAATTGTGTTCCCAAAGCTTCTTGCAAACTCTCCCAAAAACGCGACGTGAAACGAGTATCCCTGTCGGATACTATAGAGACTGGCACTCCATACAACTTAATAATCTCCCTGATATACAGTTGAGCATACTGATCCATTCGAAAGTTCATCTTAACTGGGATAAAATGAGCTGACTTTGTGAGTCGGTCGACAACAACCCAAATAGCGTGGTTTCCTCTTTCGGTTCGAGGCAACCCTACCACAAAGTCCATCGTGATGTGTTCCCATTTCCATTCTGGAATATGAAGTGATTTAAGTAATCCAAAGGGGCGTTGGTGTTCTGCCTTCACTTGTTGACAAACTATACACTTTCTGACAAAGTCTGCCACATCTCTTTTCAAACCTTCCTACCAAAATGTCCCCTTAAGATCTTGGTACATCTTTGTACTCCCAGGGTGTGCTGTATACGGAGTACTATGTGCCTCGTTCAATATAGCTTCTCTCAACTTAACAACATTGGGCACACAAATCCTCCCTTCATAATAGATTGTGCCATCATCGGACACGCTAAAACCTTTATCCTCACCTGAAAGAGTAGGTTCTTTCATCTTGACCAAGAAGTCATCCTGTTCTTGACCTTCTTTGATTTATTCCCTCAAGGTTGATTGTACCACAAAACTAGCCAATAATGACTCAGCTGGTCTCGATGGTGTAATCACCTCAAGGTTCATCCTTGCAAATTCCTTGACCAAGTGTTCCTCCTTGGTCAACAAACAAGTTAGGTCTCCTCTTGCCTTACGGCTTAGTGCATCAGCAACTACGTTTGCCTTACCGGGGTGGTAATGAATTGTACAATCATAGTCTTTGACCAACTCAAGCCATCTGCGCTGCCTCATATTCAATTCCTTCTGTGTGAAAATATATTTCAAACTTTTGTGGTCTGTATAAATTTAACACTTACCTCCGTAAAGGTAATGTCTCCAAATCTTCAGGGCATGAACTACCGCTACTAATTCCAAATCATGAGTAAGGTAGTTCAGCTCGTGCGGTTTCAACTGTCTCGAAGCATAGGCAACTACTTTGCCCTCTTGCATTAATACACATCCCAAACCTTGTTTGGATGCATCACTATAGATGACAAATTATTTCGTCGGATCGAGAATCGTCAATACTGGTGCAGCAGTCAATCTTCGCTTAAGTTCTTGGAAACTCTTTTCGCATTTCTCATTCCATAAGAAAGCTTCTCCCTTTCGAGTCAATCTAGTCATAGGTGCAGCAATCTTCGAAAATCCCTTGATAAATCTCCGATAATAACCGGCTAATCCCAAGAAGCTTCGAATTTCATTCGCATTACTCGGCACTTTCCAATCATTGACTGCTTCTACCTTAATCGGGTCAACCTCAATTCCCTTAGAAGTGACCACATGTCCCAAAAATGCAACTCGGTTAAGCCAAAATTCACACTTGTTGAACTTCGTATATAACTTCTCCTTGCGCAGTATTCCCAATACTGTTCTAAGATGCTGCTCATGTTCAACCTTGGTCTTTGAATATACAAGTATGTCATCTATGAACACAATGACAAACTTATCCAAATAAGCTTGAAATACACGGTTCATGAGGTCCATGAATACCGCTGGCGCATTAGTCAAACCAAATAGCATTACTATAAATTCATAGTGTCCATAACGAGTTCAAAATGCGGTCTTCGGGATATCATCACCCTTAATCCTCAGCTGGTGATATCCAGATCTCAAATCTATCTTCGAAAATACTCCCGATCCTCCAATTTGGTCGAATAGGTCCTCTATTCTAGGAAGTGGATATTTATTCTTTATCGTGAGTCGATTAAGTTCACGATAGTGAATGCACATCCTCAAACTTCCATCCTTTTTCTTCACGAATAGCACTGGTGCACCCCATGGCGAAACACTCGGTCGGATGAATCCAGAGTCGAGTAGTTCCTGGAGTTTTACCTTCAACTCTTGCAATTCCTTAGGCGTCATCCTATAGGGAGCTTTCGATATTGGTGTCGCTCCTGGCACTAGATCAATTGAGAACTCAACTTGGCGATTCGGCGGAACTCCGGGCAAGTCTTCGGGAAAGACATATAGATACTGCTTGACGATAGGTACATCATCTACCGTCTTCTCCGAAGTCGGTTTCCCAATCACATTCACCAAAAATCCTTGGTAATCACGTTTCTTCAGCATCTTCACAGCTTTCATGGCAGAAATCACCTTCGGGGTACTGCTGTGTCTAACTCCCTCGAATACGGTCTTGACATCAACAGACGGACATAAGGTTACCCTCCTTTCGGAGCATTTGACTACAGCTCTATGCTTGTCCAACCAATCCATACCCAAAATGACATCAAAATCGCTAAGTTCCACTATGTGCAAGTTGGCTAAGAAGCTATGATCATTAATCTCTATCTTCAAATTGTTAGTTATCGAGTCTACACGCACTACTCTCCCCACAGGCATGCTAACTAACAAAGATCTAGGGGCTTTACTACTTCTACAACCAATCATAGTACAAAGCTTCCTAGAGATGAATGAATGAGATGCACCCGTATCGAACAACACCAAAGCAATAATATTTGCAACCGATAACATACCTGACATGGTTTGGGGTTCAGTCTCTGCTTCAGCCTCGGCCATGCTATACACTCGAGCTCTGCCTCCTGAGCCTTGACCTTGCACATTATTGCCTGGGCCCTTTCCTATCTTCGGACACGCTGGGGCCAGGTGTCCTTCCTCACGGCAATAGTAGCACCGCCTCTGACCAAGCATACATGCACCTTTATGTCCCTTGCCACAAGTAGCACATGTAGGGTTAGCTGACTGGGGTTTCACCCCTGAAGGTCCAGTCTTAACAATCTTCTTGTTACCACCTCCCTGATCGTGCCACTTGCGCTTGTTATTTGTTGCAATTGGTGGTGCCCTTGCCTTCTCCATGTCTAAACTAGCATAAATGTCCTCGGCCCTTGAAACGGATTCATTGTAGCTCAAACGACCATGACCAGTTAAATGGTGGCAAATCCGGTCACGAAGTCCATCCCGGAATTTCTGAGACTTCATATCATCCGTCTCGACCATGTGGGGAGCGAAACGGCACATATGGTTAAACTTGCGCTCATACTCGGTGACCGACATTCCACCTTGGGTTAGATCAAGGAACTCCTTCTGCATCTTGATCTTGTATGCTCTTGGGTAGTACTTTTCCATGATCGTCTCCTTAAACTGATCCCAAGTGAATGTGTCTTTCTCGTCTTGGGTCTTGAGCCTCCACACTCCCATCCACCATGTCCGAGCATCTTCCTTAAGCTGGAACACGACACATGACACTTTCTGAGTGTCGGTGCACGCCATGTAGTAAAAAATGCTATCTAGATTCATCAACCATTCCTCTATGGTTGCTGGTCCCTCACGACCAAGAAAGACAGGCGGCTTGAAGTGGTTGAACCTCTTAATAACTAGAGCTTGAGCCTGCTCAGGGTTATTAGGCGGTACGATAGTCATGCCTTGAAGAAAGGTGGCCAATCCAGCCAAGAGTTGATCTTGTGTGGGTGGAGCATTGCGATTTCCGCGGTTAGCCATGAGTCTGCCAACGAGTTGTAAAACTCATTAGTCGGCGCATTACGAGAAATAAAGAATGAGGAGATATGTAGAACGCATATAATAGTCGCAACACATAGACAATATAAGTGAAATAAAAGAACTGCTTTTCCATTAATATAATATGTTTGGTACATCCATGAAAATTTTCAATAATAATAGATATCATAAAATGAACTAAGTCTATGACTACTCCTCATCATTATAACACCCCGAGATATTCGGAATAATTACAGCGCCGTAAACCCTTTAAGTAGGGATTTACAAGGCTAAATAAAAGAAATGCAAATATAATTCAACCTTACAACTGGAGTTCAAAATACAGAACTGGTTCAACTGATCCAAAGAGTTAACTTATACAACCATATTGAAAATGACATTATTAAAACACACGTACTCGAGTACTAAAGTGAACCAAGAATACAAATCACAATAACAATAAACATCAACCACATTACTGAGCCATTTCATCGTCCTGTCGGTACTGTGGTTGCTTCCCCGCTCCTCGGCTACCTGAACATCAAAACAATGTCCACCCCGGAAGGGGTTAGCAAAACAATGCTAGTACAAGTATCATAATACATAAATCATCAGTGCATCATAAAACATGCAAAACGGACTTCCGTCATCGGAATCCAACGATGTGAATCCTCACGATTCCATAAACACAATACAGGGTAATCCATCGATCCAGCGCCCTTGGTATAGATCCCCATGATGATCCCGTCGGACCAACGCATGGTGGAAAACCCGTCCAGCGATCCAGCGCCCTCAGCATAGATCCCATTATGATCCCGTTGGACCAACGCATGGTGGACATTCGATCCAGCGCCCTCAGCATAGATCCTCATCACCCCCTCGGATCATTTATACCATAAACCAATCAATTATGCATACATATATGCATTTCAATATGTTCATCAATACGAATAATTAACAACGAATACCACGAGAATTTAAAGAAATAAATCTCAAATTCGACAACATGAAAAAAACCATATGCATGATCAAAGTTCCAATATAAATCAAACTGAACATATGATACTTGCCTCGAAAATGGCAAGAATGGAATACTCCAACAAATGACACGCGTCTGTATGCCACCATCCCTCGATCGTCCCCTATGCAAGGCTCGAACCTAAGAAGTAATAAAGAATTCCTCTCAAGTCACTCTAACAATCCGGTTTACGGCCGCAAGCTCTAAAAATGAATTCTGTCTGAACTACTTAGCGCGCGCTACGTACTCTACGTAACGTGCGCTAAGCCTGCCTGTTAACGTACGCAAATGACCAAGTCTAGCGTACGCTAGCTGTGTACTGACAGTCCCCTCTGATCAGCCGACTGTCCTGCCTGATGACATAATGTACGTTACGTACCAAACGTAGCGTACGTTACTCATTCCCGATAGCGCACGTTAATATGTTTATCTTAGCGTGCGTTAACTGTGCATGGCAGTTTACTACTGTGCAGAAAACTTGAGCTAAAGGTGATGAAACTCATGAAATCTTTAGTGTTAATACATGCCATCTCCGTGCATATCATGCTCATACGGTTTGTGAAAGATCTTTACGTATTAAATTACTACGAGACACAAGGATACGTATCATCATTACAACACCATAATTCATTTTTGATCTTCAAGAAAATATCCTAAGTTCAAACCATTTCATGTCCAAAAACGTATGATTCCTTTATGTAAGGACATAAGAACTTGGTAATCTCCATATACTGGTCATAATCGGTTTTGAAGATACATGAATATGCTTAGGAGTCCATATACTAAAAAGGTTCAATGGATTATACGATGAATAATTGCCGAAACGTCAAAAATATCCTTCTAACACATGATGTTCGACTACTAACGAATTTAACTGACTAGATAATCCAAAATCATGATCAAAACGTCCTTCAGAATATTACTAATATTGGTGAAGAATCACCTACCTCAAAGTAGTGAAGAACACGAAGGAACTAGAAGAAATCCAACACCGAGAGCTTGATCAACAATCTCCAATGATCTACAATCTTCGACTCGAGCTAGGATGCTGATATGAAGGGTTTAGGATGAAGAGAGTAATTCTCTAAGTCCAAGGATTCGGATGTGGGAAATGAAAAGACTGGAAATACGAAAAAGGATGTTGTCCTATTTATAGAAAGTGGTTATTAGCGCGCGCTAGTCCATATTCATAGTGTGCGCTAATGGCTTACTGACTTCACTGTACTCGGAATTTAGCGTGCGCTATCCTCATATCAGTAGCGTGCGCTACCGCGTTGACTTGGCTTTTTCCCGAAAGCCGTCCAGGTTCATCCCGACATAATCCGACCGAGATCCGCAGCCAATCTCACCTACCGCCCTGTCTCAATCATGCTGACTACGTGTAGCGCGCGCTAAGGTTCATACATAGCGTGCGCTACGGATCCAAATTAGCGTACGCTACATATAGTCGATAGCGTGCGCTACATGCGCAGAATCACAATTTAGATCAC
Source organism: Orobanche coerulescens (assembly GCA_033398695.1). Taxonomy (NCBI): domain Eukaryota; kingdom Viridiplantae; phylum Streptophyta; class Magnoliopsida; order Lamiales; family Orobanchaceae; genus Orobanche; species Orobanche coerulescens. The sequence continues at coordinate 9,294,215 of CM065814.1, forward strand.
ATTCATGAAATCATGTGCTCAACAACACCGGATCATGAAATACGAAGAATAATACTCAGATCAAAATCCAACAATTACAATATCACAAGGTTCAATTACATATCAGAAATCTCGGGTATTACATCCTTCCTACCTAAAAAGAAGTTTCGTCCCAAAACTTAAGATGAAAACAACTCTGGATATCTAGTCTTCATACTATCCTCCGTTTCCCAAGTGGCCTCTTCAACTCCGTGTCGTGACCATTGTACTTTAACCAAGTGTATTGGTTTATTCCTCAATTGTTTGATCCGACTCTCAAGTATCTTGATTGGTCTCTCTTCGAAGGTGCCATCATTCGCTAACTCGATCTCATCAAACTCAATGATATGACTGAGATCCGGTACATACCTCCGTAGTTGGGATACGTGAAACACATTGTGAACGTGACTCAGCGATGGCGGTAAGGCCAACCTATATGCTAAATCTCCAACTCTCTCGAGGATCTCGAATGGTCCGATATATCTCGGACTTAGCTTGCCTTTCCTCCCAAAACGGAAAATTCCTCGTGTAGGAGACACCTTCAATAGTACGTGGTCCCCAATGTCGAACTCTAGAGGGCGACGACGTACGTCTACAAAAGACTTCTGTCGACTCTGGGCAGTCAACAGTCTTTATCGAATCAAGCTATCTTCTCTTGAGTCTGAACTATCAATTCCGGTTCCGTCCCGATCAAATCCGAAGAATCATCCCAGCACAGGGGTGATCAGCATCTTCTCCCGTACAAAGCTTCAAATGGTGCCATCTTAATAGAATCATGCCAACTATTATTGTAGGTGAATTCAATCAACGGCAAATGAACTTCCCAATCAGTTGACCAATCCAAAGCACAAGCTCTAAGCATGTCTTCTACTGTTTGTATAGTCCTTTCGGACTGACCGTCCGTCTGAGGATGATAAGCCGTGCTAAAGTTTAGTTCTGTCCCCAAAGCCCTGTGAACTGCCTTCCAGAAGTGCGACACGAAACGACCATCTCGATCTGAAATAATGGTCTTCGGTGTCCCATGTAATTTGACTATCTCTGCAATAAATACTCGCGCCAATCTCTCGGGTCCCCAAGTATCTTTAATTCCTAGGAAATGAGCCGACTTGGTTAGTCGATCAACTACAACCCAAATCATGTTCATTCCCGTCTTGGCCCTTGGCATACTGGTGATGAAATCCATCGAGATATCCTCCCACTTCCACTCAGGGATCGGAAGTGGCTTTAACATTCCGGCAGGTCGCTGATGTTCAATCTTAACCTGATGACAAGTCAAACACTTTGAAACGTATTCTGCTACGTCCTTCTTCATATTCCCCCACCAGAAGTTTTGTTTTAGATCCTTATACATCTTACTGCTGCCTGGGTGAATAGAATAAGGTGCGCTATGAGCTTCCTTCAGAATTGTCCGTCTCAAATCATCAGCATCGGGAACGCAAAGTCGACTCTGAAATCTCAGAACTCCATCATCTTGTATCACGAATCCTGGGGCCTTTCCTTTCTTTACTTCGTCACATAACCGAAGGATCAGAGAATCGTTCAACTACTTAGATTTGATCTCCTCGACTAGTGATGAAGTCAGTTCCATCACATATAGTTGCCCTTGGATTCCTGGTGCCCATACTTCAATCCCTTCGCGGATCAGTTCCCGTTGAATGATGGTTTGGGATGTAAGTGCTTCCAACACTCGAAGAGAAACAGGTTTACGGCTCAATGCATCGGCTACTACGTTTGCTTTACCCGGATGATAGAGAATTTTCAAGTCGTAATCCTTGATCAATTCCAGCCACCTTCTCTGCCTCATGTTTAATTCTTTCTGACTGAAAATGTACTTGAGGATCTTATGATCTGTAAAGATCTGGCAATGAGTGTCGTACAAATAATGTCGCCAAATTTTCAAGGCAAAGACCACAGCTGCTAGCTCCAGATCGTGAGTCGAGTAATTAACTTTGTACGGTTTCAACTGCCGAGAAGCATAGGCAATCACCTTATCCTTTTGCATCAACACACATCCCAGACCCTGATTTGAAGCGTCGCTGTATACCATGAATCCATCAGTTCCATCTGGTAACGCTAATATAGGTGCTGTCGTCAGTCTCCTCTTAAGTTCGTCAAAACCATCCTGGCATTTCTCATCCCACGTGAACTTTTGAGTTTTCTGTAATAGCTGAGTGAGCGGACGAGCAATTTTGGAAAATCCCTCTACAAAACAGCGATAATATCCATCAAGTCCCAAGAAACTCCGGACTTCTTTCACGTTATTAGGAGCTTCCCATTCCAATATTGCTTCGACTTTCTTCAGCTCCACCTGAACTCCGTCAGCTGATATCACATGCCCAAGGAAAGTTACTTCCCTAAGCCAGAACTCGCATTTGGAAAGCTTTGCATACAGTTGTTCCTTCCTCAAGATGCTCAAAACCACACGCAAATGCTCAGCGTGCTCCTTTGCATCTTTCAAATATATCAAGATGTCATCGATGAAGATGACCACAAATTTATCCAAGTATTCTAAGAATACCCGATTCATCAATTGCATGAATACCGCAGGAGCATTGGTAAGTCCAAATGGCATCACTACAAATTCATAATGCCTGTACCGGGATCTGAAAGCAGACTTTGGTATATCTGATTCCTTAATTCTCAACTGATGGTATCCTGATCGCAAGTCAATCTTCGAGAATACCCTTGCCCCTTGCAGTTGATCAAACAAGTCATCAATCCGAGGTATAGGATACTTATTCTTGATTGTCACTTTGTTGAGCTCCCTGTAATCAATACATAATCGGAGGGATCCGTCTTTCTTCCGGACAAAGAGAACGGGCGCTCCCCAAGGAGAAACGCTAGGTTGAATATAACCTTTCTGTAATAATTCCTCCAGTTGCTTCTTTAGTTCATACATCTCGGTTGGCGCCATGCGGTATGGTGCTCTGGAAATAAGAGCGGCTCCAGGCTCTAATTCGATAGTGAACTCCACTCCTCTCTGCAGAGGTAACCCAGGTAGTTCGTCAGGAAATACATCTGAGAATTCATTCACAACTGGAATAGATGAGAGCTCTACTCCTTCCTCTTTCCTCATGGCATAGCACCAAAGTCCATGACATCCACCTTGATAATTTCACGACTTTCATTGCTTTGATCAATTTTCCCGAACTTCCCGGTCTCCATCCTCGGAATAAGTGTTCAGATCCGTCATCAGCAATGATAGAAATGACTCTCTTTCGGTAATTCAGAATAGCTCCATAACGGTTGAGACAATCGTCTCCGAGAATTAAGTCGTCACCATGTATGTCAACTACAATACGATTTGATGACCAATCTCTCCCTCCTATAGACACTGGAAAATCTCTAGCTTCTAGGGTTCCCACAATTTTCTCTCCGCTCGGTAATCCCACAACATAAGGTTCACAATCATACAAGCACGAGATTTTCAAACGATTAACACAGTTCAAAGATATAAAATAATGCGTAGCTCCTGAATCGAATAAGACACTAACTGGTTGCAAAAGGATCTGAATCGTACCTGATGCAACAGCTGTGTTCTGATCGTCTGACTTCTTCATCTCATAAATACGCGGAGGAATGGACCCAGCGCTGGATGCCTCTCTCTTCCCAACATTCTGCTGTTGGAAACCGCTTTGCTGCGTCTGGTTTACACTAGTGTCCTTCGGAACCGGTACAGGAGTGCGAGTACCAAAAGATCAAGTCGCATTTCCACAAAATGTTGCGCGATGCCCTTCCTGTCCACACTCGAAACAGGTCACAGCAGGCGCGAAACAGTCACGTTGAACATGCCCCGCTTTGCCACGGTTATAACATTTCTTCCCTGCGTCTGAAACGGTTGGTGCTGCCCGGAACTTCTTTCCACCTCGAGAAGGATGCGGAGGGCTCCTAGATGAATGAAAAGAGGACTGGCCCCTGCGAGGCCCACTACTCTTATTCTCCGTGAAGTTGCCAGACACCTTCTGTTTCTTTGCTTCCGTTGACCTTTCTACTGCCGCCTCTTTCATATCATAGGCCAGTGCTTTGTCCTGATACTGTCGCAAGGTGGTACATTCAAATCCGGACATATACTGCTGAATTTCCGGCTTCATTCGCATGTCAAAATGAAAAATCCTCTCTGCCTCGGTCCTGACCAAGTGGCGCACATAAGTCAACTGGTGATTAAAAGTCTTAATCACGTCTGTAACAGATGCTTCTGAATTTTGTGGTGAGAAAAACTCCCGGACTCGAGCCTCTCTAACTGGGCGACGACAATACTGCGCCTCCATCATTAATTTGAACTCCGTCCAATCGACATTATGCTCCTCAGGTCGAATGGCCTCCCACCAGTCGAAAGCCTCCCCCGTTAGAAGATACTGGGCAACCGAAACCTTTTTGTCGTTGGGACAATTAATCTCCGCAAAAATCTTCTTTAAATCCTTCAGCCAGTGATCCCAAGAAAGCGTCTCAGAAGAACCGTCAAATTCCGGAGGGTGCAATTTGACCACCTCATTAAGCCATTTGTCTCCCCGATTATCCACGTTATCTCTTTGTCCCATCATTGCCTCGCATGCGATCAACAACTTGAGCAAACTGGTTTATCTGAGCAACCACCTGCTGAAGCACTCCCGGCACATTAGGATCTGCATTATTATTTGCTGATCCCTGCTGTCCTCCAGAATGGGAATCGGTTCGACTAGCAGATATCTCCGGGGTAGACGCCGAATCCTCCTGTCTCATATTTCCATGTCCACGTCCACGACCACGTCCGCGTTCACGACCTCCTCTCAACATACTGTAAACACAAATACTCAATATCCAGGGCAAACTTTCTAAAAGAAAGTCCATCAATGTTCACAAAACATGAACTAAATAAAACGGTAGTATTTGAGATTAGGAAACTTACAACCACGGTCCACACGACGATGCTGGCTCAGCAGTGATGTTACAAACGACCAATAATCAAATAACGTAAACAGACCCAACTAACCCGACTGCCAAGATATCCATGAATCTTAGCTCCGATACCATATTCTGTAACACCCCGAGATATTCGGAATAATTACAGCGCCGTAAACCATTTAAGTAAGGATTTACAAGGCTAAATAAAAGAAATGCAAATATAATTCAACCTTACAACTGAAGTTCAAAATACAGAACTGGTTCAATTGATCCAAAGAGTTAACTTATACAACCATATCGAAAATGACATTATTAAAACACACGTACTCGAGTACTAAAGTGAACCAAGAAGACAAATCACAATAATAATAAACATCAACCATATTACTGAGCCATTTCATCGTCTCCGTTGCATCGTGGTTGCTTCCCCGCTCCTCGGCTACCTGAACATCAAAACAATGTCCACCCCCGAAGGGGTTAGCAAAACAATGCTAGTACAAGTATCATAATACATAAATCATCAGTGCATCATAAAACATGCAAAACGGACATCCGTCATCGGAATCTAACGATGTGAATCCTCACGATTCCATCAACACAATACAGGGTAATCCATCGATCCAGCGCCCTTGGTATAGATCCCCATGATGATCCCGTCGGACCAACGCATGGTGGAAAACCCGTCCAGCGATCCAGCGCCCTCAGCATAGATCCCCATGATGATCCCGTCGGACCAACGCATGGTGGACATTCGATCCAGCGCCCTCAGCATAGATCCTCATGACCCCCTCGGATCATTTATACCATAAACCAATCAATTATGCATACATATATGCATTTCAATATGTTCATCAATGCGAACAATTAACAACGAATACCACGAGAATTTAAATAAATAGATCTCATATTCGACAACATGAACAAAACCATATGCATGATCAAAGTTCCAATATAAATCAAACTCAACATATGATACTTGCCTCGAAAATGGCAAGAATGGAATACTCCAACAAATGACACGCGTTCGTATGCCACCATCCCTCGATCGTCCCCTATGCAAGGCTCGGACCTAAGAAGTAATAAAGAATTCCTCTCAAGTCGTACGAATGTCTAACAATCCGGTTTACGGACGCAAGCTCTAAAAATGAATTCTACCTGAACTACTTAGCGCGCGCTACGTACTCTACGTAACGTGCGCTAAGCCTGGCTGTTAACGTACGCAAATGACCAAGTCTAGCGTACGCTAGCTGTGTACTAACAGTCCTCTCTGATCAGCCGACTGTCCTGCCTGATGACATAACGTACATTACGTACCAAACGTAGCGTACGTTACTCATTCCCGATAGCGCACGTTAATATGCCTATCTTAGCGTGCGCTAACTGTGCATGGCAGTTTACTACTGGGCAGAAAACTTGAGCTAAAGGTGATGAAACTCATGAAATCTTTAGTGTTAAGACATGCCATCTCCGTGCATATCATGCTCATACGGTTTGTGAAATATCTTTACGTATTAAATGACTACGAGACACAAGGATACGTATCATCATTACAACACCATAATTCATCTTTGATCTTCAAGAAAATATCTTAAGTTCAAACCATTTCATGTCCCAAAACGTATGATTCCTTTATGTAAGGACATAAGAACTTGGTAATCTCCATATACTGGTCATAATCGGTTTTGAAGATACATGAATATGCTTAGGAGTCCATATACTAAAAAGGTTCAATGGATTATACGATGAATAATTGCCGAAACGTCAAAAATATCCTTCTAACACATGATGTTCGACTACTAACGAATTTAACTGACTAGATAATCCAAAATCATGATCAAAACGTCCTTCAGAATATTACTAATATTGGTGAAGAATCACCTACCTCAAAGTAGTGAAGAACACGAAGGAACTAGAAGAAATCCAACACCGAGAGCTTGATCAACAATCTCCAATGATCTACAATATTCGACTCGAGCTAGGATGCTGATATGAAGGGTTTAGGATGAAGAGAGTAATTCTCTAAGTCCAAGGATTCAGATGTGGGAAATGAAAAGACTGGAAATACGAAAAAGGATGCTGTCCTATTTATAGAAAGTGGTTATTAGCGCGCGCTAGTCCATATTCATAGCGTGCGCTAACGGCTTACTGACTTCACTGTACTCATCATTTAGCATGCGCTATCCTTATATCAGTAGCGTGCGCTACCGCGTTGACTTGGCTTTTTCCCGAAAGCCGTCCAGGTTCATCCCGATATAATCCGACCGAGATCCGCAGCCAATCTCACTTACCGCCCTGTCTCAATCATGCTGACTACGTGTAGCGCGCGCTAAGGTTCATACATAGCGTGCGCTATGGATCCAAATTAGCGTACACTACATATAGTCGATAGCGTGCGCTACATGCGCAGAATCACAATTTAGATCACATTCATGAAATCATGTGCTCAACAACACCGGATCATGAAATACGGAGAATAATAATCAGATCAAAATCCAACAATTACAATATCACAAGGTTCAATTACATATCAGAAATATCGGGTATTACAATCATCACTACTAATAATTTCTACAATGGGAATAGGGAGTCGTGGCTCAATCCACGAAATGACCTCGTCTTTAGATTCGACATCCGCCATCATCACGTCCTTCATGTTTTCGGCGAGATCCACCCTTGAGCTTTCATCAGGAATTTCTTCCGGATCTTCTTATGTATCTTCTTCAGGATCCTCCTCCGGTTCTTCTTCTGGATCTTCTTCGGGATCTTCTTCGGGATCCTCCTCTGGTTCTTCTTCGAGATCCTCCTCCAAGTCTTCCTCATCCGTGGAGTCGGCATCCCAATTTGCAGTTGGAATCTCCTCTCGAGCATATAAATCCAATAGGCGTCCAGCGACAAATTAGAAATCGTCCGCAGCCTCTCGCTCCTCAAGCGATTTCTTGATGGCCCTTTTCCAAAGCCGAAAGATGCAGTAACTCCAGTCTTCGGATAATTTATCCATCAAGTGTTCTAGCTGGCCGGTGACGGAACCTGGTTTCCCAGATTTTAGCCACTTACTTAGTCTATTAATGACATAGTGTGGCGCATTTTCTGGTAGACTAGGGTCGTCCCACCAGTCCTTACGCGCTAGGAGACGCGAGTCAAAAGTAGCTGGAAGCTTCTTACGTGGAGTCATTCTAGGTTTGGCCATTCTAACAGTTCGTAGATACATAAATAATTATATGAAATGACATATGCATGATTAATGACTAAAATTTGGTACCTCAGACGGAGTGGCGATATGGTGAAGCTGAAAGCATATGATACTTTTACATTTTAGCGAGTCTACAGAAAGGTAAGACCTCGCTCTGATACCACTATGTAACGCCCTGACTTTCTAGGGTAAATAATGGGGGGAAATAAATAAAAGGAAATTTTGAGAAAAAATAATTTTCTTGAGAATATAAAAAATTCTCGCCTACAAAGTCGAGTCGCTACACTGACATAAACATAAATACCTTTAATTAAGGTAACATTTCATCATAAATACGAGGTAAAAATTTGCGGCGGAAGAAAATAAATCGTAATTTAATATTTCTAGTCAAAGTTTCTCCAAAATTTTCAAAATAGTTGACATAAAGAAACATCATATAATTATTCCACTTTCATATGCCCTCTCGGCTCGCTCCTTTGTCCATTCGGCTAGATTCAACCTGCGAGATCAATAAAGGTGGGGGTGAGCTTCCTTCGGCTCGTGGAAATCACACTGATCGCAGTAATATACAATCTCATGGAAAGCATAATATGAATAATCTATCACATTTTTCCTCAACGTAAATGCATACTCACAATATTACGTATAGCATGAATCGAGCACGCATACACGAATATTGAGGTTGCGTAGGTGCCCCCGCAACAACATCAAACATAAACACAATACCACAAATAGCATGAATCGAGCACGCATGTGAATATTGAGGTTGCGCAGGTGTCCCCGCAACAACATAATATCTTAAGATAGCCTCTTACACGAATACAGGTTAGCCTGAATTACAACGTGCATATAAATTTTAAATATGAATAGAACATCACATACACAGTCCAATTAAAGCAATTAAAGTGATGGTGAAAATTCCCACCTGAATAAATGATGATGTCTGACTGAAATGAATATGCTCGTCTCACAGTCCTAAGCCCGTAAATCCTTGACAAGGTCTACATATAATAATAATAATAATTAAAATCCTTACAACTTATTATTTATATAATAAATGAAAGGATACGAATATCACTATATAATAACTGAAAATAAATTGCTTATTAATATTAATCGAAGAGTTAACATTATAGATGACTGAAATTAAAATATTTGCACAATAATTTCGGATTAGTTATCAATATTAATTGAAAGTTAATATTTTAATGTTTGGGTCAAAATGGGACTGAATTGAAGGTTTTAAAGTTGACTGGGGGTCAGAATGTAAAAGTTGAGAAACTGAATGGGTAAAAATCGAATTAATAATACTGAGTGGGGCTGAATTGGATACTACTGAAAATTGGGAGGACTAAATTGAAAAGTCCTAAAATTCGGGGGTATAAATACACTTATTCTAACCCTAGCCGTCAGAATTCCTTTCCTTCTACTGTCAAACACGTCTCCTTCTCTACCAACTCCTCTGCACGACATCTCTCCCTCTCCCAAATCCTCCCTCTCGGCCGATAAGAAAATCACACACACACCGTAAATCACACACACACCGACCGAAACACACACACACACACACCGATTCAAGGTGGGCGGAAATCGCCGGTGGTTCGGCTCAGGTGCAGCGGTGCAAGGTTTGGGTTCGGGTTAACCAGTCGCGGAGCTCACGGCGGAGGCGACGGTTCGAATCTGAAAGGGCGGGCGATTCCGGCGAGACGAAGGTGAGAACTCCGATTTGGGATTTATGGTTTGAAAGGGCCGAAGTGGTTCGAAAATTGGGTGACAACAATGAGAGTTATAGGCGGCGACGACGTCTGCAATGCTCAAGCGTAGGGTTTTCCGGTAGTGATGACGTCCGGCGCTCCGGCTGTGGGCGGTTGGTGCTGAGGGTATCTAAGATGAAGTTTTTTTTTGATTTGGTATATGGATGCTCCGTTTCGGGATCAGCCCGGTTTTGGGTAATGTGTTGATACAATTTGGGTGTTTAGGGATGGCAACGAATGGATCAAAGTCGAATCCGATTACAATTCAGTTTTGGTTATGTTGATTTGATTTACTAGGTTTAGGTTCGGGTTTACAGCGTTCGATTGTTGATTATGATTTTCTGTTATGGATTCGGAATCACGGAGAAGAATTATCTGATATCCTAGCAGGAAATAAGAAAACGAGAATATGATTCCGAGAATAAATCGGCAGATTACCTCCTGTTGAGATTCAGATGACTCGTTGAATTTGGACGGTAGATGAAGGTGAAGACATGTCTGCTCCTCCTTCCTCTTTGCAGCAAATTTTCTGTGTTTTTCTTTTCCCCCTTTTTTTTTGAACGATGAACGGCGGAAGAAGAGAAAAGTGTATTCTGTATGTATTGTGTATTGTACAGCAGTAATCGTATATTTATACTGTCTTGATTAGGGTTACGGTTAATTATGGGCTTAATTGATTTTCTGGGCTTGTAATATTATTATGGGTCAGCACAATGTGTATTTGGGCCAATGATAAAAATAATAATAATAATGCTAATAATAATAATAATAATTATAAATTTAATAATAACAATAGTAATAATTAATAATATTGATACTAATAATAATATCAAAAGTAATATAAATGATGATATAGAAATAATGAAGATAAAAATATTAATACTGTTAATATTAATATTGTTCCTATTATAAATATTATAATAATAATACCTTTAATTATCATAAAAATGACTAATATTAAATGTTCTGAAATTAACTTGAGAACTTGACTCGGGCTAGGACTTGTGATACGTCGAACTAAATGTTCATGATTCCCTAAATGAAATTAAATAACATGAAATGCATAATAATATTATTATAATTAATAATATTGCATCATAAAAATGACGGGTATTACATGTGGGTAGCCTGATTCACTTCCGGAATCGACTTCGTACCAGCTGGGCGCGCATTGCTGTTGAGAATGATCTCATGATGCCTTTCTTTTTTCGCGAGATGGGAGATAAGGTCACTAACGTTTTTAATTCTCCCTTCCTCATAGGCAACACGCAGCTGATAAGCAATCACACTAGCTCCCACGGGAAACGTGTTAAGAGTCTTCTCGATCAAGTCTTGATCAGACTTCTTGACACTACAAAAACCAAGATCAGCGCGAAGATCGAGGATGGCTTGGTTATAGGTCTCCACATTCGCATAATATAAAAACCGAATTTGCTCCCACTGAAGTTGCAATTCGGGGAAGCGCTGATCATGCACATTATTAAACTGTTGTTTGAGTGTATCCCATAGTTCTTTGGGGTTTGCAAATTCATGTAACACTTTTTCAACAACCGATGTATATGTCTACGCAAGTACACCAGTGCATTAGCTTTGGTTTCCTCGCTCGGTTCTTGAGCGGCAGGCTCATGAGAGGGAAAGATGGTGGTGGTAAATCTCTTACCGACGAACGCCAAGCGAACGTCTGAGACCCACCTATGGTACTCCTTACCAGCATGGTCAAGGATGTCGAACTCCAGGTGAACATTGGAGCTTTATGCCATCTACAAGATATAAACAAGAGGAAGTTAGTCTTGTTGGATTTTCAGTGACAATGTAAACGGTCATAATCGATGCTTTTAAAAGCGTGTAACATAACTGTTACTCGATGTACTTCCCTTAATTGTTATTTAGTAAAGTCGACAAAAATGGCGATATCAAATCGCACCCAGATACATGGTGTATGCAACAACCACAAGTATCGACTTTCAACAATTCCGTGACTCCCCAAGGACCGTCACACAGTTTTCTTTGACACGTAGAGATACCGACTTCTCTCGCGGTCTCATCCACCGCAAAGTAGTGTGGGAGATAAAGAACCTAATAACCCATGTCCCCAAATTTTTTTTCCCAAAACAGAGAATTGGATAGGGACAAGTTCAGATAATCACCTCGATTATAAAATTAGGCACGTGATATGGATGAATTTGTGGTGTGCTTCGATCTACCGATTGGTACTCGATGCGACGACGTGAAACCGGCGGCGCAATTTTGGAGGTTTTAGAAAATAAATTAAGTTGATGTTTGGGTTTTTGGTCCGAGATTCTGAACTGGGTCGGACTGGCTAGGCTGGATCGGTTCGTGTCTTTCGGCGGCGGACGACTGGGATGGAGCTGGTCGGATCGCGGTTGGGCTGGATCGGCAGGCACCGGACGACTGGGCTGGAGCTGGTCGGATCGCGGCTGAGCTCGATCGGCAGGCACCAGACGACTGGGTTGGAGCTGGTCGGATCGCGGTTAGGCTGGATCGGCAGGCACCAAACGGAATCTGGCCAGCACAGGCGAGTTGTGGTCGTGGCTGGACTAGATCGGCAGGTACCGAACGGGATCGATGTAATATCCGTAATTTTTCCATTTTTAGCTGTTTCCATTTTTGGGGTATGTCTATTTTTGTTGACTCACTTGTAACCGTTTCGACATTTTGAATCTATTTTGTTCTTGGAGTTTTTCCATTTGGACGAGTTTTGATGATGTTTTCACGTAATTTCATTTTATGACATGTTTTGCCGTATGAACATTCGATTCTTGTAAAACTCGTTCGTTTTCGTGGTTTCTTGGTTTGTACAAGTTCGTATGGTTGAGTTGGTCATGTTGAGACTTTCGGTTTGTAAATCCGACATCGTTTCGTGACTTTAGGTCACTTGGGTCATTTCCGTAATTTCCTATAAGTTTAGGGAATTTCATATTCGTTGTCGTATTTCGGATTCCCGGGTAGGCGGATTGATATTTTCTTGTGATGGTTAGACTCATCATCGAATATTCTTCGTAGTCGTATTTTTGGTTCGATAGCAGGTCCGGGTTTTGGGGTCGTCCGGACTCGTTTGACAAAGAAATGCCAATACTATCGTCCCAAGAGGTGTTACGGCCGTAACACCCGTGGTTACGGCCGTAAGTTGGCCATGTTACGGCCGTAAGTATCCCTATTACGGCCAGAATGACTGCTTTAAAGCAATGCGCGAGGTCCAATACCTCATTTTCTATCCCTTCTCTCGTTTTTTCTTCACGGGGCGACTCCAGAGGCGATTTCTTCAGTTTTGATCGAAGAATCCTTCGTATTCCATCACCGTAGAATCATAGTAGCATATCACCATCAGCGTAATCATTCTCCATCGTCCGAATCCGAGGTATCTTCTTCAGGAACCCTAACTTGTATAAATTGGGGGTTTTTCGGGTTTTTCGTGATTGACTCCGAATTGTTCATGTATATCGCGAAACTTATTATCAATTGTTGTTATTGGGTGATTCCCAATTCGTTTTTCCTCGAATTAATCCATGTATTGTTGATACGGGGATATTTTGCACAAACCCTCGCCCGTATCGATTGAACGTCGATTGTCGTGATTTGTAATCGGGGTTTTGGGAGTATTCCTTTCGATTATTGATGTCCGTTGGGACTGAGTTATGCTAATTCTTCGTTTAGAAACCGTCGTTTTCCATTCGGATCATCCGTAGTCATCTTTCACTTCCGATTCTTCGAAGATGTCTCAAAGGCAAGTACTTTACATTTGTTTACATGTTCTAGTATTTGAATTATGGCTATATGTGGTTGTCGTGGGAGAATATGTGTATGTTCACCTAGGGATGGTCCGACGGGGCCTCTAGGGATACGTATTTCCGTGTGTGTGCGTATCACGAACTGTGGTTAACCACCCAGGGATGTCCGACGGGGCTCTGCGGGGTACGGTGGCCGTGAGTCACGTACCAAGGTTAACTTTGAATTGTTTTGATTGGAGAAAATGTGTTTTGTGCTTGTGCATTGTAAATATTCCGGAATATAAAATGTTTTCTAAAAATGATTTTTGGCGCATTATTCATCTGATTAGAATGTAGTTCAAATGGATTGTACTTGCACTAGCAGTTGTCGCTAACCCCTTAAATGGGGGAAATACTTTTTGTATTTCAGGTATTGTTCTTGGGGACAAGCGAGCACTCGAGCCGTATGAGGATGATGGGCAAGCATGATATTGTCGAAATGATTTTCGGTGTCATGTCCGCTTTATTATTATTGATGTCCGATTTTGGGATTTACGACATAAAATTGGTTTAAGTACTCGAGTACTTCTTTTGCAAAATTGTTAATGTTGTGTTCCGTTTTGGGAAATGGATTGTTGTTGGATTCTATTGGTCGGATTGTCGTCTTTTATTTTGAGTTGTCATTTTATTGATGATTGTTGTCGTTGGCAAAGGTCTTGTTGGTATGTTAGCTTGGTGGATTTCACGGTGTGGGGTCCACGGCGCTGTAATATGCCCTGAACGTCTTGGGGGTGTTACGAATATGGTATCGAGCTTAGGTTTATGGATACCTAGGTCAGTCGGTTATTTGGGTCTAGTTAAGTGTCGTTTTTGGGACAAGATCACCGCTATGCCATCATCTCAAGACGCGGTGCTCGTAAGTTTTCCTAACTTGACTCGTTTCACCGCTGCTTCTATTCTGTCTTAGTATCTTATTGCGTTTTGCGTTTGATTTGTACTTACCCGTTGCTTCTTGAATTCCTGGCCGGTAGAGGACGCGGACGCGGTCGCGGACGGTAGGGGACGTGGCGCAAGTGGGGCGGCCATGTCCGATCACTCGGGAACCGATTCGCGATGCCTTCTTTGTCGAGCAGTGTTCCCCTTCTAGTTCCGGAGGTCACAGACGATCTGCTAGCTCCGGTAATGCTCATGAGAATGTTGGAGTGGCCAACATTTTACACAGATAGCGAACAGATGACGCATCGACTCAGGCCGTTCAGTCGGCCATGCTAATGCCAACCCGGTTCCGCTGCTGATCCGTAATGATAAGCTACTTCGGACGTGATTCGTATGCGTCCTCCGCAGTTTGATGGTGCTTGACCCTTCCGGTTGGGAGAGTTGGTTGTTTGAGATGGAAAAGGTGTTTGAGGTGCTAAGCGCTCGAGGAGAGGAAGGTACCCATCGCTCAGTACTTCCTCGCCAAGGAAGCAGCAACGTGGTGGCAAGCGGTGAAACCGCGTGACCGGGCAGCTACGTGGGCAGAGTTTCGAGATCTGATGGAAGATGAATACTGTCCTTGGCCAGTGAAAGAGGGGAGGATCCGAGCCTTCTTTGAGGCTAAGCCCCAAGATGTTCCTATTTCTCAAGCTATCAAAGACTACAATCAACGGTTACATTATGTGAGAAACCAAGTCCGCGATGATCTTGATAAGATCCGCCACTTTGACATGCGGATGAAACCGAGGGTGCGCCACTACATGTCTGGTCTGGGGTGCACGACTTTGAAAGAATATCAGAATAAGGTGATGGCTTATGAGATGTCGTTTTCTGCGACAGAGACGGCAACCGAAGGAAAGAAACAGAAAACCGCCGGTCAGTTTTCGAGAGGCAAGTCAGGAGGGTATCCGAAGACTCAGTCTGGTTCGCGAGTCTTCGGAAGTCAGTTGCCATCAGTTGGGCGAGGAACCGGTTCTAGGTCTGCCCCTGCTGGTTCCGTTCGTGGTCCTACGTGCTTCAACTGTAGCCGTCCGGGCCACATGATGAGTGAGTGTGATAGGCCTCCGATTCAGTGTCTTTCCTGTGGTCGGATGGGTCATCGTGCTAAGTTTTGTACGGATGCAGCTCGGACTCCAGTTACTCAGATATCAGCCCCAGCCGCGGGAGAGCCGAGTGTGAATCAGGCACCGACAGTTCCTCAGCCGCAGCAGAGTTTTGGTAGAGGTCGAGGTCGTGGTCAGCCTTCTAGAGGGGGAGCTTCTAGTGCGGGTGCATTCCGCCCGTGTGTACGAGATGAGACGAACAGGGAGATCTGACGCGACGGTGGCCACAGTGTACCGTCCACATCCTTGATCATCTGTTCCGTATTGTTCGATTCAGTGCTACAAATTTTTTTATATCTATGGATTGTGTGCGTCGTCTACATGTTGATTGCCTTGTTGCTTGTGAGCCTTTTGTTGTTAAACTTCCTAGTGGGGATAGCATCGTGGGGGATCGTGAGGTTAGAGATTTTCCAGTGAGTATCGCGGGGAGGGTTTGGCCTTCTAATCGATTGCGGTAGATATTAGAGATGAGGATTTGATTCGGGTGAGGATTGGGTGGACCGTCATGGGCGATCATGAATTATAGAACGAGAACCGTTTCGATGTTAGCCTCTGACGGTGCCGAGCATTCTTTTGTGGGGCGAAACGGAGTAGCAGAGGTTACTCATCGGCGCCTTTAGGGCCGTGAGGCTGCTTGAGGAGGTTGCACGGGCTATTGGTGTTACGCTTTGAGATCGGAGGAAGGGGAGTCGAACTCGTCTATTCCGGTAGTATGTGAGTATCTGACGTTTTCGGATGAGTTGCGGGTTTGCCGCCGGACCGAGAGGTTGAATTCTGATCGATTTAGAGCCGAAAGACCTATCTCTAAGACGCCATACGGATGGCGCTGCGAGATGCTTGAGTGAAGAAGCTTGATTGGGAGAGTTGCTAGACATGGGATATATTCGACCGATCGCTTCGCCTTGGGGCGCACCGGTCCTATTCGTAAAGAAGAAGGATGGGTCACTTCGTTTGTGTATCGACTACCGAGAGTTGAACAAAGTGACCATCAAAAACAAGTATCCGCTCCCGAGGATTGATGACTTGTTTGATCAGTTGCAGGGGGCAACCGTGTTTTCGAAGATTGACTTGAGATCGGGGTATTATCAGCTCCGAGTGAAGGATACCGATATTCCGAAGACGGCCTTTCGGACGAGATACGGTCACTACGAGTTTGTGGTTATGCCTTTTGGGCTAACCAACGCACCAGTCGTGTTCATGCAGTTTATGAACAAAGTCTTTATCGAGTACCTCGATAAGTGTGTAGTCGTTTTTATCGACGACATCCTAATTTACTCGAGGAGCGAGGAGGAGCACGCCCGTCATTTGCATATTGTGTTAGATATTTTGAGAACTCAGCATCTTTTTGCGAAGTTCTCAAAGTGCGAGTTTTGGTTACGGGAGGTTATGTTTCTCGGTCATGTGATCTCGGCCGAGGGTGTTCGTGTAGACCCACATAAGGTAGAGGCAGTGTTGGATTGGGCGCCGCCCAAGAACGTGAAGGAGGTCCGCAGTTTTCTGGGATTAGCCGGGTATTACCGCAGATTCGTCGAGGGGTTCTCTAAGCTCGCTCGACCGCCGACTCGGTTATTACGAAGTCGGAGAAGTTTATGTGGACCGATGAGAGGCAGAATAGTTTTGAGGAGTTGAAGAAGCGGTTGACGACCGCTCCCGTGTTGGCTTTACCGAGTGGTAATGATGGTTTCTCCGTTTATAGTGATGCCTCGGGCCAAGGGCTCGGATATGTACTTATGCAGCACGGGAGGACGATTGCCTATGCTTCCCTTCAGTTGAAACCGTATGAATTGAATTACCCTACGCACGATCTTGAGTTGGCCGCAGTTGTATTTGTGTTGAAGATTTGGCGTCATTACTTGTATGGCTCGTCGTGTCAGATTTTCACCGATCACAAGAGCCTGAAGTACATTTTCACGCAGAAAGAGCTTAATATGAGGCAGAGGAGGTGGTTGGAATTGATTAAGGATTACGATCTCGAGATCCTTTATCATCCGGGCAAGGCTAATGTGGTAGCAGACGCCTTGAGCCGGAAATCAGTATCGCTTCGAGCGCTTGAGTTGCTTACGGCCCAGACTTGGCGTGATCTTATGAAGTTGAGCATTGAGATTATCGCCCGAGAGTTCCGGCGATTGCGTACTCTTGAGATTTCTTCGTCACAGTCGAGACATTAAATCGGGACAGTTGGAGGACCCGATGTTTATTGACTTCGGGAGAGTGTAGAGAAGAGGAAAGCCCCGGGATTTGTTATTCATGAGGACGGAGTGTTGAGATTCCGAGGTCGGTTGTGTGTTCGAACGACTCGGAATTGAGAGAATATCATGCGAGAGGCTCATGCGTCACCTTACTCACCCATCCGGCTCGAGTAAAATGTATAAAGATACGAGGAAGAATTTCGGTGGAGCGATATGAAGAAAGAGGTAGTTCGGTTTGTGGCTAAGTGTTTGACTTGTCGGCAAGTCAAGATTGAGCATCGGCCAGTAGGATTATTGAAACCACTTCTGTTCGGAATGGAAGTGGGAGGACATCTCTATGGATTTTGTCACGAGTTTACCGAGAACGAAGTAGTATGAATATGGTGTGGGTGATTGTAGACCGATCGACTAAGTCGGCACATTTTCCGGCATCAAGGATACTTGGGGTCCGAGAAAAGTTGGCTCGTATTTTTATTGCCTGAGATAGTGAGGCTTCATGGTACGCCGAGGACCATTATTTCAGATAGAGATGGCGGTTTGTATCGCACTTTTGGCAGGCGGTACATAAGGCATTGGGGACACGATTACGTTTGAGCACTTCGTTCCATCCCGGCCGATCGATGATCCAACGTACCATCCAGACGTTCGAGGATTTGTTGCGCGCGTGTGCGTTAGATTGGAGTAGTAACTGGGAGAATCATTTGGCCTTAATTGAGTTTACTTATAATAATAGCTGGCACGCGTCGATTAAGATGGCACCATATGAGGCACTTTATGGCCGACGTTTCCGATCACCGATATGTTGGGATGAACCGTCCGATTTGGTTGGCACTGAGCCGGACCTTGTGTTGGAGACGAGAGAGAAAGTTGAATTGATTAGAAAGAGGATGTTGGCTGCTCAGAGTCGACAGAAATCTTATGCGGATGTTAGGCGTAGACCCTTGGAGTTTGAGGTGGGAGATCACGTTCTGTTGAGAGTATCTCCGACGAAAGGAGTTTTCCGTTTTGGGAAGAAGGGGAAACTCAGCCCGAGATATATTGGACCCTTCGAGGTATTGGAAAGAGTCGGCGAGTTGGCATACCGTTTGGCTTTACCTCCGTCGCTGAGTCATGTACATAGTGTATTTCACGTTTCCCAGTTGAGGAAGTACGTTCCGGACCCGTCCCACATTATTGACTTTGGGGATGTGGAGATCGAGAAGGATATTACGTTTGAGGAGTGGCCCGTCAGAATTTTGGAACGTCGTGACAAACAGTTAAGGCACAAAACCATTCCTTTGGTTAAGGTGCAATGGTCGACGCACGGAGTAGAAGAAGCGACGTGGGAGCTAGAGGAGGATATGCATTCGAGATACCCCGAGCTTTTTGATTCTTAAGTTTCGGGACGAAACTTTATTTTAGAGGGGGGGAATGTAATATCCGTAATTTTTCCATTTTTAGCTGTTTCCATTTTTGGGGTATGTCTATTTTTGTTGACTCACTTGTAACCGTTTCGACATTTTGAATCTATTTTGTTCTTGGAGTTTTTCCATTTGGACGAGTTTTGATGATGTTTTCACGTAATTTCATTTTATGACATGTTTTGCCGTATGAACGTTCGATTCTTGTAAAACTCGTTCGTTTTCGTGGTTTCTTGGTTTGTACAAGTTCGTATGGTTGAGTTGGTCATGTTGAGACTTTCGGTTTGTAAATCCGACATCGTTTCGTGACTTTCGGTCACTTGGGTCATTTCCGTAATTTCCTATAAGTTTAGGGAATTTCATATTCGTTGTCGTATTTCGGATTCCCGGGTAGGCGGATTGATATTTTCTTGTGATGGTTAGACTCGTCATCGAATATTCTTCGTAGTCGTATTTTTGGTTCGATAGCAGGTCCGGGTTTTGGGGTCGTCCGGACTCGTTTGGACAGCAGCTGCCAATACTGCTGTCCAGTAGGGTGTTACGGCCGTAACACCCAGAAGTTACGGCCGTAAGTTGGCCATGATAAGGCCGTAAGTATCCCCTATTACGGCCGTAACCACTGCTTTAAAGCAATGCGGAGGTCCAATACCTCATTTTCTATCCCTTCTCTCGTTTTTTTCTTCACGGGGCGACTCCAGAGGCGATTTCTTCAGTTTTGATCGAAGAATCCTTCGTATTCCATCACCGTAGAATCATAGTAGCATATCACCATCAGCGTAATCATCCTCCATCGTCCGAATCCGAGGTATCTTCTTCAGGAACCCTAACTTGTATAAATTGGGGGTTTTTCGGGTTTTTCGTGATTGACTCCGAATTGTTCATGTATATCGCGAAACTTATTATCAATTGTTGTTATTGGGTGATTCCCAATTCGTTTTTCCTCGAATTAATCCATTTATTGTTGATACGGGGAGATTTTGCACAAACCCTCGCCCGTATCGATTGAACGTCGATTGTCGTTATTTGTAATCGGGGTTTTGGGAGTATTCCTTTCGATTATTGATGTCCGTTGGGACTGAGTTATGCTAATTCTTCGTTTAGGAACCGTCGTTTTCCATTCGGATCATCCGTAGTCATCTTTCACTTCCGATTCTTCGAAGATGTCTCAAAGGCAAGTACTTTACATTTGTTTACATGTTCTAGTATTTGAATTATGGCTATATGTGGTTGTCGTGGGAGAATATGTGTATGTTCACCTAGGGACGGTCCGACGGGGCCTCTAGGGATACGTATTGCCGTGTGTGTGCGTATCACGAACTGTGGTTAACCACCCAGGGATGTCCGACGGGGCTCTGCGGGGTACGGTGGCCGTGAGTCACGTACCAAGGTTAACTTTGAATTGTTTTGATTGGAGAAAATGTGTTTTGTGCTTGTGCATTGTAAATATTCCAGAATATAAAATGTTTTCTAAAAATGATTTTTGGCGCATTATTCATCTGATTAGAATGTAGTTCAAATGGATTGTACTTGCACTAGCAGTTGTCGCTAACCCCTTAAATGGGGGAAATACTTTTTGTATTTCAGGTATTGATCGTGGGGACAAGCGAGCACTCGAGCCGTATGAGGATGATGGGCAAGCATGATATTGTCCAGTAAATGATTTTCGGTGTCATGTCTGTCGGTTATTATTATTGATGTCTGATTTTGGGATTTACGTATTACAAAATTGGTTTAAGTACTCGAGTACTTCTTTTGCAAAATTGTTAATGTTGTGTTCCCGTTTTGGGAAATGGATTGTTGTTGGATTCTATTGGTCGGATTGTCGTCTTTTATTTTGAGTTGTCATTTTATTGATGATTGTTGTCGTTGGCAAAGGTCTTGTTGGTATGTTAGCCTGGTGGATTTCACAGTGTGGGGTCCACGGCGCTGTAATATGCCCTGAACGTCTTGGGGGTGTTACAATCGACAGGCACCGGCGAGTTGCGATCGCGGCTAGGCTGGATCGACAGGTACCAGACGGAATCGACAAGTACCAGACGGAATCGACAGGTACATGATGGAATCGGCAGGTACCGGACGAGATCTGGTCGTGGCTCGACTGGATTGACAGGTACCGGATGGAATCGACAGGTACCGGACGGAATCGGCAGGACGGAATCGGCAGGTACCGGACGGAATTGACACTTCTTTAGTGTAACTATCGCAAGTGCACGATATCGTATCAAGTAGTAAGTGGACTTTTTGAGTCCGGTTTATCGATCACACGAGGTAGTAAGGTTATATATTGAATTATAGACTATTTAACTATTTGTTATAGAGATTTATAAGATTGAAACACATAATTTAAGAGTTTGTTTTGACAATTGCAAAGAAAATTGCAATAATAGTTCTAATATTCAAGGAAATGAAAGATTGCACTACAATAAATTAATAAAAGATAAAATGAAATAGTTGTGATTACAAACTTAGTTCATCATTAGTTATAGAAGATGTATAAGAGATCATAAGATGAATTTACTTATTATGTTGTGTATATTCGATTTTCCTTAAAAATACGGTTTCTCTTTCGAACTATAAAACGCCCCTTATATATTGAATCAATCCACTATATTTCTATGTTGATTGGCTTCAATACATAGCATTAGGTTTTATGAAAATAACTCAAAGAACCATCTAAGGTCTAGAAGTATATTTCTATCCCCTATAACAACTTAGAGTGAAGATCATTTGATCTAATCAAACATATTTTCTTTCGAAACATATGAAGACCATAAATATCGTCATTTATTGGCCAAATAAATAAAGATAGGTAAAAAAATGAAAATCACACACAATAATAAGTAATTCATAATAGATCTTTATACAAACTTAAATAACATGACTAACCTTGTTTATAATCCCAACTTAGGTAACTTAGCCCATTAAGGGTTATTAAACATATTACAAGCTTGAGTGGTCATTAATAGTTGAAGGGAAAGAATTGGTCATAACTCCCTTAGTAGATAAAGGAGAAAGAAACAATAAACTCCCTCAACAACATAAACTAAACCACACTTACGCAAATCACTCAAGAACACAAGTGTGTTCTTCACACCAAAAAGAAAAAGTATTACAAAGTGAGAAAATAATAAGATGAATGATGAATGATGATGGATCTAAGGGGTCTATTTATACACCTAAAGTCATCTAATAGCTCCAAAACTCCAGCATTATTACATTAGATCGGATCACTGCCAGCCATCCCCTCAATAATAGACCAAAAGTATAAAAAATTAGACAATGATCAAAATCTGTCAAGAGTTGCAGCCGTAACTTTGAGGAGTTACGGCCGTAACTATGAGGACTTACAGCCGTAACATTGAGGAGTTACGGCCGTAACATGGCTACGGATTTTTGCACATTAGTTGCTTTGTGAGTTACGCCCGTAACTTTTAGATGTTACGCCCGTATGGAGTTTCAGACTTCATTTTTAGCCCAGAATTTCCGACTTTTGCGTTTTCGCCCCAAATCTTCTTCGGATGATAACTTTTGATATATAACTCTGATTTTGAATCCAGAAAGACTGCCGAACTTGCCTCGGAAAGCCCTACAACATGAATACATAAAAATTCAACTAAGAGAATATTTTATAAACATGTTATTTCTTGAGTAAATCATTAATTCAATCCGATTAAGACTAGATTTACATCTTCATCCGATAAAAATAAAATTATTAAAAACTAATTAATTAAAAGCAAAAACGAGTAGACTAGCTCAATTATGGGTGAAATATATCGATACAAACCATGGATAAGTGTATAAAACTGACACTTATCACACCCCCAAACTTGAATTCTTGCTAGTCCCGAGCAAGACTCTTTATTAATCACACACAAAAAATAAAAATAAAAATGAAAATAAGACACAAAAATACTAATACACACATAAATTAAGAAAAATAATCATATAAAAAGAGAAAAGGAGATCAAAATGCCATTAATACACAACAACCAGCTTTATACAGTAGATATAAATGAATCAAGATTCAAAATAAATCTACTAATGATTTTGAAGTTAAAACACGGTTTTATTTTTGTAATTCCAAAATGCAAGGTTTCCCCCCCAAAAGGTTGATTATTTCTTTCCCACTCGTGATACACATGACTCCCTTTAATGGTTGCTCTCGATCACTCGTTTATTTTTCGACTCAATATGAAGAAGAATTTCATTGGCGTCATCAAATATTGTGATTTTTTCACGAAATTGAGTGTATTGAAATTCAGCCGCTAATTAATTCAAATCTGCTCATAAACTACATCCCTTAGTGATAGCTTTCACACCGTTATTTGCTAACGTGTAGCTCTTTTCACCAATGACCTCTTTTTTTTAGGTGATAGCTTTCACACCGTTATTTGCTAACGTGTAGCTCTTTTCACCAACACAATTTCCATTTCGTGTGAGACGGCAGCTACGCACCAACAATGGTTAGTCCTTTATTTTTTTTCAAAATTTCAGGACCCCCAAAATTAGGCAGCTGTTGCTGCTCAACACCTTTTCAACTAGACTCCTTTCACCAATGACATTTTTTTAGGGAATAGAATTTTTGCAGAAAATCATTTATTAGTTAAGCATGAAAAATCAAAAACTCCACAAATTAAGTAAATTTCAGTTCTATTTTTCATCAACCGACTGATTCTTCTTTTCTCAAGGTAACGAGTGACTCGATTTTATATGATAACTACAAGGCTTGGAAAGAGAGATTAAGGCTCAAAAATTTGGAATATACAATTTTTTTAACCGGTTAAAATGATTTTAGAAGCTTGTATATAGCTAACTTATTGGTGTTATGGCCAGATCTAGAAATCTCACAAATCAAAATAATATATATATATATATAATTTAAGGCAAATAACCAAAATAATCAAAACCAACACACTAAAATAATTAAAACATACCAACCCCAAACTTGAAAATAAAACTGCCCTCAGTTTTTAAAAAAATAAAAATAAAAAAAAAAGCAAGGAGAAAAACAGAATACTCTCTGTTATAAAAGTTGATGCTTGAGCTAACGCCTATTAGAATCTGCAAGAGAATAAATATACGAGGCAAACAACAAAAAAAAAATCAAATATACTCGTAAGTATAATACAATTTTTTAAGATGCGCTTCAAGAAAGTCCGAAGAGTCGCCTTACGCCGTCATCAATGCTTTTATAAAAAAACAAACAATAAAAATTACAGCAATAAAATAACAATACATAAATCGCGAATAGATGCGCGTCAAGAGTTCACGAAGAAACTCCTTAAGCTGCAATCAATGCTTGATTTTACACACAACAGAAAGTAAAAATACAAGAGGTCCGACATGGGTTATCAAAGGGAGAGGAATGAATCCACTTTTCATTTTCTCACGGTAAAATCTTCCATCCAGACAATTTTAGCTAGAGCTGGATCTGGTTGAGGAACAAATTCAATGAGTTTTTTGATTAGTTCTTCTAGTGTTGTTGTAACGACTATGATTCGTTTAGCACGCTCGGAAATAAAACCTTTTTCAGCAGAGTAGTCGATGAAAGATAGTAAACAATCAAAGAAACCATTGACATTAAGCAAACCTATTGGTCTTTGATGAACATTTAGCTGGGCTCTGGTAACCACATGAAAAAGTTCCTCAAGAGTGCCAAAACCACCGGGAAGGGTGATAAAGGCGCCAGAATTATTTATCATGTGAGTTATGCGATCTTGCATATTCTGACTCTAAACTCATCACCAATAGTTGCCGGTGATTTTACTTTCACCAGAGGTTTTGGAATTATTCCCAACACTCTTACTCCTTCCATATAGGCGAAGGCACTCGTCCCATTAATCCTAGACTTCCTCCTCCATAAACTACATGAATGCATTTTTCTCCTAAGGTACGACCCAAGTTGTGGGCTGCTTCAGTAAAGCATGCCTCTTTTCCATAACTAGCTCCACCAAAAATGTAGACTGTGCTAAATTTTTTTGTGGAAGATGATGATTCCATTTTTGAAAAGAAAATTATTTGAGAGAAAAAGAGAAAAGTACAAGTTTGAGGGATGAATAAAAGAAACAAGCACAAAGTTTATTTATAGAAGAAAAATGAGGTAAAGTTGTTTAACAAGCTTGTGATTGCGTTGATTGCGCTTCAACTACTCAATAGAATAATGAATTCATTTATTGCGTATCACCCTTTTTTATTCAGAAAATCTCACCATACGACAAAAATTAAAGATACTCACGTGTATGTACAGTAGTTGTGATTGTGGCTCACATCTTCCTCTGATTTTACGTTGAGAAACGGCCTAAACGCCTTCTATGAGTCGGGGAGAAGCTTCCCATCCAATTTTCTTACAAATTGGCAAACAGGGTCTTTTAACGTCAGATTCCCAAGACGTTGTTCATATTCTTGTTTGAATTTATTCCACAAACATCGAATTCCGTAATGTACGAGTCCACTAGGATGCGTGTCAAGAGAAATTTCGATATTATCTAAATTCTCTTTATTCAGACCATCCTTAATGAATTGAATTTTATGTTCTCTGTTTGTAGATGGAATTCCTAAAGATCGACATTTTAAATTACAGTTCCATCTAGCACATTTATAGCAAACGGCTATTATCTTTGCTCGTTGTTTCTTGGCATATGAACTTTTTCCTAGCCCTGGTAAAAATCTAGTAGGTATTTCTGTGAATTCACCTGCTATTCTCACTTTGGCTTCAATTATGAATCTTATGTCAAAAGGTATGCTTTTATTCATAAGCAACCTCATCCTTTCAAGTCTTGTCTTGTAAATTTTTAAAATGACATTTTTTCTCAGAAAGGGAATTTTTTTTTTCAATTTTATTCAAAGTTTCTTCTATGATAAAAAAAATAAAAAAAATAAAATGAAAATAATAGGAAAAAATATCTACAAATATCAGTTGTTGTGGGAAACTGAAAATTCCGACTTTAATAGTCACGGAGTACCGTTATCCGCCACTTGACCGGACAAACACAATTGAGTACTAAGTTACAATGTCGAGAAAATGTATCCTATAATAATAGTTCACAATGTAAGACTTCAAAAATAACACTTATACTTCCCCGGCAACGGCGCCAAAAACTTGACACGTCTTTAGTGTAACTATCGCAAGTGCACGATATCGTATCAAGTAGTAAGTGGATTTTTTGAGTCCGGTTTATCGATCCCACGAGGAAGTTAGGTTATATAATGAATTATACACTATTTAACTATTTGTTATAAAGATTTATAAGATTGAAACACACAATTTAAGAGTTTGTTTTGACAATTGCAAAGAAAATTGCAATAATAGTTCTAATATTCAAGGAAATGAAAGATTGCACTAATAATAGATTAATAAAAGATAAAATGAAATAGTTGGGATTACAAACTTAGTTCATAATTAGTTATAGAAGATGTATAAGAGATCATAAGATGAATTTACTTATTATGTTGTGTAGATTCGATTTTCCTTAAAAAGACGGTTTCTCTTTCGAACTATAAAACGCCCCTTATATATTGAATCAATCCACTATATTTCTATGTTGATTGGCTTCAATACATAGCATTAGGTTTTATGAAAATAACTCAATGAATCATCTAAGGTCTAGAGGTATATTTCCATCCCCTAGAACAACTTAGAGTGAAGATCATTTGATCTAATCAAACATATTTTCTTTCGAAATATATGAAG
The DNA here is from genome assembly GCA_033398695.1 of Orobanche coerulescens. NCBI lineage: Eukaryota > Viridiplantae > Streptophyta > Magnoliopsida > Lamiales > Orobanchaceae > Orobanche > Orobanche coerulescens. Next base: position 9,321,143 of record CM065814.1, read on the forward strand.
ACCATAAATATCGTCATTTATTGGCCAAATAAATAAAGATAGGTAAAACAATGAAAATCACACACAATAATAAGTAATTCATAATGGATCTTTATACAAACTTAAATAACATGACTAACCTTGTTTATAATCCCAACTTAGGTAACTTAGCCCATTAAGGGTTATTAAACATATTACAAGCTTGAGTGGTCATTAATAGTTGAATAGGGAAAGAATTGGTCCTAACCCCCTTAGTAGATAAAGGAGAAACAAACAATAAACTCCCTCAACAACATAAACTAAACCACACTTACACAAATCACTCAAGAACACAAGTGTGTTCTTCACACCAAAAAGAAAAAGTATTACAAAGTGAGAAAATAATAAGATGAATGATGAATGATGATGGATTTAAAGGGTTTATTTATACACATAAAGTCATCTAATAGCTCCAAAACTCCAGCATTATTACATTAGATCGGATCAATGTCAGTCATCCCCTCAATAATAGACCAAAAGTATAAAAAATTAGACAATGATCAAAAATCTGTCAAGAGTTACGGCCGTAACTTTGAGGAGTTACGGTCGTAACTATGAGGACTTACGGCCGTAACATTGAGGAGTTACGGCTGTAACATGGCTACGGCTTTTTGCACGTTAGTTGCTTTGTGAGTTACGCCCGTAACTTTTAGATGTTACGCCCGTATGGAGTTTCAGACTTCATTTTTAGCCCAGAATTTTCGACTTTTGCGTTTTCGCCCCAAATCTTCTTCGGATGATAACTTTTGATATATAACTCTGATTTTGAATCCGGAAAGACTGCCGAACTCGTCTCGGAAATCCCTACAACATGAATACATAAAATTCAACAAAGAGAATATTTTATAAACATGTTATTTCTTGAGTAAATCAGTAATTCAATCTGATTAAGACTAGATTTACATCTTCATCCGATAAAAATAAAATTATTAAAATCTAATTAATTAAAAGCAAAAACGAGTAGACTAGCTCAATTATGGGTGAAATATATCGATACAAACCATGGATAAGTGTATAAAACTGACACTTATCAGGAATCGGCAGGTACCAGATGGGACCTGGTCGTGGTTGGACTGGATCGGTAGGCACCGGACGGTGATCGGATGTGATCGATCTGGGTTGATCGGTGTTCCGATAGGGATCGGCGGTGATCGGATATGATCGATCTGGGTCGATCGGTGTTCGGATAGGGATCGACTGTGATCGGCAGTGATCGGATGTGATCGATGTGGGTCGATCGGTGTTCCGACAGGGATCGGCTGTGGTCGGCGGTAGTCGGCTAGAGTTAAGGGCCGATTTTTTTTTCGAGCTACATGCTGATAATGTATTTCAGAAGAAAGTAAAAGACTGTAAATACGAGTCAATCAATTGTACTCATAACACTGATAGAGGGGCCTTTATATATGCATTACAATGAGAGTCTTTCCATACATAGGATTCCTAAATAAGGTAAAACATCTTATAGGATTCTACTACCGCTAGAAGGATCTAGAACCTTCCATCTTTGTATTCCTCTATAACCAGTATTAGGTAAGACACCAATAAGGAATGATATCCCGGAACAAAGTTAAGTATTTTGTTGCCTTTTGAAGAAATACTATTTCGATATTATTTATGAAAAAAGTAATTGTGATTGCTTCAATTTCGTTGCTTCATTTTTTGACAATTCTTTTATATAATGTGTTAGCTTATATAGTGTTATAAGAATATTATTTAGGTTGAAATCTTATGTTATTATAAGAAAAACAAAGAAAAACAATTTAAGGGTATAATAATCCAGTACATCTTATATTCTCTCACCTCTCTTCTTTGTACCAAACAAAGTATTCTTTTCCCTCCCCTTCCCTCTTAGTAAATCAAACCAAACAAGGTAAAATTAATTTAAGTTCCCTCCTCTTTTTCCCTTCCCTTATTAAAAATCCTTTCCCTTTCTTTTGAACTAAATAAAAATTACACTAGATATACTCGATCTACACCGGCTCACACAAGCCGTAGCTCTTAAAACCCCTAGCTTCGATTAAACCTCCCTCTCCCCTCTTATTTGTTGAAACATGCTCTCACGTCACGAGAAACAATTTGTCGTTGTTCAAGGCAGCGATTGGGTCTGAATGACAAGGACTTGCTCAGAGAGGGCTATATTCTATTAGAGAGTTTCAATCAGATATCGATTTCGGAATAAAGGTTATGGATTCAATTTCAAACGAATGGATTTGATTTTTATTTTTGCCAGCATAATTTGTAGGTTTTATATGATTTTCTGTTGAATTCTATTGTGATTGATTCCTATTCGTTAATAATAGGTTTTTTTTTTACGAAATTTTTAACGATGTTTGGATCAAACTATGCGATTGGGAAGGATCACTCTTGCCTTGGTGGTTCTTCGAGGAACTGTGAGGAGGAAGGAGGTTCAGTAGAAATTGGTGTCTTTAACAGCCTTGCAAGATTATGGCCAGCGACCTGCAAAGAGGAGAAAAATTCTCGAATGAAAATTTATCATTGGATTACTGAAAATATTAGGTTTGCGAAGCCGACATATTCTTCTGATATAAATAGAATGGTTTCTAAAGCAAAGTCACGTCCTCAATCCATCATCGAGATTGGCAAGTCTTTTGATATTATGTCTTTGTTGTCCTGTAACGGTGAGATGTATGACCTACAGCGAAATTCTGGTGAGCTTGCTAAAGTTGATGAGAAAACATTTGGTGGCAAATATATCATGCTTTGTTGTTTTCACGTGCCTATGTTCCTCGAAGATGCACATCTTCTCCAGGCGTTGACCACTACTTGTTTGGAATTGTATACTTCGAGGTTGTTTTCAAGCACTTCTTCTCGGGTTTCCCCTCTTCTTGTCTTGCAGTACCATTCTCCGACCCGAAACGTCGTGACTATATATGCAAGTACATTGGCCTTGCTGATTCCTTATTTCATTATCTCTTTGTGGATGTCAAGGGGACAGTTCTGTTTCGGGGACATCCTAACTTCTTGATGTTGTTTGGAGCCGATGCCTTTCCGTTTGATGAAGAGCGTATACATAAATTGTGCACCGTGGACCTGCCGATGTGGAAACCTCCCTTCAAGCTTCAGGGCCTTTTGCAATACAATTGTTCTGATACACTTGATAAGATCGGGCTGAAGGAGAAGGTGTCTATCTCAGAACTCACGGAGAAGCTTGTCGGATTGTATTTGTGTCATCGGGGAAATCTCATTCCCACTCTCCATAAGGTGTATCAGCAATGCAAAACTCAACAGCTGCAGTTTGAGGTTGTGCTGGTCTACTTACCCTTTAAGGACTGTGTTGACCCACTGGTTTACCAATTGAATGTAGATACTATGTTGAAGAAGAAGCAGATATCTTGGTGGCGTTTGCCCTTTAACAACTCTGTAAGCCGCAGACTCTGGCGATTCTGTCATTTATATTATGACGATCGGCTGATCATTGTGGGGCCCCATGGTGAATTTGTGGATCTTTATGGAGGAGATGTCATGAGCTGTTACGGTATTGATGCATATCCCTTCACTAGAGAGGCCCTTGTCCAATGGGAATTGAACAAGCTGAGGGCAGTCACCTTGGAGTCATTGCTGGTTTATGGGTCACGGGATTATGTTCATCGAGGCACAGATATGATAGCTGTATCAGAACTTCAGGGCAGAAATATTCTTGTTTATCTCGACTGGATTCATCCTCTTGCAATGTTTGATAGGGTATTTTCATGGTATCAGGAGATTAAGGCAAAAGATCCCGAATTCGATGTGGTATTTGTTTGCTTAAATGATGGTAATACTAGTGGAGAAGAATACGATAACTTAGTCTCTAGTGAGAAAGTATCTGCAATGCCATGGTTAGTATGCCCTTTTGATCCTGATCACTCAGCTTACGTGGAGAAGAAAATATTCACAAAGGCTGGGGTAAGGAATACCCTTGTTGAATTTCGTAAAGATGGCAGGATTTGTTCATTTAATGCTCAACAACTTCTAGATGCTAATGGACCCGGTGCTTTTCCATTCAATGGTAATCTACGCCAGGAGGTCATTTCTGACCTTTACATGTACGAGTTCATGGATGATATGGAGTAGTAATTAGTAACCGCGGATGTTTAAGCATAGTACATCGTTAGGCTATAATAACAATTGATGTTTCTTCATAACTTTTGCTCCCTCACATTATTATTATGCATTTTCACACACAATATCATGGATTTGCTATTATTTCAGTTTGTGATTAATTCTTCCTATCTTTCAATCAATGCTACTGTCAATCTACGTCTTCAGTTCCAGTTTCTTGAGAAGTCTTTAGTTTTGGAATTGGAACAATTCATAAGTTAGTCTTCTCTAATGATTGCAAACCTGACAAGTTCCGGAGTTCCATGTCTTGGATAGGAAGATTTTGAATGTAAGTTGTATATTTTTTTTTATAATGCTGATTAAGAAGAGTCGTGAGTTCCAGATTCGGTGGTTGTCGTTTCCCCTCTCTCCCTCTAGAAGATTTGCCCACTTCACCCAAAAAAAGAGAGGATATGGACTGAGAAACAATTCAATAATTAACAACGGGTGACCATTGCAGGTCTTACAAGTTGTTCAGTTTCTGTGGACTTGCATGCATAGAGTCGATGGCTAAAGTTGACTGAGTAAATTGGCATGATAAATTCGTGTCATTTTAAGATTGTTAATGTTCATAGCTTATTTGTTCTTTCAGGTACCGTTTGATATGTGGATAGGAAATCATGCGATGCAGATCATTTGCATGGAATCTGATAAGTGTCATTTTTGTACACTTATCCATGGTTTGTATCGATAAAATTCACCCATAATTGAGCTAGTCTACTCGTTTTTTGCTTTTAATTTATTAGTTTTAATAATTTTATTTTTATTGGATGATGATCGGATTAAATAATCGAATTACTCAGAAACAACATGTTTAATAAATATTCTCTTTATTGAATTTTGATATATTCATGTTGTAGGGCTTTTCGAGACGAATTCTATAGCTTCTTCGGATTCAAAATCGAGTTATATATCAAAAGTTATCATCCGAAGAAGATGCAAAAACGCAAAGTCGAGGAATGCATAAAACGTAACTATCAAAGCTTCAAATGAGCAAATTTACGAAGCCACGTTACGGCCGTAACATTCGTGAGTTACGCCGTAAGTCACCTCGATTACGCCGTAACTCCGAATGTTACTACGTAACTCTTGACAGATTGCTATGATTTGTCTAATTTTTTATACTTTTGTGTATTATTGAGGATGGTGGCATTGATCCGATATAATGTAATAATCTTTGTAGTTTTGAGCTATTAGATGACTTTAGGTGTATAAATGACCCTTAGATCCTTCATCATTCACCATTCATCATATAATTTTCCATTTTCAGTAAACTTTTCTTTTTGTGAAGAACACACTTGTGTTCTTGAGTGATCTTTGTAAGTGTGGTGTAGTATATGTTGTTCGAGAGAGTTTATCGCTTCTATCTCCTTTATCTACTAAGGAGTTAGGATCAATTCTTTCTCTGATTCAACAAACAATGACCACCAAAGCATGTAATATGTGTAATAAACCCTTTATGGGCTAAGTTTCTTAAGGTGGGATTATAAACAAGGTTAGTCATGTTATTTATGTTTGTATAAAGATATATTATGAATTACTTATTATTGTGTGTGATTTTCATTGTTTTAACACTCTTTATTTATTTCCAATTAATGAAGATATTTATGATCTTCATATGTTTCGAAAGAAAATATGTTTGATTAGATCAAATGATCTTCACTCTAAGTTGTTCTAGGGATAGAAATATACCCTAGTCCTTAGATGATTCATTGAGTTATTTTCACAAATCCTAATCTTATGTATTGGCCCAATCAACATAGAAATATAGTGGATTGATTCAATATGTAAGGCGTTTTATAGTTCGAAGAGAAACCGTCTTTTTAAGGAAAATCGAATCTACACAACATAATAAGTAAATTCATCTTATGATCTCCAATACATCTTTTATAACTAATGACGAACTAAGTTTGTAATCCCAACTATTTCATTTTATCGATAATCAATCTATTATTATTGCTATCTTTTTATTTCCTTATAATATTAGAACTATTATTGCAATTTCTTTGCAATTATTAAACCAAACTTTTTAATTGTGTGTTTCACTCATCTTAAGTATCTATAAAAATAGACTAATGGTGTATAATTCAAATTATAACATAACTTCCTTGTGGGATCGATAAACCGGACTCAAAAAGTCCACTTTACTACTTGATACGATATCGTGCACTTGCGATAGTTACACAAAAAGCGTGTCAGAATCCTGCATACCAGACGGTACCTTAGAAAAAATGACGATGGTAAATGTTATTACCTATGATATTTTTTAATCAGTAAGAGTAAGTTTCCATCAATCTAACAATTTATTTTAATAATTATTTTATATATACTTCTAATATTAGTAATAATAACATGCTAAATGCTTCTTGATTTTAGTTAGCATCCCATCACAAAACTTAAACTCTTGTACTGCCCGATTTTTTTATTTATTTTCGTTATACAGTGTGTTCTACGATTTTCCTGCTATATATTTTTTAGGTTTAACTGCTTTCGAGAATGCAAAGGAACTAAAATTTGGAATGTACTAGCCTCATGTTCATTTATATGCTATTCACATTCATTTTATGTTATTCACATTTATCAATGTTGGATATAAAGGAATTGCTCATTACAAAACTGTATATAGAATACCAAATATTTTCTTACTTATACAATGATACTTTGAACAATATATTATTCTAGTATAATTTTGATTTATTAGTTAAATAATATTTGCTTGCTTCGGGATATTCAAATACACTTGGATATGTGAGTCCAATTAATCCATATCTTCATCAACTAATTTTATCGAGCTGAAATATGTTTACTGCCTGAAACTTTTTATTGACTGAAATGTATTCTTATTGATTAAAATTTATTTTGCTGAAATTATTTTTGTTAAACAGATTTGTATGATTGAAATTGTTTTTTAGTGGCTAAACTAAAACCTCATATGAGAAAAAAAAAACCACGTCCATAACAAGGCGATAAAATCCACTAGCAAAAGAGATTACAGTAAGATAGTGTGTATCGAATAGGGTTAAACCTAATGGCGCTTGGAGTGTACTAGTTCAAGACCCATCGAATTTCGATGAGATTTAGAGTTCTCGATTACTTGAAAGTAAGACATAAAGATAAATTTACGTTTGAAAACAAAAATCAAATATAGAAATATTAATGATTTCCAACGGGATATATATCTACTTCATATTAAGAGTCAAACATAATAAAACTTCCTCATAGGTTGTCGAAAACCTCTTTATAAACAACATTAATTGCCGAATTATAAGTCTGGCCCTCTTCATCACAAATTACAACATTCAGACCATTCTTGCTAGTTACTCTGGATATACTGCCACATACAATTGATCATGGTTGAAAACCGATTTGGAAAGGTATAATCCAACGTGCGGAAGAGACTGTCCCTGTATTGATAGTCATCGAATGATAGTCATCGAATGGACAAAGGGAACTGTCTACGTTGGACCTTAATAAGGAATGTGGTGAAATCTGAAGGGCTGAATATCAGTCGAGGAATAAGCACTTTCTTACCGACATTTTTTCCAGAGACCATTGCGGCCTTAATGACGTGCTTATAAAGCTTTGTGACTATAATCCTCGTACCTTTGTACAACTCAGCTGACTGGTCTATATTCCTATGAAGCATCACTGGACATCCAACTTTCAACTTGGTCACGTGGTTCGGCAATTTGGAACACCTAATCATATTAAAAACTCAACAGAAAATATATCTTTGTGACCATCCACATCTCCATCCTCTTTGCTGATGCTGTTTGAGCTCATATACTCTAGCGTATCGCCAGGTAATAGAGACAATATATAGTTATTGATCTTCTCAATTGTCTCATTGGTTGGAGCAAGTATAGCCCTATTTTGAAAAATTACGGATCATGCATATTTTAGAATATGAATGGATAAGTGCTCACAATGGTGGTTACAAGAAAATCGGTCGTATCACGTATTAGAATATCATTGGGTAATTCAACATCTGCCTCTCCATCGTTGTTGATACCAGCAGTCCCATCCTAAGTATCCAATATCCACTTAGCGAAGTCCCTAGCCTTTGTAACAGTAGCCGTAGATGTGCCAACCTGCATTGAAATAAATACGTAAATTTGAAAATAAATTTAAGAATTTTCAATCACGTTTTAAAAATTAAATAATAAAATGCAACAATAATAAAAAATTTAGGTGTACAAAAAAAAACTTTCAAGCGCATGTTTTCTGTAAGGACCTCATAGGTATCCCAAAGCTTGGATGAAGTGATGGAAGCATGCACAATATCCTGCCTGCTTCCTTCGGGGACCACATGCAATATCTATTTGAAATCACCACCTAACACAGCCACCGTTAATACTCTAAATGGCTTATCGGAGGGCTCTCCGCCAGACCGTCGCATAATATCCTTCAAGCCTTTATCAAGTGCTTCGAAGCATAATCTATTAGTCATTGGTGCTTCATCTCAAATTATGAGCTTTGTCTTCTTTATGAGTTCGGCCAGGTCAATAAAAACGAGTGACCATTACGGGCCTTACAAGTTTTATAGTTTCTAAGGAATTGCTTGCAAAGAAAAACCAAACCAAACCAAACCAAACATACCCAGTATATCCCGCTCAGAGCAGGGTCTGGGGAGGGTAAGATGTACGCAGACCATGCCCCTACTTATTACGGTAGGGAGGCTGTTTCCGTGAAGACCCCCAGCTTAGTACACAGCAGAATTTTGTGTGATAAATACAAAGGAAAACATGTGATTCGAAAAAGCTCGAGGCCATACCTGAGCCCATAGCTTGATCCACATGGGACTTACCTAAGCAGAATTTGGCTACTTCACTCCCGATGAACGCTGACAGCTCCTTGTCAAAAATACACCACACGCAAAGACAATATGATAAAATATACAATAAAAGTAAAAATGCAATGCTCTAGCTCAGAGCTAACCGAGACAACTCAACCCTGAGGCTCTCAACTACAGCACCGCTCCCTACAAAAGAATCCACAACTCTGATCTGGCGCCTCCAAGCGCACCTATCAACAGTCATGGTCTCGGAAAGGTTTAAGGCCTTCAAATCTAATCTCAGTTGCTCCTCCCACGTCCCTCCTGGCCTCGCCTCCTCCTCTCCCGACAACCATTAAACTCTCGACCCTCCTCACCGGAGCAGATGCCTCGCTCGCGGACGTGGCCAAACCATCTCAATCTCCCTTCCCTAACTTTCGCTGAAATGGGCGCCACTTCCAGCGCGTTCCTGAAAACCCCATTCGCAATTCTATCTAACATTGTGCGACCACACGACCAACGTAACATTCTCATTTCAGCCACTTCCAACTTGCTCTCAAACGACTTCTTCATCGCCCAACATTCGGAGCCATATAACATTGCAGGTCGGATTGCCGCTCTATAGAATTTACCCTTCAACTTAAGAGGGACTTTCTTGTCGCACAGGACCCCTGTCGCTGCTCTCCACCTTAGCCACCCCGCCTTGATGCAATGCGTGACATCATCTTCACACTCACCTTCCTTCTGAATTGCTTGCAAAGAGTAGATGGCTAAAGCTGATTGGGTAAATTGGCATGATGCATTCCTGTCGTTTTAAGATTGTTAATGTTCAGAGCATATTTGTTTTTTCAGGTACCATTTGATATATGGATAGAAAATCATGAGATTTGAATAACTAACATGGAATCCCGCATTCCAGTGTTGAAATATATTAGTAAACTTGATTTATGAGAATATTTGATAAGGAGGAATATTCTAGAATTGAAAATAAACAAAAGAAAATATTTTAGTTTAGGAATTAAAATAAAAGAAAATTCTAGAATGTAAAAGGAAATCTTAAAAGCTAGAGTGCACATGTGAAAACAATTATGGAGATTAGTCTAGAACATCCTAGCTCTAACACTAAATCAGAATTACTCGGCAATGCTATGCTACATATATATATATATATATATATATATATATATATATATATATGTGTATATATTGTAAGTTTTTGAGGTGTGAAGAAAAATTTGGAACAATTTGCTCAATAAACTATTGCTCCCACTAACACATACACGTCCACTTCACTAACACAAATTAAATATTTTATTATAGTTTTCTTATTCCTCCAAATTAAGTCCTTCCACACACTTTCTATATTCCAACAAAGTGGTATCAGAGACACAAGGTTCTACTTCACGTATGGCAAATTTACAGTCGTTTGAAGTTCCTATGCTCTACAAGAGCAATTTTGATAATTGGAGTATCAAGATGAAGGCGCTTTTGGGAGCCCACGATGTATGGGAGATCGTGGAGAATGGCTACGAGGAGCCGCAAGAAGAAGCCGGGTTATCTCAACAAAGGGATAAATTACGAGATGCGAGAAAGAGGGACAAGAAAGCTCTCTATCTCATTTATCAAGCGCTGGGGGACGACGATTTCGAGAAAATCTCGAGTGCGAGCACTGCCAAGGAAGCATGGGAGAAGCTGCAGATCTCGTGCAAAGGAGCCGAGCAAGTGAAAAAGGTACGCTTTCAGACCTTAAGATGAGAATTTGAGTCATTGCATATGAAAAAGTCCGAATTAATTTCGGATTATTTTTCAAGAGTCTTGGCAATCTCAAATCAAATGAAAAGAAATGGTGGAAAATTGGAGGACGTAAGAATTATGGAGAAAATTTTGCGCTCACTAACTTCACGATTTGAGCATATAATGGTAACAATTGAAGAAACAAAAAATTTGGAGGAAATGACGACCGATCTCTTGTTGGGGTCGTTGCAAGCATACGAGGAGAAACAAAAAAAAAGAAGCAGGAAATCACAGAGCAACTTCTAAAAATGCAAGTAAGTGCTCAAGACAAGGAGGAAAGTTCGAGCAAAGGCCAAGGACAATATGGGAGAGGTCAAGGTCAAGGACACGATCGAGGTAGAGGTCGTGGATATGAACGTGGACGTGGACGAGGAAGTTTTTTAAATAATAATGAAAGAAAGGAATTCACAAGCGGTCGAGGGAGGAGCAACTCGCAGTCGAGGTATGATAAATCCTCAGTAAAGTGTTATAATTGTCACAAATTTGGGCACTATGCTTACGAATGCAGAGATGCTAAAGTTGATAAGAAGACCAATTTTATAGAAAATAAAAAATAAGAAAATGCCAGCTTACTATTGACATACAAAGGAGAAGATGAAAAACAAGACGAGACATGATATCTCGACACCGGTGCAAGTAACCATATGTGTGGCAAAATAAATATGTTCGTGTAGCTTGATCAATCGATAAGTGGCAATATCTCATTTGGGGATGAATCTAAAATTCCAGTGAAACGAAAAGGGAAAATTTTAATTCGGCAAAAAGATGGAGGCCATAATTTCATTTCCAGTGTTTACTATGTGCCTAATATGAAAAATAATATCTTGAGTTTGGGGCAACTCTTAGAAAAAGGTTATGATATTCACATGAAAAAATATGGCCTTACAATAAGAGATACAAGATATAAATTTATTGCCAAGGTGCCGACCAAAAATAGAATGTTTTTATTAAATATTCAAAATGATGTGGCAAGATGTCTTAAAGCATGTTATAAAGATAAATCTTGGCAATGGCATCTTCGATTTGGGCACTTGAATTTTGATGGACTAAAGTTATTATCGAGGAAAGAAATGGTAAGGGGATTACTATTCATCAAACATCCCGATCAAGTTTGCGAAGGATGCCTATTAGGGAAGCAGTCCAGAAAGCCATTCCCAAAAGAGTCCATTTCAAGAGCGCAGAAGCCACTAGAGTTAATTCATGCTGACGTTTGCGGACTAATCAAGCCAAGCTCTCTCGGTAAAAGTAATTATTTCTTACTTTTGTTGGAATATCCGATTCCATATATTTATAAAAATGTTTTGATGATGTGTTATCGAACAATCCAAAACAACAAAGAAATTAATAGAATGAACCAAAACAACGAAGGAGTCAAAGACACACGATCCGGACAAACAAGAGTTGTTTAACAAAGCTAAAATACGTAAAATACTTAGTATAACGTACGTAATGGAAAGTCACCTGAAGACCAGACGAGAAAACCCATTTGAAGACTTACCTGAAATGTGACCTGATGATTTAGTGCATGCTACAAACAAAGATTAACGCACGTAATCAACCAAGCTTAATGTACATAAAGAATATGAGCTAACATACGTATTGGTTTGAATACGAATTCAAACAAGGAACCGTTGAAGATGACGTCATGGAGTAGGTCAACATGCAACAGATACTTTGACAAAAGTTAACGTATGTAATGAGATGAACATAACGTACGTAACAAGATGAATTTAACGTACGCTATGGATGATACAACGTACGTAAAGAAGACCAAAGAAGCTACTGGACTGATTTACATGGAGCTTAACGTACGTAACCAAAAGGTGTTAACGTACGTAACAGGACTAACATACGCTATAAATAAAGGATAACGTACGTAATGCAGTCAGCAGAAGCTAACAGTTAGTTGAGGCTTTGGAGTCTATAAATACCATTTCTAATGGTATTTAACATACAACAACTTCAAGCAAATCAGATATTGTTCAGATATCATTGTATACATCTTTATTGTTGTATTTGTGATTAATTCATAGTGTTTGAGTGTTCATACACAAAAAATAGACGAGAGGAAAGATACGGATTGTAGATTGATTCGGTGTTATTAGGATCGTTGATCCAGCATTGTTAGAATTATATATAAGTCCGAGTGAGGTTTGTCTAGTAACCGTAGAAAGATAGATAGGTTGCTTCCTTGTCCAAGCGAAAAGAAAAATTATTTATCTTGGACCGACATAAAGACAAGAGTGTAACGGTTTATCTCGAACCAATTGAAGACGAGATTAAAATGGTTTACCTCGGACCGATAGAAGACAAGGCGTAAAAGGTTGATCTTGAGTCTATAGAAAAAGATACGGAGAGAGGACATAGGCACGTTTGGCCGAAGCTCTATATATCTTATGTTATTTACTTTCCGCAAGTTAATTACGCTTCCGCAACGCAAAAGAGTTTGAAAACTCTATCTTCCACCATTCCAAGTGGGGTGCCAATTTCCCAACAATTGGTATCGGAGCAGGTATCCATAAAAATCGGTTTAATATCCGAGGATAAAAAGATCCGATGGCGTTTCAATATGCACCGATCGAAGGTCTTGCTTTAAATCGAAGTCCATTCTTTGATGGATCGAACTTCATGACATGAAAGAAGAAAATGTCCATATTCATCCGAGTCTACGACATCGAGCTTTGGAAAGTTATTTGTCTAGGTCCATAAATTCCTATAAAAATGGATGGCTCATTAAAAAGCTTCGAGGATTATAATGATCAAGATCGGAAGAACGATCATTATAATTGCAAAGCAACACAATTATTATATTGTGCCTTAAATTTGGAAGAACACAATAGATATCTTCGTGCGATAGTGCCAAAGAGATATGGAAGATGCTAGAAGTCACACACGAAGGCACAAACCAAGTCAAGGAGACGAAGATTAATATGCTTCTCCATGACTACGAGCTATTCCAAATGAAATAAGACAAATCCATTACTAACATGCTCGATCGTTTTTCGGTTATTACAAATGGATTAGCTTGTTACGGAAAACCCCTCTCAAGTAGTGAAAAAGTAAAGAAAATCCTACGATCACTACCGCGGGAATGGTACGGACCGGTGACGGAGATTATGGAATCAAAAGATTTGAATAATCTTGATTTTATCGCCCTTGTGGTTTCGCTAATTAATTACGAGATTGTACTAAAATTTCAGAACGCAAAGCCGAAGCCGAAGGTAAGAACATTAGCTTTAAAAGCTAAAAAGGTGTCTCGAAACGAGGAACCTATCCCGGTCGATGAAAATGACGAAGAATCGGCATTTTATGCCAAGAATATTAATAAGTATCAAAACTTATTGAACCGGAGAAGGAAGGACATCAAATCGGGCGAATTTAAGAAGTTTGACAACAATTGTCGAAACTGTGGTAAACTAGGCCACTTTGCGAAAAATTATCGAGGCACGACTTCCAAGAAGGAAGTTCTCATAGCAACATGGATTGACGAAGAGGATGACGATGAGTTTATTCAAAATAACCTCGCACTCATGGCAAGGAGTTCATACGACGAAAGCGACATCGAAAGCCAGGTTAGTACCTCGTCTCACGACGAATTATTTGAAGCATTCGAACTTTTACCGATTTTCAAAATGCTTTACTTGATAATAAATCACTCAAATCAAAAATTAAAATGTTGGAAATCGAAATTTCCAAAATAAATGAAAAAGGAAAATTTATTGAAACCGGTCATTCTAAATGTCTTGAAAATGAGAATAAATTAAAGGATGATCTTTTCAGAGTTCAAAATGAACTTAAAAGTTTAACGAATAAATTTTCTTGCGGAAATGACAAATTTGAACAAATGCTTTTCGTTCAAAAATTTTCATTAAATAAACAGGGGGTTAGGATTCAAATCATGTAATAAAACCGAATCCTTTAAAATACCCCGATGTGAGAAATGTTTAACTTGGGGCATCATATTTCGATTTTCAAAAGCCCAAGACGGACGATAAAAATTAAAAAGGTTTGGATTCCAAAAGAAACAACTATACCGAATATCGTCTATGTTTCAAAAGAAAAACCAACTCTCGGTTGGATCGCCAAAAATCAAAGTTAATATATTTCCATCAACTGGTATTTTGATAATTTATATTTTTAACATGTGGTATTAACTCAGGGGGAATTTTTATTTTTACCCGTTAATTGTCATATTTATTGTATCGATTTTTATTTATTATTGCACTTTTGATTATGACGAAAAGGGGGAGAGAGTATGATAAAGGGAGAGAAAGTCGAGAAAAATGATGGGAGAACGAGAATACGAGTCATGAAAGAATGACGAGAAAAATAAAAACAATTACAGATCATGAAAGGAGGAGAAAAGACGAAGAAAGTCGAGAAGTCGAAAATCAAAGAAGAAGTTGAAAAATGAGAAGTAGTTGAAAAGGAGAAAAGAAAAGATGGGGAGAAGAAAACTAACAAAATGGACAAAGCCGAAAACTTTGAGTCGTAAATTATTTTAATTTTGCAGGTATAAAATCCCATTAAAAGGTTGTTGTTTTGTCATCATCAAAAATGGGGAGATTGTTGGAATATCCTATTCGATATATTTATAAAAAGGGTTTGATGATGTGTTGTCAAACAATCCAAAACAACAAAGGAATCAATAGAACGAACCAAAACAACGAAGGAGTCGAAGACACACAATCCGGACAAACAAGAGTTGTTTAACAAAGATATCCAAAGTTCATTATGTCAAAGGGCTCAAGTACAATCTCCTGAGCATAAGCCAGTTCTGTGACGAGAAGAACCTAGTAGTCTTCACCATCTGGAAATTTATGGTGATAGATATCTTATCTGGAGAAGTAAAGATACAAGGTTTCAGAAGGAGAGATGTATATATGATTGATTGGAACACAGGAACACCTAACTCCTGTTTTCTATCCAAGACAGTAGCTGAGAATGGATGGCTGTGGCACAAAAGACTATGTCACCTGAACTTCAAGGCCATCAACAAGATTAGTTCTCAGAAGCTGGTCAGAGGACTTCCAAATGAAGCATTAAAAAAGGAAGCGCTTTGTGATGCATGTCAGAAAGGAAAGCAGACCAGAGCATCGTTCAAGCCAGTCCAGCCTACAAATCTCACAACAAGGATCTTAGATCTACTCCACATGGATCTATTTGGTCCTATCAAGCCAAGGACTCTGAGCGGCCGAAAGCATGCACTTGTAATAGTAGATGATTATTCAAGGTACACTTGGATTATCTTCCTATATAAGAAAAGTGAAACCTTGACCAAGCTACCTGAGCTGCTGAGAAGGATCCAGAATGAGAAATCCCTATCCATAATCAAGATCAGATCAGATAGAGGAGGAGAGTTTCTCAACAAAGCGATAGCGATTCTGCCGATCGAGAATGGGATCCAAAGATGAGCTCTCTGCGGCCATGACGCCCGGCAGAATGGCGTTCTGAAAAGAAGAAGCAGAACCACTGAAGGAAGCGGCAAGGTCCATGATTGCGTAAACGGACTGCCAAGAGGTTCAGGCTGAAGTCATCAACCTGACTGTCACACCTGAGCAGGAGTATGATAGTAGGGAGACATGGCAAAACTCCCTATAAGGTTTGGAATAATAGAACTCCTACTGTTGCTTACTTTCATGTTTTTGGTTGTAAGTGTTTCATCCACAACAACGGTAAAACATAACTAAATGCCTTTGATGCCAAAACTGATGACGGTCTCTTTATGGGATACTCACAAAGAAGCAAGGCATATAGAGTTTTTAATAAAAGAACCTTAGTTGTGGAGGAAACACCCCATGTTGTTTTTGATGAATCTACCGTTGAGTACAGGAAGCAAGTTGAGCTAATTGAGAACAAGCTCAAGTCAGCAACCCTTGAAGAAGTCATTGTACATGACACTGGAATGGTGGACTCACCTGCAGACCAGCCTGATGATCCAGCTGCAGCTGCTGAAGACCCAACTGCAGATCAGACAGGATCACCGAACCTATCTGATCTAGTTGCCGCTGATGAAGACCCAACTGAAGCTGACAGAGACTCATCTGCAGATCAGAACCAACCTGCAGATGACAAGACGGTAGCTGATCCTGTTACAGATCAGAACCCAGCTGATGCAGAAATCCACCAGGGCAATCCAACAGGGGGAACAAACCCAGAAGAGGACGACATCCCCAAGTGGCTCAAAGATCACCCAATACAGCAAATCATCGGAAAGTTGACTGATGGAGTTAAGACAAGACAGTCAACCCTACCAGCAGGAATGGCTATGTTCTCATGTTTTATGTCCCAAATAGAACCTAAAACTACAGAACAAGCCCTAGAAGATTACTCTTGGATAAATGCCATGCAAGAGGAATTGGAGCAGATGGAAAGAAACAAAGTTTGGGAACTAACAGACAGACCTGATCACAAGAAAGTTATTGGCACCAAATGGGTGTACAAAAATAAGAGTGATGAAGACGGAGCTGTTGTTAGGAATAAGGCCAGACTTGTAGCAAAAGGGTATGCACAATGTGAAGGAATAGATTTTGATGAAACCTATGCACCCGTTGCAAGATTAGAGGCCATCAGACTATTTCTCGCATATGCTGCATTCAAGGACTTTGAAGTATATCAGATGGATGTAAAGAGTGCTTTTCTAAATGGAATCCTAGAAGAAGAAGTCTATGTAGAGCAACCCCCAGGTTTTGTCAAAGGAGACAAAGTCTATAAGCTGTTAAAGGCTCTCTATGGACTTAAGCAAGCACCTAGAGCGTGGTATGAAACATTGTCTGTGTTTCTTGAGAAAAATGGTTTCTGCAAAGGGAAAGTAGACAAAACCCTATTCAGAGTGGAGCACGAAGGCCACATATTAATAGTCCAGATATATGTGGATGACATCATATTCGGATCAACCAATCCAGAGCTATGCGAGAAATTCTCCAATCTCATGCAAGGACAATTTGAGATGAGTATGATGGGAAAGCTTAACTTCTTTCTCGGACTACAAGTTAAGCAGATGGAAAAAGGAATTTTCATCTACCAAGCTAAGTATACCAAAGATCTGATCAAGAGATATGGAATGGAATCAGCCAAGCCAGCAAGAATACCTATGAGCACAAGTACTTACCTGGATGCAGACGAGGCAGGCACATCAGTGGACTCAACCCACTACAGAGGACTCATTGGATCTCTTCTGTACCTCACTGCAAGCAGGCCAGACATATCCTATGCCGTAGGAGTTTGTGCGCGATTCCAGTCCAATCCGAAGCAATCACACCTAGATGCATCCAAGAGGATAATAAAGTACCTTAAGTCTACAATCAATGTTGGACTATGGTATCCCAAGGATGATAATTTCAAGCTGTCAGGATACTCAGATGCAGATTTCGCAGGATGCAAAATCAACAGGAAGAGCACTAGTGGAACGTGCCAATTCCTAGGAACCAGACTGATATCCTGGTTTAGCAAGAAGCAGGTTTCTAACTCTATCTCCACTACAGAGTCAGAATACCTAGTTGCAGGTAGCTGTTGTGCACAGATTTTATGGATTAGACAGCAGCTAAGGGATTATAATATTATTGCCAATGAAGTTCCTATCTGGTGTGACAACAATAGTGCTATTGCAATAACCAACAATCTGGTTTTGCACTCAAGGACGAAGCACATTGATGTTAAGCACCACTTCATAAGAGACCATGTGCTTAACAAAAGGGTTAGAGTTGAAAGAGTCAGCACAGACTACCAGATAGCTGACATCTTTACCAAACCCTTGCCAGAAGAAAGATTTTTGGAGCTGAGCAGAGATCTTGGATTACTAGATTGGGAATCTGAAATCGAAGCAAGTTGAAGCATTTTCGAGAGGAAGGACGGACCCGGTGATTAAAGAAATCGAGATCTGGCCGATGAAGACAAAGGAACCCAGCTGATCAGAATATCAGGCGAGAAGTCAACTCACCTGATGCAGAGCGGTCAACAGTCAACAAATCAGACCAGCTAAGTTCTCTAAAACCGACCTCTGAATATTTAATTATTATCTGATATTTATAATATTATTATATTAATTTTGGTTAACAAATGGCATATAAATATATTAATTTTCGATTCACAAGTGGCATTTTTAATATACGCGTCAATCGCTTATTCAATCGACCTCCACGGTGGCCAATCAAAACCAACCGTCAAATTTTAAAATGGACCACCGATTCAAATTTGAAATTCAAAAGAATCTCAAAAGGCGTACCACCGTTTCAAATATATTATAAATTAATTCATACATCTTTTCATCTTCTTTGTAAGGAAAGAAAACCTTTCACTTTACCTTTTTACGCTTACCAGAAACCCTAGATTTTTCAGAGCAAAAATTCCTTGAACACCAAATACACTAATCGATTTTGTTTGCAGAAATGGCATCCTACTTTGAAGGCGTCAATCTGAAGGCGGTCAAGGACCAGATTATTTTCTCGTTGGTCGTAGATTTTGAAGGTTTATTGGAAGCTAATCTGGAGGATTACGATGTGTTTAACCTAATCCGCGCGCTGAAGCTCAATGGGATATACCCATTCCTAGACATCAATCCTCAACATCTGTACAAGGAGGATGTTATCGCGTTCTATCGCGAAGCCTGTATAATTCAAGACGGAATTCGGAGCACAGTCGGTGGAAATCAGGTCGACATATCTCGAGAGTCGATCTGTACTATTTTCGGTATGAAGCACCGCGGCCTAGCCGTCGAAGCACTCAACCAGTCTTCTGCCGAAATCTGGAAGAAGATTAAAGAGGAGAATTTGCCCGAAAAGCTGAAACTTACTGCCAAGAGGAATGAGATTAAGAAAGTTTATCATTTTGCGTTGGACATAACCAACAAAATAATCATGGGGATGGCCGGCAGTTATGATCAACTATCGTCGGCGAAATTTATGGTGCTGGGAGCACTAATTCAGGAAGAAGAAATTGACTGGGCAGACTACATATTCAGGCAACTCGTTCGAGAGGTCAACAAAGCCGAATGGCTTGTTGATGAGAAGAGATTTAAAACAAAGCTGGCATTTGGAATGCAGCTTAGTTGGATGCTGGAAAAGACAGGCATGGCAAAGGGAAGCACTGACCCCTTCCATCCCAACAAAAGACTTAGTCATCTGGACCCAGAGAAGCTGAGAAAATTGGGAGGCACAAGGAGAGCAGCCCAGATGCTGAAGGACCTACCTGACACAAGGCCATATCCGAGATATCATTCGTCAGGAGAGTCAGACCAACCTGCAGCCGACATCCCAATTGCAGTCGAGTCAGACACCGAGTCCGACGACACTCCCATAGCAGTCCGATTTAAGAGAAGGGGACCAGCCCCTGAAGAGCCATCGATCATGCAGTCATCACCAGAACCCTCTCCCAAGAGGCCCAGGAGACTGCAGTTTAGTGAGGAAGAGCAGCCTGATCACCTTACCAGCCCCTCAGCCAGGTCACCAACTCACCTGGAAGACCAGCCTGCCCCAGGCAGCCTCGAGACTCAAATTGTGGCTGTACTCACCCCAGCCTACATCTCTGAGGAAGAAGAAGCAGGTCTAATAATTTCTATCCCTGAAGACAACTATTCCTTTAACCTCTTAGAACATAATACTTTCAATCTATCCATCGAACAACTACAACTTGTCAAACCCCTAGCCTTAAAAAAATCGTTCCTTGAAATTTTTGAAGAATGGAAATTTTTGAAATCCCTATCTTTTGTCAAACTTCAATCTTTTATTAACACTTGTGGTTGGGACTATCCCCAAGCCACGGAGGATGTGCTGATAGATTTTTGTAAAACATCAGACACAATTTTGATCCTTCAGGAGGACTGGTTCATGTCCAATTTTAAAACCAACATGGACCAGTTCATCCACTGCATTATGCTTAGTATTTCTGATGGATCTTATGAAAAAGTTGATGAGGAGGTAGTTGAAAAGGAAATTAGGATTGAGGAGGTACAAGGAGAAGAAAATAAAGAAGTTGTTGATTTGGACGATGAAGAAGAAGAGCAGGAGGAGAGCAGAGAAGAAGAAAAGATTTTAGTTGAAAATCAACCTGAGGAAATGGAGAAGACAGAAGAGTTGAATGAAGAAGAAGAAGAAGAAAGAGAAGAAGTAGAACAAGATGAAGGACAGAAGGAGGATGATGATGATGATGAAAAGCAGGATGATGATGAAAAGGATGGGAAGGATGATGACAATAATGATGATGATGATGGAGGAGATGAAGGAGCTGAAAAAGAAAATGAAAAAGAAAAGGATGAGGAGAAAGAAAAGGAAAATATTGAAGAAGAAAAGGATAAAGAGGAAGAGAAGGCAGAAGAGAAGGAGGAGGAACAGGAGAAAGAGGAAGAGAAGGCAGAAGAAGAAAAGGAGCCGGAGCGAGAGCCAACACAAGAAGCTGCAGATAGGACTGTAGTACTTGCCCGGTACACCAGCCTAGACGCGAAGTTAGCTGAGGACTCCAGATCAGGGACCCCAGAGAAGACCCCATCTGGAGTACCAGCTGCAGACAGAAGCTTGCAGTCCAGTGGTTCTTTTGCAGAAGGCTCAGGAGAGCACTCTCCATCAGCTCAGATATCACCTGCCATGACTGAGCTGATCAGGCAGATAGTCAAAGATACAATTGGAGAGCTGCTGGCATCTCAGGTCACTCCTGACCTTCAATCAATCAATGCAAAGATCGACACTTTGCTGCATAGAGGAGTTCCTCAGCCTCCTCCCCCTACCAACAACAGAATGCCATTTGGCATGTCTGATTGGATGAGCAGAATGGAGCAGCAATTGACTACCCTAGTTGATGCTGGCAAAAAGGGGGAAGAGAGAATGCAGGGGGAAGGAAATGATCAAGGAGAGATAAGGGCAGAGCAAAGAACAAAAAAGAGGCAAGAAGATATCCTTCAAATTGAAGGACCATCAAGCCTGAAAAGGAAGGGAGGATCAGATCCAGAACAGGCTGACCAGCCTGAAGGCAAGAAAATGAGGACTAGTGGAGGTCTTGAGCCTACTCTAGAGTGGGAAGGAAAGGAATTGTGGTTTGTGGAGGATTTTGTTCCATATGAAGCCCTGGAAATGTGGGGATCTGCAAGAAAGAAGTTTATCAGAGACTACTACATCTGGGAAATACTCCAGGATGATAATCTCTCCCACAGCAAATCTTCATAAATTTCATGGAGGCAGCCCATCCGCAACTCTGGGCTATTCTGAAGAAACATGCTGGGAAACTAAATGCTTATCCCAGGATTCCTCTATTCACTGCCAAAGATCCTCCTACTATGGAAAGAGGAGGTGCGTTGGATGAACTTACACTACAAAGGAAAATCAAGAAGCTCTGTCTTGAGAACAAATTTTCATCCCAATAAGAGCAAGCCTTCGCAGCTCTTGTCGTGAAAAGGAAGTATGGTCTTGCACCAGTCAAGATAAGACCAATTGGAGCTAAACCCTTCAGGCCTGCCAAACAGCCTATTCGCAGAGGCAGAGGAAGAGGCAGATGACTTTATTTCTTTATACTTGTAATTTTATTTCTGTACCTGTAAAAACTTTCTTGTAAATTTTAATCATAATCAAGTCAGAAAGTTTTATAACAGTCTGTTGAATGACAATTTTTAGTTGTCTCAATATTAGACTGACTTTAGTTTGTGTCTTGCACTCAAGTGCAAACTTGATCATTTGATTACTTGTTTAAAGTTTTGCCATCATCAAAATAGGGGGAATTTGTTATGAATACTTGTTAGATTTTGATTATGTCATTAATATAAAATCAAATGTTTATTACTTGGCAAAAATGTAAGGAAGAACCAAATGAGTATCTTCCATAGGCCAAATATGTTAAGTATAAAACTTGGCAAAAAAGTAAAGAAGAACCAAATGAGTATCTTCTGTAGGCTAAAAATTAGTTAGGCTAAAATCGGTTAAGTACTGAGTACAGCTAAGTCCATCAGAGAGGATCAGTCGAGTCGAGTCAGAGTAGCTCTGGTCAACTCAAATTATCATAGAAGTTTGACCAGACTGCAACCAAGGTACCTCAGACAAGTCACCTGATCAGATAAGTCACAAACAGTGAACATCAGAGAGGTCCAGACTGCAGAGATGTTAACTGCTCATCAGCCTAGTCGAAGTCAGCCAAGTACTCCAAGTCCACGTCAGCATGCGTTGAAAAGTCAAGTATTACGGAAAGTCACATGCAACGTGAAGAGACAAATTGGAGTGATTCCCGCAAGAGATATGAATTAAAAAAGGCTATCCAGACCCACCTTGAAGACTTTAATCGTTTTATAATCAAAAGATTCGGCGCATCACATGCAGAGTCTTCACAACGGTCGGAAGATAGATTAAAATAATAGGAATCCAGCCTTGCAACGTTCAGAAAGATTAAACAAAGAAGTCTCCCTCCAACGGAGGGATTTGTTCAAAAGATTTGCAACGGCTACAAGGAAAAAGCTCAGAGATCGTGACCTATATATATCCGAAGATTTGAAGCTGAGCAATCACCGGTGCGAACATACTTTCAAGCGATCAAAGAATTAAAGCAATCAAAGAGCAATCTATAGCATCGTGAAAGAGCGGTTCTAAAAGTTCATACTTAAAGAAGCTCTTAGTTGGAGAAGACAAAAACTCTTGTCTAAAATTCTGAGTTCGGGGTACTTCACTGGTTGAAGTTAGAGACTGTAAAGGCATCCAAGGATCGAGGATCAAGAGGTGCAAGACAGTCAAGTGTGGTACAACGGCACGGATTTCCACTGGTTGGAAGCTGTTGTAGTCTTGTTTAAATCACTGTAATATTTATCACTGGTTGAGAATTATAGTGAATTCATCTCCAACTGGTTTGGAGAAAAGTGGATTAGTAGAGGATTACCCCACCTCTGAGACCACTATAATCGCCTGCGTTCTTTACTGTTTTATTGCATCATACATTAACTGTTGCATTCATTGTTAAGTGTTTCATTAGTTGCTTTCTATTCGTCATCAGCTGACTTCCGCATATATTAAAGAACAAATGACTCCAAGTCATTTGTTTACCTATCAGCTGAAGAAACTCACTCTTCGCAAAAAAGACTTTAAGAGTTTCTACAAGTCTATTCACCCCCCCCTCTAGACTTGTACCTGGACGACTTGTGACCTACAGGTATTTCCTAATCCCGTCGAATAATTTTTGGTAGAATGCAGCGGTGTACAACATTATATTCCCCGATAAATTATTTAATGAAGGTTAGAGAAAGTATTCGGGTTACGTAAGGGATTCTTGAGTTTTGATAGATATATTGTAGATACAATTATATTCTCAGACCGTTTAAAATAGAAAAGAGTATCGAAAGTGTTGATGAAAATAGAATTGGACATTTTTTTAGAATGTGTTATGCAAAAGGTTCGACTTTGAAAAATTACCTCCAATTCTTAGAAACTTCAAAAATTCTGAAACTTAACAATTTGAAAAGCACGGAGTTCGCTTTCCAATGGTCTAAACGGTGAGCCAATCCGAGTTCAGACGAGAAATTTATGGTCGCATTAGTGGAAACTATCTGTAGAAATTTGGTTTTGTCGATGGACACGGCCTGTATCTAATCCGATAAAACCGCGTCGTCTGGAAGCAGTCCTGAAGCATTATTTATTATATGTACTTTCTTTGGTATCGCACGGTATAGTACCATCGGCATTTAGAGAATTTCGTTCGGTCTTGTAATATCCGCCATTTCGGATTTCGGTAATTTTCCTTTTTCCGGTGGAGGTCCATTTCGATGACTCGCTTGGGACCGTTTCATCATTCTAAGAATGATTAATTCTGCACTTTTTATCATCCGAGTTCGTTTCGGTATTGTTTTGTTGAGTTCCGTGTTTATTAACGACTTTTCCGCACTCGAGTTCGATTCTCGTGAATCTCGTTCGAAATTACTGTTTCGAGTTTTCCGTAAGTCCGTTTAACTTTGTTAGACGTGTTGTGAACTTCAGTTTGGTTATTCGATCACGTATCGTGATTTTCGGACGTTTTGGGCCATTTTCGTAATTTCCCAAAGTTGGGGGTAATTACCTTCCGTTGTCGAATTTCGAGCCTTCGGGTGGTCGGAATCGTGTGTTCTATTAGCTCTTAGATTCGTCTTTGCGAGTACTTCGTAACCGTATCTTCGATTCTTATTCAGGTTCGGGTTTCGGGGTCATTCGGATCGTCGTTGTGATTCTTCATTTTGTGCCTGGAGGCTGGCTTTGGCGAACGCTGGCCAGCCTGGCAATGGCCGAGAACCGTGTCCTGCGCCGGGTCGGCCAGGACCAGCATCCTGCCGACACACGGCCGAGACACCCGGCGCTGGTGTGGGCCGTTTGCTGCGCCGTGTCCGGCAGCAGTATAAATATGGCAGAGCAGTCGGGTTTCACTCATTGTTTCTCACTCGTTTTCTTCCATTACTCGACTGAAGATTGACCAATCATGGAGGCATGTTGTTATACAATAAATCCATGAAGTTTTGAGGTTCATATCATCAATAATCCGTCCTATAACATCCTTTGATCGAGCGAATCAGGTCAGATTTTCTAGAAAACTAATTTTGGGGATTTTGGGGATTTTGTTCGATTTCATCCGTTTAATCCGATTTAACTTAGTATTGTGATGGATTGATGATTATTTAGATGTATTGTATCATTTACCTTGTTATTCCATGGTTGGATCGTATCGATTCGTTGTTTTGGACGAGTTCTTGATCGACGCCTTGAAGGTGTCCGATAAAATGTCATAGAGGGGTTTTCGGGCGTTCTACGATTATTCTTCCTCGTATGATCGATGATTTATTGATTATATGTTGTTAGGGTCGAATTCTTGTGAAGAACTCGAGTAGGAACCCTTCCGTTCGTCGTTTTCTTCAAGCTTCTCGATCGTGGGTGTATTCATTGTCTTCGCCGGAGAATCGTAGGTGTTCGAGGTGTCCCGACTGAGCCGTGATTGTAGGAGTGTCTGGTATCGATTATCGAGGCAAGTATCTTGCCCATACATTACGTGTTTTGTGGATATAATAGTTGCTAAGTGTCGATATGTGCTAAATAAATATCTATAACCATTTTCCAAAGAATCGGTATATTTACCATCATGGTTTTCGTAAAGGTGAACCGTGTGTGTCGGGAATTAATATGCTTAGTTGGATATATGTGCTAGTGACGAGTATAGGATCACCTTACTTTCGTGTGATGTCATTATGTATGATTATGGCGTCGGTAAATGTACAGTGTAATTCTCTTGTGAAATTATGTGCTTGGAGTCACGTGGTTATGGATGGATATGTGAGTTGTGTGATATTGGTTGTGTCGTTCGGTGCTGTTGAGATCTTGTGCTCCCTTGTGAATTGATATAGTTCTGGGTCGTGAGTACGTGTTGGATAATGTGGCCATTCTAGCAAGGTACCTCGACTATATATATTTTGTGTGTTTGACCTTTGAGAGTTGTGGTTTTGTAATCTGTGAGTTGTTACTCTTCCACCTGGGGATGGCATGTGGCCTCTGGGGGCCGATACTAATGGGTACGGCCACGGAAGTGGACTTGGGTGCGTGTGTTGATGTTCTTCCACCTGGGTACGATTCGACGGGACCTCTGGGGGCCGATACTAATGGGTACGGCCGCGGAAGTGGTTTCCCACCTGGGGACGGTCCGACGGGGCCTCTGGGGGCCGATACTAATGGGTATGGCCACGGGTTACCAAGTGTGGTTTCTGTGATATTGATGTTGATGTTTTGATGATTAATTGTGATATGTCCGGAGTATCACAATGCTTTACGCTCGGGGTCGAGATACATTATATATCGAGTCTTGGTATTTGGCTAGAATGGCATAAGAATAACGTGTTATGTGTAATGTGTCCTTGTAAGTAAATTGCAGTAGATGATCAGGTCGTGGGACCTGTGTTTTGTGATCGAAATGGTTGGGCCGTGGACCCCGTGTTTTGTTAATGGATTTGTATTTTGGAAAATGAACTTTGGGGCTGTGACCCTAAATGGCTTTCGAGGAATTAAGAACTTTTCAATTTCTAATGTTTTCAAAACTCCCAAGATTTGGAAATGTTTTCAAAGTGCTTACTTGCTTCGTTTCTACTTTCAAGACTTGTACTATTTTTAATTAAATATATCTCGGGAAGTCTTTCATTATATTCTCGGAATGTGTTGTGTATGGCTCGTTTTTGCACTTTATACTTGCACTAGCGAAACAGTGGAGTTTTGCTAACCCCCGAGTAATCGGGGGGTGGATATCTGTATTGTGTCTAGGTACATGTAGGTTTCCGGGAGCAAGACACAGGATCGGTACGAGGGATGATGAAAGACGAATGATACTAATCACACGAAGGCCAGTTTTGGGTTAAGTTAGTCGAAGTCCATTGTAATGTCTTTTCCACTATCTTATTGTTCGTTGTTGCAAATATTTTACCCTTGCGTGGGTATGAGTCTGGATGAGTTTATGTATTTTGATTTGTAAGTCAGTGACGAAAGACCAAATCGGTCTATTGGCTCGTTATTTTGATTCATCGGTATGTAATGTAATGTCTTGTTTTAATGTCTAGCCTGGTGGATCCTCACGGAGAGGGTCTGCGGCGTGTAATATTCCCGGTTTGATCTGGGGGTGTTACATTTATGGTATCGGAGCTTAGGTTGAGGAAACCTAGGCTGTCGGGTCGAGTTATGTGTTGTTGAGTCTTGTATTGTCAGATGTTATCTGACTGAGTCGTGTCGCGACGCGTCGTTTGGAATGTCGGCCGTGATTAGTATCAGGGTGCAGCCATCATCTTCGTGCGACCTGTGGATGTAAGTCTCCCTTCTTTGTGTTTGTGCCTCGTCTGATGCGAGTTACAGGTATGATCATGAGTTAATTGACGGAATCCTCCTATGGATTTTGATTTCGTGATATGTTGTTATTTGACTCTCATATTTCGTTCATATGAGGAGTAGTGTTGCTGGATTGTGCATGTTGGACTGTAGTTATTTTATCCGCTGCGTGAGTTCTTTTGTAATGGCTTTCGGTATTTTACCGACTGAGTTTTATTTCAAAAACCAATTCCCTTAACCGAGTTTTTGGCATTATGGCCTTCATCATTTTGGCGAAATTCTTATGACGGTATTTAGTATTTTGTAAATGACTTTTGTGAGTTTTTAAAATATTCCCGTCATCGGCCTTTTTGGTGTTTTTGTAAATGGTTTTTAGCCTGGTGGGTTCCAGTGCGGGACCCAAGGCGCTATAATGTTCCGTGTAATTACCTGAAATTTTTGGGCATTCTAGCCCATTGAATTATCTTTGAAAACCTTGAGTATCTTAAAAAAAATAAATTTCGAGACGTACTTTTAAAATGAATTATTTTCTCGTGGTACATCCAAGGTGCCACAATATATTTAAAATTCTTCTACCTCGAGGACCAAAATATTTTGAGATATTTTCAATGTTTTAGAAACACTTTTACTTAGACCCGAGGGTCGAATATTCTGAAAGTTTTTCACTAAGAGAAAGTGTCCTCATTTTTATCAAACGCGAAATGGTTCTCCAAAGTCTCGATAACGATGTTTCACGCTTGTACTTTTTTGAAAGGTGATACTCAAGATCAACCAGTGTTTTTCTAAATTATTTTCAAAAGGAGGTTTTTGTTTTTAAACCTATCCATTCCCGTTTGAGGGCTGGGTATGTATGTATGATATTCGCGTTGTCGTTATGATGTTTGCTCCCGAGTATAATCGAATTGGTGGCATGAACGTCGAGGCGTTGCCACGCATTTGTTGTACTAGCCCTCTGTGAGAGGTGTGAACTGGTGTTTACTGTTTATCGCCTCGTGGTGATTTGCGTGTTGTCGCACGAGTGTGAGTTGTTAAAGCTTGGATTTTTGTGCGTTTATGCACATTGGTGATTGTTTCATGATGTTTATGATTGTGTGCTGGCTATCGTTCGGGCCGTTATAATCGTCGAATGATGCCGTTGTTGTTGTGATTTTTGTATGCATTGATACGTTATGCTGTGTTGGAATCTCCAGTATGTTGTTTTGCGGTGTTAGTTCCATTGTATCTAGCATCTGTGTTTTCGGTATGCCGAGCCGAGGCATTTCAACCGTGATGTGCCGGGGGAATGTACGTGCAATTTGTCCTTCCTCGCCTGCGACGCTTTTCAAGTGTGGACCCGAGAGACACAGGATCCAGTTTTGCGAGTTGGGTTCCGAGTCTTTCGGGGCGCGAACTTCAGTACAGATATGAGGATCGACTCTGAGAGGCCATGGGATATGTTTATGTCGTTTGCTTTTTGTGTTGTCACCTTACTCCCGTTGTTGTGAATTGCGGGAACGACATTTCTTTTATAAGAGGTCGAATGTAATGCCCGAATTATTTTTGACTTCCGTATTTTCTCCCCCTCAAGTCTATCAATTCGCTCATGTTCGTTGATACTTTCCGAACTTGTTATGTATTTCGGTTTCGTCGTTCGAACGAGCTATGATCTTGTTTTGGGTCGATCTGGTTATTGCTGTGACTTTTCCGAGTTCGGTTCGATTCTTGTGAACCTTGTTCGGAAGTAACATCTTTTGGTTCTACTAGTTCTTTTATTCGAAGTGGATCAGATTTTGAACTTCTGTATTTTCGACTCTATCGACTCGTTTATGTTCGTTGACATTTTCTGAGCTTGTCCTGCCCCTTGCTTTTGTTGATCGAACGAGTGTGGTATTGTTTCGGAATAACTCGTTTGTCGTGATGACTTTTCAATTGCTATTCCCTTCCATGTGAATCTTATGTGAATGCACATCTTGTTGTTTTCACCGGATCATATATTGTCTCGAGTCGAGATCTGAACCTTGGAGTTGTTGTTTGAATTTTATTGTTCTTCGTGATTCGAACATGATTGTTCTATTTTTGTTGTCTCGATCGTTGTGGTTTGATCGTTTGATTGTTTGGTTTTGTTGATCTCGTTTCGTGAATATTGAACAATCAGACTCCTTCGTAATTCCCTTAAGTTCGGGAAATTAGTCTCGTTTTCGATCTTCCAACCCTTGGGTGGTGGAATTTCGTATTTGTTCAGCGATTGACTCGCATTTTGATCGATGTACCGTTGGGTTGGTCAATCGTATTGATTTTCGTTCATTGTGTTTTGTGATTATTCGGATAATCGACTTGATTGTATTATCTCTTTGATGACAATTGTCACTTGTTGGTTTTATTATGTCTCTACCGGTGGCGTTGTGTTGCTCGTCGTGGAGCGTGTTTTCACACCGTATACCCTTTGCGCTGCTTGTAATGTTTCGCCGTTGGGCGCAATTTTTTTTCGGTTCTTGTGTATCTCGTTGAGTTTACCTGGCAGGATATTGCTTCTTCCTACTTGATTTAAGTTTCGGGACGAAACTTCTTTTAAGGAGGGTAGAATGTAATATCCGCCATTTCGGATTTCGGTAATTTTCTTTTTTCCGGCGGAGGTCCGTTTCGATGACTCGCTTGGGACCGTTTCATCATTCTAAGAATGATTAATTATGCACTTTTTGTCACCCGAGTTCGTTTCGGTATTGTTTTGTTGAGTTCCGTGTTTATTAACGACTTTTCCGCACTCGAGTTCGATTCTCGTGAATCTCGTTCGAAATTACTGTTTCGAGTTTTTCGTAAGTCCGTTTAACTTTGTTAGACGTGTTGTGAACTTCGGTTTGGTTATTCGATCACGTATCGTGATTTTCGGACGTTTTGGGCCATTTTCGTAATTTCCCAAAGTTTGGGGTAATTACCTTCCGTTGTCGAATTTCGAGCCTTCGGGTGGTCGGAATCGTGTGTTCTATTAGCTATTAGATTCGTATTTGCGAGTACTTCGTAACCGTATCTTCGATTCGTATTCAGATTTGGGTTTCGGGGTCGTTCGGATCGTCGTTGTGATTCTTCATTTTGTGCCTGGAGGTCTTGGCACGATCTGGCGAACGGCCCAAAACGGCAGCCGCCGAGCGCCGTGTCCTGCGCCGGGTCGGGCAGGACCGACATCCTGCCGAGACACGGCCGAGACACCCGGCGCTTGTGTGGGCCGTTTGCTGCGCCGTGTCCGGCAGCAGTATAAATATGGCAGAGCAGTCGGGTTTCACTCATTTTTTCTCACTCGTTTTCTTCCATTCCTCGGCTGAATATTGATCAATCATGGAGGCATGTTGTTATACAATAAATCCATGAAGTTTTGAGGTTCATATCATCAATAATCCGTCCTATAACATCCTTTGATCGAGCGAATCAGGTCAGATTTTCTAGAAAACTAATTTTGGGGATTTTGGGTATTTTGTTCGATTTTGTCCGTTTAATCCGATTTAACTTAGGATTGTGATGGATTGATGATTATTTAGATGTATTGTATCATTTCCCTTGTTATTCCATGGTTGGATCGTATCGATTCGTTGTTTTGGACGAGTTCTTGATCGACGCCTTGAAGGTGTCCGGTAAAATGTCATAGAGGGGTTTTCGGGCGTTCTACGATTATTCTTCCTCGTATAATCGATGATTTATTGATTATATGTTGTTAGGGTCGAATTCTTGTGAAGAACTCGAGTCGGAACCCTTCCGTTCGTCGTTTTCTTCAAGCTTCTCGATCGTGGGTGTATTCATTGTCTTTGCCCGAGAATCGTAGGTGTTCGAGGTGTCCCGACTGAGCCGTGATTGTAGGAGTGTCCGGTATCGATTATCGAGGCAAGTATCTTTCCCATACATTACGTGTTTTGTGGATATAATAGTTGCTAAGTGTCGATATGTGCTAAATAAATATCTATAACCATTTTCCAAAGAATCGGTATATTTACCATCATGGTTTTCGTAAAGGTGAACCGTGTGTGTCGGGAATTAATATGCTTAGTTGGATATGTGTGCTAGTGACGAGTATAGGATCACCTTACTTTCGTGTGATGTCATTATGTATGATTATGGCGTCGGTAAATGTACAGTGTAATTCTCTTGTGAAATTATGTGCTTGGAGTCACGTGGTTATGGATGGATATGTGAGTTGTGTGATATTGGTTGTGTCGTTCGGTGCTATTGAGATCTTGTGCTCCCTTGTGAATTGATATAGTTCTGGGTCGTGAGTACGTGTTGGATAATGTGGCCATTCTAGCAAGGTACCTCGACTATATATATTTTGTGTGTTTGACCTTTGAGAGTTGTGGTTTTGTAATCTGTGAGTTGTTACTCTTCCAAAGGGGTATGGCATGTGGCCTCTGGGGGCCGATACTAATGGGTACGGCCACGGAAGTGGACTTGGGTGCGTGTGTTGATGTTCTTCCACCTGGGGACGGTTCGACGGGACCTCTGGGGGCCGATACTAATGGGTACGGCCGCGGAAGTGGTTTCCCACCTGGGGACGGTCCGACGAGGCCTCTGGGGGCCGATACTAATGGGTACGGCACGGGTTACCAAGTGTGGTTTCTGTGATATTGATGTTGATGTTTTGATGATTAATTGTGATATGTCCGGAGTATCACAATGCTTTACGCTCGGGGTCGAGATACATTATATATCGAGTCTTGGTGTTTGGCTAGAATGGCATAAGAATAATGTGTTATGTGTAATGTGTCCTTGTAAGTGAATTGCAGTGGATGATCAGGTCGTGGGCCCTGTGTTTTGTGATCGAAATGGTTGGGCCGTGGACCCCGTGTTTTGTTAATGGATTTGTATTTTGGAAAATGAACTTTGGGGCTGTGACCCTAAATGGCTTTCGAGGAATTAAGAACTTTTCAATTTCTAATGTTTTCAAAACTCCCGAGATTTGGAAATGTTTTCAAAGTGCTTACTTGCTTCGTTTCTACTTTCAAGACTTGTACTATTTTTAATTAAATATATCTCGGGAAGTCTTTCGTTGTATTCTCGGAATGTGTTGTGTATGGCTCGTTTTTTCACTTTATACTTGCACTAGCGAAACAGTGGAGTTTTGCTAACCCCCGAGTAATCGGGGGGTGGATATCTGTATTGTGTCCAGGTACATGCAGGTTTTCGGGAGCAAGACACAGGATCGGTACGAGGGATAATGAAAGACAAATGATACTAATCACACGAAGGCCAGTTTTGGGTTAAGTTAGTTGAAGTCCATTGTAATGTCTTTTCCGCTGTCTTATTGTTCGTTGTTGCAAATATTTTACCCTTGCGTGGGTATGAGTCTGGATGAGTTTATGTATTTTGATTTGTAAGTCAGTGACGAAAGACCAAATCGGTCTATTGGCTCGTTATTTTGATTCATCGGTATGTAATGTAATGTGTTGTTTTGATGTCTAGCCTGGTGGATCCTCACGGAGAGGGTCTGCGGCGTGTAATATTCCCGGTTTGATCTGGGGGTGTTACAGGTCTTAATTTTGATTCTTGAAGAATTGTACTATAATTCGTCACTGAAGACATTCACCCGTGCCGTGCAGCAATGTTACAGATGTAATTTATGGAAATCTAACCATCGGATTAATATAAAATTTTGGCATGAAGTTCTCAGAACCGTAAAGTTTACTTTGAATGGTGAAGATTGTATTTTGATTAACAATGTGAGCGTTATAATCAAAATAATGAGAGGTTCTTGTTTTTCAGATTCGTGTTGGGAAGTCTCTGTATTTTATAGATTTCAGAAGATTTAACCGTTGGATTGTGCTTGTAATACCCGCAATTTCGATTTCCGGTAATTTTTCTTTTTTTGGCGGAAGTCCGTTTTGACTACTCCCTCTTGACCGTTTCGTCATTTTGAAAATATTTAATTCTGCACTTTTTGACGTCCGAGTTCGTTTCGGTATTGTTTTGTTGAGTTTCGTGTTCTTAAGTGGTTTTTCCGCACTTGAGTTCGATTCTTGCGAATCTCGTCCAAAACTATTGTTTCGGGTTTCTAGTATGTTCATTTAATATTATTATTCATGTTGCGAGCTTCGGCTTGGTGTTTCGATCGTGTATCGTGTATTTCGGACGTTTTGGGCCATTTTCGTAATTTCCCAAAGTTTGGGATGATTACTTTTCGTTGTCGAATTTCGAGCCTTCGGGTGGTCGGAATCGTGTGTTGTCTTAGTGATCGAATTCATCTTTGCGGGTACTTCGTAACCGTATCTTCGTTTCGTATTCAGGTTCGGGTTTCGGGGTCGTCCGGGCCGTCGGAGTTGGTCCCGGCCGAGTCATGGCCGGCGAGTTGGGCCTGAGCCGCCCAGGCCGAGTTACGGCGAAGAATGGCGATTACGTACGTAAGGCCGGTTACGTACGTAAGCCTTGGCCGGTTACGTACGTAACGCTTCCGGCATTTTTGGGCAGTAGGCTCGGCCATGGCCGGTTACGGCCGTAAGTCATGGCCGATTACGTATGTAACCCTGCCGGCATGCAGCCTATTTAAGGCCCTGCAGACGGGGTTTTCACCATTTTTCTCATTCATTTCCTTCACTTACGCGGCTGGAGGTGTGTTGATCATGGAGGAATGTTGTTTGACAACCAATCCATGAAGTCTTGGAGTTCATATCATCAATAATCCATTCTATAACATCCTTTGATCGAGCGAATCAGGTCAGATTTTCTAGAAACCTAGTTTTGGGGAATTTGGGTATTTTGGTTGTTTTCATCCGTTTAATCCGATTTAACTTAGGATTATGATGGATTGATGATTATTTAGATGTATTATATCATTTCCCTTGTTATTCCATGGTCGGATCGTATCGATTCGTTGTTTTGGTCGAGTTCTTGATCGACGCCTTGAAGGTGTCTGGTAGAATGTCATAGAGGGGTTTTCGGACGTTCTACGATTATTCTTCCTCGTATGATCGTTTATTTATTAATTATATGATGTTAGGGTCGAGTTTCTTGCGAAGAAACCATGTTGAACCCTTCCGTTCGTTGTCGTCTTCCTTTTCGATAGCATCGGGCGTTCCGAAGCTTCCCGGTTGAACTGCGTTCGTTGGAATACTTGCGTGCCGATTTCGAGGCAAGTACCTTATCCATATAATTCTTGTTTTGTGGATATGATAATTGGTGATCGTCTAAATGTGTTTGATTTGTCGTTTGAATTGAACTTTCAAAAGATTCGGTTTAGCCTCGTTAAGGGCTCATTTTCAAAACGCGTGTGTTTTGTGAATATTGTGCCCCGTGAATGATTAAGTGAACCCTATGAATTCGCTTGTTGTTGTTGTTGTTGTTGTTATGCTTTGATAATATATATACACACATTATCTCTTTTCGGTGCGTTATAGTTTGACGTGGTGTTTTGCTAAGTGTTGGTTGCATTAACTCGTGATTTGATGTGTTTGTGATTCTGGCAAATGTGAAACCCTTGTTGTTGTGAACTCGATACATTGATGATTTGACCACAAGGTTATCAATTCGGGTAGGTATGGAGAGGGCTCCGAGAATCGTCACTTGCGAGTGCGATGTCACGATAACTTGTGGGTATGTTCGATTGATGTTTGACCGGGTAGGGACCTGTGAGGCCTCCGGAGGCGTGTACTTGCGAGTACAGCCAGTGTGTATGATTTGACCATAAAGTTATCTAATCGGGTAGGTCTGGAGAGGGATCCGAGAATCGGTACTTGCGAGTACGATGTCAATATAACTTATGGGTGGTTTGAGTTTGTTTTGCTATCCAGCTCGGGAGGGTCCTTAGAGGCCTCGAGTGGGATTTGTGGCTTCGTCCCGGTCCTAGGCGATGTCTGTGCGTGATTATGTTGTGTTGATTTTATGTCCGTCGAGGACACGTGATGTGGGTTCTGACCCTGTGAATTGTTGTTGGTTTTATTTGTGAAAACAAAACCTTTGGGCTGTGACCCCTGTTGATTTTGGAAAGAGAAGGATTCGGTAATCCTAAATTGTTTTCTATTAAAATTCTCGATGGCATTTTAAACTGTTTTATAAATTGTTTCCCCTGATTGGTGATCTTTCGGTTTTGGAATGTTTTTCCCAAACTCTTGCCTCGGGAAGTACTTTACGTTACGTTTGGCTTTTTTTTTTGAGGATTCCTGGTTATTGTTATTCTTGGAACTTGAATTATGTGGCTCGTATTTGCACTTTGTACTTGCTCTAGCAAAACAGTGGAGTTTTGCTAACCCCCGAGTATTTGGGGGGTGGATGTCTTTATTGCATTCAGGTTTCAGGGAGTGTGGCACAGGGTCGGCATGAAGGATGATGAAAGAGGATCGATACTAATCACATGTGAAACCGTACGTTGTGTATTGGTTCAGTTGTACTTTATTTTCTGCTGCAAAATTTTTCCCCGTTGTACGGGAGTTGTTGTATTTTGACCCCTGCATGTGCATGAATTGTAATTGAGTTGTATGTTTTTATTGAAAGGCCAAATCGTTCTACCGAGTCTTTTTAGCCTTAAAGGCATTGTAGAGTTGTTCGTTTGTTGTTACCAGCCTGGTAGATCCTTGAGGAAAGGTTCTACGGCGTGTAATATCCCTGAGCGGATTGGGGGTGTTACATAAATGGTATCGGAGCTTAGGTTCTGGAAACCTAAGCTGTCGGGTCAAGTTGTGTCTGTTGAGTTTTGTCTCGTCGGATTTTGTCTGACTGAGTTGTGTCGCGACGCATTGTCTGAGTTCGTTGGTCGTGATTAGTATCGTGGGGCGATCATCATCTTCGTGCGACCTGTGGTTGTAAGTCTCCATCCGTTGTGATAGTGCCTCGTCTATTGCGAGTTACTGGTATGATTAGGTGTTAAGTGCCGGAATCCTCCTATGAGTTTTGATTTCGTGATATGTGGTTATTTGACTCTCATATTTTATTTATATGAGGAGTGTCGCTGGTTATGTATTCTTGACTGTTGGTTTCGTCCGCTGCGTGTATATTTCAAATTGATTTGTTCGTTTGCAAGTGTTTTTGTGAAACCTTGGGCTCAATATGGTATGGAAATGTTTATGGGTGCGATTCACTCAGTCCGGAGGGGCTTCAGATGGACCAGTGGTTTAGCCCAGGTCCTAATCAAGTTTGAACTGTGATGTGACTGTCTGTTTTCCGGTAAAAGACATGTATTGTCTTGATTTTGTACGATTTGATGCGTATATCATAATATGTTTAAACGAATATTGTTACATGAGCATTTTTGGGCATTCTAGCCCATTGAATTATTTTTGAAAACCTTGAGTATCTTAGAAAATAAATTTCGAGACGTACTTTTAAAATGAATTGTTTTCTCGTGGTACTTCCAAGGTGCCACAATATGTTTCAAAATTCTTCTACCTCGAGGACCAAAATGTTTTGAGATATTTTCAATGATTTAGAAACGCTTTTGCTTAGGCCCGAGGGTCGAATATTTCCGAAAGTTTTTCATGAAAAGAATGTGTCCTCATTTTTATCGAATGCGAAATGGTTTTCCAAAGTCTCGATAACGATGTTTCACGTTTGTACTTTTTGAAAGGTGATACTCAAGATCAATCGGTGTTTTCAAAATTATTTTCAAAAGGTGGTTTTCATTTTTTTTAAAACTTATCAATTCCCGTTTGCGGTTTGGGAATGTATGTATGATGTTTGCTTTGTCGTTATAATGTTGACTTCCGAATATGATCGAATTGGTGGCATGAACGTTGAGGCGCTGCCACGTATTTGTAGTACTAGCCCTCTATGAGAGGTGTGAACTGGTATTTACTATTTGTCGCCTCGTTGTGATTTGCGTGTTGTCGCACGAGTGTGAGCTGTTGAAGCTTGGGTTTGTACGTTTGTGTACATATGTGATTGTTTCATGATGGTTGTAATTATGTGCTGGTTATCGTTCGGGCCATTGAGGTCGCCGAACGATACCGTCGTTGTTGTGGTGTTTGTGTATGTATTACTTTACGATGGTAATCGTTGTATATGATATGTGTTATAATTCTCTGTTGTGCTGAGTTGGCATCTCTGCTATGTTGTTTTGCGACGTTATGCCCCATTGTATCTAGCATTTGTATTTTCGGTATGCCGAGCTGAGGTGTTTCAACCGCGATGTGCCGGGGCATGCACGTGTAAATTGTCCTTCTCGTTAGTAACGCGTTACAAGTGCGCACTTGAGGGACACATAATTCAGTTTTGCGAATTGGTTACCGAGACTTTCAGAGTTCGCGCTTCAGCACAGATATCAGGATCGGCTCTGAGAGGCCCATGGGAGATTTTTCTGTCGGTTGCTTTTTGTGTCGTCACCTTGATTTCGTTGTTGTGCGTTTCGGGGACGACATTTCTTTTATAAGAGGTGGAATGTAATACCCGTGTTATTTTTGACTTCTGCATTTTCTCCTTCTAAATTTTATCAACTCGCTCGTGTTCGTTGATACTTTCTGAACCTGTTCTGTATTTCAGTTTCATCGTTCAAACGAGTTGTGATCTTATTTTGGGCCGATCTGGTTAGCGCTGTGACTTTTCTGAGTTCGGTTCTATTCTTGTGAACCTTGTGTTGCTACCCAAAATATTATCCGGATATAGGTATTGCTGGAATGGATGAGTAGCAAACAAAATGCGAGAGCACGTCCGTGCGGAATTGAATAACACAAGATTTGTCGGGTTTATTAGGCCCGGGCTTGAATGCTCTCGCGAGATGTTATTAATACGAATACGTTGGAGTATAAATATTAATGTAAGAGTGCGATTACAATGAGTATAAAAGATCCTAGTTATCTAGCTCTTGAGTGCTGCTCTGTGAGTTCTTGAACTACAGGGAGTTCTTGATCTCGTTTCTGCCGACCGTCTTATGAGTTAAGAGGTTTCGAGAGTGAGAGATAGAAAGATGTCCGAAGTGTATAGCGTAGCCAAGAGAGAGAGGCCAACTGAGTCCGGAAAAAAGCAGAGAGCGTTCCAAGTGCAGGAAGCCTTCTATTTATAGGAGCTGGGATGCCTTTTCTTGACGGGCGATCACCTTTCTTGTT
Organism: Orobanche coerulescens; assembly: GCA_033398695.1. Taxonomy (NCBI): domain Eukaryota; kingdom Viridiplantae; phylum Streptophyta; class Magnoliopsida; order Lamiales; family Orobanchaceae; genus Orobanche; species Orobanche coerulescens. The sequence continues at coordinate 9,359,596 of CM065814.1, forward strand.
ATACAATAAGGGGGCGACCGTCTTTTAGCACATGGGCTGGTTGCCTTAAAGTCCGCGGATGCTGCTGGCAGCCAGCTGTGCGGACCAATGAGAAGTCTGCACGCGTCCTGAGTCGCTGTCCCGGGAGGTCCCACCTTGTACCTTTCGGCGGGTCTTGTCGGTAGGTGAGAAGATGGTGGCCGACTGTGGTCAACGATCCATGTTCTGCGGCGCCATTCGTGGATCTGCACATGGGTCTCTATCCCGAGTTTCGGCCTTTGCAGACTTGGCGGATGCTGGCTTCGCGCGGCATGAGGCGGTCGTCCTTGGCCGGGCACCAGAGTTGATCGCCAGGTGCCAAGAGACGATATCCTTAGATGTCGATCGCTCGGCACTTGGGTTTGATCTGGGATCTCCGTTCTGTAGGTAAGTCTGCCTTGGTCTATTCGACTCTGGCTCGGTCGCCCGGCATTTGTGCCGATCGCCTGTTGAGGTGTATAAATCTCGACACAACAATTGCCCCCCAGCTTGCTCCGATGTTTGAAGACATGGGGTGAGGTGGTTCCACTGGTGATCGTTTAGGATAAAGATGGGCGATCCGTTGAGCGGAATTTGGTCTCGGACTTGGGCGACCTGATCGTTTGGCGAGCTATCTTCGGTCTTGTTCTTGTGATCTTTAATTTTGCAGATCCCTCGTGGAAATCCGATTGTTTCGACCTTGAGGAACCGTGCACAGTCGCGGAGTTCGATGGACCGACCTCCATGACCGTGTCTTGTGCGCGAGAGAAATTCCACCTGTAGGTTTGTCTCGCGACTCACTTTATTGTGAGGGTCCTCCGTTAGGCTGCGCCCTCCTCGTATTTAAACGAAAGGCGTGCGGTCTTGGTCTGGAGGAGTCCTTTCACGGGGCGTCGTCGGATTAATCGACTCCACGTCCGCGGCTTATTAGCACTTTTCTACCTCGAATCGTCATGTTAGATGGCAATCCTCGATGGTATACGTTGTGACGGGGGTAGGGACGCGTCGCATTATCCGGGTCCACCAAGTTAGATGATGAACCTTTGAGGTCGGGCGAGCGTGTCCAATGATTTGTTTGGAGGGTCCTCGGCTATGCCCGCCTCGTATTTAAACGAAGGGCGAGCGATCGCAACCCAAAGGAACCTTGCATAGACGAAGCAGTCGGTTCCATCGACTTCCAGGACCATGGCTGCACTCTTCTACATCGGATCGTCAAGTTAGATGGCGATCCTCGACGGTATACGTTGTGCTGAGGGAGGCGATCTCCTGCCTTGGTCCATCATGTTAGATGATGAACTGTAGATGGCGAGCGAGTCCTCCATTTTTGGAGATGTTGCTTGATAATGGCGATCAGGTTAGAAGACTGGTGGTCGTCGTTCTGACGCCGATCGCGGCACTTTGATCCTTTTCGCCCGGGGCCTGGCTAAGTTATTAGTCTGTCCATCTTGCCCTCCTCGAACAATCTCCAGAGTTTTCTGAGGAGGTCGCGGCATTGATCGGTGTTGTGGCCGGGACTCTTGTGGTAAGCGCAAAATTTGTTGCGGTCCAGATGACCGTGGTCCCTTACTGCCTTCGGCTTGCTTAGCCGCTCGCGCCCTTAGATGGCGTAGAAAATATGAGACGGAGATAGACTGAGGCTGTGGTAGAGATGGGCTTCCATATCATCGAAGGTCCTGAAATCACCAGGCGGCTTGGCGGATGCCTTGTCGGACTTGGCGATCGCCGTCTCTGCCCCCTCGTCTTGGCGAAGGGCGAGCATCCTCCGCCTGGCCAAAAAGCCTGCGGCCTTGGCGCGGAAGATTGCGTAGGTCGGGGGGATGTCCTTCGTAAGGTGCCTGAACATGGGCAAAAGACCATTGAATCCCCCTAGGACCGAATAAAGGGCGATCTCGTCACTTACGGGCTCGCCGTTGAGGATTATCTCATCCACCCGGTCGATGTAGTCTGCGTCGGTCTCCCCTTCCTCTAGCGCCAATTGTTGCTACCCAAAATATTATCCGGAGATAGGTATTGCTGGAATGGATGAGTAGCAAACAAAATGCGAGAGCACGTCCGTGGGGAAGTGAATAACACAAGATTTGTCGGGTTTGTTAGGCCCGGGCTTGAATGCTCTCGCGAGATGTTATTAATACGAATACGTTGGAGTACAAATATTAATGTAAGAGTGCGATTACAATGAGTGTATAAGATTCTAGTTATCTAGCTCTTGAGTGCTGCTCTGTGAGTTCTTGAACTGCAGGGAGTTCTTGCTCTCGTTTCTGCCGACCGTCTTATGAGTTAAGAGGTTTCGAGAGTGAGAGATAGAAAGATGTCCGAAGTGTATAGCGTAGCCAAGAGAGAGAGGCCAACTGAGTCCGGAAAAAAGCAGAGAGCGTTCCAAGTGCAGGAAGCCTTCTATTTATAGGAGCTGGGATGCCTTTTCTTGACGGGCGATCACCTTTCTTGTTATACAATAAGGGGGCGACCGTCTTTTAGCACATGGGCTGGTTGCCTTAAAGTCCGCGGATGCTGCTGGCAGCCAGCTGTGCGGACCAATGAGAAGTCTGCACGCGTCCTGAGTCGCTGTCCCGGGAGGTTCCACCTTATACCTTTCGGTGGGTCTTGTCGGTAGGTGAGAAGATGCTGGCCGGCTGTGGTCAACGATCTATGTTCTGCGGTGCCATTCGTGGATCTGCACATGGGTCTCTATCCCAAGTTTCGGCCTTCGCAGACTTGGCGGATGCTGGCTTCGCGCGGCATGAGGCGGTCGTCCTTGGTCGGGCACCAGAGTCGATCTCCAGGTGCCAAGAGACGATCGCCTTAGATGTCGATCGCTCGGCACTTGGGTTTGATCTGGGATCTCCGTTCTGTAGGCAAAGTCTGCCTTGGTCTATTCGACTCTGGCTCGATCGCCCGGCATTTGTGCCGATCGCCTGTTGAGGTTTATAAATCTCGACACAACACCTTGTTTGGAAATAACATCTTTTGGTTCTACTAGTTCTTTTGATGTCTTGGGTTGAAGTGTGAATTTCGGAGTCATTGTTCGACCGTTGTCATTCGATCATTGTTGTTCGATCGTTGTTGTTTGATCGTTGTTATTTGATCATTGTTGTTCGATCATTGTTGTTTGATCGTTGTTGTTCGATCATTGTTGTTTGGTCGTTGTTGTTCGATCGTTTTTATTCGATCGGGGTTGTCTGTTGTTGCCTGATCTCGTACCGCGAAGAATTGTCATTCACCGTTAGTCAGCTGTTTCGAGTGTGGCCGGGTGGGTCACCGATCCGTACATTGCGAGATGGTAGCTGAGAGATTTGGGGATTGAGATTGCGTCTCTGCTCCGAAAGGACACAGAAATGCCTAGTGTAGTTTTTGAGGATTTCGGCGTAGTCCGAATTATTTGTGGTTGTCCTTGTGGATCGTTTGTGTGTTTATTTCTGTTTTCTTGATTGTGCGTGTTTCCTTGTAATGGGTGCTTTGTGTTTTGTGATTGTTCGAATAATCGACTTGGTTGTATTATCTATTTGATGACGCTTGTCACTTGTTGGTTTTATTATGTCTCTATCGGTGGCGTTGTGTTGGTCGTCTTGGAGCATGTGTGCACACCGTATATTCCTTTGCGTTGTTTGTAACGTTTCGCCGTTGGGCGTTAGTTACGCATTCTTGTGTATCTCACACTACGCCATAGATGGCCTACGACAACGGATTTTGTTTGTGTTGCGCTAAAAAATGTTGTAGTAGCTCTAAAATTTTTACCTGCTGCAACATTGCTTTTTTGATGTTGCTGTATATGTTTACAAAGTGTTGCCTTAGTAGCAAAGTGTTACATGCTATAACATTTTATGACACAGTGATGCCGTAGATGTACTATTTAAAAATAAACTTTATATTTTTTTATGTAAAATTAAAATTAAATAATCTTTTACTTGAGAACTAATTAATTTTGATTGAAGTGGAGTATGACATTTATTCAGAAGTAATACTTTTTAATTAGATTTGATATGAATAAATTAAAAAAAAAACTATAATATTTATCAAATTTATAATTAAAAATAGTAATTTAAAATAATTATCTGGATAGAATAAAAGGTGCCAATAATTATGTGTAATATCCAGGAATTTTTAAATTGAAATTTTGATGGTATTAATTTTTTTTACTGATTTGTTTCATTTTTATTTCGTTTAGCTAGCTGATTAAAATATCGAGCGGAGACATTAGACTAATATATTAGCGAGTTAGTATTGGTGTTATGTGCCGCAGCGATTAATTGGATAATCGAACCAGGGGACTGAATAATGAATCTCAAATTGATCCGTTTTTACTCGGTTAATTTATAGTCGAACCTTGTTGGGTCGAATATATATATACACACACACCCAACCCAAACCAGGCTTTAAATCAATGGCTTATACACATCCATTTAACATAAAATACGTAACCTTGATTGTGCATTATCTTCATTTCTTTTTTGCACCGCCCTGCTTTTCTCCTTTCTCCCGTCTTTCTCTGTCTCTAGAATATACATACATATATATATATATATATATATATATGAGGGATTGTTTTTTTATTCTTACCCTACTCTTTTAATAGGTGGCCGATCCGCAACTCCTTCCCCTCCTTCATGGCGACGCCGACGGTGCTTTTGGAGACCTTGAAGGGCTTCTGGCTCGGGGCCAAGGTGTGGGTTCTGGGTGGAAATTGCCTCTCGAGAAGAATCCGCCAGATTGGGAGGAATCGTTGGGAAAATCGGTTCGAGCATCTGGAGATCGCGGTTCGGCCTCTTTTTGAAGCCTTCGGTTCACGCGCTTCCTCCAATTATGATGCCGATGCGGAGAAACACTGTCAAGGCGACGCCATTGACGGAGGAGGCGCTGCCGCCGATGGGGTTACGTACAGAACAGACTCGGAAAGAAAAGAAGAATCAAAGAATGAGGTACTATTGCCGACTCCAAGTTCTATATTTCGGGGATATCTATGATCGGTACAACTTCTTATTGCACTGCTGATAGATGATTTCTTTCACTCTAGTTGAACGACTAACACTGACAATCTGATTGGAGTCCTTGAATGTATTCTCCATTGCTAAGTTCTGACTCCTTGGAATTATATTAATTTCTGGTGTCTTTCGGTTATGCAGAAGATGCTAAAATATGATCCGGCTGATAGAATTTCAGCAAAAGCTGCTATGGATCATCCCTACTTTGACAGCTTGGATAAATCTCAATTCATAAATCTCAATTCTAAGATTTGTTTAGATTTCTGGAAAAAGCAATTAATACAGATGGAAGGGTGTCATCACCTTGTTGATTTCATCTCATTTGGCATTGTCAACTTTTATATTCGGTGTATCGTATAAAACCATCCTCAACCTGAACATAACATTGTGGTGTTATGTTTTATTTTTTACTAAGTTGATCGGTTGCGGCGCGTTTGGGAGGGTTTACATGTGGATGAATCTTGATTCGGGCGAATTGATAGCCGTCAAAGCGGTTGTTTTTGCTTGTGTTCTATCCAAGAATTCAGTTTGATCAGGTTCTGTTTCTCTGTTTTGGATTTTTTTGGGATTTAGGTTGCAATTGCTACAAACAGTACTTCCAATAAAACACAAGTAATCCCACTGTTTTATTTTTGTATGCGCGTTGTGTTTGTGTGTGTTAAGTTTAGTCGACAATTTGTGATGTTCAGATAGATGTTTGAAAAATATGGCTACAAAACATATGATGGCTGCTTGAGAGAGGGACCAGTCCATGGTGTCGATGATATTTGGTGTCAGATTCAAGTTATGGTACCTCGGAAGCCTCAACTTTGTTCGATTGCTCGATTTTGTAAGTTGATCTATAGTTATGCTATTTAGCTGAAGATACCCAAATTTTAATTTTGTGCTCTAACTCAGAAATGTAAAGTTGTGTTTGGTTGTGTGGTGTTGATTACTTGAGTTGAGATGAGTTTTTCCAGCTGATGAATACTAATAATTGCTGGTTGGCACAACCTGATATCATTTTAAATGGGATAAAATGTCGAATATATGATATCTGTTTATCCTTTACAAATTTTCTTACATAACCCATGTACAATTAATGAAAAAAATAGATGTTTCATAGTCTAGTTATTACCTTAACTATAGGGTCCAGGTTTGTTTCATAGTCTAGTTATTACCTTAACTATAGGGTCCAGGTTTGTTTCATAGAGGTTTGTTTCATAGTTGAAAATAGATGATTCATAGTCTAGTTATTACCTTAACTATAGGGTCCATGTTTGTTCCTTTAAAAAAATACGAAAAAGTTGTCTGATATGCATGTGATTTTAGTTTTTTCCTTTGTTTTTTCCTTTTCAAATACGTAGGAACCATATAATATACTTAATGTTAGTTTGGTGCTGCAAAATTTGCAGCATGTAATGGTGAAAATAATGTATAGATGCATCAATAACACAACCACATATAGAAAATAAAATAAAATAGGGAAGTGAAATGTGATATCTACTTATCTAAAGTGGGTATAAAAGATTTGCGAATGGTAGTTACATACTATATTCCAAGTAATATCAGAAGATTATGAGCTGGATTATGGTAAGGAATGTTTAGAGATACATGTTTAATATGATATTTAACCCACGGATGACCCCAAAAACAATTGTTGCTCCTAAAGATCTCGACTAAACAAGTGGTGGAAGTTATTTTTTTTGGTCCCTTCTGGAGTAAATTTGCTTTCTTGATCATTATTTCATTAAATTATAACATTATGGATTCATAATTAGCTAAGGACCAGAATTTAAAAACTCTACATTCCAGTTTTATATGTATGAGCTATTTAAAGAATCATAGTTATATTTACAAAAAAGTCCAGTTATCTTTTATATTGCAAGTACCCATTGAGGTGTCTGTTTGTTACAGATTATATTCTCAATATGTGAGATTTGTAAACTAATAACATGAGTCTAGAAGTATTGATAATTTTAAAAGATGACTGTTTTTATTATCATCTTCAATATGCATCTTCTCTTCTTTTCAGGTGCATAATTTTCTGGTTAAGAGCAAACCTCATCTGGTACTCCCTAGTCTCATCAATTTGTCAGGGGTGCTCAGTTCACATTTATACACTAACAGCCCATCAATTTGGCGATGTGTGACAAACACAACTTCTAACATGATGGATTACTTAAATTTTTGAGGTGGTTCATAAATTATTGGGGCAATAAATCCTTTTTCATTTTTGTGTGTGTGCTAGGTTAAAGTGATATTCATCTCGAAATCTGGAGAACGTGCTGCCCCATTCATTCGCCAGGCTGCTAGAAGCTATTCGCCATATGCCACTTTTGCCTTTGCTCTGTGGAAAGAGGAAGAATCTTTCTTTTGGTGGAATATGTATGTGACCTTTAATTTTCTCTTTTTATATTTCGGAAGAGGTCCTTTTCCCAACGAGTGAATTCTTAAATGCCTATTCGAGGGACGAGTTACGTGCTGGGGGTTGCGCCGTGGACTCGGATTATGTGTGTGGGGTTGTGGTTGTGTTGTTGGGTTAGGATTTGGTTGGTTGGGGGGGTGGGTGGGGGGTATATATATACACACACGCACACCTATATATAAGTTGCAGATATTGGTGGGGTGGTGACCCGTCCTGTCCCTGGCCTACACTGAAGGCTCGACGGACGGGTTATGTGCTGGGGGGGCACCCTGTGGATTTGGATTATGTGTGGGGTTGGAGTTGGAGCTTTGAGGTTAGGCAATATATTACCATAGTAGTAGTTAATAAGTTGTTACCATATTCTCATACTGATTGACAAGATCTGCCATAACTGGGAAATAGTTTATTGGCAAGATATCAGCAATATTAGTAGCCAACTTAGGGGAACAAAATAAGGTGTATTGCTTTACTACTTAAGAGGATAGGATATGAATATTGAAGGTGGTTATTAAGTATTTTCTATATTCGGCCTTTTAGGTTTGGGTAAGCAGATGGGAATTCTTCCGGGAGTCCTTGTGACTTTGATTATTCCAGACTATTATTTAACAAGATTTATATAAGTTATCTCTATTTCTTCTCTTCTCTCTATATCTACTCATTATGTCTGGTGGGGTGTTGAAAATTATTTATATAAGTTATCTTGCTTATTACAGTTGTGCTCAAATATGCTTTCCTCCTGCAGAAAACAACAGCTCCAGAATACAACAGCTCCAGAGATGGTACCTGAGGACGCAGATCAGATTTGGTCACAGAGTTCCAAAAAGTCTAACAAATGCTCCACTTCTGACACGACAAACTCGCAGATCAGTGACTTGACGACCAAAATCAGGCAAGGAGTTGTTGACGAAATGGAAGAAAAGCTGGAGAAGATGCTACAATATCAAGTGATAATGACAACGGCACTCCTATTACCGGAGGAGATGCTACATCTTAGATTTTCTGTTTTTTAAGTACCGTATTTCATGGCTTTTGGTCGTTGTGTTAAACCTTAAGTTCAGTTTTTTAAGTAAACCTTAAGTACTGCTTTTTAGATATTTTGGATGGATGGATGTATGGGTTGTATTTTGAATGGATGGATTCTGAATTGTAATGGATTGGTAATTAATATAAACAAATGTTTCCTATCAATTTTTTTTGTGAAAGTGTTGCAGTAGGTGGTACATAGTGTTGCAGTTACTTACTAAAAGGTGTTGCAAAAACTTAAAAAGTGTTGCAAAAAAGTGTTGCAATAGGGTATCGGACCTACATATGGGACCAAAAATGGGGCCCAAATGTGGGGCCTCCTATGTGGGGCCCATCTATGGGCCCCTACTTTTACAGAAAATTGACCTCTGCTGCAACACTTTTTTAATGTTGCCGTAGACTATAGTTAACGATGCCTTACATTCTTATGGCAACAAAATGAGTTGGCGTTGCAGTAGGTGACATAAGTATTGCTATAGGGACCTACGGCAACGGTGAAAAGTGCAACACCAAAAAAGTGTTGCCGTTTCGATTTGTTTGTCTACAGCAACGTTTTTTTTTGCTTTTTGCAACATTTTGTAGGAGTTGCCATAGGCCATCTATGGCGTAGTGTCATTGAATTATTCCTGGTGGTATATTGCTTCTCCCTACTTGTTTTAAGTTTCGGGACGAAACTTCTTTTAAGGAGGGTAGAATGTAATACCCGCAATTTTGATTTCCGGTCATTTTCTTTTTTTGGCAGAAGTCCATTTTGACTACTCCCTCTTGACCGTTTCGTCATTTTGAGAATATTTGATTCTGCACTTTTTGACGTCCGAGTTCGTTTCAGTATTGTTTTGTTGAGTTTCGTGTTCTTAAGCGGTTTTTCTGCACTTGAGTTCGATTCTTGCGAATCTCGTCCGAAACTGTTGTTTTGAGTTTCTCGTAAGTTCATTTAATGTTATTATTCATGTTGCGAGCTTTGTCTTGGTGTTTCGATCGTGTATCGTGTATTTCGGACGTTTTGGGCCATTTTCGTAATTTCCCAAAGTTTGGGGTAATTACTTTCCGTTGTCGAATTTCGAGCCTTCGGGTGGTCGGAATCATGTGTTCTCTTAGTGCTCGAATTCATCTTTGCGGGTACTTCATAACCGTATCTTCGTTTCGTATTCAGGTTCGGGTTTCGGGGTCGTCCGGGCCGTCGGAGTTGGTCTCGGTCGAGTCATGGCCGGGCAGGTTGGGCCCAGGCCAGCCCTGGCCGAGTTACGATCGGAAGGGCTCGGCAGTTACGTACGTAAGGCCGGTTACGTATGTAAGCCTTGGCCGGTTACGTACGTAATGCTGCCGGCATTTTTGGGCAGTAGGCTCGGCCATGGCCGGTTACGACCGTAAGCCATGGCCGATTACGTACGTAACGCTGCCGGCAGGCAGCCTATTTAAGGCCCTGCAGACGGGGTTTTCACCATTTTTCTCATTCATTTCCTTCCCTTCCGCGGCTGGAGGTGTGTTGATCATGGAGGAATGTTGTTGGACAACCAATCCATGAAGTCTTGGAGTTCATATCATCAATCATCCATCCTATAACATCTTTTGATCGAGCGAATCAGGTCAGATTTTCTAGAAACCTAGTTTTGGGGAATTTGGGTATTTTGGTTGTTTTCATCCGTTTAATCCGATTTAACTTAGGATTGTGATGGATTGATGATTATTTAGATGTATTATATCATTTCCCTTGTTATTCCATGGTTGGATCGTATCGATTCATTGTTTTGGTCGAGTTCTTGATCGACGCCTTGAAGGTGTCTGGTAGAATGTCATAGAGGGGTTTTCGGACGTTCTACGATTATTCTTCCTCGTATGATCGTTGATTTATTAATTATATGATGTTAGGGTCGAGTTTCTTGCGAAGAAACCTTGTTGAACCCTTCCGTTTGTTGTCGGCTTCCTTTTCGATAGCATCGGGCGTTCCGAAGCTTCCCGGTTGAATTACGTTCGTTGGAATACTTGTGTATCGATTTCGAGGCAAGTACCTTGTCTATATAATTCTTGTTTTGTGGATATGATAATTGGTGATCGTCTAAATGTGTTTGTTTGGTCGTTTGAATTGAACTTTCAAAAGATTCGGTTTAGCCTCGTTAAGGGCTCATTTTCAAAACGCGTGTGTTTTGTGAATATTGTGCCCCGTGAATGATTAAGTGAACCCTATGAATTCGCTTGTTGTTTTTATTGTTGTTGTTGTTGTTGTTATGCTTTGATAATATATATACACATATTATCTCTTTTCGGTGCGTTATGGTTTGACGTGGTGTTTTGCTAAGTGTTGGTTGCATTAACTCGTAATTTGATGTGTTTGTGATTGTGGCAATTGTGAAACCCTTGTTGTTGTGAACTCGATGCATTGATGATTTGACCACAAGGTTATCAATTCGGGTAGGTCTGGAGAGGGCTCCGAGAATCGTCACTTGTGAGTGCGATGTCACGATAACTTGTGGGTATGTTCGATTGATGTTTGACCGGTTAGGGACCTGTGAGGCCTCCAGCGGCATGTACTTGCGAGTACAGCAGTGTGTATGATTTGACCATAAGGTTATCTAATCGGGTAGGTCTGGATAGGGCTCCGAGAATCGGTACTTGCGAGTACGATGTCAAGATAACTTATGGGTGGTCTGAGTTTGTTTCGCTATCCAGCTCGGGAGGGTCCTTAGAGGCCTCGAGTGGGATTTGTGGCTTCATACCGGTCCTAGGCGATGCCTGTGCGTGATTATGTTGTGTTGATTTTATGTCCGTCGAGGACACGTGATGTGGGCTCTAAACCTATGAATTGTTGTTGGTTTTATTTGTGAAAACAAAACCTTTGGGCTGTGACCCCTGTTGATTTTGGAAATAGAAGGATTCGGTAATCCTAAATTGTTTTCTATTAAAACTCTCGATGGCATTTTAAACTGTTTTATAAATCGTTTCCCCTGATTGGTGATCTTTCGGTTTTGGAATGTTTTTCCCAAACTTTTGCCTCGGGAAGTACTTTTCGTTACGTTTGGCTTTTTTTTTGAGGATTCATGGTTATTGTTATTCTTGGAACTTGAATTATATGGATCGTATTTTCACTTTGTACTTGCACTAGCAAAACAGTAGAGTTTTGCTAACCCCCGAGTATTCGGGGGGTGGATGTCTTTATTGCGTTCAGGTTTCAGGGAGCGTGGCACAGGGTCGGCATGAAGGATGATGAAAGAGGATCGATATTAATCACATGTGGAACCGTACGTTGTGTATTGGTTCAGTTGTACTTTATTTTCCACTGCAATATTTTTCCCCGTTGTACGGGAGTTGTTGTATTTTGACCCCTGCGTGGGCATGAATTGTAATTGAGTTGTATGTTTTTATTGAAAGGCCAAATCGGTCTACTGAGTCTTTTTAGCCTTAAAGGCATTGTCGAGTTGTTCGTTTGTTGTTACCAGCCTGGTAGATCCTTGAGGAAAGGTTCTACGACGTGTAATATCCCTAAGCGGATTGGGGGTGTTACAGTGCTGAACTTTGGATATGTTATTTAACAACGAGTTTAGTATAATATGAATGGTGGAGATTAAATTTGGATCTTGTTAGTAAGATTTTTGTCTCTCTTACAGTAGTTATGTATTAAGGATGTGTTTTTATCCCACATCGATTGAGAATGAAGGGGAGAAACCTTGCTTATGCTATAATGATGTGTTCTTGTCCCACATAGGTTGATAATAAAAGGGAGAATCCTTGTTTATGCTATAAGGATGTGTATTTGTCTCATATCGGTTGAGAATGAAGGGGATAAGCCTTGATTATGTGTGTTTGTCCCATATTGGTTGAGAATAAAGGTGAGAACCCTTGCTTATGCTATAAGGATGTATATTTGTCCCACATGGGTTGACAATGAAGGGGAGAAGCCTTAATTATTTTATTTAAGGAGTATTCGTGTCTTTGTTACAAGTGCACCCAAGTAATACACTTTAGCCTTATATTTAATTCTAGTTAAATTCCTATATTATATTCTCTTTAGAAGGGTGAGAAACATGTAGACTTGTAATAGTGTAGGGGTGTCGAGTTACAAGAAAATAATTCTATATGATTGTATAAATTTATCACATAGTGAAGTCTCTTTCGAGTGCATCGTGGTTTTCCATCGTATTTGGATTTTTCATTTTCGGTGGAGCAGCCGTGATAGAATAGGTTGATGAAGGGGAAAACGTGGTCTGATTTTGCTTAATTTTGGACAGCATACTACCGACTCACAGTCCTTCATTTTGACCGGCTGGATTGTAAGTTATGCTGTTGCACGTTACTGTGCATATTCGGCTTCGTCGTATCGGCATTGAAGCAAGTTTATACTTTCAGTTCATAATTTTAAGTATGATTTTGATTTTATTTCATTTATAAATCATATAGCAATGATATTAAAAATATGAATTATGGAGATAATAATTTGTATGTTGTACTTTGATTGGATTAAATCACAATGTATATGAATTAAATGTGTTATTAGTGTAATTGAGTATCAAGTATACGGTTTGGTGAAGACAGAGATGTGGGTTATCTTTGGTTTGTGATACGGAATGTCAGATATTGAGGGTAGTTTATCGTGACGACATTGACATCAGGATGATGGTTTACTAATGTTGAATTGACTGTTTCATTTGAGGTTCTTTGAGTAATTGTTTATTCGTTCAAGGATGTTTATTCATGGAAAGGACATTCATCAGGGGCTTTGAGGTTAGTAATTAATATTCGGTTATGAAGATAATGATTTTTAATGATGTTGTACATAGTGATGTACATTATTTTGTGTTTTGTGAATTGAGATTCTTGATGATCATATGGATTGTTTGTTAAGGGATGTTGATCCCAGGACCATTATTTCATATTGTTGATCGTGTTGATCGGTCATTGAGGTGTGATGATCTCAGGACTGTTCTATTGAGATTGTTGGTCGTGTTGATCGTTCATTAGGGATGATGATCCATGGATTGTTGTTTCGGATATTGTTGGTCATGTCGACCTTTCATTATCGGTTTGTCGTTGTTTCACTTCGATGAGTCTTTTTTATCTTAATTCGATTTGAAATTGTTTGAGTTTCGTTGTCATGTTGATATCGTGACATTCCAGATCACACTGGAGTGCCGATTGGTTATGCGTAAGATATTTATTCGGGCACATATGGTCGTGTGTTGATGTTTCCACATTGGACTGTGCACGAGACGCTTACTTGGTGAAACTAATTAGTACAAGACCACACATGTATCAGAAAGATACATGTTGGTGGATTGTGCACAAACACATTTCCACCTCGAGCGTAGTGTGGTGCCATCATTTGAGCTTTATGGTGTTAAATCATAATCTGGATGAGTCATACATCATGTTTGATTGTGTGTGATCAGTGGATTGAGATTATGATACTGTTGGGTTTATACAGCCTGTGTGATTGGGTATATTCCAGGATTTTGATTATAATCTGGTTGATTCATACATCATGTTTGATTGCGTGTGATCAACAATTTAAGATTATGATGTTGTTGGGGGGTTTATACAACATGTGTGATTGCATATATTCTCTAAGTTTAAGATTATGATCTGGTTGATTCATACAGCATACTTGTTTGCATGCGATCAATGGTTTGAGGTTATGAATCTCACGTGACTTAACTGATCTTGTTGGAGTTGATCATGTTGATGATATTCTCAGTTGTTTGATCCTGCGTTAATGGTTTATGGGAGTTTATCATATTTACGGTATTCTCAGTTGTTTGATCCTTCGTTGATCGTATTGGAGTTTATCATGTTGATGATATTCTAAATTGCTTGATCCTTCATTGATCATTTTGGGAGTTTATCACGTTGATGGTATTCTCGGTTGTGGTTGACCTTTGGTTGGTCTTATTGGTGTTTATCATGTCGATGATATTCTCGGATGATTTATTGGTTGATCATTGTTATTCAGCGCATGAACATTCAGACTTTGCGTTGATGTTTTGGGACTCGTTGTCATCATTTTGGGGTAGTTTATTTACATATATATTGTGTGTTATTGGTTTTTATCATGATTCATAATCATTTATCAGGATTGAGATTTGATTGTGCGATTTGATGGGCATGATTTTGCACGGACGGATTATTCCACACTTATGAGTTATGATGATATTTTGAGGATTTTATGATGATATTTTGAGGATTTTTTTAATGTTTAGACACAGTACATAGGTTTGGATTTGGTTTCATTTCGTAATTTGAGAATGCGAGATGTGAATTATGATAAGGATTGATTTGATATGGATTACCATGAGTTGGTGCGGTTAGGATGGAGAGATTATAGCAGTAGTATTTTTACTTTGTAATTACATTGATATGTAATTGTTTATGATGATGTGATTGTTATGATTGTTGAGTATTGTGGTTGACCCCGTCGTGGGCTTTATGTTTAGGTTCTCGCAGATCGAGCTTGTAGCGGTCGTGAAAAGATGAGCTTCCTGGATGATGGCTATGGCTAGAGATATTAAGCGGGCCTCGGGCCGGCGGGCCGGACCGTGTAACCCATCAAAAAACAGGGGTAGGACTTTCATTTCCTGCCGTTTAAATTACTATTTAGCTTGACCGATTAACTCACGGCTAAATGGGCATTTGCCTGGCCGGTGGTTGTGAGCGCCTAAATAAAACATAAAAATAGGTATTTTGATACCATATTAATATATTTTACATATATATATAATATTAATATTATGTAGTATATATTTTAGTGCATTAATATTTATAAATATTATATATATAATAGATTAATTATATACATAATACATATAAATATTGTATATATAATATATATTGTTAATGTATTTGTTAATATATATATATATATATACACTAATATATATATATATATATATATATATATATTAGTGTATATATACTACTGTCACCTTTTTTCATATATTTTTTTTATTTATGGCTATAAAAAAATAGACCTTTTAAATCTGGAGCCCGATTAACCCGTTTAGCCCGAAGCCCGTTAGGGTTAGGGTTAGGGTTAGGGTTAGGGATAGGGCCGAAAATTGTCGATCCGTTTAAATTCGGGCTTTTTTAGCCCGGACTGTTAAGTCTGAAGCCCTCTAGAGCTAGCCAGTTTAACATCTCTAGCTATGACGTGTATTTGAGAATCATATACTTTGACTTTGTATTATATTCCGCTGCAAATGTATTTCTACCGTGTTTATACCAACTGCATGTGTATATTAAAAAAGCCTTTTGGTATTTTGTAAACTTGGGTTTATTTCGTAAAACCAATTCCCTAAACTATTTTGTCGGTATATATAAGCGGTGGCTTATTGAATATTTTGAAATTGTCGAGTTTTGGTATTTTGGTCTTGAATTTTTAAATGAGATTTTATGATGGTATTTGGAAAAGGGAGTTTTGAAAATTATTTGAATTGAAAGATATTACCGTCATCGGCTTTTTTGGCGTGTTGAAATAATTACAAAATAATTTTTAGCCTTTTGAGTTCCGACACGGGGTCCACGACGCTGTAATATCCCCCGAATAGTTTTGAGTTTGTTACAGAAGATGGTATCAGAGTTTGGGTTTAGTGAAGCCCGGATATGTGTGTTATGTGGCTCTACCGATGCGGTAGTAGCGAGATGTTTGTGAAAAGTAATTTCTTGACTTTTGAGTCAAACTTATTTTGGAGTTACCAAGACTTTTGAGATATTTTTAAATTACAATCATTACGGTATTAACATTTTTATGTTTTTTGTCGTGACTTATGCCAATTGTGTTTGCAATGATATTGAGACTTTGAGAGTGGAGTCGTATGCTAGTATCACAGGAGATCATCAACTTCACGCACCTGTAAGTGTACTCTTTTGGTTATTCGCTTGTGGCGATGATTGATTGTTTTTTGGTGATTTTTTGATATTCTAGTTGAGCTATTATTTTATGACAGGATTTCAAGTTTAATGGACAAAACCTATTTTAAGGGAGATAGTATGTAATATTCTAAATTTTCAAGTAGTATTTTTATGATGACTTTATTATTTAATTCATTAGGCCGTAAATTAATTTATCTAATAAATTAATTTAGACATCCAACGTCCCGAAATTAATTAGACATCCAATGTCCAATAAATTAGATATCAAATATCTAATATTAAATAAGAGAGAATTAGCTCAATTCATTCCATCGTCAATCCTATTGCGCGACTCGGTAGGTCCGTCTCAGTTAGCAATGGGAGGAACCAAAGAGTAGTAGCACCAACTAGCCAGCCTGGTGGCCAACATTATACCCTAACTGAGAACGAATGATGGGGATCATTCCAAAACCTTTCCGTCGTGAATACCAGTATACGTATAAACCCTTCATTCAAATGTCCCGATCAAGTTTTAGGGTCACGGTCAGTCAAACCCTATTTGTACTTGACGCTATGCCTAAGTTAATGCAAATCGAGATCACTGAGCTCTCGTGTATCCAATACAACTAGCTTCAATGTTTTGGCCAAATACTTATGATCTCATCTGCCAATAACCGCATAGGATATATACCTATTCAATAACAGGAGAAAGAATCCTATCTTGGTATTTAGTAGAACCTGCTACTTGCCCGTCAAGATACACGTCGAGGTTGACCCCCACCTTCCGGTTTTCTGGGTCAAACTACTCTAATGAAAATCTTAACGTCACAAACACATCCCTACTAAATTCTCAAGTCGAAGGTTCACGAATACCTATCACAACCTATCGATTCTGTCATTGACTGTCCCGGAGTGAAATCCGTGTGACGAATTGAGGGTGAGTCGGTTTGAGTATACCAATCTAATTAGCATACCTATAACGTGTATATTTTATTTTCTTTTGTTGTTTGCCTTGTTTATTTTTTTCTCTTGCAAATCCAAAAAGGCGTTAGCTCAAGCATCAACTTTCATAACAGGGAGTATTCTGTTCCCTTGCTTTTTATTTTACTGGGGACAGTTTCTTTTTCAAGTTTGGGGGTGATGTATTTTGATTATTTTGGTGTGTTTAGCTTTAATTATTGTTGTAACACCCCCGAGATATTCGAGGTGTATTACAGCGCCGTGGACCCCTACATGGGACCCACCAGGCTAGAACAAGAAAACACCCCTCGACTAACCGTCTCGGTTAGCAAGGAAACAATTGTTAACAACAAGAACATAAAACAACACGTCCGGTAGAACCGGCATAATAAACATCAACCGACAAATATAGTAACTTCAATGAAGACCAATCACAATCCGAAAGGAAAAGCCTAAGTACTCGCGAGTACAATCCATAAGTTTATAAATTGGAAAACAACCACATCAAAAGTGACAGTAGAAATAATAAGACTCAATTGCACATGTCAACAACCTTTGGC
The DNA here is from genome assembly GCA_033398695.1 of Orobanche coerulescens. Lineage (NCBI taxonomy): Eukaryota > Viridiplantae > Streptophyta > Magnoliopsida > Lamiales > Orobanchaceae > Orobanche > Orobanche coerulescens. The sequence goes on from CM065814.1 coordinate 9,377,355, forward strand.
CGACATCCTTGTACCATCCCAGCACCCGCTCGTCTAGCTGAACATAACCTGAAATCCATAACAAGAATTTCCCCAAAACGGGTCCCCAAAGGGGTTATCAATTACGTTAGTGGACAGGAGAGAAAGGAAATGAAAAACGAATGAAAAAGTGGTTGCTGTGTCATATAAATACTGGGCCGGAACTAGCGTGCGCTAGCCTTCCCGGACTAGCGTGAATGCCTAGCGCATGCTATCTGGATGTATTTTTCAAGACAGTAAGGTCTGGACTTGAATCAACGCAACATTAGCGCACGCTACGATAAGATAATAGCACACGCTCTTTCGGACAATAACGCACTACGCGTACGTTACCGGGAAGTATCTTTGAGGACAGTAGGATCTGAACTCAAGCAAGGAAGTATTATCGCTTGCTAATAAAGAAAGCACCGCATGCTATTAAGAGATAGTAGCGCACGCTATCAGATGACACTAGCGCACGCTACCTATTCAAAATCCTACCGTTTGATATTTAACCATTGTACAAGATTTTCAACACAGGAACCACAGAAAGTTGAAAAGCAAATGTTGACTTACTGGCGCACGCTAAGTATGCTTACTAACGCATGCAATGTTCAAACTTATTCATTGGAAAAAGGACGTTGGGGAGACAAACCGACAATATTCAAAGTCAAAAGTAAAGATCTGTTGACCAGCCTATAACGCACGCTACGTGGAATGTTTAGCGCACGCTAAACACACTTTCTTACCGTTGGAACAATTTACTAACCGTTCAGTTCATCAAAGTCAAGCATCGATTGCGCACACTACAAAGAGATATTAGCGCACGCTAATAGTTCATATTTTCAGCATATGAAGATGGAATAAACACTATAAATACCCATGACATTGGGTATCTCCAGACACACAACTTCAAGCATTCTAAAGGCATTATTGAGCTCAGTTTATTATTATTCATTGTATACTAAGTTCAAGAAAATATACGAGAGTGATACACATATTGTAATATTCTATATACTTCGTATCTTCCTTAATTGTTGTGAGTGCTGCATCACTCCTTCACGAGCTTGAGAGAAACGAAACAAGAGTTACTAATCCGGTGTTATTAGGATCTTTGATCCGACATTGTTAGGATTATACTCTGACGTTCGTAAGTGAGGATTATCTAGTTTCGATAGAACACTAGATACGAAAATCTATTTTGAGAGGTGGTTGAGCTTGGACCAATAGAGGACGAGCATTGTAACGGTTGTGCCCGGACCTATAGAAGACGAGGCAAAGTTGTGTGTGTGGTTTTTCTTGAGCCAATAGAAAAAGAAACCAGAGAGAGGACGTACACAAGTTGCCGAACCTCTATATATCGTTGAGTCTTTTACTTTCCGCACATTTTATTTATCATTCGCGAGAAAATTTAATTATCCGCATTACCACTATTTAACCCCCCCTTCTAGTGGTGAATTTATCTCTTCATGGAGAAGACAAAAACTCTTGTCTATAAAGTTTGAGTATGGGGTTGCTTTCTTGAACGAGGTTCTTGAAAGTAAAGAGACTGTAAATGCATCCACGGGTTCTTGATTGGAAGGTGATAGATAGCTTGAGAGTGGTTGAGGCATCCATGGGTTTTCGATCAAGAGGTGCTAGGCAGCCAAGGGAGTTGCAACGGCCACGGATTTCCAGTGGTTGGAAGGTGTTGTAACAAGGAAGAATTTATCGTAACCGTTATCACTGGTTGACAGTTATAGTGAATTTATCTCCAACTGGTTTGGAGAGAAGTGGACTAGTAGAGGATTACCCAACCTTTGAAACTACTATAAGTGCTTGTATAATTTACTGCTTTAAACATCATACATAATTGTGGCATACATATTTACTGTTCCATTAGAAAGTTATCTGCAGTCAATACTTGTTATCTGAATTATTATCAGATGTGTCTTCCATTTTATCTGTCTGCAATCGACTTAAATCATCTGCACTTAATCATAGCTGAGAAACTCACATGAGATTCAGGAAAGAGTTTAATAAGTCTATTCACCCCCCCTCCTAGACTTATTCCTGAGGACTTGTGACCTACAAGTGGTATCAGAGAGGTTGGTTCTATTTTTATAGAACCAGATCCATATATCTGAGCATATATATTAATCTCTCATTTAGAATGGAACACATGCACTCTATATTACCTGTATTCTCTTTAGATGAATATGACTTATGGAAAATAAGAATGCAGGCTCATCTGTCATCCATTCATGATAACATGTGGTATATCATTGAGGAAGGACCCTTCATATTTGAGAAGGATAATACTCCAGAAGAAATTTCTACTGGGAAGCCAGAGAAGATTTCCAAAAAGAGAAAGGAAGCTGGCCAATCTTGACAAGCGGGCCAGAGATGTGCTGTACCAGACTCTTAACAAAGCAACCATGGTCAAGATCAAGAACTACAAAAATGTCAAAGAAATTTGGGACACATTAGCTGTAATGTGTGAAGGAACCGCGCTGACAAAGGGAAATAAGTTGTCAATTGCCACTCAAAAGTTTGACAACTTCAAGATGAAGAATGGTGAATCAATTGACCTAGTGGACACGAGATTCACTGAGATCATAAATGAAATAAACTCCCTTGGAGGGACATATGGCAACAGGGAGATGGCCCAAAAATTTTTAAGATCTCTCAATCATGAATCGAGCATGAATGCTGTGGCCATTGCAGGAGTTGTTTTCTGATCTGAAGGCATATGAGTTCGAGCTGCCCTGTTCATCATCTAATGAACCAGGTGAAAAGGGAATAGAATTTGTAGCAGAATCACCTGCAAAGAGCCTAGCTGAAGCCAGTCCTCCCAGTCCTCTGAATTTTGAAGAAGGAATGGCTTTCATCATGCATAGGTTCAGTAATTTCAGGAAGAACTATTCCAAATACAAGAAGAATTACAAGGACAATCCAAGGAGGAACCAGAAGGCAGGAAACTGGAAAGTGGAATGTTATAATTGCCACAAAATTGGACACATCCATTTTAACTGTCCAGAACTCAAGAAAGATAAAGGCAAGAAATAAGTGGGCAGAAAGGAGGACAAAAGAAAAGCTCTTATTGGAGAAGACCAAATTGAAGAAAGAGTAGAATCAAGTGGTGGATTCTTTTCTGAAGATGATGATGATGATGAATACGACTGTCTGATGGCCAACCTGGCTGATGAAGAGGTAAAATCTAAACCCCCAATTTCTAATAATGACAACTCAAACATATCTCAAGATATTGACTTACACGAATCTGTCAATCATTTCCTTAAAGACATTAAAAAAATAAAATCTGCACACTTGACTGTGACAGCCGAGAAAACACAACTGCAAGATGAGAATAGACAGCTGAAAAATAACTTCGAAAAACTCAGCCTAGAGTTAACAAAAATCAAATATGAATTTGAAAAATAGGCTGAAAACAAATTGAAAAACCCGACTGATAATACTATAGCTGAGATTAAAAGGCTAACTATTTTAAACAGTGAGAAATCAGCTCCAAATATGAGTTTGCTAAACTGACATAGCTAAGAAAGACACAAACTAAGGAAATAACATCCTTAAAGGCATCTATAACCTTGGATGACCAATGTATGAACAAGAGGCCACTTTATTTAAGATCGGGCCTTGGATATGACCCCAACACTCCCTCTAGTTCAAAAACCATCTTTGTCAAGAGAGAAACAATTGTCCAGACTGCTGAGCCTACATATAAACCTATATTTCAAAATAGGCAGCAGCCTAGTCAAAAGTTTAGGCAGCATCCAAGGTTCACAAGGCAGCCACCTAGACATGAGACTAGGCAATGGCTAAGGCAAAAGCAGCAGTCAAAAGATTATGCCAACTTTTACCAAAGACTCCCCAAAAACAGATTTCAAAATTGGAGAGGCAAATGGAAACCTCAAGATTATCCAAACTTTCAAAATGAACAGGTGTAGAGACCCCAACAATTTAAAAAATGGTCTCAGCCAAGATTTAGAAATGGCCCACACCATATATTTTATGAGGCATATCCAGTACACAATCCTAACCAAGGATATAGACCCAGACAACACACACCTTATAGGGGCAATCAACTTAACTTCAATAATCCAAGGAGAAACTAATTCTCTAGGTAACCTACTAACCTTAAAGGACCCACATAAATTTAGGTACCTAAATTCCTGCTTGTCTGATTTCAGAAACGGTGGAAGGACTACTACCACATCTCCTCAAGTTCAACAATAGAGGTGAAGAATGGTTAGTAGATTCTAGGTGGTCAAGGCACATGACAGGGAATAAGAAGGTGCTCTCAAACTACATCAAAGAAAGAGGTCCAGATGTAACCTTTGGAGATAGCTCTAGAGGTTAGACAAAAGGATTTGGAGAGCTGCACAGAGAAAACATAACCATATCCAAAGTTCATTATGTCAAAAGACTCAAATACAATCTGTTGAGCATAAGCCAATTCTGTGATGAAAAGAATCTAATAGTCTTCACCATTTGGAAATGCATGGTGATTGATATCCTATCTGGAGAAGTGAAGCTACAAGGATTCAGAAGAAGAGATGTCTACATGATAGATTGGAATACAGGCACTCCAAACACATGTTTTCCCTCTAAGACAATTGCTGAAAATGGATGGCTATGGGACAAGAGATTATGTCACCTGAACTTCAAAGCCATCAACAAGATAAGCTCTCAAAAGTTGGTCAAAGGACTTTCAGAAGAAATATTCAAGAAAGAAGCTCTTTGTGATGCATTCCAAAAAGGAATGCATACTAGAGCATCATTCAAGTCTGTTTAGCCTACCACTGTCACCACTAGAGTATTAGATCTACTTCATATGGATCTCTTTGGCCCCATCAAGCCAAGGACATTGAGTGGAAGGAAGCATGCCCTAGTAGTATTAGATGACTACTCAAGGTACACATGGGTTGTTTTTCTCTATAAAAAGAGTGAAACATTATCAAAGCTACTTGAGCTGCTGAGAAAGATTCAGAATGAGAAATCCCTCTCAGTCATCAAGATCAGATCAGACAGAGGGGGAGAATTTCTCAACAAAGCAATCACTGAGTACAGTGATCAGAATGGAATCCAGCATGAAGTTTCTGCCGCAAGAACACCAAAGCAAAATGGTGTTGCTGAAAGAAGAAACAGAACCTTAGCTGCCAAATAAATGATTGCTGAAGCTGACCTGCCAAAGAGGTTCTGGGCTGAAGCTATCAACACAGCATGCCATACTCAGAATAGGAGTATGATTGTAGGGAGACATGGCAAAACTCCCTATGAGGTTTGGAATGGCAGAACACCAACTGTTACATACTTTCATATATTTGGTTGTAAGTGTTTCATCCACAACAATGGTACAACCAAACTGAATGCCTTTTGATGCTAAAATTGATGCTGGTCTGTTTATGGGATACTCACAAGTAAGCAAGGCATACAACATTTTTAACAAAATAACATTAGTTGTGGAAGAAACACCTCATGTTGTGTTTGATGAGTCGACTGTTGAGTACAGGAAACAGGTGGAATCGATTGAGAAAAAGCTCAAATCTGCCACCCTAGAACAAGTTATCATTCATGACACATGAATGATGGACTCATCTGCAGACTATCCTAAAGATCCAACTGCAGATCAATCTGAAGACTTAACTACAGATCAGATAGGATATCAAAACCTAGTTTATCCAACTGCAGCAAATGAAGACCCAACTGTAGCTGACAAAGATGCATCTACAGAGTAGGCAGGACCCCCATCTGCAGATGACAAGACCGTAGCTGATCCTGCTACAGATCAAGAAGGCCAGAACCAAGCAGATACAGTGGGATATGAAGTCCACCAAAGTAATTTAATAGGGGGAACAAACCCTAAAGAAGATATCCCCAAATGGCTCAAAGATCATCCCATTCAACAAATAATTGGAAACCAAACTTATGGATTCAGAACCAGAAAATCTATAGAACCAGCAAGAATGGCTATGTTCTCATGTTTCATGTCTCAAATAGAGCCCAAGACAACAGATCAAGCACTGGAGGACTACTCATGGATAATTGCAATGCAAGAAGAGCTCAACCAGATGGAAAGAAACGATGTCTGGGAACTAACAGACAGGCCAGATCACAAGAAAGTCATAGGCACCAAGTGGGTGTATAAAAACAAATGTGATGAAGATGGAGGTGTTGTTAGGAATAAATCTAGACTCGTTGCAAAAGGATATGCTCAATGTGAAGGAATAGATTTTGATGAAACTTATGCACATGTAGCAAGATTAAAAGCTATTAGACTATTCCTTGCTTATGCATCATACAAGGATTTTGAAGTCTGTCAAATGGATGTAAAAAGTGCTTTTCTCAATGGAATTCTAGAAGAAGAAGTCTATGTGGAGCAACCCCACAGATTTCTCAAAGGAGACAAAGTATACAAGCTTTTTAAGGCTCTATATGGACTCAAGCAAGCACCAATAGCATAGTATGAGATATTATCTGTGTTTCTGGAGAAGAATGGATTCAACAAAGGAAAGGTCGACAAGACGCTATTCAGAGTGGAACATGAAGACCACATATTGCTGGTTCAAATATATATGTCATCATATTTGGCTCAACCAATCCTGAGCTATGTGAAAAATTCTCAAGTCTCATGCAAGGAGAATTTGAGATGAGTATGATGGGAAAGCTAAACTTCTTTCTTGGTTTGCAAGTCAAACAAATGGACAAAGGAATCTTCATCAATCAAGCTAAATATACAAGGGACTTAATCAAAAGATTTGGCATGGATTCAGCCAAACCAGCAAGAGTACCAATGAGCATATCCCTACACCTTGATGTAGATGAAGGAGGCATTTCAGTGGATCCAACTCACTACAGGGGACTTATTGGATCACTTCTATATCTCATTGCAAGCAGACCTGACATTTTATATGCCGTGAGAGTATGTGCAAGATTTCAGTCAAATCCGAAGCAGTCTCACCAGGAAGCAGTTTAGAGGATAATCAGATACCTTAAGTCCACAATCAATGCTGGTCTATGGTATCCCAATGATGATAATTTTGAGTTATCAGGCTACTCAGATGCAGATTTTGCAGGATGCAAGATTGACAAGAAAAGCACCAATGGAGCATGCCAATTCCTAGGAACCAGACTTATATCATGGTTCAGCAAGAATCAGGTATCCAACTCAATTTCCACAACTGGGTCAGAGTACCTAGCTGCAGGTAGCTGTTGTGCACAAATTCTATGGATTAGACAATAGCTAAGGGACTAAAACATCGTAGCAAATGAAGTTCCAATCTGGTGTGACAACAACAGTGCAATTGCAATAACAAACAATCCAGTATTGCACTCAAGGACAAAGCACATAGATGTCAAACATCATTTCATCAAAGAACATGTGCTAAACAAGAGAGTTATAGTGGGAAGAGTCAACACGGAGTTCCAAATTGCTGACATATTCAGAAAACCTTTACTAGAAGAAAGGTTTCTGGAGCTACGTAGGGAACTTGGTCTACTAGATTGGGTATCTAGTACAGACGAGAAAAGTCATCTGATCTGAAGATGAATAAAAAGTTATTTGATCTGAACCAGACAAGAAAGCTACCTGATGATCATACCAGACGACGAAAAGCTACCTGATGCCAGAAAGCTACCTGATGCAGAAAAGGTACAAGATGCAGAAAGCTACCTGATGTGGAGACCATACGAGAAAGCTACCTGATCAGACCAGACAAGGAAAAGTTAGTTGACGTCAACCACAAGCGACACAACTTACCTGATGGAGAGCAGAGAAGAAGTCAAACGGTCAACCAGATAAGTTTCTCACTCTTAGACTGACTTAATTATATATTTACACGTGGACAAATACATGATCACACTACCTCCAGGACGTCCAATCAAATTTTAACCGTCACTCCTTAATTATCAAAAACCATATTGTCGCTTGATTATTTTATTATTAAAATTCAAAGAGTCTTTTCAACTGGGTATTTAACGCGGTGGAAATATTTTCACAAACTTTAGCGTCTTCGAGCTCTAAAGAACCCTAGTTGTCAAAATCAAAAAAAAAACTATGAATATTCACTGCACTCAATCAAAAAGCTTTTTTTTGCACAAATAGATTCCACTTAGTATTTCGAAGGAGTTAACCTAAAGATGATGAAAGAGCAGATCATTTTTAGTATCATGGTGGATTTCGAAGGATTGCTCAAGGCAAACATGGCAGACACTAGAGAAATGAGCCATGTTATCCGCATGATGAAGAAAAATGGTATCTATCATTTCCTAGACACCAACCCGAAGCTGTTGTTCAAGGAGGCCGTCATTTGTTTTTTCAAAGAAGCACAAGTCACAGAGCATTATATCTCGATCTCGATCTTTGGAGAGGAAATCAATATCACACCTCAGACCATTGTTGATGCATTCAAGATGGAGAATAGGGGCATTGCAGTCGAAGCCCTAAAACAAAGCGCTGTTGAAACCTAGTATGAGATCAAACTACCAGAACAACCCAACAAGGTCAAGTTCACTGCGAAGAGAAGTGACCTGAAGAAGGACTACAGATACGTCCTTGACATCACTAATAAGATTGTCATGGGCATGGCCGGCAGTTAGGATCAGTTATCATCTGCCAAATTTGTTGTGATGGGAGCGCTTATCCAGCAACAACGGCTTAACTGGCCTGACTATATCTACAAGCAGTTAGTCCGAGAAGTAAATAAGGTGAGCTGGAACACAGAGGAGAAGAAGTTTAAACAGAAGCTTGCCTATGAAACCCAGATCAGTTGGATCTTAGAGTTTCTCGGAAAGGCAAAGGGAGTTGCATACACATTCCATGGAAGCAAGAGGCTTGGTCATCTGGACCAAGAGACTTTGAAGAAATTGGGCGATCAGAGGAAGGCTTCCAAAATCTTGAGGGAGATGACAAGTGGACCTTCTCCCTACAGAGCGCCTACGGATTCAGACGAAGTCCACTCTGATGCAGCTGGCCAAACCTCCCAAAAGTTAACTGCAGAGGAGATAACATCAGCCCCATCTGCAGCTAAAATGCAAGAGTTACCTGCAGATGAGTCTGATGATGACAACCTACCTATTTCCATGCTATCGAAAAGGAAGCTATCTGCAGCAGAGGAGACTGTCCACATCACCTCATCTACAGATAAGTCCCCCAAAAGGCAGAGAGGATTGGAGGACCAGCCACCTGAAGTTGAAGAAGTAGCAGTGCAGACAATAAGATCACCTGCACCTGCACCATTTGAAGAACCTTCAGCCCAGATGCAGATCATCATTTCACCTATACATGCACCTACTCCTGCTGAAGATCAGTCATCAGATCAGCTAGATCAATCAAAGTTGATGGCTGAAATCGTTCCCCTTCTCACTCTCCCTAGCATGACAGAATAGGAAGAATCAGAAGAAACAATAGAGATACCAGAAGCTGGATACTCCCTAAACCTCAGGGAGAGCAATCCACTAAACCTGAATGCAGATCAATTAAAGCTGGTAAAACAACAAGCTCTTAAGTTTTCCTTTATCAATATATTTGACGAGTGGAAGGACATAAAATCTCTTTCATTCACTCAATTATAAGAGTTCGTTGAGATAAGTACCTGGGAACACCCCCAGGCAACTGGGCAACTTATCATGCTCTTTTGTCAAGAGACAGATATTCTATTATTGCTTCAGGCGAACTGGTTCATGTCCCATTTTAAACAAAATATGGACCACTTCGTCCTTCACATCATGAAGGGTGTTTCTCTCGCAAAAACCCTTGGAAAAGAAGATCAAGTTGAAAAGGAAGAGAGGAGATAAGGAGAAAAAGAAAAAGAAATCAGAATTAAAGAAGTTGAAAAGGATGATACAGAAAAAGGAGAAGAATGAGTCGAAAAAGAAGAAATAAATGAAGTTGAAAAAGAAGTTGAAGAAAAAGCGGAGAAAGAGGAAGATGAGGAGGACAAAAAAGATGAAGAAAAGAAGGAAGAAGAAAGAAGAGATGAAGATGAGGATCAAGATCGACAATCATGTGATCATTCCCCTGAAGCTGATGGAGCAGACAACCAGGGGGAACAGCCTGAGAAAACCCCCTCTGAAAACAAGAACTCATCTGCAGAGAGGAAGTCCTCTACACAGAATAAGGAAAAGTCCCCTGTAGACGAGGACTTATCAAATGGCCAATCAGGAACTCCTAAGAAGACCCCATATGATCAGCGCCAGCTGACAAGCAGGTCTCTTCCGAGAAATCCATTGCTCAGAGACCAACTGCACACGAGGATTCAGGAGAAAATTTTGTTCATGCAGAGCCACTTGTGTATCAGCTACCCCCAAATATAACTAAGCTGATCAGAGGCATTGTTGAAGAAATAGTTGCCAGGCTTTTTGCAACTAAAGTCAAGCCTGAACTGCAGTCCCTAAATACCAAGATGGATACCCTGATCAACAAGAAGGAACCTTCCCCAACACCCCCAAATAACAGGATGCCTCTAGGCATGTCTATTTTCATGACAAGGGTAGAAGAGCAGCTAGCCACTATCATAGATGCTGGCAAAAAGGGGGAAGATAAAGGCTAAAGGGAAGACATCATGTAAGGGGAAGGCAGAGAAGAGTTGATGACCAGGCAAGACCTCCCTCTTCTACAGGCAGGAATCTCCCACCTCAAGAGAAAAGAACCTGCTACACCATTAGACCCACCTACAGCCAAAAGGAAGAGAACAGGATATGAACCTGAGGTGAGGTATCAATGGGAAGGTAAGGAACTTCAATATGTTGATGAGAACCTACCTGTAGAGGCAGCACCTCATCGAAGATGTCCCAAAGGCAAGTACTTTACATTTGTTTACATGTTCTAGTATTTGAGTTATGGCTATTCGTGGATGTGTGGATGGATATGTTTATGTTCACCTAGGGACGGTCCGACGGGGCCTCTAGGGATACGTATTGCCGTGAGTGTGCGTATCACGAACTATGGTTAACCACCCAGGGATGTCCGACGGGGCTCTGCGGGGTACGGTTGCCATGAGTCTCGTACCAACGATTAACTTTGAATTGTTTTGTTGGAGAAATATGTTTTGTACTTGTGCACCGTAAATATTCCGGAATATAAATGATTTCTAAAATGATTTTTGGCGCATTTATTCATCTGATTAGAATGTAGTTCAAATGGATTGTACTTGCACTAGCAGTTGTCGCTAACCCCTTAAATGGGAAAAATACTTTTTGTATTTCAGGTACAGGTCTTGGAGACAAGCGATCATACGAGCCGTATGAGGATGATGGGCAAGCATGATACTGTTCAGCGGTTGTCTGTTGGTGTCCTGTTTTGAATTTATTTACTATGTCATGGATTTAAGTACTCGAGTACTTCCTTATTGAATTTATTAATTTTGTTTACCCGTTTTGGGAGTGGATTTGATGTCAGATTGTATTGTCGGATTTCAGTCTTTTATTTTGAATGTCGTGGATTGAGAAATTGTCTGTGTATTGATGATGTACGTCTTTGTTGTTTGTCCGGTCGGTCTGTTAGCCTGGTGGATTCCAAAGTGTGGGTTCCACGATGCTGTAATATACCCTGATCGTCTTGGGGGTGTTACACAAGCGTCTCTTGCCGACCCCTTGTCAATCTGGCTTGGATGCCTTGGGAGATTGCTGTAATATCCGCAATTTCAATTTTTCGGTAATTTTATCTTTTTTGCGGAAGTCCATTTTGATGACTCGCTCATGACCGTATCGTCATTTTGAGAATATTTAATTCTGCACTTTTTGTCATCCGAGATCGTTTCGGTATCGTTTTGTTGAAATCCGTGTTCTTAAGCGGCTTTTCCACACTTGAGTTTGATTCTTGCGAATATCGTCAGAAACTGTTGTTTCGAGTTTCTCGTAAGTTCATTTAATGTTATTATTCATGTTGTGAGCTTTGGCTTGGTGTTTCGATCGTGTATCGTGCATTTCGGACGTTTTGGGCCATTTTCGTAATTTCCCAAAGTTTGGGGTAATTACTTTCCGTTGTCGAATTTCAAGCCTTCGGGTGGTCTGAATCGTGTGTTCTCTTAGTGCTTGGATTCGTCTTTGCGAGTACTTCATAACTGTATCTTCGATTCATATTTAGGTTCGGGTTTCGGTGTCGTCCGGGCCGTCGGAGTGGCCACGGCCGAGCCACGCCTGATTGGCCGCTGGCCTGCTCGCCGAGTTACGGCCGTAAGGTGCGATTACGGCCGCAAGTGATCGGCAGCATGGCTCGATTAATGCGATTATGGCCGTAAGGGCCGAGTTACTGGCCGTGCGGGTGCAGCGGCTTCTGACGAATGCGATTCATGACCGTAAGGACTGCCGGGCACGGCCAGATGCAGCTGAGTTACGGCCGTAAGACCCTGTCGGTTACGGCCGTAAGCCATCGGCATGCGCTGGGCGTGGTTTTTATGAATGCCGGTTACGGCCGTAACCTGTCGGCCATATATAGGCCAGGGACGGGCCAGACCTTCATCATCACTTTTCTGCACTTGCGGCAGACGACGGGGAAAATCGGGAAATGGAATTTTTGGTCGATTGCACTCGATTTCTAAGCGTTTTTGAGGATCCTTATCAATTATATCAACATCAAATCATTGTTCTTCGTCGGATTGAGGTAATTTCTTGAAATATCCTAGGATTGGATCTTTCGAGATTTGTTCTTGATTTTCGATTCTAGTCCGATTTTGATGAATCGGTTGATGTTAGTAAACATTATTAATCGTGTTCTATGGATTGTATATCCATATTTTCGATTCATTCAACCTGATTGGTGATTCTTAGGCTCTTGAGGAACTTTGAACATTTAGTGTTCGATTAAATGCCTCAAAGAGTTTCTTTCGGTCTTTATGTTGATTTCGATTGATATTGTGTTATTGAATGAATTGTATTTCATTCAAGGTGGTACGAGTACTTATGTTTATCGGAGGACGCCGTTCGTTGTTCGTGGATGGAATTCATCGCCTTCGGTTGAGGCAAGTTTTATACTTGTACTAGTCAATGAGATTAATGTTATCATATATGTGTATGAATGTGTTGTATCATTCCGAGACTTAGTCTCTTCATAAGTTCATTGATATTAGGGGATCGTTCGATACGATACTCTTCGGCAATTATGCCAAATGTTTATTATCATTCATTAATGGCCGGTAAGGCATTGAGATATTCGTTGCTAATGTTATTATCGATCACCGGTTCGCGGTATCGATGTATCAATTGTTGTTGTTAATATTGATGTCGATCTAGACGTTGTTGTAATCATTGTTATTAATGTTGGCGTCCTGTCATTCATGTTGTATTGGCCGATTGAAGGCATTGTCGTATTCGTTCTCATCTTCGTCGTCGGTAGCCGATTAAAGGTGCTGAGGCATTCATTGTATCATTGTTATCAATTGTCCGTTCTAAGGCAATCGAGGAGTTCAATCATTCATTATATCATTATTATCGATTGGCCGTTCTAAGGCAAACGAGGAGTTCAATCATTCATTATATCATTGTTATCGATTGGCCGTTCTAAGGCAATCGAGGAGTTCAATCATTCATTATATCATTGTTATCGATTGGCTGTTCTAAGGCAATCGAGGAGTTCAATCATTCATTGTCTCATTGTCATCGATTAGCCGTTCTAAGGCAATCGAGGAGTTCAATCATTCATTGTCTCATTGTCATCGATTAGCCGTTATAAGAATCAAGGTGCTCAATCATTCATTGTCTCATTGTCATCGATTAGCCGTTCTAATGCAATCGAGGTACTCAATCATTCATTGTATCATTGTCATCGATTAGCCATTCTAAGGCAATCGAGGTGCTCAATCATTCATTGTATCATTGTCATCGATTAGCCGTTCTAAGGCAATCGAGGTGCTCAATCATTCGTTGTATCATTGTTATCGATTTACCGTTTTAAGGCAATCGAGGTATTGAATCATCCGCTGCATCATTGTTATCGGTTGGCCATTCTAAGGCAGTCGAGGTATTGAATTGGGGCTATCGAGGATAGTTCCCATCCGTTGTGTCGTTGTTATCGATTGACCATTCTAAGGTAATCGAGGTATTGAATTGGGACCGCCGAGGACGATACCCATCCGTGAGTCACTGTTGTCGTGTTGGCCGACTCAAGGCAGCACACTATCATTCTCGTGAATTCGGTAATCTTGGTATCGTTGCCGTTTGTGATTAATTATGTTTGGAGGCTAGTCTCAGCTAGTGCTCATTATGGGGTAAGTTTGGTGGGGCCTGAACCTTCGCGGTTGTTTCCCCCAACACCTACAACTCAGTAGGTCAACGGCCATTGGATGGTTTCATTATGGGGTAAGTTTGGTGGGGCCTGAACCTTCGCGGTTGTTTCCCCCAACACCTACAACTCAGTAGGTCAACGGCTATTGGATGGTTTCATTATGGGGTAAGTTTGGTGGGGCCTGAACCTTCGCGGTTGTTTCCCCCAACACCTACAACTCAGTAGGTCAACGGCCATTGGATGGTTTCATTATGGGTAAGCTTGGGGCTTGAACCTTCGCGGTTGGTTTCCCAACACCTACAACTCAGTAGGTCACAGTCATGTTTATGATCTCATTATGGGTAAGTCTGGGGCTTGAACCTTCACGGTTGGTTTCCCAGCACCTGCAATTCAGCAGGTCACGGTCACTGGGTGATCTCATTATGGGTAAGTTTGGGGCTTGAACCTTCGCGGTTGGTTTCCCAACACCTACAATTCAGTAGGTCACGGCCACTGGATGGTCTCATTGTGATACGGCTTCGTGCCGTGGCTTCGGCCCTAACTGTGATACGGCTTCGTGCCGTGGCTTCGGCCCTAATGGTGATACGGCTTCATGCCGTGGCTTCGGCCCTAATCGATAACAGCTTCGGCCCTAATTGTGATACTCTGTGATTATGATTCGTCGTTGGGCACTTATGTTCTAACCTGTCGAACAGGTATTAATAGTATGTCGTGGGCATAGTGTTTCACGAATGCTCGGTTCTTACCTTGGTTTGTGAGCATCTCGTATTATTATTATCATTGTACCGTTTCATTCTGCCTTTGGATGCATATCATGTTATACATGTATTTGATATTCATTATCTGGATGACTGACCCCGTGGGGGCGGAACATGTTTTCATGTTTTAGGTTCTTGCGAGGAGAGAGTTGAGACACAGGGGCATGATGATGGCGACGAGGCATTCGAGCGATACTAGTCTGAGTTGTTCATGTTGGTCACTACTGGAGTGTTCTTCATCTACCATTGTCATTATAGTACATTGCAGATGCTCGTGGATGTTGTTGTATTTTATTTTTGGCCATGTAGGCCCATCGTTGTCGTTGAAATTCCTTAGCGAAATATTGTGTCGGATATCATGGTAGGGACTATGATTTTCCCTTGTTGTTTAATTTAATGTATTTTAGTCATGTTCGCCTGGTGGATCTCCTGGCGTGGGGTCCACGCCACTGTAATAACCCAATAGGATTTGGGGGTGTTAAGAAGATGGTATCAGAGATTTTGGGTTGTGAGATACTATGATATGTGAGTTATGTGGCTCTACCGATGCGGTAGTAGTGGGACTGTCAGGTTATGACAATCTAGTCAGTCGGGTTTTGTGAGTCGTAATATTAGTACGACTGCATGAGTCATTCATTCATCGAGTCGTCGTCAGTGAAGACTAGTATCGTGAGACCTCGAATCTTCGTATGACCTGTGTAAGGACTCGATTATCTTTATGTTCATACATTCATCATGTTATTAATTATTCATGCTTTTGAAACCTATATGTGATATTAGTGTTATGATTGATTCATGACTAATTGGTTTGGAGCACGTGTGACTTGTGTAAGCGTTAAGGGTTAACTCATTCATCAGTTAATAATCCTCAATCATCATTTTGATCTCATCACTCAGTTAATTCATTCATCACCCAGTCAATATCATTGCTCAGTTAATTCATTCATCACTCAGTTAATTCCTTCATCACTTAGTCAATCTCATTATTCAGATTAATTCATTAATCATCCAGTCCATGTCACGGTTCAATTGTTGATCTTGTGGATCAAATTTTCAACCTTGTTAACTTGTTCAAGGTAATCATTTCAGGAATTTCATCAGATAGTCATGTCACCTCACTTAATCTTTCATGCGATCTTATCATATTCCGGCGTCATGTCGACGATCATTTTATTGCATTATTAATGCACTCATTGTGTTAGAGCGTGTATGCTCATTGTTATCATTACGTCTCGTAATCATAATGCGATCTTCATACGAGATCTGTAATTATCACGTGACTTTCCTGCCTCGGTATGGAAAGAGCTGTCAGAGGGACATCGGACTCCGACGTCCAAGAGATTGTTTTCTAGTCGTCTTCGTGCTGGGAGAGCATCTTCATCTCAGACGACGAGTTCGACTGTGGTTTGCTTTAACTATGATACAATAGGACGCCCATCACCGGTTTTGAGCAAGTTAATTCTTGCTCGGTAAAACGATAATCATTCATTTCATTTGTCGTTCATTCATTCACATAAGTCATTCATCATATATCAATCACGTTGAGACTTATAATTATCAAACTAATCATTCACTTCACGGGGAACTATGGTTCCAATCATTTCATTTGAGCTATCACTCATTACGTTATCATTTCACCCCGATGAGTCATTCTTGATCCTTGTTGGATTTCGATTCATTATCATTCATTGTGATCATTCTTGTTCCTGTGTATCTCGTTGATTTTTCCTGGCGGGATATTGATTCTCCCTACTTGTTTTATGTTTCGGGACGAAACTTCTTTTAAGGGGGGTAGTATGTAATATCCGCAATTTCAATTTTTTGGTAATTTTCTTTTTTTGTCGGAAGTCCATTTTGACGACTCTCTAATGACCGTATCGTCATTCTGAGAATATTTAATTCTGCACTTTTTGTCATCCGAGATCGTTTCGGTATCGTTTTGTTGAGATCCGTGTTCTTAAGCGGCTTTTCCGCACTTGAGTTCGATTCTTGCGAATCTCATCAGAAACTGTTGTTTCGTGTTTCTCGTAAGTTCATTTAATGTTATTATTCATGTTGTGAGATTTGGCTTGGTGTTTCGATCGTGTATCGTGCATTTCGGACGTTTTTGGGCCATTTTCGTAATTTCCCAAAGTTTGGGGTAATTACTTTCCGTTGTCGAATTTCGAGCCTTCGGGTGGTCGGAATAGTGTGTTCTCTTAGACCTTGGATTCGTCTTTGCGAGTGCTTCGTAACCGTATCTTCGATTCATATTCAGGTTCGGGTTTCGGTGTCGTCCGGGCCGTCGGAGTGGCCACGGCCGAGCCGCCTGATTTAGGCCTTTGCTTTGGCGAGCCACGGCCGCATGATTTAGGCCTTTGCTCGCCGAGTTACGGCCGTAAGGTGCGATTCTGGCCGTAAGTGATCGGCGAGCATGGCACAGCGAATGCGATTCTGGCCGTAGTAGAGTTAAGGTCGATGCGGGTTCAGTGCGACTTCCGGACGAATGCCGGTTACGGCCGTAAGGACCTGCCGGGTACGGCCGTACGTGCCGAGTTACAGTCGTAAGACCCTGTCGGTTATGGCCGTAAGTGATCGGCAGGCGCTGGGCGTGGTTTTGACGAATGCCGGTTACGGCCATAATGCCCTGCTGGTTACGGCCGTAACCTGTCGGCCATATATAGGCCAGGGACGGGCCTAGGGCTGAGAATTTCCCGTCGGGAAATCCCGAGTCCCGGTCCCGTCCCGAGTCCCGACGGGAAACGGGACCCCGAGTCCCGAATTTTTCGGGACTGGGACCGGGACCGGGACCTTAAACTTTGGTAATTTCGGGACTCGGGAGTCCTGAAATCCCGATCGGGACTATACGAAGTCCCGATTGCAAATTTTAATTTCGGGATAGTTCGTGACATTTCGGGATATTTCGGGACATTTCGGGACATTCGGGACATTTCGAAAAATTATCCTCGGGACCGGGACCGGGACCGGGACTTAAATTTATCCTAATTCGGGAATCGGGACTCCCGAAGTCCCGATCGGGACCGGGACCGGGACCACCAAATTGGTCCATTTCGGGACCGGGACATTCGAGACTCGGGACCGGGACCTCGGGATGTCCCGATTCTCAGCCCTAGACAGGCCAGACCTTCATTTCATCACTTTTCTGCACCCGGGTGCGGCTGACGACGGGGAAAATCGGGAAATGGAGTTTTTGGTCGATTCCACTCGATTTCTAAGTGTTTTTGAGGATCCTTATCAATTATATCAACATCAAATCATTGTTCTTCGTCGGATCGAGGTAATTTCTTGAAATCTCCTAGGATTTGATCTTTCGAGATTTGTTCTTGATTTTCGATTCTAGTCCGATTTTGATGAATCGGTTGATGTTAGTAAACATTATTAATCGTGTTCTATGGATTGTATATCCATATTTTCGATTCATTCAACCCGATTGGTGATTCTTAGGCTCTTGAGGAACTTTGAACATTTAGTGTTCGATTAAATGCCTCAAAGAGTTTCTTTCTGTCTTTCTGTTGATTTCGATTGATATTGTGTTATTGAATGAATTGTATTTCATTCAAGGTGGTTCGAGTACTTGTGTTTATCGGAAGACGCCGTTCGTTGTTCGTGGAAGGAATTCATCGCCTTCAGTTGAGGCAAGTTTTATACTTGTACTAGTCAATGAGATTAATGTTATCATATATGTGTATGAATGTGTTGTATCATTCCGAGACTTAGTCTCTTCATAAGTTCATTGATATTAGGGGATCGTTCGATACGATACTCTTCGGAAATTATGCCAAATGTTTATTATCATTCATTAATGGCCGGTAAGGCATTGAGATATTCGTTGCTAATGTTATTATCGATCACCGGTTCGCGGTATCGATGTATCAATTGTTGTTGTTAATATTGATGTCGATCTAGACGTTGTTGTAATCATTGTTATTAATGTTGGCGTCCTGTCATTCATGTTGTATTGGCCGATTGAAGGCATTGTCGTATTCGTTCTCATCTTCGTCGTCGGTAGCCGATTAAAGGTGCCGAGGCATTCATTATATCATTGTTATCAATTGGCCGTTCTAAGGCAATCAAGGAGTTCAATCAATCATTATATCATTGTTATCGATTGGTCGTTCTAAGGCAATCGAGGAGTTCAATCATTCATTATATCATTGTTATCGATTGGCCGTTCTAAGGCAATCGAGGAGTTCAATCATTCATTATATCATTGTTATCGATTGGCCGTTCTAAGGCAATCGAGGAGTTCAATCATTCATTGTCTCATTGTCATCGATTAGCCGTTCTAAGGCAATCGAGGAGTTCAATCATTCATTGTATCATTGTCATCGATTAGCCGTTCTAAGGCAATCGAGGTGCTCAATCATTCATTGTATCATTGTCATCGATTAGCCATTCTAAGGCAATCGAGGTGCTCAATCATTCATTATATCATTGTCATCGATTAGCCGTTCTAAGGCAATCGAGGTGCTTAATCATTCGTTGTATCATTGTTATCGATTGACCGTTTTAAGGCAATCGAGGTATTGAATCATCCGCTACATCATTGTTATCGGTTGGCCATTCTAAGGCAGTCGAGGTATTGAATTGGGGCTATCGAGGATAGTTCCCATCCATTGTGTCGTTGTTATCGATTGACCATTCTAAGGTAATCGAGGTATTGAATTGGGACCGCCGAGGACGGTACCCATCCGTGAGTCACTGTTGTCGTGTTGGCCGACTCAAGGCAGCACACTATCATTCTCGTGAATTCGGTAATCTTGGTATCGTTGCCGTTTGTGATTAATTATGTTTGGAGGCTAGTCTCGGCTAGTGCTCATTATGGGGTAAGTTTGGTGGGGCCTGAACCTTCGCGGTTGTTTCCCCCAACACCTACAACTCAGTAGGTCAACGACCATTGGATGGTTTCATTATGGGGTAAGTTCGGTGGGGCCTGAACCTTCGCGGTTGTTTCCCCCAACACCTACAACTCAGTAGGTCAACGGCCATTGGATGGTTTCATTATGGGGTAAGTTTGGTGGGGCCTGAACCTTCGTGGTTGTTTCCCCCAACACCTACAACTCAGTAGGTCAACGGCCATTGGATGGTTTCATTATGGGTAAGCTTGGGGCTTGAAGCTTCGCGGTTGGTTTCCCAACACCTACAACTCAATAGGTCACGGTCATGTTTATGATCTCATTATGGGTAAGTCTGGGGCTTGAACCTTCACAGTTGGTTTCCCAGCACCTGCAATTCAGCAGGTCACAGTCACTGGGTGATCTCATTATGGGTAAGTTTGGGGCTTGAACATTCGCGGTTGGTTTCCCAACACCTACAATTTAGTAGGTCACGGCCACTGGATGGTCTCATTGTGATACGGCTTCGTGTCGTGGCTTCAGCCCTAATTGTGGTACGGCTTCGTGCTGTGGCTTCGGCCCTAATTATGATACGGCTTCGTGCCGTGGCTTCAGCCCTAATGGTGATACGGCTTCGTGCCGTGGCTTCGGCCCTAATCGATAACAGCTTCGGGCTGTTTTGGCTTCATGTGATTGTGATATTTGACAGCTTCGGCTGAGTGGATTTAAGGCCTTTGTGATTGTCTTGGTAATTTCATTGGATCCTTCGGGCATTGTGATTCTTAATTAATTCAGTTCTGGTTTGGTTCATGTCGTGTAATTCATTGTGGTACTCTGTGATTATGATTCGCCGTTGGGCACTTATGTTCTAACCTGTCGAACAGGTATTAATAGTATGCCGTGGGCATAGTGTTTCACGAATGCTCGGTTCTTACCTTGGTTTGTGAGCATCTCGTATTATTATTATCATTGTACCGTTTCATTCTGCCTTTGGATGCATATCATGTTATACATGTATTTGATATTCATTATCTGATGACGGCCCGTGGGGCGGAACATGTTTTCATGTTTTAGGTGCTTGCGAGAGAGAGTTGAGACACGGGGCATGATGATGGCGACGAGGCATTCGAGCGATACTAGTCCGAGTTGTTCATGTTGGTCATCACTGGAGTGTTCTTCATCATCGATCATTGTCGTTATGTAGTACCCGAGCAGATGCTCGTGGATGTTGTTGTATTTTATTTTTGGCCATGTAGGCCCATCGTTGTCGTTGAAATTCCTTATCGAAATTGTGTCGGATATCATGGTAGGGACTATGATTTTCCCTTGTTGTTTAATTTAATGTATTTTAGTCATGTTCGCCTGGTGGATCTCCTGGCGTGGGGTCCACGGCACTGTAATAACCCAATAGGATTTGGGGGTGTTACAATTGCATCAAGAATGATGTCCCGCAAGGTTTCAGCGTTGAAACCACGGGGAACATTTTGTTGTGCTTCCCCATTCCCGCCTTGCTGAATCGATGCGTCCTCACTCTCGGTCATACTTTCATTGTCACGAGTCCTCATTCCATGTTGTCCTCTATCCATTCTAAGGTGATTAATTTGCAATTAAGTTTTAGTCGTATTATGAGTTTGCAGTTTTATTGTTTTTGCCAAGTTTATGCCCATGGTTGGTGTCCTCATAATAAATTTAAATATCATGTAGGAACATCAAAATATAATACTTACTTGTTCAGGCCATGCGAAGTAGGTGGATGCTTGACGCGGTTGGAATGATTCAGTGTATTCGAAAGATATTTCTT
This sequence comes from Orobanche coerulescens, assembly GCA_033398695.1. NCBI lineage: Eukaryota > Viridiplantae > Streptophyta > Magnoliopsida > Lamiales > Orobanchaceae > Orobanche > Orobanche coerulescens. The sequence goes on from CM065814.1 coordinate 9,398,967, forward strand.
CAAACATATTATTCTTGAAAATGTGTGTAGTTGCTTTTTGACTTGAAAAGGTTCGATCTTTGAAACAATTTTTTTTTAAAAAAAGTGTGTAGTTCGATTAACCGCTCTGATACCATCTACTGTAATATCCCCAAAATCTTGGGTAGCTACAGCGCCGTGGATCCCTCGTGGGACCCACCAAGCTAGGTTATTCGACTTACCTCACAAGAACTTGGTAAAAATAGCAATCTTGAAATTGATAATAAATTTTCATCATACGAACAGGAAAGTCGAAGTACATACGATTTTAAAATTTAATACATGCTTTTTATTTCCGAAATAATTGCCAAGGAAAATTTAACTCTATCCAGTTGCCGTTGTCAAGCATGCCCCATCCCTTCGCATTCCCAAGCCTGTATTTTCGAAGTTCATGCAACTGGCAAATATAACAATATCAGTCCATACCCGGGTCAGTCATAACACATCACAACAATATGCTCATATGTACGAATTTTGCAGCTCAAAAAGTATCATCTCACAACACATATCACATATACATACAATAACACATAAGCACCTATCCTCAATATCCGGATAGTGCAATTTCTGCCACCCCCAATATCCGGGTGCGAAACAAACGTTCGTTATAAATTTCTCTTTGTTCTCACTGGAACGGCATAACTTTGCATCTCTTCACATTCATCACGTAATACACAGATTCACAGCATCACAATTGGCACAACATAATCAATACACAATGAACACATAAAATTGCAATAATGCTAGGGCCCAGCAAGTTGAACGAACTTGCCTTGTGAGTCGTTGATAAGGTGATTCCAATTAAATCTCGAGAGTTCGGTCGTCCGCTCCTAGGCAAGGTTTCGACCTCCTAATAATAATATGCTACTAGCATTTTGGTAAGACGTCTCAATTTAATTTAATGGCTCGCTCTTTATTTTATATTTTACCAAATTTCAACAAAATCATCATCTAAAAATTAAGTGCCTTGGTAAATAGCTCTTAGACACCATCCTTGAATATTTGAGAAAATATTTTTAACAATGTATAACATAAACATTACTTATACACTACTACAAAAACAGCATTTAACAATGTTCTGGGAGCCGCTTAACAATGATTCGAACCATTGTTAAATGTCATTATTAAATTTAATGGTTTTTAAAAACCGCTTTTAAATTAATTTTTTTTTAAAATAAATTGAAATTATTTTTTTAACAGCGGTTCTTGTAGAACCGCGGTTAAAATTGTTGGAATAAAAAGAATTATATTGCCCTGCCCAGATCCCCCGCTCCCGACCGCCCGCCCGCCTCCGAGCCCTCCCGCTCGTGACCCACAAATACCTGCCTGCCCGCCTCCGAGCCCACCCGCTAGTGACCCAGCACATATATATGAATAAATGTGCATTTCTGCTACTCAGAGAATTTGAACCTGTGACCTCCATAAGATGGAGGTGGTATCAACTAGTGGGCCAAAGTCATTTGTTGTACTTTTGTTGATCTATATGATATAAGTGTACACCACACACACACACACACACACATATATATATATATATATATATATATATATAGGGAAGGGTTATAATAAAATCATCCCCTATATATTAACTAGGAACCAATATTAACCATTTATTGAATCAATATGGATGGATGAGATTTATTTCAAAAATAAGGAAGACTATATAACTTTGACCGAAAATTACCTAAATTAGTCAAACACGGTTAAGGATGTCAAATTGTGTTACCATCAAACTTACCATAATTTCTTCAGACGTGATTTGTGGAAACGCTATACAAGGAGAACAACTAAAAATTGAGGTATTTTTATTTAAATCGCATGATGCTATTTTTTTATTGTATTAGTTATGGCATGTATCCAACATGTTGTTAATGCATTGCTTAATATTTTTTCTTTATTTTTGTATTATTTATGAAAATAAAATGTTATTGCTTACTATTGATATATACATTGCTTATATTTTATTTATCTATTGCTTATTAACATAATATATTATTGCTTATTATTGATATATACATTGCTTATATTTTATTTATGTATTGCTTATTAACATATTATTGATATATACATTGCTTATATTTATTTATGTATTGCTTATTAATATTGATGTAGTGCTTATTATTGATATATACATTGCTTATATGTTATTTTATGTATTGCTTATTAACATATTATTTATATATACATTGCTTATATTTTGTTTATGCTTTGCTTATTAAAATATTAATTATTGCTTATTGTTTTTTTTTAAAGATAGCAAAATTCTACACATTTAATTTTAAGATAGCAAGCATCGGCCCCTAAAAAAAGAAGATTTGAAGCATCCCACTAATTAAGGGTGGAGCAATTAATTTAAAGGTTAATAACCTACTATGAGAGAAAATAAATATCTCCACATTTAATACAATGTGTAAAGGATAATTAAGATGACATCAATCAGCCGTGAATCACCCTATATAAATGTTTATACAAATACACTAATGCCTTTACGCATAGAAATTAAGCTATTACTAAATTATTAATCACTAATTAATTGTAACCATTGATCCAAAAAATTGAAGGGCTCAAATCAGTTCCTAGTTAACACCTAAGGAAAAGTTTCTATTTGAACTCTTCTTATATATATATATATATATATATATATATATTAATATTTTCAGAATCATATTATATACATTAAAGTATAATATATATTATATAAAAAATTTGTTGAATTGAGTATTAAGCTTTTATGATTTATATGATTTATTATTATTATAGAATAATAATATAAAATAATGAAAATTATTACATATTAAAAATTATAATGTATATATTGTATATAGCCATGCTGAAATTATAGATTTGTATCATATATTAAATATTAATAAGTTATATTAATAAGTCAACAATTATAATATATTTGAAGAATTATATTATATTATATATATTAATATTCTAGTTCACATTTAATATAATATAATTCACAAAACAATATGTATTATAATTTTTAATATATAATGTCATATAATTTTAATATTAATATATAACAAAATATATTAATATTCAATATATTACATATTTAATATAATATAATTCAAAACAATATGTATGTATTATAATTTTAATATATAATGTAATATAATTTTTAATATTAATATATCACAAAATATATTAATATTCAATATATTGTACATTTAATATAATATAATTCATAAAACAACATGTATGTATTATAATTTTTAATATATAATTTAATATAATTTTTAATATTAATATATCACAAAATATATTAATATTCAATATATTGCAAATTTAATATAATATAATTCATAAAACAATATTTATGTATTATAATTTTTAATATAAAATATAATATAATTTTTAATATTAATATATCACAAAATATATTAATATTCAATATATTGCACATTTAATATAATATAATTCATAAAACAAGATGTATGTATTATAATTTTTAATATATAATGTAATATAATTTTTAATATTAATATATCACAAAATATATTAATATTCAATATATTGCACATTTAATATAATATAGTTCATAAAACAATATGTATGTATTATAATTTTTAATAGATAATGTAGTAGAATTTTTAATATTAATATATAACAAAATATATTAATATTCAATATATTGCAAATTTAATATAATATAATTCATAAAACAATATGTATGTATTATAATTTTTAATATATAATGTAGTAGAATTTTTAATATTAATATATAACAAAATCTATTAATATTCAATACATTGCACATTAACCTAGAACCGTTGTTAAAATACAAGTTTAACAATGGTTCTAAAAGAATCATTATTAAATGTCAGATTTAACAATGGTTGTCGAAGAACTTATTAAATGTACAAGTTTAACAACGGTTCTTATAGAAACATTGTTAAAGTACAATTTAACAATGGTTCTTCTAGAATCATTAAATATGCTTTTAACTTGGTTCAAGGAAAACATTGTTAAAATGCCGCTTCATTTTAACAGCGGCTTTTTAGAACCGCTGTTAAAATGCCGCTGTTAAATGTTGTTTTTGTAGTAGTGATACATTTTTAAATCAAATGATAATTATTTTAATTTATTTAACAAAGTAATCTTGAGAATAATTTCAGTTTATTGACCTCAAGTATTCACAAAGGTAATATTTAATAACTTAAGTTGAAATAAAAAGTCCATTTCCTCCATTTCCAATATTCCTAAGAATAATAATGAATCATTTATTCCGGTTTAATTATTTTATTTTTGCATATCTAGAAAATAATACTTAAAATTGCCATTAAAAATCTAAGTACGTCATAAGGGCGGATACTTAGTTCGATTGTTCATATGGTCTATTATCAATAAATTATTCAAGTCTAATTAACACGGAAACGGGTCAGAAATTTTATCATATCCAAAAATTAAAACAAAAATAAATAAATGTAGATAAATGCATCAAGAGAAAAACGAACGAAACGGAATCAAAGAATAATTTACGGATCAAAAGTTATTCGCGATTTAAGTTATATTTCTACACTTAAAACCAGCCTTGATTTGTCCAAAACGACTCGTTTTACATGTCTCAATGATGTCTAACCTGAGATTTCAAAATTTAAGATTTTAGTGATGTATAAGATATCAAAAACTACTTACAGATTGGTGGATAATCGAACTCAAAGATAGCACCTCGATCTGAATTTTAGAAATTCACTGTGGATTTTAATCGGACAGGTTCCAGTCAGTCTGTCGGGAAAGCTGGTCTGACTCGCCAGAAAGCGACCCCGTATAAACGGCAAAATGGACTCCAATCTGAAATTTAGAGACATATATTTATAGATAATAATTTTTCATATACTCATACGTAATTGTGGCGAAGAAATGGAGTGGCGGAGGTCTAAATTTATAGGCCACAAAACAGGTGTACAGTCAACTACGCGGATGACATCAGCCTTGGCTCAGCCGCCCTACATAAGCACGTACGTCACGCTGCCGTGTCACTGTCGGCAGTCCTGGTCGAGCCACGTACGTGGGCCCCTGCCGAGTCACTATCGGCCGCCCTGGCTGATCCACGTGCGTGGGCCCCTGCCGAAAGCTTCCGGACGCCTGCCGACCGCTGATGCACGCAGTGACGCACGATGCTCGGCAATTGACAGTCTCCACTAAATCGATCATAACTTTTTCGTTCGGACCCGATTAACTCGCCGTTTGAACCGTTGGGAAGTTAGCTCAATTATCTATAATGCTGTTAATTTCTAGAATTTTAGAACATCCCAAAAATCCGTGGTAATTTTTCAAAGTTGATACTTGTCCACGATGTTTCCCAGAAAATATCCAAAAATATGTTTTAAAATTTATTATGTAGTAATACCATAATAATTCACCAAGATGTAACTTTTATAGATAATTTCACTAATTATTGGCATATAATAATAGTTACTTTATAATTTATCTAATATAAAATACTGGTATCTTACAGGCCTCTAGCACGGCCTTTGTGCTTATGACTCTAGGGTTTTCATTTTTATTTAAGTTTTTAGTTATTGGTTTTAAACTATGTTTAGAAGTACTTTTGTAGAAGTTGGTGTGACCCAACTTTTTCAAAATAAAAGTGCTTCTACACCTAGTGTAGTGGTTGCAAACGTGCCCTATGTGTTTGGATTATTTTAGGTTTTTTGATGTTACATATTACAAATTTTAAAAAATATATAGGCCGAAATTATTTTATCGGTTGAACAGTAGCGGCGACCAGATCGGTTCAATCACAGGTTGGATTATGAAAACAGTGACAGTGACGTCCCAAATATCCAATAAATTAAGTGCGCAAATAATTGCGGCTTTGAATTTTCAAATTTAATTTAATGCTTATTACATCTTTTCATATTATGTAGGGCTGTCAAATGGTCTAGTACGGGGAACCGGTTTACCGGTTATCAGACTTGTCACATTTTCAGGTACCGATACGGTTAAGTAAACGGGTTCCCGATCCTGTAGCGGTTAACCGATGGAACCGGTTATGGTACCGGTTGTTTAAAAGAAAGATATTAAATATTTTTCTTTCTTTTATTTATACCTAAAACAAATCCAATAACAATCTATACAAAAAATCACTAATTCATATTTTTTAATACCGAAAATAATTCAACATCAAACAAATAAGTTAAATAGCAAAAACAATCCTTCCAAACACACTCAATAATCATCCAACTAGAATTAAATAATAATAAAATACTTTAATATAATATAATATAATTGAATAACAAAATATAAAATTATATACATATATATAATTTATCCGGTACCCGGTACAGTACTAGTTAATCGGGTACCGGTTAACCGAATACCGAAATTATTATTAGAGACGGTATCGGGTACCGTACCGGAACCGATTAAACCGGTATTCGGTACCCGATTCCCGGTTTGGTACCAGGAATCCCAATTATCGGATTCCTGTTAGACACCCCTAATATTATGAACTTGGATTCATAAAAATCTGGGTTGTCATTACAGTAAACCTCGATAAATGAATATAATCGGTACCGGATAAAATATTCATTTAGCGAATTATTCATTTATCGAAAGAAAATTTGATCATGTTATAAAGAGTTGGGACCGGGGAAATTATTCATTTGGCGAGTTTATTCGTTTACCGAACATTCATTTATCGAAATTTAACTCAACAAAAAATTCTACCTCCTATTTTTTATGATATAATTCAAGACGTTTCTGATCGATTCATCACGAGTAATATATTGGATTTGAATCCATTCGTAAGGATAAAAGGTTTCCGAGATTTGACCCGATCCGTATTACGGCGGAATAAAAAGCCCAATTACATAGTTTCTTTCTCAACCCTAATTTCCAGATCGTACAATTGCAAAAAGCTCTCTCCACACAATTATATTCGTAACGTATATAGACTTGTATGTTCTTTTCTCTGTTACCGATCGTTGTATCGCGAATCCAGGTGAGTCTTATCGTAATTTTATCTTTATCGTACATGAGAACTATTTTATCTGTGTTTGCTCAGAATTTGTTTGCGCCATTGTGAATTACTGTGAGTTTGATCTCATGGGACGTTAATGCTGGATAGGAGAACGATTTGCTTTCTGATTTTTTTATTTTGTGATAAAATTATTAGTGTGGGCACTCATTTGGTATTGGGGATGTAGTTTTGATGATCATATGATAATCATTGAATAACTTCCTTGTAAGGCTGTACTTGTTTTAAGTAAAGTGTAACAGTTTTATCATTTTTTTTTCTTTCTAGGGAACTTATTTGCATTACAAAGAAATCAAGGCTGCCCAAGGAATCAAGAATACTGCACAGGTAAACATGTCTTATTTTGTTATATATTCTCTGTCCTTGCAAACAAAAAAAACTGGAAAATTATTAATTTAGAAAAAGAGACCACTATTTATATACTACATGTTTTATATTCAACTTCTTTTGTTTTAGTTGCCTTATGTCTTTCCTGATTTTTCTTACTCTTTTGTATATTCAACTTCTTTTGTCCTGGCGCTAGTCTCTATGGAAGACATGAAGTCAATTATGAGTAGGATTGACAAAAGTGGGGAGGGCGTGTATGTCCAAGCATCTTCTCTCGGGTCTTTAGAAGCATTGCTGGAGTTCTTGAAGACTCCAGCAGTTAACATACCGGTTAGTGGTATTAGCATAGGCCCTGTACACATAAAGGATGTAATGAAGGCTAGTGTAATGCTTGAAAAGAAAAAGGAGTATGCAACGATATTGGCTTTTGATGTCAAAGTCACACCAGAGGCTCGGGACCTCGCTGAGGAACTTGGCGTAAAAATATTTATAGCGGACATTATATACCACCTATTCGATCAATTTAAGGCCTACATAGACAATCTTAAGGAGGAAAGGAAGAAAGAAGCTGCTGCGGAAGCAGTTTTTCCCTGTGTTCTCAAGATCATGCCAAACTGTTTATTCACTAAGAAGGATCCCATTGTTCTGGGTGTTGATGTCCTTGATGGCATTTTAAAGGTAATATATTTCAGATCTAACTCTTAAAAATATCTGCCTTTCGATGTACACGATTTCATCCTAGAAAACTGCTCTGTGTGTGTGTGTGTGTGCATGTGGTGTATGTGGTGCGTTATGATTGTGGTTGTTATGTTTCTTTTCATGTACAAATGAATCAATCTAAATAGTGTTGCATTTTGATCAGAACGTTAAATTGTTAATAAATGAACTTAAGTTTTCTTTAGATTGTAACATGTATATACTTAAATAGTAATTTGGACTGATATAAGTAACTATTTCTAGTAAGAATGAGGAAGAAACACAAAATATCCACCCTTCTAGTTTAGTTAACCTGCTTTTTTATTTAACACAGTAAACAAACTTTAGCGGAGAAAAATCAATTCAGTATTAAGCATATTCACATTTTTACCATTTTATTGTTCTACAATATGCTGATGCTGAATTTTCTTTCATGTTGTACTATGTCCAATTTTGTAATTACTTTCCTTATATAATTTGGTGTATTATGCTTGTCCTTTTTTGTACTTCAGACCTCAGAGAACAATGAACCTTGCACGATCCCTTTTCTCATGCATTGTGCTACCAATATGATGATAAAAATACAAAAAGCTGTGGAGACTATCTTAACTTGCTCAAATTTTCTTTCATCAGTTTAAATGTTTAAGTGGTTTCTCAAAAATTGAAGTTTTTATATGTGGTAATAGGGTTGAGTGATGTTCTGAAAGTCCATTATGTTTCTAGTTTCTATGTTTATGTTCCAGTGTCTACTCGTAGTTTTCCCTTTGGCGGCATTGAAATGTTTCAGGGCTGCTTTAGTTATTTAGTGTTTTTCAATTGATGAATATCAAGGAGCTTTTTGTTATATCTATCCGGTTTTTTTATGTTAAATAAATATGAAGCTGGAATTGTAAGTTTAGAATTTAAGGGCACAGAGTCCTTTTAATATTTTTCTGTTCTTCATTGTTTAAAGAAAGTATCACTATCTTTTCATTTCGGTGTGTCGTTTATTCTCCTAACATGATATTCAATTTTAGAAGGATGGATCGGTGCTATTAATAAACTTATCTTTTTGTTTGTTTCTTTTACTGTGTATTCTTTTTTATATTTTAGTTTGTCTTGTAATTAATGCATCTAATAGGAGCTCTTAGTGTGAACTCGTTTTTCTCTGGTTTTTTCAACTGACATGGTGCAATTATGTGTCTGTAAATTTGTTTCTGATGCCAATTGGAATATCCTATTCTTATATTCTATCTTTAAAATTTTAAAAACTGTGTCTTTCAGGTTGGAACTCCTATATGCGTTCGTCAGAGGAAATTTATCGATATTGGTCGTATTGCTTCTATTGAAAATAATCACAAGCCTGTTGATTACGCCAAGAAAGGCCAGAAGGTGGCCATTAAGGTATGTGATAATGAATTTGACAGCTTCTCATTATCTTTTTATGGGAAGATTTGATCATATATATTCTTACTTGTATAATCACGTCTTTGTTGGAAACGCGACCTCTCTTCCACTTTATTTTATGGCTTATTTCATTCTTCTGCTCCTTAATTTACTGAATCTTTGGTCACAGATAATTAGCAATAATTCCGAGGAGCAACAAAAGGTGTTTGGCAGGGATTTTGGGATTGGGGTTGAGCTTTTCAGCAAAATCTCCAGAGATTCACTCGATGCACTCAAAGAAAATTACGCGGTTTGTACATTTATGATCTCATTTCCATCGTTATTGTTGTACAAAATTGAATTTGAGCTTCATGAACTCAATATTTTTTCTCAAGTTCTTTTTTCAATTGAATATGTGCAGGATGATTTGTCTACCGAAGAAAAGCGACTGCTTTTTAAATTGAAAAAACTATTCAAGATACCGTGACGTGTGGCCGAGACGGGTCCGTTTTGTTAAATTGTATTGTGTTGGATTTTGATGTTAGATAGCAACAGATAGCTGGAATAAGAGGTTTACTGGAGATGCATTTTTTCGTTCTTAACTTTTTTCCAAATTGAGATTTTCAATTTTGACATTTTGATCCCTCCAGTGTGTTGAAATCGATTGCATGTCTCTCGTGCAGGCCTCATTGTTATCTCAATCAGAATTCCGGCATGCCAAACTCGCTCGATTTATAAAATTTCTTATAATACATTTTTATTTTATTTTCCATGACTCAATAATTCATAATTGCACTAGTTATCACTATATAAATTAAATTTTTCGAAATCCGAAGTCACGAAGATGTGTAAAATGTAATTACATTTTTACTGTTCATATAATTCATGTCCAATAGAATTTCTAAAAGCAAACATAAGGTTGTGTTCAGATTGAAGGATCATATCATAATTTTTAAAAAAATTAATTTTTAAATTGTGATTTTTCATATGTACAATATGTTACGCATCAACTACTTGCCAAACACTAAAAACTACTCACTTGAATTTAGTTCAAGCATGAGAGATTCTGGTTAACCTTGATTGAAATCCAACTATGCCAATTAGGGGTGTACAAATCAGGTTTTTTTCCAAACCGGTTCGGGTTTTAAAACCGAACCGGTTTTTGGTCGTAGTCTGGGAATCGGTTTTTTGACCAAACCGGTTTGGGTCGGGTTGGGTTGGGGAATGTAAAAACTCGACCCTATATTAACCGGTTTGGGTCGGGTTGAGACCGGTTTGGGTAGGAAAAACTGGTTATAACCGTTTTTTAAAAAAAAAAAAAAATAAAAAAGTAATATATTCTTATTAAATAAACCCATTATACATTAAATATAAACTTTTATTAAATAAACTCATTACAACATCAACTTTTATTCAAACATTTAGAATTTAAAACATAAACTTTTATTAAATAAACTCATTACAACATCAACTTTTATTCAAACATTTAGAATTTAAAACATAAACTTTTATTCATCGAGAGTGATATCTTCTTCGGAGCTAGCCTCCCGCGAAGCTTCATTGAGAGCAATTTCTTCATCGGAGAGTGAGATTGCAAAACCTTCTTCCACCTCGATATCGTGTATTTCTTGTTCAATGTCTAGTTCTCCTTCAAGACTTTGAGTGTGTTGTATACGCTCGGATGCGTCCAAGTGATCCTTCAAGCAAATACACATCTCCAATGATGCCGGTGTGAGTCTTGTTCTTCGTATAGATAATACCCTGCCACTAAGAGAAAAAGCGGATTCCGAAACTACCGTAGAAGCTTGGACGGTTAGTAAATCTCGGGCCATAGCGGTTAGAACGGGAAATTGAGTTTCCCTTCCTTTCCACCAAGCCAAAATATCAAAATTTGCGAATTCATGGGGTCCCATAGTGGATAAAAATCAGTTCCAATATATCTCCCATATTCGCTAGTCGATGATTGGTCACCCTCACCCCTAGCCCGTTTAGTGTTTTCTTCTCTTAAACTATTATATAAGTTAAGCATGAGATCCGCGCTAGTAGAAGTAGAAAATGATGATGAAAACGAAGTTGAAGAATCATTTCTTGAACCATACTTTTTAAAATAAACCCCGAATAAATCTTTGAAATTTTTGTTAAAAATGGCTTCTGCATCTCTTGCATAGAAAACGTTTTCGTTATGAAACTCTAAATCAATAGAGATTTTGTCGATAAGTAGTTCCACCCCGCTAATATTCATACATGGGTTCAACGCGGCGGAACAAGTAATTACCGGTGGCATTTCTTTGAAATATTTTCTTAGTTTTTCTTTCATGGGCGAAACCATTTTTTCATATAAATCACCACTTAATTCGTAGTCGCTTAATTTTGAACACATTAAATAAATTTGATTAAGTACCAAATGAATGGTGGAATAATAAACACCCGATAATAAAGTTGTTGCGTTTTTAAAAACTTTGAGCAATTCGCTTATTTTCTAACAATATCCCATTGTTCCGACGTAAATGGTGTAATCCTACTCGTCCTATTCGCAAGTTCATCATGAAAAAGTTGTAAAGTATCACGTTGGCGTAAACCACAACAAAACATTTTATAAGTCGAATTCCATCTTGTAGGAACGTCCCAATTAGGGGTTAGAAAAATAGAATTTGTGTCCTTACACAATTTCATATATTGTTTATATCTAGCTTTACTTGAACAAAATATATCTTGTAACATTTTTTTAAAGGCGTCTTTTACCAAACTTATTTCGGGTACCGCTAATCCGTCTTGCACAACCAAGTTTATAATGTGTGCAACACATCGACTATGATAAAAAATACCCTTCGAAGGCAGTTTATATGTTAATATTAATTTTTTTACCGCGTTTGTATTATTAGACGCGTTATCAAATGAGATCGAAAAACTTTTTCTTGTAAGTTAAAGTTATTTATTACATTTTGTAACATATGAAATAAATTTTGACCCGTGTGAGGGTACTCAAAATTTTCAAAAGCAATCGTACGCTTCATCATTAGCCATGTATCGGGATCAATCCAATGTGCGGTAACACAAAGGTATGAACCGGGCAAACCCTGAGGTGCCGTCCAAACATCGGTTGTTAAGTTTACATTTGTATTTAAGTTTGCAAAACCGTTTACTAGTTCTATTTTAGCCTTTTTCCATAATTTAATACAATCACGTCTAAGAGTAGCACGACTTACTTGTTTATATCGCAGTTGAAGAGTATTTTGAATCACCTTAGTCAATCGAGGGTTATCGAAGTGGTTGAACGGCAAACCTTCTTGAATCACGTAGCTTGCAAATTGTTGTCGGCACCGCTCCGCCTCGTATGCAAAAAGACCCCCCTCTCGTGACATAGATGCTTGACCGGCTTCCAGAACGGATTTGAGTCCTTCGCAATACTTGTCGGTATGGATCTTCAACGTCGTGTTGGATTCATGTTTCAAAAACTTACCGCAATGTTTACAATGAGCCTTAAGTTGCCCATCCGACAACTTCACGAGGTTGAAATTACACCAAATTTTTGGGTTTCGGGTTGTTTCTATAACTTCAACAATCTCGGGTGCATTCGTGGAAGCGGAAGAAGATTGAGTTGCCATTTGAATTGAGAGAAACGAGAATTTTGTAATTTTTTAGTACTTGAAGAGTGTTTGAGTATTGTGACTAAACCAAAACTCAAATAGGCTATTTATAGTTGATAAGGGATGGCAAAATGGTAAAAAGGCAAAAAACGGTCAGATTTTTGAAAAAAACGAAGCCTAACGGTACACTGAAAAAACCGGTTTCTAACCGGTTTTTCCAACCCGGTTTCCGAAACCGGTTCCCCCAAAACCCGACCCGAACCGGTTTCTAACGGTAAAATGGAAAACCGGGTAGAAACCGCCGATTTTGAGACAACCCGAACCGGTTTTGGTCAAAAACCGGTTTTGACCGGTTTCAGTTTCAGTTTTTTTTTCGGTTTCAGTTTCGGTTTCGGTTTTTTTGCCCACCTCTAATGCCAATACAAATAATTCTATGATTTTAATGAGTGTTTTCATAACTGGACCGGCGACCAAATTAGATTGAACAACGGTTGGCGGTTCAACCGATTGGACCGGTCGGATCGGCAGTCTAACCGGTTTAATATTGAAATAAACACAATAGAATCAAAAAACACCACAAAATACAATTTAAAATACTAAAATTTAAAATAAAAATAATAGAAATAAGTAATAAGTTTTAAATTAATTAAATATAGAAGTATAAAAAATAAAATCGGTTCAACCAGTTTTCCTGTTTTTGAGCGGCTCAATCGGTTATGAAAGGTTTTTTTCAGTTCAACCGTAAAAAGGGTTTTTTGGGGGTAATCGGATCGGTTCCATGGCCGGTTCACTGTTCAACCGGTCCAATTGGGCTGTTCAACCGATTTTTAAAAATATTGTTTTTAATAAATAAAAAAATATAGATTAAATAAATATCATTTAGAGATTGGGAAGAATTTTGATGTTATGTTAAATTATTTGATAATCCAACTTTTAAAGCAACAAAAGTTTGGTTTGCGGCTCCTACTGAGCCAAATTTCTCAAGTTCAACGACAATAATGAGATGACATAAAAGAAGAGGGGTTTTCCTGAAATATTTCAAAATACATGGGAGATAATTAAAATTTCAAAAGGTATAATGAAGCTTTGAACATGTACTCCACTACACTAAGTGTTGAAATGTTGGAAATAAAAAGAAAATGGGTTGTTTTGAGCAGTCCACTTGAGAGGCAATTTTGAGTGGGCTCGACTACGAGTTAAAGTCGGGACTTAGTTGGAATACGTAGTACCCCGTACGAGGTTTTCAAAACATGTAAGAACACTCAAAATGATTGAGGTATGAATGAGATATAATATTCCAAAGTTATCTCACATTGAAAAAAAAGGAAAAATTGCGAGTATATAAGGAGATGCGGACAAACTCTTGTTCAAAAGTGAGACATGAGTGGATGTGTGACTAGGCACCCCTCGCGCACAAACGCCGTCCGGCCGGCCAGCTCGGATCGGCTCGGCTCGGTCGATAGGCGATTTAAGCGATTTGGTCGATTTGTCTCGGCATCTCGAAGTTAACTTTTTACTGCAATTTTATTCGAAAAAATTTTATTTTGCTGAAACACCTAAATAATATCAATTTAATTGATAATTATCGAATTAAACAGATTAGGATAAGCATCAAGATACCAATCCTAATCGATTTAGAGTTCCTCCAGCACACATCCTCCTCCAACCTTCACCTATAAATACCCGGCTTGAGGGGTTCAATTTTTTGCTGCTTCCATACGTTTTTTAAAGCTGCTTCCGGTCCACAATTTTCTTCTTCGTTTTTATTTTTCTTCGAGTCGGTGATAATATACAGATTTATTCTAGTTCGCTGAGGGTGTAAGGGATCATCAATTCAGTGCATCGAGGTGTTGTTTTATCTTGGAAGGCAGACGTCACACACCGTGTTGAGGGCGAATTTGCTTTAAGGAGACAGATATTCTGGACTCAACATCGACTTCCATTCGTTCTCGTGATCAGCAATTTGGTTTTGCTAACGATTTTCTGTAGGGTTTTAATAAATTAAAATTTCGATATTCTGTATTGTTTTTCAAGTATTCATTTTTTGAAATATTTTGCCAAAAATCTTAGAGCATTTTTTTTTGGTTTACTTGATTAAAAGAGATCTATTTTGAAAAGTTTAAGATAATGGATTCTCAAAACCCAACACTGTCTACGGACGTTTCTGGAGGTGCGCCTCAGAAAACCGGATCGGGTTCAGCGACTGGAGGTGTGCCTCTGATAACTGGATCGTGTTCAGCCAACCACTCAGCTTCGATTCCGATTAATAATTCGGTTTGGGTTCCGGTCAACCATGGGGACAAACCAGAGAAATTCAACTTGCAGAATTTCAAGATCTGACCACCTAGGCTTGTCTCGATTCCTCAAGGAGGACGCGCCAAAATATGATGAAGATAGTGACCAACAGACTTTGATGGCCATTGACGCTTGGAAAACTTCTGACTATCTGTGTTGGAACTATGTGATGAATGGCCTTGTCGATTCACTGTACAACATGTACAGCAGCGGTAAATCAGCCAAGGCATTATGGTACTCACTAGATCATAAGTACAGGATCGGGGACGCTAGTGCCAAGAAGTGGATTGTTGGGCGGTTTCTCGACTACAAGATGGTGGATTCCAAGACTGTAGTCAGTTAGGTACAAGAGTTACAAGTGATCATTCATGAAATTCATGCTGAAGGAATGATCATTAGCGAATCCTTCCAAGTAGCTGCTGTGATTGAAAAACTGCCCTCAACTTGGAAAGACTTCAAGAATTATCTCAAGCGCAAGCGCAAGGAGATGAGCATGGAAGATCTGATCGTTAGACTTCGCATAGAGAAGACAACAGAGGATCAGAGAAGAAGGGAAATGATGTTGTGGCAAAGGCCAATGTTGTGGAAACTGGACAGACATCCAAGAAAGGCAACAATGGAAAGGGAACCAAGTTGGGACCTAAAGGAGGAATTGTTAAAAACAAAGAGAAATTCCTTGGTAAATGCTACAACTGTGAAAAGATGGGACATAGGGCGGCTGACTGCAGGCTGCCAAAGAAACTAAAGAAAAAGGATGGTAATGCAGCACATCTCATTACCGAACAAATGGAAAATCTTGACTTATGTGCTATGATCTCTGAAGTGAACTTAGTTGTGTAGGTCACAAGTCGTCCAGGAATAAGTCTAGAGGAGGGGGGTGAATAGACTTATTGAAACTCTTTTCCACAAAGGATGAGTTTCTTAGCTGATGGTACAGAAGACTTAGAGTCGTCTGCAATCAATGTAAGTGTGGAAGTCAGCTAATGACGAATACAGAAATAATCAATGGAACACTTAAGTATGAATGCAGCAGTTAAGTATGATGATGAAAGTAATAAAACACGCAAGCAGTTATAGTGGTCTCAGAGGTGGGGTAATCCTCTACTAATCCACTTTTTTCCAAACCAGTTGGAGATGAATTCACTATAATTCTCAACCAGTGATAAATATTACAGTGATTCAACCAATTACAACAGCTTCAAACCAGTGGAATTCCTTGCCGTTGCAACTCCCTTTGACTGACTTGCACCTCTTGATCTACGATCCTTGGATGCCTTTACAGTCTCTCGAACTTCAACCACTGAAGTACCCCGAACTCAGGTTTTAAAGACACATGTGATTGTCTTCTCCAACTAAGAGCTTCTTCAAATAAGAACTTTTGAACTCTTGCTCTTTCACGATGTTATTGTTCGCTTTGATTGCTTTGTTGCTTTGATTGCTTGTAAGTGTTGTTCGCATCGTGCAGCTCAACTTCAAATCTTCATATATATATATAGGTGTCGATCCTTGAACATTTCTTCATAGCCGTTGCAAATCTGTAACAAATCCGCCCGTTGGAGAAATAGACTTCTTTGTTTTTCTTTCTGAACATTGCAAGGCTGGATTCCCATATTATAATCCAATTCCGACCGTTGTGAAGACTTCCATGTGATGGCGCCGAATCTTTCGAATATAATAAGATTAAAGTCTCCAGTGGTGGGTCTGGATGAATTACTTAATTCATTTCCTTTCCAGGAATCTCTCCAGTCTGTCTCTAATCGCCCACATGTGACTTTCCGTAAATATTGACTATTCAACGCATGCTGGAGTGGACATGAGTACTTGGCTGATCACTTAACTGATCTCTCTGTGGTCAACTAGTCTGATGTGCAGTCAACCTTCTCTGATGTCGATTTCTCTGATGTGCCGACTTGTCTGTAGTCTTCTGACCTGATTGAACTTGACTGATCTGATGGTCAGACTTCAGATGACTTGACTGATCTGATGGTCAGACTTCAGATGACTTTATTTTTCTTCTTGACTGCAGTCTGGTCCAACTTCGCTATTTAAATTGTTGACCAGAACTTCTCTGATAAGTGTTGTCTGATACAGCTCGCCTGTAGTCAACCTTGTCTGATCAGTTAAGTTGACCAAAACTCGGCTGATAGATACTTATCTGTTCTTGGCCTATTTTTAAAGCCTAACTTATATGGCCTATAGAAGATACTCATTTGATTTTTCTTTACATTTTGCCAAGTATCTAACTTAACACAGTTTGGCCTATGGAAGATACTCATTTGGTTCTTCCTTACATTTTGCCGAGTAATAAACATACGCTTGAATATATAAAGATGACATTATCAAAATCTAATAAGTATTCCTAACAAATTCCTCCTATTTTGATGATGGCAAAACTTTAAGCAATTTTTCAAATGAAGAACAGGTCTGCACATAAGTGCAAGACACAAACTAAAATCAGTCTTGTTTTGAGACAACTAGAGGTTGTCATTCAAATGACTGTTTATATATTTCTTCTGATTTTGTTTACAAGTACGTCAGCTTTAAATGAACAAGCAAATACAGAGAAATTACAAGTCTTTCAAAATCAAAAATTACAAAAAAAATGCTAGTACAAACGCATGCTATCTGCCTCTGCCTCTGCGGACAGTTTGCTTGGGAGGCCTAAAAGGCTTTGCACCAATTGGTCTCTTTTTGATAGGTGCAAGACCATATTTCCTCCTGATAACAAGGGCAGCAAAATCTTGATCTTCTTTGGATGAGAATTTATGCTCTTCACATAACTTCCTTATCTAGCTCTGTAAAGCTAGCTCATCCAATTCATTGTTCTGCAAAGTGGGAGGACCTTCAGCTCTAAAGGGAGAAATCATGGGGTAGGCATTCCATGCTTTTGCATGTTTTACTAAGATGGCCCAGAGCTTTAGAAATGGTGATTCCATAAAGTCGATAAAAGTCTGCTGTGGGGAGCAATTTTTCTCCTGGAGTAACTCCCAGATATAATATTTTTCAATGAACTGCTTCTTTGCAGATCCTCACATTGGAGCAGCTTTGATAGGTAGGAAATCCTCAACAAACCAAAGTTCTCTGCCTTCCCATTCTAATGTAGGCTCTTCCCCAAGTCTTGATCTCCTCTTTTTCTCTGCAGGCTGATCTTCAGGATCAGCTACTTCTTTCCTCTTATGACTTGATGTCCCAGCTTCAATTAAAGGAACATCTTGCCTCTTCTTTGATCTCAGCTCCTGAACTTGAACTTGAATTACTTCCCCATGCTTTCCTTCACCCTTTTTGCCAGCATCAACCAGAATGGTCAATTACTGCTCTACTCGGTGCATCCAGTCAGACATGCCTAGGGGCATTATGGAATTGTTGGGAGGAGGAGGTGGAGGAGCATTCCTCTGCAGAAGGGTGTCAATCTTTGCGTTTATGGTCTGCAGGTCAGGTGAGATTTTTGCGGCAATCAACTCTTCAACAGATTCTTTGACTATGCTGCGGATCAGCTCAGTCATCACAGGGGAGATTGGTGATGGCTGAGGAGAGTGCTCACCGATGCTTTCTGTGCCTGTAGGTAGGTTTGCAGTTGACCTACCTATCTGCAGACTCCTGTCTGCAGGCAGCTGATCAGGTGGGGTCTGCTCTGGGGTCCCCGACCTATCATTAAAATCTCCATCTATGCTGGTGTAGCGGGCAGGTGCCCTAGCCTTATCTGATCTGGCTTCATCTTGGCCTTTTTCCTTTTCAGCTTCTTTTTCCTTCTCTCCTTCCTCTTTGTTTTCCTCCTTCTCTTCTTCCTTCTTTTCCTCCATCTCTTCTTCCTCATCACCTTTCTTCTGTTCTTCCTCATCATCATTTTTATCCTCATCATTATCAGCATCATCATCATCATTATTATTATCTTCTTCTTTGTCAACTTCTTCTCCTTCTTCCTCATCTTCTTCTGCCAATTCTTCTGTCTTTTCCACTTCTTCTTTTTCAACTTCTACTTCCTCCACTACCTCTTCGATTCTTATTTTTTTTCAACTACTTCTCCATCTTCATTGAAGGAACCATTAAAAACACTTCCCATTATTATATGGAGGAGCTGGTCCATGTTTGTTTTAAAATTGGACAAGAACCAGTCTTCCTGGAGTATTAAAATTAGATCTGACTCATTGCAAAAATGTATGAGTAGATCCTCTGTTGCCTGGGGATACTCCCAGCTACTCCCTTCAATAAAAGCTTGTAGTTGAGTGAATGGAACAGATTTAAGAGTTTTCCATTCCTCAAAAATATCTATAAAAGAATGTTTAAGGGCGTGTTGTTTTACTAGAAGGAGTTGCTCTACAGACAGGTTGAAAGAATTGTTTTCAAGTAGGTTGAACGAATAATTTGCTTCTGGAATGTGAATAATCAGACCTGCTTCTTCTTCTTATATGAAATGAGAGATTAGAACAGGAACCATTTGGGTCTCCAGGCTGGTGGGAGCTGTAGGGATTCCGAAAATAAAACGAAATACGCAGCGGAAATAAATACGAATCCCAAACAGGATCGATCAAGTAACGTATATACGAAAAAAAAATAATACAAATATAAAGATTCATACCCTTGAAGCCTTTGAAATAAATCTTCGTAAAGTGTAGACGATGATCACGATCCCGTCCCGAACACGAAATCCCTTCGTTCCAAGCACCGAAAATTCGAAGCCTCTACTTCACACGCGTCGGAAGTTGCCCGGAAAATTCGACGTAACTTCGTTCTCCAAGAACACGGCTAGGAAGTTACCGTAGGAATTTTCTCTCTATTTTTTCTTGAATTCCTTTCACCTCTAAGATGAAAATTAAAAAAAAAAAATTCTCTCCCTCTCACTTAATCTCTCGGCAGGCAGCTCACAAATTTGCCAAGGAGTTCTCACTTTTCAAGTGTGTGTGTAGTAGTTGTTATAATGTGTTGTTTTTATATTATCTCAAACATATAATACAAATCATATAATTGAGATAAAATGTCAACACATAATAACAAAAATACAACTAACACATACACATGCATGGAAATGATTCCATGTGATGTGGGGAGAGGGAGGGCGGCCCATGGTGGAAGTTTCCTAGAAAACGAGCCGAGTCACTCGGTTCGTGTACCGGACGTTCGTCAAACGACTCCGTTAAATACTCTCCGTTTAATCACCAATGTATTTATATTAATTAATTAAGCTAATTAATTAATAATATCAAATACAAATATATTTCTCTAAGAAATATAATTTATGAATTAAATTAATCACCCGGTAACTTAATTTTAATTCATAAGACCGCTATTTTGATTTATCTAATAAATCATAATTAGATATCCAATATCTAATATTTATAGAGAGATAATAAATTCACATTTATCCGTCAACGCTCCTGATGCGCGACTCCGTAGGTCCGTCTCAGCCGGCATTGGGAGGAACCAATGAGTGCGGGCAGCACTTAGCCAGCCTAGCGGGCCGCACTGTAAACCCCGACTGAGAACGAATGAAGGGATCATTCCAGAACGATTATGTCGTGAATACTATATACGTATAGACCCTTATCAGATGTCCCGGTCAAGTCTTCGGGTCACGGTAAAGTCAAACCCTACTATTGACTAGACTCTATACATGTGTTAATGCAAATCAAGACCGACTGATTAATAGTGTATCTAATACGACTATATCAGAATGCTTTGGCCAAAGACTCATGATCTTATTTGCTATTAACCGTATAGGACATACGCCTGCTCACTAACAGGAGATAAAATCCTATCTTGGCATACAGTAAAGACTGCTACCTGCCCGTATAGTCCGCACTTCGAGGTCGACTCAGCAATTAAGCAAATGAGTCTAACTACTCTAATGACAAACTAAACGTCACAGGCACATCTTCTACTGAATCCTCAAGTCAAAGGTCCACATACACTATCACAACCTTTTGATTCGTCATCGACTCTTCGAGAGTGAATACCGTGTGACTGAATCGAGTATGAGTCGTGTTCGAGTATACTGGTCCCACCAATATACTTTATAACTATGCTATCAAGACGTGCACACGTCCTAGCATCAGTTATACAAGTCTTATTAAAACTTAATGCCCATTTAAGTTTATTGACTTGCGAACGATTTACGTAAATAAACTTTAAACACTTCCAGTGCATTTTCTCTTATCCCATAACGAGAATGGAATGTTCAGTTTATTTACATGGACTTCACTTCAATGTTTACCAAGTCAAGAATGCAATTGAAATACAATAAACCGTGAATGAATCGAATTGCCTTTTATTATTTATTCCATAATTACAAGTACAATGCCCCTACTCTCTCATCCCCGAGTGGCATTCGAGGGCATATTCCTAACAATCTCCCACTTGCACTCAATGCCACACATCATGATATCCAATACCCATGTTCTTGGATGTCTTTCCAAGACGGCTGAGATAATGGCTTAGTCGTAGTCGGAGACATTGTCTTACGAGTCTACTCTTTCCAATGAAACATATCCTTTTTCCACCATCTCTCGAACGATGTGGTACTTTCTCTCTATATGCTTGGTGTTGTGGTGAGCCCTCGGCTCCTTGGCAGGCGACAACTCCATCATTATCACAGAATGGTGATATAGGCAACTCCGCGTTAGGCACCACTTGAAGTTCTTGTATAAACTTCGCATCCAAATGCTTCTTTGCTAGCCTGCAGGCGACTTGATACTCGCTTGGCGGGTGGAATCTGCGATGGCGGTTTGCTTGGAGCTTCTCCAAGATCTTGCTCCTCCATTGAGAGTAAATAAATACCCGGATGTCGACTTAGAGTCATCATTGTCTCCTTGAAAATCGAATCGGTGAATCCAATCACCTTGATTCTCCACCACCATAAGTAAGAACTAAATCTCTAGTTCTTCTTAAGTACTTAAGAATGTTCTTTACGGCAGTTCAATGTTCCCTTCCCGGGTTTGCTTGAAATCGACTTACCATACTCACAGCGTAGGCTAAGTCTGGTCTCGTACACAACATAGCGTACATGAGGCTACCCACTGCCGAGGCATAGGGTACCTTACTCATCTCTCTCTTGTCTTCCTCACTTTGAGGACACATTTTCGTGGTGAGATGAATTCCATGTCGCATGGGAAGGAACCCTATTTTAGATTCATCCATCTTGAATCTTCTCAGGATTTTATCGATATAAAGGGCTTGGGAAAGTCCTATCATTCTTCGCGGTCTATCTCTGTAAAGACGGATCCCTAGAATATAGGAAGCTTCTCCCAAGTCTTTCATGGAGAACGTTTTAGAAAGCCAAGCTTTCACAGTGCTGAGCATTGCTATGTTATTTCCTATAAGTAGAATATCATCTACATATAGTACTAAGAACGCAATGTTGCTCCCACTGATCTTTTTGTAAACACACGGTTCCTCCTCATTTCGCTCAAGTCAAAGTCCTTAATCGCTTCGTCAAATCGAAGGTTCCAACTCCGAGAAGCTTGCTTCAGACCATAAATGGCTCGTTGCAGCTTACACACTTTATGAATATTAGCATTGGACACAAAACCTTTAGTCTGTTCCATATAGATTTCCTCCTCGAGTTATCCATTTAGAAAAGCCATTTTGACATCCATTTGCCATATTTCATAATCATAATAGCGACAATGGCAAGCATCATGCGAATCGACTTTATCATAGCTACGGGCGAGAAGGTATCATGATAATCGATTCCTTCCCTTTGGGTATAACCCTTTGCCACAAGCCCGGCCTTATAGGCATCAACCTTGCCATCCCCATCGGTCTTTTCTTATAGATCCATTTATTTCCAATAGTCCTCATGCCGGTTGGAAGATCTACTAGAGTCTAGACACGATGGTATGCATCGAGTCTATCTCGGCTTCCATTGCTTCTTGCCATTTATCGAGTCTACATCCACTATCGCTTGGTCATAGGTGACGGGGTTGTTTTCACTTTGCTATCGGGTGTGTCGTGGAGACCAGTTCCTCGACATGTGTATAGCCATACCTCTCGTAAGTGAGATACCCTATCGGACCTTGAAGTGGAGGTTGTGTTACAATAGGTTCGATTCTTGATCCCCGATCGATGTCTCCTTAGGAGTTTCATTATGCTCTTCCAAAGAGATATTTCTACCCGAGCCACCTTCTGAATGAATTCATCCTCAAGGAAGTGTGCTTGTAATGCCACAACGACCCTATGGTCTTCGGCATGTAGAATAGATAACCCATCGAGTCCTCTGGGTATCCTATGAAACGTCCTTTTATGGACCTCGCTTCAGTTGTCCACCTTAGCCTTTTTGACATAAATGGACATCCCAAAATCCTTTTGTGATTAAGGCTTGGTTTCTTACCCTTCCACATCTCATGCGGAGTGATAGGAACAGATTTGGAAGGACATCTATTTAGGATATAGGCAGCGGTTAGTAAGGCATACCCCACGGGTAAATAGGTAAATCAGTGTAATTTAACATGGAGCGAACCATGTCCAACAAAGTCCGATTTCTCCTTTCAAACACCATTTAACCGTGGGGTTCTGGAGGCGTGAATTGTGAAACTATTCCATGTTCCTTAAGGAACTCATCAAACTCAGTGCTCATATATTCGCCACCTCGGTCCGACCGAAGTGCTTTGATATGACATCCAGTTTGTTTTTCAACTAGGGCCTTAAATTCTTTGAATTTAGCAAAGGCTTCAGATTTATGTTTCATTAAGTACACAATCCCATACCTAGTATGATCATCTGTGAACGTTATGAAATATTGATATCCGTCTCGGGCTACTTCTAAAGCACCACAAACATCGGTATGCACCAATCCAAGTTTATCGGCAGCCCTTTCAAAAGTCCCTGTGAAAGGGAACTTAGTCAGTTTGCCTCTAAGATAAGATTCACAAGTTGGATAGGGTTCTACACCCAATGGATTTAAAAGTCCATCTTTTTCCATTTTCTGAACCTTGGTCTGACCAACATGACCAAGTCTAAGGTGCCATTTAAGAGCTTGATTAGTATCTTGCCTACCACGTTTCCTAGTTATAGTGTTCCTTTCTTTGTTTTATTTTGCATGTTCAGATGATATAAACCATTCAACAATGTAGCTGTTCCAACCAATTTATTTCGAAAATAAATTTTACAACTGCCATTGCCAATGAAGAAACAAAATCCTTTCCGGTCCAAGACTGGAATGGATACAATGTTTTTATGCCCCTTGGGCAAAACAAGTACTTCATCTAATGTCAAAATAAAACCAGATTCTAAACCCAGAAGGATTGATCCAATATCGGTTGCCTCGACACTTTGTCCGCTTCCAACGGTGATCATTATTTCCCGACTTCAAGTTTTCTACTTCGTTCGGATCCCGATTCATAGTATAAATGTGAGAAGTGGCACGAATCGAGAATCCATGAAGCGAGAATATACGATAGCGGAACAATTAGTTTCAAAAACAAAAGTTCCGTGCACTGATGCGCCATTAATCTTGGGACAAGTCCTTTGCAGTGGCCCACTCACCGCATTCAAGGCATTTGTCCGTAGGTTTTGGACCGCCTACCTTTTGAACCTTTCGGGCCTTGCCCTTTCCTTTTGCACCCCTTTCTTGGGTTTGTCTTGCTCGTAGGTCTTTTCTTCTTGTTCTTGGACCTCTTAGGCCCGGAAGAAATCACAAGAGCGACCTCTCTCGGTTTAGTCTTCATGTTAGGCTGCGCCGTCACGGTTTATTCATTAGCCCGGCTAATGTGCATGTAATTTCATTACGGTTGAAATTCATTACAAGCTGCGTGAATGAGTCGGTAGAGATTGAAGGATGAGATCAATTTGAAGGGATAAATCCATATTAAAGTTGAGCACCTCCACCTCTCAATCATAGAGATCATCTTGAGGACGTGGTCTCCCACTTTCTCCCCTTCTTTCATCCTAGCCGAACAACCGCTTTGATATCTCATATATAGCGATCCTCTGTGCTCTCCATAAAGTTCGGTCAAGTGTGCGAGAATCGCCAGCGAAGTCATTTTCTCGTGCGCTCTCTGCACTCATTAGTCATTGAGCCCATCATAAAACCACGGACTAGCACATCATCCTTGACCCATTTTTCATGGACGTCAATGTCTTCTGATTAACCCTAGTCCGGATTGGAGTCGGTGGAATGTCCGCCTCAAGACGTATCCCAGAGACTCCATCGAGTACAATCATCGATTCCGCAACTTGATCAACAAAGTTAGGGCCGATTAGGAGATTCTTTTCAAGTAGTATTGCAAGTGGGTTTTAGCCATTTTAGAGAGATTCAATTTCGTTTTCTGCAAAGATTTAGACAAGATTAAATTAGTGACTTGTTTAATTATGTCCGAGTATAGAACTTAAGGGCTTGTATAATTCTTGTCTCGGCTCCCACTAATTTTATCGGAATTATACACT
The DNA here is from genome assembly GCA_033398695.1 of Orobanche coerulescens. Lineage (NCBI taxonomy): Eukaryota > Viridiplantae > Streptophyta > Magnoliopsida > Lamiales > Orobanchaceae > Orobanche > Orobanche coerulescens. Next base: position 9,424,623 of record CM065814.1, read on the forward strand.
CCCATGTTATAATCCGGAAATCATGGTTAGATCGACTTCTTAGTGGTGATCAAGTTCTTTACAAATTTTAACAGACGCAACCTATCAGGTTTCTTGCCAATTAATTTCTGTAAAGTGGTGTCTAACACCAACCCGTCTAACGTATGATTTGATCTTCTTTTACCCCTAGTCTTCATGCCCTCAACCTATCAGGTTTCTTGGCAATCCAGACTATCTAAGTTTTTGACCATCAACGTCTATCAGTTTGACTATTGAATCTCACCCGGCAACCTATCAGGTTTCTAGGGGCGAAATTTATCACCAACCGAAGGCATCTAATGCACTCAAGAATTTTTCAACCTCTACCAAATGTACTACCCCGATAACTCGGAAGCATAGCACACCAGCTCGGGTATCAATTTTCTACGAGTTTGATGGAGGGTAGGAAACCTTGTAACCTTTTTCAAACTTAGTCTGTTTGTAGTCGGGAGAATTTCGCGATTAATGTTACACTTTGCACATTAATTCAATTATACGCGCGTTTGTTGGTTTGTCAATCATTCAAAATGAAAAACAGAAAACAGTAACCTAGTTACTACCAACATATAGCTCATGGACCTAATTCCTAAGTACTGGGCCAAGCGAATGACCCAATAAAAAAAAAACACAGTCTTCGATTCTTCGTCTTCTCGGTCGGTTGTCTTCGGTCTTCTTCATACCCAAAATAATTACATCATTGAAAAATTGCATCCTATACAAGTTTTTCTAGTAAATATAAATAGGCTCAAAACGGCCTTTACAACCCAATCGAATCGAACAAATCAAAAAACTAAGTCCACGAGCTATATCACCATCACATAAGGATTCCATACAACATGTAATGGCAACGAAATTAAACAATTAATCTTAATATAAATTAATCTAATTAATCTATAAATTAATCTATTCAATTTCTACTATATTAATCCAATTAATATAAAGTGGCATTAAAATTAAATAATCAATTAAGATATTAATCCAATCAATATAAAATTAATCTATTCAATATTAATGGTATTAATCCAATTAATACTAATAATCGTCATTTAAATTCATTCGAAGTAATCCGGCCAAAATAATATTTTGGTTTAATTTATTTCCTTTAACTAAAAAAATATTCCAAATATTAATTTAGTCAAATTAAAATCCAATTTAAATTTTGGGAAATAATTAAAGCGAAATATAAACTTAAAACGAGTCCGGACAATCCGATTTTAGGCTGACCGCGGCCCGATTCAAAATCGGGCCAAAACTGTTGCTGGCCGAGCCAACGCTCGGCGGTGGCCGATCATTCTCGGCCGTGGCGAGACATGGCGATCATGGCGATCATGCTCGGCGATGCAGGCGGCGGCCAGTAATGCTGCCCGACACGCCGACCCCGTTTCTTCGTTTTTTGGCCCGTTTCAAAAAACGTGATGCTACAACGAACAATTTAAAATCTACAATTATTCCAAACATGATTCTAAATCATAATCATCATCCAAAAGCATTCAAAATGCACAAATAATCGTATATACGGAAACATTGACCTCGCTCTGATACCACTGTTGGGATTAGAAAATAAAGCGAAATACGCAATGAAATAAATACGAATCCCAAACAGGATCGATCAAGTAACGTATATACGAAAAAAAAATAATACAAAGATAAAGATTCATACCCTTGAAGCCTTTGAAATAAATCTTGGTAAAGTGTAGACGATGATCACGATCCCGTCCCGAACACGAAATCCCTTCGTTCCAAGCACCGAAAATTCGAAGCCTCTACTTCACACGCGTCGGAAGTTGCCCGGAAAATTCGACGTAACTTCGTTCTCCAAGAACACGGCTAGGAAGTTACCGTAGGAATTTTCTCTCTATTTTTTCTTGAATTCCTTTCACCTCTAAGATGAAAATTAAAAAAAAAAAATTCTCTCCCTCTCACTTAATCTCTCGGCAGGCAGCTCACAAATTTGCCAAGGAGTTCTCACTTTTCAAGTGTGTGTGTGTGTAGTAGTTGTTATAATGTGTTGTTTTTATATTATCTCAAACATATAATACAAATCATATAATTGAGATAAAATTTCAACACATAATAACAAAAATACAACTAACACATACACATGCATGGAAATGATTCCATGTGATGTGGGGAGAGGGAGGGCGGCCCATGGTGGAAGTTTCCTAGAAAACGAGCCGAGTCACTCGGCTCGTGTACCGGACGTTCGTCAAACGACTCCGTTAAATACTCTCCGTTAATCACCAATGTATTTATATTAATTAATTAATCTAATTAATTAATAATATCAAATACAAATATATTTCTCTAAGAAATATAATTCATGAATTAAATTGATTACCCGGTAACTTAATTTTAATTCATAAGACCGCTATTTTGATTTATCTAATAAATCATAATTAGATATCCAATATCTAATATTTATAGAGAGATAATAAATTCACATTTATCCATCAACGCTCCTGATGCGCGACTCCGTAGGTCCGTCTCAGCCGGCATTGGGAGGAACTATGAGTGCGGGCGGCACTTAGCCCGACTAGCGGGCCGCCTTTGTAAACCCGATGAGAACGAATGAAGGGATCATTCCGGAACCATTATGTCGTGAATACTATATACGTATAGACCCTTTATCGGATGTCCGGTCAAGTCTTCGGTCACGGTAAAGTCAAACCCTACTATTGACTAGACTCTATACATGTGTTAATGCAAATCAAGACCATTGATTAATAGTGTATCTAATACGACTATATCGTAATGCTTTGGCCAAAGACTCATGATCTTATTTGCTATTAACCGTATAAGACATACGCCCGCTCACTAACAGGAGATAAAATCCTTTCTTGGCATACGGTAAAGCTACTGCTGCGGTATAGTCCGCACTTGAGGTCGACTCGGCAATTAAGCAAATGAGTCTAACTACTCTAATGACAAACTAAACGTCACAGGCACATCTTCTATGAATCCTCAAGTCAAAGGTCCACATACACTATCACAACCTTTTGATTCGTCATCGACTCTTCGAGAGTGAATACCGTGTGAATCGAGTATGAGTCGTGTTCGAGTATCTTGGTCCCACCAATATACTTTATAACTATGCTATCAAGACGTGCACACGTCCTAGCATCGATTATACAAGTCTTATTAAAACTTAATGCCCATTTAAGTTTATTGACTTCATGAGCGATTTACGTAAATAAACTTTAAACACTTCCAGTGCATTTTCTCTTATCCCATAACGAGAATGGAATGTTCAGTTTATTTACATGGACTTCACTTCAATGTTTACCAAGTCAAGAATGCAATTGAAATACAATAAACAGTGAATGAATCGAATTGCCTTTTTATTATTTATTCCATAATTACAAGTACAATGCCCCTACTCTCTCATCCCCTGAGTGGCATTCGAGGGAATATTCCTAACAGGAGCAGGCTGATCCTCCATGTGATCTGGTGCAGGTGTAGATAAGTACTCTGGCTCCTCCTCCTCTTCAAATTCAAAACGCCTGGGCCTCTTGAGAGATGGTTCTGGTGAGGATTCGATTAATGATGGCTCTCCAGGGGCTGGTCCCCTTCTCTTGAAATGGATGGCGATAGGTGTATCGTCTGAGTCTGAGTCAGACCTGGCTGCAGGTCAGTCCCTGGCTGCAGCTTGATCTTCGGCTGACTCGCCTGAGCTCGAAGGGTATCTGTAGGGAGTTGGCTCTACAGACATTTCCCTTAGCAGTTGAGCTGCTTTCCTTTCTCCGCCTAGCCTCCTTAGGTTCTCTTGGTCTAAGTGACCAAGCCTCATGTTGATGTGGAAGGGGTCAGGGTTTTCCTTCGCCACACCTAACTGCTCCAACATCCAACTAAGCTGCGTTCCAAAAGCTAGTTTGTTTTTGAATCTTTTCTCATCGTCCAGCCACTGGGCTTTGTTCACTTCTCGCACCAATTTTCTGAAGATGTAGTCAGACCAATCAATCGGTTGATCTTGAATGAGAGCCCTCAAAACCATGAATTTGGCTGATGACAGTTGATCATAACTCCCAGCCATGCCCATCACTATTTTGTTGGTAATATCCAACGTAGTGTTGTAAACGAATCGAATTCTTTTAGTGCAATTCGTATTCGTTTTTTCGAATTCGAATTGGAATTCGAATTCTACTTTATATTCGTTGACATAACGAATCCGAATATAAATCTGATGGTATTCGATTCGTTTTGTTAACGAATATTCGATTCGAAGCAATTATAAATATATTTAATATATTATATATATAACCAAAAAGAAAATGATATATATATATATATAAATGTTTATATATTATTTTTAGGGTTTACTTTAATTTTTTTATGCTAAAATTTTGAATCTTCCATTATATCCTAAAAAAAATTGAATCTCGAATCGAATCGAATAATTCGAATATCCATATCGAATCGAACTCGAATCAACTTTTAATATTCGAATAAAAATCGAATCGAATCGAATAGTTCGAATAGTTTCACGAATACGAATCGAATACAGTGGTATTCGCTTTGATTCGATTCGTTTACAACCCTAATCCAACGCATAGCGATATTCTTTCTTCAGCTCACTCCGCTTTGCCTTTAGCTTCAGCTTTGTTGACTGCTCGGGAGCCTTGATTTTCAGCCACGTGTCAGCTGCGTTTTGCTTTAGGGTTTCGACATCCATTCCATGAGTCTTCATCCCGAAAACTTTTTCGACCGATTCCGGAGTGATATCCACTTGGACTCCATAAATTGATCTCCTTATGCCTGATTCGAGAACTCTGGCTTCTCTGTAAAAAGCGATAACAGACTCTTTGAAAATATATTTGGGGTTGATATTCAGAAATGGGTAGATCCCATTCGCCTTCATCGATCTGATGAGATGTCGTACGTCGTTGTCCAGGTTGGTTTCAGACAGTCCCTCGAAATCGACCACCAGCGAGAAAATGATTTGGTCCTTCACCGCATTCAGGTTAACTCCATTGAAGTAGGATTCCATTTCTGCACAAGAGAAATTTTCTGAGTGTATGAAAAATTTGAAAGGATTTTTGCTCCATGAAAACTAGGGTTCGTAAGCGTGAAGAAGGTAAAGTGAAACGACTTTTCCGTCTTTAAAAAGAAATTGAAGCGACGTTTGGAATATTATTTTAATTTTTGAGTCGGTTCAAATTTGAATTAGTGGGGTCGTGCTAGCTTGTCATCGTGTAATCGTGAACGTGGGATTGCCATGTGTAACTAAATAATAATAAAATATTCAGTAGTCGGTCAAGATTAGAAAACTTAGCTGGTTGACCATTGACTGTTTGACTATTTGACTGCTCTGCATCAGGTAACTCTCCTTATGCCTTGGTAGGTTACGATGCCGTGGTCGACTTAGTCCGTCCTTCGTCTTTTAAATGCAGTCCGATCAGGTAACTTTCGTAAATGCTAGATTCCCATCTAGTAATCTAAGTTCCCTGCTCAGCTCTAAAAAACTTTCTTCGGGTAAAGGTTTGGTGAAAATATCAGCAATTTGGTATTATATGCTGACTCTTTCAACTCTGACTCTTTTATTAAGCACGTGGTCTCTTATTAAGTGATGCTTAACATCAATGTGCTTCGCCTTTGAGTGCAATACAGGGTTGTTGGTAATTGCAATTGCACTATTGTTGTCACACCAAATTGGGACTTCATTTGCAATTATGTTGTAATCCCTTAGCTGTTGTCTGATCCACAAGATCTGGGCATAACAGCTACCTGCAGCTATGTATTCTGACTCTGTTGTTGAGATAGAGTTAGATATATGCTTCTTTATAAACCAGGATATCAGTCTGGATCCTAGGAATTGGCACGTTCCACTGGTGCTTTTCCTGTTAATCTTGCATCCTGCGAAGTCTGCATCTGAGTATCCTGACAGCTCAAAGTTGTTATCTTTAGGATACCATAAACTGACATTAATGGTAGACTTAAGATATTTGATGATTCTCTTAGCTGCTTCCAGGTGTGATTGCTTGGGTTTGGACTGAAATCGAGCACATACTCCTACAGCATATGAAATGTATGGCCTGCTTGTAGTCAGATAAAGAAGTGATCAAATGAGTCCTCTGTAGTGGGTTGAATCCACTGATATGCCTTCTTCATCTGCATCTAGGTGTGTGCTTGTACTCATAGGAATTTTTGCTGATTTGGCTGATTCCATTCCAAATCTCTTGATTAGATCTCTGGTGTATTTAGCCTGGTTGATGAAAATTCCATTTTCCATCTGCTTAATTTGTAGTCCTAGAAAGAAATTAAGCTTTCCCATCATACTCATCTCAAACTCTCCTTTTATGTGATTTGAGAACTTCTCACATAGCTCTGGATTGGTTGAGCCAAATATGATATCATCCACATATATTTGAACTAATAATATGTGGTCTTCATGCTCCACTCTGAATAGGGTTTTATCCACCTTGCCTTTGCTGAAACCATTCTTCTCAAGAAACACGGATAATATTTCATACCATGCTCTTGGTGCCTGCTTGAGTCCATATAGAGCCTTTAGAAGTTTTTAGACTTTGTCTCCTTTGACAAAACCAGGGGGTTGCTCCACGTAGACTTCTTCTTCTAGAATTCCATTGAGAAAGGCACTCTTCACATCCATCTGGTAGACTATGAAATCCTAGAATGCTGCATATGCAAGGATTAGTCTGATGGCTTCTAATCTTGCAACAGGTGCATAGGTTTCATCAAAATCTATCCCTTCGCATTGTGCATATCCTTTAGCAACAAGTCTGGCTTTATTCCTAACAACAGCTCCATCTTCATCGCATTTGTTCTTGTACACCCATTTAGTGCCAATAACCTTCTTATGATCTGGTCTGTCTGTTAGTTCCCAAACATTGTTCCTTTCCATCCGATTAAGCTCTTCTTGCATAGCGTTGATCCAAGAGTAGTCTTCCAGGGCTTGCTCTGTTGTCTTAGGTTCAATTTGAGACATAAAGCATGAAAACATTGCCATTCCTATGGGTAGAGTAGACTGTCTTATCTTGACTCCATCAGTTAGCTTTCCAATGATTTGTTGGATAGGATGATCTTTGAGCCACTTAGGAATGTCTTCTTCTTTAGGGTCTGTTCCCCCTGTAGATTTGCTTTGGTGAGTTTCTCTTTTCTCTGCATCAGCTAGGTTCTGGTCTTTTTGGTCTGCAACTGGATCAGCTACCGTCTTGTCATCTGCAGGTGGGGTTCCTGTCTGATCTGCAGATGAGTCTTTATCAGCTACAGATTGGTCTTCATCAGCAGCAACTGGATCAGGTAGGTTTTGTGATCCTATCTGATATGCAGTTGGATCTTTATCAGCTACAGATGGGTCTCCAGGCTGATCTGCAGGTGAGTCCACCATTCTTGTGTCATGGACAATGACTTCTTCCAGGGTGGCTGATTTGAGTTTATTTTCTATCAGCTCCACCTTTTTCCTGTACTCAGTAGTAGTTTCATCAAATACAACATGAGGTGTTTCCTCCACAACTAAGGTTTTTTTATTAAAGACTCTATATGCCTTGCTTCTTTGTGAGTATCCCATAAAGATACCATCATCAGTTTTAGCATCAAAGGCATTTAGTTGGGTTTTACCGTTGTTGTGGATGAAACACTTACAACCAAAGATATGAAAATATGAAACAGTTGGTGTTCTGCCATTCCAAACCTCATAGGGAGTTTTGCCATGTCTCTCTACTATCATACTCCTGTTCTAAGTGTGACATTCTTTGTTGACAGCTTCAGCCCAGAACCTCTTGGGCAGGTCAACTTCTGCAATCATGGACCTGGCAGCTTCCTTCAAGGTTCTGTTCCTTCTTTCAGCAACACCATTCTGCTGAGGAGTCCTGGCTGCAGAGACTTCATGCTGGATCCCATTCTGATCACTGTAGTCAGTTATAGACTTGTTGAGAAATCTCCTCCTCTATCTGATCTGATCTTGATGATTGAAAGAGATTTCTCATTCTGGATCCTCCTTAGCAGCTCAGGTAACTTGGTTAGTGTTTCACTCTTTTTATAGAGAAAACCACCCATATGTATCTTGAGTAGTCATCCACTACTACTAGAGCGTGCTTTCTGCCACTTAAAGTCCTTGGCTTGATGGGACCAAATAGATCCATGTGAAGTAGATCTAAAATCCTTGTTGTGAGAGTGGTAGGTTGAACTGGCTTGAATGATGCTTTGGTTTGCTTCCCTTTCTGACACGCATCACAGAGATCTTCCTTCTTGAATACTTCTTCTGGAATCCCTCTGACCAGCTTCTGAGAACTATTCTTGTTGATGGCTTTGAAATTTAGGTGACATAGTCTTTTGTGCCACAGCCACCCATTATCAGCTATTGTTTTAGATAGAAAACAGGTATTAGGAGTTCCTGTGTTCCAATCTATCATATAGACATCCCTTCTTCTGAATCCTTGTAGCTTCACTTCTCCATATATGATATCTATCACCATGCATTTACAAATGGTGAAGACTACTAGGTTCTTCTCATCACAAAACTGACTTATGCTCAAAATATTATACTTGAGTCCTTTGACATAATGAACTTTGGATATGATGATGTTTCCGCTATGCACCTCTCCAAAACCTTTAGTCTGCCCTCTAGAGCTATCTCCAAAGGTTACATATGGACCTCTTTCTTTGGTATAATTTGATAGTACCTTCTTATTCCCGGTCATGTGCCTTGAGCATCCGGAATCTACAAACCATTCTTCACCTCCAATGTTTGAATTTGTGGAGATGTGGTAGTAGTTCTTCCACCTTTTCTGCAATCAGACAAGCAGAGATTTAGGTACCCAAATCTGTGTGGGTCCTCGGGGGTTAGTTGGTTTCCTGGAGAACTGGTTTCTCCTGGGTTTGTGAAAGTTGCTGTTATTACCCCTAAAAGGTGTGTATTGTTTAGGTCTATATCCTCTGTTAGGATTGTGTACCGGATATGCCTCATAAAACTGATGGTGTGGGCCATGCTTAAATCTTGGCTGAGACCATTTGTTAAATCTTTGAGGTCTCCACACCTGTTCGTTTTGAAAGTTAGGATAACCTTGAGGTTTCCATTTGCCCCTCCCATTTTGAAATCTGTTTTTAGGGAGTCTCTGATAATAATGGGCATATTGTTTGGGTTGCTGCTTCTGCCTTGGCCATTGCTTAGTCTCATATCTAGGTGGCTGCCTTGTATACCTTGGCTGCAGCCTAGACCTGTGACCTGACTGCTGCCTATTTTGAAATACAGGTTTGTATATTGGCTCAACAGACGAGACAATTATTTCTCCCTTGATGAAAGTGGTTTTTGAACTAGAAGGAGTGTGGGGGTCATATCCAAGGCCCGATCTGGAATATAATGGCCTTTTATTCGTACACAACTCGTCTGCCTTCGGGGAGATTATTTCCTTCGCCTGAGTTTTAGTTATCTCAGTCAGTTTAGTAAACTCAACTTTGACATGAGCAAGTGCAGCTGATTTTTCACTATTCAAAACAGTTAATCGTTTTATCTCAGCTGTGGTATTATCAGCCTGGTTTGTAGAGTTGTCTGCAGCCTGTTTTTCAAGATCATCTTTGGTTTTATTTAGTTCTAGGCTGAGTTTTTCAAAATCATTTTTCAGCTGCCCATTCTCATCTTGCAGCTGGGTTCTCTCGGCTGATACAATTTGGTGTGCAGATTTTAATCTCTCAAAATATTTGAGAAGCTGATTTACAGACTCGTGTAAGTCCATGTCTTGTGACATGTCTGAGATGTTATTATTTGAAACTAAGAGTTTAGATGTTACCTCTTCATCAGCTAGGTTGGCCACCAGACAATCATATTCTTCATCCTCATCAGAGAAGAGTCCGCTGCTTGATTCTACACGCTCTTGGTCTTCTCCTATGAGGGCGTTCCTTCGGTTTTATCTTCTGCTCACCTCCTTTTTGCTCTCGTCCTTCTTGAGATAAGGATAGTCGATTTGGATATGTTCTGTCATGTGGCAATTATAACACTTCACCTTCCAGCTTCCAGCCTTTTGATTTCTACTTGGATTCTCCTTATAGTTTTTCTTATATTTGGAGTAATTCTTTCTGAAGTTGCTGAACCTTTGCATTATGAACACCATTTCTTCCTCAAAATCTAGGGGATTTGTAGGCTTGACTTCAGATAAGCTCTTGGCGGGGGCTCAGCTGCAAACGCTATTCCCTTTCCTGCAGGCTCGGTTGATGATGAACTTGGAAGCTCAAACTCATAAGCCTTTAGATCAGAGAACAACTCTTGGATCTTTAATTTGTTAAGATCCTTGGATTCTCTCATGGCCACTGCCTTCATATTCCATTTTGGGTTGAGGGATCTTAGAACCTTCAATGCCATTTCCCTGTTGCCATATGTTTTTCCCAAAGAATTAATTTCATTAATAATCTCTGTGAATCTTGTGTCTACTTGGTCGATAGACTCTCCATTCTTCATTTGGAAGTTGTCAAACTTTTGGGCAGCGATTGACAACTTGTTCTCTTTTATTAGCTCAGTTCCTTCGCACATCACAACTAGAGTATCCCATATTTCTTTTGCATTCTTGCAATTCTTGATCTTGACCATTGTTGATTTGTCAAGAGTTTGGTATAGCACATCTCTGGCCCAGTTGTCAAGGTTGGCCAGCTTTCTTTCTTCAATGGTCAGCTTCGTCCTCTTCTTTGGAATCTTTTCTGGCTTCCCGGCTGCAATCTCCTCAGGAGTGTTGTCCTTCTCGAATATGAAAAGACCATCTTCGATAATTCACCACATACAATCATGGATAGATGATAAGTGTGCCTGCATCCTTATCTTCTAAAGATCATACTCGTCAACTGAAAACACAGGTAATCTAGAATGCATGTGTTCCATTTCTAAAATGAGCTTAAAATATATCCTCGACATATGGATCTGGTTCTTGAAATTTTGAACCAACCTCTCTGATACCACTTGTAGGTCACAAGTCATCCAGGAATAAGTCTAGAGGGGAGTGAATAGACTTATTGAAACTCTTTTCCACAAAGGATGAGTTTCTCAGCTGATGGTACAGAAGACTTAGAGTCGTCTGTAGTCAATGTAAGTGCGGAAGTCAGCTAATGACGAATACAGAAATAATCAATGGAACACTTAAGTATGAATGCAGTAGTTAAGTATGATGATGAAAGCAGTAAAACACGCAGGCAGTTATAGTGGTCTCAAAGGTGGGGTAATCCTTACTAATCCAGTTTTCTCCAAACCAGTTGGAGATGAATTCACTATAATTCTCAACCAGTGATAAATATTACAGTGATTCAACCAATTACAACAGCTTCAAACCAGTGGAATTCCTTGCCGTTGCAACTCCCTTTGACTGACTTGCACCTCTTGATCTACGATCCTTGGATGCCTTTACAGTCTCTCGAACTTCAACCAGTGAAGTACCCCGAACTCAGGTTTTAAAGACACGCGTGATTGTCTTCTCCAACTAAGAGCTTCTTCAAATAAGAACTTTTGAACTCTTGCTCTTTCACGATGCTATTGTTCGCTTTGATTGCTTTGTTACTTTGATTGCTTGTAAGTGTTGTTCGCATCATGCAGCTCAACTTCAAATCTTCAGATATATATAGGTGTCGATCCTTGAGAATTTCTTCATAGCCGTTGCAAATCTGTAACAAATCCGCCCGTTGGAGAAATAGACTTCTTTGTTTTTCTTTCTAAACGTTGCAAGGCTGGATTCCCATATTTTAATCCAATTCCGACCGTTGTGAAGACTTCCATGTGATGGCACCGAATCTTTTGAATATAATAAGATTAAAGTCTCCAGTGGTGGGTCTGGATGAATTACTTACTTCAGTTCCTTTCCGGGAATCTCTCCAGTCTGTCTCTAATCGCCCGCATGTGACTTTCCATAAATATTGACTATTCAATGCATGCTGAGGTGGACAGAAGTACTTGGCTGATCACTTAACTGATCTCTCTGTGGTCAACTTGTCTGATGTGCAGTCAACCTTCTCTGATGTCGATTTCTCTAATGTGACGACTTGTCTATAGTCTTCTGACCTGATTGAACTTGACTGATTTGATGGTCAGACTTCAGATGACTTGACTGATCTAATGGTCAGACTTCAGATGACTTGACTGATCTGATGGTCAGACTTCAGATGACTTGATTTTTCTTCTTGACTGCAGTTTGGTCCAACTTCGCTATTTAAATTGTTGACCAAAACTTCTCTGATAAGTGTTGTCTGATACAGCTCGCATGTAGTCAACCTTGTCTGATCAGTTGAGTTGACCAAGACTCGGCTGATAGATACTTATATATTCTTGGCCGATTTTTAAAGCCTAACTTAAATGGCCTATAGAAGATACTCATTTGGTTCTTCTTTACATTTTACCTATTGGAATATTTATTCCACATATTCATAAATAATGTTTTGATGATTACGTTGCTAAACAAAACAAAACAAAAAAGGCAAAGCAAAACGACGAAGGAATCGAAGACGCAAAAAGCTGGACAAAATACAAAGCTAGCGCACGCTAGAAATATAAGTTAGCGCACGCTAACGGGTCCCGACTGCAGATCAGACGAGTTCAAAGTAACCTGAAGTGAAGTCACCTGATGAGGATAGCGCACGCTACACGTGATGATTAACGCACGTTATCGAGCCAATATTACCGTTGTGAAGAGATTCAAACACAGAATGATGTATGCACTGAAGTACGCTTAGCGCACGCAAGAGGTGATATTTAGCGCACGCTAAATATCAGTTTGAATCAAGTCAATCAATCCATTCGGGAGAATCTGCTACAAGTAAAAAAGCATTAACGGATATATGACGCATGCAATGATGCAAGATTAGCGCACGCTACATAAGGAGTATTAGCACACGCTAACAGTCAGCGACAGTAGCCACTGGACTGAAAGTGGAAGACGTTAACGTACGTAACATGCAGATCATAACGTACGCTAAGGCAAAAACATGCGATAGCGCATGCTAAGGAAGTCAGCCTAGCGCACGCTAATAATAACTGCCAGTAACGGCTAGTTTGTGGAAGAAGGCTATAAATACCAAATGAGTTGGTATCATTCCACACAACAACATTGAGCAATTCATATACACTTGAGATATCATTGTAAACATTATAGTTGTTGTTCTTGAGCTTAATTAGAGTGATTGAGTGTTATACACAAAATCACACACGAATGAGAAAAAGAAAAGATATGATTGGATTCGGTGTTATTAGGATCAAGGATCCGGCATTATTAGAATCACAACCGCTATCTTAGTGAGGTTTATCTAGTACCAATAGAAAGCTAGAGTGGTTGATTCCTTATCCAATAGAAAAGGAAAAACGGTTTTACTCGGACCGATAGAAGACGAGCTTGTAACGGTTATCCCTTGACCGATAGAAGAAAGGTGCAGAGGTTTTGATCTTTAGCCTATTTAAAAAGATACATCGAGAGAGGATGTAGGCACGTTTGGCCGAACCTCTATAAATCCGCGTGTCACTTAATTTCCGCATTTAATTTATGCTTCCGCACAAACGGCGCAAATACCGATATACTACATCAGTTGGTATCGGAGCGGTACTCCTATAAGCGGCTTTACATCAGAGGAGAAAAGATTCAATGGCGTTTCAACTTGCTCCCGTTGAAGGCCTTGCTCTCAACCGACCACCATTTTTTGATGGCTCAAACTTCATGACGTGGAAGAAGAAGATGTCTATATTCATTCGAGCATATGACATCGAGCTTTGGAAGGTGATTTGTCTTGGTCCGAAAATTCCGACAAATTCCAACGGTACGCTTAAAACTTTCGAAGAATATGACGATTCCGATTGGAAAAATGACCACTACAATTGTTGTAACACCCCCAATCCACTCAGGGATATTACACGCCGTAGACCCTCTCCTCGAAGATCTACCAGGCTGGTAACAACATTTAACATCTCGACAATGCCTTCAAGGCTAAATGACTCAGTAGACCGATTTGGTCTTTTAAGAAAAATATACAACTCAATTACAACATATACCCACGCAGGGGTCAAAATACAATAAACTCCCGTACAATGGGGAAAAGATACTGCAGCGGAAAAGAAAATACAACTAGACCAATACGACATCAACGGATCCTCGTGTGATTAGTATCGTTCATCTTTCATCATCCTTCGTGCCGACCCTGTGTTATGCTCCAAAACCTGAATGCAAAAATAGACATCCACCCCCCGAATACTCGGGGGTTAGCAAAACTCCACTGTTTTGCTAGTGCAAGTACAAAGTGCAAATACGAGCCATACAATTCACATTCCACGAATAACAATAACCAGGAATCCTCAAAGATCCAAACGAAACGAAAAGTACTTCTCGAGGCAAGGGTTTGAGAAAACCTTTAAAAATCGAAATATCATAAATCAATGGAAATAATTTATAAAACGGTTTAGAATGCCATCGAGAGTTTTAATAGAAAACAATTTAGGATTATCAAATCCTACTTTTCAAAATCCAAAGGACAAAAGGGGTCACCGCCCCAAAGGTTTACTTTCCAAAAAAAATGACATTTACCAAACCGTTGGAATTTTAGCCCCAAATCCATAAAATGACTTTTACAAAACCATTGGGATTTTAGCTCCAAATCTCATCAACTCACAGTATACAAGAACGACCACAAGGTTCGTCTTCCAACGTCAAAATCCACAATTAAAGGATTTAACACAAACAATAAAATACTCTAGAGCCATCCTAGCCAAGTAGGCCAAACGAACAACTTACCTCTTACACACTTAGTCAATGCATGCAATCATAAAAACCGTTCAAAAGCACTCATTTCCGGAAATGCCATAAATAAGTCACATTTGTAAAATGCACCACAATTAACCGTCGATCCACGTCTCTGTGGACCCCTACCGAGACCCCGTCGGATCTAACCCGTAGTGAGCATACACACACACACATTACTCATGCAAAACTAACATGCTAAGAATGTAAGTTCATTAAGAATACTCACTAGAGATGGCCATTAACTCGACACCATTATCAAACTCTTCAAAACACAATAACAAGATTAATTACGGAATACACGATTCCATAACTTTAAACAATAGGAGTATGATCATCAAATCCTTCAACGTTCAAAATAATCAAATCATAATCAATTCCCAAAACACGCCGTTCACAAAACACACACGCATTTTGAAAGAAAGCCTTTAACGAGGCCAAACCGAAATCTTTTGAAACTTCATTTCAAACAACCAAACAAACACACCAAGACGATCACCGATCATCATATCCACAAAATAAGAAAAGTATGGGCAAGGTACTTGCCTCGAATAAGAATAACGCGAAGAATCGACCGAAGTAGGTTGACACGAACCGCCCGCCGACTCCACCGATCGCCAACTCGCGTTCATAAACTACGAAGGACAATAACAACGATGAAATTAATTCTATAACACGACTCAAAGCCGTTGAATTCAAAGAACGAACGACGAATGTTCAAGCGTTTCCCCCAAAACGGCCAAGAACACGATTCGTCCCGACAAAACACGAAAACGGAATTCCAAGTTGAAATACGGATATAAAATCCATAGAATATGTTTAACAACATCATTTAACCATAATCGATCCATAAAAAATGGATGAAAAACGAGATCGAGGACAAATCCCCCAAAAAATCGATTCGAAGGAAATCAAGAAATATACTTCGATTCGACGAAGAACAATGGATTAAATGATGTTAAACACAAGAATACTACCAAGATTAATCATACCCATCATGAATTAATCAATAATACGGAACGAATCGGACAAAAACGCAAAAACCCCCAAATTCACGAAATTAGGGTTCTAAGGAAGATTACCTTGATTCGCTGGATCAAAGGATGATAACGGATGATTGATTGATGATATGAACTCAAGAACTTCATGGATTTGTTGTTAAACAACATGGCTCCATGGTAAGATCACCCTCAGCCGCGGAAGAGAAGGAGAAGAAGGAGAAAAATGGCCAAAAACCCGTGTGCAGGGCCATAAATAGGCTGCACAGTGTGCCGCGGCCCAGCGGGAGTGTGCCGCGGCACAGGCCCAAAAATGGCTCCCAGTGGTCGGCAGTGTGCCGCGGCCCGGCCGGCGTGTGCCGCGGCACCCGGTACAGTCGGTTTGGCCGAAAAATGCCACAGTGTCACGGGGTGCGGCTCACTGAGGTTCAGGCCGTCGAATTCGTGCAGCGGATCACGAATCACCCGTGCGCCTAGGAGACTTCCGAGTCTCCGTCCGGCTACCATCTACGAGATTACATATAATACCAACAGTAGAGATATCATGCACTGGTCCATTGTGCTATGCGTAAAACGCTAGGCACCCGCCTGTCCTTTGCCTCCGACCAACTAAGGGCCGGTATCTCATACCCTTCAATCTTAACCCGCAATGGCACTCGGCACTAAGGGTCACTCGCATGCCCGAAGTGCAATTCCTCGTGCTCGACACTCACTCGGGACTTCCTAGGTGCAGTACCTTGGCGCCCTTGAGAGTACCTCACTCGAGACGGACAACCTTTTAGATCTTGGCTTAGATTCATGCCATCAATAGATATTTGCCCCTAACAATGTTTGGGACTACTTCGCATACCGACATATTACCTTCAATCCGCAATGTGGTGTTGTCTCGCAACCACATGTACAAGCCAACGATCCCCCGCAGCATAGCCGGAACCGATAGCTAATGCTTACGAGTAAGCTCACGAGGCGTATGATTTAAATGCGTGCCTCGATTGCCCTATCGACACAGAGGAAGTGTATATGGCCGACGGCATCCCTCCGGTCACACTTGAGCCTCAATGCCAACCTTAAGCCCAACGCAGACCACTCAGGTCCTACGCCGCCCTAATGATTTCCAACTCGCTCGGGAACTCCTCGCACACTTCGAATGCTTAGAGTTGGCTCCCTAGAGGCCCCCATACCTCTAGGAAGATTGCACGCTTGGTGCTCGATAGCACGAGGAAGACTGGCTGCTTGCCCACCATTGCCCATCTAAGGACTGTCCCCCCTATAATAGGCTTAGACAAATATTCCCTTGTAATTGCACTAGACATTGATTGGCCGAGGAACCACATCGGGTGTAACTCCCTCATACGAACTCCAAATCCTAATCCGCTTGAACCGTAGAGTAGCTTACGACATTATCTATAAGTCCTCAAAGTTTCAGCCCCATCCGATACTCTAGGAGTGAGGAATTTCCTCTGCAATATTCTGAAACTACTACAATGCCACTGCACTGCAGCATCTCGATCCTTCGCATCGTTCGCTACTCAAACGGAACCGTCTAGTTGTGAAACTTGGTGGAGACCTTCCCAACACTCCAAGGAACTCCAAATTACAAGCATTTAACGAAATTCTTATCCTAAGGCCCTCTTCTCCCCGACTCAAGGTCCTGCTTGCGCACGGACACACTCTGGACGCCGACCACTGTCGCACGTCCCCAACCTTATTCGTGTCGCAGGGCAACTATCCAACATAATCCTTTGTAAGTCCGGGGCAATCCCGGGTACTCCGAATAATATGGAAAGCGCCCTGTGACATCCTCCCCCTCTCGATCCGTTGTCGTCCTCGTCAACGCATGTACACACAACCTGCTCTATGTATATGCGCTGCCCATCTCATCATAAAAATACTTGGGCAACGAACCCGACACTCTACCTCCATCTCCTCAACTCGTGTGCCTCTCAGCACAGCACTCTTAGTTCCATCAAGTGGCGCCTTCTTGTAAAGTCTGAGGCCCAACTCGAAGAACGCCTGCACGGCAACTCGATGATCGCAATTTCACGCCGCTCGCTCGGCAACTCTTGCGCCTCGCGCATTCAAACTCGTTGCTCGTAGGGATGCAGTGCATGCGATCAATGCACTCTCCCTCCTCTCGTATGTTGCCTCTCTTCGGCGCACACCCACTCATATCTTGGCAGGAATCATTCTCTCCATGCCTCGATATAACGAAAAACCCACCGATGGTGTTAGATTGCCACTCTAGCTCAAATCAAGCTACTCCCTCATTGTCAAGTCCGACACTAGCGACAAGTTCTCCGAATTAAACCGGGTCGATTTGCCTGAACGTCTGGAGTATATGATACTTATAAGAGTGCTCACTAACACCAAGAACCCATCCAAAGGAGCCTTGCGCTCCGCTCAAATACCACCGCGGCTGCCCTCTCAAAAATCCTTACTAACCATACCCCATAATATGGATTCCAAATTCTATCAAGGACGAGCCAAACCCAATCTAAAACTCTGTAAGACAAGTGCCATCTAGCACAAGTCGAAAGAGGCCTGCACGGCTGCTCACAGATCACTAAACTCTCGGCCATCAGGCCACCGCACTTCTACGGCAAGGAGCTTGAAGGTTGTACGCGTGATCAACGCACCCTCTCCCGCTCGAAGGTGATGCCTAACTCTCGGCCCACCGCATCACCGGACTTCAGCCTGGCGTGACGAAACTCGCGGGTTGGTCTCGCTGGTCATCTGACTCAGACGAAGACACGAACCCAGGCCATCTGGCCTAACTCGTAACCTGGCCATCTGGCCTTATTGCTCAACGCACGATTGTGAACTCTGTACGAGTACACCTCATCCGGATTGCTCCCATCATAAATCCTTCAACCAATAGGTCCCATTAATTGGCTTCCAAATCACTTCCAAGAACAGCCATCTCAGAATCGCTCACATGTGTGTCCTGGATGGACACACCTCTGCGGTAACCAAGGAGCCCAATGCTCCATATAACTCGGCCCCTTTCAGAAAATCCCTCAACCACAGAGCCCATACTCTACGCTTTGGAATCCCCTTAAGGAACATCATTCTCGAATCAGCCCATTCCGTCTCGGGGGTCTGTCCCTCCCCCACTCATGTTGGAGGCCAGACCCGAATCTCTTATCCCTCATAGACTGCTGGTACATGCAACACCACACTTGGAGCATGCCCATTCTCATATCTGCCCGACTCGAACCAGGAAGACTGAACACTCCACTCTTGCAACTCCCGTGGTGGCTGTGTTACGATTGCACCTCATGTGCGAAAGCGCTTTGCGCATAACAATTCAAACTCTTAGTAACCAATGCACCTCAACTGCTGTGGCGCTTGTGCGCACTAAGATTAAGCCCAAGCTTTGCACCTGAACGTGCTGTGACGGATTCCCGCACTGAAGTTCTCGCACAAATAGGTCTCAAACCCAAATCACCTCTCAATATGCGGCGCTATGCAAACATGGCTGCAAATTGGCAGACGTGGCTACTGCACACCACCCGGCTAACCGGCATGTCTCCTTCTAGGAGATCAAGATGTCTAATAAGCCCACAAAAATAGGCCAACATAAAGTTTCTGATCAGATTACACCAACACCGTTACTCACGCGTCCGTAATTTACCGATGAGAATGTTCCCCTCACATTAACCAACTGCCAACCGTACTCGCAGAGAAAAATATAGTCATCAAACACGTCGTAACCCGGGTACTACCATTCGCCGAAATCACTAATGCCAACAACTCGCACCGAACAAAGCTTTCGAACATCACTGACAGAAACCAAACAACCAGGGTACTACCATTCGCCCAATTGCAAAGCCAACTCGAGACTACCATTCGCTCAAGTCCCACTGCCAACTAAATTCTCAACTCTGCCACAATACGTAAGATCGCACTGCAAGCCCTTCGCTGAAATGCCACTACAATGGCTAATAAGAAAAATTCGGCACAATTTTGGTATCCGGTTCTCAAGGGAAGAAAGATCTTCAACAAATCTCGACTGAAACCTGGATGCGACATTCCAAAGCTCCGATACCACTTGTCACGGGGTGCGGCTCACTAAGGTTCAGGCCGTCGAATTCGTGCAGCGGATCACGAATCACCCGTGCGCCTAGGAGACTTCCGAGTCTCCGTCCGGCTACCATCTACGAGATTACATATAATACCAACATTAGAGATATCATGCACTGGTCCATTGTGCTATGCGTAAAACGCTAGGCACCCGCCTGTCCTTTGCCTCCGACCAACTAAGGGCCGGTATCTCATACCCTTCAATATTAACCCGCAATGGCACTCGGCACTAAGGGTCACTCGCGTGCCCGAAGTGCAATTCCTCGTGCTCGACACTCACTCGGGACTTCCTAGGTGCAGTACCTTGGCGCCCTTGAGAGTACCTCACTCGAGACGGACAACCTTTTAGATCTTGGCTTAGATTCATGCCATCAATAGATATTTGCCCCTCACGATGTTTGGGACTACTTCGCATACCGACATATTACCTTCAATCCGCAATGTGGTGTTGTCTCGCAACCACATGTACAAGCCAACGATCCCCCGCAGCACAGCCGGAACCGATAGCTAATGCTTACGAGTAAGCTCACGAGGCGTATGATTTAAATGCGTGCCTCGATTTCCCTATCGACACAGAGGAAGTGTATATGGCCGACGGCATCCCTCCGGTCACACTTGAGCCTCAATGCCAACCTTAAGCCTAACGCAGACCACTCAGGTCCTACGCCGCCCTAACGATTTCCAACTCGCTCGGGAACTCCTCACACACTTCGAATGCTTAGAGTTGGCTCCCTAGAGGCCCCCCATACCTCTAGGAAGATTGCACGCTTGGTGCTCGACAGCACGAGGAAGACTGGCCGCTTGCCCACCATTGCCCATCTAAGGACTGTCCCCCCTATAATAGGCTTAGACAAATATTCCCTTATAATTGCACTAGACATTGATTGGCCGAGGAACCACATCGGGTGTAACTCCCTCATACGAACTCCAAATCCTAATCCGCTTGAACCGTAGAGTAGCTTACTACATTATCTATAAGTCCTCAAAGTTTCAGCCCCATCCGATACTCGAGGAGTGAGGAATTGCCTCTGCAATATTCTGAAACTACTACAATGCCACTGCACTGCAGCATCTCGATCCTTCGCATCGTTCGCTACTCAAACGGAACCGTCTAGTTGTGAAACTTGGTGGAGACCTTCCCAACACTCCAAGGAACTCCAAATTACAAGCATTTAACGAAATTCTTATCCTAAGGCCCTCTTCTCCCCGACTCAAGGTCCTGCTTGCGCACGGACACACTCCGGACGCCGACCACTGTCGCACGTCCCCAACCTTATTCGTGTCGCAGGGCAACTATCCAACATAATCCTTTGTAAGTCCGGGGCAATCCCGGGTACTCCGAATAATATGGAAAGCGCCCTGTGACACACAGAGTGTGCCGCGGCCCTGCCAGCATGTGCCGCGGCCCACGGTGCGGCCTGCTCGGCCAGAAGCTACCGAGCACTGCCGGTCGTGACTCGGCCAGAAGCTGCCGAGCACTACCGTCCGTGACTCGGCGATCTTGCACAGGCCCAGTTGCCCGGCCATGACTCGGCCGGGGCCAACTCCGACGGTCCGAACGACCCCGAAACCCGAACCTGAATACGAATCGATGATACGGTTACGACGTACTCGCAAAGACGAATCTAAGAGCTAAGAGAACACACAATTCCGACCACCCGAAGGCTCGGAATTCAACAACGGAAGTAATTACCCAAAACTTTGGGAAATTACGAAAATGGCCCAAAACGTCCGAAAATCACGATACGCGATCGAAACACCAAACCAAAGCTCGCAACATGAATAATAACATTAAATGAACTTACGAGAAACTCGAAACAACAGTTTCGGACGAGATTCGCAAAAATCGAACTCAAATGCGGAAAAGTCGCTAAAAAGCTCGGAACTCAACAAAACGATACCGAAACGAACTCGGATGACAAAAAGTGCAGAATTAATCATTCTCGAAATGACGAAGCGGTCATGAGCGAGTCGTCAAAACGGACTCCGGCCGAAAAAAGAAATTTACCGAAAATCGAAAATTGCGGATATTAGATTCTACCCTCCTTAAAAGAAGTTTCGTCCCGAAACTTAAAACAAGTAGGGAGAAGCAATATCCCGCCAGGAAAACTCAACGAGATACGCAAGGAAACGCGTAACTTACGCCCATCGGCGAAACGTTACAAGCAACGCAAAGGAATATACGGCGTGAAAACACGCTCCACGACGACCAACACAACATCGCCGTTAGGGATATAATAAAACCAACAAGTGACAAGCGTCATCAAATGGATAATACAATCAAGTCAATTATCCGAACAATCACAAAACACAACGAACGAAAATCAATACGATTGACCAACCCAACGGTTCATCAATCCAAACGCGAGCCAAACGCTGAAGAAATACGGAATTCCACCGCCCAAGGGTTGGAAGATCGAAAACGAGACTAATTTCCCGAACTTAAGGAAATTAGGAAGGAGCCTGAATGCTCAACAATCACGAAACGAGGACGAAAACCGAACAAACAAACGACCGAGACAACAAAAATCGAACAATCATGTCCGAAACACGAAGGATAATAAAATTCAAACAACAACTCCCAGGATGATCTGGTGAGAACTACAAGACATGCATTCCCATAAGATCCAACGGAAAGGGAATAGCGATTGAAAAGTCACAACGACAAGCGAGTTATTCGAAACAACACCACCTCGTTCGATCAACAAAAGCAAGGGATAGGGAAAGTTGAGAAAATGTCAACGAACATAAGCGAGTCGCAGTCGAAAACACGA
The DNA here is from genome assembly GCA_033398695.1 of Orobanche coerulescens. Lineage (NCBI taxonomy): Eukaryota > Viridiplantae > Streptophyta > Magnoliopsida > Lamiales > Orobanchaceae > Orobanche > Orobanche coerulescens. Next base: position 9,447,201 of record CM065814.1, read on the forward strand.
GTTCCAAATCCGATCCACTTGAATAAAGGAACTAATAGATCCAGATGATGTCACTTCCGAACAAGGTTCACAAGAATCGAACCGAACTCGAAAAAAATCACAGCGATAACCAGATCAACCCACAACAAGATCACAGTTCGTTCGGACGATGAAACCGAAACACAGAACAAGTTCAGAAAGTATCAACGAATACGAGCGAGTCGAAAGAATGGAGAAAGAGAAAATACAGAAGTCAAAATAGTACGGGTATTACCTCCGACCTCATCCACGAAATTCACAAAAACAGGAGCAAGGTAACAAGACATTAAACAACCGACACATAACGGAACGATCACCGATGCACACGTCCATACCAACCCAAGCTCTAACTGCTCGCACATGCGCGACAACGCATAAATCACCACGAGGCGACAATATTCAACACCAACATCCCGCCTCTCACAAGGGGCTAACACAACAAATGTGTGGAAAACGACTCAACGCTCACACCGCCAATTCGGTCATACTCGGGAGCAAACATCAAAATGACAACGCGAACATCATACATACATACCCAACCCTCAAACGAGAATGGATAGGTTTTAAAAACGAAAACCTCATTTTGAAAATAATTTAGAAGAACACCGGTTGATCTTTAGTATCACTTTTCAAAAAGTACAAACATGAAACATCGTTATCGAGACTTTGAAAACCATCATGCATTTGGTAAAAATGAGGACATCTTATTTTAGCGAAAGACTTTCAGAAATATTCGACCCTCGGGTCTAAGTATAAGTGTTTCTAAACATCAAAAATATCTCAAAATACTTTTGGTCCTCAATTGGAAATTTTTTTGAAATATATTGCGGCACGAGAAAGCATCTCGAAAACACCGCAAGAAAATAATTCATTTTAAAAGTACATCTCGAAATTTAATTTTCTAAGATACTCAAGGTTTCAAAAATCCAATAGGCCAGAATGCCCAAAACTCACACATATCGACGTTCACTAAAACATCTCCTAGTACACGCATCAAAACGTTTAAAACCAAGACAATACATATCTTTAAACAGAAATAAACGATAAAATACCATATTCAGAACAAAACCACTGACCCCATTCGAGGCCTCTAAGGACCCTCCCGCACTGGCTAGTGAACAAGTCGAACGCGTATAAGCAGAAAGCCTCCACAAGAGAACTTGTAAAACGTGCCAATTGATTCGAAAATCATCAGCAACGGACACAAACAACAATAAAAAGACATCACAAGCGACGACACTCCTCGTATAAATCAAATACGAGAGTCGACTAAATACATATCGTGAAATCAAAATCCACATAAGGATTCCATCACTTAACAAATAATCATGAAAATAGCTCGTGTCACACGAGGCACAACACAAAGAAGGGAGACTTACTTCCACAGGTCGCACGAAGATGATGATCGCCCCACGATACTAATCACGACCAACAAACTCAAACGACGCGTCGCGACACGACTCAGTCAGATAAAATCCGACGAAACAAGACTCAAACAACACGAATTGACCCGACAGCCTAGGTTTCCTCAACCTGGCGCTCTGATACCATTTATGTAACACCCCCAATCCACTCAGGGATATTACACGCCGTAGACCCTCTCCTCGAAGATCTACCAGGCTGGTAACAACATTTAACATCTCGACAATGCCTTCAAGGCTAAATGACTCGATGAACCGATTTGGTCTTTCAATAAAAATATACAACTCAATTACAACATATACCCACGCGAGGGTCAAAATCTGATAAACTCCCGTCTGGCGGGAAAAGATCTTGCGGCGGAAAAGAAAATACAACTAGACCAATACGACATCAACGGATCCTCGTGTGATTAGTATCGTTCATCTTTCATCATCCTTCGTGCCGACCTGTGTTATGCTCCAAAACACGAATGCAAAATAGACATCCACCCCGAATACTCGGGGTTAGCAAACTCCTTTGTTTTACTAGTGCAAGTACAAAGTGCAAATACGAGCCATACAATTCACATTCCACGAATAACAATAACCAGGAATCCTCAAAGATCCAAACGAAACGAAAAGTACTTCTCGAGGCAAGGGTTTGAGAAAACCTTTAAAAATCGAAATATCATAAACCAATGGAAATAATTTATAAAACGGTTTAGAATGCCATCGAGAGTTTTAATAGAAAACAATTTAGGATTATCAAATCCTACTTTTCAAAATCCAAAGGACAAAAGGGGTCACCGCCCCAAAGGTTTACTTTCCAAAAAAAATGACATTTACCAAACCGTTGGGATTTTAGCCCCAAATCCATAAAATGACTTTTACAAAACCATTGGGATTTTAGCCCCAAATCTCATCAACTCACAGTATACAAGAACGACCACAAGGTTCGTCTTCCAACGTCAAAATCCACAATTAAAGGATTTAACACAAACAACAAAATACTCTAGAGACATCCTAGCCAAGTAGGCCAAACGAACAACTTACCTCTTACACACTTAGTCAATGCATGCAATCATAAAAACCGTTCAAAAGCACTCATTTCCGGAAATGCCATAAATAAGTCACATTTATAAAATGCACCACAATTAACCGTCGATCCACGTCTCTGTGGACCCCTACCGAGACCCCGTCGGATCTAACCCGTAGTGGTTAAAAGCAAGCTCGTCGATCCACGTCTCTGTGGACCCCTACAGAGACCCCATCGGATCTAACCCGTAGTGAGCATACACACACACATTACTCATGCAAAACTAACATGCTAAGAATGTAAGTTCATTAAGAATACTCACTAGAGATGGCCATTAACTCGACACCATTATCAAACTCTTCAAAGCACAATAACAAGATTAATTACGGAATACACGATTCCATAACTTTAAACAATAGGAGTATGATCATCAAATCCTTCAACATTCAAAATAATCAAATCATAATCAATTCCCAAAACACGCCGTTCACAAAACACACACGCATTTTGAAAGAAAGCCTTTAACGAGGCCAAACCGAAATCTTTTGAAACTTCATTTCAAACAACCAAACAAACACACCAAGATGATCACCGATCATCATATCCACAAAATAAGAAAAGTATGGGCAAGGTACTTGCCTCGAATAAGAATAACGCGAAGAATCGACCGAAGTAGGTTGACATGAACCGCCTACGAACCCGCCGACTCCACCGATCGCCAACTCGCGTTCATAAACTACGAAGGACAATAAAAACGATGAAATGAATTCTATAACACGACTCAAAGCCTTTGAATTCAAAGAACGAACGACGAATGTTCAAGCGTTTCCCCCAAAACGGCCAAGAACACGATTCGTCCCGACAAAACACGAAAACGGAATTCCAAGTTGAAATATGGATATACAATCCATAGAATATGTTTAACAACATCATTGAACCATAATCGATCCATCAAAAACGGATGAAAAACGAGATCGAGGACAAATCTCCCAAAAATTCGATTCGAAAGAAATCAAGAAATATACTTCGATTCGACGAAGAACAATGGATTAAATGATGTTAAACACAAGAATACTACCAAGATTAATCATACCCATCATGAATTAATCAATAATACGGAACGAATCGGACAAAAACGCAAAAACCCCCAAATTCACGAAATTAGGGTTCTAAGGAAGATTACCTTGATTCGCTGGATCAAAGGATGATAACGGATGATTGATTGATGATATGAACTCAAGAACTTAATGGATTTGTTGTTAAACAACATGGCTCCATGGTAAGATCACCCTCAGCCGCGGAAGAGAAGGAGAAGAAGGAGAAAAATGGCCAAAAACCCGTGTGCAGGGCCATAAATAGGCTGCACAGTGTGCCGCGGCCCGGGAAGTGTGCCGGCACGAGCCCAAAAATGGCTCCCGGTGGTTGGCGGTGTGCAGCGGCCGGCAGCGTGTGCCGCGGCACCAGTCTGATCGATTTGGCGAAAAATGCCACGAGTGTGCGCGGCCCTGCCCGGCATGTGCCGCGGCCGCAGTGCGGCTGCTCGGCGAAGCTGCCGATCCGCTGCCGGCCGTGACTCGGCGAAGGCTGCCGAGCACTACCGGCCGTGACTCGGCGATCTTGGCTGGGCCCAGGTTGCCGGCCATGACTTTCGGGGCCAACTCGACGGCGAACGACCCGAAACCCGAACACGAATACGAATCGATGATACGGTTCTGACGTACTCGCAAAGACGAATCTAAGAGCTAAGAGAACACACAATTCCGACCACCCGAAGGCTCGGAATTCAACAACGGAAGTAATTACCCAAAACTTTGGGAAATTACGAAAATGGCCCAAAACGTCCGAAAATCACGATACGCGATCGAAACACCAAACCAAAGCTCGCAACATGAATAATAACATTAAATGAACTTACGAGAAACTCGAAACAACAATTTCGGACGAGATTCGCAAGAATCGAACTCAAGTGCGGAAAAGTCGCTAAAAAGCTCGGAACTCAACAAAACGATACCGAAACGAACTCGGATGACAAAAAGTGCAGAATTAATCATTCTCTAAATGACGAAACGGTCATGAGCGAGTCGTCAAAACGGACTCCGGCCGAAAAAAGAAATTTACCGAAAATCGAAAATTGCGGATATTACAATTGTAAGGCAACTCAACTTCTTTATTGTGCCTTAAATCCGGAAGAACACAACCGGATATCATCATGTGATAGTGCCAAAGAAATTTGGAAAATGCTTGAGGTAACACACGAAGGTACGTCTCAAGTCAAGGAGAGGAAAATTAACATGCTCCTTCACAAGTACGAATTATTCCAAATGAAGGACGATGAATCCATCACGATAATGCTTGATCGTTTTTCGGTTATTACTAATGGATTAGCATGTTTCGGGAAACCACTTTCGAGTAGTGAGAAAGTAAAGAAAATTCTCCGATCACTACCTCGAGAATGGGACAGTACAATTACGGCCATAATGGAATCAAAGGATTTAAATACTTTTGATTTTAGTGCTCTCATTGGTTCTCTTATCAACTACGAGATTGTTCTAAAATCTCGGAATGCCAAACCGAAACCGAAGGAGAGGTCGATAGCCATGAAGGCTAAGATGTCAAGAAAGAAAGAAGAAATCCCGGTGGACGAAAGCGACGAAGAATCGGCATATTATGCCAAGAACATTAATAAGTTCCAACACTTATTAAACCGGAGGAAGAAGGACATTCAAGCGGGCGAATCTAAGAAATTTGACAACACCTGTCGATTATGTGGTAAACCAGGCCACTTTGCTAAGAATTGTCGGGTTAAACCCAAGGAGGTCTTAGTTGCAACATGGAGTGACGAAGATCCTGATGAAGACTTCATCGATCAAAATAACCTTGCATTTATGGCCCAGAGTTCATTGGACGATAGCGACGTCGAAAGCCAAGTAAGTAACTCTTACGACGAACTTTTTGAAGCATTCGATTTATTATGTACCGATTATCAAAATGCTTTAAAAGAAATTAAATCCCTTCAATTTTAAAAATAAATCATTGGAAAATGAGAATTCTAAAATTCTAGAAAAGGGAAAATTTGTTGAGATCGATCATTCAAAATGCGTTGAAAACGAGAATATTTTAAAGAATGATCTTGTTAAAGTTCAAACCGAGCTCAAAAATTTAACGAAGAAATATTCACTTGGGAACGAGAAATTTGAAAACATGCTCTCGGTTCAAAAATACACATTAAATAAAGAGGGGTTAGGATTCAAACCGCGTTCTAAAAACGAATCCGTAAATTTCAAAATACCCCGGTGTGAAAAATGTTTGAAAATTGGGCATCACATTTCGAACTGCAAAAGCCCAAGACAGACGATTAAAGTCAAGAAAATTTGGGTTCCTAAAGGAACAATTGTTTCAAATATCATCTACGTCTCGAAAGAAAAACCGACTTTCGGTTGAATCCCCAAAAACTAGTTTTAACAATTGGTATTATACTCAGGGAGAGTAATATCTTTAAAGGGGAGATATTAATTTCAGGGGGAGTTTTATACCGTAGTATTACATATTTTTATACTATTGCATACATTTCATGCATATTTTTTTTGTTTATTGGTATCCTCTATATTTTATACTTTTTGCTGAATACAAAAAGGGGGAGAAGGAGTTGAATCGGATAAAAGCGTCATGAAAGATATGACGAGAAAAATAAAAAGTGAAAAGGAAAAGAAAGCACACAAAAAGGGGGAGAAACGAAGTAGTTGAAAAATGAAAAACGAAGAAGTCGAAAAAGAGAAGAAAAAGAAAAAGGATTGGAGAAACTAACGAAACGATCAAAGCCGAAAAACTTTGAAACATACATATACATATAATTTTATTTTGCAGGTTTTATTCAATTCAAGAGTTGTTTTGTAATCATCAAAAAGGGGGAGATTGTTGGAATATTTATTCCACATATTCATAAATAATGTTTTGATGATTAAGTTTCTAAACAAAACAAAACAAAAAAGGCAAAGTAAAACGACGAAGGAATCGAAGACGCAAAAAGCTGGACAAAATACAAAGCTAGCGCACGCTAGAAATATAAGTTAGCGCACGCTAATGGGTCCCGGCTGTAGATCAGAAGAGTTCGAAGTAACATGAAGTGAAGTCACCTGATGAGGATAGCGCACGCTACACGTGATGATTAACGCACGCTATCGAGCCAATATTACCGTTGTGAAGAGATTCAAACACAGAATGATGTATGCACTGAAGTAAGCTTAGCGCACGCAAGAGGTGATATTTAGCGCACGGTAAATATCAGTTTGAATCAAGTCAATCAATCCGTTCGGGAGAATCTGCTACAAGTCAAAAAGCATTAACGGATATATGACGCATGCAATGATGCAAGATTAGCGCACGCTACAAAAGGAGTATTAGCGCACGCTAACAGTCAGAGACAGTAGCCACTAGACTGAAACTGGAAGACGTTAACGTATGTAACATGCAGATCATAACATACGCTAAGGCAAAAACATGCGATAGTGTACGCTAAGGAAGTCAGCCTAGCGCACGCTAATAATAACTGGCAGTAACGGCTAGTTTGTGGAAGAAGGCTATAAATACCAAATGAGTTGGTATCATTCCACACAACAACATTGAGAAATTCATATACACTTGAGATATCATTGTAAACATTATAGTTGTTGCTCTTGAGCTTATATTAGAGTGATTGAGTGTTATACACAAAATCATACACGAGTGATAAAAAGAAAAGATACCATTGGATTCGGTGTTATTAGGATCAAGGATCCGGCATTGTTAGAATCACAATCGCTATCTTAGTGAAGTTTATCTAGTACCAATAGAAAGCTAGAGTGGTTGATTCCTTATCCAATAGAAAAGTAAAAACGGTTTACTCGGACCGATAAAGACGAGCTTGTAACGGTTATCCCTCGACTGATAGAAGAGAGGTGCAGAGGTTTTGATCTTTAGCCTATTGAAAAAGATACATCTAGAGAGGAGCTAGGCATGTTTGGCCAAACCTCTATAAATCCGCGTGTCACTTAATTTCCGCATTTAATTTACGCTTCCGCACAAATGGCGCAAATACCGATATACTACATCATTACCAAGTATCTAACTTAACATAGTTTAGCCTATGGAAGATACTCATTTGGTTCTTCCTTACATTTTACCAAGTAATAAATATACATTTGAATATATAAATATGACATCATCAAAATCTAATAAGTATTCCTAACAAGTTGGCTCAAATACCAAGGAGTGGTGGATTGACATTGGAGCAACTAGGCATATATGTACCAACAAATCAATATTCTCCTCATTGGTAGAAACTGATGCCGGTGAAATACTGTATATGGGAAATTTTGCAACCTCAACTATCTTGGGCGAAGGCACGGTGATCTTAAAGATGACGTCTAGAAAGGAAGTGACTCTTAAACGTGTGGTATATGTGCTTAATATGTAACATCCCCAAAACCGTATGGGAATATTACACGCCGTAAACCCTTTCCGCAAGGATCTACCAGGCTAAACGTCCATAAACAACCAAATGCTTGCCCGGACAGGGTCAAATAATATAATAATACAGACCGTTAAGGTCACTTACACATAAACACATAGACCGATGAGGTCACACAACTCTATCGACAAGACTGACTAACAACATTACCCACGCAGGGGTCGAAATACAATACATCGGAAGACTGAAATCAACTCTGACAACACAACAAAAATAAAACAACTCTCGACTCATGATTAGTATCGCAGCTCGTCATCCTCTTGTGCCAATCCTGTGACTGCTCCCCTGAATCTGCATGTACCTGGACGCAAAACAGACATCCACCCCCCGAATACTCGGGGGTTAGTAAAACTCAACTGTTTTACTAGTGCAAGTATCAAACCATACGAAATGTAACAGGCAAAAAAAAGCAACTACGAATTTAATATGGAAATCCATTATCAAAATGTTCCCGAGAAGTTTTAGAATTTCGAACTCAAGTAAGAGATATTTGAAAAGGAACACATCATCTCGAGGATTTTTAAAGCAGAAAATCTTTTGGACCTCGAGTCCCAATTTACAAAACCTTTTCGTAAACAATAGGGCCTTAGCCCGATTCTCGTTTCAAAGCATACTAAATAATATATCATTATGAGTCCGAGATCCATATTTAAAATGTTACCCGAACAATCACTGCTACACGATCACTGTTCGTACACATCATGTACCGAACTCCGGAGGCCTCGACGGACCTTACCCGGACCACACACACTGTTCGTACACATCATGTACCGAACTCCAGAGGCCTCAACGGACCCTACCCGGCTACAACATCGTTCGTACACATCATGTACCGAACTCCAAAGGCCTCGTCAGACCCTACCTGGATCACACACCTTGTCCGTACACGTCATGTACCGGACTCCAGAGGCCTCGTCAGACCCTACCTGGTTCACACACTTTGTTCGTACACATCATGTACCGAACTCCAGAGGCCTCGTCAGACCCTACCTGGATCACACACACATCGACTCGACACAATTCATAATCATTAAATGTCAAGTCATTCCACATTACGCCGAAATGTACAATCAAGCATGTAAACCAAAACAACACAAACATCATGGTCATCACAACGACTCTTAACCAACACAACACACATTCGGTACACAATACATTGAACAAACATGTGTACAACCATCTCATATGTACATCGCAATCCTGCACAAATGGCACAACGCCTAACACGTATACCAATATATCACTATTATCACAAAGCCTTCAAATTTCGGAAAACACAACCAACTCAACGGAACATATTTACGGAGGCAAGCAAAATCGTCATACAACTCATACGTAATTACTATTCACAAGATACAAGTCGTATAATAAGATACTTGCCTTGAATTATTGACGACACAACGAACGGAAAGGAAAGTCACCGACGAACGCTAGGAACCAACGAAACCGAACCTAACGATTCGAAGCATACAATCACAACCATTTCTAAATGAATACGGAATCGGAATACACCCGAAAACCCGCCTACGATTCATGTATATTCGCATATAAACAACAACGAGGGCGGACCACAACCAAACACTCTCGGTTCCGTAAAATCACGAAATATACCATGAATCCGTAGGGAAACTAAGAATACCAACAAGATTAATCATATTCATCATGAATTAATCGACAAAACGGAACGAATCGGACAAAAACGCGAAAATCCCCAAATCTACCCAAAAGTAGGATTCTAAAGATCTAACCTTGATTCGCTGGATCGAAGGATGTTATAGGATGATTGATCGGTGATATAAACTCAGAAACTTCATGGATTTGTCGTCCAACAACATGGTTTCGTCTCCTCCAAAACCCCAGCCTCGGACCGAAGGGAAATGAAATGAAAAATGGTGAAAAAGTCAGTGCATCATTTATATCTTGGGGAACTAGCGTGCGCTAGCCTTCCCGACTAGCGTGCGCTATCGGCCCGATGTCGGCCGAGCACTCTCGGCCATGGCCCGCATGACCCGGCACCACCGACAGTCTGCCGACCATGACTCGACGCCCGACTCCGCTAGCGTGCGCTACGACCGGAAGCTGCGCGCATGCGGCACATGTCATAGCCCGGACTAACAAACTCATCCCGTGCGTCGCTAGTCGGCCGACGGCGTGCGCTACCCTGCCGATTAGCGTGCGCCACGGCCAAGCGATGGCGTGCGCTACTGCCCGATCTGGCCGAGTCGAGAACCTCGAAATCCCTCTGCCCGGGCCCGATAGCGTCTGCGGTGACTCGGCAGCGTGCGCTACCTGCCGAGCTAAGCGCGCGCGGCGTCCGGGCGTGGCGTGCGCTCGCCGGTTCTGTCGTGCTGCTCGGCGATGCCCGGCACTTCCGGATCGCGCATCGGTCCGGCCGGTGCTTTCGGCCGCCACGACCCGGCGCCTCGATTTAAGCGCGCAGGCGGACACGACGAAAAGTTTGCGGACGACATCAACGACTCGAAATGAAAACGTAATACCATAATTAATCATACACGACCAAGAAACAGGTCGAGACAACAATTACAGATACGGATACCCGTAACTTTCAAGAAATTACAAAATGGCCCAAAACGCCCACGATACGTGATCGAATAACCAAACCGAAGTTCACAACACGTCTAACAAAGTTAAACGGACTTGCGGGAAACTCGAAACAGCAGTTTCGGACGAGATTCGCAAGAATCGAACTCAAGCGCGGAAAAGTCGCTAAAAAGCACGGAACTCAACAAAACGACACCGAAATGAACTCGGATGTCAAAAAGTGCAGAATTAATCATTCTCAAAATGACGAAACGGTCACGAGCGAGTCGTCAAAACGGACTTCCGCTGAAAAAAAGAAATTACCAGAAATCGAAAATTGCGGATATTAGATTCTACCCTCCTTAAAAGAAGTTTCGTCCCGAAACTTAAAACAAGTAGGGAGAAGAAATATTCCGCCAGGAAAAACTCAACGAGATACACAAGAATGCGTAACTAACGCCCAACGGCGAAATGTTACAAACAACGCAAAGGAATATACGGCGTGAAAACACGCTCCGCGACGATCAACACAACGCCACTGCCTATGATTTGAAACAATAACGAGCAATTTACGTCACATCATATGCACACATTAAATCAAAGAAACGCACGCGACAACAAGCCGCACCCGACTAGAACGGCTTTGTGAAAGAAACAAATAGAGTAACATGATAGAAATCATTCCATTACTCATCAACAAGAAAATGTCCGACGTCAAAACACAAACAATTCAAGATAACAGAAAACGAGAATACTGGATATTACATTATATCATACAAAAAATAAGTTTCGTCCCGAAACTTAAATTAAGGTTATCACAATGATACGAAACAAAATATAACGACACATAATAAAATACCATGATCATGACCCCGCGGTCCGCTGTCACGCCTCTGTATGTTCAACAACTATACAGGAACTTATTCAAAACAGAATATCATTTAACAAGTTCCAAACGTAAAAACGTCACAAAATACCCCTCTACATGAGAAACAATCCGCGCAACTAGTACCAAAAACGCTATCACTGGACATCGCTGCGCCCTCCGGAAGTAGGAATGGTACTCCGGTCCCTTATCATCTTGGCAACAATCTCGCAGTACTGAACTCGATGCCCCTCGTGTCCACAATTATAACAAGTCACGGGTGGTTTCTTACAATGCGCGCGTTCATGGCCTAGAACGTTACAGTTGAAACACCTAGGAGCATTACCAGAACTCAAAGACACCGGCTTGGGTCATTTGGATTCTCTAGCTGACCAAGAAGGTCCCATACTCGGCTGATACGAAGGTTGAGGTCTGGGAATCCTAATTCCCTTACTTCCCGATGCGTCAACGGAGATCTTCTGCTTCTTCGCTACTGATACGGACTCGGTGGACATTATAGCCATTTCAAATGCTAAGGCTCGATCTTGATAGTCCTTCAGAGTTGTACACCTAAAAGGGGCCATACACTGCCGAACCTGAGGTTTCATACGCATATCAAAGTAACGAACCTTATCTGTCTCACTTCGTACTTGATCTCGAGCGTAACACAGCTGTCGATTGTAATCGACTATTGCTTGAGATATAGACACATCCCGGGGCGTAGCCGAGAAGAAGTCAACAATTATACGTTCCTTAACAGGCGGCGGACAATACTCGGCCTCCATAGCAGTCTTGAATTCGGCCCAAGTAGCTGTACGATCACTAGGCGCTACGGCCTCCCACCAATGTGCCGCTTCCCTGTCAAGCAGGTATTGGGCGATGGGTACTCTTCTCTCATCGGGGCAAGCTACAACATCAAATGCCCTGTCCAACTGGAAGAGCCAGTCCTCCCAGCCTAACGAATCCGAAGAACCTACGAAACGGGGCGGGTGCATTCTCATCACAACTCGTAACCACTTACTAGCTCCGTTATCCTCATCCGGAATCCCGTCACGGTGCGGTCGATTCACATGCGCCATCGGTCACCACGACGAAGGATCGTGGCGGCACCAATGTCAACCCTACGACCACGTCCTCGTCCTCGACCTCTCGGCATACCGAGCGGACGATCAATCGAATAACACAACTAAATAAACATCACAACGTCAACATAGGACGATAAATAGCGGCACGATATAACATCAACCCCAAGTCATTACACACGTGCACGAACTAACACTGTAATTTTAGAACTTCATTCAAAAAATAATTCACACAGTCACATTAACGAGATGTTTGGATTTTATCAAATCAAACACGGTCAAAACCACACACGTATCGTAAGGACCACACACTAGCAACGAAATAAAATATTTAGGTATTATTCAAATGATAAAATTTTAAAATTCTTAAGTTTGAAAAATTTGGTGAAATGAAATTTTTGAAAACACTTTTAATACCTCGGTCGTTCAATAAAAACCATGTATCTCAACATTTAGAAAACACTGAAACATTCTCCGGCGAGCACAACAACACCACAAACTTATGACAGCCACTTAGCCCCAACACGTGGACATATGAAGTTCAAAATTCCGAAAACCAAAAATCGTTCTGCAAAATAAAATTTTTTTTCCAAAATCCTTTAGTCCATAACCAAAACGACGGTAATATTTTACAATGTCTGAAGTACTTCAAAACACATTTTTTCAAATACCGTCTGATTGTGTCAATTGAAAATACACGGCCAATTTGTCAAATTTTAACAAATTGGAGGAATAACCAACACGACTCTACCAAATACTCTATAAATGGTCTTCACGTGATTAGTATCTTCGTCTCCCATCATCCTTCGTATCGATCCTGTGGCTCGCTCCCGGCTACTGCAAGTACACGGGCCTTGTCTGAGACATCCACCCCCCGAATACTCGGGGGTTAGCAAAACTCCACTGTTTTTCTAGTGCAAGTATAGAACAGAAGTACAATCCATACACAACGTGCTTCAAGAATATAATAATCTTGAATATATTTCCCGAGATAATTCACTTAATCGAAACAGTTTGATTTATAAAATGTAGGAATAGAACCATGTATTTCATACAAAATATTTTATGATCTCGGGAGTTTGAAAACATTTGAAATAAAGGAATTCTCAAGCCCTTCGAAAACACTTAGGGACATGGCCCAAAATCATCTTTCCAAAATACGATTCCAATAATAAAACGCGGTTTCACAACCCAATTCACAACACACGGGGTCCAAGATCCGAATCATAAGCCACAGGGTCCACGACCCGAATCACATAACACATGTTCCTAAGGATTATTCGCGTCCCGTGCTAACAAGCCACGGACCTCAGATGCTCCCATAGAACATACCCGAGTAAATAACCCAATAGGAAGCCATACCAAATCACATGTCCTCATGGCAACAACCACAGAACCATTCCAAACCACAACCATAAGTTATCCCGGCATCGGGCTAACAAGCCACGAACCTCGGAGTCCCCGCAAGACATACCCGATGATAACCCCACAAGTTATCTCGACATCGGGCTAGCAAGCCCCGAACCTCGGAGTCCCCGCAAGACATACCCGGATTGGATAACCCTACGGTCATGCCCGACCCATACTAGCAAGTATGGATCCCGGATATTCAACAATCCTACCCGGAGGCACATCACTATCAATGATCACATAACAATGAGCAAAATATCAAGCCAAGCAACACTTAAACATCACAACCTCCTTTCAAAGGAGTATCAACTAATATCACACCCAATACGTTCTTACCGAACAAGTACACATAACAATACGTAATCCCAGTCATATGATTACGGTCTATTAAACTCACTCAAAGTGGTCATAGCATCTTTTCAACATACAAGACCAACACACATATCCCGAGAACACATATATTCACGTAGTACACGAATTATCGTTGAAAGACAACATTTATCGAGAACATACCGATCCCTTTTTACGTTCATTAAACATTGGGTTTCGTATATAATCATTTATCAATAATTACGCCTACGAAACATGAAATGTATGGACAAGATACTTGCCACAGTATTACGGCGAAGCAGCGAGCGGCACGATCGGGCAACCTTCGAACCTCCAAAAACGATCAAGACTTCGACAGCCCACGAATACTACGAAAATAGCATCACCACGAATCAATAACACTAATCGAAATCCAAAACGATCCTAAAAACGACAAGGATCTAAGTATTCTCAAAGAAATCAAGAATCGTTGATCCGGGCGATAAAAATCGATTAACGGTTAACAAAATCTGAAGATTACGGTGAAGACAACCAAAAATACACAACCGATCGGATGAGATCGGTTAAGAATCACAAATCCAAGGAAAAACCCCAAATTCAAGAAACTAGGGTTCTAAGAATAGATTACCTTGATCTGGGCCAAGAAGACGATTAGATGTTGTTAAACATCTACAAATCCGCTCAGAGATGAAGCTAGAAGAAAAAGATCGGTCCTAATCGCCTCTGGATCTCACTCCCGTCGGAAGGGATGAAGAAAAGTGGAAAAATGACGACTTAATGCTGCTTTGTCGGTATTTATCTTTGAGCCGATTATTAGCGCGCTAAACACCTGCATTAGCGTGCGCTAATGGGGTCATCGCTCGAGAGAAACCGCATATAACACGGTTAGCGTGCGCTAGCAAAAGCCGTAGCGTGCGCTAACGGGTCACAAAACGATCCGGTAGCCTGGGCGACCGCACTGCCGGGTAGCGTGCGCTAGAAAGAAGAGAGAGCGTCGCTAAGCGATCGATAGCGTGCGCTAGCTATCGGCCTTAGCGTGCGCTAACAAAGCTCGATCCCGATCCGGTAGCTCTTGGATCGCCTCTGAAGCGCCGATTAGCGTGCGCTACACATTCAGTAGCGTGCGCAAAACACCACGCAGTAGCGTGCGCTATGCCTCAAGCATTAGCGTGCGCTACACCACAAAAACTCAAAAACTCACATAGTGATCCGAAACGCCTCCAAACACGTGTCCCAACAAGACACACCCAAACATGGCACGAAATTCCAACTATGAGGACAATGACAATCCGATAAAAACCAGAAAACTCAACGATTCCGGAACAAAAATCTCGGGTATTACATTCTACCCCTCTTAAAAGAAGTTTCGTCCCCGAAACTTGAAACATAAAACTAACTCCACAAGACAAACTCAGATAACACACGATATCCGTTGCCGAAATAACAAAACACGACGAACGAAAATCAATACGGTTGAACAATTCAACAGTACATCAACCAAAACACGAGCTATTCGCTGAACCAATACGAAATTCCACAGCTCAAGGGTTTAAAGATCGAACACAAAACTAATTTCCTGAACTTAAGGAAATTACAATGGAGTCCTAACGCTCAACAATCACGAAACGAGATCAACAAAAACCGAACAATCAAACGATTGAATTACAACGATCGAGGCACAAAAGTCAATCAGTCATGTTCGATTCCTGAAGAACAATAATACTCAAAACAACAACCCCAAAGTTCACATCTCGACTCGACACAATATACGATCCGGTGAAGACAACAAGATGTGTATTCACATAAGATCCACAGGAAAGGGAATAGCAATTGGAAAGTCATAACGACAAATGGGTTATTCTGGAACAATACCACAACTTGTTCGATCAACCAAAAGCACAAGACAGGACAAGTTCAGAAAATATCAACGAACATAAACGATTCGACAGAGTCGAAAGTACAGAGTTCAAAATCCGATTCACTTCAAATAAAATAAGTTAATCTCCGGAATATCGAAACAACAAAACGAGGGAAATAAGATAACAAACAACTGATAGGCTAAGCCACTCAGGGGCTTCTCGGAGTCGATCCAGATATCGGTGCTCAATTCCGCGCCCCGGAAGGCTCGGTAACCATCTCGCAAAACTGAACTCAGTGTCCCTCGAGTCCGCACCTGTAACACGTTACTGGCGGAGAAGGACAATGTGCACGAACATGTCCCGCCACATTACAGTTAAAACATCTCCTGGCTTTACCAGGAGTCAGAGCAGACGACTTGGAACTCTCAGTTCCACGCATCGAGCGATGGAGCTTCACAGCGGAAAGGCTACGACATTGAAAACTAGAAACACCAACTCCTGCACCGTCCACACGGTCATCGGACTTCCTCTGCTTCTTCGACTCGGACACACACTCCGACGATAACGAAGCTAGTTCACGGGCTAATGCTCGATCTTGATAGTCCCTCAACGAAGTGCAATTGAATCCCGACATATACACGCGAATATCCGGCTTCATCCGTCTGTCAAAGTGAAGGATCCTCTCTTCCTCGGTTCTCACCCGGTCTCGCACATAACTGAGTTGTTTGCTATAATCAATGATAGCTTGCGACACCGATATATCTTGCGGTTCTGCCAAGTAGAATTCGCGACTCCTCTGCTCTCTAATCGGTTTGGACGAACTCGGCTTCCATAAATGCAGAACTCCACCCACGTGACATCACGATCACGAGGTTTAACAGCTTCCCACCAATTAGCAGCATCTTTGTCGAGAAGGTACTGAGCGATAGGTACCTTCCGCTCTTCAGGACATCCGACAGCCTCGAAAATCTTTCCCA
The DNA here is from genome assembly GCA_033398695.1 of Orobanche coerulescens. Lineage (NCBI taxonomy): Eukaryota > Viridiplantae > Streptophyta > Magnoliopsida > Lamiales > Orobanchaceae > Orobanche > Orobanche coerulescens. Next base: position 9,464,225 of record CM065814.1, read on the forward strand.
ACTGGAAAATCCAACCATCTCAGCCCAACACATCCGCAGCACCGGCGAATCGAGGGGGATTCATACGAACTACCTCGCGAAGCCATTGATTTACACCAACGTTCTGACTCGCGTCAATGCTACATTGAACCACCTGGGTCAACTGAGTCATCTGAGTCGCTACTTGTTGCAATATAGTAGCAACACCCAAACTAAAATCATTCCCAGCGGCATTCTCTCGATTCCGCATCTGATCATTGTGGCCATCAGCGCCACGGTTACGACCACGACCTCTGCCCCTCGGCATACTAACAAACAATCAATCTAGGGTAACGAAAGATCATAACTCATAGCAAGATATTCACATCTCTGTCTTTAATCCAACATCATTAAATCATATACATATTACCATTTAATTCCAGCTAGAGCACAATATACAAACTATTTTACTAAAAATCTTCATTTATAATGCCGTTGTTATGCGATTTATAATGCAAAGAAATTGAAATCATCCATTATATCAAAATCATTTTCTCATACGGTTTCATGCGGAACTCACCAAGTTGAAAACCATTTTCAAAAACGTTCCAAAATGCCAGAAAGGCCGATGACGGTAATACTTTCCAAATACTCCCCAAAAGTCATTTTCCAAATACCAAATACCGTCACCAAATACCATTTGAAATTACAAGCGTAGACGTGAAAACTCAATAGTTTCAAAATATATGTTAAATCACCCAACAAAAGAGTTAGGAAAAAGGGTCAACGAAATAATTCAAATTTACAAACCCAAAAGGTCATTTTGAAACACACACTATTTGGTAAAAGTACCCAAAAAGTCACTTTGGACTTTACACGCATGGATAAGAACACGTTCAAGTTACACATAACCACACACAACAATTGTTATTCATGAACATATACCAAATAATGCCGAAAGTCGAAGGTTACAAATAAACAACAACATACGAATCCAAACGCCAACAATTTACATTCTCACTACATATCGTTTAACCGGAAAAGTTGAAGGCGAAAGTCACGTCTCAAGTAAACTATTGGTAGACCTCGTTTAAGCATTTAAAATATTTTGAAAATTTTCAATGCAGATGAAAATATAATATGTGTAGTTTGAATTCTCAAAATCTTTGGTCTCGAGGTCATCATACGAAAATCAAATCATTTTTCCTTCTCATAGGATATTTTTAAATAGAATTTACGTGACTTCCCCAAAACATTTGAAATTGAAATACCACATTGATAAACTTTTATTGAGTAACCAATCCAAAACATCACTCCTGTAAAAACGATTTTACACAAAGATGTAAATATATATATACATACATACCAGTACTACTCTTTATTCCAACACAATACGAGAATCAAACAAGTATGGAGTAAGTATTCACGAGGCACAATTAAACTCCACATAATAACATAGAATCACTTAAACTCGTATAATACGAGACACAACAAGGTAGAGAGACTTACATCCACAGATCGCACGAAGATGATGGTTGCACCTCGATACTAATCACGACCGACAACTCAGACGACGCGTCGCGACACCACTCAGTCAGACCAAATCTGACAAGACAAGACCCGACAACACACAACTCAACCCGACAGCCTAGGTTTCCTCAACCTAAGCTCCGATACCATATTCTGTAACACCCCCAAACCACTCGGGAATATTACAGCGCCGCAGACCCTCTCCGCGAGGATCTACCAGGCTAAATACAAAACAATGCGTCACTTCACATGCCGACATGGCTACATAAAGGACCATTAGACCGATTAGGTCTTATATCACAACACACACAACAATACATACAAGACCCTTGCCCAGCACACATACCCACGCAGGGGCTAGAATACGATAACACTTCCATAATTCGAGAAAATAACACATCGGAGGAATAACCAACACGACTCTACCAAATACTCTATAAATGGTCTTCACGTGATTAGTATCTTCGTCTCCCATCATCCTTCGTATCGATCCTGTGGCTCGCTCCCGGCTACTGCAAGTACCGGACGTCTGAGACATCCACCCCGAATACTCGGGGGTTAGCAAAACTCCTTTGTTTTGCTAGTGCAGTATAGAGCAGTACAAGCCATACACAACGTGCTTCAAGAATATAATAATCTTGAATATATTTCCCGAGATAATTCACTTAATCGAAACAGTTTGATTTATAAAAGGTAGGAATAGAACCATGTATTTCATACAAAATATTTTATGATCTCGGGAGTTTGAAAACATTTGAAATAAAGGAATTCTCAAGCCCTTCGAAAACACTTAGGGACATGGCCCAAAATCATCTTTCCAAAATACGATTCCAATAATAAAACGCGGTTTCACAACCCAATTCACAACACAAGGGGTCCAAGACCCGAATCATAATCCACAGGGTCCACGACCCGAATCACAAAACACATGTTCCTAAGGATTATTCGCGTCCCGTGCTAACAAGCCACGAACCTCAGATGCTCCCGTAGAACATACCCGAGTAAATAACCCAATAGGAAGCCATACCAAATCACATGTCCTCGTGGCAACAACCACAGAACCATTCCAAACCACAACCATAAGTTATCCCGGCATCGGGCTAACAAGCCACGAACCTCGGAGTCCCCGCAAGACATACCCGATGATAACCCCACAAGTTATCTCGACATCGGGCTATCAAGCCCCGAACCTCGGAGTGCCCGCAAGACATACCCGGATTGGATAACCCTACGGTCACGCCCGACCCATACTAGCAAGTATGGATCCCGGAGATTCAACAATCCTACCCGGAGGCACATCACTATCAATGATCACATAAAAATGAGCAAAATATCAAGCCAAGCAACACTTAAACATCACAACCTCCTTTCAAAGGAGTATCAACTAATATCACACCCAATACGTTCTTACCGAACAAGTACACATAACAATACGTAATCCCCGACAAAGGATTACGGTCTATTAAACTCACTCAAAGTGGTCATAGCATCTTTTCAACATACAAGACCAACACATATATCCCGAGAACACATATATTCACGTAGTACACGAATTATCGTTGAAAGACAACATTTATCGAGAACATACCGATCCCTTTTTACGTTGATTAAACATTGGGTTTCATATATAATCATTTATCAATAATTACGCCTACGAAACATGAAATGTATGGACAAGATACTTGCCTCAGTATTACGAGCGACGAAACGACGAACGGGCACGATCGGGCAACCTTCGAACCTCCAAAAACGATCAAGACTTCGACAGCCCACGAATACTACGAAAATAGCATCACCACGAATCAATAACACTAATCGAAATCCAAAACGATCCTAAAAACGACAAGGATCTAAGTATTCTCAAAGAAATCAAGAATCGATAAAAATCGATGAACGGTTAACAAAATCTGAAGATTACGGTGAAGACAACCAAAAATACACAACCGATCGGATGAGATCGGTTAAGAATCACAAATCCAAGGAAAAACCCCAAATTCAAGAAACTAGGGTTCTAAGAAGAGATTACCTTGATCTGGGCCAAGAAGACGATTAGATGTTGTTAAACATCTACAAATCCGCTCAGAGATGAAGCTAGAAGAAAAATATCGGTCCTAATCGCCTCTGGATCTCACTCCTGTCGGAAGGGATGAAGAAAAGTGGAAAAATGACGACTTAATCTTTGTTGTCGGTATTTATCTTTGGGCCGATTATTAACGCGCTAAACACCCTGTATTAGCGTGCGCTAATGGGGTCATCGCTCCAGAGAAACCGCATATAACACAGTTAGCGTGCGCTAGCCAAAAGCCATAGCGTGCGCTAACGGGTCACAAAACCGATCCGGTAGCCTGGGCCGAGAACCGCACTGCCGGGTAGCGTGCGCTAGAAAGAAGAGAGAGCGTCGCTAAGCGATCGATAGCGTGCGCTAGCTATCGGCCTTAGCGTGCGCTAACAAAGCTCGATCCCGATCCGGTAGCTCTGGATCGCCTCTGCCGATTAGCGTGCGCTACACATTCAGTAGCATGCGCTAAACACCACGCAGTAGCGTGCGCTATGCCTCAAGCATTAGCGTGCGCTACACCACAAAAACTCAAAAACTCACATAGTGATCCGAAACGCCTCCAAACACGTGTCCCAACAAGACACACCCAAACATGGCACGGAATTCCAACTATGAGGACAATGACAATCCGATAAAACCCAGAAAACTCAACGATTCCGGAACAAAAATCTCGGGTATTACAAATATACTGCAGCGGAAATAAAATACAACTGAACCAATACAACAACGTACGGTTCCTCATGTGATTAGTATCGATCATCTTTCATCATCCTTCGCGCCGACCCTGTGTTATGCTCCCAAAACCTGAATGCAAAAACAGACATCCACCCCCCGAATACTTGGGGGTTAGCAAAACTCCACTGTTTTGCTAGTGCAAGAACAAAGTGCAAAATACGAGCCATACAATTCACATTCCAACAATAACCAGGAATCCTCAAAGATCCAAATGTAACGAAAAGTACTTCCCGAGGCAAGAGTTTGGGAAAAACATTCCAAAACCGAAAGATCACCAATCAGGGGAAACAATTTATAAAACAGTTTAAAATGCCATCGAGAGTTTTAATAGAAAACAATTTAGGATTACCAAATCATTCTCTTTCCAAAATAAACAGGGGTCACATCCCAAAGGTTTTGTTTTCACAAATGAAACCAACAACAATACACAAGGTTAAAACCCACGTCACGCATCCTCGACGGACATAAAATACACACGCACTCGTGAAGTTTTACTCGTGAATCCAGGGCTATACCATTAGACTCCCTCCGTGGCCCCGTCGAACCCTCCCGAGGTGAGCAAACACATTTACAAAACATACACGCACAGGCATCGCCTAGGACATGGACGAAGCCACAAATCCCACCCGAGGCCTCTAAGGACCCTCCCGAGCTTGCCAGCGAAACAAACTCAAACCACCCATAAGTTATCTTGACATCGTACTCGCAAGTACCGATTCTCGGAGACCTCTCCAGACCTACCCGATTAGATAACCTGATGGTCAAATCATACACACTGGCTGTACTCGCAAGTACATGCCGCCGGAGGCCTCACAGGTCCCTACCCGGTCAAACATCAATCGAACATACCCACAAGTTATCATGACTTCGCACTCGCAAGTGACGATTCTCGGAGCCCTCTCCAGACCTACCCAAATTGATAACTTTGTGGTCAAATCATCAATGCATCGAATTCACAACAACAAGGGTTTCACATTTGCCACAATCACAAACACATCAAATCATGAGTTAATGCAACCAACACTTAGCAAAACACCACGTCAAACCATAACGCACTAAAAAGAGATAATATGTGTATATATATATATATATTATATATATACACATATATATATTATCAAAGCATAACAACAACAACAACAAAAACAACAACAACAACAACAACAAGCAAATTCATAGGGTTCACTTAATCATTCGCAGGGCACAATATTCACAAAACACACGCGTTTTGAAAGTGAGCCCTTAACGAGGATAAACCGAATCTTTTGAAAGTTCAAATCAAACGATCAAACAAACACATAGAGACGATCACTAATTATCATATTCACAAAACAAGAATTATATGGACAACTTACTTGCCTCGAAATCGGCACGCAAGTATTCCAACGAACGCGGTTCAACCGGGAAGCTTCGAAACGCCTGAAGCCATCGAAAAGGAAGGCGACGACGAACGGAAGGGTTCAACACGCTTTCTTCGTAAGAAACTCGACCCTAACATAAACCAAACCAAACCAAACCAAACATACCCAGTATATCCCGCTCAGAGCAGGGTCTGGGGAGGGTAAGATGTACGCAGACCATGCCCCTACTTATTACGGTAGGGAGACTGTTTCCGTGAAGACCCCCAGCTTAGTGCACAGCAGAAACTTGTGTGATAGATACAAAGGAAAACATATGATTCGAAAAAGCTCGAGACCATACCTGAGCCCATGGCTTGATCCACATGGGACTTACCTAAGCGGAATTTGGCTACTTCACTCCTGATGAACGCTGCTCTAACAAAAGAGATGTTGGCTCTGCGCACAACTCCCTGTCAAAAATACACCACACGCAAAGACAATAGGATAACATATACAATAAAAGTAAAAATGCAATGCTCTAGGTCAAAGCTAACCGAGACAACCCAACCCTGAGGCTCTCAACTACAGCACCGCTCCCTACAAAAGAATCCACAACTCTGATCTGGCGCCTCCAAGCGCACCTATCAACAGTCATGGTCTCGGAAAGGTTTAAGGCCTTCAAATCTAATCTCAGTTGCTCCTCCCACGTCCTCCTCGTGTAATATCCGCAATTTTCGATTTTCGGTAAATTTCTTTTTTCGACCGGAGTCCGTTTTGACGACTCGCTCATGACCGTTTCGTTATTTCGAGAATGATTAATTCTGCACTTTTTGTCATCCGAGTTCGTTCCGTATCGTTTCTTGAGTTAGAGCTTTTAGCGACTTTTCGCACTTGAGTTCGATTCTTGCGAATCTCGTCAAAGCTGTTGTTTCGAGTTTCTCGTAAGTTCATTTAATGTTATTATTCATGTTGCGAGCTTTGGTTTGGTGTTTCGATCGCGTATCGTGATTTTCGGACGTTTTGGGCCATTTTCGTAATTTCCCAAAGTTTTGGGTAATTACTTCCGTTGTTGAATTCCGAGACTCGGGTAGTCGGAATTGTGTATTCTCTTAGCTCTTAGATTCGTCTTTGCGAGTACGTCGTAACCGTATCATCGATTCGTATTCAGGTTCGGGTTTCGGGGTCGTTCGGGCCGTCGGAGTTGGCCCCGGTCGAGTCATGGCCGGGCAGCACAGGCCAGGCCGCTTGGCAGTCACGGCCGTAGTGCTCGGCGGCTCGGCCGAGTCACGGCCGCGGTGCTCAGCGATTCTGGCCAGCGATCGTGGCGCGGCACATCTTTGGCAGGGCGCGGCACACTCTGGCATTTTTCGCCAAACCGATGCATCTGGTGCCGGCACACTCCGGACGAGCGGCACACCTTGCCGACCAGGAGCCATTTTTGGCTGTGCGCGGCACACTCATTGGGCCGCGGCACACTGTGCGGCTATTTATGGCCCCGCACACGGGTTTTCGCCATTTTTCTCCTTCTTCTCCTTCTCTTAGCGGTGAGGTGATCTTACCATGGAGCCATGTTGTTTAACAACAAATACATGAAGTTCTTGAGTTCATATCATCAATCAATCATCCGTTATCATCCTTTGATCCAGCGAATCAAGGTAATCTTCCTTAGAACCCTAATTTCGTGAATTTGGGGGTTTTTGCGTTTTTGTCCGATTCGTTCCGTATTATTGATTAATTCATGATGGGTATGATTAATCTTGGTAGTATTCTTGTGTTTAACATTATTTAATCCATTGTTCTTCGTCGAATCGAAGTATATTTCTTGATTTCCTTCGAATCGACTTTTTGGGGGATTTGTCCTCGATCTCGTTTTTCATCCATTTTTGATGGACCGATTATGGTTAAATGATGTTGTTAAACATATTCTATGGATTGTATATTCATATTTCAACTTGGAATTCCGTTTTCGTGTTTTGTCGGGACGAATCGTGTTCTTGGCCGTTTTGGGGGAAATCCTTGAACTTTCGTCTTTCGTTCTTTGAATTCAACGGCTTTAAGTCGTGTTAGGGAATTCATTTCATTGTTGTTATTGTCCTTCGTAGTTTATGAACGCGAGTTGGCGATCGGTGGAGTCGGCGAGTTCGTAGTCGGTTCGTGTCAACCTACTTCGGTCGATTCTTCGTGTTGTTCTTATTCGAGGCAAGTACCTTGCCCATACTTTTCTTATTTTATGGATATGATGATCGTGATCGTCTTGGTGTGTTTATTTGGTTGTTTGAAATGAAGTTTCAAAAGATTTCGGTTTGGCCTCGTTAAAGGCTCTCTTTCAAAACGCGTGTGTGTTTTGTGAACGTTGTGTTTTGGGAATTGATTATTTTGAACGTTGAAGGCTTTAACGATATCCCTATTGTTTAAAGTTATGGAATTGTGTATTCCGTGTTTAATCTTGTTATTGTGTTTTGAAGAGTTTGATAATGATGTCGGATAAGTGGCCATCCCTAGTAAGTATTCTTGATGAACTTACATTCTTAGCATGTTAGTATTGCATGAGTATCGGGTGTGTGTGTATGCTCACTATGGGTTAGATCCTGTAATACCCGGTTGTAATTCATTCATTTTCATTCAGTAATTATCAGTCTGTAATTGTCACTCAGTAATTCTCACTCATTAATAATCACTCATCATTCATGAATCACTCATTTGCGTTCAATGTTGGCATGTTGTAATCGTATATCAGTTACCGATCGTCATTTTATCTCCGTTTTTAGATCGAGACGGGAGTATTATCATTTTCATTGTGAATGATAGCCTTGTACTGAGAGTATCATCTTTGGCTCGTGTTAGACTTGTTCACTTTCACATTCGTATGATATGTCGGATCATTCATCAGTCGTAGCAAGGAATCGGAATTATCGGATTGATTCACCTTGGCCAGCATCGAGTTACGGCCGTAAGGTTCGGGATACGGCCGTAAGTCGGTACGGCCGTAAGGCTGGCGATTCTGGCCGTAAGTGGTCAAGAGTTGCCCGGGCATTTTGGCGAAGGTGAGTTACGGCCGTAAGGAAGGTGAGATACGGCCGTAAGTGGTGTTCGTAAATTTCGGGTGTTGCCGACCAAGGGTGACTTACGGCCGTAAGGGTTGCGGCATACGGCCGTAAGTCGAGCGAATCTGGCCGTAAGGCTTGGCCGGATACGGCCGTCTGTTGAGAAGGATGTCCGGCCATTTTTGACGGCGGGTTACGCCGTAAGGTTGGCGGATACGGCCGTATCATCCGAGTTACGGCCGTAAGGTGCGCGGTACGGCCGTAAAAGTGTCGGCGGGTGTTTTTGACGAAGGCGAGTTACGCCGTAACTAAGGAACGATTACGGCCGTAAGTCTGTCCGAGCTTTCGGACGGCGAGTTACGGCCGTCTGAGTTGGCGATTCTGGCCGTAAGGCCGTTGACTTGTAAAGTTACGGCCGTAAGAGGGCCGAGTTACGGCCGTAACTTCCGGCAGTATATATGGTTTGGCCGGGACACTTTTTCCTCATTTTCTTCATTTTCACTTCCTTCTTCCTTTTGTCCGAGAGAGCTTGGGAAAGGGATTCTTCCTTAATCAAACACTTGAGTACTTGAGTTTCTTCAATTCCATTCAATCATATAGCTCGGATACTCGTTTTAACTCGTGTTCATCGGATCGAAGTGGTTGGATCTTCAAGAGGTAATTTCTTCAACACCTTGGATTTCGATTTTGTGTTGAGATATGATGTTTTGGACGTTATAATCATGTTATATGAAGGGATATGTATATGATTATGAGTTTGTATAAGGATTCATTGGATTATTGAGGGATTATTCAAGAACACTTTGATTATCGAGTTGAAATTGGGGGTTTTCGTTTAATTGTTGTTATAATCACGTTTTTGGATATTCATAACGGATTATTGATCGTATTGGAGATGTTTTGTTGATTTGAAACACTTCTTGGGGATTTGAGGTTGGTATTGTTGATATTTAGTTGTAATCAATCGTAGTTGGCCTCAAAGTGTTCGATATAATGCCCCAATGAACTTGGTTTAATCGTATCGACGTCTTGAGTTCATTATATTCGTGTTTGATTCGTATATTGAACGAGTTGTTGGATATTGTACAATTTAAGGTTGTTCGAGCGACCGATATCTCAATTAGGACGTTGTTCGTGGAAGGATAATTGTCACCGGTATTGTGTAAGTTGATTCTTACTCAGTTATAAGGATACTCATTTCCTTTTGTTGTTGTTCATTCATAATCGTAACTCATTCATCATTGTGATAACCGTATTAAAACTTGTCATTGTCAATTAATCACTTCAGTCACAAGGAACGACGGTTCCAAATCATTTTGTCGTGCTATCATTCATTTCACCATCATTTTATCTCGGTGAGTCATTATTCGTTTCCGATGTCACTTTTGTTATATCGTGGCATTCCGGGTCATATTGGCGTGCCGGTTGGTATGTGTAGGATTTTCATGTCGGGCACATTTATGACGTGTGTTGGTTTTTGGCCTCGCATTGGGTGTGCACACGAGTCGATTGCTCGTGAGACTGATTAGGTACAAGACCACGCGGTATTTGATCGATACTCGTTGGTGGCTTGTGCACGGACACATTTCCATCCCGGGCGTAGTGTGGCGCCACCCTTTGAGCCGCATCTTAGTTGATTCATACAGCATGTTTGATTGCGTATGTTTTCAACAAGTTTGGGTTATAATCTAACCGCTTCATTTTAATCAAACTTGTGGTTTATACTACATATTTATATGATTATGTTTATTCAACTCTGGAGGATTGTTGTTCTGTATAACTGACCCCGTTTGGGGATATTGTTTCTCAGGTCATGGCAAGGCAAAGGCGCAGGGTGAGCACGTTGACGGCGAGGAGTCCCAATGATACTAGAAAGGGGCCCCAGTCTGTTCAGTTATTTATTCAGTCATTTATGTTTCCTTTATTTATTCCGCTGCAGACATTCCATTTGAATACTCATTTCATTCAGTGTTGTGTATTTTATCGTCACATAAAATACACATGTATTCTATTTTATCCTGGGTGTGTTGTATGAAACTCCTAATCGGAGTAATTGATGTTGAAATGTGGTTCGGTACTACATTTACCCTGTGTAATTCATCCGTTTTCATTCGCCTGGTGGGTCCCAGTCGGGGGTCCACGGCACTGTAATATCCGCCTAGTTTGGGGTGTTACAGAGTTGGTATCGGAGCGTGGTTTTGAATACTACCTTCCGAGTCATGTCTCATTTGAAATCGTCGTCATCGGGCTAGTATCATTGGACTTTCGCGTCACGTGTGACCTGTGCAGATGCCGAGCCAATCAGACCGAAAGATGTGTAAGACTTATATCTCGATGGTATAATTTACGGCAATTTTCATTCATTCATAATTTATCGATTAACAATCCTCAAACATCATTTTCATTTTGACCAGAACGGTCATTTTAACTCATTAATCACTCAATTCATTTCATTACTCGGTTGTTAATCTGGAAGATCATATAATAAATCTTGTTAACTTGTTCAAGATAATCATTTCAATAATTTCATCAGAAATCATGTCACCTCGATTAATCGTTCATGTAATCACTGTGTTAGAGAGTATGCTCATTTTCATCACCTCATGTCATAGTCATAATGTGATATTCATGCGAGAGATATAATCATCATGTAACTTTCCACTTCAGTATGGAAAGAGCTGGCAGAGGACGAGGAGGACGAGGCCGTGGTGCGGGCCGAATCCCGAGAGCTCGTGTGAACACACGTGCAAATGCGAGAAACAATGCCAATTCATCGAGCAGCGATGCTGCCACTCATTCACCGGGGCGTGATCATTCACTATCGGGGAGTCGTACCCGGGACACGGCCCAGTCCGAAGGTGTTCGGGTGGACCCACTTGCTTTTATGCAGGGCATGATGGCCCAAATGACCCAGATGGCACAGCTGATGGAGACGATGCATAACTCCACTACTCAAAATCAACAGGCTCCTCCGCCACCTCGAGGCAAGAGAGGAATGTGAGCAATATCATCGGCGACATCTCTCGCGAGGCCACCGACTTTCGAGGCTCGTGCAGGCCGGCGAGATATTATTCATTGGCTCGATCATTTCGAGAAGTTGTTTGCTATGGTGGAGTGTCAGGAAGGACACAAAGTTTCTGTTGCGGCTTACTACAGGTAAGAGCGCTCATTCTTGGTGGTTGTCGTTGAAGCCCACCGAAGGATCATGTACATGGGATCGGTTCAAAACTCTCATGATGGAGAGGTACTATCCGGCCCCACTCGGAGAGGCCAAGTCGAGTTACTCACTCCCGACCCTCATCGACGAGGATGTTCTCGCCATTGCCGAGAAGTTTGGGAACTTCTTCCGTTCGCCTCATCTATCATTCATTCCGAGGCGGATAAGATTAAGTATTTTAGCAAGAGGTGAAACCTCGTATGCGCCCGCAATCGCTTAATCATAAGCTGTACCACGTTGGCGAATTCATTGAGAAAGCTCTTACTTACGAGCTTCTGCTAAGGAAATTGCTAAGCGGCAGCCTTCATCTGGCGGCAAGAAGTCTAAGAACCGTGTCGATCGGCGGAGTCGTGCCACTTTCAAGAAACCACGTGCGGGCTCTACTTTTACGAGCGACCTCCTGGCATCTAAACCCGGGATCTCGGTCTCGGCGGCGGTTCGGCCGTCCACTGTTTCAGCCGTGAAGAAACGGTCATTTCAGCACCAAATGTCCGGCGGTATCACGTGCCATAAGCGTGGAATTCTGGGCATCGGGCCCGTTTTGCGAAGGACTCTAAACCCACTCCGGCGTCATCTCGGGCCCAGTGACATTCAAAGATGCATAATCAGGCCACTCGGTCGGCGTCGTTTAAGGCAGCGGGGAGCTAGCAAGGCGGAGCCAAGAGCTATCGAGGCAGGAGCATCGGTTCGGGGCGGCAAGCCCCGAATTTACGAGATGAAATAGACCGATGATCCAGAGGCCGAATGATCTCGGTACACTCGATATTCTATCCTGCACTGTGTGTACCCTTTTTGATCTTGGTGCATCGCATTCATTCATTTAGAGTCATGTTTGAGTAGACTACGTGCAGGTAGTGCTACTAGTTGTGAGCCTTATGTCATTGGTTTACGGCGGTAGACGAATTATCGGTAATCGTGAGATTCAATTGTCGATTGATTTCATGGTCGTGTATGGCGGCGGACCTAATCGTAGTAGATTTTCCGAGGGACGGCGTCATCTTGGGTATTGATTGGATGGATCGTCATGATGCCACCATTAGTGTCCGTAAGCGTATGATCACTATCATTGCGGACGATGGGGTTGAATGTGTGTTTCGGGGAGGTAATCCTTACATTGCAGTAAGGTCATTAATTTGATGAAAGCGATGCGATTACTCGATCGGGGTGTGTTGGTTATTGGTGCTATATGACCAAAACCGAGAAGTCATTAGTAATCTTGCGGATATTCCGGTAGTGAGGAGTATGCCGACGTTTTCCAGACGAGTTACAGGTTGCCTCCACGAGAGATGTGGAATTCACGATTGAGTTGGAGCACTGCGTCTCGATATCAAAGGCACCGTGCGGATGGCCCGGCCGAAATGCAGAATTAAAGAACCAACTTGAGGAGTTGTTCGAGAAGGGTTATATCCGACCGAGTGCGTCTCCGTGGGGAGCACCCGTGTTGTTTGTCAAGAAGAAGGATGGTTCATTTCGTTTGTGTATCGATTATCGGGAGTTGAGCAGTGACAATCAAGAATAAGTATCCCTTACCCCGTATTGATGATCTTTTAGATCAACTTCGAGGAGCTTCGGTATTTTCCAAGATCGACTTAAGATCTGGATATCACCGATTGCGGATTCGAGAGTCGGATATCGCGAGACGGCGTTCGAACACGCTATGGTCATTATGAGTTCGTAGTTATGCCGTTCGGGCTAACTAATGCACTGCGGTATTCATGGAATTGATGAATCGGGTTTTCATCGACTTTTTGGATCGGTTTGTTGTTGTCTTCATCGACGATATTTTGATTTATTCTCGTAGCGAGAGGATCACGAGGTTCATCTTCATCGAGGTTCTCGACGTGTTGAGACGAGCAACTTTTGGAAAGTTTTCCAAGTGCGAGTTACGGATGT